>CM056740.1:55596289-58096289 GCA_029844215.1 Przewalskia tangutica
GGCATGCTAATTAATTAGTGCTTAATATTTATAATGCGAGACTTTTATTAAAACTCATTTATTATGTGTATTTTGCGATGCAAAATTTGCGGTTCTGACAAAAGAAAAAATTGTTTAATTTATCGGTTATTTATTTAAGAATGCCGACAAAATCGTGTCAACATTGTCCTCTTTGTATGGAGAAGATGAAAGAATCTCCAGACAAAGACGTTGACTTATAGCCAATTTTGCCTGGGTCATCGGAGTTGGAACAAAGTGTCACGTGTCCAAAATTATGCGGGCCGACGCTGGATTTAAAATCATTCCAAAGGTCAAGCTGATGACTATGAGTTATTGTGGTGCTAGAATGTTGGGAGAGAGTAGTCGACGTCGTCCACTTTTGCCTTTTGTCGAAGCCTTGCTCCCAACAAATTACCTCGCCGTAGAAGAGGTAGTCCACGCCAGGCTCCGCCTTTGCAGCTTGTTAACGCTCCCGTAGATCAAGCTAAGATAGAAGCATTAGTGCATAAATCACAAAACAAAACAATGTAAGAATGTGAATTGCGGTCGCGTCAGAGTCGATCAGATATACTATATAATGAAATGATGTGACGATACGCCGCCTTGTAGTGGCGACGCAGATGTTCGCCGTTGTATAGACGCAGATGTTCGCCGTTGTATGGACGAAATGCAGATGTTCGTCGTTGTATGGACGAGACGCAGATGTTCGCGTTGTATGGACGAAATGCGATGTTAACGTCAGTATGGACGAGACGCAGATGTTCGACGCCAGATAGATGACGACGTTGTTCGCCGCCAGATGGACGATGTAGATGTTCGTCGTTGTATGGACGACGCAGATGTTCGCCGTTGTATGGACGAGACGCAGATGTTCGCCGCTTTATGGATGAAATGCAGATGTTCGTTGTTGTATGGACGAGATGCAGATGTTACGTCAGATGGACGAAATGCGATGTTCGTCAGATGGACGAAATGCAGATGTTCGTCGTTGTATGGACGAAACGCGATGTTCGTCGTTGTATGGACGAAATGCAGATGTTCGCCGTCAGATGGACGAGATGCAGATGTTCGTCGTCAGATGGACGGATGTAGATGTTCGTTGCCAGATGGACGAATGCAGATGTTCGCCGTCAGATGGACGCAGATGTATGAGCCAGATGGACGTAGATGTTCTTCGTTGTATGGACGAAATACGATGTTAAATGCCGTATGGACGAGACGCAGATGTTCGCGTTGTATGGACGACGCAGATGTTCGCCGTTGTATGGACGACGCAGATGTTCGTCAGTATGGGCGGATAGACGCAGATGTTCGCTGTATAGACGAGATGCAGATGTTCGTCGTTGTATGGACGAAATGCAGATGTTCGCCGTTGTATGGACGAAATGCAGATGTTCGCCGTTGTATGGACGAAATGCAGATGTTCGTCGTTGTATGGACGAAATGCAGATGTTCGTTGCCAGGCGGATCTAGACGCAGATGCTCGTTGTATGGACGACGATACGCCGTTGTATGGACGAGATGCATACGCCGTTGTATGGACGAGATGCATATGTTCGCCGTCAGATGGACGATGATATGTTCGTTGTATGGACGAAATGCAGATGTTCGTTGTATGGACGAGACGCAGATGTTCGCCGTTGTATGGACGATGCAGATGTTCGCCGTTGTATGAACGAGACGCAGATGTTAAATCGTTGTATGGACGAAATGCAGATGTTAAATCGTTGTATGGACGAAATGCAGATGTTCGCTGTATGGACGATGCAGATGTTCGCCGTTGTATGGACGAGATGCAGATGTTCGCCGTTGTATGGACGACGCAGATGTTCGCTGTATGGACGAGATGCAGATGTTCGCCGTTGTATGGACGAGATGCGATGTTCGTTGTATGGGACGAGACGCAGATGTTCGCCGTTGTATGGACGAAATGCGATGTTCGTCGTTGTATGGACGAGATGCGATGTTCGCCAGTATGGACGAAATGCACGACGCCCCGGGCCATAGATAAAATTGTTCTAGATATGGAGCCGTTATGCATAATCAAAGCTAGATGAAATAATTAAAGTGTAAATGATGAGCTTCGAGTAAAGAAGATGTGGCTTTGCGAGATGTATTTGATGTAGACTTGTCGCAGATGGACTTCGTGAGCGAATCATTGTATTGGAATGTCGTTGTCCTCCTTGTTCTGTT
This sequence comes from Przewalskia tangutica, assembly GCA_029844215.1. Taxonomy (NCBI): domain Eukaryota; kingdom Viridiplantae; phylum Streptophyta; class Magnoliopsida; order Solanales; family Solanaceae; genus Przewalskia; species Przewalskia tangutica. Next base: position 55,598,483 of record CM056740.1, read on the forward strand.
GTCCCGCAAAATTCACTCAAAGAAAAATTGTGAGTTCGGGAGGAGTCGGCCGATTTGTGGGCTCTTGATACTTGTATGTGTTGTCTTGTCCGACATGTAACCCTTTGTCCGATTTCGAGTCTCGCCAAAACATTTTGTTTGAAAAATATTCTATCTTGAGAAAATATACTTATATACGCTAGTAGGAAATTATGTCGATATTTGAATAGTGACATGTTGTGAAACAAAGCAAACTTCCTTATCCGTAATCGCAGTATATTCTCCCATACTCCTGGTTCGCCACAGCTCTCTTTAAAATTTGTCCCAGTTTTGGGACATGGAACCCTTTGCGTAAACTGACCATATCCATTGATGTCATTTGTAGTAAAACCCTTAAAATTGTCCCAGTTTATGTCGATCTTTCGAGCATATGGAATCATATTTGTCGGTGTCCTTTCGTGGCGAGTCCTAAAATTGTCCCGCTTTGATCGACGTAAACTGGTCGGATATATGTCGAGATTTGTCTCGTATGTCCGATGCGATCGAGTACAATTCGCGGAAATGCCCATTGTCAAAACGAAGATTTCCTAAAAGGTGTGACCGAGGCCGATGTAGGCCGCCTACGTATCCGTTAAAGGAATCAGGTCGAACGTAGTTCGTTACAGACAAGATTTTAAAATTTTAAAGATGGGACCGAGGCCGATGGCCGCCACGCATCCGCCAGGAATCAGTCACACGTAGTTCCGGACATAAGCAAAAGAGAAATCGATTTTCTAAAAGCGGACCGGCCGATATGGCCGCCACGATCCGCCAAGGGAATCAGTCTAACGTAGTTCCAATTACAAGCAAAAGAGAAATTGGGATTTTCTAAAAGCGCGGACCGGCCGATATGGCCGCCACGATCCGCCAAGTGAATCAGTCTAACGAGTTCCAATTACAAGCAAAAGAACAATTGGGATATTCCTAAATGCGGACCGCTCGATATGGCCGCCACGTATCCGCCAAGGGAATCGTGTCTAACGTAGTTCCAATTACAAGCGTTGATTACATGGAAAATAAAGCACTCTAAATATAGTATCTCTTCACCGTGATCCGTTGATGGCTTTCGCCACACTTCGCCCATTTCGGCTAAGATGAGGCCCCTCCGTAAGCACTCTGAACTATGTAAGGCCCTTGCCAATTGGGCGAATTTCCTTCGCTTCACTTTGTTGTGAATATACGCTTTCAAGACCAAATGTCCGTTGGGAAGTTTCTTGGTCGCACCTTCTTATTAAAAGCTCGTCATTCTGCTCGTAAAGTTGTCCGTGGCATCGCATTCATTCGCTTCGCCAATAAGCATCAATTGTTCGACCTACTCAGATCCATTTGGCTTCATTTAGTTCGGCTCGGATGATTCTCAAAGACGGTATTTCCACCTCCGCCGGCAAAGACAACTTCTGCTCCATAAACCAAGAGATACTGTTGCTTCCCGCGAGGTCCGGATTGTAGTACGGTAACCCAAGAGGCGAAAGGCAAATTTTCATGCCAATGCTCGTAGTTATCTATCATCTTCCTCAAGATCCTCGATGTTCTTGTTGGCCGCTTCGATCGTCCATTCATTTGTGGTCGATATGAGTAGAGTTGCGATGAGTGATCATGAACTTCTCACACATTTCATTCATCAGACCACTATTGAGATTGGACCCGATGTCGTTTATGATTGATTCCGAAATTCAGAACCGACAGATGATGTGGTGATGAACAAAATCCAATACTAATTTCTTGGTCACGCACATATGATGACGCTTCTACCCATTTCGTAAAGTAATCAATCGCTACTAGGATAAACCTGTGTCCATTTAACGCCGCGCTCAATAGACCAATGACGCCCATGCCCCAAGCCGCGAACGCCACGGGAACTAGTGACGTTGAGTTCATTTGGCGCACGTGAATCAAGTCGCCATGGATCCGACATTGATGGCATTTTCGCATCTAAACCGATGCAACTGCTTCCATCGCCATCCGTAAGTAACCTCCTCGTAGTATCTTCTTTGCTAGCATGAAACCGCTCATGGGTCCGCACATACCTCCGTGGGTCTCTTCTAATAACTTGTTTGCTTCTTGAGTATCAACACATCTTAATAAACCCAAATCCGGAGTCCTCCGATAAAGGACCTCGCCGCTCAGGAAGAAATGGTTTGCTAACCTCCGAAGAGTCCTCTTTTGTATGTTGGTCGTGCTTTCCGGGTACTCACCTGCCTTGAGATACCTCTTGATCTCGTCATACCAAGGTTTGCCTTCTGATCCTTCATTTATCTGAGAACAATAGGCTGGCTGATCTAGCACATCTACTTTGATTGGGTCAATATAGTTCTTGTCTGGATGTTGAATCATGGAGGACAAAGTTGCTAGAGCGTCTGCAAACTCATTTTGAGCCCTCGGAGTATGCCTGAATTCTATCTTAACGAACCTCTTGCGTAATTCTTTCACGCAGTGTAGGTACGGAAGTATCTTCCTATTCTTGGTGGCCCATTCGCCTTGCACTTGGTGAATCAACGTGTCCAATCCCTACGACCAACAACTCTTGTATGTTCATGTCAATAGCCATTCGGAGTCCTAGTATGCACGCCTCATATTTTGACATATTATTGGTGCACGGGAATCTGAGCTTTGCTGATATTGGGTAGTGTTGTCCGCTTCGATACCAAAACTGCTCCGATACCTACTCCTTTGAAATTCGCGGCGCCGTCGAAGAACATTCTCCAACCTGGATATTCTTCTAAAATGTCTTCTCCTACAAACATCACTTTTTCATCTGGAAAGTAGGTCTGCAAAGGGATGTATTCCTCGCTCACCTGATTCTCTCGAGATGATCCGCTAATGCTTGTCCTTTGATCGCCTTTGGGTGACATATACGATGTCGAATTCACTTAAAAGAATTTGCCATTTTGCAAGTTTTCCAAAGAGTATAGGCTTCAAAGATATACTGAGCGTCCATCCTCGAGATGAGGTAGGTGGTGTATGCGGATAAGTAATGTCTGAATTTTTGTGCAACCCAAGTCAAAGCACAACACGTGCTCCAAAGATTGTGTAACGAGCTTCATAAGGCGTGAACTTTTACTCAAGTAGTATATTGCTTGTTCCTTCCTTCCTCGCCTCATCACGTTGTCCTAACACACATCCGAATGCATTTTCCAATACGGATAAGTATAATAGCAAAGGCCTCCCGTTCTCAGAGTACCAAGACCGCGGATTTGACAGTACTCTTTGATTTTGTCAGGGCTTGTTGGCACTCCAATGTCCATTTAGTGGCGTCCTTCTTTAACAACTTAAATATTGGTTCGCATATTATCGCTGATTGTGCTATGAACTCACGATATAATTCAAACGATCGAGAAAACTCATCACTTCCTTGCGATTTTTCTGAGGCGATCCTGAATGACTTTTATCTTCAAGGATCCAACTCTATTCCCTTCGCTCACAATGAAACCCAACAATTTCCATTGACGCCAAGGCACACTTTGCCGGATTTAACTTCAGTTGTATTGCCTCAATCGTTCAAAACTTCTTCGGATGGACCGGATGATCCGTAGCCCTCCGCGACTTGATAATGACGCCATCCACGTAGACTTCAATTTCCTTATGGATCATATCATGAAAAATGGTAGTCATGGCTCTCACGTAAGTGGCACCCGCTTTTAAGTCCAAATGGCATGACTCGATAATAATATACCCCATCGGGTGGTGAACGCGGTCTTCTCTCGCATCCTCTTCGCTCATTAAGATTTGATGGTACCCGCTAAACAATCGACAAATGATCGCAACTCATGCTTCGCAATTGTCAATGAGTAAATGAATGTTCTGGCGGGAAATCATCCTGTGGCTTGCCTTGTTGAGATCCCCGTAATCGACACAAACTCGTATCTTGCCATCCTTCTTTGTTATCGCACAATATCACAACTGTGGGTACCTTGCTACCCGAATGACATTTGCGCCCAATTGTTCGAGATCTCCTCTTTGACTTTCAAACTCGTCCGACTTGATTTTCCTTGGTTTTGCTTCACCGAAGGCATGATGGTTCAATGGGCAGCTTATGAGAAACGATGTCTGTGCTTAGACCTGACATATCATCGTAGGACCAAGCGAATATGTCGACATACTGCTTCAATAAGGCCACCAAATCTTCTTTCTGTGCGGTATTCAAGTGAACGCTGATCCTTGTCTCCTTCACGACTCTATCATCTCCTAGGTTTACTGTTTCTGTTTCATCCAGATTAGGTTTCGACTTATCCTCGAACTTTCCTAACTCTTCCGTTAATTCCTCCAACGGGAAATTCCTTCGTTCTGCTGGATTATTCTGACTTTGTTCGCTTGTTTCATGACATGTCACATTTTCATTATCGACAAGTATATTATTTTGTATGCTGAAAGAAAGGGAATAAAGAGCGTTGATTAATACATAACTTGTTATTAAAACTTCAAAAGGGAAATAAGCTCATAAAATTGTGTTCCATAATTCGTAAAAATACGAATCAATTGTTTAAAAACGCCTAATTATTAATTCTACCTGCACTCATGAAAACAAAGTGTTGGGTACAGTCCGCTTGCTCAAGACATCTCCCGCTCTGCACTCCAAATTGTCCGTCATCTGTAGTCTTCCAAAACCGCATGACACTCGCTTCTTCCTCGTAAATGAAAAGGCCTCAAGTCCTCCGCAGCATCGCCATCCTCCTCTTCTGGTAGCTGAGTAGGGTATGCTTTGACGAATGAATGATTCAGGGGTGGAACAGGTCTTGGCAGATGAGACTCACCCTTCCTTCTGTGATCAAATAACATCATCTCCTCGGCAGTGGGCTAATATCCGAGGCCAAAAGTGTCATTCTTCTCCGGCAGGTGAATCGGCTCTGTGATTCCTCCTAATTTTGGTCCAAGTCCTCGACCTGGCTCGAAACCATTTCTTAGCATCTCTCGGGCCACCATTTTGGGAGTGCGAGGTAGTTGCATCCCTTTAGCCTTGCTAATGTCTACGATCTTGTTCATATGGTAGACAGATCCATCCAGCTTCTCCATACTCTCGATGACTGGAATTGCCCGTTTAGTGTTAGCAGTATTGTCCTTGTCTCCCTCTATCACAACTTCATGATGATTCCAGATGAATTTCAAAACTTGATGCAAAGTGGAAGGGACGGCTCCGACCACGTGGATCCAAGGTCTACCGAGTAACAAATTGTAGCATGTGGATATGTCCAATACCTGGAATTCTATCTCGAACTCTGCGGGCCCAATCTGTAGTGTCAAGTGAGTCTCGCCTGCGACGCTCCTCAGGGTCCCATCGAAACCTTTTACCCTTGTGTAGCTCTCACGGAGTTTCCCAATGTTGACTCCTAAAGTCCGAAGAGTATTCAAAGGGCATACGTTAACAGCTGACCCCCCATCAATCAAGACTCGAGAGATAAATTTATTAGCACACTTGACTGTTATGTTCAATGCCTTGTTATGACCCCGACCTTCAGGAGGCAATTCATTCTCATGGAAAATTATCTTTTGCACCTCTTTAATTTGCCCGATCAGTGCTGAAAAGTTCTCATCGGCAGTCTCGGCTGGCACATGAGCTTCTTTCAAAACCTCCATCAAAGAGGTTCGGTGGTTCACTAATTCATCAATGACAATAGAGAGATTCAGGCCGTGTTTTACTCAACTGTTCTATAATGGAATAGTCTCCTATAGGCATCTTTCTCCAAAATTCTTCTACTTCTGGTTCGGTCACAGTCTTTTTCTGGGGTGTCTTTCGTGATACTTCTACAGATGAGTAACGTTGTCCGGACCTCGTCACCCCCGCTGCAACAACTTCTACCACCTGTTTCTGTTTACCCTCATTATGTTGCTTGATCGAACGGCTCCATCCTGGCACTAAGACTGGCATTAGAGGCTTATGACGGCTCAACTCTACTTCCAACGTCGCTCGCTCGCAAGAATCACATGGGCAATGTGGCAAGATTCCCCGCTCCTTCTCTCGATTGCACGATGGTCCCCTCCATATTGTACACATCATCAAAGGTGATCATGTGAACGCCGGCATTGTCGTGATTTGGCAGGGGATTGTTGTTGACGTTAGGGGAGGGTTCTTTCAACCGAATAGCTCCTTCTTTGATTAGTTCCTCAATTCTGTTTTTCAATGCATAACAACCATCTCAGATTGGCCCCGATGCTCCAGAGTGGTACGCACAATGCTTATTTTCATCATGCCATGGTGGGAGTGGATTGGGATTTTGCCACGGATCTACCAGATAAAACCAGCCTTAGTCTTTCATATAGTTGGGAGTATGGTTCACCAACGGAGTGTATGATTTTGTGGCCTCTCCTGCCGTTCTGGTCCAGGTGTGTTTTGTGTGGTATTGTTGGGGCGGTACGCTGGGTATTGTGAGAGGAATTTGTGCGGCGAACGCCCGCGGTCAGATATTTGTTGGGTGGTGTAGATGGGTGAAGGTTGATCAGATGCGAAGTATTTTGGCCAAAGTGGTCATAGGGAGGGTTTTGGAACGCTGGGTTCGTATGTTCGGGGTTGGTATGTTTGGGGTCAGTTGGTATGTTTGGGTTTGGGGTGGTATGTTTGGGTTTGGGGTTGGTATGTCGTGGCTCGATTCGCTTTGTGTTGTTGCACCGTCATGATAGGGACTGCTCCATCCTTCTTCTTCTTATTCACCCCTCCCATTGACTCTGATTGTATTGCTTTGCTTGTTGCTTGCAAAACAGCCAAATTCGTGATCCTACCTGTTCTGAGTCCTTCTTCCACAAAATCTCCCATTTTTACTACTTCAGAAAAATCAAGGCCCAATGACGATCAACCTCTCATAAGACGCGGGTCCTTCGTGGATTGTACAAACAAGGTTGTCATTTCACTTTCTTCCATAGTGGTCGGACCTTCACGCTTGCATCTCCACCTCATCAGCATATTCCTAAAGGTTTCTATTGACTTTTTCTCCAATTTCATAAGATAGAATCGGTCCAGGACGTTGTCCGTATTAAACCTGAACCTGTCTACAAAGTCCTGGGCCATCTCCCCCCAACTACGCCACTTCCTTGGATCCTGGCTAGTATACCAATCCAAGGCTTCTCAAGTCAAGCTCCTTATAAACAACTTCATGATGATTGATTGATCTCTTCCCACACCCACTAATTTGTCGCAATAAGATCTCAAGTGTGCACGAGGATTACTTTTGCCGTCAAACAGGTCAAACTTTGGTACTCAGACCGCTACACTCAAAATCGCCTGGATCGTGCCTTACCCCGGCAATTCTAGCGATACATACATCGAGAAAATCAGCGAACATAAAACATGAGTCATTAAACAAGAGATATAATAAATAAACAAAGCAACCAAAACAGCTTGCCTTCAAGATAAACATAAAACTCGAATAGCTTTAATCCTTTTACAACCCCGCCCACAATAGTACTGCTGCACTTAAGATTTACAACGACTATGACGGACAGTGGCCCCGCCATACCCTCGAATGTACAAGAACCTACAACTCGGGAACACATACCAAAAGATAAGCCTCGAGAAACGGAGCTTCCTAACGCTACAACGGTGATCCTATGAGCGAGGATCCACGATCGATGTACTTACCGCGGATGAACGCAGCCCCGGGCGAGGTCGATAACAGTACCAAGTATGTGAATCGCATAACGTCAAATGAAATCATAACACCATACAAAGCAGAGACATGTATGATAGCCAAACTACAAAGACATCACATATAACAGCTTATATCAAGTCGTGGTCTCACGCCACAACATCAATCATGCCGTGGAATACCTTCCTCATCACGGCAATCGATGATATGATAACAACAAGACAAAGAATCCAAATGGAAGCATACCCGCGCGCTTACGATCGTGTCGTGATGTCCAAAGGGAAACAATAAGACAACTTTCCAAATGGACGATACCCGCAGCGCTACGATCGTGTCGAGATGTCCAAAGCGGAAACAATAAGACAACTTTCCAACGGACGATACCCGCAGCGCCACGATCGTGTCAAGATGTCCAAAAGGAAATCACAAGGCGATAATCAAATGGAAACATACCCGCGCCACGATCGCGGTCAAGATATCCAAAGCGATTAACCACAAGACCTTAACCAAAATGGAAGCATACCCGCGCGCCACGATCGTGGTCGCATGTCCAAAGCGATTAACAACAATAATACTATCAACGAACGCACTGCGGAATTTCTCCACATCTAAGACGCCCAAGTAAGTTCTCAACTACCAACCGACTTATCGAGACGCCAGAATACGTAAAACACAACGCTTGTACAATAAAGGCTATCATCACAAGCATAGGCAAGTTTCACAACAACAAGCATAGGCAAGTTTCACAACAACAATCATAGGCAAGTTTCACACAACTCAAAGTACTTTCATTTTATGCCAAAGTCCGGTTTTTAACCCCAAAGTACTACATACGTTAAGTTCTTTTAAAAGAGATCCATTACTTTTATAAAAGTCACCCGATAATTCGTAGTATTAGAATGACCAACCCACCTTCCTTTTCAAAATCAAGTAACAACATTCTTTCCTAAGTCCCGCTTTGCCTAGTTTCAATTACTCAAGCTTCTCATTTTCAAATGGTTTCATAGTTCCCAAACTTAATCACTGATTCCTTTTAGAACAATTGAGTAACATATGTCATATATGTGAGTAGTTTATTCTTGTTTATAACGATCTTATTACAAAGAAACCATGATCTAGAAAATGTAATATCATTTTGTCTCATCTTAGCTTCTATGCATGGAGGTTTCTACCGGTTTTAATACAACACATCATTATTCAATACATTTTCCTTTATTAACGCTGCAGCTGGTCCTGTCGATACACATTCGATTCCCAAATCAAGAAACATTATCCCTTTAAAAACCAAGTACTCATTACTCACGAATGAGGTTTCACACAAACATCCACATTTAAACAAATAAGTTAAGTCTCTTATCTTATAAGATCAAGTCTCTTAACTTCTAACATCAGTAAACCATTTTCACTTACATAAGGTCGTTATAACTAACTTCCCATAAAGCTATTATAACACCCTATGTTTTAAACCAACCAAATCACTTAGCACACGTACGCTCACCGTACTACATAGTTCACAACAATCATGCTAGAAAAGATAGGAAGAGGTTCACATACCTCGCGACGATTATCGACAATAAGCAAAATGCTCCAAGTACTACAACCTTGCTAGCCCTTTCCACTCCTCGAGTAGAATACGCTACTCTTAGTACTCTCACCTATAAAGGTCACAAACGTCTATTAACCCCAAAACACAAGTTTCTATCTTTCTCCAGAAAATTCGGAAGACTCTCCCGCAACAAACAGAAATCTCCTCCTTTATCGAGGCCGCTACCAAGCCAACCGGGGTCTTACACGCCTAACCTGACGTGTACAACTCTACTCGAATACTACACAAGTCTCATCGCAATACACCCTATGTAAATACAGTTCAGTTCTTTTCTTTATTCTTCAGGCTTAAGTCAAAAGACATTGCCGAATTCTAAGTATAGTTCTATATATAGTATACTTCAACTATATATTCAACAAACATGTAATTTCCAATTACAATAGGACAAGATAATTACCTCGATGAGCCCATAATTATCCAAGTTAAACGTCGATCCTTAGCAACGTTAGCTCCAACTCCGTGCTCCATCCCGCTCCAAACAACCCTTAGAAGTTCTAACTAACTTCTACTCAAATCCTTCAACTAACAATGAAGATTTCCTTAGGGTTTCGGTTTGAGACTAAAAGGACAAAAGGTAGTATTTCCGACTCTACGACAGAGGTAACTTTGGAATACTACAAGGTATAAGGCTAAGGTATTTGGGCATTATAACAATACTTGGAGGAGTATTTCAATACCACAAAGGTGTATTATACGAAACAACTAGGCTGTGGGGTACCCTACGCTAGACCTCACAAGGGGAGGGAGACCTCACCCGCCAAAGGCCACTTTCTGGGAGAGGAGCTCTTGGACGAGAGTCAACAAGAGGGAGGAGGGATTCAAGACTTGGAAACATTTGTGGATGAATGAAGTCTTCACAAAGCGGGTATTTATAAGAAACCCAAATGCCAACCAACGGGCCAAGATCAAGCCACGCAAGGCAAGTGTGCGCCTCGATCAAGCCAAGTGCACCCTAACCCCTACTCCACAAAACACGGCACAAGACAAGCCACAAAACAAGGCCAAAACAAGGCACAAAACAAGGAACCAATAGGCCAAAAACGCGAGCCACAATATCAATCCACCGTGAACCAATCGCCCACTGACGCCCACAAGTTTCAATGCGAGGTGACACACGCCACCCTCCCGCTGGTCCAAAATGTTTCGCCTCTCTGAAAAATCCGCAAAAATACAAAACGACATAGCCGAATTTTCCTTCGCAGTTACGCAAAACGCTTCACAAAAACGACTTAACCAAAGTCAGGCACAAATGTCATTTCGCCAAGCCATTTGCGCGGGGTGACACGTGTCACCCTCCTATTGGCCCAAAAACGCCTTCCAAAATATCCACAATGGCCAAAATCTCAAAACAAAGTGGCCCCACAAAATCAGAATTTCTCCCGTGGGCCCCACGTGACCATTTCCAAAATAAAATCTCAAAATTCTAATATAATCTATGAAGTCCAAATACCAAACTGGGAATCCAATTCCCATTAACGAACCTTTTCTTCACAAATAACCTAAACTTTTCCGCCGAAAACTCACATCTTTCTTTCTTTTCAAAATTTTCTCACAGACTCTCGTGACGCACGCCCTCACATACATACCCGCAACTACGGGTATAACATTCTCCCTTCCTTAGAAACATTCGTCCCGAATGTTCCTTCTCAAGACGGATATCGATGAAGTTCCTCTAACAAGTTGTCAACGCCACACCGCCAATAAATATCACACGTTATCTTCCTTCCTTACTCGTCGTGCCCTTCTCGAACACTTGAACTCTCCCAAGACGTACCATACTTCACCATTACCCGCTCCAAAATCTCCGGAGTCACTACCTCCAAACTTGGTCATCTTACGAACCTCAAACTTCCTTAAGGCCATTCCCGCCTTTTACGAACCGCTCGGTCGAACGCGTCCACGAACTCATACGATGATCATACAAACTGGGCCTAGCATCCTCGTGACTTACCACCAAGTGACCACCTAACTGACCCCACCCCAAACCGGGTTACGGGTTGACCCGCAAATGGTCCTCAACCCGACCCCCAACCGCGGCAAACTCTTGTTCCCCGATCCGGAACAATCTTACTAATTCACATCATGAAAGCTACCACTTCCATCTCACACTACCCACGGACTTATCACACAAATAAATCCCACGTATACTACTCACCCTTATAAAGGTCAAACATAAAACAAATCTTATACTCAAGACGACCTTACCTCTAAGGTCTCAGTCGTGAAATAGTCTAAGGTTCACACTTACCATGCCCCCATACGTAACCTTCCAACTAACCATGTATTCTAACTCACACATATCACAATGCTATCCGCATACAGCACACAATAAGAAGATCATCATAACAAGCATACCAAAACTCTAGAGGGTTAGGATATACCAGTAGCTACCGCTCCACTCTAATCATAGCCCACTGCAGGCGCATACCGTAGAAGGTGATGAACCACCACAAATCCCGGGCGTCGAGTCGTAACATCCGCGCTTCCCTTGGCCTGACAGCCTCGCAAATGGCCCGCTGGCCGCATGCAAAACAAACTCCCAATCTAGCACGACACTCTCCAAAATGGAGTCTACCACAACGGTCACAACGAGGTAGGGTGGCTTCACCGTTAACACCCCGCTCACGAAAATCAACCTCGAGCCCTCGACCGCTTCTCAAGACGGTGGAGGACCACTGCATCGCTGGGGTATATAACTAGCTCACCGAGGCGGTCCGCCTCGAAAGCCACCAAAGGACCCTGCCGCCCCGGCCCTTCTCGCGATCCAGTGTCATTCCGCCGACCCTCCGTGCCTCACATCCTAGTGCATGAGCTCGCACGCGGCAATGTCCATGCCCAAAGAGAAACACCCGCACAAGATTCGCCATATAATCATCAAGCCCTGGACGTAGATGCACTCCTATCCTCCATATCTCGCAACTAGCGCAGGACATATCGAGCCAAAGAATCGAACTCGACATTGTACTCCCGACAGCGCGCTCTCTCGCAGAATAAAAATCGTTTACCGCGCCTCCTCATCCGCGAGGCAAGAAGTGCGTGAGGAAAGCCCCAAAACTCATCCCATATCTGCTGGAGGTGCATGCTCTCCCGAAAGCTCCCATGAATCAAACCAATCGATCACGGTATCACGCAGCCGACGCGAACCAAAGGTCACAGACTCGGTCTCTCAAGCCTTGATCACCCGCGATGATCCAGAATCGCCGGATGAACTCCTCGCGGATCATCCTCGTGCCTCGACCAGTAAAACTCGCGGGCTACAACTCGTAAAGTCCCGTAGCCTCAAACTATCCGCCGGGTGAACCATCGTGCATCGAATCGAATCGCCAGATCCAAATTATCTCATATCCGCCACGACTCGCCAATAATCGCCATCTCTCGGACCCATCTCCCCGCCTGCATCGGGACCGAGGCTCGTGTATCAGAGTCTCATCGCCCATCGCTGCGCTCTAAACTCGCTGGCCGGGCGGCGTCGCTAAACCCGCCGTCAAGCACAACCTCGTATCGCTCGGGCTCGCGCCGACTCCTTTGTATCTCACTAGCAAGACTTCTACCGGCTTGCCCTTCCGGCTCGGTTGCCTTGCGAGGCATAATCGTAAAACGAGATACGCCGGAGGGTCCAACTTACAACACGCCTCTAAGGCACGATCTCGTAATGAGAAGAATGGAAACCAATCCTAAATGTCTCGCCTCCTCGATTATAGATGTGGTGCACAACACATCGATAATCAAGACTTACTAGACACGCTCAGTAGACACTTTCCGAGGATTAATCGCTTCGATACCACTATGTCACACCCAAAATCGGGCCTGGATCGTGCCTTACCCCGCACCTAGCGATACATACATCGAGAAAATCAGCGGAACATAAAACATGAGTCATTAAACAAGAGATATAATAAATAAACAAAGCAACCAAAATAGCTTGCCTTCAAGATAAACATAAAACCCGAATAGCTTTAATCCTTTTACAACCCCGCCTACAATAGTACTACTGCACTCTAAGATTTACAACGACTATGACGGACAGGCCCCGCCATACCCCGAATGTACAAGAACCTACAACTCGTGGAACACATACCAAAAGATAAGCCTCCGAGAAACGGAGCTTCCTAACGCTACCGAACGGTGATCCTATGGCGAGGATCCACGATCGACGTACCTCTACCTGCGGATGAACGCAGCCCCGGGCGAGGTCGATAACAGTACCAAGTATGTGAATCGCATAATGTCAGAATGAAATCATAACAATCTATACAAAGCAGAGACATGTATGATAGCCAAACTACAAGACATCACATATAATGATTATATCAAGTCGTGGTCTCACGCCCACAACATCAATCATGCCCGTGGAATACCTTCTCACCCGGCAATGATGATATGATAACAACAAGACAAGAATCCAAATGGAAGCATACCCGCGCGCTACGATCGTGTCGAGATGTCCAAAGGGAAACAATAAGACAACTTTCCAAATGGACGATACCCGCAGCGCCACGATCGTGTCGAGATGTCCAAAGTGGAAACAATAAGACAACTTTCCAAATGGACGATACCCGCGCGCGCCACGATCGCGGTCGTGATGTCCAAAAAGGAAATCACAAGGCGATAATCAAAATGGAAACATACCCGCGCGCCACGATCGTGTCCAAGATATCCAAAGCGATTAACCACAAGACCTTAACCAAAATGGAAGCATACCCGCGCTTACGATCGTGTCGGTATGTCCAAAGCGATTAACAACAATAATACTATCAACAGAACGCACTGCGGAATTTCTCCACACACGCAGACGCCCAAGTAAGTTCTCAACTACCAACCGACCTCTATCGAGACGCCAGAATACGTAAACACAACGCTCAGACAATAAAGGCTATCATCACAAGCATAGGCAAGTTTCACAACAACAAGCATAGGCAAGTTTCACAACAACAATCATAGGCAAGTTTCACACAACTCAAAGTACTTTCATTTTATGCCAAAGTCCGGTTTTAACCCCAAAGTACTACATACGTTAAGTTCTTTAAAAGAGATCCATTACTTTTATAAAAGTCACCCGATACAGTAGTATTAGAATGACCAACCCACCTTCCTTTTCAAAATCAAGTAACAACATTCTTTTCCTAAGTCCCGCTTGCCTAGTTTCAATTACTCAAGCTTCTCATTTTCAAATGGTTTCATAGTTCCCAAACTTAATCACTGATTCCTTTTAGAACAATTGAGTAACATATGTCATATATGTGAGTAGTTTATTCTTGTTTATAACGATCTTATTACGAATGACCATGATCTAGAAAATGTAATATCATTTTGTCTCATCTTATTTCTATGCAGATGGAGGTTTCTACCGTTTTAATACAACACATCATTATTCAATACATTTTCCTTTATTAACGCTGCAGTTGGTCCTGTCGATACACATTCGATTCCCAAATCGTGAAACATTATCCCTTTAAAACCAAGTACTCATTACTCACGAATGAGGTTTCACACAAACATCCACATTTAAACAAATAAGTTAAGTCTCTTATCTTATAAGATCAAGTCTCTTAACTTCTAACATCAAGAAACCATTTTCACTTACATAAGGTCGTTATAACTAACTTCCCATAAAGCTATTATAACACCCTATGTTTTAAACCAACCAAATCACTTAGCACACGTATCGCCTACCGTACTACATAGTTCACAACAATCATGCTAGAAAAGATAGGAAGAGGTTCACATACCGCGACGATTATCGACAATAAGCAAAATGCTCCAAGTACTACAACCTTGCTAGCCCTTTCCACTCCTCGAGTAATACGCTACTCTTAGTACTTCACCTATAAAGGTCACAAACGCCTATTAACCCCAAAACACAAGTTTCTATCTTTCTACGTAAAATTCGGCAAAGACTCTCCCCGCAACAAACAGAAATCTCCTCCTTTATCGAGGCCGCTACCAAGCCAACCGGGGTCTTACACGCCTAACCTGACGTACAACTCTACTCGAATACTACACAAGTCTACCGCAATACACCCTATGTAAATACAGTCAGCTTCTTTTCTTTATTCTTCAGCTTAAGTCAAAAGACATTGCCGAATACTAAGTATAGTTCTATATATAGTATACTTCAACTATATATTCAACAAACATGTAATTTCCAATTACAATAGAGGACAAGATAATTACCTCGATGAGCCCATAATTATCCAAGTTAAATGTCGATCCCAGCAACGTTAGCTCCAACTCCGTGCTCCATCCCGCTCCAAACAACCCTTAGAAGTTCTAACTAACTTCTACTCAAATCCTTCAACTAACAAATGAAGATTTCCTTAGGGTTTTGGTTTGAGACTAAAAGGACAAAAGGTAGTATTTCCTGACTCTACGTGACAGAGGTAACTTTGGAATACTACAAGGTATAAGGCTAAGGTATTTGGGCATTATAACAATACTGGAGGAGTATTTCAATACCACAAAGGGGTGTATTATACTAAACAACTAGGCTAGTGGGGTACCCTACTGGCCAGACCTCACAAGGAGTGGAGACCTCACGGCCAAAGGCCACTTTCGGGGAGAGGAGCTCTGACGAGAGTCAACAAGAGGAGGGAGGATTCAAGACTTGGAAACATTTGTGGATGAATGAAGTCTTCACAAAGGGGGTATTTATAGAAACCCAAACGCCAACCAATGGCCAAGATCAAGCCATGCGCAAGGCAGTGTAAGGCCTCGATCAAGCCAATGCACCCTAACCCCTACTCCACAAAACACGGCACAAGACAAGCCACAAAACAAGGCCAAAACAAGGCACAAAACAAGGAACCAATAGGGCCAAAAACGTGAGCCACAATATCAATCCAATTCGCGAACCAATCGCCCACTGACGCCCACAAGCTTCCAATGCAGGTGACACACGCCACCTCCCGTTGGTCCAAAATGTTTCGCCTCTCGAAAAATCCGCAAAAATACAAAACGACATAGCCGGAATTTTCCTTCGCAAGCTACGCAAAACGCTTCGTCAAAAACGACTTAACCAAAGTGCCAGACAAATGTCATTTCGCCGCCACCTAAAGGGGGTGACACGTGTCACCCTCCTATTGGCCCAAAAACGTCTTCCAAAATATCCACAATGGCCAAAATCTCAAAACAAAGTGGGCTCCCACAAAATCAGTAAATTTCTCCCGTGGGCCCCACGTGACCATTTCAAAATAAAATCTCAAAATTCTAATATAATCTATGAAGTCCAAATACCAAACTGGGAATCCAATTCCCATTAACGAACCTTTTCTTCACAAATAACCTAAACTTTTCCGCGAAAACTCACATCTTTCTTTCTTTTCAAAATTTTCTCGCCAGACTGCACGCACGTCCTCACATACATACCCCGAAACTACGGGTATAACAAGATCCAACGCAGTTCGACCGGGATGCATGCATAAATCCTCGTATTCCAATCCTCGCACTTTGTCCATCCGGGCGTTCTTAAAAGCTTTTTCAAGTCGTGAATTTCTCCGCCACGTTTTCATCTATCCCAACTCTTGTCCTCTTCTCCGTCTCTTCATATCGAGCAAACTCCGGGGAGGGTATAGGTGCAGTGTGAGATGTGGTGCATGGGTCACATATCTGGGTGATCCGTATTTTTATTATGGTATGTCATCGGTCTTTGGTTGAGTAGGATGGTTGTTTTGGCGGGTAAGGTGGCTTGTATTATCGGTGAGGTGTGTGCGGGTTAGGGTCATTTATGGTCCGTGGGTTATGAGGAGCGTGTTGTTGTGTTGTGGCTTTGGGGATGTGGGTTATGAGGAGGCGTGTTGTTGTATTGTGGATTGGGAGGTTGTGGGTTATCTGTTGGATGTTGGGGATGGCGTCGAAAGGACGGTGAATTAGGAAGTGTGGGTAGTTGTGTGTTGAGGCTTATAGATAACTTAGTAATTTCGAGTCTATCCATTTCTCGCTGCATGACCGCCATTTGTTGCGAGATTGAGCAAGGTATTCATCTAATACGAGCATTTCCTTCTCGATGTCTCGTTCCTCTCGTTGAATGACGATGAGTCCCAAGCCATCCTGTTCGTTCGCCCCTGAATCATTCATTTTTGTTGCTCGTGCTTTGGATCTGGTGAAATATGGGTGCTCAGCCAGTGCTTTCCAACACAAATCAGCCGACGAGGGGAGTAATACAAAGAAAATCCTTTTGTGCAAAACATGTCAAGATAAATGTAATAGCAGAACATATGGGCATATAATGAAGCTTCAACAAATAAAGTAGATTAAAGCGCGTCCTAATATGCAAGGGGCCTCTATTATGCCAGAGGTGGGCCTAAGCGTCATATATGAGATAATTATGGATTGGTCCGAGCCATCGGATGCTTTTATTGGGGAACAAAACTAAAATTAAATTGCAACAAGGAAATGTCAAAATTAAAGATTATCCCTAATGCTACATTATGTTGATGGAGAATGCGGTGGTGGTGTAATGGTGTTGCTAGGCCCTGCTCCTGCATTTTCCAAATATTGCATGATATTTTGTAGTTGATCCCACGTTTCAGGGGAGATGGCGTTGCTTTCTAATCTGCACACTTTTACCCAATTGGTCATGTCGATATCCTCGAAACCTTGTTTGCCTTCTAGACTCGGACTGCCGCAATCTTCCTTGAACCATGCGTAGTATTCAGGTGTACTTCCTGCTTGCTCATATTTGACATCTATTTTCTCAACGTTGTTCCATTCGTCAAGGATTTGCTTCTTTCTGGGGAAAGTGCAATTTGCCCCAAACGCGACCTCCGAATCCTTCATGTCTGATCGGAGAGGGATCACCTGTTCTTGACCAAACTGACGAAGTACACGCAGCGGAGCATATGGCTGAAGTCCCCTTAATCCGATGAGCTCGATGTAATAACGGTCTTTACTCCTTACATAAGCTTTGTTGATACGGGATAGCAGTGGGTACCTCCATTGCACTTGGTTGCTCTCGGGATGCCGTAAATTCATACCAATCCCTAGTACCGACCGGTGACACAAATCGCTTCATTCTGTCGTAAAAACTTACAATCCTATAATCATTGCTAAAACAAATGTCTGTCATATTCGATCGTTGATAAAAGTGTTCCATGGCCCACATCTGCAGGATGAGGTTACATCCCTCGAAGAAATTGGTTTCCCTTCGCTTGCATTTTCCCAGAGCTCGAAGTATCTCAGCTAGAATCATGGGAACCAAAGTAAGTTGCGTGCCATTAATGCCTTCAAAAACCATTCGGGTCACAGAACATATGCAAGTACTGATCCGTCCATGCTCAAGTGGAAACACTAGAGTGCCTAGCAGAGCAACGGCGAGCGCGGTATGTCGTCTAGTTTTCCATTGTCCCAAACTGCAAGAGAACTCCTTTCTGAATGACTGATAGCTATCTTGGCGACCATATCTCTCGTACAGATAATCTAGGGAAACCCAATTATTTTCAAAACAACGGAGTTCCTTTGTGTTTTTTAGGCCCATGTAATGCAAGAATCTCTTTCCAGATTGATTATAAGGGATGATTTGTCCTCTGTCCTGGTAAGCTAGGCTTGTGAAGTAGTTGATTTCTTCCAACGTGGGGGTGAGTTCGAAGTCTTGGAATCTGAACACCGCCCTATCCGGGTCCCAGAACTGAATCAGAGCCCTAACTATATGCTGATCTGGAGTGATGTCAAACATAGCCGTGAGACAACCTAGCTTGCTTCTGATGGTCATTTTGCTGCTGCCGTCAAGATTCTCCCACCAACTCTTTAACTTTGTCGGGACACCACTCACCATTCTGATTTCGGGGATTGCTGGAATACTGCTCATCCTTTACAAAAACCAAAAGTAAATACAAAATTTCCAATGCTAGCATGTCACGTTTAGGCTCGGATTCGTCCATAAATATCACGTAGCACATAATATGTTGTTGGTCGTTGGGTCGCGAAAAACCCTTCGACAACTGGGCGGGCTTTCTAATTGTGGTGTCGATACCAAGGACCGACCCACCTAGGGTAAATGCATGCATGCCTTAAAATAAGGGGCGGTATAGCTCTATCCTGAGTTTCTAAGATTTGGCTTTACTAGACACAAGGTTCCCGAGCGACACTGAGCGAGAACTCTGTGACCGGTTAGACCGGACACTCCACGTATATTACCGACTCTCCTAAATTTGGATTTTGAAGAAAGAATTTTGCTGATGCACCCAGCACACCTCGCATGTAGTGTGTGATAGTGTGAATTTCCAGAGTGGAAGAAATATGAACGGAATGCCGGTTTAAGGAAAACAGTAACACATAGCAGTTAAAACAATATGCAAATATTTATGTAAAGCAAAAAATAGTTTAGGCAAAACATAAAAGCAAATAAGTGTGAAACACAAAAATAAGCAATTAAACAAACAAGAATAAAGCTCAATAATTAACCTATGTTTGTTGTGGTTAAGAACCTAAATATCCCCAGCGGAGTCGCCATGCTGTCGCACCCGATTTTGAACTCTCAGGCTTAAATGCGCGACGGAATGGTTATCCTCCCCAAAAAAAATGTAAAGATAAAAAATGTTAAGGGAGTCGCCACCTAATTAATTGGGTGAATTAGGACACCTAAATACTAACCGATTAAAGTCAGCATTAACTCCATTTAATGGTCTGTGAAACTAAATGAGATTCTGAGTAAGGGTTCTTTATTATCCTAAAGGGAAGGGATCAGGCACCCTAAAGGATCCACTAACTTGCGGTTGTCCGTTCAAACATAGGTTAATTTATTCTAGTTTAAGAGGTGTATGTTTTAGGAAAATTATTAAAAAAAGATGTAGCAAATATCTAAAAGAAAGGTATTTTGATAACTTACAAAAAAAAGACTTTATAAGATTCACAAAATATGTAAAATTAATTACGCAATTTGTAGAACATGAAATTGTTTTATTAAATGATAAATTACATCCTATAGGTATATGTAAGATTAAGACTTTTATACCTAAGGTTAATTATGAAATCGTTCTTTATTTGACAAAGTAAAAAATGACAAATTATTCCTATAAGCATATAGAATCACAGAAATTGTCTTTGTAAATGTATATGAAACGTTAATGATATTAAGAAAAGTAATAAATTGCTCATATGTTGTTTATGAAGAAATTATAAGAAAGCCTATTTTTCTTTCTTTCTAGATAAGGAGTGGTATTTTGACTACATAACTAAGCATAGCTAGGATTAATTAATTTATCTTGGATTTAGATTTGTATGACGAATCTAGAATTAACAAAGAGCGAATTCATCTTTATACTACCCTTCCCATATATTCAAAAGCTAATAGAGTTAGTTATCCTATTAATTACAAGGTTAACAAATAATTATAACGATAATAAATAAATAAGTAAATAAATAAAGAAACAAGGAAGGGTGAGATTGGAATTGATGCACTGTCTGGAAAGGATGACGACGCCATCCATCCCATGGTTGTTCAGGAGCCCTGTGGCAAGAGGGTGTATCATACGATGATGAGTCTCATACCGAGACTCTCAGTCATTTTGATGCATATCATGTAAGAAAAATAAGAGAAGAAAAGATTAGTAAATATTTAAAATCTTATCTACCATAAATAGGTATTGACATACAAATCTAATCACACCCAAGTTGTTTCATTCAGAATGTTTACAGGTATATGATATGCTAATAGAAACAAATCCAAAGAGAGTACATCAAAACAGCTCAAAGTAATGAGTTTAAGCTTCTGAGGATATATAAAGATGAGGGCCTAAGTAGTTAATTCAGATTTCTCAAAGGGGAAGGGTGAGCCCAAACGTATGCAACCAGTGCTGGTTTGCAAGACATACAGTGATCCATATGTAAAAATACAAAGCAAGCCCAAGTGTTCTAAGCATGAAACTTATAAGAAGAGAACTCAATCCAATATGTAATGGGCCCAATAAAACATATGCTCACATTCATGATGTACTAATTCACATAATATACATTTAGATATATTATTTCACATATACTTAGGTATACACAAGGACTGATATACATCCGACACCTAGGATATATCTGGCATACTCGAGGATATACAAAATGCGTAACTCTACTACATACTGTAGGCACACTGGCTTTACATCCGTATACTGTGGTATATTATCGTATATAAAATAGGTGAAATGACCAGTTGTGTCATAGGTAAAACAGGGCATTTTAAAGACATTCCTCTTATCCTAGTTGAATCTTCATACCAATCTTACTCCTTCATGCTCGTATGAACCAAACTAACACACACATATATATATATATATATATATATGTATATATAGTAATTAATCTGATACAGGGATGGAGGTATCAAACATGGTGAAATAATATAACAACACATAGCATGCTATTCCTATTTTAAGATGCATGACTCAAAATCATAATGACTAACCAGATTTTACCATGTCAACACCAAGTTAATCTCCTTATATGCTTACTAATGGGACACAGCCAGTAATGTGACAAAGAAAAAAGAACAGTCTATGTAAATACAATATGTTGGTATAGAGACTGTCGAAAATGAACTCCGCAGTAGATTTTGACACAAAAATGACTAAGGAAGTGCAATAATAGGATATGAACACACATAAGAACCAATGAGTTCAAGACCAATAGATACATTCTTTAAGGGGACAAATTCATTTTAGTCCTAAATAAACTACTGGATCCATATATGGAAGAATCAAGCAACAAGTACGTTTCCCACATGAGTTGAGTTATGGGAATACTTCAAATGTATTCACAAACTGAGCATATAACCAACTTCATTAACAGAATATGTGATATTTAAGGGTAAGATTAATCAGTGGTTCATTTAGAGATTAGACTAATCTGAATTCAGCAAATAATAAAATAGACATTACCCATCTTTTGAAACAGTCTTGACAGATGCATAAAGGACCCATGATATTTCCACTACTAACCCAAAATGGATCTAGGACCCTTATACAAATGTTATACGTTAACTATACACATAGAAGAACCATAATCGAATGCCTACGCTTAAGACAAAGATCGCCACCACAAATCACAATCGATGATTTATCCAGAAAACAAAGACTAAACTAAGTTGAGTAAATTCGACACAATAATATGAATATCATCACACAGAATACACAATATCAATTAAGCGACTGAATAATAGAAAGAGAATGGGTTTCCGGACCTTTTGTGGGTAGCGAACTGAGGCGACGACAAAGGTTTTCCCGAATCGTCGAAGGGAAAGTCACAAAGACTGTTTGCAAGAATTGATAGTAGTAATTTCGATAGAAAAGAAAAGGATTTCTAGACTTGATACTGTGATAGTTCGATGACTGATCGATGGTCCCTTTGCATGTCTAAACGTCGGTACTTATAGCCCCTGTTTAGGATTCGCCCTTATGGTAAGTCTAGGATGGGTGTTAAGGACGATTTGTACTGATTTTTCGAGTGATTGTCTACCAAAAATAGGTGCTGATTTTCGACTATCTTAAGGACTGATTCGCGGATGATTTGAAGGGGATTTTGGTGTAATTTTAGGTGTTATATGGTAAGGTTTGATTTCTGAAGTTTCGGTTATGGCAAGTTACCATTTTAGGGACGTTTTTGATATTATTCTTTGTTGGAACGATTTGGTTCTGACTGAGGCGAGGATTTGATTGGTTATGCCAGATTTTCCCACCTGAAAATCTGGCGAGATTCGCGGTAGGGGAAAGGTTGCGACGCGCGGATGATTTGAATGGTTAGGGTTTCTGTGAGGATGAGGGAGGGGGACGAAGGAGGGTTCTGGGTGTTTAAGGGAAGTGGGCCTGTAGAAAGGGGTGAGTTAAAAGAAAAAAAAACAAATGGGCCGCGGGTCGTGGGTTAAAGGGGTGAGGATTGTGGGCCGCGGGTTGACGACAATAGGTTGGGCTTTGGGGTATTTTAATTAGTTTTGGGTTGGGTAGAGTTTTAGGTATTTGCTATTTAATTAATAGGTTATAGATAAAGCCTTAGGTGTATTATTTAATTAGTGATAGACAAAATGAAATCTAAATTGATTAAATTAATTAGGTGTTTTATTAGTCTAAGTTATTATTATCCTAATAAATGTGGGCATGCTAATTAATTAGTGCTTAATATTTATAATGCGAGACTTTTATTAAAACTCATTTATTATGTGTATTTTGCGATGCAAAATTTGCGGTTCTGACAAAAGAAAAAATTGTTTAATTTATCGGTTATTTATTTAAGGGGGCTGGACAAAATTGGGTGTCAACAGTTGCACGCCGCAACAAAACGTAAAGTGAATACACGTTCACAAATACGTAAATATAATGGATCGGGTTGCATGCCGCAACAAAACGTAAAGTGAATACGTGTTCACAAATACGTAAATATAATGGATCGGGTTGCACGCCGCAACAAATATGAAAGATGAATACATGTTCACATATATATAAATATGAAAAGTGAATACGCGTTCACAAATATATAAATGTAATAAACATGTGGAAATGCAGGGGAATGTCTTAACGTATAATACGAGATAAAATGAAGTGTTAGTTAAATCGAGAATTTCCTATGAGGAGTTGTTGCATAATTAAAAATGTTGTAACCTGATACGTTTTTGCAATATGCTTATTACGTTATAATGTGATTGCACTTGGAATATTGTGGTGTTACTTTGAATTGCAGGTGGTAATTTCACCAAATTTGATGGTAGAAGTGACTCTTTATTTAACATGTTTCAGAAAGCGTGATAGAGGAAAGACTCACGCCAAGGCTAGCGATCGTCCAGCCTCTTGTCATACCAAGTCCATTGCTCGCTTGGTATTCGTCGTTCAGATGCCGCCCATTGTCTCGGGAAATGCCCGTATGGAATGGTCTCCCTCCAACTTAGAATAATATTTGTCAGTATGTCTATGTAGAAACAATATTTGCACGAGCATGGGCTCACGTTATATTTTCAATAAAGTCATAAACAAATTTCTTTATTGTTATTTTTATTAATAGCTCCGTATTTGAATATAAGTTTAAATTTCTAAATAAAGAGAATTAAATGGTGCTCATGGTGGAAAATAATTGTCCAGGTGCCATCACGCCCTAAGTAAAGACTTAGGAAAAGTCGGGGCGTGACAAGTTGGTATCAAAGCCAGGTTAAGAGATTCTAGGAAGTTTTCTTCGAGTTGGGTGTTTGAACGGTTACTTATTGCGACGGTGTGCGCGCCACCTTAGTAATAAGTGAACGGAATAACATCCTAAAGTTTCCCTTCTTTCGTACTCTTCTCGTGTCTATCTTGAGTCTTTTCAAAGACTTGATTCTCGTACTACCTCCTTCAAAGGATTGTTGAAGGGGATGTGCAACGATAAACTATGGATGACGCAGGGGTGAGGTGGAGAAATTTTAGAAGAAATCATCCCCGAAGTCACCACCGACATGCTGGGGAGTTCAGAGCTGCATTCAGTGAAAAGTACATGCCTAACTCCCGAAAAGATGCGCTCAGACGTGAGTTTGAACTGTTGAAACAAGGAGACCGCAATGTGATATAATACATTACCTAATTCATCCGATTGTCAGCATACAACGCACATATTATTCCTACAGAAAGGGAGAAGGTCAAAAGAGTTGTTAAGGGTTTAAACCCAAACTTGGAAGAGAAGGTAGTGGCATTAGCCCATTATCGGGCATACCTTCAGATCGTCGGTATGACAATGAGGATAGAAGGTTTTGCTAAAGCAACAAAAAAAAAAGTATTCGCAGAAAAGGTTTCGGACGTCAGGATCATTTAGTCAGAGTCAAAATCAGAAGCAGGAGTTTAGTAAGGGATCTTCAAGACCGAATCAATCTATGGGCCAGTCTTATTTCAAGCCTAAGGGGAACAGTTGGTTTGATCACCAAGTGAGCAAGGACAAGGCCACTAATCCTAACACAGGAGGGGACAAACCGGTTTGTAAGATTTGTCAAAGGAAATACGCTGGAGAATGTCAGCTCTTAACGAAGTCATGTTATAACTGTGGAGAATCAGACCACTATGTCGGAGATTGCAAAAAGAGGACTCAAATACAATCTATTCAGGGGAGGTCAGAAGCAACCACAACTGCCTACAGGGGAAATCAGGGAAACCAACCCCGCCAGAGTCAGGGAGGTCAACAACCCAACAATTTAATCGGCCATGCTTTGCCCTGCAGGAATGAGGCGTACATCTAATGCGGTGGTCATGTATTTTGCTAGTCTCGAGTATTCCTGCGTTTGTATTATACGATCCCGGCCCTACATTTTCATATGTGTCAATGGGCTTTGCTAAGAATTTACACGTAGAACCTTCTTATTTAAGTGAACCTTTTGAGGTTATGACACCGCAGGGCCTCAATTTGGGCCTCTCGGGTGGTAAATAATTTCTCATTAGAAGTGAATGACAGGGGAACAATGGTGAACCTAGTACTACTTGATATGGTAGACTTCGACGTCATTTTGGGTATGGATTGGTTGTCGGCATGTTATGCCATGTTAGAGTGTCGGCGAAAGATAGTGAGATTAACTTTTCCCGGAGAATCAGAAGTTGTTATAAGGGGTAGGGTTGGAATATCCTCAGGTCAGTTTATTTCCTACCTTGGGGCTCAAAAGTTATTGAGAAGTCACAGAGTGGAGTATGCATATCTGGCTAATATAGTGGGTACCCAAAAGGAATCCCCAACAGTGAATGATGTTCCTATTGTTCGAAATTTTCCGGAGGTTTTTCCTGAAGATCTTCCAGGCCTTCCTCCGGATAGAGAAGTGGAGTTTGCTATAGAGTTAATTCCGGGTACAAGACCCATTTCTATTCCTCCATATCGAATGGCCCCAGCTGAATTGAGGGAGTTAAAAGAACAATTGAAGGATCTTCTGGATAAAGGCTTTATAAGGCCTAGTGTTTCCTCAGGGTGCACCATCTGTTTGTGAAAAGAAAGACGGATCGCTCCGAACGCATCGATTATCGGCTCAATAAGGTCACGATCAAGAACCGGTACCCATTACCAAGAATCGATGATCTTTTGACCAACTTCGCGAGCTAGCTATTTTTCCAAGATTGATCTCCGTCGATATCACCAGCTGAAAATAAATTCAGATGATATATCCAAAACAGCCTTTAGAACCCGATACGGCCATTATGAGTTCTTGGTCATGTCTTTTGGGTTAACCAATGCCCCCAACAACTTTTATGGATTTAATGAACAGAATCTTCAAACCATTCCTAGATTTGTTCGTGATTGTGTTCATAGATGATATCCTAATCTACAGTAAGAGTGTTGAAGAACATGAAGAACATCTGAGGGTAGTGCTTCAAGTCTTGAAACAGGAGAAACTATATGCTAAGTTTTCAAAGTGTGAATTTTGGTTGGAAAAGGTAGCCTTTTTGGGTCATGTTGTGTCAAGGGATGGAATTATGGTAGACCCCCAGAAGATAGAAACAAGAAGAATCGCCAAACCGACCACTCCGACAGAGGTTAGAAGTTTCTTGAGTTTGGCTGGGTATTATAGAAGATTCGTAAAAGGGTTTTCTAGTCTTGCTGCTCCTTTGACCCGGTTGACTAAAAAAAAAAACGATTAAGTACCAGTGGTCAGAAGCATGTGAGGCAAGTTTTCAGAAACTAAAGGAATTGTTGACTACTGCACCAGTCCTAACCTTACCATCGGGATGCTAGGGTTCACGCCTATCATTGCGAAACCTCTAGAGTTGGGTTAGGATGTGTCTTGATGCAGTTTAGAAAGGTTATTGCGTATGCATCTAGACAATTGAAGATACATGAGAAGAATTTCCCAACTCATGACTTGGAATTGGCCGCGGTAGTGTTTGCCTTATGAATATGGAGACACTATTTGTATGGTGTGCATGTGGATATATTTACAGATCATAAGAGTTTACAGTACATAACCACACAAAAGGATTTGAATCTCCGACAAAGAAGATGGTTAGAGTTGCTTAAGGATTATGATCTTAGCATTCTTTACCATCCCGAAAAGCTAACGTGGTAGACGCACGATGGGAGATCAATGGGCAGCTTGGCTCATTTGGCGATACAAAAGAGAGGTATCGTTCGTGAGGTACAAAAATTGGGAAACCTCGGAGTTAGTTTAACTGAGGTCGGTGAAGGCACGGTGGAGGTACATGATACCTCTCAGTATGCCTTAGCTGCAGAAATAAAAGAAAGTCAGTTTGAGGATACGAAATTTGTTAGATTCCGGGAGAGGATTCAACATGGAAAACCTTCACAGTTTACATTAGAAGAAAATGACGGTACCCTTCGGTATAAGGGTAGGTTGTGTGTTTTAAGGTAAAAGATCTAAGGAGGAAAATCTTTAGATGAGGGTCACAACACAAGATATTCCATTCATTCAGGGTCAACAAAAATGTATCAGGACCTCAAAGAAAATTACCGGTGGGACGGAATGAAGAAAGATGTTGCGGAGTTTGTCGAAAGGTGTCTTATGTGTCAACAGGTGAAAGCTAAACATCAAAAACCAAAGTGACTACTTCAGACATCGTGTCCCCACGTGGAAATGGGAGGCGATTCATATGGATTTTGTAACCGGCCCACCGAAACTCGAGAAGGGTATGATTCTATATGGGTGATTGTAGATCGACTTACAAAGTCAGCCCATTTCTTACCGGTCAAGACTACGTATCGCGCACCACAGTACACACAGATTTATTTGAAGGAGATTGTGCGGTTACACGGGATTCCCTTACAAATTATTTCAGATAGGGGTCCCAGTTCACCTCACACTTTTGGCAAAGTTTCCAGCAGGTTTCGACAAAAGTTAAGTTAAGCACGCTTTCCACCCGCAAACAGATGGGCAACCGAGCGAACAATCCAAACACTTGAGGACATGTTGCGATCTTCGTGTTAGATTTTCGTGAGTTGGTTGGACCATCTATGTCTAATTGAGTTCGCCATAACAATAGTTTTCACTCTAGCATACAAATGGCCCCGCTTGAAGCATTATATGGACGAAAATATGTGTCTCCACTGATGGTTCGAGGTGGGTGAGACGAATCGTTTCGACCAAGTCATTCAAGAAACAATGATAAGGTGCAGATGATTCGAGCGGATCAAAACAGCTCATAGCCGCCATAAGTCCTATGCGGATCATCGTAAAAGAGATCTTGAATTCCAAGAGGGAGAAAATATTTTTAAAAGTGTCCCCAATGGCGGAGTGATGCGCTTTGGTAAGAAAGGGAAATTGAGCCCAAGGTTTATTGGGTCATATGAGATCTTGCAAGAGCTGGGAATATGACTTACGAATTAGCACTTCCACAAGAAATGGAAGCAGTGCATCCCAGATTTCATGTGTCAATGTTACGAAAATACTTGCACGATTCAAGTCACGTCATCCTTCCCCAGGAGATAATTCTTAATGAGGAGCTTCAATATGAAGAAGTTCCGGTGGAAATACTTGATAGGAAGGTTAAGCGCCTTAGAAATACAAATATTGCTTCCGTGAAGGTCCTATGGAGGAACCACTCCACCGAGGAAGCCACCTGGGAAGCCGAGGACGCGATAAAAGTCAAATATCCATTCCTCTTTGACTAAGGTAATGAAAAAATGTGTTACATAGTACTTCATATGTGTGCTATTTGTCTGTGTATGTGCTTATGTTACGACCTTATTCACATTCGAGGACGAATGTTGCTTAAGGAAGGGAGAATGTGAAGTCCCAAATTATTATTAAATTATTATTACAATAATAATGATTATGTACGACCTTATTCACATTCGAGGACGAATGCTTCTTAAGGAAGGGAGAATGTGAAGCCCCAAATTAGTGTTACAATAACAATAAACATTATTGTGTCTATGTGATTATGTTACGACCTTATTCACATTCGAGGACGAATGTTGCTTAAGGAGGAGAGAATGTGAAATCCGGAAAAAAAAAATATAGTTGTGGTTGAGTTAATAAAAATATATATATAAGAAAACAAAGAATAAATTGCATGGGATAGAGTTAGTGTTAAAGTTGGATAAATAGATAGATGAAATGAAAATAAGAAAACAAAACAAAAATAAAAGAATAAGAAAACAAAAGAAAAAGAAAAAAAAAAAGAGAAATGCAGCATGCACATTGCACGTAAGTGTTTGCCTTCCCTTTACCCTTCCACCCCTTTTCATTTCCCTTCAATCTTTTGGTTTTTCACCTCCCATAGGTTATAGAAAACTCCTTCATTTATACATTGTATTTACACACAAACAAAGGACATAACATAAAGGTTAGAAAATCAGGAAAAAAAACAAGTGAACAAGAAGGAAAAAAATCAAGAAAATATCAAGGGAGGAAGGAGAACAAGAAAATTAGGGAACACTAAGGAGCAAGGACCACTTGTAGCAACCGAACCACAATATTTTTCACACTTACAAGGTGAGTTTTCTCACTCAGAAATTCTTGATAACATCCTTTATTTTTAGTTCAATACATGTTGGAATAAGAATTGAGTGTTGAAAAGAAATATTGAACTTTTGATTGTTTAGATAACTAGTTGCGTCATGAACTTTACGAACTGTTCTCACTGAGTTATAATTGTTAGAATTTGATGAAATTCGGAAGAATCGTACACCTCTTTAATATGATCATATAGAACCAAAAATGAGGTAAAATGGACATACGGTTTGAAAGTTATCATAGTTCAAAGTCCCTGCCTTAGATTTGGTCGAAATTCGGAAAGGCATAATTACGGACTGTTTTTATTGAGTTTTACTTATTAGAATTATATGAAAATTTACATGGTTGTAAATCTCTCTGTTACGGACAGATATAGATAAAGATTTGTTAAAACGGACTTACGAGTTGAGAGTTATTGTAGTTTGAAGTTGCTGCCTCGGACTCATCGGAATCCAGAAGGGCAGGACGTTGAAACGTAAAACTGTACTAATCTGTGGGGAATATGAAAATTGTTTCTAAATGAAAGTTCTAGATCACTTTGTTGTGGACATTTTGAGACCTTACGGGGGTCTCTCCGACTTACGGATTGAGAGTTATCGCTGTTTAAAGTTTCTGCCTCGGATCTATCGAGATCCAGGAAGGGCAGCGAATAAAAGTGTAAAAATGTACCAAATGGTACAGAATATGAAAGGATGGTTCACATGGAGACGTGTAGCTCTCTGTTCTCGTCGTTTTGAGATTTTATGGGGCTTGAACGGGTTTACAGATTTGGAGTTATGATTATTCTAAGATTGGGTGTTGTTTAATAAATATTCTGCCGAAATAAATTTCATGTGGCTGTTTTGAGGATATATTTGTGTTAGTTACCCAAAGTAGTTTTAAATGAAATTTGGTACAGTGAAAGATCCCGTCTTACCTTAGTTTCCGCTTGAGAAACACCTTAGTTGGAGTTATGGTTAAAAAGTTATAATCGTTACAAGTATGAATGACAGAATGTTAGAAAAGAGAATAGTATTTATTTGCTGAAAGATATGAAAAGTGAATACATGTTCACATAAATATATAAATATATAATGGATCGGGTTGCACGCCTCAACAAAACGTAAAGTGAATACGCGTTCACAAATACGTAAACATAATGGATCGGGTTGCACGCCGCAACAAAACGTAAAGTGAATATATGTTCACAAATACGTAAATATAATGGATCGGGTTGCACGCCGCAACAAAACGTAAAGTGAATACGCGTTCACAAATACGTAAACATAATGGATCGGGTTGCACGCCGCAACAAAACGTAAAGTGAATACACGTTCACAAATACGTAAGTATAATGGATCGGGTTGCACGCCGCAACAAAACGTAAAGTGAATACACGTTCACAAATACGTAAACATAATGGATCGGGTTTTACGCCGCAAGAAAACGTAAAGTGAATACGTGTTCACAAATACGTAAATATAATGGATCGGGTTGCACGCCGCGACAAAACGTAAAGTGAATACGCGTTCACAAATACGTAAGTATAATGGATCGGGTTGCACGCCGCAACAAAACGTAAAGTGAATACGCGTTCACAAATACGTAAATATAATGGATCGGGTTGCACGCCGCAACAAAACGTAAAGTGAATACACGTTCACAAATACGTAAATATAATGGATCGGGTTGCACGCCGCAACAAAACGTAAAGTGAATACGTGTTCACAAATACGTAAATATAATGAATCGGGTTGCACGCCGCAACAAATATGAAAGATGAATACATGTTCACATATATATAAATATGAAAAGTGAATACGCGTTCACAAATATATAAATGTAATAAACATGTGGAAATGCAGGGGAATGTCTTAACGTATAATACGAGATAAAATGAAGTGTTAGTTAAATCGAGAATTTCCTATGAGTTGTTGCATAATTAAAAATGTTGTAATCGATACGCTTTTGCAATATGCTTATTACGTTATAATGTGATTGCACTTGGAATATTGTGGTGTTACTTTGAATTGCAGGTGTTCTCACCATTGTACGGTGTCGACTCTTTATTTAACATGTTTCAGAAAGCGTGATAGAGGAAAGACTCCACGCCAAGGCTAGCGATCGTCCAGCCTCTTGTCATACCAAGTCCATTGCTTCGCTTGGTATTCGCAAAGTTCAGATGTCGATTTGATGTCTCGAAATGCCCGTATGCAATGGTCTCCCTCCAACTTAGAATAATATTTGTCAGTATGTCTATGTAGAAACAATATTTGCACGAGCATGGGCTCACGTTATATTTTCAATAAAGTCATAAACAAATTTCTTTATTGTTATTTTTATTAATAGCTCCGTATTTGAATATAAGTTTAAATTTCTAAATAAAGAGAATTAAATGGTGCTCCTGGTGAAAAATAATTGTCCAGGTGCCATCACACCCTAAGTAAAGACTTAGGAAAAGTCGGGGCGTGACAGAAGAGAGAAGAGAAATTAATTGTAAATAGGTGAAATTTTAAGTGGTCATAACTTTGCGCTCGGACGTCTGTTCACCTAAAAAAATTGATTTCACGTATTTTTTCGAGACGGCCCAAAAACGTCCGTCTTGCCAATCAATTTCACTTTCCCCCCAAATCAGTTACTAATTTTCTCTTTTCTTCACTAAAGATCTCGCGATATACAATAGATTTCAACTTTCAAATTTCATGGTAATGTTTCTGAGAATGTAAATTTCATTATTGAAAATTCAATTTAAAAAATAAATAAATAAAAATTGTCGGACCCCCCGACCCGACCCGTATCGGGTATGACCTACTGTGTTACTTACGTACGTACCCTGATTTATCTAAACACGTATCGGGTATGACCTATTGATCGAAGCGTTCCTATTCATTCTCATAAATAAAACTTGAATTGGAGACGATTTACAGGCAAATCGGTAAAATTGAATTTATATACTTTGTTAAGGATGTGTGGGCCTCATGTGATTAAGTGATCAATTAAATTAGCAAATAGTTATAGCAAATAATAGATAACAAATGATATTAGAAGGTAATTAGCTTGAGCATGATGAAGCTTCATGACGGGGCCTCTAAATTAGATGTTAGAACAATATGAAAACACAAATTGAATTCTCATGAATGCTCTAAATTTTAAGAAAGTGGAAAAAAATTGAGATTTTTTCGATATTGAAAAGGTCATAAAAATTTGAATAATAATCCATAAATAGAACATAATACCGATGAATCAAAGAACTGCGAATTGGAGATGTCCATAAATCGCTATGAATAATATCAAATGGCATTATAAGGTACAATACTAATATACAATATTTACCAAATCTTCTATTTTAACCAAGATGACCGAGATGGGCTATAGGCCACTCCTTTATCGGCTTTTGACTCATTTATCTGATATACATACAATATACATGTATATCATGTGTATATTATATGTATATTTAACACACACCTGCAGATAACGGGCGGTCTTCGAACGCTGAGACTGTCCCTAAAATGTATGGGACATGGCAGACGCGTACTTGTCCTCGAGCTACCTTTTTTCGAAACAAAGTGAATGTCCATCTCTATATGTTTAATGCGCTGGTGCTGAACTGAATTACTAGAAAGATAGATGACACTAACATTATCACAATACACCAATGTAGCTTTCTGAATAGGACAATGGAGCTCTAAAAGAAGATTACGTAACCAACATGACTTAGAGACCACATTGGCTACCCCTCGATACTCGGCCTCTGCACTCGAACGTGAAACCGCTGATTGACGTTTGGAAGACCATGAGACCAAATTTTTCAAGAAACATACAATAGCCAGACATAGAACGTCTGGTGTCCGGACAACCACCCCAATCAACATCTGTGTAGGAGATAAGAGTAGACGTCGACGAAGGATACAAATGCAAGCCATAATCAAGTGTTCCCTGAATGTACCTAAGAATGCGTTTGAGCACATTCATATGTTCAATACTGGCGTCATGCATAAACAAACACACATGTTGTACGTCGTATGTAATATCAGGTCACGTGAACATAATATATTGAGCCCCTGTAAGACTACAATAGCGGGTCGGATCCTCATAGATGGAGCCAGCTGCAACACTCAACTTGAATTTAGTATCAACTGAAGTAGAAGTGGACTTACAGGATGACATCTCAGCCCTCTCAATGATCTCAGTTGCATACTTCATTTGTGATAAGAACATCCACCTGCATGACGAGTGACAACAATCCCCAAAAAATAACTCAATGGCCCCAAGTCTTTCATGACAAACTCATAACTGAGCATTGTCATAATAGACTGGCGTAATGCATCACGTCAGCCGATTAACCACACTTGGCAAGCCATGTGTGACAGACTCAACCAAGAAGGTTTATGCAGGGGATCGAACTCGTGACCTTGCGATCCCACACTCTACTGCTACACCCACTTGACTACCCTTTCAGTTTTACATGTATTTTTTGGCACTAAAATCCAGCCTTTTCACACGTACACTTACTATACTATGACATGTTTGAAAAGTCACACAACTAATTAAAATTGAGTGTAATTACACCGTTTGATATGTTTATTTGATAAAATAATTACACAGTTAAATGTGTATCGAGTGTAATTACACTTTTCAATTCTCAAGCGGGAGGGGGAGCTAAGAGTTGGGTATGATTACACCCTATAATTAGAGGGTTACTTTTTAGTTTTTGTTTTTTTTTAAAAATTATTTTTTATTTCTATTATTTTTATCTTTTTAATTCTTACTTTTAATATCCAATCCATGACGTTCTCACAAAAAAGTTTGCTTTTTAAATTTTATAATTAATTAAAATTGAAATATTATTAATTTGAAATATATATATATCAAATAATTTTTACAATATTAGTTACAAATACATGATTATTAATTAATATATTTTCAAGAAACAATTATTATTAAATAACTAATTTAATATCATTAATAAAAGCACATATTTTTTAAATATTAATTTTAAATTTTTTATTTTAAATTAAAACTAAATGTGTAATTACACTTGTGCAATCAAACTTCAAGCTTGTAATTACAGTACATTATGACAAACAAACATCTTGTTATAATTATAATATTGTATAATTATTAGGTTGTGTAATTACTACCCTAGTAATTACACTAATTCCAATTACCAGGTGCCTTTCCAAACATGAGTTCTGATGGAATAAATAAGATTCTTTCATCATTAGAGAAAATGATTGAATTCAACTACATATGGCTAGAATTCAAATAAAAATAGCTGAATTTCAGGCATAAATACATGAACTTAAGTTTATGAAACTTCAGGCATATGTGTTTGAACTTCAATCATATGAAACTTCAGACATATATATCTGAACTTCAGCGATATGAAATTTCAGATATTTTGTCTATAGCTTAATATTAGACACTACCAGGGGTGTCTTTGGGCATGTGTCAACTGTGCTATAGCACAGGGCCCAAAGATTTTAGGGGCCTCCAAAAAATATACCTGCCAAAAAAATATATCAGTGGTTTTTTTTAAAGGTCCATTTTTATGAATTAGAACAGTGCCCCCAAAATGTTTGAGACGGCCCTGGACACTATATATATGAAATTGTTCCATAATAGGTTGGCTTACAAATTTTTGTATTAGTATAAATACCAAAATCAGGAATCTGTACACGTAGGCCGTATCAAATACCAAATGGGGTACAAAAAATAAAATCGAGTTACAGTCCAATTTCTTTACTAATGACCATTGTCCATCAAAGTTGGATTATGTTTGACATCAAGATTGCATACCTTACTCTATGTTTTTCAAAAGAGGAAAAAATGCTTTGTCAATAAGACAGAAGTTCATAATATTTGAAGACAATGAATCTGCTCAATTAACCATAGTTCGTACATGCAAAACCTAAAACTTATACGTGATGGATAACAATTTTTTTTAAGTTAAGGTCATTTTAACAGTTTTTGGTAAGCAGGGATAAAAATTCAAGAGTGGCTCTTTTGGGATCACCACACGCCATTTCCCGAAAACAACGGGTCGAAGTTTATTGTGTGACGCCCAATGTATTGGATAGGAAGGTTTGCTATGGGAAATTCACACTAATGCCCATATTTTGGGACGGTCTTTAATTTTTGCCCCTCAAATTGTTAATTTTTAATATTGTCTAATACGCTGAGGTTATGAGTTCGAATTTCGGCTCAATAAAAAAAAAAGAATTTCGAATTCCAGTAGTTGGATTCTGCAAAAGTGATATCACTTTGGTAAGTGATAGAACTTTGTGCGTTCTGTTTTGCGGAGTGTGATGACTTGTAGTGGCTCAAGTGGACATATATTTATACCAAAATTAGGCCTATTTAGGCAGAGGTTTGCCCGGCAAACTTTTATCCAAAATTAGGCTTATTCGGGCAAAGTTAGGCCTATTAAGGCAGAGGTTTGCATGTTTGAATAGGCCTAATTTGCTACAAACCTCTGCCTTGTAATTTAAAAAAAAATATTTGACTGAATAGGAGTTTAAATCTGAAATCCATGAGTTTTTAAATTAAAAATTCTAAATTTGAGGGGCAAATTAAAGACTAGTGCTTTGAAGGGATTCCCACAAAAAAATTGTTGCTAAATCTATAAAAAAGAATTGTGTAGATTCCTTTCATCCCGACTAATCTTTAATTTTGTACTTCTCATTTAATAAAAATTTATGGGCCAAAGTACGCTTTATTTGTGAGTACTAAATCAGAGATTCTTAGTTCCAATCCCATGAGAGACAAAAAAAGAAATAAAATCATAAAAATTATGTATATTGAGTCAAAGTTGTATAGAAAGCCTTAACGGGTATAGTTTGCACAATTTGTTTTACCAGTCAGATTTCCAAATTCCAAATCCCTAAATTTTGCGTTTCATCACTTTAAACTGAGAATTCACAAATCAATTACATTTGAATTTGATAGGGTTTTTGCATTTTCCTCCACAAGTAGTGTTCGCAATCTTGCTGCTCGCCAGTGGTTTGAACTTCAGGTTTGTCACTCGCCAGTGGTTTGAACTTCACGTTTGTCAAATTTGGCAAAAATTTGAGTTTTTTGATATTTTGTTTAACCTTGTGATTTTGGGAATTGCTTCACTGGATATTAAGCAAATGTTGGGTTTTATTTACTTAGTTATTTATAATGATGTTCGGGTTAACTTGCGAATATAGATGCAGATGCAGTTTTCCATATTAGCAAATGGCAATATATAACTTGGTCTCAACTAACAGGTAAACACCCCAACTTTAAGCATACAATAGTTGATTGGTTGTATAAGGAAAACAATTCCATATAACAAATGCAACATTTGGTTGATTTCATAAGAAGAAAAATAATCGTTTAGTTGGCGGAATTACATAATATCCTACATTAGGCTATGCGGGAATCTATGTGTTACTTTATGCTGAATAGAATGTGGAATAAAGAGTACGTGTATTAGCGGTACACTTGGACATGTTTTTGTAGATAAGTAATTCGTGTATAACAATTCATTCATTATTAATCACCACATAAACAATATATTATAATATCCTGAGTTGGTGCTTTCAAGTGACTATGTTTCTAGGTATAGAAAGAGAGTTTGAATTTTGATTTGCTCATTTGCAAAACTGGCCACCTGAAGATTGTGTGGGGAATTGTGGTATTTGTCATCGCAATTGCGGAACTGGCCTGATTCTGGGAGTTGCAATTACGGAACTAGCCTGAATGAATACCAAACGCGATTATGCTCACATTTGCGACACCTGGCCAAGACCTCCTCTTTCACAATTGTGGCCTTTGAGTAACAATTGCAACTGACGCCTGTAGCTTCCAAAATGAACTTCTTGGAAGCAGCTCCCACTCTTCCTTTTAGACCTTTTATAGCACTTCAAGCCTTCAAGGCCTTGATGTCTACTTGTATAAGCTCTTTGTTGTATGTGCTAATCCATATCGCATCACTCTGTATTTTAACCATCTGTTTTCTCTATTTTTTCTCTTGTACAGAGAAACCGCTTTTGGTGCATTGCGAGACAATACAACAAGTTTGGTATGCTCATGAAGTCGGAGAAGAAATCCAGGAAAAGGAAAAAGAATGCTGCCACCAATGATTCGGAAGTGACAAAGGGCAATGTTAAAGCTGTTGAGCGTGATTTAAATTTCAAGGAAGAGAAGCTCTCTTTTGTAGGGACCAGGAAAGAAAGGGTCAAGGCAAAGATGGAAATTAAATCACCTGGAGAAAACGGGGATCGTGACTTCAATAGAAAGAAAGAAAGAGTTGGTGGAAGACAGTCTGGAAAATCCAGTAAAGACGGGTGCGATGATGCTGTTAAAAAAGTTGTAAAAAAGGAAAAAAAGTTGAAGAATGAGCAGAAGACATTGATAATGCATGATGCTAGTTTAGACACCAAAATAATTGCTCATGAAAGTGCAAGCGAAACACAGGAAACCAAGGCAGTTAAGAGGAAGAAAAGGAAAAAGGAAAAGATGAAAAAAGAGGATGGACAGGCAGATATCGTGACTGGTGTAATTCAAGGTGATGTTTCAGCTATAGAAGAGATAGAAGATAGCAAAATAGATGATGCTAATATCAGAAAGAGGAAAAATACAAAATTAGTTCAGAGTTCTAAAGATCTTACACATGAAAAGACTAAAAAACGAGTGAGATTTACTGATCATGTACAATTTTTCCCTTCAATCAGTGATCCAAGTGACGAGAAGCATGAAAATAGCGTAGAAAAATTACTGTTTGGCAAACAATTCACGGAGGAAGAAGATGAAATCGTCAAAGATGCTGTTTATAGATACATAGAGGTACATAACTTGGGCGAAGAAGGGTTGCAAAAGGTTATAAACTGTATATCTAATCCTGAAGTAAGGGGCTGCTGGAAAGAAATAGGGAAGGCTATACCGTACAGGCCTTACAGAGCAGTTTATTCTCGTGCACAACGTTTGTTTCGAAGCGGAGAGAAACGTAAATGGACTGAAGAAGAGTATGAGATGGTACGAAAGTTCCAGGGAGAACATGGGCACAACTGGACCCTCTTGGCCGATGAACTTGGGAGACATCCGGTACATGTTGGAAATGCATGGCATAGGATAAAACTGGAAAATCGGAAAAAAGGAAGTTGGGATCAGGAGGAAATCCAGAAATTGTTTGATTTGGTAAACACCGATCTGCAACTGAAGCTCTCTGAAGAAAAGAAATCTAAGCATGGGATGTTACGGGATAATATTTGCTGGAGTGCAATTAGTGACAATTTGTCCACCAGGATTTCTCAACATTGCTGCAATAAATGGTACAGACAATTAACATCACCAATGGTGGCCGCAGGTGAATGGGCAGATACTGATGACTATCGGCTAATTGATGCTCTTTTTGAAATGGACGCAAGTTGCATAGAGGATGTGGATTGGGACAATCTTCTTTCCCACAGGAATGGAGAGTTATGTCGAAAGAGATGGAAAGAAATGGTTCGTCAAATAAGTCAACATGAAAACAAGTCATTTGCTGCACAAGTAGAAGTGTTAGGTGAGAGATACCGTCCTGATTTGGTTGGAGCAAGAGAGGCATGGGATAGAAAACCAGTTGTTCCATGATGTGTTCATCACTCAGCACGGAATATTCTGTAGAGAGAGATGCTTAAGGAACATGTATTTCGGTAGGTGGCCGTATCCTGTACCCTATGTTTTGCAGTCAATTGAACATAGCAAAAATATATATTGGTCAAATCGAAGAATTTGAGTGCAGACAGTACTTACAGTAGATCCGTCACTGGATGTACTATAAAAACACTAATGTTTTGGAATAAATCATTTCCTATCTTTCCATTTGTGTGAAAAGTTTTTTCACAATATGACGTTACAAAAGGATCTGTTATGTTAGTGTTAATCATTTCCTACTGCAACTAAAGATTTCAGAATGTTATTAGCATAGCTCCTACTCCTATTAAATGCATCTCCATCAACTTGAGCATTATTTCTGACATATTTGGAATATATATACTTAATCTTATCATAATAGCAGGTATAAAGTCTCACTACACGGAAAAAGGAGCATAAAATGTAAGATTTGCGAGTCGGGTGGGGAAAAAATGTGTCCAAGAAATCTTAATCACTGCATTTGTTTGTTACTTTTTATACAGGAAATATATCTGTTCATTTGCCAATTGTCATAGCCTAGTGGTCAATGGAGTGAGTTGAGAACCACGAGATCTTAGGTTCAAATCCAATTTCTTTCCATCTATTCAAGTTTTGGTGTACAGCTCTGATACATGTGTTTGTGGGAGCAGGTGTCTCCCAAAATTAGTTGATGTGGGAGATTCAATCTCGTAACTGTATTCTCGTACTTCCTCTGTTCCAAAAAGATTGTCCTACTTTCCTTATTAGTTTGTTCCAAAAAGATTGACACTATATTTATAAATAATTTAACTTTATGAGATTATTTACAACCATACTAGTATCTATGGTTTGTTTTGGACCACACATTTCAAAAGTCTTCATTTATTTCTTAAATTGTGTGTCAAGTCAAACTAAGACAATTTTTTTGTGACATAGGGAGTAGTTATGTTAATGAGGTCAACTAAACTTGATCTGATCTGGTGTTGTTCTGCTCCTATACGGGTTCACTTGGTAGAAATCGAACTGTTATTAATGTGAGAGAGTGAGGCATTTTTCTCATTATTGTTCCAATGTTTATAAGGGCGGATGCCGCTATGGGAAGCTCTAAAGATAAGTCCAAAGCTTGTGAAGGTCTGAATGAGAGATGGAGCTTCGATGAATAAGAATAAAATCGTGTACTAGACTTTCCCTGATGGGAGAGCCAAGCTAGGGATGAGTATTGATCTTGTCTAAGAGATTCTAAAGGTGGTTATGAATTATGATTGTATTTGAGTACCATATGTATATAATGTTGTTTTGGGTATTTTATATTATGCTTTTAGGTTTTGAATTTGATGTACAAATTTTTTCACATAGTATCAAAGATGAAATTCGGTAAGAGTCCGTTTGACTTGGCTAATTTTAAGCAGTAGCCATAAAAACACTTTTTAACTGTTGGATCTTTTTTAAAAAATAGAACAATTATACTTCCACTTGACATTAGTCTAAAATGCCTTTAACGTCAATCTATTGGCTCACTTTTACCCCCTTAAAACTAATAGATTTCATGTCACATAAAACAATTTTGTTTGGCATAAACAGGCCATCAAACTTATCTCAGCCGGCAAGTATTCTCTGCAACTTTGGTGTTCACACGTAGACACTTCAACTTGTCTCCATTTAGTTGAACACTCCAACTTCTAAAATAATATCTAAACAACTCAAAATTTTACGTGACGTCAGCATTTATGTTTTAAGTGTTCCAACTTTATACAAAATGAAATGCCTACTTGTCAATTGCGGCTAAATTTGAGGGCCTGTTGCCGACTTGGAAATAAATGGTGTGGGCCTTACGGGTAGTGTGTTTTAACTGAGCAAGCTGCATAACACTGTGAGCGAAGCTAGTGGAGTTGGTGGTCCGAATGGGTTTGCATGAGTTCATGGCTGCTGGAGTTGTTTCTCTTCTTCCATGGAATGCATGGTTTTTGGAAAATAGAGTGAGACACTAAAAGACACTCATCAGTGGTCAAGGTTCCTTAGTCAAAAGGCATCTTAGCGGTAGTTTCCGCGTGGGACACTTAAGCCCATATTAGTCTTAGTCTTATAAAATAGTAGGGGTGAGCGGGTCCGGGTACCCTACATTTTTTGAACTATCCGGACCCTATCTAGTAAACGATCGGTTTCTAAATCTACTATCCGGAACTTACCCATAGCAATCATTACCCGGAACCTACCCGAATCATGCGGTTCCGGGTACCCTGTAAACCATTTATATGTCATAAATACTACTCTGAATAATCCAAAAAGTCTACATAATCTGGAAATTTGGATCTGGTTTTGAGCTTAAAATGGAGGAAATCAGTGACGAAAATCTAAAATGTGTCTTCTGTGACTGAAATGGAGGAACATGATACAACATAATCACTAAATGAAGAATACATTACAAAATAACTCTGCATAATTCAAAAAGTTAGCATAATCTGGAAATTTGGATCTGCTTTTGAGCGTAAAATGGAGGAAATCAGTGACTGAAAATCTGAAATGGGTCTCCCGTGACTGAAATCAGTGACTGAAATGGAGGAACAAGATACAACACAATCACAAAATGAAGAATACATTACAAAACTCCAAATAAACATAAAACAAAAATACATCTTCTAAAATGGAAAATGGCTACTGCTATGCTAGGGCGTAATGGAAAATGGAAAATGGCTACTGACTATGCTAGGGCTTCTGTTGGCTGCTGCGATGTGGGTAA
Source organism: Przewalskia tangutica (assembly GCA_029844215.1). NCBI lineage: Eukaryota > Viridiplantae > Streptophyta > Magnoliopsida > Solanales > Solanaceae > Przewalskia > Przewalskia tangutica. Next base: position 55,640,395 of record CM056740.1, read on the forward strand.
TGGAAAATGTGATGAAGATGTTAAATGGCAACAGCTACTAGGGCGTCCATGTCTTTTAGTAAGAGAAGTGAGCTTAGGGCTAGGTGGGTGATGGGTTAACAAGACTGGGCCAAAAAATAATAAACGCTCAAAGCCCAAACTTAATAATTAAAACTTAAAAGGAGTGTGGGTTCATAAGGTCCGGGTATCGGTTCCGGATCTGGGTACCCTGTCTCTATTTTCCGGAACCGAAATTGGTCGGTTCTTAATTTTAATACCCGAAACCTATCCGTTATTATAATATATCTATCCGGAACCTACCCATTAGTGCCGGTTCCAATCGGGTATTTGGGTACCCTGTACCGTGCTCACCCTATAAAATAGAGTGAGACATTAGAGTTGACAGTTCCGGAGCCGGGAGTTGAAACTTATGGATTTAAAATTTTAATTCTTTTAAGTTACTTGAGTTACAAATTAATAATTTATATATATTCAATGAATTTATTAAGACAAATATAGTGTTTGGGCCAAAGTTATTGTGTTCAGCCTGACCATAATTCATACTCTAGCTCCACCCTTGCTGTTGCATAGTGTGCCTTTTTTGGAATTACATTGCTACTTACTCCAATAATTGTCTTTGCCTTCTTTACTTTGTCTTGTAGTTCTTGGAATTCTGCCTTAAACAAAGAAGAAACAGTCAGTTTAGCTTCATTTAATCATCTTTCAGAGCATCATTAGCATTCTGATCAGATTTTTTTTTTCTTTACCTAAAGAATTGTTCAATGGATATGCTTTCTTCTGTTGTATGTGGTTTTGTTGTTGAGGTGGGAAAGTACGTGTGTAAATGCATCTCTCTTAAGGTTGAAAATAGCGTCCATTTCTCATCAAACCTTGAAAATCTAAGAAGGAAATGGAGAAGCTAACAAAGTTTAGAGATGATATCCATGGAAAGGTAGAAGGAGCTAAGGGAGAAGGCTATAAACCCAAGCCGGATGTTCTCAAGTGGCTCGAAGATGTTCAAAATCTGGAGAATGAATGGGAATCTACGCAAGAAAGCATTGCAGCTGCTAAGACGTTTGCATATAGGTGTTGTCCAAGTTGCAGCCTTCGCTCGGAAGTCTCTGGTGGTAGAAAATTACCAGATGAAAAAAGTTGAGTTCATCCCGGTACCATCAATAAAAGGACAGTCAGCAACAACAAAAAATCTCCACAAAATCCTACAACTATTAGAAGATGATATGGTATTATTGGACCATTCTATTTGACCATTGTTGCATCCTCATTTGTGGGTAAATTATTTTTTTGGGTATTTAAATCCTTTCAGGTATGCATCATCGGTGTGTTGGGTATGGGAGGAGTTGAGAAAACTACTTTGGTGAAGAATCTGAACAATGAGCTCCTAAAGACTGATGTGTCAAGGTCTAAACTGTCTTTTGGTGTTGTGGTATGGGTTACAGTGCCCAAACCGCCAACAGACGTGCGAAAGGTTCAAGCACAAATTGCCAGTAGATTGGAAGTAATAGTAGATAACGAGGAAAGTGTAGAAAGCATTGCCAGCAAAATCTATCAAAGGCTCAAGCAAGAAAAGAGTTTGCTTCATGCGGGCATATCTCAGGTGGTTCCAGGTTCCAGGGTGGTAGATTGATCCAAGTAGGCAGTGCTCAGCTCACAACCGCACATGGGAGTTTCATTCTCATTTGTGGGATGACTCGCGACATCGACATCGCGCTTCCCACCTATTGAACCGCTGAGTCTGATTTACCTTCTCCATCAATTTCTATCGGGCTGGGGGTAGAAGCATGTGGACGAGAGATTTCACCTTTTACCCACGAGAAAAGAGTTTGCTTCTTATACTGGATGACGTTTGGGAACCTAAAAAAATGGATGATGTAGGTGTGCCCCAACCTGAAGATTCCGCAGGAAGCAAGGTAATTATAACTTCTCGTTTTTTGGATGTTTGTAGGCAAATGAAAACAGAACAAAGTTAGTCATACCTGTACTGGTAAAAAAATACATTAAAGCTTCTATAAATGAATATCATTGGGCCCTAAAAAATTATTATTTTATACGAAGTTATTAATTTATCGATAAATAAATATTTTATTAATTTATTGATAAATAAATATTTATTAATTTATAGAATAATTTTTATTTTGCACATTATATTTCTCAAATTAAACAATTAAATTAAACGAATAGATGACGAATTCAACAACTGTCACAAATAAGCTGGAATTATTCGAACACTTAAGATTTATTATCGGCCTCATTTTTATTCTAGCATCTTGAAAGGCTATGAGATGGGAGCAATAAATCCTGAAAAAATTAATGTTCTGGATGCTATCAATTTTATTAATGCTGAAATATTGATGTGAAGGCCACAATTGTCGCAAATTATTTTCGACATTGCAAAATTCGATCCGAGGAGGGTATGCTTCTAGAAGAGGAAAATGGTGATGTTGAAGCATTCAAGATTAGAGAAAGTTATTTCTAATATACATTATAGAAATGCTATGAATGTAGACAGGAACGAAGCCAGCCAATTTTTTTCGAGGGGGCTATTACTATATTATACAAATTTGTGGGGGATTTTTTTGGCAATTGTTAATATAGTAGTAATAGGAAAAAATGTTGGGGTCTATAGCCCCCGGTGGGGGTGAGAGAGGCTTCGTTCCTGAATGTAGAGCAGATTCTGAATTATCCTAGTGAAAATGAAGTTTTAATGGAATCCGCCTATGGACGAAGAAATTATTCAAGGAGCAATGGGTATGAAAGATGATAACAATCAAGATCCAGATGATAGTAATACTATAACCACATGTTTCTCCAAAAGAAGCTTTTCTTGCCGTAGAGACTTTGAAAAATTACTTGCTTTAAAATGAGAAGAATGTGCCGAATGTAGTTAATGCCCTCCAAAAAGATAAAGATGAAATTGAGTTTAGTTCGCATGAAAAGAAGAACCAATTGACTATAGATACATATTTTAAGAAAGCATAAAATTTGAAATAAAAATTGTTTAGGAAGTGCTTTATTTTATGAATTATATATGTAGTTTTCATACATATTTAATGAATTATTATTTTATATTTTCAGTGGGCCTCAATGATATTTTTTTAAAAATTATTATCTTATGCATTTATCGAGGTTATTATTTTATCCCATTGGCCCAAATCGAAACCGGAGAAAATTATTAATTTATCGAGGTTTTACTGTATAGCCAAATTAGAAAGAGAAATTTGAATTTTGAAATGTTAACATAATATTGCTGTGTTGCAGCTTAGTATTTCTAGTAAGGAAAAAAATGGCATTTTAAAGCTATATTAAGTTACAAAGTTTATTCCCATCTTCAAAAAGGAAAAAAACTTAAGCATCTTAAGTGTTATATCTGATGGACAGATTCAAGATTTAAATTTTATGAGTTCCGAGTTAGGGATTCTATCACGATTCATTTGATTTACCGATTGTACTTATTTAGCGACTTTTTAAGCACATATATTTAGGGTTTTAGGGCTTCATAAAGTTGATTGATTACTGTTTATGTTTCTGGGATTATAAAGAGAATTTTGAAATGTTAACCTAATATTGCTGTGTGTTGCAGCCTGCTCTTTCTAGTGGAGGAAAAAAATATGGTCTTTTTAATGCTATATTTTAGTTACAAAGTTTGATTTCCATCTTCAGAAAGGAAAAAAACTCAAACGTCTTAAGTTTAAATCTGATGGATATCTTATTTTAGGGTTATCTAAAGGATGGTGAGATTCATGATTTGAACATTATGGGTTCGAGCTAGGGATTCTGCCGCAAATCATTTGATTTTGATGGGTTCAAAATCTATTATTTGTACTTGTTTAGTGACTTTTTTAACACGGGAATGAGCCAAAGCTACTAGATTCGGATGAAACCATCTACATTCGTTGTTGTATGAAGTTTCTTTGTTTGGAACTATCTGCCTTTTAAGGAAGTTAAACTTGTAGAAATGTAGCAAGATTTTGATTGTGTTGGGCAACAGATTGATATGAATTTGAGGTTTAAAGGGTCAATGGAAAATAAGTACACTTGTTGTGCTTCTTGACTTGATATTTAGAACTCTTGATGGTTTTTGTACTTTTTTTTCCCCTCTTTTCTCCTTTTGTAGAGAAACCACTTTTGGTGCATATCAATAAGGCAATAAGACACACACGTGACATTATCCAAAAAAGGCATGGTCCAAGGAGATGAGAAGGTTGGTATACTCATGAAGTCGGATAAGAAATCCAAGAAAAGGAAAAAGAATGTTCGCACCAAGCGACAAAGGCCGATGTCAAAGCTGTTAAGAGTGTGATATAAGTTTCAAGGAGGAGAACCTCTCTTCTGTAGGGACCAGGAAAGAAAGGGATAAGGCAAAAATGGAAATTAAGGTGGTGTTTGGCCAAGCTTGTTCTTTGGCCAAACACCCCTTTTCCAGAACTAGAAATACTTTTTCCAGAAGTCAAAAAGTGTTTAGATGTACAGGTTATAAACACTAATTTGATCTTACGGAAGCCTTGCTCATTCATTGAATTTTTTTGACCCATTTACTATTTTCTTTTCACAAAATTTCTTTTAATCTCATATAATATTCTCATATAAAATAGAAATTTGAGAAAAAAATCTTATTTTTTATAGAAGTAAAAAAAAATTGACATAGAAATTTGAGGATGGGGTGGGGGTGGGTAGGGCGGGGGTAGGTTTGGACATATTTGAGTCATTGACTATCATATTATCGTTACATTTCTTATGTACAATATAATATTGTTTTTTTATTAAATGTTGCAATTTTTTTTATTAAATTGTAAAAATATACTAATTTTTAGAAACATATGATAGAAAAGATTATTTTAAATAGTTTTAAATCTATTAAAAAAAATATTCTAGTAAATTTACATAAATGTTGGCCAACCAGGAAACTGTTTCTGTTTTTCAGAAGCACTTCTATAATTATAGGCCAAACACCCTAATTGATTCTCCAGAAACAGTTTCTGCACAACTACTTCTGAGAAACAGAAACACTTTTCCAGAAGCTTAGCCAAACACACCCTAAAGCACCTAAAGAGAGTGAAGATAGTGACATCAAGAGAGAGAGAGAAAGAAAGAGGCGATGGAAAATATTCCCCATCGAAGACAACACCAACATTAATTTCTGAAGATTTTCATTAAATAAAGTAACTCATTTTAAAACTTCAAGCTTTAAAGAACCCTTTGATGGTGTTTCGATAAATTCTTTTGATTTTTTTTACTAGGAGAGGACAAAAAATTGAGTTGAATTAAAATATAATTAATTTTTTTTCGATAGTGATAGCAGCGGTGGTAATGTCGGTGATTGTAGGAAGATGGTAGAAAAAAAGAATGAAGAAGAAGAACAAGGAAATAATAAATACAAAAAAAAAAAAAAACAGAGGAGATTAAATATATATATATATATATATATATATATATGATTTTTGGCGTTTTCACGCGCCTGTTTGGTGTGAAATTCACATAACTTGCCAAGTCAGCGCAAAATGTCTAAATGACACAGTTGGGGTCCAACTCAAATGTCTAAATGGAACTAGCTTTAGTTGAGGTGTCTAAGTAAAAGATCTTGGCGACCACAAGGGGCAACGATGAGTTTGGCCTAATACAAATAAAAAACAATTGCGTCAAGCCGTCAATCATGTAAAGTACATGGAAATAAGAAAATAAAATTGGGCCTGGTCCTACTATTAACCAGGCCTTTTCTTCTATAGTTCATTTAGCTCAAGACCGCCCTCAAGCTCGAGGTTGTTAGCACTCCAAGCTTGCCAAGAAGATGATGGAGTGTGCCTGACAAAGGACTTTGTCAAAATGTCAGCAAGCTGGTCAGAACTAGATGCATGGTGCAAAGAAATTAAACCATATTGAAAACTTTCACAAACATAGTGGCAATCAACTTCTATGTGCTTGATTCGCTGATGGAAAATTGGAGTTTTTTTAAAATATGTAGAGCAGCCTGATTGTCACAATATATAGGAACTAGACTAGAAATAGACAACCCAAGATCAACAAGAATCACCTTATTCTTCTTCCTCTCCTCCATTCTCTCTCCCTCATTCTTCTTTCTTTCTCAAAGTAACCTGTTACTTGCAAAAGATTATAAAGATGCGTGCAAGTTGCAACCATGAAAAAATAGTTTCATTTTGCTTGTTCCTTGCAAGTTCATTTCCGTGGAATCAATGTAATTGTACCTCAGTTTGAATATCAATCGAATAATCCTTCTCTTGCATTGCTCTGCAAACTTAGATAATCACACAACATATTTGAATATGTGGTAAAGCTTCGACAAAAGTTTTAACTGCCCTTCTTTCTGCCCTCCAACTACAAATAAGAGAAAACCAGCCACGTTTCTGACTTGGGACATGAACTACCAATATATGGGTTAGTCTTCTGCAAGCAGCTTGTTTTTTTAATCAAAGTGCAAAAGCAGTTCTTGCCATCACAGTTTTCTTTATTGGTTCATGGAACAGAGGTTTTCTCCGTGTAAGTGGCAGGCTTTCCATGCCTACTAGTTTTGTTTCTCTAGCCATGTGTCAGAAGCATTCATTACCTGAGATTCCTAAGATCAATCCAAGTGTATAAATAAAGAGAACTGAGACAGCAGCAACTCTAGTTTTGTTTCTCTAGCCATGTGTCAGAAGCATTCATTACCTGAGATTCCTAAGATCAATCCAAGTGTATAAATAAAGAGAACTGAGACAGCAGCAACTCTCAATATTTTTCGCACTATCAACTGCCAAACAGAAAAGCCAATAAGTTCAGATTTTCTGCAGAGCTGGCAGAAGCATCATTCAGTACCAGTGATCATTTCAAGTTAAGAGAACTGAACCAGCTGCAACTCTGGAGATTTTTTGCATATCAACAACCAAATGGATGAGCTCTTCAGGTCATAAATCCAAAACTAATAGACCTTCAAGTTGGAAAAACTAGAACTCGAGGAATTATGATTTCTCTGATACTTGAAGCTGGTTGAGCCTGCTAAGCCAAATTGAATGCAAAATCATATGGAACAGATCATATCTAGTCGGCGTTGAATTCCAAAGAAAATGCTTCTGTAACATCTTGACATTATTTTGCATGGTTTGGTAACGTCTCAGAGGTATACTTAATAAAATCTCCTTTAGCCTAGGAATATCTTTCTCAGAAACAACCACAGAAAAAGCGCTCCAATTTAGAACTTCATTAAAAGGAAGGGCAAAATTATCAGCGATAATAACTGGAACACACTCATAATATATCGCCTCGACAATCCTCGGGCTGTTCACTTCGTAACCCATAGGACAAAGGCAGTACTTGCTTGATTTCATGTGTTCGGGATAAGACATAACTCTTGAGATTCTATGGGGTAGAGGCCCGTAAATTCTTATGGATTCATCTTTGTTTCTCCAATATTTGAGGAGTTTGGGACGGACTGGACCATGCATATTTCCAGCAAAAAAGGCAAGAATCGGGCGTTGTGAAACTCTTTTTCCACCGAGGTTCCTAAGAGGCCTCCGGGGATTCCTTATGGTGGTCTCGGGAAGGGAAACATCCTTCCCGGAAACAAATATTCCTTCAGATATATCGGAATTGCAGAGAGCTTTTATAGTGTTTCTACTTAGCTCCTCATGGTCCTTCAGAGTATAAGGTCCCTGTAAGAATTTGTGAAAACATAGGGTAGTAAGAAAATATTGTCAATCCAAAAACACAAAAAGTTTTAAATATTATGACACTTCAACATGCATATGGCATGTGTTCATACATGCATTTTAACCCAAGAAATGCAAAGGCTTGCTTATTTGTACTATATACTCCCTCCGTTCCATTTTATGTGGCTTTATTTGACTGGCACGAAGTTTAAGAAAGAAAAAAGGGACTTCTGAAACTTGTGGTCTAAAATAAGTTAGACATGTGTGGCTATGAATCATCTTTTAAGGTTAAAATTAAAATTTTAGAGTTAAATTGTTTCTAATTTTACTATATACTCAACAAGTTAGACATGTGTGGCTATGAATCATCTTTTAAGGTTAAAATTAGAATTTTAGAGTTAAATTGTTTCTAATTTTACTATATACTCCCTTTTATGTGGCTTTATTTGACTGGCACGAAGTTTAAGAAAGAAAAAGGGACTTCTGAACTTGTGGTTTAAAATTAGTTAGACATGTGTGGCTATGAACCATCTTTTAAGGGTAAAATTAGAATTTTAGAGTTAAACTGTTTCCAAATATAGAAAGATGTCATTTTCGTGGGACAAACTAAAAAGGAAAGAGTGTCATATAAATTGGGACGGAAAGAATAGCTTCTTATGCAGGACAAGAACTCTCCTTTTTTTTTTCCTGATAAATGAAAAATCCACGTAGGTCGCCAGCAGTGCAAAGTTCTATCACTAGATCAGAACCCTTGGGGGGAGGGGGGGAGAGAAGAACTCTAATTTTTGGCAGTGAAACTATAAAGATTTTTCTATTTTGCCTAGAATCCCATAGGTTATTCTTACGATCTCAGCAATTATAGATCCACACACTTAACTTTCAGAAAAATCATTTTGAACTTTGGCACGTGTGCTTATTTCTAGCCTAATATGATCTTTTCTGCTATTATACATCAGTCTGCTCATATTTTAATCCCCTTACTTCCATATTTTTAAAGTTTTCCAGCTTCTTTAATTAAAGTCAGTCCAACTCCCCAGGCGTAAAAAGCAAATTCAAAGGTGTGTTCAATAGGGAGGAAAACACTTTCTAATTTTCCCATGTTCGGTTGGTCAGTTTTTGAAAAACATTTCTCTAGCAAACACAAGTTCCTTAAAAATGAGAAGAATGATCCCTAGTGGAAGTAGGGAAAACACGTTCCACAAGTGGCATTCCACATTGATTGTGGAATCCCCACCCCTCCAATACACCTCATCTTCACCCCCACCCCCTAGCCTCCATCCCCGCCACGTCAGACCCCTACCCCTCACCCCCGCCTCCCATAGTATTTGACTAGATTATATACAAATGTTTTTAGGATAATATTTTTCGTCTATGAACCGAACACAAGCAAGAAAACCACTTATTTTCCTGGAAAAACATTTTCCTTCATCCCAAAACACACCCTAAAAGTTTAGGTCCAAATAAGAATGATCATGAAAGAACTAGCTAATATAGAAGATAATATTGATATACATGCATACCCAATCATGGCAAGCAACAAGAAAATGATCTGACCCACGTGTGCGGTTCCAGAAAGGATACTTTGCAGCTAGCATGTTCACGTGGTCCCGCAGGTACACTGATAAAGGCTTAAGATTATGTGAGTTAGGCACATACAGTACCCTTTGTAACTGACGTGCGCTGTATGGCAAATAGAACAGGTGAGCCTTTTGTGGATCCCTTGTCACAAACTGGCGGTTATCCTCCATCAGCTTCATGAACCATCCCTCTGATGAATAAATTCCTCTAAGATAAGGGTGATGAAAAATAGGCCTTTTCCCTTCTTTGTAAATGTAAACTTTGAGTATAAGCTCCATCAACTCATAGCTCCTGGAATGTCAACCTAATTGTGTTTAAGGAAAAAACCTAATTTTGATACACAAAAAATGACAAAGATATGCATAATAGAAAAGACTTCAATAGCCAAAGGCAATCAGGTCTCTCGGTCAATATACAGAAAGCAAAATCTGAAGTCAATTACAACTGTATCTCACAATATTACTCTTGTATTTTCGCGTTCTTAGATTTCTATGACTTCTTGCTGTTTGTTTGGCCTCGATTATTATATCCTTAGATTTTTTTAGACTATTATCTTGATGTTGTTTATGCTTGCTGCCACTGCCTTCCTTTTTCACCTTTCTTTGAGCCGAGGGTCTATTAGAAATAGCCTCTATACCTGTTCGAGGTAGGGGTAAGGTCTGTGTAACTCTACCCTCCCCAGACCCTGGGATCACACTGGGTTGTTGTTGTTGTTGTTATCTCACAAGAGTTGGCCCAAGTAATTATATACTAGTGGGTAGAGAAACTATTGAATTGCTTTCCCATTATGATCTCAATATGTTCAATTAACCACTCTGACCAATATTCTAGCTTCTGCTATGACCTACAGGTTGCAATTCATCAAAACTTCTATTTCTTGGTTTCCAAAATAAGATTCTTCATCAATGACCTGTCAACCACTACTTTAACAACTAGACCTTGCAAAACAGGAAACCATAATGATGTTATGAGTGTTAAGCTTATCGACAGTAGGGATTGCTAATTACTCAATTTTGATTCACTAACAGAAATGTGTCATACCTGAATATATATTCCAGGAAACGAAAACAAAACGCAATCACTCAGGAACATCATCTTAGAAGATATCATTATATAAAAACAAGCTATCTAGGCAACTATAATCCAATACCTCTTAAAGGTGGAAACATTCCTGAATAGATGAGAATACAAGTCCTGATCATCAGTAACCAGTGGAGCATTCTCGATCTCTCTTTTGGCATATGCAAGTGCCTCATCTGGGGTCAAAGATGCTATGTGTCTCTGGAAAATCAAATACAGAAAAGTAAAATGTAAGAAGGATAAACTAATTCTGTAATATTCTAAGGAATATTAGCACAATGAAAAACTTACCAACATATGGTTAGACACTTTTCTAACAGGTGAAGGAGGGGAAATAACTTTATCCACTACATTCACATGCTTCCTACGTTTCTGCTGTCTCGAAACTTGCTCTAGTCTTTCCAGAACTTGCATTTTTTGGCTCAGTCCATCTATAGAGTTGAGGGAAACAACTAGCGGGGCATGCTGACTAATGCTAAACCGGTTATCTGTACTCACTGGAAGTTCCCTTAAGTTCTTTTCATGATTCAAATTTCCGGAAGATGAGATCTCTGATGGTGGGAAGAGAATCCATTCTGTTAGAGGATAAGGAAGTGTAGAAATTTGAAACATTACCCTAAATGCTGTCAGAATAGCACCAATAAAAAACAGCTTCTTCCAGTCAATTCTGAACAGCAGAACAACAATTATTGGCCGCAACAATTTCCTCATTTTCTTCTCAAGACAGAGACTCCTGCCTCTACAACAAAAATCAAACCTTGTTGCTCAAAATAAAAGATATATTCACATATCCAATTTCAGTTCATTGGGCAGCCTAAAACAACCATCCCATACTTCCAACATTTTCCAAGGCTCAAACATGGAGATCTATCAAAAAAGAAGATGAAGAAATGTTAAGTTTATACAAAGATGTAGGCTTTACTATACAACATAGAAGGGGAAATACTATGCTTTCAATCATGAACAACACTATAATCTAGGAAATTGTTCACAAGACTGAAAAATATCTAATTGTAGCTAAATATCTAAGTGCAGAAAGATATAAATGAATACGATGTTGATGTAGATATCTCTCAGTCCACAAATTTGTAATTGCACTATCAATGTTCAAATAAAATCCTGCTGTCTGCCCTTAATAGAGAATGTATTTGCACTTACTACATAAGATTGCCACAAGCAATGTATCATTTGAAATAAACATTCAATGACATGATAAATATAGAAAGGAGATGTATTATTCTATTGTACCCTGACAAAACTTCCATTTTAAAAAAGATACAATAGCTTCCCAATCCCTGGAGCTTAGGGGCCAATTGTGCGAGGTAATCGGTCTATCAACTCATTTCGAGGTTAATTTCCCCTTTTTACTTTTGGTGTTTTCCCCTTTGTAAAGCAATCGAAAAGAGACCAGAACCACATGAGAAAAGGCTTCATAAGCAAACATTGTTGTCTGAATCAAGGGTGTGTATCGTTTTAGAAAGATACAATAGTTTCAGATTCCCTCGAGCTAGAGGTCAATTATGGGGGGTAACCGGCCGATCAACTCATGTTGGTGTTAACCTGTGGATCAACTCTAGGTTGAGATTCTAGTGAACAACTAAGTCCTACCTTATCGAATGAAATTCCACTATTTTGCAATAACTAAACGGCCTCTTGCAGAAATGTGAGGTAAGGCTGCGTACAATAGACCCTTGTGGTCCGGCCCTTCCCCGGACCCCGCGCATAGTGGGAGCTTAGTGCACCGGGCCCTTTTCTGCAATAACTAAACGTTGACTTTTTTTCTTCACTTTAGCTTTGAGATGATTTTAGCCACCAGGTCTGTTAGGTGATCTCAATGTATTTAAGGTTTTACCTTCATCTAAATAAAGGATATAATATTAGCTACATGTCTTATTTTAGACTTTTGACCCTAAAAGAAAAGGAGAAGTATAAATCATCTCAAAAAGAAAAAGAAAAGTATAAGTACTTTCCTACACAGTCTAGTGTTACCAATAACTTAAAAGATTCCCTTGCCTATTATACAATATGCAATCTTTAGCTTTTACACTTTCAGCTTAATAAATGATCAGAAGCTAGCAAGATTCATGATTGCTATTATTCTTTTTAATAACAGTGTTGTCCGAGCCAGTTCGGTACTTGCTACCTCAGACCTCGTGATTTTCAATTCACCTCATTGACCACTAGGCCACACCCATGGGTGCTAGTAAGATGCGTGTTTGTGCCCAAAATAGAAGACTTTCTACAGAATTATCAAATAGTGAACTCCTCCCATATATAATCAAATAAGAGGGAAAATGTTTTTTTTTTTAAAACAGAGTCCAACAGCGCACCTTCAGCTTTTTAAGGGGTCGTTTGGTAGGATGTATTAAAGAAAATAATACATGTATTAGTTTTGGTATTACTAATCCCTTGTTTGGTACGCTTTTTCAACCTATGTTTAATTGATACATTGTATGAGTTATATACCCTATTTGGTATTATCCTATGTATAACTAATACATAGCAAACCATGGTATTAGCAATAACAAGATTATTAATACATGGATAAGCATGGTTAAAGACAAAATTGTCCTTGAAGTCCCACAAAGCACTTTCACCCTAATTCTCGACCGCTAAATCTTCCTCTCTAAGGTCATGTCCTAAGTTGTGACATATCTTATCCAATCACCTCACCCCAGTTCTTCTTCGGCCTACCTCTACCTCTCCTAACTCCTTCTACCACCAATCTCTCGCACCTCCTAACTGACGCATCCTCACACCTCCTCTTCACATGCTCGAACTCTCAGCATAACTAATTCTAGCATTATTAATCCCTGCATTACTAATACACTCTATTCAGTATTATTCTTATACACCTAACCAAACGATCCCTAAGTATGAAAATTCTGCCAGACTAATGCTACAAGCTTCTGGAATCCACTAGAATCTTGTAAAGATCTTCTGTTGGAGAGCAAAAATAGGAAATGCCTCAGGAATTCAAGTGGAATTTTGACCTTATGTACAAACAACAGCAACACCTGTTGCTCTATGAAATCAAAATCAAATCTTTCAGGTAAGTTTCTAAATTCATTTTTGAATATTAAAGCGAGTAATATAACAGGTTAATTCATCAATATTTCACATAAAATATGATATGTACATAAACAAACCATTGAACACTGAAATTATCAATCAAATATACATATATACATATTCCATGTTGATACGTACCTTCTTTTCACATACGATGCCTAAACGGACAGAAATTGAGGGGAAATTAATTTGGATAGAAGGAATTGTGGAGAAAATAAAGGGAAAATATGAAGGAATTAAAAGGGAAAGGTGATTGATTGGGTAGAAGAAACGCAAAGGGAAAGGGAACGCATGCGCCATTATTGAAGGTGACATTTTTTTTGGTTGTTAGTGAAGAATATGTGTCTTGTTTTCATTCATTATTATTATGTAAAATATATTTATTTACTCCTTTACAAATTAGTTAACTAATCTTCATAATTACAATTGTACTTCACTTTCTAATTATAATTAGACTATAATTTTATCTAATATAGGAGATGATATCATACTCCGAAGTCGAAGCAGAAAGTTCTCATACGCTGAGACTGACTCGAAAATCATCAAAGTGTATATGCGAAAGTCCTTTAGTAAATATGTAGATTGATATCGGGAAGGAACGTGAAGAACACGAACTTGTCTACGAGCAACTTTCTCATGTACAGAGTGAATATCTATTTCAATGTGTTTAGTGTGCTCATGTTGAACGGGATTGCCGGAAAGATATATCGCACTTACATTATCACAATAGATAAATGTAGCCTTATGGATGGGGCATTGAAGTTCCAGTAGAAGGTTGTATATCCAACAAGATTCAGATACAACATTCGCTACACCTCGGTACTCGGCTTCGACATTGGATCGAGACAGAGTGATTGTCTTTTAGAAGACCAAGAAAGCAAGTTATCTCCGAGGAACACACAATAACTCGACATGGATTGACAAGTGTCATGACATTCACCCCAGTTATCATCAGAATAAGAGGTGAGGTTTTTGTCATAATAAGAGGTGAGGTGAGATTTACAAAATATGAGGGACCAAATGCTATAGACCCTGCGGAGAAAAATGCTAGACCCTAAGGACACGTTTGGTACGCTGTATTAAGTTAGACTGTACTGGATAAAAAAATAATATAGTGTTTGGTGGCGTTTTCAGCCGCACTAGATTGTACTATTTTTAAAAATAGTACAAATTAACCATTATTTTGAGACTCATCTATCCAAATTAATACAATTCAAGATACTTCAATAAAATTAGTACCAAAGATCTGACGTATCAAACGAGCCATAAACATTTTGTCAATATACTTTTCTCGGATAGCCTTTCGAAATATGGTTTAGAAAATTTTAAATAACTTACATACTTTACGACCATTTCATGAATTAACTTACAATATAATTAAACTCTTTTTTATTTAATCATTTGGTATATCGTTTTTAAGAAGTGTTTATTTAGAATTTGTTTGTTTGTATGTCACTCACGCTTAACCAGAGGTACATTTTGAATAATTTTATCTTGACAAACTTTCTATTTTAAGAAAACAAAATAGGAAAATGGGAATGGAATCCTTTTTAAGAGCTCACATGTAAACTGCTGTCTTGATATATACTTTGGTTGTTGCACATGAACATGATTGCATAATTTGGAATCTTGTTCTATATATATATATATATATATATTCAATATGTTATTATCTGTATGTCATGTTCATATCCTATTAAATTGATAGTGGTGTATTTGTAATTAAGAATTGGGCATTAATAAATTAGACAATTTTCTAATTTCATGAAGTAATTAAATTAATACGGTTGGCTATATTTATAACTGTATGGACGTACTACCACCTCCAACTCCCAAAAATTTAAATGTTGAGCCACCTATTGAACTAACGCTAGAAGAAGTGTTGAATAGCGTAGAAGATGAATGCAAAAGTATATCGCATTACCAAAGAAGAAAGTGCTAGTAACCAACCGACTTTTGTACCATCTTCTTCTTCAACACAGCTTAAAAAAAGGCATGTTGTTTCTGGGGCTAGTACTATTAGTTCTATTGAAAGCCTCAGAAATAGAATGTGCGGTGGTACCAGTGCTAACCAAATTAGCGAGTTCGATGTTTTTGTTTTGCAGGGTAATTTACCTTACCAAGCGCTTATCAATGAAGAAAGGAATACTTGAAATATCGATGCAGAATGAGAAGACATTTTCGTCAGTTTCAATGATGGCCCTTGATATTTTGAACATTCAAGGGTCATCAATCGCTTCTGAAAGCGCTTTTTCGCAGCATGATTTCAAATAGAGAGCAGACACTCATTAGCCGAGACGGCTTGGAGATGGCGGTACTATTCGAGATTGGATAAGAGCGAGGCGATGATGGTCAACCAGAGATTAACGAAGAAGAAGACAACTACAACGACATTTTATCTGAAGGCATGAGTAGCGGCGTAGAACAATTTGACCAAGATATACCAATTCCAACCGAAGAACCACAAAAAACTATAAAGAAACTAGAAAAAATATTTTCAAATTGCTAATTTATTTCATTGCAATTTTTTAATTTTTCTATGTCTTTTGCAAAAATTTTCAACAACAGTACACTACAATGTTGTAATTTTGAATCTTGTATATTTCAATGAAATAATTAATAATATAAGAGGCACAAAAACAACCTTGGGATGTTTTTTTTACACTCTTCTTGTCTTTGTTTAATTATTTAGTTTATACTTTATACTGTTATAGTTTATACTTTATAGTTTATAAATTTATTATATATATGAGTATAATACTATAATTATAATACTATAAGTCTATAATATTATAGTATATGTATATGACTATATGACAAGTATATGTTAATGTTACTTTGTTAGTAATTTAGTATTTTTAATTTAGTGAAAAAAAATTAAAAAAAAACAAAACAAAACAAAACCCGCTGCATCTGGCCCCGCCCCGACCACCGGGCCCCGACTTACCTAACGGATCGGACCGGACGGACACGCATGGTCCCGCCCGACCCGACCCCGCCAGCCCGCCTCTTCTCCGCCCGACCCGCCCGACCCGCTAACCCGACTGGTGGCCCGCCCACCGGTCACCCTAATACATTGTATGAGTTATATACCCTATTTGGTATTATCCTATGTATAACTAATACATAGCAAACCATGGTATTAGCAATAACAAGATTATTAATACATGGATAAGCATGGTTAAAGACAAAATTGTCCTTGAAGTCCCACAAAGCACTTTCACCCTAATTCTCGACCGCTAAATCTTCCTCTCTAAGGTCATGTCCTAAGTTGTGACATGTCTTGTCCAATCACCTCACCCCAGTTCTTCTTCGGCCTACCTCTACCTCTCCTAACTCCTTCTACCACCAATCTCTCGCACCTCCTAACTGACGCATCCTCACACCTCCTCTTCACATGCTCGAACCCTCAGCATAACTAATTCTAGCATTATTAATCCCTGCATTACTAATACACTCTATTCAGTATTATTCTTATACACCTAACCAGACGATCCCTAAGTATGAAAATTCTGCCAGACTAATGCTACAAGCTTCTGGAATCCACTAGAATCTTGTAAAGATCTTCTGTTGGAGAGCAAAAATAGGAAATGCCTCAGGAATTCAAGTGGAATTTTGACCTTATGTACAAACAACAGCAACACCTGTTGCTCTATGAAATCAAAATCAAATCTTTCAGGTAAGTTTCTAAATTCATTTTTGAATATTAAAGCGAGTAATATAACAGGTTAATTCATCAATATTTCACATAAAATATGATATGTACATAAATAAACCATTGAACACTGAAATTATCAATCAAATATACATATATATATATATATATTCCATGTTGATACGTACCTTCTTTTCACATACGATGCCTAAACGGACAGAAATTGAGGGGAAATTAATTTGGATAGAAGGAATTGTGGAGAAAATAAAGGGAAAATATGAAGGAATTAAAAGGGAAAGGTGATTGATTGGGTAGAAGAAACGCAAAGGGAAAGGGAACGCATGCGCCATTATTGAAGGTGACATTTTTTTTGGTTGTTAGTGAAGAATATGTGTCTTGTTTTCATTCATTATTATTATGTAAAATATATTTATTTACTCCTTTACAAATTAGATAACTAATCTTCATAATTACAATTATACTTCACTTTCTAATTATAATTAGACTATAATTTTATCTAATATAGGAGATGATATCAAACCCCGCAGTCGAAGCATGAGTTATGCTATCATACGAGATCGACTAAAATCATCAAAGCCAGATGTGCGAAAGTCCTTTAGTAAATATATAGATTGATATCGGGAAAGAACATGAAGAACACGAACTTGTCTACGAGCAACTTTCTCATGTACAAAGTGAATATCTATTTCAATGTGTTTAGTGTGCTCATGTTGAACGAGATTGCCGGAAAGATATATCGCACTTACATTATCACAATAGATAAATGTAGCCTTATGGATGGGGCATTGAAGTTCCAGTAGAAGGTTGTATATCCAACAAGATTCAGATACAACATTCGCTACACCTCGGTACTCGGCTTCGATATTGGATCGAGACAGAGTGGTTGTCAATCAAGAAAGCAAGTTATCTCCGAGGAACACATAGTAACTCGACATGAATTGACAAGTGTCATGACATTCACCCCAATTAGCATTAGAATAAGAGATTAAGAGGTGAGGTTTTTGTCATAATAAGAGGTGAGATTTACAAAATATGAGGGACCAAATGCTATAGACCCTGCGGAGAAAAATGTTAGACCCTAAGGGCATGTTTGGTACGCTGTATTAAGTTGGACTGTATTGGATAAAAAAATAATATAGTGTTTGGTGGGCGTTTTCAGCCGCACTAGATTGTACTATTTTTAAAAATAGTACAGTCCAACTGCCATTTTTGAGACTCATCTATCCAGTCCAGTACAGTTTAGTACAATCTAATAAAATTAGTACAGTTCAGTGCGACGTATCAAACAAGCCATAAACATTTTGTCAATATACTTTTCTCGGATAGCCTTTCGAAATATGGTTTAGAAAATTTTAAATAATTTATTTTAATAATTGCGATATTTGAATATGCTTGCAGGCACTTCAACCAATAAATAGGTACTGGCTACTTCTAATTTTTCGTGCCTACTTTGAGATATTTTGAACATGTATGCTTTGATAACATTCTTTTTCAAATACTTTTGTGGAAATACTTATGCATAGATTGAATGTTTAAGAAAACAAAATAGGAAAATGGGAATGGAATCCTTTTTAAGAGCTCACATGTAAACTGCTGTCTTGATATATACTTTGGTTGTTGCACATGAACATGATTGCATAATTTGGAATCTTGTTCTATATATATATATATATATATTCAATATGTTCTTATCTGTATGTCATGTTCGTATCCTATTAAATTGATAGTGGTGTATTTGTAATTAAGAATTGGGCATTAATAAATTAGACAATTTTCTAATTTCATGAAGTAATTAAATTAATACGGTTGGCTATATCACTTATGTGTCAGTCAGTTGTCACCATATAACATATTATTAGGCCATTTATTTATGGAGAGGCTTTTATAAAATATCCTCAATAAATATTCTTTTAGTGTCAAAACATTCTATATTAGAAAGATTATGTAATAAATGGAAATCGTTATAAAAAGGTAAAAGTTATATTTGGATCATGTTGTATCACATTACGTGGTATCCCATAATGACATGGTCATATGGGAAGCAACTTTTCTAGTGGAACGTAAATCGTTTTAAGTAAAATAAGAAAAAGAGAAGTTTTTTCCTAAATTTATATTGCAAAGTATCATATGTGATAAATTTTTAATGTTTAATCTTCTTTTACCTTAAGATCTCTTCATGATAACTATATCTATTTAAAGTTTTTCGGGGAAATCTATCTAGCTATACATATATTAAACTCTCAATGATGAAAGCTACTTATTTTAATGTTCTTTCTGATCGACATTAAGCTTCCGCAGTCAATATCTGAAATTGATGATGTAACTAAGTGGGTATCACGATGCCTTGCGTCGGAAAGAAGCTGAAAACGAATGTGAGAGGAGCGAGGCTATTTGAATTCTTAAGACTATAGAGTGAAAAGCAACTCGAATGAAGAATCTTTCCGAGAAGGAAGAGGAACGGAGGCTGTTTGAATTCTTAAGATTATAGAGTGGAAAGCAACTCGAATGAAGAATCTTTCCGAGGAGGAAGAGGAACGGAGGCAGACATCATAGATGTAACGAAAGAAGCGAGGTTACACATAATTATGATCATTTAATAATTGTAAAATCATAAATATTGAAGATGATAAAGTAATCATAAAATAAAGTTTCAAAAATAATATTTTTAAGTTTGGATCGGCCTAACAATCATATATTCTCGAAAATGACTTTTTCATCTAATCTACCAATCAACGAAAAACAATATTTAGTGACATGAAAGTTGATGGCCTAAATTATCATTTTATAAATCTCTCTAAGATATAGGCAAAATATAATAACACCATTTACAATATGAGGTATGTATAACCAAATATTAACTGATATTCTGTTAACTAGAAGTATAGTATGTCCTAGAGACAATTTGTATTAGGACACAATGTACTTTATACAAATTCATATTTATATTAATGATGATTAATATTATGACACTTTGCATTTGTTGAATTATTAATTGATTATTTATAATATTTTATAAATGCATCCCTAGAGGTTACGTGTTTATTAATGATGTGAGAATTAATGTTATAACGTAACTCTTAAATTACCTCGACTAATGATCATCGAAATTGGGATATCAATGATATGTGATACGTCGACATGTGGTCTGCATCATATCCTTAGGGGATGTAGTATGTCTCACTTGCTACGAGTTATGGCAACTCGTGATGAACACATGGATACTTGTTGAAGTATTGGTATGCCCTGCTGATGTACTGTTTTGTTATATGTATATAATGTCATCGATGTGTGGGATAAAAAAGTCCTTAGACTTGAGGTCAATATCATCTTGTTTACGGAGTAATGTACTTTCATCCTGTCATAAGCTCAAATGTCTTATAGGTTGAGACGTGACTTGTTTTGGGTGCATTACGAAGTAGATTAAAGGTGATATGTGAGCCAAGAAAGGATTCATTCCTTGAATTTATATTCGAGTGAACACTCAGGTACTCATATGGTAATAGGTTGACTAAGTCATTGGCCAGTGCAATGAACATGTCTGTGATATGGTCATGTTGTCAACTAATATAGATGAGTTATAACAATTAAGTCACTTGGATAGACACTTGACAGATCATAGCTTGATTGAATGTATCATGAATGAAAAGATTTTATCTTCCCGCATAAAGGTTCAGTTCACAAGTTTCGTGTAACTAGACTTCACATATTGAGTTCGTGTTCCGACGCAGTCTAGGAGTTCCGTGTAGACTCTAATGATATTAGTGTCAGTATGTGAAGGCCTGAAGGGTAACACTAAGTCAATTATTCTGTCGATTCAAATGATGTAATCAGAGAGTTGATCAATTAATGTTCGGTTGATGATCGAGACATTAAAATAAAATAGAAACAAAGCAGAAATGGAGCAAGGGCCGCGACCCAAGTGAGCCAGGGCCGTGGCACCTCAGCGTCGCAGCGCCACTTACTTAAGGGCCGCCTCACGTCCAGTGGGTCCGAGTTGACCCAAATCTGCCTCGTTTTCTGGGTCTGGCCCACGAGGGAAACCCTAACTGATTTATTCAGCTATATATACAGGGTTTAGCCTCATATTTTATAGACCATCTTTTCATAAGATTAAACTCTACTGAAACTCTGCCGGATTTCCTAGCTTTCTGAAAGAGAGCTACATCACAGTCTCTGACTTGCGAATCGAGGGACGATTGCGTGCGCACCCTCAGGACACACAATCCAAGATTGAAGATTTGGAAGTTGCTCTAGCTGTAAGTGTTCTCATCGACGTATTACCGTTCTTATATGTTTTACATTGTTGTAATCAACCTACAGTTCTGCCGAAGTCGGGTTTGAAATATAAATTTTTAAATGTCGCTGCATGTATGAACCCGACAAAACCCCCAACAGTTTAATCCATTACAAAGAAATTTATGTATATGACAACTTAGTTCTCTTATCAATCGATCCATGTCATAACTACCACTTTTAATATCGCACGACAACTTGCCTTCACGTCGACACCAGAAAGGTTTGAAGTTTAGAAATGGATAAAAAGTTAAAAAAGAGCTTTAATGTATCTTAAAGGACGGCTCGTGTATATGACTGATAGAATCAATAATCATAATTATTAATGGGCCTTACAATATCTCACATTTATCGGGTTGGATATTTCTTATGTTGTGCATCAAGAGTGTCTATTCATGCATAATCCGATGAATGTTCATATGCATACACTCAAACGGATTGTGAGATACATTCAGGGAACTCTGAATATGGGTTGCACTTATATCCATCATCGACCTCCACACTGGTGTCCTACACGAATGCAGACTGGGGTGGCTGTCCAGACACCAGACGCTCTACATCTGGGTATGATATTTTTCTTGACGATAACTTGATTTCTTGGTCCTCCAAACGTCAAGCTACACTGTCTCGATCTAGTGCCGAAGCACAATACCGATGAGTCACCAATGTAGTGTCTGAATCATGCTGTCTTCGGAATCTGCTCCTAGAACTCCATTGTCCAGTTCTAAAAAGTCACGTTAGTATACTGCGATAATATTAGTGATATCTATCTATCAGGGAATCCGGTGAATCATCAACGCACTAAACATATCGAACTAGACATTTACTTCGTTCATGAAAAAGTGGCTCGCGAAAAGTACGTGACTTACATATCCCATCACGCTACCAGATTGCAGATATATTCACTAAAGGTCTTCCGCATATATTATTTGAAGATTTACGGGACAGCCTCAACATTCGTCTCTCTCCCGCTTCGATTGCGGGGGAGTGATAGAATCAATAATCATAATTAATAATATTCCAATTAATAATTATGGTTATTGTAATTAATGTGATTATTGTAATTAATGTAATATCTTAAGTATATGGTATGATAATTAAAATAGATTAGGGCCTTGATTTTAGCATATTTTACATTATTCATTACCTTAAATCATGCTTGTAATATTGGTATATTTATCACCTCTTTGGAAGGGAATGATTGAGAAAAAATATTTCATAATTCTTACAGATATAAAAATAACTTGTGATCGAGGGTTAAAGGCTAATCCAAACTGAATTATTATTTTTATTATGTATCAATAATAATAAATCACCCCACATTATGAGATTTTACTGGGTATCCCCGAACTTATTGTCACAAAAAAGAGATGATAACCTACGTAACAAGAAATTTATTTCTTTTATTATAATAATAATATATACATTTGTCTTTATAAATCTTTATCGCTAATAAGCTAAATTTCATTTTCCTTGGAATTTTATATTTTTTAAAACTCCATTTTGTCATTTTTATTTTCATTAGCCAGTCAGCAATAGTCAACGATTGACAGGTTGGACAAGTGAGACCACGTCGACGTGGATATGCTAACCAATAAGAAACCGCCATGTATTCAGGCTGTGACGTTCAATCCTTTTAGTGAACCGAACAGCAAAATAACATAATTAATAAAACTACAAAATAAAGTTGTAGGAAGAAAAATTACGTTACAAATTGACCAAAATGCCACTACTTCTTATGCAAAGCGAGAAACGACTTAAATGCCCAATCAAATGAAAATAAGGGAACGTTTGATATCTGATCAGAGTTATTCAATTATTAGTAATACATAGATCGTGAAGAAATTTATATATTATTTAATAAAAATTAATTATGCAAAGTTAGTTATTCATGTACTTATTAATTATTCCACATTTTAACATAAAATAATACATACATTCTCTAATAACTTATATAAATATTAGTTGTTCAGATTTCTAAATTTTAAATCAAACATCATATTAATTCTATAAATGAATAACTTATCTCCTAACTAGCTAACAAACATAGATTTAATATTTCGCATAACTCACCTCCAAATCAGTTACCAAATCACCCCTAAGGGTATTTCTGGAATAAAATATTATACTACTTTATAACCTTGTTAATATCACATCATCTTATTATAATCCAATCGAACCAAAAACAAATCGTAAAAATAATATTTATACACAAAAAAAAAAAAAAAAATCGGAAAATTGATCTGAAAATTCAGGATTATCTATGGCTGCTCCATTCTTCTGGACGCCGTTTCAACCTTTTGTTTATCAGGTACTAATTAATTTTGTATTATTATTTCGAATTTATTCAGATATGGATCAACCATTTTATATTATCGCACCACTAATTTTGTAGGTCATAACAGCATGAATATAATTATTTTGTATATAGTCGAAGCTGATACTGTTGGTTATTGAGTTTGATCAAATTGTATTAGCTATAGTGTATAAAATTTGTTGGGGAAAGGGAGTATATGAAGGAATCAAGGATTTAAACCAATGTTTGTAGCAATTTTCTTTGCTTTTAAGTTGGGTAAAGGTGTTAAATGACGGCTTCGCGAATCACATTGCGGGGGAGAAGTTATGTTGAAGAGTTTTAGGGAAATGCTAATATTTGTTAAGTGCTCTGTGCTTTATTTGATGCAATTAATATTGCATCTATAGTAATTTTGTTTTGAAGTATATTGAATGATAGAGTGAAATGTTCGGATTACGGCGATGTGGGCGGTTCGCTGCCCGCGACGTCGCGAGAAGTCCATTGAGCTTTATCATTTAGTGGAAGGAGAAATCGTAACAAGATTTCGCTAGGTGAACTTGTGGAAGGATCATTGTCCAAACCTGCAAAGTAGAACGACCCTCGAACTTGTTTAAACACTGGGGGACCGCGCGGATGGGGTGCTTTAGCAAAGGTAGTTGTCTCACTGTACCAACTGTCCCTAGTTGAAGTTGTGAGATCCTTTTGGTAAGTGTTCATTCATAATTGGCTCTGAATCATCTTTGTAAAGTGAAGTTATTAACTCATGAGCTATAGGTTCAGCTAGTTGGTTACGATTTTAACAGCTTAAATTTCCACATTGGAATTTACGGATAGGGAAAGATTTGATGCTAAAAACGGACAATCAAGTTAAATAGCAGTGGTTGAGAGGGTAGGAAAGACTTAAATTGCTAGTTAAGTATGTTAATGCCCATGAAACTGAATCCCGTGAAAACAAGATCAAACACTTAGGTACATCTTCTACCACACGATATCCTATTCCGCTGCTGTCCAGTTACTTGTAAATATTGAATGTCCATCATAGAAAATTTGGGAACTAGGTGTAATATGATATCTTTAATATTGCATCTATAGTTGGGTAATTCTTCTCATGTATCTTCAACTGTCTAGATGCATACGCAATAACCTTTCCAAACTGCATCAAGACACATCCTAACCCAACTCTAGAGGCATCGCAAAAGACTGTGAACCCTTCTTGTTCCGATGGTAAGGTTAGATCGTGCGAGTCAACAATTCCTTTAGTTTCAAAACTTGCTTCACATGCTTCGACCATCGGTACTTAACCGCTTTTGAGTCAACCGCCAGGAGCGCAAGACTAGAAAAACCTTTACGAATCTTCTATAATACCATCAAACCCAAGAAACTTCTAACCTCGCCGAGTTGTCGGTTTTGCCGCTTCTTCATCGCTTCTATCTTCCGGGGTCTACCATAATTTCATCCTCGACACAACATGCCCAAAAATGCTACCTTTTCCAACCAAAATTCACACTTTGAAAATTTAGCATATAGTTTCTCTGTTTCAAGACTTGAAGCACTACCTCGCATTCTCTTCATGTTCTTCAACACTCTTCAGAAATTAGGATATCATCTATGAACACGATCACGAACAAATCTAGGAATGGTTTGAAGATTCTGCTCATTAAATCCATAAAAGTCTTTGGGCATGGTTAACTCAAAAGACATGACCAAGAACTCATAATGGCCGTGACGGGTTCTAAAGGTCGCTTGGATATATCATCCGGATTTATTTTCACCGGTGATATCGACGGAGATCAATCTTGGAAAAATAGCTAGCTCGCGAAGTTGGTCAAAAGATTATTGATTCTTGGTAATGGGTATCGGTTCTTGATCGTGACCTTATTGAGTCCGATAATCGATGCACATTCGAGCGATCCGTCTTTCTTTTTCACAAACAGATCGTGCACCCAAGGAAACACTAGGCCTTTATCCGTAAGATCCTTCAATTGTTCTTTTAACTCCTCAATTCACCGGGCCATTCGATATGGAGGAATAGAAATGGGTCTTGTGCGGAATTAACTCTATAGCAAACTCCACTTCTCTATCCGAGGAAGGCTGGAAGATCTTCGGGAAAACCTCCGAAAATTTGAACAATAGGGACATCATTCATCACGGGATTCTTTTGGGTATCCACTATATTAGCGGATATCGTACTCCACTCTGTGACTTCTCAATAACTTTTGAGCCCCAAGGTAGAAATAAAGCGACTGAGGATATTCCAATCCTACCCCTTATAACAACTTGTGGTTCTCCGGGAAAAGTTAATCTCACTATCTTTCGCCGACAATCTAACATGGCATAACATGCCGACAACCAATCCATACCCAAAATGACGTCGAAGTCTACCATATCAAGTAGTACTAGGTTCACCATTGTTCCCCTGCCATTCACTTCTAATGGGAAATTATTTACCACCCGAGAGGCCTAAATTGAGGCCTCTACTGGTGTCATAACCTCAAAAGGTTCACTTAAATAAGAAAGTTCTAAGTGTAAATTCTTAGCAAAGCCCATTGACACATATGAAAATGTAGAGCCGGGATCGTATAATACAAATGCAGGAATACTCGAGACTAGCAAAATACCTGTGACCACCGCATTAGATGTTTCTGCCTCATTCCTCTGGGGCAAAGCGTAGAGCCGATTAGAATTGTTGGGTTGTTGACCTCCCTGACTCTGGCGGGGTTGGTTTCCCTGATTTCCCCTGTATGCAGTTGTGGTTGCTTCTGACCTCCCCTGAATAGATTGAGTTTGGGTCCTCTTCGCAATCTACGGCATAGTGGCCTGACTCTCCACAGTTATAACATGTCTTCGTTAAGAGCCGACATTCTCCATTGTGTTTCCTTTGACAAATCTTACAAATCGGTTTGTCACCTCCTGTGTTAGGGTTGGTGGCCTTGTCTTTGCTACCTTGGTAATTAGACCAATTGTGCCCCTTAGGCTTGAAATAAGACTGGCCCACAGATTGGTTCGGTCCTGAAGATCCCTTACTAAACTCCTGCTTCTGATTTTGACTCTGGTTAAATGATCCCGGCGTCCAAATCTCTTCGCGAATATTCTCTTTTTGCTTTAGCGAAACCTTCTACCTCAAAGCCATATCGACAATCAAGATAAGTTCGATCGTTGGCTAACGCCACCACCTTCTTCGCTATGTTGGGTTTAAACCTCTACAAATCGCTGACTTATCCATTTCTGTAGGGACGACATGTGTGTTGTATGTCGATAACCTCACGAACCGTATCATATTTTTGTACACTACTACGGTCACCTTGCTTCAATTGTTCAAACTCCGCCCGAGCGCGTCTTGCGCGTATTAGGCCAAATTCCTCGATGAACGCCGCTCAACCTTCCTCGTCATTGGTGGTGACATCGGGGACGATTTTTCCTAAAATTCCTCCACCACACCCATGCATCATCCACTAGTCGCGCTACCAAGTTGGCGCCTGCGTCTCTACGCATCCCAATGTGAACATTAAGTCTTCAACTTCATCGAGGAATACTATCGGGTCGGCCTTGGGGTCCTTCCCGCGAGTATAGTGGTTCTTCTCCTCATAAAATTTGCCCATAGCCTATCGTGCTCGCTTGAGCTTTTACACTCTGGCCCGTAGTGCGATCGCACCGGTCCCCTGGGCCGTCTGGTTACGGTTCGGGGCTATGACAGAGACACTAGGCGAGGCGGAACCATGTGTAATCAAGCTGTCATTAACTCTATGAGTCTATCTAGTTTTTGTCCCACCGTTTCTTGGGCCATTTGACTCTCGTTCTCTCCAACATTTTCTCCGACATTTCCTCCGCTTCCTTCAGACACAACTAAGTCAACTGGAGGTACATGAGATTCGTGATGAACCTCCTCTTGAGCCCCCGGGATTTGTGAATTCACCATTTTCTGTGAAGACAAACACACTCATTTTACGGAATGTCTACTTTAGCTCTTAATTTTTTTTTATAGTTCATAACGCATTTCCTTTGCCTGTTCCTCGAGTACTTCCCTCTTTGTTGGAACTCGCCTTATAATCACCATCTACACAACAATTATTGGTCAGTATAACGTTGTACAATCTTCTTCCTAACCCACGTAAAAGAGGTAGTACAAGAATCAAGTCTTGAAAAAGACTCAAGATAGGCACGAGAGGAGTATGAAAGAAGGGAAACTTTAGGATGTTATTCCGTTTACTTATTACTAAGGTGGCGCGCACACCGTCGCAATAAGTAACCGTTCAAACACCCAACTCGAAGAAACTTCCTAGAATCTCCTAACCTGGTTTAGCTCTGATACCAACTTGTCACACCCCGACTTTTTCTAAGTCTTTACTTAGGGCGTGATGGCACCTGGACAATTATTTTCCACCAGGAGCACCATTTAATTCTCTTTATTTAGAAATTTAAACTTATATTCAAATACGGAGCTATTAATAAAAATAACAATAAAGAAATTTGTTTATGACTTTATTGAAAATATAACGCGAGCCCATGCTCGTGCAAATATTGTTTCTACATAGACATACTGACAAATATTATTCTAAGTTGGAAGGGAGACCATTCCGCACGGGCATTTCCCGAGACATTGGAACTGACATTCTGAACCTGACGAGTACCAAGCCCGAAACAATGAACTTGGTATGACAAGAGGTCATGGACGATCGCTAGCCTGGCGTGGAGTCTTTCCTCTATCACGCTTTCAAACATGTTAATAAAAGAGTCACCTACCATCCGAAATGGAGTGAACCTTACCCTGCAATTCAAAGTAACACCACAATATTCCAAGCGCAATCACATTATAACGTAATAAGCATATTACAAAAGCATATCAGGTTACAACATTTTTAAATATGCAACAACTCCTCATAGGAAATTCTCGGTTTAACTAACACTTCATTTTATCTCATATTATACGTTAAGACATTCCCCTGCATTTCCACATGTTTATTACATTTATATATTTGTGAACGTGTATTCACTTTTCATATTTATATATAGGTGAACATGTATTCATCTTTCATATCTGTTGCGGCGTGCAACCCGATCCATTATATTTACGTATTTGTGAACACGTATTCACTTTACGTTTTGTTGCGGCGTGCAACCCGATCCATTATGTTTACGTATTCGTGAACGCGTATTCACTTTACGTTTTGTTGCGGCGTGCAACCCGACCCATTATATTTACGTATTTGTGAACGCGTATTCACTTTACGTTTTGTTGCGGCGTGCAACCCGACCCATTATATTTACGTATTTGTGAACGCGTATTCACTTTACGTTTTGTTGCGGCGTGCAACCCGACCCATTATATTTACGTATTTGTGAAAGCGTCTTCACTTTACGTTTTGTAGCGGCAACCCGATCCATTATGTTTATATTTATATATTTATGTGAACACGTATTCACTTTTCATATTTTTCAGAAGATCGAATAAATAATATTCTCTTTCCCAACATTATGTCATTCATACTTGTAACGATTATAACTTTTTAACCATAACTCCAACTAAGGTGTTTCTCAAGCGGAAACTAAGGTAAGACGGGGATCTTTCACTGTACCAAATTTCATTTAAAACTACTTTGGGTAACTAACACAAATTTATCCTCAAAACAGCCACATTAAATTGGTTTCGGCAGAATTTTTATTAAACAGAACCCAATCTTAGAATAATCATAACTCGATCAGAAACCCGTTCAAGCCCCATAAAATCTCAAAACGACGAGAACAGAGAGCTACACGTCTCCATGTGAACCATCCTTTCATATTATGTACCATTTGGTACAGTTTTACACTTTTATTCGCTGCTCTTCCTGGATCTCGATAGATCTGAGGCAGAAACTTTAAACAGCGATAACTCTCAATCCGTAAGTCGGATAGACCCCCGTAAGGTCTCAAAATGTCCACAACAGAGAGATCTAGAACTTTCATTTAGAAACAATTTTCATATTCCCCACAGATTAGTACAATTTTGCGTTTCCACGTCCTGCCCTTCTGGATTCCGATGAATCCGAGGCAGCAACTTCAAACTACAATAACTCTCAACTCGTAAGTCCGTTTTAATAACTCTTTATCTATATTTGTCCGTAACAGAGAGATTTACAACCATGTAAATTTTCATATAATTCTAATAAGTAAAACTCAATAAAACAAATCGTAATTATGCCTTTCCGAATTTCGACCAAATCTAAGGCAGGAACTTTGAACTATGATAACTTTCAAACCGTATGTCCATTTTACCTCATTTTTGGTTCTATATGATCATATTAGAGAGGTGTACCACTCTGCCGAATTTCATCAAATTCTAACAATTATAACTCAGTGAGAACAGTTCGTAAAGTTCATCACGCAACTAGTCGTCTAAACAATCAAAAAGTTCAATATTTCTTTTCAACACTCAATTCTTATTCTAACATGTATTGAACTAAAAATAAAGGATGTTACCAAGAATTTCTGAGTGAGAAAACTCACCTTGCAAGTGTGAAGATTATTGTTGTTGTAACAAATTATTCTTACTCTCTAGTATTTTTCTTCTTGTTCTTCTTGCCCTCTTGGTATTTTTTCCTCTTCTTTTCACTTGTTTTTTTTTCTGATTTTCTAACCTTTATGTTATGTACTTTGTTTGTGTGTAAATACAATGTATAAGTGGAGAGTTTGTATAACATATGAGAGGTAGAAGGACAAGAGTTGGAGGGGAAATGAAAAGGGGGGAGAAGGGAAAGGGGTGGACGTCCAAAGCATGCATGGACGTCCTTCTTCTCTTTTGTTTTTTTTTTGTTTTTTTTTTGTTTTTGTTTTTTTTTGTTTTTCTTTTGTTTTTTTATTTTCTTATTTTCATTTTATCTATCTATTTATCCAACTTTAACATTAACTCCATCTCATGCAATTTATTCTTTGTTTTCTTATATATATATATTTTTATTAACCCAACCACAACTATATATTATTATTATTATTATTTTTTTTTCTTCCGGATTTTACATTCTCTCCTCCTTAAGCAACATTCGTCTTCGAATGTGAATAAGGTCGTAACATAATCACATAGACACAATAATAACATAATCACATAGACACAATAATGTTTATTGTTATTGTAACAAATTTGGGGCTTCACAGGTAGGAAAGACTTAAATTGCTAGTTAAGTATGTTAATGCCCATGAAACTGAATCCCGTGAAAAACAAGATCAAACACTTAGGTACATCTTCTACCACACGATATCCTATTCCGCTGCTGTCCAGTTACTTGTAAATATTGAATGTCCATCATAGAAAATTTGGGAACTAGGTGTAATATGATATTTGTGCTTGGTTTTGTCGCTCACGGATGGAGTAGGAGATATAAAACTATAGAAGGCAAAGAAGTACTCCCTCAGTTTGACTTGACACAGAGTTTAAGAAAATAAAGAAGACTTTTGAATCTTGTGTTCTTAAACTAAAGATATGTATAATATACCAAAATGCCCTTAAATTTTTTTGGTCTTAAACATGCCATGTGGGATGTTTGAAATTAAAGACTTGTCAAGTTAGGAAAGAAGCATTCTTTTTTAAACAGACTAAAAAGAAGACAAACAAATTGAAACAGAGGAACTAACTCAGTTTGAATTAATGTACCATCTTGCCTTCCCTCTGTCTACACAAAGCTAGTCTCTCCTGACCATTGCATTATATTTGTGCTGTAGAGTCCGCAAAATGCTGTAACGCCTTTCCAAATCCTGGGCGGTGAAGCTCAGATCGTTCAGGTAACCTCACATGCAGTTTGTCTTCTCTATAAAAAGGGAAAATTATATAGTTGATCTGATTATATTTCTTTCTCTTTTCTGTATATATGTTTCAGATTATGTTGAAGCCACAAGAAAAGATTATTGCAAAACCTGGTATGTCGCTAATCATATTCTTAATGAAATTACTTTACCTGATGAAAAAAAGAAGTATTATGTTTATGTATATGATTTGATCATGAGAAGTTCCATTTGTTTGCTTGAGTTTTGTCTTTTTTTCTTAATAAACAAGGTGTCCGGGCCAGCTTGCGCACACCTCGACTACTTGAGTTAGTCGTATGCCAAACATAATGAAAAATCTCTTCATTTTCCCTGGTATACTGACATTAAAGAATGCATGTCAGTTTGGTTGTTACTTGACCATCTAGTTGAGTGGATATTGCCTCAACTCTCAAGGGTGTACAAGTATGTGTGGAGTACTTAAAAATTGCTGACTTATACTTACTAACTATTTTTTTGGGCTATAAACATTTACTGAGTCCGAACTTGGAAGGTTTCATTACATCGCTTACACACCGTATGCAAGGAAGGCGAGTATTGCATGACACAAAAAAGATTGGTCAAATCTGTGTCATGTAAGGAATAAGCTTGCCTTCTAGAAGGTTGTCATACCACTCACCGTAAACGAAATGATAAACTGTCTGTATGTTGTGTCAACGCTTATGCTTGTATCAACTCATGATAGTAATTAGGTCATCCGCCACTAATGCTTTGCCTTATTTACTGATTTGTCTTCAATGCTTAACAATTGGCCAGGTGTATCTAACTGTTTTTTTTTTCTTTTGGCCTTCCATTTTCTTTCCTCTGCCTTGGGGAGGGGGGAGGGGCTTTTTTTTTTTGCATCAGAAAATTGTTAAGCCATTTTATACATAGAGAATCGTATCTTATCAGGTCATATCCTTACGCTCGAGGATATTTTACCGTTTGGCCATTAGAAGTATTTACTTTTTTCCAGAATATTTTTTCACTCCATTTCAAAATCAGTGTTTGGCAATGAAAATTCCAAATCCAACTCGAAGTTGGATTCCAAATTTGAAAAACAACTTATAATCTGTTTTCCAACTTCATCTTCATATTTCAAAATAAAGTGCTCTCTTCTCTCCTTCTCAAAAAAGTATAACTTAATCTATGGCCAAACGCCTACTTTGTATCACTTAATCACAATATCCGCAAATGCCAAATCATTTTTAAAATTTGCTATTTACTACTCATTCTTAACTGACTTATGGGAATCTTCGAATGCTTTGCAGGGTCCATGTGCTATATGTCTGGTTCTATCCAGATGGAAAATGTGTATGCCACTGAAAATGAAGCAGGTGTCTGGCAATGGCTTTTTGGAAAGAATACTACCAACATAGTTCTTCACAATACAAGTACAACTGATGGATTTGTCGGAATTGCTGCTCCTTCTCTGGCAAGAATCCTCCCGG
Source organism: Przewalskia tangutica (assembly GCA_029844215.1). Lineage (NCBI taxonomy): Eukaryota > Viridiplantae > Streptophyta > Magnoliopsida > Solanales > Solanaceae > Przewalskia > Przewalskia tangutica. The sequence continues at coordinate 55,673,245 of CM056740.1, forward strand.
TTCGTTCACATCGAAACTATAGTTTCATCTTGTTTGGTTTACAATCTTCTCTAGTTACTAGGTGTGCTTGTGTGTGTGCACAATGGGGAAATTGGGGATACAATCTTTTTTGTTCTTGCTATGGGGCACCTAGTACACAATCGTTAGAATATATGATTCTTTTTTACATATACTATTACTAGATTAATTATCGTCGTCGCTTCTAATTCATTGTTTCCATACAGATTGATTTAGCAAAATTCGGAGGTGAAATCTTATGCCAGGTAAAGATAATTCTTTATCTTTACTTCCCTTTTGCTAATAAGTTCTCTTCCTTATAAGCACCCTTCCTGTTTGTTTAAGTGCTTACCGGTTAAGTATGCTTTCTATCTTGACATTTGACTTGAAGATTTTATTTTGTAGCCAGATGCATTCCTCTGCTCCATTAATGATGTCAAAGTCAGTAATACCATTGACCAAAGGCCACATAACCTAGTCGCAAGTGCAGAGGTGAGATGACAAAATTATCTTGATTTCAATGTCTGGGCATGATATTTGGATTTCGGCCTTGCTGATGGTAATTGCTATAAAAGGATTGAACCTTTGGCTGATATGGTTGTAACATTTCCAGGGATTCTTAAGGCAGAAGATATCGGGCCAAGGGCTTGCATTTGTAGTCGGTGGTGGTTCTGGTATGATTTTGAATCTCACTTCACTTATAAACTTAAAGAGTTTTATGGAAAATATATTAAAGATGAGAGTTTATGGTGGCTATTCCTTTAAGTTTTTGCTTATGTGTGTTTGTCTGAACCGGCACCCTGTCATTTGAGAGAGAAAATATGAACCCTCACTGACCATATAATCGACTCCCACTTGTTTGGGACTGAGGCCTAGTAGTTGTTGTAACTTTTACCTTATAAAAAAAGGCCTAGTAGTAGTTGTTGTATGGTATCCAAGATAATTCCCCAGGTTGTTGGACCCACACAATGAGATTTTATATTGATGTTTTTACTGTTTTTTTGCCCACACAGATGTGATTTTATTTTGGAAAAGCCTTTCTTGTATTCTACTCTTTTGTCTTGTGACTCAGAAATGTGTTGTGTGTTCAGCGATCTAGTACCGGAATTCTAGTGGCAGTCAGATGGTTAAGTAAGAATGCTTGGACCATTTTCTTACTTTGAGTTATAAGATTAAGAGGGTACATAATAATCACATCAGCAGTTCTATTTTCTGATACCTTTCCTCAGCATAATTTGTTTTCCTTCCTCAGTTGTACAGAAAAATCTTGAGGTGGGTGAGACACTTGCTGTTGATGTGCCAAGCATCGTTGCAGTATCATCAACTGTCAATGTTCAAATAAAATACAATGGACCCATGAGGAGGGTGGTATTTGGGGTATGTTTTCACATGTCTGCGCCGTTTGATTCCTCCCCTTTATCTATCCTACATGTTTTTTGCTGGATAATATTCATCAATTAATGAATCTGTATTTGTAGTTAAATACAGATGTATCTCCTTACTTTTTTTTCGGTGCAGCATGGCTTCAATTAGTGATGTAGAAGCTATGTTTGATTTTTTTTTAATCTTTTACTGATGAAAAAAGACCTTTTTGTCCGGCCCTTCCCCGGACCCCGCGCATAGCGGGAGCTTAGTGCACCGGGCTGCCCTTTTTTACTGATGAAAAAAGAAGCTCATCAATTAATGTTTCAAGAACATTATCCAGACTGTTTCTTGCTGGATAATTCATTAATTAATGTTTAAATAATATCATTGTATGTGAATGTAATATATACCTGTATTTTGGGTTTTTGTGTTCGTTACTTGCCTTGAAACATCTTCGTTCATACTAAAAGTAATATTGAACTTAAAAAAACCAGTTGGACCATGAGAAATCAGGGGTCAATCTCTGCAGAAGCAAAATAAATTGGATGACATTTTCACGTATGTCTGAGACTTGGTGAACGGAGTTACTCGACACCTATACTGGTGGGGAGGTTAGTCGAGATATGAGCAAGTTATCCCCGACGCTATTGTTATCACCTAAAGGTTAGTCGAGATGTGAGCAAGTTATCCCCGACGCTATTGTTATCACCTAAAAATAAAAGGAAATTAAGGTCAGATATCTCTACAAAAAGCAACATTTGAACCCATGAACCCTGCTTGGTATAAAGTATAACTTTAGCTGAGCTTTCTCTACTGCAGGATTGGTCTCTACCTCAGTGTGTGTGTGCTGGAGATTTGAGGGGCATTCGACATGCATTTGTATTCTTTACATTTAAGAAAGAAAGAGAAGGATGAAAAAAATCTTGTTTCAAAATTTTATTTTGGTGCTTCATAGTATGTAAGTATGAAACTCATCGAGCATATCCTTGCTTTTGTTTTTCTAGTACGTGTCCTGATACACCAAGACAATAATACCAACATGACCAAAGTGCGATCAAAGAAACAAAAGAGCATAGATCTTTTTTCTTTATAAAAGATCAGATTACCCAGCAAATTTCTGGTACTTCTTTCCATTAGTACGTCTGAGATCGAAGATTACCCAGCAAATTTCTGGTACTTCTTTCCATTAGTACATCTGAGATCGAAACCTTTTTCTAGCTGGTTACAGTAAAATTACTTGAGCTCTCTTTATTACTAACGATTGAACTAATCGGACTTGCATGTGCTGTTGTCATCTTGTGATTTAGTTTCTGAGGCAGATGTTCCTAAATCCTAACTATATCTGTACCCTTGCAGAATGATAATCTGGTGACAGCTGTCCTAACGGGGCCTGGTATTGTGTTTATTCAAAGCATGCCTTTTCATCGGCTTTCTCAACGCATTGCTAGGTATTTCTCCTAGCAGAGGAAACCATTTCAATTAAATTACTAGCTTTCCTCCAACCAAATTGACAATGCCACTGTTTGACTGTTGCAGGGCGGTAACATCTCCAAACATGAGGGACAATCCCAAGTTATTCATTCAGATAGCAATTTTTTTCTTTCTAGCTTATGTTGTTGTTGTGTCATCATTGATCTTGACAGATATTTGAGCCTTTTTCATCTTCACAAATTCTGTAGATTGTTCGTCGCGACCTCTAGGCTTTTTTTGGATCGACAGGCATTTGAATGTTAATTATAGATGTAGAGTAACAGTAAGCAGGGCTAAGACTTTCTCTCAATGGTGGCATAGGGTATAGAAACTGTAAAAGCAATGGAAAGTGCTCACTTGTATAATAGCTGAATGGCTTTTCTGGTATGGAACCGCATAATGTGTCTTTGTCGATTTTAGTTTACTATGGATTATTACTGGAGAAGGTTCATTACTGGATTTCTTTGTTAAAACTGAAAGTATAATGTTGCCAACCTTGCCAATGGCTAAGTCGCTGATGAATTTATTACTTCTGATGTCCCCTTTTTCTTTTTCCATCTGAAAGTAAAATTGGATGTTGTAGTTTAACGCACTTATGTTGTATACCTGGACAGAAAGTGGGGATATATGTTTTAGGAACATTTGTGTGCCAATTACAGCAGGGGCATATGCAACATATAAAAATGTGTGGATGACAGGTTTCCCCCCACTCCCCACACCCCAAGTTTTGTGTCACAGTTAACAAATCTACTACAATAACAACATACTCAGTGAAATTCCACAACGTGGGGACAATTGACAAATCTTCGAGTGAATTTAGTGTTCATCAAAGCAATAATACCAAGGGTATGGGTTGGTCATTACTGGTGAATGATGTTCTCATAAACCTTTCAGATTAGGGTTCAAAAATCAAATCAGGTAGCTTCTTCTCATCTCTTCTCTTACATGTTTAACAGGTATCCAACAAATTAGGTGATGCAGGTGTTGAATGAACTAATTGAGGTGCGCGTAAATTGATTCAATCTCCGTTGTTATTAAAAAAAATGCATCAAGGCAAATACTTCAAGGTGTTATTTCATATTCTTAGTTCTACTTCCTCCGGTTCATTTTACATGTCGTGCTTACTAAAAATAACTGGTCCAAAATAGTTGTCGTTTTAGAAAATCAAAATATAGTTAATTATTAATTTTCATCTTTATTCTTACTCAATAAATGTAAAGAAAAATTAATGTAGTAATAAATTGAGGTAAAAAATAAATAAAGATAATTGGGTCAAATTATTTTTAATTAATATTTTTTTTAATGAGCGTGAAAAGTAAAACATGACGAGAAACTCATCTTAGTGAACTTATTTTCCTAGTCCAAGATACCCATATGGAATCAAATCACAAATGTTAGAAGAAAGATATGAGTAAATCATTCTACTTATCTAAAGCCTTCCACCAATATAACTTTCCTTAAGGTTCTGCAGAGCCTCCCTTAAAGAATCTTCATCCTGGTCAGCATATTTCAAGCACATCAGCCGTTGAGCCACACGGTAAGTCAATTGTACGTCCTCATACTGTCTGCAATTCACCTCCATTCTCTTCATTTCCTATACGAACACGAAAAAGAGAAGCAATCCGATCAACATATTATGGATGTGCATGTGTACCTTCCTCAAAGCTTAGCAAATGGAAGCACAAAATGCAGTGAAGTGCAAATGCATGAAAATGCAACGATGAGATAAGCTCTGCCTATGTGCACTTCACAAAAATGTAGCATGTCCCAAACTCGAATAAAGGAGTAGGATTGCAAATTTTCTAGAAGGCTCTTTTCTTGTATTATTAAAAAAATGGATTATCCAGTATTCCATCAATTAGTAACCCAATATTCTAGACATTTATTAACTGAAGGAACTCGCTAGGCCTTCAGAACAAAGGCGGTTTTGTTCATGCTTCGATACGTTAATGGCCAATTTAAATTAGTCTATGATGCAAGGATGAGATAGTTACTAAGAGAAAGAGGGGGCGGAAAGAAATGGGATTTGCAATGGTACAATGAACTGCAAGGTCTTTCAACACCTAATGGAAATTTCAGACACGATATTCATTGTGGGAGTTAAACAAGTTACCTTCTCTGTGATCCTAGATGTGATTCTGTTGGCAGTTTCCACCACTGAACTTGGTAATCCAGCTACCTCTGCTAACATGAGGCCGTAATGTGGCACATGACGTGACCCATCCTTCAGTTGAAACTAAGTAGAAAACACAAGAGGAAATGAATACGCGGGTATAAATTGGCTATAAACCATTGATTGATTCGGAGATATACCTTGAAGTCCATGCGATTATTCCTCACATCAACGTCAAAATGAAGAATTTTCACATTTGGATACATGGTGGCTAACCCTGATAAATTTTCCATATGAGTAGCAAATATTGAGTACCTGAAAACAGATTAAATAGAATCACAGCTTGGAAAATGTTCGCTAATAGGTCTTCTACAACCAAAGAGACAAAATTCGAGGTATTGGGTTGGCTTATGAAACTTGGCTGTATGTATTACAATCTGCGACAAAATAAAATACATCCAACAGCAACAGAGGCAGTTCTTTAGGAAATCCTAAAGAATATGTAGCTATTGAAAACTTAAAAGAGTGACAATGTACAAAATAAAATACATCCAACAGCAAGAGAGGCAATTCTTTATGAAAACCTAAAGAAAGTGTAGCTATTGAAAACTCAAAATAGCGACAACGTACAATATAATTAGCTCACTGCGTAGAAAAATATCTGAACAGCGGAAATGCATCCATATTGATATGGACTTTGACATTATTACTTGGGTCGCATGTCTAAGAATCTAGAAGAGTTGATTAGTCACAATATTTCAGTGCCCCAAACACCTCCCAGTAGTTCCCTGCCAATTTCGTTAAGCAGAACTATGAGGTCTAAAGTTTAATTTGGAGAAATAATGACATCTAGGAAGTTACAAGATGAAGAGTTTATTAGCCTTGTCCACAAAACAGATGAAGAAATCTTTTAGGATAATATCTTACTTCTCTATAATGAACTTCAAACTAGTGACTGTATAAGAAGCTCAGTGAACAATCCTGTGTGTCCCCAGATGAATGCTGAAGGCCTTTCTTCTTACAAGAAACTGTCCACGACAACCCAAAATCCACTCTCTGTTTCAAGGTCCGGTACAATATTTATTATTTAACCCCCACATTCAAATAACAGGTACAGAAAAATTTCAAGCACGATGTTCCCCTTGGTATGCCACAGAAGTCTTTCGTAGGTTCACTAACAATCTTTGATTGATTTCTAATTTTTTCAATTCCTTATTGTTAGATGTGATATAATTAAATAACATGTAATAATAGTATAGATATGGGAATATCTCCAAATCCCTATAATTAGGCAGTGAGGAAATTGTGTAATATTTTCTTTCATATCTACACTCTCTGTATATAATCTCATTAGTTTGAAGGAATAATCAAGCGACTAATTCCCAAATACTCTTCTCTTCTCCTAATTTCTCATAGTATCAGAGTCATCCTTTCTCTAATTCTCCTTTTTCTCCAAAAAAAAACAGAAAAAGAAAAACAGATTCAGCAAATCAGAATTAAAAAAAAGGGAAAAATAGAGGTTCCCAAATCTGGTTTGTTAATTCAACCATATTGGTACATCTCCAATCAATAAATTTTGGTTCCTAATCTAGGTGATATCAGTTTTTATGAATTTCTCTTTTGTGCATCAAGCAGATTTTTCTGTGTTACTGCTGCCTCTATCCTGCCTTTGTTCTGTTCTTTTAATGCTGATTTTCTTATCTTTTTGATAATAAATTAAGAGTAGTTGCTGCTTTATATTGTATATAAATAAAAATGTTTGAAAGAATGAAAGCCAGAATATTGGAAGACCAATTTTCTCTTCCCCACTATCAGCTACAATTACTACACCTATATAAGGGATGAATCATCTACATCTAATACTTTAACTGGAGCAGACTATCATGACTATCTTCAGTACAAAGCATTAAGGCAACAATCATCAACTTCATCAGTTGCTTGCCCAGTACAATCTGATAACCACTTTGCTCATGTTGCACAGTCTTCATCTCAGGAACAATTGATTCTTGATTCTGGTGCTTCTAACTATATTTCTGGTAACAAAAATAATATCTCTACTCGTACTACCCCTTCTACACTCTATATTGTTACCTTGACTAATGGATCAAAGAATATTGTAAAAGGGGTAGGTATAGCTCACCCTCTGCCTTCCATACCTTTAAAATCAGTACTCTGCCTTCCATACCTTTAAAATCAGTCCTTTTTGCACCTGAATGTCCATATAATCTTATTTCCATTAGCAAATTAACTAAAAACCTAAAATGTGTTATAACCTTCCTTGATGATTTTGTTCTTGTGCAGGATCGGGGTACGGGACAAATAATTGGAAAAGGATATGAGTCACAAGGATTGTACTTGCTATCCATTTCAACACCACATATTGCTTTCATTTCTGATGTTTCCTCTAAATTGCTCCATAGTCAACTGGGTCATCCGAGTCTCTTGAAAATGCAAAAGATGGTTCCTAATTTATCTATTTGTTAGAATGTGAGTCGTGTCAACTTGGTAAGCACTCGTTCCTCTTTCCCAAAGCACGTCAATAATAGGGTCATCTCTATGTTTGAAATTGTTCATTCAGACATATGAGGTTCAGTCATGTCAATGACTTTCAGTATTTTGTGACTTTCAGTATTTTGTGACTATTCTCGGTGCACGTGATTATTTTTAGTGAAAACTAGATCTGAGCTATTCTCTATCTTTCAAAAAAATTGTGCTGAAATTCACAATCAATTTAGTGTTTCCATTAAGTAGTTAATTAGTGATAATGCCCGAGAATATTTCTCTACTTTTCTCTCTTCTTTTATGTCATCTCAGGGCATATTGCACTTGTCTTCTTGTGCATATACTCCTCAATAAAATGGAGTTGCTGAACGAAGGAAGAAACATCTAATTGAAACAACTCGGATATTGCTCATTCACAATCATGTCCCTTTACAGTTTTGGGGTGATGTTATTACTGCATGTTATTTAATCAATCGTATGTCTTCATCTGTTTTGCAGTACAAAAGTCCACACTCAGTCTTTTATCCGGACCGGAATTTATTTACCTTCCTCCACGTGTGTTTGGTTGCACCTGTTTTGTTCATAACCTTATCCCTAGAAAAGATAAACTTCAGCACAAGGCTTTTAAATGTAGGCTTTTAAATGTGTATTTCTCGGGTATTCTCGTCTGCAAAAAGATTACAAATGTTTTGATCCCTCTACCAATAAGTATTTGATCTCGGCAGATGTTGCCCTCTTCGAGACTTCTCTGTATTTTTCTTCGAATACGGAAAATCAAAAGGCCATATCAACAGTCTTTCCAATTCCAATTAATCCACCCCCAGCTCCACCTCCGTCTCTTAAGGTCTATTCACGACGATCTCAACCTCCTTTTGAGCCTGCTAATCCAGTTAGTATTTGTAACTCTAATACATGTACACAAAGCAATCCTGGTGACTCATTACGTGCTCCAACAATGTCTCCTACTTCGATCGATCACTCATCAGATAATCTTCCTATTGTTCTTCACAAAGGTACTAGAACTACTACCAATCAAACTCCCATTTATACTTGTTTAAGTTATCATCGTCTGTCACCTTCATATCATGCATTTATTACTAGCTTATTCACTGTCAAAGTTCCCAAGACTGTGGCAGAAGCACTGGTTCATCCAGGTTGGCGGACAACTATGATTGAAGAGATGACTGTGATAATGGTACTTGGGAGCTTGTTCTTTTACCTAAAGGCAAAACCATTGTTGGTTGTCGTTGGGTATTCATAGTTAAGGTAGGATAGAGCTATTGATAGCGAGATTGGTTGCTAAGGAATACACTCAGATTTATGACATTGACTATGGAGATGTTTTCTCACCACTTTCCAAGATGGCCTCTATCTGTTTTCTCATCTCTATAGTAGTGCCCCTTTTTCAGCTGGACATAAAAAACGCATTCATTCATGGAGAACTTGCTGAAGAGGTTTATATGCAGCAACCACTCTGATTTATTGCTCAGGGAAAGTCTGGACTAGTCTGTAGACTACATCGATCCCTTTATGGTCTCAAGCAGTCTCCTAAAGCATGGATTGGTCATTTTCGAGTTGTTGTCCAACAATTTGGAATGATTCGAACAGAAGTTGATCACTCCATATTTTATAGGCATTCGTCTTATTGGCAAACGTATATTTTTAATTGTTTATGTTGATGATATTGTTATCACATGTGATGATCATGAAGGTATTGCTCAACTCAAACAACACCTTTCAAGTCACTTTCAGATTAAGGATTTAGGCAAGCTGAAATACATTCTAGACATTGAAGTGGCACAATCTGGCAATGGTATTGCTATTACACAACGGAAATATGCCTTAAGACGTTTTGGAAGACGTTGGTATGTTGAATGCAAACATGTGGACACTCCGATGGATCCAAATACTAAGCTTATTCCAGGACATGGAGGCAAACTCAACATCTTACGATCGCATGACCAGACATCTCATTTGATGTTAGTGTAGTTAACCTTGTGATAGTCACTGGAATGCAGTGATTCACATTTTGTGATATATCAAAAGCTCTCCAGGACCTGGTTTATTGTATGAAGACAAGGAACACACCCACATTGTTGGGTATTCTGATGCAGATTGGGCAGGATCTCCTTTTGATAGGCAATCCACTTCATGTTATTGTGTTCTAATTGGAGGCAATCTAATATCCTGGAAAAGTAAAAGACAAGATGTTGTGACTAGATCAAGTGCAGAGGCGGAGTATCGAGCTATGACATTGGCTACGTGTGAGCTTATATGGTTGAGACAACTTCTTCAAAAATTGAAGATGAGAGGAGTTGAACCGATGAAATTGATTTGTGATAAACAAGCTGCACTACACATTGCTTCTAATGCCATGTTTCATGAAAGAACGAAGCACATTGAGATGGATTGTACTTCATTCGAGAGAAGATTGAGTCTGGATACATCGCCACAAGTTTTGTCAACTCAAAAGATCAACTAGCAGATGTTTTCACAAAATTACTCCGATGATCCAGCATTGACTATATTTGTGGCAGCTAGGAGCATATGACCTATACGCTCCAGCTTGAGGAGGAGTGCTAAATGTGATATAATTAAATAATGAAGATATGAGAATATCCCCAAATCCCTGTAATAATAGTATAGATATGGGAATATCTCAAAATCCCTATAAAGGGGCAGCCCGGTGCATTAAGCTCCCGCTATGCGGGGGGTCCGGGAAAGGGCCGGACCACAAGGGTCTGTTGTACGCAACCTTATCTTGCATTTCTGTCAGAGGTTGTTTCCACGGCTTGAACCCATGACCCTGGTCACATGACAACAACTTTACTGTTTCTACGACTTGAACCCATCACCTGGTCACATGACAACAACTTTACCAGTTACTCCAAGGCTCCCCTTCAATGTCCACATCCCTATAATTAGGCAATTAGAAGATTGTGTAATATTTTCTTTTCATATTTACACTCTCTATAACAGCTATATAATCTTGAGGGAATAATTAAGCGACTAATTCCCAAATACTCTTCTCTTCTCCTAATTTCTCACTTATTTTAATCCTGCTTCTTAGAAGCACCAGAACTGGTAATCATATTTTTATAGCATCCAAATAAAAGCAAGAGTTTTAGCAATTTGCAAGTATCAAAATTTTCCTTCAACTTATGAAGTGAAAAATTAAAGCCTAAATTTCAAACTTCGCTGCAGTTCATACGATGTAAAATATATTTTGCTATGAAAGACATGCTTGGGCTAATCAATACTTAATCATATTGCCTTCTAAGATTGAAACACAAAGAGAGTTTTGAATTTACGCTTTAAGTGCCAATAGATGCTCACAACAGCTCCACGCGATTGCAAATCCATCAGAGGATGAAGTCGCCCTCCCCAATTCATCCATAATAATCAGACTTCTGTAACAGCAAAGTAAGTACAAAATTTTTAATTTAGACAGACAAATCCTCATGCCAATTCTGTGGAAACATTTTGTGAAACGATCTACCTATGGGAAATGTTTTGCATTATAAAAGCCGTCTCCTTCATCTCTGTCATGAACTGCACAGACCACAGTTACATGAAATACTGGTGATTTCTATATTGGCCATCTCCGTGAGAGGATGATTCAAATATAAAGAGAACATTTGCAAATTGACGAGGTCAAACTTCACCAGAAATTTAGCAAAACTAATGCTATTCTTTTTCACAATTAAAACTAACTATTGCATAAATATATGAATAAAATCAACGCTCTTCTAAAATATATAACTTTCATACAAGAATATATCATTCACAAGTGGAAGATTATACCGTGCTAGAGTTTGATTCGAGACTGTCCATTGTTCCCATCCTTGTAAAAATACGATCGACCACCCTCAAAGTGGCAAACCGAGCAGGAATATAGCAACCAATTTGAGCAAGAATGACCACTAAGCAAACTTGCTGAAGATAAGTACTTTTACCACTCCTAGCAATAAACAACACACAGGAGTTATCAGGTAGAAAAATGGCAAAACCAAAAGTTAGTGTAAAAACTGTCTCAAAGTTCAATGACACGACACATGTGCGGGGCAGAGAGAGCTTGTCTAAGATGCATGGAGGGATCAGAGAGGTAACTTAGAGGTGTTGAAGTCCTCATCATCCCTTGTTTTTCTTTGCTCAGTGATTCAATTAAAAGACTGGAAAGAAACTGATGCTGTAGTTTCCCATTAAATATATGTTCAAGGATAAAATATTCATCAGGAGAAGAAAGTTCCCATTTGTTCCCTTCCCTAAATTTCTAACCTTTTGAAGGGTTTGAGATGATGTGAAGGGGGATATGGTGTCACCCATACTGGATTTCATGATACTCACAAGACAAACAAACCTACAGACAGTTTAATTCTATTAAAGAATAAGGTTCCTTACATGTTTGGGCCCATTACAATAGCCATATTTGATGCTTCAGAAAGAAAGATGCCATTTGGCTGCAAAAGAAAAATTCAATAACGCTTCCAAATTCAGAAATTTCTATTATCAAAGTAGAAAAGTCATACTTACAATGTGGAGAGCAATTTCAAACTTTTACAAAGATTTAGAAGAAAACAACATACAATGAAATCATTGTGTATGCTTTCCAGAATGGGATGCCGTCCAGAATCAATTGCCAATGGACCATCAGCTATGAGGGGAGAAAAAATAAACCACTCAATTTATTCATAAACCTGGCATCAAGTATTGAGAGTTATGAATACTCACATGTAAAACGAGCTCTAGTATATCTATCAACTGGTTTCGTTGATATTGTGTGAGCAAATGAATTTACCATCATGTCTAAAAGGCACAACACTTCTGAAAGAACAGTAAGCACAGAGACATCCTCTCGTATTGCATCCATTAGTGCTGCATGTTAGCATGAAAGAGCGAAAATTCTAAGCAGGGATAGTTCTCAAATAACAATAGGGTAAACAGAATGAAGAGTATGGCACTTGCTGAATGTAGTATATGCCAATATGGGTTAACAGATGCATCTTTCATGTGCTGAGCAGAATTATCAGAGACATAAGAGAACACATATTAGTACAGAAGCAATAAGATGGTGAGTAATCTTCCAAGTACACACTGGAAGAGAACACTAACAAGAGCTGCCATCCATCTCATTCAGACAAATCCTTATCCTTCTAATCAGCGTGCCGTTACTAGTGGATTAAGTAGTAAACCCAGTCTATCACTATGCAATTCATATTTTTCTAGCCAGAAGGACCGCCACCACTAGTGAGTTCAGTGACAACCTATAATATGTGCAAGTGGGGAGTACTTAAGTAATGTTACTCTTGCTAGCATCCTGCTACCCATATAATGAAGGGAATATGCCCATGTCTGGAGCTATGCCACTTATAAATCATTAAGATGCAGGGAAACTACTACTCAGATCTCTACCAGAGACCAGGGCAGCAATAAGATATAAAAATATTATTGAAAGCTTTTATCAAAGATTTTGACCTCTGTTGACATATGCAGAAGTTCTCTTTAAAAAAGCCAGTGGACTTGCAGAGTGAATCGTAAAGCACTCCTTTACCCCACCCATAAGATACATGTATACAGTGATCTTGAGATATTCTCTATCACGATCAAGTCTGATAGACCACACACATATCTCTTATAGGGGTTTGATGCAGAATGCAAGACGAAGAAGATAAGAAGATGCAAAAGTCATTCTTTCTATTTAACCAAAGCTCTCAAGATGTCATTAAAAATTATTCTTTTTCTCTAAAGTTAGGTTTTAATTAAGCTGATCCGCTTACGAATTTAAGGTTACATTATCATATTCTTGAGTCAAGGATTATAGTAACAAGGTATTTTGTACTGAGTTCGCAGGAAATATACCCTAGTATTCTCTGTAACTTTTCAATAGAACAACCAAGAATCAGCCCCAGATTCTCCACTCTTTTCCTGATCCACCAAATTGTCCTCAACCAACTTTGCCCTCTGACATATGACTAAAACCCACAGAACTTACAGGGCAGCCCGGTGAACGATGCATCCCGCATTTACGCAGGGTCCTAGGAACATCTCAAGGGAGTGTAATGTAAGCATGATGCAAGCATCAGTGGTTGATTGTCAGGACTCGAACCCCTGACCTAAAGGTCACATCAGACAACTTTGTCATTGATCCAAGGCTCCCCGTAAAGATCAAAACTAGTCCTGATAGTTGCCTTAGTGCAAAGACCCATAATATGTTCAGATCATTGCTACTTGCCCCATGGAAGCACCCACAAAAAATGAAAGCTTTATGAAGCAAATGTTTCAGTTATAAAGTCGCCGCTAAGTTTATCATGCTGAGCAGACATGCATTTGATTAGGTGTACAAGAGAATAGCAATAGTAGAAAAAGTTGTGCATTTAAAATATCAATTTACCTTCCAGGCAAAGTGCGGTCCTCAACCAGCATTCTTTAGCTGCAGACTTGTTCCTCACATTCAACTGTGAATGAAGAATAACCACCTCATCTATGAGCAAAGACAACGATAACCACCTGAATATTTGCACTTACTTTCTAGTTACTTTGATTGTCTAAAACTTTTCAAAAGTATTTTACACCACATGAGAAAACCAATTTATGTATTTCATGAGTGTAAGCCATTCTCCACTACAGTTGTCACCATCCTTGCTCAAGCCTTAACACTACTTCCACCAATCTATACAACTATTACCAAGCAGTATTCCCTGACCTACCTTTCGCTATTTATTGCATATTGAAATCATTTTACACTGATCCAGTAAATGGATTTCCTTATAAAAATTATCAAGAGGAATATCTTATGGAATATGTTTTGCGTCCAACCAAATGGAGCCTATAGTGGATGTCAAGTAATACTCACTGAAGCAAGTTCAAGACTCGAGCAATGAACATTCTTTCCATGTTTCACAACCTGATTATGTGAAACTTGTTAGAGGAAAAGAAGCAGGAGCTTAAGAACAGTTTACTTTATAACGTAGCATAACAACCTGGATGAACTTGCTGGGTAGTTTTCCCTGTATGTCCTTCTGTGAGATGCTAAAGTAAAACCCTTGCCTGTTATTGAATGGGATCTTCAAGTTCGGCAGCTTGAAATCTTGACGATACTTATTTGCGAGATTGTGTATAGCTATGAATTCAGTGTGTTAGAAGCTAAGATTAGAAGAAATTAAATCATGTAACAGAAAACTTCCAATCGCACTGCTCCCTTCACTCATCTCTGTTGCATACCCAATTTTACAAAACCCAAAAAATTCCATTCAATTCCAAAAACTAAACTAAATCATTTAATCTAGCAGAAAAACCTTCGCTGGTATCACAAAATGATCTCCGCGCCATATCAAGAAGCCCATCAGCTCCAGCCTTAACAGCAAAACACTGTTGTGTCCGTGCAACAAAAGGAACTCGTGTATGAAGGACATCTTCATCAATCACCTCTCCAATTCTGAGAAAACAAATATCGCATGGATATGAACTGCTGAAGGGACATAGTGACATGGTTATCGTCATCTAGGAATGATCATATAATCATTTGAAAACTATAATAGACATCCCAACTCATTTTAATCCTTTCATGATGAACTTTAATTTGATCTCTTACTTCGTTAATTAAGTGAAACTAATTATCAAAGTAACAAGAACAGTATCCATCAAATATCCTAAATCATCATACTAGAACTGTGCAGCAGTTAAACGGATTGAATAGCCACGGGAATAATTAGCTTCATGGACGTTAGACAAAATTGAGAAACAGGAATCCTCTCTTTCTGCAGAACAAGAATAGGAAAAGAAGGTCCTCCTAGAGGGGATTGAGGTGGAGAAGATTCAACATACATTAAAAATGAAGAAAAGGAATTGTCTGAATTCTGAAGAGGGCTCTCCAACTTGAAGGAATTGGAGGAAAGCGTTATATATCTAAGCAAATTTGAACTTTACCTTTTCCTTATTGAGGTATATTTTTCATTCTCACATATGGTCTTGTATACATTTCCAAGCAGACAGCTATTGGCTTCTTTAAGCACCTGAATCACGATGTAGTTATTGTACCAGATAAGATCCAGAAAAATGTAAGCCTGAACCCAACAATGGTGCTTCACCTTGGAGAGTAATGGTAAAGCATCGAGAGCTGTTTTGAGAAGAATAATGCTGGATATCATAATTTGGCTCCTTCTTCCATTATCCGAAGCCAATACTTCATTAGTAACTCCCTTTGGCTTGAAGCAGAAGTGACAAAGGACCCTATCTAGATGGAGAAGCATATATCAACTTTCTGAAATGGAACAAACTATATAAAATACGAGTGAGAATTCACCTTCTTTTTGTTACATGGTTACCTGTTTCTTTCGGAAACTTACGAAGGGACTGAGACAAGCCAAAGAATAGCTGCTCATTGCTCATCAACTCATCCTGTAGATAAATTGAGATAAGTGTCAACATTGCAACTTGCTTAAAGTATGAGATTTCAACAAAGGATTCACCAAAAAGAAGACAACAGAGTAGTGAGCTGAATGTCAATACTGTGAAGATGAAAACCCTGTCTTTTATCCAACTTGATATGCACTTTAGTGGCTTTGACTTTGGTTGAGATACTAAGGCAGAGATCTTAAATTCAAAAAAAAATGTGTGTGTGTGTGTGGGGGGGGGGGGGGGGGGAGTAAACCAGTGAAAAATTTTGCATTAGCGGAAGACCCGGGCATATATATATCGCCTCAAAGGAAAAGTAATAATGCTTTCAAAAGCTGTAAATCATGATAATGTCAAAAATCGATAAAGAAACAGTTTTAACACTTTTGCTTGAAGTATATTATATACTTAAAGGTTCGACTACGTCAAATTATATCCTTAAAACCACGGCATAAACTACGTGATCATAACTCTCAGAAGCAGCTCAGGTGTGTTTAAATTTTATTGCAACTAAAACCCAATCAAGTAATGACCAATGTGATTACATAATCTGGAAGCTGTAGTAAAACAGCACATCCCTCAGTGTTAAAAATTACATTTTGCTTGGGAACGCTTTAGTTCAGCTAGTAGTTCAGAGAAACCTCAATCTCCTTCCTGTTTCGATCACCAAAGCAACACTAACATACTAATAAAGCCTTTTTCATAGAAGGCATCCTTTCAATAACATAATTCTTCTGGTGGAGATATAACCAACAATAACTATGCCTCAGTCCCAAATAAGTTGGGGTCAGTTGTATTAATCTTCACCATTCCATTTAAGTTCAATTCATGTCATCATCGGGGAGGAGATATAAGCACAATAGATAAATTCTTAAAGCGGAAAATTACTAGACCAAAGTAAATGTAAAACATGAAATTTTTCAGGAAGGATGGTAGCAAATTGATTGCATAACAACAGAACATATTATATATTCTTCTGTCTCATGCAATACAGTGAGAACTTACCAGGCAATCGAGTCGAGTGTTAATTGTCTCTACGTCTTTCAGAGGCTGCAAAAGATTTGCTCTCAGAAGTCTAGTCCTGCAGTGGAGTATAATCAAGCAAATTCAGCATTATGCTGCAGGTGCACAACAAAGACAGATTACAGAATTTTCCATCTTGAGCAGAACTTTGTCATAAGAACTATGAAGTTGGCCCAAGTGTAGGGGATTTGTATGTAAATGTATCATACTTTTAATCACAAAAGTGGCAAGAGGAATCATTAAGCACATCTGACTGTCTCTTTATATACAATTCGGTGCTCCTAACGTATTTATGCAGTATCACTTATCAATCACTATATCATTTCTAGTAATTTAAACCTTTTTTTTACAGAAATCAAGCAAAACCCTGCATCATTCACAGTTCTGTATTCCAAAAACAGTCTAGGTAAAAATTGAGAAATAATGTCTACCACACAACCTTATTATGTGAAACAAGTTTCATGCTGAGTAGAAGTGCCCAAAGACATTTATAACCATGAAGTGAAAGATATAATACCAGCTTATCAACACAATTATTTCCATACCCTCCAATAGTTCGAGTTGTTTTAAGCATGTGGAATAAGCTTCTCTTTTTGTTGTTTGTGCCCAAAAGAGAAGAGTGAATAGGCTCAATTATCTCCAAGTTCTGAACACTGCTATCAAAGACGAAGTATAAGATTTATAGCATGTACAAAGTTGTACAATACTAACTTTTTCTAAAACACATTCCTTTAGGAATTTAAAGTATTTTGCTGATGTTGTTAGCTGAAATGGAACTCAATAGCCACTAAGACTAGTAAGTGATAGATGCAAGTTGATATGCAACTGTCACTAATTTGGTACAAGGAGGCTACCTGGTGGAATCAATGTTCATGTGGTCAAAAGATCCATTGAAAGTAATCTGTGGAAAGAGAAGACGACTTTGAATCCCAGTTACTACTTTTGATTGCTCAAAGTTCCTTGAAATTCTTAGAAGTGCTATATACACCATAGTGGCACATTTTATATGTATTTTTAACATTTCTGTTTCTTGATCACATAATGAGAAATCTCTCTTACCAAAGGAACTTCAAAGAAATAGGGCACGTGACACTATAAAGAACACTAGTGAACAAAATACTCAATATACTAACCTTTTCATCATTGTGATTTTCTACTTCTGTACACAAAAGCTGGGCATAGTAAGTATCAATTAACAGAAATATGGAATTCTCAGACCATATGTTTTTGCTTTGCTTGTTTTGCCTGATTATGCTTTGTCTTGAGCCGAGGGTCTCCCGGAAACAGCCGCTCTACCTACCAGAGGTGAGGTCTGTGTACATTCTACCCTCCCCAGACCCCACAGTGGGATTTCACTGGGTATGTTGTTGTTGTTGTTGTTATGGAATTCTCAGACCAACTAGGACAAATCAGTCTTGACAATAGTATGCGAAAACAGATCTGAGACATTCTTCTTTATTGGTTTTATTTATTGGTTGTGCTGCAACTACAATAATCACAACCAAATCACAGGATATTGGTGAACAGGGACTAGTTCATATTTCTTTTAAATTAGATAACACTTCACTGTGGTGCAATTTGATGGCCAAAATAATTTTAAAAAAACAGTTGCACTATCCAAAGATTTAACCATTTTGCATGGTAAAATCATTCTTGTAGTATATAAATTCAATAAATTGAAGTGTTGTCTACTTGTTTTCTTCTCCTATTCGATTCTTTCATGCATGAGAAGTCGCACATACCAGCAAAGAGTGATTTGTTATAATAACACCTTTCTCTGCTTCGATCCTGCACATTATGTACTTCACATTTGTATCATATCTGAAAAATAATCAAGTGATACAAGAGGCAGTTCTCCTCCAAATCATGAACAACTTAATTTGCTGAAAAATAATCTTTTTTTTGGTTTCACATATTGGTAATATAGCTCATAGTTTACGAAATTCACCGGGCGGCCTGAATGATGAAAGTGATCGACAATATATTTCCTTTCAAGGTAGGAATTGTTAGGATTTGAGTCTCAAATCTTACCTAATCAGAAACAGTAAATAAGCGAAGAACAAATAACACACAGATTTATAGTGGTTCACCCTCAATGCGAGAGTTACGTCCACTTTGCCGCTGCAAATTTTACTATAATCAAATAGGGAGTTTGAGTTTACAATTCTCTCTTGCTCGACATCCAAAGAAAATGAGGCGCCCTAGTCTATATATATAGCGAAAAATAGGGCGAACATAATACAAGCCCGAAATTTTCAAAATACCCTCCACTAAATAACCTTACATTATATAAAAAATCAGGGGGCGGCCCCCTACTCCCCCAGGAAGGGGGTTACCAACCCCCACGTCGACCCGCTCAGGTCGATCGGCGTTCCACACTCTGTGTAGGATCTTCACAGTGTCGGCGATGAATTAGGCTCCACAACACAGGAATAGCATAAATTGACATTGCAACTATTAAGGGTCTATGATTGTAGTTGATATAAATTGAAGAGAATCAGGAGATCTGATGCAAGTAAAGTGCAATAACATCTTAGTGTAGCAAAAGAGAAATCATGCTATGAGATGACTTATTTGTTACAACTCTCACCAAGCATCAAATTGTGTCAGTATTTCATAAATGCTAATGAATGGCAGTCTTCACATTACTCAAGGTAGTCAGTATTCAATAAAGTAACAAACTAACATGACGAAATTCGGATGTTTAAAGGTGGCTCATCATTTATAGATCACAGTTTACTGGAATTTGGGAACAAGTATTTCCATTGGGCTAAGGATAAGATCTCAAAGTCTTATGTCGATTGTGCAACACCACAATGTTACTCATTTGTGGAGAGTATTTTTTACTCCCCGCACAGCGGTTTGAGGGCATAATTGTTGACTTAGGCTTGCTATTTTAGACTCTGGAAACTTGAGCCCAAGTAATACCTAACTGAGATCTATACTAACTGTCCATTCATGAAATTACTGGCTCAAATTGCAAACTTAGGTATCAGAAAGAGCGCTGGTCAAACTCTTAGAGCAAATAAACCTGTTCAGTGTTTGTATCTATCAGAAATGGATATTAACGTTGAGTTGTTGCAAACTGTTCTACAGACTGCATCACAACTCTCAAGATATCACAAAGAATTTGAAGTTATCATTCTACATCCTAGAAAAGCAGATGAAGTATTTCAGTATCACATCCAATAAACTGGAAGTCACCATAGCATCATACCACTTGATAGTTGCAGCTGCTGCAGCCAAGCACAAATAGTATTGCTTGTAGTATGAGTCCAGACCAAGCGCGGACGGTTCCTTAGCAGCTAAACCTTTAACCAGTACAGCTCCCTTCAGACCATGTTAAAGTTTGAAGCAGTGTCAGTGTTTAAACCTCATTAATCATATAGTTTAGAGCCACCACTATTTTAATGGGGATGCAGTAAAGTCAATACCCTGGTATCATCAAAGCAACCACGAGCCATTATAACCTGTCCACAGCAACATAAGCATAAGTCCTTAACTTTTATAACATTTTAATAACGCATTTTATCAAAATAGAGTCACCAATATGTTTAGAGGAAACTTACCTTTCTTATGGAGGAACAAACTCTGTCAACTAGTTGTGAGACTCCGACCATACCATCCGCCGCCAGTTTATTTGGGGAAACAATGATCACCATAGGTTCGTAGAACTGTAGTAAAGTCTTTGTATTTTGATAGGAGCTGCTAGTCTCTATATACTGAGAAAGATGCAGTGACGCTGATCTCAGATCAAACGCAGCTACTCCAACCTGCGGATAAAATGCTATTGCCAATTAGGAGTTTTCTTCTTTTCAACTCTTAGTTACTTCTTAAGAACTCGTTACCACTTTTACAAGTAATATTCAATCCTAAGAACTTATATTACTCAGAAGAAGTGGCAGAACAACAACAGTGTCATTTTGAAAGTAAAGGAGAATATATGAATTTGAAAATTCAATTTCTAACTCAATCACCTCTACATAAACTGAATCAACATCTCAAAGCGACTTGCATCCAGGGAACCTTAGTCACGGATTCTTTCTTTAAATGAAATTCACCAAAGTACTCATTGGATTCTTTTGAAAAAAGGAAAAGAAAATGTTAACTCCATTTAAGTCATCAAGAAAAAAAAGTATAGTGCAGCTTCACCCGGAGAAGCACCATAGACTTCTTTTAGCTGGTTCCTTTCTGGATCACTTTAAGTCGTAAAGTTCTGAGGAACTACATTAAGTGGTCCATATTTTAACTAAAGCTAGAAGCTGCTTAATGACTTCGGTATAACATCACCACAAGTTCCTAGGTGTTTCAAAGGCCTAATGCGTAGTTCGTTGAGTCTAGTTTCCAACGCAACCAACCGTTCGTCGATAGGACATCGGAGTAGAAAGTTATGGAAGTTACAAGTTAAGTGCGCAGTCGGACGGAAACGTGTTTCGGTCAGGAGCCACAGGGCCGCGGCGCCGGATATTCTGTGGGAGCGCTGAAGTTGCAGCGCCGCGGCGCCGGAATGTTCTGGGAGTCGGCAGAAGTTTCAGCGCCGCGGCGCCGGCTGCAGGGTCGCGGCGCCGAGGCGGGTTTTTGCGAGGTTGAGTGGAAAATTCTGCACTGTTTTGTTTTAAAAGAGGCTATGGGTGGGTGACAAGTGTCCCCCCATCTGATTTTTGCATGTCTTATATATTGACCAAGTCTTAAAGACTTGGTCATCTTTCAAGTCCTTCTCTCTCTCTAAAGCTAAAGCTCTCACTTCTCTCTAGAATTTCAAGAGGAAAATTTAGGCTTGAGAAAATCTGAAAAAGTGTGGCAAGAAGGAAGCTTGTTGGCTAGCTTGTAGAAGTATTGTGGTGGTGTTTTTGGAAAGGAGGATAGCAAACTTGTTGGAATAATTTGGCTAAAGCTCTAAGGTAACAATTCTTTTCTTGTAGCTAGTTTTTAGTGTTGCATGTGAAGAAGAAAGATTTTGTAGTGTTAAATATTGCCCTTAGATACATTGCATGCAAGAAGTATGGTTTGGATATGAAAGAGTTGGATAAGAATGATATGTAAGCATGTTGTAGCTTAGATACTACCTTAAAATTGTTAAGTTAGTTGTTGTACATCGTGGGGCAGAATTTTACATATCCAAGTTTAGGTGTGTAATCCCCTTTGAAATGTTTGGATTGTTGGGCCTTAAATATGGCGTTTTGGATGATGAATTCGGCCTTGAAAAAGGTGGCAAAGTATGTAGAAACGAAGGAAATGCTGCCCAATTTTCCATAGAATTTAGTGACTTTGAACTTGGAATATTCTATGTTGAAACTAGAGGTTTATAAACGTATTATGGTCATTATAGGTTGACGTACTACGTGTGGTGTATTGGACTTAGCAAGTGGATTAACCGGAGAGGTATGTGGAACTTTCTTATCTCTTGAGCATGAGTAGTTATACTATATAGTACGGTAGACGTACGTGTTTTGAATAAAGTAAATCCTTTGGTATACTTTGAAAATTGTGTAAACTGATTTGAGGTATAAGTCTCTTGGTTAATAAAAGAACGAAATTGTTTATAAGGAGTTATAACGGCTTTATGGGAAGTTAGTTATAACGGCCTTATGAAAGGATAAGAACGTCTTAATTTCTAAAGCATAAAGTTAGTATAACGGCTTTATGGGGAGTTTGTTATAATAACTTTATGGAAGGTTAAAGAGTTGGTTTTCTTGAATAAGGTAAACAAAGATGAAAGAATCGAAATTAAGTAGGGCAATTTGATTTAAAAGGCATCAATTGCTTAGAGTGTAAAATGGGAATTTTTATGTGAAAAAGGGATCTTTTGAAAGAGTGGAAGTACATAGTACTTCGGGTTAAATTTCTTCGGATTTGATTAAGTAATAAGAAGGTGCCTTAAGGTCAAGAATGAGATTTATTTTATTAATGAAAGTCTAAAGAAGTTATGAGTTTACTTGGATGTACCGTCAGTGATGGAGGATTCCACGGGTATGCTTCCATTGTCTTAGTATGAGTTTGCTTGGGACGCATGTCAGTGATGTGGGATTCCACGGGTATGCACCTTGGACATGCTTACGATGAGGGATTCTGAGGCATGCAGTATGAGGGGTAAGAGTATAAATGAGGGGTAAGTCCTCAAGACGTTATACCACATTCTTCAGGGTAAGAGTATAAATGAGGGGTAAATCTCCAAGACGTTATACCATCTGCTTCAGGATAAGAGTATAAATGAGGGGTAAACCCCCAAGACGTTATACCACCTATTCCGTGGATTTGCTACCCACGATGCGAGGAATACCTCATGCGAGTCCGTTGAGGCTTATGCGGGTGAAATAGTCTCATGCGGGTGAGTACAGCCTATGCGAGGAATACCTCATGCGGGTCCACATGACCCATGCGGGTGAAATAGTCCCAGGAGTAGGAGTGCTTGATGATACTGTGGGGCGGATGACCTTGCTTTGATCATGAGCTTCCTATTTTCATGCAGTATAGTATATGATTGATATTCTCATTGTTAGTAAGTGCGGTGTTACGTAAAGAACCGATTTTTATACATGTCTCCAGTTATTTTAGACTTATGAGGTATTTTCAGTATTTTCCCAGTTTCGCATACTTGGTACCTGTTGTACTTTCATTCGGGGGGCTGCGTTCATGTCGCAGGTTGAGGTTCGTAGCTTGCTGATCCGCACTCTTAGGATCACTGTTCAGTTCTGGGAAAGCTCTATTTCTCCGGAGGCTTTGTCTTTTGGTACGGTTCCCTGAGGTTATAGACTTTTGTACATTCAGGGAGGGGTATGGCGGGGCCCTGTCCCGTCACAGTTGTTATTCCAAGAGGTCTGTAGTCACATTTGTGGTTTGGGCTGTAAGAACAAGTTGTACTGTTATACTTTTGATTAGGTATACTTTTATATAGGTTATGTGTTATGTATGTTCCGCTGCTATTCTCTGATGTATACCTGTCAGGGTGCCCCGGTAGGGCACCAGTTGCGGCCCCGGGGTCGGGTCGTGACACCATTGCATCAAAATCGATTAACCTAAATGTTTGCTAATATTCTTGCAATTTCAGAACCTTCTTTTTCACTAGTTCAGTAGCTCTCACTTCTCCAACAATAGTCTAGATATATGTTCAGTAACTTAGCAGTCATACATCTTGATTACCTCCACACATTAGTGAATTTCACATTGTATATCCATATTCCCAGACATACGCTTGAAATTAAGCATAATACCATCTCTTCTTCGAATTTAATAAACTCAAACCATCATGAAACTTATAAATTATGATGACCTGCTTAGATTTGTCCTACACCTGGATTACCTCAAATACATCAATAAATTTCAAATACAACACATCAGACATATTCTCTGACAGTACGCTTAAAATTAAGCTAATCCAATCACTTCTTCGAATTATTCTGAACTCAAAGATATCATAAACACATGTATCATGTTTATCCATTTCTCAAATTTCACAAACTAGTAAGCTGTAACACACGTGTTCTTATACATGATTCAAACACCCTTGAGATCGCAAAACTGCACCTATTTATTCAAAAAAGAAAATAAAATTTGCTAGTTATACATCGCAGAATCGCATCTATTTACGGGAGAGAAGCTTAAACTTTCTCATTATACATCGGCAAAGATAACCTATTTCAGAAGGGAAAAAAGTTCAAATCTGCTAGTTACGTCTTGAAATTGCACCTATTGTTAAATAAATAGTTCCAATTTTCTCGTTAATTTGCGAAATTGCACCGATTCATTAAAAAAAATCAAATATGCTCGTTATACATCTCAGAATTGCACGGATTTATTCAAAAAATGTTCAAATATGCTCGTCATACATCCCAAGGTTGCACTGATTTGTTCAAAAATAAGTTCGGATTCGCTCGTTAAACACCGCTAAATTGCATCTGTTTACTCAAATGAAGTTCAAATTTGCTGGTTATAATGTGATATACGATAGCAATGTACTCTGTTTTATTACGGATAATATTAACAATTGAAAATACACAAATGCAGAGAGAGAGAGAGAGAGAGAGGGGAAGATAACCTAACCTCCTTGGCACGGTTTTCGATGAGGCCGATGACGAAGCTTGGTCTTTCTCCGGCGTCGTCTTCCATTTGAACTCTAAAAGCACTCAGCAGTGAACAGTGATAAAAAACGTGAGTTTTCATATTCGCGCCAAGGTATATATAGGGGGTCTGATCGGGTCATTGACACTTGTGCTCATCTTTTATTTTTGCACAACATAATTAAAAAAATTTGGGGTCATAAATTTATATTTTTACAATATAATATGACACAAATTATGTCCGGAACTCTTAAAAAACTTATGCCCAACCGGATATAAATTGATTGTTAAAGGCAAAATTAAAGACTAGTCCCTTTGAAGGGCAAAAGTGTAATTTTTTCTATCCGATCTCGGGTCATTCGTACAAATGCCCCTATTTTGGAGTAGTTTTAATTTTTGTCCTTCAAAGTTCTTTAATTTTTGCCCTATTATTTTTTGCTCAGCATAATCAGTGTTATATCTTCGGCATATTTATTATACACAACTCACAGATTATGTCAGATAAGGCATAACTGTCAACACTCAACATAATATGAAAAAAGACATAATTTCAAATTTCGGCAGACATAATTAGCGTTTAATTTCAACATATATATTATAGCATTCACACAAATTATGTCGGATAAGGCATAATTTCCAACACTCAACATAATTTAAAAAATTATTATAAAATTATGCCGCGTAACTTAATTCCTACATAATTTGTGTCGAACGAGGCAAAAAATTAATTTTCGGAGAAAAAAATATTATAGAGATTATGTCTTGCGAAATAGATTTGGATATTTCTATAAAATAAATAGCATGAATAAAAAATGAAAGACCACAAATATGAAGGGCACAAATTGAAGACCATTGCATTTGAGGGACAATTCGCACAAAAAAAATGTCTGATCTCCTATTGTTGTGACTATGAGACTAGTATTGCTTTATTGCTAATTTACCATTTGGGCTTTTAAGGGGGGATTTTGAGTTCAAGTTATATTCATAAGGAAAATGATCATATTTGTCATCTAACTTTAAGAAAAGAATCATATTTGTTGTTAAAGCTTGAATCAAATATGCCCTTTTCGTTAGTAAAGTTATTATATTTGCCCTTTATTAACGAAAATTCCACGTGGATGCCACATGTGACCCACATGGATGCCACATGGATCCACGTGGAGGGTGCGACCTTTAATATTTCAAATCAAACTAGCTAGTTGGCTCTTAGAACGCCTTTATTGTTGCTCAAGAGAACGGTAGAGTTCATCATCCCGCTGGGTTCTATCATGAACGCCCAGAGAAGTTCATGGGGACCAACTTCAAGAGATGACAGCAAAAATGTTTTTTTTTTACTGTTATGGAAATGTCTCGTTTCCTAACAGAAGATCCTCCACAAGCTGGAGAGGAAACGGACCCTCGGCCAAATGAAACGGTTGAAGGGGCCAAGATACACATGTCATTAATGGCATGAAGATGACTCTAGATGCTTGAAGTCATAGTGATTTCATATGCCGGAATTATATTTTGAATTATTTGTCTGACCCTCTCTACCCGGTGTATTTCACCGTTGGCACCGCCAAAGAGTTGTAGAATAAACTGCAGAAAAAGTACAATGCACAAGATGTTGGTACTAAGAAGTTCATCGTTGGAAAATTTCAGAAATTTCAAATGGTGGACAGCAAAACTGTGATGTCCCAAGTCCAGGAATTTCAAATGATTTTACATCACTTGGATTTGGAAGGAATGTCTAACGAGCAAATTTTTATTGTGTCGTTAATTGAAAAGTTACCTCCATCGTGGAATTAGTTTATGAGTTACTTAAAACTCAAGACAAGGGAGATGACATTTGAGGAACTTATTATCAAACTACATATTCAAGAGGATAATAAGAAGGCTATGTCAAAGAGGAAGAAACTCGTTGAGGCTAAGGCAAATTTGGCTGAGGCCAAAGGGAACACAAACAAAAAGTGAAAGTTGCAGAAGGAAGGTAAGGCCCCAACAATAGAGAAGTTTAAGGGGAACTGCCATCACTGTGGTAAACCTGGTCACATGATCAAAGATTGTCGCAAACTCAAAAACGAGAATAAAGACAAAGCCAAGGGCAATGCTAAGGCTAACATCATCGAAGACACGCTTCATGACAATATGATTGAGGAGTTCTCGACGGTGGTACTTGAAGTAAACCTCGTTAAGAATCATTGGCAGTGGTAGATGGACACGGGTGTCACTCGTCACATCTGTTCCAATAGAAAAGTCTTCTCCACATATACACCAGTCACGGATAAAAAATTATTCATGAGAAACAACGTTTCATCTGAGGTGCTGGGGATAAGAAAGGTAATCTTGAAGATGACTTCCGAAAATGGGCTTACTCTGAAGGAGGTGATTCATGTCTCGAAAATTAGAAGAAGTTTAATTTATGGACCTTTATTGGTGAATGCTGGTTTTATGCTAGTGTTTGAGTCCAATAAATTCATAATCACTAAGAATAAAACATTTGTAGGAAGGGGCTTCGTATGTGAATGCCTCTTTAAAGTTAATGCTTTGTCTGTAATGTCTTCATCTATTAATAAAATCGAGTCTTCTTCTTATTTGCTTGAGTCTTCCAGTTTATGGCATCATATAATAGGACATGTAAACTATCAATCTATCCAAAGGTTGGTAAAGTTGGAGTTCTTGTCGTCTATCGACGTAAACCCTCAATGTAAGTGTGAGGTGTGTGTAGAGGCAAAACTTTTAAAGAGTCTCTTTAGATCCGTCGAAAGGGAAACCACTCATCTAGAACTCATTCACGTTGATATATGTGACTTGAATTTCGCACAAACTAGATGGGGGAATAAGTATTTTGTGACATTCATAGATGATAGCACATGGTATTGTTACCTTTACTTATTAAAAAGTAAAGATGAAGCCTTTGAAAGCATTCAAACGTTACAAAGCAGAAGTTGAGAACTAATTAAGCGGACGGATTAAATCAATCCGTAGCGATAGAGGGTGAGAATACGTAGCGTCTTTTGAAGAATATTGTACCCAGTCGGCCATTGTTCATCAAACGACGGATCCTCACTCACCTCAATCAAATGGTGTTGCTAAACGCAAAAATCGTACGTTGAAGGAAATGATGAATGTCTTGCTCATCAATTCCGACCTTTCTCAAAACATGTGGGGAGAAGTTGTCCTTACCGCGAATAAGATTCTTAATAGATTTCCACATAAGGGTAAGGATAAGACTTCATACGACTTATGAAAATATGGATCTATAGACAAGTACAAGGCTAGATTGGTAGTCAAGAGATATCGAAAATATGAGGGTCTTGATTACTTTGACACCTACTCTCCTATGTCTAGAATGACGTCCATATGAGTATTCATAACTATCGTCGCGTTGTGGGATCTTGAAATACATCAAACGGATGTCAAGACAACCTTCCTAAATGGTGATTTGGAAGAAAAAATCTATATGGACCAACCCGAGGGGTATGTGGCCACGACAAGAGAAGAAAGTTTGTCGGCTTGCCAAATCTCTATATGGGCTGAAATAGGTCCCGAAACAATGACATGAGAAATTTGATAGTACTCTACTATAGAAAGAATTCGCCATTAACGAGCGTGACAAATGTGTCTACACGAATTTAATGTCGACTCGTTCATCATGATATGCCTTTACGTAGACGACATGTTGATTATATGGAGCAATCCTAGGTTGATCTTACAGACTAAGAACATGATGAAATAATGTTTTGACATGAAGGATATTTGTATTGCAGATGTCATCTTAGGGATCAAGATCTCTAAAACATTTGACAAACTGGTCTTATCTCAATCTCAATACATCGAGGATGTGTTGAAGAAGTTTGAGATGTTCGACAGTTCGCCGATAACGTCACTATTGGATATAAATCAAAAGATTGATAAAAATCATGGTGCGCCCATATGCCAGGAACGATACGCTCAGGTGATTGGTAGTTTGATGTACATCACAAACTGCACCCGACCTGATATCGTGTATGCAGTCAACAAGTTGACTAGATTTACCCATAATACAAGTGATGACCATTGGAAAGCGTTAAATCGGGTACTACAATACCTGAAATACACGCTAGCTTACGGGTTGCATTATTCGAGATATCAAGCTATACTAAAGGGATACAGTGATGCAAACTGGATATATGATATAGAGAACACAAAGTCCACTAGTGGATATATATTTACAATTAGTGGCGGGTATGTGTCTTGAAAATCCTCTAAGCAAACTTGCATCGTCCGATCCACGATGAAAATAGAGTTTATCGCTTTAGACAAAGCAGGAGAAGAAGCTGAGTGACTTCATGACTTCTTAGAGGATGTCCGGTGTTGGGACACACACATACTTTCTGTAATGATCTACTGCAACAGTCAGTCGGCTCTAGGAAAGGCACAAAGTTCTATGTACAACGACAAATCTCGTCATATTCGACGGAGACATAAGACCGTTCGGTAGCTGATCACCACATATATTATTTTCATTGATTATGTAAAATCAAAGGAACATAGCAGACCATTTGACTAAGGACATACCCAGAGATCAGACAGTCTGTCTGTCTATGGGAATGGACTTAAAACCCAAACAATAAGAACTGATACGATGAATACCCAACCTTACTGACTGGAGATCCCATGAATTAGGTTCAATGGGAAAACTAAATCGTAAAGGTTCAGTTGAGCGCTTCGGTGGAAGAAAGAGCACTTCAGATGATGATTTATGTAAAGAAACATGAATCCAATGTCGTTCTCGTGATAGACATTAAGTGCTATCTGTAGTGTGAGAAGAGGTTAAGTTTCCAAAACCTTTAATGATCCTCAACGGTTGAGGTTAGGTTTGGAGAAACTTTTAATGGTTCATAACACTTGTGAAGTGGGATATATCAGGATATCTTGTAGGAGACCACCTGTTTAAGTGCGAGGACAGACCACCCCAAATGAACGCACTTAAGAATCCAAGACGTGTCCACTGCCACAATGGACAAAACATTAAAGAAGAACATAGTAAGGAAAGTTGTTGTGTTGGTACCGTTGTCTTGACTTACACTAAACACTGACGGTTCAAAACATCACATTCACCGCGCAGTAAGTAAGTCCGATGGTATTCTACTATGAAAGGTTCAAAGTCACGGCTACCTATCCAGATGCAACATCGATCCACCGAAAGATTGCTTGAAAGACACCATTTGAGTGCGGTCAAAATCTCTTTCAAAAGGGGATCGTTGGAAATTTATTAACGTGAAATAAAGTTTAACCTTTTATTTATGACTCGAACAATTGGGGCCCCGCACGTCGGAAACGTTGTTTCCACACACGTGAACACGTTGTACCGATGATCGTAAATTTTCCTAGTGAAAGAGATATTTGTACGTAAACAAATGTTTGAGACATGAAATGATAGACGGTTGTTGACCAAATGATGAGTGTTTCACGTTGGTAAATGAAGGAAGAAGTGTACGACGTGTAAAAGATGAAACGAGTCGAAAATCACCGCGAAGCCGTGAAGGGCCGCGACGCAGCACGGAGCCGTGACGCCTCCTTCACTAGGTTAACATCTTTGCCAAGTTTTAAACTTCGACTAGTAAACTCAAAATTGGTTGGAACTACGCTTTTTGAATTCGCTCATGTGAATGCTCCCTGAAATCATTGATCAGTCGAAAGACTCATCTTTCTAGCTTATCTTGATCGATTCGACTAAACAATAATATTTTGAATATTATAATTTATATAATTATAATAAAATCTCTAATTTAATGTACCATTCAAATCCTGAATCCGATTATTATAAGCCGAAAAAAATACATTCGAGTTACAATAACCAGAGACCCATAAATAGATGGGGGTTGGGATGGGATGGGATGGGTTGGTGTGGGGAGCACAAAAAGAAAAAGACAGGTTGTTGCATTGCCTGGCAACAAGTCAAATACTTACCCGCTTTATTGACACCCTCATTTATTGCCGGCTGTCGGCAAATCTAGCGAAGGACCTTTTTTTTTTTTATCCATATAAGACAAAAAGTTTTTATTATTACCATGATATTTATTTATCGCATTAAAAAAATAGAAAAATGTGAAATTTTCAATATATAAATTAGTTATTTATTTTCCTTGTTTCAATTGTATGATTTGGTTAATTGAATACAAAATTTGATAATAAAGAGATTAATGTCACATGTTCAAAAAATAATAAATTGATTTACAACACGAAAGAAAGAGTGTTTATATATCTTGTCTCAATTCAAATTAAATGATTTTCTTTGGGAAATGAAGTTTATGTATTTGCGAAAGGAATAAAATATATTACAAGTAAAATAATTATAATTAAAAATATCGAAGAAGCAATTGAGAAAAATCATAAAATAAATTATAATATTATTTTTCTAATTATAATATTGCGCGTAAAATGAAAGAAATAAGGTATAATATATCAACCGCTTCAAGCGTAGTGTCGAATCTTTCGACACAAATTCAAATATAATCGAGTCCCACAAAGATCGAATAATGAATAGAAAACTAAAAAGAAAATCTAGCATATTCTTATCATTTAATATCAGAATCCTTAGGGAAAAATCAAATTAAAGAATTTTTAAATACACAAATTTCTTAGTAATACTACTTTTTCTTTTTTACAATAAATGATGTTTTAAGCTTTTCATTTTATTTCAAAATAAGTGATGTTTTAAGATTTTAAGAAGAAATTGACGTTGCTCTTTTAAAATTATTCTTATTTATAGAATCAAGAATCATTAAATAAATTTTATTTTCTAGGCATTAATTAGGAGTAAGTTAATAAAATCATAATTTTTAGGAGTGAATAATTTCATAAGGGGTGATATTTATGGAAGAGAGTAAAAAAAGGAAAATAATCACTCCTCATTTCAGCTGAAATAAGATACTAGTAATTCATTTACGGAATAAATATAATCACGTATAAATATGTTTGAGAGTTGGCCCAAAGTGCGAAAATGAGGGCTTGCTTTCTCTCTGTGTCTATATAGAACAAGATCATAAAATACACACACATACACACACGTGTATATATATACATATCGTCAAAATTGCTTCTTCGATCTGTAAGTCAATTACTTCATGCATGAATTTTCGGTTTGTTTTTGTAACTCTTATGCTTTGAATTGAATCAAACAATTCCCAATTTTCGAATTTTCGGCGTTTTGATTTTGCTGGAGATCCGACGAAAACCCTAGATCTTACCAGTTTTATGCTTAATTGAATTACAGAAGTTGTTATTTTTCTGCAATTAATTGAAGGTTTGAGGTTGGATCTGATACTTGTTAGCTCGATTTTGGAGTTTGATTTAGATAAATTTTGTTAGGATTTTTGTTGAGTTAGTTAGATGGCTTCGGATCCTCCATTTCTAGTGGAGGATCAGACGGATGAGGATTTCTTTGATAAATTAGTCGATGATGATGACGATGATGTTGGTTTTAACGTAACTACATCGTCATCGGGCCCGGGCTTGGGCTCGAGCCCGGTACTGAGCCCGGTGTACGTCGATGGGAATGAATATGATGAGGTTAAAGCCTTTGCTAAACTTAGTATCAGTGATGATGCCAATAGTGGAGTTGATAGTATGAAGGAAGGGGAGAAAGTAGATAAAGGCGTTGATTGTAATGCTAAAACGGCGTTGATAGTTGAGGGAAATGGAGAGAAGAGTAGTGGTTCTTTAGTGTCATTGACTTCTGGGTGTTCAGATGGGGTACTTGAGTTGAGCAATGGTAATTTGGAGACTGAGTTAACTGCTGGTAAGATGGAGAATCACACCAGTGGATCAGGCAATTCGGGTGTAAAGGAAGTTGGATGGAGTGCTTTCCATGCCGATCCAGTTACAAATGATGCTTCTGGGTTTGGATCCTATATGAACTTTTTCAGTGAATTGGGGGATAATAATGGTGATGCAACGGGAAATGTGGATAAGGGGTCAGCTGTTTTGCCAGCTGAACAGGTTCACGACACAAAACAAGTTCATGAAACAGCATATTTGGAGAATACTAGTTCGTTAACACAGGGTCAAGATGGTTATGGCCATGATGCTACCACAGAACAAGTTGCAGATGGACAGGATCTAAATAGTAGTCAGTATTGGGAAAATCTTTATCCAGGATGGAAGTATGATGCAAGTACCGGGCAGTGGTATCAGGTGGATAGTTATGACCCAGGAGCTAATGTGCAAGAAAGTACTGATTCTAATTTGGTTTCTGATTGGTCAGTTTCTGATGGAACGCCAGAGGTCTCATACCTACAGAAAACTGCTCAGTCTGTTTCTGGTAATGCGGCTGAGAGTGGTACAACTGAGAGTGTAACCAATTGGAATCGGGTTTCACAGGTAAACAATGCTACTGAGAATGTGGCAAACTGGAATCAGGGTTCACAGGCGAGTGGCAATAGCAGGGCAGTGACTGACTGGAATCAGGTGTCACTGGCTAGTGATGCAGGTGGGGTCACGACTGCCTGGAATCAGTCTTCACAACTTAACAATGCGTATCCATCACATATGGTTTTTGATCCTCAGTACCCTGGTTGGTATTACGATACAATTGCACTTGAATGGCGCTCTTTGGAGAGCTACACATCGTCTGCTCAATCAACTGTTCAAGGTGAGAGCCAGCTGGATCAGAATGGTTTGACTTCACAGCAAACTTTCTCTCACAACAATGATCAAAGAAATTACGGTGCATACGGGCACAATGAGAATAGTAACTTCCAAGTGTTTAGCAGTGGCGGAGGAGATTACAACTGGTCTGGATCTTTTGGTAATTACAATCAGCATAGCTCAAATATATCGCAAAATGAAAATGTTGCAAAGAGTAACCCTGTGTCAGAATATAGGGGGAACCAGCAATTACAGAACCACTACAACCA
Organism: Przewalskia tangutica; assembly: GCA_029844215.1. Classification (NCBI taxonomy): domain Eukaryota; kingdom Viridiplantae; phylum Streptophyta; class Magnoliopsida; order Solanales; family Solanaceae; genus Przewalskia; species Przewalskia tangutica. The sequence continues at coordinate 55,707,048 of CM056740.1, forward strand.
AGACTTTTCTGCAAGCAGCCATGTTAATAGGCAAATCTCTAATCATTATGAGGGAACAGTTCCATACAATGCAAAAGCAATTCAAAGTCAAAATGACCAACACTTTTTCTCTGGTGGGGGTTTCAGTCAGCAATTTAGTCAGCCAACATTTCAGCAACATGAGCAGAAACATGCCTCAGGTGATTATTACGGGACTCAAACCACAGCTAATTATTCCCAGCAAGCATTTCAGAGCAGCCAGCAGTTTGCTCATGCTCCCGCTGCAGGAAAATCATCTGCTGGGCGTCCACCACATGCTCTTGTCACTTTTGGTTTTGGTGGAAAACTGATTGTGATGAAAGATCATAGTTCTTTTGGAAGTCAGGTTTGTGTCAAAATTGTTTCCTTTTTTGTCTTTTCCTGACATTTGAGTTGCAGTACTCTTACTAATGATTGAAAGTATTTGTGCATGGTGGGTAAAGAATCCTGTAGGAGGTTCAATATCTGTGCTCAATTTGATGGATGTTGTCTCTGAGAGAGTTGACAGTTCAAGCCTTGCGATGGGGGCATGTGACTATACCCGAGTTCTGTGCCGACAATCATTTCCTGGTCCACTAGTTGGTGGAAGTCCCAGTATCAAGGAGTTGAATAAATGGATTGATGAGAGGATTTCAAACTCTGAATCTCCCGACATGGATTACAGGAAAGGTGAAGTTTTGAAGTTGCTTCTGTCATTGCTAAAAATAGCATGTCAATACTATGGGAAACTTCGTTCTCCTTTTGGTACTGAGACTGTGTTGAAGGTAAAATTTGAAAATTTGTAGGAATAAGATGCCTGTATTTAGTTATTGATTATTTGTTTAACCTTTCAAAATGAACTGTTGGTTGAAATCGAGCTCTGGTCCAACTAAGTAAAGTTTTATGCCATTGCTTATTGTTTTCTGTCTGTGCTGCCTATATAGGCATATTAACTCCTTTCACTTCTAATGCCCTTTGATATCTCCATCTAATCTGGACTTGCTTTAGTTTGGTTTATAGAATTAAATGTCATCTTTATCAACTGAAAAGACTTGGTAAATGCTTTTAGTGGTCAAAGTTCATTCAATTCATAAAATTTTGGTATCATCACATACTGACTTTTATGGTTTCTCATGCTTCTTACATGTTTTAGGTCTAACATATCCTTTGGAGTTCTATATAGATTGTTTTCTATATTTTGATTATTTGACTTGATCACCTATGGGATGGGTGCACCTCCCCCCAGTTTAGAAGTTTGACTGGCTTCTCTTCCCTAAATGATGAGAGCATTAGGTAGAAAACAAGAAAGAAAATCCAGTAATGGATGTTGACTGCAGTTAAACCAAGAGGAAGAAACCATAAATTAGGCGCTTGCATCACCATGTGAGCAAAGTTTGAAGTAGGTCAGATATTGGGCACTGAAAAGTGTAGTTTAGTTCCGGTCCATTCTTTACATCACTGTCTATCTCAAAGAGTGTCTGGAGGAATTTGGGGGGACGTGTTTCTTTTTCATTATATCGTGTTCTCTTTGATGATTTTCAATGCAGAAGTACGTGAAGCCTCGAGCCATTATCATTTGACGAAATCTTTTGCTTAACACCATAGCTTGTGGTATTGTAATACCTTATACTAACTATGAAAGAGTATTGAAGTTCTAGCTGTTATAATTTTGATGAATTTACATACTTATGTTTAACATACTTGTCAAAAGAAAGTATGTGAAGGAATGTCTTCCCTTTTAATGCATTTTGATTTTTCATCTTCGACAACCATCTAGCCTGATAGCATGAAAAATAGCTCGTCTAATTTTATTTTCATCAAAACCAACAAACTCAGTAGCTGTTGCCAACTTGGTTCTGCTACTTTAACAGGAAAGTGATGTTCCAGAAACAGCGGTAGCCAGATTGTTTGCATCTGTGAAGAGGAGCGGGATGCAACTCAATCAATATGGCACTATTGCCCAGTGCTTGCAGCAATTGCCTTCTGAAGGACAGATGCGGGTAATTCTTTTACAACTTTCCTTTCGTAGTTGCTATTTTAATTGTTTGTTTGATCAGCCAACTGTCTTCATTTTATGCTTTAGGCTACTGCTTCTGAGGTTCAAAGTCTTCTAGTAACTGGAAGAAAGAAAGAAGCATTACAATGTGCACAAGAGGGGCAGTTGTGGGGGCCAGCTCTTGTTCTCGCTGCACAACTTGGTGATCAGGTTTTTCTGGTTCTCAGTAGCCCTTTAGCCCCCACGCTCCTCCTCTTCTCCCCCCACCCCCACCCCCACCCCCACTCTCTATTATTTATGTATATATCTAAAACATATGTATTTCTTACAAGTTACCAGTTTTCAATTTTTTTTACATATATCTTTCTATTAATATATTTCAATTTCATGCGTACTTGTAGTTCTATGTAGAAACGGTGAAGCAAATGGCATTTCGACAGTTAGTAGCAGGGTCACCTTTGCGGACACTGTGCCTGCTAATTGTAGGTCAACCCGCTGATGTCTTTTCTGTAGATTCTACAGCTCAAAGTGGCATGCCTGTTGTAAATGCGGTTCAACAGCCTGCACAGGTTTTGTGTTCATAACTTGTTACAAGCAGTTAGTATTCATTAGCTTATTTGCTGCCTTTTCCCCCTTAAACTCATTCTTTAATGATGCCTAAGCCCCAGGAACTGAGCCTTTAAGGCGGAGCTTGCCATTGACATACTTTGTGTCTTCGGTCTATAGAGTATATCATTTCAATAACCTGCAGTGCAGTTATAAACATATTATCATAATCATTCCGACTTTTAAAGCTTCAACAAAAAGAGCTCAGAAGACGTTTTAGCGCGTACCGAAAGGTTAATAGTGATAAAAAAGGGAAATGGAGCACATCTGTTTGTTTTTTGATCCCTGGAATTTCTACAAGGCTGCTTTTTTGAAGTCCAAGGACTTCTGTTTTGTTGGAGATAAGATAGGTGTGGGCATTGGGGTTCAAATCTCAGCAGAAACAAGAAAAAAACATTAGGCAAGTTCTTCCCATCCGCCTAAGCCTTGGTGGACCGAGTTACTCGGTAACTATGTAGTGGGAGGTATCTGTGGGAGGTATAGATACCTGGTGGAATAGTCGAGGTGCGCGCAAGGTGGCTTGGACACCACCAATTATTGAAAGAAAAAGTTAGGTGTGGGAATTGGTCTTTCAGAAGTGTAGAGCTTTGATAATGAGTTAGATGCTCATTGTTCTGTCAGATGTGCTGAACCTTAATATACCCACGCAGGATTCATTAGCTACCCTTAACCATTATGATTGTTTGTGAATGTTATTTTGGAGTCCATCGTGTTATGTTTTGACATATTGATTTTGGTTGTTTTGTTACGTAACTCTATAGATCGTAAGTGGATCACTCTCTCTTGTTTTCCCGTTTCTTTGGAGGGAGTTATGTCTAGATACTGACTTTCTGTTGTTTTCTTCACCTAGTTTATTGTTTGTTGAGGATTTAAGGATAATGCTTTCTTTGGATTATTACCTTATTTTGATTTCTTCTGGTTATGCTAGTTTGGTGCTAATATCATGCTGGATGACTGGGAAGAGAATTTGGCTGTGATTACTGCAAACAGAACGAAGGATGACGAACTGGTGCTTATTCATCTTGGTGATTGTTTGTGGAAAGAGAGGAGTGATGTATGTCTTATGCCTTGTTTTTCTTTTATGTTACTCTCATTCAGTGGATTGCCTTTGATTTTGTCTCTGCTTCTTACATACATTTTATACAAAAATGATCTAGATTGTTGCTGCACACATTTGCTATCTAGTGGCTGAAGCAAACTTTGAACAATATTCAGATACCACAAGATTGTGTCTTGTGGGTGCAGATCACTTGAAATTCCCCCGAACGTATGCTAGTCCCGAGGCTATTCAGGTGCTGCTGACCTCTAGTTTTTGTGCATTTTCTAGTCATATGAAAAAATGTGAAACATCTTGTGCAACTACCAGCATATTCAGTCATGTAACTGTATGTGCTACTGGTTAACACGGGTTATCACTTGACTGATCAAATGCTTGTATGGACAGAGGACTGAGATTTATGAATACTCAAAGGTGCTGGGGAATTCTCAATTTATTCTCCTCCCCTTTCAACCTTATAAACTTGTGTATGCACACATGCTAGCTGAAATTGGGAGGATATCAGAAGCATCAAAGTAAGTATGCGAGTTTTTTGTTCAGCAAGTTACTTGAGATCCTTTCAGTTGGTTCCTTAGCATTTTTAATTTTAGGTACTGTCAAGCATTGTCTAAATCACTTAAAACTGGCCAAACCCCTGAGACTGAAACATTGAGACAGTTAGTGTCATCTCTTGAGGAAAGGATTAAAACTCACCAACAGGTACCTCTTTATCCTCTCGTCTATGTTGAATGATTGTCTCAGAGATACTTATGGTGGAACTTTCTGCATACAGGGAGGATTCTCCACAAATTTGGCTCCTGCAAAATTGGTTGGTAAATTGCTTAATCTTTTTGATAGCACGGCTCATCGTGTTGTTGGGGGCTTACCACCACCGATGCCAACAAGTGACAGTTCACAAGGGAATGAACATCATCTTCAGTTTGCGGCGCCTAGAGTCTCAAGTAGTCAATCAACCATGGCAATGTCATCATTGATCCCCTCAGAGCCAACAAGTGAATGGGCAGCTGATAACAGTCGAATGGCAATGCACAATAGAAGTGTTTCAGAACCTGACATTGGAAGAACTCCAAGACAGGTGCCTTATCCTGTTTTCTCTGTAAATATTACATTGGACTGGATCGATCTGATCTGGTTTGAAAAAAGTTCATTATGAATTTGTGTAGGATCAGGTTGACTCATCAAAGGAAGCAAGCTCAAGTAACACAGGAAGCAATGCACCAGGAGCTGGAGTGACATCACGCTTTCGTCGCTTTAATTTTGGCTCCCAGCTTCTCCAGAAAACTGTTGGATTAGTCCTCAAACCCCTGAACAGTCAAGGCCGTCAGGTATATTATTTATCGTTCTCTCATCTCTGTCATTTTCTAGATTGTGGTCCTCACAAAATTTGATGTTGACACTTGTTTTATTTTGTCTTGATTCCTTGTAGGCAAAATTGGGTGATACAAATAAGTTCTATTATGATGAAAAACTAAAAAGATGGGTAGAGGAAGGGGCTGAACTTCCTGCTGCGGAACCGCCCCTTGCACCCCCACCAACCACTGCTGCTTTCCAGAATGGAGCGCCAGATTATAATGTGAAGAGTGTATTAAAAAGTGAAAGTTCCATACGCAACAATGGCTTTCCGGAAATGAAGAGTCCAACTTCTGCTGATAATGGTGCGGGAATCCCACCTCTTCCACCTACCTCCAACCAATTCTCAGCTCGTGGTCGTATGGGTGTCCGCTCAAGGCAAGTTATTTTGGCGTGTTAATTATTGTCAGATGATATGATTGGACTGGTAGACCTAGAAAAAAAGTGGACCACTAGTATGGTCAGTTGACATCTTTGGACAGCTATAAGAGTAATCAACCCAACCTGATTGAACCTTTTGGTGGCTTAAGTGAAACAACCCTTGTTTTACTTACTTGGTCCGATTCTGAAAGAGGATTTTAAATTTGTGAATAGTAAATACTTGATAAGCTCCTATGTAGGAGTGGCAAACAGGCGGGTCGGGTGGGATATGTGCAGGTCGAAAACGGGTTTTAAACAAAAAATGGAAAAAATATCCGTGATAATATGGATAATACCCATATATGATCCATTTTTTAAAAGTCAGTTATCCAACCCATGACTTAATGGGTCGGATTGGATGGTTACTTGTTTTCTTAGCCATTTTGCCAGCCCCACTCCTAGGCATCAAACTAATCCAAAAGGTACTATCGAGCATTTGTTTCTTTTGTCTATTAGTAATGGGCGTTCCGTAATCAAAGTTGAGTTGACAGTCTCGTTTAACGACGTAAGAATTAATGCTTATCACTGAAGGTGATGCCAAAGCAATGCTTTCAAAGTTTTTGTACCTACTTTTATTGCTTCATATGACCAACATGTACTAGGGCTTTCATCTAGAAAATTTATTTGGGTACAAAAAATAGGTCACTGAAAGGATTATAAGTACATGTGGTGCTCTCTTCGATAACTCAATAGAGAAACCTGACTGGCTTCCTTCTTTTGGCAGGTATGTTGACACATTCAACAAAGGTGGTGGTAACCCAACAAATCTGTTCCAGTCGCCTTCTGTTCCTTCCATAAAGACTGCTACCACTGGCAATACCAAGTTTTTTGTTCCCACCCCAATGTCCCCTGTTGAAGAGACAGCGAGCACAACATCCAATGAGCAAGAAACTTCAAGTAATAGCGAGAATGATTCAACCACTGCTGTTAACGGATCGTTCCATTTTCATGCACCGACATCGAACGCCCCGCCTATGCAAAGATTTGCAAGCATGGACAACCTATCCAATAAAGGAGCTGGCACTGGCTCTGTATCAGCTTACTCCCGGAGAACTGCATCATGGAGCGGAAACTTTCCTGATGCTGCTTACTCCCCAAATAAATCTGAACTAAAATCACCTGGCAGTGGATTGAGTATGCCTCCGTCGTCATTCATGCCTAGTGATGCTAATTCGATGCATTCCTCAACGAATGATGGCAGTTTCAGTGATGACCTTCATGAAGTAGACCTGTAACGCAACAAGATGTATATACTAAGTTTTGCTCGTCCTCGTGGTATCCTGCTCAGGAATCTCTTCACTTTGTTGGTAAGCAGGGAAAGTGTGGTCAATGAAGCTGGAAAACATTTTCCTCACACCAGAATATACCTTTTTCTCCTCTCTTTTTGTTTACCTACTTTTTTGTAAGATCAGTTGTATGTATAGGTTTTTACTTATCGACTTATTGTTCTTTTTTCTCTAACACCTGCTGTTTCAGAGATTTGTTATTATGACACAAGGAAAGTGGCTGAGAAAACATTGTACAGTTAATTTATTCATTTATTGAGGAAATGAACTCTCATTTGATAAAATTTTGAATGGAGGTATATGTCTGTGGAAGAGACTGAAACAAGTTAAGAAAATATGTTACCTCATATTCGTTGCATAAATGATTTGTTCCGGTGGAGACGCTGCTTGTTATTTAATTTTCTAGTTGCATATTTAATTTATTGTCTTATGTGATGCCTTGAAAGTCATGGTAATTTATATTACGTACATGTATAAACTACTTGACGTCGATAAAAGTATAAACTAACAAGATACAAAAAAGAATGTTGCAAATTACTTCACAAGTCTCAAACTTGAGGACATCCTTATACAATGTTTCCTCAAAGCAATATGCATGCAATAAATTTTCAAGAAACAGGAAAAAGTTACATGTACAAACTAATATTTTACAAGAAAATTCTCTTATCTATTCTGAACTTTTTCTCGTCATTCTTTCACTTTTTTTTTCTTCCTGTTAATGTATTTCAGATTCAAAACAAAGCAAATGTTCGAAACATTCCCGGTGTATCTTGTATCATCAACCATGGTTGATAATGACAATTCAAATATCCCCTCTTAACAACAACAAACAACAACACGACTCTCTCTCTATTTCTCCCACACTAAATTAAACAAATTCTTCGCAATCTCAAAGGACACAAAAGCATCAATAGCCGCATATTCAACTTATTCATAACACAATTCCTCTGCATCCCACTTACTAAGTGTTACATTCAATGACTTCTCCATTACTTTCTAAAGTACCTCGTTCGCCATTCTCTTCAATCCCATCTTCCCGTACACTTCTTCTCCGTATATCGAAAATGTCAATCGGTTCAAATCCACAGTATTTGCCACGTACAACCTGTGATCGCGGAGTAATTTCTTAGAGTCCTCGGTGACCCCGACGAATTTGAAACTGGGGTCCCCGAGAAAGTCTACGAGGAATCCAGGAACAGAGTCTTTGTGGAGGAGTTAAAAAAGTAGGCAACTACGGCCTACACAGAGCTGGAGGAGAGCGACCGGGTGGTTTTCGTCTGGGTTGAAATAGGGGAGCCATTCGATATCGAGACCCACAAGGAGCTTGTGAAGTCTAAACGATGGGTCTGCACTGTTTGCACAATCCAGGTAATAACGACGACAACACTTTCCGTAACAGTTACCTCAATTTGGTCACCGTAGAAAGGAACATCATATATTTCAGCCACGAGAGAGACAACGAAATAACTAACAGGAATATATTTCATTTTCTTGGCTAAGTTACGGAAAAGACGATCCAACTGTCGAAAATGACTCATTTATGTCACTTTTCAATAGTTTGACTCATTTATGTCATCGAACTATCGGAAATGACTCATTTATATCACTCATCAATAGTTTGACTCGCTTATGTCATCGTCGTGACCAAAATGACTCATCCATATTAATTTTTCATTAACCTCGGTTTTACAATACCAAATATGACACGTACCTCCAAGTCTCCAACTAGATTATGGTTGTGGGTGCACTACAACAAATCGCCTCAAAGAAGACGATTTTTTAAAATAAAAAATGGCGACTTTTTAATGCCCTATTAGTTATTACCTCTAGTCGCCCTTTTTAATTTAACCAAAAGGGGTGACTTTTTCAAGTCGCCCTTTTTGATCCGAATCAAACGGGACGACTTTTTCAAGTCGCCTTTTTTGGTCCGAATCAAACGGGACGACTTTTTCAAGTCGCCCTTTTTGGTCTTCAACAAAAAAGGCGACCTTAAGTCGCCCTTTTTGGTTTGTTTTTAATATTTTGACACTCTTTTGTAAAAACTTTAGTTCCACCGTATAGTTTTTTGATCAAGAGGAAAAATATGAATCGAAATATCTTTATAACCCAATTAATTATGTGCATCTGATCATCTAAAAAAATCATTTCTATAAATCAATAATTTGTCGTTCTTTATTTGAAATTCTAGATTGCTGAATATTCATGCTATATATGTTCTAACATATTATCCCAACTTTCATCCATGATTTTGAAAAAAAACATTATTACAGCTACTTGATCCATTTCATAGAGTCTTTGTTTGTTTTTGTTTTTGTCTAGTGCTTTACTCGAGGGCGAGTAAAGTGTAAGTTTTGGGGGTGTTTGTTAAGTGTATTTTGTATACACTTTTGAGTCCTGTTTAGTTAGTATTTTACTCTTTTATTTTTCGTTTAGTATAGTGTTAGGTGTATTTTTCTTTCTTTTGTGTCACAACGATTATAATGGAGAATATACTACTTTTGAGGATGAAATTGCACAAGAAAAATCCAAGAAATGAAGCCTACGAAGTCCAGACGAGAAAATGATGAAAAATCGATAAACTGGGCCAGGACGTAGCCGACGCTGTGGCGCCAGCCAGCAGGGCCACGACGCCAAAACAATCTGCGAGTGCGAGTCACTCTAGGACTTTCGTAGTGGCGCCACTGCGAACCACGCAGGCGGAAAATTTGATTTTTTGGGCCGAATTTGACACGTTTTCAGGGTCCGAAAGGACAACTTTTTTCAGCTATAAAATCCTAAAACCCTGCTCATTATGCATACCTTATACCATATTACAAATCATACTTTTGGTACGGATGACGTAGAACATAGGTGGAGATATCCTCATCCAAAAAATCATAAGAACTAGGTACGGATTTTTCTACTTTAGAAAAGGGAAATTGAGATTCATCAAAGAGAACATGACGACTAATGATGAGTCGTTTAGAGGACAAATCAAAGCATTTATAACCACATTGATTTGACAGAAAATCCAAAAACACACAAGGAGTAGAACGTGCCTGAAGTTTGTTGATTGTAGTGGATGGAAACAGTGAATAACATAAGCATCCGAAGACCCTAAGATGAGAATATGACGGAGACTTATTATATAAGACTTTGAGAGGGGATGAATATGTCAAACCTTTAGAAGGAAGAATATTGAGTAGATCAGTAGCCATTTGTAGCGCATGATGCCAAAATAATGGAGGAACGAAAGAATGAACCAATAAAGTGCGGACAATATTATTAATGGTACAAATTTTTCGCTCAGCTTTCCCATTTTGTGAAGATGTATGAGGACATGAAAAATGAAAATTTATCTCATTTTGAGCACAAAACTCCCTAAATTCCCCATTGTCATACTCTTTGCCATTTTCATTTTGAATGTTTTTTATTTTCCGTTCAAATTGTGTTCTTATGAAAGCTCTAAATTTTATGAAAAATGAAAAAAACTTGAGTTTTTTTTTGCAATTGGAAACGTCCATAAATATTTAGAATAGTCATCTAAGAATAATACATAATAACGATGACCCATAGAACTGAGAACCAGAGATGTCCACAAATCACTATGAATAATATCAAATGACATTGAAGTAGTAGAATTCGACGCTACACATGGTAACTTAATAATTTTTTCCAAAGCACAGGATTGACAAAGTGGAGTACTACGCGTACCCTTACAAGAAATAAACTTATGTCTATCTAAAGAAGATAAAATAGACGACCCTGGATGACCTAGACGAGCATGTCATAAGGAATGAGCAAGAGCTGCAAAAGTGGATGACATAGCTTGATGCGAGATGCTGAGACTTGGAGTGATTGGATAAAGATCACCCCTACTGTTACACCTCATGAGATGAATCTCAGTCTTGAAATCCTTTACAGAAAACCCAAACATATCAAAATTAATAGAAACCCAATTATCAGTGGTGAATTTACGGACATACACCAAATTCTTAATTAATTTTGGGGCATGAAGGGTATGTTTCAGGACAAGGGGTGGATGGGGGGGGGGGGGATAAAGTTTTATGACCATAACCCTTAATTGGAATAGAATTGTCATTACCAACAGTTATACCACAATTAGCGCTCAAATTGGAATAAGACGAGAGAGTACCTTGATCGGATGTCATGTGGGTAGTGGCGCCGGTGTTCATGTACCAATTTGAGTCCGGTTGAGTCAAGCCAAGCGTATGCATCGCTGCTTCAATATCGGTTGCAGGTGGGCCCGGCTGCGATGGGCGATGACTCGAGACTGAGTATACTAGGGCTGCCCATGGTAGCGAACCACTCGAGTCGGGAAGAAGATGGGCCGCGACTGAGGCATCGTGGCTTTGTAGGCGCTGGCTGCCGTGGCCAGTAGGTGGAACCAGCCATCGTCTATCGGGGCGGGTCAGGCTCGGGGCTCTTGGCTGTCCGGCGTTGCCTCCGTTGTTGCCATTATTCTTTTGATTCTTGCCCTTCTTACCACCCCCGTTGTTGTGATTTTGAGTCATATTGGCTGGATTGGAAGGAGTAAAATTGGAAGCAGTCATCATGACGACAGGGCTGGTCCCAATCGCCACTTTCTTAGCCAATCCGGCTTCCTCCAAAATAAACATAGAACGAACTTGATAAAATCCTGATAGGGGGTTACTCTGACGAATCACCGAAGCAACACCGCTATATGCCTCTGACAGACGTGCAACCATCTGAAGAACTAGACGACTTTGAGAAACCGGAGAACCCGCGTTGCTGAGTTGGTCTGCCAAGTCCTTGAGGCGTTTTCAATAAGAAGAAACGTTAGAAAAACTAGCCATAGCCACCTGGGAGAATTCCTGCTCAAGGATAACAATTCGAGAATGATTGTTATCTTGGAATATGTCGCGCAATCGATCCCACACCGCCATAGCTGTGGAATTTGGTTCCATAATCGTCTGTAAAAGGTCCAAGGAGATAGTGACATAAATCCACTGAAGAACCTTGGCATCAAGCATGACCCATAATTCTGGATCTGCCTCTTTAGTAGGCACAATCGTCGTAGAAGTAGATGTCGTATCACCCCCTTTGGAGGAGTTGGAGGAATGATATGGTGGAGGACATTATGTGCCAAGGAATGAATCTTAAATAATTCCGCACACGTCCCATATTGAACGTTTTCTAGGTCAAGAACGATAGGAAAAACGCTATTGATATTAGAAACTGTGAGGGCATGGTGAAAAGTGTTCTTATCAGCCATAGAGAATAGAACAACAAGATTCAGAGATGAGAATTTGTGAGAAAGATTTTTGGAAGAGAAGATACTCGATTTTTGTGAAAGAGGAAGAACACAAAAAATCGAGATTATAAAGCAAAATTTCGAGAAAGAAGAAGAAACTTTGAGGAGCGGAAACAGGGTAAATAGAACCTAGACTCTTGATACTATGAAAGAAATAATCCCTTGATTATTCTTATTAATGAAAGACATTTATATACAAGTTACAAGGAAGATCCTCTTCCTATTCTACCTAGAAATCCCTATTCTATAAAAATACTAACTTTACAATTATGGTAATATTACACTACTAATTAAAGTACAAACCTAAATTTAATTTTCACAAAGGAAAGGAAAAGGGTCCCTCACGGTTTTGGACCCTCTGTTGGGCTCTTCATACGCAGGCCCATATACACTTTAACATATAGGTCTCACTAATGATATATTATGTCACATTTATTGAGCTTTGACTTGGTCTAGAGGACAATAGTAAAAGCATACGTATGGTATGGATACTAATATGCAAATAGTAAATAAAATATCACCTACACGTAGGGGCGGATCTACATGCACAAGGGAGGTTGTTCGGGAAAAAAATTACAGTGTTGTATAAGGGAATGAGGATGATGTGCTTGTTCAAAAGTGGAAAATAGCACTGCAAAAAAAATACGGTTGTTCAACTAAACAACCTTGCACACTGACGGTCTGTGCATGCGTACACGATATCAACATGTATGTTTGTTTTTATTAATGGATCATTTTTTTGAAGAATTGTATGTGTAAATGTAGATTTATGTAATATATTTGATGAATCACAAAATATTTTGTAACTTTGACCCTAGTCAGTGTGAGTATAAATGTGTAGAACGGGAAAATAACAACAACAATAAGTAAATAATAAATCTGAAAATTAAATAAGTAAAAGGTCTTGCTGAGTCGATGAAGTTTTCAATCTTTTCTTAAGATAATATTGCCCCTGTATGTCCTTTCAACGGTTGTGTTAGCAATTTATCTCCCAAGATAAACAACAATCAAATAAGTGAGCAAAATGACTCAATTGTTCGCTTGATAAGAAAGATCTTTGCGTGTATTTTGATTGCTAGAGAGGAAGATAATTTTCAGAGAATTGTTTAAGTGTGAAGTGTCAAGTGTGTTTCCAAATGAGTCTTGTGTCTCATTTTATAGTGTGTAGATGATGACCCTCCAAATGACTAATTAATGGCCATGAATGTCATGTTAATGCCTTGAATTTGGAGTTATAATTCAGCCAAGTAATGGTTGAATTCATGAGAAAAATAATGGAGAGTAAATATTCAAAGTCAGCCCAAGAATCAGTTTTTAATTCACCTCCAACGGATTGAAAGCGATCTAGAGCCGCGCTTCGGAGAGTCGCGACCTTCAATTCCGATAACTAAATCGAACGTCAATTAGAGCCGCGGCCCTTCGGGAAGGCGTCGCGACCCTTCTATTCTAGTGAGTTACTGAAATTGAAACGTCAATTAGAGCGACCGCTTCAAGGCCGCGACCGCTTACATGGAGCCGCGACCGCTTCTCTTCGTGGTGATTTCTGATTCACTTCATCTTTACACATTATACACTTCTTCCTTCATTTACCAACGTGAAATCATTCGTCATTTGGCCAATAACCGTCTATTACCTTACGTCTCAAACAATTCGTATACGTACCAATATCTCTTTCATTAAGGAAATTTTGATCCTTGGCACTACGTGTGCACGTGTGTGGTAACAAGGTTTCCTACTTGCGGGGCCCCAATTGTTCGATTCATAATTAATAGAATTTACTTTATTTCACGTTTAATAAATATTTCCAACAATCCCCTCTTGGAAGAGATTTTGGTGCACGCACATGGTGCCTTTCTAGCAATCACTTGGCGGAATGATGTTGCATCCGGAGAGGTAGCCGGAGCTTTGAACCTTCCATAGTAGAATACCATCGGACATATTTACTGCGCGGTGAACGTGATGTCTTGAACCGTTAGTGTTTAGTATATGCCAAGACAATAGTACTAACACAACACCTTTCCTACTCAATCTTTCTAGTGTTTTGTCCATCGTGGGCCGTGGACATCCTTGGATTCTTAAGTGCATTCATTTGAGGCGGTCTGTCCTCGCACTTAGATATGTGGTCTCCTACAAGGTATCCTGTAATACCCCGCTACACAAGCGTTAGGAACCATTAAAAATTTCACCAACCTAACCTCAACTTTTGAGGATCATTAAAGGTTTGGAAACTTATCCTTTTACCCCTCTTACAGGTAGCACTTTTTGTCTATAACGGGAACGACCTTTGGATTATGTTTCTTAAGAAAGACACATTATCCGAAGTGCTATTTCTTCCACCGAAGCACTCACGGAACCTTTATAATTTAGTTTTCCTATTGAACCTTATTCCTGGGATCTCCAGTCTGTAAGGTTGGGTGTCCACTATATCAGTTCTTATTGTTTGAGTTTTAAGCCCATTCTCCTAGACATGCAAAACAACTGATCTTTGGGTATTCCCTTTGTCAAAGGATATGTGATATTTTCCTTAGATTTTTATGTAATCAATGGAAATAATACCCGAGGTGATCAACTGCCTAATAGACTCATGTCTCCGTCGAATATGACGAGACTTACCGTTGTATATTGAACTTCGTGCCTTTCATAGAGCTCACTGATTATCGCAGTGGATCATTACAGAAGATACGGGTTTATCCCAACATGGGACATCCTCTAAGAAACCATGAAGCCATTCAGATTCTTCTCCCACTTTGTCCAAACTGATAAATTCTGACTCCCTCGTGGATCGGGGAATAAGGGTTTTTCCTAGAGGATTTCCAAGACACAGCTCCACCACCAATTGTAGGATTGTATCCACTGGTGGACTTGATGTCTTTGCTATCGGATATCCAGTTTGTATTGCTGTACCCCTCTAGTACATTTAGACATCTCATGTCGTGTATGAACTTCAGCGTGAGTTTCAGAAATCAACGCTTTCCAGTGATCAACAAGTTGTCTTCATAGAGGTATATCATGACGAGATTCCATTCATGTAAACACACTTGTTACACCCGTTAATGGTGAAATTTTCCAATAGTACAGTACTGTCTAATTTCTAGTGTCATTGTTTAGGGCTTATTTCAGTTCGTACTACGTTTTGACAAGCCGACAATTTTTGTCTCTTATTTTGGAACCACATACCCCTTGGGTTGGTCTATGTATATTTCTACTTCCAAATCACCATTTAGGAAGGTTATCTTGACATTAATTTGATGTATTTTAAGATCCCGCAAGACGGCGATAGTTATGAACATACGTATGCATGTCTTAGATTTATACTTGTCTATAGACCCATTGGCATTGTTGGTTCTCAACCTTTGGTTTGTGGCGCTTAGATGTTTTAGAATATTCGTCTTTACTTTTAAGTAAGTAAAGGTAGCACAACCTTGTGCCATCATTTAAGCAAGTTACAAAGTACTTGTTCCCCCTCTAGCTTGAGCAAACTTCAAGACACATATGTTGATATATGTGTGACTCTTAGAGGAGCGGTTTCCCTTTAGATGGATCTAAGGGGAGCTTTTTGGAGATTCTTTGCCTCTATGACTACCTCATACTTATGTTGAGGGTTTATGTTGATAGACGACAATGATTCCAACTTTACCAATTTCAGTATAAATTGATAGTTAACACATATATGGTGCAATAAATTAGAAGATTCCAACATGTAAGGAAGACTCAATTTTATTGATAGTTAAAAGGAAGGTATTGCAAGTGCATTATTCGCCTAAGGAAGTCTTCACAGGCGAAGCCTATCTCTAAGTAGAAGGCATTACAAGTTTAGCATTAACTTTAAAGAGGCCTTCGCAGACGAAGTCCCTACCTACAAAAGTTCCATTTTCCGTGATTACAAATTTGTTAGCCTCGAATACTAGCCTAAAACCAGCATTGTCCAACACATGTCCGGAGATTAAATTTCTTCGAATTTCCGGGACATGCATCAATTCTTTTAGAGTCAGATCATTTCCGGACGTCATCTTGAGGACTACCTTTCCTACACCTAGTACCTCGGAAGAAGAATTATTGCCCATGAACAACTTCTTATTTGTGACTGGTATATATGTGGAGAAGACATCTTTGTTGGAACATATGTGGCATGTAGCACCCGTGTGTAGCAACCATTGCGTTGGATTCTCAACGAGGTTGGCCTCTAGCACAACGACTGAGAATTCTCCAATCATATCATCTAAGAGCGTGTCCTCGACGACGTTTACCTTATCCTTTCCTTTGACATTGTCATAATTTTTGTTACGGTAGTCTTTGGCCATATGACCAACTTTACCACAATAGTTGCATGTTCCCTTAAACTTTTCAGTTGTGTGGGACTGGCCATCCTTCTGGAACTTCCGTTTTTTGCTTGAGTTCCCTTTAACCTCCGTCAGATTTGCCTTAGCCTCGGCGGGTTGTTTCCCCTTTGACATGGTCTTCTTATTGTCCTCCTGAATTTGGAGTTTTACAATAAGTTCGCCTAACGTCATCTCCTTCGTCTTGAGTTTCAAGTAGTTCATAAACTCAGATCATGAGGAGGCAGTTTCTCAATCAATGCCCCAACTAAGAATTGCTCGTTGGGCTTCAAACCTTTCAAGTCTAGGTGATGTATTATCATTTGAAATTTCTGGACTTGGGATGATACACTTTTGTTGTCCACCATTTGAAATTTCAGAAAATTTTCAATGACAAACTTTTTGGCACCCGCATCTTGGGTGTTGTATTTCTTTTGCAATTTGTCCCACAATTCCTTGGTTGTCCCAACAGTTCAATATACCGTGTACAAAGGATCGTACAAACTATTCAGAAAATAGTTCATGCACATGAAATCACTATGATTCCATGCATCTTGAACCATCTTCATGTCGTTAATGACATGGATACCTTGTCCCCCTCCTGCCATTTCATTTGGCTGAGGGTCCGTGTCTTATCCAACTTGTGAAGGGTCTTCGGTTAGAAAACATGACATTCCCATAACCGTCAAGAAAAACAACATCTTTTGCTGCCATCGCTTAAAGTGAGTACCCATGAACTTTTCAGGACGTTCATGGTGAAAACCAACCGGAGTTGAAGCAGTGGTGTTTCCTTGAGCAGGAGCAAAGCCGTTTGGAACGTCTTGAGTAGCAGTGTTAGCACTTGTGGTGCCAAGAACAGTGGTGACCTTGAGTGGTAGGATTGACACTAGTAGTGCCAAAATCAGTGGAGTTGAAAGCATTAGGATTGCTTTGAGAGGTGTTCGAATTTCCAGCATTGATTTGATCTTGCCCAGTCATGTTGTCGTTGAAATAACAAATATTATCTTAAGCTTGTGAGAGATACATAATTTCGAGTGTGATCAGACAACCAAAAATCAGACAATGACAGAGCGGCCTGTGATTGAGTGATAGATTGATCGACGACGGAACGAAGAACGAAACTTTACGACAGCAACATATAAATGTGTAGAACGGGAAAATAACAACAACAACAAATAAATAATAAATCTGGAAATTAAATAGGTAAAAGGTCTTGTTGAGTCGATTGAAGTTTCAATCTTTGCTTAAGATAATATTGCCCCGTATGTTCTTTCAACGGTTGTGTTAGCAATTTATCTCCCAAGATAAAACAACAATCAAACAAGTGAACAAAGGGACTCAAGTGTTCGCTTGTTAAGAAAGATCTTTGAGTGTATTTTGATTGCTATAGAGGAAGACAATTTCCAGAGAATTGTTTAAGTGTGAAGTGTCAAGTGTGTTTCCAAATGAGTCTTGTGTCTCATTTTATAGTGTGTAGATGATGACCCTCCAAATGACTAAGTAATGACCATGAATGTCATGTTAATGCCTTGAATTTGGAGTTACAATTCAGCCAAGTAATGATTGAATTTATGAGCAAAATAATGAAGAGTAAATACTACAAAGTCAGCCCAAGAATCAGTTTTTAATTCATCTCCAACGGTTGAAGCGATCGAGCCGCGACCGCCGGAGTAGTCGCGCTTCTCCGGTTCGATAACTCCGAGGCTGAACGCCAATTAAGTCGCGGCCTTCGGGAGCGCGCGGCCTTACATGGAGGAGTCGCGACCCTTCTCGGTTTCGTGGTGATTTCTGATTCACTTCATCTTTATACATTATACACTTCTTCCTTCATTTACCAACGTGAAATCATTCGTCATTTGGCCAATTACCTTACGTTTCAAACAATTCGTATACGTATCAATATCTCTTCCATTAAGGAAATTTTGATCCTTGGCACTACGTGTGCACGTATGTGGAGACAAGGTTTTCTATATGCGGGGCCCCAATTATTCGATTCATAATTAATAAAACTTACTTTATTTCACGTTTAATAAATATTTTCAAGACTCAAATTTCTTCAATATTCCAGACGAATAACATATCGTAGGAGTTAGAAGTTAAAACCCAAATTGAATTTACCAATCACAATTAGAGAAATTGACGAATTAATAACTTTCATTATAAACATTTATATTTTTTGGATTCCGAGCTGAATTAATAGTTTCTGCCATGAAAAATTAACATTTATTCATTTCAATATGCAAATGTGAAATTTCAAAAATTATGGATCTTTGGAAGTATTTATATTGTTGGACATTTGGCGGTTTTTCTTTTTGGTGGAATTTATATATACAGAGAAAGTAAAAAATTCTCAAATCTATAAAATTCGACTTCAGAGAATCAGCAAACCGAATGACGGGCTGGGTTTGGTTTGGTTTTAATAAGAGTGGACCCACGTGAAAAGACAGCGTGCACCCGTTAATTTTGAGAAAAATTATGTGTATATTATCTTG
The DNA here is from genome assembly GCA_029844215.1 of Przewalskia tangutica. NCBI lineage: Eukaryota > Viridiplantae > Streptophyta > Magnoliopsida > Solanales > Solanaceae > Przewalskia > Przewalskia tangutica. The sequence goes on from CM056740.1 coordinate 55,725,843, forward strand.
AGAAACTACTAATATAAGATATTACTTAGGCAACATAACAAGTGGAAGTGGACCTGGGCCATGTTGGTTATCCACAGTGGCGTAAAAATTAGCTTAAATCCAAATGAGCTCCCCCACTACCATCATCCACCTCTACCCACTCCAAAATTTTCTATTTAATATATTTATTTTATTTTTATAAAAAAATTATAAAAAAATGAAAAAAATTTGCTTATCCTATCCCCGCTTTCACCCAAAGTTTTTACTTTATATATTTATTTTACTTATACAATTTTTTTTTTTAAATGAGAAACTTCTTTTACCCCACTAGTCCCCCTCTCACCCCTCCCCCACTACCCCATGCCCCACCCATTATTTTATATATTTATTTTACTTTTATAAAAAATAAAAAATTCTTAAAAATGTATTCTTATTTTAATAATAAAGATATGGAAAAATCAAATATCATACAAAATAAATAACGTCGATACGTTTGAAAATTGTAAAAGTAACGAGTCAAGTTGGGTTATCACCCATCTTAACCCGCTCATCTTAGCTCATGTAAGCTATGAACGGGTTGGACATTGACTAATCTATTGATTCAACTCATCTTAATCCGCCCAACTTCAGCCCAAATAATCCATCTGTCATCTACATGCGGTTGCTTTTCTTACTTGTGACCCATGATCGAATCTAAACGTCATTTCAATTAGTTTTGTTTGTTTAAATTCAAATAACTTATTATAGCCATTGATAAATATCCGTTTTATTTTTAGGAAAACAGTAAGCGCAATCACCTCTAATCTGTTCTCCATGATTTTGTTTCTCAGTAGCACCATCTATTCTTGCAACATTAGACATGTTTTGATTTCCCACTTCCACATTGGAATTCTTGATGCCCCAATGTTATTTTGGTTGTTATTGAACTTATCATTATCAGTCTTGATGAGGAACAACATTCTTGTTCTTTTTTTCTTTCCTCTAACATTATTGTTAGTTTTTCTTTCCAACACTCTACAATTCAATGTATTTTGTGTAAAGAATAGATCTTGAGTCTAACTCAACCGCAAACGCTAGCTTGTAGGGTGAAGATTGTCCAAGTCCATATAAAGAGTCTATGTTCTCATTCCATATCCGATGTGAGACTCTTAACACCCGCATGTCTAGACCTTGTTAACTGGAGCGTGAATAATATAATTTGGGGGTCAAACATCAGTGAATAAAGAATTAGAATGAGTCTGACTTTGGTACCATGTAAAAAATGAATCTTGAGACTAACTCAAACCCAAAAGCTAGCTTGTAGGTGTAAGATGATATTAATCTCCCTTAGAGAGTCTTCTCATTAATATCCAAGTATATATAGAGAACAATATTCATCCCTTATACAATAGGAATCATAAGCCTATACAAAAGAGGAATCCTAGTCTTACCATAATTATATTTACACAATATATGGAAATATTCTAATTATGGGTAGAGATACAATTGTTTCTATAATATACATGTTTACACACCCCCTCTGTCGGAGAGGGAAGAGGCCGGACGGTGAGACTGGATCTGATGTCAAGAAATAACTGTCTGGGAAGTCCTTTTGTAAATATATCTGCATACTGATAGGATGATGGAACATGTAACACTCTGACATGGCATAGTGCAACTTTATCACGAACAAAATGTAGGTCTATCTCAATGTACTTGGTTCGCTGATGTTGAACCGGATTATGAGACAGATAGATGACAGAGATGTTATCACAGTACACAATTGATGCCTGACGCAAAGGTCACTGAAGTTCTAACAGTAAATTTCTGAGCCAACAAATCTCAGCTACTACATTTGGGCGGCTTACGTACTCATTCGACCGAGCGAGATATGGTAGCCTGTCGCTTGGCAGACCAAGAAATCAGATTATCCCCTAAAAAAACACAAAAGTCGGAGGTGGAGCGTCGCGTGTTCGGACACCCTGTCCAATCTGCATCCGTATATGAAAGCAACCTGTTTGGTGCAGAGGGGTATAGGTGCAAACCATAATCAAGAGTGTCCTTAATGTATCGAATGATACACTTAAGAGTAGTGAAATGAAATTGCTTGAGGGCATGCATGAATAAGCACACCTGCTGAACATCATAAGCTATGTCTGGCCTAGTGAATGTGAGTTACCGGAGTGCACCTGCAAGACTCCTATACAGAGTAGGATCAGAGACTGGAGCACCATCCATGACACTGAGCTTAGATTTCGAATCAACTGGAGTAGGTGAAACTTTGCAATTCGCCATCTTAGCCCATGTACACGATCTCCTCTGCATACTTACGCTGACACAAGAACATGTGATTGGCAGACCTGGTCACTGATATCTCCAAAAAGTACTCAGCTTCCCCAAATCAGTCATTGCAAATTCGGACTTAAGCAAGACAATAATCTCATTTTTCAATCCGTCGGAGGAGGCAATGAGAATAATATCATCCACGTAAAGTAATAAGTAAGCAATACTACTACCTCGATGAAAAATGAAGAGTGATGTATCACTCTTGCTGCATACAAACCCAATCTGCAAGATATACCTGACAAAGCGATTATACCGCGCACGGGGGGCCTTTTTCAGGCCATATAGTGACTTATGGAGATGACACACATAGTGAAGAACTGTTGGATGGGTGAACCCTGGCGACTGATGCATGTAGATTGTCTCTCTCAGATCCCCATGTAAGAATGCATTCTTCACATCAAGCTGATGGATCAGCCAGTGTTTGCCCATGACAATGCTCAAAATTGTGCGGATGGTAGCCGGTTTGACAACCGGGCTGAAGGTCTCACCACAATCAATATCCTCCTGCTGATTTGTGCCATTAGCCACAAGTCGTGCCTTATACCTCTCAAGAACTCCAATGTCTCTGAATTTGTGACGAAATAGCCACAGACAATGAATCACATTCACCCCTCAGGTCTAGGTACTAGATCCGATGTGTGTTGTTTAGTTAAAGCATTAAATTTCACAGACATAGTCGCATTTCAATTAGGATCTTGTTTAGCCAATATAGGGTTCTTGGGAATTGGTGAAATGGTTTGGGTAGACAAGTTAAATTGGACTTTGGGTTTGAAGATTCCATGCTTTGCACGTGTTTCCATTTGGTGAGTGGGGATAGTGGGAGGCTCCAAGGCGGAGGGATTTATTTGATCTGGAGAAGGTGGGGCTGACGCAGTAGGAGGCACCGCGGTGCCTAAATCAAGAACCGCAATGCTGGAAGGAGCCGTAGGAGGCGCCGTGGCACCGTGAACAAGGGCCGCGGCGCTGGAGGACTGACAGACCTCTCTGATGTTTTGGCGCCGTGGCGCCTCAGCCACGGCGCTGTCAACGGTGAAGAAGGAACATGTTCGCACGAGTTGGAAGCCGAGCGCCGCGACCACCACTGGCCGCGGCAAAGAAGTGCTATGCTCTAGTTGACTTATGATGATGGGAGAGATGGCAGACTCGTCAAGAAAAGAGTAATCCGGTTTTTGGAACTGTTTAAGATTCGAAAACGAGAATGTGGTCTCGTCGAATGTGACGTCACGCGAGATATTGATCTGATGAGTGGACTAGTCATAGCATAGATAACCCCTATGGTTCGTCGGGAAGCCTAGGTAGACACAAGAAGTGGACCGGGGGCTAGTTTGTGAGGGACAGTAGAGGTAAGTTTAGGATAGCATAGACAACCGAATATTCGGATATGATCATAAGAAGGAGACTCTATGATAGAGAATTTCGGTAGGGGTCATATTGTGAAGGGTGCTAGTTGGGAGAATATTTAGAATGTATTCTGACATTTTAGCAGCACAGACCCAGAAAGATGGATGTAGGGAGACATGAATCAATAAAGTGTGAATCATATTGTTAATGTGCGGATGATTCTTTCAGCTTTATTGTTTTGAGGGGAGGTGTGAGGGCAGAAGAAGTGAAAAACCATGCCATTATTAGTACAAAAATGGTGAAACATAGAGTTGTTGAATTCACGACCATTATCGCACTGAAAAGATTTTATACCTTTTTCAAATTGTGTTTGAATGAATGTTCGAAACTCAAGAAATTTGGCAAACACTTCTGATGCGCGTAATATGCACACACTTTTAAACGCAAGTGTACGTTATCGTATCAAGTAGTATAGTCTTGGATAAGACCGAATATCGTCCTCTAGGATTAGGGTCCAAGTATCAGTTATCTATTCTCTAGTATCTATTTGGTGAATTAATGATTGATTTTTTGGTTTGTAACTAAGAGTTATGAAAACTAATTAAATATAAAGATTTAATTCAGATGTGACGAGAATAGGGCTTCTATGTATCCTTACTATCCGCTTATGTTACTTACTAATGCACTAACTTATGGTATTCTTCTTTTGGAGAAAGCAGGTTTACGAAATCGTTTTATACTCCCGTTAGGGTTATATAAACACTCAACCCCAGTATTGTTCCTTACCTAACTTTCGCTGATAAGGGTAACGCTATAGGAGGATGAAGCACAAAAACCTAGTTGACCGTCACGCACAATGCGCAAAATTAGGGTTGTTAAGCCTCTCATCAACGCTACAAATCTAATTGAGGTATTTTCATCCCCAATTCAAGACTGTCTACCCAACTTACAGCATATTCACAATCCCCCCTTTTCAGAATCTGATTAGAAATCATATAGTGATAACTAGTTGTCAATTAGCTACCAAGAATTCAACTCAATTATTGGATAGATCTCTCAATAAGAATAATCACCATAAGCGTCGTTAATTTATAACATAAGGTTCAAGAAATTCAACATAGAAAGCCCTATAAGAGAATTAGTTCCTAGCCATGAATATGACAAGAACTAATTCAAAGTTCATCATGCAAAAACTGAATTAAAGAAAAGAAAAGAAAAGAAAATTACTAATGTTTAGGTCTCCAATCTCCTAGCAAGAAAATCTTGAGTTGTGCAAGAAAGGGAACCCTTGAAAAGCGCCTGGGTTCTCTTATATAGTTTTAAAACGCCTCCTTCTTTTTCCTTCCAGCTGGCCCAAAAATCCGTCAAAAGACCTAAATTTTTCCAGCGTCGGCGCCAGCGCGAATGGCGCGCGGCCGAAGTTCTGCGATCCGTCCGGGTGTTTAGGCGCCGCGGCCGATATCTGCTGCTCGAGCCAGCGCGCTGTATCTCAGAGCTCCTCGGATGTTTAGCGCCGCGCCTGCATCTGCTGTCGAGGAGCGCGGCTGAAGTCTTCGCTCTGAATAGTGGCGCGCGCCGATTAAGCGCGCCGCGGCTCGATCTTCGCGCTTCTCGAATGATAGGCGCCGCGCTCGCTCGCTGCGGGGCCGCGGCGATTTCCGACCTTGTTCGCCACTTTCTGCTCAACTCGCATCTCCTCTTTCGCCCTCTTTTTGCTCCTTTTCCGCCATTTGGCCACTTTAACCATTTTGACTCAAAAGAAAGAAAAACTATCCTAATACGACATTTATATGTGCAAAATGGGACAAAAGACTAACTAAAACAGACTCAAAAGGTGTATATAAAATACACCGATCAAATACCCCCAAACTTGACCTTTGCTCGCCCTCGAGCAAAGATAAAAAGAAAGAAATAAAATGAAAGACTCAATAAATAAGAAAATAAACAGACTCCCTGCCATTGATCACTTTTGCTGCATGAATGTTAACTAGAAAAACATGAAGGTTAGCAGAATAATATGCAGGAACATATAGCATGGAATTTCACACATTGAGTTAGATATTTCGCAAACTCATACTTATCATGCTTAAATGGACGTCAATATACTCGAGTATGCATATAAATTCAAAAATTCCTATGGCATGCTTACTTGCTATTCTCCACTAATTCTGGACATACATAAAAGAGATCTTCATGACTTTAAGGGTTGTAATGTAGGCTTAGGTAGGAGTTGGTAAAAATAGGCATTTAGGCTCATTTTTGTGTACCATAAGCTCTTTAGCTTTTCAATTTTTCCCTTTTTCTTTTGATTCTTTCCTTCACTTCAATTCTATCCTTCCCCTCTTTTGTTTTGGGAGAGTGAAGTATCTAATAATAATGAACACCCCCAAACTTAGGCTTTTGCCTGTTTCTTATTACTTTTTATTGGGGTCCAACGGGCTTATTCACTCTTTTTGTCTCTTTTTCTTTTGACACAATGTATTCCACTTTTTCATCTTTTCACTTATGGCACAATTTGTGGGAAAGTAGGGTGTCAAAGAAAAAGTTTCAATTTTTAGGCTCAATGGGGCTAACTAGTGATATTTTTACAGTACGGGATAGAAAAGAATGGTAAGAATTGGCTATCAAAGAAATGCCTGAGTCATCTCCCTATCATGCATATACTAACTATTTCGCCTCAAATAGCAAGCAGTCATAACACATAGGCATTTATCATTTAGCATACATAACTCAAGCAAGAGACTCCAAATAGACAGATTCTGTGAGTTTTTGGCATATCTAACCTAAGTGTTTAGATAGTTGCTTTCATTCCTTTACATTATTCCACCTTACTTCACTAGGTGTTTCTAGCAACTACAGCATACATGATCTTTGACAGGCAATTATGACTCAAAAAGAAAAAAAAAATTGGTGACTCAAAATAAACATGAAACACAAATAAAACTAAAACACAAAAACACACCCCCAAACTTAAATCGCACATTGTCCCCAATGTGTGCAAGACTCAAAGACAGTAAAATAAAAAGACACTTACAGACTTTGGCTAAAATGGTGGTGGTGGCGGTGGATAATGCATTGACCACTGGTTGAACAAGGCACTCAGCTCGTCGATTTGTTGCCTTGTCTCTTGCTGTCCTTGTACTACTGTTTGCGCGTCCGCGTCATCTCCTCGATGTTGGTACAATTGCCCCATTGTGGGCTCTGAAGGTTCTGTTCTTGTGGTTGGCCGGTGGCTGGGTCCTGCCTCATATTGAGTCCCTATTTCAGGCTCATCTTCATCCATGGCGGCCTCTGCTGCTGCCGCTTCAGTGGTTGTACTCTCGTCACTTTGGTGGGGTCTGGAAAAGAGTGCACTATCCCATGACACCGGTTGGTTTTCTTCATGAGTATCTCGGGTAGTTGTGGGACGCTTATGTGGAATAGATTGGTAATAAGTGAACCGTGTCCCAATCCACCTGTTATCACCAACCTGCTTATTTCTTCGATGCTCTGCACTATCTCTTTTCCCACATCAATTGTCAGCCCCCTCATAATTCCATAAATCAACTTAATCACGCTTACCGCACTCGTGAAGTGCGTAGATGGGATCATGCGAACGACGAAATCTGACCAAGCCTTGCGTCGCTTTGTTGATGGCACCGCCAGTGCTCTAGCTCCATTTCTTCCAATCTCAAAAGCAGCCCCAGGGTAGCTTACTGTATCTGCGACGGTATTCCAGTTGATGTTGTTGGTGCTCTTAGCCCATGTTCTAAAATGGTTCCAATCACTACTCTCTTCCACATCAACTGTTTTTAGAGTCGCATTTATTGCTTCGCCACACACCATATAATTTCCCTTACAAAGCACCCTTCTGTCATCTCCGGAAAGTTTGCATAAAATTCCTCACCATCATTGTATTCATCGGTGTTATTTTCTCGGATTGACAAATCTCTTCCACCCCTTAGCTCTATCATAGCCGGATGGGCTCATAAATGTCTTCCTCCCCATACGATCCCCTTTGGTAATCCATTCCCCTTTCTGGAATTACGGGTCTGGTATCAAGCCTTTTGTATCTTTGGTAGGCTTGGTAGCTTACAAACCTATTTTCGTCGTATTGTGGGGTTGGGGTGGATGTGGAGCCTCTTCTTTTCCTGGTGGCCATGGTTTTAAAATAGTTTCTGGAGCTTTAACTTTAGTGGCACAGATGATTCCTACAGTCTACAACTAGCAGCGAAAACAAACCCCCAAACTTCGACAATGCCCACAACCTCCTTTTCTACTTTTTTCTCCAACTTCACAACCAACTTTTCAGTACCCAAACTACTCCAACTACAATACTCTTCCCAACTACTACCTCCTATGACTTCAGTGAAAGGATTCAAGAACAAAGATATGGATTACCTTTTGATGAGAAGATTCAAGCTTGTTCTTGGTGGGTTGAGGCTATGGAATGGAGCTTTGTTGTTTGAGATAGTTGGGGATTTTTGGGAATTTAAGAGTTTAGGTTGTGGTTGGGTTGGATTTGTGGAGGATTTGTGGGAAAGTTTTTGAAATTTCGTGGGTTTTTGGAGAGGGGAGGTTAGGTTTTTTTTTTTTTTTTTGAAGTTGGAATTGGGAAAAATCTGATTTTTTTTGCGTTTTAAGTTTCTGGATTCCGCCGCGTGCGGCCACGATTTTAGCCGCGGCGCAAACTCTGCGCTCGCCCGGGATTTCATGCGCGCGGCCATTCTGAGCCGCGACGCCTATCTTGGCACATTTTTGCCGACGCGGCCGCGCTGGCGCGCGCCTGCAACCTCTTCAGATATTTTGGCGCGCCACGCTCTGCGCGCGCACCCGCTTTACTCGAAATCCTTGCTTTTCTTGATTTATTTCCTGCACTGCCAATCAGAACCACAAGACTCCAAGACCGTGAGATTGTTCTAGACAAAAATGAAATAAACTAAAAGACAGAAATTAAAATAACATAATTGAAAACGTTGGGTTGCCTCCCAAGTAGCGCTGTCTTTAACGTCTTTTAGCCGGACGCAAGTTCCTTAGTCTTAATAACCTTGGGGCGGATTAAGCCCCCAACCTATCCATTTCCTCCACATTTGGCGTTTCCTTTTTCTCCTTTTCTTTTTAGCATTATTGGTAATAGGGAGTTCAGGAACACTTACCTCCTTTAGTGGCATTTCGGCAAACCATGCCTGCTTTCTTGGGCTCATCACTCTTTGGTTGCACTGTAAGGGCTCGCATGGGGGTTTGATGGTGTTGATTGCAAAACACCTACTCATGGGTGGTGGTTCGATGATATGTTTAAACACTTTAAACACCATTTCTTCATTCTCCACCCTTAATGTCAATTCCCCTTTTTCAACATCAATCAAAGCTCTCCCTGTTGCTAGGAATGGCCTCCCTAATATGATAGGGATGTCTGCATCTTCTTCCATATCAAGAATGAGGAAATCTGCAGGAAATAAGAATTTTCCTACCTTCACAATCACGTCCTCAATCTTGCCTCGTGGATGAACCACTGTCCTGTCGGCTAGTTGCAGACTCACAGTGGTTGGTTTGGCCTCTCCCAACTCCAACCTTTTAAAACCGATGAGGCATCGATTTATACTCGCCCCCAAATCGCATAGAGCTCTGTTGCAAGTCACCCTGCCTACTGTGAACGGTAGTGTGAAGCTTCCAGGATCCTTAAGCTTTGGTGACAGCTTCTTTTGTAAGATAGCACTACACTCTTCTGTTAGTGCTACTATCTCATATTCGACCAATTTCCTCTTTTTCCCCAAGATTTCTTTCATGAACTTGAAATAAGACGGCATCTGCTCCAAAGCCTCTATAAAAGGTATGTTGATATGCAACTTCCTGAATACCTCCAAGAATTTGGAAAATTGTTTATCGACCGCCTTCCTTTTTAATCTCTGAGGGAAAGGAATCTTTTCTGTATACTCCTTCTCCGGAGTTTTCTCTATCAATGGGCTAGGTTCAGCCACCTTCTCCTTTTCTAACTCTGCTTCCTTCTCAACTATTGGCTGAGGTGGCTGTTGCTCCAATTGTCTTCCACTTCTCAACCGCTTTACATTGCTCCGCCGATTTACCTCTGTATTGCTTGGCGGTGTCCTCGTGGCTCGACGTTTACTGCTTTGCGGTGCCTACTTGTGTTTCCAAGTTTACGAGCGAGGATCTAGCTTCATCATAAAGCTGCGTCGGGCGTTGCAAGTGTTGTCAAACCGCTTTAAGCTCATCGGCTTTTCTTCTTTGAGCAGGTGCATTGAGCTGCTGAAATGGGGCTTGAATGAAGAAATTCGGTTACGGATTCTGCTGGTTGCATCGCCCTGTATTGGATTCATTGCCGCGATCACGATTCTGCGCCCATCGATGCTGCATGTTCTGCTTCCGCCCACGATATTGATTCTGCTGCCCCGATCTCCTTTCCATGAAATTTGGGTGATTCCTCCACGGATTATAAGTGTTTGAGTAGGGGTTGTTTCGTTGCCTCGTAATTACCCATCGCTGACACTCCGCTCCATCGTATATTATTGGGATCCGCCAAGGACACCTATCAAATGTATGTGACCACCACATATCTCATGCCTTTTAGGCATTTGTACCGCGTTCACCGACATCAGATGTTGTCGCAATCGTTTCGCTAGAAGCGGCCACTGGGCATTCAAAGCGGAATAGCATCTATCTCGTGGACTCGCGATTCTTCTCCCACTTGTCGCCTCTCTTCAAAGGATACGGTTGTTAGTGGCCATATCTTCTAATAACTCATGAGCATCGCGGGTCGTTTTCCCATGAATGCTCCACTCTGCCAGATCTATGATGGTCCCGGTTGTCAGCTCGCCACCGTCAGAAGATGTGGACCAAGTTCCACAACTCAACGAATGGTGTGGGCACTTTCTTTGTAGATCCTTGAACCTTTCCCACGCCGTATAAAGACTCTCCATCACGGTAGAAGTTGTTCAACTCCTCTCGCTTTGCCGCTTACAAGGCGAAAGAACTTGGCTAGGAATTTACGTGCACGTGCCATGTGAATATCGAATCTACCGGGCAGGAATTTAACCATACTTTTGCTCTATCCCCGAGTGAGAAGGGAAAGAGCCTCAACCCGACGCATCATTAGTAACGCCGTTATATCCGAAAGTGGCACATAGCTCCAAGAAATTAGCTATGCATGTGTGGATCCTCCATGGCAGCCTCCGAATTGCACGCAGGCCGTACCATGCTCAAAATCGCTGGTTTTATCTCGAAGTTGTTGGCTCACATGTCAGGGAGCCTAATGCACGCCTCAGGCCCCATTCACTCTTGGCGGACATAATCTCCCAAACTTCTTTCGGGCCGATTCGACTTCATCCTCCACATCTATCGCACTTGATGAGATCTTCAGGTTAGGTTGATTTTCACCTAACACTTCTCTCATCCTGTTATTGTTTAGATTACCGCCCATCTCTATCAAAGTTGCAACCCGTTGATTCTTTCTCGCTCGCTTGCGAGTTTTCGATCTCTGGATTGAAGGGAACAAGAGTGTTCGCTCCTCTTCTCCTTCGCATAAACCGATTGCCGAAATAGATTAAAATGAAACGAATCACGGCAACCTGATTTTCCGAAAAATAGCGAAAAACGTAAAAGAAAACTAAAAATTAAAAATTAAAGACCAAATTAGAAATTAAAAATAGATAATTTTGATATTGAACTATTGCCTAATCCCCGGCAACGGCGCCAAAAACTTGATGCGCGTAATATGCACACACTTTTAAACGCAAGTGCACGTTATCGTATCAAGTAGAATAGTCTTGGATAAGACCGAATATCGTCCTCTATGATTAGGGTCCAAGTATCAGTTATCTATTCTCTAGTATCTATTTGGTGAATTAATGATTGATTGTTTGGTTTGTAACTAAGAGTTATGAAAACTAATTAAATATAAAGATTTAATTCAGATGTGACGAGAATAGGGCTTCTATGTATCCTTACTATCCGCTTATGTTACTTACTAATGCACTAACTTATGGTATTCTTCTTTTGGAGAAAGCAGGTTTACGAAATCGTTTTATACTCCCGTTAGGGTTATATAAACACTCAACCCCAGTATTGTTCCTTACCTAACTTTCGCTGATAAGGGTAACGCTATAGGAGGATGAAGCACAAAAACCTAGTTGACCGTCACGCACAATGCGCAAAATTAGGGTTGTTAAGCCTCTCATCAACGCTACAAATCTAATTGAGGTATTTTCATCCCCAATTCAAGACTGTCTACCCAACTTACAACATATTCACAATCCCCTTTTCGTAACTGATTAGAAATCATATAGTGATAACTAGTTGTCAATTAGCTACCAAGAATTCAACTCGATTATTGGATAGATCTCTCAATAAGAATAATCACCATAAGCGTCATTAATTTATAACATAAGGTTCAAGAAATTCAACATGTAAAGCCTATAAGAGAATTAGTTCTAGCCATGAATATGACAAGAACTAATTCAAAGTTCATCATGCAAAACTGAATTAAAGAAAAGAAAAGAAAAGAAAATTACTAATGTTTAGGTCTCAATCTCCTAGCAAGTAAATCTTGAGTTGTGCGAAAGGAACCTCAAAACCGCCTGTGGTTCTCCTTATATAGTTTTAAAACACCTCCTTCTTTTCCTTCCAGCTGGCCCAAAAATCCGTCCAAAAGACCTAAATTTTCCGCGTCGGCGCATGGCGCAGATGGAAGCGCGGCCAAGTTCGCGATCCGTCGGTGTTTAGGCGCGCGCCCGATATTCGCTGGCTGCGAGGCGCCGCGACTGTAAATTGCAGAGCTCTCGGATGTTTAGCGCGCGCCTCGTGACCGCTGCTCGGCGGAGCCGCGCGCAGTCTTCGCTTCGAATAGTGGCGCCGCGGTTCGATGAGCGCCGCGGCTGGATCTTCGCGCTTCTTCGAATGATAGCGCCGCGCCGCTTCGATCGCAGGGAGCGCGACTGTCCGATTTCAGCCTTGTTCGCCACTTTCTCTGTTTTCAACTCTGGCATCTCCTCTTTTGCCCTCTTTTTGCTTCTTTTCCGCCATTTGGCCACTTTAACCATTTTGACTCAAAAGAAAGAAAAACTATCCTAATACGACATTTATATGTGCAAAATGGGACAAAAGACTAACTAAAACAGACTCAAAAGGTGTATATAAAATACACCGATCAACTTCCGATTTAAATTTGAGAGGATAGAACCAAACAAAGTGAGAAAAGTCATCTAGTAGGATAAGATAGTATTTATGACCGAGAGAACTAACAATATGTGATGTCCATAAATCGGCATGTATAATATCAAAGGGTGCAAAAGTAACACTAGTGGATGACTTAAACGAAAGACGAATATGTTTGCCTAAAGAACAAGAAACACAGTTTTGGGCAAGCTTTCCATTACAAGTAATGAAATTATTGCCTCTAAGCAAATTAAAAATTGGGGCTCCTGGATGACCAAACCTATTATGCTATGTGAAAGAAGAAATGACCGCTAGAGAGACGGGAGAGCTAGATCTGGCAGCGGAGGTGGGAGTGAATGGATAGAGATCCCTGTGCTATTGCATCTCGTAAGAAGTGTCCCCGTATGAAGATCCGTTACAGTGAAACCATAAGGGTCAAAATCAACAGAGACAGAGTTATTACGAGTGAATTTGCGGATATAGATTAGATTCTTAATCATATGTGGGGAATATAGTGTATTTTGAAGGGGGAATGGATGAGGAGGTGGTGTGTAGGATGTACCATAACCCTTTACTGGAATGCGATAGCCACTACCAACTATCACAAATTGAGGATGCTTTAAACCAAACAGTTTGGGAATATTACCTGCAGACCGGGTGAGGTGAGAAGTGACTCCACAGTCCATGTACCAGTTGTTGTCAGACTATTTCATGTTGAGACAACTGAAGGCCTGACCTACCTCAGTGGGTGTCATGATGGGACGAAGCTGCTGGTCTGAAACCGCGCGCGCGACTCAACGAGTATTGTTGGGGCGCGTGCTGAATCGATTCGCGGCCTGTTGTTGCTTCTGCTGGTTCTGCTGTCCGCGACCCTTGCCACGACCACGGCCTCCTCTGCCGCGGCCCTTTCCACCCTTTCCACTGCGTCCCTGCTGCGGTTGAGAGATTTCTAGCTGCAATGGATCTTGAGGGCGCGTTTCGACAGCTAACGCCTTCTGATTGTGTTCATCCTACTTAGCACGTCGAGTCTCTTCGAGCAACAACTGCGAGCGAGCTTTGTTAAAATTGGGAAGCAGATCTGCCTATTAAATCGTGGCAGCTAACGTATCGTAGTCACCTTTGGGAAGGCCTGCAATCAATTGCAACACCATCTTAGTGTCCGAGACAGGCGTGTCGACGTTGGAGAGTCAATCAGTAGTTTCAACTGTCTGCAGTACTCGGTCATGTTAGAGAAATTTTCAAGGCGTGTATTGTTAAATTGTTCCTCCAAATACACCGCACGAGTGTGCTTGTTATCTTGAAAAATTTCCTCCAAGCGGTTCCATAAATCAAGGGTTGTGGCGCCAGATTTCATGATAGTAAGAAGAAGATCCTGAGAAATACTACCATAAATCCACTATTTGACGCCGGCGTCTAGACGACGCCAAGTAGACTCATCAACCTCCGGAGGGCGCGGAATATTGTCATTGATGTGGTCAAGCAAGTTATAGAGACATTCGTGATTACGAAACAGTTCAACCCAAGGAGAATACTGATTGTTTTCTAGATCAAGAAGAATGAGAATATAATTCTTGATGTTGGTAATAGTTAGGGCGGGATGAAAAGAGGATGACAACGTGGTGATGGGATTTGTGGAGGTGAAAGTTTCAGAAAGTGTGGAAGAATCAGGGGTAGCCATTTAGACAATAGAGGAATGAAGAAGAAAACCTAGAAATTGGAGGTAGGGCCGCGGCGAGATCCGAGAGGGGGGGGGGGGAGGTTGTTCTCGGCGGCAAAGAAGAAAAATTTCTAGGGTTTTGGGTGTTTGGCTGTTGATACCATGTAAGATGATATTAATCTCCCTTAGGGAGTCTTCTCATTAATATCCAAGTGTATATAGAGTACAATATTCATCCCTTATACAATAGAAATCCTAAGCCTATACAAAAGAGAAATCGTAGTCTTACCATAATTATATTTACACAATATATGAAAATATTCTAATTATGGGTAGAGATACAATTGTTTCTATAATATACATGTTTATAGTATGGTGATGATTGTCCAAGTTCATATACGAAGTCCATATTCTCATTTGTAAGATGATATTAATCTCCATTGGGAGTCTTCTCATTAATATCAAAGTATATATAGAGTACAATATTCATCCCTTATACAATAGGAATCCTAAGCCTATACAAAGTAGGAATCGTAGTCTTACCATAATTATATTTACACAATATATGGAAATATTCTAATTATGGGTAGGGATACAATTATTTCTATAATATACATGTTTACACACCCCCTCAGTCGGAGCTGGAGGAGGCCGGACGCTGAGACTGGATTTGAAGTCAAGAAATAACTGTCTGGGAAGTCCTTTGATAAATATGTCTGCATACTGATATGATGATGGAACATGTAACACTCTGACATGGCCTAGTGCAACTTTCTCACGAACGAAGTGTAGGTCTATCTCAATATTCTTGGTTCGCTGATGTTGAACCGGATTATGAGACATATAGATGACAGAGATGTTATCACAATACACAATAGATGCCTGACGCAAAGGACACTGAAGTTCTAACAGTAAATTTCTGAGCCAACAAATCTCAGCTACTACATTGGAACGCCTCTGTACTCAGCCTCGGCACTAGAGCGAGATAGGGTAGCCTGTCGCCTGACAGACCAAGAAATCAGATTATCCCCTAAAAAATATAAAAGCCGGAGGTGGAGCATCGCGTGTCCGGATACCCTGCTCAATCTTCATCCGTATATGAAAACAACATGTTTGGTGCAGAGGGGTATATGTGCAAACCATAATCAACAGTGCCCTTAATTTATCGAATGATACGCTTAAGAGCAGTGAAATAAGACTCCCTGGGGCATGCATGAATAAGTACACCTGCTGAACAACATAAGCTATGTCTGGCCTGGTGAAGGTAAGATACTGAAGTGCACCTGCAAGGCTCCTATACAAAGTAGGATCAGAGACTGGTGCACCATCCATGACACTGAGCTTAGATTTAGAATCAACTGGAGTAGGTACTCTTTGCAGTTCGCCATCTTAGCCCTGTACACAATCTCATCTGCATACTTACGCTGACACAAGAATATATGATTGGCAGACCTGGTCACTGATATCCCCAAAAAGTAACTCAGCTTCCCCAAATCAGTCATTGCAAATTCGAATTTAAGCAAGATAATAATCTCATTTTTCAAACCGTCGGAGGAGCTAGTAAGAACAATATCATCCACGTAAAGTAATAAGTAAGCAATACTGCTACCTCGATGAAAAATGAATAGTGAAGTATCACTCTTGCTGCATACAAACCCAATCTGCATGATATATCTGGCAAATCGATCATACCATGCACAGGGGGCCTGTTTCAGGCCATTTAGTGACTTACGGAGACGACACACATAGTGAAGAATCGCCATGGGTGAACCGCGGTGATGACGTGATCGCTTTCTCAGATCCCCATGTAAGAATGCATTCTTTACATCAAGCTGATGGATCGGCCAGTGCCCATGGCAATGCTCAAAACTGTGCGAATGGTAGACGGTTTGACAACCGGGCTGAAGGTCTCACCACAATTAATGTCCTCCTGCTTATTTGTGCCATTAGCCACAAGTCGTGCCTTATACCTCTCAAGATCTCCACTGTCTCTGAATTTGTGATGAAAAAGCCACAGACAATGAATCACATTCACCCCCTCAGGTCTAGGTACTAGATTCCATGTGTACTGTTTAGTTAAAATATTGAATTCCTTAGACATAGTCGCATTCCAATTAGGGTCTTGTTTAGCCAATATAGGGTTTTTTGGGAATTGGAGAAATGGTTTGGGCAGATAAGTTAAATTGGACTTTGGATTTGAAGATTCCATGCTTGACACGCGTTTTCATTTGGTGAGTGGGGCGGTTGGCCGGTCTTGGTGAGTAGGTAGGGTTGCGCGATCACGGTAGGGCCTAAATGAGAAGCGCGGGGCAAAGCGCCGAGGCGCCACAACGCCTGGATCTAGCGTCGCGGCACTGTCTGAGTGACAGGCCTCTCTGGAAATATGGCGTCATGGTGCCTCATCACTAGGTCGCGGTGCTGTCGACGAGTCAGAAGAGATATGCTGATCAAGGATGATGGGAGAGATAGCATGCTCGTCAAGGAATGACTAATCCAGTTTTTGGAATTTCTGAAAATTCAAAAACGAGAATGTGGTCTCGTCGAATGTGATGTGACGCGAGATGTGGATTTGATGAGTGGACATGTTGTAACATACATAGCCCCTATGGTTCGGTGGGAAGCCTAGGAAGACACATGGAGTGGACCTAGGAGCGAGTTTGTGAGGGGCGGTAGATCTAAGGTTGGGATAACACAGACAACCGAAAATTCGTAGATGATCATAGGAGGGGACTCTATGGTAGAGGATTTCGGTAGGGGTCATATTGTGAAGAGTGATAGTAGGGAGAATATTGAGAATGCATTCTGACATTTTAGCAGCATATACCCAGAATGATGGAGGGAGAGAGACATGCATCAATAGGGTGCGAATCATATTGTTAATGGTGCAAATGAGTCTTTCAGCTTTACCGTTTTGTGGTGAGGTGTGAGGGTAGGAGAAGCGAAAATCATGCCATTATTGGTATAAAAATGGTGAAACATAGAGTTATTGAATTCACGACCATTATCGCACTGAAATGATTTGATACCTTTTTCAAATTGTGTTTGGATGAATTGTCGAAACTCAAGAAATTTGATAAACACTTCCGATTTATATTTGAGAGGGTACAACCAGATATAGTGAGAAAAATCATATAGCAAGACAAAATAATATTTATGACTGAGAGGACTAGCAACAAGTGATGTCCATAAGTCGGCATGTATTATATCAAATGGTGCAAAGGTAACACTAGTAGATGATTTAAACGGAAGACGAATATGTTTGCCTAAGGAACAAGAAACACAATTTTGAGCAAGCTTCCCATTACAAGTAATGAAATTATTGCCTCTAAGAAAATTAAAGACTGGGAGTCCTGGGTGACCAAGCCTATTATGTCATGTAGAAGAAGAAATAACCGCTAGAGAGACGGGAGAACAAGATCTGACAGCGGAGGTGGATGTGAATGGATTACAGTGAAACCAAAAGGGTCAAATTCAACAGAGATAGAATTATTACGAGTAAATTGGCGGACAGAGATTAGGTTCTTAATCATGTGTGGGCCATATAAAGTATTTTTAAGGGAGAATGGTGGATGGGGAGGTTGTGTGTATGATGTACCATAACTCTTTACTGGAATGCGTTGTCCACTACCAACTGTAACATATTGAGGATACTTTAAACTACACAGTTTGGGAATAGTACCTGCAGACTGGGTGATGTGAGATGTAGCTCCGGGGTCCATGTACCAATTGTTGTCAGACTGTTGCATGTTAAGGGTGCTGAAAGTCTGACCCAACTCAATGTGTGTCCGCCGGGCGAGGCCGCTCGAATCGCCCTCGCACGGTTGGGCTTCTTTGTGGTCTTTGAGTGGACCTAACAACCCGTGGTAGAAATAAGGGTTGAAGGACTACTGGTACTTTGTGTTGGGGTTTGTAGAGGTAGATGCGTCAGAAAGTGTGGAAGAATCAGGGATAGCCATTTAGAGAAGAGAGGAGGAACCAAGAAATTTTTGGAAGAAACAGAGGGGAGCCGCGGCGCCGTGAGGAGGGGGGCGACGACTTGTAGAAAATTTCTAGGTTTTTGGAGTTTAGGCTCTTGATACCATGTAAGATGATATTAATCTCCTATGAGAGTCTTCTCATTAATATCAAAGTATATATAGAGTACAATATTCATCCCTTATACAATAGGAATTTTAAGCATATACAAAGTAGGAATCCTAGTCTTATCATAATTATATTTACACAATATATAAAAATATTCTAATTATGAATAGAGATACAATTATTTCTATAATAAACATGTTTACCTCATTCTATATTTTGGCAAAACTTCATATTCTAGTTTGTGAAAGAATCCTCAGTTCAAGACCCACCCAAATCTTATCATGTAGAAGTTTTAACAAATCCACCTCAACTCTAATATTTGATACTTGGTGTTGAGAGTCTGGCAACGATATCATATGGGAATATGAGTACCGAATATCATATGGGAAAACCTCAAAGCATATGTTCCGCTGTCCAATAAGAATGTACTCTTTTCACTATCTTTTTATACGACGATATTTGATAAGAAATGGTGTTCAAGGCATTGATTTTTACGTGCATTTTAGTGATAATAATAACTGATGAAAATACTAAATTAATGGCTATAAAGTCATTCTAATGGAGAAAACATCACAGTGTTAAATAGTTTAATAAATCTGATTTTTAGAAGTTATTTAGACTTAAGATGGACACTTTTTAATGTTCCAAAGAGTAAAGAGTTTCTTGCAAATTGAAATGGAAAGAGTAGTTTATTGCCAATTAAAATGGACAATTAACTTAAATAGTCACGCGTCTAACAAAATAATTAATACATATATACTTCTTTTGTCTCTAATTTATGTGACACAGTTCACATTTGAGATTCAAAATTTTAAATTTTGATTATGAATTCGAATAATAACGTGTAGAGGATATCGCTCACCAATAATAGGAGCCATCGTCTATAAAATTATTACTTTGTTTACAATAAAATTTATATAATGTGAGAACTATGTAAAAAAATATTATAAGTCACAATAAGTGACAATTTAAAATATCTATAAGGCATACGTAAAAATTGCAGTAATTTTTTTTGTTTGAATCTCCATATCTCAAAGGTGTCATATAAATTAGGACGGAGGAAATAATGTTAGTGTATATTACAGTCAAACCTCTCTATACTGTCACCGTTTGTCTGAAAATTTCATGGTTGCTATAGTGAGATGTTGTTATATATGTATATTGACATTTGATGTTTAGATCTCATTAGTATTATAAACAAAAATACGCAAATAATTATTTTATGTATTTTTATGCTATAAACGAAAATAATATACTTGTTAATTTTAAAATTTCAATTGATTTTCATTGTCATTAGTTAGAAATGAAAAGACTAATAAAATCATAACTAATTGTACCATACCGATAAAAAATAAAAATTTAAGGAACATATGCATTTAAAACTAATTGAGAATATAAATATTTTATTTTTATACATAATATATTTTTTATAAAATATTATTACACAATATTTGAGTATGACTGTTAGAGAGAAGTAATTTTATAAAGAGTGTACCGTTATAATGAATAACACTATTGTTATAGACATAATGTTGTTATGGAGAAGTAAAATATAATATGAAAAATCGGTTTCGGAGAAAATCAGAGACAATTAAAGAGAGGTTTGACAATATATATTATTGGCTAAACTTAGACCTGTCCATCGGGTCGGGGACCCGGCCCGGCCCGACACAAAAATCCAGGGCCAGGGTCAGTGTTTTTCTGACCCGAGAGCCACCTGACCCGAAAATGCGGGGACCCGATCACATGTAGGGTCGGGCCAGGGTCAATTTTTTTGACCCTACCGATCCGATCCGACCCGAACTCGACCCAACGTTGACCCGACCTCGACCCGTCACTGTCCGATCATAATTCATATGTGATGTAGACTTTATGTTTTAATGTGAAGCATTTGTCAAACTTTATATGGTCATAACTTTGCCTTCGAATTTCCGATTTACCTATTTTTTTTTTTTTTTGATTTTGCGTATTTTTCGAGACGGGGTCGGACTTTGGACTAGTCGATTTCTCCAAAAACGTCCGTCTTGCCAATCAATTTCACTTTTCTCCCAAATCGTTACTAATTTTTCCTTTTCTTCGCTAAATATCTCGCGATATATAATAGATTTCAACGTCCAAATTTCGTAGTAATATTTCCGATAATGTCAATTTCAATATTGAAAATTCAATTTAAAAAAAAATAAAAAAAATTGTCGGGCCCGAGCCTAACCCTTCCAAAATTCCACATTTTTTTATTTTTTTAGGGCAGGTCAGGTTGAAAAAAGCCAACCGACCCGACCTTTGGACAGGTCTAGCTAAACTTAGTAAATATTTTTGGGTGAGTGTTCAAAAACGTATAATTTCCCCAATTAAAATAGCAGTAAAATAAACACTAAAAGTCCTATTAATATCACGTATTCTCTATTTAAAAATAAAAAGTTCAAATAATCAATTAACTAGTTGATTCTCAATGGACCAGCGCAACGGAGATCGATGGGGAAACCCGCCGGAATTTTACCGGAGCCCGAATTGGCCTTCCGACGACTCTTTCTCCCGTAACGACGGTAACTTTGACAATCACAGAAAAAACTTCCCCGGCGACGGCAACCACTACAACCGCCGGCAGCATCACCACCGGAACCCTAATTCCGAGCATAATTTCGGTGGTTCTGCACCTATTCCGGCTCGTAAGAGACCTTTCGATCAATCAACTTCAGGTTGTATTGTTATTGTTCCTATTATTAATATAATCTCCCGGTTCCTAATTTGTTTGGCACTTTTGCTTATTAAGTGTAAGCTTGACTATCTATTGATAGGCTTAATTATTCAGCTCTTAAAAAAAATTAAAATTTGGACATTTGGAAACTATAAGTTGCAATTCTCCTCGTATAAAATTGGTGGAAAGATACATTCTAAAATGTTGGTAAAGTTCACTTAGTCTGTTTGGCCAAGCTTTTGGGAGGCCAAAAGTGCTTATTTTTTAAAAGCCAGGTGTTTGGCTTTGGGAGAAAATAAATGCTCTCGGGAGTAGCAACAACAATAACATACCCTATGAAATCTCATAAAGTGGGGTATGTGAAGTAGTGTAGAGTCAGACTGTTTTTCAGAACTTTAAGAAATGTAGCTTTTAAAAAATACTTTTGAGAAAATACACTCAAAAGCACTTTTTAACACTAATTGACGCTCAGAAGTGCTTTTTAAATTAATTTGCTAAACACAAACTGCTTCAGCTCTTCTCAAAATAAGTTGATTTTAGAATCTTGGCCAAACAGGCTATTAGTTTAATTTCTGGAAGCAAAAGAGCCAAACTTTTTGGGGCAGAGGGAGTTTTTGGTAATGTATTGAGTGTTTATAGCAGGATTTCCCAAGTAAGACTGATGAGTTTTGGAAAACAATGTAGACTCTCAGGATTGTGGCGGTTTTGTGAAGCTCTATGTCGTCGGAATTCCAAGACCAGCGGAAGAAGAAGATGTAAGTCTTATAATTGAGTACTCCCTCCATCTCAAATTATCAGTGGTGTGTTCTAGAAATAGTTTCAAATTAAGTTCAAGACAAAATTTATTATTTCCCCCCATTTTTACCCTTAGTACTAATTGTTCTTGAAAACTAAAAACACCTCAATTATGGGTAGATGACACATAGATAGAGTCAAAACACTCCTATTTAATATTTTCTTAAGGGCGTGCAAGAGGGAAGCACTGATAGATAATTTGAGACGGAGGGAGTATTTGGATTTTTTTTTTCCATGTTATGTTACTGTTTTAGTTGTACTGAGTACTGACAAAGTGGGCTTCTGTGTGCTATGAGTTATGCTTATGCGTGAGACTTGAGGCTTTTAATAAGAGCTTAGGTAATAACAACAACGAGAACTACTACTATTACCCTTGGCCCCAAAGTAGTTGAGGTCGGCCATATAGCCTCGGCCCCAAAGTAGTTGAGGTCGGCCATATAAAGCCTCTATATCCATTATGCTTCAATTAGCTAGGCTTCATTCCAATACCTAATAATTGGTTTTTAAAGACAGACAAAATTTTCTATGAAATTAGAGATTCTCGAAATCTCTCATGTAACTTACATTGACATACACATCTCTGACCAAAACGAAATTACTCCCGGAGGACACTATATGTAATGTATGTTTTAGACTTGATTTAGTCAAGTAGAGTCTCACACACATCTTGCACATATTTTTTAACACTAACTTGTTTATTAATGGAGGTTTTTTTACTCATCAAAAACATGTACCAACAACAATTAAACCTTAATCTGTCTAGTTGGTATCACCTACATTAATACCTTGTCTCATTTGGATGTTAGTACAGTGAATACATTGTTAGTGAGTATTTAAATATAAGAATTAACTCACGGTTTTTCATTTTAACAACCAGCTGGAAGAGTACATTAGGTGATGAATATGCTAGTAATTTAAGCAACATACTGTGGTCACAACATCTTCTAAGAATAGGTTGCTTATATATTTAAGATCATGCTGTCATCCCTTTGTCAAGGATCCACTACATATTTCATATATGTTCTGGATATCAATAACTATTTTCTAGTACCTGCTCTGAAACCCAATTAATTTAGATTAGCAGCGAAAATTCTTAGTTTGAGGGACGAATTGAATGTGCTAATATCACTTAACATGAAAAATCAACCACCGCTCATAACTAAAATGTGTAGTTAACAAAAAAAATTTCACAAATGGACATAATTTTTGGTAAGAAGTTATTTGCACGTGTTTACACTAAATCGTACTCCCTCTATTCCATTATAAATGAATTTCTTGAACCAAAAAAAATCAATAACTATTTTGGTTTTTGCCTCAAAACTTATTAAATTGTAAATAAGCTGCAATATCACGAAACAACTATTGTGAAATGGAGTATACTCCTTTATCTTTGGGAATTCTAAGTGCCCTATGTTTTACATAGATACTTCATTTGTCTTGTTAACCACATCAAATAGATATTATATAGGGTGTATTTGGTATGGAAGAGACATTTTCCGGAAGATATTTTTCAATTTTCTCATATTTGGTTGGTCAAATTTTTTGGAGAACAATTTCTTTAGGAAAACAATTTTCTTAAAAATGAGTAAAATGACTTTCCTAATGGAAGTAGAGGGAACAAGTTCCATAAGTGACATTCCAAGTTCATTGTCTAATCCACACCTATCCAACTCCCCCAACCCCCACCCCTTGACCATCCCACCCCACCACCCCCAAACCCCTACTCCCGCCCCCATCCAACACCCCATAGTGTTTTGCTAGATTTTATATAACGCTCTTGAATAATATTTTTTTTCTTTCTTACCCAACACTAAAAAATAAGTAAAAATACCGACTTGTTTCCGAGGAAACATTTTCCTTCATACCAAACTCACCCATAGTATCCTGGTGTTCAATTAAAATCAATCAGCATCACCTCAATCCGAAAGTAGTAGACGTCGACTAATGTTTCCAAATAATATGTACAGAAAAGTTGTAGATATCCATCCCTGTAGGAAGAAAGGGTTAACTACTAGCTTTGGTCCAACTTTAGTAGGGGCAGACTTTTCCCTGTCCAGTGGTCCAGTTACGTTCATTTCACCAGGATGTTAAAAATTTGAAATTTCATCACTCAAGTGCTTGCAGATTCCATATTAATGCATGCCTCTTTCAATTCAGGTTCGGTCTGTTTTTGCTGAACATGGACATATCGTTGAGGTTGTGCGTCTCACGGATAAAAGTACTGGTTTTAGGAAAGGTAAAGGAATGGTGTAACAGTTGCAGTTACCAGGCTATCTGCCTAGTGTACTTACTGTAGTTTACATTGTGGTGTTGCTTTATCAAATGTCATGCCATCCACACCGGGTTTTGTATTACTAAAGCAATTCAAAGCAGTTAAATTGCAATTTAAATATTGTGGATCCTTTAAATTACCAGGATTTAATCTTTCCTCCTCTGTGCAATGTTCTGCTGTTGATGTTCACTATATTCCGTGCACATGTATCATCCTGGAATTATAATATTATATTTTTGACAAGTACAGATATCAGAATAATATTTTTCTATAGAAGGAATAAAAATGAATAATGATTTACACTGCAGAATGCTGTTTTGTGAAGTATAGAATGCTAGATGAAGCTAATAGGGCTATTGAAGCATTCAATGGTCGATATATTTTCCCTGGGGTTAGTTTCCTTATCTGTTGTGAAGTTAGAATAATTTACCCTCTCAAGGATTATTGTTCTCCTCTTACTCGGTTTCTATATATTTCTTGCTTGCAGGGTGAGGTTCCCTTAACAATTAGGTATGCTGATGGGGAACGAGAACATCTTGGTAATTGTTTTTCTGTCTCTGCTTCAATTTATAGATAAATTATATAGGTCTATACCGAACGTGACGATCACGAAATAAACTCCCAGCATTTTGAAGACCTTATCCTTAAATATCCAACTTGAGTTATCATATGCTTTGTCAAATTTTAACTAAAGCAAATTAGCACCCTCCCACTATTTATGTTATCCATCAAACTCACTCCCCACCTGCTATGCAAAGCTCCGTGTATTAAAATTATATTTTCCAAGAATACACTTATTAAGGCTAAGGCTATGCTAAACAATTTTAAGAATAATAACAGAATGAATCCTGGGAATTTCAAAATAATTTTTGATGAACTGACATGGAATATTTTCCCAAGTGTATACAGTTTGAATTTTCAGTTATCTCGTTGTGCCTTTATGTGTTTATTTGCAATGCTTTATTATTTTAATCTCCTCTTTGACCTCTTTTTTCTCTTATTGTAGGAATCTTGGCTGACCACACTCACAAACTTTATGTTGGTGGTCTGAGGAAACAAGCTACTAGAAGA
The DNA here is from genome assembly GCA_029844215.1 of Przewalskia tangutica. Taxonomy (NCBI): domain Eukaryota; kingdom Viridiplantae; phylum Streptophyta; class Magnoliopsida; order Solanales; family Solanaceae; genus Przewalskia; species Przewalskia tangutica. The sequence goes on from CM056740.1 coordinate 55,751,208, forward strand.
GAAATTGAGCATGTATGCTCCACATATTTGCGTTTAGCCATGATCTACCTTTTCCCTTTTGCTCCTTCATTTTTTACTGCTACTCTTTGTTTAATTTGTCCATTGCATATATATATGTGAGGAATCTGCATGAATCATGCTTCTATTCTTGCATGCTAAAGATAAGATGTATTGGGCACAAACTCTAGCTTTTGTGTACTTAGTGCTACTGAATAAAAAGCAACATATATTAATTACTTTTGCAGTAGTGTCATGATTATGGGTTTATCAATTGTAATTTTCATTTATAGGATATTATTGATAAAGATTACAACTTGCTCCATCCCACTTTACCTGACACAGTTTTTGATTTAGCATATAGTAAAGCGCGTCATAAACTATGCCAAATAACAACTTTATTCCATCCTCATGTTTGGAAGACGAGTTCGTATCATGATATTGTATCCTCCTATTAGTCAATGCTCATTTCTTTACCTCTAAAAATATCGTATGAAGTGAATTAAATCCTTAATCTGTATACATGGTCAAATGAAGTCACAAATAAGAGACGGCACTATCTGTTTCACTTTTGAGCCAATGAAAAAGTTTTGAGTTTGTATGCACGCCTTTGCTGGCAGGTATTTTCACCATATGGGTTTATTGAAGAAGTATTCTTAATCCTTGATGAACAAAGACGGCCCCGTGGTATGTAACAACCACTCTCTTCTCTCTCATTATTATTTTGACATCTAATTTGCAGGAGTCTTTGCATTTGGTAACAGCTTGCAAAAATACTCTTACTGAACCTAGTTTTTTTTGTTTTTGAAAAAGGTAACAGTTAGTCTATATATCCACAGGTATACTACATCAAAATATGTAGTCCCCCTTCAGAAGTGTTACATCTTACAAGTTTCCCTCCTTTATTTCACTAGGTTACAACCAATCGAAGGCCGTAAAACTATCTTCTGATTGACCTAACACCTCCTGTTTACACCAAAAGTAATACAGAGCTATACAATTCATCTTAAGTTTCTGAATGCTACTCTGCTTGTCTTCAAAACGTCTCTGATTTCTTTCCTTCCACACTGTCCACCAGATACTTGCTGGGACAATCTTTCATCTCTCCTCCTTCTTTGCCGCATTACCATCCCTGTTCCAGCTCCTCATCACTTCTTTTATGCATCTTGGATTCACCCATTTGATCTTCCTCATGTTGACAAAAATTTGCCAAAGCTGGTCTGTCCACTTGCAGTGTAAAAAAGAGATGGTTAACTGTCTCTGCTTGCTCACCACATAAGTAACATCTTGAACAAGGTGAAATCCTCTTTTGTTCAAATTTTCATGAGTCAACACTGCTTCCTTGGCCAAAAGCCAAGAAAAACAGTTTACCTTGTAAGGAATTTTTGTTTTCCATATCATCCTCCATGGCCATCCTTCCTCCTGTATTCCTGTTGAGTTCAGACTCTTGTATGCAGAATTAACAGTGAAGCTTCCTTTACTCTCGAATTTCCATTCCAAAGTATCACTTTCCCCTGTTTTATTATTGAACTGTCCAACTGTTTCAAAAAAGGCTGCAATTCTTGTCATTTCCCAATCATTCAATTTTCTTCTAAGATTTAGATTCCAACCTTGTCCTGTCCACATGTCAGCCACTGTAGCTTGTTGAGTGGCACAAGATGAGTAAATCTGGATACATTTGCCTCAGAGATGCCTGACCACACCATCTTTCATTCCAAAAAGACACCTTCAGACCATTACCCACTTTGAAATTTGACTTACCTGAGATCAGTGGCCATAAGTTTCTAATGGATCTCCACACACTACAACCATAAGGAGTAGTGACCACTTCTGTCATCCATTTATCTTCCAACCCATATTTTGCAATGATAACCTCCTTCCAGAGTAAGTTATCAGTTGTAGCAAACTTCCACAACCATTTCATCAACAAGCTTTTGTTCTGCTTGGTCATATGGCTGATGCCTACTCCCCTTTCTTTCTTGTTGATGGTCATTTCTTCCCACTTGACTACGTGAAACTACTTGTCTTCATTTCCTTGACAGAAAAAGTCCCTTCTCAGTGCATCGATCCTTTTTATCACATTTACAGGTGTGGGGAACACTGACATCATGTAAGATGGGAGAGCATCTAAAATACTATTCACCAAGGTTAATCTTCCTCCCAACGAGAGATACTGACTCTTCCAGTTTGTCAACTTCTTCTCACACTTCTCTATCACTCCATTCCAAATCCCCTTGGACTTTGTTTTTGCACCCAGAGGCATTCCCAGATATGTTGTTGGTAATTCCCCCACTTTTCCCCCTAATTTTCCAGCGAGAACCTCTACATTTGTGACTTCATTAGTTGGGTATATAAAACTTTTTCCTCAATTGATATGCAAACCTGACACTGCTTCAAAGATGATGAAAATGACCCTTAGTATTAGGATATGCTCTTCCACTGCTTCACAGAAAACTAAAGTGTCATCTGCATACTGTAGGTGAGTAATCTCCATGTTGTTTTCTGCCCTGTTTCCCACTTGGAATCCCCTGACCCAACCCTTTTCCTCAGCTGTGTGAATCAAGTTGCTCATCCCTTCCATTGCCAGGATAAAGAGGAAAGGGGAAAGAGGACCCCCCTGCCTCAAACCCCTCTGTGAAGAGAAGAACCCATTAGGACATCTGTTTATCAAAACAGAAAATTTAACTGTACTGATGCACTGCTTGATCCATCTAGTTCCAAAGCCTATCTGCTGGAGCATATGCACTAAGAAACTACAGTTTATGTGGTCATATGCTTTCTGGATATCTAACTTGCAAAGAATGCCTGGTTTCTGACTTTTCTGTCAGGAGTCTACACATTCATTCTAGTTTTAGACATATTTCTGTGTCGCTATGGCTGCTTCTCTAGTTGCTGCCGACAGTTCAGCTGGTTGTACGTCCTCCTTAATTTACTAATCGAGTGCTGCTTGACATGTTTGATTAATATAGTTGCATTTGCCATATTTGATGCCATTCTTATTATTCATGTTGCCTCTACATAAGTATAATGTCCGCACGCCTACTTCTGGATTGTCTATAACTTGCTCTGTATTTCAACTTTTTCTTCTTGAAGGAAGTGCTTTTGTCAAGTTTACTTGTAGAGACATGGCAGTTGCAGCAATGAATGCGCTAAATGGCACCTGTGTAATTAATGTAAGTTCATGTATTAATGTATATTTCTGGTCTAATCTGAAACCAAATCTCCTTTATCCATTGGCTTGTGGTTCAGGTATGTGAAAACCCGTTGATTGTTCGATTTGCGGATCCAAAGAAGCCCAAGTTGGGAGAGTCGAGGTGCGCATCCTTCTATAAATTTTCCCTTATCTTTGAATGGATCAACAGTTGCTAGTTTAGGATTACCTCTTTTTGTAGGACGATTCAATTACTTTTTCTGAATAAACAAAGTAGTAGTAATTTTGGATGAAAAGTTAAACACAACTTGAAGAAACTAGAATGGAGCTGATACTCCTCACCTACTGTGATATCTGAGATTCTCTTGATTGAGAAAGTTAAGGTGCTTATGATCAGTGTTTTAAAAGGCTTTTCAGGCTTGCAAAACACCCCGAGGCTCACATGTGAGGCTTTGTTTGTGAGGCTTACACCCCAAGCGCCCGATTGGGGGCCCTAAACATGCCTAACACTTGAGGCTTGCCCAACTGTTCCTACACAAATCATGTATCAAATTTCCTAATTAGCAATGTTGACCCTCAAAATTCTTTAACAAATGAATGATAAAAGTGTTATTCTCTATTGGAACTTTTATGAATTTCCGATGTCAATAAAATTATTTACCTTCTAACAAAAATGAATTTCATACAATTGTTTATGTAATTCTTTTATGTAGTTTTTTACTTTTTTTCATAAGTTTATGCTTATTTAATTTTATATAAAAATGTAAAAAGTTAAATATTAAGGGAACTTGCATCTTGTGCCTCAGGACTTACGCCTCACCCCATGTGAGATAAAATGCCTCATTTCATACCTCTGCCTTTTATAATACTGCTTCTACCTCCCAGAGGCATCTTGACAAGCATCTTGTATCTTCTGTAACAAGTGGCTATATATAGTTGTTCCTATCTGACCACTTTCTTCAGTTCTTTTCCGGTGCATTTCTTATGCAAGTCCCGCACATTGGCTAGATTTTAGTTTATCTCGCTTGTATTTTTACTTGCTGATTTCGGTATGTGTAACTTACATCTTGCAGGGTGCCATCGCATATGAATGAGCATTTTAATGGGAATATGGCAGTTAACAGTCTAAACACCAGTCCAGATCAGGTAATTGTTCAATATTCTCCATTAAGTAGATGGCAACATGTTATGAATACGAGTTATACTGTTAGAATGGCCTAACAATTTTCTATTAAGAGCTGTAAGTTTTTTTTTTTTGCGAGTACGTCCGATTTTGTGCTATACAAGATTAATATTTTTACCTATTTGAGGAAGGACCTTAATCTTTTTAGCACAATGCAAATGATCTTGCGTATTTGAAAAACATGCAACCCCCATTAGGAAGGACCTTAATCTTTTTAGCACAATGCAAATGATCTTGCGTATTTGAAAAACATGCAACCCCCATTACAGAATTACCTATGAAAACAATTAGAAGAAAAAGGATGTTTCAAGTATCTGTTGCTTTTTGCAGACTCCAAACAACAGAAGCAATCCTCAGGCAGTTTTCAGCACTCATGTTGGATCAGATAATGTTTTGCCATCAGCTGCATCTTCTGTCAATGCAAGATCTTTAAATGCTGAGATGGTGGAGTCTATAGATTGTGATTGGAGTGAACATATCTGTCCTGACGGATTCTTATATTATTATAACTGTGTGACGTGTGAAAGCAGGGTAAGATTTCATTACTTTGTCCAATTTTTTCGCACTTGATCCCATGCCCCTCAAATGCAATGAATGCCTGAAAACATGCAAACAGTGGGAGAAGCCAGAGGAGCTTGCACTTTATGAAAAGAAATTGGAAAAGCTAGATCTACATCAACAGGATCAGCACAATTTAAGACTTCCAGTCCGTAACACACCAGAAGATTCTCAAATATGTCAGGTACAGCTTTCCTCAGGGGACGAGGAACCTTCCTTTCATGCAGCAGTTAGTGATTTTTTTCAACTTGTTTTCTTAACTTTTGTGGTTTAGGTTTTTATTGGATGTTTCGGATTTGATTTTGTGCGTGAAACTTGATTGTTTTCATCTGTTGACTAATGAAACTTTGTTTTTACTACATTGGTGAATCTTATACTTGATTAGAATAAGTCAATAACCATTATTTTATGGGAGGTTTTTAAGTTTAGTACTCCCATAAAGATGCTCGAACGACATGTGTAAATCTTGAGAAATATAGCTGGAAGTTCTGTGCATGATATGAAGCCGTAGAAAGTAGAAACTATATGTTTGGTGCATAATGATGCATTGACAAACTAAAAGTTATCCTGGTATGATTCCTCATGTAGTGAATTTGCTCACTCTATATATAGAAATCTACAAACCATGAACCAACTCTTGGAAGTGAAAAGCTGGCGCTCATTAGATGCTATGTGGCTATATCTGCAAACAAAATTTTCCAGTCAACTATAATGCAATTTTTGGATTAGAGTTTGACTGAACACTTTATGCGTAGTTCCTTTATCTATAACTATTGATATATTGGACATCAGAGAAGCACACACTTATCTCATTCCTGTTGATAGAACTGCTAGATTACTCCTTGCAATTTTTGGACCCGTTGGAGGAAAAGAAACGCTAGATGCTTTGAGGGGACCTCAACAACTATTTCAATTTTTAAAGCTAATGTCTTTCAAATCTTTTTTGTTGGTGTAAAAATTAAGATGTAAATGATATTTGATTAGTTTTTTGGATTTCCTTGGCTTAAGTTTTGTATAGAAGCCATAATGATACTCCATCCGTTCCATAATAAGTGGTGTTTTAGGCTTTTCATTGGAACATAAGTGGTGCTTTAGGATTTCAAGAAGAAATTGACCTTGTTCTTTCAAAATTACCCTTATTTACATAATCAAGAATTAGTTTTTCTTTTCTAGGTATGAAGTAGGGGCAAGTTAGTAAAACACTCATGATTTTTGTTAAGTAGGAATATGAATAGGATTTGTATATAGTATCGGAAAATGATTGGGATGTAGTGTATATAAATAGGGCTCAATGTAATACACGTGGGCCTTGTCTAACGAACGACTTTTGATTCTTCACTTCAAGGATGTAATAATGTAGATACACAATTCAATAATGATATTTTCTCACATGGTATCAGAACATTGGTGAGATAATTACCGCTGTGCATCATTCCGACGACGTTGAAGAAATAACTCAGTCATCGTGCAATTTTCCGGTGACCTGTGTGGCTGTTCACGTCAATCTTCAGATCTGACGGTGTTGTGTGAAAATCAACACCACCATCAGATCCATAAGGCTCCCGCGACCAAACCCCAAGGACCCCCTCAGGCAGAAATCCCGCACGCACCGGCAAGATTGCTGCCACGCGCTGGCGCGTGAGAGGTCCTACCGGCCTTTTTTCGGCGACATTTTTCTTCCCTCTTGGTCGCCTACTGTTTCCGACCATAACCCATAAAATTTTCTCTGGAAATAGTTGCCGGAATAGTAATTTTTCATCGGAACAATGATTTTTCTGCTGAAACAGTACGATTCCAGCTTTCTTCTATATTTTTCGACATGTCCCTCTATAGTTCAGGTCGCCCAGCCTTCAGAATCAGATCCACCGAGCAATCCTTACCAGCTTTTTTTGCAGATTTAGATCGCCGAGGCAAACTAAATTCTTTTTCCGACAACATTCCAGCCCTATTTAAGGCAGAAGCTTGGTGTTTTCCTTTCTTATTTTTGGTCATATATTTGAAGTCTTGAGCCATCTTACTCGGATTTGATGTTTCCAATTCCAAAAATATTGAAGTTGGAAATTTAAGTCCTATTATTACTTCAGAACCCTTAATAGGGAGATAAAAAATTCTAAAATCCCAGTCTACGAAGAATCGACGAAGAGGCCGCTTTGGAAGATCTCGAATCCTAAGTGTAGTTATTGTCATAGGCTTGGACATAACTCGTGAAGTATATTGATCTCGACCTAAGTGTAGTTATTGTGATAGGTTTGGACACACTCATGAAGTATGCTATTCTCTACGTGGTCGACCACCTGAGAATGCTCATGTTGCTCAGACTGCCACTACATGTAATCAACGAGTTTATTTATCCGAACAGAATATAATGAGTACCTTCCGTATCGAACAAGTAAGCAGACATCTCACAAGTAGCCTCAGTTGCACATTCTAATACCCTTGGATCGTGGGTTGTAGACTCTGGCGCTTCTGATCATATTTCTGGTGATAAATCACTTTTGTCGGGTATTAATTATTCACAGACTCTTCCCCCTATTACTTTAGCCAATGGGATCCAAACAAAAGCAAAAGCCATATCCTCAGTCACTCTAAATTCTGTTCTCTATGTCCCAGGTTGTCCTTTTAATCTTACATCGGTCAGTCGTTTGACTTGTGCCTTAAATTGTGCCATATTATTTCTTGATAATTCTTTTATTATGCAAGACCGCAGTACGGGACATACTATTGGCGTAGGATATGAATCACAAGGCCTGTACTACCTTACCTCTACTCCTACTTCCTCCATAGCAGGTCTGGTTACAAATCCTCCAGACGTAATCTATAAACGATTAGAACATCCGAGTCTGTTCAAGCTACAAATGATGGTGCCTAATTTGTATAGTTTGTCCCAATTAGATTGTGAGTCATGTCAATTCGGAAAACACACTCGCACTACCTTTTCGCGTAATACTGAGAGTCGTGCAGAGTTTATTTTTTTCAGTAATTCATTCTGATATTTGGGATCCTAGTAGAGTCAGTTCACCTTTAGGATTTCATTATTTTGTTAGTTTCACTGACGATTTTTCGAGATGTACTTGACTATTCTTAATGAAAGATCATTCTGAGTTATTCTCTATATTCAAGAGTTTTTGTGCTGAAATACAAAATCAATTTGGTGGTTCTATTCGTACTTTTTATAGTCATAATGCCTTAGAATATAAATCCTTCCAGTTTTCGCGATTTATAACTCACTAAGGAATTATTCATCAAACATCTTGTCCCTACACTTCTCAACAGAATGGGGTAGCAGAAAGGAAGAATACACATCTCATTGAGACTGCTCGCACTCCTCATTGAATCTCATGTTTTGCTTCGTTTTTGGGGTGTTGTAGTCCTCGCGTATTGTCATTTAATTAATCGAATGCCTTCATATTTTATTCAGAATCAAATTTCATATTTCATAGTATATCTTCAGTCATCTCTATACTCTCTTCCTCGTGTTTTTAGGAGCACATGTTTTGTGCATAACCTACCGGGGACAGATAAATTAGCTCCTCGCTCTTTTAAATGTGTCTTTCTTGGGTATTCTTGGGTTCAAAAGTTGTTGCTTTTCACCTGATCTCCGTCAACATCTTATGTCTACCGATGTCACATTTTTTGAGTCTCAACCTTACTTTAAGTCTCTTTCTGATCATCTTGATATCTCTGAGGTCTTACCTATACCTCAGGTTTTACCTACACCGACATTTGAGGAATCTACAGTTACTCCTACATCTCTGGCCACAGTGCCACCACTTTTGACTTATCATCGTCGAGCACGTCCAACATCAGACCCAACATCAAGTCCATATGATTCATGTCATGCGTCAGACCCTGCACCTACTGCAGACTTGTCTCCTCCTGATCAGTCGATTAAACGGTCCACTCGTAATACTAACCCACATTATACCATTTTAAGTTATCATCGTTTATCATCCTGTTATGCCTTTGTATCATCATTGTCCCCTGTACACATTCCTAATTCTACTGGTGAAATCCTTTCTCATCCCAAATGACGACAAATTATGATTGACGAGATGTCTGTTTTACACATGGTACTTGAGAGTTTGTTCCTCTTCTCTCAGGTAAATCTATTATTGGTTGTCGTTGAGTTTATGCAGTTAAAGTTGGTTCGGACGACTAAGTTGATCATCTTAAGGCTTGCCTTGTTGTGAAAGGGTATACACAAATATTTGGACTTGATTACGGTGATACTTTTTCTCCCGTAGCTAAAATAGCATCTGTCAGTCTTTTTCTATCCATGACTGTTGTCCGCCATTGGTGTCTTTATCAATTTGGACATTAAAGAATGCTTTTCTTTATGTTGATCTTCAGGAGGAAGTTTATATGGAGGTGGTTTTGTTGCTCAGAGGCAGTCTAATCTAGTAAGTCGATTACGTCAATCGCTTTATGATCTGAAACAGTCTCCTCTAACTTGGTTTGATAAATTCAACACAGTAATGCAGGAGTTTGGCATGACTCGCAGTGAAACAGATCATTCCGTGTTTTATCGACATTCTGCTCCAGATATGAATATTTATTTGGTGGTTTATGTTGACGATATCGTTATAACTGACAATGATCAAGATGATATCACTAGTTTAAAGCAACATCTTTTTCAGCATTTTCAGACTAAAGATCTCGGCAGAAGTATTTTTTAGGTATTGAGGTTGCCCAATCCACGCCAGATATTGTTATTTCGCAACACAAGTATGCCTTAAACATTTTTGAAGAGACAAGAATGATGGGATGTAGACCCATTGACACTTCTATGGGTCCGAATGCTAAACTCCTGTCAGGACAGGGGGAGCCTCTCAATGATCCTAGAAGATATAGGCGGCTGGTTGGTAAGTTGAATTATCTCACAGTGAGTAGACATGGCATTTCGTTTTCTGTGAGTGTTGTAAGTCAGTTTATGGATTCTCTATGTGATAGTCATTAAGATGCAGTTATCCGCATTCTGCAATATATTAAGTCAGCCCCAGATAAAGGACTGCTTTTCGAAGATCGAGGTCATGAGCATATCATTGGATATACATACGCTGATTACGCAGTATCACCCTCTGATCTACGTCCGGATATTGTGTGTTAATAAGAGGTAATTTGGTGTCCTGAAAGAGTAAGAAACGGAGTGTTGTTTCTCAATCTAGGGCTGAATCAGAATATCGAGTAATGACTGTAGCAACTTGTGAGCTAGTTTGGATTAACCAGTTGCTCAGAGAACTAAAATTTGGAGAAATTAGTCAAATGGAACTTGTGTGAGATAACAAAGCGGCCCTTCATATCGTGTCAAATACGGTATTTCATGAGAGGACTAAGCACATTGAGATTGACCGTCACTTTGTCAGGGAAAGGGAAAAGATACTCTCCGGAGATATTGTTACTAAATTTGTGAAGTAGAGTGATCAGTTTGCAGATATTTTCACCAAGTCACTCAGTGGTCCTCATATTAGATATATCTGTAACAAGCTCGGTACATATGACTTGTATGTACCAGCTTGAGGAGTGTTAGAATATGAATAGGAATAAGACATGTATATAGTATCCTACATGGAAAAAGACTATGATGTAGTGTCTATAAATAGGGCTCAATGTAATAATGTAGATACACAATTCAATAATAATATTTTCTCCCATATTTTCTCACAATTTTCTAGGAGTGAACGATTTTTTAAGGGGCGTGGATAAGCTAAAAACACCACTTATTATGGAATGGAGGGAGTATTATCATCACTTCATCCGGATGAAAAAAGATTACTCCTTTTGTTCCCCTCTTCCCAGGGGATTTATCACAATGAACCTCTTCTCTATTCTGTTTACCATATGACAGGTAAGAAGTGGATGTTCTGACTGCTTCGTTTCCCAATTAAGAATTATATTCTTGGCTTTATTTGTTCTTTGATAAAGCGGTATATGTTGTATGTTCCTTGGATATATAGGCCGTTTTTGGAGGTCAGACTCCGATTTCAGCTCAGTCTCTTACCGGATTTATCAAAGTATATTAAGCCAATCATTAATAGTTTTATCTGGATGTTGCGTATTTTATCATCCCAATAATTGCTTTTGGAACAAAGGAATTATTCAGTCTGATGATCTTATGTGTTTTCTGAATTTTCAGGGACTCGAAACAGCAAGTTCAACTGTTCCTCTCGCTTGTGTCTAAACAACAAGTGATTAGAACTAAAGCATATGGTATTGGACATTGCACATTTTAACATCTCAAATTACCTTTGGAACAAAGGATTTTTCATTGTGGTAACATTATATGTGTTATCCAAATTTTCAGGAACTTGACACAGCAAGTTCAACGGTTCGTCTGGCTTTTGTCTAAACGGAGTTGTTTTTCATTAACCGAAACGTATGGTATTGGCATTTCAATTCCAACTGATGCTAGCACTGAGGGAGCATTGCGCAGGTTCTGGTTATTCAGAGTGAGCTAATCTGTACCACCTTTCAATTGCTTGAGATTTACTGTGAGCTTTATTACTACTGTTAGGGCCTTTCCCCAATGGGAGTGGGGAGAAAATATGTTCTGTATAGTTGTACATTTGGTCTAAGCTTTAGGTTTCCCCCCCTTACTCTTTGTGTTAGTATTAAATTATTACTATTACGGATGTTTAGATAGCTGACTTCCAACTTGTTTGGGACTGAGCCATAGTTGTTGTACGGATGTTCAGATACCTTTCTCGGCCTTTTGGCTAAGATCAAGTGTACTAGTACAGATGTTAGGTTGAGTATAGAACTTCTGGTTCTATAGAAACTAATTTTTTTTATAATATTTGATCTTAAATGGTACAACATAGCCAGTGGGGATTCATATAGTTGACACTTGTTTGCTTGGAATTGAGACGTAGTTGTACAATTGTTCGGGCTGAGAGTAATACACATGGTGCATGAATTGGATTATCAAAGTATCGATGAGCATTACTCTAATTTATAGGAAATGGCCAATCTAAAATGTTGTAATTAGTTTTAATGGTAATTATTTTGTCCTCTAGATTGTAAATCATGGCATTCGATCTTAGTTCTAGAAAGTAGACTCAGTTTCGTCTTAAATTAAAATTTCATCACATTCGTTAGTCACCAAATTAATTTGATCTTTAACTTTGATTTAGGTAACCGTTTGAATGATATTGGCAATGTTTTTTTACCATTTTAGTTTGATTATTGCCCTTCTTTTATTTTTGGATCTCCCGCACCGAACTGATTTCATAATAACAAGAACATATTCAGTGTAGTTTTATAAGTGGGGTCTGAGTGGGTAGGATGTAATTTAGGGCTATCCAACGGGGCCGGATGGGGCGGGGTCGGGGCTGGAGGGGCATGGCGGGGCTGGGGGCTGGAGGGGTCTGCCACCGCCCCGTCCCAATCCAGAGGGGGTTGGGGTCGGGTGGAGTCATTTTTTTATTTGTCTTTAAATTAAATAAAGAAATAACACACACACAACAATATAGTTTAATAAAAACATCACAAGACTGTTTTTGTGCCCCCTTATATTATTTGACTAGAAGTATGATTTTTTTGGGTAATACAATTTCAAAATTGCAACTTCGTGATATTGAAAGTTGTAAATAAATAATATAGTAAAATTACAATTAAAAGAATTACATTTTAAGAAACGCATTTTCTAGTTTCTTTATAATTTCTTGTGGTTCTTCGGTTGGAATTGGTATATCTTGGTCAAATTGGTCGACGTCGCTTGCACATCCGTCGGATAAGATTTTGTTGTAGTTGTAGTCTTCTTCTCGCTGATCTCCGGTTGGCCGCACCTCCTATGCTCATCGAATTCGATCATGAATAGATCGCAATCTCTAATGAGTCTCCTGCCAATGAATGTCTGTGCTCCCCTATTTGAAATCTTCCCGCAGAAAATACGCTTTCAGACGCTGTTGATGACGCTTGAATGTTCAACACATCTCGGGCCATCTTTGCTAGTGTTGAGAAATTCTTCTTTCTCCCTCCAGTATTTTAGCAAGTCTTCACGTCCCTCTTCATTTTCAATTGCTTCATACGGTACAACACCCTGCAAAACAAAAACATCAAACTCGCTAACTTGGTTAGAAATGGTACCACTAAACATTCTCTGTTTGAGGCTTTGAATACTAGCCGCAGAAACAACATGTCGTTTTTTAGGTTGTGTTGAAGAAGAAGAAGATGACATGGAAGCCGGTTGGTTGCTAACACTTTCTTGTTGGTAATGCGTATATACTTTTTTACATTCATCTTTAATGCTAGACAACACTTCTTCTCTAGTTTTTTTAACAAGTGGTGGGTCATTTGGATTTTTAGGAGTTGAAGGTGGTAGTATATCTATGCAATCGTAAATAGTTTCAATAAGATTTTTACAACCGTCTATTTTAATAGACGAATTTAATACAACACTAATAAAAAATATTGGGGGAATAGGAATAAAATATTTTTTCATTTTTATAAACATTTTTTAATAAGTGCTTTATAAGCTGGTTTTGTCATATATTCATTAAGTAATATAAATATTAGAGCTATATAAAATAACATTGATGAAATAGTAGGATAATAAATACCGGAAAATTCTTTAGTAGCTAGATAATTTTTTTCTAAAAATGTATTAAGTTCTAAATTGTATCCCAATCGGAATCTATAAGCATATCATTAGGATTTCGATTACGGGCGTTAAAAAATTGGGTTATAGGTTGTCTATACTCATAAGCAACATGTAGTTGGTTGTATAAAAAATTTCATCGCAACTAATTTTGATAATTCTTCCATATCTTTCATTTTATCGTATTTAGGGCCTACAACTGCCCCCGTCATAGGGTCAATTTGACCATGTACCTGGTGCGGGACAGTATGTGAAGCTTGTCCCGATTGAGAGGGCATTGTTGACTCACCCGTCATTTGAGCTTTATATTCATCCAACCTAGCTTTGTGTTTGGTATTCAAATGCGTAGTTAAATCTCCCGTCCCGCTCTGACCTTTTCCCATTTTAAATTTATAAACAATTTTACAAATTTTGCATGTAACAACTTGATTTTGTACGTATCTATTAAAAAAAGCTCATACATGTGATTTTAATTTTCGTTCTGGTGGGCCTCATACTAGGGGGAATAGGAAGCGTTCCAGTTTGAGGTGCATTAGTTGACGTGTCATCTAGATTAGTTGGTGTGTCATCTAGATTATCTTCTAAATTAAACTCTTGTTGATTTTCAGAAAATAGTTCATCGTCTAAATCTAATGGTACTTCAGGAAAATGTTCAGTATCATAAAATCATCATGTCTAGGAGGAATATGATGACTAGAAGAAGGACCCTTGCCCTTGTCAAGCTAGTTGCCAACTTCACTCTCAATTTCCAAATGAATAAATTAAATTGAATATTTAGAAGACAATATAAAGAGAATGAGAGATAGATTGAGGGATTATTAGAGAGATTGTAATTGTAGGAAAATTTGTGAGAAAGAATTAAGTATTTATAGTTGAAAAAATTGGGTTAAAGTATAAATATAATAACTTAAGGTTAAAAATAAATATTAGGGAGTAAGGGGTTTGGGGGATTTGGCCGTTGCAACTGGCCAATTGGGCAAAGCCGTTGTGTAACAGCTAGAAGGGGTCGGGGTTGGGCGGGGTGAGTAAATGTCGGGGTCGGTTTTTCTCGGCTCGTGCAATATCGACATCGAATCTGGGTGTCTGCAGAGTGCAGGCGAGGGGCGGGCGAGTCGGTATGGCTTCGGGGCGGGGTCGGTATACCCCGCCCCGTTGGACATCCTTAGGATGTATGCAACATATACCCCTACCTTTCATGGGTGAAGAGATTTTGTTGCGATATTTCTAAGTGCTTACGCAAGTGTACATATCGTTCAAGTAATGAAGATCTGTAAGACCGAGTTATCGTCCACAGAGACTGGTTTATTAAGTACCGATTATCTATTCTATGGTATCTATTTGGTTGACGTTCTTTAGTTTGAGAATTATAACTAAGAATTATAACTAAGTGCAGAAAATAAATTAAAGATTATAATACTTTGGGTTTATAACAATTATGAAGGAAATATAGCTTCCAATCTCCTCAACTATTCACTCTTTCACGTGTTAATGCAATGCTAATGACTCCTCTTCTTATTAAGATAACAAGTTAACTAATCTGTCATTATATTCCGGTTAGGACATACAAGAGCTCAACCTTGTGCAGAAACCTTCTATATTTCTATGATATATTTTACCACACAGGAGGATTAAGAACAATAACCTTAATTACTACACAAGTATCGGGGTACTTTCGTTCACAATTTTAACCTATGTTTAAACAATTACAACATATTCAAATCTCCTCTCTCGGATCTCGATTCGAAATCATACAAGTTATGACAATTAATAGCTAGTTAATTATCAAACAATCATAACAATATTGAATAAATCTTAATACGCTGAAGAAGAAACCAATAGCTAATGCATTAACTATATGAAATGACTTCAAGAAGATTCGATGGAAAACCCTACCAAAGTAATTAGCTCCTAAACATTGTCATGTCAAGAACTAAATTACAATCCAACATAAACTGAAATAAATAAAACAGAAAAGAAAAGAACTTGAACCAAGTTGTCTCCAATCTTGTGTCCTGCCTCCTTTCCTAGCCTCCCAAAGTATGCTATTGAATATGTACAAGATGCCTCCATAAGGTCAAGATTTAGGAATTTTATAGTTAAGAAAAATTGCATTGCGGACCCTGAAAACGTGTCAAATTTGGCTCAAAATCGGAAAAACGCGCCTCAGCGCTGCCCTCGGTCGATAAAAATCAGAGCTTGCAGGAATATTGGCCGCGACGCTGCTGCCAGACGCCGCGGCGCCTGCGACGTCAATTTTCGGTTTTTCGTCGTTTTTCGTCCAGACTTCGTCAGATTTCTTCTATACTTTCTGGGACTTCTTAGGATGCATTTCTTAGGCTTTTCTTGTGCAATTGCATCCTCAAAAGTAGTATCTTCTCCTTTATAACCGCTGTGATATAAAAGAAAGAAAAACACACCTAACACTATACTAAACGCGAAATAAAAGAGTAAAATACTAACTAAAAAGGACTCAAAAGAGTGTATAAAATAGTAAAATACACTCAACAGGTTTCCGATAGACCTTCGGCTCGAAAGAAAAGATAAGGATGTGAAGCATGTTATCAAGAAAAATATGACATTAAAATAGTAAGATAAAAGCAAATGAGGTAACAGATAATAATACACATTGAAAAAAAGAAACTACGTGATTACTAACCACTATCGCTAAATAAGGAGACTACTCGGCTACCTACTTTTTTTGTTTTTTTTGTTGCCGAAGGAACCCGCAGCCGCTGCTCTTTCGAGTGCGCACAGGGTGCTACCTACTTTTGATTGTATCTTTTAATTTAACGTTGTGGACGATATCATATTAAAAAGTATGTCTGACTATAAAGGGAAGCACATAGTTAAAGATTTATGCTAAACTATTACTTATCGAGACTTTGAGAAAAGGAGGTGCATGTAGGTCTTTTTTTAATTTGACAAACTAGTGATTTTTTAAATGCGCTTACAATTTTATTTTGTTAATAAACAATTATGTAAAAAGGACAAACTAAATATGAAGCTAAAGCGAGCTTCACGTTATAAAGTATTCTGATAAGAGAATACTATATTAAATATACACACGTAACTTTCCATTAAAAATATATACTATAATCATTGAAAAAAATGTTGGATAATCAGTTTTTCCCTGTCAAATGTAATGAATATGAATTAAGAGAGATATATGCTAAATGCTACTAATATAAGATTTTTTGAAATTTGATTCTTACGTTGAACAATTTTTCCAACTCGCAAAGCTACGTAGAGCTATCATCATTAGGGTGGGAGGTATAAGTTCTGCAGGTTCGATTGAATTCAATAATTTTTATTAAAATAGTCTATTGTATTAAAAATTTATTAAATATATACATATTAAATTTAGAATTCAATTATTACACACTTCGTCCTAATTTAAGTATTTTACTTTTATTTTTGATCTGTCCAAAAAAAGAGTGATTCTTTCTACATTTAGTATATTGACAATTCAAACATTTTTCATGATAAAGTTATAAGATTCAAAAGATATTTTAGTATATTACACACTTTAATTTAGAACCACAAGATTCAAAAATCTCTTTTTATTGCATAAGCTTTGTGCCCAGTAAAATTAAGACTCTTAAATTGAGACGGAGGAAGTAACACTTAAAGTAGGTGCAAGTGCAATTTGTTGTTATATGGTTAATATGAATCCAGTAATTTTTGTTATGGAGTACAAGTTTATGTGTAAAAATTCAATAAAATTATAATAAATAGAGTAATATATATGAACACAAAACGCTTAGATAAGTAGTTAAAGAATCTTAAAAATCGAACCCACAAAACTTAAATCCTGAATTCATCTTTAATTTAAAATCGTCGTTCTAAAATTCAAAACCCCAAAAACTTGTGAGTTGTGATTTGTAGAAACAAGGAAATGGGAAATGTAACAACAAAGTAATTGTCTTGCTGAGTCGATTGGATGAACAATCTATCTTTAAGATAATATTGTCCCGTATATCCTTTCAACGGCGTAATGACAATTTATCTCCAAAAATAAAACAACAATCAAATAAATGAGCAAAGAGAATTCAAGTGTTTGCTTAGAAAGAAAGACCCTTGAGTGTTTGTGATTGCAAGAGAGGAAGATAATTTCAGAGAATTGTTGAGTGTAAGGTGTTTATGCAAATGAGCCCAAGGCTCCATTTTATAGTGTAGAAAAGATGGTCTTCCACATAGCCAAGTAATGACCAATAAAGATCATGTAATGGCCATGAATGTGGAGTAATAATTCAGCCAAATAATGGCTGAATTCATGAGCCAAATAATGAAGAGTTAATGCTCCAAAGTCAGCCCAAAAAATAGTTTCCGTTCATATTCCAACGGTCTGAAACATCCACAGCGCCACAGCCCTGCAGACTGGCACCGAGGCGCCGAGACTTCAGAGAGTGGTGCCGAGACTTCAGGGAGTGGCGCCGCGGCCCTGCAGACTGGCGCCGCGGCGCCGAGACTCCCACGACATTTTCCAGACTCGTTTCATCTTTTACACTTTATACACGTCTTCCTTTCATTTACCAACGTGAAACCATTGTTATTTGACCAATAACCATCTATTATTTTACGTCTCAAACAATTCGTATACGTACCAATATCTCTTTCACTTAAGAAAATTACGATCCTTGACACTTTATGTGCACGTGTGTGAAAACCAAGTTTCCGACGTGTGAGGCCCCAATTGTTCGAGTCATAATTTAATAGGATTTTATTTCACATTTAGTAAATTTCCATCAATCCCCTCTTGGAAGAGATTTTGGCGCGTGTACATGATGCATTTCGAGTAATCACTCAGCGGACCGATGTTGCATCTGGAGAGGTAGCCGGAGCTTTGAACCTTCCATAGTAGAATACCATTGGACATATTTACTGCGCGGTGAACGTGATGTCTTGAACCGTCAGTGTTTAGTATATGCCAAGACAATGGTACCAACACAACACCTTTCCTACTCAATCTTTCTAATGTTTTGTCCGTCGTGGACACCCTTGGATTCTTAAATGCGTTCATTTGAGGCGGCCTGTCCTCGCACTTAAATAGGTGATCTCATATAAGGTATCCTGTAATACCCCGCTACACAAACGTTAGGAACCATTAAAAATTTCCCCTACCTAACCTCAACTATTTAGGATCATTAAAGGTTTGGAAATTTATCCTTTACCCTTCTTGCATGTAGCACTTTTTGTCTATCACGGCAACGACCTTGGATTATGTTTCTTAAGAAAGATACATTATCCAAAGTTCTCTTGCTTCCATCGAAGCGTTCACGGAACCTTTACAGTTTAGTTTTCTCATTAAACCTTACTCCTGGGATCTCCAGTCTGTAAGGTTGGGTGTCCACTATATTGGTTCATATATTTGGGTTTTAAGCCCATTCCCATAGACAGGCAGAACATCTGATCTCTGTTCATTCCCTTCGTCAAGGGATCTGCAACATTTTCCTTTGATTTTACATAATCAATGGTAATAACACCCGAAGTAATCAGCTGCCTAACAGACTCATGTCTCCGTCGAATATGACGAGACTTGCCGTTGTACATAAAACTTCATGCCCTTCCTAGAGCCGACTGGCTATCACAGTGGATCATTACAGAGGACACAGGTTTATTCCAACATGAGACATCATCTAGAAAACCATGAAGCCATTCAACTTCTTCTCCCGCTTTGTCTAAAGCGATAAATTTCGACTCTATCGTGGATCGGGCAATAAGGGTTTGCCGAGAGGATTTCCAAGACACAGCTCCACCACCAATTGTAAAAATATATTCGCTGGTGGACTTCATATCGTCGCTATCAGATATTTAGTTTGCATCACTGTACCCCTCTAGTACATCTGTATATCTCGAATAGTGTAACCCGAAATTTAGCGTGAACTTCAGGAATCGTAGTACCTATTCAACGCTTTCCAGTGATCCTCACTCGGATTTCGGGTAAACTTAGCCAGTTTATTGACTGCATAAGCGATATCTGGTCGAGTGCAGTTTGTGAGATACATCAAACTCCCAATTACCCTTGCGTATCGCTCCTAGCATATAGGTACACCAAAATGCTTGTCAATCTTTTGACTTCCATCCAATGGTATCCTTACTGGTGAACTGTCAAACATCTCAAATTTCTTCAGCACATCTTCAATGTAGTGAGATTGAGACAAGACCAGTCCATTAGATGTCTTAGAGATCTTGATCCCTAAGATGACATCTGCGACACCCATATCTTTCATGTCAAAACATTGGTTTTTAGCACATTCTTAGTCTCTAGGATTACCCTAGAACTGCACCCAGTGATCAACAAGTCGTTCACATAGAGGAATGTTATGCTTAATGAATTGGTCATTACCTCTTCATGTAAACACACTTGTCACACTTGTTAATAGAGACCCCCTTCGATAATAGGGTACAATCAAATTTCTCGTGCTATTGTTTAGGGTCTGTTTCGGCCTGTACAATGATTTGACAAGTTGTTTCTTGTTCTGGAACCACATACCCCTCTAGTTGGTCTATGTATATTTCTCCTTCCAAATCATCATTTAGGAAGATTATCTTGACATTCATTTGATGTATTTCAAGATCCCGTAAGGCGGCGATGACTATGAACATACGTATGGATGTCATTCTTGACACTGGAGCGTAGGTGTCGAAGTAGTCAAGGCCCTCCTTTTGGTGATAACCCTTGACTACCAACCTAGCTTTGTATTTGTCGATAAATCCATTGGTATTGTTGGTTCTCAACCTTTATTTTTGTGATGCTTAAATGCTTTAGAAGCTCCGTCTCTACTTTTAAGTAAGTAAAGGCAGCACAACCTAGTGCCATCATTCAAGAAATTCACAAAGTATTTGTTCCCCCCTCTAGCTTGAGCGAACTTTACAACACATATGTTGATATGTGTGAGTTCTAAAGGAGCGGTTTTCCCTTTTGACGGATCTAAGGGGACTTTTTGGAGAGTCTTTGCCTCTATGCCCACCTCACACTTATGTTGAGGGTTTATGTCAATAGACATCAATGATTCCAACTTTACCAATCTTAGTATAGATTAATAGTTAACACGTCTAATCTATGATGCCATAAATTAGAAGACATAAACAGGTAAAAGGAATGCTCAGTTTTATTAATATTAAAGAAAAACATTGTAAGTGCAGTGTTTGCCTTAAGGAGCCTTCACAGGCGAATTTCCTCAAGTATAAGGCATTACATGAGTGACATTAACTTTAAAGAGGCATTCATAGACGAAGTTCCTACCTACAAAAGTTCCATTTTCGTGATTACAAACTTGTTAGCCTCGAATACTAGCCTAAAACCACCATTGACCAACACAGGTCCAGAAATTAAATTCCATCGAATTTCTGGGACATGCATCACTTCCTTTAGAGTCAGCTCCTTTCCGAACGTCATTTTTGAGGACTATCTTTCCTAACCCCAGCACATTGGAAGAAGAATTGTTGCCCATGAACAACTTTTTATCCGTAACTGGTGTATATGTGGAGAAGACATCTTTGTTGAAACAAATGTGGCGCGTAGCACCTGTATCCAGCAACCATTGTGTTGGATTCTCAACAAGGTTGACCTCTAGCACAACTGCTGAGAATTCTTCAATCATATCGTCTAAGAGCATGTCTTCGACGATGTTTACCTTATACTTGCCTTTTGCCTTATCATATTTTTGCTTGCGGCAGTCTTTGACTATGTGACCAACTTTACCACAATAGTTGCAAGTTCCCTTAAACTTTTCAGTTGTTTGGGAATTGACTTCCTTCTGGAACTTCCGCTTCTTGCTTGAGTTCCCTTTGACTTCCGTCAGGTTTGCCTTAGCCTCAGCGGGTTGTTTCCCCTTAGGCATGACTTTCTTATTGTCCTCCTGAATATGGAGTTTGACAATAAGTTCATCTAAGGTCATCTCCTTTGTTTTGAATTTTAGATAGTTCATAAACTCAGTCAACGAGGGAGGCAACTTCTCGATCAACGCTCCAACCAAGAATTGTGCGTTGGACTTCAATCCTTCCATATCCAGGTGATGTAGAATCATTTGAAATTCCTGGACTTGAGATGACACACTTTTGTTATCCACCATTTGGAATTTCAGGAATTTCCCAATGATGAACTTCTTGCTACCCGCATCTTGGGTGTTGTATTTCTTCTGAAGTTTGTCCCATAACTGTTTGGCAGTTTCAACGGTGGAGTACACCGTGTAGAGAGGATCAGACAAACAATTTAGAATATAGTTCCTACACATGAAATCATTATGTTTCCATGCTTCACGAACCATCATCATGTCGTCAGCGACATGGTTACCTTGGCCCCCTCCCGCCAAATCATTTGGCTGAGGGTCCACGTCTTCCCCAACTAGTGGAGGGTCTTCGGTTAGAAAACGTGACATTCCCATATCCGTAAAGAAAAATAGCATCTTTTGTTGCCATTTTTTAAAGTGAGCACCCATGAACTTTTCAGGACGTTCATGGTGGAAACCAGCGGGTGTCGGGGCATAGGCGCCCCCTTGAGCAGTTGCAAAGGCGTTGGGAATGCCTTTAACAGGAACATATATGTTGTTGACGCCTTGGGAAGGAGCATAGGAACTGTAAGTGCCCGGAGCAGTAGTAGAGACATTGATTGTACCAAAACCTGTGTTGACACTAGTTGTGCCAAAAGCTGTGGTGGCACTTGAAGTGCCAAAAACAGTGGTAGCACTAGAAGTGCAAAAAGCAGTGTTTTGGAAGGCATTAGGAATACCAGGATTAGTTGGAGTGTAGGAAGTGTCATCGCCTTGAGTGGTGGGATTGAAGGCATTGAGATTGCCTTGAGAATTGGCGTTGTTCATAGCGTTGAATTGATCTTCAGCAGACATGTTGTTGTTGAAAAATCGAATATTATCTTAAAATTGTGAGTTGTGATTTGTAGAAACAAGGAAATGAGAAATGTAACAACAAAGTAATTGTAGTCGATTGGATGAACAATCTATCTTTAAGATAATATTGCCCCGTATATCCTTTCAACGGTGTAATGACAATTTATCTCCCAAGATAAAACAACAATCAAACAAATGAGCAAAGGGAACTCAAGTGTTTGCTTAGGAAGAAATATCCTTGAGTGTTTGTGATTGCAAGAGAGGAAGATAATTTCAGAGAATTGTTGAGTGTAAGGTGTTTATGCAAATGAGCCCAAGGCTCCATTTTATAGTGAAGAAAATATGGTCATCCACATAGCCAAGTAATGACCAATAAAGACCATGTAAAGACCATGAATGTGGAGTAATAATTCAGCCAAATAATGACTGAATTCATGAGCCAAATAATGGAGAGTTAATGCTCCAAAGTCAGCCCAAAAAACAGTTTTCGTCCATCTTCCAACGATCTGAAACGTCCACAGCGCCGGGGCCCTGTAGACTGGCACCGCGGCGCCGAGACTTCAGAGAGTGGCGCCGCGTCCCTGCAGACTGGCACCGTGGCGCCGAGACTTCAGAGAGTGGCGCAGCGGCCCTTGTTGACACCCAATTTTGTCCCTCTCTTCAAATCATTTACCTAAAATTAAAACTAATTTTAAACATCACAAAATAACTTATAATAATACATATATAAATAAACAATTTAATAATGGCGTTGCATTTTATAAAAGCATTAAGCACTCCTTAAATATCATATCCGCATTTGTCATTTTAATAAAATAAATTTTATTCATAATTTAAACCCCCACTTATTTTCCATTAATTAAAACTAATAAAACACCTAAAATCATATAAAACAAATACACTTAAACCCCATTTATTTATCACTAATTAAAATACTCCATAAAACTCTACCCAAATTAAAACCACCAACCCAAATAAATTCCCTTTAAATTAGGCCAAAACCTTTTAATTTCCACGAGCCAAAATCTGAAATACCCAGCAGCCCATTCCCTTTATTTCATTTACCTCTCCAAATACACCTAAACAAAAAGAAACCCTAACATCTCCTAAATAAAATAAACGAACCACCCCAAATCAGCCCCTCATCATTTTTACCATTACGAAATCTCACAAAATATCCACAAGATCATCCCTCTCTTACCATAAACGAATTTGTTACACCCCGTAATATCAGAGCTACTAATTGAGAACTTGATTAAGGATTTAAGATTTGAACTTTGGAAGGAAAGAATTATTACATTTTCTTAAGAAAAAATTTCAGAAAAAAATGTGACGACGGGAAAAATTATTAACTTGGAGTTTAATAATTATAATTTGATTTATGGGATTAGTATTGAATTGTGAAGTATCAGAATTAATAATATGGGGTCCGACAAAAATTTCACAATTTTGCGGGGCCCTTCGATTTTAAGATATTTTGGATATCTAGATATTTATTAAAAAGGAAATTTTGACCAATGGGAGGGTGACATGTGTCCCTCATCCACTTGTCCACTTGTCTTGTAAGGGAAAAATATCTATATAGAGAAAGAGATGAAAGACTTAGCCATTTTTCACATTTTCATCTTCTAAACTTTTCTCTTCCCTCTCGCTTAGCTCTAAATTTCAAAAATTCCAAGAAGTGATTATTATCCAAGATTAAGACCCTTAATCAAGTCTTAAACCAAGTTAACTCTCCAAGAACCAAAAACCTTGGGTTGGCCGAAAATGGTGATGGAAACCCTAGCTTGTTCATCGACTTTTTGGAGGTAAAACGTGAAGGGAAGTTGGTTATAAGGTTGTAGTGGATGCATGGAAGTGATTGGAACTTGAAGAATAGGAGCTAAGAGTAACCTAAGGACCGACTTTTGCGCGGACTGTTTTGGACGACTTTGAGGTAAGATTTCGTCCTCCTCTTGTTGTAATTAGATATTACATGTTGTAGTAATGTATAGATGAGCCTGTGCTAAAAAGAATGAAGATTAAAAAGTGTTTGAATCATTTTTGAGTGTTGGGCCGAGAATGGACTGTTTTGGTCCCTTTGGACTTCGTTGGTTATTGTTGTTGTTATCTTCACCTATTACATGTTAAAATAGAGTAATATGATTGTAGATAAGTTGATATGTCATATATAGAGGTGTTGGAACTTGAATTGGAATAAAATGGATTAAGGAAAGAGTTATCAGATTGTAGTTGTTGGCCGTAGAATCTATAAAACTGTTGGATATTGTCGTGCAGTTTTTATGGACTGTTTTGTGGCATTATTAAACTGGAATTTCAGTGGACATTATGTATGTTTAATGTGGTAAATTTCTAATGAAAGTCTAAGAGATTAAGGGTATAAAAAAATGTTAAAAGGCTTCACATTTTACCCTTGTTGTTGTCGGATTTTGGACTGATTTTGTGGACTGTTTTACATGGATTAAGGGGATAAATTTTACACGTCAAGTAGGCGTGTAATCCCTTTGGTTAACTGTTGGTTGTGCCCTTAATTGTGGCTTGTTTGTTGTTGAATTTGGGGCCTTGGAAAAGGTGGAAAAGTACGTATAAACGGGGGAAGTGCTGCCCAAATTTTCGTAGAATAAGAGGACTTTTACTTAGTATTAACCTACTCTAATAACCTTGAAGTTGATAGAAGTGTTATTGTATTTATAGGTTGAAGTACCTAATCAGGACGTATTCTACTTGTCGTGTTGGTTAGTCGTCAATGAGGTATGTGAACCTCTTCCATCTCTTTTGGCATGTTCTTCGTGTGAACCATAACTGTGGTATTGTTTCAAAGGTTATTCTACTCTTAGAAGTTAAGAAGTATTCTTGTTATAGATTCTATGCTAAAGACATGTCTAAATTATTCCTAAGTCCTTGTCAAGTCTTATGGAAGATGTTGGTAAGAGCTTTTAGTAAACATTGGAGTCGAGTTGATCTTGCTAGTTACATCACTAATGAGAAAATGTATCGAACAAGCCATTGCAGCGTTAATGAAAAAGGAATCGACAATCTATTATATTCATCTACATAGAAACTAAGATATAACCAGTTCGTTTTACACTTTCTAGGTTCACAACTGATTATATAAGATCATTATTAATATATAACCTACTAATGATCCATAAAATGGATTAATTTGCCAATTCGGATCAGTTATCACCATGCAAATGTTTCCATAATGTTAGCCAGAGGAGCGAGACAAATTAGATTATCAAGTTGGTACAAACGACGAGTGGATCCTATACTTGACTTGATCTTTATAAACTGAGCGGATCCTAATCCTTAGTGATATTTTCCCTTGATAGTACTTTGGGTTTTATAAAAGGAAAGTTGTTTACCTATTCGTTTGATAATGCCTTGAGTTTTTCTAAAAAGATAGTTCATTCTAATTGTGCTAATGAGAGTCAAAGATGATTTAAATTGTATATAGTTGCTTGTGATAGCTATAGGTGTACAGTCCTTTATATTCACACCGAGTCCCAGAATGGGCCGGAACATGTCGTACCTTATTTGATTTATAACACATTACACCGAGTCCCAGAATGGGCCGGAACATGTCATACCTTATTTGACTTATAACACATTACACCGAGTCTCAGAATGGGCCGGAACATGTCGTACCTTATTTGATTAATAGCACATTACACCGAGTCCCAGAATGGGCCGGGACATGTCGTACCTTGCATGACTTATAGAGCATTACACCGAGTCCAAGAATAGGCCGGGACATGTCGTACCTTGCATGACTTATAGAACATTCCACCGAGTCCCAGAATGGGGCGGGACATGTCGTACCTCGCATGACAGTATTTGTTTATTTGGACAGACGTTCTTAATTTTGACATGACTCTCATTTTTAAAAGGAAGTACCGTGGGCACGGTTGAATCTTATTTTTAAAAGGATACAGTTGAATCATTTTTATAAAGTACAGTGATACAGTAGTACAGTGGTACAGTCTGATGATCTGATGATACAAGAGTACAAAGCAGTACAACGATCTGATATAGTAGTACAGTGGTACAGTGATACAACAATACAGTGGTACAGTGGTACAGGGGTACAGTGATACAAGGTACAGTTGGCTCTTATTTTTGGCACGGTAGGATCTAGTATTTGATTTTCATACTTGTCCCTGTCATTCTTTTGTACAGTTATGATCTTGTTTATTGTACTTATTGTTTACATACTTGGTACCTTGTTGTACTGACCCCCTTCGGGGGGCTGCGTTCATGCCCGCAGATATTAGGTACTCAGTTGGGTGATCCGCGAGCTTAGGATCCTTGTTCAGCGTTGTGGGATAGCTCCAATGTTCCAGAGCTTGTCATTTTGGCACATGTCTTCCATTACTGCTAGGTATATTCAGGGGTACGACGGAGCCTTGTCCCGTCATAGTTTACTATCCAAACTCTTAGAGCTCTGTATTCATATGTGGGCTGGACTTGCGTGAGTTGTATTTATATTTTTGTACAATTGTAGTCCCATTCGGGTGTTATATATTATGACAGCCTTGCCGATTTTGCCTTTGCAAAAAATGAAAAAAATGATGAGTGTTATTTAGCTTCCGCGAGTTACTTGTGTTGTATGGGTAGAAGGGTGCCCAGGTAGGGCACCAGTTGCGGGCCCGGGGTTCGGGTCGTGACAGAGATTGGTATTAGAGCAGTTAGTCCTCGGAATGTCTACAGACCGTGTGCAGTAGAGTCTTGGTTATCGGTGTGTTGTGCACCACACCCATAAACAGGAGGCTATAATACATTTAGGATTGGTTTTTATTCTTCTTACTCCAAGATCGTGCGATAGAGCTGTGTGGTTAGGGTAGTCCCTCCTAACATATTTTTGTTATTGCAGCTATGAGAAAGCGACAACGGCCCAGAAAGGAAATATTTAGACTTAGTATCCAGGTTGGTAAAATTGTTGTAGAGTTGGTATAATGATGATGTACATCTATGCAGACATATTTGTTTTGGGGCCATGTGTGTGTTGTCTGAAGCAATTGTGGGTTATCATGTGATGGTTAAGCTTTATAAATTGCTTGAAAGGTGTGAAATAGTTTAATGAATCCACATCAAGGTTATATATGTGCTAATTTGGAATAATTATGAGGTGATGAGCTGTCGGGAAGGGTGATGAACCCTTAGGAGATCATGTTTAATTGACTTAAGGACATACCATGTTGTTAGATTAAGCTGTGTTGTATGCTTAAGTGATGTGTACAAATAATATTTGTATGGAGTAAATAGGATTGTTGTGATTAGGACAACATGATTTTGAGATATTGAGAAGTCGTCTTGCCCGTATACGGGGAGAAATAATGTAAGCTTGGGACATGAAGTAATTGAGGATCTTAGAGTATTGGATAATCGTTGAGACCTTAGATAGACAATGCCTTCAAGAGTAAAGTATTTTATGTGTGATCATGGTTAAAGTACATGGTATATGTGAAGTATATTAGAGGTGATGATTCCTTGGTTTGAGTATAAACCACTTGTGATTGCTGTTGATGATTGTTGAGCCGATTAGAAATGGTATTATCAATTTTAAGGAACTGTAATAGGACCTTATGAATGTGAATTTTATTACAAAGGAAGTACAATGTGCTAAGGACTATCCGAAGTAGAATGAGACTATGTGTTATATGGTGGCCATGTGAGGCATCTTTGGGTTTGCGGGGTATTATTGAAACTTGTAGAAAAAGAAGAGATTAAGTGGAAAAATGTGTGCTGTGAAATTTAGGCACAGGACCGCGGTGCTGAAACTTCAGAGAGTTGCAGGAATTTCAGAACCGCGGTGCCGACATGCAGGACCGCGATGCTGACACGAACGAGTATAGGTGTGTAGGTATAGTTAAAGAAGACTATGCCGAAAGTTGTATAGCTTGAGATCTTAGATGAACATTCGAGGACAAATGTTTCTAAGGGGGAAGGATGTTACACCCCGTAATACCAGGGCTACTAATTGAGAACGTGATTAAGGATTTAAGATTTGAATTTTGGAAGGAAAGAATTATTACATTTATTTAAGGAAAATTTCGGGAAAAAATGTGATGACGGGAAAAATTATTAACTTGGAGTTTAATACTTCTAATTTGATTTATGGAATTAGTATTGAATTGTGAAGTATCAGAATTAATAATATGGGGCCGCCGAAAATTTCACAATTTTGCGGGGCCCTTCGATTTTAAGATATTTTGGACAAATAACTAGATATTTATTTAAAAGGAAATTTTGACCAATGGGAGGGTGACATGTGTCCCGCATCCACTTGTCCACTTGTCTTGAAAGGGGAAAAATATCTATATAGAGAAAAAGATGAAAGACTTAGCCATTTTTCACATTTTCATCTGCCAAACTTTTCTCTTCTCTCTCCCTTAGCTCTAAATTTCGAAAATTTCAAGAACAAGAAGTGATTATTATCCAAGATTAAGAATCTTAATCAAGTCTTAAACCAAGTTAACTCTCCAAGAACCAAAAACCTTGGGTTGGCCGAAAATGGTGATGGAAACCCTAGCTTGTTCATCGACTTTTTAGAGGTAAAACGTGAAGGGAAGTTGGTTATAAGGTTGTAGTGGATGCATGAAAGTGATTTGAACTTGAAGAATAGGAGCTAAGACTAACCTAAGGACCGACTTTTACGCGGACTGTTTTGGGCGTATTTGAGGTAAGATTTCGTCCTCCTCTTGATATAATTAGATATTACATGTTGTCGTAATGTATAGATGAACTTGTGCTAAAAAGAATGAAGATTAAAAAGTGTTTGAATTATTTTTGGGTGTTGGGCCGAGAATGGGCAGTGTTGGTCCCTTTGGATTTCGTTGGTTATTGTTGTTGTTATATTCACCTATTACATGTTAAAATGGAGTAATATGGTTGTTGATAAGTTGATATGTCCTATATAGAGGTGTTGGAACTTGAATTGGAATAAAATGGATTAAGGAAAGAGTTATCGGATTGTAGTTGTTGGCCGTGGAATCTATAAAACTGTTGGATATTGTCGTGCAGTTTTTATGGACTGTTTTGTGGCGTTATTAACCTGTAATTTATGTGGACATTATGTATGTTTAATGTGGTAAATTGCTAATGAAAGTCCTAAGAGATTAAGGGTATAAAAAGGTGTTAAAAGACTTCACATTTTACCCATGTTGTTGTCGGATTTTGGACTGATTTTGTGGACTGTTTTACATGGATTAAGGGGCTGAATTTTACACGTCAAATAGGAGTGTAATCCCCTTTGGTTAACTGTTGGTTGTGCCCTTAATTGTGGCTTGTTTGTTGTTGAATTTGGGTCTTGGAAAAGGTGGAAAAGTACGTATAAACGGGGGAAGTGCTGCCCAAATTTTCGTAGAATAAAAGGACTTTTACTTAGTATTAATCTACTCTAGTAACGTTGAAGTTGATAGAAGTGTTATTGTATTTATAGGTTGAAGTACCTAATCGGGATGTATTCTACTTGTCGTGTTGGTTAGTCGTCAATGAGGTATGTGAACCTCTTCCCTCTCTCTTTTGGCATCTTCTTCGTGTGAACCATAACTGTGGTATTGTTTCAAAAGTTATTCTACTCTTAGAAGTTAAGGAGTATTCTTGTTATTGATTCTATGCTAAATGTATGTCTAAATTATTCCTAAGTCCTTACCAAGTCTTATGTGAGATGTTGGTAAGAGCTTTTAGTAAACATTGGAGTCGAGTTGATCTTGCTAGTTAGATCACTAATGAGAAAATGTATCGAATAAGCCATTGCAGCGTTAATGAAAAAGGAATCGACAATCTATTATATTGAAATGAGTAGAATTTTCCATCTGCATAAAAGCTAAGATATAACCAGTTTGTTTTACACTTTCTAGGTTCACAGCTGATTAGATAAGATCATTATTAATATATAACCTACTAATGGATTAATTTTCTAATTCAGATCAGTTATCACCATGCAAATGTTTCCATAATGTTAGCCATAGGAGCGAGACGAATTAGATTATCGAGTTGTTACAAATGACGAGTGAATCCTATACTTGACTTGATCTTTATAAACTGAGCGGATCCTAATCCTTAGTGATATTTTCCCTTGATAGTACTTTGGGTTTTATAAAAGGAAAGTTGTTTACCTATTCGTTTGATAATGCCTTGAGTTTTTCTAAAAAGATAGTTAATTCTAATTGTGCTAATGAGAGTCAAAGATGATTTAAATTGTACATAGTTGCTTGTGATAGCTATAGGTGTACAGTCCTTTATATTCACACCGAGTCCCAGAATGGGCCGGAACATGTCGTACCTTATTTGATTTATAACACATTACACCGAGTCCCAGAATGGGCCGGAACATGTCGTACCTTATTTGACTTATAACACGTTACACCCAGTCCCAGAATGGGCCGGGACATGTCGTACCTTGCATGACTTATAGAGCGTTACACCGAGTCCCAGAATGGGCCAAGACATGTCGTACCTTGCATGAATTATAGAGCGTTGCACCGAGTTTCAGAATGGGTCGGTACATGTCGTACCTCGCATGACAACATTTGTTTATTTGGACAAACGTTCTTAATTTTGACATGACTCTTATTTTTAAAAGGAAGTACCGTGAGCACGATTGAATCTTATTTTTAAAAGGATACAATTGAATCATTTTTATAAAGTACAGTTATACAAGAATACTGATGTCTGATTATGAGTCTGATGTCTGATGGTACAAAGATACAGTGATACATCAATACGGTGGTATAGTGGTACAGTGATACAAGGTATATTTGGCTCTTATTTTTGGCACGGTAGGATCTAGTATTTGATTTTCATACTTGTCCCTGTCATTATTTTGTACATTTATGATCTTGTTTATTGTACTTCATGTTTACATACTTGGACCTTGTTGTATTGACCCCCTTCGGGGGGTTGCGTTCATGCCCGCAGGTATTAGGTACTCAGTTGGGTGATCTGTGAGCTTAGGATCTTTGTTCATCGTTGTGGGATAGCTCCAATATTATGGAGTTTGTAATTTTGGCACATGTCATCCATTACGGCTTGGTATATTCAGGGGTACGACGGGGCCTTTTTCCGTCATAATTTACTGTCCAAACTCTTAGAGGTATATATTCATATGTGGGTTGGACTTGCGTGAGTTGTATTTATATTTTTTTACAGTTGTAGTCCCATTCGGGTGTTATATATTATGGCAGCCTTGCCGGCTTTGCCTTTGCAAAAAATGAAAAAAATGATGAGTGTTATTTAGCTTCCGCGGGTTACTTGTGTTGTATGGGTAGAAGGGTGCCCATATAGGACATCAATCGCAGGCCCGGAGTTCGGATTGTGATAGAATTACACCAAAATCACTTCCTAAATTACCGAGTATCACACCAAAATCAAGCACAAAATCACTAAAATCAGTACCAAAAGATTGCAATCAAAATCTGTCCAAATCGGCATAAAAACTTACCCCAAAATTGGAACCCTAAATGGTGACTACATAAATCAAATGATTTACACATTAAGAGGCATCCTTTAGCATCCAAAAACAACAGCGAAGAGGCAAAAACCCACAATAACTTAGAATCCTTAAAGTCATTTTTAACAGAGGTTCTGTTTGCGAAGCAGAAACCTCGGTCCCTGTTATCGCATAAGCACAAATCTCCGAGTGGATCGACGACTTGATACGCTGCCAAGGTTCGCTGCCCGGAGAAGGTAAACTTAAATTTCAATCAGTCTCTTCTAATTACTGTGTTTTGTGTGCTTTAAATTAAGTATTTTCTATGGTTAATGGTTTAGTTGATTAGTTAACTCGGATTAATGAATATAGGTTACCGCTTAGTATGATTAGATATGCAATAATGAAATGATAGTTGGCCTTTGTGTCATCTCCTGGGTATTAAAATTGGCTATGACCAGTGTTTATGATTAATTGCGGTGTTTGCTTGAAATGATCACGTAAGTACAAGATGGTAGAGCCCAATTGTGGCATTTTTAGCTAAATACTTTGGGCTGGCTAATATGTTCTAGTTTCACTCATGATCAATGTATCGTGTCAAGTTTCAAACCTAATCTTATATGATACATGTTACTTGTTTGAGTATACTGTGTGATGTATGTGACCAGTGACCAGTCCTCTTTCGTTTGAAAAGGGGTATCATGCCTAGTATAAGCCTAAATATAAATATGTGGATTAGCTTATGATTTTCTAGTGTTCAAAAGGATGAACGGTTTAGCGTTGCTCACCTGTACTGGCAGATTGATTTTCCTTGCTTTGGCATGTGCTGGCTCAACCGATGTGCTGACAGTGCTGACTGCAAAACATTTGCTTATGACTGGGGGTTCAACGACGTGTTTAAACACCTTGAACACCATCTCTTCATTCTCAACTCTGAGTGTCAGCTCGCCCTTCTCCACATCAATCAGGGCTCTCCCAGTTGTCAAGAATGGTCTTCCCAAGATGATAGAGATTTCATCATCTTCCTCCATATCAAGGATGAGGAAGTCTGCAGGAAAGAAGAATTTTCCCACCTTAATCAATACGTCTTCAATCATTCCCCTGAGATGCACCACTGTCCTATCCGCCAACTGCAAGCTCACAGTGGTTGGTTTGGCTTCACCCAAACCCAACCTCTTGAAAACGGACAAGGGCATGAGATTTATGCTGGCCCCCAAATCACACAGGGCCCTGTTACATGTCACCCTACCAATTGTGCAAGGCAATGTTGTCACGACCCGACCCCGGGGCATCGTACCCTAGGGTACCGTCAGTATATGTCAGAGAATAGCAGCGGAACATACATAACACATTACTTAGAAAAAAAGGTAAACATTACTGGCCAGCCGATAAGGCTGCCTTCTATAAAACATACTTAAACAAAAGTGTAGTAGTACAACTGGTTCTCATAGCCCAAAACACATAGGTGACCACGCACTCTAAAGATAGTAATGGCGGGACAGGCCCGCCATACCGAATGTACAAAATACCTATAAGCGTCGGGAATATCCGCACCGATAGACAAGCTCCTGATGGATGGAGCTTCGACATCGAGTAGTGATCCTAAGAACGAGGATCCTCAATCGCTACCCTTTCTCGGCAGATAACGCACTTCCAGGAAGGGGTCGACACATATGTACCAAGTATGTAAAGTGGAAAATACTATAGTAATGATATCATAAGTCCAAAGTAAGCCGAGTCATGGAAGTCAATAAAATACCTTTTATCGTGCCTTACTAACAATGAGAGTGACAAGTATATATATACAATCGCATAAAATAGGGGCCTTAGGATCAAAACGGTACCTCGCCCGTAGTATCAATAAGCACCCCTACTCGGGACTATTTCACCCGCATAGTCCCGTGGACCCGCACGAGGTATTTCTCGCATAAGTCGACTACCGCACGTGAGACTATTTCACCCGCATAAGCCCATAAGGACTCGCATGAGGTATTCCTCGTCATGGGTAGCAAATCCACTGAACACGTGGTATAACGATCTTGGGGACTCACCCTCGATATACTCTTACCCCCGGCGGATGGTATAACGATCTTGGGGACTTTCCTCGATATACTCTTATACCAAGTCGGTATAACGATCTTGGGGCTTGCCCCTCAGATATACTCTTACACTGAAGAAGGTGGTATGACGATCTTGGGGCTGGCCCCTCAGACATACTCTTACCCTGGAGAAGGTGGTATAACGATCTTGGGGACTTTCCCCTCAGATATACTCTTACCCTAGCTCAAACTGTCATCATATCATAATCATAAATAAGTTAAGAAAACTTATAACTTCTTATTAGTCTTGTCCATATACCCTCTCATTTTAGTTTACTTAAGGCACTTAATCATATCTTTAATAAAAGAAAACCGGGAATTTAACCCAAGTACTATATACTTCAGCTCTTTTAAAAAAATGACTCTTTATACATAAAACTCTTGGGCAATTGATGCCTTAAACCAATTTGCCTCTTCATATACTTATCTTACTTTTAGAGTAAATCTTTTCTCATTAACCTTTTATGAAGCTAATAAACCAACCTCTCATAAAGTTGTTATATTAACTCTATACTTTAGTAAAATCATACTTTTTCCCTAACCAAGGGATTTATACATTCTTAAAACGAAACAAGTCATTATATACTCAAACAAGTAAGAATGCCAAATCTCGTACGTCTACCGTACTACATAGTTTCATCTATTCATGCTCAAGAGATAGGAAAACTTCACATACCTCTTTGGTCAATCCACTTGCTAAGTCCAAACTACCGCAAGTAATATGTCAACCTAAAATAACCATGATACGTTTATTAACTTCTAATCTTAATGTAGAACAATCCAAGTTCAAAGTCACTAAATTCTATGGAAATTTGGGCAGCATTTCCTTTGTTTCTACTCATTTTGCCACCTTTCTCAAGGCCGAATTATCATCCAAACACCACATTTAAGGCTCAATCAATCCAACAATTCAAAGGGGATTACACACCCAAAATTCTGTCCCATAAGTTTACAACAATTCACTTAACAATTCTAAGGTAGTTTTTAGGCTACAACATGCTCATAATCTCTTCTTAACCCATTCTTCATATCCAAACCACATTTTCTAGCATGCAATGACTCTAAGAGCATTATTTTACTACCACAAGTTCTTTCTTCTAAGCATGCAACACTAGAACTAATTCTAAAGGAAGAAATGTTACCTTAAAGTTTTAGCCAAACTTATTCCAAAGACTTTGCTAGCTTTCTTGCCAAGAACACCACCACAAGCTAGCCACAAGCTTCCTTCTTGTGTTCTTAATTTTTCAGATTTTCTTAGGCTAGAATATTCTTGGAGTTTTAGAGAGAAGGAGGAGCTTTGGAATATTTTAAGAGAGAAGGAAGAGGTTTTTCAAAGAGAGAGATGACAAATGACCAAGTCTTTAAGACTTGGTCAATATATTGCATGTAAAAATCAGATGGGGGGGGACACTTGTCCCCCACCCAGGCCCTTCCAAAAGAAAAATCTGACTTTTTCTAAGTTTTTCACTGATTTCCGCCTTGGCGCTGCGGCGCTTCCAGGCCACTAAACTCCGCAGCCTCTCAACTTTCGCGCCGCCTCATCTGGCGCCGCGGCGCTGCAACTTCAGCGACCTCTCAGCACTTTCGGCGCCGCGGCCCTGCATCCGGCGCCGCGGCCCTGTCGCCTTTGTCCGAAACATATTTCTGTCCGACTGCGCACTGAACTTGTAACTCTCATATCTTTCTACTCCGACGTCCTATCGACGAACGGTTGGTTGCGTTGGAATCTAGACTCAACGAACTACGCCTTAGGCCTTTGAACCACTTAGGAACTCTCAAAGCACCGGGTCATAACCCGCCTTAAAGTTGACTAAAAACCCGCCCGGAATAATCCGTCAACCTATCATTTGAAAATTTTAAGTCTTACATGCTTTCGTACGCTCTCAAACGTAGGGTCAGAACTACGGGGTATAACAAATGTGAAGCTCCCTGGATCCTTAAGCTTGGGGGGCAGTTTCTTCTGCAATATGGCACTGCATTCCTCTGTCAATGCCACTGTCTCATACTCAGCTAGCTTCTTCTTTTTCCCAAGATTTTTCTTTATAAATTTGAAGTAAGTAGACATTTGCGCCAATGCCTCAATGAACGGAATGTTAATGTGCAGCTTTCTGAATACCTCCAAGAACTTGGAGAATTGCTTATCAACTTCTTTCCTTTGAAACCTCTGAGGGTAAGGAATCTTATCTGTGTATTCCCTCACTGGAACTGTTGGAACCTTCTCTAACCTAAGGCAGTCCTCAATAACCCCTTCCTTCTTTGCATATACTCTATGCTCAACTCTCTGTTCTACCACGGGCTGGGGTGTAGGCTGTTCTAGCTGCTTTCCACTTCTCAGCTGCACCGCCTGGCACTGCTCTCTGGGATTCATCTCTGTATTACTAGGAAGAGTGCCATGTGACCTGTTGTTTTCCTTCTTTTCTAGTTGTCCCACCTGCGTCTCCAAATTCCTGATAGAGGATCTTGTCTCTGCCATGAACTGGGTATGTGAGTTGGTGAGTGTCAACAGGGTTGCTCTCAACTCATCTGGCTTTTCTTGTTGAGCAGGTGCACTGAATTGTTGTGAAGATGAGGCTTGGTTAAATGGTTGCTGATTTTGGTATTGGCCTCGAAACTGGTTCTGCTGCTCTTGATCACCCCTCCATGAAAAGTTAGGGTGATTTCTCCACCCTGGATTGTAGGTATTTGAATAGGGGTTGATCTGGTGTCTTTGGTAATTCCCCACTGCCTGACATTCTGCTTGCTCAATAGGGATGTTGTTGGGGTCTGCTGATGGGCACCTATCAAAGGTATGAGGACCCCCACACATCTCACAACTCAATGACATCTGAACTGCATTCACTGACACTGTGTTCTACTGCAGTTGCTTGGTCAAGAGAGCAACCTGTGCATTTAACGCGGTGATAGCATCAATCTCATGAACTCCTATTGCTCTCCTTCCACTTACCCCTCTGTCATCTGTCACATGGTTATTTGTGGTCATGTCTTCTAACAAGTCATGGGCCTCATGTGCTGTCTTCTTCATGAAGGTTCCACCTGCAGCTGCGTCAATGATGGTTCTTGTGGTCCCGCTTAGCCCATTGTAGAAAATATGAACCAAATTCCACAGCTCAATGCTATGATGTGGACACTTTCTTTGTAGATCTTTAAATCTCTCCCAAGCCTCATAGAGTGACACTCCATCAGCCTGGTAAAAATTGTTCAGATCTTCTCTCAGCTTAGCGGTTTTTGACGGTGGAAAGAACTTTGCCAAGAACTTCTGTGCCAACTTGTCACGACCCGACCCCGGGGCCGCGACTAGTACCCTTCCGGTACCACGCAGTATATGCCGGAGAATAGCAATGAACATACATAAAACAAATCAGATAAGGTAAACATCACTAAAGGCCGATAAGGCCGCTTTCATAAAATAACTTAACCGAGATGGTGAAAGATAACTTTATTCTTACAGCCCAAACCACAAACGTGACTACGCACTTAGGAATAACAATGGCGGGACAGGGCCGCCATACCCCGAATGTACAAAGTCTATAACCTCGGAATCATACCAAAAGACAAAGCCTCGGAGATGGAGCTTTCCAGAAATGAACAGTGATCCTAAGAGTGCGGACGGCCAAACTACGATCTCAACTGCGGCATTTGACGCAGCCCGAAGAGTCGATCTGGCCAAGTACCAAGTGTGTGGCCCAAAAATCAGAATGAAATCATAAGTCGAAAATAAAAGGGGTCATGGATGAAATCAACTTACCTTTTCAGTGCCTTACTAACAATGAGTAACAAGCATATGTATATAGTCGCATAAAAATAGGAGGCTCGTGATCAAAACAGGTCCTCGCCTGTAGTATCAATAAGCAATCCTACTCGCGGGACTATTTCACCCGCACGGGTCTCGTGACCCGCACGAGGTATTCCTCGCATAGTGTACTACCGCACGTGGGACTATTTCACCGCGTAAGCCCATAAGGACTCGCGTGAGGTATTCCTCGCGTCGTGGGTAGCAAGTCCACTAACAGTGGTATAACGATCTTGGGGACTTACCCGCCGGATATACTCTTACCACAGGCGGATGGTATAACGATCTTGGGACTGTACTCGCCGGATATACTCTTATCGAGCAGATGGTATAACGATCTTGGGGCTTGCCGCCGGATATACTCTTATCTTTGTGCAGATGGTATAACGATCTCTGATCGCCCGCCGGATATACTCTTTACAAGCGGATGGTATGACGATCTTGGGTGGCCGCCGTACATACTCTTACACCGAAGGAGGTGGTATGACGATCTTGGGGCTTGCCTCGACATACTCTTACCCCGAGTAGGTGGTATAACGATCTTGGGGCTTGCCTCGCCGGATATACTCTTACCTAGCTCAATTATCATATCATAATCATAAATAAGTTAAGAAACTTATAACTTCTTATTAGTCTTGTTCATATACCCTCTCATTTTAGTTAAGGCACTTAATCATATCTTTAATAAAAGAAAACCGGGAATTTAACCCAAAGTACTACATACTTCAACTCTTTCAAAAGTGACTCTTTTCATGTATAAAACCTTTGGGCAATTGATGCCTTAAAATCAATTTGCCTTTCATAAATCAAATCATTTGTCCTCGCTTATCTTACTTAGAGTAAATCTCTTGTTATCCTTTCATAAAGCTAATATAACTAACTTCCCATAAAGCCGTTATACTATCTTTTATACTTTAGAAATTAAGACCTTCTTATCCTTTCACAAGGCCGTTATAACTAACTTCCCATAAAGCCGTTATAACTCCTTATAAACCATTTTGTTCTTTTACAAACCAAAAGACTTATACTTCAAACAATTCTACACAACTTCCAAAAATACTTCAAGCCACTTATCTTTAGAATAATTCAATACTCAATACTTTCACACCAAATACTCTATACTTTTGTAAAATCATACTTTTCCCTTAACTAAGGACTTATACTTCTCAAAACGAAACAAGTCTTTATATATACTTAAACAAGTAAGAATACTAAATCTTGACGTCACCGTACTACATAGATACAAATACTCATGCTCAAAGGATAGGAAAGCTTCACATACCTTTGATCAATCCACTTGCTAAGTCCAAACTACCGCAAGTAATATGTCAACCTAAAATAACCATGATACGTTTATTAACCTCTAATTTCAATGTAGAATAATCTAAACTCAAAGCCACTAAATTCTATGGAAAATTGGGCGCATTTCCTTTGTTTCTACTCACTTTGCCACCTTTCTCAAGGCCGAATTTATCATCCAAACACCACATTTAAGGTTCAACAATCCAACATTTTAAAGGGGATTACACACCCAAATACCAATTACGCCCATAAGTTTACAACAATTCACTTAACAATTCTAAGGTAGTTTTTAGGCTACAACATGCTCATAATCTCCTCTTAACCCATTTTTCATATCCAAACCACATTTCTAGCATGCAATGATTCTAAGAGCATTATTCACTACCACAAGTTCTTTCTTCTTAACATGCAACACTATAAACTAAATCTAAAGGAAGAATCATTACCTTAAAGTTTTAGCCAAGCTTATTCCAACACTGCTAGCCTTTCCTCCAAGAATACCACCACAATAACACTTTTAAGTTAGCCACCAACTTCCTTCTGCCCTTAATTTCAGATTTTCCTTAGGCTAAGAATTTCTCTTGGGGTTTTAGAGAGTGGAAGTTTAGAGAGAGGGAGCAACTTGAGAGAGAGAGAGTGAAGATGAAAAGATAGAAAATGACCAAGCCTTGGTCAATATATTGCATGACAGAAAATCAGATGGGGGGACACTTGTCACCCTCCCATGGTCTCTTTTAAAACAAAATCAGATTTTCTAAGTTTTTCCGCCCAAATTTCCGCTTCGGCCATACGCTGAAACCTCCGCAGCCTCTCTGAACTTTAGGCGTCGCGGCCCTGCTGTCGGCGCGGCTGCAACTTCAGCGACCCCTCAAGACATTAGGCGCCGCGTCTCGCATCCGGCGCCCGCCAGCCGCTTAGTCCGAAACGCATTTGTGATCACATTGCGCCGAACTTGTAACTCTCATAACTTTCTACTCCGACGCCCTATCGATTTAGCGGTTGGTTGCGTTGGAATCCAGACTCAACGAACTACGCCTAGGCCTTTGAAACACTTAGAACTCTCAATGTACCGGGTCATAACCCGCCTCAAAGTTGACTAAAACCCGTCCGAATAATCCACAACCTATCCTTAAAAATTTTAAGTCTTACATACTTTAAACGCGCTCACACGTAGGTCGAACTACGGTATAACATTCTCCCCCTTAGAAACATTCGTCCCGAATGTTCCTTTGGAGCCAATCTACTATTCCTCGATACATCCTCTGACTTCACGCTAATAGGACCTTACTATGCCACTTCATGACCATAAGATATTGCACACGCTCAATCATTCCTCATAACTCAAACAGAAAACGAATCCAACTTATGACCCATTACCACTTACTCTCGCTCACGGCTACCAATGCATTGCCTGCTCGTATCTACCAACTTATTCCAAAGATAGGTACATAGTCTCAATATCCTCTGCTCATAACACTAAATCATACAATAATCCTATCACACATACTAATCTCTAAAGGGTCAAAGATGTACACAGAACTATTGCTTCGCATTCTCCTTGTCGTCCT
This sequence comes from Przewalskia tangutica, assembly GCA_029844215.1. Taxonomy (NCBI): domain Eukaryota; kingdom Viridiplantae; phylum Streptophyta; class Magnoliopsida; order Solanales; family Solanaceae; genus Przewalskia; species Przewalskia tangutica. The sequence continues at coordinate 55,791,731 of CM056740.1, forward strand.
AATCATGATCCCGCCTCGCACGACGCATAACAAAAGAAGGCGATGAACCACCCATCGATCCCGGGTCAATCTCTACATCGCGCTATCCCCGGTCCGACAGCCTCGCATAATGGCCCGCTGGCCGCATGTATAGCAATTACCCAAACTACCACGACACTCCCATAACGGGTCCTACCACATCGACTACACCGGTGAGGTGGCCTCCTAGACTAACACCCTACTCTCGAAACTCAACCCTGAGCCTCGACCGCTCCCGAATCTCGAACGCCCCAAGGCGTGGTGGAGTACTCCGTACTGGCTGAGGCGCATAACTAGCCTGCTGCTGAGGAGGTCCGCCTTGAAAACCGCCCTGAGATCCTCGCCCCGGCCTCGGGTTGGCCTAAATCTAGTTGATCTCGCCTCTCTCGCCTCAATCCCTCGCGTATGCTCGCATCTCCGCAATATCCATCCTCGTCAAGAGCCACCCCCATTTAGCATCACGCGACGGTCTAACCCCATCACATATCGATGAACTCCATGCGCCATGCCGCTACTATGGTGTGCGCAAATCGGCCAGAGTCGAACTCGGTGTCAGACTCCCGATAGTCCTCCCGCCCCGCTCTCAAGGTCAAGAACCTATCTACGCGGGCTCTCCTCACCTCGTGAGGCAAGAAGTGGTCTAGGAACGCCTCGTGAACTCCTCCCAAACACCGGAAGAGCATCCTCACCTCTCGTCAACACCCATGACTCAAACCAGTTCAACGCAATATCGCGTAACCGGTAAGAAACTAACACAACGGACACCGTCTCCGAGGCCCTAAGCACCTGCGTAGTCCGTCGCACCTGTCGAATAAACTCCTGAGGATCCTCCTCAGACCTCGACCCATAGAACTCGGGTGGATCACAACTCGTAAAATCCGAATCCTTAAACTGCCGGACTAGGGTGAGCCACGCCGCCGGCGGCCGCCGCCACAATGCTAGTCAACAACCCGACCGCTCTCCGTAATCCCTATACTCGCCTGGCCGGTTGGAGGCTCGGTGCACGGACCTCTGGAGCCACCGCCGCCTCGGCCTCGAACATCGGCGTGCAGAACTCGGCCGACCCGCCTACTACCTCGTGCATCGTGCGTGCCCGAGTCTGGTAACTCTGCGTGCCTAGCGCCTCGCTGCGCTTGCCCTTCGGGCTCGTCGCTTCCGTGGAGGCATAATCATATACAGGATAGGTCGGAGAGGACTCAACCTATTATGACAACTCATCGCACGATCTTAAAGAGAAGGATGGAAACTAATCCTAAATGTCATGCACTCCCGATTATAGATGTGGTGCGACACACCGATAATCAAGACTCTACTAGACACGGTCAGACACTTTCCGAGGACTAATCGCTCGATACCACTTTTGTCACGACGACCCGGCCGCGACTAGTACCCTTCCGGTACCCCGTCCGTATATGCCGAGAATAGCAATGAACATACATAAAACAAATCAGATAAGGTAAACATCACTAAAGCCGATAAGGCCGCCTTTCATAAAATAACTTAACCGATGGTGAAACAAGACAACTTTATTCTTACAAACCCAAACCACAAACGTGACTACGCACTTCAGGAATAACAATCGTGGCGGGGCCGCCATACCCCGAATGTACAAAAGTCTATAACCTCGAGAATCATACCAAAAGACAAAGCCTCCGAGATGGAGCTTTCAGAAATGAACAGTGATCCTAAGAGTGCGGACCAAAAGTTACGATCTCAACTGCGGCATTTAACGCGGCCCGAAGAGGTCAAGATACAGTACCAAGTGTGAAATCAAAATATCAGAATGAAATCATAAGTCCGAAAATAAGTCGGGTCATGGATGAAATCAACTTACCTTTTCGTGCCTTACTAACAATGAGAGTAACAAGCATATGTATATAGTCGCATAAAAATAGGAGGCTCGTGATCAAAACAGGTCCTCGCCCGTAGTATCAATAAGCAATCCTACTCCCGGGACTATTTCACCCGCACGTGGGTCGTGAACCGCACGAGGTATTCTCGCATAGTCGTACTACCGCGCGTGGGACTATTTCACCGCGTAAGCCCATAAGGACTCGCGTGAGGTATTCCTCGCGTCGTGGGTAGCAAGTCCACTAATGTGGTATAACGATCTTGGGGACTTACCCGCCGGATATACTCTTACCACAGGCGGATGGTATAACGATCTTGGGATCAGACTCGCCGGATATACTCTTATCTTCGAGCAGATGGTATAACGATCTTGGGGCTTGCCCGCCGGATATACTCTTATCTCGTGCGGATGGTATAACGATCTCTGATCGCCGCCGGATATACTCTTTACTGGCGGATGGTATGACGATCTTGGGGTGGCCGCCGGACATACTCTTACATCAAGGAGGTGGTATGACGATCTTGGGGCTTGCCGGACATACTCTTACCTCGAGTAGGTGGTATAACGATCTTGGGGCTTGCCTCGATATACTCTTACCCTAGCTCAAATCATATCATATCATAATCATAAATAAGTTAAGAAACTTATAACTTCTTATTAGTCTTGTTCATATACCTCTCATTTTAGTTAAGGCACTTAATCATATCTTTAATAAAAGAAAACCGAATTTAACCCAAAGTACTACATACTTCAACTCTTTCAAAAGTGACTCTTTTCATGTATAAAACCTTTGGGCAATTGATGCCTTAAAATCAATTTGCCTTTCATAAATCAAATCATTTGTCCTTGCTTATCTTACTTAGAGTAAATCTCTTCTTGTTATCCTTTCATAAAGCTAATATAACTAACTTCCCATAAAGCCGTTATACTATCTTTATACTTTAGAAATTAAGACCTTCTTATCCTTTCACAAGGCCGTTATAACTAACTTCCCATAAAGCCGTTATAACTCCTTATAAACCATTTTGTTCTTTTACAAACCAAAAGACTTATACTTCAAACAATTCTACACAACTTCCAAAAATACTTCAAGCCACTTATCTTTAGAATAATTCAATACTCAATACTTTCACACCAAGTACTCTATACTTTTGTAAAATCATACTTTTCCCTTAACCAAGGGACTTATACTTCTCAAAATGAAACAAGTCTTTATATATACTTAAACAAGTAAGAATACTAAATCTTGTCAGACGCTCAGTACTACATAGATACAAATACTCATGCTCAAAGGATAGGAAAGCTTCACATACCTTTGATCATTCCACTTGCTAAGTCCAAACTACCGCAAGTAATATGTCAACCTAAAATAACCATGATACGTTTATTAACCTCTAATTTCAATGTAGAATAATCTAAACTCAAAGCCACTAAATTCTATGGAAAATTGGGCGTTTCCTTTGTTTCTACTCACTTTGCCACCTTTCTCAAGGCCGAATTTATCATCCAAACACCACATTTAAGGTTCAACAATCCAACATTTTAAAGGGGATTACACACCCAAATACCAATTCACGCCATAAGTTTACAACAATTCACTTAACAATTCTAAGGTAGTTTTAGGCTACAACATGCTCATAATCTCCTCTTAACCCATTTTTCATATCCAAACCACATTTCTAGCATGCAATGATTCTAAGAGCATTATTCACTACCACAAGTTCTTTCTTCTTAACATGCAACACTATAAACTCAATCTAAAGGAAGAATCATTACCTTAAAGTTTTAGCCCAGCTTATTCCAACACCTTCTAGCCTTTCCTCCAAGAATACCACCGCAATAACACTTTTAAGTTAGCCACCAACTTCCTTCTTGCCCTTAATTTCAGATTTTCCTTAGGCTAAGAATTTCTCTTGGGGTTTTAGAGAAATTTGGAAGTTTAGAGAGGGAGCAACTGAGAGAGAGAGTGAAGATGAAAAGATAGAAAATGACCAAGCCTTGGTCAATATATCAGATGCAAATGTAATCAGATGGGGACACTTGTCACCCTCCCATGGTCTCTTTAAAACAAAAATCAGATTTTCTAAGTTTTTCCGCCCAAATTTCGCCGCGCGGCCACTGCCATGGCACTGAAACCTCCGCAGCCTCTTCGAACTTTAGGCGCCGCGTTGTCCGGCTGGCGCTGCAACTTCAGCGACTTCTCAAGATATTAGGCGCCGCGTGCATCCGCGCCGCGCACGCCGCTTAGTCCAAACGCATTTCGTCCGATCACGCCGAACTTGTAACTCTCATAACCTTCTACTCCGACGTCCTATCGACGAACGGTTGGTTGCGTTGGAATCCAGACTCAACGAACTACGCCCTAGGACTTTGAAACACTTAGGAACTCTCAATGTACCGGGTCATAACCCGCCTCAAAGTTGACTAAAACCCGTCCGGAACAATCCGTCAACCTATCCTTAAAAATTTTAAGTCTTACATACTTTCGTACGCTCTCATACGTAGGGTCAGAACTACGGGGTATAACACAACTCCTGCCATGTGAATATAGAATCTGTAGGCAGGGAATTCAACCACACTTTTGCTCTATCCCTGAGTGAGAAGGGAAAGAGCCTCAATCGGACGACGTCGTCAGCAAACACCATTATACTTGAAAGTTGCACACAGCTCCAAGAAATTTGCTATGTGCATATGAGGGTCTTCAGATGGTAACCCTCTGAATTGAACTGTATTCTGCACCATACTCAGAATCGCAGGCTTGATTTCGAAATTATTTGCTCCTATTGCTGGGAGCCTGATGCAAATCTGTGCTCCATTCACCCTTGGCATCACATAGTCTCCCAAGCTTCTCTCAGCTTGGACCTGGACCCTTTCTTCTACATCCATTGGTAATCTCCGGGGCATTCTTTGGTTAGGTTGATGATCACCTAACCCTTCGTTCATCTCATTGTTATTCTGCAAGCCTCCCATTGCTATTAAGGCCAAAATTCGTTTGTTTCTCCGGTTCTGCTTGTAAGTCTTTTCAATCTCCGGGTTGAAGGGAACAATGTATCTGCTCCTCTTCTCCTTCGCATAAACTAGATGCCTGCAACAGATAAACCAACAAACGGATCACGACGCACGGTTCTACCAATATATATATAAAAATAATATAAATAAAAATATAAACCAAATTAGAAATTAAGAATAAAAAGAATGATATCGAACTACGCCAATCCCCGACAACGGTGCCAAAAACTTGATACGCGATTTATGCACACACTAAACGCAAGTGCACGTGTCGTGACAAGTAATATAGTCTAGAAGACTGAGTTATCGTCCTCAGGGATTAGTGTCCAATTATCAACCTCTATTCTGTAGTATCTATTTGGTAACCGATAATTTGATGAATTGTTTATAGCTATGATTATAGATGCTAACTAAATTACTTTATTTTACTTCAGATATAGTGGAAATAGGGCTTCCAAATCTCCTCAACTATCCGCTCGCTTTACTCGTTAATGCAAATAATTATGGTTCTTCTTCTATTTTGAGATAACATGTTAACTAAGCCGTTTTATACTCATGTTAAGGTAATATAAACACTCAACCCCAATGTAGAACCCTTCTATCTTTCGATGACAAGATTGACTACAAAGGAGGATTAAGAACAATAACCTATCAAACTACACAAGTATCGGGGTACTTTCGTCCATGATTTAAACCTATGTTTATTCAACTATAGCATATTCACAATCTCCCCTTTCGGATTTCGATTAGAAATCATATAAGTTATGATAATTAGTGATCAATCAATTACCAAGCAATCAAAACAAATATTGAATAAATCTCAACAATAATAAGAAGAAACCAAAACATGCATTAATTCATAAGAGCGAGGTTCAAGCGATTCGACATGGAAAACCCTAAATTAAGTTAGTTCCTAGCCATAGACATGTCAAGAACTAAACTAATATCCAACATAAACTAAAAAGAAATAAAATAAAGAACAAGAAATTACACAAAAGTAAGTCTCCAATCTTGATCTCCAAGTTGTGATGAATTGTCAAGTGTGGGATCCCCAAATCTGACCTAAAAAGGTCCTTTTTATAACCTCAAAAACGTCCAACAACTTTTCCTTCTTATCCTTGGCCCATTCATATTCGGATTTGGCTGATTTTCCGCCTCGGCCGTTCCAGAATCGGCGCCATGGCCAAACTCGCGCTCTGCTCTTTGGCGCGTAGTGGCTCTGCTGCTGGTTGGTGGCGCCGCGACGCCGCCCTTTTTCTCTCCCGGGTTGTCAACTTTTTAGCTTTTTGAGCTCTGAAACCTCTGTTTCTGCCCTCTTTTCGCTTCTTTTCACCAGTGTGCCACTTTAAACCATTATGACTCAAAAGAAAGAAAAACTATCCTAAGACGACACATATTTGTACAAAAATGGGCAAAAGACTAACTAAAAATGACTCAAAAGGTGTATATAAAATACACCGATCATATGCTAATCCTTTGCTAGAGAGTATATTAAGAAGGTAAGTAGACATTTGTAATGCATGATGCCAAAATGAAAGTGGTAATGAAGCATGTGCTAGTAATGTCCGAACAATATTACTAATAGTGCCTATTTTTCTCTCGGCTTTCCCATTGTGAGGATGTATGTGGACAAGAAAACTGAAAAGATATACCATTAACCTTACAAAATTCTCTAAATGGCCCATTATCGAATTTCTTTCCATTATCACATTGAATGTTCTTAATTTTCCGTTCAAATTGAGTACGAATGAATGTTCTAAATGATAGGAATGTGGAATAAATTTGAGACTTTTTGGATAACGAAAATGTCCACAAAAAATTAGAATAATCATCCAAAATAACACATAATATTGGTGGCCCAAAGAGCTCAAAACGGGATATGTTCACAAATCACTATGAATAATACCAAATGACAACAAAGTACTAGAATTGGAGGGGAAAATAACAATTTAACATGTTTCCCAAGAGGACATGAATGACAAACATTAGCACTACAAGGAAGGTGCTATGAGGAAAGAACATACACTCCCGGATGACCAAAATGCGCATGTCATAAGGAAGGTACTAAAGTGAAAAACGTTGATGGTGTGGCTAATTTAGTGGTGGTGGTAGTGATGATGTGATAGAGCTCGCCCCGACTATCACATCTCATTAGATGTATCCCCATCGAGAAATCCTTCACAGAAAATCTAAAAGGGTCAAAATCAACAGAAACCCAATTATCAGTTGTAAATTTTCTAACAGACATCAATTTTTTAATTAAGTGAGGAGCGTGAAGGATATTTTGCAATATCAAAGGTGGGTTCGGGGGAGATAAATTTGTATGACCATAACCACGAATTGAAATTGAATTACCATTACCAACAATTATGCCACGATTTTTGCTCAAATTAAAATAAGACGAGAGATTACCTGATGCGGACTTCATGTGAGAAGTAGTATCGGTGTCCATGTATCATCATCCAAAGGATTTAGCCCAAGTGAATGCATCACTGCCTCAATATCCGTATGTGTCGGGGTTGTTGCTGGGCCCGCAGCAACGAAGGCCTGTTGTGGTCGAGACACAAGCAGGCCAGGCCGTGTTGGGTATGGGCAGAGTGGCATGAGCCACTGATTGGCCTGTAACGCAGCCTCACGCCACGCCCGAGGCCCGGCACTGCCAGGGGTGTTGTGGCTCGTCCCTTTGCTTACCACCACTGCCGTCGCCATTGTCGCCGTGACCACTACCCTTGCCACCGCTATCGTGATTTTTCCATGGGTTTGGCCCTTTTTGCCACCCCCGTTGTTACTGTTCTGACAATAATTTTCGGAGAATGATTGAGAGTTATTGGTTTTGCGGGATGTGGCCACCATCATGGCAGAATTGGCTCTAGTAGCCGCATTATTTGTCAATCCAGCTTCTTCTAAGGTGAGCATGGAATGGTAGAACAGTGGGAGATGATTGCTTTGGCGAAGAAGAGTTCCAACCCATTATACACCTCAGAGGAGAGGCCTGCAACCATCTGAATAATGAAACGATCATTCGTGACGGGAGCACCAACGTTCTTGAGTTGATTCGACAACTCCATATTTATGTGGGAGAATTCTTGCTCAAGGGTCACGACACTTGAATTTTTGTTATCTTGAAATATATCACGCAACCTATTCCAATCTTCCATTGACGTGATGTCGGGTTCGATAATTGTATGTAAGAGGTCCGTAGAGATGGTGAAATAAATTCATTGGAGCATCGTAGCATTAAGAGTTTCCCACAACTCTATTTCATCATTAGTGGAAGACACATTCTTCTTACCTTTTTCCGGTTTGATGATGTGATGGAGGACTCTATGAGACCTTGCGTGAATTTTAAAAAGTTCTGGCCATGTCGCCTACTGGACGTTCTCCATTTCAAGAACAATAGGGATGTTGTTCTTGATGTTGGAGACTGCAAGGGCATGCCGAAAGGTATTCTTTGTGTTATATGGTTGGAGAACAAAAGGAGAATTAGGGTTTCAATTTTTTTTTTGAAGGGAGGCGGATGACCGAGTGGTGTCGGCCGACGAAGAAAGTAGGGCGGCGGAAGTTTATGTGGAGAAGGAAAAGGTTTGCCCTGCGGATGACCAAGTGGTGTCAGCCCTTAATTATTTTCATTAATGTATATGATTTATATACATGATATACAATAGTAATTCTAGACTATAATTACGAAAATAAAATATTTACCTAACTAATATAAAATATTACTATAATATATATATATATATATATATATATATATATATATATATAAAATCACTAATTATACTCAAAAGAATATATGTTTCATATATTCTATCACAAAATTGTAGGCTAATGTTCCCCCCCACAATAATCGGCTAGCTACAGATGCAATAATTTAATAGGTTGCATTTGCAAGTTGTTCAATGAATAAGCAGCAAAACATGCATAAATACGATCAGATTTCTATTCTCACAAAATTAGGACTCACATTGTTGTCAATCGGATTCAAAATTTAAAATTTGTGAATTTATACTGCAATTCTAAATTAATATGCAATAATAATTTAATTTATTATATATTTAGTACATTTCCTAATTTAAATATAAGATTTAAGTAAAATTTAATGCAAATTTAAGGCTAGATCCTAACTGCAAAAAGGTAAAATATTCTTTATAGTAGCAAAGCTTTATCACATTATTATTTTAAAAAAAAAAAAACTTTAACACGATGTCCATTAGAAGATTAGAACATGTTTAATACTAAAGATAAAAAAAGAGAGCATCTGATTCAAAGTAAAGAAGCACATTTTCTCCACTTGAAAAGAACTAAAAGAATCAATCTGTCAGCAAGGAAAGAAAAAAAAAAGAAATTATGCAATTAGTCGGAAGGGGAAAAATAATTAAAAATGAAAATCCAATATAGTCCTCAGAATTACAAAAATTCATGGTGATGACAACTTGACAAGAACACTTGCATGAAAAAAGAAGAAGAAGCAAATGGCATTAATTTTGACTGAAATGTCCTTTTAGATTTACGAGTTGATCAGCTTCAACGGTATTTACATGAACATAGAAAATCTACCCGAGTGTTCATGTTGACATATTCATTTCTGTTTCAACAAGCAACAATAATGAATTAATTATATAGAGAATCTATACTCGAGTAATCCTTGTTGACATGTTCGTTTGTGTTTCAACAAGCAACAATAACAACAAGAGTGGACGTCTTAACTTTAATTAAAATCGACTATATGAATTCTCACTCTCACGTCTCGGTTCAAAGTTCAAAGGGCAATCATGGAAAGTTCACGCAAGCTTTCTTCGTCCGCCTCCGTGAACTGAGAGTGTCTTGCATGAGTAAGCCTCTCGCACACGAGCCGGGCCGCCCTCTCCCACCGCGTGTTTCCGCCGCTTCCGGACGGCCCGATGGGCTCAGTGTTAAAAGTAATTTGGCCCATTTGAAAGGAAAATAGCCTCACAGAGTACAACAAATCTGTATAAACTTGATGAATTGGCCTGAAACTGAAAGCAGTTATCTTCACGATAAATGGCCATAATAAGCTAACAAGAAATGGAGTACTTAAACTCTGTGAAGAAGAACTGGCTAAAAGGTTAATTTTTCCAATAAGAAGGAGATGTAAACCCATGAATTTTTTGATGAGTGATGAGTTTGATGAAGAAAGAGTAGAGTGAAAAAAATAACAAAATCTCCATGCCAACATTGTTATATATAGTTGCTGGATGAAGAAGGTACAATATTATAAAAAAAGAATATATTTGAGTTACTATTTATTATAATCGACAAATTCTTGAGTAACAGTGGTACAAGGCTTGACACTCGGTGAATAACAAATACCCTACTCTACTTTAATTTTGGTCCATTTAAATATTATATTTTTGCTTGACGAATGTTCGAACTCGTGACATGTGTTTAACTCACACATCACGAAATACACTTTTATCACTAGACCCAAGTTCCAAAAGCCAAAATATATTTAGAGTAATTATTTTTATAACCACCAGAAATTCGCGAGATCCAATGGCACAAGGTTCGAGAATCAAGACTTTTATCTGCAACAAGGTTTAGACATGCGATGTACGATAAATACACATATCATGATTTATACTTTTACCATTAGATCATAACTTTTATAAGAATTCTTCAAGGACTAGTGTGAAGATATTAGATGAAACAGTACAAAATCATCAGTTATGTTGAGAAGGGTAAACTAGTCTTAATATGAAGGGATAGAATGGTTTTTTCCTTTATGTGTATGTGGCTATATATTTAGACTAGATATTTTCTTGTAACAGACTAAGGCATTCTCTTATTCTGTATTAATAAAATTCTTCCTTCTTCTTCTTCGAACTCTTTCTTCCTTACATTCCTCTTCTTCATTCTTCAGTTTCCTTTACATGAATGTTTTTAATACTTTGCAATTATGTGATCTTAAGATGGTATCAGAGCAGGATTAACAGATCCGAGAGGGGCAACAACTGTAGTTTTTTTTTTCTCTCGAAGAAACTAAAATTGTTGGGATTTGATCGAGATTGAACGATCGATCCAAATTTGAGTGTATTTCAGTAGAATGAAGGAGTAAGTGTTTTGATTAGAATGGAATTGCTGTCAATTGAGATTTTGAGTAATTTCTGAACAAATCTGAGATAGGCGATCTTACATGCAATCGGAGATTGATATGGGAACTTCTGGAGAAGATACGATGATCGCATCGTCAGTGGTTAACATCAATCATAACCACCCTCTCTATCTATTTCCGTCGGATGCACCAGGATCGTTGACTGTTGGTGTGGTGTTGAATGGAATGGAAAATTACACCTTGTGGAGCAGGACGATGAAATTGGCACTTCTTGGGAAGAACAAGATAGGATTCATCGATGGAACCATTAGGAGAGATTCCTTCGATGGAAGTCTTGGGAATCTATGAGATTGGTGTAATGCGATTGTGGTTTCGTGGTTAATGGGGAATGTAAGCAAAATGTTTCTTACTGGTGTGTTGTTTAATTCTGATGCTTGTGTGATATGGGAAGACTTGAGGGATCGTTTTGATAAGGTAAACATCTCAAGGACTTTTCAACTGCATAAAGAATTTTTTTCTATGAGGCAGGGTACAATGCTTGTTTCTGTATACTATTCCAGACTCAAGGATTTATGGGACGAGTATGATTCGATCATACCATTACCAAATTACTGTCCAAAATCGAAGAAATTAATAGATCATACGCAGCACCAAAGAATGTTACAATTTCTTATGGGGCTAAACGATGGATATGGTCAAGTCAGGAGCCAAGTATTCATGATGCAGCAGATGCCCAATTTAAATTAGGTTTATGCTATTATTAATCAGGAGGAAAGCCAAAGGATAGTTGGAGGATCGACAAGAGCAATACATGAGACAATGGAGTCTGTGGCTATGCTTTCAACTAGGAGTGGAAATGTGAAACAAAGGAAACCATACAATCTGAATGCAAAGTGTGATTACTGTCATGCCAAGGGTCATTTTAAGGTGGATTGTTTCAAACTCATGAAGTGTGACTATTGTCACAAGACTGGACACATACAAGATGATTGTTATGTACTACATGGTTATCCATGGAACTTCAAAGGGAAAACAAAGAAGGAATATGTAGTGATTGGAGGAAATCCTACATTTGACAATACTGGACAGAGAGGACAACACATACAGGGAGGACAACAAGGAATTTACATGCCATATTATCAACAAGGAGGTAATATGCCATATTATCAAAATGAAATACAATTTCCACATAATGCATGACAACTTTATATTGGGAGTCAGTTCACTCCAAGCCAGCATTAACAATTGCTCCATATGCTTAACAGTAAGACTAGAGAAACCAGTGTCAGTGCTAACATGACAGGTGAACCTAATACTTGTGAGACATTGTTGAAATGGATTTTAGATTCAGGGGCTACGAATCACATGGTTAGTAATCCGAGACATTTATATAATAAACATTTGGTAGAGAATGCATGGAAAGTACAACTACCTACAGGAGAATCTACTAAGATTACACATGTTGGTGATTGTAACTTAGGAGAAGGTGATGTACTTAAGAATGTCTTGTGTGTACCAAGTTTCATATTTAATCTCATGTCTATTTCGAAGGTGAATAGAGAACTCAATTGCAGTGTTTCATTCTTCCCTTATTACTGTATGTTTCAGGATCTCTCATATGGGAAGGTGAGGGGATTGGTAGTGAGGAGGATGGGTTATATCTGCTGGATGTAGATATGCAGAATAAAGAAGGAATGTTGAGTAGGTGTCTGGCAGCCACTCAACCAGTGGATGCAAACACTTGGCATTAAAGATTGTGTCATGTTCCTATAGTTGTCATGAAGAGAATTCCAATTCTTTCTAGTTCTTCTTTTGATTTTAATAATTGTGAAGTGTGTCATATGGCTAGACAATGTAGGGTTCCATTTCCTGTTAGCACAAGTCGAGCATCAGGACATTTTCATATGTTGCATATGGATGTATGAGGACCATATAAATTTGAGACATACAGTGGAATGAGATACTTCTTGACTATTGTAGATGACTACTCTAGATGGACTTGGATTTTTTTAATGAGGCTTAAGACAGATGTAAGCACACTGCTTATACATTTCTTTACTGAAATCCACACACAGTTTGATGTGAAAATTAAAAGGATCAGATCTGATAATGGTACTGATTTCTTTAATTATCAATGTAAAGATTGTTTCAACAACATGGGGTGGTGCATGAGAGTTCTTGTCCTTATACACCACAACAAAATGGAGTTGTAGAGAGAAAGCATAGACACTTGCTGGAGACTGCTAGAGCTATTAAAATACAAGCCAACATGCCAGACAAATTCTGGGGTTATTGTGTAGAAGTGGCAGCCTATTTAGTGAATAGAATCCCCTCCACAGTAATGAAAAATAAGTCACCTTATGAACTATTGTATAACAAATTTTCCTTCAATATCTTATTTGAGAGTGGTGGGGTGTCTGTGTTTTGCTACTGCTTTGCCTAGACAAGATAAATTCAGTCCTAGAGTTGTAAGGTGTGTGCTTCTAGGCTATGTGAGTGTCCAAAAAGGATACAAACTTTATGATTTAGACAGACAACTAATTTTCATGTGCAGGGATGTTATTTTTATGAAATCAGTTTTTCCATTCAGAGACAATACAAGTGACATGAACATTCTTATACAAGCACATGATCATTTTTGTTTTGATGATCTAGTTCAATCTTCACCAACAAGCTTGTCACAACAGCTGATCTATGGAATCTCAAACACTGATGTAATGACAGATGAGGCACAATCACCTGCTGATAGGAATGGTGATGTTCCAAGTTTTCAGGAACCTGCTACTAGAAGATCTGTCAGAGTTGGTCGACCACCCATTTGGCATAAAGATTATGTCACTAAACATGGATCCACCAGTTGTCTATATTCAATATCAGATGGCATAGATTATAGAGGAGTGTCATCTGGATATCAGAAGTTTGTGGCTTTGAGCCCTATAGCTATTCAGATGCAGTCAAAGACAGGAGATGGATTGATGGTATGAAGGCTGAGATTCAGGCCTTGGAAGACAACAAGACATGAGAGCTTGTAGATCTTCCAGAAGGCAAGAATGTAATTGGCTGTAGTTGGGTTTACAAGATCAAGTATAAAGCTACTGGAGAGGTTGAGAGGTTTAAGGCCAGACTTATTGCTAAAGGTTACAACCAAAAGGAATGTTTGGATTATCATGAAACCCTCTCCCCAGTGGTGAGAATGACTACAGTCAGGACTGTAGTAGCTTTTGCAGCTGCCAAGAATTGGATTCTTTATCAAATGGATATATACAATGCATTTCTTCAAGGAGATCTATATGAAGAAGTCTTTATGAAGCCTCCAGATGGTTTTCTTATTAACAAGGGACAGAACAAGGTGTGCAGATTGCTTAAATCTCTGTATGGTTTGAAACAAGCATCAAGGCAGTGGAACATTAAATTGATCACAACTTTGCTCAAATCTGAATTTCATCAGAGTCAGCTGGACAATTCACTCTTTACCAAACAGCAAGCTGATAAGATATTGGTAGTTCTAGTCTATGTTGATGACTTGTTAATTACAGGAAATGATCAGGTGCTGATTTTGTCTACCAAACAAGCTTTGCAGACTGCTTTCAAAATCAAAGATCTGGAGAGCTCAAATATTTTCTTGGCATAGAATTTGTAAGGAATTCCCAGGGGATCATCATGCATCAAAGTATACTTTAGAACTCATTTCTGATCTCGGATTGTCAGGTGCCAAACCTGTACAATCTCCAATGGAATTGAATCAGAAACTCACAACAATTGCCCTTGACAACCTGATAGCATCTCAGTCTTCCTCCAAAGATTGCACAGGTTCATCAGATTCAACATTACCTGATCCCAGCCAGTATAGAAGGCCCATTGGTCGACTGTTGTATCTCACAAACACCAGGCCTGATATAGCCTTTTCTGTTCAGCACATGAGTCAGTTCATGCAACAACCCAAGACTTCTCACTGGGAGGCTGGTTTGTTACTGGTTAAATATCTCAAGAGTGCTCCAGGGTTGGGTATCTTTCTCAGCAGTTCCAATACTCCTGAAGTCCAAGTACACTATGATGCTGATTGGGGTTCTTGTGTGAATACTAGAAAATCTGTTACTGGTTTCTTAGTATTGTTTGGGAAGTCTCCTGTCTCATGGAAATAAAAAAAGCAGCCTACCATCTCCGTGGAGTTCGGTGAGAAGTCTGAGATCACCGTTTCGCGATGTGGCTAATCGCGGTGTAACGGTCTATTTCAAGAACTAGGCATTTTCATTCCATTACCTATCTCTATGTCCTCTGATAGCAGGTCTGCAATCCAGATTGCAGCTAACCCCTATTCCACCAGCGCACCAAACACATCAACATCGATTGTCATTTTATTCGGGAGAAAATCAAAGAAGGTCTTGTGCAGATTTCTTATTTGGCTTCCACTGAGCAACCAACAGATTTTCTCACCAAAGCCCTCACCATTGTGCAGCACACTTACCTATTATCCAAGCTAAGAATGAAAAATATTTTCATACCTCCTAGCTTGCGAGGGGATGTGAAGATATTAGATGAAACATTACAAAATCAGTTAGTTGATCAATTAAGTTGAGAAGGGTAAACTAGTCTTTCTATGAAAGGATAGAATGGTCTTTTCCTTTATGTGTATGTGGTTAAATATTTAGACTAGATATTTTTTTGTAACTGACTAAGTCATTCTCTTATTCTGTATCAATAAAATTCTTCCTCTTCTTCGAACTCTTTCTTCCTTACAGTCCTCTTCTTCTTTCTTCCTTACAAAAAAAATTTGCTCTTTACCACTAGAATAAAGCCCCGAAAAGTCAAAATATGTTGAGAGTAATTGTATATATAAGGTGAAAAAAAATACTTACTAGCTAGGAATTGTCCTTGAAGCAGGATATTTTGATTTACACCTCATATTTAAAAGTTGGTTGATACGACTCATAGTTAGGTACTTTTGTTTCCAAAATTTGTACTCAACTAAAGATTCAAAATTCATTAATTCTATTGTCCTATTAAATTACATTATTACAAAAGGAAGTACAAAAGGAATAGACTGGTATATTCATGACGAACTATGATTTTAATTTAGCTAAACTCTTAAATTATACTAAAGGACATCAATGGCTATTGTTTGAAAATGATGTATGCAATGTTATGTTCGAAGCTTTGGTTATTTCATACTAGATTTGAGAAATGTAGAAATATCTTAGTTTAGAGAAAAGAAAAGGGAGAAATATTAAAATCTTGCGAATAAAATAATTTGTTTTACTTATATACCAATAATATAAATAATTATTACACCATAAATAAATTGAAATCAATAACTTAGAAAATAATGTAAGTAAGATCTATTAATACAATATTTTTTATCTCTCATATGATATTCGATTCCTGTGTTGAAACTTAATCGAGATAAAAATTTATGTACACCTGATATTTTACACCAAACAAATGAATATGTGGCACATGTCTTCGCAGACACGCTTATCACTACACTATAGTTAATTATCATATATCCTTACCATGATAAATTAGTATAGTTTGATGCAAATATGTGAAAAATATTATCTCGATAAAACTAAATTCGCGCCAAAAAATTCTGTTTTGGGAGACTAATTACATGATATTACAACGTGTAGTAATAAATGCCACAAATAAACGTGATTTTCTATTTATCCTCCTCATATATTTACATCGAACCATACTAATTTATCATAATTAAGTTATAAATAAAGGTGAGAATTGAATTGATTAACTATAATTTAGTGATAAATATATTTGTAAAAACATATATCATGTATTCATTGAAATGATACAAACACTAAATACGGTTAAATTTTTTGCCATAATTTCCTGATTTTACATTTTACAACTTGGAAGTCAATTTTGGAATATCAATTGACAGGCCTTTGGATCCCATCATGTGAAATAGGACAAAGTTTTGGGGCCTAGTCGAAATTTCCAGGAAATTTCCTTCTTAAACTTCAATGGGGATTTTGCTTCGGAATTTTGTGAAAATTGTGATAATAGTGATGGCAACACGTTGATTGTATCTGACAAAAGGTGGGCGAATTATTTTTTATAACGGTGTGTCGGTTAGCTTGTACGTACCTCGACTTATTCATGCTGCACATATTACCTTCAATTAGTATATTTATCGAATAATTTTATCCACCAAAACTTGAACAGATGAAGACAAAATTTGCTGGAGTTGAAACTGAAACCTCATATTTCTCGACGCACTTAATTAATTTCTAGGCTCCATCCTTGGGTGCGACAAAATATAATGTGCACCCTTTTCTTTTAATAATCGTGTGGCAGGACCAACTTACGCGTACCTCGATTACTTTTACGGAACACTTGCTACCTCTAATCAACCAAGGTACCATGTAACGTTACCCATCAAGACTTGACAAAATGTGCACCAATATATGATGGTTATATCATACACCAAATCCTTAGTATGTGCAGTGACGTGAAGCCAATTTTTTTATTAAATAAGTTCAAAATATAAAATAATAAATACACGAAGAATTAAAAAAATTAAATATCTAATATTACCCTAGCTCCACCCCTACTATTGTTCCATATAATTCTTATGTTTGTCTTTCATAATAAATAGATCCACGATACGGATTAATGCATGTTTTTACCCGCAATTATAAATAAGATAAAATATATATAATTGAGAATCATTTTAACGCCTTATCACGAAAGTGAGACGTGCTATATTCGAAACGTACGAAATATAATAAATATCGTAAAGGCAAATATAGTAGGGGTTGCAAACCGGACGCAAGCTTAATGCTACTTGGCCAACTGACGTTATCTACGCTTATGTATCTCTCAATGTGGTCAGCATTGTCGTAATGAAAGAAACATAAGAATTTGTCGCTAGGTATTCGATTATATACGCTTATAAATTTTCAATAGTTCTTAGTTGATTTTTAATTGAATGAGATATAATCTCTTTAAGGACCGTTTTAATAGGCTAATGAACCTGAATAGCCTAAAACGTAGGGCTCAGGGTAGCTCAATAATGAGCTTAAACTTTTGATCTGTACACTAAAAATTCCAGCATTTAAAAGAAATTTATAAATAATCGTTAGAAATCAAGTGACGTAAGAAATACTCGAGCAAGGGTCTCTAATGAACTTAATTTATATATATGGATAATATTATCACTATAATAAGAAAGACAATTGCCAACAATATTTTGTGTTGTCATATGTTGGATATTTTTATCAAAAATATTTTTCGCAATAACAAAACTAATGTTGTTGTAATAATCTCCGATGCGAAAAACTTTCGCAACAACAAGTTTTTTTTGTTGCCATTTATGGTTATTAGCAACAATATATATATATTAATATTTTGTTGTCATTTACGTTTTTAGCAATAATAAAAAGTTTTATTACCAATTTTATACTTTCTTGTAGTGTATTTAAAAGATAGTTGTAATAGTTATTTATAAAATAAAATTAGTAACATAAATAAGTTAGGTTACCCGTACTTATAACTTTTACCCGTAGTGTAAAAGTTCTTCACACTCATATTTAGTACATTTTTAATCTCTTCCTAATTGTGCTTAGGATATGTTTAGAGTTAAGACTAAGGTTGTCCAACGGGGCGAGGTGGGACGTGGCTGACGGGATCGTGGTCCGGCGGGATTGGGATAGGGCGGGGCCGGCGGGGTCTGTCGTCGTCTCATCCCGATCCCGAGGTGTCGGGGTGGGTCATTTTTTTTGCCCTTAATTTAAAAAAATAACACACACACACACACACATATATATATAGTTTAATAAAAACATCTCAAGGCTGTTTTTGTGCATCTTATATTATTTAATAGAAGTTGATTTTTTCTTGGTAATACAATTTCAAAATTGCAACTTCGTGATATTGAAAGTTTCAAATAAATAACATAGTAAAATTACAATTAAAAGAATTACATTTTAAGAAACACGTTTTCTAGTTTCTTTATAATTTCTTGTGGTTCTTCGGTTGGAATTGATATTTATTGGTCAAATTGGTCGACGTCGCTTCCACCTCCGTCGGATAAGATTCGTTGAAGTCTTCTTCTTCGTTGATCTCTCTTGCTCTTCGTGACCGTCAGAGACTGATACACGCTCGCTACGGAAAAACAAAGAAGTTGAGCAGCTTCCCGCATCAGGCACTAATCAATTTGAACGTCTAATTAGATTGGAAATCATTCAAATTGAGAACAAAAGAACTGGACAAAAACCCCGAATGGGGCCCGGTGCCGGTTGACTGCACCTACTCCGCTCCGCTCGTATCCAATCTCTGAATAATACTGCAATTTCCAAGTTGTCTCCCGCTAATGAGTGTCTGTGCTCTCCTATTTGATATCTACCGGCCGAAAAGCGCTTTCAGACGCTGTTGATGACGCTTGAATGTTCAACACATCTCGGGCCATCTTAGATAGTGTTGAAAATGTCTTCTCATTCTGCCTCCAGTATTTTAGCAAGTTTTCATGTCCCCCTTCATTGAGAACTGCTTGGTACGGTAGAACACCCTACAAAACAAAAACATCAAACTCGCTAACTTGGTTAGAAATGTTACCACTAAACATTTTATGTCTGAGACTTTCTACGTCCCTATCATAAAAAGCTCATACATCTGATTTTAATTTTCGTTGTGGTGAGCCTCATCTCATAGTAGGGGGAATATGAGGCGTTTCAGTTTGAGGTGCACTAGTGAGTGTGTCATCCAGATTAGTGGATGTGTCATCTAGATTACAACAACAACATACCTAGTGAAATTCCACAATATGGGGTCTGAGTATCATCTGAATTATCTTCTAAATTAAAGTCTTGCAGAAAATAGCTCCTCGTCTAAATCTAATTATACTTCAGGAAATAATTCAGTATCAACAAAATCGTCCTGTCTACGAGGAATAGAATGACTAGAAGAAATACCCCTGCCCTTGTTACCCATACTAGAAGAAGCATTACTCTTACCTTTACCAAAGTGCTTTCATTTTAATTATGTAAATAAATCATTACAGATAATGAAATAAAGTGTGCTAATTAAAATAAAGAAACAACAATAATTTAATGAAGGAACGAATGTACCAAACGCCGACGTAACATTGACGTGTAATCGAGAGGTTGAAAATTGAAACTTTGCTCGATGGATGATTCTCAAGCTAGTTGTCAACTTCACTCCCAAATAAATAAATAAAATTGAATATTTAGTAGACAATGTAGAGTGAATGAGAGATAGATTGAGAGATTATTAGAGAGATTATATGAAGATTTGTGAGAAATATGAAGAGAAAATGAGGTATTTATAGTTGGAAAAATTGGATTAAAGTGTAAATATAATAACTTAGGGGTTAAAAATAAATATTAAGGGTTAGGGGGTTGGGGTGGATAAAATGGAGCCGACGCTTGTTCGTTGGATCAAACGACCAACCACAACCTTCAGATCTGCCATAAGCTTGTTCGTTGGATAAAATGGAGCCGCTGCTGGCCGCTGCCACCTTACCTCTCTCTCCCTCCCTCCGTCTCAAGTGGCAAATCAGATCTAAACCTAAATGAAATATAAACCTAAGACAAAACAGATCAAAAACAAGAAAAAGGTAGAAAAAATGGGAAGAAGACGAAGTGTGGGACGGCGGCGACGGAAACATGTTGAGGGTTTAGGTTTCAAGTATTTTTTAATTATAATTATTTACTTACAATTTCTAAAAAAAATAAAAAAAGGGAAAAATGGCATTTCATGCCCTGTGGGGCGGTATACTGCACGCTCAACAAATTGTGTCTAAGTGATAGTACATTAAAAATGTTTTTGGAGGGTTCAGATGTTAAGGGTCTCAATTAAAGGGTCTAAGTGGAATATACGGATAAGTCGGAGAGTTTGTCGATGACTCCACCTTTTATGCAATTAGGGCACGTTTGGTACGCTAGACTTCACTGAACAAAAAAATAATACAGCATTTGATGTGCGTTTTTAGTCGGACTGGACTGTACTATTTCTAAAAATAGTATACTCGAAATACCATTATTGAGACACATCTAGTAGATGGATCTCCCCTGGACTATATTAAAAATAATAATAATAAAAAATACAATTCATTATATATTAATATTCTAATACCGTCTATTATATATTAATACAGTCCATTACAATACATTACATTTCATGCAAAATTATACAATCTAGTGCGATGTACCAAACGAGCCCTTAGGGTAAATTAAGATGCTATAGCAGGTACATTATCATTTATTTTAAATTATTGATAAATGTTTATCAAGTACATTTATATGTTATAATTTTTAAATGATATGATTCCGTGAATATTTTAAATGATGATTTTATTTCCACTTGTAATATCCATTTTTTTAGTCAATAAAATAATGCACCTAGTTGGCCAAGCTTTTAAGTTTATTTTAGAAAAAAAAGTTGTTCACTAAAAGCAATGTGATGTTAAAAGAAAGTGTGAAACTTGCAAGTCTTAATTAACTAAAGAGATTAAAAGTTAATTAAGTGCAAGGAAAGGATTACAAGTTGGAAATTTGCTCAAAATATTATAAGTATCTTTTTTTCATTACAAAAAAGACCTCCTCTTTAAGTTTGTTGGACCAAAAAGGGAGAAATGTACTCTATGATTTGGATGTTTTTGTAGTCTTCTATGATCTTATGGCCTAACAAATCTATGTAAAGTAATGTAATTAAGAATCAAAGAGATATACATAACTTGGAAGGCTTTATTTAGTTTATTTACTACTCTTGTTTGTTTGCTTCTTCTTTTATTCCTTTTCCTCCTTAATATTTACTCCATATACTAATAAAGACTGCATTATTTTTCGAATTGCCAATAGAGAAGTTGGTTTCGAATAATAAGCTAATGACTGAAAATGACATTTTTACTTAGTGGAATTGTCACATTTGACAAATCTATTGAGGCAAGGGCAAACCAAAGTTTTAAAAAATAAAATAATACTACCTAGAGCATAACACTAGTTCAATTAACTTCTTAATTTAGGGTTCTTCTGTTATTTTTAGGAGATTTCACTAATTAAATTAACTCCGTTTAAAAAACGTATAGCAAAAAAAGTTGCAGGACTTGAAGCTTGTCAAAACTTGACTGCAAAATCCTGATAAATCGGCAGAAGTTTATGGATGGATAAAGACTTGCTTTGCAACAAATCATGACAGATCACCATGAACTTAATACAAAATGAGCCACGACTTTGGAACTATTCTTAAGTCATGACGAATCACCTAAATCTTTTAATAGATAGAAAAAATATTGTCTTGCTAGAAATTCTGACGATCATAAGAATTTGAGTACATATTGCGGCGAAATAGAAATGTTTATCTAACAAACAAATAACTAAGGGTTAAGGCACAAAAAACACATCTAAACTGTAGTGAAATTGCCAACTACACATATGAAGGGGTCCTATCCTGAACTTACTTTTTTGTATTATTTGTCCAACTCACTAATTACCTGATGAAAAAATAAGTTAAAATACAGTATGTGCAAACACGAGCTTATTCAAGACTAAAAAAAAGAGGTCTCCCACGTGAAACTTGGGCCGGCCCTATCCCAATATGTAGATAGAGATGGGCTGATTCGGACCTTGTTTATTCTAAGTCGGGTTAGTCCACAAACTGAGCCCAATTACCAAAGTTGAGTAGTGAGCACGTTAATGGCTACTCCTCTCAATAAGCAAAGAACCAAATCAATAATGGTGGAATGATCGGAAGAATGGGCCGGGTCGGAGCTTGTCTATCGGAATGTATATTTTGCCAAATTGCTAGTAGCTCTTCCACTTCAACCACTCTCCTTCACTCCGTTAGATTTTTTTCTCTCTTTTTTTTGTTCCGATCACAACCGTCAAATTGCTAGTAATTTGATTGATTTTTTTGCAGGATGATAAAGTCGTTGCATTTCGAGATATTAATCCTTCTGCCTTCAGGTTCTTCAATTTTTAATTTCAATTAATCACTAAGCTTCAATCTCAAACTAGTTGAGTGCGGGATAAAAAGAATTTTAACTAATTATAGCTGGCGGTTTGGAAATTACTATGCGTACTGAAGTATATTGGTGGAGGGACATGACATATGAATACTTATTTCCTCGATTTGTAGTTAACACTCTACAAAATATCATTTAGTCGTGGCAGAGTTACCAATATTGGTGGGAGGTAGAAGATACCCGTGTAATTAGTCGAGATGCAAACACCATGATTATCAAAAAATAAATCGTTTAGTAGTGGTATTTTTGCATAGATTCACATGTTAATGAATCCCTTTTTTCTTTTTCTTTATGTCGAATATGGGATATATGATTGGTTCCAGCATGTAACTAAAAGCTGTTAAATATAGACTAATCAATATAAGATCACAATTGGATAGAGGGAAAGAGATTCTGGAAATAGCAACAGTGAAGAGGAAGTGCAAAAGTGTAAAATAGGAGAGGAATGTTTTGGGCTCAAATGAGCTTCTAAGATATTTCTTATTATTTCCTCTCAAACTTGAATATTACAAATGACCCCTATTTATAATTGTTGACAACTAATCCCTAATTGACAAAATATCTCTAATGACAAAATATCTAACTAACCCAAAATATCTAATTAACAACTAACTAACCACATATATATATAATGTATATATGTGGTATATCTCAACACCCCCCTCAAGCTAGGCACTGAAAACAACGGTTTCAGTCCTAGCTTGGAAGCAATGTCCTTATTCCCGAAAAATTCAGCGGCTACATCGACCAAGCACTGGCAGCATCCGCAGCAACAAAACCACACAGCCGCAGCAGCTTCGGCCCCAGCAGCAAATGTGTTTGTGATGCATAATCTATGTCCTGTCTTATCCGAGAAATTCAAATATTGTTTGGGGTCAAGTTCATCAATAACAGCAACTGCAGCTGAGCATCCATTATTTCCTGTTTATCCTTTATCACCTGCACACCATCTTGCACCTGTGAGAATATATTCCAGCTGTTTCAATTTTCCTCGGGGGAAGCAGAAGCATTTTCTATATAATTTCAAAGAAGAACACAACAATCTGCGATTCGTTTTCTGGTAATCACACTGCAATGCAAAGACACTTTGCTGCACGTAATTGGTGCTTTATACCAAATCACCTCATCAAAGATCTTTGTTATATGAATAATGATTCAAACGTTTCAATTGTAGGAACCAACAGACACCAAAGACTAGCATCGATAACAAAGACAAAATCAGATTTTTCAATAACATCACCAAAAATTCCGGAATTTCAACATTCTTGTCAAGCGTAAAAGCAACTCTGCACTAAGTAGAGTCATCCTCGAGTATAGCGATTGCAAGATATAACAACCAAAAATATGCCCGAAGTAACATCCAAATGGGCCCAAGAAGAGTAAATTCCTTTTCTTCATTTTGAGTCCATCGATGGTAGTACACAAGCTTGATCACACGGCGGTAAAGCAGAATGCATCCACATCCGTGTCATCAGATCATTAGCACTTGGCCATACCGCAATCTATCCCCTTAGCAGAGACCACAACCCTGCGTTTCCACCAACAACTTCAAGAATAACAACGGTGGCGGCACACGTTGCAACACCAACATTTAATAGCAGGAGCTTCAACTCCCACAACAATAATGAAGAACCCTCGTCCTCTAGTCTCGCTTGGACTAGAGAATCCCTCGATTCTCATCACGCAAACTATTTCAATAAGCGGCAAGAACCCCTCGTTCTCTAGTCTCGCTTGGACTAGAGAATCCCTCGATTCTCATCACGCAAGCTACTATAATAAGCTCGGATATCCAATGGAGTCTCCCTCAATTTCTAGTCCAAATCCGGCTAGAAATTCCTCGATTCTCCTATCCTAAGCTAAACAAATGAAAGAAATGCCAAACCAGTGATGTCTGCTACTTCTACGAACTCCTGCCCTTTCAACGGGATACCAGCTTGACCCATGTTGGATGCAACTGGTTGATCGATAACATTTTCCAATTTCACAAAGCAATCAGAAAAGACTTCAGCACCTACGGTATCATCATATTCATCTGATGTCCATTTCCCAAAGCCATATTATTTCGTTTCCTCGTCGGCAATTTCTCTAACGCCGCCCATTTCAAACTAGTTAGGAGTAATTCACTAACAGTTGATAACAATTATCGATCGAAGCCTAATTTGTCTTTACGAATATCGAATATGTAACGCTACGGACATCTTTCGCAATTCTGATTTCTCAGATCCTTCGCGATCGATTTCGACTTCTCTAATCGCAATTCTGATTTTCAGATCGTGATTATCGCAGTAGAAGCAAACAGGATCTAAAACACAAAAATGAATTCACAAAATTGAATTTGGACAGATTTGTGGCTATGTTACCGTCCTCTTGATGTCGATTTCGATTCCTTCGATGAAGTTCGACTTCGATTTCGATTTCTCAATCAAAGATTCACGATTCGATTTCGACTCATTCGATCCTTCGATATCGATCTCTTCAATTGGTTAATCCTTCACTGATTTCGAATTTGCTCCTTTTCTGATTTCTTCTCTGTTTTCTGTTTTCTTCTCTGTTGTTGCCAACGATCCAGAATTTAATTTGAATCCTTCTTTAGTCCATGTATTATCGATCTCCCTCACCTACTGTGGTGGCTTTGATACCATGTTAAATATAGACTAATCAATATAAGATCACAATTGGATAGAGGGAAAGAGATTCTGGAAATAGCAACAGTGAAGAGGAAGTGCAAAAGTGTAAAATAGGAGAGGAATGTTTTGGGCTCAAATGAGCTTCTAAGATATTTCTTATTATTTCCTCTCAAACTTGAATATTACAAAATGACCCCTATTTATAATTGTTGACAACTAATCCCTAATTGACAAAATATCTCTAATGACAAAATATCTAACTAACCCAAAATATCTAATTAACAACTAACTAACCACATATATATATAATGTATATATGTGGTATATCTCAACAAAAGCTATTTCCCAGCGACCCTTTACTACTTCTAATTTCACTCCTTGTAAACGAACAACTACGCATCATTTAGCTATACTAGAGTTCACTTTAGCAGGTTCAACTTCCAATTCTCAAGTTGATAAGATGATTCAGTTAGAGTAGAATTTTTACTCTTTCCTGTGCTCGTATCAAGTCAAACTAAGTCATCAGAATGTGAGGGAGGACTATGAATCTTTTATGCCAAACGAAGTCATTAGAAATGGAATGAGGACTATTAATCTCATACATAATTTCAATGATAATTTGCATATAGTTTTGTACAGTAGTATCTGCTCTCTATAAATTTGGAAATTTTCAGACGGTATATTCTGTGCAACATTAGAATATCAATCATCTAAATGCACTTCTGTCGATTGCATAGAGTGCAAATTTGCGAAGCCCTTTGTAATTATCTCCTGTTTATAAGTTGTTTGAACTCAAAATCTTGATAGGCATTACTTGGTAATTCCAAAACAGCACATTCCAACAGTCAAAAACCTTCAGAGAAGCCCAGAAGATTTCTCCTTGGGTAACTTAACCTTTTGAATTCATACTTCCCACCTTATTTTCTTTTGGTATCCAGATGCTACTTTATTTCCCTGTATTTATTAATCTAACTTGCAGCTTCTTTTCTACAGTGAGTCACATGTTAGATGTGGGAAAGAGTCTGTTACATAGGGATGCCCCTCAGTCCAAGCATTACAGGTATTGTCTTGTAAACACGTATAAAGAAAGAAGGACTACATCTTTCATTGGCTCTACCATTATTCTATAAGTAGTAGTAACATAACCAAACCTAATACTCCTGAAAAAATTTCTTCAATCACTTTGGAAATAAATGCTGGGATCTAAACCGGTGCTTAATCCAATGATTTAAGGAACGTTTTTTGCGATTCTAGCTTTCTGCACTATTATCTTGCTTCTTATTATCTAGCACTTATACTGAACTAAGGGGCAATCAACAGAAGCTTCTAAGGATGAAGTTACAATCTTAAGCTGCTAGTTATAAGTACTGACCTGAGGCTACAATAGAGAAGACAGTTGCAACGATGTAGTTTTATTCCTCTAGCTTACAAGTCCTAACCAACGTATATTTCTAAATATCCTCATATGTTTTGAAATTTTAAGTAGGCGTTTGGCCATAGATTCCAAATATTTATCACTTTTTTTGGAATTATATGAAGTTGCAGTTGTGTTTGGTTATACTTTTTACAAAGGAGACGAGAGAGCACTTTATTTGGAATTTTATGAAGATGGAGTTGGAAAATAGGTTTGGAGCACTTTTCCAAACTTGGAATCCAACTCCAAGTTGGACTTGGAAATTTTATAACCAAACACGATTTTGAAATAAAGTGAAGAATTAGTCCGGAAAAAAGTGAATAATTCTAATGGGAAAACGGCTAAGAATCTTCCTGTTTGAATTTTTGATTCTTACATAAAATTTACAAGTGGACAAGGAATTGTTTCACACATATATTTCCATAATCTCAGATTTGGTTTCCATCAGCCTCCATTCAACAGTGTTGATCACCTCCACCTCCACTGCTTAGCGCTTCCTTTTACTCCAAGGTAAACCTTAAACTGCCTTTGATACTCTACATTACCTTGTCAAAATATTTGAATTTCTTGGAAATATTGTATATTCCCTTTCCTAATTTTAAGGCATTGAACAGCTGGAGGTTTATAAAATACTCATCGTTGGGGCCACTCGGTGGATTTATTGAAGCTGAAAAGCTATTGGAGAGAATAAAGCCACGAGTTCCTCATCCCTCATCAATGTAATTGTCTGTGAATTTGTTGGTTTCTAATTAAAATTGGCAAAAAGTGTATATAATCTGCTAACTGGTCTTCGATTATATATACTTGTGTAAAATTCAGATGTTCAGTCATTAACCTTGAGAATGATCTTGTTACAGAACCTGACTTTTCAACTATATTTCTTGATTGAAAAATAGAAGTTGGATGCGAGGATTTGTTGAAGTTCCACTCTATTTTCTTTCATGTCTCAGCCATCCATGCTTTGTACCTGAATGGTTGTGAGAAATTTACAGTTACTCTCAGCCCAACTCTGCCCGGGGGTTGGACTTTTAAGCCATATTTCACTTTTCTTCTTTTTCTCTTATTGCTAATTGGAACTCCAGCCCCGGTAATCTCCTGAACCTTATCCATTACGTCAACCCTTCTCAACAAGGGGAAGATAGGAGGGAACTCCCTTTGTCAAGGCCCCTAATCTAGTCCTGGTTTGTTGCTCAGGTGGAAAGATTTGGGATACCTTCTTCAACCCTATAAAGTAAGAGAGACTAAAAATGGCTTCCTTATCACTATTTCGCTTTCTCCTGTGGAAGTAAAAATGGCTTATCTGTGTAGTAACTTCTATCCCTTTTAATTCATGTTGTTGTTTCTTTTTCTTTTTTTTTTTGCGAGAAAACCATGCATGCAATTAGTCAGCACGGCTTACATTTCACAAGCAAATGATGAGATGTGTGTATGGATTTTTGTTAGCATTCCCTATCATCTGTTTAATTAAATAGAATACAACACCTCCTAGGTCATATCGAAATGACTCCATTGAGAGTAAGACTAGCTTGATCTGTTTTTTTCCTAGTAGTTTTGTGATTACTCTTGGATCTAGAACAACTATTAGATTGCTTTAGGTGTTCAGTCTTGGCAGTAGAGGTGTCTACCTCAGACCAATTATAGCAAGTGCTATTAGAGTGGTGATAAATTTTCGATTTAAATTTTAAATAGCGTAACGATCCTTCAAGACTTCACCCAACAAATTGCAAAGTATAACTTACTGTTTCCTATATCAAACTTATGTTCTAATTGTAAGATCTTCCACAATCACCAATATAGTATCAAAATCAATGAACATTGTAAATTTTGTGTCCCAGTATCATCACATAAAATGGGACGAAGGGGGTAGGTGACTAGCTTCACTAATATGACTATATTCTAACAAACATTTCATTAAATAGGCTTAATGTTTTTCTTATATTAAATTCTGATTACTTAGTTTAACATTCAAATGTTCTGTATTTATTCAATTTGGTGACAAGTAAGAATTGGCTGTTTGCCCCTGTATGGAATAAATTCAATTTCATATCGAGTGAAAAATCTTTTTGCTCTAGAATTCATTTGGTGCCAACTAAAAAGAAGTACAAATGAAATAAAAATGTATGATTTTCTTTGTTAGCTGAAAAGAAAATGACACTATGACGGTTACGTGTATAACAATGTTACATTACTTAAATAATAAAATGATACTGTAATTTGCTTAAATATTAACATGATACAAAATAAGTTACTTTCCAAATTCCATTGAACTGTAAGTCCTCAAAACTTATTTGAGTTTTTATTTATTTTGTTCACAAGAAACATAAGGGCCAATAGTTACAACATCGTTAGACCAGCCAGTGTGTCAAATGGAGTGAAATCCAATGACAAACTAATAATCATTTTTAGACAAAACGTCGAAGGGATAAAAAGTGAAAAAGAGACTGCAATCAATAAATTATGCTAAACAGAAAAGCTTTATCGACTTTTCCGTGCATAAAAAGGAAATTTCTATACAATGAGTAGTTTCTAGTTACTTAGAGACACTTTATTCATGTATTAAGTTCGGTCACAAATATAATATTGTAGGCGATTACTTTTTCAACGCTTTTTTCTCATCCTCTTAGTCAACGAAAGGGGGCCCAACACTTCAAATAGAGGAGCGGCTGGTTCACCAAACCCCGACTCAACGTCAGACATTCTCCAGGTTCGAAGGGATTTAATGCCCAACTATTGACTCCTTCTGGAGTTGCGTTATCGAAGTCGAGCCAGAAATGGTCGTTAGTGGACACTCACCACTTTTTACCTGTTAGAGAGACCCTCTTTAATACATTAAAAAAAGATGTCCACACGAGTCAGATCATAGGAGTTTAGATCACCTATATGTTGGTAAACGAAAATCACATCGGATCAAAGTAAACAACAATGTTGAATCATGCCGCTCTCTACCTTGAAAGAATTCACACGCGACCATCAGCTTTCCCAAAATAAGAGTAGATCAGAAAGGTAGGCGAATGACTTGACTATAGTAACTTATATCATGTTTGATTTTAATAAAGAGACACCTTATTTGTATTAATTTCTGCATACTTATACCTCGTTTGATAGCTAGTTAGGGAGTAAGTTATTCATGTATAAAATTAGTACGACATTTGGTTTTGCATTTTAGAAACCTGCATAAACTAATACAAGTAGAAGTTACGAGAGAATCTATTTATTATTTTATGTGTGGTAGAAAATGAAATAAATAACACATGAATAAACGTTGAAATGACAATATTACCCTTATCACTCCTTATTTAAGTATTTTTTTAATAGTTCGTAAGAAAATATAATATTTTAATTTTAAAAAGTATGTAATATTTATTAACTTTTAATATAACAAACCAACACACAAAGAAATAATTTATGCATAACTAAACCCTGCATAAGTAAACTCTGCGTAATTAATACCTGCATAACTAATACATGCTTATTAGTACCTGCATCACTAATACCTATATTGCTAATACCTGCATAATCCTAACCACCTACCAAACTATCTCTAATTGTGTAATGTTACTTAGAATAATTGCATATAGCACTCCATTAAAAAAAGATAATTAACTTGTAATGTTAATTATGATATCAATGCTATCAAAATTGATCCATTTTTTAAAATCTTATAAAAAATGACCCACTCCTTCCCCCACCTCTCTCCACGCTCTCTCTTTGCCCTGTTTCCTCTAGCATTTCCTCCCACCTTCATCATCGGAATTATAATCAGAGAAAAAGAATGACTAATATATATTTGATTATTGTGAAACCCTAGATCATCTTATTAACACCTCATATTTTAAGGTATTTTCTTTTCGATTCAGTTACAGATGTTATTGAAGTTTTGCTTTCTGTATATCTATGTTTTTAATGACTAGAAGCGTTTTTTTTTTCTTGAAATTGGATAGATGGTGTAGGATGCGAGTAAGAAGAGAGAGGCACAGAGTAGCAGGAGGTGGTGGTAGAAATTGGATTTTTCGAGTTTATTAGTTGTTTGGATTAGGTGGTACTCCAATTGATTGGAAACATCAAGAGGAGTTCAAAACTTAAATTTGAAGTAGATTTGAATTAGATTTGAGTTAGACTTTAGAAGAGACGCAAGGAATAGGAAGTTAGTTTTAGTATATTAGTGTATATTATGGTATAATAGTGTATATGGGTGCATATACACCTTTTATACATTATTATACATTTTTATACATCTATATACATAATGTATCTATTTTGTATAAAAGTGCAATTTTTATTCAAAATCAGTTCAGATATATGTTTATACCCACTTATATAATATTATATAATTGTGTATAAATTGTATATGTGAGTATAAATGTGTATTTTCATGTATAATATTGTATAATTATATTTTAGTGTATATACCTACACATTATATAATATTTATATAATTTTGTATAAATGTGTATACATGTGTATTATGTTATAAAAGTATTTTTGGGCTAAAGCTTTGCAATGTAAGTTTTTTTTTTTTTTTACAACGTAAGTGAGCAAATTGTATATTTATGAAATTTCTCCAAAAAAATAAGGACAGTCGGTGCACTACACTGCCGCTATAGCAACCTTACCATGCATTTCTGGAAGAAACCGTTTACACGGCTTAAATCCATGACAACATGATCATATAGCAATAACTTTTATCGGTTACATCAAATCTTTCCTTTTAAATTATAATGTTTGGAATTTAAATTTAGTGAATTTTTAATCCCTCGAACCACTCCATAATAATCGAAAAAGGTATCCTGAACATAAAGGCATACTTTTTTATTTAATCCGGGTGCTGCATTATATATTAGTTGGTAGTACTCCGTGGCTTCAATTTAATTGTCTTAATGATTATACATGGCTTTATAAGAACAAAGAAGATTTTTTTTAAGTCGATCTTATACTAAAGATAGTAATGAATTATAATATTATTTAAATCTTAAACATAAGATATGAAAGATTAAAGAGTTATCAAATATATAAAGCGATTATCTCAAAAATATTTATATAAAATTTAGACAAATACTATGAAATATGAGGTAGGAATAGAAGTGTAAAGGTGGTGAAAGTGGGGGCTATGGGGTGCGATTGAGTTGAGTGTGTCGGTGGATGGAGATGAATGAAATATTATTTGCTACTTTATTTTAAGAAATTTATTTTTATAAAAAACATACAATGGAGGAAGTATGAAATATCATTATGTCTACCAATACTATAATATATTGACTAATTTCATGACCTCTCACTAAAATCTGAATGATTCCATCAAAACTTGAATAGAGATTTGAACACGAGCCAAATATATAATCTACCAGTTGAAAAGAGAGAGATTGGCGAAAATTGAGACATATACGGATCACCCCCAAAGTCTATAATCAGTAAAGGAACAATTTTTCTAATTCACTTTCTGAAGCAAAAATCATTAATAAAAAAAAGAGATGAGCAGTGCAGAACCACAACTTCTCACTATCAATCATCTTGAGGTCAAATTCCCATGTAAATATTAATCCTTCTTCAATTTTTAATGTTTTTCTTTTTCTGTTTTTGTGTAATGCTTTTTTAATTTGATCACAGTTGAGCTGAAGAAGCAGATATCTTGTTCCCTTCAATTGTCAAATAAAACTGACAATCATGTTGCCTTAGTTTAAGGTGCATTTTCGTTCCCATTTTCTCTCTTTTATGATTACAATTCTCCCAGTTTTTTTAATATAATTTTTTTGTTTTGTTTCAGGTTAAAACGACGAATCCCAAAAAATATTGTGTTCGTCCAAACACAGGCATTGTTTTGCCTCGATCCACTTGTGATGTCATCGGTATTAACATTTTCTTATTTTTTATTTTTTTGTCTGTCTCATAAATATTGTCACTTTTTTTAGAGACCAGTAGCGTTGCTTCATATTATGTGACACTATTTTCTTATGGGAAAAGCTCAAATATGTGATTGAACTATCGAAAATGATTCTTTTATGCCACTCGTTAATAGTTTGGCTCATTTTTGTCATTCCTATTATCAAAATGCCTCATCCATTCCATTTTTCATTAACACCGTTTTATAATACCATTTTTCATTAACGTCAGCGTTAATGAAAAATGCATGAATTAGCCATTTTGATAACGGTGATGACATAAATGAGCCATTTTGGTAACAACTATGACATAAATGAGCTAAACTATTAACGAGTGACATAAATGAACCATTTCCGATAGTTCAATGACATATTTGAGCTTTTTCCCTTTTCTTATTAGTATGTTCGAAAAAGAATGACACATTTTAATATTTAGAAAAAGTTTAATATTAAACTTCTCATTTTATTCTCAGTGACATGTTTTTATAGCCGCAATAATGTCATAGATCTTATGTGACACTATTTTCTTATTAGTTTGTTTAGGAAAGGATTATACATTTTATATTTGAAAATAACTTAACTTTAAACTTCTCATTTTATCATTAATGGTATATTTTTATAGTCGCAGAAATCTCATGACATGTTTAAAACTACAAGTTTCAAAAGTCTGTCTTTCTCTCAGACTCTATGCATAGTCAACTGCGACATATAAATTGGAACTGAGGGGGTATTTGATTTTGTATTTTTTGTCTTTAGCCTTGCCCACATTCTCTGAAAGAATTGATATAACTTGTTGTATGTTCCATGGATGAAAAACATAGTATTTTACGTAAATCTTATGAGTCAGTATATCTCTCTTATTTCTTAAACTATATGTCCGGTCAAATAATGTCAAATAGATTAGGATGGAAGGGTCATTTGGAATAATCTTGTGTTCGGTCTAAATCACTAGAAATATAGGTGAAAAAACAAGAAAAATGAAGTCATTTATGGTCTTTTGAACTCGAGAAGAAAATTTCAAATCAAACAACAACTATATCTTATGCCTCAATCCCAAGAAAGTTGGAGTCGGCTATATGAATCTTCATCCTTAGTCCTCAGTCCTCACTATCCATGTCGCTCCATTTAAGCTCATCAGATTAAATGTTAACTTGAACTTATACTTCATCAAATTGAGATATTATAAGTATTCATCCTATTTAGACCCTAGTCCTTATTCAGCATCACATTATCAGTGTTATATTTCTCTTCTCTTGGTTGGTCATTGATATTAGTTTACAATTTTTGGTAGTAACAATGCAAGCACAGAAGGAAGCCCCTGCTGATATGCAATGCAAGGACAAGTTTCTACTTCAGAGTGTCATTGCAAGTGCTGTTACTAATCCAAAAGACATCACCCAAGAAATGGTAATCTTACAAATGAGTGGAACTTTTTCTTTGCCTTTTAATGTTGAGTCTGTTAAGACAAGAAACATGTATCTTTGTTATCATATCATATTTAACTTACCTTACTGAAATGGTTGATTTTAGAAATGAATGATAAAAGAGTGGATCATGTTTTAGTCGTTGTTGCCATTACACAACCATTTAAGCTTAGTGAAGTTTGTTGATCTCTTTGTATAGTTCAATACGGAGCCTGGACGCATTGTAGAAGAGTGCAAATTGAGAGTGATTTATCTTCCCCCACCACAACCGCCATCTCCCGTGGCAGAAGGATCAGAAGAAGGTTCTTCACCGAGACAGTCCTTGACAGAGAATGACCAACAAAATGGTTCTAAGGTTGTTTACTAATTCACTTATTTCACTACAAAAAAGTTGGAATTAGCTATGAACTCCGTCGCTAAATTGTTGGTAGCTAACATAATTTTTTAATAATTTGTCGCTAATCCATTGCTAAATAAGATTAGCGATGGGTTTTGTTGTTTAGCTATAAAAGTTGTCCATTGCTAATTTCTGTTTTTCTACTAGTGTTTGTTCTTTATGGTTATTAATGATTTTGTGGAACTTGATTTTTCATGCCATATCATTGTTACCTGCAGCTTACACGAACATTCCTTGAAACTCATGACAAATCTTCTGAGTTGAATTTTCTACTACAATTCCATACTATACCATGCACACACGTCCCATTAAAAGCAAAAATATGCATTTGTATGTCTTTGTTTACTTATGTTCTACTCCCTCCCTCCCCCATCGTTTATGATTGTTCGACTTGGAGTTGGTATGGAGCTTGATGAAAAAACCCTTTTAGAACTTGTGTTTGACTGTCAGATGTTTCTTCTTCTAGTGTTGATTTTTGTTGCAGGCTTTATTCCGATATCTAATTGAGCAAATTAAGGGGAACATCACTCTTCTCGTGATTAGTTCTCCATTTCTCTCCTCATTCTCTTATTGTCTTGTTAACCTATTTCACATAGATGCTGGCTAGTCATATTACTCCATGTATTGTCTGTAGAATTAAGGGATGATAATCCAAGTTAGTTGCAAGATTAGTTATAAGATAACTAAGGTGGTTACAAGTCTGTTAATTAGTTAGCAAGTTATTAGCAAGCTAGTTAGATATTTTTGGATAGCTAGATATTTAGCATGTGCATATATTAGAGTGTGTATATATATACACAGATGGATCATTACATTGTAATCAGTTCTCATTTTTCACACATCAATAACATCTTCTCTCTCTCTTTTCTATCTCTCGACCGACTCTCTCTTCTTCTTCCTTCTTCTTCCTTCTTCTTCCTCCTTCTTCTTCTTCACTCTTCCTTCTTTCTTCTATTCTGTAAATAGTCTGATATGCAGTGCATGCAAATCAATATGGTATCAAAGCCGGATGAATTGACTGGAGCAATCTCATTTTCACAGGAAGATCGATTGATCTAGACGATGAAAATTGAGATCTGTAAGATCGAACTACTACATGCACTGGATACAAGTGTAAATCGATAGAATTGAGACTCAATTTATACATGCAGTGAGTCTAAAACAACATGCAGTCAATAAGGAGTACAAATTGGTTGAATTGAAGCACGATCTGTAAGGAATTTGAAGATACGCAATCGAAATTTGTATTGTAAGTTTCTTTTCTGGTTAATCTCTAGTATTCTGATATTGTGAATTGAATACAAAAGTGATGGAAAATCCTGGAGTAGGAGAAACTGAAAATACAGCAGTAAATGTTAATGTTGATCACAATGTACCTTTTTCCTTGTGATGCGCCTGGATCTCTGTCGATTGGGATCATTTTGAATGGAATGGACAACTATATACTATGGAGTAGGGCTATGAAGTTGGCTCTATTAGGAAAGAACAAGTTAGGATTCATTGATGGA
Organism: Przewalskia tangutica; assembly: GCA_029844215.1. Lineage (NCBI taxonomy): Eukaryota > Viridiplantae > Streptophyta > Magnoliopsida > Solanales > Solanaceae > Przewalskia > Przewalskia tangutica. The sequence continues at coordinate 55,827,927 of CM056740.1, forward strand.
TCTGTAAGGAGGTCTTCTTTTCAAGGGAATCTGGTCATGACATGGGATAGGTGCAATGCAATTGTGGTATCGTGGCTGATGGGGAATGTGAGTAAGAATCTACTCACTGGAATGCTATTCAATTCGGATTCCCACAGTAAATGGGAAGAATTGAAGGAAAGATTTGACAAGATAAACAACTCTAGAGCCTTCAGTTACACAAAGAAATATTCACTTTGAGGCAGGGAACACTATCTGCTTCAATGTACTTTTCTAGATTAAGAGATATGTGGGATGAATACGACTCAATCATCCCAATTCATCATGTTGTCCAAAGTCCAAAGACTTTGTCGCTGCAGTATCAAAGGCTGATGCAGTTTTTGATGGGGTTAAATGAGAGTTATAGCCAGGCCAGGAGTCAAATATTAATGATGCAGCAAGTGTCTAGTCTAAACCATGCTATGATCAATGAAGAAGAAAGTCAAAGGATGGTAGCAGCGACAAGCAGAACAGTGCAAGAGCAAGTTGAGCCTTCTATCATGTTCACAGCTGGAAATAAAAGTGGTAGAAGTGGAAGTTCAGGGATGAAGCAGAGGAAACCATATAACCCCAATGCCTCCCCATCTTTCTGGTATCTAGCGAAATAGCAGCTGCATTCCCTAATTCCAATGTTCTTTTGATTGCTAAACTGTACTTGAGTCTTTCCCCCTTACTCTACTCTGGCTATAGAGCAGAGCTATCTAAATGCCATCATGAAGCGTGATTTCTGTCACATGAAAGGCCATTGGAAAGTAGATTGTTTCAAACTTATGAAGTGTGATTTCTGTCTCAAAACAGGACACATTCAGGATGATTGCTACAAGCTTAATGGATATCCTGAGGATTTCAAAGGGAACAAAGGCAAGAAAGCATATGCAACAGTAACATGAAGCAGTCCAATGTATGAACAGGAGAGCATGACACCACATGTGGCACACAACCATCAGGACCAGAGAGCTGTTGTGGCACACAACCATCAGGACCAGAGAATGCAAACATGATTGCAGCTTACACCAAAGCAGCACCAGCAACTTGTCAACCTGCTCAACAACCACAACAGTGCTGGCTTCAGTGCAAACCTGGAAGGTTGGTGCATATTTGATCAAAAGAAAGCCCTAAAATGGATCATAGATACATGAGCTACAAATCATATAATTAATAACCAGACCTTATTGCATAATAAACACCTAACAGAGGGAACAGGAAAGGTGCAATTGCCGACTGGAGAATCAGCTAAGATTTCTTGTGTTGGTGATCATCACATAGGAGGAGGTAAGGAGGTGATGTCCTTAAAAATATCTTATATGTGCCAACATTCAAGTCTAATTTGATGTCAGTAAGGTTACAAAGGAACTAAATTGCAGTGTCAATTTCTTTCCTACATATTGTATATTTCAAGATCTCTCATCTGGGAAGGTGAGAGCGATTGGTAGTGAGGAAGATAGATTGTACATATTATATTCAGGAGTTCAGAATAAAGGAGAGGAGCTGCACAACTGCCTCTCAGCTTCTCAGCAGGTGGATATGAGTGTGCTAAGGAAAATACCATGTATTTTGAAAAACAATTCTAATTTGAGTAATTGTGAAGTGTGTCCCCTAGCTAGACAAACCAGGATCCCCTTTCCTGTAAGCATTAGTAGAACGTCAAGGCCCTTCCAATTGTTACATATGGATGTTTGGGGACCTTATAGGGTTGAAACATACAATGGAATGAAGTACTTCTTGACTATTGTAGATGACTATTCTAGATGGACATGGTTTTTCCTAATGAGATTAAAGTCTGATGTTTCAACACTGCTTAGATATTTCTTTACTGAAGTTCACACTCAATTTGACACCAAAATACAGAAAGTAAGATCCGACAATGGCACAAAATTCTTTAACCATAATTGGAAGGAACTGTTCTTACATCATGGTGTGATACATGAGAGTTCCTGTCCATATACACCACATCAAAATGGTGTAGTGGAAAGGAAACATAGGCATATACTAGAAACAGCAAGGGCAATCAAGATACAAAGTGGACTGCTAGACAAATTTTGGGGTGTATGTGTGGAGGATGCTGTGTATGTGATAAACAAGATTCCATCTACTGCAATAAAGAATAAGTCACCCTCTGAGTTATTGTATACAAATCCACCTTCACTCAACCATTTGAGAGTAATAGGTTGTCTTTGTTTTGCAACTGTTTTAACTAACCAAGATAAATTTGGTCCTAGAGCTGTGAGGGCAGTGTTGCTTGGTTATGGGTCAGTCCAGAAGGGTTACAAACTCTCTGACATTGAAAATAGATCACTTTTTATAAGTAGGGATGTAGTATTCATGGAGACAACTTTCCCATGTAAAGAAACTGCACTTGAAAAGAGATTGATTATATTAAATCACATGAACATTTTTGTTATGATGATTTAGTTCTGGTTACATATCAGGGAGTTCAAGATCCAAGTGTTGATACAGATCAGACCATAGCAGGAGAAATTGTTGATGCAGATCAGACCACCCCTTCAGTAGGAGACACAGCAAGAGATACTCTCAGTCATGATCATGAAAGTCCTCACACAGATATCACTGCACATGATTCAGAAGTAGACACTAGAAGGTCTTCCAGAATCAGCAGGCCTCCTTTATGGCACAAAGACTATGTTACTACACATGGTGCTCCTAACTGTTTATATTCTATTTCTAATGTGATTGACTACACAGGTTTATCACCACAATATCAGTTTGGTGGCCAGAATCTAAGATATTGAGCCACAAACTTATTCAGAAGCTATAAAAGATAAAAAGTGGGTTGAAGCTATGGAGGTAGAGATCAAAGCACTGGAGGACAATGGAACATGGAAATTGGTTACACTACCAGAACAGAAGTTGGCAATTGGCTGTAGATGGGTGTATAAAATCAAATACAAGGCCACAGGAGATGGAAAGATTCAAGGCAAGATTGGTAGCAAAAGGGTACAACCAAAAGGAAGGACTTGACTACCAAGAGACCTTTTCACCAGTGGTTAAAATGAACACTGTCAGAGCAGTTATCTCAGTTGCAGCTGCAAAGAATTGGGTGGTACAGCAGATGGATGTCTATAATGCCTTCCTGCAGGGTGATCTGTTTGAAGAAGTGTACATGACTGTTACTGAAGGATTTGGGGCCAAAGGAGACAAGACACAAGTATGCAAGTTGATAAAATCTCTGTATGGCTTGAAGCAGGCATCAAGACATGGAATATCAAGCTAACTGAGGCCCTAGTCTCTGCTGGTTTTCAACAAAGTCACAGAGATTACTCTCTGTTCACTAGGAGACGAGATGATAGTATTGTCATTGTACTAGTGTATGTTGATGACTTGTTGCTCACTGGGAATGATCAAGTTCTTATCAATTCTACCAAGGAAGCCTTACATTCAGCCTTCAAAATAAAGGACCTTGGTGAATTGAGATATTTTTTTGGGATAGAATTTGCAAGAAGTCCACAAGGTATCTTAATGCATCAAATGAAGTATGCTTTAGAACTAATTTCTGATATGGGACTAGGAGGAGCCAAGCCTACAAGCTCACCCATGGATGGGAATGTGAAGTTCACCACTGTCGAATTTGACACACATGTTGCTGCATCAGATTCTACACCAAAGCTGTGCAACAGAATGATAGTCTCCTATCAGATCCTAGAAGCTATAGAAGAATGGTTGGCAGTTGTATCTAACCACCGGATATAACATTTACAATGCATTGTTTGAGCCAGTTCATGCATGCTCCTAAGACATCACATATGGAGGCAGGAATGAGGTTGATCAGATATGTCAAGTATGCTCCAGGTCTAGGGATTCTTATGAGCAGTTCTAGTGTGCCCCAACTCCAAGTTTTCTGTGATGCTGATTGGGGAGCTTGTGTTAACGGCAGGAAATCAGTCACAGGCTACTTAGTGAAGTATGGCTCATCACCTATATCCTGGAAATCCAAGAAACAGGAGACCGTCTCCAAGAGTTCAGCTGAGGCTGAATATAGAGCTATGGCTTCCTCTGCAGAGGTGATTTGGTTATCAGGATTGTTCCAAGAACTTGGTGTCGAAATTCAGAAACCAGTGTCCATCTTCATAGATAGCAAATTAGCTATTCAGATCGCCGCCAATCCAGTCTTCCATGAGAGGAGAAAACACATCGACATTGACTGTCACTTCATCAGAGAACATCTCCAAAAGGGGCTGATCAATACTGTATTTTTGCCTTCAAATGATTAGCCTGCAGACTTGCTTACTAAGGCACTTGGTAGAGCACAACACATTCACTTGTTATCCAACTAGGAATGAAAAATGTTTTCATACATCCTAGCTTGAGGGGATGTAAAATTAAGGGATGATAATCCAAGTTATTTGCAAGATTAGTTATAAGATAACTAAGGTGGTTACAAGTCTGTTAATTAGTTAGCAAGTAATTAGCAAGCTAGTTAGATATTTTTGGATAGCTAGATATTTAGCATGTGCATATATTAGAGTGTGTATATATATACACAGATGGATCATTACATTGTAATCAGTTCTCATTTTTCACACATCAATAACATCTTCTCTCTCTCTTTTCTATCTCTCGGCCGACTCTCTCTTCTTGTACCTTCTTCTTCTTCTTCACTCTTCCTCCTTTCTTCTATTCTGTAAATAGTCTGATATGCAGTGCATGCAAATCAATATTGTCCTTCAAGTGATGTGTATAATTTTCTGCCAAAGAAACATCAGATTCCGTAGTGATCTATAGAGATGTTTGATGTGTTCGTACCCCCTAAGTTATTAGCTAATGGATTGTGGTTGGGCTTAACTTAGTGATGCTTTCAATGTTGATGATCTGTAGATGGCACAATACTTCACCTTGTTATGTGAAACAATGACCTCAATAACAATGGACTCCATCTTTGAGTGCCATGGTGAAACATTGACCTCGACTATGACTCAATCTCTGAGTTGAAATAGTGCTGGCCCAGCTTATTTATCATCTGTTTTATTCAATTTAGGTGAACGATCAAAATTTATACGCAGTAAAATATTTTTCATATAACGGCATCAAGCCAATTAAAGATGACAATCCACTCTCTCTGTCCACTTAAGTGATTTGTTTCCCTTCCTTCAACACCTACATCCGATTCCAGTTTCTTTATTTTGTGAAAATAAAATTCAATCTGCAGGGAATTTTGTGGGTCCACTTGGTCTGCTTTGATTATTCCCTGATTAATGAAAAGTGGTGACAGTTTTTCTACGTCCTCAAACAAGATGGTTTTTTCTTGCACATGCATTTGCAGCTTCTCATAGATCCTGTTAACGTTTGATGCTTGCAGTTAATGATTTTATAAATATGTTCAAAAGGAGATCTTTGCCTGCTTCCTACCTTACAGTTCTTGTTTCAACATGGCTAATGTGGACATGTTTTTTTCAGGCAAGGTCGATTATTTACAGATTGACGGAGGAGAAAGCTGGTGCTCTACATCAGAGCAACAGACTTCGTCAAGAATTGGTGAGTATCTTTCTTTTAAGTCTCTCCTAAAACTCCAATACTTGTAGAAAGACCAAGGGGTTTGTTATATCCATGAGAAGTTTTATGTGCAAGTCCCTCCACCAGCCATTATTTCTTTCCTCTTTTCACGCTGGATAGTCGACTCACAGCTGATCTTGCATGCACAAACAAAACAATTACTATGCCTCCGTACCAAGCAAGTCATGATATTATGTATTATGAGGATTCATCATAAATAATAAATTGATTAGTTTTACGCTGGTTGTCAACCTACTGCAACTCCTCCTATATTTGGGCTTGGGACCGGAAATGTGAATAAGCTCACACAAACGGAGAATGTCAGCTGAACTTGCATTAAACAGTCAAATAGTCTGCTTTGTAAATTTTGGGTCAAGAGTGGTTGTATCTCTTACTTACAATGACTTACTTCAAAACACTATCGACAGGAACTATTGAGGCGCGATATCAGCAAAAGTCGCAGTGGTGGCGTTTCCTTCATGTTTGTCATCATTGTTTGCTTGTTGGGTGTAGTTTTGGGTTACTATCTCAAAAGTACATGAGCAGTCATCGGGTATTCGATTAATGATTTAATGTTTATTTCTCAACCTCAGAGAAGCATTGAGGAGAAAAAGGAGAGGCTGGCTAATGATTGAAACAATGTTGATTTTTGTCTTAGTTTAGCTGCACTCTTTAGTAGGAAAAAAGTTGTCTAGCTGGTCTTTTATTTGCCTGCAATCTCTCTGTAAAAGTGTCTGATTGGCTCAAAAGAAGTTGTTGCACAACTGTAGTAACCAAGGATTATGGATGATAATTCTAGCTTGAAAGCTTTTCACAATAACTTGTATCTACTAGACTAGATAAAGTAGTCCAATTTTCAACTTTGGTAGGCAGAGTTATCCGGTACCTCTGCCAGTGGATAAATACTTGATTGAATAGTCGAGGTGTAAGTAAATTGGTCTAGATATCATTTTAATCAACCATAAAAGAAGTCTATTTTATTCTCTTGTTGTGAAGATCAGATCATCCTCTTGGCCCCATAACAAGCTCCAAGACTAGATCATGTTTTCATTGTTTATTTTTTTGCTGCACCAAAGAAGGAAAATTATTGTTCCTTTATTTTTAAGAAAAATAAAAAGGGGGAAGGATCAACATGATTGTTTAAACCTCTAAGATGAATGATTAACTATTGTATCTGTTTTTTCTTCTCTACAATATTGCTATGGTGGAAGGTCCATATGTCAATCAAACATCTGATTTGCACAAATAGAATTTTTGGGTGCCACTATTTAAATCTTTTGATCTTGTTAAAAGAAAAAAAAGGAGGCAACAGTAACTGTTTCACCAAAATCTGAAGCAGGAAACTGACGGGTCATCAGAATTTCTAATTTGATATTGAAAAAGATTTTTCTTAACAACAAGTTATGGTGACCGTCAAAATTTTATTTAGAATACTTGCCTTACATCAAATTATGGTGATCGTTAGAATTTTGATGGTAAATCCTAACGAATCGCTAGGAACTTTTTAATGTTTGATCATTATTTTCCCACTAATGGTTTGAAGTTTGAAAGTGACCACGTGGTGTGAAATAGAAGTTGAATTTTTGGGGTTTGTTTACTTCTAATATCGTATATATTTAATAATATATCATTTTAAAAATATACAATAACAATAGTAATTTTGAAGAAAAGAACCTCAGAAATATTGTTAGCTTTGAAAGATATTACAAATGGAATATTAGTTAGTTCTCAGCTTATTTCTCTGGTTGATTTGCTAATGATTAATTCAAAGATGGTGTAATAATTCAAAACTTAGATGGTGAAAGAAGTTCTCAATTTGGTGTTAGGGTATATCCTCTTTCATCCTATGGCAACACACTTGCATGCGATGAGCACATTCCTTGTAAAGAAGCTTTTTTTTTTTTGTTTAACGTGAAATTTGAAGTCTTATTCGGTCGAAGACCGAATAAACTACGGATCGACGTAATAGTCGCAAACCCCGGACCGCTTAAACCACACTGATGTCAGTGTGACAGACTCCCAAGAGCGGCGGGCGCCAGGCGTTACCCTGAGATTTCGAATTTGTGACTAAGCTCTCCCACACCACCCAATGAATCTGCCTTCGAGACCAACTGATCTAGAACTTCAGAAGCCTTGTAAAGAAGCTTTACAATAATGTGCCCGTCAATTTCTTGCACCTTAATTAATTTTAGAGAATATTTCCCACCTATATAGATTTCGATAACTCTTCACTAAAATTTAAATTGAGAAGAAATTATCTAATATTTTTATCATCATCACAATTTAAATCGGAAACATCATGTCAAACAAAAAAGAAAAAAATGTTCACATAGTTAAAAGAAGAGTACGAAATAAACATATTATGTTTACACCAAGAAATATTAATTCTTACCCCAGTGCGGAGGTGAGAGGTTGATTAGGGGTAGAGGTAGGCCAAAAAAATATTGAGGAGAGGTAATTAGACGGGATTTGGTGCATGTGCGGCTTACTGTAGTGTGTGGAGGACACTGATTAGGGTTGAATGGTAGAAGATAGTTAAGCGTAGTCCTACTCACGCCCACAAATAAATAGTTGTAGTGTGACTAAGGTAGGCCCGACTAGCTCATCACACTTATAGAAGAAGTGTTGTTTTATTTTTCATGTAGTTGTTTTCTGCGGCTATGTGTTTCGCTAGTGTACTTTGTTTATATTATTTATTTGCGTTAGCTACTGCGCTCTTTGACAGAATGCGCTAACATGACGTATTCTATTTTTGTTACCAGCATGTTCATATAGCTTTAATTTATTGTCTCTGATCGTTTATCTTGCTATGCAACGTTTGCTTTAATTGTGATTACGCAGGTCTTGAGCCGAGGATCTCCCGGAACCAGCCGCTCTACCTACCAAGGTAGATGTTACGTCTGTCTACGCTCTACCCTCTCCAGACCCCACGATATGGAATTTTTACTGGGTATGTTGTTGTTGTATCATCAAATAATTTAACGACAACAACAATAATATATTCAGTAAAATATCACAAAGTGAAGTCTGAGAGTAATTTAACAAGGAATATATATATATATATTAATTGATCATGATTAAAAAATTAGAATTAATATTCAAACACATTTTTATTGATTTGATGTACACACGATGTGTCAATAAAATTTTACCACACGAATTATCTATACTTCATTGTCCACTTAGAGCTCGTTTGGTACGTCGCACTAGACTGTATATTTTTATATTGGATTGTACTGTATTGTAATGAACTAGACTGTATTAATATATAACAGACGGTATTAGAGTATTAATATATAATGGACTGTATTTATTTTTATTTTTTAGGTTTCGTACAGTGCAAGGAAGACCCATATACTAGATTAGTGTCAAAAATGACAGTTAGACTGTACTATTTCTAAACGTTATATTATATTTTTGTTCAGTGCAGCCAAACGTGTCCTTAGAGCCAGCACTAATATTTACTTTTTAAAAAACTTTTTGAAATACTATAATGGACAAAAATAATCTAAATTTCAAATAAACCTTTTGTTTGACTTTATCTTTGATTCTGAAGCCCACGTCTGCTCATATATCCAAGCAACCACACACATGATTTCCCAATAAATTTATATATGCTAAAAAACTACTGCTGAGTAATAAAAGAATTTGGATAATGATAAAAAATTAGGCTACGTACATTATTTATACACAGAGTCCTAGAAAACAAAAGCAAAGTTAATTATTCAATTCAATCTTCCTATCTTTTTTCCCCTTTCTTGTTCAATTATTCTTCAGAAAAAAGAAAGGTATAATCTTTACTCCCGTTTGATCGTTATTTTATATTTCTCAATTGTTTTTATGGAACTAATTTGGGGTTGAGGTTTAATTGATTGATTTAGTTCAAGATTCTTGCTTTATCAATTGGGTGCTCGTTTTTTCTCTAATTTAGTTTCTGTAAAGAATGGATGACCTAACTCAATCCCAAAAGCTAGCTTGTAGATTGAGAATTGTCCAAGTCTGAATAAGGAGTCTATATTCTCATTCGCACGCCCAGACCCCGTTAGCTTAGATAACATAATTGTAGGGTGTGATTGTCCAAGCCATATAAGGAGTTCATTTTTCCATTCCATTATTGATGTGAAATTCTTAACAGTTTGTTTGTTTGTTTGTCTGAGCCGGTCTATCCAAAACAACTTATCTCCCTTTCGAGGTAGAGACCCACTTGTTTTCACTGGCTATGTTTTTTTTTGTCTTTACTGTAGAAGTACTTATTTTTTGGTTTTTTTTAAGCAGCAAAATCAAAATTTTGATGGTCAATCTGGGATTATTGAGGTTTTAATTGATTGAATGAGTTCAAGATTCTTGCTTTATCAATTGGGTGCTCGTTTGTTTTTCTTTTTAGTATGTTTTTTTTGTCTTTACTATATTACTTTTAGAAGCAGCAGAATCAATTTTGATGGTCATATTAGTTTTATATGAGTTTATTTTCCCCAAATTTTAAGTATTTTTTGAAATTTTAATTTCTGTTATGGGTTGTAGTTTTTTTTTGTTGAAGAAATTAACATAAAGATTTGTTTTTTGCTTTTTTTTTAAGCAGCAGAACTAGAATTTGATGGTCTTATTAGTACTTTTAAATTTTTTTAATTTCTGTTTTCTAAGCAAATATGGATGTAGTTTTTTATTTCTTGAAGAAGTTTGCTTTATTTGGTATGAGTATGTCAGTTTAACATAAAGATTTATGCTTTTTACTTTTTCCTGAAGCAGCAGAATTAGAATTTGATAGTCTTATTAGCTTTATACCAGTTTAATCTTTTGCCTAAGTTGTTAGGATATGTTGAATCTTTAATTTCTGTTCTGTAAGGAAATATGGGTTGTAGTGTTTTTTTGTTGTTGTTGAAGAAATTGGCTATATTTGGTAATAGATATGTCAGTTTAAAATAAAGATTTATGTTTATTTTTTATTTTTTGAAGCAACAGAATAAAATATGATGGTCCTATTAGCTTTATTTCTGTTTAATGTTTAATTTCTGTTTTTGTAAGGAAATATGGGTTGTAGTGTTTCTTTTTTTTGTTGTTAAAGAAATTGGATTTATTTGTTAAAGAAATTGGCTTTAACATAAATGTTTTTGCTTTTTGATGGTTGATTTTAGGCAGATATATCATATATATATGGCAAAGAGTTCATTCAGGCAAGAACATGATCTTGGTTTGTATTGAACTTCTGTTTCGTGTTTTTTTTTGTATTATGCTGTTTTTTTCCTGCAAAATGTGATTAGGGTCATTATTGATTTTTGACTCTGTTGTTTCGAATTCTGTGCAGAGAAGAGACGCGCCGAAGCTTCTAGGATTAAGGAAAAATACCAGGATAGGATTCCGGTGAGAACTAAGTTTTCGTTGGAATTTTCATCTATATTGCTTGGACTTTCCAAAAATGTTGTGGTACCCGTCTCTGATCCTCTGACACGCACTCTCTTCAACATTTTTGAAGAGTCCGGGCAACATCAATTTTCATTGCATATACAGATTTAATTTCTTCTGGTTGTTGATTTTGTGGTAGCTACGTATTTGTTCCTTTTTTAGACTTCTTTGTCATGCTTTATGTAGTATTTTGCCATAGCTTCTTTAATTCTGTTATTTCTCTATCCGGACTGCTTTGGTTTGCTTTTCTTCTATAATAAACCTATCTACCTCTTAAGGTAGAGGTAAGGTCTGCGTACATTCTATCCTCTCCAGACCCCACTTGTGGGATTACACTGGGTTTGTTATTGTTGTTGTTGCTTGGTTCAATGTGAATGTAATTACTATGTAAGTGATTTGATGGAGAAAAACATCTTGAATAGTTGGCCAGAAGTAACAAAGAAGCATGCTATTTATGTTTGTATTTGTTTTAATATGTTTGAGTTGTTGGCAAAAGTTAAATTGCTAATCCTCTAGTGTGCATAATGCACAATAAGACATTATCTTGATAGGGAAGCTTGGAAGTGACATTGCTTCCATTTAAGAATGTCAATTTTTTCTCTTTGATTTGACTTTCCTTGTTTTTATATAAATAGAATTGCGATTCTCTGTTAATCAACATTATCTGATATAAGCCTAGATAAGATATGGTGTACTGGCGATAATAATGTTTACATCTGCTGGTCGTTTCCTTTTTGATTCTCTTTCCATTTTGGGGAATGTGTTGTGTGCTGGTGGTACTTGGTTCTTGGGTGTTGTTGAAGTTGCTCTAATGTAATTTCTTATTAGGTTAATACTATGTAAAGGTGTACATATCTTGTTTCTTTCCCCCCCTAAATCCTGAGGAAACACACTAAATTCTTAAGAATGCTCTCATATTTGACAGCATTGGGGCGAAAAGCTTTGAAGGAATATTTAATGTATATGTTTAGACAGTGATATTGCATCTTGTTGATAGCCTTGGACTAGGACATCACATTTTGGTGCCAATTAGTGCCTCATTTTACCTCATGTTATATTTTCTAGACTCGTATTCTAATTTTGAAGGAAGACGGAACTCACATTGGGAATTTGACATATACTAGAACTTACCATTTCTTCTTTTAAGGGATATTTGTCCAATATCCTCAGTAATAGCCTTACATTTATTAGCTGGTTTGAGTGGCTGTCAATTGGCTAATATCATAGCTATACGTCCCAATCACCAAGACCAAAATTTAAAAATTTAAGATGTGACATAATGGAGAAATCAAGTACTAGTAAAGAGTCTCCAGTATTCTCCCCCGGCTTCTGTTGACTCTGTTTATATTATGTGCAGGTAATAGTTGAAAAGGCTGAAAGGAGTGATATTCCCAACATTGACAAGAAAAAGTGAGCACTCAGCAATATTTTTCTCATTATATTGATCTCACCACTACATTGTGCTGTAAATGTTTTTTTTTTGGTTAGTTACATGCCTTTTTTCACGTGTATATAGTAGGCTTCTTCCTTGGCAAACGACCTCCTCCTACCTTGTGGATTTTTATTTTTGCCCTATAAAATTAGGTGATTCTTGGTAACATTCATGTAATATATTAAGATAACCTATCATAAACACTAGTTTGGCTAAATAACTATGGCTATCTTCACAACCAAACCTATGTTGCTCAGACTCTCCAAAGTTACTTTTGCACCTGCCTTGTCGAAGTAGAAGATGTGGCATTAGTTCGAAAATACTTTCTTAAAGTTGCGAATCGGCTTCTCCCGCACCTGTATCGGGTCCTCTAAAAATGCACTACTTTTGGAGGATCCAACAGTGACAGTTCTGAAGAGTCTAAGCAACATAGTACCAAACTAATGCTATATGATATTTGGCATGTAGTTTTGTTACTAGGAACATACTTATTATTCATGTTTCATAATTGATGAAATTGCAGGTATCTTGTCCCAGCTGACTTGACAGTAGGGCAGTTTGTGTATGTCATTCGCAAAAGGATTAAATTGAGTGCAGAAAAGGCGATTTTCATATTTGTTGACAATGTCCTACCACCAACAGGTGAGTGCTTGATCACTAATGTACTAGGACTCTCGTTTAAGCCCTAAGAATGAAGAACACACGACCGCTTGACCCCCTTTAGTGGACCTACCTTGCGTGAATCCTAATTAGTTGGATCAATGTGTTTTGGGTATCAGATGCTTAAACAAAAGGAAAGAAAAAAGAATCATTTTTTCTGTAAATCTAAGGAGCCGTTTGGACGGAGAATGTTTTTCCTTAAAATTTGGCCGTTATATTGAAATGTTATTATAGAGGATGACTTTTATAGAGAGGTGTGATTGTACCATTTTTCAACTTCAATTTCAAAAACTGTTTTTTTCTGAGTTTCAACCAGATCTATGTCCAAACGCCTACTAAAACAAGAAGTTTTTTCCTTTTGGCAGGTGCAATCATGTCTTCAATCTATGATGAGAAGAAGGATGAAGATGGTTTCCTTTATGTTACCTACAGTGGAGAAAACACATTTGGGGAGTTTAACTTGTAGTTTTCATGGTAGCAACTTCGGGTCATTTGCTTAAAGCTCTCATTTTCATCGTCCATCAACAATCGACACTGCTGTGTCCTGCTAATATTTCACTTGCCGCTTCCATCTTATATAGGTTTTAGTATGAAAAAGTTGTGTATAGATCATATCTCTGTCCTCTGTGTATAGTTCATGAAAACAAGTGTCAGAAACTTCTGTCATGTGATGTTAATAAACATTTGGATTCAATCTTATTAACAATGGTGCTATTATTCTGGATCAGTATCTTTAGTTATACATGTATATACTGCATCATTTGGTCCGACTCCAGAGTTGTTTATTTGTTATTCTTTGCAAGGTCGCTCTAAAACCAAGAACATCAGTAGAAAACTCTCTTACCCCAACAACAATATACCAAGTATAATCCCACAAGTAGAGTCTGGAGATGGTAGAGTGTACGCATACCTTACCCCAACATCAATAGAAAATTATCTTACCCCCACTGGCTTGCTAGTGTGTGATGATGACCGGCCTTCGTGCACATGACAGGCTTAGCTTTAAGCTGCTACCATTCGGTTCGGGTAAGTCAAGTTCTATTGGTCACTTGGCTCAGGCTGTCTTACCCTTTCTTTCCTAACGTTTCATATTTGGTTCAGGTAAGTCAAGTTCTTTCAATGTTTCGTTGAGGTGTTATTTCCCTATCCTCTCTAACAAGGAGGTTTGATAGGTTGATCGTCAACATAGAAATTAATGAGTCTTTTGAATACTGAAGAGGAGTACAGAGGATTCACTGAGGATATTTGGATTAGTTGATTGATAGTCACTTCCATTACATATTCCAGTTCATTTTAAACATCTTTCTTTGTCAATTTCACAATCGGACATCCTAGTTAACTTCGAAATTGGGCATCAAACTAAAGATCTATTGCAAACTTATAAAACTGATTTTTTGTAATAAAATGTACCTCAACTGTCTTTACATCTCTCATAAAATGAAAATCGCCAAAAATGATCAACATGAGTACATGACACTGAAGCGGGTCACCAAAAAATCTATATATATACAATTAAAAAAAAAAACTCACGTGCATATAGTAGATGATGATTCTCCTTAGGTAAAAAATTTGCCTCCACGCCTCGACAAGTATAAAACAGTCGAGGACTAAACAAACTTCAGAATAGCCAATTGGATGCTCGGATATAACTTCACAATCTACCCAGTCCATCAAGGAAATGGTAAGATGTCCATAGCATGACAAATTTAAAGAGATTAACTTATCGATACAAGTTAAAAACTAAAAACTATCTATCAAGAAGTGGCAATCATGTACTAAAAAATAAAATTTAACCAGAAAACTTTGCAGGTTTTAAGGAACTTCCTACTGGCACTGATTTGTGAAATGTGGTCAGTTTAAGCACCACTACAGTTAACAATAAATGGTTTGACAAATTTGATGAATTCTGATGTCCTCATCCCCAGTGTAAGATCAATCTCACCACCGCCCAACCAGAAGAAGTCAGGGTTGAGCTTTGTAATTGCTTCATCCAAAATCACCTGGTAAAACTAGTAGTACTAGTTGCAATTACAGTAATTAAAAAAGAAGTTATAAATACAGTACTTGTACCACAATACTTTCACAATATGGTTAGGAGCATATGCGCTAGTCTATTGTGTTGGGCTAAGCCAGCCCAAAAATACTCGATATTATCCACTTTGGCCAAACCCGCACAATTTTTCCCAAAAGACCTCACATCATTAGAATATCCAACACCTTATAAGTAGCTTCCTTTTCTTTTTACTTTCCATGTGAGAATTTATTCACACACCTAACAATCTCACACTTGAAATAAATTCAACATGACCTATCACCATTCATCGGATAATTCTTTTGAATATATTGTTTGTTCTCTCTTTCTTGACTTCTTAAATGCTCCTTCCTGTTTCAAGGAGTTTCTAGTCTAGAAAGAGATTAGAGATTAGGGAAAATGCAACTATAAATGTCAGTACAAAGGAACCCGCATTATCCATAAAATACCTCTTTGCCCTTACCCCACACACACACTTTTTCCATACCTGCACTAACTCACTACGTTACCGTTCCTAGCATTTCATATGTTAGCCTATAAAAAGGAAGAAAAAAGAAACAGGCAACAAGACAAGAATTACTAAATAGCAGAGAGAGTGAATACCGGTATATCTGTTTTCATGCCAACACATGTAACTCCATTGTGTTCATAACTAGTCAGCTTCATTAATGTTTCCTCAGGAGCAAGTCTCACTGCAAGCAGTCAATAGCAAAAATTGACTCTACACGAAGTGGATAACATAATGTGACACCAAATATGGGCACAGCTCAATAAACTTGGAACATATGTCTACACATGCTTCTTATAAAATAATGGTTAGAGTACACCAACAACCAAAATATATAGTAATAATAAGCAGCAAAGCGCATAGATCAAAATATCACTAAATCATTCTCTTAGAAACTGCAAGGTTAAAGTCGAACTGCAAAAGCTTCTAAAATATGTGACTGGCCTGAGGAAGACAAAAAGATTGCTTCTTTGCACCCAATAAGTCATAAACA
The DNA here is from genome assembly GCA_029844215.1 of Przewalskia tangutica. Taxonomy (NCBI): domain Eukaryota; kingdom Viridiplantae; phylum Streptophyta; class Magnoliopsida; order Solanales; family Solanaceae; genus Przewalskia; species Przewalskia tangutica. Next base: position 55,843,978 of record CM056740.1, read on the forward strand.
TATACGTTAATCAACAAACTTATGCAATATACATACATGCATGTTCTTTTGTGGTTATTGATTGCTTCTTTATGCTCTTATTAACATAAACATATACTACTTAGAAAATGTAATATAAACATGCATTTTAATCACTTTGATTACTAGACCTAATGAATGTACTGATTAGTTTACGAATGGAACTTACTGTTGATTTTTTTTTGGCTATCTTGTCATCGTTGAGAGTGTACAGAAAATTCTTCACATTCTCAGCATTGAATCGAGCAGTAATCTGCACTTAAGATCGTATAAGAAGCACGCTATGTTAGTTGTAGATGCCATTGCACCACTAAGCAGAAACGAAGTTGCATAATAGTTACCTGTATGACGACAACGTAGTACTTTGAATTGTTACGATCACTACAATCAGTAATATTCGATGGGGCTTGAGTAGTTACCTGCATTTGAGCAAACAGATTTGATAAGACACAGAAGAGTCCCTTGTAAAGAAACATTGAAATAATTCAAAGTTAAGGAGCACTCAATATCTACTTATCCCTGTAGGTGTTTACGTCGGGTTCGTACACGCAGCGGAATTTGAAAATTTATGTTTCGACCCGACGACGGTCGAACTGCAGTATGATAAGTAATGAAAATTATAAAGCACATAATGTAAAGTAATACTTCGATAGAGTACTTACATTATTTTGATAATCAGTTGATTTTCTTTGCTTTGTATAGTCCGAGGGTGCACACGCAAATGTCCCTCGATTTGCAATTTCTAAATTCTTAGAACTTTGATGTAATTTACTAACTTTAGAAATGCTAAGAATTTCTGCAGTGTTTTAGAAGAAATAATCCTCTCTTAGGTTTTGGTGTGTTGAAATAGTAATAGAAGCCTCCTATTTATAATTAACAAATAGGTGCTTTTAGGGTTTAAGTGGGCCAGGCCCAGCCAAAATTGATCGGGCGTGGACTGTCACCCACGCCCCGCACCGCGGCCTCGCAGTACCGCTGCCGGGCACACGCATCGCACCGCGATCTCGAATCAAGGCACCGCGGTCCCGTCCTATTTTCTGCCCATTTTCCCATTTCTAATGTCCCGGTTATCAACCGAACATATATGTATCTCTTTCTAATTACATCCTTCAATCGACAGAACATTTGACTTAGTGTTACCCTTCAGGCCTTTACATATCGTCACTAATAACATTAGGATCTTCACGGAACTCCTACACTGCGCCGGAAGACGAACCCAATATGTAAAGTTTAGCTACACAAAATATGTGAACTGAACCTATATGTGAGAAGACAAAATCCCTTCATTCATGACACACTCAATCAAGTTTAGGATTTGTCAAGTGTCTATCCAAATGGCTTGATTATTATAACTCATCTATATTAGTTGAAAAACAGGACCATGTCATAGACATATCCATTGCGTTGACCAACGACTTAATCAACCTATATCTTATGAGTATCTGAGTGTTCACTCGAATATAAATTCAAGGAATGAATCATATCTTGGTTCACATACCACCTTTAACCTACTTCGTAATGTACCCAAAACAAGTCGCATCTCAACCTATAAGACATTTGAGCTTAGGACAAGATCAAAGTACATTACTCCGTAAACAAGATGATATTGACCTCAAATCTAAGGACTTTTATCTCCCACATGCCGATGACATTATAGACATATAACAAAACAGTACATCAGCAGGGTGTACCAATACTTCAACAAGTATTCATGTGTCCATCACGAGTTGTCATAACTCATAGCAAGTGAGACATACTACATCCCCTAAGGATATGATGCATACCACATGTCGACGTATCGCATATCATCGATATCCCAATTTCGATGATCATTAGTCTAGGTAATTTAAGAGTTACGTTATAACATTAATTCTCACATCATTAATAAACACGTAACCTCTAGGGATGCATTTATAGAATATTATAAACAATCAATTAATAATTCAACAAATTCAAATGCCATAATATTAATCATCATTAATATAAATATGAATGTGTATAAAGTACATTGTGTCCTAATACATATTGTCTCTAGGACATACATATACTTTCAATCTCCACTTGGCCTAGAGCCAATCACCAACATATCTAATACCCATGTTCTCAAAATGACCATTATGCTTCACCAAGCTTAATAGTTTAGTAAACGGGTCTGCTAGATTATTGTCTGTGGGAATATAATCTATCTTGATATCTTCAGTTTCCACCATCTCTCTTAGGATGTGGTACTTCCTTGGTACATGCTTGTTTCTGTTTGTTGATCTTGGTTCCTTTGCACGCATCGCACCATGTTGTCACAATAAATAGTTATGGACAACTAGCACTCGAACGACCCCTAGTTCCTTCAGAACTCGTAAATCGCGACGCCTTCCTTAGCGACTTCCGATCCAAAGAATGTACTCCGCTCGTGAGTCAGTCTGCAGAGTAGCTTGTTTGGAACTCTTCCACCATCGCTCCTCCGTTGAAAATGAGCGTGTAACTGCATCGAGATTTGAAATTATCAACATCCGTCAAAACTAGCATCGGTATACCCGGTGGAAACCACCATCAACTCCACCATAGACTAAGTAATCTTTAGTACGCTGAGGTACTTGAGAATACTTCGATCGCTTCGGTGTTCTCGCCAGAGTCACCGAATTTGCAAGTCATACTAAGTGCAAAGGCCACATCTGGCCTAGTGCAGGTCATGACATACATGATCGATCCTATAGCCGAAGCATATGTGATCCTCCTCATGCGCTCAAGTTCAATCGCATTAGAGGAGCAATCCTTCTTCGATAACTTGATGTCTTGACCCATCGAAAGACCGCCTTTCTTGGAATTCTCCATTGAAAAACGTCTAAGCACTTTGTCTATGTAGACTGACTGTGACAGCCCCAACAATCGATTAGGTCTCTCTCTATAGATCCTAATTCCCAGAATGTAGCAGGCTTCACTTAAGTCCTTCATCATGAAGGTCTTGGACAATCAATCCTTAATTGACTGCATGAGGGTCTTATTATCTCCCATTATCAAAATGTCATCAACATATATAATAATGAAGACAATACCCTCATCATTGCGTTTGGAATAAACATAAGGATCCTCTTTGCTTCTGACAAAATCAAAAGATTTGATAACATTGCCAAAGCAAATGTTCCAACTCCTAGAGGCTTGCCTAAGTCCATAAATAGACTTCTGTAGCCTGCACACAGCATTTGGTCTGGACTCACATGAAAAACCCTCGGGTTGTTTCATATATACTTCCTCAATTAGATTACCATTGAGGAATGCAGTTTTGATGTCCATCTGCCAAATGTCATAATCATAATGTGCAGCTATCGCAAGCAAAATCCGAATAGACTTTATCTTAGCCACCGGTGAAAAGGTTTCATCATAATCCACACCAAGACGCTGAGTAAAGCCTTTAGCCACTAGTCTAGCTTTATAAGTCTGAACCTTGCCAGACGCATCAATCTTCTTCTTGAAGACCCATTTGCATCCTATGGGTTTAACCCCATTTGGCAAATCAACCAAGTTCCACACCTGATTGATATACATAGATTCCATTTCGATTTCATGGCTTGCCATCTCTTGAATCAATGTCTAGCATTGCTTCGTTATAGGTTCTAGGCTCGCCATCATCCGGAATATCTAGCTCATTTTGTGTTTCTACAAGTAGATTTAGTCTTTCCGAGGACGATGAGATCTAGTAGACTCACTGAGTTGATTGTCTTGCAGCTCGATTCTGGTATGTTCGATCGTGAGTAGGTTCTCGTACCGTCGATCCACCAACATTAGAGCTTTCAGAATATCATTTTCATGTCTTTCTGAATAGAGGAAATGCAATCGTGCACTTGCTCCCAAGGTCTGCATTTAAGATTTTGCATTTCGCATTACTCGTGAAGACTCCCATCGGCCGGGTGGTATCCTAAATACCCAATCTTCGCCAACAGCTCCCACTGAATTCTTGCCTTCATTATCGGGCAAGGATTCAACCTCTATATTACTTTGTTCTTGAATTTCTTCAAGTTCTATCTCTGTGCAATTCTCATCCATGTAGACATATTCATCTTCAAGGAAAGTTATGTTCCTAGAAACAAATATCTTATGTTCTCTAGGAAGATAGAAATAGTATCCCTTAGTTTCCTTTGGATACCTAACAAAGTAACATTTCTCACTTTTAGATTCCAACTTATGAGTGATCAACTTCTTGACATATGCAGGACACCCCCAGGACCTCATGTGTCTAAGTGATGGCTTTTTGCCACACCATACCTCATATGGTGTCTTTTCGACTAATTTAGATGGAACTCTGTTTAGAACATATATTGAGGTTAAAATAGCGTATCCCCAAAGGTATGTAGGAAGGGCTGAAAAACTCATCATGGAACGAACCATGTCAAGCAGGGTTCGGTTTCTCCGTTCGGCAACACCATTCATTTGTGGTGTTCCAGGAGGTGTCCATTCGGAATGAACTCCATGAAGCTTTAAGTAGTCAAGAAATTCTTTGCTTAAGTATTCACTCCCACGATCAGATCGGAGAGTCTTGATACTCTTTGAGAGCTGTTTCTCAACTTCACACTTAAACTCCTTAAACTTCTCAAAAGCTTCATATTTATGTCTCATAAGATACACATATCCAAACCTTGATAAGTCGTCTGTGAAAGTGATGAAGTAAGAGAAACCCTCTCTAGCTTGAGTCGAAAATGGTCCACATACATTCGTATGTACCAACTCAAGCACCTCCTTGGCACGGATTCCCTTTCCAGAAAGAGGTTTAATGGTCATCTTACCTTTCAAACAGGATTCACAGTTACCATAATATTGTAAGTCAAATGGTTCGAGGTAATTTAATTTCCTCAACCGTTCTATCCTTGTTTGATTGATATGACCAAGTCTGCAATGTCATAAGTAGGTAGAATTTCTTTCATTTAACTTAGCCCTTTTATTTTGTACATTAAAAATTTCCATGTGGCAGTTTAATGTATACAATCCATTCACAAGAGCCGCAATTTCATACACAACATTATCTAAAGTCAAAATCATATTGCCATTAGACGTGTTTGAGGAAAAACCCTCTGAATCAAGAACAGGGATGGAAATAATATTCCTTGTCAAAGAAAAACATAAAAATAATTGTTCAACATTAAAACTTTGCCAAAAGGTAAATCTATCATATAAGTTCACACACGCTCAGCAACAACTCGTGCTCCATTTCCGACGCGCAGGTCCACCTCGCGAGGCCCGACCTTCCTGCTATCAGTTAGCCCCTGCACATTTGTACAAATGTGTGAGCCACAAGCGGTATCAAGTACCCAGAAATGAGAATCATTAATAGATAGATTAATTTCAATTACGAACATACCTTGCACATTAGCACCTGGTGCCATTCCTCCGCCTGGAGCAGTGCAATCCTTTCTCCAATGCCCCTTCCTATTGCAATTCATGCAAATATCTGATGCCGACAGTTTCTTCTTCTTCTTCTTCTTCTTTGCCTCTTCCTTGGGCTTCATTGCTGCTGCCGGAGCAACAGCTTTGCCCTTCCCCTTCTGTTGTCCCTTACCTTTCGGTTTTGGGTGACTAGAGGAGCCAACCATCAGAATATGTTTGGTCTTAGAGGTCGAAGATTCAAAAGTCTTTAACATATTATGTAACTCTGGCAACGTCGCTTTAGTCCCATTCATGTTATTATTAACAATGAAACTCTCAAACGACTTAGGAAGTGAGGCAAGGATGAGGGTGTTGGTGACTTTGTCATGAAACTTTATCTCTATATAATCTAGCCTCTCAATCAGTTCAATCATTCTCAACACATGAGGTGAAACTTGCCCCCCTTCATTTAGCCTACACTTGAAGAGCTCTATGAGCAGGTCATAACCAAGTCCAGTCCTTGTGGAATTGCTGAAGTTCAGTATTTCATCCAGTTTGGAGGTTCCCATGTTTAGCCTTTGAAACGTGGTCTCAGCTGTGTTCAATCATGCACGAATCTTACCAAGCTCAAGATCCTTCTTGGTAAGAGTTACCTCTAATCGGTTGATTGTGCCTTTCAAATTGCAATTCTCAAGAGCTAATGATTTTGCTTTTGAGTCCAGTTGCTCAGATGTAGTGATTAAGGTTTTACAAAGATTTTGTAATTCTTTTATCGTTTCGTCTTTCGAGACAACTAGATCCAAATTTGCAGCCTCAATTGAAGAAATAAATCCACTAAAACAATTTACATCAGAATAATCAAAGTATACATACCTCTCTGATGGTGCAGACATTCCAGATGTGGAGTCTGATATTGTGTCTGATGTTGTGGCAACATCGTCAACAACATCTTCATCGTCGGACAGTGAATGTTCAAACATGGCTGCAAGCATTACATGTGGTTGTTCTTCTTCTTGATCTCATTCTTCCTCTTCGTTTTCATCATCACTGAGGGTTACCCACATGACCTTACCAATTTTCCTAAGGGTGTTTGCACACTCATTAGCGTAGTGTTTCCAACCCGAGCATGCATGACACTACACTCCCTCGAGTTGTTTAGGATTGTAATTGGTTCCGTCGGAGTTGGATTTCCTCAGTGGGTTGCGATTTCTCTGCTCAGAAGGCGATCTAACTGGCTGCTTATTGAAGAGAGGGTTCTGATGATTATTGTAGTTTGCTTTGTTATGGTCAGTGTTGATCTTTCTCACCATAGAATTGAATCTACGAAGAGTAAGGCAACAGTTGCATCACTGCCCAGTTCCTCCAGGTTTTCTTCCTCATTTTCCATTTCAGATACGGAGGTTTGTCCTTGGAGTGTCAAAGTCTTGTCTTTACATAGATCTCTTTGGCTCTTCATGTTCATCTCATATGTTTGAAAGATGCTCATTAAAGCATGAAGATCCATAGTAGCAAGATCATGGGCCTCTTCAATAGCACAAGTCTTAGTATTAAATCTTTCAGGAAGAGATCTGAGAGCTTTATCCACAAGTTGTATGTTGGTTAACGGAGACCCAAGCACTTGACACTGATTAGCCATGTCAATCAACTTTTCAAAATATGATTTTATGTCTTCAGAAGAACTGCGTAACTGTTCGAATGAAACTATGAAATGATAAGCGTAGCAGTTCGAATCAGGTATGAAGAGGGAAATGAGCTAAAAGCAAAAACACTTACAGTCGAGTTGCTTCAGCTAAACCATTTTTCCTATTCCACAAGGAGAAAGACTTACAGTCGAGTTGCTATGTTGTTCTGCTTTCCACGTCTTTCCTTCCTTAAAGTTAATACATTTCTTATTCTTTATCGTATTATAAATCACTTGTCTTCCTGTGTTATCCATCCTTAAGCGCTCGTATTGACTCAAGATCATGCGAAGCTTTGTACGTCGAACACTTTAGGTTCCATCACAATGGGTTTGTAAAGTTTCTCAAGCATCATTGGCAGTTGTACAATTTTGGATAACTTGAACATATAGAGATCTACCCATCCAAATATTGCATTTAGGGTCTTTTCGTTAAAGCTTGCAGAGTTGATTTCTTCCTGGGTCCATTCAGACCCGGGTTTAGTGAGAACATGACCATCCTCGTCTGTCGGGTACTTGGGGATTACATAGCCTTCGGATACTGATCTCCAGGCTCGAACATCAATGGATTTGATGTGCGAACATGGTCGGATTTTCCAATAGGCGTAGTTAGATCCGTCAAGTATCGGAAGTCTACCAACGTTTTGTGAAGCTAAGTCCATATCCGTAATATTCAGAATCAAACACTTATTGTATCAAGTGTTGGCTTTGATACCACTTGTTGGGTCCCGTGGGCTACGGATTCGTAAAACGTAAGATTAAACTCGCAAAACTACGAACAACAAAAACAGTCACTGGATGTTGCCTTTAATGTTTGGTCAACATCTGAGGCAACATTGTAATAAAACAGAATAAACCTTGTAGAGTATGTGCAGCGGAAAAAGTAAAGAGACACAATGTTTATATTTTTAAGGGTATATATAAATATATCCCTTGATGGTCAGTGGCCAAAAAAATTGTATAAATTATATACAATTACAAAGAATTTCTTTGTACTGATTGAGCGTTACAAACGAAAAAGAAATTACAAACAAAATGAAGTCGCAGATGATTTCGCCTAAAGTTACAAAATCTAAAAGATAAAAGACAACATCTTCATTACAATCACTTGAACAATAATCTTAATCTAGAATAGAGATAGTGATTGCAATGTGTGACAAGATGTTGTTAAAATAACTTTAGGCTAAAATATTATTCCAGTTTACTAAGGTAAAATCCGAGAGCTCTCTTGGAAGTTCTTCTTCTCTAAATCTGGATATCGATACTTGTGAAACTCTCCTCTATTTATAGTGTTGAGCTTCCCTTGAAATCCTCACTGATGGTCATGAGGTTGAGCAAAAGATGGCAACATTGACCGAGTCTTCCTCCCGAAATCCTCATCGACCGACTCGTCCTTCACGCCCGCTTCACGCTTTGACTTCGTCTTTCACCACGTTTTAAACACAACAATCTAGTAAGCTTGCCTAGGTCATTTTTTACTAGCAGTAACTTCATCTGCTTAAGCCGGAAGAATATACAAAACAGTTACAGAGATGTTGGCAGAAATGTTGTCGCAACATCGCAGGCAACATCCTTTTTTTTTTTTTTTTTTGACGAAGGAACCCGCAGCCGCTACTCTTTCGAGTGCGCACAGGGTAAACTCGATCGACGCAGAGCACGCAAACCACGCCACCGTGTAAACCATTTGGCAAGCTGTACGATGACGCCAAGAAGGTTTATGCAGGATCGAACTCGCGACTATGGCCTCGCGCTTCATCACATACACTAACTCGCTACCTCATGCAGACGCGCAGCAACATCCTGAAGATGTTGTCCTGTGCTTTCACATATATTATCACAACATTCTATCTAACATCAACAAATATGAAAAGGACAGATAAAAAATTACTCCGTATTACAAGTTCCGTACCATATCCCAAAACAAACCTCGTCAAATGGACTTACGTGGCACAATATTTAAAGAAATATAAAAGAGTGCCCACTCACGTTCTTTAAAAAGTTATTCCAATTTTTGTGCTAAAAGAATTAGTCATATTTAAAAAAAAAAATCCTAAAAAAGAAAATGTCGTTCGCCACTTTCACGAAGATATAAATTTGAATACTGATAAATTAAAAATATAACTTTATATAATGTTATTTATATTCAAACATCAAAATCACATACCATTAACAAAACCCTAAATAACCTTTTCTATTTTTTTTTATATATTATATTCTGTAATTACTGGCCCTTGAAGCTTCATAGAGCCGGGTCACAACTTACTATATATCTACAACAAGAAAACCTCATTCTTCTTTCTTTTAACTATCTTTTGATTTTATCGTGAAAATAATAATTACGTCTCAATTCAAAACAAGTCAAAGAGTCTATTATATAAATTCTCTAACATAATTGCTGTCCTTTTTTGTCCCATTTATAGTTAGTATTTGGCTCTTTGCATCGTCTTAATTTTTAATTACTCCTTTATCATCACCAAGAAAGCATACAAACAAACAGTACTCTTTTAGCAATATTGTAAACTCCATTTCAACTTTCAAATTTTCAGTATAAGACCAAAGATGATCCACCTCATGAACCTAATAGCAATGTCAGTTACAAGTTCTTGAAATCCTCTGAAAAATAGCTAATTTCAAGAATTCCCCTGTTTCATCCATTTAATTTTGATACTCTTCATTTCGGGCTGAAAATTTTCTAGAGAGTTAGAAAGCATCAATTCTCATATTTCCATCAAAAAACATTTAATACTTTTGATCTAGGGCGAAGATCCTCGTAGAGAGTCAGAAAGCGTCAATTAATAACAAGGTAAAGAAAATATTTATGTTTGAGCAATAAGAACGTGAAACGTCATTGACTGATAGTTTATTTTCCGACTTTATTAAGGAAAAAATGAGGAAAGTGAGAGGATTTAGGCTTGGAAGGAGATTGGTGAGAGTTTTCAAGTTGTTCATTCATAGGAGAAAAAAAGGAAAAGTCGGCTACAAACGTTTGGGATCCACCAATTGTGCAACAAAAGCAATTACAAAGCTTTGCAATTTTGGAAATTTGTTGAAGCATGGGGTTAAAAGTGTCAATTTTGCGAAACCCGGTTCGGGTTATATCCAGGTCGGATCAGATTTGATGGATCAGAACGAAATACCAAAGGGTCATTTGGCTGTGTATGTTGGTGAAAAAAGGGATGATGTATGTAGAGTTTTAGTGCCTGTTATTTACTTAAATCACCCTTTGTTTGTTGATTTGTTGAGAGAGACTGAAATGGTTTATGGGTTCAATCACTCGGGTGGGATCCAAATCCCTTGTCGGATATCTGAATTTGAGCACGTTCAATCAAGAATTGCCAGCACGAGTGGCGGTGAAAGTTGTCGTGAGAGTTGGAGCTGAAGGCATAAATACTGGTGAGTTGTGATCCGGGCGAATCTAAGATTTAAAATACATTTCCTAACTTATATGTGTAGACAAAAATAGTAACAAGAATCGCCGCCATAGGAGGCGGTGGAAGTTGTCGTGATAGGCAACTTTGAATTCATAACCATTGGTGAGTTGTGATTGGAAGCGTATCTTAGATTTAGAAGTATTATTTTTTTTGTTTAACTTACGTGTGTTTGAACTTTGAAGAAAGTAATGAATGCGCTTGCATTTATTGCTATTGATCATGTCGTAATTTGTAGCTATTTATGTCTATTTAGTGATCAATTTGTTAGTTTCTTCGATCTAGCGTGTCGGAAATAGGGAGGTCTTAGTTATTGTATATATTTGTTCTTTCATGAAGAAAAAAGAAAAGGTTTTGACAATGATGTCAAATCTTGAGTTATTGGGGGATGTAGAAGATATATTTGTACAAGATATTTGTTGAAACTCTTAAATTCTTCAAACGAAAAGTTTATTTAGTCATCAAAAAATAAATGTCTCTTGAGTTTCTCTATTTTCTTCCATTGAATTGTATTTTCATAAGTGCATTACGGATGGAAATGGAAATATCTTTAGAATAAATATTAATATGGAAAAAGGGTTATATTTGTCTTCAAATTTAAAAAAAATGATCATATTTGTCATCCGTTAAAGTTTGAAGACAAATATAATCTTCATGTTATTAAACTTGTTGCATTTGCCCAAAATAACATATCCGCACGGGTGGATGCCACCTGCCACCCGTGCACATACGATCAGTTGCTTGAAGAACCAAACTTTTTGAACAAAAAAATGGCAGCAGAAATAGCTTTAGTAAAACTCATAGCCAAATTCAACACAATTAACATCACCACCACTTCACGGCTGACCACCCCCAGCGTGCCATTCATCGTTACAATGTTAGCCACCATTACCCCCCACCAACTTCAAAACCCACCAAAAAAGCTCAAAAATAAGGAATCAAAGTCATTTCATTCTGACACCAAGGTTTTATACTAGCAATTTTGATGAAATGTAGACCCTTTTCAACATTGAGATCAACAAGAACTTAAATGAAATTGAAAAAATAAATGAAATTAAAATTGAAAGAACTGAAATTCGAAGTGCTGATTTTGGGATGAAATCTTATTCGAGTTGTCGTTTTGGGATTCATTTCATGTAGGAAGTATTGTTTATTCATTTCATGTAGGAAGTATTGTTTTCATGGTTAACGTTTGAAAGCTTGAACTAATTTTCATTGGAAGCCATTAAAGAAGCTTCAAAGCCTGGTACAAAAGAAATGGGTTTTCACTAAATCTCTCTAATTAGCGGAGAATAGAACTGTATTAGTTTCAATTTCAGATTCAAACCCTAGCTAAATATGAATCAGTACCATATGTATGAAGCTATTGGCCGTGGAAAGCACTCGGCAATGGTGTTTTGTTCGCCGGCGAAAATGGAGTGTTTTCTTTGGACGGAAACAACTCAGTTTTTGATATTATTGTGGGTGTTGCTTTGCTGCTGAGAGAGGAGACATGTGCACAGGTGGCCTCGACTCCACGTGTGCGGATCTGTTAGTTTGAAACAAATACAACAAATTTAATAATGAAAAGAATATATTTATCCTCAAATTTTAACGAACGATAAATATAACTTTTTTAAAAAAAAATTAAGGGCAAATATGATCATTTTCCCTATTAATATTGATTTGAATTTTGAAGAGTCATTAACATAATAATTATGTTAATGATTATTCTTGGAAGAAGAGACCAATACCCCTTTGAAGTATGAACCATTTTACCAAATAAATGATATAGGTTTATGTTTACTGAAAGCTCATTTAAAAATGAGATTGGTATATTCTAGAAAGAATAAAACTACTAGAAAATATCTTCTTTTTTTAAATTTCCCAATTGGTATTCGATATTTGATAGAAAGTCCACAATTTAGGAAAATGCTATAACAAAGATGACTCCGTTGGGAGTAAAACGCCCTAGTGAAGGTAATTTCATATCAAGACTTGAATTCAAGATCTCTAGTTAAGAATGTTTGTTGTTTCACGACAATCCTAATTAATTAATGAAAAGATTTAATATACAATTATTTTATTCACCTATCATTATGTTATACGAGTCATATAATATGACAATGGGTAGAACGGTAACATATAAAACTTTATATCATTTTCTTAATCTGACTCAGAAACAAGCAAATCAACATTAAGCTGTCAATTACTTCATAATATGGCCATACTTTTTTTAATCAAAAGATAATATGGTCAGATGTTATATTGCATAGTTATCATTCTTTTCTTTTCTTTTTTCTTAATAATGGCAGCATCGAGACCTTGATTATTTTACCGAGTAAATCATCTCCTACCAATTTAAGTATTCAATATTCTCTCTATCAAGGTTTACCCACGATGAAAAATATTTACCGAGTGTTTTTGTCTATGCTATGATTTAAGCCTTGATTTTCCACGATTTTTACAATATTATTAACCTCTAGATCACACCAATGGTCGCCACATTATTTTTCTCTTAGTTACCTACCATATGCTTGTTTTATGGGTTTTTTTCAAATTTTTTACAAAGACCTTATTTATTGTTCTTATTTTCATTAGCAAGAGAACTTACGCTCGATACATATACCACTGGAGATATAGTCTTCTTGAAGTCAGCGATTTTAACTGTCGACGGAGTAGGACAACTCGAGTTAAACGAGAGGCCGGAGGGATGTAGTCTTATTTAAAAAAGCTCACTCAACTAGTCACATTGTGATATTTCGTGCAATTTTTGTTAATGAATAAAAGAAGTCACGTGGTGACTGTTTCGTTAGTGCTCGGCCTCTTCAAAAATGTGTCTGTGCCAAATTATTCAACATGCAATATTTTCAGAGAATCCGGCTCATATCTGACATTATTTTTAAAAAGTTCAAGCAACATAGATTGTTTCGCAAATTTATTCATCTTTATAAGTAACACAAAACTTAAAACGTAACAATTTTGATCAAGTCCTCTCCCATCCACCTCCCACCCCTCCACATCACTCCACATCTTATACATTGTCATCTACACAAGAAAACGTCTCTTCTTTTGTTTGTATTTTTTTTTTGTTTTTTCACCTAATATATTTGTATTTAGGGCTCGACTAAATTTGAATTCGCGTCGAGAAGTCTCATATTGAGGGTAAATCGTTCTCTAATAAAGGTGACTTTATATCCAAGACTAAAATCTGTAATCTCTAATTAAGAATACAAAAATACTTATCATTCTATCACTATCCTTATTGGTTTTGTTGTTTGTACTACTACTTATAGTGAACTCCATCTCAAATTAGTTTTTATGGTCACAACAATAATTACGACTCAATCCAAAAACAAATAAGAGTTTATTAAGTCTAGTATATGAATTCTCTATGTACTTGCTGTCCTTTTAGTCCCATTTATAGTTAGTGTGGCTCTTTGCTTCCTCGTAATTAATTATTACCCCTTTATCATCAGTCATCATTAATCACAGTGCTTATGTGCTAGTCTGATTAAAACTTTCACATAGAATCTCAAGGGGAACCTGTGAAAACACTTCTCTATTGCTACCAAGTAGCAAAAACAGCCGACAGCTTTGGCTAAGCAAGACTATTTGTTCCTTCTATAACTCAAAGGGAACCAGGGATCACTCATTCGAACCTCATCGAATTAATTTGAAACTATTCAGCGTAAGCTAAGAAGTGAAACAAGAAGCATCATAACCGCCCATTAGACTTACCGGTGCTTATACACAAATGTGGTAAAACAAGCCTGGAAACAACTCGTAAGCTATGACGAAAATGACAGACTAGAATATTAAATAAAGTGTGAATGGTAAATAGACATTGCTTACCAAATAACATCTGTTTTCCGCTACTCGATTTCCTGTGTATGTGTTTTTAGACAAAACCTAGCTTAAGGAGGAGGTAAATAAACCAGCTTAAGATCATAGGCTTTAATAGGCCAAGCTTTTGGGACGCTAAAAATACTTCTTTTTTTAAAAAAAAAGTGCTTATTTTGGAAGCACTTTAGAGTTGTGGCAGAAACTCTTTTTCAGAAGCTAAAAAAGTGATTTTTGCTCCAAAGCACTTTTGAAACATTGCCCAAGGACAAAATATAGCTCTAACATTGACAAAAGTGTTCTTCAAATAGATTATTCACACACAAACTGCTACTCTTAAAAAATACTTTTTTAAAAAAAGCACTTGATACAAAAACACTTTCGAAAACAAGCAGATTTTGAAAGCTGATGAAACATGCTACAAAAATTCTATAACTTCCAACTAAGCGAGCAATATGGTCAAGCAATCCATTGTGAAACATGAGTGTCAAAACCAGACAGATTGCTTGCTGAAATTTACCTAAAAATGTATGTTTATGTTCTCTTTCTGTGAATGGATGAAACACCAATCATAGAATTATCATGTTATTCGTGCAAGGGTTCAATTACTCATCCAAAAACTCCTATTTGTAATACCAGTCAGTGGTTAGTGTAGATATAAAAGTTGCTTAAAGACACTCTATAAAGGGATGAAACATTCATCCACACTTCACATCCCAATCTACTCAAAAAGAGCCAACAGAGCCGTAAAGGTAATGTCAGTATTTACCCCTCCATGAATACCATTTCAGTTTCAACTGAAACAACAAAGGGGGAGCGCCTAAGATTCCACGTGCCAGCCGTGGATCATATACATCAAACTGCACCCGAGCCAAAGAATCTAAAATGACCTTGGTAGGTACAGCAGGCAAAAGCACAGGTCGAGCTTCAGCTGGAACACTTCCAGCTAATTCTAGAGCCTTTTGAAGATGTGCATTAGCTACAGATGCCATTTCAAATACCGCATCACAAAGGGCCTCACGTGAGTCCTTTCTGATCTCTGACTGACCAACCGACAATCCATGATTCTCAGCTACCTTGGCTGGTATATATGAAAACTGATGGTTTCGACTAGCATGGTAAGGCAGTGATTTAAGTAGCAAAAGGAGATCACTTGCAAACACTTTCGAAAGCAAGCAGATTTTGAAAGCTAATGAAACATGCTACAAAAATTCTATAACTTCCAACTAAGCGAGCAATATGGTCAAGCAATCCATTGTGAAACATGAGTGTCAAAACCAGACAGATTGCTTGCTGAAATTTACCTAAAAATGTATGTTTATGTTCTCTTTCTGTGAATGGATGAAACACCAATCATAGAATTATCATGTTATTCGTGCAAGGGTTCAATTACTCATCCAAAAACTCCTATTTGTAATACCAGTCAGTGGTTAGTGTAGATATAAAAGTTGCTTAAAGACACTCTATAAAGGGATGAAACATTCATCCACACTTCACATCCCAATCTACTCAAAAAGAGCCAACAGAGCCGTAAAGGTAATGTCAGTATTTACCCCTCCATGAATACCATTTCAGTTTCAACTGAAACAACAAAGGGGGAGCGCCTAAGATTCCACGTGCCAGCCGTGGATCATATACATCAAACTGCACCCGAGCCAAAGAATCTAAAATGACCTGGGTAGGCACAGCAGGCAAAAGCACAGGTCGAGCTTCAGCTGGAACACTTCCAGCTAATTCTCGAGCCTTCTGAAGATGTGCATTAGCTACAGATGCCATTTCAAATACCGCATCACAAAGGGCCTCACGTGAGTCCTTTCTGATCTCTGACTGACCAACCGACAATCCATGTTTCTCAGCTACCTTGGCTGGTATATATGAAAACTGATGGTTTCGACTAGCATGGTAAGGCAGTGATTTAAGAAGCAAAAGGAGACCACTTGCCTTACCAATATGTGAAGCAGCATGGTCCGCTGCTGTGGATTTAATACCACCTGCTTGAAGTGTAGAGTACAGAATAGTCGATGACGTGTCCTCAGCATATCGCTCCAACTCTTCAACAGTTTGTGGAATATCATTATTTTCTCTGTTTGCATCATTTATTCGAGCTTCCACAGCTCGTTTCAGCCAACTTTTGCTAACCTTGTGCTCAGACACAACAGAAGTGAGGGCCTGAGCTACTGGATGCTCAATTACCTTGTTTGAATAGATCTTGTCTAAAGCTTCTTGCCACCAAAGCAAGCGCATAAGACCGATTTTTGGATCAGATGCGATATCCATAGCTCGGGATGTCTCGACATTGAAAGCTCGGAGCGCAAATGCAGCCCTTCGCATGTTTGGTGGAAGTTCAAGAAGGCAAAGGTAGTGATGATAATCATATCTTCGTACTTGCTGCACACAATAGGATAAAGCAGCTCTTATACCACCGGACGAGGAAGCACCATTCATTTAAATCCCAAGTGTGGTTTTCCTACAGTCATAAGCATGAGTGTAGAAATCAACAACATAGCATCAACTGCAGATGAAACTACTAGTGCTAGGGAAGGCATAGGAGCAGGGAAAATTAAGACAGCCATTTCCTTTTTCAGCACGAAAAACTAAAATGAAAGGAGAAATACAACAGATCGAATACCTATCCTCATACATACAAATTAACTTGGCTTGACATAGAGGACATGCAATACACGGATATGACAAGACATATGTGCGTTTGCACACCTTTTCCTGATATCAATGTTCCAAGAAGTTCTGGAAAACATCTTTTGTTTGTACTTTTGTGTTTTCCAATTTGTCGGAAACTTGTCTAATAGAGTTATTAGACGGTAGACAACAAACAGGATCCAAAATTATTTCTTGAATCGTGCTTGAGAAATGAAAATGATATATTAAAAAAAGGATTCTTGATCTTTTACTGCTGAAGTGCACAGCTGGAAAACAGGTAGATTGGATTCTGTATGGGTAAGTTTAAGTGGGTTATGAGAAAACAGATTGAAATGCAAACCTGTCCATGCTAAGCAGTGTTTTTTAGAAAAGAAAGGTGCAAAAAAGCAATAGCAGAAGCATATGAATTAGTATTTCGAACCCATGAGAGTAAGATTAAGAATTTTAACATCTATATACAATTGTTATAATATTAACCCCAACAACTAAACTAAACATCATTTTATTTCAGCAAGTTGACAAACCACATATATAGTGTGCTCTTTATGGGAGTGTGAAATATAAATCCTCATTATGTTTACCCGCGTATCTGTTTTTCTTTTTGTCATAACATGAGTTTTTTCAATCATGGAACTCACTAACGTGATGAGCACGTCGAAATGACTAAAGAAAAGCAATCACTTTAACGACCTTAAAAGGATCAAAATATAAAATAACAAAACTGATGGAATCCTCACTTCATTTCCTCTAATACATACATATTGGGATTAAAATTTCTTATTTTTTCCTTCTTAAATATATATATATATATATATATATATATGTGTGTGTGTGTGTGTGTGTGTGTGTGTATAATCAAACTTTTTCTTATGTTATTCACACGCTTGTAAAGTAAAATAAGCTTTGGTGGTTATCATCACAAAAAAATAGATAAAAGACTAACTCCCAACAAACTAAATATAAATGATTAAGTTCCTTTCTCGAGAACACATAACCTGAACAAAAAAGTATAAGAGATTTAAATTGCTTTTCCAGATAAACATGAGAGACTAAATCTAAACAAAACTAGAGATCGAGCATTTAGATGTGTCCATACACATATATGAGAACTAAATCCTTATCTTTTAAACTGGTAAAGTATTATATATATTAATAACAGAAATCTAGTACTAAATTCGTATCAGAGAGTTACGATTATTGGATCCTTTCTGTACAAAAATGATAACTAAATCCTAATAGAGCTATAAATGAAGGATTAAGTTGTTCATTCGGATGCATATGAGGGACTAGATATAATATTTACTAGTCCTCTTTTCTTCTCCTTTCATGTAGAGCGCTTCTTCCCTTATTAATTTAGCGAGCAAACGAACAGCATCCAAAAGAATTTGACCAATCGTATGTTTTTTCTTTTAACAATTCATCTCCTGTCCTACCAAGGTTCATTAATCATGTTCCTAATCACTCTCATGTGTGTCTACTTCCCGTACAATCCCACGACGTGGGGTCTGGAGAGGGTATTGTGTACACAGACCTTACCTCTATCTTGGTAGGTAGAGCGGCTATTTTCGAGAGATCCCCGGCTCAGGACAAGCAAAAAAAAACAAAAAAAGGTCAGACCCGGTCAAAAAGTTAAAGATTTAAAGCAGTAAAAATGCTAATAGCAAACTCGAATACGCCGTGGTGGCGCATCCTGAAAAGTAATCAGTACTTACGCAGATAAATGAAATAAATCAATTTAAGGAGCGTATAGCAGGAGAAATAAGGCTACATAAGACTATTAATGCAAAACTACGCCTATTTGTATGATACGCTACGCATGCCTATCGTAATAATCGTACCCCTACCAGATTGTGGGCGTACGCAGGACTACGTTCAACTACCTACTACCCTTCTACTCTAATATGTGCCCTTCACAACCCCCTATCTAATGTCATGTCCTCAGTAAGTCTTGCCTGCTCCATGTCCCGTCTAATCACCTTTTTTCAATATTTTTTCAGCCTGCCTTTACCCCTCCTGAACCCGTCCATAGACAATCGCTCACACCTCCGTATTGGGTCATTTGTGTCTCTCCTCTGCACATGCTCAAACCACCTCAACCTCGCTTCTCGTATCTTATCCTCCACCGAGGTCACTCACTCCCACACCTCCTAATCACTCTCATATAGACGAATAATGCAAATTTAACATGGAATAAATTTTCACAAAATAGTTGCCGCAGATTCCACTAATCAATGCAATATTGCATAAAATTAATTTTCCCTTCGCAAAAGTTTGTTCGTTGGCTGTAGGTATGGACGCTAACAAACAAAAAGAGACAGCAATGCAGTCAAAATTTAGATACAAATTGTAAAATTAAGCTGATTCATTGAATAATATGCTTAAATGCTCCCAAAGCAAATGTTTAAATTTTTCAATGAGATCTGATTTTTACTTCTTTATGACTTAAGAAAAAAGAAGTTGTCTTTAACACCTTTTTTTTTATGACTGAGAAATCGAGCAGACACTTTGGGTCAACTGCATCCTATGAAAACTTAGGGGACTTGATTTTTACAACATGAAAGCAAATTCACTATATCAGAAATTCAAGCCATTATCACATGGGAAGCATATTATTACTACATCTACTTGTAAATACCATATAACAAACATAGCTATTTCCAGTGGACGGTAAAATTTTCTTTCACTTTACAAAAATTCAGTCCATTGACAGTAAGTGTGAGGCGCTAACAGATCCAAAAGAGACAGCAATGTAAGTCAAACTTTCGATTCAAAATGTAAAATTAATCTGATTCATCGAACACTTGAATGCACTATTAGAATTTTGAGCCAGCATCACATAGGAAGTGAATAACTTGTACATCAGCTTGTAAATATGATATAGCAAACACATCATATTTCATAAAATAAAAAAAATAAAAATCACTACAAGGTCTAATTACTAGACAGACATAGATGTAAAAGAGAGAGAAAACATACAATTTGATTCCTGCAAGAGAAAGAGAACTTGACGAATTCGCTGTGTAGTTGCGATTTTCTGGAAATGGGTCTCTCTCTCTCGAAGAAGCTATGGTGTAAATGTGTTTGGGCTGACATTTTGAAATGTGGGCTATTACATTTGGGCTGGATTTTTGGATCACTATTTAAATTCTGTCCCTAATATAGTTCAGTCGAATGCCTAAAATTGTATTGAAATTTGAAGATCTCACTTCAAACACATCTGATTATACATGATGGAAGGTTCTGTCATTTTTATCAGAATTTCAACCATTTGTATTTTAACTTTAGCCATCTATAATTTAAGTTCAAACATTTATACTTCAAATTCAAGTGTACTAATGTTTACCCAAATATAATAATACTATTCGAATTTCAATCATTTCAACACACGATTCAACCTTCCGAATATAAATTTCTAATATAAAGAACAAATTCTATCATCGGTGTATCAAAACAAAAACAAATCTAACAATCACATTTTTGCAACAATTTGCTTATATTTTCTAACATTTTCAATAATAGCGAATATTATATTTTAAAATTATTTTCATATTTAAAATTCAAATCACTTCATTAAATTACTCAAAGAATTATACTTCAATTCTAATTTCAAAAACACTATTTAAACAACAACTACTCCATATTTTAAAAAAAAGTGATTTATCTAATGTTTGCCGAAATTACGTACAAATTAAATAATTTTAAAAATTAGTATAGTTTTCTTTTTTCTTTTTTTTTTGTCGTTTTAAATTGATATAATTAGGGACTGAGCTGGTCAAACTTGTCACTATTTTTAATTATGAGTTTTTTTTGTCACCGTAAGTTAAATTCCTTTAGACTCTGAGAGGCATTTGAGACGTTGTATTATGATCAGACTTATGGTAAAAATAATACAGCGTTTGGTGGTTGTTCAAGATCGAATCAGTATTATTTTTAGAAATAAGATACCCAACTACTATTTTGAGGCTATCTAACAAGTGGAGTCTCCCTGATCTTAAAAATAAAAAATAAAAATAAAATACACTCTCATTATATATTAATACTTTAATATTGTTCATTATATATTAATATAATCCAGTTCAATACAGTAAAATCTAATTAGTAAAGTACAGTGCACCTAACAAACGAGCCGTGAGAGTTCAAAACTATTTGTACTCTCCCAGAACCCCGCGAACTCCCTCGTCTCCAACATTCCAGAACGGCCTAGAACCCTCTCGTTCACCCCAACCCCTTTATAACCACCCCACCACACACACTCTTTAATCTTCATCCTTTTCCCTATACAACTTCAACGAATTCTCTAGAAGTATCCAAACAAACCAAAAACTCGCCGGAAAAAACAACAATGGCCGACGAAGCTAAGGCCAAAGGCAACGCCTCCTTCGCCGCCGGTAACTTCACAGACGCAATCCACCACTTCACCGAAGCGATCAATCTCTCTCCTACTAATCACGTGTTATACTCCAACCGATCCGCAGCTTATGCTTCGGTCAATTTGTTCACCGAAGCATTAACCGATGCCGAGAAAACCGTTGAGCTTAAACCGGATTGGTCTAAAGGTTATTCTCGGCTCGGAGCTGCGCATTTAGGTTTGAAGCGCTATAACGACGCTGTTTTAGCGTATAAGAAAGGTTTGGAAATTGATCCCAATAATGAGGTGTTGAAGAGTGGGCTTGCTGATGCTCAATTGGCTCAAAGTCGATCTAGAGGTACAATTAGACCGCTCTATAGTGACGTATATTTTTTGACTGTTATATTGTTGTTATACACACAGTCGGAATGTTGAGGGTCAACTAATTTTTTTTTAATCAAATTTCTTTATAAGCCTTCAAATAATTTTAGCTGGTAATTATTGTGATCTAGTTTGGAGGTGGGTTATGCAGGTATTAAATTCTACATATAATACAAGTTATGCAGGTATTACATTCTATAAGTAATACAAGTTATGCAGGTATTACATTCTATAAGTAATACCACATTTTAGTACCACATTTAGTAGCTGACTAGGTGATAAATTATTCATGTAGAAAATTAATAGGGTGTTTGGTTTGTAGTTCCTATTTGGTTTGTAATTTAGAAATCTGCATAAATATATAAGTTATGAGGCAATATATATTTTATAGATAGAAGATGAAATAATTAATACATGAATAACTAAATCCTACATTGCATAACTAATCTCTGCCTAAAATAATAAATAGATTCTCTCATAACTAATTTATGTATTATTAATACATGTATAACTCTAACTAGCTACCAAATGACCCCTCAATTTGCTATTATAAATACAAAAATATTACTCACAAAGTCATTTTTTCCAATTTTTATATGTTTTTAAAGAAAATAAAATATTTACATTTAAGATCTCAATCATTAACTAAAATAAAATTTTCATAAAGCTACACTAATAAATTATTAGTAAATTCATAACTAGTTGTACTGTACCTACAAAGATATAAACTCCCTAAAGCACATACATATTTTAGAACTAATTGAATTTTTTTTGAAGTGTAATAGAAGAAATCTAAAAACTGTACGTTGTCGTATTCAGCTAGACCATTTGGTGATGCGTTTTCCGGGCCGGAGATGTGGGCGAAGTTGACAAGTGATCCGAGTACACGTGTGTATTTGCAGCAACCGGATTTTGTCAGGATGATGCAGGATATTCAGAAGAATCCGAACAATTTGAATTTGTATTTAAAGGATCAAAGGGTAATGCAAGCGTTTGGAGTTTTGTTAGGGGTGAAATTGGATACTAGGATGCCGGAGGAGGATGTGGAGATGCCAGAAGTTTCGCTGGAGAGGAAAAGGCCTGCGGAGAGTGAGCCCGTAAAGGAGGAAAAGCGGGCCGGGCACAAGTCCCAGCCCGAACCACAGCCCGATCCCGAGCCTATGGAAGTGTCGGAGGAGGATAAGGATATGAAGGAGAAGAAAGTGTTGGCACAGAAGGAGAAGGAGGCTGGTAATGCAGCATATAAAAAGAAGGATTTTGAAATGGCAATTCAGCATTATACTAAGGCAATTGAGTTGGATGATGCTGATATTTCTTTCCTCACTAACCGTGCTGCTGTGTACTTGGAGATGGGAAAGGTACAACCCATAACTCTTTATTCCGTTATAATATAATGTATGTCTATGGAGTTGCTTGTGTTTTATTCCTTAATTAGTGGCGCATAACAATGACATGTTTGCATGCAATTCAAATTTTGTGTATTTGATCCAGCTACTACTATGCCTAAAACAAATTAGTTAGGGTCGATAAGATTAACATTGGTGTCCATGTTGCTTATTTGAACACTAATGTAGGGGAGTAAGTTCAGTGCATATAACTTTTGAGGATCATAAATTGACTATTCTTAGTCGGGCTTGGAACTTGCAATGTGAGCTCACATAGGATGCTAAACTCATATATATATTTGCTTCTTCTAGAAAAGTGTGTTGCCTTTCTCATTGGCAAAGGAATTGCTGGATAAATGATAAAATATTGGTAATGAGTTCGATAGCTTTTTAGCGTGGCACATATTGTGGTTGGAATATTATGTTTCTTTTTGAATCACCAATCCTCAAAATTTGGTAACATTTTAATACTCTCTCCTTTTTATTTAATGAGAGGTTGGAGGAGTGAGGTAGTTATGTAAGCTAGGCAGATTTGAGGTAACAAAAATTTGGGGTTAAATAAAGATATGAACAGTGGCTATACATATATATATATATAGCAATCTGGATATCATGAGAATATGTAATAAAAACACTTGCTCTCCATCTTTGTCAATAAATTACATCAGAATTTTAGCGATTTCCTTGCCTTATTTATAGTCTCCGTTTATAGTCTCCGGATATGAAAAGATTGAAGGGAAGTCCTTCTTCTCTTGCAATAGAAGAGATAAGCTCTTCATCTCGCGCAAAAGAAAAAGAAAGCTCCCTTGCTTTTATCTCCCTCTAGGTGTTTGCCCAAGAAATCATTTATTAAGTGTATTTGTGCGTTTATAGAGGAGTAGTTTCACTTTTTAAGATGCTACATGCATGAAAATGAATTGAATGTGATGAATTCTATAAAAGAATAAGTGGATTTACTAATTGATGGTAACTCGAATAGTTGGTTTGGATATGGTTCTGCTATCTGCTTTTCTGTTTCTTCTAAATAATTTTGGGAGATACTATCACTCCTCAAGCACTCGTTTTCCTCATTTTTAATATAGCTAGGTTAGCATCTGGAACCTAAATATATCATTCTGCTGATGTGTTGCTATGATCACCTTGTGTTACTTCTGCATGGTTTTTCTTTTCAAGTCATACGTAGTCTATCAGGAGCTCTTCCTTATGTTAGTTTGCCTTAATTTCAGTATGAGGATTGCATGAAAGATTGTGACAAGGCTGTGGAAAGGGGGAGGGATCTTAGATCAGACTATAAGATGATTTCTAGGGCTCTGACTCGAAAGGGAACTGCCATGGTAAAGATGGCAAAAACTTCAAAGGATTATGAACCAGCAATTGAAACTTTCCAGAAAGCTCTTACTGAACACCGTAACCCTGAGACACTGAAAAAACTGAATGATGCTGAGAAGGCGAAGAAAGAATTGGAGCAGCATGAGTATTTCGATCCACAAATAGCAGATGAGGAGCGTGAGAAAGGTACCTCCCTTGCTGGTACGGCTTTCTCTTAGTTGTATCCTTTCTTCATCTGCCTGAATAACTTTCGTTGCTTTGATTACAGGTAACCAATTCTTCAAAGAGCAGAAGTATCCGGAAGCAGTGAAGCACTATACAGAATCGTTAAGGAGGAACCCCAAAGATCCAAGGGTATTGCCTTTATCCATCTTCTGTTCCTCTGTAAAATCTAGGGGCTTTACCTATTTCTTTTGTTAGAAACCCCTTTTGATGCAAAAATCTTGTTCTTTATGTTAGACATACAGCAACAGAGCGGCCTGCTACACTAAATTAGGTGCACTGCCGGAGGGTCTTAAAGATGCCGAAAAGTGCATTGAGCTTGATCCAACATTTGCAAAGGGTTACACTAGAAAGGGTGCTGTTCAGTTCTTTCTGAAAGAGTACGAAAAAGCTTTGGAAACTTACCAGGAGGGGTTGAAGCATGATGCTAAAAATCAGGAGCTGCTAGATGGTGTCAGGAGGTGAAGAAATATTTCGAATACTTTCCTTTGATCTTCAATATCCCTTTTTTAATTTTGGACATTTGATTATCCATCTTACCGCAGAAATTCGTTCGGCAAATTTTTCCATTGAAACTTGAATAAATTTCATGTTGTTGTTGCCTAGCTAGATGAGTTGATTTTGTGTGCAAGATTGTAAGCAGAAGATTATTGTGACGTGTGCTATAGATATATCTAGTAACTTGAAATGGTGGGTCTCCTTTTTGCAGATGTGTAGAACAAATAAACAAGGCATCACGTGGCGATCTAACTCCGGAGGAGCTCAAAGAGAGACAGGTATAATTTCTTCCCATGTTACCTGAGCTAATACTTAAGAGGCAACTTCAATATGGTGACACTCAGAATCAAATTACTTGTGCAGGCCAAGGCAATGCAGGACCCAGAAATTCAAAACATCCTTACAGACCCAGTAATGAGACAGGTAAAATTTGATCCTTAATAGTTTTTTCTGTAGATAGTAATACGAAAAAAGGGCCACGTCAATAACGCATTTCCTGTACTAAAAATCTCAACTTACCATCCCATTGTACTCTGGAGTTGATTCAATACCTCGTGTCCTTTGCCCTGATGGAGCTCCAACTTGAAGTATATCACGAGGTAATTTTAAAGCCGAGTCAAAAGTAGAGGGGGTAAATTTGGATTTTCTGGAATTATATTTGACATGTGGACTTTGCCTCACTGGAGCTTCCTTAAACGTCAGGGAAAATTTGCTAACGTCAAGGGTATGAACCCGAAAGTATAACATGATGTAAATTAAGATATTTCATATAGCATAGGGTTATAATTTGAACCCTTTTCCCCGTAATAACGATTGTATTTTTGAAGTACCTCAATACCTTTGTGATCTAATGTCGTGTTCGCGAGCAGGTACTAGCTGACTTCCAGGAGAACCCAAAAGCTGCACAGGAACATACGAAGAACCCGCTTGTGATGAACAAAATCCAGAAATTGGTTAGTGCAGGAATTGTCCAAGTCAAATAAATAGCTAGATTAACATTCACAAGACAAGAAAAAACATCCACTAGTGAAGAAAGCACAAGTATCATTGTTTGATATGTGCTTGTTTATTGAGGGAATAGCTCTTGAAACTGTTTTTCACTTATAAAATTGGATGTGATGTTGCACATAGTGTTCTTTCTCTGGTTCTCCGATTTTCCTCGTTAAGCAAATGCATTAGAATTTTTGTTGTTGAGATATTTCTATTCGTCTTGATGATCTGTGTTGTTTTGCTATTCATCTCGATAAATAATATAGGTTCGAGCTGCATTCAATTTCTGTTTTACAGTGGTAAGTTTTGTGATGCTATTGTTATCATGAGTTAAAATGACGAATTAATTCTGATTTTGCAGTTGTAGTGAATAAAGTTTAGAGATCTGTGAATCAATATCTTTCTGAGCTTTTAACTTTTAAGAACATAACGTTGTGTTGTAATTCTCTTTTAAGTTCTTAGTTCTCACGTAAATGATCTTGTGCTATCCCTTAGAATAATATTCTTTTGTACAAGTGCATATTGTATTCAGTAACAATTGCAAACATATTAAAAGAACGTCAATTGCATAAAGAAATATTGCTTCTGATGGTACCTATAAGTTTAAGGATTGAAGTTATATAGCCGGAGAATGCCAACGGGGTTGTAACATGTTATTGTATTATTCTTTGAGTTACGGATAGTATCAGACTTGCTATGTCAATGACAAAAAAATTTATCCACGGCAAAACTAGAATATATAGGTTTCTAAGGCCTCATTCGTTTGATCTTAAATGGTTCAGACCTTAGTTACATTAAGATTTAAACAATTATGAGATATTTTTGTATGTATAACTTTACACAACCAACAGTCTCACCCCTACACCCAATCCCACCTCATCGCCACCCATCGGCTCCCTCCCCACCCACCGCCACCCATCAGCTCCTGCCCCACCCGCCCCCTCCCTCCAACCCCACGCCGACAACCCATCAACCCCTTGTCCCACCCCTTTTCACTCCTCACCCCACTCCACCACCACTAATCACCTCTATCATCACAACCATCAGTTCACCACCCCCACCCTCTCAACCTCACTCCATCACCCACCCCACCATCACTAACCACTGACATTACAAATCCCACCATCACCCCTCTACGCCTACCACCATTATCAACCCCTACCACTTTCACCGTCTCAATCCCCCCCCCCCCCACCCATCACCATTAACCAGACCGTCACCAACCACCTCCACCATCACAACTACTACTACCAGTATCACTACAAAACATCTCCACCATTACTAGCAAGCATAAATATTTTATTTTTTATCAAATAATAATTTTATTTTATTAGATTTATATTTATTTTCTATAGTTACTTTTTTATTTGAATTGTATATTTATTATATTTAAATAAATACATTATGCACATTCAAATGTTCAAAAACAAACAGTTAATCATTCATTAAAGATTTTGAATTTGTTCATAATGATCAAATTATAGTTGGTCTTGTTTCCACAGTATTTAGATTTAGAGATAACATTTTAATCATTCAAAGATACATTATGAAAACAAATGAGGCCTTATTGTATTACGGATAAGAAAGAAGTTTTGATAGTCGGTATATATTTAGCCCATTATAACGAGTAACTTGCCTTAATTTTCAGTTTATTTTTAAAACTCCCAATTAAGATAATTCAAAAATAAAGCAATATCTTTTAATCCATCAAATAGAGGAATTAAACAAACTTCTCGTTAGAAGGTAGAACTGAAGGAAATGCGACACCAATTTTCAGTCATTATATTCTATCGAAGTATTCGTTATCTTTGTGACATTCTATCTCGTGAATGCGTCGAACTTTAGCACTCTTAAGCTTATCACTCTTAAACTTATCACAGACTTTATAACTATTTTATAGAATGTATGGCCTTTCACTTTGATAGACATCTTTCTATCACATAACACTCGTATAGCATATCTCTATTCCGATCATCCGATTTTAATTCTATGTGCAACATCTTTATTTATTATTTCATTCTCCTAGAATAACGAGCTTAGATAACTGAATTATTTTCTATTAAGCAGCGCAATCCTATTTGATTCCACTTCAATTTTACTCTTGGTATGTTGATAAAGAGCTCCAATTGCTTAAAGGAAATTGCTTTATACGGTAATATATTCAATTTGAAACTAAATCAATTATCATTAATAATATCGTTTTAGAACTATCAAGTCACCCAAAGAGTTGCGCGAAATTAGTAACTTGAAAAATGAGGCAGTATTATAACATGTAAAATACACTGATAATATAAAAATTCATTACAATGTTGCTGGCATATATATAAACTAAATACATATTCATATAATAGGAAGTCGATGCAATTCTTTGCCATACCTTCTACAGCTCTTAATACATATATCAATACAAACATGATACACATAGTAATCACTTTTCTCATTGTTACACTCATTTTCAAAAATACAAGCTTTAACACACCCTTTTTCCTCTGCAGTCTCATTATTCATCACCAATTCTTCATGATGATTATTTGTCATTGAAGAAGAAGAAAAAGAAGAATTTAAAAGCATGAAAATGAACATAAAAGAGAAAAAAGCAGTGAAATTCTGCCTTTTATTCATCATTTTGCTAATGTCTAATAAATTTGCACTATATATGGATCATAATAAGTGTATGATTCTGATGTGTATTTATACTTGCAAATTTGACATAGCTGGAATTGGATCCTAGGAATTAGGATAATAGTATACTGAATAATTAAGCAAATGATTTGTCAAACTGAGCACTTGCTAGATCTCAAATCCCTTAATTACTACATGTTACAGAGATTAGCAGATTGGATCATGCTTCTTCAAAGATGTGGCTATTAAATGTTGCTGACACTTATTCATGTGGCTACTTTAGTATAAGTTAAGCACTACTTCACCCATTTAGTGGTGGCTTAATTTGTACTTGTAAGGAGTAAAAAGAAGTGGTCGAGGAAGTGACTTGAAAAATTGTGAGGTTTCAAGTTCAAATTCATCGAGAGAGATATTAGGTATATTTTCTTATCTGTCTAAGTTTTGTCGGGCAGAATTACTCTATCGGTACTTCTACTGGTAGGACATAGGAGATACACGGTAAAATTAGTTGAGGTGCGGATAAGCTAGTCCCCACACCATCGTCATTAAAAAAAGATAATAAGGGCTTTGATTTAACTATCAAATATAGTACGACCCGATGTGTGGGTAAGCGTATGTCACGCCTTCGAATCCTGTACTTAAAGAGGAGAATGAGAGGGGTGAATTTAGTGGTAAGCGTACTTCACGGGTTCGAAACTCGACCATAGAGGTGCGGGTTTATTTATCTACTAAGTTTTGAATATGAGCGAAGGAAATGATGTTTGATTTTCATAGTTAATTTTAGCCACATTTTGCTTCTTTTTCTTCGGTGGCCTAGCTAGACACAGTAGTGGAGTTAGTATTTTCATTAACGGAATTCAAAATATAAAGAAGTAAGAAATCAAACGGATTACATGAGGTAGCAGAGTTAATTATGCTTGATGAAGCGGGGCCATGGTCGCGAGTTCGATCCCGCATAAACCTTCTTGGTCTGTCGCATATGGCTTGCCAAATGTAGTTAATCGGTGGCGTGGTTTGCGGTATTGCGTCGGAGTTTCTGCGTCTTGCTCGAAAGAGTAGCGGTGCGGTTCGCCGTCAATAAAAAAAATAAAAAAAAAGAAATCAAACGGATTCAACATCTTCTATATATACGTAAAAAAAAAATTAATCTTATATATATAACATAACTTCATACCCTAGCTCCACCCCTGACAAAACATCAAAATTCACAAATTATTCACTATAGAAATGTGGGTTTATTATCTACAAAGTTTTGAAATTGAAACAACGAATTCTCGATCATAAAAAAAAGGGTTTGAAGTTATATATTCTGACGATATATTAAACTTTTGACACCATCAATGCAATTTAAACTACTGCTATAATACGTTATTTATCATTTATTTACGTTACTAATCAATGTTCTTAAAAAAATACCTGCAATTACAATGTTCTATAAGCCAATAACATGTTAATTACATTGAATGGCTATATATTAATTAGTATGAATGATCACAAGTTGCCTTGCCTGTCAAGTTGATCTTCTAATTAATAAAATGTGGATTGTATTTCTATTGACAACTCATAAATTAAATAACCTTCATTAAAGACTCTGTAAACCACAAATATTATAATTGTAACTCTTCAATGTATAAATATTGAATGCAAATAAAATAGTAAACACAACTAATGAAATTATGGATGTACTTTTGCTCTCAATTGGGCATTAGTGATGTTGTTTGATTCTTCTTAAGACATATGTAGGCTCCATTGCCCTTGGAACCATTCACACTCCACAAACAGGTGATGGAAATCTTCAAGTACCTCTTTGTCACAGTACACAATCAACAGTAGAACAGTTGATACGGAAAGAAATAATCCCTTGATTATTTGATGAATGACATATATATACAAATTACATAAGAAAATATTTTTCCTATTCTACTTCTAAATCTCTATTCTATAAGGATACTAACTTTACAATTAAGGTAATATTACACTACTAATTAAGGTACAATTCTAAGTTTAATATTTACCAAATATACAAGGAAGGGGCAAGGGCCCCACAATATACTTTGGACCGTGTATTGTTCTGTTTAACATACCCCCTCAGTCATAGCGGACGGTCTTCGTACGCTGAGACTGTCTCTAAAATCATCAAAAAGGACCGAGGGAAGACCCTTTGTAAAGATGTTTGCAATCTGATATCTGAAAGGCACGTGGCAGACGCGTACTTGTCCTTTAGCTACCTTCTCTCGAACGAAGTGAATATCCATCTCTATGTGTTTAGTCCAGTGGTCTTTGAGCAGATTACCGAAGGTAGATGACACTTATATTATCACAATATACCAAGGTAGCCTTCTCAATAGGACAATGAAGCTCTAAAAGCAGATTTTGTAACCAACATGATTCGGAGACCACATTAGCTACCCCTCGATACTCGACATCTGCACTTGAACGTGAAAGCATAGATTGACGCTTGGCAGACCATGAGACAAAGTTGTTACCCAAAACATACAATATCCAGACGTAGACTGTCTGGTGTCAGGACAACCACCTCAATCAACATCTGTATAGGAGACCAGTGTAGACGTCGACGAAGGATACAAATGCAAACCATAATCAAGCATTCCCTAAATGTACCTAAGAATGCGTTTGAGCGCATTCATATGTTCAACTCTGGGATCATGCATAAACAAACATACCTGATGGACTGCATATGTAATGTAAGGTCGCGTGAACGTAAGATACTGAAGGGCGCCTTCAAGACTACGATAGTAGGTCGGATCCTCATAAGGAGAGCCAGCTGCAGCACCCAATTTGGATTTAGTATCAACTGGAGTAGAAGTGGACTTACAGGATGACATCACAACCCTCTCAATGATCTCTGCTGCATACTTCTCATGTGATAAGAATAATCCGCCTGCATGTCGAGTGACTGCAATCCCCAAAAAGTAACTCAATGGGTCCAAGTCTTTCATGGCAAACTCAGAACTGAGCATCATCATAATGGACTTGCGCAAAGCATCAGAAGAGGCGGTCAAGATAATATCATCAACATATAACAATATATAAGCCATGAAAGAACCTCGACGATATATGAATAATGAATTATCACATATGTTGTGGAAAAAACTCATAGTCGAAACAAAATCAGCAAACCTCTTATACCAAGCTCGTGGAGACTGCTTAAGTCCATACAAGGACTTCTTCAATAGACAGACATGATTAGGATATCTAGTATCCCTAAATCCCAAAGGCTGATGCATATACACCGTCTCCTTGAGATCACCATGTAGGAAAACATTCTTCACAACTAGCTGATGAATGTGCCATGATTTTGAAATAGACGAGCTGAGCACAGTGCGGATGGTAGCCGGCTTGACCACAGGACTAAATGTCTCACCACAATCCACACCAACCTGCTGAGTCTTACCATCACCTACAAATCCAGCCTTATGCCTTGCAAATGAACCATCAGAATTTTTCTTACGAACAAAAATCCACATAGACCGAATAATATTAACACGGATGGGCGGTACTAACTCCACGTCTTATTATCAATAAGAGCATTATATTCCTCGGTCATGTCAATTTTCCAATTAGGGTCATTTAAGGCAGACACAGAATTACGGGGTAAGGGGGATTTAAGAACATTAGAATTAAAATTAAAACGTGTCTTTGGTTTAAAAATACTATGTTGACTACGAGTGACTGGACCAAGACTCTAGACTGGATTGAGTGAATTTTGGGAAGTGTGTGAAATGTCGGAAATTCCCGTCGAAGGCGCCGCGACGCTGGAGATTGGCGCCGCGGCGCCAGAAATCCTTGATTATTCTTATTGATGAATGACATATATATACAAGTTACATAGGAAAATCATTTTCTTATTCTATTTCTAAATCCCTATTTTATAAGGATACTAACTTTACAATTAAGGTAATATTACATTACTAATTAAGGTACAATTCTAAGTCTAATATTTACCAAATATACAAGGAAGGGTCAAGGGCCCCACAATACACTTTGGACCGTGTATTGTTCTGTTTACAGATACCCACCCCAAGTAGTATATCATTAGTAAGGAGCTTTCTTTGAGAGGCTAACTACAGAATGAACCTGTGTTAAGGCTACAACATTTTACTTCAAATCAGAT
Organism: Przewalskia tangutica; assembly: GCA_029844215.1. Classification (NCBI taxonomy): domain Eukaryota; kingdom Viridiplantae; phylum Streptophyta; class Magnoliopsida; order Solanales; family Solanaceae; genus Przewalskia; species Przewalskia tangutica. Next base: position 55,876,844 of record CM056740.1, read on the forward strand.
CATGATTATCCATTACCGGGCCAATTCCGGTCATGGCAAGGTAACTTTGATTGACAGAATATTTGCCATTTCCTATAAGAATATACCTACCGTTACTATACCAGTGTTGTATCTCAGTTTAATCTTATTCAACTTCCTCCAATACCAACTGGAGTCCTGAGGTGCCACATGACCCCAGAACTCTTCTCCAGGTTTCATATATATCCCATGAACCTCTTTATTTGTAGCTATTAACCATATCAGTTTGCCTACAGAAGCTAGATTCTATTTTCTACTGCTTCTAATATTGAGTCCACCCTGTTTCTTTGGTGTGCACAACTTATCACATGACACAACTGCCATTTTATTTGTTTCCTCACTACTCTCCTATAGAAACTCCCTACATTTCATATCCACATCCTTAAACCACCCTGATGTAATATGAAGACAGCACCCCAAAATTTATGTAGAGAGAATAGGATAGACTTGATTACCTTCAATTTCTTAGCATATGAGAGATGTCTAACAGATACTGCTTTGATCTTCATGCTAAGTTGATGTCAATTCAGCTTATTCCATTTCTTAGGTGATAAAGGCATACCCAAATACCTCATAGGAAAGATCCCCACTTGAAATCCTGTGATATCCAACAATTGCACTCTTGTATCATCATTTATACCTGCCATATAAATACTAGACTTCTCAGAGTACTCACTAAGCCCGGTAACATTTGAGAAATTGTTTAAAGCTTCCATAATCATCTTCACAGAAGCAACGCTACCTTTGCAAAATAACATGAGATCGTCTGCAAATGTAAGGTGCGTGAGCTTCATCCCCTTACACATAGGATGAAATATATGTAAAGAATACAAAAGAAGTAGTTGATTATTAGTTAGAAGAAGTTAGAAGTTAGGGGTTAGAACTTAGAAATAACTACCTCTAAGCTTCTCCTTGTGTAGGGTCATCTATAAATACTAACGATCATAATAATAACTTCATCTCTTCATCTTCTACATCTCTCATCCTCTTTATCCCCTTACTTACTTTTTCTCTCTTCTCAAGATACACACCTTCATGGAGTTCTCGAATACATCAACAGTATTCTCGAGATTATGAAGATACTGCCCTCGTGTATATCACCATATTAATAAGACCGATAAATTGTTCTCGAGTGTATCAATACATTCCTCGAGTATATCGACATGGTATCAGAGCCACTAGACATATTTCCGCAATAATGAAGTCTGGATCATGTTGTTTGTGATATACAACTCCTCCAAAGTTCTTCTGTAACTTTTGTTAATTTCTGTGACTTTCTGGGAATTTATTCTACTGTTTCTGGTGTTACTTCTCTTCTTCTTGCTTCATTTCTTGAAATCTATATTCTAATATCTATCTTCTCTTCTTTTTTCATTCTTGATATCCAAATCTTGAACCTGTAAAATACAAAGTGTTGAGTTACTTGAAATGGTTACTGAAAACAATAATCGAAACAATCCACCACCAAGAGAGACTGCTAGAGTCACCACTATGTCTACTATTCTTGACCATAATCATCTCTTATTCTTGAACTCTTCTGATGTTAGTGGGATATCTTTAATCTCTTTTCAACTTCTTGGGACAGAGAACTATGCTCTCTGGAACAAGTCTATGAGGATAACCCTTCTTTGTAGGAATGAAATTGGTTTTGTGACTGGGAAATGGAAGAAAGAAAATTTTGAAGATGTGTTGTGGGATCAATGGGATAGAGTCAATGCAGTAGTGCAAACTTGGATTATGAATTCTGTGTCAAATGGTCTCTTAAGTGTTGTGTTGTATGTTGATTCTGCATTTGAAGTTTGAGAGGATCTTAGAGAAAGGTTTGATCAAGTTGATGGTTCAAGAACCTATGACCTGTACAGGGAAATATCAACTATTGCTCAAGGAAATTTGACTGTTGCGAAATATTTTTCAAGACTGAAAACTCTCTGGGTAGAGTTCCAGTCCTTAGTACCCCCTCCCAACTGTGGTTGCCCAAAATCAAAAGATTTTGTGGAATACCTTGAAAGACAGAAGCTATACCAATTCTTGATGGGGCTTAGTGAGAATTACATGCAGGCAAGGAGTCAGATTATACTGATGACACCTCTTCACTCTGTTAACAAGGCTTACTCCATGGTAACAAGTGATGAGAGCCAAAATTCTGTCACAGCCAAAACTGCTGGTTTGCTAGGAGTAGAGCCAAGTGGCCTCAGGCAAATTACAACACATGATTCTACTGCTATGTTTTCAATAACAGGAGCAAACTACCAGAAATACAAGAAGAATTATAATCTGGTTTGTGAAGTTTGCAAGATGAAGGGGCATACAAAGGATACTTGCTACAAGGTAGTTGGTTATCCTCCACATTTTAAGTCAAAGAAAAGGGATTATGCTGCTCACAATGTATACTCCACTAAGGAAACTGAAAGCAATCTGAACATACCAAGGATCACTGATACAAAACTGGAAAATGGCTGGCAGTCTGAAGCACCTATGTTCTCAAAAGGACAGTATGAACAGATAATGCAACTCTTAAATCAGAACAAGTCCACAGAGTCTCATGAGCCTTCAACCAGTCAGTCACCCTCTGTTAATGCAACAGGTATGTCTCATAAGACTCTACTTGTAGCTAACATTGTAAGAAAATGGATTATAGACACTGGTGTAACTAACCATATGGTCTCTGATATTGATATGCTAACTGAAGCAACAAGAATGAATAATGATTCAAAAAGAGTACACTTACCCAATGGAGATATGGTGAGTGTAACACATACTGGTTCCAGCACTATATCTGATAAGAGTACACTTAAAAATATATTTTATCTACCTCAATTCAAGTATAATCTCTTGTATGTGTCTCAATTAACCAAAGACTTGCAATGTTCAGCTATATTTCTGCCTGATTTTTGTGTATTTCAGGATCTTTACAGTGGGAGGGTGAAAGAGATTGGTAGAGTACAAGATGGCCTCTACATGCTAATAAATCAGAAACCATCAAGACCTTCTAATGACCAAACCAGATTAGGACTAAGTGTGACAGAAAATAGAGTTCTTATCCCTACTTCATCAGTATCAGAAGAAGATATAGCATTGTGGCATAGAAGATGTGGCCATACATCTAATACAATACTTAGTAGGCTAATTAGAGTCAGACATGATGTAATAGCAAGTACTATAAACAAATGTAATGTCTGTCCATGTGCAAAACAGTGTAGATTACCATTTCCAATAAGTACTAATAAAAGCGTTTCTAGCTTTGAGCTTCTACATATGGATGTATGGGGTCCTTATGGTATACCAACTTACAATGGTTACAAATACTTTCTAACCATAGTTGATGATTATACAAAGATGACCTGGATATACTTGCTAAAACTAAAATCTGATGTACACTTATGCATTAAGCAATTCTTAGTCTATGTTAAAAATCAGTTTAATATCAAGACTATAAGAACTGACAATGGAACTGGGTTTGTAAATGAGCTGTGTAAGAATAACTTCTTAGATCAAGGAATAATCCATCAAAAATCATGTCCTTATACACCTCAGCAGAATGGTGTGGCTGAAAGAAAACATAGACACATATTAGAGGTAACTAGAACAATCAGATTTCAGGTCAATATTCCCTTAAAATTCTGGGGATTGTGTGTTCAAGCTGATGTTTATTTGATAAACAGGTTACCCCTAGGATCATCTGGCATTACACCCTTTGAAAAACTTCACAAAAGAAAACCAACCATGAACCCACCTAAGAGTAGTAGGATGTTTATGTTATGCTAATGATCTTACTGTGTATGATAAGTTGTAGTCTAGACTTAAAGTCTGTGCTATGATGAGATATTCAGAAACACAAAAGGGATATATTTTGTATGATCTACATGGTAAGTTTTTTCTGGTAAGTAGAGATGTGTCTTTTAGGTAAAATGAATTTCCTTTTAAGAAAGAAGCATCAAATGGACATATATTTCAATTCAATAATCAGGGTGACAATATTGACACTTCATATTACAATACTACTTCACAAGTATCTTTACCTATTACTAACAATCATAGTGCAGTTCAAGAAATATCAGTGGAAAGGTTATCAACATCAGAAGCCAGAATTACATCCAGAGACCAGGACCAAATAGTAACACAAATACAAGATCAACCAAATATTGATATTCCCATCAGAAAGTCCAGCAGGTCCAAACAACCTCCCATTTGGATGAAAGATTTTGTCACTACTCAGGCAACCAATGTTCCTCATTCTATAGCCAACTTCATATCATATACTTCCATATCACCAAAATACAAAGATTATATCACTGCTTTCTCAGCAGTAACAGAACCAAAGAATTTCTTAGAAGCTTCAAAAAACCCAAGGTGGGTAGAGGGCATGGAAGCAGAGATAAAAGAACTACAAGAAAATTATACATGGGACATAGTACCTTTTCCAGAAGACAAACATCCAATAGGTTGTAAATTGGTATACAAGGTCAAGTATAAGGCGACAAGAGAAGTGGAAAGGTTAAAAGCTAGACTAGTAGCAAAAGGATATAGCCAAAGAGAAGGAATAGATTATCAAGAAACCTTTTCACCTGTTGTAAAGATGGTTACTGTAAGGTATATTTTGTCACTGGCTGCTATTAGAAACTGGCATATACATCTAATGGATGTCTATAATGTTTTCTTACAAGGTGACTTACATGATGAGATTTATATGGACCTACCACAAAGATTCATCCGTCAGGGGGTAAAAGACAAGCTTGTAGACTGATAAAATCCTTGTATGGACTTAAACAAGCACCAAGACAATGGAACTTCAAGCTTAAAGAAGCTCTAATGAAAATGAAGTTTCAGCGGTCAGAATATGACCACTCACTGTTTATAAAAAAAACATAAAAAGGAATAATATTGGTGCTTATCTATGTAGATGATATGCTTATTACTGGGGATCAGTTGGAACAAATAAATGAAACCAAGCAGGAGCTACATCAGGCATTTAAGATGAAAGATCTGGGAGAGTTAAAATACTTTCTAGGAATTGAATTTGCAAGGTCAGAAAAGAAAATACTAATGCATTAAAGGAAATATGCATTAGAACTTATATCAGAACTTGGTCTGTATGCAGCTAAGACTATAAACACACTGCAGTCTAAAGTTAACCACAAGAGAATATGATGAATATATTCAGTCATAAAACCATATAAACAAGGAGAAAACCAGTTCCGTAAGCTCAGAAGATACATTAATTCAGGATATCAGCTCTTATCAGAAATTGATAGGAAATTGCTCTACTTAACAGTTACAAGACCAGACATTGCATATAGTGTTCAAACACTAAGCCAATTCCTACAACAGCCCAAGAAATCACATATGAATGCAGCGACCAGAATAGTCAAATACATCAAGAATCAGCCAGGACAAGGTATTTTACTTTCTAGTGCTTCTCGAGAATTAATAACCGCTTATTGTGATGCAGATTGGGCTGCATGTCCACACACAAAGAAGTCAATCACTGGATGTTGACACTCAATTTTGACCCATCTTTTAGGCATTTCTTGCAATTTTAAGAATTTTAGGACACCGCATTTTATCATCATTTTTGACATTTTGTATATTTTTTTGTTGTTTATTCTTGTAAATTGACATCATGTTTTGTTTTTTACCTTTAATTAGGTATTAAACATTTTTTACCATCTCTTTGAATAATTAACTGACACCCGTCTTTACTTTTAATCAGGCATTAAATATTTGCTAAATATTGTATTTTATTATTATTGCATCAGGCATTGACATTTTAATAATTTGTATCTTTAAATAATTTTCCTTTTAAATAATTAATCCATTTTGCATTTTTGTCAAACCAGTCCAGTCCAGGGCATAATCTGAATCAGTCCAATCCGCCAGAAATCGAAACCAAAAATGAAGCCCAATACACTTTCATCCAATACCCAAACCCAATACCCAATACCCAATACCCAATACCCAAAGCCCAATACCCATAAACCCTAAACCTAATCTCACCCTATAAAACCTACCCTACTTCTACCTATTTCTACCCCCAGCCGCCCAAGACCTTGAGAACCCTACTTCACTACCCCTATTATCCCTCAGCAGCCCTCTCCCTCATCCCTTCCATTCTCCTCACCACCGTCGCCTGATTTTGAAACCCTCCATTTCTATAATTTTTGGACTCTCCTCTCCACAAAAACAAAAACAAAAACAAAAACTCCATATTTTCGTTTCTTAAGAAGACTAGCAGAACTAGCATCTTCCTCCTTTCTTTATATTTTTTTTTCTTCTCTTTCACACACTGTTCTTATATTTTTATATACTCTGTCCTTACATTTAACATAACATTTTCTTTATATCTTTTATATACATTACATACATTGTCTTTTTTATTTGTTCATGCATTTAAATTTACGTTTATTCATGCATTTGTCTTTATTGTCTTTACATTTTATTTTTGTATTTTCTTTACATATGCATTTGTCTTTATATTTACGCACGCATTTGTTTCTACAATTATTCACGTATTATCTTAACATTTATTCAGGCATTTTGTTTATATTTTATTCATACATTGTCTATACATTTCTTCATATACCGTCTTCTCTTTTGTTTTAATTTTTCATACATTTGCTTTACTCCCGTTTATGTTTTCTTACACTTGCAAGCATTTTCTTTTACGTTTTTGTCAATGTCATCAGACCACATGCTCTTTTTATTTCTTTTACACATTTTGCTCTTTATAGTTTTTCTATGTATCATTTTTATATATATATATATTTCTTTTACAATCTTATATTATTTTACATGTTATATACATCCTTACACTGTGTATACTATACTGATTATATGGTAAAAACAATTTCTATCTTTCTTTTGTCAAATCACTTTTTTCAAAAAACTTTATGTGAAAAAATCATTTTTTAGGCTTTATGTCAAATCACCTTTTAAAGACTTTATGTCACATCCTTTTGACTTTTTAAAACTATTTTAACAAACACATCTCTTGTAACTTATTACAAATATTGCACTTTTGGCCGATGAAGGAATCTCCGTCTGATTTCCAAGGCCTCCCCTGTGCAAAAGACGGATTTATTTTTGGCTTTATTTATTAATTATTGCAATTACTTTAAAAATTGTTTATTTTTATTACTAACACTTTTACTAAGTGTTTATGCAGGTACCCGGAGATCATCTTGTGCAGAAGGCCTAAAAAGGGTTAAAGATATCCCGGAGTTTTATCTTATGTCGCATTTAAATTTCAGTTTTACTATTTTTGTATTGCATTTTATTTTAATTGTAAATTATGTAAAAATGTTTAGAATAGGTAGAATAGAAGCCAATACATAATTAATCTAGGTTTGAACGGATAACCGCAAGTTAGCGGATCTTAAAGGATGCCTAACCTCTTCCCTTTAGGATAATAAAGAACCCTGATCCAGAATCTCACATAGCTTTCGCAAACCTTTAAATGGAGATCATTAATTGCAGTATTTTATTGCAATAAATCAAGTGTCCTAATTCACTATAATAATTAGGTGGCGACTCCTTAAATACATGTAGGAATCAACCATATATGGCACTCCCGTTTCGACTCCGGTTAAAATGGGGTGTTACACTGGATATATAGTTAAGCTTGGGGAATCACTCATTTCATAGAAATCAAAGAAGCAACCTACCATCTCTAGGAGTTCGGCTGAAGCTGAGTATATAAGCTTGGCAGGAACTGTGGCAGAACTAACATGGATTCTGGGCATGCTTGGAGAAATTGAAGTTCAAATCAGATTACCAATTACTGTCTACACAGACAGCAAATCAGCCATACAAATCGCAGCTAACCCAATATTTCACGAAAGGACAAAGCACATAGAAATAGATTTACACTTTATAAGAGAAAAAATTCAAAAGGGAGTGATTAGAACAGAATATGTTAATACAACACAGCAGCCTGCCGACATACTTACCAAAGGCTTGAATCGAGCTCAACATCAACTTCTATGCTCCAAGCTAGGACTACTGAATATTTTTTCAGTACCCAGCTTGAAGGGGGCTGTAAAGAATACAAAAGAAGTAGTTGATTGTTAGTTAGAAGAAGTTAGAAGTTAGGGGTTAGAAATAACTACCCTAAGCTTTTCCTTGTGTAGGGTCATCTATAAATACTACTTTATATAATCATTGTAAAGTAATTATCAGAATAATAACTTCATCTCTTCATCTTCTACATCTCTCATCCTCTTTATCCCCTTACTTACATTTTCTCTCTTCTCAAGATACACACCTTCATGGAGTTCTCGAATACATAAACAGTATTCTCGAGACTATGAAGATACTGCCCTCGTGTATATCACCATATTAATAAGACTGATAAAGTGTTCTCGAGTGTATCAATACAGTCCTCGAGTATATCGACAATATATAATCAGGCAACTGGCTTATTTGATTCAATACCCTACTAAGATACTCCATTACTAACACATCTAAGGGAGGTGAAATAGGATCACCTTATCTCAAACCCCTTCTCCCCTCAAAGTAACCACAACTCTCCCCATTAACTTTGATTGAGAATCTGGTAGTTGTCACACACACCAGATTGGGCACATTGTATTGTAGTTGTTAGTCTTTTTTTAATATGAGTTTAAATTCCATGGATAGTAATTGTTGCGACTAGTGATGTACGTCGGGTTTTTCTTATGTAAGATGTGTCGTTCTATTATCACAATTCAATTTTTACACAGTTGAGTGTACAAATAAAGTCCGACAGGCATTGGTCATTGAAAAGAAAAGAAAAGCTACTTATAAGATGTCTTAATAGTTTGAGCCTTTGGGGAAAATCATGGGGGTTTTGTCCAAAATAAATAATATCATGTTAAGAGAAATTTGGGTTGATTTAACTAACAACTGGTATCAAAGCTAATGGTTCAGTTAAATGTATAGAATTGGCAGAGTGGTGGTGTGGGACCCTTCTTGGTTGGCCGGAATAAAAATAAATTGACATATATGGTGTAGGAATTTTCTTAATAACGAGAGATCTTTTGGAGAAAATCGTGCGAGCATGGTTCAAAGCGAAAAATATCACATCATATTAAGAGTGTCTTTGAATTAGTTTTACTTAACTTCGAATATTGTACTTCTCATTTTAAATTTATGTTAATATTGCATTATTTTTAGCGATTGTCGGCGTGTTTTATATATATACACATTCATATCACTTTTCAAAAAAAATTATTCATAGAGAAATATATTTTTGAGAAAAGGCTAGGACAACATATATAATTCTTGTATAAAGATGTTTCTACCACTGGTTAGTGTAGAATTGTATCAATCTCTCTTGGGGAGTCTTTCTCATTAATACAAATATATAAAGTTTACAATGTGGAACTCTATTACAATAAGGATCTTAAATCTACCATAATTATACATCACTAATTATTACACAATATATGAAATATATTCTAATTATAGTATAATTATATGTACACGTTAATACACCCCCTCGGTCGAAGCGGAAGGAAGCCGGATGCTAAGACTGAATCTAAAATTCAGGAAGAGTTGTCTAGGAATGTCTTTTGTGAATATATCTGCATACTGATATGAAGAAGACACATGCATCACCTTAACATGACCAAGGGCAACCTTCTCACGAACAAAGTGTATATCCATCTCAATATGCTTGGTTCGCTGATGTTGAACCGGTTATGAGATAGATATATGAAGGATATGTTATCACAGTAAATCAAAGACGCCTTACGCAAGGAACATTGCAGCTCCAAAAGAAGGTTGCGATGTCAACAGATCTCAACAACAACATTAGCAACGCCTCTATACTCTGCTTCTGCACTCGAACGGGATAGGGTGACCTGTCTCTTGGCAGACCAAGAAATGAGATTATCCCCTAAGAACATACAGTAGTCAGAGGTAGAGCGTCGCGTGTCCGGACAGTCTGTCAATCAGCATCCGTATATGATAACAACCTGGTCGGTATTGAAGGGTATAGATGCAACCCATAATCAAGTGTGCCCTTAACATATCAAATGACAAGCTTCAGGGCAGTAAAATGAGGCTCTATGAAGGCATGCATAAATAAGCATACCTGTTGAATAACATAAGCAATATCAGGTCTGGTGAACGTGAGGTATTGTAATGCACCTGCAAGACTCCTATAAAGTGTGTGTTGGACACATAATTACCATCAACAACACTAAGCTTTGATTTAGTGTCAACCGGAGTGGGCATTATCTTGCAGTTTTCCATTTTAGCCCTGTATACTATATCCTCGGCATACTTGCGCTGACACAAGAACATAGAATCTGCAGATCTAGTCACTAATATCCCCAAAATAACTCAACTTTCTTAAGTCAGTCATGGCGAATTCGGTTTTGAGCAATGTAATAATCTCATATTTCAAAAACTCAGTAGAGGTAGTAAGCACAATGTCATCCACATATAACAGCAAGTAAGCGGTGATATTATCGCGATAAAAGATAAATAGAGAATTATCACACTTGCCACATACAAATCCAATCTGCATAATGCACTGTGCAAATCGATCATACTACGCTCTAGATTCATCAGCTTAATGTGAATAATGCATTTCTACATGAGAATGTTGACACCCAATTTTGACCCTCCCGTCCAGTCATTAGCTATAAAATTAGACTAATTTTGTAAAATAATTTTTTATGATTTTTATAATAAAATGCAGCGATAAAACATTAAATACAGACATAAATAAGTAATTTAATAATAACACCACATTTTACGTAGAGTATTAAGCACTTAGAGTCTCGCGCCCGCATTTATTAATTTTAAGCCCTGTCAAACAATTCTTAATAATTAATAATAAATACATAAAATAAATAATTTTAATAATAGCGCCGCAGTCTAAAACATTAAGCACTAATTAAATAGCACACCCGTATTTATTTTTTAATCTCAAACATAGACTAATAAAGCACCTAAATAATTTAATCACAATTTAAATAAATTAATTCACAACATTTAATAATTAATAGCCCAATACCTATTAATTTCGTCCACCTAATTAAATACTACCCTCTACCCGAAGGCCCAATACCATGACCAGCCTCCTACCTTATACTCAGCCCACACGCCCCAGCAGCCCATTCCTTATTCTTCCCTTATACCCACAGACGACCCTTCAAATTTCATTATTCCTCTCACCGGACACCCAAGAAGCCCACATGCCCTCAAACTTCTTCACCCCCTTCCTCCAACGAACCAAACAAACAAAAAACCCAAAGAAGAACCACAGGCTCTTTCGCGCCTCACTTACCTTCCTTACCCACACATACCCAGCCAACGATTTCTTACCATAACTAAACAAATCCTTCCAAATCATTTACCTTATCATAACCCGTTCGAATCGCGTGGAATCAGAAACAAATCAACCCAAATCAAGCACGAATCAAGCACAAATCTCAGCCTTAAACACTTACCAAACTTGGAACCCAAACTCCTAGCTATAAATATAGAACCGCTATGCATGCAATAGGCATCGATTGAGGATTCAGAAAACAATCGAAAATCAACAGGGGAACCCGAGAAGGAACCCTTCAGTACCATCGAAAAGCGAGACCAAAGATTCGTAATGAATCCAATCGAGTATTCAGAAAAGAACCTAACACCCTTAATAGAAAACAATTCTCGCAAACCTTTCCTTCTTTCCACTGCATTAGCCAGCCTTCCGAGCAAGCGACTTGATTCGCCGCTCGGTCGCTGTCCGGAGAAGGTAAACTCGTCTCCTTTCGTATTCTCGTCCAATTTGTGTTTCATGACATGTGCAGTGATTATATGTTATTTAACCGTGCTGGTTTGATTCTGTTTTGAGTTATTCAAATTTTGTTGATTTACATTCGTGGGATCTATATGATGTATGTTTGTTTGAGACATGTGCCGGTATGATGTTGTTTTATTGTCTATGTGTGTGCGACTGATGTGAAGCGCTTTCAGTCGATTCACGAATAATATTTGCAAACTTTGTAATGACTTGCTTGTATTCCCGGCATATATGAGATGAGAAAACTTGTGAACACCTGCTCCTTCAGTTGTTTTCCTATGTCCAGTTAGTATATAGGCGGCACATTTAATGTCACTGAAACCCGTCTTAAATCGATCCTGAGATCGGATAACGAATAAATGCTAGTTAGATAATCTGGAAATGTCATGTTATACATGTTTGGATGCCAAAAGTTGTCTAGAATTGTTTTAAAGTTTACCTATGGTGAAAAGTGGTTTAAAACAGTAGCTAACTGATGTTTGTCAAAGAAAAGTTGACATGTTTTGGTTTTAAAGCATCCTTACTGTTTTTGAGGATTTAAGGTTAACCCTCATACATTTGTGGTACACCAACGAAAAATTAAATATGTACCCTGTCTAAAGACAAACATGTCACCCCAAGCCAAGCTTAATGTAAGGTTGTGTGTGTCTTAATGATGTTAGCTTCCCTGTCATGCTAATAGTTTAACTTAATGTAATGGTTAATCCAGCCTCTTTAGACTGCTTCGGCATTATGTCGTAGATTCGGCGGATCAGGTGCCTCTCTTGGTGTCTTTTTGCAAGGTTTAGATCTTATATGATTGTCCATGTCTAATCCCGATGAATCTAGTCCTCTGGGAATCCTGTACTGTATTAGGATCACCCATCATAATATTTTTTTTTAAAAAAAAAAACAGAGGTCCGAAGCGTATCGGAATGTATTTAAGAATGTGTAAAACTCCATTGTAGTCGACAAGTTAATGGGGAACAACCCGACGTTTGTTAAGTTATCGGTATCGTATGTTGTTTCCTCTTAAAACAAATATATTAATGTGGACATGGGGCAGTTGTTTGTTGTGTGGTTCTAAGTTCAAATATAAGTATAGGCATCATCATTTTTTTATGCACTAATATACATTGCCCAGTTTAGGTACATTAAATGCATATTTGGGGCATATCCCTGCAATATTTACACCCGAGTATCCTGCGCAGTCCACTGGGCCAGTCTATATTATGCAATTTTCGTATTGCCTTCATATAATTGTATATGTGCCTTTGTACTGCCTTCTGGGCCTGCGAGTTTATGTCTGGGCTGGGCCTTTTACGCCTGCTTCTCGTTGGTTTGTTACTCTGCTAGCACTCATAATTAATTTATGCATACCCGTGCTTGAACTGGATCATGTATGTTTAGATTTGATGTCCATTCATTTGTTATGTGATAAGATGATATGAAGCATATACTAATCCTTATCATTTTCTTTTTTCATGAAACGCATCGGAGCAAAAAATAAAAAGTCTCACGGCGAGACACATTGCAAGCCATTTCAAATGGCAACCCGCATCCGCGTTCGCATTCCCGCTTCAGAAACTCCTAGAAAAACAAATAGGACGGAGTCCTCCGCTCCAATCCCTTCACTCTCTTAATCTCTTTATCTCATTTTATGCCTTTATTTGTTTATTGTAATTTTATTTGATTTTGTAATTAATAGGAGAATTTCTAGCAATTAGCCTTTAAACATATAAGTGGGGAAGGTAATTTAAAGTTCACCGCTTAACTTACTTGCCTTTTAGGATTGTCATGCATGTCTAATTTTGCCAAAAAAAAAAAACAATCTAGCTTGCATCACAAAACCAACAATAATTAAAACCTAAACTATACTTTTGCATGATTAACAAAGCAAATTCATAAGTAACTAACATTCCTTTACTGTCCATTGCCAACAAGAGTTTTTTAGACGATCAAAATACACATTTTGAACCTTATACCATGTTTTCATAAATTATGTTGTGCCTATTTGTCTAAACGCATTTTTTTTCAAAAGGAATTGATTCTTGCATTGTTATTTATGCATTATGCTATGAAGCATATATTTTATCTAATATAGCAACCTTTCATGATCTTTAAGTATATTAATTTTTGCTTATAAAGCCATAAACCTTCTTCAAATAATGAAATTTTTTACTTTACATAAATACTTGTGAGCATCTTTTTAATATTTTCATAACAATGCACTTTTCTTTAAACATAATAATACCCTAGGTTTGGCAGGACAACCGCAAGTTAGCGGATCTTGGAGGGTGCCTAACCCCTTCCCTCTAGATTAATAAAGAACCCTTACCCAGAATCTCATTAAAGTTTAGCAGACCATTAAAATGGAGTTAATGTTTTACTTTAAACTAGTTAAACATTTAGGTGTCCTAATTCACTAAACTAATTAGGTGGCGACTCCGCGAACCCTTTAGCATTTAACACCTTTTAGCACTTCTAATATGTTAGCACCCCTTTTAACATTTCAGCATTCTTTTAAAACATTTTAGCTTTTATTTTATTTTCTAACCTTTTATTTGAGCAGGAGTTTAGAAAATAAAGTCGCGGTCGAAAATGGGCGTGACAGAAATGACGACTTCAGAAGGGAGGAATATCACCAGTCAGGAAGAATGTATTGCTCAGCTGCTGCAACAGATTGCTGATATGCAGGTTGAGATGGAGAGGCTACGGAATCTGACCAACCTATCCATCAGTTTGAATACCCCTATGCCAGAGCAAAGGGCCACTACCTCATGAACCACCCCGCATCGACCTCCACCACCACATATCCCCAAAACTCCCACAAAGGCGCGATTCGACCCAATCGCCCGCCCAACCAATCATCAACCTCACCTCCAAATGATCCTCCCATCGCCCGTACCTCCTCGCCTCCGCTACTCACTTCACCATAATCAGCCCTAATCGCCAAGCCAACCAATGCCCACGCACCATACCCACTACCACGGCCCAGACCGCATACCTAACTTACACAACGAAACCCAACCTTACCGTCCGCCGCGCCAAAGTGGATCATTACGAGAAATGGAAAGGAAGTCCGAGCCAAAATGGGCGATAGCGTGGCAGAAATTCATAGTCTGAAAGAAGCGGTTCGGGGCATGCGATCGGACAAAGGTCACGAAGGACTAGACTACGAGGATCTTTGCATGCATCCAGATGTGGAACTGCCAGTGGGATATAAGGTGCCGAAGTTCGATTTATTTGATGGGAAGGGAAATCCTCGTGCACACCTGAGATCATATTGCGACAAGTTGATCGGGGTAGGGAAGAACCAGTGTCATTATGAAGTTGTTCATTCGAATCTTATCCGGCGAGTCAATAGATTGGTACACTAGCCAGTATCCGCGTAAATGGAATTGTTGGAATGCGTTTTCCCAAGACTTTGTTGAGCGGTTCGATTCAACACGTAAACCGCGATGTGTTCTATCTAATGAAGTTGGAAAAGAAGTCTACGGAGACTTTCGAAGTACGCCATGAGGTGGCGTTCGAGGCGACAAAGGTACAACCACCTGGTGGAGAGTGAGATGACCACACTATTTGTACAATCTTTGAAGGATGCAACCTATTATGAGCGGATGATAAACGCCATCGGCGAAATTTTGCAGAGGTTGTCGAATGGGTGACCGTAGAAGAAGGTATTAAAGCGGCAGATTACGAATCGCGGCATTGCGGGCAACAATAAGGCGATTCATCGGGGACGATCGGGTACTTCAAGGAAGAAAGAGCGATTTCCTTCCATGTTTGTACAAGCAAAACCGAAGCATTCATAACATACGTAACCCACCCTATCAAACCCCATACTACCACACGCGGCGAAAACTTCACACCTCACTATACACCTACCCCACACGCCTACCACACACAACCCATATATAACGCTTCCCAAGCACCCATTTATCCATTTCGCATCAACCCGCCATCAAGCCCGCCAACAACATAGAGCCCAACGCGCCCATAACAAACACGAATTTTGAAGGAAGACCATCCGAACCCGCACTCCCGGCGAACCCATACCCGGATATACGAAAAGGTCGCGAGCCGCAGCTTGATCCAACCAATTCGGGGAGGATCCTAGCCCTATCCCAAGATGGTATGATGAGAATAAGCGTTGTGCGTATCACTCTGATAGCCCGAGCATGACACGGAAGTTGCTACACCTCGGACAAAATCAAGAGTTGATCAAAGAAGGAGTAATTCGGTGAAGGATCACGCCCAAACGTGCATGATAATCCCTTGCCAAACCACGGCGCCAACGTGCACTTGATAACCCTAGATGAGAATACAACTTGGAGGAACCATCCGATCGATTCGAAGTGAGGAAGAGTCGAACCTTCGCTTTACGCTCGCCACCAATCCTCGAAGAAAGCGATTTGAGTTGGAAAGGGCACCGCCGAGACATAAAGGTTCAATCACGCTTGTTCAGCGCGGAAGGGGCCACCGATCAAGATGGATCGCAGAGAAAGTGGGAAGCGGTCATAAGTCACCGCAGTATAACTGTGTCGTGGAGGTATTACACACCTATAGAGGCAGCCAAGGAGGCACCGCAAAAGAATCCCGTGGATGCAGGCCGAGGTCGAGGAGTTTTGGAGGAAGATGCCCACTAAAGAGTATTCCGTCAGAGCGCTTAAAGAAAACCTCAGTAGCATATTTCTACTTTCATTGTTAATGCATCGCCTCACACAGATCGCATTGATGGAGTTGTTGAAGGATGCATACGCCCGAGGGTACAATGACGGAACTTGGCGCTTTGGTCGGACAGTACTAGAGGCCCGCAGAATCACCTTTCACGATGATGAGTTACCCACGAGGGCGCGTGACACAACTCATTGAATATCACCATCCAAGTCGCAGACAAGATTGTTTCAACATTGCTGATTGATGGAGGCTCAGCCGTCAACATTTGTCCCATGACGACACTGTTGAAATTGGGGGCAGACTGTAAGGAAATTCGTGAAAGTCATATCAGAGTCAAAGGTTTCGACGGAGTCCATAGGGGAGTCGAAGGCGTGATGGACCTCACACTGCGGATCGGACCTGCAGAATTCGTTGTGGAATTTCAAATATTGGATATTGCTACATATTACAACCTGTTGATAGGAAGGTCGTGGATCCACGAAACGGTCGTGCGATCCCGCCCACCTTGCATCGCGTTTCAAAGTTTATATGGAATCACGGTGAAGTGGTAGTATTTGGAGATAAAAGGGAAGCATCAACACCGATTATGCAATCTTCCATAGAAGACGCGTGAAACATCGGATGGTTCGGTTTTTCATATTAATGAGATCAAGAGAGCAAGTAGGGTCCGCCATCGCACCGCCACGTTCTCTCAAATGGTGGCCAAGGAAATGTTAAGAAATGGATACGAGCCCTACAGAGGTCTTCGAGTCGATGAAGGGATCACGTAACCTATCCAGCTTGTTTGGGAAGAGAGACACTTTTGGTTTGGGGTACCACCCACTTCAAGGATTTGGTGACCACGAACCTCGGAAGGTATACATTCCTCGCTCGCGCCATTCCGCCTCGAGTCATTCGTCAAAGCCTACACCATCCAGATGCCGAGAGAAGATGACCCAGATGATCTTGCAGCAGGGTTCCAGAATCTGTTCATAGGTGATGATGAGGAAGATTGTTGCATGATCGCAGGAGATCACAAGGAGGAGCTCACCATTCGGGATGCAGAGCACGGATACAACTCGAATAATCGACTTGCACTCGCCCCGACCGTCCGAGAAACTTGGTAGAATTTATGATTAGTTCTAGCAGCGTGACCTTTTTATCTAGAAAGAAAACAGACATGCATTTATGATTCTTAATATGTTTTTAATCTCGCAATTTTACTTTCATCATAAATTCCAGGACATTTTTGCAGATTTTTAAAAGATTTTGTTTGTGTTAAAATTAAATTATTTTAGCTTTTTTCTTTCATCGATCATATTAATATACCTGTTGATAAGGCGAATATGTCATGTAATGAGTCCAAGGAACAAAGTTCAAATGACGAGCATAACCCGAGGAACAAGAGGAATGTCCGCAATCGTAACTTAGCCAAGAAATGGAAAACTTTGAGAATAGGCCTAAACCAAATTTGGAAGAAACAGAGTTAATAAACTTAGGCGATGGAACCGTGAAAGAGACTAGAGTCGCCGCCACCTAAACGCGTCACACGTAAGAAAGAATTAATTGAGCTCAAACAAGATAATCGATGTGTTTGCTTGGTCATACGAGGACATGGTGTTTGAGTACGCACATCGCCGCACAAAGCTACCTATTGAGCCATCTTATTTCCCCGTGAAACAAAGGCCGGAAAGATCAAAACAGTATACGTGAGTTTGAAGGTCAAAGAAGAGGTGTCTAAACAGTTTGAGGCAAAGGTAATTCGAGTTGCAAAGTATCCTACTTGGTTAGCAAATATCGTCAGAAAGAAGAAAGATGGAAAGGTCCGAGTCTGCGTGGATTACAGAGACCTCAACAGAGCCAGCGAAGGATGACTTTCCTCTTCCAAACATCCATATACTCATCGATAATTGTGCGGCATGAACTACGATCGTTGTCGATCGCTGGTCGCTATCATCGATCCTTATGGCGTAAGATGGCGCAGAAAGACAAAGATTCACTACCCCGCGGTGTACCATTATCGAGTTATGCCGCTCGGTCTCAAGAACGCAGCGCCACCTACATGAGAGCCATGACCACCATCTTCCATGACATGATTCATAAAGAAATTGAGGTCTATGTGGACGACACCATCATCAAATCGCGAAAGCGGAGGACCATTTGGCAAACTTCAAGAAATTTTTCCAACGACTAAGACGGATAACTTGAAGTCAATCCGCAGTGCGATTTGGCGTTCAGGAAGCCATTGGGTTTTATAGTGAGCATGAGAGGGATTGAGCTAGACCTCGAAAATAAAAGCCATCCAAGAGTTACCTCCGAAAAGCAAAAGGACGTGATGAGCTTGGCCGCCTCAACTACATCAAGAGTTCATAGCCCGCCACCGTGATATGCGAGCCGATATTCAAATTATTGAAAAAGGATGCAGCTACCAAGTGGACAACAGATTGCCAAAGCTTTTGACGTAATCAAAGAATACCTTTCTAATCCGCCGATTCTAGTACCTCCGTAACCGAGACCTTTGCTACTCTATTTGTGCGTGTTAGAAAATGCTTTGACGCGTTGGGGCAACACGATGAAACAGGAAAAAGGAGCAGCCATATACTATTTGAGTAAGAAGTTCACAAAGATACGAAGCTCGTTATACTCTGGCCGAACGCATTTGTTGCGCATTAACTGGGTCGCCTGGTTCGTGCATTATCTATCGGATACACTACTTATCTTATTTCGAGGATGGATCCGCAAGTATATCCTTCGTAGCCCATGCCCACCGGAAAACTAGCGAAATGGCAAATTATGTTGAGCGAGTTTGACATCGCTTCACGCCACGCAGAGCCGTAAAAGGACAGGCATTAGCTGATCATCTCGCTGAGAACCCAGTCGATGAGGAGTACGAGCCCCTTCAAACCTATTTTCCTGATGAAGATGTATTGTTTGTCGGAGAAGATATCTCAGAGGATTACCCGGGTTGGAGGATGTTTTTCGATGGAGCGGCAAATTTCAAAGGAGTCGGCATTGGAGCATTTTTGGTTTCGTAAACAGTCAAGATTATCCGATTTCCGAAGCTCGATTTCCATGCACCAACAATATGGCGGAATATGGCTTGCATATCGGGGCTCAGAATGCCGTAGATATGGACATACAAGAGTCGCTGGTCATAGGCGATCTGCACTTCATCGATCCATCAGTACATGGTGAATGGGCAACCAAGAATATGAAGATACTTCCTACCTATTTTGCGTGAAGGAATTACGTAAGAGGTTCAGCCACATAGAATTTAGGCATGTTCCGAGGATCCAGAACGAATTCGCTGACGCATTGGCAACCTTATCCTCCATGATTCAGCATCCGGACAAGAATTACATCGATCCAATCACAGTGAGTGTGCTGGAGCAGCCGGCTTATTGCTCCCATATAGGTGAAGAAACAGACGGCAATCCATGGTACCATGACATCAAAAGGTACCTCAAAGCAGGAGAATATCCAGAAGGCATAACCAACATCCAGAAGAAGACACTTCGAAGACTAGCAAATCATTTCTTTTGAACGGGAAATTGTACCGGGACTCGGATCCGCCTACTGAGATGTGTCGATGCTCAAGAGGCAAGCAAGCTAGTAGAAGAGATACACGGAGGGACATGTGGACCTCATATGAACGGCTTCACTTTGGCGAAAAAGATTCTGCGAGCAGGTTATTTTTGGATGACGATGGAAACAGATTGTATCCGCTTTGCGTAAATGTCGCAATGCCGATTCACGGAGATTTGATTCGAGTACCTCCAAATGAACTTAATGTAACGAGTTCTCCCGCCATTCGCAACTGGGGCATGGATGTCATCGCCCTATCGAACCCGCGCTTCAAACGGGCACGCAGATTCATCCTGTAGCGATTGACTATTTCACTAAACGGGTAGAAGCATCATCACACGCATCGACGAAAAAGGTGGTGGTCGACTTCGTCGCAACAACATCATTTGCCGATTGGGAGTCCCGAATCAATTGTGACCGATAACTAAGCAATCTCAACAGTAATTTGACGCGTGATATATGTGGAAATTTCAAGATCACGCACCGTAATTCCAATTCGCATCGACCCGGATGAATGGAGCGGAAGCGACAATAAGAACATCAAGAGGATATTGCGCAAAATGATCGGCAACTACAAACATTGGTACGAGAATTTGCCTTCGCGCTTTTGGGTTATCGCACCACAATCCGGACTTCATGGCAACGCCGCAGATCTTTTGGTGTATGGAGCAGTGTGTTGTTCCCAGCAGAGGTGGAAATACCATCGCGTTAAGAATCATCCAAGAAGCCGGTTGAGCGACGCCGAGTGGATAAAGGATCGCTGAGCAAATGATGTTGATTGACGAAAAAGGTTGAATGCGATCACGCTACGGGCACCGACGAGCGTAATGGCTAGAGCTTTTAACAAAGAGTAAGGCCAAGGTTATTCAAGCCGACAATTGGTTTTGAAACGATATTTCCGAATCAAAATGAAGCTAAAGGAAAGTTCGCACCCAATGGCGCGGGCCTCATACGGTCCATCGAGTATTAAGTGGAGGGGCCCTAATCTTGGCTGAGATGGATGGCGAGGTATGGCCCAAGGCTATCAACGCAGATGCAGTGAAGAGATATTACGTCTAGGAGTATTTGTCTTCCGTGTAATCCCCTTTATATTGTAAAAGCTGCATTCCCACGGTGGGATATGCATAGAGCCCATATAGGGTCTCGCCGCTGCAAATCAAAAGCCCTTTACTTGTAATCTGAACTACGTTATGACCTGATTCCCTTGGCGGATACGTAGGCGGCCATATCGGCTTCGGTCCCACTTTTAGAATTTTACCCAATTTCGCTTGTAATGAACTACGTCATGACCTGATTCCCTCATGGGGATACGTAGGCGGCCTAAATCGGCTTCGGTCACACCGTTAGGAATCTCCCCATTTGTCTACAGGCAACAAATGGGTTTGGGGTTATTCCAAAAGTGATATGAGCAATTCATCACGAAGTTAAGTTCCGCCCACGCGACACATAATTGAGACAGCTTTGCGCACCATGAGGAAGGCAATAGCAAGGACTCCAAAGGATGTTCGTTTGGTCGAAATACATGTCATATTCGGCAAATTAGACGAGGCTTTTACATTTTTACGCATGTCATATAAATGTTTATTTCTAAAGATGTTTTGTGCATACTTCATGAAAACATTTCATTTTGGAAAATGCTTTTGGAACACTACTAAACATCTCAAAGAGGTCAGACAGGGGTTGCAAATCCAAACAGGCCAGGCACGCGGACATCAAGGGACAAGGCGGCAAAGTCAGATACGAATCGACCCCCCCCCCCAAAAAAACTCACAAATTTTCTTTGAGCGCAGGTCTTTTCATATTAACAGAAGCAGAAAGTGCAATAGCAGAGACAGAAAATACGGCGAAAAGTTTCTTCATATTAGCGTATAAAAAAAGCAGCAGAATGAAAAGTGCGGCATCAATAATCGCAATAAAAGTTCAGAGGCCCGCAACAAAACCTAGCGATCAACTCTGCATAAAGTCAAATTGGCAACCCGCGCATCACGCCCAACAAAGCGCATCGTGACAATTCGTGGGCCATGATTTAGCATGTCCGCAAGGACAACATCTCAAGATTCATTCGCGCATCGTGACGACATCTCACCCATAAAATTGCACTTATATACATTTATCATTTCGCTTAAACAGTATACACTAACGCTTTTTCAAGCTTAGCTCGCAGCGAGCATTTATTCTACGCGAGCAAAGCAATACGCCCGTGCAACGACGCATGAGCATCAGGTCCAGCAACGACACCATCAAGATTATGCTCACGCAACGACGCCAAGAAGAACACGCCCAGCAACGACGCGATCGCGATTGTGTCCAAGCAACGACACCATCAAGATTGCGCTTACGCAACGACGCCAAGAAGAACACGCCCGCAACGACGTTATCGCGATTGCGTGTCCAGAAACGACACCATCAAGATTGCGTTTACGCAACGACGCCAAGAAGAATATCGCCCAGTAACGACGTTATCGCGATTGCGGTCCAGAAACGACACCATCAAGATTGCGTTTCACGCAACGACGCCAAAGAAGAACACGCCCAGTAACGACGCATCGCGATTGCGGTCCGTGCAACGACACCATCAACATTGCGTTCACGCAACGACGCCAAAGAAGAATACGCCCGTGCAACGACGCGATTGCGGTCCAGTAACGACACCATCAAGATTGGCGGCTACGCAACGACGCCAAGAAAGAATACGCCCAGTAACGACGCGACGTTATTGCGTCCAGCAACGACACCATCGCGATTGCGTCACGCAACGACGCCAGCAGAATACGCCCGCATAACGACGTTATCGCGATTGTGTCCAGCAACGACACCATCGCGATTGCGCTACGCAACGACGCCAGAAGAATACGCCCAGCAACGACGATCGCGATTGCGTCCAGCAACGACACCATCAAGATTGCGTCACGCAACGACGCCAAGAAAGAACACGCCCGTGCAACGACGCGACGATTGCGTCCAGTAACGACACCATCAAGATCGCGTCACGCAACGACGCCAGCAAAGAATACGCCCAGTAACGACGTTATCAACATCAGGTCCAAGCAACGACACCATCAAGATTGCGTTTACGCAACGACGCCGCAAAGAACGCCCAGCAACGACGTTATCAAGACAACAAGTCCGAACGACGCCATCATCGATATCACATCCACGCAGGACGATTTCCGTACTCCGAAAGTGCATTTCAGATTCATGCTTTATTATTCTGGCCTTAGCGCTTATGCACTAACTCTTTCGAGCTTTAGTCTACAGGACAATTGCAAGGACAACGATCCGCATTCACAATCGCAACACGTCGCGCAAGTGGCGAAATCACAAAGATTTGCAGCATCGCATCAACACAGCAGGCATCACATTTTGCAGGATAACCTTTTCTACTCACAGTTGCATTACTTTTAAAAATTATCCATCATCATTTTTTGTCTTAACAGTTATGCACTAACCGTTTGTTCAAGTCTTAGCATGCAGGAGCAGGAGCACAACGTGGATTTTCTCTACAAATAACCGGCAATTTGTTGGGGCCAACCTTCCCAATGAACGCGTAAGCCCTGCGCCGGCCAACTTCGCCCGCATCACCACAGAACCCAGCACCACAAGCCATAGCAGTACACCCCAGGTTCAAGCCCGTTTATTTTATTTTACTCTTTACACCACAGCCCAGTGTCATCATAACTCGACATCGACAAACTTTGAGCCCGCTAGCCCGCTCGTGTTTTTGATGATGTGCCTCAAATGTCGCCATAACTCGACACCGACAAATTTTGAGTCCGCTAGCCCGCCCCGTGTTTCGACCATGGTAACCCAAAGGTCGCCATAACTCGACACCGACATTTTGATTTCATACACTTGTTTCACCGCCAACATTTTTGCAATTCTGAAGATCGAGACAAAATTGGCTATGAGTCAACGTCTTTGTCCGAAGATTCTTCCATCATCTCCATACAAAGAGGGACAAGTTGTTGACACCCAATTTTGACTCTCCCGTCCAGTCATTAGCTATAAAATTAGACTAATTTTGTAAAATAATTTTTTATGATTTTTATAATAAAATGCAGCGATAAAACATTAAATACAGACATAAATAAGTAATTTAATAATAACACCACATTTTACGTAGAGTATTAAGCACTTAGAGTCTCGCGCCCGCATTTATTAATTTTAAGCCCTGTCAAACAATTCTTAATAATTAATAATAAATACATAAAATAAATAATTTTAATAATAGCGCCGCAGTCTAAAACATTAAGCACTAATTAAATAGCACGCCCGTATTTAGTTTTTAATCTCAAACATAGACTAATAAAGCACCTAAATAATTTAATCACAATTTAAATAAATTAATTCACAACATTTAATAATTAATAGCCCAATACCTATTAATTTCGTCCACTTAATTAAATACTACCCTCTACCCGAAGGCCCAATACCGCGGCCCAGCTCCCTCTACCTTATACTCAAATTTCACACGCCCAAAGAAATTTCATTCCTTATTCTTCCCTTATACCCACAGCATCTAATTCTTCAAATTTCATTATTCCCTCTCACCAAAGACACCCGCAAGCCCACATGCCCCTCAGCCCTTCTTCACCCCCTTCCCTGTCAACGAACCAAACAAACAAAAAAAAAACCCAAAGAAGAACCCTAGGCTCTTTTCGCCGCCTCACTTACCTTCCTTACCCACACATACCCAGCCAACGATTTCTTACCATAACTAAACAAATCCTTCCAAATCATTTACCTTATCATAACCCGTTCGAATCGCGTGGAATCAGAAACAAATCAACCCAAATCAAGCACGAATCAAGCACAAATCTCAGCCTTAAACACTTACCAAACTTGGAACCCAAACTCCTAGCTATAAATATAGAACCGCTATGCATGCAATAGGCATCGATTGAGGATTCAGAAAACAATCGAAAATCAACAGGGGAACCCGAGAAGGAACCCTTCAGTACCATCGAAAAAGCAGAGACCAGCATTCAGAACAGCAATCCAATCGAGTATTCAGAAAAGAACCTAACACCCTTAATAGCCAACAATTCTCGCAAACCTTTCCTTCTTTCCACTGCATTAGCCAGCCTTCCGAGCAGTCCGACGACTTGATTCACGCCGTGGTCGCTGTCCGAGAAGGTAAACTCGCTTCTTTCGTATTCTCGCCCAATTTGTGTTTCATGACATGCGGTGATTATATGTTATTTAACCGCGGCCGTTTGATTCGCTTTGAGTTATTCAAATTTTGTTGATTTACATTCGGGATCTATATGATGTATGTTTGTTTGAGACATGTGCCGTATGATGTTGTTTTATTGTCTATGTAAGGCGATCGATGTGAAGCGCTTTCAATGATTCACGAATAATATTTGCAAACTTTGTAATGACTTGCTTGTATTCTGCATATATGAGATGAGAAAACTTGTGAACACCGCTTCCTTCGCTTGTTTTCCAATGTCCGCTAGTATATAGGCGCACATTTAATGTCATCAAACTCGCCTTAAATCGATCCCGAGATCGGATAACGAATAAATGCTAGTTAGATAACTGAAATGTCATGTTATACATGTTTGGATGCCAAAAGTTGTCTAGAATTGTTTTAAAGTTTACCTATGGTGAAAAGTGGTTTAAAACAAGAGCTAACCGATGTTTGTCAAAGAAAAGTTGACATGTTTTGGTTTTAAAGCATCCTTATCGCTTTTGAGGATTTAAGGTTAACCTCATACATTTATGGTACACCAATGAAAAATTAAATATGTACTGCCTAAAGACAAACATGTCACCCTGCCAAGCTTAATGTAAGGTCATGTGTGTCTTAATGATGTTAGCTTCGTCATGCTAATAGTTTAACTTAATGTAATGGTTAATCCAAATTCTTTAGATCGCTTCAGATTATGTCGTAGATTCATGGATCGTGCCTCTCTTGGTGTCTTTTTTGCAAGGTTTAGATCTTATATGATTGTCCATGTCTAATCCCGATGAATCTAGTCCTCTGGGAATCCTGTACTGTATTAGGATCACCCATCATAATATTTTTTTTTTTAAAAAAACAGAGGTCCGAAGCGTATCGGAATGTATTTAAGAATGTGTAAAACTCCATTGTAGTCGACAAGTTAATGGGGAACAACCCGACGTTTGTTAAGTTATCGGTATCGTATGTTGTTTCCTCTTAAAACAAATATATTAATGTGGACATGGGGCAGTTGTTTGTTGTGTGGTTCTAAGTTCAAATATAAGTATAGGCATCATCATTTTTTTTATGCACTAATATACATTGCCCAGTTTAGGTACATTAAATGCATATTTGGGGCATATCCCTGCAATATTCACACCCGAGTATCCTGCGCAGTCCACTGGGCCAGTCTATATTATGCAATTTTCGTATTGCCTTCATATAATTGTATATGTGCCTTTGTACTGCCTTCTGGGCCTGCGAGTTTATGTCTGGGCTGGGCCTTTTACGCCTGCTTCTCGTTGGTTTGTTACTCTGCTAGCACTCATAATTAATTTATGCATACCCGTGCTTGAACTGGATCATGTATGTTTAGATTTGATGTCCATTCATTTGTTATGTGATAAGATGATATGAAGCATATACTAATCCTTATCATTTTCTTTTTTTTCATGAAACGCATCGGAGCAAAAAATAAAAAGTCTCACGGCGACACACATTGCAAGCCATTTCAAATGGCAACCCGCATCCGCGTTCGCATTCCCGCTTCAGAAACTCCTAGAAAAACAAATAGGACGGAGTCCTCCGCTCCAATCCCTTCACTCTCTTAATCTCTTTATCTCATTTTATGCCTTTATTTGTTTATTGTAATTTTATTTGATTTTGTAATTAATAGGAGAATTTCTAGCAATTAGCCTTTAAACATATAAGTGGGGAAGGTAATTTAAAGTTCACCGCTTAACTTACTTGCCTTTTAGGATTGTCATGCATGTCTAATTTTGCCAAAAAAAAAAATAATCTAGCTTGCATCACAAAACCAACAATAATTAAAACCTAAACTATACTTTTGCATGATTAACAAAGCAAATTCATAAGTAACTAACATTCCTTTACTGTCCATTGCCAACAAGAGTTTTTTAGACGATCAAAATACACATTTTGAACCTTATACCATGTTTTCACAAATTATGTTGTGCCTATTTGTCTAAACGCATTTTTTTTCAAAAGGAATTGATTCTTGCATTGTTATTTATGCATTATGCTATGAAGCATATATTTTATCTAATATAGCAACCTTTCATGATCTTTAAGTATATTAATTTTTGCTTATAAAGCCATAAACCTTCTTCAAAGAATGAATTTTTTTACTTTACATAAATACTTGTGAGCATCTTTTTAATATTTTCATAACAATGCACTTTTCTTTAAACATAATAATACCCTAGGTTTGGCAGGACAACCGCAAGTTAGCGGATCTTGGAGGGTGCCTAACCCCTTCCCTCTAGATTAATAAAGAACCCTTACCCAGAATCTCATTAAAGTTTAGCAGACCATTAAAATGGAGTTAATGTTTTACTTTAAACTGGTTAAACATTTAGGTGTCCTAATTCACTAAACTAATTAGGTGGCGACTCCGCGAACCCTTTAGCATTTAACACCTTTTAGCACTTCTAATATGTTAGCACCCCTTTTAACATTTCAGCATTCTTTTAAAACATTTTAGCTTTTATTTTATTTTCTAACCTTTTATTTGAGCAGGAGTTTAGAAAATAAAGTCGCGGTCGAAAATGGGCGTGACAGGGAATTTGAAAGAAACTGATTTACGGAGGCGACATACATACTGAGGGGTTGTTAGATGTACAAAGCCAGGTGGTTGGTATATGTAAAAAGTTTCTTTCAAATTCTCATGTAGAAATGCATTCTTCACATCAAGCTGATGAATCGGTCAATGATTACCCATAACAATACTCAAAATTGTGCGAATGGTGGTCGGTTTAACAATCGAACTGAATATCTCACCACAATCAATACCCTCATGTTGATTTGTGTCATTAGCCACAAGTATTGTTTTATACCTCTCTAGATCACCATTGTCTCTGTATTTGTGATGAAAAGTCACATACATCGGATCACATTCACCCCCTCTGGTCTAGGAACCAAAACCCAAGTGCGTTGTTTCGTTAAAGCGATAAATTTCTCATACATGACCGCATTCCAATTCAGATCTAGTTTGGTCAATTTTGAATTTTTGGAAATAGGGGAAATGATTTATGCTGACAAATTAAATTGGAATCCAAAAGTAAAGTAGGAGGCAAGGAAGGACTTGGGTTCTAAAAGGCCAAAACTCCATATAATCCTCACAACAAGTGTGCTACTACGATTGAAAATTGGATGTGCACTCATTGTGGTCTGACGGGTCATTACAAAGATTCATGCAAAGCAAAGTCTCAGTCAGTGAAAAAAAAGTTCATTGAGAAGAAATCCTGAACCGAGGGACATGGTGCCAGCAAGAAAAAAATTGGGTTGCATGCATGAACTAAAAGAAGTCTAATTCATCTTTTTTATCACATAAAAGAACCAAAACTGATTTGAATTTCTAAACTCAATCAGTGACCTGGTTTGCAGGCTAGAGTGAGAGGAGATAGTAAAAAAAAGAACATCGTTGATGGGTGTTCTAAGCATATATCTGGAGTCCCTCTCACTCAATTGTTTTGATAAGTTAAATCTTGCAGAAGTATTTGTTAAATACACATTATTGTAGATTAGTATTCGAATTGAATCAGTAACAAGCATTTATTATTTTTATTTTTTCAAATTCATTAAAATTTCTCCAATTAAGTGATGTATTAATTAAGTGAGATGCTTAATTAAGAGTGATATTTCGTAAAAAAAATTAATAACCAAAATTAAAGGTCATGTCCAAACGACTTTGCTGAGGTTTTAAATTCAGCTAAATCATGTCCAAATGCCTTTAATAGGTTCGGTCAGACGATCTTGTAAAATCCCATAGAAGACCGTACCCTTTCTTGGATTTTCACTTATACTATTCACGGCCTTAAGGATCCACCCCTACTTCAAAACAAGAGTTAAATCATAAAATATAAAAGAGAAAAGATCCAAAACATGTTGCAAAGGTAGATTTAATATTTCAAAGTGAATTTAACTGAATTCATTATTTTTTTTCGAAACAAAATTTATATGTAAGAATCTATTAAAAATTAAGTAAATAATCGATATGAACTCATAATTTTAAAAGTGGAATATATTCGATGGTTAGAAACTTATAAGTAGAATCCAATTTTCGAATTGGCTTTCAACCCTAAGCCCCCCCCCCCCCTTTTTTTTTGCACTTGTCTTTCTTTGATTGGTTATCCATAGCTCTCTAGTCTTAATAACTCTTTTTTTTAAGTCTTGCACTCCAAAAGGTTCGGTGGAGGTCACATTAGAGGAAAGAGTGAAAAAAGAATGATAGGTCCCGAGCGATCTAGTCCCGTATGCCTGGGTGCCAGATAGGGGAAAGTCTAGCTAACGAAACAGAATAGATTAAGGTATTAATGAAGAGTGAAAAACCCAGCTATTTTGTAATTATATTCTATGGGATATATGTGTAGAAATAAGGAAATAGAAAAGTAGCAACAACAACAACAAATATGTTAGAAATGAATAATGTAACTTGGCTTGCTAGGTCGATTGATAATCAATCTTTATTTAAGATAATATTGCCCCGTTATTTCTTTCTACAGTGGTATGATAACTTATCTCCTAAAATAAAACAACAATCAAACTAATGAGCAAAGGAGACTCAAGAGTTCGCTATTGAAAGAAAGATCTTTGAGTGTTTGATTGCTAGAGAGGAAAAACAATTTTCAGGAAATTGTCAAGTGTGTTTTGCAAATGAGTCAAATGCCTTATTTTATAGTGTTAAGAAGAAGACCCTCCAACTAGCCAATTTATGGCTTTGAATGACCAAGTAATGGCCATTAGTAATTTAGTATAGAGTTACAATTCAGCCAAGTAATGGCTGAATTCAAGAACAAAATAATGGAGAGTTAATACTCCAAAGTCACCAAACGCCGCTTTATTCTTCTCCAACAGATCGAACGGTCACAAATATTGGCCGCAGGAGGCACCGCGACGC
The DNA here is from genome assembly GCA_029844215.1 of Przewalskia tangutica. Classification (NCBI taxonomy): domain Eukaryota; kingdom Viridiplantae; phylum Streptophyta; class Magnoliopsida; order Solanales; family Solanaceae; genus Przewalskia; species Przewalskia tangutica. Next base: position 55,906,952 of record CM056740.1, read on the forward strand.
AGAGGCGTCGCGCACAAACTTCGTGAGACTTGGCGCCGCGGACCGACATGACTCGTGTCATCTTTTAACACATTGTACACTTCTTCCTTCATTTACCAACGTGAAACCAATGTCATTTGATCCATAACCGTCTATTACCTTACGTCTCAAAACAATTTGTATACGTATTACGATCCTTGACACTACGTGTGCACGTGTGTGAAAACAAGGTTTCCCACGTGCGGGGTCCCAATTATTCGAGTCATAATTAATAGGATTAAATATTAGGTGAGGTCATATGTAAGTGTTTGGATATTGTTCCTTTTGTCTCTAAGGACATCAAAAATAGTTGGTAGTTGGTGAGAAAATCATAAGAAAATAAGAAACTCACACTCGTAAAAGCTTATTATAATTTCACCCATTATTAAAAAAACACTCAACCTGAGGACAGGAGTTCATTTGGTTCCAATTATTAACGGAGACAAAGTTAGATCATTTTACGTAGTTTAGAATAGATTTAAATATATTTTTTAATTAAAAAGAATTTAAGTCAATGAAGGAAAAGAATATAATAAGAGTGTATTTGACTAAATTTATAAGCTGGTCAAATTAATTTATAATTATTTTTTAATTAATTGATGTGTTTTGTATACGGTAAAAATTGACTTCAAGAGATGGACGAGTTAGGAAGCGACACGTGTCGGGAATGGCTAGTCGAAGGTGACTCAACCACGATGACACAGGATGCAAACTTGTAGCAAGAACACCGGATACAAACATATGACCATGACACCAGACATAAACTTGTGGCCGGATAAGAGTTAACTCAAAAATATGACCGTTATCCCCGAAATTCCTCTAGTCTTTATTAGCTTTTATTAGAATTTATTACCTATTATTGTAGTATTAATATTGATAATTAAGATGACATGATTTGTGAATCATGCAACCCATAACCCTAATATAAGTAGATGTTCTCATCATATTGTAAGGATCAGAAAGGAAATATCAAGACATCATACTCACTTTGTTATTTATATTCTTTTGCTCTGGATATGAAGTGTTCTCAAAGACTGAGTGTTCAACTGGAGTCATCCTCATTACGATATTCCTCCGAGTTCACACGGATCAGGCTCAATTTATCATACTATTGTTTCTTTATTACTTGATTTCATTAATTATCTCTTGTTATTTACATTGTCTAAAGCAAATCAATTCACGTATCCTTTAAATCACATAACAAATTCAACTGTACCTTTTTAGGGTAAACAATTTGGCGCCTACCGTGGGGTTAAGGAAACAACAACAACAACATACCCAGTGAAATCCCACAATGTGGGGTCTGGGGAAGGTAGAATATACACATACCTCACCTCCACCTTGGTAGGTAAAGCGGTTGTTTCAAGGAGACCATCGGCTCAAGATAAAGCATAATCAGGCAAAGCAAGCAAAACAAACAAAGTTTGAGAAACGTCAGACGAGAAATTAAAGCAATGTGGACATGCAGATAACAAAAATCAAATACGCAATGATAGCACATTCTAACAACAGGAAGCAGTAGCTAATACAACTAAATAAGATAAATAAATTACACTAAAGAACACATAGCAACAGGAATCAAACTACAGAGTACTATAGAGCAATAATGTGCCTATAAGTGTGACAGACTAATCGAACACAGTAATAACACTACACTATCATTTTATATGCGTAAAGAGGACTACACTTGACTATCTACTACCCTTCTACCCTAATATGTGTCCTTCACAACCTCTAATCACCTCTCCACAATACTTTTTAGGCCTACATCTACCCCTCCTGAACCTGTCCAAAGTCAACCTCTCATACCTCCGCACTGGGGCATCTGTGTCTCTCCTCTGCATATGCCCAAACCATCTCAACTTCGCTTCCCGCATCTTATCCTCCACTGAGGCTACTCCCACTTTATCCCGGATATCATCATTCCTAATCATATCTCTCCTTGTATGCCACACATCCATCTCAGCATCCTCATCTCTACAACTCTCATATTTTGTATGTGTGAAGTCTTGACGGGTCAACACTCTGCCCCATACAACATAGTTGGTCTAACCACCGCCCTATAGAACTTGTCTTTAAGTTTAGTTGGCACATTTTTGTCACACAAGACTCCAAATGACAACCTCCATTTCATCCACCCTTCCCCAAAACGATGTGTGACATCATCATCAATCTCTCCATTCCCCTAGATAATAGACCCTAGGTATTTGAAGCTTCCTTTCTTCGAAATGACCTGAGTACTAAGCCTTACTTCCACGCCTGTATCAAGATCGCTTCCGTATCTGAACTTGCACTCCAAATATTCTGTCTTGGTCCTACTCAGCTTGAACCCTTTAGACTCCAGAATCTGTCTCCAAACCTCCAGTTTGACATTCACTCCGTTGCGAGTCTCATCAATCAGGACTACGTCGTATGCGAATAACATACACCATGGTACATGCACTTGGATTTGTCGCGTCAGTCAGTCCATGACCAATGCAAATAGGAATAGGCTAAGAACTGATCCCTGGTGCAGCCCCATCATCATTGGGAAGTACTCCGAGTCTCCTCCTACTGATGGTATCCTAGTCTTGGCTCCATTATACATATCCCTGATAGCCCTAGTGTACGCCACATGTACACATCTAACCTCCAAATATATCCATAGAACCTCCCTAGGGACTTTGTCATATATCTTCTCGAGGTCGATGAAAATCATATGTAAATCTTTCTCCCTCTCCCTATACTGCTCCACCAACCTCCTAAAAAGATGAATGACTTCGGTAGTATAACGTCCTGACATTAATCCAAACTGGTTCTCGGAAATAGACACATATTTCCTCACCCTCATCTCCACGACCCTTTTCCAAACTTTCATAGTGTGGTTCAGTAGCTTGATACCCATGTAGTTGTTGCAACTCTGGATATCACCTTTGTTTTTGTACAAGGGAATCATTGTACTCCACATCCATTCTTCGGGCATTCTTGTCGTCTTAAAATGACGTTAAACAACTCAGTCAACCACTTCAAACCTGCACTGCTTGCGCTCTTCCTAAATTCAACTGGATCTAATCAGGCCCGGTCGCTCGTCCCCTGCGCATCCTGCGAATAACACCCTTAACCTCCTCAACCTTAATGTTTCTACAATACCCAAAATCTTGGTACATACCAGAATGCTCCAGATCTCTCATCACAGTGTCTTCATCTCCTTTTTCGTTCAAGAGTTTATGGAAGTAATACTGCCACCTCCGCCTAATATGCACTTCCTCCACCAGTACTGTGTCGTCTTCGTCCTTGATGCACCTCACGTGATCCAAGTCACGGGCCCTTCTTTCCCTTACCTTAGCTAGTCTGTACAACTTCTTATCCCCACATTTCTCCTCTAATTCCACATATATGCGTTCAAAAGATGTCGTGTAACCGCTTGTTTTGCCTCCTTCCTCGCTATCTTATACAGTTCCATATTCGTCCACTTCTCCACCTCATCTTTGTTTTCTATAAATCTCACATACTCAAATTTCTTCGATTCCACATTCTCTTGGACTTTACCATTCCACTACCAGTCCCCTCGACGCCCATCATTGTTACCCCGCGAGACCCCTAACACTTAGCTAGCTATCTCCCGAATGCAACTGGCCGCCTTGTCTGATATACCGGTCGCATCTCCACTACTCTCCCAAGCCCCACTGGCCATCAACCTCTTCCCCATCTCTTTTGCACTAGTCATGGTCAAACTCCCCCATTTGATTCTTAATCTATCATCTATCATCTATCATCCTCTTCTTCTTCTCCAACTTGAACACCAAATCTATCACCAAAAGCTTATGCCAGGTTGTAAGATCCTCCTTCGGAATAACTTTGTACTCTTTACAAAGACCTTTGTCAACCTTCCTAAGGAGCAAAAAGTCTATCAAAGTCTTAGCCATTGAACTACGGAAAGTCACCAAGTGTTCCTCCTTCTTCAGGAACCTCGAATTGGCTGTCACCATCCCACTAGCTCTAGCGAATCCCTTTTCGAGATGCCTCTCTCGTTCTTATCCCCGATACCAAAGCCTTCATGCACGTCGTCATAACCCCCCGGAAGTGACCCGATATGATAATTGAAATCCCCTCAAACAAATAACTTTTCAGTGGGTGATATGTGTCACGACCCGACCTCAGGCCCGCGACTGGTGCCTTACCCCGGGCACCCTAGTGATAATACATCAGAGAAAACCAGCGGGAAAAAAAACTCATAGACATGGAACAATGTAAAATAAGAAACAGGCTAACCAATAAGGTCATCTTTCTGCATATATATATATATCAAAACCCGAACAGTTACATCCTTTACAAGCCCAACTCACAACAGGACTACAGACCTCTAAGAGTTTGACATAACAACTATGACGGACGGGGCCCGCCATACCACGAATGTATCTGCACTACACCGCTGTGAGGATCCATACCAACAGAGACGCCTCTGGAGCAACGGAGTTTTCCAAACGCAGAACTGTGAGCCTATGAGCGAGGATCAACAACCGGTGTACTTACTCTGCGGCGTGAACGCAGCCCCGAAGAGGTCGATAATAGGTATCAAGTATGTGAAATCGAAAATCAGTAATGAAATCATAATAGTCTATAATAAAGCAGTGAGACATGTATGATAACTAAAATACGATTACCTGGCTTTGGTTAACAACAAGAGTAATGAGAATCAATTTCATCTTTTAAAAGACCATTTCACAATATAAACAAATATGTCAAGTCGTGACGCGTGCCCTCAAAAATCATTACTCAAATATAACCACGTCTCGTACGCCCACAATATCGTGCGCGTGGAATTCTTCCTCACCGCGATCCATGATATAATATAACACCAATATGTGTACCCGAACATCAGACCCCACATGCGTCACAAAACTGACCGGGCCAAGTAGGAGATCCAACTACCAGATCACGCCTGCATCATAAAACTGACCGGGCCAACTACAAAAGCCAACTACCAGATACCGCCTGTGTCACGAAGCTGATCGGGGCAAGTATGAAAACCAACTACCAGAGCCTACCGTATCACGAGATATGACCGGGGCAAGTATCTTAAGCCAACCTACGAGCACGCCGCCAGAAATGACCGGAGAGTATCTAAAGCATGGCCGCATGCCCCGGAATCTCTCATCTGTAAGTATGGCCGCCATACATGGTCGACCGGCAAGTACGAAAGCTAACTATCAGGTACCTCCTGCATCACGTAGTTGACCGGGGCAAGTACAAAATCTATTTACCAGGTACCTCCTGCATCACGAAACTTCGCCATAAACCGACTGTGCGGCACGGGCGCCGACTACTGTGTACCTCTGCGCCACGCCAATGACCGGCAAGTACGGCGTCGACTACCAGGTACCTCCTGCGTCACTAAACCTCATGGGGAGCTAGTCCATGGAATAATACTATCATCCGGGAAAATGAACCCGCATCATGGCCGCATGCCCCCGAAATTCTTCATCGGTGCAGGCATGTCAATGAAACAATATAGTGGAAGCATACCCGTGGGCCTCCCAATAGTGTCGGTATGTCCAAGTAAATAACAAGCTAACAATCATAGTGGAAGTATATCCGTGGAACATCCAGCAGTGTCGGTATGCCCAAGTAAATAACAAGATGACCGACCCTCCATCGAGAGACGCGGTAGCATAAGAATACAACACTTGCACAACAAGGCTATCACAAGCAAGCATAGGCAAGTTACCATACTTCTAAACTTTTATTAACATGTAAACTAATTCACCATTTTATAAACTCAAGGTACTTTCATTTTATGCCAACAATCCGGGTTTTAACCCCAAAGTACTACGTAATTCAACTCTTTTAAAAATACCCCTTTTTACATCAAAGCCATACGATACTAATACCCGTAGTATCAAGACACGTTTTCTTTTCAAACCAAATTACTACGCCTTCAGAAAAGTATTATAAGGCCTTTAAAATCAAGTAAATAAACCGTTCTTTTATCCTCCTCAAGTCGTTATAACTAACTTCTCATAAAGCTATTATAACACTTATTTTTCAAGCCATTCAAAACAACTACAATCAGTTGGAACACCAAGAGAACTTATTCTTTTAAAACCAAGTATCAATTTCTTTTCAAATAATGATTCACAATTTTTTTAGAATAATTCAAGGCTCTTAAGATTTAGAAGTCAAGTCAAGGACATCAAAATGAAACCAAATTCATTTAACACACGTACGTCTACCGTACTATATATTTCACAACAATCATGCTCAAGAGGATATGAAGAATCACATACCTCCTCGGCTAAATCCACTTGCCAAGTCGAGTATGCCGCGCGTAGAATATCCACCTATAATAACCATAACACGTCTATCAACTTCTAGTTTTCTTCGTAGAATATTTCTAAGTATAAGGTCTCTTATTCTACGGAAAGGGCAGCACTTCCCCTATTTCTACGTACTTTTCCACTTTTTTCAAGGCCCGAAATCAATAGCCAACATGCCACATTTAAGACACAATAAATTAACAACTCAAAGGGGATTACACGCCTAACTGGTGAAAAATTCTGCCCCATAATATAAAAACAGTCCATTAGTCCAAAGTAAATACAGTCCAATGTAAATACAGTCCATTAAGTCCACTAATATCATTCATTAGTTCAGTCCTTTAGTTGGTGTTCTTGGTCAACTACTACAATCAAAACTGTCCAGTTTTCGGTTAACATGCCAATACTTGTTTCATTACTTCTTTATTATTCCAACTTATATTCTAATCTTTATATAAGTTATATTAACTTGTTATTAACTGTCAACATGTAATAGGTAATGTTTTAACAACTTTTATGGCTAGCATGCCAATTCTCGATTTTAACAACTTTATTAAGGTCCAATTCTTTTCAATCTTCCTTCCACATATCATATACTCGATTATATACTACTACAACATGTAATCTTCAATTACAATAGAAGGACAAAGATCATTACCTCGATAAACCCAAAATTTTTCAATGATTAAAAGTCGATCCTTAGGAATCTTAACTCCTATTCCTCACGTTCCAATCCACTCCAAGCAACCCTTAGAAATTCCTAACTAACTTCTCTTAACACTTCATCCAAAAATATGAGGATCACCTTAGGGTTTCACTTTGCGACTATCGGATTAACGTAGTATTTCTGGGATTTTTGTGTTGGGATATCTTTAGAACACTACAAGGGATACTTGGTTTAAATGTTGGGATTACTCAACAACAATTGAATAATTGTTCATCACAAAAGGGGGTGTGGCCGAGAGCATGAAGAAGGGAGGGAGTATTTTCTTGTCTTGGAAATTATTCTAAGTGCGGATGAAGTCTTGCTACAAGGGTGTATTTATAATACAACCAAGTGCTAGGATGCAAACATGTGTGTGGTTGAGATTGGGGACAAGTGTGTGTGGGTCCCACAAGCCACTTGTCCAACACAAGACTTAAGCCACTGCGTCATTGTCAACAATTTCGGCCAACATGGCCACATGGGGGTGACATGTGTCGCCTTCCTACTCGTCCAAAATATTTCATCTCCTAAAAACATCCATAATGGCCAAAATCTCGAAAATAATGTGGGCCCCACAAAACCGTAAATTTCTCCCGTGGGCCCCACATGACCAATTCTGGAAATAAAATTCCATAATTCTATTATTTTCCAAGAAGTCCAAATACCAAAATTGAGAATTCAATTGCCAATAATAAACCTTTTTCCTTCACGAGATTCGAAATATTTTCTGTCGGAAAAACAAATCTTTCTTCCTTTTCGAACATAATGTAGTATTCTCGTACGTACGTCCTCACATACATACCCTGGAACTACGGGGCGTAACATTCTCCCCCCTTTAGAAACATTCGTCCCGAATGTTCCTTCTAAGTCTCCAATAACACATGCGCCGGTATAGTCTTCACTACTATACTCACAAAACCAATTATGCCACCTATGGCCATAATAACACACGCGCATAATTGCATAAATCCAAGCCAACGAGGAATCACCTCTAAAGTGTATCATCACTATTAGCTCCCACCCATGGTCTAAAGGATACTCTCTTCGTACATTCACTTCACATAAAATAATCACTTCCATTCTTTTAACACATGTTCGCTTCTTTTCTTACTCGTCGTATCCTTCTCGTGCACCCGAACTCTTTCTAGTACACGCACCACATTTCAGTCATCGCTTCAGTTTTCAAAACCTTGGAGTCACCACTTTCAAATTTGGTCATTATACTAGCTTCAATTTCCTTTAAGGCCATTCTCGGCCTTCACGACCCGGTTCTGATCGAACGCGTCTACGAACTCGTACAATGGTTACCTAAACTTGGGCCTTGCACCCTCGTGCCCCTATCACATAGCGGGACCACCTCAAACTGACCCCATTTCATTCCGGGTTGCGGGTTGACCCGCGATTGGTCCTCAACCCGACCCATTTATCGCACTAAATTCTCATTCCTGGTCCGGAACAAATCTCACTATTTAAGTCATGAAAGCCTAGTGGTCTTCTTAGCTCAACTACCCTCTTTCATTCGACACAACTCATGGAATTATCACACTAATATACCCCACATATACTATGTACCTTGACCAAGATCAACCGTAAAATCTTTTACTCAAGACGACCTTGCATCTAAGGCCTCAACGATTATCAATATTCTAAGGCTCATAATTTTCATGTCCCCAAACGTACCTTTCCTTCTAACCAGATTTTCTAAATCACAATTTACACAATACTACCCGTACATAACACTTTAACACATAACCATCTTATCAACGCATACTAGTCTCTAAAGGGTTAAAGATATACATGTAACTATTGCTTCACTTTTCCCTTAGTCGCTCTAATCATAATCCTGCCCTGCATGGCGCATAACTATAGAAGGCGATGAACCAGCTACCGATCCCGAAGGCTGAGTCTTAACATCTGCGCTACCTCTGGTCGGACAATCCCTCGCAAAATGGCCCTGTAGGCCGCAAGTATAACAAACTCCCAAACTAGCACGACACTCCCCATAATGGAGTTTACCACAACGGCCACACTGAGGTAGGGGTGGCCTCATCTGGCTAACACCCCTACTCCCCTGAAAACCTGAAACCTTGGAGCCCTAACCTGCTCCTGAATACCCCGGACGTCCTGAAGACTGTGAAGGAGTACTCCGTACTGGCTGAGGTACATAACTAGCCTGTCGCTGAGGCTGCCCGCCTCGAAAGTTACCAAAGGACCCTGCCGTCTAGGCTCTCTTATGCTGATTTTGGTCATTGCATCGACCTCTACGTTCCTAAGTCCCCTGTGCATAAGCCTGTATGCGGGCAATGTCCATGCCCGGCTGAAGAGCTACTCCCGTACAACCCTCTGCTAGATAATCATCAAGTCCCATGACATATCGGTGCACTCTATCTTCCATGTCTGCCACTAGAGTGGGGGCAAACAGAGCTAATGAGTCGAACTCTATGTTGTACTCCCGAACCGTCTGCCCATTCTGTCTCAACATCATAAACCTATCCACCCGGGCTCTCCTCATCTGTGGAGGCAAGAAGTGGTTAAGAAATGCCTCCGAGAACTCGTCCCAGCCAGCTGGAAGCGCATGCTCCCTCCGGGATAGTTCCCATGAATCATACCAGTTGACTGCAATATCACACAGCCGATGAGAACCCAATACCACTGACTCTGCCTCTGAGGCCTTGATCACCTTTATGATCCGCTGCAGCTGTCGAATAAACTCCTGAGGATCTTCCTCAGTTCTCGATCCATAGAAATCTGGTGGATTACAACTCAAGAAGTCCCGAAGCCTCAAACTATCAGTTTTGGGGTGAACCACCGGTACTGCCAGAACCACCGGCTCCCGTCTGTCCTCATGCCTTGCCACGATCCTAGCTAGTAACTGGGCCATCTCCTTGTAACCCATATCCTCTGTTCCTGGCCGTGGGATTGGAGGCTCAGGTATCGTGGTCTCTGTAGCTGCTACCGCTGCTCTAAACTCGGCTGGGGCTGGCGGCGTCGTAGAACTCGCCGTCTGAAGCACTACCTCTGGTAATGACTGGGCATGTGCCCTCGTAACCCTCTGTGTTCTACTAGTAGCTCTCTCTGCTGCCTTGCCTTTTTGGGCCCTGGTTGCCTTGCGTGGAGGCATAACTAGTACATAAGAATACGTCAGAGGGAGTCCAACTTATAACACAACTCTATCGCACGATCTCAGAGTGAGAAGAATGGAAACCAATCCTAAATATCCTGTAGCCTCCTGATTATAGGTGTGGTGCACAACACGCCGATAATCAAGACTCTACTAGATACGGTCTGTAGACACTTTCCGAGGATTAACTGCTTTGATACCACTTTTGTCATGACCCGACCTCGGGCCCGCGACTAGTGCCTTACCCCGGGCACCCTAGTGATAATACATCAGAGAAAACCAGCGGAAAAAAAATGCATAGACATGAAACAATGTAAAATAAGAAACAGGCTAATCAATAAGGTCACCTTTCTGCATATATATATATATATATTGTCACGCACATTTTCGGCCGCGACTTTATTCTAGCGAACCCTGCTTAAATAAAATGTTAGGAAATAAATAATAAAAGCTAAAGTGCAAAAGAATGCTAAAAAGTTAAAAGAGGTGCTAAAAGTATGCTAAATGCTAAGGGGTTCGCGGAGTCACCACCTAATTATTTTGGGTGAATTAGGACACCTAAATGTTAACTAGTTTAAAGTAACATTAACTCCATTTTAACGGTCTGCTAAACTGAATGAGATTCTGGGCAAGGGTTCTTTATTATCCTAAAGGGAAGGGGTTAGGCACCCTAAAGGATCCGCTAACTTGCGGTTGTCCGTTCAAACCTAGGGTTAATTACTTATGCTAAGAATGCGTGTTTTTGAAAAAAATATAAAGATGCTTCAAAAATATTTTGTAAAGGAGGCATGTTGATAAAGTTTTTATAAGACCAAGGCCAAAAAATATAAATAATGCAAAGATTATTTATGGACTAATTATGTGTACATGCAAAAGTTATTTTGCTTAACCTGGGTATAAAAAAAGTGCTTAAGATGATTCTTAAGAGTTTAGGGGAAAATTTGTTATGGATTTAATAAGAAACGAAATGTTGGTTTTATGATGCAAGTTAAATCATTTAGACTACTTTGACAAAATTTAGACATGCGTAACAATCCTAAAGGACACATAAAGTAGAAATGCATTTCTAATTTTAAATTACCTCCCCTTACGTGTTCAAAGGCTAATTGTTCTTGGTTTCCTATTAATTACAAAGTTATAAAATTACAATAACAAATAAAATGAGATAAGGAGTTTAAGAGAGCAAGGGATTGAAGCGGATGACGACATCCTATTTGTTTTTCTAGGAATTGCCGAAGAGGGAACTCGATGGATGTAGATGTGGGTTGCCATTTGAAGTAGCTCGTGGTGAGTCTCGCCATGAGACTCTTCATTTTTGCTCCAATGCATTTCATGTAAAAATAAAGAAAGATAAGGATTAGTATTCATTCATGCTATCTCACCAAATGTAAGTAATATCAAAGTATCACATACTGGCTATTTCTTTCTATCCTATTGGTCAACGAAGCCAGAGACAACAACATTTAACAGTGAAGGCAGATAATCAGATAAGTAGGAATGGTTTACATCTGGACCGATTAAAATGAGTTTGGCATGATCCATGCTAAGAGTATCCACTGATTTTAGGGAGGCCATCAGGCACATGGGCCCTACCCAGTCTTAAGAAATGGAAAGCAAACAAGAATAAGCAACATGAAACATTGGGCATGCACAAACAATATACTATACTTGTATACATGGAATATAAGTAGCATAAGACCCATATACCATAATATACTACATTGATCAATTAGTTAAATGTATTTGCTCAGGCAGAAGATATAACTGAACCCCCCTCAATTACCCGCATTATTTTCCAGATTTCCAAAGAGAGTACATTTCGTTATACAGCAAACAGACAGGGAAAACAAGAAAAGCGAAGCAGAGCGATATGGCGGGCGGCGTTGAAACACTCAACAAGTGCCCGTATGCTTCCATATAGTTCTTAAGTGTAAATAGAGCATGGGATGGACTATTGAGGCATAATATTGGACTCACACAAACATTCTGAAATCGTCATGAACTTGCAAATGACGGGTTTATCACTACGCTAACAGGGAAACACAGATGCGCAACTCGTTATAACACATAAAACAGGACACAAATGAGATCGGATATTATCTGTCATAAAAATATGCTATCGATGTTGACATCAAAATAATCACGTTAACAAAACATAATTACGAATACTGATAGCGATTAATTCTGACTAAACAGATTCGACATAAACAAATGCACTTCAAATCATACATAAATGGTATTGGACACAACTAACAGAACACATCATTTCAAACAGATTATAACGCGTAAATCGCCCAAGAAATCTGAAAGAGAACGGGTTTACCTTCTCCGGACAGCGAACCGGGGCAGCGTATCAAGTCGTCGGTCCACTCGACGGGTTATTGCGATGCGATTAAAAGCGATGTGGTTTAGGTCGATTCCAGGTGCGAATTTTCGATATGATGTTCTAGGGTTTTTTCCTATTCTCGCTGTTTGGCTTTTGTTAGTCGAAAAAGGAAGGGGTCTGGATTGCTGTCCACCCTGATGCCTATCTGTTCTAGGGTTTTTATCCTATACTCTCTCGATCTTGAAGGGGATTCCTATGTCTAAGACCCTCTGCTTGTTACTAGACTCCCTATGCCTTATGCGAATCTGCTGGGTTTCCTCCCCTTTTGCCTGATGAAAAAGCTGCCTATTGGGTTCTTAACTGCTGCTAAGAGGGGGTGTCAAATCGATGCCGTGGTTTTGGATGCTAAAGGATGCTAACCGGTTCTCCTCCCTGCTTTCTTCTTTCGATGCCTGTAAAAATGCTCAATTTATAGCCTCCGATTGGGTTCCATTTTAGGGTAAGTCTTAAGGCTGATTTTAGACGATTTGGGTACTGATTTCGTGCGATTTCGTTAAGATTTTGTGATATTCTGGATGGTAAGGAGCGAGCTGGCTGTGTGCATGGGTAAGGAAAGTCCCGGATTCTCCGGCGAGAAATCCGGGCGTGGCGGCGATTGAAGTTTTTATTTGCGTTTAGGTTTTCGTTTCGTTTCGTGAGAGGATGAAGTGAGGGTATTGTGGGCTGCTGGTAATAGGGGCGGATGTTAAAGGGCTAAAGACGTGGGCCGGGGCGACGGGTTTGGGCCAGGGCGACGTGGGCTAAAGAGGTAAGGGCCTGGGCTGCGTTTTAAATGTGGGTATTATTTAATTAGGGGTTTTAGGTAAGTTGTTAATTAGTGGTAAATTAAATTAACAAATGCAACCCTAGGTGTCTTATTAGTCTATGCTTTTAAAATTATTACAATAATAAACGCGAGTGTGCTATTTAATTAATGCTTAATGTTTTAGAATGCGACATTATTATTTAAAATCTTATTTATTGCACTATTTATCATTATGAAATAATAAGTTATGAAATTGCTTTGCGTATTAATAAATGTGATTATGCTACATGACACGACGTCATTGCTAAATTATTTATGTATTTATTATTAATTAAGAATCATGACAGGGCTTAAAATTAATTAATGCGGGCGCAGGACTCTGAGTGCTTAATCTTCTACGTAAGACGCGGTGCCATTTATTAAATTGCTTACTTATGCCTATATTAACGTTTTATCGCTGCATTTTATATTAAAAATTATTTTGCAAAATTAGTGTAATTTTATGGCTAATGACTGGGCGGGAGAGTCAAAATTGGGTGTCAACAACTTGTCCCTCTTTGTATGGAGATGAAGAAAGAATCTTCGGACAAAGACGTTGACTTATAGCCAATTTTGTCTCGATCCTCAGAATTGCAAAAATGTTTGGCAATTAAGACAAGGCTGACGCGAACTCAAGCGTCGATGTCGAGTTATGGCGACAGGCTACCATGGTCAAACACGCGGGCTAATGCGGACTCAAAATTGTCGATGTCGAGTTATGGCGACAACGGGCTACCATGGTCAAAACACGAGCGGGCTAACGCAGACTCAGCTTGTCGGTGTCGAGTTATGGCGACCTTTGGCGTGGTGTAAAGAATAAAAATAAAATAAGCGGGCTTGAACACGGGTGTCTTGCTATCGGCATGATCTTTGGGTTTTATGGTGATGTGGGCGAGTGGACCGGCGCTGAGGCGCTTACGCCATTTGTTGGGAAGGTTGGCCCCCAACAAATTGCCGGTCATTGTAAGAGAAAATCCACGTTGTGCTCCTGCTCCTGCATGCTAAGACTTAAACAAACGGTTAGTGCATAACTGTTAAGGCAAAATGATGATGCATAATTTTAAAAGCAATGCCACTGTGAGTAGAAAATGTTATCCTGTTGTGTTGATGCGACGCTGTAAATGTTGTGATTTCGCCCTTGCACGGACGTGTTGCGATTGTGAATGCGGATATGTTGTCCTTGCTGCAGCTGCCCCTGTAGACTAAAGCTCAAGAAAGAGTTAGTGCATAACTGCTAAGACAGAATAATGAAGCACGAATAATAAATGCAATTTTGAGAGTAGAGAAATCGTCCCTGCGGGGATGTGATATGCTGATGATGGCGTCGTTTTCGGGCTTGTTGTCGATACTTGTCGGCTTAGGCGATGTTCTTCTTTGGCGTCGTTGCGTAATCTTGATGGCGTCGTTATGCGGGCGTATTGTTCTTTGGCGTCGTTCTTGCGACGCATCTTGATGGCGTCGTTATGCGAGCGTATTCTTCTTTGGCGTTATTGCGTGAGCGATATTCTTCTTGGCGTCGTTGTGTGGGCGCATTATTCTTGGCGTTATTTGCGTGGAGCGTATTCTTCTTTGGCGTCGTTGCGTGGGCGTATTCTTCTTGGCGTCGTTGTGTGGGCCTTAATCGCGATGACGTCGTTGTGTGGACGTATTGCTGCTGGCGTCGTTGTGTGGACGCATTATTGTTGGCGTCGTTGCGTAGACGTATTGCTGCTGGCGTCGTTGCGTGGACGTATTGCTGCTGGCGTTGTTGTGTGGGCCTTGATCTTGATGGCGTCGTTATGCGGGCGTATTCTGCTGGCGTCGTTGTATAGACGTATTCTTCTTTGGCGTCGTTGTGTGGATCATTATTCTTGGCGTCGTTATGCGGGCGTATTCTTTGCGGGAGTCGTTGTGTGGGCGATCTTTGATGGCGTCGTTATGCGGGCGTATTCTTCTTGGCGTCGTTGCGTAGGCGTATTCTTCTTTGGCGTCGTTGTGTGGGCGCATTATTCTTTGGCGTCGTTGCGTGAAGCGTATTCTTCTTGGCGTCGTTGTGTGGGCCAGCGTTATTCTTGGCGTCGTTTTACGGGCGTATTCGCGGGCGCGTCGTTGTGTGGGCGCGCGATGGCGTCGTTATGCGGGCGATATTCTTCTTTGGCGTCGTTTGGACTTCTTTGTCTTGCTAACGTCGTTGCCTGGACGTGTTGCTGCTGCCCCTGTAGAATAGATGCTCCTGCAAGCTAAGTTTGAGAAAAATTAGTGTATACCTGTTAAACAAAGTGATAAATATTTGAGAAATGCAATTTTGTGGGTTGAGATGTCGTCTCTGATACGCCTGATGAATACTGAGATGTTGTCCTTGCACGGACATGCTAAATGTTGCAACTGACGAATTGCCATGATGCCTTTGTTGGGTGCGATGCGTGGGTTGCAAATTTGACTTTATGCCCGAGTTGATGCGCTAGCCTTTGTTGCGAAATTCGAGTCATCGCTGATTGTCGATGCCGCACTACGCCTGCTTCGATCACGGACTTTGAATTTTGGATTGTTGTCATATCCTCTGCCTCTGCTGCTTCTTTCTGCTTTTGCGAAGAAACTTTTTGCCGTATTTTCTGCTTCGGCTATTGCACTTTCTGCTTCTGTTAATATGAAAAGACCTGCGCTCAAAGAAAATTTGTGAGTTTGGGGGGGGTCGATTCGCATTTGACTTCGCCGCCTTGTTCCTTGACATCTGCGTGCCTGGCCTGCTTGGACCTGCAACCCCTGTCTTGTTTCCTACCTTGTCCCAGTTTTGAATGCGTAAAGGGTGTTTGGCCTAAAGTGGGTTTTGATGGAGCTGCTTGTGTATTCTCGTTATTTTCAGGCGAAGGGAAAACTTCCTAATGGTGTGACCGAAGCCGATTTAGGCCGCCTACGTATCCCTATGAGGGAATCAGGTCATGACGTAGTTCATTACAAGCGAATATTGGGTAAAATTCTAAAGGTGGGACCGAAGCCGATATGGCCGCCTACGTATCCGTCAAGAGAATCAGGTCGAACGTAGTTCCAATTGCAAGCGAAACATTATTAAAGCTTAAATATGAGCCTTAAATTATTCTTCTAAACTAAATTGTTTTTTCTTATCCGGGCTCTAGGCAGACCAGAACAAGGGTGTAAATTTAACTAATACGCCTTCTTGCTCTGCATCATGGCTGGCTGGGTCTTCATGCTCTGCTATCAATATCTCCTTCTTTTGGCTTCTACGTGGTGCATGCTTGGATAAATGACTGATTCAGGCGGAGCGGGTTCTGGCCACGGAACACCTCTCTTCATTTGGGGTTCATTGTACTCATTGCGGGAGATGATAAATCCTTTGGACAACATGTAGCAAACTGCGTTAGTGTAAAGCACGTGATTTTGCAGAAGTGTAAAAACATTTAGCAAGTACATGTTGCACGTAAATTGTCACATTGCAAGCGAGTCCTAATATGCATGGGGACCCCTTTATGCCAGAGGTAGGCCTAAACGTCACATATGCGAGGCTGTGATAGATTTGTCCAAGTCGTCCAGCTGTAATGCTTTTGTTGGAAGTGGCGACCAAATGACGGTGCACTTTTCCCAATTTCAGCATGACATGATTAGGTTTGGATTTGTCTATCATTGTCACGCTACACATAATATGCTGGTTGGTCGTTGGGTTGAGAAACCCGTCGACAAGTTTGGTGTCTTCCTAATTGTGCTGTCGATGCCAAGGACCGACCCACCTAAGGTAAATGCATGCATGCCTTAAAATAAAGGGTGGTATAGCTCTATCCTGAGTTGCTAAGATTTGGCTTTACTAGGCCTTGAGTTCCCGAGCGGACACTGAGTGAGAAGGCTACTGCGACACCTTAGGACACTCCACGTATATTACCAACTCTCCTAAATTTGGGTTTTGAAGAAAGAATTTTGCTGATGCACCATGCGCACCTCGCATGTAGTGTGTGATTGTGTGAATTTTCCAGAGTGGAAGAAATATGAGCGGAATGTCAGTTTAAGGAAAGCAGTAAAGCAGATAGCAATTAAACAAAATACAACACACAAAATTAAACGCAAAAATAATGCCAAATAATAACCCTAGGTCTGTTGTGGTTAAGAACCTAAATCCCCAGCGGAGTCGCCATTTCTGTCACGCCCATTTTCGGCCGCGACTTTATTCTAGCGAACCCTGCTTAAATAAAATGTTAGGAAATAAATAATAAAAGCTAAAGTGCAAAAGAATGCTAAAAAGTTAAAAGAGGTGCTAAAAGTATGCTAAATGCTAAGGGGTTCGCGGAGTCGCCACCTAATTATTTTGGGTGAATTAGGACACCTAAATGTTAACTAGTTTAAAGTAACATTAACTCCATTTTAACGGTCTGCTAAACTGAATGAGATTCTGGGCAAGGGTTCTTTATTATCCTAAAGGGAAGGGGTTAGGCACCCTAAAGGATCCGCTAACTTGCGGTTGTCCGTTCAAACCTAGGGTTAATTACTTAAGCTAAGAATGCGTGTTTTTGAAAAAAATATAAAGATGCTTCAAAAATACTTTGTAAAGGAGGCATGTTGATAAAGATTTTATAAGACCAAGGCCAAAAAATATAAATAATGCAAAGATTATTTATGGACTAATTATGTGTACATGCAAAAGTTATTTTGCTTAACCTGCGTATAAAAAAAGTGCTTAAGATGATTCTTAAGAGTTTAGGGGAAAATTTGTTATGGATTTAATAAGAAACGAAATGTTGGTTTTATGATGCAAGTTAAATCATTTAGACTACTTTGGCAAAATTTAGACATGCGTAACAATCCTAAATGACACATAAAGTAGAAATGCATTTCTAATTTTAAATTACCTCCCCTTACGTGTTCAAAGGCTAATTGTTCTTGGTTTCCTATTAATTACAAAGTTATAAAATTACAATAACAAAAAAAATGAGATAAGGAGTTTAAGAGAGCAAGGGATTGAAGCGGATGACGACATCCTATTTGTTTTTCTAGGAATTGCCGAAGAGGGAACTCGATGGATGTAGATGTGGGTTGCCATTTGAAGTAGCTCGTGGTGAGTCTCGCCATGAGACTCCTCATTTTTGCTCCAATGCATTTCATGTAAAAATAAAGAAAGATAAGGATTAGTATTCATTCATGCTATCTCACCAAATGTAAGTAATATCAAAGTATCACATACTGGCTATTTCTTTCTATCCTATTGGTCAACGAAGCCAGAGACAACATCATTTAACAGTGAAGGCAGATAATCAGATAAGTAGGAATGGTTTACATCTGGACCGATTAAAATGAGTTTGGCATGATCCATGCTAAGAGCATCCACTGATTTTAGGGAGGCCATCAGGCACATGGGCCCTGCCCAGTCTTAAGAAATGGAAAGCAAACAAGAATAGGCAACATGAAACATTGGGCATGCACAAACAATATACTATACTTGTATACATGGAATATAAGTAGCATACGACCCATATACCATAATATACTACATTGATCAATTAGTTAAATGTATTTGCTCAGGCAGAAGATATAACTGAACCCCCCTCAATTACCCGCATTATTTTCCAGATTTTCAAAGAGAGTACATTTCGTTATACAAAGAAATGCAGCGGGAAAACAAGAAAAGCGAAGCGAGCGAATGGCGGCGTTGAAACACTCAACAAGTGCCCATATGCTTCCATATAGTTCTTAAGTGTAAATAGAGCATGGACAGACTATTGAGGCATAATATTGGACTCACACAAACATTCTGAAATCGTCATGAACTTGCAAATGACGGGTTTATCACTACGCTAACAGGGAAACACAGATGCGCAACTCGTTATAACACATAAAACAGGACACAAATGAGATCGGATATTATCTGTCATAAAAATATGCTATCGATGCTGACATCAAAATAATCACGTTAACAAAACATAATTACGAATACTGATAGCGATTAATTCTGACTAAACAGATTCGACATAAACAAATGCACTTCAAATCATACACAAATGGTATTGGACACAACTAACAGAACACATCATTTCAAACAGATTATAACGCGTAAATCGCCCAAGAAATCTGAAAGAGAACGGGTTTACCTTCTCCGGACAGCGAACCGGGGCAGCGTATCAAGTTGTCGGTCCACTCGACGGGTTATTGCGATGCGATTGAAAGCGATGCGGTTTAGGTCGATTCCAGGTGCGAATTTTCGATATGCTGTTCTAGGGTTTTTTCCTATTCTCGTTGTTTGGCTTTCGTTAGTCGAAAAAGGAAGGGGTCTGGATTGCTGTCCACCCTGATGCCTATCTGTTCTAGGGTTTTTATCCTATACTCTCTCGATCTTGAAGGGGATTCCTATGTCTAAGACCATCTGTTTGTTACTAGACTCCCTATGCCTTATGCGAATCTGCTGGGTTTCCTCCCCTTTTGCCTGATGAGAAAGCTTCCTATTGGGTTCTTAACTGCTGCTAAGGGGGGGTGTCAAATCGATGTCGTGGTTTTGGATGCTAAAGGATGCTAACCGGTTCTCCTCCCTGCTTTCTTCTTTCGATGCCTGTAAAAATGCTCAATTTATAGCCTCCGATTGGGTTCCATTTTAGGGTAAGTCTTAAGGCTGATTTTAGACGATTTGGGTACTGATTTCGTGCGATTTCGTTAAGATTTTGTGATATTCTGGATGGTAAGGAGCGAGCTGGTTGTGTGCATGGGTAAGGAAAGTCCCGGATTCTCCGGCGAGAAATCCGGGCGTGGCGGCGATTGAAGTTTTTAATTGCGTTTAGGTTTTCGTTTCGTGAGGGAGAGGATGAAATGAGGGTATTGTGGGCTGCTGGTAATAGGGGCGGATGTTAAAGGGCTAAAGACGTGGGCCGGGGCGACGGGTTTGGGCCAGGGCGACGTGGGCTAAAGAGGTAAGGGCCTGGGCTGCGTTTTAAATGTGGGTATTATTTAATTAGGGGTTTTAGGTAAGTTATTAATTAGTGGTAAATTAAATTAACAAATGCAACCCTAGGTGTTTTATTAGTCTAAGCTTTTAAAATTATTACAATAATAAACGCGAGTGTGCTATTTAATTAGTGCTTAATGTTTTAGAATGCGGCATTATTATTTAAAATCTTATTTATTGCATTATTTATCATTATGAAATAATAAGTTATGAAATTGCTTTGCGTATTAATAAATGCGACTATCTTTACCGACGCGGCGTCATTGCTAAATTATTTATGTATTTATTATTAATTAAGAATCATGACAGGGCTTAAAATTAATTAATGCGGGCGCGGGACTCTGAGTGCTTAATCTACTACGTAAGACGCGGTGCCATTTATTAAATTGCTTACTTATGCCTATATTAACGTTTTATCGCTGCATTTTCTATTAAAAATTATTTTGCAAAATTAGTGTAATTTTATGGCTAATGACTGGGCGGGAGGGTCAAAATTTGTTGTCAACATATATATATATATATATATATATATATATATATATATCAAAATCCGAACAGTTACATCCTTTACAATCCCAACTCACAATAGGACTACAAACCTCTAAGAGTTTGATATAACAACTATGACGGGACAGGGCCCCGCCATACCCTTGAATGTATATGTACCTACACTGACAAGGAACCATACCAAAAGATAAGCCTCCGGAGAAACGGAGCTTCCCAAACGCAGAACTGTGATCCTATGAGCGAGTATCAACAACCGGTGTACCTACCGCGGCATGAGCAGCCCACCAAGGAGGTCGATAACAGTACCAAGTATGTGAAATCGAAAAATCAGAATGAAATCATAATAGTCTATAATAAAGCATGAGACATGTATGATAACTAAAATACGGTACACAAAGCATGGTTAACAACAAGAGTAATGAAAATCAATCTCATCTGTTAAAAGACGATTTCACAATATAAACAGTCATGTCAAGTCAGGGACGCATGCCCTCAAAAAATCATTACTCAAATATAACCACGGGTCTCATGCCCACAATATCAAGCGTGCCCGTGGAATTCCATCCTCGCTGCCGGCAGTCCATGATATAATATAACACCAATATGTGTACCCGAACACCAGACCCCACCTGCGTCATAAAACTGATCGGGTCAAGTAGGAGAGCCAACTACGGATCACGCTGCGTCATAAACCGGCCGGCTCAGTACAAAGCCAACTACGGATACCGCTGCGTCACGGTGTGGCCAGGCAATCTGAAAGACAACTACGAGCCTCATCAGATCACGAGATATGACCGGCAAGTATCTTAAGCCAACCTACGAGCACGCTCACAAGAAATGACCGAGAGAGTATCTAAAGCACGGCCGCGTGCCGGAATCTCATCGGTGTAAGCGTGGCGACTGCGTCCACGGTGACCGGGGAAATCAAAGCTAACTATCATGTACCTCCTGCATCACGTAGCTGACCAGGAAAAGTATGAAAGCTAACTACCAGGTACCTCCTACATCACGAAACTTCGCCATAAAACTGACCGGGGCAAGTACGAAGGCCGACTACTAGGTACCTCCTGCGTCACGCCAATGACTGGGGCAAGTACGAATACCGACTACCAGGTACCTCCTGTGTCACTAAACCTCATGGGGAGCTAGTCCATGGAATAATACTATCATCCGGGAAAATAAACCCGCATCATGGTCGCATGCCCCCGGAATTCTTCATCGGTGCAGTCATGTCCATGAAACAATATAGTGGAAGCATATCCGTGGGCCTCCCAACACTGTCGGTATGTCCAAGTAAATAACAAGCTAACAATCATAGTGGAAGCATACCCGTGGACCATCCAGCAGTGTCGGTATGTCCAAGTAAATAACAAGATGACCGGACCTCCATCGAGAGACGCGGTAGCATAAGAATACAACACTTGCACAACAAGGCTATCACATGCAAGCATAGACAAGTTACCATACTTCTAAACTTTCATTAACATGTAAACTAATTCACCATTTTATAAACTCAAGGTACTTTCATTTTATGCCAACAATCTGGGTTTTAACCCCAAAGTACTACGTAATTCAACTCTTTTAAAAAGACCCCTTTTTACATCAAAGCCACACGATACTAATACCCGTAGTATCAAGACACGTTTTCTTTTCAAACCAAATTACTACGCCTTCAGAAAAGTATTATAAGGCCTTTAAAATCAAGTAAATAAACCGTTCGTTTATCCTCCTCAAGTCGTTATAACTAACTTCCCATAAAGCTATTATAACACTTGTTTTTCAAGCCATTCAAAACAACTACAATCAGTTGGAACACCAAGAGAACTTATTCTTTTAAAACCAAGTATCAATTTCTTTCCAAATAATGATTCACAATTTTTTTTAGAATAATTCAAGACTCTTAAGATTTAGAAGTCAAGTCAAGGACATCAAAATGAAACCAAATTCATTTAACACACGTACGTCTACCGTACTATATATTTCACAACAATCATGCTCAAGAGGATATGAAGAATCACATACCTCCTCGGCTAAATCCACTTGCCAAGTCGAGTATGCCGCGCATAGAATATCCACCTATAATAACCATAACACGTCTATCAACTTCTAGTTTTCTTCGTAGAATATTTCTAAGTATAAGGTCTCTTATTCTACGGATAGGGCAGCACTTCCCCTATTTCTACGTACTTTTCCACTTTTTTCAAGGCCCGAAATCAATAGCCAACATGCCACATTTAAGACACAATAAATCAGCAACTCAAAGGGGATTACACGCCTAACTGGTGAAAAATTCTGCCCCATAATATACAAAATAGTCCATTAGTCCAAAGTAAATACAGTCCAATGTAAATACAGTCCAATGTAAATACAGTCCATTAAGTCCACTAATATCATCCATTAGTTCAGTCCTTTAGTTGGTGTTCTTGGTCAACTACTACAATCAAAACTGTCCAGTTTTCGGTTAACATGCCAATACTTGTTTCATTACTTCTTTATTATTCCAACTTATATTCCAATCTTTATATAAGTTATATTAACTGTCAACAGGTAATAGGTAATGTTTTAACAACTTTTATGGCTAGCATGCCAATTCTCGATTTTAACAACTTTATTAAGGTCCAATTCTTTTCAATCTTCCTTCCACATATCATATACTCGATTATATACTACTACAACATGTAATCTCCAATTACAATAGAAGGACAAAGATCATTACCTCGATAAGCCCAAAATTTTTCAATGATTAAAAGTCGATCATTAGGAATCTTAGCTCATATTCCTCACGTTTCAATCCACTACAAGCAACCCTTAGAAGTTCCTAACCAACTTCTCTTAACACTTCATCCAAAAATATGAGGATCACCTTAGGGTTTCACTTTGCGACTATCGGATTAACGTAGTATTTCCGAGATTTTTGTGTTGGGATATCTTTAGAACACTACAAGGGATACTTGGTTTAAGTGTTGGGATTACTCAACAACAATTGAATAATTGTTCATCACAAAAGGGGGTGTGGCCGAGAGCATGAAGAAGGGAGGGAGTATTTTCTTGTCTTGGAAATTATTCTAAGTGTGGATGAAGTCTTGCTACAAGGGTGTATTTATAATACAACCAAGGTCTAGGATGAAAGCATGTGTATGGTTGAGATTGGGGACAAATGTGTGTGGGTCCCACAAGCCACTTGTCCAACACAAGACTTAAGCCACTTGTCCACATCGACAATTTCGCTAACACGTGGCACGTAGAGGGTGACATGTGTCGCCCTCCTACTCGTCCAAAATATTTCATCTCCCAAAAACATCCATAATGGCCAAAATCTCGAAAATAATGTGGGCCTCACAAAACCATAAATTTCTCCCGTGGGCCCCACGTGACCAATTCTGGAAATAAAATTTCATAATTCTATTATATTCCAAGAAGTCCAAATACCAAAATTGAGAATCCAATTCCCAATAATAAACCTTTTTCCTTCACGAGATTCGGAATATTTTCCGTCGGAAAAACAAATCTTTCTTTCTTTCGAACTTAATGTAGTATTCTCGTACGTACGTCCTCACATACATACCCTGGAACTACGGGGCGTAACAGTATGCCGCCCACCACTTCGTCTAAATCCTCCCAAAATTGTCTCTTCTCCTCTTCGTCCAAGCCCGTTTGCGGCGCATAAGCACTAATAATGTTCATAGTGCACCCTACAACTACCAACTTAATCATCACCATCCGGTCATTGACCCTCATCACATCTACCACGTGCTTCCTTAGCTCGTTGTCTACTAAGATGCCTACCCGATTCCTATACCGCGACCTACTCGAGAATCATAACTTATACTCGTCTACATCCTTAGCCTTAGGTCCTACCCACTTGGTCTCCTGGACACATTCTATATTAATCCTCTTCTTCTTAAGAATCGTAACTAGCTCTATAGACTTCCCCGTTAAAGTCTCAATGTTTCAAGACCCTTACCGTGGAGCTAAGGATAATAGTGGTGATTTGTCAAACTCAAACTTCACTTGTTTCTTTTGAGGTTTTGTGAAAATAGGTCAATACCAAACGCTTGAAAGATGGCTAGTGAAATCCAAGTTATGGTTAGTAACCATGAAGACAACAACGGTGACAATGCCAATAACAATAACGACATTCCGTCCGCTGACCCAATAATCGTAGAGCATCAGAATAACCCCGTGATATCACCCTAGGATCCAGAAGGTCACGCGAGAAAATACCGAACGATGATGAAGATGGCGAAATAAATTTAGCTCGAATCTTCAACACGTTGAAGGAACAACAAGAGGCTATCACTCAGTTGCAAAAGAAGAGTAGTGGAGTAAGTGCAGTGGATAAAGCTCGTCCCATCTGTGATAAAGATCCGGGCCGAAATGAGAATCGGGTTGATGAAAATGACAATTGATCGGGGACAAATGAGTCTTTGGAGGTCTTGAAAATGCTCTAAGCCTTGACTAAGCGAATGGATACTAATAAAAAGAAGGTTGAAACCTACAATTAACGGGTACACCAGATTCATAGAGCGTCTCTGATCTTGAAGGGACCAGACTCTAAGATATATATTCAGTTGTCATTCTCACCGAGCGCAACTCCGAAGTTGATACCATAAAAGTTCAAAATGTCAGATCTCCCGTAGTATGATGGAAATACGGATCCACATGAGCATGTGACATCGTACTCTTGTACGGCAAATGATAATGACATGCACCCGGATGAGATCGAAATGATGTTGCTGAAGAAATTTGGCGAACCATTATCCAAAGGGGCGATGACATGGCACTCTATGTTGCCTGAACATTTTATTAACTCGTTTGAAATGCTTGCAGATGCTTTTATAAAGGCACATTCCAGAGCACAGAAGGTCCAAGCAAGAAAAGCGGACCTATTTAAAATTGCATAGAAGGGTATAGAGTTATTGCGTGAGTTCATGACAAGATTTCAAAAGAAACGAATGATTCTTCCCCCAGCACTGGATGAATGGGAAGCGAAAAATTTCACCAAAGAATTAAATCCTAGGAGCTCCAGTGCCTCGTTTAAACTCAAGGAGAACCTACTAAAATTTTTCGCAACAACATGGGCTGATGTTCATAATAGGTACGAATCAAAGATTCGCGTGGAATATGATCAGATGATTATGTCGACCTCTTCTATGACCCGAAATTAAGATCAACAAAACTTTGATAAGAGGCATTCCAAACACCGATTTGAACTATACCCAGCGGGGTCACGAACTAACATGAGACAAGAGCATCTCCGGAGCGAATAGCCTGAAAATGATTTACATGAAGAACAATAATGTGTACGAACACTGAAGACTGTTGCATCAAAATAGCAGAAACTACAACAATAAGTACCGGAAGCATTTGAAGATGGCTCCGGAACAGAGTTAAAGGAAGGCACTATGCCCGAAGACACCATGCCCGAATCCTCATACTTCGTACTCAAGAATAAATACCGAAGATAGCATGAACTGGCTCCGAAATAAAGAAAAAAAGACCGGAGACTGCCAGATCAACCCCAAAAAAAGGAAACTAAATCAAGAACCGGCTAGACCCAATAGATGGCAGCTCAGCCACAATTATCTTGCAATACTTTTATTAATTTCCTCTAAACTATTGTATATGTAATGTTGTAAGTACTTGTGTATGTTCAAGGAATGAATTAAGCAAAATTTGCACCTTCTAAACATCCTCATATTTGTCCAAATGAACTAAATCATTCTTAAATTTGCTCACACATAAAAACAAATAAGAATTACGAATCCGAACGATTGTGCCCAGATGAACAGGAGACGTCCTCTTCATAAGCACCATAAAAATAAGGACCCTCTCTTATAAAGTCACCGAGTCAAATGGCTAAAACCGGATGCTTTATTTTCCGGTCATAAAATACGGGATGTATTAAATTCCCATACTTTACCAAAATCAAAAGTAAAAATTTCATGATCATTAATATCCCCGGTCTATAAGATAATGAGATTATAAAAGTTTCGGGTATACCTAAAAAAACAAGAGTAAAAAATTAAAGACTATAAGTTTCGGGTACAACTAAAAACGAGACGAAACTCAAAGATTAAAAGTTCCGGATGAATACTAAAAAATCTGAGATCAAGCTTTATGTGGTAGTGGTACTTTTTCAGCGGTGAAATTGTCATTCAAAATCCTTAAGTCATGCACTATTTTTTTCTTCACCTGTTTTTTGTCTTGATTGAGTTTTTTCGGTAAAGTTTTTAATCAGGCAGTGGCAATGATGATTACATGAATTTTAAGTAGAAAGAATTAAATCTTCCACTTATCGGTCACATCAGAGAGAGTAATCGAAAAGTGGGGGACTATCTGTATACAATAAAAATCGACCTCAAAAGTTGGATGAGTTAGGAAGCGACACGTGTCAGGAATGGCCAGTCGGAGGTGACTCAACCATGATCACACTAAATGCAAACTTGTAGCCAGAACATCGGATACAAACATGTGACCATGACACCGGACATAAACTTGTGGCCGGATAAGAGTCAACTTAAGAATATGACCGCTATCCCCGAAATCCTCTAGCCTTTATTAGCTTTTATTAGGCTTTATTACCTTTTATTGTAATATTAATATTGCTAATTAAGAGAGCATAATTTTCCTAGTATAAGTAGATGTTCACATCCTATTGTAAGGCATCAGAAAGGAAATAGCAAGACATCATACTCACTTTGTTCTTTATATTTTGTTTGCTCTGAATTCGAAGTGTTATCAAAGACCGAGTGTTCAACCAGATTCATCCTCATTACAAGATTCCTTCGAGTTCACACAGATCAAACTCAATTTATCATACCATTATTTCTTTATTACTTGATTTTATTATTTATCTCTCGTTATTTACATTGTCTAAAGCAAATCAATCCACAAATTCTTTAAACCACATAACAAATTTGATTGTACCTTTTTTTGAGGTAAAACACATTTGATAAACTATTAAAGTGCAAGCTAAGTAATTATAAGCCAAAATCAACAAAGAGTCAAAAGTTAGCCCCAACTTAAACTTTTGCTTATAAACACTTTTGATTTAACTACAGTATAATATAATTTTATCTCTAATATTTTTGTATTATCAAACTTCTTTTCTTAAAATAGAACTTCTAACTCCCTCTCTATTCGGTTTATCCTTGGTCATTCTCCTCATAAACATATACTTTTTAATTTATAATTTTTATAATTAACTTTAAATATATTTTAGTCAGTTTAATCGAAAAATTGTTTATCGCCATTTCTTTTACCAAACTTATCAACAACTTATTACTCCTTCTGTTTTTTTTATTTTACACGCTCCTTAATATTAATTAGGATAAATATTTGACTTACATAACCCTTATTTATATTTAAATTATACTCTATCCATTAAGTGTTTACTCTACTTATATATATCATCTTTATTCTACTAAGGGTAAAATGAAAAAAATAGAGATAATTACGCTGTATGAAATTTAGGGCAACAATGCCAAAATTAACCTATCTTTTTAAATCTTACAAAAAATGACCTAATTTTTTCCCGCTCTCACTCTCTATTTTTAATAACCACACCAAATAATTTGAGACGAGTATTGATTTCAATTCTTTTAACCCAAATTGCATATTAATTGCTAATTTATAAACTCAATTTCAGCACATAACTACGTTTATCATCTTCTTTTTTTAAGATAATAAAAAAAAGAAAATAAAATAAAATTGCTAGTACTAGAACGCCGCTCCGCAGTCCGCCAAGTAAACCTTAGTAATTGAATCTGCCGTTAAAAGCAAAGTTGTTCGATCCAATCTTCAAATTGATTCAAAAGCTATGGATGCATCGAAGTTGAATGAACTGAAGCAATTCGTAGAACAGTGCAAGTCTGATCCTTCAATTCTCTCAGATCCTTCTATTTCCTTCTTCACCGACTACATTGAAAGGTACATCATTTAATTTAGTATGCTGCGGAGTTAGAATTTTTAGTTTATGATTTCTGAATTCTAAAAGTCGCAACTTACACCTTGTTTGGATAATTATTACATATGGTTTCATAATGTATCATGTTATATTGTATTGTTTTGATGAATATAGCTAGTTTTAACAGGCGAGAGTAAATATAGCTATGTTTGGATAGATTGTACGTTTCCTATTATAAAAAGGAAGGGTATAAATGTATCAAAAATTAGGCGAGGGTATAATAATTACGTTATATATATTAAGTCGATTTTTAAATTTCAGATACAAAATTTGAGTCAATTCTGGTAGGTTCTACGGAATTGGTAGGCGAAGCTCTAGGCAGCCCTAATATTAATGGCCTTCTATAAGAGACAATTTTGAGTATAGAAGGTACCGGCATTTAATTCAGTATAGTGCGAAGCTAGAGTTTTGAGTTTATAGATTTTGGAGCTAGAATTTTGAGTTTATGAGGTCTGGATTTCTAGAAAACCTAACTTAATGAGTTCTTAATATTTTAATTTATACATATTAAGTGAAGTTTTAAATTATAGATAAAAGCTTATAGTCAAATCTACTAGGTTTTGCCGAATTCGTAAGCAAAGCTC
This sequence comes from Przewalskia tangutica, assembly GCA_029844215.1. Classification (NCBI taxonomy): domain Eukaryota; kingdom Viridiplantae; phylum Streptophyta; class Magnoliopsida; order Solanales; family Solanaceae; genus Przewalskia; species Przewalskia tangutica. The sequence continues at coordinate 55,936,236 of CM056740.1, forward strand.
TAGGTCTTCCCCTAATGTTATAATGGCCTTCTATAAGAGACAATTCTCACTCTACTGTTGAGATAAGTATCTAATGGCATTTCGTAAGCAAATGTTTGATTATAAATGTATCAAAACTACTCAAGGCTTGTACCATAACTCTGTATAATTGTATAAAAAATTAACTTAGATGTTCAAGGCTTGAGTATAAAAATCTAAGTTAATTTACTCTGTATAAATGATTATAAATGTAACAATTATAAAATCCAAGCCTTGTAATTAACTTAGATGTTCAAGACAAATATTTCTTAAGAAACAATTTATGGTAACCAAAAGATCATGTCCAAATGCCTATAGTAGATTCAGCCAGAAAATGTTGTAGAATTTCACAGGAGGTTATATTCTTTCTTGGATTCCTTTACACTATTTTCGAGCAGAAACAAGATTTATATGTGAAAATCTACTAAAAGCTCAACAAATAATCGATATGAACCCATAAATATTAAAAGTGGAATGAATTCAATGCTTAGTATGTTACAACCCATCAAATTCAAATTTCGAATCCTCCCTTTGGCCCCAAACCTCCCTTTTGTTTGCACTAGTCTTTCTTGGTTGCTTATCTATAGCTCTCTAGTCTTAAAGTTCTTTGTCCTTTTTAAGTTTGCACTAATGAGAGGTGGCTGATTCTCTGAACTCCAAGAGGTTCAAGTAGAGGTCACGTTAGAGTAAAAAATGAAAAGATTTTTAGTAACTGTATTATATTCAACTACATATTAGTGGCTCAATGACAAGACAATCAGAAAGATTAAAAACTATATTGATGGCTGGATTAGGTCACATATAAGTGTCTTGATATTGTTCGTTTTATCTCCAAGGACATCAAAAATGTTTGGTTGTTGGTGAGGAAATCATAAGAAGAAACTCACATTTGTAGAAGCTTACAAGTATACCCATTAAAGATCCATTTAAGAGCAAGGGCTCATTTGATCACAGCTATTAATGAAAGTTCAAGCTTAGATTATTTCGTATGATTCAGGAACAAATTTGAATGTTTATCCAAATTAAAAAGAGTTTAAGTTAATGAAGGAAAATAATTTAGTTTAGAATGACTAAACTTATTTAGATAGTTAGACTAACTTGTAAGCACTTTTAATTTAATTACGAATTTGGTAAAACATCTAAATTGCTTATAGATGTTAAGCCTCTCTACCTCCGGTATGCATACACTCTACACTCCCCAGACCCAACTTGTGGGATAACACTGAGTATGTTGTTGCTGTTGTATCTAAATTGCTTATAGAATAGGTTGGGATGCAATTTCTGACTTTTCAGCTTATAAATATTGTTTTATAATCGTGGTGTGAAGAGCCAGATGGAAATAAAATGGTGTGAAGAGCCAGATGGAAATAAATCACCTAATGTTTTTTTTCTCTGCTAAGATTTGAAATTGAGATTTGAAGGTTCCCGAATCTCAACCCACGTCATTGACTATTAAGTAACACCCTTGGATACAACTTATAAACACATTTACTCTTTTAGTTTGACCAAGTATTTTACCACATAGTTTATTTTCTAATGTCTTTTCTGATTCTCAAAATATTCCTTTTTAATAGAAGTCAGATACTCTCTCCATTCCATCTTCCCGTTTATTATTTTCTTTATACACATATAAATTCTTATTTATGATTTTTATAAATAACTTCTATTACATGTTAGTCAATTTTTATAATAGAAAAATTTCAATTGCTTGTTATCTGTTTCTACATTTCAACTCAAATATATTACTGCTTATTTATAAAATTAGTTTCAACACTTAATACATACCAATTACTTTTCCAACTATTCAAATGAGCTCTAAATACAAAATAAAAAGAAAAAGAAAAAGAAAAATCTCAAAATAGCTACTATTACTATGTACTACTACAAGTTTTAGAACATGCTAGCAGTTCACCAGTAAAGCTTAGTAGTAGTAGTAATTGAATCAGCCGTCAAAATCAAAGTTCTTCAATTTCTGCAATTCAATCTTCAAATTTCCATTTTTTTCCTATTCATAGTTTCATCGATTTGAAGATAGGGTAAACGAAGAAGCTATGGAGGGGTCGAAGTTGAATCAACTGAAGCAATTTGTCGAACAGTGCGAATTCAATCTTTCAATTCTGTCAGATCCTTCTCTTTCTTTCTTCACTGACTACATTGAAAGGTAACCACATTTAATCAGTATAACTAAAAAGTTTTTGATGATTCAATCCGATTCTGAATTCTAAAAAAGGCAACTTACGAGGTTTTTGACAATTTAGTTTATATATACAACAACATATCCAGTGAAATCCCACAAAGTGGGGTCTGGGGAGGGTAGAGTGTACGCAGACCTTATCCTTACCTTGGGAGGTAGAAAAGTTGTTTCCGGTAGACCCTCGGCACAAAGACAAGCAGTTCAAAGCAGTAATTTAGCTTATATATTAAGTGGATTTTTAAATTTCAGATACTAAATTTGTGTCAAATCAACCAGGTTTGCTGAATTCGTACACAAAGCTCTAGCTCCACCCCTAATAATTGCTTTCTATAAGAGCCAAAAGCGTGAAACTCTACTATTGGGACAACGTTCAAATTAATGTGTTGCTACTCAGCTTAGTATTAATCTGGTCTTTGCTAAGATTTGATGGATTCTAAATTCTAGAAAAGAATTCGCAGGCGAAGCTCTAGGTCTGCCCCTAACATTAATGGCCTTCTATGAGTCCGTTTTCACGCCTTGAATCGTAACACTACAAAGTTCAAATGGAGATTCATAAGCAAAGTTAGGACATATGAATGTATTACTATTCAACTTAGTATAATCTGGTGTTTGCTGAGTGTTTTTGAGCTGGATTTTAAATTGCTTGATTTCGCGGCATTCTTGTATTTTACTGTTGGGACAAAGTTCAAATGGCATTTCATAAGCAAATTTAGGATGTATGAATGTATTACTATTCAGCTTAGTGTTAATCTGGTGTTTGCTGAGTGATTTTCAGCTGGATTTTATAATTGTTTGATTTTGTGGCAGACTTGGATTTTACTATTGGGACAAAGTTCAAATGGCGTTTCATAAGAAAATTTGGATATATGAATGTATTACTACTTAGCTTAGTATTTAATCTGGTGTTTGCTGAGTGATTTTCAACTGTATTAATATAATTGTTTGATTTTGTGGCAGTCTTGGTGGTAAGCTTCCTACGTCGGCTGGAGAACACAAAGCGGTATTTACCCTAAATTAGTAAATGATCTGGTGTTATATATTTTGTTCTTTTTTGTATTTACGCAATGATTTGAAGTTGACCTGCCACCGAACTCATAGCTCCTTTTAGTTATTGGATTTGTCACTAAATATTTATACAAATTTAATGGATTTCCTTATACAAACATAGGGTCTAAGAAAGAGCTATTGTAGTTTAGCCCCTTAATTTCAATTCTATGGCGTAAACCACTTGGCCATCTCTCCTCATAAGGACTCAAAAATAGTTATGGACTGAGAGAATGAAGGCTATTTTGCGGGAATGCCTATGAGAAGTTGAATACAATATACAAAATCTTGTTCATGTTTAAATAGGGGAGAGAATACTTGCAAGCATCTATGTGGGGATACTAATTGATCGAAATTTGAAAAGATACCTACGATCTTTACTTTTAGCAATTATGCCTTTTTCATGGACTCTACATAGCTAGTCTAAACTCCAGAGGTTGCTATAGGTTGACACCAGTATAAAATTGTCATGATATCACAAGTATATAAATATCAAAGCAGAACGGATACAGAAAATTCATATATAACTGGCTGAAGAGAGAAGTAATTGATAGAGTTTTTGTTTTTTCTTGTACTTTCGACACCCATCCTTTTTCATTCCCCTAAGACATTAATTAAGGAGGATTCTTTTGAGATCCATAGATATAAAACAAAATATTGTGCGGGCAAAGAAAATATATGCTTCTCCAGGGATTCTGAAATGATGTAAAATATTATTCTCTATGCAGAAGTCTTATGTGGTAGATGAGAGTGATGAGGAAATGGGTGACCCTGAGAATGAGGATCATAAAAAAGGAGCTGCTGAAGAAGAAGAGGAGCTTGAGATAATTGAATCTGATATCGAACTTGATGAGAGCGATATCGTGGACCCTGACAATGATGAGCCACAACAGGTCTGACATTTCCCTTATATTGATATTTTGCTGTAGTTCATGTTTACTATTGACCAGTTAAATGAACTTTTCAAGTTTTATCTTCTAGATGGGAGACCCTTCTGTGGAGGTTACTGAGGAAAGCCGTGATGCTTCTCAAGAAGCCAAGTCTCAGGCCATGGAAGCGATTTCTGAAGGTGATGCTAATTGAATTATAGGGTGTATTCGGCATAAGTAACATGTTTTTCATGGAAAATGTTTTCCAGGAAAATAAGTGGGGTTCTTACTTATTTTTCTTGTGTTCGGTACGTAAGCAAAAATACTATACGAAAATCATTTGTATATAATCTAGGCAAATACTATGGGAGGTGGAGGTGGAGGTGGGGGTGGGGTTGGAGGTGAAGATGAGATATGTTGGAGGGTGGGGAGGACACAATTAATGTGGAATGCCACTTTGGAGCTTGTTTTCCCCACTTCCACTATTGAAGTCATTTTCCTCATTTTTAAGGAAATTGTTTTCCAAGAGGAAATGTTCTCCAAAAATTTTGACCAACCGAACATGAGAAAATTGAAAAATATTTTCCTTCCTACCAACCACACCCATAGATCTTCATACTTGTCTCAGCATGTGTAGTTCAGTTGTCATTGCATCACTCACGGTTTGTGGATTATTCTTGATAGGTAAGCTAGAGGAAGCAAGTGAACTTGTGACAAAGGCGATTCTCCTCAACCCTACATCAGCAATTATGTATGCAACTAGAGGTACAGTTGGTCATATGCTTCACGAGTTGGATATAACTTTGCTGGTTTCACGCGTGATTTGATTATTCCTTCACATACAATGACTGACAATTAAAAGTCTGTCGTTAACAGCTACTGTATACATCAAAATGAAGAAGCCAAATGCAGCCATACGAGATGCAAATGCAGCCTTAGAGGTTGATCTTGCCATTTGATTGCTTGCACTAATCTGATTATGGTCTTTATTTATTTTATTTATTGTTTGTTTGTTAAAATTAACCGCATCGAGTGATTTTTACTACTCAGCAGGTATATTCTGTTGAACTGTGACCATTTCAATTAAAAGTTTAAGTGGTAGAGAGAGCCCACTTATATTTATATAATTATGTCTTTCAATACGCCCCTCACGTGCAACCCGGTTATTTTCATGGCGAAGCACATGGAATATTTTTTGATAATGAGACTGGAACCCGGACCCCACTTGTGAGATTACCTGGTAATCTCACAAAGGTAGAGTGAAGGTTTGCGTACATCCTACCCTCCCCAAACACGACTTGTGGGATTACACTAGCTATGTTGTTGTTGTTGTTGAGTATGTTGTTGTTGAGACTCGAACCCATGATCTTTGCCTGCTCAAATACCATGATCAATCGTGTCGAATCGTGTGACCATCTCATCTAAAAGCTTAAGCTGTTAGAGAGCACAATTTTATTTATTTAATTATATCTTTCGACATATTCTTGTCATATGCTTTTCATACTTGGGGAACAGATGGATCTTTACATGCATAGAATTTGGTCAACTTTGTGCATGATATCTTACTAATGCATTACTTCTCATTTCCTGTATGTATATTCCATGATTGTGCCATGCCCTCCTTCCAAAATCTTGGTCCCATTTTCCTATTGTGGATGACCTAAAACAGTGTCCTCTTTCTGATGATAGAATTCCTGTGAGTTTCGTTCACTTGCAAAATATATTTGTCAGACCATGTATAAATAAGGGTATGACTTTAGGAGTGTACCGTTTCATGTGCATAATCGAATGAGATCAGCAGTTTGTAACAGGGGACAAGTAATCGATTTCTAGTGTTCTGCATGTGAATTTTCTTTTTCCTGAGGTCTGCAAATTTCTGGGAATAACAAAAATTGAATTCAGCTGTTAGCATTTAAGACGCTTCTGTAAGTAGAGGTGGTAAGATGTAATTTGTTTTGATATTTCGTACATATAATTGCTCTTGCAGATCAACCCAGATTCAGCTAAAGGATATAAATCACGTGGCATTGCACGGGCCATGCTTGGACAATGGGGCGATGCGGCCAAAGATCTTCACGTGGCTTCCAAGCTAGACTTTGATGAGGAAATAAATGCCGTGCTTAAGAAGGTCGCTTTCTGTGACATAATTGTGTAGCTTATATTTAGATTCCATTCCTTGTAACTATGGCCTTCACAGCCTCTTTTGATTTCAATACAAACCTGTTACCATTAAAAAAAATCATATTATTTTGATGTCTTATTATATTGTTGCTAATGTTGCGAAGCTGTTTATTCTGAGTTGTGTAAATCAGGATAATTGTCAAGTGAATTAATCACGTATATTTGTGTCGCAGGTTGAGCCTAATGCACGTAAAATTGAAGAGCACCAGAAGAAGTATGATAGGCTGCGTAAAGAACAAGAAGATAGAAAGATTGAGCGTGAGAGACAACAAAGAAAGGCTGAAGCTCAGGTGAAACCTCAGTTACTTGTTTGCTTACATATTGGGCTTCTTAACTTATGTGAACACTCTTGTGATTTATATCGCAGGCTGCTTATGAGAAGGCCAAGAAGCAAGAAGAATCATCATCAAGGAGAGCTGGCGGCATGCCTGGGGGCTTCCCTGGCGGCATGCCCGGTGGCTTCCCTGGAGGCATGCCCGGTAGCTTCCCTGGAGGCATGCCCGGTAGCTTCCCTGGCGGCATGCCCGGCGGCTTCCCTGGCGGCATGCCCGGCGGCTTCCCTGGCATGCCCGGTGGCTTCCCTGGAATGCCCGGGGGCTTCTCGGGTGGGATGCCCGGTGGCTCTCCTGGAGGCATGCCTGGAGGAGGCTCTCCTGGGGGAATGCCCGGAGGAGGCTCTACTGGAGGCATCCCCGGAGAGATGCCTGGTAATATTGACTACAGCAAAATACTGAATGTAAGTAGCTGTACTTTTATATATTCACTTCTGATGCTTATACCAATATTTATGATGAATAAAGTGTAGATTTAGTGTCCCGAGGATTGTTATCAAAAGCTTTTCATTACTGTGGAGACTGAGAAGCCATCTAGTCACAGTTTTTCATAACAATTAAGTTAACGAAATCTTTATGTGTTTTCACTTGAGCAGGACCCTGAATTAATGGAAGCATTCCAGGATCCAGAAGTCATGGCTGCCCTACAAGATGGTAATTACCTTTGATCATAATCCGTCGTTCTCTCTATTCTAGTATATAGAACCCTTATGATTAATAGTCGATTAATACTACTAAATGGTTTTCATAATTGTCTAAGCCTTGGTGGGGAAAGTTAACCAATATATGGTATCTGTGTTGGTGTGTGTGTGTGTGGGGGGGGGGGGGGGGTTGTAGCAGGTACTTGGTGAAATTAGTCGAGGTGCGCACAAGTTGACGCGAACACCACCATCAATTAAAAAACTGGTTTCATAATGGGTGTGCCAAAACCTTAAACAATACTTACTTTGAGACCGGAGAGGGTAGTGTTTTGTACAGGAGTTATAAATACGTCAATTATCCTTCAACTTAAATTACCCTTTTATCTCTCCTCATGCTTTTTAGATCATCTGTTGCAACAAGGGTAAATTAAGCAAAAAGTACTTAATGCCTTCTTGAGGTGCAACAAGGGTAAATTAAGAAAAAAGTACTTAATGCCTTCTTGGGGTGGGGGTCTGGATCGGGTTTGGCGGGATGGGAAGAGGTCCCGTCCCGTCCCACATCGCGCCGGCAGAGGGGACGTGATTTGGGGGGACGGGTCGGGTAGGGAGATTTGGGGGGACTTTAATTTTTTTCTAGACAATTTTAAAAAATGTTTATATTTAAACACTTAAATAATTGAACAAGATAGTGAAAAAATATCCCAAGGCTAATTGCCTCTTGTATTATTTAATAGAAATATGATTTTTTTTGTAATACAATTTCAAAATTGCAACTTTATTTTGTAGTTCAAAAGTTGCAAATCACATAGTAAAACTGCCATTAAAAAATTACATATTCAATCATACATTTTCTAATTTTCTGACAATCTCTTGAGGATCTTCTGTTGGAATTGAAAGTTGTTGGCCAAATTGTTCAAACGTCGCTTCCTGCTCGCTCGGATAAGATTTCGTTGTAGTTATAGTCGTCTTCTTCATTGATCTCTGGTTGACCGCACCTTCTACACTCCGCTCTAATCCAATCTCTAAATAAAACTGCAATTTTCAAACTGTCTCCGACCAATGAGTGTTTGTGCTCTCCTATTTGAAATCTTCCAGCAGAAAAAACGCTTTCAGAAGCTGTTGATGACGCTTGAATATTCAACACATCTCGGACCATCTTTGATAGAGTCGGAAATGTCTTCTCATTCTCCCTCCAGTATTTCAGCAAGTCTTCACGTCCATTTCTTTGACAATTGATTCGACGATAGAACACCCTGCAAAACATAAACATCAAACTCGCTAATTTGTGAAGAACTTGAACCACTATACATTCTATTTCGAAGGCCTTGAATACTTGAAGCAGAAACCGCACCTTTTTTATAAGGTTGAAGTGAAGTAGAAGAAGATGGTACAGAAGCCGGTTGATTATTTGCACTTTGCTTTTGGTAATACATATACATATTTTTGCATTGTGTTTGAATGCTAGACATAACTTCTTCTTTAGTTGGTTCGTAAGTTGGTTCTTCAGTTGGGTCTGTTGGAAGTATTTCTAAGCATTCATAAATTGTTTCAATAAGGGCATTATAACCGTCTACTTTAATAGTAAATTTAATACATCACCAATAAAATTAATAGTGGGAATAGGTAAAAAATATATTTTTTAATTTTACAAACATTTTTGCAATAGCTGGAGCGTAAGTTGATTTTTTCATTTATTCATTAAATAACAAAAATATTAGAGTTATATAAAATAACATAGATGAAATAGTAGAATAATAAATACCAGAAAATTCTGTAGTAGCTAGAAAAAATTTCTCTAAGAATATAATAAGTTCCAAAATTTTATTCCAATCATCATCTACAAGCATATTCGTTGGATTTTGATTATGAGCGTTAAATAATAAAGTTATATGTCTTCTATACTCGTGAGCAACAAGTAATTGTTCATACAAAGAATTTCACCCAGTCACAACTTATGGAATTTTCTATAAGGTAATCCACAATCATGACAAGTGTTTTTATACTCTTTGCGTCTTTATATTTTATTACCTTTAAAAATAAAGTTAGATAGCAAATTGTACTTTATCAAGGATGTTTTTACACATCCTTTACAACTAAGTTATAAATATGACATGCACATCTAACATGAAAAATATTGAGAAAAGATAGAGTCAATCGAGTTTTTAAAATGTTTACATCATAATCATTAGAAGTATCATTATCTAATGTAATAGTCATAATTTTATCAGTAATTTCATAATATTCACTAATTTCATGAATATTTCTTGAAATAAAAACTCCATTGTGCCTTTCATCAATATATCTATATGCTAATATACGTTTTTACATAGACCAATTTTATGACATGTAATAGTTAAATAATCATTACCATTAGTACTATAACCTATGTCAGAAGTGATAGTCACTTTGCCATTAAAATGATACAATACATAACGTAAATATTGTTGATATTCATGCGCAAATTTAAAAACATCTCTTCTAATAGTTGATCTAGGAAAACTATTAAAAACAGGATTATAGTTTCTTGAAGTAATGAATAAAACAAGGAGATGAAGGAAATGAAAAGGCAAACCCTCCACAAGAACTAATTTTGCTAAATTTTTACGATTTTTGTGTTTATCATATTTCGGACCTATAACTCCCCCGTAATCGGGTTAATTCGACCATGTACTTGGTCAGAGACACTATGTGAGCAACTAATTTTGCTAAAATTTTTCGGTCTTTGTGTTTATCATATTTTGGACTTATAACTCCCCCCGTCATCGGGTTAATTCGACCGACTCAGAAGACATTTGCGCACCCGCTTTTTCAGCCAAGTATTGATTATACCTTGCTTTGTGAGAGTTTTTTTTACATCTCATTAAGCCTCCTGTCCCACCTTGACCTTTTCCAATTTTAAATTTATAAACTTCCCGACAATTTTTTTACAAATATCTAGTTGATTAGGAATCTCCCTTTCAAAAAAATCCCACGCATGTGATTTTAATTTTCGTTGCTTTTGTCCTCTTATATTAGGGGAATAAGAGGGGTTTCAGTTTCATTTTCAATCTGAACCTGAGGTGGAGGTGCACTAGTGAGTGTGTTATCTAAATTATCTTCTAATTCATTTTTTAAATCAAAGTCTTGTTCAGATGCAAAATATACTTCATGATCTAATGGTATATTAATAATAACATTAAAAAGACCAGTTTCATCTACATGAGTGAAATCGTCGTAATTAGAAGATGCATCCCTAATACCTCTACCAGAAAAACATCCACCCCGTTCCATTATAATTATGCAAATAAATAATTAAAATTAATGAAATTAAGTACGATAATTAAAATTAAGTAACAATAATAATTTAAATAAAAGAATGAACGAAGGTACCAAATGTCGACATGTAATCGAGGTTGAAAATTGAAACTTTGCTCGATGATCCTCAAGCTTGTTGCCAACTTCACTCCTAATTTTTGAACTTTGATAGAAATTAGCAAATGAAATATAATATTTAGTGTGCAATTTAGACTTGTAGAGAGAGATTAGAGAGATGATAGGAAGATTTGTGAGAAAAATAAAGAGGAGAATGAGTTATTTATAGTTGAGAGATATGGTTAATGTGTAAATATACTAACTTAGGGGTTAAAAATAAATATTAAGGGGGGGTTATGGGGTGTGGGGGCCAAAATGGCGGTTACTAGCCATTGCCAATGGCTAAAATTGAAAGTGGCCATTTGTGCAACAGCTAGTTTCTATAAAGGGGGTGGGCCGGGTCGGGATCGGGATGGGCGGGACTAGCCCTAGTACCGAGTTCGAACCCCGCTACCGACATTTTTTATCCCCTATTTTAAAAGGGGGTCGGGGCGGATACCGGAACGGAGCGGGATCCACTGGACAGCCTTATTTTGGACTAAATTGGTAAACACACTTTTTGTTGGAGCGGAGGGAGTAATTGATTAAGAAAACTAGATTCCATACCATTATGAGAGTTGATTAAACAGACAAGGAAAAGAACTATGGTAGAAGCACATCCCTGCGTATAATGTTTGCTGCTACGTACTCGAACTTCTACTATAAATGTATCTTGTCCATCTCTTTTCTTTTGCCCCGTGGTCATTGAGGTGTTGAGAGATGAAATAGGTAAACCAATTGTTGGTAAAGGAAATTAGTTGTCATTTTGGAAGGAGCAAAGACAGTTGAGATGGTATAGTGTGGAATTTCTACTTATGTTGGCCGGAGAGGTGGTCAAGTTAGTTGATACCTGTTGGTGGGAGGTAGCAGGCCCCAACATCATTATAAAAAAAGGGAAAAGGTTCATATTTGCCCTCCATGTTTGGGAAAAGGTTCATATTTGCCCTCCGTTAACGTTTCGGGTCAAATATGCCCTCCGTTAGTCTAAACTTATTGTATTTTTCCTTATTTAACAGATTCGCCGCCACGTGTACGCCACGTCGGAGCCACGTGGAGGACACGTGGCAAAGTGAGACCCACACCTTCACCCACACCACCAAGATACGATCTTCATATTTCTCTTGACAAGTATCAACCTCATAAATGAGGTTAACAGAGAGGAGGGATTTTTTTCTAAGGGTCCGTTTGGTACAGCTTATTAAAAAGAGCTTTTAGAAGTAGAGTTTTTAGAAGTAGAATTTTTTATCAAGGTGTTTGATTGTGAATAAAAAAAGTGCTTTTGGCTTAAAAATAGGCAAAAGCAACCTCTACTTCCAAAAATCCAAAATTTGAGCTTTTGAAAATAGAGATCAGAAGTGCTTTGGAAGCCAAAAGCACTTTTTCGATTTTCAATCGAACACTCCAATTTTTGGCCTAAAAGCACTTTTGACAAATCCAAAAGCCAGACCAAACGGGCACTAAGGGTGGTTGCCCCTCTCTGCAACCCCAGTGATTTCTCATATGAAAAGAAAAAATCAAACAACCCTTTAAATCTCAGGGAAAAATTGTTTGCACCCTGTTGAGATTTTTGACTCAAGTGGTCCTTAATGTTATCGAGTTGAACTAAATTCATCTCACAAAGAAGAGATTTGAGAGAATTCTGAGGCTGCAATGATACATGGCAAGTGTTTACCCGTAAAAATGGTTGAATTTGTATAAGTGGTTTATGGACACGCGGATTGAGATAACCAAACCAAATCAAATGGATAAGAAATATAGCACGACAATATGATTAAAGAGACCCGTATCTTGGCGGGGCGACCCGGAAGGCAACCCGAGGTTTGCAGCCATGGCGATGTCTTTATTTTCTTGTTTTTATCACCAGAGCTGTGCTTCAATTTTACTATTGTAGCTTTTGTTTGGATGATTGTTACCTATTGCATTGTATTGTTATTCTAAAAGGGTGTGTTTGGTATGAAAGAAAATGTTTTTTTTTATCATGAAATCAATGTTTGGTTACTAATGTAGCCCTCTGAGAAGAAGTAAGTTGGGAAATTTTCCGGTGAAAACTAACAGAATTTTCCTAAAGAAAGTTAGCCCAGAAAGAGAAATGAGGTTAATAGAGAGAAGAGATTTTTTGTTAAGGGTGGTTACCCCTCTCTGCAACTCCAATGATTTCTCATATGAAAAAAATGGGGGGGGGGGGGGCAATCAAACAACCCTTGAAAATTTTGACTCAAATGGTCATTTAAGTTATGGAGTTGAGCTAATTCATCGCATATAAAAGAAATTGAGAGAATTCTGAGGTTGCAGTTGATACTTGTCAAGAGAAATATGAAGACCCGTATCTTGGTGGTGTGGGTGAAGGTGTGGATCCCACTTTGCCACGTGTCCTCCACTTGACGGATCTGTTAAATAAGGACAAATATAATAAGTTTAGACTAACGGAGGACATATTTAACCCCAAACGTTAACGGAGGACAAATATGAACCTTTTTCCAAACGTGGAGGGAAAATATCCTTTTTCCTAAAAAAAAAATGTGCCCACTATTGGGAAGCCTTAAAATATATTCAACTCTTTTTTTTATTTCATCAAAAAATATATTTAACTCCTTTTTTTGGCAGTTATGAAGAACCCAGCTAATCTGGCCAAGCATCAAACAAATCCCAAGGTTGCTCCAATTATTGCAAAGATGATGAGCAAATTTGCTGGACCAAAGTGAGTTTTCTGGCTTTTATGAGTTTCTGGTTTCCATGCCGTGATTTGCTGCAAGCGTGTATCATCAAGCACCAGTGCGCATCCAGTCGCACCCCAAATCTGTCTGTTCGGATATATATTTAAATCTCATGCATCTGTTGATCTATTGAGTTGCTCAACTTCAGTAGATTACTTGGTATAGGTAAATAGCTTATACTTTAGTTGTAATGATGCGATGTAAACACTTATCAGACGGTTTAGATATGTTCTCTTTTTCGTGTTGTCGAATGATTTTTGATGCAGTAGTAGTTGGTTAGGATTAAATGCTACCATAGCTTCCATGGGTTAAATATTCCCTACAATTGCAGCAACAATGAGAGATTCTGTTTGTTGAACTGTTCACCATCACTTCCTACTATTTATGCCTCTCAACAACAACATACCCAGTAATATTTTAAAAAGCGGGATCCGGGGAGATTAAAGTACACGTAGACTAACCTTTATTTTGGAGGTAACGATGCTGTTTCCGTAGACTATTTATAGCACTCTGAGGAAATAAAAATGTCCTTTGTCGAAACTATTTGTCATCTGAAGTCATCTCATAGAAATACGTATAGTTCAAGTGTGTAATTGGCACACACGTGCTAGTTGCTACATACTAAACTTCTAGAATTGAAAGGAATGAAATATGCGGGATTGCGGGTTCAATTTTGAATTTGTTTAAACTAACAAGCTAATAGTACCAACTCCCCCCCCCCCCCCGACCTCCCCCGTATTTATTATCATTATTGCAACATATCGTTCGCATGGACAACTCAACTGGTTCTAAAGGGAATAATTGGAAAAATTATTGCAACATATCAAACATGGACCTATTGAATGGCACAAGTAATCACTTTTAAAGGTGTTGTTTAAAAAATATCTACTCTTTAAAAATTATTTAATATTTAGCCAATTTTAATAAGCTTCAAACTGATGATACTCCTTCTCCTCCTTTAAATATACTAGAGTTATAGTTTAGACCATGGGTCTAATGTTTTGAACTTAAAAAGTCCAACTTCATATCCAGAACTTAAATAAGCTTCATACCTTTGGGTTCAAAGCTAGACTTTGCCAAGCGCTAACTTCGATCTCAAGGTCAGAAGTTTAAACTTTAAACTGCATTCAAACTTCAGATTCTGAGACTATTATTTAAATAAATCCTAAAAACGATTTATTTGCGTACTTTCCCAATAGATAAGCAAAAACAAAATATGGGCCGGGCATCAACCCGGATGATAAAGAAGTGGACGAGCCCATATAGATGAAGCACGTGAGCTTCAACGTGATAAGGCAAAGAAGCGATCTTCTCGCTAACTCGCCCTAAAAATCGGCTTGGCGAATACAGCAAATTCATCGCCGTATTCTTTCATTTCCTCGGATCGCCATCGCCGATTTTTTCCCGACCACCGTCAAACACCGGCAACAACTACAATAACCACTAGGTAACTTTTTCCTTTCCGGTGGATATTCTAGATCCTTCTATAACTAGGTGCTTTTAATGTTTAAAAGTTAGCACATTTTTTCGCATTCTGTATTAGGCTGCAGTTAACTAATTATGAGCTAAGCTAGAACTTTTGATAGTGGTTATTATTCTTTCTATTGCATTTTATATTATGAGGTGTTTGACCGGACATGGAGTTTAAGATATTAATTTGACTTGTATAATATATTAGTGGAAGTTGAAGAAAAGTATTAAAGTTATAGTTGAAAAGTAGTAAAGTTATATTTGAAGGTAGTTTTGGAGTAATTGGTAAATGGGAAAAGAGTCATATTTGTCATAAAGGTCATATTTGCCCTCCATTAAAGTATGAGGACACATATGCCCTTTTCGTTATGAAAGTTGCTATGTTTATCCTTTTTTAACAGAAATGCCACGGTGGACGCCACGTGGGATCCACATCAGCCTACCCAATTTGACCCTAAATGTGGGCCCCACACCAACCCTCCACCTTCCTTCTCCAAACAAACCCTAAACATTTTCCTCCTCTTCATTCATAATGGCGCCGCAGCGCATGACAGCGCCAATCGGTGACACTCGCTAACAACACACCACCACCGCCCTCTTCATCACCGTCACTACTCCGGCAAGTAGTAGTCACCACCTCGGCCGCCACGACAATATTAATGTCGGAGCTCCGAGAGCCGGTGAACTCCAACACCTATCTCCTTTCTTTTATCTACCAAGGTTGCAACCCGTACAACGATTGGTTTTGTTGTGATGGGATTTGTTGGATTTTTTGTCAAGTTGATATTCATTCCTATTAACAACATCATTGTTAGTGCTTTTTAAACAGTAAATTTCTGATTTCCCTCTTGTTATTTCGGCTCGTATTCTATATCATGGTGAAAATTTGTTGATGGTTAACTGTTTGTATATGATTGGTTCTTAAATGTCTTAATTTTTGTCGGATCTGGAGACTTGCTTGGTTAATTGCTGGTTCTCTGTCGATGTGGTGTTGCTACTTGCCGGAGTAGTGATGGTGATGAAGAGGGCGGTGGTTGTGTGTTGTCGGTGGAGTGATCACCGGCGGTTTTCGATGTGCGGTGGTGTGATTGCGGCGGTTTTCGGTGTGCGATGGTGTGGTTGCGACGATTTTCGGTGTGCGGTGGTGTGGTTGTGGCGGCTGTGTTGGATGAAGAGGAGGAAAATGTTTAGGGTTTGTTTGGAGAAGGAAGGTGGAGGGTTGGTGTGAGGCCCACATTTGGGGTCAAATTGGGTCGGCTGGTATGGATCCCACGTGGCGTCCACCGTGACATTTCTGTTAAAAAGGGGTAAATATAGCAACTTTCATAATAGGAGGTCATGGTTCAAGCCGTGAAAACAACCTCTTGCAGAAATGTGAGGTAAGGGTGCATACAGTAGACCCTTGTGGTCCGGCCCTTCCCTGGACTCTGCGCATAGCGGGAGCTTAGTACACCGGTCTACCCTTTAATTGAAAAATAGTTTGAAAGAGAATATCATTTTGAAATTTTGAAATTTAAGTACTCAAATGAATTTGAAGATCATGAAAGATATACAAAAAAACAACAACATTATTATTGGAATGACGTCAAATATTCCATAATATTCCATAATTCCTTACTTGGTTATTGCAATGTCATGCATTCTTGTCAATTCCATTCTTGCACACTAGATTACGGGTGCGTTTGGTTCGCGCAGGGTAAAATGGAATCCAGTAAGAGAATAGAAAGGAAAGTAATTACCCTGATTGTCCCTACATGTTTGGGTCTGTTTCAGAAACAGAATGGAAAACGGGGTCCGGGTAATGAATTGGGGAAAGAGAATGGAAATACCTAGGAGGTGGGGGTGGGGAATCAATGTAAGGGCATGGAAAAAGAAAAGAGGATAAAAGGAATGGAAAAATAGGCCAAACAAACAACTTCAAAGAGAATCAGGAGATTCCATTCCCTTACCCTGATTCTATTACCCCGGACCAAACGCACCCTACATGTATAGTGACAATCTTTCATCTGTGCTATAGTTTGATATGATGTAGAGAGCTTTACAACCAGTTTGATCAAGCTTCTTGAAAGAATTTATCCCTTAATTATTCTTATTGATGAATGACATATATATACAAGTTACATAGAAAAATTCTTTTCCTATTCTACCTCTAAATTTCTATTATATCTGGAGACTACCTTTACAATTATGGTAATGTTACACTACTAATTAAGATACACAACTAAGTCTAATATTTATCAAATATACTGAGGAATCGGCTGCCAGTGGCGTCTTGCCATTTGGGCGTGTTTAACACCGCATGATCATGCGGAAGGTCTTCAGCGTTGAGACTGTTTCTAAAATCTTCAAAAAGGACCGAGGGAAGACCCTTTGTAAAGATGTCTGCAATTTGATATCTGGAAGGGACATGACAGACGCGTACTTGTCCTCTAGCTACCTTCTCTCGAACAAAGTGAATATATCTCTATGTGTTTAGTATGCTGATGCTGAATTGGATTACCAGAAAGGTAGATGACACTTATATTATCACAATACACTAAGATATCTTTCTCAATAGGAGTATAGGACAATGAAGCTCTAAAAGTAGATTTCGTAACCAACATGACTCGGAAACCACATTGGCTACCCCTCGATACTCGGCTTCTACATTTGAACGTGAAAGCGTGGCTTGACGCTTGACAGACCATGAGACCAAGTTATTACCTAAAAACATGCAATAACCAAACGTAGACCGTCTGGTGTCAGGACAACCACCTCAATCAGCATATGTATAGGAGACAAGTGTAGACGTCGACGAATGATACAAATACAAATCATACTCAATTGTTCCCTGAATGTACCTAAGAATATGTTTGAGCGCATTCATATGTTCAACTCTGGGATCATGCATAAACAAACACACATGTTGTACGACATATGTAATATCAGGTCGCGTGAACGTAAGTTACTGAAGGGCGCCTGCAAGACTACGATAGCGGGTCGGATCCTCATAGGAAGAGCCAGCTGCAGCACCCAACTTAGGTTTAATATCAACTGTAGTAGAAGTGGACTTACAGGATGACATCTCAGCCTTCTCAATGATCTCTGCTGCATACTTCCTTTGTGATAAGAACAATCCACCTGCATGACGAGTAACATCAACTCCCAAGAAATAACTCAATGGACCCAAGTCCTTCATAGCAAACTCAGAATTGAGCATTGTCATGATAGACTTTTGCAAAACATCAGAAGAGGCAGTCAAGATAATATCATCCACATATAATAGTATATAGGTCATCGAAGAACCACGACGATGTATGAATAATGAATTATCTGACCTGTTGTGAGAAAAACTCATAGTCAAAACATAATCAACAAACCTCTTATACCAAGCTCGTGGAGACTACTTAAGCTCATACAAGAACTTCTTCAACAAACAAATGTGATTAGGATATCTAGTATCCCTAAAACCCAAGGGCTGATGCATATACACTGCTTCCTTGAGATCACCATGTAGGAAATCATTCTTCACATCTAGCTGATGAATGAGCCATATTTTGAAAGAGCTAAGCTGAGCACATTGCGAATGGTAGCCGACTTGACCACTGGGCTAAATGTTTCACCACAATCCACACCAACCTGCTGAGTCTTACCATCACCTACAAGACGAGCCTTATGCCTCGTAAATGAACCATCAAAATTTTCCTTGCGAGCAAAAATCCACATAGACCGAATAATATTAACACCAGATGGACGGGGTACCAACTCCCACGTCTTATTATCAATAAGAGCATTATATTCATTGGTCATACAATTTTCCAATTAGAGTCATTTAAGACAGACACATGATTACGGGGTAAGAGTGATTTAAGAACATTAAAATTCAAATTAAAATGTCTTTTTGGTTTAAAAATACTCCGTTGACTGCGAGTGACTGGACCATGACTCTGGACTGTAATGGGTGAATTTTGAAAAGTTTTGGAAATTTTTAAATCGAAGAAATTGCGCTGATGAATCGTGCGAGTTCTCTGAAGTTTTGCACCATGGCGCCTCCCGAAGAATGTCATCGCGGCCCGAATTGGGCTGTTCACTAAAAGGTAGGCGCAGCGGCGCCTCCCCTACGGGTCGCGGCACTGACGACGTATTTTTTGAAAAATCAACGGAGAACATAGGGGGGAATATCATCATCCAAAAAATCATAAGAACTAGACACGAGTTTTTCTACTTTAGAAAATGGAAATTGGGATTCATCAAAAAGAACATGACGACTAATGATGATTCATTTAGAGGACAAATTAAAGCATTTATAACCACGGTAATTTGACGGATAACCCAAAAATACACACGGGGTAGAACATGCCTGAAGTTTGTTGATTGTGGTGGATGGAAAAGTGGATAACATAAACATCCAAAGACCATTAGATGAGAATATGAAGGAATCTTATTGTATAAAACCTGAAGAGGGGAAGAATATGTCAAATCGTTAGAGGAAAGAATATGTCAAACCTTTAGAGGAGAGAATATTAAGTAGATCTGTAGTCATTTGCAGGGCATGATGTCAAAAAAATGGAGGGACGGAAGAATGAACCAATAAGGTACGGATAATGTTATTAATGGTACGAATTTTACGTTCAGCTTTCCCATTTTGTGAAGACGTATGAGAATAAGAAAACAAAAATTTATCCCATTTTTAGCACACAACTCCCTAAACTCCCCATTGTCATATTCTTTGTCATTATCACATTGAATGTTCTTTATTCCCGTTCGAATTGAGTTCTTATAAAAGCTCTAAATTTGACGAATGGAAAAAACTTGGGGTTTTTTCACAATTGGAAACGTCCATAAAAATTTAGAATAGTCATCCAAGAATAAAACATAATATCGATGACCCATAGAACTGAGAACCAGAGATGTCCATAAATCAATGTGAATAATATCAAATGACATTGAAGTATGAGAATTCGAAGCTACAAACGGTAACTTAATAATTTTCCCTAAAGAACAAGATTGACAATTTGGAGTACTACGCGTACCCTTACAAGAAATAAACTTATTCTATCTAAAACAGATAAAATCAACGACCCTGGATGACCTAGACGAACATGCCACAAGGAAGGAGCAAGAGCTACAAAAGTGGATGACATAGCTTGACGCAAGATGCTAAGACTCGGTGTGATTGGATAAAGATCCCCCTACTGTCACACCTCATGAGAGGACTATCCGTCTTGAAATCCTTCACAGAAAACCCAAACGGATCAAAATCAATAGAAACCCAATTATCAGTGGTGAATTTACGGACATACACCAGATTTTTAATCAATTTTGGGGCATGAAGGGTATTTTTCAGGACAAATGATGGATGAGGAGGGGACAAAGTTTTATTACCATAACCCTTAATTGAAATAGAACTGTCATTACCAACAATTATACCACGATTACTGCTCAAATTAGAATAAGACGAGAGAGTACTTTGATCGGATGTCATGTGGGTAGTGGCACTTGTATCCATGTACCAATTAGGGTCCGGTTGAGTCAAGTCAAGCGTGTGCATCACTGCTTCAATGTCGGTTTGAGTGGGGCCCATTGCATGGTGGACCTGAGGGGGGCGAGGTCCAAGTATACCGAATTCTTTGGCCCGTCTGTTGATGCGAACCACAGAGTCGACCTAGGAAGAAGTTGGGCCGCGACGCTTGCATGACGTGAGGCGAGGCACCGTGGCGCCGTACCCCATCGCCCGGTGTCGGGGGCTCATTGAGGGCCCCAAACCTCCTGCTGCTGCTGACGGTTGCCCCCGTTGCCGCCACAATTCTTGTCATTATTCTTCCGATTTCGGCCCTTTTTACCACCCACGTTGTTGTGATTTTGGGTCACGTTGGCTGGATTGGAAGGGAAAAAATTGGAAGCAGTCATCATGACGACGAGACTTGTTCTGATCGATGCCCTTTTAGCCAAACCCGCTTCTTCCAAAGTGAGCATGGAGCGGGCTTGATAGAACTCTGGCAGGGGGTTACTTTGACAAATAACCGAAGCAACCCCTATATAGGCCTCGGATAGACCGACAACTATCTGAAGAACTAGACGACTATTAGAAACAGGAGAACCCACGTTGCGAAGTTGGTCTGCCAAGTCCTTGAGGCGTTTGCAATAAGAAGAAACGTTTGGAAAATTCGTCATAGCAACTTGAAAAAATTCCTGCTCAAGGATAACAATGCGTGAATGACTGTTATCTTGGAAGATGTCACGCAATCGATTCCACGCCGCCATAGTTGTGGAGTTGGGTTCCATAATCGTCTGTAAAAGATCCAAGGAGATAGTGTCATAAATTCACTAGAGAACCTTGACATCAAGCATGACCCATAAGTCTGGATCTGCTGCTTTGGTGGGCACAACCGTTGTAAACGTAGACGTCATATAACCCCCCGTAGGAGTAGTGGGAAAGATGATGTGGTGAAGAACTTTATGTGTCATAGTATGAATCTTGAATAATTCTGCCCACGTCCCATATTGGACGTTCTCTGGATCAAGAACAATAGGAAGAACGCTCTTGATGTTACAAACGGTGAGGGCAGAATGAAAAGTGTTCTTATCAGTCATGGTGAATAGAACAAACTTTGGACAAAATTTGTATGGAAGGGGAGGGTCTCGGATTTTCAGAAAACCGAGGGAGGGGTCACGGTATTGTTTCAAGAATTTGAGAAAAAAGTGAGAAGCGGAAGCAAGGAAAAGAACCTAGACTCTTGATACCATAAAAGAATTAATCCCTTGATTATTCTTATTGATGAATGACATATATATACAAGTTATATAGAAAAATCTTTTTCTATATTACCTCTAAATCCTTATTCTATTTGGAGACTACATTTACAATTATGGTAATGTTACACTACTAATTAAGATACACAACTAAGTCTAATATTTACCAACTATACAAGGGATAGGACTGTTGGTCGTGTGGCCTGCTCTGCTGGGCTTCACCGTAATGGGCTTGACCTATTATGTTTAACACTTCTTAAATCTGTTTATTTCGAAAAGTGATTTTTGTCTGAAGTTTTTTCGAAAGGTTGAGCCGATGGTCTATTGGAAACAACCTCTCTACCCCACAAAGGTAGGGGTAAGGTCTGCCTACATCTTACCCTCCCAGTGGGGACAACACAACACAGGGTATGTTGTTGTTTTTCGGAAAGCACTCTTGATTCTTTTACGATCCAGATGTATACATTATATCCATGGATTAACGAAAAATGTGCAAAAGCTCTTAAGAGCAGTAGGTTAAAGATAACCTACTTTGAAGTACCCGGTGTGGATCTGGGGACTGCTTCTGCACTTTCTAGCTTGCACATGGGCTGTTAGGCGCTCGATCAATCAGGCAGTTGTCAATGAATTTTGTGATTGAATGCCACTAGACATAATTTCTCAATATGAGAGCCATTCCAAATAGTGCAAACCAGAATTACTACAATCCTTTTTATGTTTAATTCCCACCCGACGCAAAGAACACTATGCGATTTCTTATCATCTGTCTAAGTCTTGGTTAGAGTTATCGGTCTGACCGAACACCACAAAGCAAAATGTGTTATTTATTGATTTCATTGTTCCTTGACAAAGCAAAACATGTTAAGTCTTTGTAGCTCTTTGAAACTTCACAATGTGAGTTTTTTATCCTTAATATATTGGCCCTCTTGGTCACTCACTGTACATTAACTGGAAATATTATTCGAATTTAGGTACTTGATGTTGAGGAATTCTTAGTCTTTGTAGCTCTTCTAAACTTCTGTATATCAGTTTCTTTTATTAAAAGGAAATATTGCAGCATTTAGTTATGAAGAGTTGTATATAATGGATTATTGAATTATCAATACAAAGAGATTATGCAAGATTGAATACTTGAGTTTGTATTGGTGCTGAGGGTCTTTCGGAAATAACCTCTCTACTCCACAAAGATAGGAGTATGATTTGCGTACATCATACCTTCTCCGGAACCAACTTGTGGGACTATATTGGGTATGTTATTGTATTAAGAGTTTCATTTCTTTTTTTGGGTTTCTCACTTGGTGTCCACGCGTTTTGGTCTGGCTAATCTGGATTCATGCCGGAAAGTCCGACTTCAGTGTCGTGGTAAAGCACTCCTATCAAGGATGATTCTATTTTCAGAGCTCAAATCCGAGAGCTCTGATTAAGAATGAAAGGAACCTTTGGTTATCATTTTTCCTTACAAAACATAACAAGTGGAGTATATCATAACTTATTGACTGAGGGATAATACATAAAGATATCCTACTTGAATCTTACGTAAACGTGTTTGTACATTTATCTCTGTAAACATGATCAAATCATACAAAAATAATTAAACTCATGTATGTTGTGACTATATATTAAATGGCAACACGACTAGGATTAAGCTATTGACCAATATAGAACCATATATACAATGAAAATTATATTTCAAAATTTTAGCTTATACATAAAGGTATGATGGTATATATATTTTAAAATCTTTCGCTTTCACTAATATGAAAGTGAATAAGTTAATGCACACTGGATATTAGATTAAGTGAATTTATTTTTAAAATGAAACTAGTTATTAATCTATATGTCAATTGAAAAAATCTATTTTCAAACAAAAGATCGAAAATTTGCGGCAAAAATACAATAGATAGTAGGTGGAGGGAGGCATCGTATGGGAGGTGGGTGGGTCCTTGTTGACCTTTGGAACTTCACTTGATTGTACAAAAATAAGTCAACAGATCATGGTTAAAAGAGAATGCTAGTAGTGGACTTACACCGGGACCAAAAGTTGTAGTAGAGTTGTAAGTACTCTTTATCATTAATTATAGATTTCAGATTCGAATCCTGAAAATGAAATCACCTTTAGTAAAAAGCGTTTACCCTCTTTAGGTGAAATTTTCCGACGCAAATCTGGATTAGACGAGTTCCAAAATGGACATTGAACTCTAAACACCGAATAAGAAACACAAAAAGGTAATGGATCCATAATTTAAATGATGCAAGCTCTAAGTTGACGGAGTGACTTCCGAAATATATAAAACTTCATCTCTCTTATTTTTTATGGGTTTTTTACCGAACTTGTGAACTCATTATTGAATCCCACACTAATTAATGCACTGGCGGGCAAGACTTGCTTGAGAAGTGATGGTAGTTTAGAAACACAGATTTTGAGATATAATTCACCTTTTATTTGTTACACTTTAATCGTATTTGAGCTACAATATTAGTATTTTATACTTATTACATGTGTTTTCTTGTGTAGGACTTGTTCCCGAATAAACGAGCATGTTTGGATCTTAAATGGAGGTTTTGACACTTTGAAGTCTGAGTAAAAGATCAACGCATAAATCGGGATCAAGTTCGAGGTTAGAGGACTGAGTATGCATGTGAAAAAGGGAAGAAACTAGACAACGTGGCGAGATTGGCTTGGCGCGACGCGCTGAGCAACGCGACCCACGCCGCGCCTGCCCTGTTTTCCTGCAGTTGCGAAAGATCGAAGGCTCTGAATATTTTTCCTGCCGCATCGCCCGGCGCGACGCCTTGCGTTGCGCGATAGACTATTCTTGGCAATTTTCAGTTTTCCAAATTTGTAAGGGTATTTTGGTTCGGGCACTTTCGGGTATTTTATAAATACATGAAAAACACATTTTTGAAGGAACTTTTGACCTAGGGAGCACGGGAGGAACGTAGAAGAGGATTTGACGGACGAATTCATTAATTTCCATCACGATTCGATTCAATACGAAAGTTTGGATCAATCGTCGATTGTAATGTTTTCTACTTCTATTTCTTCTATGTTCTTTTATTCTATTATGGAGAAGTTTTCTTATAGAGGTTTTGATAAGATATGATGTATTGATTGATGTTTTTAGATTCGATTCTTGTTTTATTGTTTGAATTCGTTAATTGAGTTTTGAATTGAATTGCAGAGTTATTTACTATTTTATTTAATCGAAAGAGGAATAGTTTGGTGAATATCTTTGCATTATTTTATTTAATTTTTATAAGTGATTCTTCTAAGTAATCGAAAGAGTTTCTTGAATTATTGGTTGACCAAGAGAGGAAAATACCGAAAGACATTTTCCTTTAGACTAAACGCTTAATGTTTTCTTGCATTCACAGGGCTTTTCTTTAGTCTTGAACTCATGGATAGTAGTTTTACTTGATTGTTGAGATATTCTTGAATGCTTTAATAGTAAGAAGAAGTGTTATGTGAATTATCTTAATATAAATCTGATTTAGCTCTTGATTGAATGATTCTGTTGAGTAATCGGAAGAGACTCTTCAATAATTTATCTAGGGTTATAAACTGACGATATTCGTGAGAAGTCGTCCAAAGATCTATATCTATCTATAGTTTTTTAACATTCTCGGGGCTTGCATTAGTTTAATTTGTGGAATCTGAATAAATAATCGGAAGATGTTTATTAGATTTCTGAGTAAACTAATTATTATTGAATTCGAAAGACCCAATAAAATTTAGAAGAGGATGATAAAACGAACCGGAACTAATTGCTAAAAGTTTGCACATGTCTTGTCTACTACCCTTACTTCTCATATTTATAATAACTTTTACTTTCGTTGTCAATTGTCATTACTTACGTTCTAGTCGATAATCGTGGTTTATAACCACAACAAACTAAAGTTTTAATCACCTGAATAATACTAGGCAAGTTTTTGTTTGAGTAAGTATTTGTACCAATCCATGTGGAGACGATCTAAATACTATACTATCTTTGACTAGGGAAGCGGTTAAATTATATTGTGTTTTGCGCTCGTCACAACAAATTCGATGAATAAAAATATATATAAGTAACAACATTATTAAAGAGATACACACCCTAAACGGGGCGTCAATATTAAGTCGTATTTATTTCACTCAAATTTGAGTTTTTTTACCATGTGTTCTATCTGTTGCTTCAAGAGATATTCATGTTTGTCACATGCCATCAAATTACTAAGTTCAACTTTTGTTCCTGTTTGATGGGTGGATCTTGCGGTCAAGCTCCCGTCTTTCTTTGCACTGGAGGGTCAATCTTCATCCGATTCAAATGAGTTTAAACATATGTACTAACCGGTAAAAAAATACTTAAATAATTAGATCACTTAAAAAGTAATTACAAGTAACTGAATATCATAAATTGATAATTCAAAATGATTACAAGTACCCTATTGTGAATAGTTAAATACATTGACGGTATGTACAAGAAAATATTATATACTGTCAATATATAACTTAAATCCTATTCGAATTAACTATTAAGACAACCCAGAATCAGTCCTTGAAAAAAATGTGCCCTCGATCTTGGATGTTCTTTATTTCCCGTTCGAATTGGGTTCTATGAAAGCTCTAAATTTTACGAAGATGGAAAAAACTTGTGATTTTTTCGCAATTGGAAACGTCCATAAAAATTTAGAGTAATCATCCAAGAATAAAACATAATATCGATGACCCATAGAACTGAGAACCGGAAATGTCCATAAATCGCTATGAATAATGTCAAATGACATTGAAATATTAGAATTCGAAGCTACAAATGGTAACTTAATAATTTTCCCTAAAGAACAAGATTGACAATTTGGAGTACTACGCGTACCCTTATAAGAAATAAACTTATTCTTATCTACAACAAATAAAATTGACGACCCTGAAAGACCTAGACGAGCATGTCACAAGGAATGAGCAAGAGCTGCAAAAGTGGATGACCTAGTTTGACGCGAGATGCTGAGACTCGGTGTGATTGGATAAAGACCCCCTACTGTCACACCTCATGAGAGGACTCCCCGTCTTGAAATCATTCACAGAAAACCCAAATGGATCAAAATCAATAGAAACCCAATTATCAGTGGTGAATTTACGGACGAACACCAAATTTTTAATCAATTTTGGGGCATGAAGGGTATTTTTCAGGACAAGTGATGGATGAGGAGGGGACGAAGTTTTATTACCATAACCCTTAATTGGAATAGAATTGTCATTATCAACAATTATACCACGATTACTGCTCAAATTGGAATAAGACGAGAGAGTACCTTGGTCGGATGTCATGTGGGTAGTGGCACTTGTGTCCATGTACCAATTAGGGTCCGGTTGAGTCAAGCCAAGCGTGTGCATCACTGCTTCAATGTCGGTTTGAGTGGGGCCCATTGCGTGGTGGGCCTGAGGGGGGCGAGGTTCAAGTATACCGAATTGCTGGGGCTGCCCATACGCTGGTCTGAACCCTGAAGTCTGACATGGGAAGAAGCTGGATCGCGACGCTTGCACGGGCTAAGACTGAGACTGAGGCGTCGCGGCGCTGTAAGGTTGAGTTGCGGCGCTGGGACCCACTGCTACTGTCCAGGGGCCCACTGAGGGTCCCATACCTCCTGCTGTTGCTGATGGTTGCCCCGTTGTTACCGCCGCGATTCTTGCCATTATTCTTCCGATTTTGACCCTTCTTACCACCCCGTTGTTGTAATTTTGGGTCACGTTGACTTGATTGGAATGGAAAAAATTGGAAGCAATCATCATGACGACGGGGGTTACTCCGATCGATGCCCTTTTAGCCAAACCCGCTTCTTTCAAAGTGAGCATGAAGCGGGCTTGATAGAACTCCGACAGGGGTTACTTTGACTAATAACGGAAGCAACCCTTGTATAGGCCTCGGATAGACCGACAACCATCTGAAGAACTAGACGACTATTAGAAACAGGAGAACCCACGTTGCGAAGTTGGTCTGCCAAGTCCTTGAGGCGTTTGCAATAAGAAGAAACGTTTTGAAAATTCGCCATAGCAACTTGAGAAAATTCCTGCTCAAGGATAACAATGCGAGAATGACTGTTATCTTGGAAGATGTCACACAATCGATTCCACACCGCCATAGCTTTGGAGTTGGGTTTCTTAATCTTCTGTAAAAGACTCAAGGAGATAGTGGCATAAATCCACTGGAGAACCTTGGCATCAAGCATGGCCCATAGGTCTGGATCTGCTGCTTTGGTGGGCACAACCGTTGTAGACGTAGAAGTCATATCACCCCCCGTAGGAGTAGTGGGAAGGATGATGTGGTGATGAACTTTATGTTCCATAGCATGAATCTTGAATAATTCTGCCCACGTCTCATATTGGACGTTCTCTAGATCAAGGACAATAGGAAGAACACTCTTGATGTTAGAAACGGTGAGGACAGAATGAAAAATGTTCTTATCAGTCATGGTGAATAGAACAAATTTTGGATAAGATTTATAGGGAAGGGGAGGGTCTCGAATTTTCAGAAAACCGAGGGAGGGGTCACGATATTGTTTCAAGAATTTGAGAAAGAAGTGAGAAGCGGAAGCCAAGAAAAGAACCTAGACTCTTGATACCATGAAAGAATTAATCCCCTGATTATTCTTATTGATGAAAGACGTATATATACAAGTTACAATAGGAGAATCATATTCCTACTTTACATCTAAATCTCTATTATATAAGGAGACTAACTTTACAATTATGATAATATTACAATAATAATTAAGGTACAAGACTAATTATGGATATATACAAATATGCAAGCTGCCGTGTACTGTACACGTGATGGGCTTGAGGCCCATAGCTGACATGTACTGTACACGTGATGGGCTTGAAGCCCATATACTTTAACAGAGTCAAATAAATATTTTAACGTAAAATTGTTATTAAATATAAAAATATATCATACTATCATTTTTTGCTGACTAGCAAAAAAAGAGTAATGTGACATAAATTAGAACAGAGGGGAGTACCGATCTTAATGTTTGTAACTTTTAGCATAAGAGTTATCAACGAGGTAGGTGATAGATACTTATAGCAATCAAATTAAGATTAACGACATACGAGGATCAAATAAAGGAAGTATATATCTTCTCCAAAATTTAAACTATGATATTTGGAGTTTCGAAACCCAATGATACTGTAAATTTGACAAAGGATTTAAGCTATGTAAATTAATAATATTTAATATATATTACAATGATCGATATAATTTAAATTTTAGCATGTGATGATATGTTAGTTATCATTTTTATCTTATACAAACGTGTATGTTCAATTCTCTCTTTAACATTTGTTAGGTAGTGTTTTACTTTCAATGTAAAATTTTGTGGCGCGAATTCAAATTTAATCGGGCTCTAATATGAATATCTAATCCGAATAGGAAATAAAAAATCTTTTAAACCACGATCAGATCATACAACTATAACGTCATATGTGACTAAAGTAAAAGGCAGCACGATTAGGATTAGACTATTGACTACTATATCTAGAACCATATGTAAAATGAAAGTGTAGATTTAAAATCTTTACTATACATAAAGCTATTATGGTGCATATTTAAAATTTTAAATCTCTTGCTTTAACTAATGTTGACGGTAAGAATAATAATTAGAATATTTTTCTCAATATTTTTCTTCCATAAATGTGGTTAATATACAACTAAACATGTTATAATTAAGTAAATGATAAGGAGAAGATCATGCCTAATTATCTTTCCAAGATAATGCTAATCTCCCTAATGAATATTTTACATCCTATCATATATAAATAATACTACACTAATTACAATAATAATAATCATTAATAACAATATTAATAATGATTATTTATCACTCCCCCGCAGTCGAAGCGGGAGACAAACGGATGCTGAGACTGTTCCGAAAATCTTCAAATAATACCATCGGAAGACCTTTAGTAAGAATATATGCAATTTGATGGCGCGACTGGACGTGTAGCACCCACACTTGTCCGCGTGAGATTTTTTCACGGACAAAGTGGATATCCAACTCAATATGTTTTTTTGCGTTGATGATTGACTGGATTTCCAGACAGGTAGATGACACTAACATTATCATAATACACCAATGCGACTTTCAGAATCGGGCAGTGGAGCTCAAGAAGAAGATTTCGAAGCCAATATGATTCAGACACAACATTGGCAACACCTCGGTATTATACTTCGACACTGGATCTGAATAACGTGGCCTGTATTTTTGTTGATCAAGAAACCAAGTTATCACCAAGAAATGTACCATAACCTGAGGTGGAGCGCCTGGTGTCGGGCAACCTCCCCAGTCGGCATATGTGTAGGAGACAAGTGCGGACATGGACGATGGGTATAAGTGCAAGCCATATTCAAGAGTACCCTCTATATATCACACAATGCATTTTATAGCATGCATATGATCATCCATCGAATTATGCATGAAAAGGCACACTTGTTGCACAACAGAATAAATATCCGATCTGGTGAAATTTAGATACTACAGGGCCCCTGCGAGGCTGCGGTAAAGTGTCAGATTGGTAAAAGGCTTGCCGGAAGATGCACTCAATTTGAATTTAGTGTTTACCGGAGTTGCTGAGGGTTTACAGGAGGACATGCCATCTCGTTCAACAATCTCTGTTGCATATTTCATTTGGAAGAGAAACAAACCACCTGCATGTCGTGCACCGCTATGCCTAAAAATAGTGTGGCAGTCCGAGGTCATTGCAAATCAGAGTCAAGTTGTGACATGATGGACTTTCGAAGAGCATCTGACGAGGCAGTCAATATAATATCATCCAAATATAAGAAAAACAATATTATTACCCTGACGATAAATAAACATAGAGTGATCGAAACGGCTGTTAAAAACCCAATATGTGAAATAAAATTCGCAAACGACACCATGCCCTGAGAGCTTGCTTTAGCCCATATAATGATTTTTTGAGGAGACACACCTGATTGAGATATTTGGAGTCCATGTATCCCAAAGGTTGGTACATGTACAGTGTTTCATTTAGTTGGTCATGGAGAAAGGAAATTTTGACATCTAATTGATGAAGTGGACATCTCTTAGAGAGATCCAAACTAAGTATTGTTCGGATAGTCACTGGTTTGACCACCGGACTGAAAGTCTCACCTCCATGCCAACACGTATCTTGCCATCACCTACAAGACAGACTTTATGCCGCTCAAAAGTACCATCAGATTTTTCTTTGTGACTGAAAATTCACATAGACCGAATTATATTAGCATGAGGGAGATGGGGTACCAATTCCATGTCATATTTTTAATAAGAACATTAAATTCATCATCCATAGCCATTTTTCAATTTGGGTCATGAAGAGTAGACACATGATTACAGGGTAATGATGATTTTGAGACTTGAGTGTGTAGGCTATATTTGATGTTAGGTTTGACAATGTCGTGTTGACTTCGGGTGATGGGTCGCTGGTACAGAAATGGGACTGGGCTGAGGGGATGATTTGAATTCCTGGAACTAGGCCTGTTTGAAATTGGGCCACTATTTCCGCCAACAGAAATTGGACCCAATGACGGTAACACTGGCCCAGTTTGCTGGGTAGTGTGGTCCCAATTTTCGGCTTCTGCTCCGTGGCCTAGCTCACCCACATGATTTAGGATGGACAAAATAGTGTTATGGGACGTTGTTGGGCCACTGTTTCGGGGATGAAATCGAGACAGTGGGCCGTGAAAATTGTTGGGCCAAATACGGGGATATACCATCATCTAGAAAATCATAGGTAGGTGGTCTGGACTCATGGATTTTGGCAAATGAGAAATTTGTTTCATCAAAGATGACGTGACGACTTATAATGATTTTATTGGAAGATAGGTCGTAACACTTGTAACCTCTATGATTGGAAGGATAACCCAAAAAATACAAGAAGTAGACCGATGTTGAAGTTTGTTGATTGTGATAGATGGAAAAAGTGGATAGCACAAGCACCCGAACACCCGTAAATGATAATAAGAAGGATCCCGTAGGTATATGACCTTTAGTGAAGTTTGATAGGACAAGTTTTTGTGAGGAAGTATGTTCAATAAATATGTGGTCATTTGTAGTTCATGATGCCAATACGATGGGGGTTAAGTTGCACGGGCAAGGAATGTTCTAACAATGTTATTTATGGTTCGTATTTTTCGTTTTGTCTTCCCGTTTTGTGAAGATGTATGGGGACATGAAAGACGAAAGTTTAAACCATTGAGTTGCAGAAATTCCAAAAATACCTATTATCAAACTCCCTCCCATTACCACATTGAATATTTTTGATATCTCATTCAAATTGATTTCGTATGAATGCTCTAAATTTAATAAATGTGAAAAAAACTTGTGATTTTTTTGACAAAGAAAACGTCCACAAAAAATTAGAGTAATCATCTAAAATAAGTAAATAATATCTATGGACCGAAGAGCTCAAAACGGGAGAAGTCCAATTATCACAATGAATAATATCAAATGGCATAAGTGTGGATGAATTTGAGGAAACAAACGACAATTGAACATGTTTACCAAGTGGGCATGAATGACACTTATTCAAAGTTCGTGTTTGAGTACATGAAAAAATATATTTTATTTCATGGAGTCTAAAATAGGAGCTCCCGGATGACCCAACCATTCATGCCATAATAAAGATGTTAAAGCTGCAAAAGTAGATGGTAACTTGGATCATTGAATGAGTGAGGTGACTGTATAAAGCTCCCCTTGGCTATCACATCTCATTAGAAGCGTCCCCGTCTGAAAATCTTTCACGAAAAATCTAAGTCAAAAGCAACAGACACCCAATTATCAGTAGTAAACTTTCTAACAGATACTAAGTTTTTGATTAATTATGGAGCATGAAGAATATTTTTTAAGGTTAGTGGTCTGTTTGGTGGGGACAATTTAGTAGAACCATAACCTTGAATTGGAATAGAATGACCATTTTTTTTATAATTATACCATTATTTTTGCTCAAATTAAAATAGGGCGAGAGATTACCTTGGGAGGGCGTCATGTGAGACATCCGCTTTGGAGTCCATATACCAATTTGCGTCGAGTGGATTAAGTCCAAGAGTGTGCATGGCGGACTCAATATTTGTTGGGTGGGCCATTGTCGAATGGGCCTCCGACCACTGGGTCGATAGTGGCCCATTATTGCCTGAAATGTTGTTGCTTCTCGGCCCAACGTTGGAAGGCCCATAAAAATTCTGGAAATTGCCAGTGGACTGGCCAGTGGGTCTGGGAACTGGCCTGAGAAGAAGAAAAATGTGACCCCGATCAAGGATGTATGCCTCAATTGTAATAGGAAGGAGCATTGAAAGAAGGACTGCACTGCTCCAGGAAGAGGAAAGGCACCAGGTGCTCCTGCCTCTAGGTATGTACGTCATTGAAATAAATGTATCTATAAACAACTATCATTCCTGGGTATTGGATACCGCTTGTGGCTCACACATTTGTACAAATATGTAAGGGCTAACTGACAGCAAGAAGGTTGGACCAAAATAGGTGGACCTACGCGTTGGAAATGGAGCACGAGTAGATGCTGAGCGCGTAGGAACTTATAGATTAAATTTGCCTTCTGGCCATTGTTTAGTGTTGAATGATTATTTTTATGTACCCTCGTTAACGAGGAATATCATTTCTATTCCAGTTTTGGACATGGAGGGTTTTTCCTCATATATATTTAATGGCAGTCAAGTATTGTTTTTTGATATTGTTATATATGGAATTGTGTCTCTTTTGGATGAATTATATACATAAACTATAGTCGAGAAATATTCAATGTACAAAACAAACGAGCTAAGACAAGTAATAGAAACTCTACCTACATATGACATTGTAGACTTGGTCATATCAATCAAACAAAGATAACAATGTTAAGGAAACTTGACTACCTCGAACCATTTGACTTGGAGTCTTATGGTAAACGTGAATCCTGTTTGAAGGGTAAGATGAACAACAAGCCCATTTCTAGGAAAGGTATGCGAGCCAATGAGGTGTTTGAGTTGGTACATACTGACGTATGTAGACTATTTTCGACTTAAGCTAGAGGAGGTTTCCCTTACTTCATTACTTTTACTGACGACTTGAAAAGGTATGGATATGTGTATCTTATGAAACACAAATCGAGGCCTTCAAAAAGTTCAAGAAGTACAAGTCTGAAGTGGAGAAACAACTAGCAAAATGTATCAAGACTCTTCGATCTGATCGATGAGGTGAATACTTAAGCAAATATTTTCTAGATTACTTAAAGCTATACGGAGTCCATTCAGAATGGACACCTTTTGGAACACCACAGATGAATGGTGTTGCCGAAAGGATAAACCGAACCCTATTGGATATGGTTCGATCCATGATGAGCTTCTATGCTCTACCAACATACCTTTGGGGACATGCTACACAAACCTCAATATACGTTCTGAACAAGGTTGCTTCCAAATCAGTAGAAAAGACACCATATTAAATATGGTGTGGCAAGAAGCCATCTCTTAAACATATGAGATCTTGGGGGTGCCCTGCATATGTTAAGAAGATGCTCACTGATAAGTTGGAATCCAAAAGTGAGAAATGTTACTTCGTGGGTTATCCAAAGGAAACTAAGAGATACTACTTCTATCTTTCTGGAGAATATAAGGTAATTGTTTCCAGGAACACAAGTTTCCTTGAAGAAGAATATGTCTACAAAGAACAGGGTTACACAGAGATAGAACTTGAAGAAATTCAAGAACCACGAGATAACATAGAGGTTGAATCATTGCCGAATAACCAAGGCAATAATTTAGTGGGAGAGTTTGGCGAAGAATGGGTACTTCGAGTACGCCCTTCGTCCAGTGGGAGTGTTGCGAGGAACAATGCTGAAATCACAAGATCCTCATACGCAGCCCTTGGGTGAAAAATGCAATTGTCGCACCTCCTCCCATTCAGGAAAGAAATAAAAATGATATTCCTGAAAGCTCTCGAGTTGGTGGATTAACCAACATACAAGAACCCTATCACAGTTAGAACATATCAAGCACTGAACTGTAAGACAATCAACTCCGTAGGTCCAATAGGACTCATCGTCCTCCTAAAAGACTAAATCTACTTGTGAAAAACACAGTGAGATAGATATTCCCAATGACGATGAGCCTACAACCTATAGCGAAGCAATGCTGGACATTGATTCGAAGAGGTGGCAAGAAGCTATGAAATTCGAGATGGAATCTATGTACGTCAATCAAGTGTGGAACTTGGTTGATTTGCCAAGTGGGGCTAAACTCATAGGATGCAAATGAGTCTTCAAGAAGAAGATTGATACATTTGGCAAGGTACAGACTTATAAAGCAAGGCTGTTGGCTAAAGGTTATAATCAACAGCCTGGGGTCGATTATGATGAAACTTTTTCGCATGTTCCTAAGATTAAGTCCATTCGGATTTTGCTTGCGATAGCTGCATATTATGACTATGACATTTGGCAGATGGACGTCAAAACCACTTTCCTCAATGGTAATCTAATTGAGGAAGTGTATATAAAACAACCCGAGGGTTTTTCATCTGAGTCCAAACCAAATGTTGTATGCAAGTTACAGAAGTCCATTTATGGGCTTAAGCAAGCCTCTAGGAGTTGGAACATTTGCTTTGACAAGGCTATCAAGTCATTTGATTTCGTCAGAAGCAAAGAAGATCCTTGTGTTTATAGTAAACGCAATGATGAGGGTATTGCATTCATTATTATATATATAGACTACATATTGATAATGAGAGATAATAAGACTCTCATGCAGTCAATCAAGGAGTGGTTGTCCAGTACCTTCATGATGAAAGATTTAGGTGAAGCCTGCTACATTATGGGAATTAGGATCTATAGAGATAGACCTAATAGATTGTTGGGGCTATCACAATCAGTCTACATAGAAAAGTGCTTAGACGTTTTTCTATGGAGAATTGCAAGAAAGGCGGTCTACCTATGGGTCAAGACATCAAGTTATCTAAGAAGGATAGTCCTTCTAATGCTATAGAGCTTGAGCGCATGAAGAGGATCCCATATGATTCAGTTATAGGATCGATCATGTATGCCATGACCTGTACTAGGCCAGATGTGGCCTTTACACTTAGTATTACTTGCAAATTCCAGCAGAATCCTGGAGATAAACACTGGAAAGAAGTTAAGAGTATTCGTAAGTATCTTAGACGAACTAAAGATTACTAAGGTCTATGGTGAGAAGAAAAGCTAGTTGCTACTGGGTACACTGATGCTAGCTTCCAGACAGATATTGATGACTTTAAATCTCAGTATGGTTACCCGTTCATTTTCAATGGTGGAGCAGTAAGCTGGAAAAGTTCCAAACAAGCTATTTCTTGATTCGACAAGCTGAAGTGATACATTCTTTGGATCGGAAGCTGGTAAAGAAGTTGTCATGATTTCTGAGTTCATGAAGGAACTAGGGGTAGTTCTGAGTGGCAGTTGTCCAATAACTATTTATTGTGACAACACTGGTGCGATTGCACAGGCTAAGGAACCAAGATCAACAAACAGAAACAAGAATGTACCAATAAAGTACCACATACTCAGGGAGATGGTGGAGACTGAAGAGATTAGATTGGACTATGTTCCCACAGTTGATAATCTAGCTGACCCATTCACTAAACCATTAAGATTAGTTAAGCATAATGGTCATTTTGAGAATATGTGCATTAGATATGTTGGAGATTGGATCTAGACCAAGTGGGAGATTGAAAGTATATTTATGTCCTAGAGATGCGTTTATGGCTCAAAATCCAAGTGTACATGCAAAGACGTCACACAACCCATATGATGCCTGAAAAAGATGCCTGGCGTGAGGCGCCCATGTCCAAGGTCAACTCGTCGCGCCTGTTATGACTGATAAACTGGGATGATTTACTGAAGGCGCTGGAAAACATGCTTGGCGCGGGGCTTCCAGGTTTATATGTCGCACGATGCGCCATCTTTATGCGATGAGATTTTCAATATTAAGGGTATTTTGGTCTGGCCTTGTTTGGATACAATATAAATACAACCCAAAGTCATTTTCTGAGGGGTCGGACGTTTTATCACAGAGGAGGCACGAGCAAGGCAATTTATTCGTAGGGTATATTATTTTTCTTTATTCCTTTCATCTTGTCATAGATTGAACATGAATTATAGTGATTGTAATCCGAATACGAGTAGCTAAACTCTCTAGATTCTGGGGTTGTGGTGTAGCCATGATTGTTAACATGTAAGTACTTAAACCTTAGTAGTTTATTCATATACGATTATTTCGTTGCTTATGTTCTTAATTGTGTGATTGTCTGTGCAACCGATGAGTTCTATTTACTATTTAATATATGTGCTTAGGAAATACATTATTAGATTAGAGAAGAAATAAAGAGAGCGTGATCTGATTATCCCTAAAGTATGGCTAGGATTAGTGGCTAGGATAGAAATATATCTTGGCACCGTATTCAATTAGTTACCATGGATGAATTACATTCTTAAAAGGTTAATTCCATAGGAATATAGGTAGCAATCTATTTTGAATCGGCTGGTAGTAGTTCAAGAGAATGTTACACGATTAATAATCTAGTTAATTAGAAATGGTGAATAAATATGCTAGGTTAGCTACTTAAACGATACAATAGGATTGGGGAGCCAACCACGACCCTGGAATACTCATCTCTTTCATACTTGCATGATTAGTAGTAACTGTGAAGTCTTTTACGATCGTTGATCATAAGTCTCTGCGGGTTCGACATCCTACTTTTACAAGTCTTTATACTACTTGGCGATCACGTACGCTTGTGTATGTGTTTAGGAGCAATACGATTTTGGTGACATTGTCGGGGACTTAGAAATTAACAATTTTATTAGAATAATCTATTACTACTTTAGTTATCCAATTATTGACGTCTTGATATTAAATTTTATTGAACGCAGGTAGTATAATCAAATGTGAAAGTCTGCCAGTCAAAACAATCTTGCAGACTTCCACCCTGACCCTAAATGGTTTCTCCACCAGCATAAGAGGACAATTAATTTTCAGGAAAATCAAGAAGCTATTGTTATGGTACCTAAAGAAATGGCAGCTAATGCACCACCAACGACAGTTCAAGAGATGGTTGTACCCCTCGTAGGTAATGTCACTTCAAGCATTGTAAAACCTATCATCGAGGGACACTTTAAGCTGAAGCACCCTATGATTCAACTACTTCACTCCCGTGGGTAGTTCACTGATTTACCGCACGAGGATCCTCAACAACACATCCAAACCTTTTTAAAAATTGTCAATACTTATGTGACCACCAGGGTCACTGTTGACTATGTAAGGTTGACGTTGTTCCAATTCTATCTATTTGGGGATGCCAAGAAGTGGTTACATGCAAAACCAACAAATTCCATCACCTTCTAGAATGATCTAGCAAGGAAATTTTTCACTAAATTCTTTCCATCTGGAAAGACAGCGAGACTTAAAAGGGAAATTATGTCATTCAGGAAGAAACCTGGACAAGGGTTATATCAGGCATGAGAGAGGTTCAAAGCGTTGCTCAGAGATCGTCCCCATCATCATCAATCAAATGAAGTTATGACACACACCTTTATTAAGAGCTGGATTACCATGAAAAAGTATTGCTACATACTACAACTAGATAGATGGCAAGCTCTTAATCCGAGCTATAATGAGTTGTTCGACTTATTTAACAAGTTTTCTCAGAGAAACTCTGAGTGGCAGGGTTATCACATGTACAATGTTGTCAAGAAGACTCTGGGAGCACTGGATGTAGATTCATACACAAGCATGAAAACACAGATTGAGCTTACATGTAAGGAATTCAAGGACTTCATAATGGGAAAAACTCAGTCACAGGTGCAAGCAGTGCATCAAGCCTAGGTGTTTTGTGAAGTGTGCGGCGAAGGGCACACTAGCGATATGTGTCTAGCAAATTCAGAGTCTGTTGTTTTCATGGGTAATGTAGCCAAAGGCCAAGATAATCAGAATGTATATCAAAACTCGTACAACCCATCATGGAAGAATCACCCAAATTTCTCTTGGGGTGACAATCAAGGTGGAAGTTACCAGAATAGGGCACAAAGGTAATATCAATAAACTCAAATTCATGTTAGTAGAGCGTACAAGGAATTGCAGAATCCATATAAGCTAAGGCGGCAAGGTATGTAGGGCTTATTCCTTCTTTTTGGCATATTTTTGATAAAGAACATAAATGAAATGAAATGTCCTTTAAAACGAATCCTATTGTCGATAACTTGAGCTACCATGTCTTCCCATTTCATTAGCACGTATGATTCTTGTTTGTCCTTTGTCGGGAGTACTTTCCGCACTTTGTAGCATTTCTCTTATCTTGACATAGTATGCCTCCTTATTGGATTTCTGAAAGCTAGAAAGGGTATATTTTATCTCTTCTTATTGAGTCATATGGAAAGGTACAATG
Source organism: Przewalskia tangutica (assembly GCA_029844215.1). NCBI lineage: Eukaryota > Viridiplantae > Streptophyta > Magnoliopsida > Solanales > Solanaceae > Przewalskia > Przewalskia tangutica. Next base: position 55,975,254 of record CM056740.1, read on the forward strand.
ATATGTTATCCTCATAAGGATATTCATGTGTAACGACCTTACATCACTTCGACAAGGGTATTCTATGTTCTTCGGACGGTTCTTATGTATGTATATGGATTATGTATCTATGATGTCCATAGAGGTCTATGGTGTTATATACCTACCACTGATCAGTTGGTTGCGATATTGATGATATTTTCCACAGAGGCCTATGACGTTATACACGCGATATATTATATAGGGGACATTGCCCACACAGGCCTACAACATTATACATGCGATTATATCTCATTTCGTGCAGTATGGTCCGTAATGACACTTCTGAGTAACAGGTTGTTCCATTTGGTTTCCCTTGCACATTGATGTTTACATTTATGTTTTATGATGTCTTACATATTCAGTACATTCTTTCATACTGACATTCCCTTTATTGGGGCGCTGTGTTTCATGCATGCATATGTAGACGATTAGACACACCTCCTCAGTAGGCTATATGGTTCAGCTGTTGGTCATCGCACTCCACTTTGTCGAAGTCGTTGTACATAGTCGGTAGGCTATGTCAATTATGTTTATAGTTATTTGGGTATGGCGGGCCCCTGTCCCGAACTGATGACATGTTGTATTACTCCTAGAGGCTTGCACACTAGTGGTTGGTGTACCATTGTTGGTATGGCCTTGTCGGCCTTCTGTTGTAGTTGACTGTGGCCTTGTCGGCCTTATTATATACTCCATCAGTTTCAATTTATGTGAACCTTTTTGGAGTAACAAGGGTCAAACTTTATAACTGTGATATAGATTTTTCAAGTTTGTAAAAATAAAATTTATATATTTAGAAACTACATTAAAAATACTATAAGTTATGATAATTTATAATTCAAATAATTTAGAAAAAATGTAAGAAAACATGATCAAAGAACCACCTCAGAGACTCACCAAATAGTAAAAGGTTCACATAAATTAAAACAGAGGGAATATATGTTTTGGCTAGATGTCTACTGTTACATGTTGTTTGATTTAGACTTCTTTTGTGATTATCATTCTGAGGCCTTGTCGGCCTAGACGGTTATATGTTAAGGTTATGACATACATGTGGTACGCTCGGGCCGTTCAGGCACCGGGTGCCGACCATGCCCCCAAGATTGTGGTGTGATAGCTATGTAGGTTACGTGGTATATATGAAAGACTAAAATGATCATGTTATCCAAACATTAAGGACTATTTCGGCTACTTAGTATATATGAAGGACTAAAATAGTCCAACTCCCATAAATTAGGATCATTTTGATGATTTTCTCTCTTTTGGGTTGGCTTATTCCATAATAACGCAAAAATAGAAGAGTTATCTCTCTAAATACCTTTAATTGAGCTAATTTTAAAACTCTCTGATCACTAATAAGACGCTAAAGACTTCCAAGAAAAAGAGGGTAAGCTTAATATGTGCTTGTCCATCGTTTTCTCTTTTGTTAATTAGTTTTCTTCGTTATTAGAATGCTATCAGTAATTTCATTTACACTCTGTTCATACTTGTCACTCGATTTTAGGTTTACGCAAATTTTGGGGATTTAATTAATGCTACTGCGCTTATTTCTGTTCATGAATTTGTTGGATGAGATGACCGATTTTAATTAATGGGCATTTGGACATAAGAATCGTGAAATTTGAAAAAATGTAGCACTTCTTCTGTTTTATGTGATACAGCTCGAATTTCGAGAGTCAATCTTGACCAGTGTCATGGTATTTTGTTATCATCTTGTCTTTTGTTTATAACCGTTGGGTTAATCCATAACGCAAAACCAGAAGAGTAATCTTGCTAAGTACCTCTAATTCAGGCACAACCAAGAAAAAGAGAGGCTAATTTCGTCTTAAAAAGTAAGTGTAATATGTGCTTCTGCTTATCGCTTTCTCTTTTGTTTTTCTGTCATTTCTTTCTATTTAATTTTGGAACATGTTAATTTAGTTTTCTTGTTTATTAGCATGCATTCAGTAATTTCGTTTTGGTGTTGAAATACACTCAGTTTATACATTTTAAGGTTACGCAAATTTAGGGGATTAAAGCTACTGAGCTTTTTTCGTTAAAATCTCACTACTGAGCTGTTTAACTGTTAAATTGACTGATTATCGGACCCTTTAAGATCCTCTTACAGTTGGGCTTGCTTATTTGACAGTGTGAATTATTCCTCATTTTTTTCATCCTTGTTTATGTTTTACAGACAATTATTGGCGAAATTTGCTCTATGATTAGGGATGGCAATAGGGCGGGCGGGGAAGTGAAGGGAAATCCTTGACCCGCTCAAATTTTAACCCACCCTGCACTACCCAGTTTAGAAATTGTCCCAAAATTTTGCCCTGCCTTACCACATTTATGTTTTATTTTATTTTTCATATTGCAATATGCTGTTCAATTTTTTTTACTGAAACAGTTAAAATTGATATGTCAATAAAAGTTGTCTATGTCTCTATATCAGTTTAATGAATCCGAAAACCAGTTCGGATTCATGCCGGGTCGATCGACTACTGAAGCTATTCATCTTGCTAGGAGATTAGTGAAGCAGTATAGAGACAAGAAGAGAGACTTACACATGGTGTTTATTGACATGGAGAAGGCGTATGATAAAGTCTCTCGGGAGGTCCTTTGGAGATGTTTGGAGTCTAAAGGTGTGCATGTGGCCTACATCAGGGCAATCAAGTACATGTATGACAGTGCCAAAATTCGGGTTAGGACAGTGGGAGGTGATTCAGAACACTTTTCGGTCGTGATGGATGAATTGACGCAACATATTTAGGAGGAGGTATCGTGGTGTATCTTATTAGCAACCGATATAGTTTTGATTGACGAGACGCATAGTGGTGTTAACGATAGGCTGATAGTTTGGAGAACGACCTTAAAATCTAAGGATTTTAGGTTGATCATGACTAAGATGGAGTACATAGAGTGCAAGTTCAGTGACGTGATGCAAGAGACAAATGTGGAAGTAAAGATTGAGGCACAAGTTATACCTAAAAGAGGGAGTTTCAAGTATTTTGGGTCTATTGGAGCAGGGTGAATGAAATGAAGGCTCGCCTCTGAGGTACTTTACGATAAGAAGGTGGCGCCTAGGCTGAAAGGTAAGTTTTACAGAGTGGTGGTTAGACCAACATTGTTGTTTGGGACAGAGTGCTGGTCAGTCAAGAACGTTCACATTTAGAAGATGAAGGTAGCGAAGATGCAGATGCTTAGATAGATGTGTGGTCATACTAGGAGAGATATGATTATGAATGAAGATATTCGGGACAAGGTCGGAGTGGCCTCCGGGGAAGACAAGATGAGGGAAGCGAGACTGAGATGGTTCGGGCATGTGAAGAGGAGATGTGAGGATGCGCCAGTTAGGAGGTGTGAAAGATTGGCAGTTAGGAGGTGTGAAAGATTGGCGGTCACAGGAGGTAGGAGAGGTAGAGGTAGGTCGAAAAAGAACTAGGTGAGGTGATTAGACAGGATATGACCCAGTTCCAGCTGACTGAGGACATGACCTTAGATAAGAAGACCTGGAGGTTGAGGATTAGAATAGAAGATTAGTAGGTATTTTGAGTTTATCGCGTTGTGTGTGCGAGAGGTGGGGTGCTAGCCTTGTGTCATTTATTTTGTCTCTTGATTTTTTTGTTGTCTTATTTTTCCTGCAATCCTGCATTACATTTCTCTTGAGCCGAGGGTCTATTAGAAATAACATTTCTATCTTGCAAAGGTTGAGGTAAGGTCTGCGTACATCCTAGCTTCCCCAGACCTCACTTGTGGACTACACTGGGTATATTGTTGTTGTAATTTTTATTAATGTTGTATGGTCTAAAATATTAAATGAAAAGTGTATGGGGAGACAATTGTTGCCACATTTTGTGCTATTTTCGATTTAGATCGTAGAGGTAACTCAATGTATACTTGGTATTTGCTCAAGTATGTTGTTCATCTTTATCCTGCTTCATTTACGTATGGTGCAGTTGAGGAAGTTTAACAGTTAACATTGCAAAAAATATTCACAGGGACATATCTTGGAGGTAACTATAAACTATGTGTATATCTTTGTTTTCTTCTTGAGGAAGTTTAACAGTTAACAGTGCAAAAAATATTCTCATGGACATATTGTGGAGGTAACTATGTGTATATCTTTGTTTTCTTCTTACTCTTCTTTGGTCTGTTGTGGTATGTAGTAATTATCAAGTAACAGCAACAAACTACTATGCTGAAAAAATTGACTGATTATCAGATTCTTTCTTCTCCTGGTTCTCGTTTCTGTTCATGAATCGTGGACTGATTTTAATTAGAACACACCCCTTTAAGATCCTCTTACAGTTGGGGCTTGCTTATGATTCTTTTGGAGAGTCCTCATTTTTTTCATCCTTGTTTATTTTTACAGACATTTACTGCGAAATTTTGTTGTATGATGATGGATCCAAAGGGGAAAACGCATTGTTGTCCCGATGTACTTAGCAACCTCCCTGAGAATATAATTGATGATATTCTTATGCGTGTGCCGTTCCGAGATGCTGTGTGCACAAGCATTTTGTCAAAGAAGTGGAGATATAACTGGTGTAGACTTCCGCAGTTGACACTTGATTATGACCTTTGGAAATCTGAAAAGGATATAAGATACATTACACATGATAAAACAGTTTGGAGAACTACTAAGGATTTAGCATACCTTACAAGTAACTTTGCAATGATTTGCCACAACATTATGACCCTTCATGTGGGATCAATTACAAAGTTTACCCTTTGCATTCAGTATTTGAAAAGTTGCCCTAGTATTGACAACTTATTATCTTTCCTCTCTAAGAAAGGCATTCAGCATCTAGTTCTTAGACTTCCGAGCAGATCAGTGAACCAATGCGAATTGCCTTCTTCATTTTTCACATGTTTGCAGTTGAGGCATCTGTCTCTCCAAAATTGTTTATTACTTCCCCCACCAGCCTTCAAAGGGTTTGATAGGTTAATTAGCCTCGAACTATATGATGTTACGATTTCTTCTAAGTTGCTTGAAAGTTTAATCTCTCATTGCCTGTTGCTTGAGCAATTGGTGTTGAAGATCTCGAATACTTTAAGTGACATCGTTGAAATTAATGCTCCCATGCTAAGATCTTGTGACTTCACGGGTGATTTGGCAATTATCTGCTTAAAATGTGTCCCTCTTCTGGCAAAACTTTCACTTAGGTATAAGGGCAGAAAGAAATTTAATGTTGCAAAATTTTTTGAGTCTTGTTCTGTTCTGGAGCATCTCCACTTCGATGACATGGTAAATGTTGCTTCATAACTCATTCTATTGCATTTTCTGTAGTTACACGTTATTTGGCCTTCTAGTCATCCTGATTTGGCTTGTTCTTCCTAGGTCTTTTCTAGAAGCCAAGCACATGAAATACCAACAAAGCTTCCCTTTGATCTGATCTGTCTCAAACATCTTTGCATATGTATTTATCCTGGCGGGGATGAGATTTTATGTGCTCTTTGCTTGATAAGAAGCTTCCCAAATTTACAATATCTGGAAATTCAGGTTCTCTTTTCTCTCTCTTTCTTATGTGGTGGCTTTCTTCTTTTTATACTCAAATCATCAATAAGCTTAGATAGTTGAGTTTTGGTATGTCTTTCTTAGATGGAGTTGAATTATATGAATGATAACCCGGCTCTAGAATGTCTTGAAGTGGAAGCCTTTTCAGATGTGACATTTAAACACCTCAGGGAAGTTAAGCTAATAGAAACTAATGGTGGTATCCGGGAGATGCAACTTATCAAGCTTATGTTAGCCAAGTCTCCAGCGCTGGTGAGAATGATAATCAAGCCCAAAAGGTATCTTGTAGAATCTGTAGTAGTCAAAAGACTTGCTGAGCTAACAGAATTTCAGCTTGCATCACCTAAAGCAGAAGTTCTCTTCCTTTCTAAAGATAGAAATGAATGTTGATGTAGTAGTAGTAAAACTTGTGTTTTGCCTAATTGCTATGATACTGAGACAAGCCTAAACATCACTTTTGCTAGTCTGGATGGTTTCTTTAATTTTTTTCTTTACTGTCACGTTACATGTCTGCCTGAAATACAGGAACTGAAGTTGTGGTTGTTTATTTCATCTTTCAAAGTTTGGTTGTGGCCTTTGCTATTTCTTTTTCTTCTTGCTTATATCCGTCAAGCTTGAAGTCTTCTCTCGAATGTGTTATGTCTGTCAGTCAGAGCTATGGAGATTTAATACTACAATACCACTACATTTACTTACATTATTCACTTCGTTTGGTATTTACATATTTACTATATTTCCTTTTTCAAACCTTCTTTGAAAATGTTTTAGGCGAGTAGAAGGTCGTCCGGAAACTTTCTATCTTGTCAAGATAGGGGTAATGTCTGCATACACACGACTCTCTTCAGACCCACTTATGAGATTATACTGGATATGTTGTTGAATCACATATGTCAAAATGTATCGCCCTGGTTAACTGACAAAATTAAAATTTACTATGTCATGCACATATGGTTAAAGTTATTTCTATATTTATCTTTTATCAAATAAAGCAATAGTCACTGCAATAGTCACTACTTGATTGTTAGAAAGGAAGTGAATAGTATCTAAAAAAAAGTGTCGTGAATTAAGAACTCTCTTGTTAACTTTATAATGAATTGTGGCTTAGTGAGCTAGTAAAAAGATTGGGTTCGCGTGTACAAGAAAATGTTTTAAAAGGCAAAATTGGTGGATTTTGCCTCGCTTGGTGCGGGAGATGTTCGTGATGCATTACCAAGTCATGATGTGAGTGGTTGAACTCTGTTGGAAATTTATTAACGTAGAATAAAGTTTATCCCATTATTTATGACTCGAACAATTGGGGACCCGCACATCGGAAACGTCGTTTTCACACACGTGCACACGTTGTACCAATGATCGTAAATTTCCTTAGTGAAAGAGTAATTGGTACGTAAGTAAAATGTTTGAGACATATAATGATGGACGGTTGTTGGCCAAATGACGAGTGTTCCACGTTGGTAAATGAAGGAAGAAGTGTGCGTAGTGTAAAGATTGGAACGGGTCGGAAAAGGATCGCGCAACCTAGAAGGGTCGCGGCTCCACCTAGGGAGCCGGAGCGCCGCGGCGCCGCCGAGGCCGAGGTAGTGACTGTTCGACGGTAGTCCAAAAGTTTGGCTGATTATAGGGAAGTTTTCGAGCATTAAGATGTTAGTTTTTCCTCCATAAATCAGCCATTATTTGGCAACATTACTTGGTGAATGACCATTACTTGGCATTTAAATTGCCACTACATGGGCACTTGAAGAGGTCCCTCTTACTACTATAAATTGAAGCCATTGGATCAATTGTTCAACAATTAAAAAAATTCAGGACTTCTTCCTCTCTAGCAACCTTCAAACACTCAAAGTTCTTCTCTAGAAACACTTGAGTTTTCTTTGCTCATTTGTTAGTTGTTGTTTTATCTCCCATTAACGTATAAAGATATATATACGGGACAATCTTGTCTTAAAGACAGAGTGTCATCACTCGACTCAACGAATTCTCAAAAGCTTGATTTTATTCTTGTTTCCAGTTTTGTAATCTTTGTAATATTTACTTACTTCCCGTTCGTTTGCAATTGTTGTACTCACAATTTTAAGACAAGATTTATTGTAAGTGCAAAGAAAGATGACTGGAGGAGAACAATTCGCTTCCGAATCTGCTGCACCCAGTGCCTTCCCCACTGCTGCACAAGGCTCACACAACGCCTTTCCTGCTGCTCAAGGGAACGTTACAGTTCCTCCACCCTCTAAATTCCACCATGAACGCCCAGAGAAGTTCATGGGCTCCAACTTTAAGAGATGGCAACAGAAGATGATGTTGTTTTATCTGTTATGGGAATGACTCATTTCCTAACAGAAGATCCTCCACAAGTTGGAGATGAAATGGACCCTCAGCCAAGTGAAACGGCTGGAGAGGGCCAAAGTATTTATGTCGTTAATGGCATGAAGATGGTTCTTGATGCATGGAGTCACAGTGACTTCATGTGTAAGAATTATATTCTGAACTGTCTGTCTGACCCTCTCTACACGGTGTGTTGACACTCAATTTTGACCCTCTCGCCCAAACATTAACTATAAAATTACACTAATTTTTTCAAAATAATTTTTATAATAATAAAATGCAACAATAAAACATTAATACATGCATGAATAAGCGATTTAATAATGGCACCGCATTTTACGTAGATTACTGAGCATTTTCGAGTCTCACGCCCGCATTCGTTATTTACATTCATAATTCAAGCCATATTCTATTTCCATCAATTCTTAATAATTTTAAATACATAAATGAATAAAGAATTTAATAATGGCGTCGCATCAAGCATTTCCAAATTATATCCACCTTTTTTTTTATATCCAAAGCAATTTCATAAGCAATTGAAACCTCATATTAATTTAATTTAACATCGTAAAATACGCATAATAAATAAGATTTTAATAACGGCATCGCATTATAAAATATTAAGCACTAATTAAATAGCACGCCCGTCTCTATTTTTGTAATAATTTAAACTCCTATTAAACTAATTTTAATCTAATAATAGCATCACATTTATAAAAGCATTAAGCAATCTTTAAAAATCATATCCGCATTTAGCATTTAAGTAATTTAATAATAATTTAAACCCCCATTTATTTACCACTAATTAAATCTAATACTAAAACAAATACACTTAAAACTCTACCCCTTAATTAATTACTCACCAGCCCAACTCTCCCTCATTAAAACCACAGCCCATTATTCGCAGCCCAAATCGCCCAGCCCAACCACCGAAGCCCAAGACCCGCGGCCCACTCATCCCTTCAGTCCTTTTAACCTCCCTCCCCCATCTTCCTTAAACAGACGAACAACCCTAAAAAAAACGCAAGCCAGCCTCTTCCTCCCCTAAAACCCTACGCAAACCATTCAACTTACCATAACTAATCTTACATCAAATAATACCTACAATCAAAACTTACCATAAGAAACTTGTCGAATCAGTACCAATATCTTGCCATAAATGCCCACAAAATCTTACCCAAATTAGTACAAAATCAACACCAAGAATCGAGATCGAATCAGTCCAAAATCGGCATTAAAATTTTACCAAATTTGGAGTTGAATGGAAACAATATAAACCCACCAACAACACATGCAAAGGCATCGGGAATTCAATGAGAATACCCTACTGGAGCATATCAGACAGAGAAAATACTAAAGCCTTCAGCATCCACAGGCATCGATTCACACCCCCTAGCAGCAGTTAATAACTTAATCGGCGAGGGGATGGAAGGAAAATCACAACGAGCACAAAAATAGGAGAAAACCAGTAAACAAAAAAAAACGAGAAGAAAGGCATCGAAAATTTGGTTAAAAAGCATCAAAAGAGTGAGAGCAAAATAAGCGTTAGCTAAGCATAAACCTCAGACCTTCCAAATCGCATCGCATCGCAACTCCGAGTGGATCGACGACTTGATACGCTGCCTCGGTTCGCTGCCCGGAGAAGGTAAATTCAGTGCATTTTGATTTTCTATTCGATTTATACTTTGTGATCTGTTTGATGATGATGTGCTTGCTAAATGAGTTTAGTTTAATTTAATTGTTATTTATACATGTTAAGGGCGTAACCTGACCTTAGAAGGAGTTAGGCAAGCAGAATTGGCCTCGCAAAGGGACTGAATCTTGGCATGCCTGTTAACTCTAAGCCGACTAGAAAAATTAATATGTCTTCCCTGGTTAAATGACCCAGACCATTCATATTAACACCCCTCTAATGTCAACCTGTACTATGCTCACTGGATTTCTTATACATTTTGCATATTTGGAAAAAAAAATATCTTCACCCGGCCCACTGTCATCTCTCTGTTTTCCTTTCTAATACACAGCCTGAGCATGATTGAATACGTCTAAATCTTCCCCTCACGCATCTGAAATGTTGCTCTGAAGTCCACTGTAATGTCTGTTAATACAAATTACTGTTAACGTTCGCAACTGTAATGGACAATGTGTTTAACTGCCGTTCGTCGCGTTGTAATGTTATCTCTTCGCTGTAGTCCAAGAGGTCTTCTAAGTTGCAACAAACAATCTTTAGATTATATGAAGCATGTTTTTGTTACTTGTGTTTTTTTAGAACAGGTACTAAGTCGTTGGGCTTGTTTTATGTTTAATGCCATTTGTGTATGATTTGAAGTATATTTGTTTGGGTTGAACATGTTTAATTAGAATTAATCGCTATTGGTATTCGTAATTATGTTTGTTAATGTGATTAGTTTAATACTAGTATCGGTAGTGTGTTTGTATTTATGGCAGATAATATCTGATCTTACTGTGTCTTGTTAAGATGTTAATATGATGTAGTTGTGTGTATCCATTTAGTTTACTTATTGGGTACCACTGCATATTTGAGTGACCTCTTTTGGTGTTTGTGTGCTGATTTCGGTGTCTCTATGTACTCACAAAAACTATCACCGTGTTTGTATGTTGAATTCGTCCTGAACCTTGTGATATCATCTTTAGGTTTAAATTGGTTTGAATGACCCTAGATCCGTGGAAACAACATATTAAAAAATGGGTAAAACCTTGCATACGCGAACAACTTGGTCTAGTGTAAGGATTGCTTATATATCATCGCTTGGAATTAACCTCTGTGCCAATATTGACTCAAATGTTTGATTCAGGAAAATGTGTATTATCCAGACCCTTCTGTTGTCAGGAACTGAACTTAGTTCATGTTTATTAATTCTAATCTATTCATTTCGTTTGAAATCTGAAAAATAGTTAGTTGGGCTCGCTTCGATTCTGTATTATTTGTTTTACTAAAGCCCAATACGTGAGTGAAATTGAAATTTATTAGCTTAGGGCTGCCATCCTTTTACAGTTATAGTTAAAATTGGGTCATACACATGTTTTACATGGGTATTTTATCTATTGGCATTATTGGTAAGGTTTGGGATATTTTACTAATCCTTATCATCTTTTTTTTACATGAAATGCATCGGAGCGAAAACGAAGAGTCTCATGGCGAGACTCATTACAAACTACAACAAAAGAAGACCCGCATTTGTGTGCATCTTGTTATCCGCATCAGAAATTCCAAATCATGGGCGAAATGACATCGCCATTCCTCGAGTCGTCTTATTATTTCCTACCCCGTCCCCATTTCATTTAGTGTAATTAATTGTCTAACGCTAACATTACATTAGTAGGTTGGAATCATTATTAAGAGGTAGTTGTGACATTAAAACTTGTTTCCCTTTAAGTTAATTATTTAAAACTTGCCATATATAGTTAAGCTATACTAAACCACTTAATAATCCTCACTTGCCGCAACATACCAGCTCACACCAAAATATCACTCGCCCGGTCAATTTGCAGACCGACCTCTAAAATGATCCGTTTACTACATACACATCTCAACCTCCACCTACTTATATCTCCCCACTCAGCCCAAATTGCCAAGCCACCCAATACGAGCAGATGACACGCATCACTAATCCTAACAAACAAAATGGGGCATTAGCACATCCGACCGAAAGCCAACCATTTATTATGCATGTATCCTCTCAAGAGACAGATCAATACAAGGAAGTGGAGCGGCAGACTCGAGCTAGAGCTGATGAAAATGTGGCAAAAGAAATCTGTAGCTTGAAAGAGGCATTCAAAAGCATTCAGATGAACAAGGGGGAGGAAGGGTTAGAATATGAAAACTTATGTATGCACCCCGACGTTGAATTACCTGTGGGGTACAAGGTGCCCAAATTTGACATGTTCGATGGAAAGGGGAATCCTCGAGCTCATCTAAGGTCATATTGCGATAAATTGATTGGGGTTGGGAAAAATCAAGCAATCATCATGAAACTATTCATCAGGAGTCTAACCGGTGAGGCACTAGACTAGTACACAGGCCAAGACCCTCGAAAATGAGACGGTTGGAATGCCATGGCACAAGATTTCATGGATAGATTCAGATTCAACACTGACGATGTCCCGGATAGATTTTATCTTATGAAACTAGAAAAGAAATTCACAGAAGCTTTCAGGGAATACGCCCTGAGGTGGCGGTCAGAAGCAGCAAAGGTCCAACCTCCAATGACAGAGAGCGAAATGACCACCTTGTTCGTGCAGTCGTTAAAAGACGCGACATATTATGAAAGGATGATCAGTGTAATTGGGCGAAGTTTTGCAGAAGTCGTAAGAATGAGCGACTTCGTGGAAGAAGGCATTAAGACAGGCAGGATTACAAACTTGACAGCCCTACAAGCAACTAGCAGAGCGATGCAGTCAGATTCCATAGGAGGTACCTCACAGAGGAGAAGAGATGCATCACCCTCTATCATGGCCATTCAGGAACATAGGCCAGAACAACTTCCAGTGTATCAAAGCTCACCACCTTCTTACTATAACCAAAACACTCAAAATCCACAGTAGTATTATCAGCACTGCGCTACCCCATATCCTGTTTACCATACCCAACCAGCATATCCAAAATACTCACCACAATCACGAACCCGTACACCAAACGGACCCAAACCCCGCATTGATGCAGAGAGAAAACCAACCAGAACCTATACACCTTTAGCCGAACCCATAGCCCAAGTGTATGAGAAGCTGAAAGCCGCAGGAATACTCCAACCAATTCCCAGAAATACCCCCAGGCCTACTTCCCGAGGGCACAATAAAACCAAACATTGCGCATACCACTCCGGTGTCAAGGGACACAACATCGAAAGTTGCTATACACTCAAGGACAGAATAGAGGAGTTAATCAAAGAGGGAGTCATTCAGCTGAAAGATGCTCCTCTCAATGCAAACAATGACCTTCTTCCCGGTTATGAAGATGTCCATGTGAACATGATAGCTAAAGATGAAGAAAACAGTCTGGAAGGGACTATTACGCCACCCCGAAAAGGGAAGAAAATTGAATCATCGACCAACCGCCAGAGAAAAGGAGGTGCTCCTTGCCGGAAATTGTTTAACTGATGAATAAGTCATTTGTTTAGTTGTGTGCTGCAAAGGATGATCCTGCTGAAGACTCAGCCATTGAAGACGCAGAGCAAGAAGACATTTTGAACAAGTGGACTCGTGCCTCTGCCTTGGCCCTCCGAGTCCTAAAATAGTTAGTTTAATATATTTTGCGCTTTGTCTGTAATAAAATGGAGCTACGTTTGACCTGATTTTCTTGGCGGACACGTAGGCGGCCATACCGGCTTCGGTTCCACCTTTAGTGATTTTACCTAATTTCGCTTGTAATGAACTACGTCATGACCTGATTCCCTCATGGGGATACGTAGGGGGCCTAAATCGGCTTCGGTCACACCATTAGGAAGCCTTCCCTTATTTTGAAAATAACAAAAATACACATTGAGACCCACTTTAGGCCAAACGCCCTTTGCATATGCAGAACTGGGACAAGGTAGGGAACCAGGCAGGGGTCATGAGTCCAAACAAGGCACACGTCCGAGCATCAAGAGTCAAAACTACAAAGTCAATGCGAATCAACCCCCCCCCCCCCCCTCAAACTCACAAATTTTCTTTGAGCACAGGTTTTTCATATTAGCAGAAGCAGAAAATACAACAAACGTTCTTCATATTAGCAGAAGCAGAAAGAAGCAGCAGAAGCAAACATACATCAACAATCAAAGTTCAAAACCCGCGACAAAGTCTAGCGCATCAGCTCGGGCATAGAGTCAAATTGCAATCCATGCAGTGCACAAACGCACAACAAAGACATCATGGCAATCCATACGGTTCACAAAAATGCATTACAACAACATCTCAGTAGTTGCAACATTTAGCATGTTCGCCCAAGGACAACATCTCAACATTCACAACACCCCACATATCATACAGGGACGACATCTCTACTCACAGAATTGCATTTCTCATATATTTATATGTTTTAACAGTTATACACTAATTTTTCTCAAGCTTAGCTTGCAGGAGCATTTATTCTATAGGAGCATCAGCAACACAGTCAGACAACGACGTCACATCAGCAACACGTCTAGACAACGAAGTTACATCAACAACACATGACATCATTAGCACAACATGTACAGGCAATGACGTTATCAGCACAACACGTCCAGACAACGACGTCATCAGCACAACACGTCCAGACAACGACACCATCAATCACATCTTCATCACATTACACAAAATCACATTCAAGCTCTATCATTATTTGTCTTAAAATTTATGCACTAATTTTTCTTAAGCTTTAGCTTTCTGGTCCTTAATTTACGAGCGGTTTGGCGTATGCGGGCATGGATGACATCAGCAATCAGCAAATATTCGCAGCATCCAGCAAGTTCGTGCAGAGACTACATCGTGATCGCGGCGTTCAAGAAGCATTCGCGGCGTCCGGCAAGTCTACGCCAATGACGACATCGGCGTTCGCAAGATCCGATGGTCGTGCGCAGGCGACGCGTTCGCAGCGTCCTACATATCATACAGGGACGACATCTCTACTTACAAATTTTTATTTTTTCATATATTCATTATTTTGATTTAATCGCTATGCACATTTTCACAAAATTTTAGCATGCAGGAGCATTAATTCGCAAGAATAGTAGCATCAACACAATGACGTCTTCATCAACATCGTGTTCGAAACGACGCCAAGTCCGAAAATGACGCCAAGTCCGAAAATGACGCCATGTCCGAAAACGACACCAAGTCCGAAAACGACGCCAAGTACGAAAACGACGTCATGTCCGAAAACGACGCCAAGTTCGAAAACGACGCCAAGTCCGAAAACGACGTCAAGTCCGAAAACGACGCCAAGTCCGAAAACAAAGCCAAGTCCGAAAACGACGCCAAGTCGAAAGCGGCCAAGTCAGAAAGCGACGCCAAGTCAGAAACGACGCCAGTTCAGAAACGACGCGTCGGTCAAAGCGACGTCAAGTCCGAAAACGACGTCAAGTCCGAAAAAGACGCCAAGTCCGAAAACAAAGCCAAGTCCAAAAGCGGCGAGTCAGAAAGCGACGTCGGTCGAAACGACGCCAAGTCCGAAAACGACGCCGAGTCCGAAAACGACGTCAAGTCCGAAAAAGACGCCGAGTCCGAAAACGATGTCAAGTCCGAAAATGACGTCAAGTCCGAAAACGACGCCGAGTCCGAAAACGACGCCAAGTCCGAAACGACGCCCGTCCGAAAACGACGCCGAGTCCCAAAATGACGCAGAGTCTGAAACGACGTCCGTACGAAAATGACGCCACGTCCAAAGACGACGTCATCATCACTTTCTCTACTCTCAAAATTGCATTTCTTATTCATGCTTTATTATTCTGTCTTAGCAGTTACGCACTAACTCTTTCTTGAGCTTTAGTATACAGGGGCAGTTGCAGCAAGGACAACATATCCGCATTCACAATCGCAACACGTCCGTGCAATGACGAAATCACTGCATTTGCAGCATCACATCAACACGACAGGCATCACATTTTACAGGATAACATTTCTACTCACACAGTTACATTGCTTATAAATTCATGCGTTATCATTTTGCCGTAACAGTTATGCACTAACCCTTTGCTTAGGTCTTAGCATGCAGGAGCAGGAGCACACCGTGGATTTTCTCTTACAGCGAACCGGGGCAATTTGTTGGGGGGCCAACCTTCCCAGCAAATGGCAGAAGCGGCCTCGAGCGTCGGTCCACTCATCCCACATCACCAATAAACTCAGTATCATCATAAGTCGATACCTGTCACGACCCGACCTCGGGCCCGCGACTGGTGCCCTACCTGGACACCCCTTTCAGGTATACATCAGAGAATAGCAGCGGAACATATAAAACTCATAAATACTTAAACAGTACATATCAACAGGTTAGCCGATAAGGCCACCTTCCGTAAAATATACATGAACCAAAATAAAATAAACCAGTACATTTCGGTTCTTAAAAAGCCAATCCACAATGTGACTACATACCTCTAAGAATAACAACTGTGACGGGACAGGGTCCCGCCATACCCCTGAATATACAACAACCGACCATACCAGGGATAAGCCTCCGGAGTAATGAAGTTTCCCAACAGCTGAACAGTGATCCTAAGAGTGAGGATCAGAAACATGTATACTCTACTGCGGCGTGAGCGACCCTCCAAGGAGGTCGATAACATGTACCAAGTATGTGAAACTAAAAGTACTGTAATGAAATCATAAAGTCTAATATAAAACTGGAGACATGTATGATAACGCAAATAACAGTACATTGTGCCTTACTAACAATGAGAGTAAACAAGAATATACTTTACTGCATAAAAATAGGAGGCTCATGATCAAAGTAGGGTCACCCGCCCGTAGTATCATTAAGCAATCCTACTCCTGGGACTATTTCACCCGCAAGGGTCGTATGGACCCGCATGAGGTAACTTCCTCGCATAGGTCGTATAGACCCGCATGAGGTATTTCTCGTATAGGACTGGTCCGCCCCGCATAGGACTATTTCACCCGCATAAGCCCTACGGACTCGCATGAGGTATTCCTCGCATCATGGGTAGCAAATCCACGGAATATGCAAATGCCACAAACCCGGGGAATGACCCCGTAATGAACAATATATCACTAACACAACCGGCTATCATACATAACATAAGCACTACCGGCTTATCATACATAACATAAGCAAGTTAAGGAATCCCCCTAACTTCTTATTAGTCTTATTCATATACACTCTCATTTTAGTTTACTTAAGGCACTAACATGTCATTATAACAATCCGGAAATTTAACCCAAAGTACTACGTGTTTCTACTCTTTTAAAATGTCTCTTTTTCATATAAAACTTCCAAGATACTAATAACCGTAGTATCAAGTCCCATCTATTTTTCAAGACAAGTCACAATTGTCACGACCCGACCTCGGGTCCGTGACTGGTGCCTTACCCCGGGCACCCTAGTGATACAACATCAGAGAAAAACCAGCGGAAGTAAACTAATAAATATGAAACAATTTAAAATAAGAAACAGGCTAACCCAAAATGGTTACCTTTCGGTAACTATACATAACAAAAGCTGAACAGTTACATCCTTTACAAAACCCAATTTACAACAAGACTACAAACCTCTAAGAGTTTGTACCAACTATGACGGGACAAGGCCCCGTCATACCCCCGAATGTACATGAATCTACAATGACAGGGAATCATACCAAAAGATAAGCCTTCGGAGAAACGGGGCTTCCCAAAAGCAGAACGGTGATCCTAAGATCGAGGGTCAACAACCGATGTACCTCGACCTGCGGTATGAACGCAGGCCCCCGAAAGTCGATGAGGTAACAGTACAGTATGTGGCGAAAATCGTAATGAAATCATAACATTTCCAAACCAAATCCACGGATATGTATGAAAAACCAATTAACGCACGATTGCCACAACATAAATAAGAGTAAACAGGTGTAACGCAACCGGTCTTTTCTAGGCCGCTAATGATCGTAGCAGGGCCATTCGCCCATAGTATCATTATACGAGCCTAATCCTGGACTTCCGTAGTCCGCATAGGTCCCGTGGACCCGCATGAAATCTTGCTCGCGTCGGGGTAGCTAACTGCGGCATTTCTGGACTCTTGTAGTCGCGTGGCCACTAGGACGCATGAGGTATTCCTCGCGACGGTAACACACCCGGAGTGATTCCTGGACTACCGTAGTCCGCATAGGTCATGTGGACCCGCATGAGGTACTCCTCGCATCGGGGGTAGCTAACCCGCGGCAACATAACAAGTCAGGGGGGGTAGGTGATATACACAAGCACAACCAGCTTATCGTAAACGACATAAGCACAACGAGAGAACCCCCTTACCACAACAAAACTCAAGGCGCTAACACCCATAGTAACATAACATGTTTACTTCTCAAACCAACTTACCACACATTCAGACATCATTACAAGGCTTCTACAAACAAGTAAGTAAACCATTCTTTTTATCTTCCTTAAGTCACTATAACTAACTTCCCATAAAGTTAGTATAACACTTAAACTTTATAATAAATCAAAACATTCACATTTGTTTGTAAAACCAAAAGAACTTGTTCTTTTAAAACCAAGTATTAATTTCCTTCCGAATAATGATTCATAACTCTTTTTGAAATATTTCAAGATTCTTAACATTTAGAACTCAAGTCAAAAGACATCAAAGTGAAACCAAATTCAGTTAATACACGTACGTCTACCGTACTATATATTTACAAATATCATGCTCAAGAGGATAGGAAGAATCACATACCTCCTCGGCTAAATCCACTTGCCAAGTCGAATATGCCGCGCGTAGAGTATCAACCTATAATAATCAAATACGTCTATTAACGTCTAGACTTCTTCGTCGAATATTCTAAGCATAAAGTTTCTTATTCTACGGAAAATTGCACAACACTTCCTTTGTTTCTACATACTTTTCCACCTTTTTAAGGCTCGAATTCAATATCCAAACACCACTTTTAAGGCCCAATAATCCAACAATACAAAGGGGATTACACGCCTAATCTTGGACGTGTAAAATTCTGCCCCACAATACATCTTAACTAATTCAATAAGTTTAAGGTAGTATCTTGGCTATAACATGTTCACATATCATCCTTATCCAATCCTTTCAAATCCAAATCGTTATTCCTACATGCAATATACCTAAAAGCAATATTGACAACTACAAGTCCTTTCTTCCTCACATGCAACACAATTTACTTAAAAAGGAGAATGAATTGTTACCTTAGAGTTCACCCAAAAACAGTCCAACAAATCTCACTTGCCCTCTTTCCACAATCACCTCTACAAACCTCCTACAAGCTTGTCAACATATTTCCTTCTTGCTGCCTTTCCTAAATTCCACTAGGCCTTAGTTTTTCCTTGAATTTTTAGAGAGAAGGAAGAGGAAATTTTTTTAGAGAAGGGAGGAAAGTTTTTAGAGAGAAGGGAGAGCTTGAAGAATGACCAAGTCTTCAAGACTTGGCCACTAAATAGGACTTCCTCTGCCAAAAAGGATGGGAGGGACACTTGTCACCCTCACATGGCCTTCACAAAAAAATATCTTCTGATTTTTCCCCCAGTTTTCGCAAAAATCCCGCCTCGGCGCCGCGGCCTGCGGCGGCGCAATAAACCTCCGAGAACTTGATTCCGGTCTTTGCAGCCCTGCATTCGGCGCGGCTGCAACTTCGAGGACTCGATAAATTCGGCGCGCTGCATCCCGGCCGCGGCCAGGCTCTGACGAAAATACTTTTACGCTCATTGAACTTGTAACTTCCATAACTTTCTACTCCGATGTCCTATCGACGAACGGCTTGTTGCGTTGGGAACTAGACTCAACGAACTACATACTAGGCCTTTGAAACACTTAGGAACCCCTAACGCAACTGGACATAAACCGCCTCAAAGTTGACTAAAACCCGTCCGAAACATTCCGTCAACCTATCTTTCTAAAATTTAAATCTTAATTCCTTTCGTACGTTCTCATAAGCATGACCTGAATTACGGGGTGTAACATTAT
Organism: Przewalskia tangutica; assembly: GCA_029844215.1. Taxonomy (NCBI): domain Eukaryota; kingdom Viridiplantae; phylum Streptophyta; class Magnoliopsida; order Solanales; family Solanaceae; genus Przewalskia; species Przewalskia tangutica. Next base: position 55,994,699 of record CM056740.1, read on the forward strand.
CCCCCCCCTTAGAAACATTCATCCCGAATGTTCCTTCTAGGCTTACTCAAATCACAATATCGACATAGACCCTCTTAACTATTCCTCTTGCAAATAAGAACGCTCTACATGGCCACAACAACACTTAAGCATAAATGCCAAATTAAAAACTAACAAGCAGGAAAGTGGGTTACCTAGAGGTGTAGGGAACAAGTGGGGATACTTCTTCATCATGTCCTCTTCTGCTTCCCATGCCATTTCCTCTCTGTTCTCATTCCGCCATAAGACCTTGACGGAAGCCACATCCTTTGTCCGTAGTCGCCTAACCTGACGATCGAGTATCGCTATGGGAATCTCATCATATGATAACCCCTCTGTCACCTGGACATCACAAATCGGGTGCACTCTAGATGGATATCCAATACACTTTCGCAACATAGACACATGAAAAACTGGATGTACTGCCTCCAGGTGGGACGACAGATCCAACTCATAGGCAACCTTGCCTACCCTACGGATAATCTGATAAGGCCCAATGTACCTTGGGCTAAGTTTCTCTTTCTTCCCAAATCTCATCACGCCCTTCATGGGTGATACCTTCAGGAAGACCCAATCATCCACCTCAAACTCCAAGTGTCGACGCCGATGATCTGCATACAACTTCGCCGACTCGGTGACAATAACCGCTCTGGATAAGCTTCACCTTATCCACCGCTCGTGAATCAAGTCCGCCCGACTAATCGAACTTCGCCCACATCAAACCAGCCTACCGGTGACCTGCACTTCCTCCCGTATAAGGCCTCATAAGGCGCCATCTGGATACTAGAATGGTAGCTGTTGTTATACGCAAACTCCACAAGAGGTAAATGATCCTCCCAGCTACCCCTGAAATCAATAACACAGGCCCGCATCATATCCTCAAGTGTCTGGATAGTACGCTCTGCCTGTCCGTCGGTCTGGGGATGAAATGCAGTACTGAGGCTCACCTGCGTCCCTAATCCCTTCTGGAAAGACCTCCAGAAGTTAGCCGTAAACTGGGCTCCTCTGTCCGATATAATAGATATGGGGACCCCATGCAGTCTCACGATCTCTCGGATGTAAAGTCTAGCATAATCCTCTGCCGAAAACGTCGTCCTGACTGGAAGAAAGTGGGCTGATTTCGTCAGCCTGTCGATAATAACCCAGATGGAATCATGCTTCCTCTGAGTGTGAGGTAACCCTGTAATAAAGTCCATATTGATCACCTCCCACTTCCATGTCAGAATCTCTATCATCTGCAACCCACGTGCTTCGGTGCTCGCGTGACCTGCTGACAATTCGGACACTGCGCAACAAACTCTGCAACGTCCCTCTTCAGGCCATCCCACCAATATATACACCTGAGGTCATGGTACATCTTAGTCGACCCCGGATGAATAGAGTAACGAGCACTGTGTGCCTCCCCCAGAATCTGCTGACGAAGTCCTGCTACATCGGGAACACATAACCTGCCCTCAAATATTAGCACCCCATCAGGTGCTACCTCAAATAGAATCTTCTCCTCTCGAAGAGTCGTATCTCGATACCGTACCACAATCGGATCCTCATACTGTCGCCTCTTCACCTCCTCGACGATGGACGACTCGGCAATCTCTCGAACCCGAACCCCACTACTATCAGAACCGACCAAACGAACCCCAAGGCTCGCTAGCTGATGTAACTCGCGGACCATGTCCCTTTTCTCTGGCTGCACATCTGACAGACTACCCATCGATCTGGGACTAAGGGCATCTGCAACTACATTGACCTTCCCTGGGTGGTACAGGATATCGACATCATAATCCTTAAGTAGCTCTAACCACCGTCTCTGCCGCAAGTTCAGCTCCTCGGTGAAGATATCTGGAGGCTCTTGTGGTGCAATGTAAATATCCACATGAACTCCATATAAATAATATCTCCAGATCTTCAAGGCATGAATCACTGCTGCCAATTCTAAGTCATGTGTGGGGTAGTTTTTCTCATGCTTCCTGAGCTGTCGAGATGCGTAAGCTATAACTTTACCGTGCTGCATCAGCACACACCCAATCCCGACACCCGACGCATCACAATAAACCACATATCTGTCTAAACCCTCTGGAAGAGTAAGAACTGGGGCGGTCGTCAATTTCTCCTTCAGCAGCAGGAAGCTCTCCTCACAAGCATCCGTCCACTGAAACATAACTGCTTCGAGTCGGCTAGTCAAGTGCGAAATGGAAGCAAACTTCTCCACAAATCTCGATAATAACATGAGGCCTAAAGCTACGCACTCCGTCGGTGTAGTGGGTGCAGGCAAGTCTTGGCTCGCCGATCTTTCTTGTATCAACCCGAATACCATCGGCCCGATAACATGCCCTAAGAAAGCCAGCCAACCAAAACTCGCATTTCGAGAACTTGGCATACAATCGCGGTCCGAGGACTCGATCGTCGCCAAATGATCTGCGTGCTCGCGCTCAGGCGCGAATAAACCAGATATCATCAATGAATACTATAACGAACATATCCAAGAATGGCTTGAACACGGTTCATCAAATCCATGAATCTTCTTTGGGCGTTGGTCAACCCGAAAGACATCACCCGGAACTCATAGTGCCCATACCGGGTCCTGAATGCAGTCTTTGGGATATCTGCCTCTCTAACTCGCACCTGATGATAACCAGACCGCAGGTCTATCTTGGAGAAACTCCTTGCACCCTGCAACTGGTCAAACAAATCATCAATCCTGGGGAGGGGGTATCTGTTCTAAATAGTTACCTTATTCAGCTGCCTGTAATCAACACACATACGCAGCATCTCATCCTTCTTCTTTACAAATAAAATCGGCGCTCCTCAGGGAGAAACACTAGGTCTGATAAAGCCTTTTCCGGAAATCCTTGGTGGTCCTTGACTCCTCAACTCAAGGCATGCCGTCACGTATGGTGGAATAGATATCGGTAGTGTCGCGACATATCAATGCAAAACTCAATCTCCTCTCGGGAGGATACGATATCGTCGTGCGGGAATACGTGGAAACTCTCGACAACCGGAATCAAGGTCCGTATCGCGACCTCGATGTCGAATACCGAACAATATGGTAGATATACCCTTCGCACCATCCTCCTAGCCTTGAGGTAAGAAATAAACCTACCATCGCGACGCGATATTCCTCCCACTCGATACCGGTTCCCGAACCGGAACCGTACCAATCTCTCTCTACAATCCACATTGGCATAGCAGGACGCTAGCCAATCCATACCCATAATCACATCAAAGTCCGTCATATCCAACTCTATCAAGTCGACTAGGGTTTGACGACTGTATATAGTCACTGGGCAAGTCTTACATACCCGCTCAGCTACCACCGAATCACCTACTGGCGTAGCCACCTCAAAAGGTTTTATGGACTCAGGCTCTATCCCTATTCTACCAGGAATATGAGGAGATATATAGGACAAGGTAGAACCTGGATCTATCAAAACATATACATCACAACATGAAACCAATAATGTACCGCGGCGTCCGTGGCGCCTCCCGGTCTGGCCGGCTGGACATAGCATAAATGCGGTTCTGAGGACCGCTGGAACTAGGACTCTTGCCACGACCTCTGTCGCGACCTGCTGGCCCATGAGTACCTGCCCTCCGGGGCGAGTAATCGTAGGAGATGAAGACCCGGCGAATGACCCTGTAGGCTGAACCCTACCATCTGCGCTGTCTCTGGTCGGACAGTCCCTCGAAATATGACCCTGCTGGCCACAAGTGTAGCAAGGCCCCACATTATTACCACAACTCCCGAAATGGGATCTACCACATCGGCCACACCGAGAGGGGGGTGGTCTCGATCGGGTAGCATCCTCGCTCTTGAAGCTCAAGCCTTAGGGCACGACGCTCACGAATACCACGGGCGTCCGGAAGACGGTGGAGGAGCGCTCTGAACCGGCTGAGGTGCAAATCCGATCTGCTGCTGGGGTCGTCCGCCTTGAAAACTACCAGAGGACCCTGCTGTCCTGGCCCTCTTCTGCTGGTATCTATCAATCCGTCGGCCCCTCCGTTCTTCACACCCAAGTGCATAAGCCTGCATGCGGGCAATGTCCATGCCCGGCTGAAGAGCTACTCCCGAGCAACCCTCTGCTAAGTAATCATCGAGCCCTGTAACATAGCGGTGCACTCTGTCCTCCATGTCGGCCACTAAAGCGGGGACGTACCGAGCCAACGAGTCAAACTCTACGTTGTACTCCTGGACCGTCCGCCCGCTCTGTCTCAACATCAGAAATCTATCGGCCCGAGCTCTCCTCATCTGCGGAGGCAAGAAATGGATAAGAAACGCCTCTGAGAACTCATCCCAAACAGCTGGAAGCGCATGCTCCCCCCGGGACAGTTACCATGAATCAAACGAGTCAACTGCAGTATCACGCAGCCGATGTGAACCCAATACTATCGACTCTGTCTCCGAGGCCTTGATCACTCTCATGATCCGCTGCAACTGTCGGATAAACTCCTGAGGTCATCCTCAGTCCTCGACCCATGGAACTCCGGTGGGCTGCAACTCAAAAAGTCCCGAAGTCTCAAGTTATCAGATCTGGGGTGAACTACGGGTACAACCGGAACCGCTGTCTCGCCTCCCGCCTTGCCACGATCACGGCTAATAATGGGTCATCTCGCGTAGCCCGTATCCTCTGCTCGGTGTATGGCGGAGGCTCGTGCACCGCGGTCTCGATGGCGCTGCCGCTGCTCCGAACTCTTGGGCGGCGTCGTGGAACTTCGCCGTCCAAACATCACTCGGTAAAAGACGGGATCGTGCCTCGTAACCTGTCGTCCTACTAGCGGCTCCTCGCCAGCCTTGCCGCCACGGTCGCGGTTGCCTTGCGTGGAGGCATAACTGATACATAAAAATATGTCAGAGGGAGTTCAACCTATAACACAGCTCTATTGCACGATCTTAGAGTGAAAGAATGGAAACCAATCCTAAATATCATGTAGCCTCCTGATTATAGGTGTGGTGCACAACACGCCGATAATCAAGACTCTACTAGATCATTAAGCAATCCTACTCCTGGGACTATTTCACCCGCAAGGGTCGTATGGACCCGCATTAGGTAACTTCGCCGTAGGCGATGTCCGCGCGTAGGTCGTATAGACCCGCATGAGGTATTCCTCGTATAGGACTGGTCCGCCCCGCATAGGACTATTTTACCCGCATAAGCCCTACGGACTCGCATGAGGTATTCCTCGCATCATGGGTAGCAAATCCACGGAATATGCAAATGCCACAAACCCGGGGAATGACCCCGTAATGAACAATATATCATTAACACAACCAGCTATCATACATAACATAAGCACTACCGGCTTATCATACATAACATAAGCAATTTAAGGAATCCCCCTAACTTCTTATTAGTCTTATTCATATACACTCTCATTTTAGTTTACTTAAGGCACTAACATGTCATTATAACAATCCGGGAATTTAACCCAAAGTATTACGTGCTTCTACTCTTTTAAAATGTCTCTTTTTCATATAAAACTTCCAAGATACTAATAATCGTAGTATCAAGTCACATCTATTTTTCAAGACAAGTCACAATTGTCACGACCCGACCTCGGGCCCGTGACTGGTGCCTTACCCCGGGCACCCTAGTGATACAACATCAGAGAAACAACAGCGGAAGTAAACTCATAAACATGAAACAATTTAAAATAAGAAACAGGCTAACCCAAAATGATTACCTTTCGGTAACTATACATAACAAAAGCTGAACAGTTACATCCTTTACAAAACCCAATTTATAACATGACTACAGACATCTAAGAGTTTGTAACAACTATGACGGGACAAGGCCCCGTCATACCCCCGAATGTACATGAATCTACAATGACAGGGAATCATACCAAAAGATAAGCCTCCGGAGAAACGGAGCTTCCCAAAAGCAGAACGGTGATCCTAAGAGCGAAACGCAACAACCGATGTACCTCGACCTGCGGCATGAACGCAGCCCCCCGAAGGAGATCGATAACAGTACCAGTATGTGGCGAAAATACTGTAATGAAATCATAACATTTCCAAACCAAATCCACAGATATGTATGAAAAACCAATTAACCGCACACAGTGCCACGACATAAATAAGAGTAAACAGGTGTAATGCAACCGGTCATTTCTAGGCCTCTAATGATCGTAGCAGGGCCATTCGCCCATAATATCATTATACGAGCCTAATCCTGGACTTCCGTAGTCCGCATAGGTCTCGTGGACCCGCATGAGGTACTCCTCGCATCGGGGGTAGCTAACCCGCGACATTTCCTGGACTATCGTAGTCCGCATGGCCACTAGGACCGCATGAGGTATTCCTCGCATCGGCGTAACACACCCGGAGTGATTCCTGGACTCAAGTAGTCGCATAGGTCATGTGGACCCGCGTGAGGTACTCGCCGCATCGGGGTAGCTAACGCGACAACATAACAGTCGGGGGTAGGTGATATACACAACCACGACTTTATCGTAAACGACATAAGCACAACGAGAGAACCCCCTTACCACAACAAAACTCAAGGCGCTAACGCCCATAGTAACATAACATGTTTACTTCTCAAACCAACTTACCACACATTCAGACATCATTACAAGGCTTCTACAAACAAGTAAGTAAACCATTCTTTTTATCTTCCTTAAGTCACTATAACTAACTTCCCATAAAGTTAGTATAACACTTAAACTTTGTAATAAATCAAAACATTCACATTTGTTTGGAAGACCAAAAGAATTTGTTCTTTTAAAACCAAGTATTAATTTCCTTCCGAATAATGATTCATAACTCTTTTTGAAATATTTCAAGATTCTTAACATTTAGAACTCAAGTCAAAAGACATCAAAGTGAAACCAAATTCAGTTAATAAACGTACGTCTACCGTACTATATATTTATAAATACCATGCTCAAGAGGATAGGAAGAATCACATACCTCCTCGGCTAAATCCACTTGCCAAGTCGAATATACCGCGCGTAGAGTATCAACTCTATAATAATCAAATACGTCTATTAACGTCTAGACTTCTTCGTCGAATATTCTAAGCATAAAGTTCCTTATTCTACAGAAAATTGGACAGCACTTCCTTTGTTTCTACATACTTTTCCACCTTTTTAAGGCTCGAATTCAATATCCAAACACCACTTTTAAGGCCCAATAATCCAACAATACAAAGGGGATTACACGCCTAATCTTGGACGTGTAAAATTCTGCCCCACAATCTTAACTAATTCAATAAGTTTAAGGTAGTATCTTGGCTATAACATGTTCACATATCATCCTTATCCAATCCTTTCAAATCCAAATCGTTATTCCTACATGCAATATACCTAAAAGAAATATTGACAACTACAAGTCCTTTTTTCCTCACATGCAACACAATTTACTTAAAAAGGAGAATGGATTGTTACCTTAGAGTTCACCCAAAAACAGTCCAACAAATCTCACTTGCCCTCTTTCCACAATCACCTCCACAAACCTCCTACAAGCTTGTCAACATATTTCCTTCTTGCGGCCTTTCCTAAATTTCATTAGGCCTTGGTTTTTCCTTGAATTTTTAGAGAGAAGGAATAGGGATTTTTAGAGAGAAGGAAGAGGAAATTTTTTGAGAGAAGGGAGAGGAAAGTTTTTAGAGAGAAGGGAGAGCTTGAAGAATGACCAGGCTTTCAAGACTTGGCCACTAAATAGGACTTCCTCTACCAAAAAGTATGGGAGGGACACTTGTCACCCTCTCATGGCCTTCACAAAAAAATATCTTCTGATTTTCCCCCCAGTTTTCGCAAAAATCCCACCGCTGCCACCGTAGCCATGGCTGAAACCTCAGAACTTCAAGATTTCCGCGCGCGACCTGCATTCAGCGCGGCTGCAACTCAGAGTACTTCGATAAATTGGCGCCGCGACCGTCGGCGCGGCCGCTGGCTCTGACGAAAATACTTTTACGCTCATTGCCTTGAACTTGTAACTTCCATAACTTTCTACTCCGATGTCCTATAGACGAACGGTTTGTTCCGTTTGGAACTAGACTCAACGAACTACATACTAGGCCTTTGAAACACTTAGTAACCTCTAACGCAACTGGACATAAATCGCCTCAAAGTTGACTAAAACCCGTCTGAAACATTCCGTCAACCTATCTTTCTAAAATTTAAATCTTAATTCCTTTCGTACTTTCTCACAAGCATGACCTGAATTACGGGGTGTAACAACAATACCTTTTAGAAATACATTTATAGTATTCTAAATCAAGTGACTTCTTTCTTTTAAAACCTTAAGCAATTGATGCCTTAAAATCAATTTGCCTTTCATTATTCCAAGTCATTTATCATACTTACATTACTTAGAGTAAATCACTCTTTTTAACTTTCCATAAAGCTATTATAACCAACTTCCCATAAAGCCGTTATACCAGCTTTATACTTTAGACAAATACATTCTTCTTTATATCCAAGAGACTTATACTTTCAAAACCAAGTATCATATACTTTTAAAATACTTTAAGTCTCTTAACTTTTAGAAACTAAGATATCCTTAATAATCTTAAACAAGTGAGTTAAGTCTCTAACTCAACCATCTTGGACATTCTTGAAATAAGCCAAGGATATCAAATGGAGTAGATTGTCAAAAATCTTATACGTCTACCGTACTATATATTTACAACTATTCATGCTCAAGAGATAAGAAAGTTCCACATACCTCTTCGGTTTAATCCACTTGTTAAGTCCAATATGTCGTACGTAGTATATCAACCTATAATGACCATAATACGTCTATTAACTTCTAACTTCAAACGTAGAATATTCTAAGTGCAAAGTCACTAAATTCTACGGAAAATCGGACATCACTTCCTTTGTTTGTACATACTTTTCCACCTTTTTCAAGGCCCAAATTCAATAACCAAACACGCCACATTTAAGGCTCAACAATTCAGCAATACAAAGGGGATTACACGCCTTAACAAGACGTGTAAAATTCTGCCCTACAATTGATATCAAACTAGTCCAAACGACAATGCCATTCTCGGCCAAAAGGTGTCACAACATATCTTCCTTTCCAATTCCTTTTCAATACAAGTTGTTTAGTATAACATGTTATAAAGCCGCAATCTATTATAACAACAATAATCTTCAAGTAGATAACATGCGACGATTTTAGTTATCGACCAAATTGTATTTCAATTTCAAATGGCTAATCAATGTCATTTCAGATTTGAGCTTCTAAAATTCCATAACACTAATCAATCTTCATAACACATATCACATGGTCATTTCTAACTTATCATAACATATAATCTTCAATTACAATAGTAAGTCGAAGATTATTACCTCATTTAGCCCCAATATGCCCCAAGATTACAAGTCGATCCTTAGCAACTTTAGCTCCTCTTTTCGACATTCCAATCCACTCCAAGCAACCCTTAGAAGCTTATGAAGAACTCCTCTTCAAGTTCCAACTTCAAAGTTGAAGAACTCCTTAGATTTTCGTCTTGCGACTAACGTGAAAACATAGTTTTTCCGGAATCTTTCTATTGAGATAACCTTACAATACTCTTAGGAATCTTGGTTTAAAGTATTGGGATTATTGAAGCAATATTGCAAAAAATTTCTCCCTCATTTCTTGCTAAAGCCGAGAGCCTCTCTTTTCATTCTCTAAATTCTTGAAAAAATTTCTAAGTATGAAGACTAGTCTTGCACTAGTAGTAGTATATATAAATAAAACAAGGGCTAGGATTCATCCAAATGGAAGGTCAAGATGTGGTCAATTATCTCAAGTCATTGACCTCTTGACTTAATCAAAATTATCAAGCTCTAGCTTTTAGCAAGACTTGGTTATCTTAACTTGGGTCAAATGACCATAATACCCGTGGTCTATTTCGTCCAACCAACTAAGGGGGGTGACACGTGTCGCCCTCCCGTTCGTTGCAATACTTCATTTTCCGACAATTCCATAATTCCGATAAAAAATTTACTCGTCTCAAATCTTAACATTTTTTAGTTCTTACGTAAGTTCTTATAAACATATCCTGGAATTCCAAGGTGTAACATTCTTCCCCCCTTAGAAACATTCGTCCCCGAATGTTCTTTTGGGAGTCAAACTTAAAGATAGCGACATAGTCTCCTTACAACCCCTACATACCAATAATGTCACACGTGGCCACATAACAATACTCATACTAAAATGTCAACCTGAACCCCATGTGTCAACGCTTTATCTGCATAAAGCCTCACGACTCGAGCTTACTAATAATCTTTCCTGGATAAGCTTCGCCTTATCCACCACCCGCTGAATCATGTCTGGACCAAATAACTGAACCTCGCCTACGTCGAACCAACCAACCGGCGATCTACATTTTCTTACATACAAGGCCTCATACAGGGCCATCTGAATACTGGAAGGGTATCTGTTATCGTACGTAACTCAACAAGAGGCAAAATAACCCTCCCAGCTATCTCTGAAATCAAGAACACAGGCCCGCCACCTATCCTCAAGTGCCTGGACAATACGCTCTGCCTGTCCGTCGGTCTGAGGGTGTAATGCAACACTGAGACTCACTTGTGTCCCTAACCCCTTCTGGAAAACCCCCAGAAGTTATCCGTAACTGAGCTCATCTGTCTGACATCATAAACGTAGGAACCCCGTGCAGTCTCACAATCTCCCTGCTATAAAAGCTAGCATAATCCTCAGCCGAGTAAGTGGTCCTAACCGAAAGAACACGGCTGGTTTCGTCAGCATGTTTACTATGACCCCCAGGGAGTCGCACTTCCTCTGAGTACGATGCTACCCTGTAACAAGATCCATAATAATTACCTCTCATATCTAAGTTGGGATCTAAATCGCCTGTAATAGCCTACTGGGCTTCTGGTGTTCAACCTTGACCTGCTACTAATTCGGACATTAAGCAATAACTCTGCTACGTCCCTCTTCAGGCCATCTTACCAATACATACATCTGAGGTCACGACGCAACTTAGTCGCCCCCGAACCATTATAGCAATAAGCACTGCGTGCCTCCCCAAAACCTACTGACAAGTCCTGCAGCACCGGGTACACACAATCTATCCTCATATCACAGCACCCATCCGGTGCTACTCAAACAGGCTCTTCTCTTCTTGGAGAGTCGTATCTCGATACCGTATCATAACTGGATCCTCATACTGTCGCCCCTTTTACCTCCTCAACGACGGAAGACTCGGCAACCTCTCGGATCTACTTCATTAACCTTGGAAACAAATAATCGAACCCCCTCGGCTCGGTAGCTGATGAATCTCACGACCACGCCCCGCCTATCGCCGCCCTCCGACGCATCTACCCATATATCCACGACTAAGAGCATCCAGAATCGCCTTGGCTTTCCGGATGGTATAGTGTATCAATATCACAATCCTTGAGTAACTCTAACTACCGTCTCTGTCGCAAATTCAACTGCCTCTGTTTGAAGATATACCGGAGGCTCTTGTGGTCTGCACAAATATCCACATGAAGTCTATATATATGTCATGCCTCCAAATCTTCAAGGCATGATTAACTTCCGCTGACTCTAAATCGTGAGTAGCGTAATTTCTTTCATGCTTCCCAGACCGCCGGGAAACATAGGCTCTAACCTTATCGTGCTGCGTCGGTACACAACCTAGCCCAACACCCAAAATGTGTTGCAATAATACCTTAACTCTCTAGTCTCTCAGGAGGGGTTAGAACTGTAGTCGTAGTCAACTTATCTTCCAATAACTGGAAGCCTTCCTCATACTTGTGAAATATTCGGCATCCTTAATCTCAATTATGGTTCCTGTTTCCCTTTCTCTGTTGCAACCAAACTTGGTCACTAACTTAGATTTGATTCTTTTGCTTGCCTCATGGCTAAGACTTTCTGCCAATCACAATTTAGGGGAGGAGATTTCCTTGATCTCGTCAAGTAGTAACCCGATTATTTTCTCCCAGCTCGTAGAGCTTATAGTCAGGTGTTCAACCTCAATTCACGGTATTACCTACTCCAATGACTTGTCAAAATTTCTTATCGTTCGAGTGTCTACTTGTCTTTCCTTTATAAGTTATTTCAAGTTGTCCTGGGGTCCCTTACCCCCCCCCCCACCCCCCATATCTCCTTACTAACTTTCTCGTCAGTACAGATGCTACCACCTTTCCTCGAGGTGTTCTTACTGCCCATCCCATAGTGATGGTCTTTACACTAGTCTGGGGTAATCATATCTCGTGCAACTTACATAACCATAGTTGCATTCTCTTTTATCATTCTGGTCATAACCCTTTCTTATGCTTATAATTAGCAAAAGTATTTCTATCTTGATTCATAATCATACAGTTTCATGCATGTGTACTTCCTGCATTTATATCCTTACAACACTTTCTCGACCATTTCGTAACGTCGTTCTCAATTACCCCAACACAATACTTTTCCCACGGTTATCTAAAACTGTAACCTATGGCATGACGATACTGAAGACCTTACCAGTCTCCTATCCTTCGTCTAACAACATGGGTACACATAACCCCATAACACGTAAAATTATCCTTTCACGTGGGGGAGAGAACTTATATCCCTTAAATAAACTTTCCTTGGAGTCACAACCTTAATCACAGGGTCCCCTTGCGGTCCTGTAAATATCTAATCATCACGCACCGCCTTAAAATCATATGGATTTTCAAAACCTACCAAAGATGTCTTCTGTTCTCCGTAGGCAGCACTCGTACTTATCTTATTCTTGCTTGCGCGCTATCATGAACCTATCCGGAAGGTCGTGGCCCTGACCGCCACACCAAACCAACTCCAAGTACCCCCAAGGGCACTTAAAATAACTCCTTCAAATTCAAGTACTTCTTACCTTCTGCCTCAATTCACCTCAATGAACAAGACACACAGACTTATTAAAAACAACGGTGTCAAAGAAGGAAGGATAATTCACTGGTTACAACCACTTCCCTTCCTTTCCACTCGATAACCGTTTCTTGGAAAAGCGGTACCAATCAATCGCTTCAGAGTCAGCGTTGGCATAACAAGAGGTCGACTAACTTTGTACTCATAATGACCTTAAGGTCCGCATGTCACTCTACTAGGTTCGCTAGTGGTCCGACGATCAGACGCCACCGGCAATTATTACATACCCGCTCAGCTACCACCCATCACTCACGGGTGTAGTCACCCCGAAAGGTCCTCATGAATTTAAACTCTATCTTTTACACTTGGTTGCTCACTTTCTACGGTCGTGCTCTTTCCGCATTTCCAAACTTATTCTAGCTTACGTACATAACTTCCATACTAATCGGCCTCCAATCTTTGAGTTACTAAGTTAAACAATATAAGGCCATTTCCGCTCACAACCTTGGTTCCGTGGAATCGTCCACGAACCCAGTAAAGCGATTAACTAGACTGCTTGCACTGCGTGACTCGCCACGTGGCGACTATCGCCAACTGATCCCATTCCATTACACATGGGCGAACCTTAATAGGTCCTCAACCCGACTCGGCGTCGTACTTAACTCTTATCCTTGGTCTGACTTAACTTTTTACTACCCGAGAAGGCCTTATATACCTAAGGTCTCGGCGGTTATCACTATTCTTAGGCTCGCAATTCCTATGCTCCGAGCCTACCTTATCAGTCCCCCCGTAAACGGGTACAATAACTTCTCATAATACCATAATCGTGTTGTCTTGATCACAACAACCATATTTTCTCCATACGGATCTCGTCCGTACAATTCCCTTAAGCATACCACGTAGCTTAAGTTACTAACATAGCCTTCCATTAAGTCCCTTAATTATCACTTCTTAAGGGTTCATTACCTTATCAGGCAGCTCATCATCTCCTAATTATCTCAAATTAGTACGTAAAACCTTGATGATAGTTCATTAAACTGTTTCATACCTTCCCGGTATTTATTTAGTCCTTACCAATTCCTGGTAATCAAAAATCATTCTAGGCAACACATATGTGACCCTCATACATAAATCCGTATAGCTGTATGTCATAATACCAACTATACTACAAATATTACCAACCTGGATATGCAATCCACATAATATTTCTAATATTTCCTTTGCGCTTTCTCGTAGCTGCAATAAACATAACTTGTTAGGAAGAGACGACCCTAACCACACAGCTCTATCGCACGATCTCAGAGTGAGAAGAATGGAAACCAATCATAAATGTCCTGCAGCCTCCTGGTTATAGATGTGGTGCACAACACACCGATAACCAAGACTCTACTAGACACGGTCTGTAGACACTTTCCGAGGACTAACTGCTCTGATACCACTTTTGTCACGACCCGACCCCGGGCCCGCGACTGGTGCCCTATCTGGGCACCCCTTTCAGGTATACATCAGATAATAGCAGCGGAATATATAAAACTCATAAATACTTAAACAATAAATATCAACAGGTTAGCTGATAAGGCCACCTTCCGTAAAATATACATGAACCAAAATAAAATAAACCAGTACATTTCTGTTCTTAAAAACCCAATACACAATGTGACTACAGACCTATAAGAATAACAACTGTGACGGGACAGGGCCCCGCCATACCCCTGAATATACAACAACCGACCATACCAGGGATAAGCCTCCGGAGTAATGGAGTTTCCCAACAGCTGAACAGTGATCCTAAGAGTGAGGATCAACAACCTGTATACTCTACCTGCGGCATGAACGCAGGCCCCCGAAGTATGTCAGTACAACATGTACCAAGTATGCGAAACTAAAAGTACTGTAATGAAATCATAAAGTCTAATATAAAATTGGAGACATGTATGATAACGCAAATAACAGCACACTGTGCCTTACTAACAATGAGAGTAAACAAGAGTATACTTTACTGCATAAAAATAGGAGGCTCATGATCAAAGTAGGGCCACCCGCCCGTAGTATCATTAAGCAATCCTACTCCTGGGACTATTTCACCCGCAAGGGTCGTATGGACCCGCATGAGGTAACTTCCTCGCATAGACTGTATCCGCCCGCATAGGTCGTATAAACCCGCATGAGGTATTCCTCGCATAGGACTGGTCCGCCCCGCCCCGCATAGGACTATTTCACCCGCATAAGCCCTACGGACTCGCATGAGGTATTCATCGCATCATGGGTAGCAAATCCACGGAATATGCAAATGCCACAAACCCGGGGAATGACCCCGTAATGAACAATATATCACTAGCACAACTGGCTATCATACATAACATAAGCACTACCGGCTTATCATACATAACATAAGCACTACCGACTTATCATACATAAGATAAGCACTACCGGCTTATCATACATAACATAAGTAAGTTAAGGAATCCCCCTAACTTCTTATTAGTCTTATTCATATACACTCTCATTTTAGTTTACTTAAGGCACTAACATGTCATTATAACAATCCGGGAATTTAACCCAAAGTACTACGTGCTTCTACTCTTTTAAAATGTCTCTTTTTCATATAAAACTTCCAAGATACTAATAACCGTAGTATCAAGTCACGTCTATTTTTCAAGACAAGTCACAATACCTTTTAGAAATACATTTATAGGTTTCTAAATCAAGTGACTTCTTTCTTTTAAAACCTTAAGCAATTGATGCCTTAAAATCAATTTGCCTTTCATTATTCCAAGTCATTTATCATACTTACATTACTTAGAGTAAACCACTCTTTTTAACTTTCCATAAAGCTATTATAACCAACTTCCCATAAAGTTGTTATACTAGCTTTATACTTTAGACAAATACATTCTTCTTTATATCCAAGAGACTTATACTTTCAAAACCAAGTATCATATACTTTTAAAATACTTTAAGTCTCTTAACTTTTAGAAACTAAGATATCCTTAATATTCTTAAACAAGTGAGTTACGTCTCTAACTCAACCATCTTGGACATTCTTAAAATAAGCCAAGGATATCAAATGGAGTAGATTGTCAAAAATCTTGTACGTCTACCGTACTATATATTTACAACTATTCATGCTCAAGAGATAAGAAAGTTCCACATACCTCTTCGGTTTAATCCACTTGCTAAGTCCAATATGTCGTACGTAGTATGTCAATCTATAATGACCATAATACGTCTATTAACTTCTAACTTCAAACATAGAATATTCTAAGTGCAAAGTCACTAAATTCTACGGAAAATCGGACAGCACTTCCTTTGTTTGTACATACTTTTCCATCTTTTTCAAGGCCCAAATTCAATAACCAAACACGCCACATTTAAGGCTCAACAATTCAGCAATACAAAGGGGATTACATGCCTTAACAGGACGTGTAAAATTTCGCCCCACAATTGATATCAAACTAGTCCAAACGACAATGCCATTCTCGGCCAAAAGGTGTCACAACATATCTTCCTTTTCAATACAAGTTGTTTAGTATAACATGTTATAAAGCCGCAATCTATTATAACAACAATAATCTTCAAGTAGATAACATGCGACGATTCTAGTTATCGACCAAATTGTATTTCAATTTCAAATGGCTAATCAATGTCATTTCGGATTTGAGCTTCTAAAATTCCATAACACTAATCAATCTTTATAACACATATCACATGATCATTTCTAACTTATCATAACATGGAATCTTCAATTACAATAGTAAGTCGAAGATTATTACCTCATTTAGCCCCAATATGCCCCAAGATTAAAAGTCGATCCTTAGCAACTTTAGCTCCTCTTTTCGACGTTCCAATCCACTCCAAGCAACCCTTAGAAGCTTATGAAGAACTCCTCTTCAAGTTCCAACTTCAAAGTTGAAGAACTCCTTAGGTTTTCGCCTTGCGACTAACGTGAAAACGTAGTTTTTCCGGAATCTTTCTATTGAGATAACCTTACAATACTCTTAGGAACCTTGGTTTAAAGTATTGGGATTATTGAAGCAAGATTGCAAAAAAATTCTCCCTCATTTCTTGCTAAAGCCGAGAGCCTCTCTTTTCATTCTCTAAATTCTTGAAATTTTTTCTAAGTATGGAGACTAGTCTTGCACTAGTAGTAGTATATATAAATAAAACAAGGGCTAGGATTCATCCAAATGGAAGGTCAAGATGTGGTCAATTATCTCAAGCCATTGACCTCTTGACTTAGTCAAAATTATCAAGCTCTAGCTTTTAGCAAGACTCGGTTATCTTAACTTGGGTCAAATGACCATAACACCCATGGTCTATTTCGTCCAACCAACTAAGGGGGGTGACACGTGTCGCCCTCCCGTTCGTTGCAATACTTCGTTTTCCGACAATTCCATAATTTCGATAAATTTTTTACTCGTCTCAAATCTTAATATTTTTGAGTTCTTACGTACGTTCTTATAAACATATCCTGGAATTCCGGGGTGTAACAATACCGGTACACCCCTAGGTTCAAGCTAGTTTATTTTAATTTTATTTTAACATCACGTCGATCCAGCGTCGTCATAACTCGACACTGGGACAAATTTTGAGTACGCGTTAGCCCGCCTTGGTGTTTTGACCATGACAGCTCAGTGTCGTCGTAACTCGACACTGGGGAAAATTTTGAATTTGCGTCAGCCTTGTCTTAATTGCCCAATATTTTTTAATTCTTTGGATCGAGACAAAATTGGCTATAAGTCAACGTCTTTGTCCGAAGACTCTTCCATCATCTCCATACAAAGAGGGACAAGTTGTTGACACCCAATTTTGACCCTCTCGCCCAAACATTAACTACAAAATTACACTAATTTTTTCAAAATAATTTTTATAATAATAAAATGCAACAATAAAACATTAATACATGCATGAATAAGCGATTTAATAATGACACGGCATTTTACGTAGATTACTAAGTATTTTCGAGTCTCACGCCCGCATTAGTTATTTTCATTCATAATTCAAGCCATATTCTATTTCCATCAATTCTTAATAATTTTAAATACGTAAATGAATAAAGAATTCAATAATGGCGTCGCATCAAGCATTTCCAAATTATATCCACATTTTTTTTATATCCAAAGCAATTTCATAAGCAATTGAAACCCCATATTAATTTAATTTAACATCGCAAAATACGCATAATAAATAAGATTTTAATAACGACATCACATTATAAAATATTAAGCACTAATTAAATAGCACGCCCGTCTCTATTTTTGTGAACGATGCGTGCGCTTGCGTGAGCATTCGAAATATCGCCAACAAGTTTTTGGCATCGTTGTCGGGGACTGACGTACATCTAATATCGAATCATCTGTTTTTATTTATACTTTGACTTTATTTTTATTTTAAATTTTTACTGTTAGAACCGTGTGCCTTGATTTGTTTGTTGATTTTGATCTGTTTCAGGAATCTAGTGTATGCGAAGAAAGAGAGGAGCAGATACACTTGTTCCCTTCAACTCTGAAATCGAAAAACTGTGCAAACAAAACAGGCGGAACAAAAGGATATCTGAATCAGTGACCAAAAACAACGAACCAAATCAGAATGGGGCGGACAATAAGGTTCCTGAGAATGCAGGGGAGCCAATACAGGTCCCAGCAGAGAGAAGTTTGGGGGACTATGTTCTTCCCACGGTCACATGTGCACAGACTTGCATCAAGCTCCCAGCTAAAGGGGCCAACAACTTTGAGATCAAGCCAGCCATTCTGAGCATGGTCCAGAACACAGTATAATTTGGGGGACTGTCATCTGAAGATCCCCACATGCACATTGCAAACTTTCTGGAGTTGTGTGCCACTTTCAAATACAATGGCGTTATTGATGATGTCATTAAACTGAGGCTCTTCCCGTTCTCACTGAGGGATAGAGCCAAAATCTGATTGAACTCACTGCCTGCCAACTCCGTCACTACCTGGCAGGACCTGGCCCAAAAGTTTCTAGCAAAGTTCTTCCCTCCTTCCAAAGCAGCAAAGTTAAGGGGAGAACTGAACAACTTTTATCAGGTGGATGGTGAATCACTCTACGATTCATTAGAGCGATTCAAGGATCTGCAAAGAAAATTCCCACATCATGGCATTGAGAAGTGGATGTTAGTCCACATTTTTATAATGGGATGAGTGGTACTACTCGTACCATCATTGATGCTGCATGTCACGCCCCGACTTTTCCTAAGTCTTTACTTAGGGCGTGATGGCACCTGAACAATTATTTTCCACCAGGAGCACCATTTAATTCTCTTTATTTAGAAATTTGAACTTATATTCAAATACGGAGCGATTAATAAAAATAACAATAAAGAAATATGTTTATGACTTTATATGAAAAAAACATAACGCGAGCCCATGCTCGTGCAAATATTGTTTCTACATAGACATACTGACAAAGATTATTTTAAGTTGGAAGGGAGATCATTCCACACGGGCATATCCCTAGACATTGCAACTGACATTCTGAACCTGACGAGTACCAAGCCCGAAACAATGGACTTGGTATGAAAAGAGGCTGCGGGACGATCGCTAGCCTTGACGTGGAGCCTTTCCTCTATCACCCTTTCCTGAAACATGTTAAGTAAAGAGTCAGCCCTACCATCTGGGGCTGAGTGAGAACCTTACCCTGCAATTCAAAGTAACACCACAATATTCCAAGTGCAATCACATTATAACGTAATAAGCATATTGCAAAAACATATCAGGTTACAACATCTTTAAATATGCAACAACTCCTCATAGGAAATTCTTGGTTTAACTAACACTTCATTTTATCTCGTATTATACGTTAAGACATTCCCCTGCATTTCCACATGTTTATTACATTTATATATTTGTGAACGCGTATTCACTTTTCATATTTATATATAGGTGAACATGTGTTCATCTTTCATATTTGTTGCGGCGTGCAACCCGATCCATTATATTTACGTATTTGTGAACACGTATTCACTTTACGTTTTGTTGCGGCGTGCAACCCGATCCATTATGTTTACGTATTTGTGAATGTGTATTCACTTTACGTTTTGTTGCGGCGTGCAACCCGATCCATTATGTTTACGTATTTGTGAATGTGTATTCACTTTACGTTTTGTTGCGGCGTGCAACCCGATCCATTATATTTACGTATTTGTGAACATATGTTCACTTTACGTTTTGTTGCGGCGTGCAACCCGATCCATTATGTTTACGTATTTGTGAACGCGTATTCACTTTACATTTTGTTGCGGCGTGCAATCCGATCCATTATATATTTATATATTTATGTGAACACGTATTCACTTTTCATATTTTTCAGAAGATCAAATAAATACTATTCTCTTTTCTAACATTCTGTCATTCATACTTGTAACGATTATAACTTTTTAACCATAACTCCAACTAAGGTGTTTCTCAAGCGGAAACTAAGGTAAGACGGGGATCTTTCACTGTACCAAATTTCATTTAAAACTACTTTGGGTAACTAACACAAATTTATCCTCAAAACAGCCACATGAAATTTATTTCGGCAGAATATTTATTAAACAACACCCAATCTTAGAATAGTCATAACTCCTAATCTGTAAACCCGTTCAAGCCCCATAAGATCTCAAAACGACGAGAACAGAGAGTTACACGTCTCCATGTGAACCATCCTTTCATATTCTGTACCATTTGGTACAGTTTTACACTTTTATTCGCTGCCCTTCCTGGATCTCGATAGATCCGAGGCAGAAACTTTAAACAGCGATAACTCTCAATCCGTAAGTCGGATAGACCCCCGTAAGGTCTCAAAATGTCCACAACCAAGAGATCTAGAACTTTCATTTAGCAACAATTTTCATATTCCCCACAGATTAGTACAGTTTTACGTTTCAACGTCCTGCCCTTCTGGATTCCGACGAATCCGAGGCAGCAACTTCAAACTACAATAACTCTCAACTCGTAAGTCCGTTTTAATAAATCTTTATATATATCTGTCCGTAACAGAGAGATTTACAACCATGTAAATTTTCATATAATTCTAATAAGTAAAACTCAATAAAAATAGTCCGTAATTATGCCTTTCCGAATTTCGACCAAATCTAAGGCAGGAACTTTGAACTATGATAACTTTCAAACCGTACGTCCATTTTACCTCATTTTTGGTTCTATATGATCATATTAGAGAGGTGTACAATTCCTCCGAATTTCATCAAATTCTAACAATTATAACTCAGTGAGAACAGTTCGTAAAGTTCATGACGCAACTAGTTGTCTAAACAATCAAAAGTTCAATATTTCTTTTCAACACTCAATTCTTATTCTAACATGTATTGAACTAAAAATAAAGGATGTTACCAAGAATTTCTGAGTGAGAAAACTCACCTTGTAAGTGTGAAAGGATTGTGGTTCGGTTGCTACAAGTGGTCCTTGCTCCTTAGTGTTCCCTAATTTTCTTGTTCTCCTTCCTCCCTTGATATTTTCTTGATTTTTTTCCTTCTTGTTCACTTGATTATTTTCTGATTTTCTAATCTTTGTGGTATGCACTTTGTTTGTGTATAAGTATAATGTATAAGTGGAGATAATTGTATAACTTATGGGAGATGGAAGACCAAGGGTGGAGGGGAATTGAAAAGGGGGGGAAGGGGGAAAGCAAAGGGGTAAGGGACGTGCAAATGCTGCATGGGTTTTTTTTTTTTTCCTTTTTTTTTTTTTGTTTTCTTATTTTCATTTTATCTATTTATTTATCCAACTTTAATACTAACTCTATCCCATGCAACTTATTCTTTGTTTTCTTATATATATTTTTTTATTAACCCAACCACAACTATATATTATTATTATTATTTTTTTTTCCCGGATTTCACATTCTCTCCTCCTTAAGCAACATTCGTCCTCGAATGTGAATAAGGTCGTTACATAATCACATAGACACAATAATGTTTATTGTTATTGTAACACTAATTTGGGGCTTCACATTCTCCCTTCCTTAAGAAGCATTCGTCCTCGAATGAGAGTAAGGTTGTAACATGACGTAAAGACACGAAAATGACACACATATGAAATACTATGTAATGCATTTTTTTTATTACCTTAGTCAAATAGGAACGGATATTTGACTTTCATCGCCTCCTCCGCTTCCCAGGTGGCTTCCTCGGTGGAGTGGTTCCTCCATAGGACCTTCACGGAAGCAATATCTTTATTCCTAAGGCGCTTAACCTTCCTATCAAGTATTTCCACCTAACTTCTTCATATGAAGCTCCTCATTAAGAATTATCTCTGAGGAAGGATGACGTGACTTGGGTCGTGCAAGTATTTTCGTAACATTGACACATGAAATCTGGATGCACCGCTTCCATTTCTTGTGGAAGTGCTAATTGTAAGCCACATTCCCCACTCTTGCAAGATCTCATATGGCCCAATAAACCTTG
The DNA here is from genome assembly GCA_029844215.1 of Przewalskia tangutica. Classification (NCBI taxonomy): domain Eukaryota; kingdom Viridiplantae; phylum Streptophyta; class Magnoliopsida; order Solanales; family Solanaceae; genus Przewalskia; species Przewalskia tangutica. The sequence goes on from CM056740.1 coordinate 56,016,943, forward strand.
GGCTCAATTTCCTTTCTTACCAAAGCGCATCACTCCGCCATTGGGGACACTTTTAAAAATACTTTCTCCCCACTTGGAATTCAAGATCTCTTTCCGATGATCCGCATAGGACTTATGACGACTATGAGTTGTTTTGATCCGCTCCGAATCATCTGTACCTTATCATTTGTTTCTTGAATGACTTGGTCCGAACAGTTGCGTCACCCACCTCGAACCATCAGTGGAGACCTACATTTTCGTCCATATAATGCTTCAAACGGCCATTTGTATGCTAGAGTGAAAACTATTGTTGTGGCGAACTCGATTAGACATAGATGGTCCAACCACTTCCGAAAATCTAACACACAAGATCGCAACATGTCCTCGAGTGTTTGAATTGTTCGCCACTTGCCCATCTGTTTCATGGGTGGAAAGCCGTGCTCAACTTAACTTTTGTCGAGACCTGCTGAAACTTTGCCAAAAGTGTGAGGTGAACTGGGAACCCCTATCTGAAATAATTTGTAAGGAATCCTGTAACCGCACAATCTCCTTCAAATAAATCTGCGCATCGTGGTGCGCGATATGTAGTCTTGGCCGTAAGAAATGGGCTGACTTTGTGCCGATCAACAATCACCCAAATAGAATCATACCTTCTCGAGTTTTGGTGGACCGATTCTGAAATCCATATGAATCGCCTCCCACTTCCACATGGGGACTCCGATGTCCTGAAGTAATCCGCGGGTTTTTATGTTCACTTTCACTGGCGACATATAAGACACCTCCCGACAAACTCCGCAACGTCTTTCTTCATCCCATCCCACCGCATTTGCCTTGAGGTCCTGCTCCATTTTTGTCGACTGGATGAATGGAATATCTTGTGTTGTGACCTCATCTAAGATCTTCCTCCTTAGATCCTTTACCTTAGAACACATAACCTACCCTTATACCGAAGGTTCCGTCATTATCTCCCAATGTAAAGCGTGAAGGTCTTCCTGTTGGATCTTCTCTCAAATCCAACAAACTCCGTATCCTCAAACCGACTTTCTTTTATTTACGAAGCTAAGGCGATGCGAGGTATCACGTACCACCCTACCTTCACCGATCTCAGCTAAGCTAACCCCGAGGTTTCCCAATATTTGTACCTCACGAACAATACCCCTCTTTTGTATTGCCAAATGGGCCAAGCTGCCCCTTGATCTCCTACTGAGTGCATCAGCCACCACGTTGGCTTTCCTGGATGGTAAAGAATACTAAGGTCATAATCCTTAAGCAACTCTAACCATCTTCTTTGTCTGAGATTCGGATCCTACGTGTGGTTATGTACGCAAACTCTTATGATCTCAAATATGTCCACATGCACACCATACAAATAATGTCTCCGTATTCGTAAGGCAAACACCACCGCACTAATTCCAAGTCATGAGTTGGATAATTCTTCTCATGTATCTTATTTGTCTAGATGCATACGCAATAACCTTTCCAAAGCGCATCAAGACACATCCTAACCCAACTCGAGGCATCGCAATAGATCGTGAACCCTTCTTGTCCCGATGGTAAGGTTAGGATCGTGCGATGTCAACAATTCCTTGATTCGAAAACTTGCTTCACATGCTTGACCACCGGGTACTTAACCGTTTTTGAGTCAATCGGTCAAAGGAGCGAAGACTAGAAAAACCTTTACGAATCTTCTATAATACCCGGTAAACCCAAGAAACTTCTAACCTCGCCGAGTGGTCGGTTTGGCCGATTCTTTCGCTTCTATCTTACGGGTCTACCATAATTCCATCCTTGACACAACATGGCCCAAAAAGGCTACCTTTTCCAACCAAAATTCACACTTTGAAAATTTAGCATATAGTTTCTCCTGTTTCAAGACTTGAAGCACTACACTCAGATGTTCTTCATGTTCTTCAACACTCTTACTGTAAATTAGGATATCATCTATGAACACAATCACGAACAAATCTAGGAATGGTTTGAAGATTACATTCATTAAATCCATAAAAGTTGTTGGGGCATTGGTTAACCCAAAAGACATGACCAAGAACTCATAATGGCCGTATCGGGTTCTAAAGGCTGTTTTGGATATATCATCTGGATTTATTTTCAGCTGGTGATATCCCAAACGAAGATCAATCTTGGAAAAATAGCTAGCTCGCGAAGTTGGTCAAAAGATCATCGATTCTTGGTAATGAGTGCAGGTTCTTGATCGTGACCTTATTGAAGTGCCGATAATCGATGCGTATTCGGACGATCCGTCTTTCTTTTTCACAAGCAGATGGTGCACCCGAGGAAACACTAGGCCTTATAAAGCCTTTATCCGTAAGATCCTTGATTGTTCTTTTAACTCCCTCAATTCAGCTGGGGCCATTCGATATGGAGGAATAGAAATAGGTCTTGTACACGGAATTAACTCTATGGCAAACTCACTTCTATCAGGAGGAAGGCATGGAAGATCTTCGGGAAAAACCTCAGGAAAATTTGAACAATAGGAACATCGTTCTGTGAGGATTCTTTTTGGGTATCCTATATTAGCGGATATGCATACTCACTCTGTGACTTCTCAATAACTTTTGAGCCCCAGGTAGGAAATAAAGCGACTGAGGATATTCCAACCCTACCGCTTATAACTTACGGTTCTCGGAAAAGTTAATCTCACTATCTTTCGTCGACAATCTAACATGGCATAACATGCGACAACCATTCCATACCCAAAATGGCGTGAAGTCTACCATATCAAGTAGTACTAGGTTACCCTTGTTCCCTGCCATTCACTTCTAATGGAAAATTATTTACCACGAGGCCCCAATTGAGGCCCTGCGGTGTCGTAACCTCAACAGTTCACTTAAATAAGAAGGTTCTACATGTAAATTCTTAGCAAAGCTCATTGACACATATGAAAATGTAGGCGGGATCGTATAATACAAATGCGGGAATACTCGAGACTAGCAAAATACACCGTGACCACGCATTAGATGCTTACGCCTCATTCCTCAGGGCAAAGCGTGGCCGATTAAATTGTTGGGTTGTTGACCTCACGACTCTGGCGGGGTTGGTTTCCACGATTTCCCACATGGCGGTGTGGTTGCTTCGACCTCACTGAATATATTGAGTTTGGGTCCTCTTGCAATCCACGGCATAGTGGCACGACTCTCCTGATTATAACATGTCTTCGTTAAGGCCGACATTCTCGGTGTGTTTTCTTTGACAAATCTTACAAATCGGTTTGTCGCCTCGTGTTAGGGTTGGTGGCCTTGTCCTTGCTACCTTGGTAATTAGACCAACTGTGCCCTTAGGCTTGAAATAAGATGACCAGATTGGTTGGTCACGAAGATCCTTACTAAACTCCTGCTTGATTTTGACTCGGTTAAACGATCCCGGCGTCAGAAATCTCTTCTGCGAATATTCTCTTTTGCTTTAGCGAAACCTTCTACCCTCAAAGCCATATCGACAATCGAAGATAAGTTCGATCGTTGGCTAACGCCACCACCTTCTGCTATGTTGGGTTTAAACCTCTACAAATCGCTTGACTCTATCCATTTCGTAGGACGACATGTGTGTTGTATGCGATAACCTCACGACGTGTATCATATTCTTGTACACTGCGGTCACCTTGCTTCAATTGTTCAAACTCGTCGGCGCATCCTTGCGCGTGCGTATTAGGCATAAACTTCTCAATGAATGCGCTCTGAACCTCCCGGGTCATTGGTGGTGACATCGGGGCGATTTTCCTAAAATTCCTCCACCACACCCTGCGTCATCCACTAGTCGTGCGCTACCAAGTTGGCGCCTGCGTCTCCACGCGTCAATGTGAACATTAAGTCTTCAACTTCATCGAGGAATACCATCGGGTCGGCCTTGGGGTCCTTCCCGAGTGATGGTTCTCTTCTCCTCATAAAATTTGCCCATAGCCTTTGCTCAGTCTTGCCAGGATTCTACACTCGATGCGTAGTGCGATGTGATCGGTCCTCGGCCGTGCTGGTTACAGTTCGGGGCTATGGCGAGAGACACTAGGTGCGGGCGGAACCGTGTGTGGAGCTGCGGTCATTAACTCTATGAGTCTATCTAGTTTTTGTCCACCGTTTCTTGGGCCATTTGACTCTCGTTCTCTCCAACATTTTCTCAGACATTTTCTCGCTCCTTCGACACCATTACGTCAATGGAGGTACATGAGCCGTGATGAACCTCCTCTTGAGCCCGGGATTTGTGAATTCACCATTTTACGTGAAGACAAACACACTCGTATTTTAGAAGGCGGAATGTCTATTCTAGCTCTAAATTTTCTTATAGTTCATAAGCATGCAACACCACGATATGCCAACAAGAAAAATAATTTAATAAAACATATCCTTTCTTTCTTGTATTCATAGCACTTCATTCATCATATTTTAAAATAACAATGTCATGACTACAATACATCACATCAGTCAACTCTGCCGTTATGCGACCATTATAGCCCTTGTCTTGGAGCAGACACCTCTTATCACGCGTTTAAAGGGCTTAAGCGTGATTCGTCTATGCGAGTTGGCATTCAACTCCCGATGAACCTTCCTTTTGCTTCTCTTTCCATATAGTTCATTTTATACCTTACTCCTCTTACATGATTGAAATTGGTGCGATGAATTTTACGTAATATCTTCTCTTAGCATCCTTGCCTTTACGAATGCGGAATGAAACTTTTACGGGGCGGAATTGACAATTATCGTAGTATGACTCCAATTGGAAAGTTGAAGAAGGTCGGTCGTATGAACGCCTTTTCCTTCTAGTCTAAGCAAATATGTACATAATGCGATTGTGTCATCAATGTACTCATCAAAATCACCTTCGAGTCCATCTTGCGGACGCATGAACTCCTCTGAGCTCTCATTTCCTTTGCACATTCCATGAGTACTTCCCTTTTGTTGGAACCCGCCTTATAATCGCCATCTACACAAATCATATTAGTCGATTATAACGTTGTACAATCCCTTTTCTAACCCGTGTGAAGGAGGTAGTACGAGAAATCAAGTCTTTGAAAAGACTCGAGGTAGGCGAGAAGAGTGCGAAGAAGGAAACTTTAGGATGTTATTCCGTTCACTTATTACTAAGGTGTGGCGCGCACCGTCGCAATAAATAACCGTTCAAACACCCAATCAAAGGAAACTTCCTAGAATCTCTTAACTGGTTTAGCTCGATACGAACATCGCTTGCACTTTTCCTAAGTCTTTACTTAGGCGTGATGGCACCTGAACAATTATTTTCCACCAGGAGCACCATTTAATTCTCTTTATTTAGAAATTTGAACTTATATTCAAATACGGAGCGATTAATAAAAATAACAATAAAGAAATATGTTTATGACTTTATATGAAAAAACATAACGAGCCCGTGCTCGTGCAAATATTGTTTCTACATAGACATCTTGACAAAGATTATTTTAAGTTGGAAGGAGATCATTCCACGGGCATATCCTAGACATTGCAAGCGACATTACGAACTGGCAGTACAAGCGAAACAATGGACTTGGTATGAAAAGAAGAGGCTGGGACGATCGCTAGCCTTGACGTGGAGCCTTTCTCTATCACCCTTTCTGAAACATGTTAAGTAAAGTCGACCACCATGCAGTGGTGAGAACCTTACCTGCAATTCAAAGTAACACCACAATATTCCAAGTGCAATCACATTATAACGTAATAAGCATATTGTAAAACATATCGATTACAACATCTTTAAATATGCAACAACTCCTCATAGGAAATTCTTGGTTTAACTAACACTTCATTTTATCTCGTATTATACGTTAAGACATCCCCCTGCATTTCCACATGTTTATTACATTTATATATTTGTGAACGCGTATTCACTTTTCATATTTATATATAGGTGAACATGTGTTCATCTTTCATATTTGTTGCGGCGTGCGGCCGATCCATTATATTTACGTATTTGTGAACACGTATTCACTTTACGTTTTGTTGCGGCGTGCAACCCGATCCATTATGTTTACGTATTTGTGAATGTGTATTCACTTTACGTTTTGTTGCGGCGTGCAACCCGATCCATTATGTTTACGTATTTGTGAATGTGTATTCACTTTACGTTTTGTTGCTTCGTGGATAATGATCGTTTATATTTACGTATTTGTGAACATATGTTCACTTTACGTTTTGTTGCGGCGTGCAACCCGATCCATTATGTTTACGTATTTGTGAACGCGTATTCACTTTACATTTTGTTGCGGCGTGCAATCCGATCCATTATATATTTATATATTTATGTGAACACGTATTCACTTTTCATATTTTTCAGAAGATCAAATAAATACTATTCTCTTTTCTAACATTCTGTCATTCATACTTGTAACGATTATAACTTTTTAACCATAACTCCAACTAAGGTGTTTCTCAAGCGGAAACTAAGGTAAGACGGGGATCTTTCACTGTACCAAATTTCATTTAAAACTACTTTGGGTAACTAACACAAATTTATCCTCAAAACAGCCACATGAAATTTATTTCGGCAGAATATTTATTAAACAACACCCAATCTTAGAATAGTCATAACTCCTAATCTGTAAACCCGTTCAAGCCCCATAAGATCTCAAAACGACGAGAACAGAGAGTTACACGTCTCCATGTGAACCATCCTTTCATATTCTGTACCATTTGGTACAGTTTTACACTTTTATTCGCTGCCCTTCCTGGATCTCGATAGATCCGAGGCAGAAACTTTAAACAGCGATAACTCTCAATCCGTAAGTCGGATAGACCCGTAAGGTCTCAAAATGTCCACAACCAAGAGATCTAGAACTTTCATTTAGCAACAATTTTCATATTCCCCACAGATTAGTACAGTTTTACGTTTCAACGTCCTGCCCTTCTGGATTCCGACGAATCCGAGGCAGCAACTTCAAACTACAATAACTCTCAACTCGTAAGTCCGTTTTAATAAATCTTTATATATATCTGTCCGTAACAGAGAGATTTACAACCATGTAAATTTTCATATAATTCTAATAAGTAAAACTCAATAAAAATAGTCCGTAATTATGCCTTTCCGAATTTCGACCAAATCTAAGGCAGGAACTTTGAACTATGATAACTTTCAAACCGTACGTCCATTTTACCTCATTTTTGGTTCTATATGATCATATTAGAGAGGTGTACAATTCCTACGAATTTCATCAAATTCTAACAATTATAACTCAGTGAGAATAGTTCGTAAAGTTCATGACGCAACTAGTTGTCTAAACAATCAAAAGTTCAATATTTCTTTTCAACACTCAATTCTTATTCTAACATGTATTGAACTAAAAATAAAGGATGTTACCAAGAATTTCTGAGTGAGAAAACTCACCTTGTAAGTGTGAAAGGATTGTGGTTCGGTTCTTCTGAGTGGTCCTTGCTCCTTAGTGTTCCCTAATTTTCTTGTTCTCCTTCCTCCCTTGATATTTTCTTGATTTTTTTCCTTCTTGTTCACTTGATTATTTTCTGATTTTCTAATCTTTGTGGTATGCACTTTGTTTGTGTATAAGTATAATGTATAAGTGGAGATAATTGTATAACTTATGGGAGATGGAAGACCAAGGGTGGAGGGGAATTGAAAAGGGGGGAAAGGGGAAAGCAAAGGGGTAAGGGACGTGCAAATGCTGCATGGTTTTTTTTTCCTTTTTTTTTTTTTTTTTTTTCTTATTTTCATTTTATCTATTTATTTATCCAACTTTAATACTAACTCTACATCATACAACTTATTCTTTGTTTTCTTATATATATTTTTTATTAACTTGACCACAACTATATATTATTATTATTATTTTTTCCGGATTTCACATTCTCTCCTCCTTAAGCAACATTCGTCCTCGAATGTGAATAAGGTCGTTACATAATCACATAGACACAATAATGTTTATTGTTATTGTAACACTAATTTGGGGCTTCACACTGCAGCAGGGAGTGTTTTCATGAGAAAGAGTGCCAATGAGGCACATGAGTTACTGGAAGATATGGATGCAACAACCGTGAGAGCGGATGATAGGTCGGTGACGTGCGGAAGGCTATGGGCATCATGAACTAGATGCCATCAACGCCTGAGCACGCGGTGGCCGCTTTTGTGAAGCAACTGCAGCAGAACACCATGTCCGTGAATGCAGTCCAGATGTCTGTGAATTGTGAGATTTATGGTGGACCGCATTCCTTTGATAGATGCACTGCGGTGGACCCTAATAATGTGTCAATGGAGCAGGTACAGGCGGTTGGAAACTTTCAGAGGCCTTATAATTCCAACACATACAACCCAGGGTGGAGAAATCACCCTAACTTTTCGTGGAGGAACGATCAGCCTCAGCAGAAACCATATCAATGTGGTTACCAGAACCAACAGGTGCAAAATCAGGCCACTTCATCCCAGCAGTTTAGACCACCTATACAACAGGAGAAGCCTGATGAACTGAGAGATGTATTGCTTACACTCACCAATTCGCATAATCAGTTCAAGTCTAAAATAAGGTCCTCTCTCAGGAGCTTGGAAACACAGGTTGGGCAACTTGCAAATATGGTAACCAACAGGCCGCAGGGCACTCTCTCAATGTCTGGTAAATCCTGAGAAGCGGTGTTGTTGAGGAGTGAAGCGATTGGAGCGAGTTTCTCCCGGCCCATGATGGTAAGTGAGAAAGAGTGTGAGAAAGTAGCTGAGGTAGAGAATGAGGGGGTTAATGAGGACCGCCCTACAGTTGAGACAGCTCCACGAACACCTTTGAGGGAGTACGTTGATAGAATCCCTTACCCTCAGAGGTTACAAAAGAAGGCAATTGACAAACAGTTCTCCAAGTTTTTGGAGGTGTTTAAGAAGCTTTACATAAATATCCCATTCATTGAAGCACTAGAACAGATGTCAGCATACTTTAAATTCATGAAGGAGATACTTGGAAAAAGAGAAGGCTAGCGGATTATGAGACAGTATCTTTGACAGAGGAGTGCAGTGCCATCCTGCAAAAGAAACCGCCTCCTAAGCTGAAGGATCCAGAGAGCTTCACCTTGCCCTGCACTATTGGTAAGGTGACATGCAACAAGGCGTTGTGTGATCTAGGGGCGATGTCGATCTTATGCCTGCATGCATGCTTGAGATATTGGGTTTGGGTGAAGCCAAATCAACCACAGTGAATTTGCAATTGGCCGACCGAACCGTAGTGCACCCCAGAGGCATAATAGAAGATGTGCTGGTCAAGGTGGGAAAGTTCTTCTTCCCAGCAGACTTCCTCATTCTTGATATAGAGGAAGATGATGAAATACCCATCATTTTGGGGAGACCATTCCTTGCAACTGGGAGAGCCCTGATTGATGTAGAAAATGGAGAACTGGGACTAAGGGTTCAGGAAGAAGCGATGGTGTTCAAAGTGTTCAATTCCACCATTGAATCCCAAGCCATCAACAAGTGTTTCGCGATCGGCCACGGTGACCACGATGGTTCAGCCATTGCAAAGCCAGGGAAATCATTCATACAGCGGTGAACCCACAGGTCAGCAGGAATGCTGAAACAAAAATGAATGTCATGAAAGCCGTCGAACAGGTAAGTCTTACTGAACCCCCTCCTGTGAAAAAGAAAAACAGAGTGAGAAAGAGGAGGATGATTTTGAAATGGATAGGTAGTGGGGTTAAAATACCCCAATGATTTAATGAGTAACATGCGTCCGGCTAAAAGACGTTAAAGACAGCGCTGCTTGGGAGGCAACCCAAAGGTTTTAATTATGTTATTTAAATTTTTCGTTTTAGTTTGTTTTATTTTAAATTGAACAATCTCACTTTTGGTATGTTTATTGTGTTGTGATGCCAGGTGAAGGAATCGGAGAATGAGCATGAAGAAAAGGGTGGAAAACACGAAGTCGAGTCAGCACCGCGGTGCCAATCTGCAGGACCGCGGTGCCAATCTGCAGGACCGCGGTGTCGAATGTTCAGAGAGGCCCCAATACTTTAGGCATCACGGTATGCAGAACTGCGGTGCCGATTAGCGATTTCCGAATAATAAAAAGGCCCTGAATCGACAAATCTCCTCCCATGAATCACGTCTCGGTCACGATATCATTTGCCGCGCACCATTTTGACCCGATGTATGTCTGTAAGTCGTTCCTTTTTAATTTTTGAGTCTTTTATACATTTGGGATAATGTGTAGTTTAAGTTTGGGGGGGGGGGGGAGAGTTTTCATTTTATTTTATTTTTGTGAGTCTTTTATTATTTTTGTATTTTATGTGAGTCAATTTTTTTTTATCATGCATGTTGTGCTTATTTTTGTAACGCCTAGTGAACTAAGTGGGATAATGTAGTGGAATGAGAAGTTAAAGTCTGTGTGCTTAAGTTAGATATGCCAAAAATTCATGAAAATTTGATTATTTGAAATATTTGATGCTTAGTCTATGTGTTGTCAAGTGAAAAATGTCTGTGAAGTCTGCTTGCTTGTTATTTGAGGCGAAATAGTTAAGATGTACATGTTAGGGAGATGATTCAGACATTTCTTTGATATCCCTTCTTACCATTCATTACATATCCTAACAATAAATTGTATCCCTAGTCAGCCCCGTTGAGCTTAAAATAAGTTGTTTTTTTACACCGCATGATTCCCTCATGTGCCATAAGCAGTAATTGAAAAATTAGAATGAAAAAGAGTGAAAAAGGAATACAAAAAGAGAGTGAAAAAGTGATGCACCCCAATAAAAAAATGTAAAAGCTTAAGTTTGGGGGTGCCTATATGAATTGATTCATGCTCTCAAAAAGAGAAAAGGAGAATGATAGGTATGAACTGAAAAGAATACCAAAAAAAATGACAAAATGGTTGAATGAGAAAAACGCTTATGGTACGTAAATTGAGTCTAAATGCCTACTTTATCCTACCCCTGCCTAAGCCTACATTACAACCCTGAAAAGTCCTGAGGATCTCTAGTATGTATGTCTATGATTAGTGGAGAATAACAAGTAAACATGCCCGTAGAACTAAATGAAATTGACATGCATATGTTAGGTATTCATGCTTCCATTACTTATGATTGAGATGAATTTGCAAAATATCTGACTTAAAATTCTAGATTGCCAAATTCATGCTATATTTGTTCATATATATTATCTCAACTGACGTTCATGTGTTTCTAAGTAACCTTGTGCAACTGCGTGATTTGAGTCTTTGAGTCTTTTATTTTTGTGTATTTATTTTTGTTTTGATATTTGCTCGAGGGCGAGCAAAGGTTAAGTTTGGGGGTGTTTAATTAGGCCTATTTTGTATATGTCTTTTGAGTCATTTTTAGTTGGTATTTTACTCGTTTTTGTTGTGTTTAGTATAGTAGTAGGTTTGTTTTTCTTTCTTTTGGGTCACAACGGTGCAAAAAGGCAAAATGGAAAAAAGGAACGAGAAATGAGCAGAAAAGGTGTTCCCGAGGCGAAAAGGACGAAAGTTGACAACTCAGAGAGAAAGAAGGCAGCGGTACCGTGACGTCTGCGCGATGCCGTTTGTCTTTGAAGGCTGCGGGAGTTTCGACAGCGGTCTGCGGCGAAAATTTCAGTGCGAAGGCGAATTGGCTAAGGACAGATTAGTCCATAGGGCACGAAAATTAGAGGATATTTAAGCCCTATGGATTAATGCTATGGGGAGGTTGGTCATTCTACAACAGAACACAACACAAGACGGGTTTGGAGCTACAATTGGAGACTTTGTTCTACGTAATTTTTTTTCTTTTGTTTTTAATTCAGTTTATGTATGAATATTGTGTTAGTTCTTAGCGTGACTATGGCTAGGAGTTAAACACTCTATTAGGGCTTTCCTTATGAATCGCTTGAAACTGTTATTTATGAATTAATGCAGTAGTTTGATTTCGTATTCGCTTGATTAAGATTTAGTCAATATTTGGTATGAATGTTTGATAATTAATTGATCACTAGTTATCATAACCTATATGATTTCGAATCAAAAACCGGGGAGAGATTTGGATATGCTGTAATTGACTAGACATAGGTTAAAATCGCGGACGAAAGTACTCCGATACTTGTGTAGCATTATAGGTTATTGTTCGTAATCCTCTTATGTGGTAAATCCTATCATAGAAATATAGAAGGGTTCTGCACTAGGGTTGAGTGATTATATGTCCTAACCGAAATATAAGACAGTCTAGTTAACCACTATCTTAACGTAGAAGAAGAAGTCATTCTAGTTGCATTAAGGATTGAAAGGAGTAGATAGTTGAGGATTTTGGAAGCCCTAATTCATTCATAACTGATTTAAACCAAAGTATTATCATAGTTAGTTTATTTTGTGCAATTACTTAGCCTTAGTTATTAGATAAAAATACAAATCAATTAACGTTCACCAAATAGAAACCATAACTTAGATAATCGGTACTTGATAACCAGTCTTTGAGGACGATATTCGGTCTTTCCAGACTATATTACTTGTGAACGATGCGTGCGCTTGCGTGATCATTCGAAATATCGCTCATAGTGGCACCGGTGTGCATGTACCAATTCGGGTCCGGGAGATTCAATCCAAGTGTATGCATCGCGGCTTCGATATCGGTAGGAGTGGGTCCAACTGCATGATGGCCCTGCGGGGGCCGAGGCCCAAGCACCCCTGCTTGCTGCCTCGGCCTAATGGAATTATCAAAACTGGGCCATTGCCCACTCTTGGGCCACTGCCCATTGTTGGTAAGGCTGGTGCGACCATTGGCCGAGTACTTGACACGGCGAGGTGGGACCAGTGGTTGTTGGGCCATTGCCACGCGCGAGTTGGGACGGTTGGGTTGTGTCCCAGCTGCTTCTTTGGAATTGGACCATTGCGCGTTCTTATCGCCGAAACCACCGCGTTTGCCGCCATAATTTTTCCCGTTGTTTTTATGATTATTTTTGCCGCCACCGTGAGCACGGTTTTGGCCCGAATTATCAATAATACCTGGAGAATTTGTGGAGGATTTCATCATGACTACGGGGCTAGTATCGGTAGCCGTCTTCTTAGCCAAACCGACTTCTTCTAACGTAAGCATGGAGCGGGCTTGATAGAATTCCGGTAGGGGGTTACTTTGACGAAGGTTCAAAGCAACACCATTATAGGCCTCGGACAGGCCTGCAACCATCTTTAGAACGAGATGACTATTGCTAACAGGAGCACCCACGTTGCGAAGTTGATCCGCCAAGTCCTTGAGTCATTTGCAATAAGATGAAACGTTCGGAAAATTCTCCATAGCGACTTGAGAAAATTCATGTTCAAGGGTGACAATGCGGGAATGACTGTTATCTTGGAATATATCACGCAATCTATTCCAAGCAGTCATGACTAAAGAGTTAGGTTCCATAATCGTCTGTAAGAGGTCTAGGGAGATAGTGGCATAAATCAACCGGAGAACCTTTGCGTCAAGAGTAATCCATAATTTAGGTCTTCCTCTTTGGTGGGCACACCCTCCGTATCAGGAGCCGGAGGGATTATGTGGTGGAGAACTTGATATATCAGTGCATGAATCTTGAATAACTTTGCCCACGTCCCATATTGAACGTTTTCTAAGTCAAGAACAATAGGAAGAACACTCTTGATGTTAGAAAATGTTAGGGCAGGATGAAACGTGATCTTATCAGTCATAGTGAATAAAACAAGAAGATTTGGAGAAGGGAACTTTTGAGGAAGGGTCTCGGTTTTGAGGAGGAAAAGCCGAGAGGGACTCGGGTTTTGGGGAGCTTCTCCGGAAGCAAGAAATCACCTAGATTTTTGATATCGTGAAAGAAATATCCCTTGATTATTTTCATTAATTGAAAGACAATAAATACACTTTACATATTTTCATAGTAGGAAATGTTATTCCTATTCTACTCCTAAAACCTTATTCTATTAGGAGACTAACTATACAATTATGATAAGTGTACAACACTAATTAAGGTACAAGACTAATACACTAAATATACACAATATACACTAAAACCCGAGATGGACCGGAACACTAAAACCCGTGATGGGCGGGAACACTTAAAACCGTGATGGGTGGGCTGGAACCTGTGACTTACCGTGATATACACATATCACGTGTATATTGTATATATTTAACAGTTACACGTGTTATACTTAGTGCTCCTTCCATCTTAGCTTAAGTACACAATTTGGTTTAACAAAATTATCAAGTCACAAATGGTAGACACAATTAGTACAAAGTCTAAAAACATTAATTGTAGTATAAATACTCAAAATGAGGGGTTAAATAATTACATCAGACTTGAAAGTAAATAAAATAAAATTCCGTGAGAAGTCGCTTTTGCAATCGAAATGTTTCACTCCATTTCCATGAGAATCTGAGTTGATCCCTGAATAAAAGATGTACTGGAAATCTATTTCATTCAAATGACTAGCTAGGTAATGTTTCTTCTTCAAGTCACAACATATTTGCACTCCTACTTACACATGAATGCTTTAGCAACATGACTATTGGCCTTTTTGCTAACCTAGTACTCTAGCACAATAGTTTCATGGAGTCTTAAACCACCCAGGGAAATAATCCCTTCTCAGAAATCTAGATAGTTCTCAAAAGTCTCTGAAAATATTCTAAGATCCATATGATCAAATTATTTTCTCAGATATTTCTCAAGACATAAACAACACAATTTATGAAGAAATCATTCTAGTTCTTAAAATAGTTTTTTTTTTCTAGCGAAAATATTCTTGCAAAAGAAAAACATGATTAATATCTTTAAAAACATGAAATACAATGCTCAAAGGCACAGAGATAATTCATATAAACTTTATTTCTAGAGTTTCCTTAGTTAATATTCTCTCCGTCTCAATGTATGTGGCACAATTAGAATTATAAAATTTAAATTACTAAACTTTGATCGTGAATCCAAACATAGAAACTTTAAGTTTTTTAAAATAAAAATTATATAGGTGACTACGTAAAATGTATTATATATCACAATAATTAACAATATAAAATATTTAAAAATAATATAAAAAAAAAATCGGTAAGAAAAAATTGATTGACTCGCATATCGCCCAAATTACACCATTAAATGGTATAATGCGACTATTGTCAAATATAGTAACCCAACTAGGTTGAGTTGAATCCCACAAGGAATACAATAAGAAATTAATCCTAATCGGGTTGTATTGTTTCTTAACTAATTACTTTATTTCTATGATAACCAGTTTTGTTGATTGATTATTTGTTTTAAACTATCCAATTAGCAAATGATTAACGATTGATATTTCTAATAAGTTGTAACATTAGGGTTGTGACTTAATGAATGAAAGTGGTGTTGGGTTATGCTAAGGTTGGGTGTAAAAAGTGTGGTATGAGCAATGAGAACTACTTTATAGGTGGGGATTTCTCAATTGACCCACCTAATTTCACTTTAGACTTTCTCAAGCTCTAAAGTGTGGAATATATGAACACCCATTAATAACCTTAGTTAATTTCCTTTTAATTAAAGTTGAGAATCATTAAATGAGGTTTAAATCCTCAAGTCCCAATTAATATACCATTTTCTAGACTATTTTTTTTTTCAAGTTTAACTAAAGACAATATGTATAAAAGGGGTGTTTGCAACCATCATTTAGTCATTAATCATGAGAGGTAATTAAATGTCACTTTTTCAAACCCATTTCATGTTTATAAATTACCCCAACTACCGCATTCCATATTTTGGGTCACAACTTCAACCTAAGTTCTAGCCACTCACATTAAGCAATAACTCAAATTCTGACGCCCAACGCTCAGGATTTGCCTAATAGTTCTTACACAAATTACGTGTCAAATTCTATAATTAATATTGTCGACCCTCGTAATTCTTTAATAAATGAATGATGCTTAACAATTTTTCTCATCTATAGAAATAAGAAAATTGAGAGTAACTCAAACAACAACTCGTAGTATTGTATATTTACTATTTGAAAATATCGTGAGGATGAATATCACTTAACATTTCTTTAAATTAAAATATATAGCCGAATTTTACATCTTCATTTGTCATTGGTCTTCAGGCTCTGTCCTATGTCTCAAACTTTATTTTATTCAGGAAGGAGTGATGTTTTAGTTATAATATTGATAAACTTTATTGTTTATTTTCTTTTAGGGAGGTAAATTGCATAGTGTGATAGTAATATATTTTAAGAAATTATTTATTTTTTTATTGTTTGAAAGCTAAGATGTTAGAGTTGTTTGCATCTCATAATAGCGTTTATATCATCACATTATTTTTACTTGTAAAATCATGTTAGAAGTTTTGTTTCATGTGAGTTTCTTTAATCATTATTTATTTGTTTTAAACTATTAATTTAGTTTTTACAATTTTTGTGTTATTATACTATCTTATTATATTATTAATTAAAAATTAAAAGATCCATGAGGCTACCGCCTTATGTCTCGGGGCTTACGCCTCGCCCCCTATTAAGTAAAATGACTCCGCTTCACGCCCCCGCCTCTTAGAACCTGAACAAAAGTAGATGAGCCAAAAATCTGTAGGAGCATAATAATAATAATAATAATAATAATAATAATAATAATAATAATAATAATAATAATAATAATAATAATAATAATAATAATAATAATAATAATAATAATAATAATAATAATAATAATAATAATAATAATAATAATAATAATAGGAAAATGGAAAAATATATGATGATAATAATAATAATAGGAAAATGGAAAAATATATGATAATTTCACTTTCGAATTGGGTACTTTGGTCCCTGGAAATGTATCATTCCGAAGCACGGTGGCCCGGTGTGTTCATATCGGTTAAAGGGCTAGGCTATTTCATTGGGTGTTCCTCCTACGGGTCAGCTCAAATAGTCTTCTATCAAGTATAATTAGAATGAATAATATTAATTTACTCAACATGTATGCACCTTGTATATCCTTTCAATGGCTGAAGATGGTTGACTATAGTATATCCGCATAGGTATTTGTGAGGAATCCTACTAAAAGTTCCAATAGTATTAATTATTTTCGTATAATTTTCTTAATTACCAAATAAAGTAGATATAATTTATTTTCAATTATTAGTATTATTATTATATATAACATATTCAATTTAAAAAATATATTTAAATATATTGAGGAATAAATTGAAATAAGATGAGTTAAGTAATAAATAAATACTAAGGATAGAGTAAAATCCTATTTTGACAATCTAATTTTATCATGTGTGTTCAATGCCTTCACTATACACGTGCAGGACACAATGACAATGACCCTTCCGATGTATACGACAAGACCTACCTTTGTACTTTTCCTACTGTGTCTATCATCTATCGTGTTATCCGTTGAATAATAGAATATTTTTTTGAATATTTTTTCATATATATTTCTTATTTTACGTAAAATTGTATTACTATTGTAATTAAATCTTCTATTTTAACACACATGTATGTCCTCAAACGTATTTTACGATACGACAAGATATACTTCACTTCGAATTACATCTATATAGATTCTCGCTTACTGGTCTCACTATTTATTCTGATGCTAACTAGGTGGATGTCATGACACCGACGCTTCATGTCTGATTACTGTATTTTCCTCGGAGATAATCTATTGTCTTGGTCTTCCAAAAGGCAACCTACACTATCCTGATCCAGTGCTGAAGCAGAGTATAGAGGTGTCGCATACGTCGTATCTGAGTTTTGTTGGATCCGTAACCTTCTACTTGAGCTTCACTGTCCGATTCAAAATGCAACACTGGTCTACTGCGATAATATTATGTGATATATCTTTCTGGCAATCTCATCCAATATCAGCGCACTAAACACATTAAAATAAATATTTATCTCGTTCGCGAAAAAGTGGCTTGTGGTCAAGTTCGTATCCTTCATGTTCCTTTCAGATATCAGATTGCCGACATCTTCACCAAAGGACTTCCGCGCATACTATTTGATGATTTTCGAGTCAGTCTCAGTGTTCGTGAGCCTCCCGTTTCGACTGCGGGGTGTAATAGAATATTTCTGAATATTCTTTCATTAATTGTATATTTCTTATTTTAGGTATAATTGTATTCCTATTGTAATTAGGTCTCCTATTTTAGTACACATTCATGCCCTCAAACGTATTTTACGATACGTCCAAGATACACTTCACTTCGGATTACATCGGTCCTCGCTCACTGGTCTCACTGCTTATTACGATCTTGTTGGGGTAGATGTCACGACACGACAACTTGCGTCTGGTTCTTTGTGTTTTCCTCGGAAATAATCTATTGTCTTGGTCTTCCAAAAGGCAACATACACTATCCTGATTCAGTGTTGAAGCAGAGTATAGAGGTGTCGCCTACGTCGTATCTGAGTCTTGTTGGATCTGTTACCTTTTACTTGAGCTTCACTTCTCGATTCAAAAGGCAACACTAGTCTACTGCGTTAATATTAATGCGATATATCTTTCTGGCAATCCCATCCAACATCAGCGCACTAAACACATTAAAATGGACATTTATTTCATTCGCGAAAAAATGGCTCGTGGTCAAATTCGTATCCTTCATGTTCCTTCCAGATATCAGATTGTCGACATCTTTACCGAAGGACTTTCGTGCATACTATTTGATGATTTTTGAGTCAGTCTCAATGTTCGCGAGCCTCCCGTTTTGACTGCGGGATGTAATAGAATATTTCCTGAATATTCTTTCATTAATTGTATATCTCTTATTTTAGGTAGAATTGTATTCCTATTGTAATTAGGTCTCCTATTTTAGGACACGTCGTACCTCAAAGCGTATTTTACGATCGTCGAATCTGCTTCAACCGGATTACATCTATACATGTCCTCGTTCACTGGTCTCACTGATTATTCTGATGCTGACTAGGGTAGATGTCCTGACACCCGACACTTCACGTCTGGTTGCTGTGTTTTCCTCGGAAATAATCTATTGTCTTGGTCTTCCAAAAGGCAACCTACACTATACTAATTAGGGAAAAGGGTCATATATGCCCTTAACGTTTGAAAAATGGTTTGTATTTGTCCTCAGTTAATGTTTGGGGTCAAATATGCCCTTAACGTTTATGAAAAGGTTTGTATTTGCCCTTATAAAACAGATTCGCCACATGTACGCCACGTCGGTGCCACTGTGGCAAAATGGGACCCACTGAATTATTTAAAATTATTTTTTTCCAAGTGCTACCGTGAAATCCGTCGATGAACAGTGATTCCGGCAACATCACGAATCCAACGGCGACGTGTGATATACCAAAAGATTCGTCTCATCAAGACCGTCATTTCCATACCAACCACGATCGTCGATTATAGCCCAGCTAGTCGGAAATTCGAACGGCGGCGCTAGGGTTTCGGGTTTTGGGATTTGGGTGATTCGACGATTTAGTAAGAATCGACGAACGGGGTGGGTATAGAAATGACGGGGAGGAGACGACAAATCTGTTGGTACCACCCACGTGTCTCGACGTTACCGGAATTGGCCGGAATTTCCAAAAAACCGATCTGAAAACTGAGGTGTTTTTCGATCTGGAATTGCCGGCGTTTTAGGATGAATCGACGGTCGTGGTTGGTATGGAAATGACGGGCTTGACGAGACGAATCTTTTGGTATATCAACGTCGCCGTTGGATTCGTGATGTCGCCGGAATCACTGTTCCGCCGCCGGAATCACTGTTCACCGACGAATTTCACGGTAGCACTTGGAAAAAAATAATTTTAAATAATTCAGTGGGTCCCATTTTGCCACGTGTCGTCCACGTGACACCGACGTGGCGTACACGTGGCGAATCTGTTAAATAAGGACAAATACAAACCTTTTCATAAACGTTAAGGACATATTTAACCCAAACATTAACTGAGGATAAATACAAATTATTTTTCAAACGTTAAGGGCATATATATGACCCTTTTCACCACTAATTAATACTCCATCCGTACTTTTTTTTTATCTATCTGAAAAAAAAGTGTTCAGCACATATCACAACATTCAAAAGTCCGCCTCCCGAGGAGTAATAATCTTTCTGCGTTTAATTAATTTTTCTTTAGAAATGATCTAGTAAAGCTGTGGCTGTCGGTCGGTCGGTGCCACCACCCCATTCATTATCATTTATCAAATCAAACTCCTTTATCTTTCTCAATTGCATTTTTGGGATTTGTTTGTTTTGATCCTTATCCTTTGTTCCATTCTTGCAAAAGGTAACTCCCTTTCTTCATTTTGTACTTTAACCTTAACATCTCTTCCTTTCTTTATGAATAGGTTTCACCAGATTCCATCTTTATGTTTTCTTTTAAGCTATTCTAACTTAATTCTGTGTCCTCATTCTCAGTGTAACTACTCCGTTCCGAATTTATAAGACGTAGTTTGACTGGTAAGTTTAAAAAATGAAGAAATATTTTTTAATCTTATAAATTAAAACAAACCAAAAATAATGTGTGTGGTTATAAATCATCTCGTTAATGGTATATAATGATATTTAAAGTTAAATTATTGTCGGAACAGAATTAAAAAAAAGTGTCATATTAAATTGGGATAGAGAGAGTAATTTTTTTTGCTGCCTTTCTTTGAACCCAATTGTCCCAAGAGCCTTAAGTTTCTGTCTTTTTTGTATTTGCATTGGAATTTTGAATTCAACCTTAAAGGTGTTATGGTGTGTGTTTATGTCAAATATACTAAAATGTTTTGACTGATTTATGTTCTACTTAAATTTACTTTTTTGTTTGTGTTATATTCAAATTATTGTTTGGTTTTGAAGTTTTGTTGAGATATTAGAGAGGTGTACGAGAGTACCGTAGGGTGTAATACATAGGAACATTACACTTATGTCATTATTGTGAAGTTAGTTACAATTAGTGGTTGA
This sequence comes from Przewalskia tangutica, assembly GCA_029844215.1. Taxonomy (NCBI): domain Eukaryota; kingdom Viridiplantae; phylum Streptophyta; class Magnoliopsida; order Solanales; family Solanaceae; genus Przewalskia; species Przewalskia tangutica. The sequence goes on from CM056740.1 coordinate 56,037,694, forward strand.
TTGAATTGTAATTAGTGTGAGTAATATAAATAGCCTAGATGTAAATATCTAGATAAGAAGATATTATGCTGTTATTTTCTGTATATTTTTTCCTTTCTCTTGAAGACGCTATTCAATACAGTGAGCATTCTTCATATTTTCCTCTTCTTCCATTCTTCCTCGATTCTACTTCAGTTGCAAATCTGTTCTTTTTGCGAGTCAATTCTCGTTATGGTATCAAAGCTGTGGTTCGTGCATCGATGAACTGCGAGGAGAATCAGTAAAGAATTTAGGATTGAAGAAGAGAGGTTTCAGATCGGACGAGAGTAATTGCAGATTGAAGACTAAAATTAAACATGCAGTGAAGGAATAACTAGTTTAGAGAAATTGAAATCGAAGGATCGAAGAAATCGAGTCGAGATTGATTCACTGAAATTAGTTGAAGATTTTGAGATCGGAAGTTGAGTAGATTCGAAAATCGAGTTTCAGATCGAAGAAAACTAGAGATCGAAATCGAATTTTTAGATCGAAGGTTGAGAAATCCATATCAGTCACAATGGGAACAACAGAGGAGTATGTAACGATCGACCACAACCATCCGTTGTATCTATTTCCTTCGGATGCGCCTGGATCGTTGTCGATTGGGGTGGTATTGACAGGAATGGACAATTATGCGTTATGGAGCAGGGCAATGAGATTGGCTATGTTAGGAAAGAACAAGATCGGGTTCATAGATGGAACTGGGAAGAAGGAATCTTATCAAGGATCATTGGCAGGATTGTGGGAGAGATGCAATGCCATAGTAGTTTCTTGGCTAATGGGAAATGTGAGAAAATCACTGCTTACGGGGATGCTGTATAACTCAGACTCGCTTACAATTTGGAAGGAGTTAAAGGAAAGATTTGATAAGATCAATCGTTCCAGGGCTTTTCAACTACACAAAGAGATAGTTCACAAAGGCAAAGGCAAGGAACACTATCGGTATCAGTGTATTACTCAAAACTGAAGGATTTGTGGGATGAGTACGACTCGATTATTCCATTACCAACTTGTTGCGACAAGTCGAAGGAGTTTGTGGACCATATGCAGTATCAAAGATTGTTACATTTCTTGATGAGGTTGAATGATGGTCAGGCCAAGAGTCAGGTGTTGATGATGCAACAAGTACGTACTCTTAATCAAGTCTATGCGATGATAAACCAGGAAGAGAGTCAAAGAATCATGCAGGATATGATAGAACCTGTTGCAATGTTTACTGCAAGGCAATGAGGTGGACGGGGACACGAAGCAGAAGAAGCCTTTCAATCCTAATGTGGTTTGTGACTATTGTCATGTGAGAGGACATTTGCAACAAGATTGTAACAAGTTGATGAAGTGCACTTATTGCCACAAGACTGGACATCTGGAAGAAGGATGCTCTGATTGATTGGATACCACGAAGATTTCAAAGGAAAATACAAGAAAGGCGAATCTTTGTGATAGGTGAAGAATCGCATTGAAAATATTGGACAAGGAATAACATGAATTTTGTTCATGGTGTGCGGCGAGATAGGGGCGATCCGGAGACTAGATGGAGTACAACAGACAACAAAATGCACTTGGACTTGGGTGTTGGGAAATCTCACACAAGAAACAACGAAGGCTGCGAAGTTGCTAGGCGGTGAGGATGGACCAGGAACATCACCGATATTGTAGCAAACATGGCGAGCAAGATCACGGATGCCAGCGAGATTCATTGCTATCACATATTGGAGATTACCGTTTAGGAGGAGGTGATGTGCTTAAGAATGTCCTTTGCATACCTACATTCAAATTTAACCTAATATGCGTATCTAAGGTGACAAAGGAGTTGCATTGTAGTGTCACATTCCTTCCTAAGTATTGTGTGTTCGGATCTCTCGTGCAGGAAGGTAAGCGATTGGTAATGAAGAAGGGGATTGTATGTCTTGAGCATAGATGAGGCGAGAAAGTAGGAAGATGATTCAAGCAATAGCGACCTGAGAATGTAGATCTTACTTGCTTTGAGGATGGGGCGTGCTATGAGAGTTAGAAGAGAATACCATGTTTTAGCAATAATGATTCTTTTACATCGAATAATTGTGAGGTTTGTCCACTATCTAGGAAGGTTCGAGTTCCTTTTCGATCGATGTGATAGGAAATTAAAGCCTTTTGAGCTGTTACATATGGATGTATGGGGTCCCTACAAAGTTGAGACTTTTAATGGAATGAGGTATTTTCTAACAATTGTAGATGATTGTTCTAGATGGACTTGGGTATTTCTGTTAAGATTGAAATCTGATGTCACAACCATACTGAAAAATTTCTTTGTAGCAGTTAAGACACAGTTTGAGATGATCATTAAGAGGGTAAGATAAGATAATGGATCTGAATTCTTTAATTCTAATTGCATACAGTTGTTTCAGGAGCATGAAGTAGTACATGAGAGTTCTTGTCCATATACACCTCAACAAAATGGTGTTGTGGAAAGGAAACACAAACATTTATTAGAGACAACTAGAGCCATCAAAATTCAAGCCAACTTGCCGGATAGTTTTTGGGGATTTTGTATTGAAAGTGATGTATACATTATCAACAGGATACCTGCTACTGTGTTTGAAGAACAAGTCACCATTTGAGGTGTTGTACAACAAGACACCTTCACTCATGCACTTGAGAGTGATAGGATGCTTATGTTTTGCAACTCTGTTGCCCAAGAGATAAATTCGGTCGAAGCGGTGAGAGTGTCTTTGTTAGGATATGGTACCTCACAAAAGGGCTACATACTTTACGACATGGAGAATAGGGTCATATTCATGAGTCGGGATGTGGTGTTTATGGAGTCAATCTTTCCCTTCAAAAATAGAACAGAGGGCGCACTGGATTCGCGGCCACAGAGCACTTTTGCTTTGAGGATCTCATAATGACTTATGTCGGAGGAATTTGGACGAGCGATTGATAGTGCAGAATAACGTAGAAGTTAAATCTGATGGGTGAAGAAGACCAACTGAATGAAGGGGGCACAGTAAAGGAGGTGAAGGAACTTAGCAAAGTGAGGGGAGACAACCTGGAGGAGATCGTGAGAATGAAGGAAGACAAAATGTAGGTGTTTCTCGAGAGACAATAAGAAAGTCGGCAGGCATCGAGCCACTGTTGGCACAAGGATTATGTCACTGTCGAATTCATCTAGGTGCTTATACTCATTCTTGATGCGATTGTTACAACGGCTTGTCATCCGATACGAACTTTGTGGGTCAAGTTTCAAAAGAAGTTGAACCACATAGCTATTCGAAGCAATTCGTGACCTGAGGTGGATAAAGCGATGAAAGTGAGATCGAGCTTTAGAAGATAATAAGACCTGGGAGATGGTGGATTTACCAAGAGGAAAGAAAGTTATTGGCTGTCGATGGGTGTATAAAATAAAATACACATCATCAGGGGAGATCGAAAGATTTAAGGTCAGGTTAGTAGCTAAAGGCTACAATCAGAAGGAAGGGCTCGACTACCAAAAAACATTTTCTCCTGTAGTGAAGATGACAACAGTAAGAGCTGTGATTGCCATTGCTGCCACTAAACAGTGGAAACTATACCAAATGGATGTTTACAATGCATTCTTACCGGGGGACTTGTATGAGGAAGTCTATATGTTGCCACCAGAGGGCTTTCACACTAGAGGGGGACGGAAACAAGTGTGCAAGCTGTTGAAATCCCTCTATGGTTTGAAGCAAGCGTCGAGGCAATGGAACATAAAACTTACTTCAGCCTTGCTGGAAGCAGGATTCCGGCAAAGCCACAGATTATTCTCTGTTTATCATGCAGAAGGAGGAAAGATTAGTCATTATACTTGTGTATGTGGATGATCTCCTCATCACAGGTAATGATCCAGAATTGATTCACTATACCAAATCAAAATTCAAAATTAAGGACCGAGGAGAACTCAGATTCTTTCTTGGAATAGAGTTTGCTAGGAGCATAGATAGCATCATTATGCACCAAAGGAAATATGCACTGGAATTAATATCTGATATGGGACTTTCTGGTTCAAAGAGTGCTTCCTCACCAATGGAAGTGAATCAGAAATTGACTACCGCCATTTATGATCAACATCTGACCGATCTTTCTTGAGGATGGTCGACGGTAGATAGTCGGTGTGAGATGTGTTGTTAGAGGATCCGGGAGCTTATAGGAGATTAATTGGAAGGCTATTGTACCTCACAAATACAAGGCCAGATATAGCATTTGTTGTCCAAAGGTTAAGTCAGTTTATGAAGGAGCCTAAGACTTCACACTTAGGCGAGAATGAGGCGGTAAGATACTTGAAGGAGGCAGTGCAGTATTCTCTTGGCCAAGAACAACAGTTCCACACTATATGTTTTCTGTGATGCAGACTGGGGATCGTGTGTCAACACTAGGAGGTCGATCACAGGTTATTTGGTGTTGTTTGGTGGTCTCGGTGGAAGTCGAAGAAAAAAAGCAGTGGCGTGTCGCGTAGTTCTGCGAAGCAGTATAGGCGATAGTGCGGCGATTCTTTGAGGTCGTGTGGCTAGTTGGTTTATATAAGGAGTTGGGGTGCACGTCACACCGCTGTGGAAGGTCTTCACCGATAGCAAGTCGGCGCTGCGGATAGCGATGAATCGATTTTCCTGAAAGAACGAAGCATATTGACATTGATTGTCACTTCATTCGCGAATGGATTCAAGATGGGCTGATACATACTGCGTACATGCCTACCAGTGAGCAGCCAGCAGACATACTCACTAAGGCTCTTATGAAACCTCAACACCGTCGATTGGTTTCCAAGCTAGGATTGAAGAACATCTTCAGATCCTCTAGCTTGAGGGGATGTTGAGATATTAGAGAGGTGTACGAGAGTACCGTAGGGTGTAATACATAGGAACATTACACTTATGTCATTATTGTGAAGTTAGTTACAATTAGTGGTTGATTGAATTGTAATTAGTGTGAGTAATATAAATAGCCTAGATGTAAATATCTAGATAAGAAGATATTATGCTGTTATTTTCTGTATATTTTTTCCTTTCTCTTGAAGACGTTATTCAATACCGTGAGCATTCTTCATATTTTCCTCTTCTTCCATTCTTCCTCGATTCTACTTCAGTTGCAAATCTGTTCTTTTTGCGAGTCAATTCTCGTTAAGTTTGTCTTGTTGGGTTTGATAGGTGACTGATTGCCTTGAACGTGGAAAGTGATAAAGATTGAAGCTTTACAAGGTTTTATTGTAGGGGAAAAGTAAAAAAGTTTCTAACAAAACAAATGGAGGGGTGTGGGGATTTTGTGCAATGCCTTTTACCAGACATGTCTATAAAGATCCTGACTTGTTTGGAGGACCCTTCTGATCTTATCCGGGTTTCTGCTGTTTCTACTTCTTGGCGTCAATTCGGTAAATTATTCTCTTTATGCTCTTCATTTTTCAATAATTTGCTGTTTCATAAGCTCCTTTGAGTTAATTGTAGTTTATTAGTCTTAGCTTGGATCATATGGAATAAATTTGAAGAATTGGTGACTTCGCGATGCTCTACATTATAATTGTTGGGCACTGGATCCTATATCTATCGATCACCTCCGTATTGAATACATGACCATGAAATGGTTTCTTGAAATGGCTATGATAATATAAAATGCAGTACCAATCCCTTCTGTCCCTTCAAATTCGATTTATTTCATTCTATATAGGTGTCGTTATTTCTATTGATGAGGACTTAACCTTTTGTGGTGTTTATTTAGTGCCATTTTCAATTTTTATTGCTTAGTGCCTTGTGCTGTTAAAAGATTTCGATCAGAATTTGATGCAAGAATTTCTTTGCTGGGATGAGAGAATCGAGCTTTCCCGTATCTTGATCACCTTTTTTCTCTTTCCCCATCTTATCTCACTTTAGAGTACGCAATCTTGAAATGACTGTGAAACATGAACAGTTATAACCCTTTTTAAAATCCTTAAGTGCATTTTTTCCCCAGTAACTTAGAGTTCCTCAATTTACTCAAACGAAGCCTTTTATTAGGGTTGCTTTTATTTTGATCTTAAATCATTCATTTAGGAGTAGTATATGCAACTGTGTGTTTTCTTACTGACTTAATTCTTGTGCAGTGATTAAAAATGGCTTGTGTAAGCATCTCTGTTTAAAGAGATTTCCTGAAACATCAAGTGTTGCAAATATGATTGAAGTTGAAAACACGGCTGTCCCAGTGGTATCTCAGCCTGAAAAGTCTACAGAGTGGTTACGTCTGGAGAAGGATCACAGAGTTTATGCATTTTTGACACAAGGACTTTCCAACTGTATGACGGAAGACTGCTTAATAGATGCAATCCATGCATCAAGCACTGACAACTATCCTGAAGAAAGCATTCTGAATACATTAAAACCGGGTGACCGTATTGGGCGCAGGGCTTCATACTGGTCAAGTGGAGGAGAAAATGATCCTACAGTTCCCGAGACACTAACATATAAATTAATATCAAAGCTGTGCTTGATTTCAGAAATCCATATACAACCATTTCAAGGTTGCACCTTAAGCTCTATCTTCTGTGATGTTTTGGATTTGTTCCTTTTGCTTATTTGTTGTTTCCTTCATTAACCAGAAACGCTATGATTTTGTAACAGCGTATTTCCAGTTTGGCTTTCCCATTTATTCAGCAAAAGCTATGAGATTCCGGGTGGGACATCCTAATGTTAAAATAGATGTAGAAAGTGGCAATGGACATGAATCTGCGGCTGCTCAAGGATCTTATTGTGACAAGATCGTATGGACATATACCTCACCAGAATTTCCCATGGCTCAGGTAAGAAATAGTAACGGAATTCCGGTTTCCTTTATTCTGATTAGTTCTTACCCCCGAAATGGTCAACGGATACTCTAGGCTGACATCATTTTTTGGGATAATAACTAGTTCCAAAGTCATAGTACTGCGGGATGTTTCCCTAATGAGCATGTATTTGGCGGAAGTATATCACCCATATAACACAGCTAGTAGGTGCTCATAAATGAACTAATCTTCTTTTTTGCTGATGAAAGCAACAACCAATTTAAATTTACTTCAGCTGCAGCTAAGTTTTGGTTAAGATTTCTACTTTTACGTGTTGTAACAGCTAAGTTTGGCTCCTTATGGGTACAGGAGAGCATCTTGCAGAAGTTTAAGCTGCCAGAACCTGTTCTTTGCATTGGGGGAGTCCTACAAGTCGAGCTCTTAGGCAGAGTTCAAAGACAACAAATGGATGGTCTATATTATATATGGTCAGTTCCCCCTCTTTTGATATGTCGGCCTCAAATTTCTAAAATGACTTAGTTCCTGCTATTGCTGCGGTGATAGTCTACACTACCATATGGTTGTTGTATATCTAAATGAGCACGTTGGTTTTAAATTGTCATGAGTATAATCTCAGGACTTGGGTGGTTTTTTAAGACAGCTTTATTGATTTGCCTTTTTATAGTGTGTCACACGTTCAAGTTGTTGGAAGACCACTCTTGCCTGCATTTGATGTTGAGATACTCGATGAAGCTGGGAAGTGCAGCCTGAAGTATTGCCCGGAAGAGAGGTTAAGCCAGTCACGTAAGAAATTTTCTGAAGGAGAGTCGAGTAGTCCTCGGGTTCATAGGTTCAGGGCAAGCTTAAGGGGATGGGAGCAAATGATTCTGAATACACTACTTGGAGCCGGAGCTGACGTGGTTGATGATGATTCAGATGAGTATGAAGTCTAGTTTTGGTCCCTTTCAAGGCCCCAACAGTTGCTTCTGTGAGTAAACCATACTTTTATCTGCTACTATATATGGGGCAAGTTAAATACGATGTCATAAGACTTGCTTCCGGCCCTTGAGGCATCACTGTTGTAGTTTCCTTTATAAAAAGATGACATGTATGGTGGCACATATCATTCAACTTCTGGAAAGTGGATCCTCATAAACAAATTCAATTATCTTTAGCAAACCGTATTTAGTTGTTTTCTATCTCCATTCTGACATTCCAAATGGGATCACTGATCCTGCTGCTACAAACGCTAAACTACTGTCTGCCTTTTTTGCTAGCTAACAGTTGTATTTTGCACCTGAGTTTTGGGTTAGTTAACTTTCTTGCTGACAACCATAACGGTGCTTGGCATCTCCATAATAATGACTCAGGTCACATATTGCCAATTGAAAATCCAATGGAAAAGGCCGGTAAAAGAGGATAGAGTGATTAATTGTTCCTCCTCTTGAAGAGTCCCAGCAGGGAGTGTGTAAAAGTTGCAACAGTCGGGTTTTAGAAGCTAACGAAAGATGTAAATATTGGTTCCTGGTCCTGATAGAGTAGCGTTGACTCTAAACTCTTCTTTAACCTGAAACCTCAGAAAAGTACGAAGAGAACCTATATGGCAGTACTAGAAAGAAATTATACCAAGTGCATGGAAAACTGAGACGAGTAAGAACGTAAATAAGAGTCAAGTGGTTTCCCGGGAATAACTGTAAACATAAGTTAAGAAGAAAACCAGCAGTATATCCACACTTGCAATTTAAATAACAGGGAAATGGGCAGCCTTTGTTCACCTCTTCATTGATAAGTGGCCTAGGAAATGCATTTTGAGGAAAAGAAGTCATTAAAGGGGTCATTTGGTTGCAAAATAAGGTACTCGGCACATCAAAGTACGGAGTTTGATTATCAGCCCGAATAACTAATACGTGTATGTATAAGTTATGAGGGTGTATGTATTATTTTATACATGATAGAAGATGGAATAACTAACATATGAATAACTAAACTCTGCATAACTAAATTTTGCATAATTCTAACCAGACGACCCCAAGTGGTGGAATGTCTTACCTGGTTGGCACAAGAAAACCTTCAGAAAAGGGGAATCAGCATTTGCAGCGGACATTCGCTCTGTGAAAACCACAATGAAGATACCAACCATCACTTTCTTCATTGCTCTTTCACTTAACAGATATGGAGGTTTATTATTTTTAACATTTTGGATGTAACTTGGACAATGCCGAGAAGAACTAAGGATTTGCTACAATGCTTTTGACACTTTTTCTTTTACATGACAACAGGGCAAGCATATACCCTGTAGTAAAAAAGTTAATACATCAATAATTTTTTTCCTAGTTTTGATTCTAAAAAGTTGTGAGTTGCTCTCGATCTGTCTTTATTGAAGCTCACTTTTTTTGGGTAAAGCATTAATATCCGTGAAGAAGTTTAGTTTTGTATGTACGCCTCAAAGGTAGGGGGAAGACCTGCCTACATCTTACTTTTTCCCAAACCGCACGTATGGGATTACCTTGGGTACGTTGTTGCTGTCGTCAGGGCCGTTCCAATACTTTTAAAGGCCCTGTGCGAGAAAAAAAAGAGGCCATTTTTTATTCACATTAAAAATTAAAATTAATTAATCAATATTAAAAAAATTATTGATCAAAACATCTAATAAATGTATAGTAAGAGGGAGGGCTCTGTTTTTTGTGTTTTAAACAAAAAAATCTTTTGTTGCTCATTGGATTCGAACTCGCGAACTCTCAATAAAGAATAACTTTTGAAAAAAACCCTCAACCACTAAGCTACATATTTCACTGATAAGATTAGAGACATTTTTAATACATATCTTAATATTTGAAACAATCATAAAAAAATAAAAATTCTGGGGCGGAGCCGCGGAGGCCCCTCCGGCCGGGGCCCTGTGCGGTGGCGCCGCCTTGGCCGCCCAAGGGACGCCCCTGGTTGTTGTTGTTATGTACTCCTAATTGGCAAGCAAAATCAACAGGTCCATTTGCATCTCTATAGCAGAGACTAAAACGCGTAATTCCCTGGTTCTTTATTTTTGCAATTTGATCGACCACTTGTAACGATGTTGCATTGGGAAGACAAAGCTGAAATTATGGAACCCTTTCCCGACTGTAGTTTGGGAAAAGAAATCTGTAATTACTAATTAGTGTTATGTACATATACTTATCATTACTCGTTGTTTGGTGCAACAAGGCTATTGCAAGTGACATAGATACTAGTAGAAATAGCGCCTACTGCCACTTTTTGGTAAGTGAAATTCCAAAAACATGGTTAATTTTTCGAATCACTTTTATCATTTGTGTGAAGTAGCTTCCTCCACACATAGTGGTAGGTGAAATTCCAAAAACATGGTTATCATTTTTTACGTAGCTTCCCCGACACACATGCAGCTTTCAGCTCCTCTCACTTCGTTCGAGTGGCTCCGCTCCTCCTCAATATGTTTGATCTCAACAAGCAGCGGATGAGCGCCATTCTTTGGGTGCTTGTTTTAATATATTGCTTTTAGCAACTAAAAATACACGGGAGGAATCACATCCATTACATATTTACATTATTGGTTAAAGGGAGATCCGGAACATCACTAGCCTAGCTTGTTTCCGTTTCGGAAGACAAACACCAAAGTAGGAAGGAATAGTAGTAAGCAGTTAATAAAGTTGTTGTCCAGTCCATTTCAATAGATTACACTTGTTGGATGACTTTCAAGGTGTAAACACCAATCGAGTGTGAATAGGAAAGAAAGTAGAGCTAAATACCTAAAGAGTTCAAGTGCTTGACACAACAGCCTCAAACTAGAAAATGGGGGAGAACCAGAAGAAGAAGAACAAAAATATATCACAATCAACCTGTACAAAGATATATAGCAGTATTTTTATCTCTCATCAAAACTCCCAAAGGAGCAGAACATGTTAGTCAAGCCTTCCATTCATAACTCATGTTATTCTCAAGATCACTTCTAAAAAAAACCGTTTTCAGTGAACTCATGAGACATATCAGGGACCATCTCATCTGATACATGCATACTCGGGGGCAAATCTGGAGCTTTTTGGCTGAAACCACTGTTGCCAGCCGATGCACAGGGTTTGTTGGGTTTTGATATTGGTGAATAGGAAATGATGGGATAAAAATTAAAGAGGGTAAAAGGCTCTTTTGTCCCACATCGAAAAAATGGAAGAAAAGAGAGGTGTATATATTACATTACACCTTCTCGAGCTGCTAAAAGGGTTGAGAGGGCAAGGACCCCTCGCGCCGTCGTCGTCGCTCGCTCGGCTCGGCCAGTTTGGATCGATTGATTGATAATCTTTTGGACAAACGTTTCTTTAATTAATTAATTATTTAATTAAAAACAAATCCAAACGGATCGACCGCGACCGATCCAGGCCGTCAGCTCTCCTCTCTTTTTCGAATTTCCTCCAAAATGAGGTGACTATTACGAATGGTTGCAACCATTCGTAATCGATTTCTAACCTATAAATTCTTGATCATTTCAAGAATTTATTCACTAAGTCATACTCTAATCAATTCGAAATTACGAGTTGCTCTTGACTCGAAAATTTCATTCTGTGTGATATCTTGTAGTTGAGTGGTTCGTTGCTACCAAATTTGGAGTACTACTATTCGGTAAGATAATCGTTCTATCCGGGAGGCGATATTCCGTTAACCTCGAGTCTTGTGAGGAATAATTTCCTTAAGGACACACTTTGAACTAAGTGGGCTCGATTACATTCGAAATTATTTTTCCAAAGCAGTTCTGTTTTCGTTTATTGTTTCATTAATGTTATATGTTTCACTAAGTGATTAACATATTGTTTTGAATCATTATTTAGCCAAGTACAGATTACTATACCAACAATCTTAAGGAAATTATATTTATTGTATTTTAATCTGTATCCTGGTTTGGAGATTAAAACCTGTGTGATTTTCTACTCCGTATGAAATTTCATATTCTAACTTGAAGATATAAAAACTTCGTTGGAATATTAAAATCCAGGAAAAAAGTGTTTTCCAAAAGAAAAAAAAAAGTGTTTTTTCGGGAAAAAAAAAGTGTTTTTTTTATGTTGTTTGGAGATTAAAATCTTCGGATTTTCTACTCCGGTTGAGATTAAAGTTTTCATAACTTTCTACTCGTTTGGATACTTGATTTGAAGATATAAAAACTTCATCAAGTATACAACATACAATCTACTACACTTCGTTTCAAGCAATTTTGATTCGGTTTGAAGAAATAAAATCTTCACCGTTGTGTATTATATTTGTTGTTATCAAAATTGATTCGGTTTGAAGAAATAAAATCTTCGCGTTGTGTATGATATTTGTCATGACGATTTGAAGAACATAAAATCTTCATCGTTCATTTAAGGAGATTAAAACTTGTGTAGTTTTCTACTCCATATGAATATTAGTATTCGACTCGAAGATATAAAAACTTCGTTGGAATATTAAAGTTTCATAATTACACAACGATTTGAAGAACATAAAATCTTCATCGCTCATTTAAGGAGATTAAAACTTGTGTAGTTTTCTACTCCATATGAATATTAGTATTCTGACTCGAAGATATAAAAGCTTCGTTGGAATACTAAAGTTTCATAACTATACTGTGATTTGAAGAAATAAAATCTTCATCGTTCAAATTACGATTTGAAGAAATAAAATCTTTATCGTTTAAGTTTCACAATTATACTCCGATTTGAAGAAATAAAATCTTCATCGTTTGATGCGTGATTTAATTGCTATTCGGTTTTATTAAGTAAAAGCAGTTTGTCGATTTGTGATGACAAACAAATAATGGCAATTGATCGAATGATCGTGTGCAATCTTTGTCGAGTGCAATTTGGTTGGAAACCCAAGCGATGGTGTGGATTACGGTGCCACTCGACATGTTTGCGGCTGCAAAGAAGCATTTGCAACATATGCTCATTTGGACCAGAAGAGGTCATGTTTATGGGAAATCTTTTTGCGCACAAGGTTGAAGGATATGGGAAGATACTTCGAGGATGACTTAGGCAAGGTCGACTCTCAACAATGTTACGCACGTTCCAACAATTCGGAAGAATTTAGTTTCAGGACTACTCGTCAAAAGCGGGTTTAAGTGTGTGTTGGTTAGTGAGAAAATTGTAATAAGTAAGAATGATATGTTCATAGGAAAGGGCTACCTCGAGGGCACTTTTCAAACTCAATGTAATGGTTGTTGACAATATTAATGAAAATTCAAATGCTTTACTTATTGAGTCAAATGATTTATGACATGTTCGTTTAGGACATGTCGATTACAAAACAACTTAAAATTGATCAATTTAGAAGTATTGCCTAAATTCGAGTGCAACAAATCAAAATGTGAAATTTGTGTTGAATCTAAGTTTGTTAAACATCCATATAAGTCTATTAATAGAATTCAAACCCTTTAGACTTAATTCACAGATATATGTGATATGAAGTCAATACCATCGTGGTGGGAAAAAGTATTTTATAACTTTCATTGCATCGCACTCGATCTTTGTTATGTGTATTTGCTTAATAGTAAGGATGAAACAATTAATGCATTTAAGCAATACAAGAACGGTGGAAAATCAATTGAATAAAAGATCAAAATGATTAGAAGTGATAGGGGTGGAAATGCGAATCTCCTTTTGCAGACATGTTTGGAATATGGAATTATTCATCAAACTATTGCCCACACTGCACACAATCAAATGGAATTGCGGAAAGGAAAAACCGAACATTAAAGGAAATGATGAATGCCTTACTAATTAGTTAGGTTTCTGCAGAGCTTGTGGGAAGCTATCCTTACACTAATCGAATACTCAACAGTACCCTACAAAGAAAACACAATCTATTCCATATGATCTATGGAAAGGAAGAAAACCCAACTTGAAATATTTCAAAGTGTGGGGTGTTTAGCGAAGGTCAAGTTCCTTTGCCCAAAAGGGTAAAAATCGGACCAAAAGCGTGGATTGTGTTTTTATTGGATATGCTACAAACAAAAGCTTGTCGGTTTTGGTTCACAAATCGAACAATCCGAAATTCATGTTAATACGGTAATTGAATCGGATAATCTGAATTCTTTGAAAACGTCTATCGTATAAAAGCGAATGTAGTCGTCAAGTGAAAGATCTAAACGACCGCGGGAAGAACCAAAGGAAAGTATACCAAGCAAAGAGGATCTAAGGCGTAGCAAACGTCAAAAGACATCTACTTCCTTTGGACCAGACTTTGTAACATTCTTGCTTGAAAATGAGCCTCAAACATTTAAAGCGAATGTCATCTTCGATTCAACATTTTGGAAAGAAGCAGTCAATAGTGAGATTGAATCAATTTTAAACAACCATACATGGGAGTTAGTTGATCTTCCTCCTGGAAATAAACCTTTAGGATCAAAATGGATCTTTAAAAGGAAAATGAAAGCTGATGGTACTGTTGACAAATACAAGGCAAGACTTGTGGTCAAAGGTTATAGACAAAAAGAAGGTCTTGATTACTTTGACACATACTCGCCGGTGACAAGAATAACATCTATTCGGGTGTTAGTGGCACTGGCGGTCGTATATGGTCTAGAAATCCATCAAATGGATGTCAAGACAGCTTTCTTAAATGGAGAATTGGAGGAAGAAATTTACATGGAACAACCTGAGGGTTTTGTGGTTCCTGGTAAAGAAAGGAAAGTGTGCAGACTTGTGAAGTCACTTTATGGACTTAAACAAGCACCCAAACAATGACATGCAAAATTTGACCAAACAATGTTGGCAAATGGATTTAAGATTAATGAGTGTGACAAATGTGTTTACATTAAAAATACTCCAAATCATGAAGTCATTATTTGTTTGTATGTTGATGACATGCTGATAATGAGTAAAAATATTGTCGATATAAATGCTACGAAGCGTATGCTCGCTAGCAAATTTGACATGAAAGACTTAGGGGTTGCCGATTTGATCTTAGGAATTAAGATCCATAAAACTCCACAAGGTCTAGCATTATCACAGTCACATTATATTGAAAAAGTACTTGACAAGTTCAAGTATTTAAATTTCAATGTTGCAAAGACTCCAATTGATGTAAGTTTTGCACTTCAAAGAATGAAGGTGAAAGTGACTCACAATTGGACTATGCAGTTTTGGGAAGTTTGATGTATATTATGAATTGTACGACCGGATATAGCATGTGCTATAAGCAAGTGATCGATTCACGAGTAATCCCAATCAAACTCATTGGATGGCAATGAAACGAGTCTTGGGATATTTACAACACACCAAAACTATGCTTTGCATTATAATAAATATCCGCATGATTGAAGGATATAGTGATGCAAATTGGATCACCGATCGTTTGAAGTTAAATCCACGAGTGGATATGTTTTCCTTGTTAGCGGAGGCGGTGTCTTGGAAATCATCAAAGCAGACATCATCGCCCGCTCTACAATGGAATCGAATTTATAGCTTTAGACAAGGTGAAGAAGTTGAATGGCTCGGAATTTCTTAGAAGATATTCCATTACGCCCAAACCTTTGGCTCCTATATGTATACACCGTGACGATCAGCGATAGGTAGAGGCGAGCGTAATGTATAACGGAAAATCTCGTCACATCTGACGGAGACACAATCTGCTAGACAACTCCTCTATATAGTGGCGTTATCAATTGATTATGTAAAGTCAAGAGATAACGTGGCGGATCCGCTTACAAAAAGCTTATCTAGAGAGGGAGTTAGTAGATCATCAATGGGAACGGGGTTAAGGCCGAGGACAAGTCATCACAGAGGTAACTCTACCTAGCAGACTAGAGATCCCAAGAGCTAGGTTGAGGAGATCAAACAAAGTTGTATCGACGGTTCAACATTGTCAAATAACTCAACCCATTCTCGGATGAAGACAATGTTGAAATAAGGATAAGACTTTATGGCTTGTTAATGAGTTAATAAAGCATTAAGGTTTTTAATGGTTATCTAAATCGCGATGTATGACCGGATAATGTGGCTATAGGACCACATGTTTAGAAATCACCTATGTGAGTGTTAAGTGTAAGTCGCTTTAAAGGAATGACAAGAAAGGCCCATTCTTTATGCACTCATGAGACCAGCGGTGTTCATGGTCAAACGAACACAAGTGAGAACCATAAACGGTTGAGGTTGATTGTGTGTCTTATGTTGTCTAGGTATACAACAAAGTTCGACGGTTCAAAGATATCAAATCTGGAATTGATCGAGTATATCCGATATAAGTTCACTACGGAAAGTTCAAAGGAAACCTACTTATCCAGATCGCATCAATTCTCGCTTGTATATCACACTCGTCCGCACATTCTTCTATCTTATAATCATTCCCCATTCGTGGGGAT
This sequence comes from Przewalskia tangutica, assembly GCA_029844215.1. NCBI lineage: Eukaryota > Viridiplantae > Streptophyta > Magnoliopsida > Solanales > Solanaceae > Przewalskia > Przewalskia tangutica. The sequence goes on from CM056740.1 coordinate 56,053,767, forward strand.
TGTTGGTTTTGATATTGGTGAATAGGAAATGATGGGATAAAAATTAAAGAGAGGGTAAAAGACTCTTTTGTCCCACATCGAAAAATGGAAGAAAAGAGAGGTGTATATATTACATTACACCTTCTAAATTTCTTAAAAAGGGTTGAGAGGGCAAGGACCCCTCGCGCCGTCGTCGTCGCTCGCTCGGCTCGGCTTCGGCTTTGGATTTGGATTTGGATTTGGATTTGGATTTGGATTTGGATTTGTCAAAAGATCGATTGATTGATAATCTTTTTGGACAAACGTTTCTTTAATTAATTAATTATTTAATTAAAAACAAATCCAAACGGATCGACTACGACCGATCCGACCGTCCGCTCTCCTCTCTTTTCGAATTTCCCTCCAAAATGAGGTGACTATTCGAATGGTTGCAACCATTCGAATCAAGATTTCTAACCTATAAATTCTTGATCATTTCAAGAATTTATTCACAAATTCATACTCTAATCAATTCAAATTACAAAGTTGCTCTTGACTCGAAAATTTCATTCGTGTGATATCTTTGCCGTTGGTGGTTCGTTGCTACGAATTTGGAGTACTACTATTCGTAAGATAATCGTTCTATCCTGGGAGGCGATATTCCGTTAACCTCGAGTACTGTGAGGGGAATAATTTCCTTAAGGACACACTTTGAACTAAGTGGGCTCGATTACATTCTGAAATTATTTTTCCAAAACAGATTCTGTTTTCGTTTATTGTTTCATTTATGTTATATGTTTCACTAAGTGATTAACATATTGTTTTGAATCATTATTTAGCCAAGTACAGATTATTATACCAACAGGGTTCACAGTTGGATGCTAATTTAAAACTGTTGCTTCTATGTAACATCCCGTACTTTCGGGCCATGGTTTGAATCGATAGACATGTGTAAATAGATCCGTGCGTTGGGGGATTTTTGGTCATAATCACGTATGTAAATGAAGAGCTTGTTATATAAAAGGATAAAATTCCGAAATAATTTTGGACGTAATAAGTGTGACGACGGGGATCGAAAATAAATATGATGTGTGCATAAGAGATGGTGGACTAGTGCATATGAAGGTTTTAAGTCGTTAAGATTTAAGTGATTTGAGAGCAAGAATTAATTATGTGAATAATTGGTTATGTAAGATGATATTAATCTCTCTTAGGGAGTTTTCTCATTAATATCAAAGTATATATAGTGTACAATATTCATCCCTTTTACAATAGGAATCATAGTCTTACCATAATTATATTTACACAATATATGAAAATATTATAATTATGGGTAGAGATGCAATTGGTACTACTATATACACGTTTAAACACACCCTCAGTCGGAGCGGAGGCGGACACGAGGCGAATCAAGTCAAGAAATAAGCATGCAGGAAGTCCTTTGGTAAATATATCTGCATACTGATAGGATGAGGGAACATGTAACACTCTGACATGGCCTAGCGCAACTTTCTCACGAACAAAGTGTAGGTCTATCTCAATGTGCTTGGTTCCCTAATGTTGAACCGGATTATGAGACATATAGATGACAGAGATGTTATCACAGTACACAATAGATGCCTGACGTAAAGGACACTGAAGTTCCAACAGTAAATTTCTGAGCCAACAAATCTCAGTTACCACATTTGCAATGTCTCTGTACTCAGCCTCGGCACTGGAACGAGATAGGGTAGTCTGTCGCTTGGCAGACTAAGAAATCAGATTATCCCCTAAAAATACACAAAAATCAGAGGTGGAGCGTCGCGTGTCCGGACACCCTGCCCAATCTGCATCCTTATAAGAGAGCAACATGTTTGGTGCAGAGGAGTATAGGTGCAAACCATAATCAAGTGTGCCCTTAATGTATCAAATGATACGCTTAAGAGCAGTGAAATGAGACTCCCTGGGGACATGCATGGATAGACATACCTGCTGAACAACATAAGCAATGTCTGGCCTTGTAAATGTGAGATACTGAAGTGCACCTGCAAGACTCCTATACAGAGTAGGATCGGAGATTGGAGCATCATCCATAACACTGAGCTTAGATTTTGAATCAACTAATAGGTGAAACTTTGCAATTCACCATCTTAGCAATGTACACAATCTCTTCTGCATACTTACGCTGACACAAGAACATGTGGTCGGCAGACTTGTTTACTGAAATCCCCAAAAAATAACTCAGTTTTTTCAAATCAGTCATTTGCAAATTTGAACTTAAGCAAGGCAATAATCTCACTTTTCAATCCGTCGGAGAAAGCAGTAAGAACAATATTATCCACGTAAAGTAATAAGTAAGCAGTGCTACTACCTCGATGAAAAATGAAGAGTGATGTATCACTCTTGCTGCATACAAACTCAATCTGCAAGATATATCTGGCAAATCGATCATACCACGCACGGGGGCCTGCTTCAGTCCATATAGTGACTTACGGAGACGACACACATAGTGAGGAACTGCTGGATGGGTGAACCCAGGTGGCTGATGCATGTAGACTGTTTCTCTCAGATCCCCATGTAAAAATGCATTCTTCACATCAAGCTGATGGATCAGCTAGTGTTTGTCCATGGCAATGCTCAAGACTGTGCGAATAATAGCCGGTTTGACAATCGGGCTAAAGGTCTCACCACAATCAATGCCCTTCTGCTGATTTGTGTCATTAGCCACAAGTTGTTCCTTATATCTATCTGTTAGGACCGTGTCCAATTGCTCACGTAAGTGTACGTATCGTTCACAAGTAATATAGTCTGTAAGACCGAGTTTATCGTCCACAGAGACTGGTTTCTAATTACCGAACATCTATTCTAGATTATCTATTTGGCAAACGATATTTGATTTGAGTTTTTATGTAACTACTAGAATAATTGCTAGAAGTAATCTAAATTATTGAGGTTTAATCAGTTATGAAGGAATTAGGGCTTCCAAAATCCTCAACTATCCACTCTATTCAATCCTTAATGCAACTAAAATGACTTCTTCTTCTACGTTAAGATAGCGGTTAACTAGACTGTCTTATAGGATATAATCTCTCAACCCCAGTACAGAACCCTTCTATATTTCTATGATAGGATTTACCACATAGGAGGATTAAGAACAGTAACCTATAATGCTACACAAGTATCGGGGTACTTTCGTCCGCGATTTTAACCTATGTCTATTTAATTACAGCATATTCAAATCTCTCCTCTCGGTTCTTGATTCGAAATCATATAAGTTATGATAATTAGTGATCAATTAACTATCAAACATTCATACCAATTATTGAATAAATCTTAATCAAGTGAAGAAGAAATCAAACTAATGCATTAAGTCATGAAATAGAGTTTCAACGATTCAAAAGGAAAACCCTAATAAAGTGTTTAGCTCCTAGCCATAGTCACGCTAAGAACTAATACAATTCAAAACATAAATTGAATTGAAAAGAAAGAAAAGTACTGCAAACTAAAGTCTCCAATTGTAGCTTTCAAGTTGTCTTCAGTTGTGTTGTGTGATAGAATGTCCAACTCCCTTCACTACACTAATCCCTAGGGCTTAAGTATGTTGCAAATTTCGTGCCCTATGGACCCTTCTGCCCTTGGCCAAATTTACTTCGGATCTGAAATTCCCCGCATTGGCACCGCGGTCTCGAAAGTCCTGCAACCTCTCAGTAATTATGGCACCGCGGTCCTGTATGCACGGCACCGCGGTGCTGAAGTCTTTTGTTTTGAATTGCCAACTTTCGTCCTTTTTGCCTCGGGATCCTTTTTTTGTGCCCACTTTTCGCTCTTTTTCGCCATTTTGCCTTTTTGAACCATTGTGACTCAAAAGAAAGAAAAATGACCCTAACACGACACTTATTTAAACAAAAATGAGAAAAATACTAACTAAAAATGACTCAAAAAGCATATACAAAATACGCCTAATAAATACCCCCAAACTTAACCCTTTGATCGCCCTCGAGCAAAGATCAAAACAAAAACAAAGAAACGAAAATAAAAAAGACTCGAAGACTCAAATCAAGCAGCTGCACAAGGTTACTTAGAAAAGCATGAACGTCAGTTGAGATAATATGTTGGAACATACATAGCATAAACTTAGCAATCTAGAATTTCAAATCAGATATTTCGCAAATTCATTTCAATCATAATCAATGGAAGCATGAACACCTAACCTATGCATGTCAATTTCATTTAGTTCTATGAGCCTGTTTACTTGCTATTCTTCACTAATCATAGACATACATTCTAGAGATCTTCAGGACTTTTCAGGGTTGTAATGTAGGCTTAGGCAGGGGTAGATAAAAGTAGGCATTTAGGCTCAATTTACGTACCATAAACGTTTTTCTCATTCAACCATTTTGTCATTCTTTTTGGTATTCTTTTCAATTCATACCTATCATTCCCCTTTTTTTAGAGCATGAAACAAATTCACATAGACACCCCCAAACTTAAGCTTGTACATATTTTTATTTTTTTTCATTGGGGTGCATCACTTTTTCACTCTCTTTTTGTATTTCTTTTTTCACTCGATTTCATCCATATTTTCAATTACTGCTTATGGCACACAAGATAATCATGGGGTGTCAAAGAAAATAACTTATTTTAGGCTCAAAGGGGCTGACTAGAGATACAATTTACTGCATGGTAGGTAATGAAATGTAAGAAGGACTAACAAAGAAATGCCTGAATCATCTTCCTAAACATGTATGTCTTAACTATTTTGCCTCAAATAACAAGCAAGCAGACTTCATAGACATTTTTCACAATTGACAACACATAGGCTAAGCACAAAATATTTCGAATAATTAGATTTGCATGAATTTTTGGCATATCTAACTTAAGCACACATATTTTAGTTTCTAATTAAATTATATCCCACTTAATTCACTAGGCGTTTCCAGCAACTACAGCATGCATGATCATAAAAAAATTGACTCATATAGACACAATAAAAGACACAAAAACTCAATCAAAACGACTCAAAAACAGAAACATAAAAATAAAATAAGTACCCCCCCCCAAACTTAAACGACACATTGTCCCAAATGTGTAATGACTCAAAAATAATAAAGGGACAACTTACAGATCATAGCGGTTCAAAATGGAGGTGGTGACGGCGGATAATGCATTGAGACGATATCTGTGGGAAGTTTTAGGTGTGTGTGTGGGGGGGGGGGGGGTGTTTTCGTTGTTGTAAAGAGAGGGAATGTGTTGAGTTGATGTGGGAAGAGATTTGGGGATTTAGGGCCTTTTATTTTCTGAATTCGCGCCCAGGCACCGCGGTGCCTAAAGTACTGTGACCCCTCTGAACATTCGGCACCGCGATCCTGCAGAATGGCACCGTGATGCCGACTCGATTCCGTGTTTTCCACCCTTTTCTTCATGCTCATTCTCCAATTTCCGCACCTGTCATCACAACAAAAAAATACCAAAAGTGAGACTGTTCAATTTAAACTAATTGCAGAATTTAAATATTGGGTTGCCTCCCAAGTAGCGTTGTCTTTAACGTCTTGTAGCCGGACACAGGTTCTTTATCAAATCATTGGGGTAAATTAACCCCACAACCTATCCACTTAAAAATCATTTTCCTTTTCCTCACTCTATTTTTATTTTTCACATCATTGAGTTCAGTAAGATTTACCTGTTTGTCAGCTTTCATGTCATGAACTTTTGTTGCAGCTTTCAAACTAGCCCGTGGGTTCACAACTGTAGGAATGATCTCCCTAGTGTTGGTCTGTGCTTGTTGAACTGTTGTGTCAGTTGTGCTTACTGCGAAACACTTGTTGCTGGCCGGGGACTCAATTGTGAATTTGAACACCTTGAATACCGTCTCTTCTTCCTGAACACGTTGTCTCAATTCTCCCTTCTCCACATCGATTAGAGCTCTGCCCGTGGCTAGGAATGGTCTCTCCAAAATGATGGGTATTTCATCATCTTCTTCCATGTCAAGAATGAGGAAGTCTACTGGGAAGAACTTTCCCACCTTGACAAGCACATCTTTCACTATGCCTCTGGGGTGCACCACGGTTTGGTCAGCCAGCTGCAGATTAACTGTGGTTGGTTTGGCTTCCCCCAAACTCAATCTCTTGAACACAGACAGAGGCATGAGATTGATACTAGCTCCTTAGTCACAAAGTGCCCTTTTGCATGTTACTTTGCCAATAGTGCAGGGCAGGGTGAAGCTTCCTGGATCTTTCAACTTAGGAGGCAGTTTCTTTTGTAAGATGGCGCTACACTCCTCTGTCAGCGCTACTGTCTCATAATCCGCCAACCTTCTCTTTTTTCCAAGTATCTCCTTCATGAATTTGAAGTATGCGGGCAATTGTTCTAACGCCTCAATGAAAGGGATATTGATGTGAAGCTTCTTAAATACCTCCAAGAACTTGGAGAACTGCTTGTTTATGGCCTTCTTTTGGAGCCTCTGAGGGTAAGAGATTCTATCAGTGTATTCCCTCAAAGGTGCTGGTGGAGCTTTCTCAACTGTAGGGTGGTCCTAAGTGACCCCCTCATTTCCTTCCTCAATTGCTTTCTCACCCTCTTTATCATGAACCACTTCTGGTTGGGGAGCAACCTGCTCCAACTGCTTTTCACTCCTTATCAACACTGCCTGACACTGCTCTTTGTGATTGACCTCTGTATTGCTTGGAAGAGTACCCTGCGGCCTGTTGGTTACCATCTTCGCCAGTTGCCCAATCTGCGTTTCCAGGTTCCTGAGAAAGGACCTGGTTACAAACATGAACTGATTCTGCGAATTGGTGAGTGTAAGCAATGCAGCCCTCAGCTCATCAGACTTCTCCTGTTGTGTAGGTGGTCTAAACTGCTGGGATGAGGTAGCCTGATTTTGTGCTTGCTGGTTCTGGTAATTACCTTGATATGGTTGTTGCTGGGCCTGGTCGTTCCTCCACTAAAAGTTATGGTGATTTTTCCAACCTGTATTGTATGTGTTGGAATTATAAGGTCGCTGAAAGTTCCCAACTGCCTAAACCTGCTCCATTGGCACATTATTAGGGTCAACCGATGTGCATCTGTCAAAGGAGTGTGGTCCACCACAAATCTCATAGTTTACCGACATCTGGACTGCATTCACAGACATAGTGTTCTGCTACAGTTGTTTCGTCAGAAGGGCCACCTGTACCAGGGCAGTGATGAAATCTAATTCATGTATGCCCATAGTCTTCCTGCTATTCACTGACCTATCATCTGCCCCTTGATGATTGTTGGCAGCCATGTCTTCCAGTAACTCATGTGCCTCATTGACACTCTTTCTCATGAACGCTCCCCCTGCTTCAGCATCAATGATGGTACGAGTAGTACCACTCAGCCCATTATAAAAAATGTGGACTAACATCCACTTCTCTATGCCATGATGTGGGCATTTCCTTTGCAGATCCTTAAATCGCTCTCATGCATCGTAGAGTGACTCACCATCTACCTGGTAATAATTGTTTAACTCTCCCCTTAATTTTGCCGCTTTTAAAGGAGGGAAGAACTTTGCAAGAAACTTTTGGGCTAGGTCCTGCCAGGTGGTGACGGAGTTGGCAGGAAGTGAGTTCAACCAGCTCTTGGCTCTGTCCCTAAGTGTGAACGGGAAGTGCCTCAGTCTAATGGCATTGTCAGTAACGCCATTGTACTTGAACGTGGCACACAGCTCCAGAAAGTTGGCAATGTGCATGTGGGGGTCTTCAGATAGCAATCCCCCAAACTGTACTGTGTTCTGGACCATGCTCAGGATGGTTGGCTTGATCTCAAAGTTGTTTGCCCCTATTGCTGGGAGCCTGATGCATGTCTGTGCACCAGTAACTGTGGGCAGAACATAATCTCCCAAGCTTCTTTCTGCTGGGACCGGTATTGGCTCCTCTACATGTTCAGGAACCTCGTTGTTTGCCCCATTCTGATTCGGTGGTTGGTTGTCCATGGTCACTGAATCATCTATCCTTTTATTTCGCCTGTTTTGCTTGCACGTTTTCTCAATTTCAGGGTTGAAGGGAACAAGTGTATCTGCTCCTCTCCTTCTTCGCATACACTAAATCCCTGAATAGACCAAAATCAACAAACAAATCAAGGCAACAAGGTTCTAACAGTAAAAATAAAAATAACAATAAAGCCAAAGTAGAAATAAAAATAGATGGTTAGATATTAGAAGTGCGTCAGTCCCTGGCAACGGCGCCAAAAACTTGTTAGGACCGTGTACAATTGCTCACACAAGTGTACATATCGTTCACAAGTAATATAGTCTGTAATATCGAGTTTATCGTCCACAGAGACTGTTTCTAATTATCGAACATCTATTCTAGATTATCTATTTGGCAAATGATATTTGATTTGGGTTTTTATGTAACTACTAGAATAATTGTGAGAAGTAATCTAAATTATTGAGGTTTAATCAGTTATGAAGGAATTAGGGCTTCCAAAATCCTCAACTATCCACTCTATTCAATCCTTAATGCAACTAAAATGACTTCTTCTTCTACGTTAAGATAGTGGTTAACTAGACTGTCTTATATTCCGATTAGGATATACAATCGCTCAACCTCAGTACAGAATCCTTCTATATTTCTATGATAGGATTTACCACATAGGAGGATTAAGAACAGTAACTTATAATGCTATACAAGTATCGGGGTACTTTCGTCCGCGATTTTAACCTATGTCTATTTAATTACAACATATCTAAATCTCTCCTCTCGGTTCTTGATTCGAAATCATATAGGTTATGATAATTAGTGATCAATTAACTATCAAACATTCATACCAATTATTGAATAAATCTTAATCAAGTGAAGAAGAAATCAAACTAATGCATTAAGTCATGAAATAGAGTTTCAAGTGATTCAAAAGGAAAGCCCTAATAAAGTGTTTAGCTTCTAGTCATAGTCACGCTAAGAACTAATACAATTCCAAACATAAAATGAATTGAAAAGAAAGAAAGAAAAGTACTGCGAACTAAAGTCTCCAATTGTAGCTTCCAAGTTATCTTCAATTGTGTTGTGTGATAGAATGTCCAACTCCCTTCACTACACTAATATGTTGTAAATTTCGTGCCCTATGGACCCTTCTGCCCTTGACCAAATTTACTTCGGATCTGAAATTCCCCGCATTGGCACCGCGGTCCCGAAAGTCCTGCAACCTCTCAGTAATTATGGCACCGCATTCCTGTATGCACGGCACCGCAGTGCTGAAGTCTTTTGTCCTGAATTGCCAACTTTCGTCTTTTTTGCCTCGGGATCCTCCTTTTGTGCCCATTTTTTGCTCCTTTTTGTCATTTTACCTTTTTGAACCGTTGTGACTCAAAAGAAAGAAAAACGACCCTAACACGACACTTATTTAAACGAAAATGGGAAAAATACTAACTAAAAATAACTCAAAAAGCGTATATAAAATACGCATAACACTCTCAAGATCTCCACTATCTCTGAACTTGTGACGAAATAGCCGCAGACAACGAATCACATTCACCCCCTCAGGTCTAGGTACTAGATCTCATGTGTGTTGTTTAGTTAAAACATTGAATTCCTCAGATATAGTCACATTCCAATTAGGGTCTTGTTTAACCAATATAAGGTTCTTGGGGATTTGAGAAATGGTATGGGCAGACAAGTTAAATTGGACTTTGGGTGAGGGCCGAGACTGATGGATCAGTTGGATTGGGAGAAAGAGGAGGTGACGCGGTCGGAGGCACCACGGTGCCGTGATCAAGAGTCGCGACGCTGGAGGAAATCTGTTCGCATGAGTTTTAGCGTTGTGGTGCCAATTCACATGGCCGCGGCGCTGTCAGCTGACAGTCATCTCTGAAGTTTAGGCACCGCGACGCTGACCCTTAGGGCTGCGACGCTGACGTTGAGGAAGAACTATCCAGAAAAGACGGTAATTTTGTGGCAGTGCTATGTGTTGACAGTCAATTTTGACCCGTTTTTCGTATATTTGTTGTAATTTTATGTGTTTTAGGACACCGCATTCTAATCATCATTTTTTGCATTTTTGTCTTTTTATTTTTTAATTAATCATTATGTTTTTGTTAATATTATATTTCTATTATTACTACACAGTCGTTTATTTTAATAATATTTGCATCTCTTTAAATAATTAATTGACATCCCGTTTTAATTTTTAATTAGACATTAAACATTTGTTAAATATTATATTTTATTATTATTGTATCGACATTTGCATTTTAATAATCTTGCATCTTTTTAAATAATTTTTCTTTTAAATAATTAACCCGTTTTGCATTTTTTGTCAAACCAGTCCAGTCCGAGGCAATCCGGATCAGTCCACTCCATCATTCCATAAGCCCAACCGTCTTTTTTTTTTAATTTTAAATACCACTTTTCTTTCCCCCCAAAACCAAACCCAAACCATAAACCTAATCCTACCCCTATATAATAAACACTACCCATTAAAAAAAAGGGGGGAAAACAGAGAGGGGGGCAGCCCACAGGACATCAGCCGCATAGATAAGCCCTCTTCCCATTTAAAAAAAAAAAGGAAAGAGTCTTTCTCCCTCAGCCCTTCCCGTCGCCGCCAGTCTCCCGTCGACCTCCACACCTCCTGTCGCCCACCACCGGCGAAACCACCATCACTACATCACAGCGCACACATCAACTCACTGCTCCCACATCGCCGCTGCTCAACGGCGAACCGCCGTCCTCTTGCTCTCTCGTCTCACTTGCTCTAGTTGAACTCCCCATACCCTGTATCCCTTTTTGTCGTCTCTGCCTCGCCGGAGCTGACCACCGACGACTGGCGGAGACGCTGTTGGTTTTTTTTTGTTATTATATATTGTGATTTTGGTTAACTGATTTTCTGATTTTGCGTCACGTCTTACCGGAATTCTAAAAACTCCGGCGACCTTGTTCTTGACTGCATTTTCGGGCATCGATTTTTATCTTGGTTAATGGGCCGATTATAACTTTTTGGGGCATCTGCCGGAGTTTTAAGACTCCGGTGACGTTTTTGAGAATTCCGTGATCGCTTCATTGATCGTTTCCATCGTTCGCGACGTTGAACAACATTCGACTAGATTTTTGTTGAACTCACTATTTTATTTTATGTGGGTACTAATTTGTGTTTATTGTTGTTGTCGGTTGTTGGACTGATTTATAAAACTCCGCGCGGGTTGAGCTTCCGTGGCCGGCTATCTTGTGGTTTTGCTCCTCTTGTTTCTTTGCGCCCCAGTGAACTCTGCTTCGTTCATGGTTGTTTTATTTTGTACCGCTTTCGCTATTTTTACTGTTGGTATCTTCGTTTGGCTGTTGGTTTGACGGCTCCGGTATATCATTGCCACTGCTTCTGCATTTACCGCGGATCATTGTTGTTGCGTGCTACTATTCCGCTATTCTGATTTCTGGGTGAATTTAGAAAATTTTGCCCTTTAATTCATTTTATTAGATTGATTTTTAAGAACATATATCACACTTGGTATTTTACTGATTTCTGAACAAGTTACTACACTTGATATTTTATTGATTTTGAACTTGATACTACACTGGCCAAAGAAGGATTTATCCGTCGATCTGGAGGCCTCCATGGTAAGCGAGACGGAATATGTGGGCGAGGAGGAAAGTGAAAAGATTAGACGAGAATGCATAGTATCGTTCACCGGGAGGTGAGTCGGCCACCAAACGATATCGCTTCTCATGTCTTAGTATCTTTGGCATAACACTAGCTGAGCCCACACTATAAAAATAAAAAATATCTTCTACATATATATATATATATATACATGCATTGTGTTTGTTTGGTAATTTATTTATTATTTACTAACTCTTCTACTAAGTGTCTTTGCAGGTACCCGGAGGCGCACCCCAAAGTTAAAATATTCGCATAAAATAAAATAAAAGCGAAATATCGATAAATCATGGTGGCTAATGTATCATAGTCGCCTTTGGGAAGTCCTGCAATCAATTGCAACACCATTTTAGTGTCCGAGACAGGCGTGTCGACGTTAGAGAGTTGATCCGCTAGGAGTTTCAACTGTGTGCAGTACTCAGTCATGTTGGAGAAGTTTTCAAGGCGTTTATTGTTAAATTGTTCCTCCAAATACACCGCACGAGTGTGCTTGTTATCTTGAAAGATTTCCTCCAAGTTGTTCCATAAATCAAGGGCTGTGGTGCCAGATTTCATGATAGTAAGAAAAAGATCCTGAGAAATACTACCATAAATCTACTGTTTGACGCCGGCGTCTAGACGACGCCAAGTAGACTCATCAACCTCCGGAGGGTGAGAAATAGTGGCATCGACGTGATCAAGCACGTTATAGAGATATGCATGATTACGAAACAGTTCAACCTAATGAGAATACTGACTGTTTTCTTGATCAAGATGGATGGGAATATAATTTTTGATTTTGGTAACAGTTAGGGCGGGATGAAAAGATGATGACAACGTGGTGGTGGGATTTGTAGAGGTAGAAGTGTCAAAAGTATTGGAATAATCCTGAGTACCCATTTACAGAAGAGAGGAATGAAGAAGAAGAAAAACCAAGATTTTTTTAGAGGAGAGGGGGAGGTGCTTACGGCGGAACTGCCCGAGAGGGGGGGGGGGGGGGTTAGGCGTATTTTGTATACGCTTTTTGAGTCATTTTTAGTTAGTATTTTTCTCATTTTCGTATAAATAAGTGTCGTGTAGGGTTGTTTTTATTTCTTTTGAGTCACAGCGGTTCTAAATGGCAAAACGAAGCAAAAAGTGGATAAAAAATGAGCTCCTGAAGCAAAAAAGGACGAAAGTTGGTAGATCAGGACGAAAGACGCAGGACCGCGGTGCCACAATTACTGAGACGCCGCAGTACTTTCGGCACCGCGGTGCCGATGCGGGAATTTCTAATCCGAAATAGAATTGGCAAGAGGCAAAAGGGCCCAAGGCACACGTTTTTGACAACATAAATAAACCCTTGGGATAGATTTTGGGATAAGCTATCACATATCATCACATAGAAGACATCACAACCTTGGAGGCTACAATTGGAGACCTAGTTCTAAGTATTTTTTCTTTCTTTATTTTTCAATTCAGTTCATGCTGGGATTTGTATTAGTTCTTAGCATGTCTATGCCTAGAGCTAAACACTTTATTAGGGTTTTCCTATTGAATCGCTTGAAACTCTATTTCATGAATTAATGCATTAGTTTGATTTCTTCTTTACTTGATTAAGATTTATTCAATATTGGTATGAATGTTTGATAGTTAATTGATCACTAATTATCATAATCTATATGATCACTAATTATCATAATCTATATGATTTCGAATCAAGAACCGAGAGGAGAGATTTGGATATGTTGTAATTGAATAGACATAAGTTAAAATCGCGGACGAAAGTACCCCGATATTGTGTAACATTATAGGTTGTTGTTCTTAATCCTCCTATGTGGTAAATCATATCATAGAAATATAGAAGGTTTCTGCACTGAGGTTGAGCGATTATATATCCTAACCAGAATATAAGACAGTCTAGTTAACCGCTATTTTAACGTAGAAGAAGAAGTCATTCTAGTTGCATTAATGATTGAAAGGATTGGATAGTCGAGGATATTGGATGCCCTAATTCCTTCATAACTGATTAAACCTCAACAATTTAGTTTACTTCTTGCAATTATTCTAGTAGTTAGATAAAAACTCAAATCAATTATCGTTTGCATAATAGATAACCTAGAATAGATGTTCGGTAATTAGAAACCAGTCTCTGAGGACGATATTCGGTCTTACCAGACTATATTTACTTGTAACGATACGTACACTTGCGTGAGCAATTGGAAATCGGCTAACAAGTTTTTGGCGTCGTTGTCAGGGACTGACGTACTTTTAATATCGAATTATCTATTCTTATTTCTAATTTGGTTTGTATATATTCGGTTATGTTATTTTATTTCTAATTTGGTTGCTCCAGGAACAAGTTTTTAACTTGTTCTGCGAGCATATTTTTATCACTTTTTGTTGTTTTTCTTATTTTGTAGGTAAAGTTGAAAAAAAATGGACTACTACTACTTTCAGGGGCAGCGGAATCAACAACAACAGCTCAACCCACAGGTTCCACAGTAAGATCACCCACAGGTTCCACAGGAAGATCAAAATGAATTGCAGGCAGCCATACTCAGGCTCACCAAGTGCCAGACTCAGTTTATGTCTGAGACAAAGGTGTCCCTAAAACATTTGGAGACACAAATAGGACAACTGATGGATATGGTGATCAATGTACCGCAAGAAAATTTGTCTAGCGACACAGTTGTGGGGGATGATAAGCAGAGTGAGGAACCTAAACCACAACAAGTTGTTGAGAATAATGAGGAATTGAGAGAGATAGTTGGTGTAGAGAAAGAAGAGGTTACCGAGATCCAAATTTTCACCTTTTTGGATTCCTTGAAATTTCTTTTTTCTATACCCGTTGCAGAAAAGACACCACCAACTATCATTGATGAGCCCCAACCAGAAAATCCATACCCTCAAGGGCACCCCCCAAAGTTGAGAGATGTATGGAGTTTCACAGATCCCTACATTATAAAGAGCCTAGAAGACAAGCATGTCTTGGGTAATTGGGGGATAATCTTAGATATAAGACCCTTTTTTGAAAAAAGTTTTGTAGGTGAAGTGAGACCCACAATAATAACTGTGCGGATTGCAAGCCGTTCGCAGAAGGATCCATTGGGCACTAGTAAGGATTAATTAAGTCCGGCTAAAAGACGTTAAAGACAGCGCTACTTGGGAGACAACTCAAGGTTTAAATTATGCAATTAGTTTAAATAAAACAGTCTCACTTTGGTATTTTTGGGTTGTGTTGTGATGACAGCTGAGGAAATCGGAGACTAAGCACGAAGAAAATGGTGGAAAACACGAAGCGAATTCGGCAGATGCCGTTTTCGACCAGCGGTGCCGAATGATCAGAAAGGTCACAGTACTTTCGGCACCATGGTGCCATTCTGCAGGATCGCGGTACCTGGGCGCGATTTCAGAAAAATAAAAATCCCTAAATCACCAAATCCCTTCCCACAGATACCGTCTCAATGCAACATCCGCCGCCACACCACCATTTTGAGCCGTTGTATGTCTGTAAGTCGTCTCTTTATTATTTTTGAGTCTTTACACATTTGGGACAATGTGTCGTTTAAGTTTGGGGGTACTTATTTTATTTTTGTGTTTCTATTTTTGAGTCGTTTTGATTGAGTTTTTGTGTCTTTTATTGTGTCTATATGAGTCAATTTGTTTTATGATCATCCATGTTGTAGCTGCTTGAAACGTCTAGTGAATTAAGTGGGATAATGTAATGACATTAGAAGCTAAAATTTGTGTGCTTAAGTTAGATATGCCAAAAATTCATGAAAATCTAATTATTTGAGATATTTGTGCTTAGTCTATGTGTTGTCAATTATGAAAAAATGGTTGAAAAATGTCTATGAGTCTGCTTGCTTGTTATTTGAGGCGAAATAGTTAAAGATTACATGTTTAGGGAGATGATTCATGGATTTCTTTGTTAGCCCTTGGAATGTGGTACTTATTTTATTTTTGTGTTTCTGTTTTTGAGTCGTTTTGATTGAGTTTTTGTGTCTTTTATTGTGTCTATATGAGTCAATGTTTTTTATGATCATGCATGTTGTAGCTGCTTGAAACGCCTAGTGAATTAAGTGGGATAATGTAATGGAATTAGAAGCTAAAATCTGTGTGCTTAAGTTAGATATGCCCAAAATTCATGAAAATCTAATTATTTGGGATATTTGTGCTTTGCCTATGTGTTTTCAATTATGAAAAAATGGTTGAAAAATGTCTATGAGTCTGCTTGCTTGTTATTTGAGGCGAAATAGTTAAAGATGCACATGTTTAGGGAGATGATTCAGGCATTACTTTGTTAGCCCTTCTTACCTTTCATTACCTACCATGCAGTAAATTGTATTCCTAGTCAGCCCCTTTGAGCCTAAAATAAGTTGTTTCTTGGACACCCTATGATTACCTTGTGTGTCATAAGCAGTAAGTGAAAACAGGGATGAAAAAAGAGTGAAAGAAATACCAAAAGAGAGTGAAAAATTGATGCACCCCAATAACAAATTATAAAAGCTTAAGTTTGAGGGTGCATATGTGAATGTGTTTCATGCTCTCAAAAAGAGAAGAGGGAATGATAGGTATGAACGAAAAAGAATACCAAAAAGAAGGACAAAATGAGTGAATGAGAAAAACACTTATGGTACGTAATTTGAGCCTAAATGTCAACTTTTATCTACCCCTCCCTAAGCCTACATTACAACCATGAAAAGTCCTGAAAATCTCTAGTATGTATGTGTATGATTAGTGGAGAATAGCAAGTAAACATGTCCATGGAACTGAATGTAATTGACATGCATATGTTAGGTGTTCATGCTTCCATTAGTTGGGATTGAAATGAATTTGCGAAATATATGACTTGAAATTCTTGATTACTATATTCATGCTATATGTTCCAGCATATTATCTCAACCGACGTTCATGCTTTTTTAAGTAACCTTGTGCAGTTGCTTGATTTGAGTCTTTTTATTTGTTTTGTTTCTTTGATTTTGTTTTGATCTTTGCTCGAGGGCGAGCAAATGTTAAGTTTGGGGTATTTGTTAGGAGTATTTTATATACGTTTTTTGAGTCATTTTTAGTTAGTATTTTTCCCATTTTCGTATAAATAAGTGTCGTGTAGGGTTGTTTTTCTTTCTTTTGAGTCACAACGGTTCTAAATGGCAAAATGACAAAAAGAAGCTAAAAGTGGATAGAAAAGGAGCTTCCGAAGTAAAAAAAGACGAAAGTTGGCAGATCAGGATGAAAGACCGCAGACCACTGCGCCGATCACAGGATGCCATGTACACCATCGAGAAGTCGCAGATTTTCGCGATCGCGTGCCATTCTCGCAGGATCATGCGCCGATGCGATAATTTCCAATCCGAAATAGAATTGGCAAGGGGCAAAAGGGTCCAAGACACACGTTTTTTACAACATAAATAAACTCTTGGGACAGATTTTGGGATAAGCTATCACATATCATCACACAGAAGACATCACAACCTTGGAGGCTACAATTGGAGACCCAGTTCTAAGTAATTTTTCTTTCTTTAGTTTTCAATTCAGTTCATGTTGGGATTTGTATTAGTTCTTAGCATGTCTATGGCTAGAGCTAAACACTTTATTAGGGTTTTCCTATTGAATCGCTTGAAACTCTATTTCATGAATTAATGCATTAGTTTGATTTCTTCTTCACTTGATTAAGATTTATTTAATATTGGTATGAATGTTTGATAGTTAATTGATCACTAATTATCATAATCTATATGATTTCGAATCAAGAACCGAGAGGAGAGATTTGGATATGCTGTAATTGAATAGACATAAGTTAAAATCGCGGACGAAAGTACCCCGATATTGTGTAACATTATAGGTTGTTGTTCTTAATCCTCCTATGTAGTAAATCATATCATAGAAATATAGAAGGTTTTTGCACTGGGGTTGAGCGATTATATATCCTAACCGGAATATAAGACAATCTAGTTAACCGCTATCTTAACGTAGAAGAAGAAGTCATTCTAGTTACATTAATGATTGAAAGGATTGGATAGTCGAGGATATTGGAAGCCCTAATTCCTTCATAACTGATTAAACTTCAACAATTTAGTTTACTTCTTGCAATTATTCTAGTAGTTAGATAAAAACCCAAATCAATTATCGTTTGCCAAATAGATAACCTAGAAAAGATGTTCGGTAATTAGAAACCAGTCTCTGAGGACGATATTCGGTCTTACCAGACTATATTACTTGTAACGATACGTACACTTGCGTGAGCAATTGGAAATCGGCTAACGGAGGGGGCGGGGGGTTGGGCGGCGGCGGCACAAGAAGAAAATTTGAGGGTTTAGTGTTAGGCTCTTGATACCATGTAAGATGATATTAATCTCCCTTAGGGAGTCTTCTCATTAATATTAAAGTATATATAATGTACAATATTCATCCATTTTATAATAGGAATCTTAAACCTAATCACAAGAGGAATCCTAGTCTTACCATAATTATATTTACACAATATATGAAAATATTTTAATTATGGGTAGGGATACAATTAGTACTACTATATACACGTTTACAGGTTAAATGTTGAAGTAAGTGGGAGAGTAAGGGATTAATTATGTTCTTAATTGGTATTAGGTAAATAATTGTCATTTTGGTGGGATTCACGTGTAATCAAGGGAAATAATTAGCTAATGACTATGCATTGACTAGGTGGCTTCTTTAGAAGAGATGTTCTTTGTGCAAGATAATCTTATAAGGTGGGACCCACGGTTCACTAAGAGGAAGTTAACCTCATGTCTAAGTAAAGTGATTTATGTCTTGAAAAGGGAGGGGTGGGTACTTTCAGATTGTTCATTTTTTTAGTGGAGAAAAAGTGCATTTATTCACTAATCTTGTTTGGTCGGTGGCCAAAGTTATTTGGAATTTGGAATGATTCTATTCTTCTTCATTGTGAAGATTCCGTGACAAGAATCTGCCATTCGGTACATATCCCTCAAGTTGAATGCCATACTGCTTCACTTATCTTTATTTTATTTTAAAATACTTCTTTCAGCAAAGTTGTAGTCTTTGCATTTTTCTGCTCTTCAAGATTCGTTCAGAAAGAGAAAAAAAATGCTCACAATATTGTTCCCTCTAATACAGTCTGTTGAATATTTCCTAGTGCTATTTGGAACCCTAAAAGCTAGTCTTATTTAACAAGTTCCTTCTATTTTTCTGTTTTCTAGCACTCATTGCTCTGCTAGTTAGAGGCAAAACAATGCCTTCTTTCTAGTGCTTAACCAAAAATTCTAAGAAATTCACTCTCTCTATCTTTACACCATATCCATGGGGAGGATAAACATTACCATGGCTATTTGTGCATTTTGTGGCTACAACTAAGCTGTGTGCAATGCCATGGAAGAATAATCAAGAATAGTTCTTGGCATATAAAATTAAAGCATTGTATAAGTCGAGTATAATCAAGCATTGGCATGTTCTAAATACGAAGCATAAACGTAATAATATTTCATAAATTATTCTACTCTTAGTAGTTAAGAACGTTCATGTTATTGATTCCTATGTTAAAAACATGTCTAAATATGTTCTTAAATCCTTATTGATGTATATGAGAAAGATGTTAATATTCCCAATGTTAACCGAAAGTACAAGGATATTATGTCATCCGATAAGTTCAGAATGTTTCATTGTCATTCATACACTGCATTATATTACCCACATGTGTTATATACACTACTATATGTTATGAATTATATATATGTAGGGGATGGGGAAAAGGGAATGTCGTTATATACTATGTACACCAGTCGTACTGACGTCCCTTTTGTCGGGGGACGCTGCGTTTCATGCCCTCAGGCTCAGGTAAAAAGAGGGTGGTGGGTCGTGCTAGTAGGTTGTTGATTCAGCTGATATTGGAGCACTCTACTCAGAGTTGCAGTCTGGTCGTGGTATGGTATTTGCATATGCATATGGGTATGGCGGGGCCTTGTCCTGTCCTTGTGATGTCATGTACTCTTTAGAGGCTTGTAGACGGTTGTCCTGTGTATAGTAGTTGTGTATGGCCCTATCGGCTGTGATGTATGTATGAGCCGAATGTTCGGTAACGACCCTTATGGCCATGATTGATTTCGATTAGATGGTAAGTATGTGAAAAGTGCAGGTAAGGCCCAGGTGCCCGTCATGGCCCTCCGGTTTGGGTTCGTGACAAATTTGGTATCAGAGCATGTCTGTCCTAGGGAGTTTACAAGCCGTGTCTAGTAGAGTCTGGTTTATGAGTGTGTAGTGTGTCACACTTATAAACAGAAGGCTGCAAGACATTTAGGGATGGTTTCAATTCTTTCATATCATAGATCGTGCAGTAGAGCTGAGTCTTAAGAATTTGAATTAATTCGTACCGGTTACTGTTTCAGTAATGCCGATTACCAAAAAGAGTTCGGTTAGTTCATATTCGTAGCCAGTAAATGAGTGACTTCTATCAGACGATTAATACGCCAGAAGAGCAGTACTATGTAAAAAGTTTCGAGATTGTGAGAAGTTGTCTCACTTATATACGGAATAAAGTTAAGTAAGGAAGTACTACGCATCGGAACGCAGAAGATTGTAAGAATTCGCTCTGTAGATCATGTTTACGATTATAGCAATGCCTTCTTCCAGTAGGATTATGATTAGCAGGGAGATGGAAGTTGGATTAAGTATAAATACGAGTAGTATTCTCTCTATCGGGACATATCTATCAGAGAATATGAGTAAGTTGCTTTCCCAGGTATCGACGAATCTAGTAGTACCCAAGGAGTTGAAGGAAGCTCATGTACCATCAGTCCTACCCCCGGCTCCGGTTGATTAGGATGTAATGAAACCGATGCAGGTATTGAATTAATTGGTTGCCTCTCAGGAACGACTCCATCCTAGAGCATCCGATAGAGATAGGCCCTTGAGGGGGTCAGTGAGCTCATAACCTAGGAAATTTATCAGTCAGGGATCGCCGATATTTAAAGGGTTCGAAGATGCTAATATCTCAGGGTCAAAGTGGTAAAGGTCAAGTGAGACCTCCCCGACCGTCTTGTGGTCAGTAGGGTCGAGCGCATACCGGACTATGACGCAAAGGTACAAAGAGTTGGTTTAGTGTGGCAGTCATGGCCACAACGTTCTGAAGTGTTCTACGTTGATGCGCAAAGGTAAGGATAAGATGATTATAAGTTGTACAGATGAAAAAGCAGAAGACATCATTGGAAGGTTTAGTAGGTTATGAAAAGCTACATGTCTTACAATAACTCATGCAGATTAGAATGTGGAAATATATTATGTACGTGCAACTTAAATTGTAAGGTCTTACTTAGAATAGAATGGGGATTGTTCAAGGATATCATTAACAAGAATGGATTGCCACAACCGAAACGTTTGAAGAGTGACAATTAGTAAATTGAAGAAGATCACGTAAGGTGACGTAATCAGAATAGTGAGCCCAAGTCATATATAAGGATCGAGATTTTCACGATAGTGGAAGGGGGACATAAACCTCTCGTTTGTGTAAAGGGTGATGTCATATATTATTGATAATTATATGTATCAATGATAGTAAGTTGAGGTATGTCGTAGGTATTGAACTGATAAGGTCTTCAACTTCATTGTGCATCATATTACAATTTTACATAACCTCTGAATATCAAGCTTGAATTTCTACATGGCCATGAATAGGTGATGAAAATATTATATTAATAGCAATGGTGATCTAAGTAGGAATGTTTTTTTTATGTGTACGACCTAACCGATCATCTGCACTTTATTTTTTTGAAAAAATAAACACGAGACATGTAATTTTATGCATAAACTTGAAAAGTAAAAGAAGTTTTGGATTATGTCTTGTATCTATGCTTACGTGGGAACACAAACGACTTTGGTAAGAGAGTTCCTTCTCGCAATTGTGTTGTGTATAGTTTTGGTTGCCGACAATAAAAATTTGGACTGTTTTATGTAGTACGGCTTCATATCCAAATAATCTTAAGAATAATAGTAGCACATCAACAGAACTAATATTGAGTGCAATTTAAACATTACAAATCACTCAAATTTAAGCTACTACAAGCGATATAAACAAAAATCCAAGTCTAGTCAATACCCTAAAAAATATCGTCCTTTTGAGGCGGTGCAGATTTTATTACGAGTTTAAATTAGGATTTTCGATTTGAGACCTCATTTTTCTCCAAGAACAGATCCTAAATTACCTCTCAATTTTAAGATACTATAATCTCCTAATATCAAATTTAAGGTAAACTATGCAAGATTAACGTAATAAACTCTGTAGGTATCGTGAGAATTGTTGTTTTCTTGTGGAAATGATTTTGGAAACCCTAGGAGGAAGGATAACTTGCTGTTTTGAGGAGATTACGGTGTATAAAGGTAAATTCTATCCTATTTTACATATATTTATGATTAATTAATGATTTGAAATAAGTTGTGAAGGGATTTTCATAATCGAAACCCGTAAACTTACTGAATCCTCATGGTATGAGTTGTTGGACTGTTTTACTTGAAGTATGAGTTGAATTGGATAATTGACCTGATTTTATACGTTATGGTTTAAGGAAAGTACGATTTAAAAGATCGTGGGATCGAATTGCATAAAATTTTCCAAATAAAAGACGGCTAAAGAATCTATATGCTTAAAGTTGTCGAAGGATTCCTAAATGAGTTTTCTATATGAAATTTGGATTCGACATTGATAACGACCCTTTTTATGATATATATAATCGTTGTAAGGAGTGCGAGGACTTGTAAAACGATTGTAGATTCGTGGACAAAGGTATGTAAGGCTCACTCTTCGTTATTTTGGCATGACCCGTGAATAAACATAATCATAACGACATCACTTCAAAAAAAGAAACTCTACTCTTGAGATAAAAACTTGTGAACCTCATTGTTTCATATTGATATATGTTGTATGGCTCTTATTGTTGTTCTTTGTCGGGAATAGCTTCCTCCTTGATTGTCTTTGAATCTCATATATTTTTATGATCCTTGTGAACTTTTGGGATAATTGACACAAACACAATTACATAACGATAATTAGAGGATAACGACCTTGAGCCACTCATATATATATATATATATATATATATATATATATATATATATATATATATATATATATATATATATATATATATATATTCTTACCAAGACGCTATAGTCGGCCGAGTACGACACCTATCTGCGCACACCACTGCAGTTGGTTTTTACATTATTGAGCCATATATCTGGGCAGGGTATGACCGAATCATCTACGAGGCTGGGTATGATATGACATGATTTTTCCTACAGAGTGACTTAATACTATATTATATATATATATATATGACCCCGATGAGTGACTTAATTTTTGCAAGACATGAATACATGCTCATGATTATGACAGGTAGACACTCAGAGGCTTATTATGAGTTTTAGGTTGACTTCTGCACTCTTCATTCATATTTCATCCTTTATTTATATGTTGTCTGCCTTACATATTCAATACATCTTTCATATTGATGTCCTTTTACGGAGACACTGCGTTTTATGACTGCATGTACAGATAGAGACTCAGGAGATACCATAACTCTTCCGAAGTTGTGTAGTCAACTAATATGTATAATAGATATGCACATGTACATAGTTGGGTATGGTGAGGCCCTGTCCCAACCAGTTGTTATCATTCTACTCTTTAGAGACTTGTAGATAATCGTGTTGTGTATTAGGGTCGTGTGTGGCCTTGTCGGCCTCTGCGTGTAGGTGGTTGTATATATTGGTCAGGTAATAATAATCATATCTCAGAGGCTTTGCGGCCCATATTGTCGAGTATGCTACATGTAGAAAAACTGAGCTTTGTGGGACTATAAATGGGTCGCTGAGTTACAGTAATTTATCTCTTTCATCAATTTTTATGAGAGCAAAGAATTTCGCCTTTTCCTCTGAAGTTAAAGACTTGAAAGGAATTGGACAAGACTACTGAAGAAAAGAGGCATATCTGACTTTATCTCTGATCTAGATATGGTTTTTGTACGTTTTCTTTGCACATCAACATCTTCAATCATTTAGTCCATATGATGTAAGCACATACTTCAGCTAATATATTTATCTTTCTTTTTTTCGGACAAATATTATTCTTAATGATTTGATTTAATTTTAGGTGCACTTTATGCTGAGGATAGTGTATATACTGATGTGATCCTTATATGTTATAGAGAATGTTAGTCTTATAGACACACAATTTATGCAAATAAGGGAGATCATTTAATTTTATATTTTTAAACTAAAAATATATATAAAATATTAAAATGTTTTTTGAATCTTGTGGTATTAGAAAAGTCGCGTAAAAAATTAGAAAAATTAGAATATTAAAATGTTTTTCGACGTCATTTTATATAAATTCCGGTGTTGCAACTGCACCACTCTGCTTTGTATAAATCCGTCACTGCTAGGAAGTAGGAACTCACGAGAGATGGATGTAAATTATATCCATAGAATGTGACAGAATAACAATGGGTGTAAATTATTTTTATTTCCTAGACGAAATTATCTGATAATTACAAAACGAATATCTGCAGATGGCCTATGATGCATTTTTTTCTCCCTTGCATTTAAAGGTTGATATCTTCCGGTAATAGTTGTTTAATTTATTCCACCTTTTCTTTTAAATCCAATATATGGAATTCGAAATTAACATAGATCCATTTAGATAAAAGTGATTCTAAATTCAAATGTCCACGTAAAAACACTAAGCTCCCGTTTGGATTTCGATAACCTATCATCATAATTTTCATACAAGAAAAACTTACTATTGTGGTCCGGTCGGTTAAATATATGAAATATACATGTGATATACACTTAATGTATATCACGTGTTGGACCAGATTTGAGCTCACGGATTTGGGCCATCGGTGTGGCTAGCCCATCACAATAGCCATCACGGTTTTTGTATATACAGTAAAACTTTTATAAATTAATACTCGATAAATTAATAATCTCTTTAAAATAATAATTTCTTCTGGTCCCGACTTGGACCAGTTCAAAAAATGATCAATTTTTTTTGGAACAACCCTTTATAAATACATTATTTTATTATCTCTATAAATTAATAATTTCTCAAATACATATGCCAAGTATATATAGATATATACTTTAGGATAATTTAGCAAAATATGACTATAGTATTTTGTTTTTTCTTGAAATTTAAATCTAGTTGAATTTCATCTCTAACTATTCTCAGTGCATTCAAAAGTTCTGGTGTACCTTTGTCAAATTGTAACAAAAAATTGTAAAGAGTGGTTGATGCTATAATTGCTTCCTTTCTTGTGACTGGTTCAAAAGGTACCGAATCATCCTCAGCTTCATCCTCAATTGAATTTTCCATGACACTCTCCACAATTTCTTCTAAACTTTGGACTTGTGAGCATTCATTGTTTTCTCCTGAATAATCCAATATTTGGTTGACATTCATTTGATTGCGGTAACCAAGCTGACCAATCATTCCCTCAAGTTCATGAATGTCTTCTTCAGTGGTTGCTTCCTTTAAATTCGTTGAGACAGATTCATCCCATATCCGAATTTTGCAATGTTTGAAATAATTTGTTATTGTCTCTTGTTTGATATCTATTTTCCAAGATGAGACTGCAAGATTTATAGCCTCTAACACATTAGCTTTTTCTGGATCGGAATGTCCCAACTCATAGCCTTCCAATAATTTTCGATAAAATTTCTTACGATAATGCATCTTGAAAGCTCTTATTATCCCAGCATCACATGGTTGAATTTTTGATGTCATGTTAGGTGACAAAAAGAATAACTCCACGTTTTAAAATCACTCTATAAATTAATAATTATTAATTAATTGATTAATTAATATCTCTATAAATTAATAAAACTTCATGGTCCCAATATTATTAATTTATAGAGGTCTTACTGTAATTTAGGTATACTGTATATATTAGTCTTGTACCTTAATTAGTCTTGTACACTTACCATAATTGTATATTTAGTCTCTAAATAGAATAAGGTTTTAGGAGTATGATAGGAATACAATTTTCCTATTTATGAAAATATGTAAGTGTATATATGGTCTTGAAATTAATGAAAATAATCAAAGGATTATTTCTTTCATGGTATCAAGAGTCTAGGTCTTCAGTTCCTCTTCTCCACTAAATTATCCAGCGACATCTCCCTGGGAAATCCGACACTACTTCATCGGAATTCACTTTTTCCGACAGTGTTCTTTGTTCCAAAAGTCTACGACTCAAATACTTCCGCTCCTCTTCCAAAGAAAATCAGAAATTCCTTATCTTCCTTCTCGGTCTCACCAAACCCGAGACCACATCCCTTCTTAAATTTCGTTTTTCTTGTCGAAAACAAATTACTTGTTCTATTCACTATGACTGATAAGAACAATGTTTCATCCCGCCCTAACAGTTTCTAACATCAAGAGCATTCTTCCTATTGTTCTTGACTTAGAAAACGTTCAATATGAGACGTGGACAGAATTGTTCAAAAATCATGCCCTGGCACATCAAGTCTTCCATCACATAATCTCTCTGGCTCTTGGTACGGAGGGAGTAATCACCAAAAAGAAAGATCCTAAATTATAGATTACTCTTGATGCAAAGGTTCTCCAGTGGATTTATGCCACTATCTCCCTCGACCTCTTACAGACGATTATGGAACCTAACTTTTCAGTTATGGCTGCTTGGAATAGATTGTGTGATATATTCCAAGATAACAGTCATTCCCACATTGTCACCCTTGAACATAAATTTTCTCAAGTCGCTATGGAGAATTTTCTGAACGTTTCATCTTATTGCAAACGACTCAAGGACTTGGAATCAACTTCGCAACGTGGGTGCTCCTGTTAGTAATAGTCATCTCGTTCTACAGATGGTTGCAGGCCTGTCTGAGGCCTATAATAGCGTTGCTTCGATCATTCATCAAAGTAACCCTCTATCAGAATTCTATCAAGCCCGTTCCATGCTTACGTTGGAAGATGTCGGTTTGGCTAAGAAGGCGGCTACATATACTAGCCCAATAGTCATGATGACGTCCTCCATAACTTCTCCAGGTTTTGTTGATAATTCGAGCCAAAATCGTGTTCAAGGTGGTGGCAAAAAAAATCGGAAAAACAACAAAAAAAATCGTGGCGGCAAACGTTGTGGTTCCGGAGGCAGTAACGACGGTAACATGTCCAATTCTAGCAGCAGTGGGCCACGACCTAACTGGCCCTAGCTCGGGATAATCGGTCGCGGGTCCGACCGGTGGCGATGGGCGTGGCCCAACAACCATCGACCCACTTCCGCCCGCCCATCTCCCAGCGGTGGCCGCTACCTAAGTTCTACCAACAGTGGGAAGTGGCCCAACAGTGGACAATGTCCTAATTTTGGTAATTCTACTGGGCCGAGGCAGCAAGCAGGGGTGCTTGGGCCGAGGCAGCAAGCAGGGGTGCTTGGGCCTCGGCCACCGCAGACCCATCATGCAACCCACTCCTACCGACATCGAAGTTGTGATGCACACACTTGGATTGAATCTTCAGACCCTAATTGGTACATGGACACCGGTGCCACTACCCACATGACATCCGACCAAGGTACTCTCTCGTCTTATTCCACTTTGAGTAGTAATCGTGATATAGTTATTGGTAATGGTAATTCAATTTCAATCCGTGGATAGATCATAAAATTTTGTCTCCCCACTTGTCTTGAAAATACCCTTTATGCCCCAAAATTGATTAAATATTTGGTCTATGTCTGTAAATTCACCACTGATAATTGAGTTTCTGTTGATTTTGATCCTTGTGGGTTTTCTGTGAAGGATTTCAAGACAGGGAACCCTCTCATGAGATGTGATAGCAGGGGAAATTTTTATCCTATCACATCATGTTTTTATTTCTCGAGTCAAAACATGGACTCAACTTTTGCAGCTCTTGCTCCTTCTTTGTGGCATGCTCGTCTAGGTCATCCGGGGTCGTCTATTTTATCCTCTTTAGCTAAAAATAAAGCTATTTCATGTAAGGGTACACATAGTACTCTGAATTGTCAATCTTGTTCTTTAAGTTAAATAGTTAAGTTGCTATTTGTAGACTCTAATTCTCATACTTTAATGTTATTTGATATTATTCATAGTGATTTATGGACGTCTTCTGTTCTTAGTTTCGTGGGTCATCGATATTATGTTCTATCTTTGGATGATTATTCTAAATTTTGATGTACTTTTTCGATAGCGAAAAAATCTCAAGTTTTTTCCATCTTCTTACAATTTAGAGCATTTATTAGAACTCAATTCGAACGGGAAATAAAAAGTATCCAATGTGATAATGACAAAGAATATGATAATGGGATATTTCGTGAATATATTGCTAATAATGAGATCAATTTTCATTTTTCTTGTCCTCATACGTCTTCACAAAATGGGAAAACTGAACGCAAAATTTGTACCATTAATAATATTGTCCGAACGTTATTAATTCATGCTTCTGTATCCCCGTATTTTTGACATCATGCTCTACAAATAGTTAAATATCTTATTAACATTCTTCCTTCCAAATGTTTGACTTATTCGTCCCCACTTCAAATTTTATATAATAAGACTCCTTCGTATTCACATCTTAGGGTTTTTGGGTGCTTATGTTATCCATTGTTTTTGTCCACCACAATTAACAAACTTCAGGTCTGTTCTACTCCTTGTGTGTTTTTGGGTTTTCCGTCTAATCATCGTGATTACAAATGTTTTGATTTATCATCTAATAAAATCATCATTAGTCGCTATGTTATTTTTGATGAGTCCCAATTTTCGTTTGCTAAAGTGAGTAATTCAGTGCCTAATTCGTATAATTTTTTGGATGATGGTCTAACCCCGTATATTGTTCACCATCTTTCGGAAGTGTCACACAACCCAAATACACCAGCAGGCCCACTGCCCATTGGTCCTCCCGTCACTAGGCCTTCTCCAATTCTGGGTCTAATCACTGGGCCAACACTTACGCCTAGCTTTTGGCCCAGTTCGATATACTACTTCTTGGTCCAACATCGCCCTGGCCTCGTCCGATATCGATTCCAAATCCTCGAGTTGGTCCAAAGAGTTCACGCCACACGCCACCACATGATCCGTAAAATTCCCAAAATTCACTCAATCCTCCAGAGTCATAGACCAATCACTAGTAGTCAAAGGAGTATTTTTAAACCAAAAAGATATTTTAATTTAAATTCTAATGTTCTTAAATCACTCTTACCCCGTAATCTCGTGTCTGTTTTAAATGACCAAAATTGGAAGATTGCCATTACCGATGAATATAATGCTCTTATTGATAATAAGATGTGGGAGTTGGTACCCGTTCATCTGGTGTTAATATTATTCGGTTTATGTGGATTTTTGCTCATAAGGATAATTCTGACGGATCTTTTGCGAGACATAAGGCTTGTCTTGTAGGTGATGGTAAGACTCAGCAGGTTGGTGTTGATTGTGGTGAGACATTTAGTCCGGTGGTCAAGTCAGCTACCATCCGTAAAGTGCTCAGCTTGGCTCTATCGAAAGCATGGCCCATTTACCAGTTGAATGTAAAAAATACTTTCTTACATGGTGACCTCAAGGAGATAGTGTTATACCCCGTAGTTCTGACCCTACGTATGGAAACGTACGAAAGTATGTAAGACTTAAAAATTTCCGAAGGACAGGTTGACGGGTCGTTCCGGACGGTTTTTAGTCAACTTTGAGGCGGGTTATGACCCGATTCGTTGAGAGTTCCTAAGTATTTTAAAGGCCTAGGACGTAGTTCGTTGAGTCTTGATTCCAACGCAACCAACCGTTCGTCGATAGGGCGTCAGAGTAGAAAGTTATGAGAGTTACAAGTTCGAGTTAAATGCGCGCAAAGCGCGTAAATGCGCGGTGGCCGCGGCCAGATGCAGTCGCGCGCCTAAAGTCAGAGGTCGCAGAGTTGCAGCGGCCGCGCGCCAGATGCGGCGCCGAAAGTTCAGAGAGCCTTCGGAGGTTTCAGCGCATGGCCGTGTGGCCGCGCGCCGAGGCGGGAATTTGGGCGAAAAACTTAGAAAATCTGATTTTTGTTTTAAAAGAGACCATGGGAGGTGACAAGTGTCCCCATCTGATTTTCTGTCAGATGCAATATATTGACCAAGACTTGGTCATTGTCTATCTTTCATCTTCTCTCTCTCTCTCTCAAATTGCTCCCTTCTCTCTAAAAACCCTTAGAAAAATCAAAGTTAAGAACAAGAAAAGGAAGCTTGTAGCTAGCTTGTTGGCATTGTTGTGGTAGTGTTCTTGACAAGGACGCTAGCAATATTTGGAATAAGTTTTGGCTAAAACTTTAATGTAACATTTCTTCCTTTAAACTTAGTCCTAGTGTTGCATGCTTAGAAAGCAAGATCTGTGGTAGTAAAATAATGCACTTAGAGTCTTTGCATGCAAGTAAATGTGGTTTGGATATGAAGAATGGGTTAAGAAGAACAAATGAGCTTGTTGTAGCCTAAAACTACCTTAGAATTGTTAAGTGATTTCATCAGAAACTTATGAGGCGTAAATTTTGGGTGTGAAATCCCTTTGAATTGTTGGATTGATTGAGCCTAAAATGTGGTGTTTTGATGATAATTTCGGCCTTGAGAAAGGTGGCAAAGTGAGTAGAAACAAAGGAAATGCTGCCCGATTTTTCTTAGAATTTAGTGACTTTGAACTTGGATTGTTCTACATTAAGATTAGAGGTTAATAAACATATCATGACTATTATAGGTTGAAATATTACTTGCGGTAGTTTGGACTTGGCAAGTGGATTGACCAAAGAGGTATGTGAAGCTTTCCTATCTCTTGAGCATGAATAGATGAAACTATGTAGTACGGTAGACGTACAAGATTTGGTGTTCTTACTTGTTTTGAGTATAAAATGACTTTTCATTTTAAGAACGTATAAGTCCTCGTTAAGGGAAAAGTATGATTTTTACTAAAGTATAGAGTTAATATAACAACTTTATGGGAAGTTGGTCTATTAGCTTCATAAAAGGTTAATGAGAAGGATTTACTCTAAGTAAGATAATTATATGAAGAGGCAAATTGATTTAAAGGCATCAATTGCCCAAAGGCTTTTATGTATAAAGAAGAGTCACTTTTGAAAGAGTTGAAGTATGTAGTACTTGGGTTAAATTCCCGGTGTTCTTTTATTAAAGATATGGTTAAGTGCCTTAAGTAAACTACAATGAGAGTATGTGAACAAGACTAAAAAGAAGTTATAAGTTTTCTTAACTTATTATTATTATGATATGATGACATTTGAGATAGGGTAAGAGTATGTCCGGCGGGCAAGCCCCAAGATCGCCATACCACCTCCTTCATGTAAGAGTATGTCCGGCGGCCACCCCAAGATCGCCATACCATCCGCTCAAAGGTAAGAGTATATCCGAGGCGGATCCAAGATCGTTATACCATCCGCACCCGATAAGAGTATATCCGGCGGGCAAGCCCCAAGATCGTTATACCATCCGCTCGGTGTAAGAGTATATCCGAGGCTGCCCAAGATCGTTATACCATCTGCTTGTGGTAAGAGTATATCCGGAGGAAAGTCCCAAGATCGTTATACCACCTGTTCGTGGATTTGCTACCCATGATGCGAGGAATACCTCACGCGAGTCCCATGGGCTTACGCGTGAAATAGTCCCATGCCTACAGTACACCGACGCGAGTACCTCACGCGGTCCACGGGACCCGTGCGCGTGAAATAGTCCCGTGAGTAGGATGGTTTCTTTTTGATACTACTGCGAGGTACCTGTTTTGATCACGAGCCTCCTATTTTATGCAAGATTATATATATGTATATATACTTGTCACTCATTGTTAGTAAGGCACAAGAAAAGGTATTTTATTGTCTTCCATGACTCAAATTTGCTTTTAGACTTATGATATCATATTACAGATTTTCCCGATTTACATACTTGGTACATATCAGTGTCGACCCCTTCCCCTGGGCCGTTCATGCCACGTAAGTAAGCGATTGAGGATCCTCGTTCTTAGGATCACTATTCCTGTCGAAGCTCCATTCCTCCGAAGCTTATTTATTGGTATGGATATTCCCGATGCTATGGGTATTTTGTACATCCAGGGTATGGCGGGCCCCGTCCCGCCACGCTTGTTATCTTTAAGTCTGTGGCCACCGTATATTTTGGGCTATAAGAACCGGTTGTATTATAAATACTTTGTTTAAGTATGTTTATGGAAGCGACCTTTACCGCCGCCTTATGTTTTACCCTTTTATGAAGTTATGTGTTGTGTTATGTTCTGCTGCTATTCTCTGACATATACCTGACAGGGTACCCCAGTAGGGTACTAGTCGCGGCCCCGGGGTCGGGTCGTGACAAAAGTGGTATCAGAGCAGTTAGTCCTCGGAAAGTGTCCACGCATCGGTCTAGTAGAGTCTTGATTATCGCGTGTCGTGCACCACATCTATAATCGTGAGGTCGCAGGATATTTAGGATTGGTTTCCATTCTTTCACTCTAAGATCGTGCAATAGAGCTGAGTTATAGGTTGAATCTCCCCTGATGTTTTCCTTTATGTATCAGTTATGCCTCCACGCAAGGCAACCGCGCCCGAGCGGCAAGGCGAGGGCGCCGCTAGTGGGACGCGGAGAATCACGAGGCACAGCCCAATCCTTACCGTGAGATGATGTTTAGGGCGGCGAGTTCCACGCCGTCGCCAAATTTCACCGAAGTTCGAGGCGTGACGCGGCGGCCGAGATCATGCCGAGCCTCCAGCTCACGTGGCCGAGTACAGAGATTATGGGAATGATTCGGTTATCGACCAAGATAGTGGCGTGGCAGCGACAGTAGCAGGCGGCCAACCCTAGAGCCGACAGTTTACGGATTCGGGATTTCCTGGGTTGTCACCCACCCGAGTTCTATGGTTCGAGATTCGGTGAGGATCCGCAGGAGTTTGTCCGACGATTTACATCGCATCACGAGTTCTTAGGGCATCGAATCGAGTCTTACACTAGCTTCTTACCGGTTACGCGAGATATTGCGTTGAACTGGTTTGAGTCATGGGTATTGTCGAGGGGTGATGATGCTCTTCCAGCTGATTGGGAGGAGTTCACAGAGGCGTTCCTAGACCACTTCTTGCCTCCTGAGGTGAGGAGAGCCCGCGTAGATAGGTTCTTGACCTTGAGACAGACGGAGGACTATCGTGAGTACACCGAGTTTGACTCCTTGGCCGATATGCACACACCATTGTAGCTGATATGGCAGACAGGGTTCATAGATACGTGATGGGGCTAGACCGTCACATGATTACTGCTTGCTTAGGAGTGGCACTTCAGCCAGGGATGGATATTGCGGGATGCAGCATACGCGAGGATCGAGGACAGAGAGAGGCAGATCGGCTAGATTTGGGCGGCCAAGAGGCCGTGACATCGGGTTCTCGTGAGCGATTTTCGAGGCGGGCACCTCAGCAGACCAGTCCACCTTCCACCCGGCTGAGTGCTCCTTCACGCTTTTCCGCGGGAGGTCCGATCGCAGGTTATTCGCAGCAGTCGTGGCTCAGGACGCCGTTTTCGCGAGGCGAGACCAGACTAATCGAGACCACCTACCTCTGCGCGTTCGATGCGGTAGGTCTCATCCGGCGAGTGCCGATGGGTTCGAGATCATGTTACTCTTGTGGCGCAGGCCATCCGAAGCGATTGTCCGCCCCAGCGGCGGAGCATTACGGTCACCGACGGGTTCGTTGTCGGATCTTCATCTTCGATGGTTAGACGCCGAGGCGTGGTACTTATGGGCGGCAGAGCGCGCAGAGGTCGTGGTAGGGGTTCGATTCTAGCGGTCCTCGAACCGCATATATGCTATGTCGGTCCGACAGACCGTGAGGCGTCGCCGGATGTCGCCACAGTACATTATTGGTTTCTTCGTGATGTTTATGCTTTGATAGATCCAGTTCTACCTTGTCCTACATATCTCCTCATATTGCGGTGGAATAGGGATAGAGCCCGAGTCCATAAGACCTTTTGAGGTGGCTACGCCAGTAGGTGATTCAGTGGTAGCTGAGCGAGTATATAAGACTTGTCCTGTGACTATAGATAGCCGTCAGACTCTAGCCGACTTGATAAAGTTGGATATGACAGACTTTGATGTGATTATGGGTATGGATTGGCTAGCATCTTGCTATGCCAACGGGACCGTAGGGAGAGATTAGTTCGGTTCGGCTTCTACGTGGCCATCGAGTGGAAGGGAATATCGCATCGCCGGCGGTAAGTTTATTTCTTACCTCAAGGCTAGGAAGATGGTGCGGAAAGGGTATATCTACCATATGGTTCGGGTATTCGACACTGAGGCTGAGGTACCGGACCTTCATCGCCCGGCCGTTAGAGAGTTTCCGCGTATTCCGGATGAGCTCGCATCCTCCCGAAAGGGAGATTGAGTTTTGCATTGATTTGGCGCCAGATACTCGGCCGATATCTATTCCGCCATACAGGATGGCACCTGCCGAGCTGAAGGAGTTGAAGGACCAGCTGAAAGATTTGCTGGAGAAAGGCTTTATTAGGCCAAGTGTTTCTCCTTGGGGAGCACCAGTGTTATTTGTAAAGAAGAAGGATGGACGCCACGTATGTATTGATTACTGAGCGTGAACAAGGTAACTATCAAGAATAGATATCCTCCCGGGATTGACGATTTGTTTGACCGATTGCAGTGGTGCAAAGTGTTTTTCCAAGATAGACCTACGGTGCAGTTATCATCAGTGCACGAGTTAGAGAGGTAGATATCCCAAAGATCGCATTCGGGACCGGTATGGGCACTATGAGTTCAAGGTGATGTCTTTCGGGTTGACCAACGCCCAGCGGATTCATGGATTTGATGAATAGGGTGTTCGTGCCATTCTTGGATATGTTCGTTATAGTGTTTATTGATGATATCTTGGTGTATTCGCGCACGAGCGGGAGCATCTGAGCATTTGAGGACGGTATTGAGTCCTCCGAGACCGCAATTGTATGCCAAGTTCGAAGTCGGCGCGAGTTCGGCGTCGATGGCTTTCTTAGGGCATGTTATCGGGCCGATGGTATTCGGGTTGATACAAGAAAGATTGAAGCGATCGAAGACTTGGCCGAGACCCACTACACCGCAAGCAGTGCGCAGCTTTTGGGCCTCAGGTTATTATCGGAGGTTTGTGGAGAAGTTTGCTTCTATTTCAAAGACCTTTGACTAAGTCGACTAAGAAACTATGTTCGGTGGACGGATACTTGTGAGGAAAGTTTTCATTGCTAAAGGAGAATTTGACAACCGCGGTTCTTACTCTTCCAGAGGGCTTAGATGGATATGTGGTTTCTTGTGACGCGTCGGTGTCGGGCTTGGAGTGCGTCTTTGCAAAGACGGCAAGGTTATAGCTTATGCATCCCGACAAATTAGGAAACATGAGAAGAACTATCCCACACATGACTTGGAGTTAGCGTGATGATTCATGCCTTAAAGATCCGAGACATTATTTATATGGAGTTCATGTGGACATTTACACGCACTCACAAGAGTCTTCGATATATCTTCACCAGAGGAGTGAACTTGCGGCAGACGGTGGTTGGAACTACTTAAGGATTACGATGTTGATATTCTATACCACCGGGGAAGGCGATGTGGTGGCGTATGCCCTTAGTCGCAGATCGATGGGTAGTCCGCGATGTTCAGCCAGAGAAGAGGTATATGGTCCGAGAGTTACATCAGTTAGCGAGCATTGGGGTTCGTTTGGTTGGTTCTGATAGTGAGGGAATTCGGGTTCGAGAGGTTGCCGAGTCTTCTATCATCGGCGAGGTAGCGAGGCGATATGAGGATCCGATTTTGGTACGGCATCGAGACGCAGCTCTCCGAAGGAGAAGAGTCTATTTGAGGTAGCTCACGATGGGTGCTAAGATTCGAGGCGGTTGTGTGTTCCGATGTGACAGACTTCGTCGGCCAGATTCTCGGGAGGCACACGGTGCTCGTTATTCTATTCATCCGGTCGACTAAGATGTACCATGACCTCGAATCGTGTATTGGTGGGATGGCCTAAAGAGGGCGTTGCGGAGTTCGTGGCACGTGCCCGAATTGTCGCGAGTTAAGATTGAGCACCGAAGCCGGAGGGTCTGCGAGCCATTGATATTCGACTTGGAAGTGGGAGGTGATAAATATGGATTTTATTACGGGGCTACCTACCACTCGGAGGAAGCATGATTCCATTTGGGCGATTGTCGACGGTGACGAAATCACCATTTTCTTCCTCGAGCCGTAACGACGCTGAGGACTATGCCCGATTATATATTAGAGAGATTGTGAGACCGCACGAGTCCGGTGTCGATTATATCGATAGAGGAGCCTTCTCGGCTAACTTCGGAGGTCCTTTCGAAGGATTAGGGACACAGTGAGTCTCGATGACGGCGTTTCACCCTCGGAAGACGGACAGCCGAGCGCACTATCCGCACACTCGAGGATATCTGCGGGCTTGTGTTATTGATTTCGGTGGTACCGGAGGATCATTTACCTCTCGTGGAGTTTGCTTATAACAATAGCTACCATTCCAGTATTCAGATGGCGCCTTATGAGGCCTTATACGGGAGGAAGTGCAGGTCACCGATAGGCTGGTTCGAGGTGGGAGAAGTTCAGTTAGTCGGGCCAGACTTAGTCCAGCAGACAGTGGATAAGGTGAAGCTTATCCAGGAGCGGTTGTTGGCAGCTCAGAGTCGGCAAAAGTCGTATGCAGATCATCGGCGTCGACACTTGGAATTTGAGATAGATGATTGGGTTTTCCTAAAGGTATCGCCCATGAAGGGCGTGATGAGATTTGGAAAGAAAGGGAAGCTTAGCCCAAGGTACATTGGGCCGTATCAGATTGTCCGTAGGGTAGGCAAGGTTGCCTATGAGTTAGATCTTCCGTCCGATTTGGAGGCGGTGCATCCAGTTTTTCATGTGTCCATGTTGCGGAAATGTATTGGAGATCCATCTAGAGTGCACCCGGTTCAGGATGTCCAAGTAACAGAGGAGTTATCGTATGAGGAGAGTCCCATAGCGATACTCGATCGTCAGGTTAGACGACTTCGGACGAAAGACGTGGCTTCCGTCAAGGTCCTATGGCGGAACGAAAACAGGGAGGAAATGACGTGGGAAGCAGAGGATGACATGATGAAGAAGTATCCTCACTTATTCCCTATACCTCCAGGTAACCTACTTTCCTGCTTGTTAGTTTTGATTTAGCATTTACGCTTCTGTATGTTGTGGCTCGTGGAGCTTCTTTTTTACGAATGAATAGTTAAGAGGGTCTATGTCGATGTTGTGATTTGAGTAAGCCTAGAAGGAACATTCGGGACGAATGTTTCTAAGGGGGGGAGAATGTTATACCCCGTAGTTCTGACCCTACGTATGGAAACGTACGAAAGTATGTAAGACTTAAAAATTTCCGAAGGACAGGTTGACGGGTCGTTCCGGACGGTTTTTAGTCAACTTTGAGGCGGGTTATGACCCGATTCGTTGAGAGTTCCTAAGTATTTTAAAGGCCTAGGACGTAGTTCGTTGAGTCTTGATTCCAACGCAACCAACCGTTCGTCGATAGGCGCCGAGTAGAAAGTTATGAGAGTTACAAGTTCAGCGCAATGGGCGTAAATGCGTTCGAGCAAAGCGCGAGGCCGCGGCGCAGATGCAGGTCGCGCGCCTAAAGTACTGAGAGGTCGCAGAAGCGTGCAGCCGCGCGCCAGATGAGGTCGCGGCGCCAAAGTTCGAGAGCTGCGGAGGTTTCAGTGCGCCGAGGCGGGAATTTGGGCGAAAAACTTAGAAAACTGATTTTTGTTTTAAAGAGACCATGGGAGGGTGACAAGTGTCCCCCCCCATCTGATTTTCTGTTGCATGCAATATATTGACCAAGACTTGGTCATTGTCTATCTTTCATCTTCTCTCTCTCTCTCTCAAATTGCTCCCCCTTCTCTCTAAAAACCCTTAGAAAAATCTGAAAGTTAAGAACAAGAAAAGGAAGCTTGTAGCTAGCTTGTTGGCATTGTTGTGGTAGTGTTCTTGACAAGGAAGCTAGCAATATTTGGAATAAGTTTTGGCTAAAACTTTAAGGTAACATTTCTTCCTTTAAACTTAGTCCTAGTGTTGCATGCTTAGAAAGCAAGATCTTGTGGTAGTAAAATAATGCACTTAGAGTCTTTGCATGCAAGTAAATGTGGTTTGGATATGAAGAATGGGTTAAGAAGAACAAATGAGCTTGTTGTAGCCTAAAACTACCTTAGAATTGTTAAGTGATTTCTTGTAAACTTATGAGGCGTAAATTTTGGGTGTGAAATCCCTTTGAATTGTTGGATTGATTGAGCCTAAAATGTGGTGTTTTGATGATAATTTCGGCCTTGAGAAAGGTGGCAAAGTGAGTAGAAACAAAGGAAATGCTGCCCGATTTTTCTTAGAATTTAGTGACTTTGAACTTGGATTGTTCTACATTAAGATTAGAGGTTAATAAACATATCATGACTATTATAGGTTGAAATATTACTTGCGGTAGTTTGGACTTGGCAAGTGGATTGACCAAAGAGGTATGTGAAGCTTTCCTATCTCTTGAGCATGAATAGATGAAACTATGTAGTACGGTAGACGTACAAGATTTGGTGTTCTTACTTGTTTTGAGTATAAAATGACTTTTCATTTTAAGAACGTATAAGTCCCTTGGTTAAGGGAAAAGTATGATTTTTACTAAAGTATAGAGTTAATATAACAACTTTATGGGAAGTTGGTCTATTAGCTTCATAAAAGGTTAATGAGAAGGGATTTACTCTAAGTAAGATAATTATATGAAGAGGCAAATTGATTTAAAGGCATCAATTGCCCAAAGGCTTTTATGTATAAAGAAGAGTCACTTTTGAAAGAGTTGAAGTATGTAGTACTTGGGTTAAATTCCCGGTGTTCTTTTATTAAAGATATGGTTAAGTGCCTTAAGTAAACTACAATGAGAGAGTATGTGAACAAGACTAAAAAGAAGTTATAAGTTTTCTTAACTTATTATTATTATGATATGATGACAGTTTGAGATAGGGTAAGAGTATGTCGCGGGCAAGCCCCAAGATCGCCATACCACCTCCTTCAATGTAAGAGTATGTCCGGCGGGCCACCCCAAGATCGCCATACCATCCGCCAGCAAAGAGTATATCCGAGGCGGATCCAAGATCGTTATACCATCTGCACGAGATAAGAGTATATCCGGCGGGCAAGCCCCAAGATCGTTATACCATCCGCTCAGCAAAGAGTATATCCGAGGTACAACCAAGATCGTTATACCATCTGCTTCAGGGTAAGAGTATATCTGAGGGGCAAGTCCCCAAGATCGTTATATACCAATTAGTGGATTTGCTACCCATGATGCGAGGAATACCTCACGCGAGTCCTTATGGGCTTATGCGGGTGAAATAGTCCCACGGCAGTACCGATGCGAGGAGTACCTCATGCGGGTCCACAGGACCCATGCGGGTGAAATAGTCCCAGGAGTAGGATGGTTTCTTTTTGATACTACGGGCGAGGTACCCTGTTTTGATCATGAGCCTCCTATTTTATGCAGTATTATATATATGTATATATACTTGTCACTCTCATTGTTAGTAAGGCACAGTAAAAGGTATTTTATTGTCTTCCATGACTCCAGCTTGCTTTTAGACTTATGATATCATATTACGATTTTCCAGCTTTACATACTTGGTACATATTGTAATCGACCCCTTCCCGGGCTGCGTTCATGCCAGTGGTGGTAAGCATTGAGGATCCTCGTTCTTAGGATCACTATTCCGGTGTCAGAAGCTCCATTCCTCCGGAAGCTTATTTATTGGTATGGATATTCCCTGATGCTATAGGTATTTTGTACATCCAGGGGTATGGCGGGGCCCTGTCCCGCCACAGTTGTTATCTTTAGAGGTCTGTGGCCACCTGTATATTTTGGGCTATAAGAACCAGTTGTATTATAAATACTTTGTTTAAGTATGTTTATGGAAGGCACTTTATCTACCGCCGCTTATGTTTTACCCTTTTTATGAAGTTATGTGTTGTGTTATGTTCCGCTGCTATTCTCTGACATATACCGATGTGGTACCCCCAGGGTACTAGTCGCGCCCCGGTCGGTCGTGATGAGATAGTTTATATGCATCAACCCTGTCGCGCCCTTTTTCGGCCGCGGCATTTATTTTCTAAAGGCGAACCCTGCTCAAAATGCAATATGTTAGAAAATAAATAATAAAATGCTAAAAGGTTTAAGAGGCTTAAAGGTTTTAAAAATGCTAAAAGGATGCTAAAATTGCAAAAGAGGCTAAAAGTGCAAAAGATGCTAAAGTTTAAAAGGGTGCTAAAATACTAAAGGGTTGCTAGAATGCTAAGGGTTCGCGGAGTCGCCACCTAATTAATTTGGGTGAATTAGGACACCTAAATGTTTAACTAGTTTAAAGTAAAACATTAACTCCATTTTAATGGTCTGCTAAACTTAATGAGGTTCTGGGTAAGGGTTCTTTATTAATCTAGAGGGAAGGGGTTAGGCACCCTCTAAGATCCGCTAACTTGCGGTTGTCCTGTCAAACCTAGGGTTAATTATTATGTTAGAGAGAATGCATGTTTTAAAAAAATATTTGAAGAGAAAGATGATGCAAGTGTTTATAAAAGGAATGTATTTTGATAAAATATTTATAAGACTAATGCTATAACAATATGTGTAAATTCTAAAGGCATGCACTTATATTATTTGTAAAAATGATGTGAAGTTGATTTGTTAACTAAGTGCGCGTATTTACTTGCTATCTTAATTTTGATTAACATAAGACTTAATTTTACAATTGAGAAGAATCTATGTCTGAATTTCATGATTAGATGTGCAAATTTAGTTGTTAGGCAAAAGTTTAGATGTGCGTGATAAACCTAGGATAAATAATTAGAAAAGCCTTTCTGATTATAACACTACCCACCCAATTTATTTATTCCAGGACTGATTGTTCTAGACCACCTATTAATTACAAAGTTAAATAATTAGGCAACAATTTTAAACAAATAAGATAAAAATGGTGGATATGATCGCGGCTTTCAAGATGTGTAGCGACATCATCTTGTCTTGGAAATTTCTTCTCCGGACTGCGAACCGAGGCATCGTATCAAGTCGCCGATCCACTCGGAGTTGCGATGCGGTTTGAGGGACTGATGTTGGTGGTTTTTCGCTTTGAGAATTAATTCCTAGGCTTACTTGGCTGTTGTTCGAAGGTGTATCGACAGTAAAAGAAAAGCTCTGGACTGTCTTAGATGTCGATGCTGATTGTTGTTCCTCGGCTGCAGGTTCTCCACCCTCGCCGATTGGGTTATTCACTGCTGCTAGGGGTGCACATCAATGCCTATCGATTTTGGGTGCTCCCCGACTTATCCCCCTCCCTCGATGCCCGTATTGCATGTGCTTATATAGCCATGGTTTGGGTTCCCTATTAGGTAAACCTTAGGGCTGATTTTGGACGAGATCTTGATATTAATCTCAGTAATTAAGGGACGATTTGATGTTATTATGGTAAGTTTGTATTAGGAAGTTTTGGGTATCGTTTTTTGGAGAGATTTTGTGATGAAAATGGTATATTGGTAAGGTTAAGGGAAGTCGCCGGATTTTCTATCCTAAAAATCCGCGAGATTTCATGGGTAGGTAGAGGAGCTGCGCTGGTCTCCTTTTAGGTTTAGGTTTTTCGTTCTTTTCCTTTTAGGCTGTTGACGATGGGGAGGGGATAAAGTAAAGGGTAGTGGGCCGCGGGTTGGGTTGGCTGGACGATTGGGCTGCAGATGTGGGCTGCGGGTCTTGGACGAAATAAAGGGTGTTGGGCTAATATTTTTAGTTCTGTGGTTGGGTAGAATTTAATTAGTTAGTGATATTAGTTATTTAATTCTTTAGGTGTATTATTTATTGATAAATTAAAATATTTAAATTGTGATTAAATTACAAATGATTACTAATAAATGCGGCTATGCTACCTGACACGACGTTATCGCTAAATTATTTATTTTATGCATTTATTAATTTCTTAAGAATTGTTTGACAGAGCTTAAAATTAATTAATGCGGGCGCGAGACTCTAAGTACTTAAGACTCTACGTAAGACGCGATGCCATTATTAAATTATTTATTTATGCCTGTATTTATGTTTTATCATCGATTTATTGTAAAAATCATAAAAATTATTTTACGAAATCAGTCTAATTTTATAGTTAATGGCTGGACGGGAGGGTCAAAATTGGGTGTCAACAGATGTCCATCTTTGTATGGAGATGATGGAAGAATCTTCGGACAAAGACGTTGACTCATAGCCAATTTTGTCTCGATCTTCAGAATTGCAAAATGTTGGGCAGGTAGACAAGGCTGACGCAAAAAATCAAAATCTATCCCAGTGTCGAGTTATGACGACACTGGGATACCATGGTCAAAACACTAAGGCGCTAACGCGACTAGCCGCCCCAAAGGTCGAGTTATGACGACACTGGCTACCTTGGTCAAAACACCAAGGCGGGCTAACGCGGACTCAAAGCTGTCCCAGTGTCGAGTTATGGCGACACCGATTACCATGGTCAAAACACCAAGGCGGGCTAACGCGGACTCAAAGCTGTCCCAGTGTCGAGTTATGACGACACTGGGCTACCATGGTTAAAACACCAAGGCGGGCTAACGCGGACTCAGAGCTGTCCCAGTGTCGAGTTATGACGACACTGGGCTACCATGGTCAAAACACCAAGGCGGGCTAACGCGGACTTAAAGCTGTCCCAGTGTCGAGTTATGATGACATCGCTATGTGTAAAAAGTAAAAGAATATAATCGGCTTGAACACAGGGTGTACCGCTATGGCTTGTGGTCTTTGGGTTTTATGGTGATGTGGAGCGAGTGGACCGACGCTGAGGCCGCTTCGCCATTCATCGGAAGGTTGCCCCAACAAATTGCCCCTGTCATTGTAAGAGAAAATCCATGTTGCTCCTCGCTTCCCGCATGCTAAGACTTGAACAAACGGTTAGTGCATAATCATTAAAACAAAATAATGTAAGAATGTAAATTTTGTGTTGTGGTTGCCAAATCATATATGAAATGATGTGATGATACGCCGTCTCATATAGACGAGATGCAGATGACGCCTTGTGTGGGCGTTATCGTCTGCACATGTCGCCTTGTATGGGCGGAATCATCTTGTATGGACGAAATGCAAATGACGCCTTGTGTGGCGCTTCGCTCAGATGGACGAAATGCATAAAACGCCTCAGATGGGCGTTCGCTCAGTATGGACGAAATGCAAATGATGTCTCCTAAGGTTTAGATAAAAATTATTCTATATGTGGAGTTGTGTCGCAATTCATGCGTAATCAAAACCAGATGAAATAATTAAAGTGTAAATGATGTAGCCTGTGGTTTTTTGCAAGATGTATTTAATGTAGACTTGTTGCAGTGAGCGAATCTGTTGTGTTGCTATTGGCGTCATTTTCGGACTTGGCGTCGTTTCGGACTTGTTGTCGTTTTTGGACTTGTTGTGTTGATGACGTCGTTGTGTTGCTGCTGCCCCTGTAGACTAAAGCTCAAAAAGGAGTTAGTGCATAACTGCTAAGACAGAATAATAATAAAGCATGAAATGAGAAAAATGCGCTGAGAACGTAAAAAAATCGCCTGCGTAGATGTGATATGTTGATGATGGCGTCGTTGGCGCTGCTTTCGACTTGGCGTCGTTTCGGACTTGTCGCCGCTTTCGACTTAGCGTCGTTTTGGACGTGGCGTCGCTTTGACTTAGCGTCGCTTTCGGACTTAGCGCCGTTTTGGACGTGGCGTCGCTTTCGACTTAGCGCTTTCGACGTGGCGTCGCTTTCGACGCGAGTCGCTTTCGACCGAGTCGCTTTGGACTCGACGCCGTTTTGGGCGTGGTGTCACTTTCTGACTTAGCCGCTTTTGGACGTGGCGTCGCTTTCGACGTAGAGTCGCTTTCGACTGAGTCGCTTTCGACCGACGCCGTTTTTGACGTGGTGTCGCTTTCGGACGTGGCGCCGTTTTCGGACGCGAGTCGCTTTCGACTCGAGTCATTTTCGACCGACGCCGTTTTTGACGTGGTGTCGCTTTAGGACATGGTGTCGTTTTCGGACTTGGTTTCGTTTTCGGACTTGGCGTCGTTTTCGGACGAAATGCAGATGTTCGTCGTTGTATGGACGAAATGCAGACGCTCGTCAGATGGACGAAATGTAGATGTTCGTCGTTGTATGGACGAAATGTAGATGTTCGTCGTTGTATGGACGAAATGTAGATGTTCGTCGTTGTATGGACGAAATGTAGATGTTGTATTGGAATGTTATTGTCCTCCTCGTTCCTGTTGACCTGCAACATTCACTCAAAGAAAAATTGTGAGTTCGGGGAGGGGGTCGGCCGATTTGTGTTGGCTCTTGATATTTGCACGCGTTGTCTTGTCTGGACCATGTAACCCCTGTCTGATTTCGAGTCTCGGTCG
The DNA here is from genome assembly GCA_029844215.1 of Przewalskia tangutica. NCBI lineage: Eukaryota > Viridiplantae > Streptophyta > Magnoliopsida > Solanales > Solanaceae > Przewalskia > Przewalskia tangutica. Next base: position 56,097,712 of record CM056740.1, read on the forward strand.
AAAACATTTGTTGAAAATATTCTATCTTGAGAAAATACTAGTAGGAAATTATGTCGATTTTTGAATAGCGACATGTTATGAAACAGAGCGAGCATCCTTATCTGAAAACGGCAGTATATTCTCTCATACTCTCGGTGCTCCGCTGCCGTCAGGCTTTCTTTTAAAATTTTGTCCCAGTTTTGGGACATGGAACCCTTCGCGTAAATTGACCATGTCCATTGATGTCATTTGTAGTAAAGTCCTTAAAATTGTCCCAGTTTATGTCGATCTTTCAAGCATATGGGATCATATTTGTCAATGTCCTTTCGTGGCGAAGTCCTTAAAAATTGTCCCAGTTTTGTCGGATATATATCGTCGCCTGGACATAATGCTGATAACGTCGTTGTCTGGACGTGCTGCTGCTGTTCCTGTAGAATAAATGCTCCTGCAAGCTAAGCTTGAGAAAACGTTAGTGTATACCTGTTTAAACAAAATGATAAATATATATGAGAAGTGCAATTTTATGGGTAGAGATGTCGTCCCTGATATCTTGATGAATATCGAGATGTTGTCCTTGCACGGATCGATTTAATTGCCATAGTGTCGCCACGCCCGATTTTTCCTAAGTCTTTACTTAGGCGTGATGGCACTGACAATTATTTTCCACCGTGAGCACCATTTAATTCTCTTTATTTAGAAATTTAAACTTATATTCGGATACGAGCTATTAATAAAAATAACAATAAAGAAATTTGTTCATGACTTTATTGAAAATATAACGCGAGCCCATGCTCGCAAACATTGTTTCTACATGACGCATCGACAAATCTTATTCTAAGTTGGAAGGAGCCCATTCCACACGCATTTTCCGAGACATCGAACCGACATTCTCGAACTCGACGAGTACCAAGCCCGGCAATGGACTTGGTATGACAAGAGGCTGCGGACGATCGCTAGCCTTAGCGTGGAGCCTTTCCTCTATCACGCTTCAAACATGTTAAATAAAGAGTCAGCCCTACCATCTGGGGCTGAGTGAGAACCTTACCCTGCAATTCAAAGTAACACCACAATATTCCAAGTGCAATCACATTATAACGTAATAAGCATATTGCAAAAACATATCAGGTTACAACATCTTTAAATATGCAACAACTCCTCATAGGAAATTCTCGGTTTAACTAACACTTCATTTTATCTCGTATTATACGTTAAGACATTCCCTTGCATTTCCACATGTTTATTACATTTATATATTTGTGAACGCGTATTCACTTTTCATATTTATATATAGGTGAACATGTATTCATCTTTCATATTTGTTGCGGCGTGCAACCCGATCCATTATATTTACGTATTTGTGAACATATATTCACTTTACGTTTTGTTGCGGCGTGCAACCCGATCCATTATGTTTACGTATTTGTGAACGCGTATTCACTTTACGTTTTGTTGCGCGCAACCCGATCCATTATATTTACGTATTTGTGAACATATATTCACTTTACGTTTTGTTGCGGCGTGCAACCCGATCCATTATGTTTACGTATTTGTGAACGCGTATTCACTTTACGTTTTGTTGCGGCGTGCAACCCGATCCATTATATATTTATATATTTATGCGAACACGTATTCACTTTTCATATTTTTCAGAAGATCAAATAAATACTATTCTCTTTTCTAACATTCTGTCATTCATACTTGTAACGATTATAACTTTTTAACCATAACTCCAACTAAGGTGTTTCTCAAGCGGAAACTAAGGTAAGACGGAGATCTTTCACTGTACCAAATTTAATTTAAAACTACTTTGGGTAACTAACACAAATTTATCCTCAAAACAGCCACATGAAATTTATTTCGGCAGAATATTTATTAAACAACACCCAATCTTAGAATGGTCATAACTCCTAATCTGTAAACCCGTTCAAGCCCCATAAAATCTCAAAACGACGAGAACAGAGAGCTACACGTCTCCATGTGAACCATCCTTTCATATTCTGTACCATTTGGTACAGTTTTACACTTTTATTCGCTGCCCTTCCTGAATCTCGATAGATCCGAGGCAGAAACTTTAAACAGCGATAACTCTCAATCCGTAAGTCGGATAGACCCCAGTAAGGTCTCACAATGTCCACAACAAAGAGATATAGAACTTTCATTTAGCAACAATTTTCATATTCCCCACAGATTAGTACAGTTTTACGTTTCAACGTCCTGCCCTTCTGGATTCCGACGAATCCGAGGCAGCAACTTCAAACTACAATATCTCTCAACTCGTAAGTCCGTTTTAATAAATCTTTATATATATCTGTCCGTAATAGAGATATTTACAACCATGTAAATTTTCATATAATTCTAATACGTAAAACTCAATAAAAACAGTCTGTAATTATGCCTTTCCGAATTTCGACCAAATCTAAGGCAGGAACTTTGAACTATGATAACTTTCAAACCGTACGTCCATTTTACCTCATTTTTAGTTCTATATGATCATATTAGAGAGGTGTACAATTCCTACGAATTTCATCAAATTCTAACAATTATAACTCAGTGAGAACAGTTCGTAAAGTTCATGACGCAACTAGTTGTCTAAACAATCAAAAGTTCAATATTTCTTTTCAATACTCAATTCTTATTCTAACATGTATTGAACTTAAAATAAAGGATGTTACCAAGAATTTCTGAGTGAGAAAACTCACCTTGTAAGTGTGAAAAAGATTGTGGTTCGGTTGCTACAAGTGGTCTTTGCTCCTTAGTGTTCCCTAATTTTCTTGTTCTCCTTCCTCCCTTGATATTTTCTTGATTTTTTTCCTTCTTGTTCACTTGTTTTTTTCTGATTTTCTAACCTTTATGTTATGTCCTTTGTTTGTGTGTAAATACAATGTATAAATGAAGGAGTTTTCTATAACCTATGGGAGGTGAAAAACCAAAAGATTGAAGGGAAATGAAAAGGGGGGAAGGGTAAAGGGAAGGGGTTTACGTGCTGCATGTTTCTTCCCTTCTTTTTTTTTTTTTTTTTTTTGTTTTGTTTTGTTTTTGTTTCTCATTTGTTTTTGTTTTTTTTTTATTTTCTTATTTTCATTTTTATCCATCTATTTATCCAACTTTAACATTAACTCTATCCCATGCAATTTATTCATTGTTTTCTTATATATATATATATATATATATATATATTTATTTATTTATTTATTAACTCAACCACAACTATATATTATTATTATTTTTTTTTTCCGGATTTTACATTCTCTCCTCCTTAAGCAACATTCGTCCTCGAATGTGAATAAGGTTGTAACATAATCACATAGACACAATAATGTTTATTGTTATTGTAACAAATTTGGGACTTCACATTCTCCCTTCCTTAAGAAGCATTCGTCCTCGAATGAGAGTAAGGTTGTAACACATGCATAAAGACACGAAAATGGCACACATATGAAATACTATGTAATGCATTTTTTTTATTACCTTAGTCAAATAGGAACGGATATTTGACTTTCATCGCCTCCGCTTCCTGTGTGGCTTCCTGTGGAGTGGTTCCTCCATAGGACCTTCACGGAAGCAATATCTTTATTCCTAAGGCGCTTAACCTTCCTATCAAGTATTTCCACCGGAACTTCTTCATATTGAAGCTCCTCATTAAGAATTATCTCCTGGGGAAGGATGACGTGACTTGGGTCGTGCAAGTATTTTCGTAACATTGACACATGAAATATCGGATGCACCGCTCAAATTTCGTGGAAGTGCTAATTGTAAGCCACATTCCCACTCTTCGCAAGATCTCATATGGCCCAATAAACCTTGGGCTCAATTTCCTTTCTTACCAAAGCGCATCACTCCCTTCATCGGGGGACACTTTTAAAAATACTTTCCCCTCTCGAATTCAAGATCTCTTTCCGATGATCCGCATAGACTTATGACGACTATGAGCTGTTTTGATCCGCTCCCGAATCATCTCAGACCTTATCATTTGTTTCTTGAATGACTTCGTGTCCGAACGATGGCCTCACCCACCTCGAACCATCCAAGTGGAGACCTACATTTTCGTCCATATAATGCTTCAAACGGGCCATTTGTATGCTAGAGTGAAAACTATTGTTGTAGGCGAACTCAATTAGACATAGATGGTCCAACCAAATTTCCCCGAAAATCTAACACACAAGATCGCAACACGCCCTCAAGTGTTTGAATTGTTCGCCACTTGCCCATCTGTTTGCGGGTGGAAAGTCGTGCTCAACTTAACTTTTGTCCCGAGACCGCTGAAACTTTGCCAAAAGTGTGAGGTGAACTGGGAACCCCTATCTGAAATAATTTGTGGGAATCCTGTAACCGCACAATCTCCTCAAATAAATCTGTCTTGTGTGCGCGATACGTAGTCTTGACCGTAAGAAATGGGCTGACTTTGTAAGCCGATCAACAATCACCCAAATGGAATCGCACTTTCTCTCGAGTTTTCAGACCGCCATTCTGAAATCCATATGAATCGCCTCCCATTTCCACATGGGGACTCCAATGTCCTGAAGTAATCCGCCGGGTTTTTGATGTTCAGTTTTCACCTGCTGACATATAAGACATCTCCCGACAAACTCAGCAACGTCCCTCTTCATCCCGCCCCACCAAGCATTTGCCTCGAGGTCCCGATACATTTTTGTTGACTCGGATGAATGGAATATCTTGTGTTGTGACCTCATCTAAGATCTTCCTCCTTAGATCCTTTACCTTAGGAACACATAACCTACCCTTATACCGGGCGGTTCCGCCATTATCTCCCAATGTAAATCGTGAAGGTTTTCCTGTTGATCCTCTCCCAAATCCAACAAACTCAGATCCTCAAACCGACTTTCTTTTATTTCTCAAGCTAAGGCATCGCGAGGTATCATGTACCACCACCCTACCTTCACCGATCTCGCTTAAGCTAACCCCGAGGTTTCCCAATCTTTGTACCTCCCGAACAATACCCTCTTTGTATTGCCAAATGGGCTGCTACCCATCGATCTCCCATCGAGTCGCCACCACCACGTTAGCTTTCCTGTGATGGTAAAGAATACTAAGGTCATAATCCTTAAGCAACTCTAACCATCTTCTTTGTCTGAGATTCAAATCCTTCTCGCGTGGTTATGTATCGCAAACTCTTATGATCTCAGAATATATCCACATGCACACCATACAAATAATGTCTCCATATTCGTAAGGCAAACACCACCGCAGCCAATTCCAAGTCATGAGTTGGATAATTCTTCTCATGTATCTTTAATTGTCTAGATGCATACGCAATAACCTTTCCAAACTGCATCAAGACACATCCTAACCCAACTCTAGAGGCATCGCAATAGACTGTGAACCCTTCCTGTCCGGATGGTAAGGTTAAGATCGTGCAAGAGTCAATAATTCCTTTAGTTTCAAAATTTGCCTCACATGCTTCGACCATCGGTACTTAACCGCTTTTGAGTCAACCGGTCAAAGGAGCAAAGAAGACTAGAAAAACCTTTTACGAATCTTCTATAATACCCAGCCAAACCCAAGAAAATTCTAACCTCTGTCTGAGTGGTCGGTTTTGGCCAGTTCTTCACTGCTTCTATCTTCTGGGGGTCTACCATAATTCAATCCTCGACACAACACGGCCCAAAAAGGCTACCTTTTCCAACCAAAATTCACACTTTGAAAATTTAGCATATAGTTTCTCCTGTTTCAAGACTTCAAGCACTACCTCGATGCTCTTCATGTTCTTCAACACTCTTATCAGAGATTAGGATATCATCTATGAACACAATCACGAACAAATCTAGGAATGGTTTGAAGATTCTGCTCATTAAATCCATAAAAGCCGCCATATCGTTAACCCAAAAGACATGACCAAGAACTCATAATGGCCGACGGGTTCTAAAGGTCGCTTTTGGATATATCATCCGATTTATTTTCACCGTGATATCCCGAACGAGATCAATCTTGGAAAAATAGCTAGCTCCTCAAGTTGGTCAAAAGATCATCGATTCTTGGTAATGGGTATCGGTTCTTGATCGTGACCTTATTGAGTGCCGATAATCGATGCACATTCGAGCGATCCGCCTTTCTTTTTCACAAACAGATCGTGCACCCCAGGGAAACACTAGGCCTTATAAAGCCTTTATCCGTAAGATCCTTCAATTGTTCTTTTAACTCCTCAATTCACCGGGCCATTCGATATGGAGGAATAGAAATGGGTCTTGTACCTAATTAACTCTATAGCAAACTCCACTTCTCTATCCGAGGAAGGCCCGAAGATCTTCAGAAAACCTCCTAAAATTTCGAACAATAGGAACATCATTCACCGAGGATTCTTTTGGGTATCCACTATATTAGCCGGATATGCATACTCCACTCGGACTTCTCAATAACTTTTGAGCCCCAAGGTAGGAAATAAACCGACTGAGGATATTCCAACCCTACCCTTATAACAACTTCGTTCTCCGAAAAGTTAATCTCACTATCTTCGTCGACAATCCAACATGGCATAACATGCCGACAACCAATCCATACCCAAAATGACGTCAAGTCTACCATATCAAGTAGTACTAGGTTCACCATTGTTCCCCGCCATTCACTTCTAATGGAAAATTATTTACCACCCGAGAGGCCCAAATCGAGGCCCCATCGTGTCATAACCTCAACAGTTCACTTAAATAAGGTTCTACATGTAAATTCTTAACAAAGCTCATTGACACATATGAAAATGTAGAGCCGGATCGATAATACAAATGCAGAATACTCGAGACTAGCAAAATACCCGTGACCACCGTGATTAGATGCTTCGCCTCATTCCTCCGGGCAAAGCGTAGAGCCGATTAAATTGTTGGGTTGTTGACCTCCCCGACTGGCGGGTTGGTTTCCGATTTCCAGAGCACCGTGGTTGCTTCGACCTCCCGAATATATTGAGTTTGGGTCCTCTTCGCAATCCTCGCATAGTGGCCCGACTTCCACGCTATAACATGTCTTCGTAAGAGCCGACATTCTCCAGGTGTGTTTTCGACAAATCTTACAAATCGGTTTGTCGCCTCCCGTGTTGTGGTTGGTGGCCTTGTCCTTGCTACCTTGGTAATTAGACCAATCGTGCCCTTAGGCTTGAAATAAGATCGACCATTGATTGGTTCGGTCCTCAAGATCCCTTACTAAACTCCCCGCTCGATTTTGACTCGTTAAATGATCCCGACGTCCAAATCTCTTCTGCGAATATTCTCTTTTGCTTTAGCGAAACCTTCTACCTCAAAGCCATATCGACAATCAAGATAAGTTCGATCGTTGGCTAACGCCACCACCTTCTTCTCGCTATGTTCGGTTTAAACCTCTACAAATCGCTGACTCTATCCATTTCTCGTAGGGACGACATGTGTGTCAGATGCCGATAACCTCACGAATCGTATCATATTCTTGTACATCGCGGTCACCTTGCTTCAATTGTTCAAACTCGTCCGAGCGCATCCTTGCGCGTGACAGGCATAAACTTCTCAATGAATGCCGCTCAACCCTCCCCAAGTCATTGGTGGTGACATCGGGACGATTTTTCCTAAAATTCCTCCACCACACCCTGCATCATCCACTAGTCGCGGCGCTACCAAGTTGACGCCGCGCCTTCACGCATCCCAATGTGAACATTAAGTCTTCAACTTCATCGAGGAATACCATCTGCCTTGGGGTCCTTCCCCGAGTACAGATGGTTCTCTTCTCCTCATAAAATTTGCCCATAGCCTATCGTGCATCGCTGGAATTCTACACTCGGCCCGGTGCGTATGCACCTGGCCCCTCGGGCCGTCTGTTATGGTTCGGGCTATGACAGAGACACTAGCGCGGAACCATGTGGAATCTGCACTGCCATTAACTCTATGAGTCTATCTAGTTTTTGTCCCACCGCTGGGCCATTTGACTCTCGTTCTCCAACATTTTCTCCGACATTTTCTCCGCTCCCTTCGGACACCACTACGTCAATCGAGGTACATGAGCTTCGTGATGAACCTCCTCGAGCTCCCGGATTTGTGAATTCACCATTTTCTCAAGACAAACACACTCATATTTTAGAAGACTAATGTCTATTCTAGCTCCTAAATTTTCTTATAGTTCATAAGCATGCAACACCACAATATGCCAACAAGAAAAATAATTTAATAAAACATATCCTTTCTTTCTTGTATTCATAGCACTTCATTCATCATATTTTAAAATAACACTGTCATGACTACAATACATCACATCAGTCAACTCGCCATCAGGCAACCCGCTATAGCCCTCAGATCGAACAGACACGCACTATCACGCGCTCTAAAGGGCTTAACCGCATGATTCGCCTATTCTGCAGTTGGCATTCAACTCCCCGTGAACCTTCCTTTTGCTTCTCTTTCCATATAGTTCATTTTATACCTTACTCCTCTTACATGACGCAGAAATCGTGCAATGAATTTTCAGTAATATCTTCTCTAGCATCCTTGCCTTTCAACGCGAATGAAACTTTTCTCGACTAATTGACTATTATCTGTAGTATGACTCCAATTGGAAAGTTGAAGAAGGTCGGGTCGTATGAACGCCTTTTCCTTCTAGTCCTAAGCAAATATGTACATAGTACGATTGTGTCATCAATGTACTCATCAAAATCACCTTCTGAGTCCATCTTACGACGCATGAACTCCCTCTGAGCTCTCATTTCCTTTGCCTGTTCCATGAGTACTTCCCTTTTTGTTGGAACTCGCCTTATAATCGCCATCTACACAAATCATATTAGTCAGTATAACGTTGTACAATCCCCTTTTCTAACCCGTGTGAAGGAGGTAGTACGAGAAATTAAGTCTTTGAAAAGACTCAAGGTAGGCACGAGAAGAGTACAAAGAAGGAAACTTTAGGATGTTATTCCGCTCACTTATTACTGGCGTGGCGCGCACACCGTCGCAATAAGTAACCGTTCAAACACCCAACTCGAAGAAAACTTCCTAGAATCTCTTAACCTGGTTTAGCTTTGATACCAACTTGTCACGCCCCGATTTTTCCTAAGTCTTTACTTAGGGCGTGATGGCACCTGGACAATTATTTTCCACCAGGAGCACCATTTAATTCTCTTTATTTAGAAATTTAAACTTATATTCAGATACGGAGCTATTAATAAAAATAACAATAAAGAAATTTGTTCATGACTTTATTGAAAATATAACGCGAGCCCATGCTCGTGCAAACATTGTTTCTACATAGACGTACTGACAAATCTTATTCTAAGTTGGAAGGGAGCCCATTCCACACGGGCATTTTCCGAGACACTGGAACTGACATTCTGAACCTGACGAGTACCAAGCCCAAGAATGGACTTGGTATGACAAGAGGTCATGGACGATCGCTAGCCTCGCGTGGAGCCTTTCCTCTATCATGCTTTCCTGAAACATGTTAAATAAAGAGTCAGCCCTACCATCTGGGGCTGAGTGAGAACCTTACCCTGCAATTCAAAGTAACACCACAATATTCCAAGTGCAATCACATTATAACGTAATAAGCATATTGCAAAAAACATATCAGGTTACAACATCTTTAAATATGCAACAACTCCTCATAGGTAATTCTCGGTTTAACTAACACTTCATTTTATCTCGTATTATACGTTAAGACATTCCCCTGCATTTCCACATGTTTATTACATTTATATATTTGTGAACGCGTATTCACTTTTCATATTTATATATAGGTGAACATGTATTCATCTTTCATATTTGTTGCGCGCAACCCGATCCATTATATTTACGTATTTGTGAACATATATTCACTTTACGCTTTGTTGCGCGCAACCCGATCCATTATGTTTACGTATTTGTGAACGTATTCACTTTACGCTTTGTTGCGGCGCAACCCGATCCATTATATTTACGTATTTGTGAACATATATTCACTTTACGCTTTGTTGCGCGCAACCCGATCCATTATGTTTACGTATTTGTGAACGCCATTCACTTTACGCTTTGTTGCGGCGTGCAACCCGATCCATTATATATTTATATATTTATGCGAACACGTATTCACTTTTCATATTTTTCGTAAGATCAAATAAATACTATTCTCTTTTCTAACATTCTCATTCATACTTGTAACGATTATAACTTTTAACCATAACTCCAACTAAGATGTTTCTCAAGCCCAAACTAAGGTAAGACGCAGATCTTTCACTGTACCAAATTTAATTTAAAACTACTTTGGGTAACTAACACAAATTTATCCTCAAAACAGCCACATGAAATTTATTTCGGCAGAATATTTATTAAACAACACCCAATCTTAGAATAGTCATAACTCCTAATCTGTAAACCCGTTCAAGCCCCATAAAATCTCAAAACGACGAGAACAGAGAGCTACACGTCTCCATGTGAACCATCCTTTCATATTCTGTACCATTTGGTACAGTTTTACACTTTTATTCGCTGCCCTTCCTGAATCTCGATAGATCCGAGGCAGAAACTTTAAACAGCGATAACTCTCAATCCGTAAGTCGGATAGACCCCCGTAAGGTCTCAAAATGTCCACAACAAAGAGATCTAGAACTTTCATTTAGCAACAATTTTCATATTCCCCACAGATTAGTACAGTTTTACGTTTCAACGTCGTGCCCTTCTGGATTCCGACGAATCCGAGGCAGCAACTTCAAACTACAATATCTCTCAACTCGTAAGTCCGTTTTAATAAATCTTTATATATATCTGTCCGTAATAGAGATATTTACAACCATGTAAATTTTCATATAATTCTAATACGTAAAACTCAATAAAAACAGTCTGTAATTATGCCTTTCCGAATTTCGACCAAATCTAAGGCAGGAACTTTGAACTATGATAACTTTCAAACCGTACGTCCATTTTACCTCATTTTTAGTTCTATATGATCATATTAGAGAGGTGTACAATTCCTCCGAATTTCATCAAATTCTAACAATTATAACTCAGTGAGAACAGTTCGTAAAGTTCATGACGCAACTAGTTGTCTAAACAATCAAAAGTTCAATATTTCTTTTCAATACTCAATTCTTATTCTAACATGTATTGAACTTAAAATAAAGGATGTTACCAAGAATTTCTGAGTGAGAAAACTCACCTTGTAAGTGTGAAAAGATTGTGGTTCTTGCTACAAGTGGTCTTTGCTCCTTAGTGTTCCCTAATTTTCTTGTTCTCCTTCCTCCCTTGATATTTTCTTGATTTTTTTCCTTCTTGTTCACTTGTTTTTTCTGATTTTCTAACCTTTATGTTATGTCCTTTGTTTGTGTGTAAATACAATGTATAAATGAAGGAGTTTTCTATAACCTATGGGAGGTGAAAAACCAAAAGATTGAAGGGAAATGAAAAGGGGGGAAGGGTAAAGGGAAGGGGTTTACGTGCTGCATGTTTCTTCCCTTCTTTTTTTTTTTTTTTTTTTTTGTTTTGTTTTGTTTTTGTTTCTCATTTGTTTTTGTTTTTTTTTTATTTTCTTATTTTCATTTTTATCCATCTATTTATCCAACTTTAACATTAACTCTATCCCATGCAATTTATTCATTGTTTTCTTATATATATATATATATATATATATTTATTTATTTATTAACTCAACCACAACTATATATTATTATTATTATTTTTTTCCGGATTTTACAGTGTCCTTGTTGTGTGCGTGAGTTGCAACTTTGACTTTATGTTCGAGCTGATGCGCTATAATTTGTTGCAGGATTTGAACTCTGATTGTTGATGTTTGTCTGCTTCTGCTATTTCTGAAGAATTTTGTTGTATTTTCTGCTTCTGCTAGTATGCAGAACTTTGTTGTACCTTCTGCTAATATGAAGGACCTGCGCTCAAAGAAAAATTTGTGAGTTTGAGGGGGGGGCGGTTGATTCGCGTTGACTTTGTAGTTTTGACTCTTGATGTCGGACGTCTGCCTTGTTTGGGACTCATAACCCCTGCCTGGTTTCCTACCTTGTCCCAGTTTGAAAAGTGGTGTTTGGCCCGGCGGGTCTCAATGGAGTTGCTTGTATGTTATGTGCATTCTTGTTATTTCAGAACGAAGGGAAAGTTTCCTAATGGTGTGACCGAAGCCGATTTAGGCCGCCTACGTATCCCCATGAGGGAATCAGGTCATGACGTAGTTCATTACAAGCGAATATTGGGTAAAATTCTAAAGGTGGGACCGAAGCCGATATGGCCGCCTACGTATCCGCCATGAGGAATCAGTCACACGTAGTTCATTACAAGCGAATATTGGGTAAAATTCTAAAGGTGGGACCGAAGCCGATATGGCCGCCTACGTATCCGCCAAGGGAATCAGGTCACACGTAGTTCCAATTATTACATATAAAGGGCAAAATGCATTAAACTAACTATCTCAGACTCGTGGCCGAGTGCGGCGCGAGTCCACTTCTTCGCTCGTGTCTTAGAGGCGTGGTCTTCACGGACCATACCGATTGTATTTATGTTTCCTTTCAAAGAACGAAGACTTTAGAGCCCTTCCACGCAGTTCAGATCTTCTTCTTTGATTTCTGCGAAGTGCATGGTTTGATGAATGACTGATTCAGGCGCAACAGGCTCTAGACAAGGGGCATTTCTCTTCCCTTGGAGATTGATTGATGATTCAACAACGGTCCCTTCCAAACTGTTTTGTTCAACAATCATGTTAACATAGGCATCATCGTGGTTTGTAAGTGGTTGTTGTTTATATCGGGAGCTTCTTCAAGTTGGATGACTCCATCTTTGATCAATTCCTCGATTTTGTCTTTGAGGTATAACAATTTGCGATGTCATGCCTCGACACCGAGTGGTATGCATGATGTTTAGTTTTATCGTGCCTCTGAGGTAGGCCCGGGGTATTTCGGGAATGGGTGGAGTATTCCTGCATTTCACTTCTTATACACTTGGGCTATGGGTTCGCCTAAAGGTGTATAGGTTTTTGTTAGTTTTCTTTCGCATCTACGCGGTTTGGGTCCGCTTGGTGTCGGGTTCGTGATTGTGGTGAGTATTTTGGATATCTTTGGTTGGGTATGGTAAACAGGATATGGGGCGAGGTCGATAATGTGGATTTTGAGTGTTTTGGCTATAGTAAGGAGGCGGTGGATTGTGATACACCGGATGTTGTTCGCCTATGCTCCCGAATGACCATGATAGAGGTGATGATCTCTTCTCCTCTCGCGAGGTACCTCCTATGGAATCGATCGCATTGCCCTACTAGTTGCTTCAGGTCGCCAAGTTTGTAATTCGCTGTCTTAATGCCTTCTTCCACGGTCGCCATTCTTACGACTTCGCAAAACTTCGCCAATTACACCGATCATTCTTTCATAATATGTCGCGTCTTTTAACGATCGCGACGAACGGTGGTCATTTCGCCTCGCCATCGGCCGGACCTTCGCCGCTTCGACCGCCACCTCGGGCGTATTCACGAAAGTTTCGTGGATTTCTTTTCAAGCTTCATAAGATAAAATCTGTCGGGGCGATGTCGGTTGAATCTAAATCTATCCATGAAATCTTGTGCCATGGCATTCCAACTGTCCCATTTTCGAGGGTCTTGGCATGTGTACCAGTCCAGTGCCTCGCCGGTTAGACTCCTGATGAATAGCTTCATGATGATTGCTTGATTTTTACCAACTCCAATCAATTTATCGCAATATGACCTTAGATGAGCTCGAGGATTCCCCTTTCCATCGAACATGTCAAATTTGGGCACCTTGTACCCCACAGGTAATTCAACGTCGGGGTGCATACATAAGTTTTCATATTCTAAACCTTCCTCCCACTTGTTCATTTGAATGCTTTTGAATGCCTCTTTCAAACTACGGATTTCTTTTGCCATATTTTCATCAGCTCTGGCTCGAGTCTGCCGCTCCATTTCCTTGTATCGATCTGTCTCTTGAGAGGATGTATGCATAATAAATGGTTGGCTTTCGATCGGATGTGCTAATCCCTCATATTGTTTGTGTGTCATCTGCTCGTATTGGGTGGCTTGGCAATTTGGGTTGAATGGGGAGATATAAGTAAGTGGAGGTTGAGATGTGTATGTAGTGAGCGGATCATTGTGGAGGTCGGTTTGCAAATTGACCGGGCAAGTGACGTTTTGGTGTGAGCTGGTATGTCGCGGCCTTTGCGGGGAGTTTTGGGGAAGTGGAGGCTCGAGGCTTGTGACACGATTGCATTTGTCCCTTGCTCGGAGTGGTTCATTCAAGCTAGTAGACGGGTTTGTGATACTTCTGAGTCTTTCTATTTCGCCCGCATGATTTCCATTTGTCGCAATAGTTTGGCGAGGTGTTGATCATCGTTTCTCTTTTCTAACGCCTCTGATCCTCTACAGAACGAGTCCTAAGTTGTTTCGTTCCTGCCTCGATTAGTCATTTAGTGGATGATTGGTTTCTACCACCAACGCGAATCAACCTTTCGGGATAAGCTAAAAATAAACCTTTAACAAATGAAGCAAACCAAGTTAGTATAATATGCAAAAAGTTGCGCATAATATATACTAATAAGCAAATTGTAAATCAAGTGTGTTCTAACATGTTTGGGACCTCTTTAGTGCCGTGGGCCTAAACGCCGATATACGCGAGGTTATGACGATTTGTCCAAGCGCCAACCGTAATGCTTTTGTTGGAAATGGCGACCAAATGACGGCACTTTTCCCAATTTTAGCATGACATGATTGGGTTTGGATTTGTCTATCATTGTCGCGCCACACATAATATCTTTGGTTGGTCTGGGTTGAGAAACCCGTCGACAAGTTTAGTGTCTTCCTAATTGTGCGCGTCGATGCGGATCGACCCACCTAAGGTAAATGCACGCATGCCCTAAAATAAGGGTGGTATATCTCTATCTTAAGTTTCTAAGATTTGGTTTTTCTAGACGCAGAGTTCCCGAATGACAACTCGAGTGAGAAGGCTACGCGGCTGATCAGACGAACCGATCTAACTCCGCGCAGGCGCCAACTCTCTTAAAATTTGGATATTTTTTGAAAGAAATTTGCGGGTGCGCGAAGCACACCAGCGCGTGAGTGTGTGATTGTGTGAATTTTCCAGAATGGAAGAAATATGAGCGGAATGCCAGTTTAAGGAAAGCAGTAAAGCAAGTAGCAAAAAACAAACAAAATACAATACACAAAAATTAAATGCAAAATAATTGCCAAATAATAACCCTAAGTCTGTTGTGGTTAAGAACCTAAAATCCCCAGTGGAGTCGCCATCTCTGTCGCGCCCTTTTTCGGCCGCGGCATTTATTTTCTAAAGGCGAACCCTGCTCAAAATGCAATATGTTAGAAAATAAATAATAAAATGCTAAAAGGTTTAAGAGGCTTAAAGGTTTTAAAAATGCTAAAAGGATGCTAAAATTGCAAAAGAGGCTAAAAGTGCAAAAAGATGCTAAAGTTTAAAAGGGTGCTAAAATGCTAAAGGGTTGCTAGAATGCTAAGGGTTCGCGGAGTCGCCACCTAATTAATTTGGGTGAATTAGGACACCTAAATGTTTAACTAGTTTAAAGTAAAACATTAACTCCATTTTAATGGTCTGCTAAACTTAATGAGGTTCTGGGTAAGGGTTCTTTATTAATCTAGAGGGAAGGGGTTAGGCACCCTCTAAGATCCGCTAACTTGCGGTTGTCCTGTCAAACCTAGGGTTAATTATTATGTTAGAGAGAATGCATGTTTTAAAAAAATATTTGAAGAGAAAGATGATGCAAGTGTTTATAAAAGGAATGTATTTTGATAAAATATTTATAAGACTAATGCTATAACAATATGTGTAAATTCTAAAGGCATGCACTTATATTATTTGTAAAAATGATGCGAAGTTGATTTGTTAACTAAGTGCACGTATTTACTTGCTATCTTAATTTTGATTAACATAAGACTTAATTTTACAATTGAGAAGAATCTATGTCTGAATTTCATGATTAGATGTGCAAATTTAGTTGTTAGGCAAAAGTTTAGATGTGCGTGATAAACCTAGGATAAATAATTAGAAAAGCCTTTCTGATTATAACACTACCCACCCAATTTATTTATTCCAGGACTGATTGTTCTAGACCACCTATTAATTACAAAGTTAAATAATTAGGCAACAATTTTAAACAAATAAGATAAAAAGGGTGGATATGATCGCGGCTTTCAAGATGTGTAGCGACATCATCTTGTCTTGGAAATTTCTTCTCCGGACTGCGAACCGAGGCAGCGTATCAAGTCGCCGATCCACTCGGAGTTGCGATGCGGTTTGAGGGACTGATGTTGGTGGTTTTTCGCTTTGAGAATTAATTCCTAGGCTTACTTGGCTGTTGTTCGAAGGTGTATCGACAGTAAAAGAAAAGCTCTGGACTGTCTTAGATGTCGATGTTGATTGTTGTTCTCTACCGCAGTTCTCCACCCTCGCCGATTGGGTTATTCACTGCTGCTAGGGGTGCACATCAATGCCTATCGATTTTGGGTGCTCCCCGACTTATCCCCCTCCTTCGATGCCCGTATTGCATGTGCTTATATAGCCATGGTTTGGGTTCCCTATTAGGTAAACCTTGGGGTGATTTTGGACGAGATCTTGATATTAATCTCAGTAATTAAGGGACGATTTGATGTTATTATGGTAAGTTTGTATTAGGAAGTTTTGGGTATCGTTTTTTTGGAGAGATTTTGTGATGAAAATGGTATATTGGTAAGGTTAAGGGAAGTCGCCGGATTTTCTATCCTAAAAATCCGGCGAGATTTGTGGGTAAGGTAGAGGAGCCTGCGGCGGGTCTCCTTTTAGGTTTAGGTTTTTCGTTCTTTTCCTTTAGGTCATTGTGATGGGGAGGATAAAGTAAAGGGTAGTGGGCCGCGGGTTGGGTTGGCTGGACGATTGGGCTGCGGATGTGGGCTGCGGGTCTTGGACGAAATAAAGGGGTGTTGGGCTAATATTTTTAGTTCTAGGGTTGGGTAGAATTTAATTAGTTAGTGATATTAGTTATTTAATTCTTTAGGTGTATTATTTATTGATAAATTAAAATATTTAAATTGTGATTAAATTACAAATGATTACTAATAAATGCGGCTATGCTACCTGACACGACGTTATCGCTAAATTATTTATTTTATGCATTTATTAATTACTTAAGAATTGTTTGACAGAGCTTAAAATTAATTAATGCGGGCGCGAGACTCTAAGTACTTAAGACTCTACGTAAGACGCGGTGCCATTATTAAATTATTTATTTATGCCTGTATTTATATTTTATCACTGCATTTATTGTAAAAAATCATAAAAAATTATTTTACGAAATCAGTCTAATTTTATAGTTAATGGCTGGACGGGAGGGTCAAAATTGGGTGTCAACAAACCCTTGGGGTTTAGGGATCCCAAATATCCTCATCATGTCTGTTTGTTGAAGAAGTCCTTGTATGAGCTTAAGAAGTCTCCACGGGCATGGTATAAGTGGTTTGCAGACTTTGTGTCGACTATTGAGTTCTCTCACAACAGGTCTGATAATTCATTATTCTTATATCGTTGTGGTAGCTTATGTACTATTATATGTGGATGATATATCTTGACTTCCTTTTCTGATGCATTACGCAAGTCTATCATGATGATGCTCAGTTCTAAGTTTGCTATGAAAGATTTGGGGCCCTTGAGTTATTTTTTGGGGATTGATGTCACTCGTCATGCAAGTAGGTTGTTCTTATCGCAAAGGAAGTATGCAATTGAGATCATCGAGAGGGTTGGGATGTCATCCTGTAAGTCCACTTCCACTCCGATTGATACTAAACCCAAGTTGGGTGCTGCAGTTGGCTCCCCCGTATGAGGATCTGACACGCTATCGCAATCTTGCAGGGGCCCTTCAGTAACTTACGTTCACGAGACCAGATATTACGTATGTTGTACAATAGGTATGTTTGTTTATGCATCATCCCAGGGTTGAGCACATGAATGTGCTCAAACGCATCATTCGATACATCCAGGGGACACTTGACTATGACTTACATTTATATCATTCGTCGACATCTACACTTATCTCGTATACCGATGCTGATTGGGGTGGCTGTCCAGACACCAGACGGTCTACGTTTGGCTATTGTATATTTCTTGAAAATAACTTAGTCTCATGGTCTGCAAAACGTCAGTCGGCGTTGTCCCGCTCCAGTGTAGAGGCCGAGTATCGAGGGGTAGCTAATCTGGTCTCTGAATCATGTTGGTTACGTAATTTGTTGTTAGAACTTCATTGTCCTATTCAGAAAACGACCTTGGTTTATTGCGATAATGTTAGTGCTGTCTACTTTTCTGGTAATCCAGTTCAGCACCAGCGCACTAAACATATCGAAATAGACATTCATTTTGTTCGCGAAAAGGTTGCGTCGTCAGGTACGCGTCTGCCATGTCCCCTCCAGGTATCAAATTGTGTACATCTTTACAAAAGATCTTCTCTCGGTTCTTTTTGAAGGTTTTAGAGACAGTCTCAGCGTACGAAGACCGTCCGCTATGACTGCGGGTGTGTGTTAAATATATGAAATATACACGTGATATATGTATATACACTTAATGTATATCACGTATTGGACCAGATTTGGGCCATCGGTGTGGCTAGCCCATCACAATAGCCATCACAATTTTTGTATATAATTTAGGTATACTTTGTATATTAGTCTTGTACCTTAATTAGTCTTGTACACTTACCTAATTGTATAGTTAGTGTCCAAATAGAATAAGGTTTTAGGAGTAGAATAGGAATAGGATTTTCCTATTTATGGAAATATGTAAAGTGTATACATGGTCTTTCAATTAATTAAAATAATCAAGAGATTATTTTTTTTATAATCCTTTCTGAACCCCATACATAGCGAAAACTTAGTATACCAGACTGGTCTAAAAACTTATACCAAGAGATCGAAATGGGCTAAACCATTAGTATAAAGTTGTGTGGGTGCTAGCTTATATATGATGTGTGATACTATAAGTATAAAGGTGTTTGGCTAACCTATAAACTAGTTAAATTAGCTTATCAGTACTTTTGATTTCTTTTTGTGTTTGATATACATTAAAAATGCTTATAATTAAGTTAAAACATCAAAATTCATAAGCTGACTCCTAACATATGATTTACAACTTATAAGCACTTATGGCTTGACCAAATATTTTACATATTTATCCTAAAATAAAACTTTTCACTATCTCTATATTTTATTTCTGTCATTTTCACCTTTTAATGTAAAATACTTTCAACTTTATACTTTTTGTAAACAGATTTAAGGACATTTCAGTCTTTTAAATTTTTATAAAGAGATATTAAAGTAATATACACTTTAAGCGTAATAAATTTTAGCTATTGTGGCAAGTAGCATATTTTACTTTTAAGATTTCAAATTTCACATTTTAAGGCGTATCATAATCCATAGATAATCCGACTCATAATTCTTCTAGCGACTTGATGCATGGTGTAAAAGTTGTTATACTGATTGCATGTGAAACTTAAATATTTTTTCAAAACACACTAAATGTGTATTATCAATTTCATACGAATACGTAACTGCTTATTCAGAAAATCAATTTATAAGTCGAAAGTAATTTTCAACACTTAAATATTTATGAGTTACTTTTAATAAGAAAAATTCAAACAGGGTCTATATATAGTATAATAAATCAATTACCACTTTTGAGATGAAAGATATTTACACGTACGAATTATTGATTAGTTAAACATGTAGATAATCTTTGTTTAACGTGTTGTTATTGTCTTTTTTATAACAATATCTGCATATTCCGATCCAACTATGTATTGCAAAACTGATTTAACAGTCACATGACTCACATGAACATCGATCAAAGTTCATGAGTTGCAAAGTAAAACAAAGCCGCATGAGACCCCACAGTAAAAAGTAAAATGAAAACGAAAAAGCAGACTGACAGTATTAATCACAAAACCAGGGGCAATCGAAATGTAGTATAATAGTCAAACATGTACCAAGAAAGTATCAAATAATTAGGGAGATGGTGGAGACTAAAGAGATTAGATTAGATTATATTCTCATAAATAATAATTTAGCTGATCCATTCACTAAATCATTACTAGTTAAGCATAATGATCATTTCGAAGATATGGACATTAGATATGTTAGAGATTGGTTAGAGCAAATGAGAGATTGAAAGTATATTTATGTCCTAGAGACAATTTGTATTAGGATAAATGTATTTTATTCACATTCTTATTTATATTAATGGAGATTAATATTATGGCATTTGCAATTACTGAATTATTAGTAGATTGTTTATAATATTTTATAATATGCATTCCTAGAGATTACGTGATTATTAATAGTGTGAGATATTAATATTATAACGTAACTCTTAAAATAGTCTCGACTAATGATCATCGAGAATGAGATATCGATGATATGTGATATGTAGACATGTGGTCTGCATCACATCCTTAGAGGATGTAGTATGTCTCACATGCAACGAGTAATGGTTACTCGTGATGAACACATGAATACTTTGGAAGTATTGATATACCTGATGCGCGTTAAGATGCACACACTTTAAACGCAAGTGCACGTTATCGTGACAAGTAGTATAGTCTTTGATAAGACCGAATATCGTCCTCTGGGATTAGGGTTCAAGTACCAACTATCTATTTTCTAGTATCTATTTGGCGAATTGATAATTGATTTGGTTGTTTATAACTAAGAATTATGAAAACTATGTAAAATATAAAGATTTACTTCAGATGCGATGAGAATAGGGCTTCCATGTATCCTTACTATCCGCTTATGCTACTTACTAATGCATTAACTTATGGTATTCTTCTTTTGGAGAAAGCAGGTTTCTTAAATCGCTTTATACTCCCGTTAGGGTTATATAAACACTCAACCCCAAAGATCGCACCTTACATACCTTTCTGATAAGGATAACTTTATAGGAGGATTAAGAACAAAACCTAGTTGGCCGTCACACACAATGCGCAAAATTAGGGTTGTTAAGCCTCATCAACGCTACATAAATAATTGAGGTATTTTCATCCCCAATCCAAGAATGTCTACCCAACTTACAACATATTCACAATCCCCTTTCGAATCTGATTAGAAATCATATAGTGATAATTAGTTGTCAATTAATTACCAAGAATTCAACTCAATTATTGGATAGATCTCTCAATAAGAAAAATAACCATAAGCATGCACTAATTTATAACATAAGTTTCAAGAAATTCAACATAGAAAGTCCTATAAGAGAATTAGTTCTAGCCATAAAGATGACAAGAACTAATTCCATGTTCATCATGCAAAATCAAATAAAGAACAAGAAAGGGAAAAGAAATTACAAAACTAATGGTGTCCAATCTCCAAGCAAAAAGTCTTGTGTTGTAAGAAGGAACCCCAAAACTGCATAGGGTTCTCCTTTATAGCCGAAACCGCCTCAACTTTTCCTCGCAGCCGTGCACAAAATCCATCTAAAAACCTATTTTTTCGCGTCGCACACGGCTGGGCATGGCGCGAAGTTCGCAATCCGTCGGGTGTTTTGGCGTCGCGCCACGATATTCGCTGCTCGAGCCGCGCGCTACAACTCCCGTGGCTTCTGATGTTTAGCGCCGCGCCTGCATCCGTCTTCGGTAGCCGCGCGCCGAGTCTTCGCAGCCTCTCGAATGGTGGCGCCGCGCCCGCAGATTCGCCAGGAGGCCGCGCGCTGGTCCGATTTTAGCCTCGTTCGCTACTTTCTCTGCTACTGGCATCTCCTCTTTTGCCCTCTTTTTGCTCCTTTTCCGTCATTTGGCCATTTTAACCACTTTGACTCAAAAGAAAGAAAAACTATCCTAATATGACACTTATATGTGCAAAATGGGACAAAAGACTAACTAAAACAGACTCAAAAGGTGTATATAAAATACACCGATCAAATACCCCCAAACTTAACCTTTGCTCGCCCTCGAGCAAAGATAGAAAGTAATAAAATAAAAAGACTCAAAGAACGAAAAATAAAAGGACTCCCTGCCATTGATCACTTTTGCTGCATAAATGTTAACTAGAAAAACATGAAGGTTAGCAGAATAATATGCAGGAACATCTAGCATGAAATTTTCAGCACACTAACCACATGAAGCTAAATATTTCGCAAACTCATATTCATCATGCTTAATGGAAGTCAATATACTAAATCATGCATATAAATTCAAGAATTCCTATGACATGCTTACTTGCTATTCTCCACTAATTCTAGATATGCATAAAAGAGATCTTCAGGACTTTAAGGGTTGTAATGTAGGCTTAGGTAGGGGTTGGTAAAGATAGGCATTTAGGCTCATTTTTCTGTACCATAAGCTCTTTTGGCTTTTCAATTTTTCCCTTTTTCTTTTGATTCTTTCCTTCACTTCAATTCTATCCTTCCCCTCTTTTGTTTTGGGAGAGTGAAGTGTATTATACTAATAGGCACCCCCAAACTTAGGCTTTTGCCTCTTTCTTATTACTTTTCCATTGGGGTGCATCAAACTTGTTCACTCTTTTTGTTTCTTCTTTTTAACACAATGTACTCCACTATTTCATATTTTCACTTATGGTACAATTTGTGGGAATATAGGGTGTCAAAGAAGAAGTTTCAATTTTTGGCTCAATAATGACTAGGGATATTTTTAAAGTACAGGATAGAAAAGAATGGTAAGAATTGGCTATCAAAGAAATGCCTGAGTCATCTCCCTAACATGCATATCCTAACTATTTCGCCTCAAATAACAAGCAATCATAACACATAAGCCTTTATCATTTAGCATGCATAATTCAAGCAAGAAACTCCAAATAGACAGATTCTGCGAGTTTTTGGCATATCTAACCTAAGTGTTTAGATAGTTGCTTCAATTCCTTTACATTATTCCATCTTACTTCACTAGGTGTTTCTAGCAACTACATCATACATGATCTTTGACAGGCAATTATGACTCAAAAAAGAAAAATTTTGGTGACTCAAAATAAACATAAAACAAATAAAAAGACTTAAATAAAACATAACATGACACACAAATAAAACACCCCCAAACTTAAATCACACATTGTCCCCAATGTGTGCAAGACTCAAAGAAAATAAAAAGAAAAAAGAAGACACTTACAGACTTTGGCTAATATGGTGGTGGTGGCGGTGGATAATGCATCGACCATTGGTTGAACAAGTCACTCAGCTCGTTGATTTGTTGCCTTGTTTCTTGCTGTCCTTGTACTACTGTTTGCAAGGTCTGCATCATCCTCCTCTGATGTTGGTACAATTGTCCCATTGTGGGCTCTGAAGGTTCTGCTCCTGTGGTTGGCTGGTGGCTGGGTCCTGCCTCATATTGAGCCCCTATTTCAGTCTCTTCTTCATCCATGGAGGCTTCACACGCTGCCGGGGTGGTACTTTCCGCCTAGGCTGTGGGGCTTGGTGCAGGAAAGAGTGCACTATCCCATAGGACACCGGCAGTTGGTTTCTTTCATGAGTGTCAGTGGGTAGGTTTACAACCGCACTCATGTGACATAGCTTGGTGATGACTGAGCCATGTCCCAATCCGCCTGTTGTTACCAACCTGCAGATTTCTTCAATGCTCTGCACTATTTCTTTCCCCACAACAATCGTCAATCCCCTCATAATTCCATATATCAGTTTGATCCTATCCTCTGGCACTCTGGTGAAGTGCGTGGATGGAATCATGCGGGCGCTGACGAAATATAGCCAACCTTTGGCTACTTTGTTGAATTAGCACCTGTTCAGTGCTCTTGACCCATTTCTTCCAATATCAAAAAAAGCCCCATGGTAGCTCACGGTGTCTGCAACGACATTCCAGTCGATGTGGTCAATGCTTCTAGACCATGTTCTAAAGTGATTCCAATCACTTCTTTCTTCAACATCAACTGTTTTCAATTGTATATTTTTATCTTCTGCTGTCACAGGCACATAACGTCCCCTTACAAAGCATCCCCTTTCCACCTTTTCCGGAAAATTGGCATAAAATTCACGCACCATTGTTGTGTTTACTGGTGCTATCTTCTCCGGATTCACAAATTTCCTCCAATCTCTTAACTCAATCATCGCCCGAATGGGCTCATAAACGTCTTCCTCCCCATATGGCTCCCTCTGGTAGTCCATTCCCCTTTCTGGTATTATGGGTCTGGTATCCAGCTTTTTATATCTTTGGGAGGCTTCGTAGCTCAC
Source organism: Przewalskia tangutica (assembly GCA_029844215.1). Taxonomy (NCBI): domain Eukaryota; kingdom Viridiplantae; phylum Streptophyta; class Magnoliopsida; order Solanales; family Solanaceae; genus Przewalskia; species Przewalskia tangutica. Next base: position 56,121,797 of record CM056740.1, read on the forward strand.
AAACCTATTTTCGTCGTATTGTGGGGTTGGGGTGGATGTGGAGCCTCTTCTCTTTCTGGTGGCCATTTTTAAAACAAAATCTGCAGCTTATACTTTAGTGGCACAACTGTCTCCTACACACTCAACACTAGCAGCGAATACAACACCCCCAAACTTCAACATTTCTACTCAATACCCACAACCTCCTTTTCTACTCTTTACCCACAACCTTCACAATCACTTTTCAGCACCCAAACTACCTCAACTACAATACTCCTCCAAACTACTACTTCATATGGCTTCAGTAAAAGGATTCAAGAACAAAGAAAGGGATTACCTTTTTATGAGAGCTTCACGTTGTTCTTGTTTCAATTGGTTGGCTTGAGGGTATGGAATGGAGCTTCGTTGTTTGAGATAGTTGGGGGTTTTTAGGAATTTAAGAGTTTAAGTTGTGGTTGGGTTGGATTTGTAGAGGATTTGTGGGCAAATTTCTGAATTTCGTGGGTTTTGGAGAGGAAAGTTAGGTTTTGATATTGGAATTGGGAAAATCGATTTTGGGCGTTTTAAGTTTCGAATTCGCTTCAGCGCCATGCTTTTAGCGCGGCGCTGATCTCCCGCGCTTCGGACTTTTAGCGCGCGCCACATTCTGGCGCCGCGCTCTAGACTTGGCAAACTTTCGCTCTGGCGCCGCGACCCTGCTCCTGGGCGCCGCGGTGCTTAAACTTCTACGCATGTTCAGCTTTTGCGCCGCGCCTCGCTTCCTGGCGCCGCGACGCTTCAACTGCGCTGTTCGATTCTTTTGGCGCGCGTCTCGCTTCCTGCCGCGGCTTACCCGCTTTTCGAAATTCTTGCTTTTCTTGATTTATTTCCACACTGCACAATCACAAAGACAAACACAAAACCCCAAGACCGTGAGATCGTTCTTTGACAAAATAAAATTAACTAAAGATGAAATTAAAATAACAAAATTGAAAGCGTTGGGTCGCTTCCCACGTATTTGCATTCTTTAACGTCTTTTAGCCGACGCAAGTTCCTTAGCCTTAATAACCCCGGGTGGATTAAGCCCCAACCTATCCATTTCCTCCATATTTGGCGTTTTCTTTTCTTTCTTTTCTTGGCATTATCGCATAGGGAGTTCAGAAAACTTACCTCCTTAGTGGCATTTCAAAGAAACCATGCCGCTTTCTGGGCTCATCGCTCTTTGGTTGACTTGTATCGGCTCGCATGGTTTGATGGTGCTGATTGCAAAGCACCCACTCATTGTTGGTGGCTCAATGACGTGTTTAAAACTTTAAACACCATTTCTTCGAACTCCACCCTTAGTGTTAATTCTCCTCTTTCAACATCAATCAAAGCTCTTCCCGTTGCTAGGAATGGCCTCCCAATATGATAGGGATTTCCGCCTTCTTCCATGTCAAGAATGAGGAAGTCTGCGAGAAAGAAGAATTTTCCTACTTTCACAATCACGTCCTCAATTTTTCTCGTGGATGAACCACCGCCCCGCTACCTAGTTACGGACTCACAGTGGTTGGTTGGCCTCTCCCAACTCCAATCTTTTAAAAGCGATAAGGCATCGGGTTTATACTTGCCCTAAATCGCATAGAGCTCATTGCAGTCACCCCGCCCATGTGCAAGGTAGTGTAAAGCTACCAGATCCTTTAGCTTGGGTGGCAACTTTTGCAGATAGCACTACACTCTTTGTTAGTGCTACTATCTCATATTCCGCCAATTCTTCTTTTTCCCCAAGATTTCTTTCATGAACTTGAAATAGGAAGGCATCTGCTCCAAAGCCTCTATAAAAGGTATGTTGATACGCAACTTCGAATACTTCCAAAAATTTGGAAAATTGTTTATCGACCGCCTTCCTCTGTAATCTCCGGGAAAGGGATCTTTTCTGTATACTCCTTCTCCGAGTTTTCTATCACCGGGCTAGGCTCAATCACCTTCTTTTCTAACTCGATTTCTTCTCAACTATCTGCTGAGGTGGTTGCTTCCAACTGCTTGCCGCTTCTCACCGCACCGCTCGCACCGCTTCTCGATTTACCTCGTGTTACTTGGCAATGCCCGCGGTCCGATGTTTGCTCGCTTGCTACCGACCCACTGAGTTTCCAAGTTCTGAATGAGGATCTAGCTTCATGAATCGTATGGGCATTGGCAAGTGTTGTCGCATACCGCTTTCATATCCGCTTTTCTTTACGAATCGTGCATTGAATCGCTTTGTGGGGCTTGAATTAAGGGTTGCTGATTCTGGTTCTGCTGGTTCTGCATCGCCTCGTATTGATTCTGCCGCCACGATATTGGTTACTTGCCCTATCAGCGATTCTGCGCCTTGCATCGATTCTGCTGCCCCTGGTCTCCTTTCCATGAGAAATTTGGGTGATTCCTCCATCCTGGATTATAAGTGTTAGAGTAGGGGTTGTTCTGTTGCCTTTGATAGTTACCTATGGCCTGACACTCCGCCTGCTCCATTGGTATATTGTTGGGATCCGCTGAAGGACACCTATCAAATGTATGTGGGCCACCACATATCTCGCAGCTTTTAGGCATCTGTACCGCATTCACTGACACTGTATGTTGCTGCAACTGTTTAGCTAGAAGGGCCACTTGGGCATTCAAGGCAGCAATAGCGTCTATTTCATGGACTCCCACTGTTCTTCTCCCATTCGTCGACCTCTCTTCCGTGACATGGTTGTTAGTGGCCATGTCTTCTAATAACTCATGAGCGCTGGGTCGTTTTTCTCATGAATGCTCCACCGCCGCATCTATGATAGTTCTGGTAGTCTCGCCACCTGTAGAAGATGTGGACCAAGTTCCACAACTCAATGCAATGGTGTGGGCACTTTCTCTGTAGATCTTTGAACCTTTCCCAAGCTTCATATAAGGACTCTCCATCTGCTTGGTAGAAGTTGTTCAACTCCCCTCTTAGTTTTGCTGCTTTACACGGAGGAAAGAACTTGGCTAAGAATTTGCCACTTCGTGCCGTGAAAATCGAATCGTACAGGAATTCAACCATACTTTTGCTCTATCCCCGAGTGAGAAGGGAAAGAGCCTCAACTGACGCATCATCGAACGCCGTTATATCTAAAAGTTGCACATAGCTCCAAGAAATTAGCTATGTGCATATGTGGATCCTCCGATGGCAGTCCTCCGAATTGCACTGTGTGCTGTACCATGCTCAGAATCGCTGGTTTTATCTCGAAGTTGTTGGCTCCTATTGCAGGGAGCCTAATGCATGTCTGTGCTCCATTCACTCTTGGTAGCACATAGTCTCCCAAACTTCGTTACGGGCCGACTTGGACTCTCTCTTCCACGTCTATTGGCGCTTGCCTAGGCATTCCTGGATGGGGTTGATTCTCTCCTAACCCTTCTCCCATCCCGTTGTTGTTCTGAACGCCGTTCATCTCTAACAAGGTTGCACTCCGCTGATTCTTTCTGCTCGCTTGTGTTTTCAATTTCGGATTGAAGGGAACAAGAGTGTTCGCCTCTTCTCCTTCGCATAAACTGACTTCCTGAAATAGATCAAAAACAGACAACAAATCACGGCACCTCGAATTTTTCAAAAGAAAAACGTAAAAATTAAAAATCAAAATAAAAGCCAAATTAGAAATTAAAAATAGACAAATTTGATATTGAACTATGCCTAGTCCCCGGCAACGGCGCCAAAAACTTGATGCGCGTTAAGATGCACACACTTTAAACGCAAGTGCACGTTATCGTGACAAGTAGTATAGTCTTTGATAAGACCGAATATCGTCCTCTGGGATTAGGGTTCAAGTACCAACTATCTAGTTTCTAGTATCTATTTGGCGAATTGATAATTGATTTGGTTGTTTATAACTAAGAATTATGAAAACTATGTAAAATATAAAGATTTACTTCAGATGTGATAAGAATAGGGCTTCCATGTATCCTTACTATCCGTTTATGCTACTTACTAATGCATTAACTTATGGTATTCTTCTTTTGGAGAAAGCAGGTTTACGAAATCGTTTTATACTCCCGTTAGGGTTATATAAACACTAACCTCAAAGATCGCACCTTACCTACCTTTCGTGATAAGGATAACTTTATAGGAGGATTAAGAACAAAACCTAGTTGGCCACGCACAATGCGCAAAATTAGGGTTGTTAAGCCTCTCATCAACGCTACATAAATAATTGAGGTATTTTCATCCCCAATCCAAGAATGTCTACCCAACTTACATCATATTCACAATCCCCCCTTTTCAGAATCTGATTAGAAATCATATAGTGATAATTAGTTGTCAATTAATTACCAAGAATTCAACTCAATTATTGGATAGATCTCTCAATAAGAAAAATAACCATAAACATGCACTAATTTATAACATAAGTTTCAAGAAATTCAACATAGAAAGCCCTATAAGAGAATTAGTTCCTAGCCATAAAGATGACAAGAACTAATTCCATGTTCATCATGCAAAACCAAATAAAGAACAAGAAAGGAAAATAATTTACAAAACTAATGGTGTCCAATCTCCAAGCAAAAGTCTTGTGTTGTGCAAGAAGGGAACCCCAAAACCGCCTAGGGTTCTCCTTTTATAGTGAAACCGCCTCAACTTTTCTCGCAGCGGACTCCAAAATCCGCCTAAAACCTATTTTTTCGCGTCGCTGCCGCATGCGCATGCGCGCCAAGTTCTGCAATCCGTCGGGTGTTTTGTCGCCGCGACCACGATATTCGCTGTTCGGTAGCCGCGGCCAGCAACTCCTGTGGCTTCTGATGTTTAGCGCCGCGCCGTGATCTGTCTTCGAGTAGCCGCGGCCGAAGTCTTCTGCAACCTCTTCGAATGGTGGCGCGCGCCACCAGATTCGTCTGCAGGAGGCCGCGTGCTGTCTGGATTTTAGCCTCGTTCGCCACTTTCTCTGTTTTCAGCTCTGGCATCTCCTCTTTTGCCCTCTTTTTGCTCCTTTTCCGTCATTTGGTCATTTTAACCACTTTGACTCAAAAGAAAGAAAAATTATCATAATATGACACTTATATGTGCAAAATGGGACAAAAGACTAACTTAAACAGACTCAAAAGGTGTATATAAAATACACCGATCAATACCCTACTGATATATTATTTGTTATACAATGTCTAAAGTATGATCAGCGTGTGAGAGATAGAAGTCCTTAGACTTGAGGTTGATACGCACCTCAGAGAGGTTCAGTTTACCATATTCGTGTAACTATACTTCATATATTGAGTTCGTTTTCCGGCGCCGTCTAGGAGTTCCATGTAGACCCTAATATGATTAGTGTCGATATGTGAAGGCCTGTAGGGTAACACTAAGTCAATTGTTCCGTCGATCTAAGGATGCGATGAGAGAATATAAATGTTTGATTTATGATGGAGACATTTGAATGAATAATGATTATTTAATTAAGTTGAGATTGGATTTTGGATTTAATTAAAATGAAAACGAGACAAAAATTGGACTAGGACATGTGTAGGTCGCGTGTGCGCTTACGGCAGCCGAGCCACCGATCGACTCCATCAAGGCCTCGTTTGAGACCTAGTCTTAAAATATTCTCTCGAACCTCTGCCGAATTTTCTAGATGTTCGAATGAGGAATTACATTGGAGTTCTTGAAACTTGCAATCGGGGATGAATTGTGTGCGCACCCTCGGACGGATATACGAAAAGATTCCAGATATAATAAAATCGTAAGTCCACTATCGATGTATTACAGTTATTACATGTTATATGATTACATGTGTTTATTATTATTACATAATTATCCTACAATTCGTCGTTTGTTGAGTTTGAAACATAAAAAATTTCAAATTCTGTTGCGTACACTAACCCAACAAAATCCTATAAAATAGACTTCAAATAGAAAAATATGACAACTAATATGAAATGAATATAATATTTCTTAACTTAATAGGAACTCAAAAATTTAGAATTATGAATTCGCCTCTGAAATCTCACACAAGTAGGGAGAGAACCAAAAAAGAGAACAAATACTTCCAAATTAATAAAAACAATTTCCAACTATGGATCAGACAAATTTACATGGGTAAAAATGTCAATAAATATTCCCCACACCTATGAGAATTTCTTGTTTTGACGCTCTTCTCTTATAGGCAATTATATTTCTACCTCCAAATGGCTTGCATTTCATAGCTAAGCCATGAGTAAAAATATGAAGCCGGAGCAAGAGGTGGCTGTTCAAGAAAATGGGGAGAAGGATGAAGATGAGAAGAAGGAGGAGACAATTGAAACAGAAAAGAGGAAGCTTGGAGGAATGAAAACAATGCCCTTTATACTTGGTAAGCTCCCGCTTTAATCTTCACTGTCTATTAATGTGATTGTGTGAACAGAGGTCTTTCTTTAGGTTAGTTGCTTGCACATGTGATTGTGCTTCTTGAGTTCTTTGTTTAGTGTTAAGGTGGGTATAGTTCCACATTGGTCGACAAACTAACGAGTAATATCTTTATATGAATTTGAACAATACTCATTTTATAAATTATTTCTTAGGTTGAGTGAGGTCCAAGTGTCATATATATCCAAACTTTGTGTTAGAGTAGGTTAAAGTTTGTTCACGCTCTAATTGACGATCCAAACTTTGTGTTAGAGTAGGTTAAAGCTCCACATTTACTGAGAACAAATTGATAATAAAAGTCTCATATTCGCTGAGAAACAAATTGGTAATCTGTTTATTTGAAATTATACTACTTAAAAATATCTTTGGATTTACCCACAAAAGATATATTCTTGACACTTTATGCTTACCTTACCTTTAGGTGGTGTACATGGATTGAGTTGATTCAGGTTTTTCAATATCAAATCAAATTAATTGTATTGAGTTTTTAAATTTATAAACCAAACTAAATCACAGTTTTTTCAACTTCGGATTTCTCGAATTTTTCCGGTAAAGTCTTTAAATAAAACATATAACTTGTGTTTCAAATATTTCTTTAGTCCTAGTAAGATACAACTATCTAATTAAGGCGTTTCTAAAGAAAATAACACCAAATGTGAGATAAGTGATGACATTATACTAGAATATTCAACAAAAAAAAAATAATACAATCGCTAAGCCATAATGAAAATGATCAAAATCTAAAGGTATTAAGTCATGCTAAAATAAGTACAATTATTAAGTATTAATTACATGACTAAATATCAAAGAAAAACTAAATTAAATTATGTTTTTTCATTGTCTAAACCAATTTAAAACTGAAAATAGATATTCAATATTATTATTACTCCTCATGTTAGAATTGAATTTATTATGTTAGCATTAGTATTGATTTGGGCTTTATTGAGCAACCAACATCTATGTGCCATAATATTTACTGGACCATTCAAAATTTTAAGTTCAAGCTTGAAATAATACGGTGAAAAACAAAAACTATGAAAAAATAAAAAAATATTTATAAATTACATTACAAATAAATATTTTTTAAAAATTCCATAGACGTAATTTCGGGTTAGTTTGATGCGGTTTGATTTTTTTTAGTTAAAACTATACCAAACCAATTATGGTCGAATTTTCTCAATACCAAACCAAATTATTAATGGATTTTTCCTCAATTTGACTAGAATTGTCAATTTAGTGTGATTTATCGATTTTCTTTACCTTATACAAGATAGTTAATTTGTCTTTTTCGTTTGTTTTCCCTTTATATCCATTGGGATGTCCACGGATACAATAGTTTCATTTCTCGTGTTTCAATTAAACGATTTACACGTACAAAAAGCTGAATTCATATTTATCGTTGGAAATTATGTTTTGGGGTTAATGTATGATAGAAGTGAAGAATGTTTGACCGAACACATGACAAAAGCAGAGAGGACCATAATCAACCGTTTAATTAGTTAGCTTAATAAGTGATCTGGTAAAACTAATCTCTACTATAAAGATTCACTACTTAAAAATCACTATTTTTCGACTGAAAAATGTTCAGTGGCTATTTTCACTGAATGTCGGTGGAAAAACTTAAAACAGTAATAGCGTTTGCACACGAAAAATTAAAAAGTTTTTCAGTATTTTATGAGAATCTGTTTTCCATCGTAAGAGTAAAATAACTTTTTTTGTTTGCTATTGTAGTGCGACACGACCGTCCATTACTCCTTTAATTTTACGCAGTTTTAGTTACCTTCTCGGACCCAAAAAAAAACAATTATCGGAAATATATGATCCGACATCTTCACTTTTTTTTTTCTCTCTCTGTCTTCTTTAATAAACCAAATTTTATTTAAATATTTTATCAGTCATAATCAATATTTGAAAAAAAGATCACCTTATAAAGTTATTACTTTAATTAAATTAACTATGTTAATCAATTATATTGCACTCATTTTTTTCTTCATATTAAGCAAAAATAGTTTCAAAAGCCAAACCAAACAGCTGCCTGACATGGAGTTCCCAATTTATCCTCAAGCAGCTTTGTCCAAACAAAGTTTTTTGAATTTTTTTATAGTTTTTTTTATATCTACGTAAAAAGATTGTCATGGTTACTATTTGGACAATCAATAAATATTTTCAAATACTTTTCTAAAAAAAATTGAATTGTTAACTATTGTGACTTATAATATTTTTATGTAGTATTTAAATATGTAAATTTTATTTTATAAAAGTAAAAAGTTAATGTACGAATTTTCACAGAACATCAATTAGCTTGATCCTCGTAATCCAAAACGTGACAATCTTTTTGAGGCAACAATGTTGCTGCTCTAGCAGGGGAATACTTTTCCTGGAGCAAAGCTAAAAATCTTGGTGGTTTCCTTGACAATTATATATATATGGGAAAGTGTCTAATTAAATTGCTGAATGAAACTATTGTTAAGAAAGATATATCAATGTGATTTAATAGAGTTTATAATAATTGTTTTTTCCTGTGTGAGGGGCACTTGAATGTTAGGAAAGTAATGGATGCACTGGTAATTGGGGCATAATTGTCTTAAAAAAATCAATTCTTAGTTAAACTGAATTAAAATAACTTCATAATGATCCAAGAGTACATAATTGTTGAGATCATGAGTTTCTTGTGCCACAACTGAATAATTTAGGATTCATCAACACATTTAAACTGTACAATTATGTATTGCAAAGAGAGTTTAATTTCTTTCTGGTTTTTCGTTTATTTATTGTCTTTTGCTTGTTGATCCTTTCGAGTTGTTCTTGAGTTGATCAGTATGAGAAGTAGCTTTCATTTTAACTGCATAATCTCCGACTTTTCGCTGCTGAGATGACTGTTGCTGGTGCGACCTTTCAGAATGCTATGAAAGAACAGCATTATATTAGATAGTTCTAGGTACTTTAACTTTTCTTCCATAATATGTAAGTTCTACGCATTCGGCTGTTAGTACATATGGATAAACTGTTGCAGTATATTTAAAGAAGTGGTGAAGCAGCAAATTACTGAATGATTTGATTGTAGAATGCATCTGTAAACTTTTAATACATCAGATAAGCTTATAGTGACTCATATGTATTTTTGACTTGTCTAATTAGTTCATTATTTTAGAGCATAAGTGGATTGATATTAAAATCCCAAATGATCATATGTTGTACTATTGCCATTGAAAGCAATGAATTAACAATCCTTATTCTTGTTTAACAGCTAATGAAGTATGTGACAGATTTGTGGGTGCTGGATTTCATTCCAACCTGATAACATACCTAACACAGGTACTAAATGTGCCTCTAGTAAAGGCATCCAACACCTTAGCCAACTTTAGTGGCGTTTCCAATTTCACTCCACTTATTGGTGCTCTTGTTGCTGACTCGCTTGCTGGGCGATTTTGGACAATTATTGTTGGCTCCATAATTTATGAGATGGTATGCTTCTCTTCCTCTCTATCCGTGTCCTCATGTTCATACATTATATCTTTGCTTATCGACCAATTGAAGTTGAAAGGTCATATAACTAAAAGGATGTTGATTATCAGCTAGTATTTACAATCAACTAATCCAATCAGGCTCTAACACTGCTCAATGAGCTAAGATACCGGAAACCTTTTAAACTGGTACACAGATTTGATATTTTTTTGAAACTAAAGGGAGTTGACCTGATACCAAGAATTAAATGGCTGTTTGTGCGCCTTCGAGGTTTTTACTTTTCGACAGTTGCAAAGAATTTCTTTTACGAGTTAAATTTTGGTTTTTCAACACTAGAAGAGTCTTCAGAACATAGTGTCAGATTCTTACTGTTAATATTTTTTTGACATGTTATTATCATTCTAGTAATTTATTATTGAAATCATCTATTGAGTTATAGTGAATGAGAAAGATATTTTCTCTCTTCGCGTTTGATCGTAAGCGTTTACATTTGATCCAATGTTTATGACATTAACTACAAAAGAAAACTAGAATTAGCTATGAACTTTGTCGCTAAATTGCTCACAACTGACATAATTTATTGATAATCTGTTGCTAAATAGGATTAGCGACAGATTTTGGTGTTCTACAAAATTTGTCCGTCGCCAATACCTGTTTTTTAGTAGTGATTAGCATCTATGTGTCTAAGATATTTATATGCATATGCCACAGGGACTGGTGAGCATCACTGTCTCAGCAATCATGCCACAACTCCGTCCTCCACCATGTCCGACTCAGGAGAATTGCAAAGAAGCTTCGAATTCACAACTTTGGGTGCTCTACATCTGTCTCCTCCTGACATCTATTGGTACAGGAGGCCTTAGACCTTGTGTAGTTACCTTTGCTGCCGACCAGTTGGATATGAGGAAATCTAAAGTAGAATCGCGAAGGTGGAATTTTTACAATTTGTTCTATTTCTGTGTGACAATGGCGACACTTACTGCACTAACAGTTGTCGTTTATATCCAAGACAACGTAAACTGGGGATGGGGTCTTGGACTTCTAACCATTGCCATGGCCTTGTCAGTTGTCTCTTTCGTTATTGGATCACCTCTTTACAGAAAAATAGAACCAGGAGGAAGTCCATTTATCAGATTGACACAGGTCATTGTTGCCTCGGTGAGGAAGAGAAAACTTGTTCTTCCAGCCGATGCTCGTCTCTTATATCAGAACAAAGAGCTCGATTCTGCTATCTCACATGATGGAAGACTTTTGCACACTAATCAGTTCAAGTAAGGTGATTTTTGCTATGGTATGATGAACCTGTATATGTACCATATAATGGCTAAAAGAACTGGACAAAGTAATTAGACTGAATATATCGATCACCCGTTTGATAAAATATTTTTATAAGATACTTTTAACTCATATTTTGGAAAAGTTTTTGAGCGTGTTCACAAGAGCCCATTAAATAGATAACTTAATCACATAAAGATATGTCTCCTCCTTTAATTATACACATCAACATCAATTGAAACATGCATGAAGTTTTACTGTTTAATAGGAATACTTTATCACATGTACAAGTGGTCCATTGGACCATGTCTTAGTGCGAGTGTCGAAACAAAAGGTACTAACAAATTTAAGGAGCTATAATTTAACTTGCAAAAAGAATGAATCAGTAAAAATGCTAGTTTGTAAATTCAACACCTTCATTCTGATTTCTTTTCTGAAAGGATAATATTGTAGCTGGCAACAATTTATTCTTTAGCAAATATTTACACCCAATGCTACTCAAAATAATGTAAGACTTTCTAGAGGATAAGTATTAAGTAAGATTAAAAAAAAAAAAGTTGTTAACCAGTTTCTCACATCACACTTGAAGCTTATAAGAGGTTTGATCCCATTTCTCTTTTAGCAGTAGTTTTATTATTTGGTTTAGAACTTCTAAAGAAGTGTCACTTTATTGCTTTACTAATTTAGCCAATTGGTTAAGGTGGATCGATCGAGCAGCTGTAGTAACTGATGATGACATGAAAGAGTCATGCCAGCCAAATTTGTGGAGGCTAGCTACTGTTCACAGAATAGAGGAGCTAAAATGCATCTTAAGGATGTTTCCAATTTGGGCTGCAGGAATATTACATTTTGCTTCACATTCACATGTAAGCAGCTTTACAATCCAACAAGCACGCAGTATGGATCGTCATCTTTCCCGCAACTTCCAAATACCTCCAGCCAGCATGGCTATTTTTAGCGTCTTAACAGTTCTCATTGGCCTTGCCCTATACGAGCGCTTCTTTGTTCCTTTTGCTCGCCGATTCACAGGTAGGGTGGTTGAAATGAGTTAAAAAACGGGTCATAGCCCAACTCACTCAATTATTACTAAGTTTTAGTTTCTTTTATTTTTGTACTTTAATAAATTTTTAGTACCTAATAACATTATTTTTGTCTATATTATGACTATATAAAACATATCAAATTAAAAAGGATAAGTTACACATTTGGCTGATCCGCCAAAAATAATTACATGCGCTAGCCAAAGGTACAAAAATATACACATTATTATGTATAACAAAAGTATACTTTATGTATATTATACATTAATATACAAAAAATACGCATTTCCTTGCTATAATTTGGAGGACGACTATTTATGTCAGTTTTTCATAAGAAATGCTTTTTGAAAATATTTTGACAAGATTTCTGACGGGTCAATTTAGACTGTATATCAGCCCATTTTTTATGAGCTGAAATAAGTTGGGCCGAAATGAGTTGAGCTAATAATTATGCGGGTCAATGATCAGCCCAAATTTGGGTGGCTTGAACGAGTTATGTTTCATGGGCTAATTTTGTCACCTCTATTCACAGGACACAAATCAGGCATTACATGCTTGCAGAGAATGGGCATAGGATTCGCAATCAATATTCTTGCTACTGCAACTTCAGCACTTGCTGAGATTAAGCGTAAAAAAGTGGCTGCAGATCATAACTTACTGGACCATCCAACAGTTGTTATTCCGATTAGCGTCTTCTGGTTGGTTCCACAGTATTGCCTTCACGGAGTAGCTGAAGTGTTCATGAACGTCGGGCACCTTGAATTTCTCATTGAGCAATTCCCGGAAAGCATGAGAAGCACTGGAGCTGCGCTTAACTCATTAGCCTCGTCTTTTGGAAATTACTTAGGCACCTTTATTGTAACTCTAGTTCACAGTAATACTGGAAAAGAAAGGAACTGGCTACCAGATAGGAATCTCAACAAGGGAAGACTGGAAAACTTTTACTGGCTTATGACTGGAGTACAGGTACTAAATTTTGTATACTATCTTATATGTGCATCATTATATATATACAAACCCTTGGAAGAGCATACCGAAAGCTGCAAGGGAACAGATGTGGAATTAGCTGATGATACAACTTTGTTACTCGATTCTAAAGGTGATGGACAAACAGATCGATCAAGAAATGGGACGAACTAATATTGCTTAAGCTAGTAGAAATTTAGTGTTTAAATCTATAGTTGTCACCAGTTGATACTATTGAATGTACCAAAAAAAAAGTTAAAACTATTGAAGAAAATGGCATAAGGTTGAAGCAATCATTTTTTATTTGATGCCGGGGGTTGATATTTGTTCTTTTCCATTTTCATTCTTTTTTATCCATGAAGGTTAAGACGGGGGCACATTTTTTTAGAGTTTTTCTGAAGTTACAAGTAATGGAATGTTGGGAGTTTATTTTGGGTGATTTGTAGAAAAAATATATCTGTGGCCAATATTTACATTTTCCCCCGATTTTGGCATTTTTGCAAAATTAACTGTTTTAAATTTAATGAAAAAATATTGGATTAAAATACCCTTAAGTTGGGCAAAAGAGATGGTAAAGAGATTTTGGCAAGCGTGTAGATTAATAAAGAAATACACAAAATATACAGCTCATAAACAGCTGATATACAGAACTGTGAAATATTCAACTGTCCAAAAGTTAGTTATAGACTGTTTTCCCTCCAAAAACAGTTACATGTAGTTACTTAATTTCTTGTTAGATTAGTAGGTTATATAAAGTGTATTCTATCACATTGTAACACAAGTGAATCAATACAATACACAAGAATTGTTCTCTCTACAATTTCATCATCTTCTTCATTCTATACTACTCAACCATAGCTATTATGTATACATTGTTCTTCATCTTCTTTGCTTGTATTTTTAATCCTTGCACCATTAATTTCATGGTATCAGAGCTTCGATCAAATTCAGTAGATTAGAAACACCGTGTTTGAGGTTCCGCAACAGGAAACGTTGAAGTTGACAGTTTTTTATTGTTCTTCACCTCAAAGATAGAAAATGGGGATGAATGGAGAAAATGTAACTGTTGATCTGAATCAAAATCTCAACAATAATTTGAATCAAACTCAAAATGGTGTTCTGGAAGGAAATCAACAAATTCACAATGCTAACAGTGGTGGTACACATCAAAATTCAACTGATGTGCCTCAGAATAAAATTTTGGACAAGGACAAGGTATAGACTATAATCACCCACTTTTCTTAAGTCCTGCGGATATAGGTGGTATTAGTTTGATTTCTTTTCAGTTAGTTGGTTCAGAGAACTACACTGTGTGGAGTAGGTCAATGAGATTGGATTTTTTAGGAAGAAATAAGACGGGCTTGTGATGCGCGAAAAGATGCACACACTTTAACGCAAGTGCACGTTATCATGACAAGTAATATAGTCTTGGTAAGACCGAATATCGTCCACAAGGATTAGGGTTCAAGTACCAACTATCTATCTTTTGGTATCTATTTGACAATTGATATTTGATTTTGTTGTTTATAACTAAGAATTATAAAGACTAATTTAACTAATGTGTTTACTTCAGTTGTGATGGGAATAGGGCTTCCATGTCTCCTCAACTATCCGCTTATGTTATTTATTAATGCAAAGAATTATGGTCTTCTTCTCTCGGAGCTAGCAGATTTACGAAATCGTTTTATATTCCCGTTAAGGATATATAAACACTCAACCCCATTATTGCTCCTTTCTACCTTTCGGTGATAAGGATAACTCTATAGGAGGATTAAGAACAAAAACCTAGTTAACCGTCACGCACCATGCGTAAAATTAGGGTTTTTAAGCCTCTCATTAACGCTACATAAATAATTGAGATATTTTCATCCCCAATCCAAAATATGTCTACCCAACTTACAGCATATTCACAACCTCCTCCTTTCGAAGTTTGATTAGAAATCATATAAATAATGATAATTAGTGATCAATTAATTACCAAGCATTCAAAGCAATTATTGGATAAATCTCTCAAAGAAGAATAACCATAACATGTATCAATTCATAACATAAGTTTCTAGTGAATTAACATGGAAAGCCCTATAAAAGAATTAGTTCCTAGCCATTGACATGACGAGAACTAATTCAAGGTTCATCATACAAAACTGAAATAAAAGAAAGAAAAAGGAAAGAAATTACTAAGTTTAGGTCTCCAATCTTCAATCCAAGAAATCTTGTGTTGTGCAAGAAAGGGAACTCTTTAGAACTGCCTAGGGTTCTCCTTTTATAGGCTGAAAACCGCCTCAAACTTTTCCCTCAAAGCCTGGCCCAGAAATTCGTCAATTAACCTGATTTTTCCGCGTCGTAGCCAGCGGAACTCTGCGATGCCGGGTGATTTGGCGCGCCCCGATCTCTGCATGCGTGGTAGCGCGTACTGGAACCTCTGCAGCCTCTCTGATGTTCATCCCCTAACATGCATATCCTAACTATTTCGCCTCAAATAGCAAGCAATCATAACACATAAGTTTTCATCATTTAGCATGCACAATTCAAGCAAGAAACTCCAAATAGACAGATTTTGTGAGTTTTTGGCATATCTAACCTAAGTGTTTAGATAGTTGCTTCTAATTCCATTACATTATTCCACCTTACTTCACTAGGTGTTTCTAGTAACTACAGCATACATGATCTTTTGACAGGCAATTATGACTCAAAAGAAAAAATTTGTGACTCAAAAATACACAAAAAAAACAACAAGAAAAACTTAACATACTTATAACAAGACACAAATAAAACACAAATAAAACACCCCCCCCCCCCAAAACTTAAATCACACATTGTCCCCAATGTGTGTAGACTCAAAGACAATAAAAGAAAATAAGACACTTACAGACTTGGCTAAAATGGTGGTGGTGGCGGTGGCATGGGATAGTGCATGGACCACTGGTTGAACAAGGAGCTCATCTCGTTAATTTGCTGCCTTGTTTCTTGCTGTCCTTGTATCACTGTGTCCAAACTCTGCATCATCCTCATCTGATTTTGGAGTAACTGCTCCATCATGGGCACTGAAGGTTCTGCTTCTGTGGTTGGCTGGTGGCTAGGTCCTGCCGCATATTGAGCCTCTATTTCAGGCTCATCTTCGTTCATTGCGGCCTCTGCTGCTGCTGCTGGTGGTGGTTGTGCCCTTCTTCTTACTGCTGGGGGGCTTGGGTCTCGGAAAGAGTGCACTATCCCATATGTCACAGGCAATTGGTTTCTCTCATTAGTATCAGTGGGTAGGACTGGGACCCCATTCATGTGGCATAAACTGGTGATAAGTGAGCCATGTCCCAATCCACATGTTGTCACCAACCTGCTGATTTCTTCAATGCTCTGCACTATCTCTTTCCCCACATCAATCGTCAACCCCCTCATAATTCCATATATCAGCTTAATCCTATCTTCTGGCACTCTGGTGAAGTGCGTGGATGGAATCATGCGGGCACTGACGAAATATAGCCAACCCTTGGCTGCTTTGTTGAATCGCACCGCCGGTGCTCTTGACCCATTTCTTGCAATATCAAAAGCAGCCCCAGGGTAGCTCACTGTGTCTGCGACGGTATTCCAGTTGATGTTGTCGGTGCTCCTAGACCATGTTCTAAAATGGCTCCAATCACCAATTCCTCCTTCAACATCAACTGTTTTTAGAGTCATATTTACTGCTTCTGCCGTCACAGGCATATATCTTCCCCTCACAAAACAATTGTTGTCCACCTTCTCCGAAAAGTTAGCATAAAATTCACGCACCATCGTTGTGTTCATTAGTGCTATCTTCTCCGGATTTACAAATCTCCTCCACCCCATTATCTCAATCATTGCCCGAATGGGCTCATAAACATCCTCTTCCCCAAACGACTCCCTCTGGTAGTCCATTCCCCTTTCAGGGATTAAGGGCCTAGTACTAAGCTTTTTGTATCTTTGGAAGACTTGGTAGCTCACAAACCTAGTATCATCGTAATGTGAGGCTGAGGTGGATGTGAAGGCTCTTCTATTTCTGGCGGACATGGTTAAAACACTTTCTGCAGCTTACAACTTATTAGCACAAATGTTCCCCAACACAATCAACAATTTAGCAGCTAAAACACTAATACCCCCAAACTTCAACTCTACTACCCAATACCCACACCCTCCTTGTCTACTCCTTCGCTAAACTTCACAACCAATTTTTCAGCACCCCAACTATTTCAACACTACAATACTCCTTCACACTACTACCTCCTGTGACTACAGTAAAGATCTCGAAGCAGAAAGATTACCTTTTATGGTGTTCTTCAAGGTGTTCTTGCTTCTAATGGTGATTTGAGGCAATGGAATGGGGTTTTTGTTGGTAGAGATGGCTGAGGGTTCTAGGAATTTAAGAGTTTTGGTTGTGGTTGGGTTTGATTTGTGGAGGATTTGTGGGTAAATTGTGGAGAAGGGGGTTAGGTTTTGGTTTTGAAATTGGGAAAATCTGATTTCTGGGCGTCTTTTAATTTCTGGATTTCCGCTTCGGCGCCGCGGCCCTGCTTTTGGCGCCGCGGCGCCCAATGTTCTGCACTCCTTCGGGAATTTCTGCGCCGCGGCCCTGTTACGGGGCGCCGCGGCGCCTAGACTTGGCAATTTTTCTGGATTTTTGGCGCCGCGCTCTGGCTCGCGCGCTGCTAAACTTCAGCGCCTCTTACATTCTTTTGGCGCGCTCGCTTGCGCGTATGGCTACCGCTTTTTTAAATCCGCTTTTCTTGATTTTCGCCCGGTTTATTTGCCTACACTCCTAATCACAACACAAACACTACCTCCGTGAGACCGTTCTTAATAAAAATTACTAAAGTAAAATAAATTAAAATACCTTGGGTTGCCTCCCAAGTAGCGCTGTCTTTAACGTCTTTTAGCCGGACGCAAGTTCCTTAACTCAATGAACGTGGGGTGGATCAACCCCACAACTAATCCATTTTCTCCACATTTTGCGTTTTCTTTTTCTTCTTCTCCTCTTAGCATTATCATTAAGGGGGAGTTCAGGAACACATACCTGCTGTTGTGGAGGTTTGGCAAACCATGCCTGCTTTCGTGGGCTCATCTCCCTTTTGTTGACTTGTACGGGCTCACAGGGGGGGTTGATGGTGCTGATTGCAAAGCACCTACTCATGGTTGGTGGCTCAATGATGTGTTTAAAAACTTTAAACACCATTTCTTCCTTCTCCACCCTCAATGTCAACTCTCCTCTTTCTACATCGATCAAGGCTCTCCCCGTCGCTAGGAATGGTCTCCCCAATATGATAGGGATTTCTGCATCTTCTTCCATGTCAAGAATGAGGAAGTCCGCCGGAAAAAAGAATTTTCCTACTTTGACAATCACGTCCTCAATCTTCCCTCTTGGATGAACCAGCATCTGTCGGCTAGTTGCAAGCTCACAGTGGTTGGTTTTGTCTCACCCAACTCCAATCGTTTAAACACCGATAGAGGCATCAGATTTATACTTGCCCCTAAATCGCAAAGAGCCCTGTTGCATGTCACCCTGCCCACTGTGCAAGGTAGTGTAAAGCTCCCTGGGTCTTTTAGTTTTGGTGGCAACTTCTTCTGCAAGATAGCACTACACTCCTCCGCTGCTCTTATTTCACTCTGCCGGTTCTTCTTCTTCCCCAAGATCTCCTTCATGAACTTGAAATAGGAGGACATCTGCTCCAAAGCCTCTATAAAAGGTATGTTGATATGCAGCTTCCTGAATGTCTCCAAGAATTTGGAGAATTGTTTATCAACTGCCTTCCGCTGTAATATCTGGGGGAATGGGATCTTCTCTATATACTCCTTCTCTGGAGTTTTCTCTACTACTGGGCGAGATTCAACCACCTTCTCTTTTCCTATCTCTGCCCTTTGCTCAATTACTGGCTGAGGAGACTGTTGTTCCAACTGTTTGCCACTTCTCAATTGTACTGCCTGGCATTGCTCCCTTGGATTTACCTCTGTGTTGCTTGGCAGTGTACCATGTGGCCTGTTGTTTGCCTGCTTTGCTAGCTGACCCACTTGTGTTTCCAAATTCCTGAACGAGGATCTAGCTTCTGTCACGAACTGGGTCTGAGCGTTGGTGAGTGCCAACAAAGCTGCTCTCAGCTCGTCTGGCTTTTCTTGCTGAACCGGTGCATTGAACTGTTGACTAGGTGGGGCCTGAGTAAAGGGCTGCTGACTCTGGTTCTGCTGGTTACATCGCCTATATTGATTCTGCTGCCCCTGGTCTCCTCTCCATGAGAAATTTGGGTGATTCCTCCACCCTGGATTATATGTGTTGGAGTAGGGGTTGTTCTGTGGCCTCTGATAATTACCCACGGCCTGACACTCTGCCTGCTCCATTGGTATATTATTAGGATCAGCTGAAGGACACCTATCGAATGTATGTGGACCACCACATATCTCACAGCTTTTAGGCATCTGCACTGCATTCATCGATCTTGTATGTTCTTTGTTGTTTCGCCAAAAGGGCCACTTGGGCATTCAAGGCAGCAATGACATCTATTTCGTAGACCCCCACTGTTCTCCTCCCACTCGTTGATCTCTCTTCTGTGACATGGTTGTTGGTGGCCATATCTTCTAATAACTCGTGAGCGTCGTGGGCTGTTTTCCTCATGAATGCCCCACCTGCTGCTGCATCTATAATGGTTCTGGTTGTACTGCTCAGCCCGTTATAGAAGATGTGGACCAAGTTCCATAACTCAATACAATGGTGTGGGCACTTTCTCTGTAAATCTTTGAATCTTTCCCAAGCTTCATATAAGGACTCTCCATCTGCTTGGTAGAAGTTATTCAACTCCTCTCTCAATTTTGCTGCTTTGCATGGGGGAAAGAATTTGGCCAAAAATTTCTGTGCCAGCTCTTGCCATGTAAAAGTCGAATCGGCTGGCAGGGAATTCAACCATACCTTCGCTCTATCCCTGAGTGAGAAGGAAAAGAGCCTCAATCTGACGGCATCATCAGTAACGCCGTTATATCTGAAAGTTGCACATAGCTCCAAGAAATTAGCTATGTGCATATGTGGATCCTTCGATGGCAGTCCTCCAAATTGCACTGTGTGCTGTACCATGCTCAGAATCGCCGGTTTTATCTCAAAGTTGTTCGCCCATATGGCAGGGAGCCTAATACAAGTCTGTGCTCCATTCACCCTCGGCAGCACATAGTCTCCCAAGCTTCTTTCTGCCTGGACTTGAACTCTTTCCTCGACATCCATAGGTACTTGCCGAGGCATTCCTGGATTGGGCTGATTTTCACCTAACCCTTCTCTCATCATGTTGTTGTTTTGAACACCGTCCATCTCTATCAAGGTTGCAATCCGCTGATTCTTTACTCGCTTACGGAGTTTTCTCAATCTCTGGATTGAAGGGAACAAGGGTGTCTGCCCCTCTTCTCCTTCGCATAAACTGATTTCCTGAAATAGATCAAAAACAGAAAACAAATCACGACAACTGATTTTTTTTTTTTTTTTTACGGAAAATAATAAAAAAACGTAAAAATAAAAATTTAAAATTAAAAACCAAATTAGAAATTAAAAATAGACAAATTTGATATTGAACTATGCCTAATCCCCGGCAACGGCGCCAAAAACTTGATGCGCGAAAAGATGCACACACTTTAACGCAAGTGCACGTTATCGTGACAAGTAATATAGTCTTGGTAAGACCGAATATCGTCCACAAGGATTAGGGTTCAAGTACCAACTATCTATCTTTTGGTATCTATTTGGCAATTGATATTTGATTTTGTTGTTTATAACTAAGAATTATAAAGACTAATTTAACTACTGTGTTTACTTCAGTTGTGATGGGAATAGGGCTTCCATGTCTCCTCAACTATCCGCTTATGTTATTTATTAATGCAAAGAATTATGGTCTTCTTCTCTCGGAGCTAGCAGGTTTACGAAATCGTTTTATATTCCCGTTAAGGATATATAAACACTCAACCCCAGTATTGCTCCTTTCTACCTTTCGGTGATAAGGATAACTCTATAGGAGGATTAAGAACAAAAACCTAGTTAACTGTCACGCACCATGCGTAAAATTAGAGTTTTTAAGCCTCTCATTAACGCTACATAAATAATTGAGGTATTGTAACACCCCATTTTAAATCGGAGTTGAAAACGGGAGTACTACATATGGTTGATTCCTAAATGCATTTTAAGGAGTCGCCACCTAATTATTATAGTGAATTAGGACACTTGATTTATTGCAATAAATGCTGCAATTAATGATCTCCATTTAAAGGTCTGTGAAACTATGAGAGATTCTAGGTAAGGGTTCTTTATTATCCTAAAGGGAAGGGGTTAGGCATCCTAAAGGATCCGCTAACTTGCGGTTGTCCGTTCAAACTTAGGTTTAATATTATTGTGCTAACATGTAATCTATAATTCTAAAAGTGTTTTAATTATTAAACTAACCAAGAGATATTTAAACTAGGCATGCAAATATTTAAAAATAGATACATATTTAACAAGATGGTAATAACAGCAAATAATCATAGAAGATGTAATGAGAAGAAATTAACAACATTTCGCTTTTATGCGAATGCTTTAACTTTGAGGTGCGCCTCCGGGTATCTGCAAAGACACTTAGTAGAAGAGTTAATAAATAATAAAAGCTAATAATCATAAAAGATGTAATGAATAGAAATTAGCAACATTTCGCTTTTATCTTATGCGAATGCTTTAACTTTGAGGTGCGCCTCCGGGTACCTGCAAAGACACTTAGTAGAGGAGTTAGTAAATAATTAATAAATTACCGAACAAACACAATGCATGTATATGTATAGATATATATGTAGAAGATATTATAAAAAAAATATATTTTTTATATAGTGTGGGCTCAGCTAGTGTTATGCCAAGAATACTAAGACATGAGAAGCAATATCGTCACGGTGGCGGTCGACTGCCTCGCCGTGAACGATACTATGCATTCTCTCGTCAATCTTTTTTCACTTTCCTCCTTGCCCACCTATTCCGTCTCGCTTACCACTGAGGGCCTCGGATCGACGGATAAATCCTTCTTTGGCCAGTGTAGTATCAAGTTCAAAAATAAAATACCAAGTGTAGTATTTTGTTCAAAATCAGTAAATAACAAGTGTAGTTTTGTTCTAAATCAGTATAGTATCTTGTTCAAATCAGTAACCAAAATGTAGTATCTTTGTTCAAAAATCAGTAAAATACCAAGTGTAGTAGCTAGTTCAAAAATCAGTAAAATACCAAATGTGTATCTTGTTCAAAAATCAGTTTAACAAAATAAATAAAGGGCCAAATCCGTCAAAATCAATCCCGAAATCCGACGGACAGCGGAAACATCATCAACCCAACTCGCTGGAAAACCCTATTTGTTTTGGAATTTCCGAAGTCGAAGGATGCCATGAATGTGGATGCGAATATGGTAAGTCTCGTAACGAGACTTTTGGTTGCTCCCACATGTATTTCATGTAAAACAGAGAAAAGAAAAGGATTAGTATGGGAATAAAAATATGCACCTAAGAAGTAACAAAAGATATGAAACTACTTTGTATTCTGTATTTTGTATGTTAAACTGATTTCATTGGATTCTTTTACACCAGAATGGCCTAATGAATATATGCTTGCGTACAACAGATCCAATTCATTCCAACATTTGTAAGAGTTTGTTATTTAAGATAATCCAAAGGCTTTCTAAAACTACATTTCACTTATATCTAACAGAATAAAAAGACAAACAGATTTAGACGGATTTAATATACCACAATACATTTAACAGGGGTGTAATAAAATTTTATAGGTATAACTCATTCTAAAACAGATTCCTTTCCTTTTGATAAATAAAACACAACTAACACGTAGAAACCATATGAAGTTAAAACTAAGTCTCATTCATACATCAACTTCGCTTAAAGTCAAGTTCTTTAGGAATTTAATGCTTATAAATTAAATGAATCTTAGTGAAGTGATTTTACCATATAGGCAGCAACTAAAGAATACCAAATATAAACCACAAACACCCAAAATGACGATTCAAATCAGCAACACCAAAGACTAAAAATAAAATCTTGGATGCCTCTTCTTGATACAAAGAAGAACATCCAAAAGATGAACAATCAAAACTATTTTTACAAAGACATGCAGAACTACAATCGCAAAAAGGAAATGAAATCACAGAATCGACAGAAAAGGAAGATTGATGACCCTTTTTGAGTGCAGCGAACTGAGGCAAAGGATCCTTTGAGTTCAAATCAACTTACCGAATCAGAACAAGATTTGTTTCAAAACTTATATCTCGTATTTTAGAGAAAGCTGAACGAGAACAATAAGAAGATATTCTAGGGTTTGAGTAAGAAAAAGGAGAAATATTTAGAGTTTCAAAGGTTAATGCGGCGGCTGAAAGTTGTTTTTTTGAACTTGTATTTTAGAAAGGCTAAAAATGAGAAAGTAATTTAGGGTTTGCAAAGAGAAGGGAGGCGGCTTTCAGGTGTCCTGAAATGGACTTCGATGCTTGGTATATATAGCCATCAATTAGGGTTGGCTAAGAATCCATTTGGGCGGGATTTTCGTTGAGGATTTGAATTTGGTCCAAATGCAACGTTAAAAAATCTGAACTTTTTTTATGGATTTCGAAGGGCTTCACGTGATTGAGATAGACATAGCAGGGGTGTGGGAAACCAGTGGGTTCGCCGGCGAGACTGGCGTCGACGGGAAGGTTAGGGATTTGTGTTTGAGAGAGGGGAGAGACGGCTGAGGGTTTGTGAGAGAGAGGGTCAGATCTACAGGGAAAGGGGGGCTGTGTTGTGTATCGAGAGGAGAGGAAGGTGACGGATGGGGGGGGTAATTAATTAGGTCTGGTAGCTAGCTGTTGATAAATAGGGAGGTAGGGTAGCTGCTAGGGTTTTAGGTTTTTCTAGGGTTGAGGGACGAGAGCTGAGAGAGGTAAGGGCTGAAGTTTTTAAGGGCAGGTGGGCTTGCGGGTTGGGGTGCGTTTTATGGGTTAATTAATGGGCTGGGGTATTTAGGTATTGGGTATTAAGTTAGTTAAGGTATTTAATTAGTTAAGTTATTTAATTAGTATTAGTTTTAGGTATTTAATTGTTAATTAGTAGTGAATTAAATTAATAAATTGTGCTTAAATTATTTATGTGCTTTATTAATCTAATTGTTATAAATTTAAATTATTATAATACTAGATGCGGGTGTGCTATTTTAATTGATGCGATGCCGTTATAAAATTGAGTTATTTAAATGCTACATGCAGACAGGGCTTCTTAATTCTTTTTATGAATGCTATTATTAGAACGCGTATGTTAGATTATTATTTTACGTATTTATTGTTTATTTATGTCTGTATTAATGTTTTATTGCTGCATTTTATTATTTAAGAATTATTGAAAATTAGTGTAATTTTATAGTTAATGACTGGACGGGAGGGTCAAAATTGGGTGTCAACAGTTGTCCCTCTTTGTATGGAGATGATGGAAGAATATTCGGACAAAGACGTTGACTCATAGCCAATTTTGTCTCGATCCTCAGAATTGAAAGGTTTGGGCAATTAGACAAGGCTAACGCAAAAATTAAAAATTGTCCCAGTGTCGAGTTATGACGACACTGGGCTACCATGGTCAAAACACCAAGGCGGGCTAATGCGGACTCAAAAATTTGTCCCAGTGTCGAGTTATGACGACACTGGGTTACATGGTCGCAACACCAGGGCGGGCTAACGCGGGCTTAAAGTTGTCCCAGTGTCGAGTTATGATGACACTGGGCCTGGGGTGTACCGCTATGGCTTATGGTGCTGGGTTTTATGGTGATGTGGAACGAGTGGACCGACGCTTGAGGCCGCTTCTGCCATTTGTTGGGAAGGTTGGCCCCCCAACAAATTGTCCCGTCATTGTAAGAGAAAATCCACGCCAGGCTCCATCTTTGCGCCTCGTAGGTTGAAGCTAAGATAGAAGCATTAGTGCATAACTGTCAAAACAAAATAATGTAAGAATATGAATTTTGTGTTATGGTTGTAGTCAAATGAAATGGTGTGATGATACGCCGTCTTGTATAGGCGAGATGTAGATGACGCCTTGTATGGGCGGAATCGTCTTGTATGGACGAAAAATGCAAATGTTCGTCGTTGTATAGACGAGATGCAAATGACGCCTTGTATGGGCGCTGTCGTCGTTGTATAGACGAAATGCAAATGACGCCAGATGGGCGTTGTCGTCGCCAGATAGACGAAATGCAAATGATATCTCCTAAGGTTTAGATAAAAATTATTCTATATGTGGAGTTGTGTCGTAATTCATGCGTAATCAAAACTAGATGAAATAATTAAAGTGTAAATGATGTAGCCTGTGGTTTTTGCAAGATGTATTTGATGTAGACTTGTTGCAGTTTGACTTTGTGAGCGAATCATTTGTATTGGAATGTGCTATTGGCGCCGCTTTCGACTTGGCGCCGTTTCGACTTGTTGTCGCTTTGGACTTGTTGTGTTGATGACGTCGTTGTGTTGCCGCCGTAGACTAAAGCTCAAGAAGGAGTTAGTGCATAAATCGCTAAGACGTAATAATAATAAAGCATGAAATGAGAAAATGCGCTGAGAACGTAAAAATCGCCCCCTGCGTAGATGTGATATGTTGATGATGGCGTCGTTTGGACTTGGCGTCGTTTCGACTTGTTGTCGTTTTGGACTTGTTGTGTTGATGACGCCGTTGTTGCCACGCCCGTAGACTAAAGCTCAAGAAGGAGTTAGTGCATAATCGCTAAGACGTAATAATAATAAAGCATGAAATGAGAAAATGCAGCTTGAGAACGTAAAAATCGCCCCTGCGTAGATGTGATATGTTGATGATGGCGTCGTTTCGGACTTGGCGTCGTTTTGACTTGGCGCTTTTGGACTTGGCGTCGTTTTGGACGTGGCGTCGTTTCTGGACGTGGCGTCGCTTTCGGACGCAGAGTCGCTTTCGGACCGAGTCGCTTTCGGACTTAGCCGCTTTCGGACGTGGCGTCGCTTTCGGACGCGAGTCGCTTTCGACCGAGTCGCTTTCGACTCGACGCCGTTTTGGACGTGGTGTCGCTTTCGGACTTAGCCGCTTTCGGACGCGTGGCGCCGTTTCGGACGTAGAGTCGCTTGACCGACGTCGTTGATCGCGTGTCCTTTCTGACTTAGCGTCGCTTTCGGACGTGGCGTCGCTTTCTGACGCGAGTCGCTTTCGGACCGAGTCGCTTCGACCGACGCCGCTTTGGGCGTGGTGTCGCTTTCGACTTAGCGTCGTTTTCGGACGTGACGTCGTTTTCGGACGCAGTCGTTTTGGACTCGAGTCGCTTTCGACCGACGTCGTTTTGACGCGTGTCGCTTTCGGACTTAGCGCCGCTTTCGGACGTGGTGTCGCTTTCGGACTTAGCGACGCCGACGCGGGCGTCGCTTTCTCCGACGCGAGTCGCTTTCGACCGAGTCGCTTTCGACTCGACGCCGCTGGACGTGGTGTCGCTTTCGACTTGGTGTCGCTTTCGACTTGGCGTCGCTTTCGACGAAATGCAGATGTTCGTCGTTGTATGGACGAAATGTAGATGTTCGTCGTTGTATAGACGAAATGCAGATGTTCGTCGTTGTATGGACGAAATGTAGATGTTCGTCGTTGTATGGATGTTCGTCGTTGTATGGACGAAATGTAGATGTTCGTCGTTGTATGGACGAAATGTAGATGTTCGTCGTTGTATGGACGAAATGCACGCTCGTCGTCAGATGGACGAAATGTAGATGTTCGTCGTTGTATGGACGAAATGTATATGTTGTTTTGGAATGTTATTGTCCTCCTCGCCTCGCTGACTGCAACATTCACTCAAAGAAAAATTGTGAGTTCGGGAGGGTCGGCCGATTTGTGTTGGCTCTTGATATTTGCACGCGTTGTCTTGTCTGGACCATGTAACCCCTGTCTGATTTCGAGTCTCGGTCGAAAACATTTGTTGAAAATATTCTATCTTGAGAAAATACTAGTAGGAAATTATGTCGATTTTTGAATAGCGACATGTTATGAAACAGAGCGAGCATCCTTATCTGAAATCGGCGGTATATTCTCTCATACTCGGTGCTCACACAAAGCCTTTTTAAAATTTTGTCCCAGTTTGGGACATGGAACCTTCACGTAAATTGACCATGTCCATTGATGTCATTTGTAGTAAAGTCCTTAAAATTGTCCCAGTTTGTGTCGATCTTTCAAGCATATGGGATCATATTTGTCAATGTCCTTTCGTGACGAAGTCCTTAAAAATTGTCCCGCTGATCGACGAAATTGAGTCGGATATATGTCATCGCCGACATAATCGCCGATAACGCTTGTCCGACGTGTTGCCTCTGTAGAATAAATGTTCCTGAAAGCTAAGATTTAGAAAAGATAGTGTATAATCGTTAAAACACCGATAAATATTTGAGAAAGACAATTATGTGGGTAGAGATGCCGCCCCCGAGATGTTTCCTCAGAATCGATTTAATTGCCGTGATGCCTTTGTTGTGATGTATTTGTGAACCATGTGGATTGTCATGATGACTTTGTCGTGCGTTTGTGCAATCGCATGAGTGCAATTTGACTTCAGGCCCGAGCCGACGCTTATAATTTGTCATGGGATTTGAACTCGATTGTTGATGTTTGTCCGCCACGCTTCAAGAATTTTGTTGTATTTTCGCTTCGCTAGTATGCGTAACTTGTTGTACCTTCGCTAATATGAAGGACTGCGCCAAAGAAAATTTGTGAGTTTTGGGTCGATTCAGATTTGACTTTGCCGCTTGTCTCGACATCCGCGTGTGCAGTGCTTGGACTTGCAATCCGCCTGCTTTCTACATTGTCCCGCTTTGAAAAAGGTGTCACGCCGCTTTCTTTTCGAGACCCTGCTTTGCTATAGGAACTAAGACAGTTCCACTGCTCCGCCAGATGCCCTTTGATCGGTCATTTGGACCGTGCCTTTGATCTTGTGAAGTATTGATGCTCTGCCATTGCTTAGTCAAATACAAATCGACCTTTGAGGGAAGATGATAAATCTTTCTAAAAATGAAACAAACGGTGTTAGCATAAAGCACATGATTTGCGGGTATGTAGCAGATATATTGCACATAGCACATTCAAACGTTTCCTAACATGCAGGGGGACCTCTTTATGCCGGAGGTAGGCCTAAACGTCACATATGCGAGGCCATGATAGATTTGTTCAAGCCGCCCAACTGTAATGCTTTCGTTAGAAATGGCGACCAAATGACGGTGCACTTTTTCCAATTTCAGCATGACATGATTAGGTTTGGATTTGTCTATCACTGTCACGCTACACATAGTATGCTGGTTGGTCGTTGGGTTGAGAAACCCGTCGACAAGTTTGGTGTCTTCCTAATTGTGATGTCGATGCCAAGGACCGACCCACCTAAGGTAAATGCATGCATGCCTTAAAATAAGGGTGGTATAGCTCTATCTTAAGTTTCTAAGATTTGGCTTTTCTAGACGCAAGGTTCCCGAGTGGACTACTCGAGTGAGAAGGCTACGCGACCACCGGTTGGACCGGATTCTCCGCGCAAAATACCAACTCTCTTAAATGTGGGTGTTTGAAAGAAATTTGCAGGTGCGCGAAGCACACCCGCGTGTTGTGTGTGATAGTGTGAATTTTCCAGAGTGGAAGAAATATGAGCGGAATGTCAGTTTAAGGAAAGCAGTAAAACAAATAGCAATTAAAACAGTTAAACATACAAAATTAAGCGAGCAATTTTAAGGCATTTAAAACAAACAAAGAAAGTTAAGCAATAATAAACCTAGGTTTGTTATGGTCAAGAACCTAAAATCCCCAGTGGAGTCGCCATCTGTAACACCCCATTTTAAATCGGAGTTGAAAACGGGAGTACTACATATGGTTGATTCCTAAATGCATTTTAAGGAGTCGCCACCTAATTATTATAGTGAATTAGGACACTTGATTTATTGCAATAAATGCTGCAATTAATGATCTCCATTTAAAGGTCTGTGAAACTATGAGAGATTCTAGGTAAGGGTTCTTTATTATCCTAAAGGGAAGGGGTTAGGCATCCTAAAGGATCCGCTAACTTGCGGTTGTCCGTTCAAACTTAGGTTTAATATTATTGTGCTAACATGTAATCTATAATTCTAAAAGTGTTTTAATTATTAAACTAACCAAGAGATATTTAAACTAGGCATGCAAATATTTAAAAATAGATACATATTTAACAAGATGGTAATAACAGCAAATAATCATAGAAGATGTAATGAGAAGAAATTAACAACATTTCGCTTTTATGCGAATGCTTTAACTTTGAGGCGCTATCCGTATCTGCAAAGACACTTAGTAGAAGAGTTAATAAATAATAAAAGCTAATAATCATAAAAGATGTAATGAATAGAAATTAGCAACATTTCGCTTTTATCTTATGCGAATGCTTTAACTTTGAGGTGCGCCTCCGGGTACCTGCAAAGACACTTAGTAGAGGAGTTAGTAAATAATTAATAAATTACCGAACAAACACAATGCATGTATATGTATAGATATATATGTAGAAGATATTATAAAAATATATATTTTTTATATAGTGTGGGCTCAGCTAGTGTTATGCCAAGAATACTAAGACATGAGAAGCCAATATCGTCACGGTGGCGGTCGACTCGCCTCCTGGTGAACGATACTATGCATTCTCGTCCAATCTTTTTTTTTCACTTTCCTCCTTGCCCACCTATTCCGTCTCGCTTACCACGGGAGGGCCTCCAGATCGACGGATAAATCCTTCTTTGGCCAGTGTAGTATCAAGTTCAAAAATAAAATACCAAGTGTAGTATTTTGTTCAAAATCAGTAAATAACAAGTGTAGTTTTGTTCTAAATCAGTATAGTATCTTGTTCAAATCAGTAACCAAAATGTAGTATCTTTGTTCAAAAATCAGTAAAATACCAAGTGTAGTAGCTAGTTCAAAAATCAGTAAAATACCAAATGTGTATCTTGTTCAAAAATCAGTTTAACAAAATAAATAAAGGGCCAAATCCGTCAAAATCAATCCCGAAATCCGACGGACAGCGGAAACATCATCAACCCAACTCGCTGGAAAACCCTATTTGTTTTGGAATTTCCGAAGTCGAAGGATGCCATGAATGTGGATGCGAATATGGTAAGTCTCGTAACGAGACTTTTGGTTGCTCCCACATGTATTTCATGTAAAACAGAGAAAAGAAAAGGATTAGTATGGGAATAAAAATATGCACCTAAGAAGTAACAAAAGATATGAAACTACTTTGTATTCTGTATTTTGTATGTTAAACTGATTTCATTGGATTCTTTTACACCAGAATGGCCTAATGAATATATGCTTGCGTACAACAGATCCAATTCATTCCAACATTTGTAAGAGTTTGTTATTTAAGATAATCCAAAGGCTTTCTAAAACTACATTTCACTTATATCTAACAGAATAAAAAGACAAACAGATTTAGACGGATTTAATATACCACAATACATTTAACAGGGGTGTAATAAAATTTTATAGGTATAACTCATTCTAAAACAGATTCCTTTCCTTTTGATAAATAAAACACAACTAACACGTAGAAACCATATGAAGTTAAAACTAAGTCTCATTCATACATCAACTTCGCTTAAAGTCAAGTTCTTTAGGAATTTAATGCTTATAAATTAAATGAGTCTTAGTGAAGTGATTTTACCATATAGGCAGCAACTAAAGAATACCAAATATAAACCACAAACACCCAAAATGACGATTCAAATCAGCAACACCAAAGACTAAAAATAAAATACTGGATGCCTCTTCTTATGATACAGCAGTAACATCCAAAAGATGAACAATCAAAACTATTTTTTACAGCACATGCAGAACTACAATCGCAAAAAGGAAATGAAATCACAGAATCGACAGAAAAGGAAGATTGATGACCCTTTTTGGGTGCAGCGAACTGAGGCAAAGGATCCTTTGAGTTCAAATCAACTTACCGAATCAGAACAAGATTTGTTTCAAAACTTATATCTCGTATTTTAGAGAAAGCTGAACGAGAACAATAAGAAGATATTCTAGGGTTTGAGTAAGAAAAAGGAGAAATATTTAGAGTTTCAAAGGTTAATGCGGCGGCTGAAAGTTGTTTTTTTGAACTTGTATTTTAGAAAGGCTAAAAATGAGAAAGTAATTTAGGGTTTGCAAAGAGAAGGGAGGCGGCTTTCAGGTGTCCTGAAATGGACTTCGATGCTTGGTATATATAGCCATCAATTAGGGTTGGCTAAGAATCCATTTGGGCGGGATTTTCGTTGAGGATTTGAATTTGGTCCAAATGCAACGTTAAAAAATCTGAACTTTTTTTATGGATTTCGAAAGGCTTCACGTGATTGAGATAGACATAGCAGGGGTGTGGGAAACCAGTGGGTTCGCCGGCGAGACTGGCGTCGACGGGAAGGTTAGGGATTTGTGTTTGAGAGAGGCACCGAGGGTTTGTGAGAGAGGTCAGATCTACAGGGAAAGGGGGGCTGTGTTGTGTATCGAGAGGAGAGGAAGGTGACGGATGGGGGGGGGGGGGTAATTAATTAGGTCTGGTAGCTAGCTGTTGATAAATAGGGAGGTAGGGTAGCTGCTAGGGTTTTAGGTTTTTCTAGGGTTGAGGGACGAGAGCTGAGAGAGGTAAGGGCTGAAGTTTTTAAGGGCAGGTGGGCTTGCGGGTTGGGGTGCGTTTTATGGGTTAATTAATGGGCTGGGGTATTTAGGTATTGGGTATTAAGTTAGTTAAGGTATTTAATTAGTTAAGTTATTTAATTAGTATTAGTTTTAGGTATTTAATTGTTAATTAGTAGTGAATTAAATTAATAAATTGTGCTTAAATTATTTAGGTGCTTTATTAATCTAATTGTTATAAATTTAAATTATTATAATACTAGATGCGGGTGTGCTATTTTAATTGATGCGATGCCGTTATAAAATTGAGTTATTTAAATGCTACACGCAGATGTGGCTTAATTCTTTTTATGAATGCTATTATTAGAACGCGTATGTTAGATTATTATTTTACGTATTTATTGTTTATTTATGCCTGTATTAATGTTTTATTGCTGCATTTTATTATTTAAGAATTATTGAAAATTAGTGTAATTTTATAGTTAATGACTGGACGGGAGGGTCAAAATTGGGTGTCAACAGGTATTTTCATCCCCAATCCAAAATATGTCTACCCAACTTACAGCATATTCACAACCTCCTCCTTTCGAAGTTTGATTAGAAATCATATAAATAATGATAATTAGTGATCAATTAATTACCAAGCATTCAAAGCAATTATTGGATAAATCTCTCAAAGAAGAATAACCATAACATGCATCAATTCATAACATAAGTTTCTAGTGAATTAACATGGAAAGCCCTATAAAAGAATTAGTTCCTAGCCATTGACATGTCGAGAACTAATTCAAGGTTCATCATACAAAACTGAAATAAAAGAAAGAAAAAGGAAAGAAATTACTAAGTTTAGGTCTCCAATCTTCAATCCAAGAAATCTTGTGTTGTGCAAGAAAGAGAACTCTTTAGAACTGCCTAGGGTTCTCCTTTTATAGGCTGAAAACCGCCTCAAACTTTTCCCTCAAAGCTCGCCTGTAAATTCGCCAATTAACTCGATTTTTAGCGTACGCGCGCGAACTCGCAGATGCCGGGTGATTTGCGCCGCGGCCCGATCTGTTCATGGCGCGGGCGCTGGAACCTCGCAGCCTCTCTCGATGTTTAGCGCCGCGCCCGCTTCGATCGCAGGAGAGCCGCGCTTGTCCGGCCGCTGCTCGCCACTTTCTCGCTTAGCTCGAACCTCCTCTTTGCCTCTTTAGCTCCTTTTCCGCCATTTGGCCATTTTAACCACTTTGACTCAAAAGAAAGAAAAACTATCCTAATACGACACTTATTTGTACAAAAAGGGACAAAAGATTAACTAAAAATGACTCGAAAAGTGTATATAAAATACACCGATCAGCTTGGTAGATGACACATCTAAAAGGGAAAAATATCCTGAGTCAATGTGGTACCAATAGAAGATAGTTAATGCCATTGTATTGTCTTGGTTATTGAATTCTGTATACAAAAATTTGTTGGGTGGTATTGTGTGTGCTTCTGAGGCTGCAGATGTGTGGTCTGACCTTAATGAAAGATTCAAGGAAAGAACCTTTAATCTACATAAAGAAATAACATTGCTTAATCAAGGAACTGCTAGTGTATCTATTTACTATTGTGAAAAATCAAGAGGTTTTGTAGCTTTTGTACAGAGGCTGAAGTTGTTTTAGTTCCTGATGGGACTTAATGACTATTATATCCAAGCAAGAAGCCATATCCTTGTCATGACTCCACTTCCTACTGTTAATCAAGCTTATGCCATGATTATAGGAGATGAGGGACAAAAGGCTTCTACTGCAAACAATGGAGGATTAAGTATGAACATTAGCCACTCTAATAACAGTCTTGAGTCTGTTGTCATGCACTCAAGAACTGTGGGAAATCATACTTTTGGTAGTGGTTCAAGGGTTAATAACAAGAAGCCTTATAATCCAAACTATGGTGTCATTTGTGAGTTCTGCAAGTACAAGGGGAATACCAAAGAAAATTGATACAAACTGGTAGGATATAAGGCTTCTTGTTATTATCCACCATAATTTAGATCCAAGAAGAGGCCTTATGTGAGTCATGGTACAGGAAACAATAATAACACTAGAGGTGCTGCTTATAATGTTTCTGAAGTGCTCTCAAACAGTTCACAAGATCAGAATCTCAACTTTAGATTGAACACTAATGTTCCTAGCACTAGCACAAATGATGGATCTCAAGTACATAATAATGAAGTAATGGTTGCACAGCTTAGAAACTGCACATTCACCAAGGAATAGTATGAGCAAATACTGATATTGATGGGCCAGAAGTCAACTCAAAATGATGCAGGATCATCAGCTAATGCAGTCAACACTGAAGGTAAGACTTTGTTTATGTCTGATAATGATGAGATATGGATAACTGACACTGGTGCTACCAACCACATGGTGTCAGATATTGCTATGTTAAAAGTACTAGATAGTCCAAAACAAGTTTACTTACCTAATGGAGATATTTCAATGGTCATTCATACAGGTTCTAGTGCTATTTCAGCTAGAAGTTTGATTACAATGTTTCCCATATTCCCAAGTTTAAATACAATTTAATGTAGTGAGCAAGATAACCAACGAATTAGGTTTCTTAGTTATATTTTTTCACATTTTTGTGTACTCCAAGAATTGTACACTGGAAAGGTGAATGAAATTGGTAAAGAACAAGGAGACTTGTATCTACTTCTAAACAAAACTAACTGGGAAGAATCAGAAGAATCATTGAATGTGAAGTCTGTGTCAATACAAATTCTATAAGTGTAGAGCTGTGGCATAAAAGATTAGGACATGTGTCCTCCTCAGTATTGAAAAAGTACTTATAACTAGTTTACAAGAAATTTCTGCTCATATAGATCAGTGTATAGTCTGTCTACATGCTAAGCAGACTAGAATACAGTTTCCTACTAGTAGTATTAGATTTATTGCTTGTTTTGATTTGATTCATGTAGACCTCTGGGGTCCATACAAAACACCTACTCTTGATGACAATAAATACTTCCGTACTATAGTGGATGATTTTAGTAGAATGTGTTAGATATTTTTGTTAAAACAAAAGTCAAATGTATGTGTTGCACTAAAACAGTTTTTCATGTTTATGAAAACACAATTTGATAACACTATGAGAATTATCATGTCAGACAATGGCACATAGTTTGTCAATTCAATATGTGATCTTATGTTCAAAGAAATGGGAATTGTATATAAAAAACTGCCCTTACACACCCTAGCAAAATGGAGTTGCAGAAAGAAAACACAGATATATATTTGAAGTTACAAGAGCTATCAGATTTCAAGCTCAAATTCCTATCAAATTTTGGGGATTTTATGCCTTAGCTGCTATGTATCTGATCAATAAAATACCTAGTTTTGTGCTTAATGATCAGACACATTATGAGATATTATACAAAAAAAAAGCCTTTATTAACTCATTTAAGAGTAATAGGCTGTGTGTGTTTTGCAAAAATATTAGCAGAAACTGACAAGTTAAAACTGAGGTCTAAAATGTCTGTGTTGCTTGGTTATTCGAAAACTCAAAAAGGGTACATTCTTTATGATTTAAATCAGAATATAATGTTTATAAGTAGAGATGTTATCTTTAAAGAAAAGTCTTTCCTTTCTCACTAATACAGAATAAGTAGAAGTCTATATTTCAAGATCCACTGTCTAATATTTGCATAAGAAGTGTAAGTATAGAAAATGATACAAGGCTATATATGCAAACTGAGAATGAGCTGACTGAGATACAAACTCAGCCTGAAATTGTGAGTGCAGATCTTGAAGATGAGGTTAATATTGATCAAGCAGATAATAATCTGTTTGAAGATCACAGTACTACACTTGACAATCATCAGCCTCAATATGAGGTTGTGACCTCAACATGAGATTGTGGTACAACCCTCACATGAGGCTGTAGTAGTGACAACTGTTCAAGATACCAGAAAGTCAAGTAGAGGTAAACATCCACCTGTGTGGATAAAGGACTTCATTTCTTTAAATGTTCATAAAGACGTGCAGTATCCTATGGCTAATTATATTAGCTATGAACATACTTCTCCTGCTTATTAGGCTTATATAACCTCCATGTCTTCCCTAACAGATTCAACAAGTTTTGCTGAGGCAAGTAAGGATCCCAAGTGGATGGAAGCAATGAAAGTTGAAATACAAGCTCTAGAACAGAATCACACTTGAGATGTAGTCACTCTTTCAAAAGGCAAGATACATATTGGATGTAAATAGATTTAAGATAAAATACAAAGCCTCAGGAGAAATTGAAAGATTCAAAGCTAGATTGGTAGCTAAAGGGTATAGTAAAAAAGAGGGATAGATTACAAGAAAATGTTTTGTAACGACTCGAAAAGTCATTTTGCTTGCTTTACCTAGAAATCCCTAAATTGCCCTCCCCAAGCCCTTATTTTCTTTCTTGTGACTTGCGGGGATGGGTGGAACGGTTCCAGGAGTGATCGGGTAGATATCGGACCCATTTAGTTAGGTTGGAGAAGTCCTAAGTTAAAAAGGAAGACAAGTTTGACCCATAGTTAATATTTGGGTAAAGGGGCTCCGTTCGTAGTTTTGTTGGTTCCATTAGATCCAGGATGATATTTATGACTTAGTCGAGCCTTTATTTGAGTCCCGATGCAGCCCGATGTGTTTTAAGATTCAGTTTGTAAAATTACGGAATTAAAATTTAAGTGTTGATTTTAGTCAAACCCGAGCTTTAGAGACATTTTCTGGGAAATCCGAGTGCGCGAGCATGTCTTAAATGTGATTTCTGATAGGGTAGCATGTTTAGTTTATGTCCGGGAGGTTTCGGGAGAGTTTCGGGTGGCTGAACGAGGATTTGTCCTTAGGTTGTTGCTGGTGTCCGCCCCAGCGATCAGGCGTTCGCCTCAGCGGAGGTCTGGCTCGCTGAAGAGGAAATATGTATTTAATTGGGTTCTGCCCCAGTGGACAGGTTTCCACTGGAGCGGGTTCGCCCCAGAGGAATCGGGTCCGCCAAAGCGGGTCACCGGGCAGCTTTTAAGTGAAGTTAGACCTCACATTTATTTCATTCCCAATATTGATACCTCTTTGAGACTCGAGTTTGGACAGCAAGTTAGGGATAACTTCAAAAGATTTTGACCCTTTAGGTAATCATTCTTCCTTTCAGTAATGAGTATTAGTGTACTACTTCTTAAGCATGTTTATTAAATGGGGGGAAAAGGTAGAAATACTTGAGATTAAGAGAGTTATAATTAGGGATTTAGGGTTGATTAATGGATTATTGTTGTTGTTATCCTAAACTAGTGTTATATTCATCTAGTAGATAATGTTTATGAGATTAATTTCTTATTAAGAACCCTTTTGGGGATTGGGGGAAATCTAGGAATTAGAATTTGGGTTTTTCTATAAACCTTGAAATTGAGGATCCTTTGGGGCTTTATTGTTCAATTAACTTGAGACTGCGCATATCAAGCTTGTGTTAGTACTATTAGGGTAGAAAAGTCGGCATTTTGATAATGTGGGCATGAGGTTCCTTTGTAATATAGCTTCGGGATTTATGGGTAACTTAGACCGTAATCTCATTTATACTCGATATATTTGATCAGAGTAGATTCGTGAGGGGGCTAAGCGGAAAGGAAAGGTTGTTTCTTGAGTTTTCAGCTTCATTCAGACAAGTTGAGACTTTTCTAGACTCTGTATAATGTTATGTGTTAGTATGCTTAATTAATGAACTAATGAGACTATTGGCAACTTGGGGGTCCCGTATTAGTGAGGTGACGAGCACTAATATGGGTACCAGGTGAACTTAAATAGGTAATCAATGAACTATTAGTATAGCAAGTGAAGGAGTTTATGTGTTTAGCCTTCGGGCCATGATGTGCGGTGTAAGAGTCCGCTTAGTTTGGTATGCTTGTTGTTTACTTGGGCTTGTAGCCATTGTTATGATATCCTGATTTGACTGTTATGAATTCATCACTCTACACCTCGTCCGAATACTTGATTAAGACTGATAAATACTGATAAACTGATTATGTTAATTGCATGGTGTATTTATATCCATCTCATTCATATATTATATATATGGCATTGGTTACTAGTGAAATCACCGAGAATGACTTGGGAAGTTAGATTAAAGGATATGATACATTTTTATGAGAGTGATAATTGATATGACACTTCAGCTATAGATCTAGTATCTGATGGGATCGAATGGGTATATGAACCTTATGAGTCCCTTATGGGTCACGTGACAGCTACTGCAACAATGTGTGTACCAGATATTATTGCCACTTGTATTCATGCATATCATTCTATATTGCATATATTTATACCATGATATAAGCTTTATGACATGTGCCTAGCTTTAACTCTATTGAACTTGTGCTCTGCTAGAAGGTATACAATTAGCTTATGCTTAACCTTGTGTAAGACCTGAACAATGTGACTTGAGGGATTTAGACGCTCTAATGGGGTTTAGGGTGGACTTGAAGGTACTTATAGTAAGCTAAAATGTGGATCCATCATAGGTTGGTTAACTGTTTTATTTTATACTTATGTAACTAACTAGTAGAGAGAGGTATCATAAAGTAGCACCCCTCACCACTGTTATAGCTTGGGTCGGTCGACGATGCTTGCTGAGTACGCATATTTCCCGTACTCGCTCTACGCTTGCTGCACTCTATGTTCGTGCATCGAGCCGTGAGGCGACGCCAAAGCACTGATTCTTCCTCATCAAAGATGAGTGATACTGGAGTCCGTATGAGCCGCAGCCTTCATTCCCGCAATCGAACTCCACTTCTCCTTATTGTTATGTTTTGCTATTCACGGACTATGTCCTATTATTATATTCATACAGATTATGTATTTCTCCTTTATTCAAACTTTTATTCGATGTAGATCTTGGTACTCATGACTACTATATCACTTGTTTTTTTTTTAATTTTAGACTCAATATTTGTATTTTGAAACTATTTACGTATTCCTTTTGAACTCTTTTATTTTCGTATTATTTTCCGCTTATTCATATGATTCATATGTTGTGTTCGTCTGTTTTATGTCTCTTTGAGTACATAGTCATCATACTTTTTTATGTCAATTTCACATTCGTGTTTCAAATGGTTTAGCAGCAGATTTGCCAACTTCAGATATAAGTTCTGGTGCATACTTTCTTTGATGCATAATGATCCCTTTATCAGATCTGGCAAACCATATCCCTAAGAAGTACTGTAATTCTCCTAAGTCTTTCATCTTGAAAGCTCTCTTTAATTAAAGCTTAGTTTCTTCAATCAAGTTAAGTGTAGTATATGTGATTAGCATATCTTCTACATACACCAAAACTATGACTATTCCTTGATCAGTTTTTCTGATAAATAAGGAATGATCATATTGACTTTTTGCTAAAAAAAGAATTTCATTTTACCCCAGGCTTCTGAGAACTTGGCATTCCATTCTCTTAGATCCTATTTTAAACCATAAAGGAATTTGACTAGTCTACATACTTTCTCCCCTCGACTAGCAAATCCTTGAGGCATGATCATGTATATTTCATCATGTCAATCTCCTTGTAAACAATTATACACATTTATTTGGAGGATGTGACACTGCTTTGCAGCAGCTAGTGCAAGTATAATTCTTACAGTGACCATTTTTACTACTGGGAAAAATGTGTCACGACCCTAAAATCATTTGTTTCGTGAGGACACCTTTCTTTTTCTATTTTTGCTTATATGTTATTTATACTTATTTTGCTTATTTCGATCTTCTTTTTTAATTTTTTGCTTTTTGCAAATGGATTATGGTCTATACTATACTTTTGGTTGATTATTTTTGTTACTATATCGTGGTTGATCAACGTCACTCTATTGTTTGTACATAGACCATAAAAATGTCTAGATGTAGAGGAAGAGGAGAAAAAATAGTCTCTCGTTCAGTTGATATGGTTCAACCCCATTCTAATGTGATTGTTAAAGTAAAAAAAATAGTGAAGAAGTTGTAGACGAGAAGGAAAAAGAAAAAGAACTGTTGAAGCTGATAGCGAGGCCTACTCAGGCCCATGGATGAGCATAGTGTGGATGAAGATCAAGATGATCGAGATGATAGTTATGTTTTTGAGGATGGTTCAAAGTAGTCTGGTTCAGATGAAGATATTGATCCCCTGTTCTGACGAGAAGGATTCAAGCTTGACCACGATGTAATTACTACTATCACTTTCAACTTCTTTCACCCGACGTACTTCTCTTGAGAAATGAAATGGAGCGTCTCTTCGTGAGGCTCAGAGATGACATACATCGGTTTAAAATGCACATTCACTGTGTGTAATCTTTGAAAGGTTCGGGAAAGAGCATGATGATTGAACCATCATCTACCTACCCCCTAATAGACTATTATTTTTATGTAATTTTTTGTAAAATTTTTATTTATGAAAAGATAATGGAGGAGTTTGATCGAGAAAGATAATAGAGGAATTTGATCAAGAAAAGAGACAGTGGAGAAAATAAGCCAAACTGGAAATAAACCACCTTATTCTATAATAACTAAGTGCTTGGGACGATTTTAGACCATTTTGGTCGATGATAAACTAGAAAAATAAAGGCGACTGTTGCAATGTGACACATACTGAATTTGCATAAGTTCAACGGGAATTATTTAAAAAAAAAAATCCAAACCCTAACCCCCAAACCCCAAATTGCATAAATCTAAGGGATTGTGGATAGGTATACCATAAACTGATCGTCGTCAATAGCTAACAATTATCATTTAAGCTCGACTTCACGCATGGTCAATAATTATCCACATGTTATGTATAGACCAAAGACATTATTTGTCTAAAAAGCTATAAATAAATAAAATAAATAAAAGAACATGTCACTATTTAATCATTATGATATCACTTTAATACATCATAGGAGAGTCTCAATCCATTGAATACATGATCAAAATAGTTTTAGGCAAATAATGATACTTAAAAGGCCAATATTTGTCTAAAAAGGATATAAATAAATAAATAAAATAAAAATAGTTGATACTATTTAAACATTATAATAATACTTTAATACATCATCTAAGAGTACTCATCCATTACTTGTTCTAAAACTCTTTTGATCATGTGGTCAATAGACGGGGACTCTCATATGATTTTTGAAAGTGTTATCATAATGTTTAAATAGTATCAACTCTTTTTATTTATTTTATTTTATTCATTTATGATTTTTTAGACAAACATTGGCCTTTTAAGCATCATTACTTATACTAAAATTCTTTTGATCATGTGTTCAATAGATGATGACTCTCATATAATAAATTAAAGTGTTACTATAATATTTAAATAATATCAAGTCTTTTTATTTTATTTATTTATTTATTTTATTTATAGCTTTTTAGACAAATATTGGTCTATTAAGTATCATTACTTGTTCTAAACTCTTTTGATAATGCATTCAATGGATGGGGATTCTCATATGATGTATTAAAGTGTTATTATAATGTTTAAATAGTGGCATGTTCAATTATTTATTTTATTTTATTTTATTTATTATTTTTTAGACAAATATTGGCCTTTTAAGTACCATTATTTGTCCTTAAATTCTTTTGATCATGTATTCAATAGATGGAGATTCTCATATGATGTATTAACGTTTTATTATAATGTTTAAATAGTATCAAGTATTTTAATTTTTATTTATCTATGGCTTTTTTAGATAAATATTGGCCTTTTAAGTATCATTACTTGTCCTAAAGCTCTTTTGATCATGTATTTAATGGGTGAGGACTCTCATATGATGTATTAAAGTGTTACTATAATATTTAAATAGTGACATGTCTTATTTTTTATTTTATTTTATTTTATTTATTTATGACTTTTTCGACAAATATTATCCTTGGTTTATATATAATAGGTGAAAAATTATTGATCATGCGTGAAGTCGAGCCTAAATGATAACAGTTAGATATTGACGACGGTCGATTTATGATATACTTATCTACAGTCCTTTAGATTTGTGCAATTTGGGGTTTGTGGTTTGGGGTTTGGAGTTTCATTTTTTTAAAATTTTATTTGTATTCATTACACTCATCATCACTATCAGGATCATCCTATCACCTTGCTCATAGAAATCTAATCCCAATATTTTGAGATCTTCTCCCATTCACCCATGTAATTATCACGTACTATAATATATTTTGCAATTGACGCCTTAATAAATCTAAAATAGACTATGGTTATAGTCTATGTTATGGTCTATGACTACAAGCGATGCTATAATAAGTCATCCGGGACTAATTTTTTGATGAAAAGTCAAAATTTTAACCAAAAATGGGATTTGAAAATTGGAGAAATTGGGAGATTTTCGAGGAAAATATTTAATTATTTATTTATTTTTGGGGTAATTAAAATGAAGGAAAATATTCTGTTTTTTATTTATTATTTCGGGTAATTAAATGGTTGGGGTTGGAGATCGATTTTCTGATGAAAAGCCAGAATTTTCGCTGAAAACAGAATCTGAAAATCGGGAGCTTTTGGAGGGAAATATTTAATTATTTATTTCTTTTTGGGGCAATTAAAATGAAGGGAAATATTCAGCTTTTTTTTCCGGGTAATTAAATGGATGTGTTGGGGACCAAAGTGTAGTTTTCAAAACTTTGAGGCTAGGTTTGGACGCAGTAAAATCTGACATTGCTGACGTCATAAATGAAGGTCATCCACCTAATTTTCTGAAACTTGAGGCCTTTTACCTAAATAAGTTTCTAGATAGGCCTTCTATGCAAAAGCCCTTGTTACTATCATATTTTATTCTTAGTATTAATTACTTATTTCCCAAATCACTTCTGTAACGATCTGTTAGATCGTTATTGTGCTTTTGACCTTTACCCTCGTTGACCCTTCCCTCAATCCCGATGTATGATTTTGATCCGCGGGGATGGGCGACATGGTTTTCGAGGTTGTCGGGCTAGTTTTATGGTGACTTATGAGAATTAGAAGCTTAAAGTGAAAAAGTGTTGATCAATAGTTGACTTTTGGGTAAACAAATCTTTTTCATAATTCTGTAAATTCTGTGAGGTCCAGAGTCGATTTTCACTTGGTGGGATATTTGGTTTGGTTCCCGAGACATTCAGAAGTATTTTCTACCTTTGGTTGGAAACTGGATTTTTGACCATTTGGGGGTTGACCCACTAAAGGTGACCTCCATTGAGATTTTCGAGTGCGCGGTTGAGTTGGTTGGGTGATTTCTTGTTACACCCCGTAATTTTAGGGCATTTAAGTGAGAGCGTGACTAAGGAATTAAGATTTGAATGTTGGAAGGAAAGTATTTTTACATATTATAATTTTGGATATAACAAGTGTGATGACAAGAATTAATACTTGTAGTTGAATTCTTTCCAATAGAGTTATGGACTTAGTGTGGAATTATTAAGTCTTGGCATTATGAAGTAGGAGGCCATCGAAAAAAAATTGAGAATTTGGCTAAGTGTGAGAGATATTTTGTGAAAAGAAAAACAAGTGGACAAGTGAGGTTCACGGGCCCCCCTTCCACTTGTGCTACATACACCAATTATATACTTAGTTTTGCAAGACTTTGTTCACAAATATCTTCATCCTTCAAACTCTTATCTCTTTCTTCTCCTTCAAGTTTTCGAAATTCCGTTAAGCCAAGAAGACCAAGATCAACTTATTTTCCAAGATTAAGCACCTTAACTAAGTTCTAAGTCAAGTTAACATTCCAAAACAGTGGGTCACGGTACTTGGCCGAGAAAACTGTCTTGAAACCCTAAGCTTGGAGATGAACTTGTTGGAAGGAAAACATGAAAGCAAGATGGTTACAAGCTTGTAGAGGATACATGTGTGTTATTGTAACGTGAAGAAGT
The DNA here is from genome assembly GCA_029844215.1 of Przewalskia tangutica. Lineage (NCBI taxonomy): Eukaryota > Viridiplantae > Streptophyta > Magnoliopsida > Solanales > Solanaceae > Przewalskia > Przewalskia tangutica. The sequence goes on from CM056740.1 coordinate 56,165,302, forward strand.
GGTGCAAAAGTGAAGCAGTGGCCGAGATTTAGGGACTGCTTTGGCATAAGATTAAGGTAAGATTTCTTCTTCCTCTTAAAGTAATTGGAAGTTACATGATGTTATAGTTAAGAGATGAACTTGTGTTAAGAAAAATGGAGAATAAGAAGTGCATGTCACAGTTTTGGCAAGTTAGCCGAATTGTGGGACTGTTTTGTTATATTGGATTCGTTGGTTGTTATTGTTATTATCGTCACTAATTACATGTTAGATTGAAGGAAATCTTGTTATTGAAAGTTGATATGGTTTATATAAAAGTGTTGAAATATGAATTGGATTTTAAGGAGTTATGAAAAGGACTTTGGTTTTGGTTGTTGGCCGAGACATGCTGGAAACTGTGGGATATTGGTGTGCTGTTTTAGGGGCTGTTTTATGCGTGTATAATGCTGGAAATTTAGTTACAATTATGCATGTTTAATGTGGTAAATTGCTAACGTATGTCCTAAAGGAATAAGAGAATAGAAAGATGTAGAAAACTTCACATTTTACCCTCGTTGTTGTTGAAGTATGAATTGTTTTAGTGGAATGTTTTATATGGATTAAGAGGCCGGATTAACATGAAAAATAGGTGTGTCGATCACCTTGGTTGCTATTTTGGTTATGACCTTAATTGGTACTTGGTTATTGATGTTATTGGCCTTGTTTGTAAGTTGTGGATGTACGTATATATAGGGGAAGTGTTGCCCGAATTTTTATATAAAAAGAGAACCATCATGTGGTACACAACTTACACTAGTAAGCATGAAGTTGATAGACGTGTTATTGTTATTATAGGTTGAAGTACTAATTGAGGCGTATTCTACTTATCGAGTTGGTATAGCCGATAAGGTGTGTGAAACTATCATTTCTTCTTTTGGCATGACTTATATAAAATTGGTGTGCGGCGGACGTACATAATTCCATTAAATCCTAAATTATAGTGATACATGATATGATAAGTGTCTTTGATTTTACAAGTGATAGTTCATTCTATTTATTCCATTGAGAGTCAAAAGATGATTTAAATTACATATGGTTGCCCATGATAGCTATTCGTGCAAAGTGTTATTATTCCACTTCATCGAGTCCCATAATGGGCCGGGCATGTTCGTGCACAAATTTATTGCATTGATTCACTGAGTCCCTCACTAGAGGGTGATCGGTGTATTTTATATACACTTTTTGAGTCGTTTTTAGTTAGTCTTTTGTCCCTTTTTGTACAAATAAGTGTCGTATTAGGATAGATATTCTTTCTTTTGAGTCAAGTTGGTTAAAATGGCCCAATGGCGGAAAAGGAGCTAAAAGAGGAGGTTCCAGAGCTTAAAAGACGAGAAAGTGGCGAACGAGGCAGTAAACGGACGGCACAGCGCGGCCATCGCAAACAGTCGGGGCGCGGCGCCCAATATCCGTGGCGTCGCAGTTGCGGCGCGTGGCCGCCTGCAAACAGAGTGCGCGCGCCGCCAAATCATCCGAAGTATCGCAGAACTTCCGGCGCCGCGGCGCCGATAGCAGGGTCGCGGCGCCGACGTGGGAAAATCAGGTTTAATGACGATTTTCTGGGCCAGGCCTGAAGGGAAAAGTTAGAGGCGGTTTTGAGCCTATAAAAGGAGAACCCTAGGCAGTTTTTAAGAGTTTCCTTTCTTGCACAACACAAGGCTTCTTGGATTGAAGATTGGAGATCATAATTTAGTAACTTTCTTTTCTTTATCTCAGTTTTTATGATGAACATTGAATTAGTTCTTGTCATGTCAATGGCTAGGAACTAATTCTATTATAGGGTTTTCCATGTTAAATCACTAGAAACTTATGTTATGAATTGATGCATGGTTATGGTTATTCTTCTTCTTGTTGAAATTTATCCAATAATTGCTTTGAATGCTTGGTAATTAATTGATCACTAATTATCATTATTTATATGATTTCTAATCAAACTTCGAAAGGAGGAGGTTGTGAATATGCTGTAAGTTGGGTAGACATATTTTGGATTGGGGATGAAAATACATCAATTACTTGTGTAGCGTTAACGAGAGGTCTAAACACCTAATTTTACGCATGACGCGTGACGGTTAACTAGGTTTTTGGTCTTAATCCTCCTATAGAGTCATCCTTATCACCGAAAGGTAGAAAGGAGCGATACTGGGGTTGAGTGTTGATATAGCCTTAACGGGAGTATAAAGCGATTTAGTAAACCTGCTAGCTCCAAAAGAAGAAGAACCATAATTCATTGCATTAATAAGTAACATAAGCGGATAGTTGAGGAGACTTGGAAGCCCTATTCTCATCACTACTGAAGTAAGCACATTAGTTAAATTAGTATTTATAATTGTTAATTATAAACAACAAAATCAAATATCGGTTACCAAATAGATACCAAAAGATAGATAATTGGTACTTGAACACTAATTCTTGTGGACGATATTCGGTCTTACCAAGACTATATTACTTGTCACGATAACGTGCACTTGCGTTAAAGTGTGTGCATCTTTTCGCGCATCAAGTTTTTGGCGCCGTTGCCGGGGATTAGGCATAGTTCAATATCAAGTTATCTATTTTTAATTTCTAATTTGGTTTTTATTTTTGTTTCTTCAAATTATTTATTTTCTTTTCTTTTCTTTTGTAAAAACAAGTATGCCGTGATTCGTTGTTGATTTTGATTCATCTCAGGGATCCTTAAGACATGGATTTCTACTGTCAATATGATAGAGCTCCAATCATAGAGGAAGAGAGAGAGGAATTACGAGAAGCCATACTCAGTTTCACTAGGTATCAAAATCAGTTCATGGATGAAACGAGAATGGCCATGAAGAAGTTGGAAACGCAAATAGGAGAACTCGCGATCATTGTGAACGCAATATGATAGAGCTCCAATCATAGAGGAAGAGAGGGAGGAATTACGAGAAGCCATACTCAGTTTCACTAGGTATCAAAATCAGTTCATGGATGAAACGAGAATGGCCATGAAGAAGTTGGAAACGCAAATAGGAGAACTCGCGATCATTGTGAACAGCGAAACGCAAGAAGAGCAATCTGCACTTGGGGTAGGCAATATGGAAGCACAATGTCAGGCAATTGACCTGAAGGATGCCGAATCAGGGGAGATAGAAAGTTCGCAGCAGCAGCAGTGTCGCGCGCACGAGCAGGCCATGAGTCAAGATTCCGAGACAGGCAGAGTTTGAGCCCGCGCAGAAGCGAAACGTGGCCGCGCGCCGTAACCTGGGAAAAGTCGGTAGGTCAGAGCAAACACACCCCAGGTGAAGGTACCATATCCCTAGAAGTTAAAAACATGTACTCTTGACAAGCAATTCTCTAGATTCGTGGAGATTCTCAAACAATTACAACTCAATATCCCGTTTGCTGAAGCATTAGAGCAGATTCCGAGCTACGTAAAGTTCATGAAGGATGTGCTTAGCAAAAAGAGAAGGATAGAGGACTACGAAACAGTGGTGTTGACTGAGGAATGTAGTGCCATCCTACAGAGGAAACTACCTCAGAAGTTACAAGATCCAGGGAGCTTCACCATCCCATGCACCATTGGAAAGTTTGAATGTCAGAAAGCATTGTGCGACTTGGGAGCAGGCATAAATCTGATGCCTTATCTAGTTTTCTGCAAACTGGGAATGGGAGAAGTCAAACCTACAAACATCACTTTGCAATTAGCCGACCGCTCCATAGTTCATCCTAGAGGAGTTATCGAAGATGTATTAGTGAAGGTGGACAAGTTCATCTTTCCCGCTGACTTCGTTATCCTAGACATAAAAGATAACGATGGAATCCCCATCATACTTGGCAGACCCTTCTTAGCCACAGGACAAGCTCTCATTGATGTTCACGAGTTGAAGCTTCGGGTAGATGAATAAGAGGTGATTTTCAATGTTTTTCGAGCAGCAACTTTTCCAGATGCCAAGGATAACTGCTCAGCCATTGATATTATCGAAGAAGCAGTGTCAGCCAAGGAGTTCGGACATGATGATACGCTTGAAGAAGTACTGACCAAATGGGATGATGATAGTAGAAACGATCCAGGTCTGATGGAGTATGCAAATTGGATGAATGTTTATGAGAAATGGGATAAGAGGAAGTATGAAGAGCTTGGACAGATGCCAGAAAGATCATTACCATCCACAGAGAAGGCTCCAGAGTTAGAGTTAAAAATCCTACCCAATCATTTACAATACCAATACCTAGGTGAAGAGAAAACCTTACCAGTGATCATTTCACGCCACCTATCCACCGAAGAGATTGATAAACTGCTAAGAGTACTGAGGGATCACAAGCGGGCCATTGGATGGACATTAGCAGACATAAAAGGGATAAGCCCATCAACGGTAATGCATAAGATCCGTCTAGATAAGGAGAGCAGACCATCCATCGAAGCCCAAAGGCGACTGAACTCAAACATGAAAGAGGTAGTCAGAAAGGAAATCCTGAAATGGCTCGATGCAGGAGTGATTTACCCTATATCCGATAAAGACACGGGTGAGTCCAAAGATGTGGTGCCTAAAAAGGGTGGAATAACAGTGGTGACCAACGAAAGGAACGAACTCATTCCTTCTAGAACAGTCACTGGATGGAGAATCTGCATTGACTATCGCAAGTTAAACAAGGCAACCAGAAAAGACCACATCCCTTTGCCATTTCTAGATCAAATGTTGGACAGACTTGCAGGGCACAACTACTACTGCTTTTTGAATGGGTACTCAGGGTATCACCAGATTGCAATAGCGCCAGAAGATCAGGAAAAGACAACATTCACTTGTCCTTTTGGTACATTTGCATTCAGAATGATGCCATTTGGACTATGCAATGCACCTGCAACCTTTCAGAGGTGTATGATGACAATTTTCTCAGACATGGTAGAGAGGACCATAGAGATCTTTATGGATGATTTTTCGGTCTTTGGAGCATCATTCGATGAATGTTTGAGGCACTTAGAAGCAGTGTTAAGCCGGTGTGAAGAATCTAACCTTGTGCTAAACTGGGAGAAGTGCCATTTCATGGTAACAGAAGGGATTGTTCTGGGACACAAAATATCAAACCAAGGCATTGAGGTAGACAAAGCAAAGATTTCAGTAATCGAAAATCTCCCACCTCCAGTATCAACAAAAGTGGGTCAAGTTTCTCGGGTACGCAGTTTCTATGTAAGATTCATCAAGGATTTTTCAAAGGTTTCAAAACCTCTTTCCACATTGCTAATGACGGGGGTTGCCTTCGACTTCAATAAGGAATGTTTAGCCGCGTTCGCACGCCGCGAGAAGCTTATTTCAAAGACCCATAGTCATTGCACCAAACCGAGCTCCCATTTGAACTAATATGCGATGCAAGCGATTATGCAGTAGGAGCAGTGCTTGGACAGAGAATCGACAAGGTATTTAGATCCATTTACTATGCTAGTAAAACTCTAAATGACGCACAGTTAAATTACGCGACTACCGAAAAGGAACTACTAGCAATAGTATATGCATTTGAGAAATTCAGGCCATACTTGATTGGGAATAAGGTGATAGTATACACTGACCACTCTGCCATAAAGTACTTGATGACAAATAAGGATGCAAAACCTCGCCTCATTCGATGGGTCTTGCTACTACAAGAATTCGACGTGAGATTCGTGACAAGAAAGGGACAGAGAATTCAACGCATCACTTGTCAAGATCAAGAACACAGAGCCGTAACACCAAGGATGTGCAAATAAATGATCACTTTCCGCATTTAACAATCGTTTAAGTAAGTATGAATTCTAATTTACTCGTACGCTGATTTTGTTAACTTTCTTGCAAGGTACTACCCTGCACTGACAAGACAATGTGAAGAGGTTTTACTCCAAGGCGGCACTACTATTGGGAGGAACCTATGTTATACAAACATCAGTCGACCAAGTCATCAAAGCGATGTATACCAGAGGAGAGATGCACTGTGTTCTCACCCATCGCCACACCCTATCACGCGCGGACACTTTGGGGCATCAAGAACATCGGCAAAGGTATTGCAATGCGGATTCTATTGGCCAACACTTTTTAAGGATGCTCATGCCTTTGTGAAGAGATGTGATAGTTGTCAGAGAACAGGGAACATCTCAAGACGAAACGAAATGCCTTCGCAAGGGATATTGGAAGTGGAACTATTTGATGTGTGGGGAATCAATTTCATGGGACCATTCCCGCCATCCTTTGGAAATCAATATATCCTTCTGGCAGTGGACTATGTGTCCAAATGGGTAGAAGCAGTGGCCACAAAAGAAAACGACAGTAAGACTGTTCAAAAATTCCTTCAAAAGAATATTTTCACGTTCGACTCGAGAGCCATCATCGACGAAGTCACTTTTGCAACAAGCGGTGAATTCATTGCTTTCCGATATGGAGTATACCATCAAGATAACAACCGCTACCACCCTCGCCGAACGGGCGCGAAGTGTCAAATAGGAAGTGAAGAGCATATTAGAAAAGACGGTGAACGGCTCGGAAGGATCGGTCTATTAAATCGATGACGACGCGAGCATACTGCATAACATTCAAAACACCAATTGGTATGTCACCATATAAATTAGTTTTTGGTAAAGCATGTCATTTGCCAAGAGTTGGAACACAGAGCGATTGGGCAATGAAGAAGTTAAACATGGACGCTGGCGCAAAGCAGACAGAGGAGGCTACTACAAATGTCGAGTTAGATGAATTCGTGTACAATGCCTATGAGAATGCAAAGATCTACAAGGAACGAACGAAAGTATGACACGACAAGAGGTTGATACCAAAGACTTCCAAGAAGGACAACAAGTGCTTTTATTCAACTCAAGGTTGAAATTATTTCGAGCAAGTTAAAATCACGTTGGATGTGACCATACACGTGGTAAGAGTATTCCCATACGGTGCAATCGAAATAAAAGGAGAGAGGAGCTTCTTCAAGGTAAACGGACAGAGGTTAAAACCCTATCTGATCAATGAAATGGAATACATGAACTTAGTAACCTCTCACACCCTAGAATAATAAGGAACTTGCGTCCGGCTAAAAGACGTTAAAGACAAATACTACTGGGAGGCAACCAAGGTATTTCATTATTTAGTTTAAATGCAATTAGTCTTTATTTAGAATAGCCTCACTGAGGTAATGGTCTGTGTCAGCTGACAGTGAAAGCCAAGAACTTGAAGGCGAAAATCAAGAGAAACCAAGATTTCAGAAATCGCGAGGCCGCTACGGCGCCAGAGCAGCCGCGCGCATAAGAGTCGAGTTAACGCAAGAATCAGCCGCGCGCTAATTTGCGTAGCCGCGCGCCACAACTAAAAATTTGAATTTCTTTAAGACGCCCCGATCCGAAGGCCCTGTCGCCAAATAAAAAATCCAGAGCTTTCCTCCCCTCACGGAATTCAAAGTACTATCCACCGCCACTGCCACCATTTTATAACCAAAGTGTAAGTGTCTTGTTTTCTTTTATTGTCTTTGAGTCTTGCACACATTGGGGACAATGTGTGATTTAAGTTGGGGGGGGTGTTTTATTTGTTTCTTATTGTTATAGTATGTTTAAGTCTTTTTGTTGTTTTTGTGTATTTTGAGTCACAATTTTTTTTTTGAGTCATAATTATCTGTTAAAAATCATGCATGCTGTAGTTACTAGAAACACCTAGTGAAGTAAGGTGGAATAATATATAGGAATTAGAGCAACTATCTAAACACTTAGGTTAGATATGCCAAAAACTCACAAAATCTGTCTATTTGGAGTTTCTTGCTTGAATTGTGCATGCTAAATGATGAAAATCTATGTGTTATGATTGGTTGTTATTTGAGGCGAAATAGTTAGGATATGCATGTTTAGGGAGATGACTCAAGCATTTCTTTGTTAGCCAATTCTTACCACTCTTTTCTATCCCGGACATTAAAAATATCCCTAGTCAGCCCCATTGAGCCTTAAAAATTGAACTTTTTCTTTGACACCCTATATTCCCATACTTGTGTCATAAGTAAACATGTGAAATAGTTGGAATAGAGTGTCTTAAAAAAGAGACAAAAAGAGCAAACAAAATTGATGCACTCCAATTAAAAAGTAATAAGAAATAGGCAATAGCCTAAGTTTGGGGGTGCTTGTTATTATAATACACTTCACTCTCCCAAAACAAAAGAGGGGAAAGATAGATTTGAAGTGAAGAAAAGAATCAAAAGAAAAGGGAAACACTGAAAAGCTAAAAGAGCTTATGGTACACAAAAATGAGCCTAAATGCCTATTTTTACCTACCCGTGCCTAAGCCTACATTACAACCCTTAAAAGTCCTGAAGATCTCTTAGATGCATAGCCATGATTAGTGGAGAATAGCAAGTAAAAATGTTATAGGAATTTTGAAATTAACATGCATGATTCAGTATTTGACTTCCATTAAGCATGATAAAAATGAGTTTGTGAAATATCTAGCTTAATGTGTTTTGAATGCTAAAATTTCATGCTATATGTTCCTGCATATTATTTTGCCAACCTTCATGTTTTTCTAAGTAACGCCAATGCAAAGAAAAGTGATCAATGTCATTGAGTCTGCTTATTTTCCTTTTTTTAGTCTTTATTTCTTTCTTTTTATCTTTGCTCGAGGCAGCAAAGGTTAAGTTGGGGGTATTTGATCTGTATTTTATATACACTTTTGAGTCGCTTTAGTTAGTCTTTTGTCCCTTTTTGTACAAATAAGTGTCGTATTAGAATAGATTTTCTTTCTTTTGAGTCAAGTTGGTTAAAATGGCCCAATGGCGGAAAAGGAGCTAAAAGAGGGAAAAAGTGGAGGTTCCAGAGCTTAAAAGACGAGAAAGTGGCGAACGAGGCGTAAACATGACCAGCCGCGACGCCATCGCAAATGTGTCCGTGGTCGCGCGCCCAATATCCATAAGGCCGCAGGTTGCAGTGACGCGCGCTTCTGCATGCCAGAGTGCAGGTCACGCGCCAAATCATCCGGCATCGCAACTTCCGGCCACGCGCCGATAGCGTGGCCGCTGGCGCGACGCTGGAAAATCAGTTTAATGACGATTTTCCGCCAGCCTGGCGGAAAAGTTAGAGGCGGTTTTGAGCCTATAAAAGGAGAACCCTAGCGCTTTTAAGGGTTCCCTTTCGCACAACACAAGACTTCTTGGATCAAGATCGAGACCATAATTTAGTAACTTTCTTTTCTTTATCTCAGTTTTTATGATGAACATTGAATTAGTTCTTGTCATGTCAATGGCTAGGAACTAATTCTATTATAGGGTTTTCCATGTTAAATCACTAGAAACTTATGTTATGAATTGATGCATGGTTATGGTTATTCTTCTTCTTGTTGAGATTTATCCAATAATTGCTTTGAATGCTTGGTAATTAATTGATTACTAATTATCATTATTTATATGATTTCTAATCAAACTTCGAAAGGAGGAGGTTGTGAATATGCTGTAAGTTGGGTAGACATATTTTGGATTGGGGATGAAAATACATCAATTACTCAGAGCGTTAACGAGAGGTTTAAACACCTAATTTTACGCATGGCGCGTGACGGTTAACTAGGTTTTTGGTCTTAATCCTCCTATAGAGTCATCCTTATCACCGAAAGGTAGAAAGGAGCGATACTGGGGTTGAGTGTTTATATAGCCTTAACGGGAGTATAAAACGATTTAGTAAACCTGCTAGCTCCAAAAGAAGAACCATAATTCATTGCATTAATAAGTAACATAAGCGGATAGTTGAGGAGACTTGGAAGCCCTATTCCCATCACTACTGAAGTAAACACATTAGTTAAATTAGTATTTATAATTGTTAGTTATAAACAACAAAATCAAATATCGGTTACCAAATAGATACCAAAAGATAGATAATTGGTACTTGAACACTAATCCTTGTGGACGATATTCGGTCTTACCAAGACTATATTACTTGTCACGATAATGTGCACTTGCGTTAAAGTGTGTGCATCTTTTCGCGCATCAGAGGGTCGGGTACGTTATATGTATATGATTCCATGGACATGCATCCATGATGCGAGTATAGATACTCATGACAGTATATGATTCCATGGACATGTATCCATGATGCGGGTATAGATACCCATAACAGTACATGATTATATGGACAGACATTCATGATTTTGATATGACTCTCTCACTTTTTAAAAAGGCACGGTTGACTCTCTATTTTATATGACACGGTTGGATCTGATATTTGATTTTCATACTTGTCCCTGTCATCTCTTGGCCAGTTATGATCTTATTTACAGTAGTTTATGTTTAAATACTTGGTACATTGTTGTACTGACCCCTTCTCCGGGGGGTTGCGTTCATGCCCGCAAGTATAGGTACTCAGTTTGGTGATCCGCGAGCTTAGGATCTTTGCTCAGCTTTTGGGATAACTCCATTATTCCGGGGCTTGTCATTTTGGTACAGATCTTGATTATAGGCTTATGTATATTCAGGGGTACGACGGGGCCTTGTCCCGTCATATTTCACCTTCATACTCTTAGAGGTCTGAAGTCATGTGTGAGTTGGACATATGTACAGTTGTATTTCATTTGGATATTTCTATGTACAGTGGCAAGCCTTATTGGCTTGCCTATTTTATTATATGAGTTTACTATTATAGTTCAGGGGACATGATCCATTTGTTATGTGGCGTTACTAGTCTCAGTTGATTATATGCGATGTGTGGGTATAAGGGTGCCCAGGTAGGGCACCAATTGCGGTCCGTCGGCTCGGGTCATAACATTTCTGATATGCGTGCATATTTGATATGTATTCAGGAGGTTCCAGGTGTGTCTTGGGTGTCAAAACCAAATTCAAGAAAAACCATGAAATTTTTTGAGCTACTTCTGGTTTCCTTCTTCACGATCATTAAGATGGGCGCAATCATGCGAGGCGCGGGTTGTGCCATCACGATCGCCAGTGACCTCTGGTTGTCGCAAGCGTACGTGTGTCGGTGGATGTGGAGTCACGCTCCATCGCTGTTGCGAGCCTCGTCTCGTGATCGCGGCTCTCTTCAAGTCGAACCTTTGCGATCGTGAAGAGGAGTCGGGGTCCAATGGGTATTTCTTCCCCAAATTACTCAATTTTCATCATATCTTAAGTTCTAGAGCTCGTATTAGAGAAATTTCAAGTTCTATTTTCAAGAATCTTCATGGGGTAAGGCTTTTATCATCCTGTTATAGATTATATCATTAAATTATTGAATATTTTATGCTAGAATCAATGCCTAGGATTGGGAATGTGCATGGGTATGAACCCTAAATATATAAGTGATTTTTCTTGATTAACCAAGGCTAATTTGTGTAAAAAATTCCTTATTTAAATACTTGGGCAAACTATTTCAAACACCAGTTTCTAATTCCATCCAAATTCTAACGATTTGATTTTAGGGTTTTGACAAAGCGAGCAATTTTGACTATTTTTTTTTGAAATTGGGGGCTTATAAGGTAATGAACATGAAACTTTGGGTTATGATTATGCGGGGTATAAGTATTATTTTTCCAACTTAAGGTTTCGATTTTGACCTTGTGGGCCCGGGATTACATTTTGGGTTGTGTCTTAGTTTTCTTTTTTATACGGTAATATGGGTATCCTTGGATTTGTATGACTTCCTAGAAGAATGTTTTGACATTCTTGAACCCAATTTTCCTACAAAATGACTATTTTCCCCCACGAGCCAGGGAATGGATATTCAAACTAAATTCAACCTAAAACTCTCTTAAGACTTTTATAAATATCCTTCGAATCTTGTGTTAATGTAAAATTCATAATTGTTAGGCCTTGCTTATTCTGAGATGCTTCGGAAGAAGAAAGCTCGAATGATAGTTCGTGGTGCCTGTTCGGCCTTCCAGGTAGGTTACGACTTACTTCTGGTTAGACATCGGTTACTGAAACATATGTAGAGTTAGTTACTGTCGGAGAAAGCATGTATGCCTTCGGGTATGAAGTTGGGATGGATTACTTAGGTTTGGTATTGTTGATTGATTTGTGGACTTATTGTCTCTTGTGATTTAGCGGCTTGACTGTCTAGTGTTAACATTGAATTTCCACTTAGTTGTCATATCGTGATTGTGATATAGTTGTCTCTCACTTATTTTGACATTATCATGAATAGAGGAAAGGATTTGACTTGATATTGATATTGTGACATGTGTCCATGTATGGCACGACTGGGATTGATATGATTCACTTGATATTGTTATTTTGCATTGCATTCATCCTCACTTTCATGATACATTGATATTACATGTGATTGGTGCTGATGATGACACGAAGAAGGAAGCATCTGTGATTCTTTTAACATACTTGATATTGCTATGTTTGTGACTTGTATTTGCATTCATCTTTCTTGATATATCATTTATCATCAGAAATGGAAGGATAATGAAAATGATTTGAAAGTGTGAAGTGTACTTTATGACATGTATAATTGATACATGCATGACATAAAATCTTATTTCATATGATGATTTGTTATGAAATGTGAGTAGAAATGATGATAAGTGAGAGAGTCAAGCCTCTTGGTCTTTGTTGTAGAGCGTAAAGGAGAGATGAGTGTCCGATGTCCGAGATCTTTACCGGGATCGTGAGAGTGTCCGATGTCCAAGATCTTTATCAGGATTGTGAGAGTGTCCGATGTCCGAGGTATGTGTCGAGATCATGAGAGTGGTACATGGACTTTGCGGATCCTCCATGGGTCATGACTGCTGGAACGATGATATATTTCACTCGGAGCATGTGTGTACGGAGATTACGTTTGGTCAGTGAATTGCATTGCATGTGCATTCATTCTCATCATTTCATTTTACATCTATGGATCGAATTTGTTGATTGTACTTGTGTTTGTGATTATTCTGAAAAATTGTGAGAAACTTGACAGACTTGGGTTTAGGTGCTTCAACATATACTATGATTCGTCTATTGATTTTTTTGTACTTTAGTGGTTATTCTTGGACTGTGATATTACTTGTACTTGACTGCGAGCATGTATATCTTTCAGCTTCTTTCTTATGCATATGTTAGCTAACTGTTGTCGGCCTATAATATCTACCAGTACATAGTGTTTGTACTGATACTACTCTTGCTACACCCTTTTTGGGGTGTAGAGTTGTTGCAGATACATGAGCGAGATTCGATTAACCTTTGAGGATCTCGTGGAGTTCATCTAGACTTTTCTGTTTAATTTTCATTCTAAACAGGAGTTGTGTTCAGGTTGTCTTTGTAATTTTTACTCCGGTTATATACTTAGAAGCTCTTGTATTATTCAGACCAGAGCCCTTGGGTAGTTGTAATCCACACTTATGGTATTTATGATTTAGACTTTCACTTATTCCATTCTATTTACTTTATTGTTGTTGAATTATTGATTAAGGGATAGGTTCGCCTATCGAGGCGGAAAATAGTAGGTGCCCGCACGACTAGGTAGCTTGGGTCGTGACAATTTCTCAAGATCTAAGAGTAAACATCAATAAATATAGGCATGTGGTAAAATACTTATTTCAATTATTGTTTCTTAAAGGATGTGCAACGTTCAAACTGGACAAGTAAAAGTGAATTGAGGGAATGCTAATTATTGTATTGAATTCCTATAACGAGTTTATTTTGGGACATTTTTTTTTGTCGCTAAAACGACACTTATTTTGAGACGGAGGGAGCACAGTATTGGTTAAAAATTCAAATGACCAAAGTGAACATGTATTTATTAATCATGAGAATTCAGAGAAATAAACTAATGCTTGCAAAGTAGGCGAAATGTCTAAACGTGGCTGACGGTTGAAGGCTGTATTATTGGTCCCAAATAATATAATGCAGCTCATTTCTTTATGAGATGTATGTCGTGTTCATGACAATGCAGGGCAATAAACTAATGCCTGCCGGCCAGTTCGACGAAATGCACTACCTGTTAACTGAGGAATATTTACAAACAAACTTGGAATCAGAAATCAACACTATATAAAGGAACTTTAGTCCAAGAAATTTTGCTCCTTTTCATTACCAGATCTTTGTCTATTAAGAAATATTCAGAGTTCTATTTTTATCTCCTTTGTTGGTGTTCAGTCTATACCTGTAGTCGTAGAACTACTCTGGTAGTTTCTTGTTCTTTGAGTTCTGTTATTATTTGGTGTTTCTTGTACTTCGATTAGCGTATGATTTTTGTGGCAGTTATGTTATTGTTCCTTTTTTCAGACTGATTTATGTTATTATCTGTTCTGTTATTTCTTTTTTTCGTACAACTATTGTTTGCTTATCTTTGAGCCGAGGGTCTATTGGAAACAGTCTCTCTAGCTCTCAAGGTAGGGATAAGGTCTGTGTACATTCCACCATCTCCAGACCCCACTTGTGGGATTACTCTGGATATGTTGTTGTTTTGTTGGTGTTCGAGCTCATCCTGATGGCCAAGTTAGAGATTCAAATCCAGACAAGGAAAATGTTAAAGCCCTCAACTCCTACCCCGAATCATCTTCGGAGCCTCAAGCTTTCGTTGTTTGATCAGACGGCTCCTCCCTTATATGTACCAATATTGTTCCACTACTTGCCAAGTGAAGGAATTATTGAAAGATGTGATAAACTCCAAAAATCTTTGGCTGAGACTTTAACCATGTTTTATCCTCTAGCAGGAAGATATAGAAAAGATGACCTCACAATTCACTGCAATGATGAAGGTGTTGAGTATGTCGAAACCAAAGTGAACGCGGACCTTGCTGAATTTCTCCACCAAGGAACCAAGAATATTGAGCTCTTGAATGATCTTCTTCTATGGTGTGTTCCTCCAGACGCACATCTTCCATCAAGTCCATTACTTGGAGTCCAAGTGAACATATTCAATTGCGGAGGACTAGTCATAGCAATACAAATTTCACATGTCCTAACAGATGCTTTCACGTTAGCAACATTTGTCAATGAATGGGCACATATTAGCCAAACAGGGACAACAAAAGCTAATTACATCGAAAATTTCAGTCATTTGCCATCACTCTTTCCCACAAGAGTGCCATCAGGACCTCAGTTTTCACCAACTTCGGATATTGAAGGCTCTTATAAGATTGTCACGAGGAGGTTTGTGTTTGATGCTTTGACAATAGCAAAGCTCAAAAGCAATTCAAGTGCCACATTGAGGAAACCTACTCGAGCGGTTGTCGTCCTGTCGGTATTATGGAAGGTTCTTGTGGGTATTTCCTCAGCCAAACATGGACATTCAAGGGACTCTTCTTTGTGCGTCACATTTGGTTTGAGGGGAAAATCAAATATACCATCTTCAGAACATGCTTTAGGGAATTTTGTGATGTTTGGAATCGCGGATCTCGAGGCTAACCAGCCAAGAGAGGAGTTGAATAACTTTATAAACTTAGTAGGAAATACAATACGGGACACATCTGTAGGCATTGGTAAGGCAAGCGTTGATGATATTTCCTCTATGTATGTTAACACTTACACAAAAGTTGTAGACAAACTTCGTAAAGGAGACGAGATGGACATTTATTTGTGCACTAGTTGGTGCAGATTCCCTTGGTATGAAGCTGACTTTGGTTGGGGAACGCCATTTTGGGTGAGCGGTGTTAGCTATGGTGTTGAAACAATTTGTCTGATTGACACAAAAGACGGCGATGGAATAGAAGCATGGGTTAGTTTAACGGAGAATGATATGGCTGAATTCGAGAGAGACCCTGATATTTTGACATTTTGTCCTCCTCTCTGGAACTAACACTACTACTAGAACAAAGATTTTTCCACCGACATTCAGTAAAACTACGCTATGTATCTTCTTGATGATGTGATATTTCTACTGATTTCAAGTTCTTCACAACAGATTGTCATGCTTGTCCTCTCAGTTTGAGATAATAAATTCGTATGCAAATAAAATTTTAACATTTTATACATTCGTGGGCAAATAAAATTGAGGGATCAAGTTGGATCCATTTCAGGCCCTAGAGATATGACTGGTGATTCTTCTCCTGCAATTGTGTCATTTTTATGTGAAGGATCCAAGGTTCAACTTCTTAATCTAACACTTTAGCTTAGGATAGTTTGTAGGGTGAGGATTGTCCAAATCCATATAAGAAGTCCATGTTACCATTCTATATTCGATGTGGACTCTTAACACTTCCCCGCATGCCCATACCTTGTTAACTGGAGCGTGGATAATATAATTTGGGGACCCAAAATCGGTAAACATAGAATTGGAATGTGATACCATGTAAAGAATGGTCTTGAGTCTAACTCAACCCCAAAAGCTAGCTTGTATGGTGAGGATTGTCAAAGTCCATATTTCTATTTCATATCTGATGTAAAACTCTTAACAAGAACAAACAAAGTTCTGAATGAGAAATTTGCTTGTTCTTTTTGTCCGCCTTGCAATGGAGAGGAAGCCAAAATTGAAAAGAGTAAAAGCAGTAGAGAAGACTATTAGAAATTTTTTTCCCACCGACATATCAGTGGGAAACTTATGGTGAAAATATAATTTTCCTATCTCATTGCCCCGAATCAACTCACCGAAAAAACACATCGTGGGAAACAAGTTTTCATTAAAAAGTTGAAAAAGGGAGAATGAAGCTGTATCAGAAAATAGCGCGCAGTCTTTGTTACCAAGAGCAACGTAAAACAAATAAGCATCACATCTGCACAGGAGAACTTAGTAGACTCCTTATTTGATGCAAGTCATTATAGTTAAGCATTATAAGAACCATATAGAACTGAAGGCTCTCTCTCGCCTATATAAAATTATAAATCATACAATTCTTTTTGTCACAGAATCTAACTAGTAACTATTTCTTTTGGAAACTGAACTTTTTTTGTTTTTTGAAACTGAGTAACTATTATTTTTTAAAATAGCATAGGATCTAAAAGGGAAAGTCAGAAGGTCTCTCTCTCGAGTCTCGTCTATATAAAAGTATTGGATGTGACCATCTCTCTATCTCATCCCCCCCTCCCCGGCGCCTATAATTATAGTTTGAAATGAACACCACAGAAGACATCAACCCAGCCTACCTCAAACTCTGTGACAAACATCTGCTCATAAAACTCGACCTGAAAGCTTCAACACTTTTTTGTGTTTCCGAGAAACACTTCATAATGTAAAAAAGAAAAAAAAAGTAGAGGAGCAAAAAGACATAAAAGGAGGGGCAAGAAATTGAATGAGAAAAGATAAAAAGACCATCACATCAAATTCTGAAGGTGGTAGAAAACGAGATTAGAAGCCATCAGCATCCAAATGTGAGCACCGAGGTTTGAATGTGATCTACTTACGATGCATTATTTGCATGAGATTCACTCAGCTACATAAGCATTGTCTCAAAATTACCAATTTCATACATGTTCTCTATCAGGGAAGGAACAAAAAAATGCCCCCCCCAAAACTCCATGCATGTTCATCACATTTTAATAGTTCATTGGGTTTTACTATATGACTGCTACTTGAACTCCTTAATAAGACTGCAATGCTGGATCTTACCAGTCTACCCCGTTCCAGCCAATCAAATCTAGCATAAGAAACTTTATGATCAACCTTTATCCAGAACAAGAAAGAAACACTATGCTAAAGACATACATGCGTCAGGGATATGAGACTATTAAGCTCAAAAAGGAATTAAAGGACTAATTACAGATATGCACCTCACAAATCATAAAGATACAAGGTAAGAGCATGGTTTCTTTGTTACAAATTTCTCTTTGAATCTTTTATGCAGACGTACCATAAGAATCACCCACTCCAAAGTCATGTCTGATCACCCATCCTTTGCTGGTTCCAAGAACAATGACATCATTGCCAGTCGCCATGCATGTAATGGATCCACGGCCTTTTGTGGCATATCTTTCAAGAAGATCTACAGAGAAAACGTGATGTCTTCTTTCCATTCCAAAACTGAGATGACATATGCAAACGAAATAAAAGTTGAGTCAGGCCAAAGTACTCCCAATCTTCAGTTATGAAATCATATCAAAACGCAGAACTTTAGCTATAAAAAAATGAATATCAAGATGATAAATCAAAAACTTCATTGAACATGTAGTAGACCTTGTTTTGCAATTTGAAACTAAGGGGAGGGAGATACAGGCGCATGACTACTGCAAAAGGTAGAATCCACATGTTGGACTATGGTTTATTAAGTATAACTACAGTCTCTTACTTGTCCAATCATACTTTAGTAGTCTTCATTCATTTGCTTTATGTCAAAAGGTTCAAGTATGCTTAGAACAAAAGCATCATTCAGAAGACCACTACAACCAAAGAGAAAGAAAAAATACACTGCCCCATCCCAAAAATAATGGCTGAGTCCGGAGCATGACACCAATAATCTAACTTGATGTGTGAGTTGGGACATCGATTCATTGATATTTTTTATCTTTTTTTTGCGTATTTAGAACTACATAAAAAGTATTATAAACCGTGATCTTTACAATTACGAATATATCAAACAATATAGGACATTATCATGAACAATAAGCATGTTTAGCTATGGAAATTCTCACATTTTTTAATTGCAGCAAAATGTAAGTCCATAAACTAATTCAACTGATCAAAATGAATTAGTTTATCGACATATATTTTGACTTGACCAGTTCTGTGGAGGTAAATTTTAATTTCCCAATCATTGAAGCAAAACATTTCATCCAAGAAAAAAGAAGACAGGAGATGGAGGGGGTGGCCGGTGCGGTGATCGTCGGATGCGGCTAAAATTATTCCTTTATTTTGGTCCTTCAAATATAATTTTAAGCCTATTTAATCCCTTAATTTTAATTGGAACACTTTTGATTTCTTTAATAGAACCCCGTTAAAAAGTAACGGTGCTAATTCATATGACACTCACATGAGCCCAGGAGTGTTATGATGAACCGTGAAACCGAATGAAAATATGAAATAAAAAAAAAATGACTTAAGGTTTGGTTCAGCCTGGATTGGTGATAAATTTTAAAAACCCGACAATATTTAGTTTGATTTGGTATCGAACAAAAAAAACTAAAACCAAACCGGCAAATATACATACTTATAAATTTTATATATATAATTATATTTTTATTAAATATAGATATTTGTTAGATGTAGCTATCTGTTAGCCCTAATTTATTCCCTGATTATTTCTTAATGAGTTTTTATAATAACTTGTTAATTATGCAGGTACCAAAAGTGAAAAAAGGTCACCCTTCAAGGATCGATGATCACATGAAATCAGAAAAACCTAGGTATCCAATTTTCAAGGGTTCAAACCAAATCAGGACATCGATCGAAGTCACGTCAAAGAAGGAAGAATATAACTGAAGATCAAAATCTTAATGAAGACACAAGTCAAGAACCAAATAAAGAAAATAAGATATCCAGGAAGATATAAAACAAATCAGAGGATCACATCAAAATCTCTGATTGAATACTAAATCTCTTGGGTTACCTCAGAGCGAACCAATCAGAATCAATCAAAGGAAATATTGATTCCCCTCCCTTCCTCAAGACCTAAAGCAATCAACTATAAGAATCAGATCTCATACAACGAAGAAGACTACGACTTTGCTTGAGCAACAACTTTTATTCCTCTTTTATCTTACAAAAAAAGCAATATACTGATTATACTAATGTTAGAAAAAGAAAAAGAGTGAGTAGAAAGTTGTACATGTTGAGGTTGTCAATTAGAAATTCTAGACACTGTCAGCAAGACGAACTAGGTTCAAGGATAGAATCACTATTGTAATCGATCAACTTCAAGCTTATAAGAAAGCCCTTGTAACCCAAGGGGGCTGGAATATGCACCACATCGGTGATCCGAACTAGTATAAAAATATATGTGTTAATTACTTTTTTGCCTTTACATTACATCTCATATTATCACTCACTAACCTTTTGTGTCCGCAAGAGAGTTGACTAACGGAACTAATAGTCGACTAATCACTTAGAAAATGATTTAAAAGTTTGCTTTATTGTGCTGTTAGCGAAGAAGAATACGGGAAAATATCAACCAGTGAAACTACAAAAGGATGTGTGGGACAAACTGAAAGTCACATACGAAGGAATGTTCAAAGTCAAGGAAACTAAAATTGATGCTCTTACACATGAATATGAACTATTTATGATGGCAGAAGATGAAAACATAGAATCGATGTTTACTCGATTCAGCAAGATAGTGAGCGAACTCAAATTGCTAGGCATGGTCTACACAAATGGTTAGCATGTCAAGAAACTCATCTGGAGTCTACCTAAGGCATGAGAAACAAAAGCTATTGTGTTGGAAAGTCAAGATCTGGACAATCTTACATACATTGAACTTCGAGGAAGTTTAATGGCATTCAAAAAGACTTATCTAAACAAATGTCAAAAGAAAGGAAAGAAAAAGTCAGTTGCTTTCAAATCAACTACTCATAACAGTGAGGGTGATTATGAAGAAAGCAATGAGGCATTAGCCATGATTAACCGAGGAGTCAAGAGCATATTGAGAAATAAAAGACAGAAACCTCGAAAAGGTTACAAAATAACAATGATCAAAAGAATAATGATAAATGCTATCAATGTGGCAAATCAATTTCCCTGAATTAAAAAGAAGGAACTACCAAAAGCCAAATACTTTCAGATCATATGGAGCATGGAGTGGCGAGGACGAGTCAGACTTTGAACCAGCAGATATGGCAAATATGTGTTTTCTGGCCATGGGAGAAACCGGTGATGCACATTTTTCAAATTGTAGTAAATGTAATTATCTTCAAGCATCTCTTGATTTGGTCACTGATGACCTTCAGAAGATGATTAAGAATATAATAAACTTGTAAGAGAAAAGAAAGATAGGCAAATTCTTCTTGAAGCAAGTCAGATTGAATTCGACTTACTACAGGAGGAATTAAATTAAGTTAAGATGCTTTTAAATGGTCTAAAAAGTCTTCCAATCATAGTTTAGTTAGATCAACTCAATCTAACTTGAACAAAGGAAAATTTGTTAGAAGTTAGTCGACTTCCAACAGAACTTCAAATGAATTTTTCTCTACAAATACTAATTTCGCTTCAAATGTCTTTTACTATTACTCATGCGATAAACCTGGTCATAAGGCTTATATTTGTAAGGATAAAAAGAATAACTCAGGTAAATAGATTTTGAGACCTAAAACATAACCAGGTTAACTGAAAATAACCATCTAGGACCTAAGAACACTTGGGTACCTAAAAGAAACTGATTTATCTGTGTTTGCAGGAACAACCCAAGAAATCTTTCAAAAAGAATATGTGGGTACTTGATAGTGGGTGTTCCATACACATGATAGAAAAAAGAACAACTCCAAAAGTGTAAAGTAGATAGATAGCAGACATATCAGGTTTGGTGATAATGCAAAATGAGATGTCGGAACTATTACCTTAAGTCCAACATGTAATCTAGTAGAAGTATATCTAGTGAATGGCCTCAAATACAATCTACTAAGCATCAGTCAGTTGTGCGATGTAGGATTCAAAGTGTCCTTTGATAATATAAAGTGCAAGCTTAAACACAAAATAAGGAACCTGCTCATCTTTGGAGAAATAGTGGATAACATCTACATACTCAGTAATATTGACCTTCCAACCCTTACTTGTCTTGCATCCATATCTAGTGATTCCTGGCTATGGCATAAAAAGTTAGGTCATGCTAGCATGCATATTCTTGAAAAACTTTCTAAACTAAATCTTGTGCTAGGATTGCCTAAATTGAATTTTTCAAAAGATCATATATGTGATGCATGTCAAATAGGAAAACAAACTCGCTCTTATTTCAAATCTAAGGATATAGTTTGTACATCCAAACCCCTTCAATTGTTGCACATAGATTTATTTGATCCTACTAAAACTGCTATCATAGGTGTTAAGAAATATGATTTTGTCATTGTTGATGATTATTCATGTTTTAATTGGGTCATATTTTTAACGCACAAGAGTGAAGCTTTCACTCAATTTGAGGTCTTTTGTAGAAAAGTTCATAGAGAAAAGAGATACTTCATCTCAACTATTCATAGTGATCATGAAAAAGAGTTTGAAAATAAATTATTTGATGAATATTGCGCTGAACAAGGCAACACTCAAACCTTCTCCTCACCTCGACATCTACAACAAAATGATGTTGCAGAAAGAAAAAATAGATATATTTAGAATACTGCTCGTACAATGCTTTTAGAACAATGTATGCCAGACAAATTTTGGGCTGAAGCTGTAAGTACTGCCTATCATATATTAAATCGATGTTTAATTAGACATATCCTGAAAAAGACCTCATACGAGCTTTGAAAAGGTAAACGTCTAAATATTGAGTACTTTCAGCCATTCAGGTGTAAATGTTTTGTTCACAACAATGGTACGAAAAATCTGAGTAAATTTGATCCTCGTAGTGATGAAGGTATTTTTGTTGGACATATTCATATTAGTAGATCTTATAGTGTATAATAAAAGAACTATGACTATTGAAGAATCAGTGCATGCTATTTTTATTGATACTAACCTAAGTGTCAAAGACACAAGTTCTCAAAGTGTTGATGCAAGAGAAGAAGTCATCTTGACCCATTCAGCTAACATCAACCAGACAAACATATCCTCCAGTCAAAACAACGACAAGTCGACTACTGAACCATGTGAAACACAATCCTCACCCACTTAGCCTGTGAAGTCAAAATTAGATCAACATAAATAAAAGACCTTAAAAAACCAACAAACAAACATAAAATACTTTAGAAAACCAACAAACAAACATTCCTAGGGAATGAAAAAGTGAAGTCAGTTTCCCAAATGACTTCATTCTTGAAAATTCAAATTTCATAAACCAGAGCATCTCTCAAACAACAATCTTCATTTGCTTTGATATCTCATCCTGAGCCAAAGAATGTTGATGAAACCTTAGATGATGAATCATGGATAAATTGGTGGCGATGCTGGCTCGCCGCCGATCTCACCGGCCCCGATCCGGCTCGGCCGGCCCCGCCCCGAATTTCTACTAAATAAATAAAAAATTAGCGGATCCGGGGCTCGAACCGGGACGGAACATGGTATGGTCCCATCCGACCCGGTCCCGTTTGGACCCGACCCGTCCAGGTCCCGCCCCAGTCCCGCCCAAAAATAGTCACTTGCTAAAAATAGTCGTTGCAATAACGACCATTTTACATTTTGGTCGTTAGACAACGGCCAGGCCTCCCCCACTCCCCCAACCCCCCTACCCCCTTTATATTTATTTTTAATCCCTAAATTATTATATTTACATTTCAACCCAATTTCCCAACTATAAATACCTCATTTTTTCTTCTTGTCTTTATTTAATTATTTAGTTTATAAATATATATGAGTATAATACTATAATATGAGTATATGACTATATGTTACTTTGTTAGTATTTTTAATTTAGTGAAAAAAAATTTAAAAAAATGTCCCGCCCGTCCCGACCCGTTCCGACCAACTGCCCACCGGGACCGGTACCGGAACGGGACACGGAATCGTCCCGCTCGACTCCGTCCCGACCCCGCCTATCCCGATCCTAGTGAGCCCGGCCCGGCCCACTGACCAGCCCTAATAAATTCTACGCAAAAGAACTTAAATAATTTGAGAAAAATCAAGTATGAAATCTTGTCCCAAGACCTAAAAATGCTTCCATAATAGGAACCAAAAGGGTTTTCAGAAACAAGTTAAATGAGTCTGGCCAAGTAATCAGGTATAAAGTTATGTTAGTCGTTCTAGGATACTCACTGTTATACAATTCGTTTTTTTATATGGGTTAGCGCATAAAGAGCTACTAAGAATTTGGATGGTGTTCTAAATGAAAAATGTATCTTTAGAGTCATCACCTAATTTATAGGTAAATTAGGAAAACCAGTGAAGGGATTTATTCAAATTCCTTTGAAAAACTCTATCTAAACCAGAGTCAAGGTAAGAGTTCTGATGATTCCCGGGAAAGGTATTAGCACTCCGATATTAAGGATCCGTATAATACGATTGACCTACGGATTCTATATCATGCTTTCAAAATAATTTAAATTGCCTAAGGTTTAAAATCCGCAAAGTAACTTGTCATTTCATTTCAAAACAAAGAGTTAAAACTTCAGTCAAAAATAGTATGCACGAGATGTTTAGTCAATTTAGTTTCGGACTAAGAACACTCAAATGTGAATTTGAGTAGAGCTCCACATTTAGTCAACTATATTGACTATTTTCTACACTTGCATCTTTTGTTTAAAAACCTTTCCAAGTTTCAGAAATGGTATATTTCCACTTTAAAGATGACAAGTTTGTTTTTTTGTCAAAAGAGAAGAAAATAGTTTTCTTTTATTCTTTAGCATTCCATATTCCAATAGTCACCATAATCTATCTTTTCACAACCTTCAACTTAACTCTAGTCTAAAACAAGTTTTTATTTGTCCAAAATCACTAATTCTATTTAAGCTTAGCCTGAATTCTAAACAAAGCTATTCATTTTTTAGTCCTATTTTCTCAGCAGTCCCTTTATCATGTAAATATCACTCATGCCCAATTTTGGGTCCTTCACATATCAGCCCATTTTGATTCCTCAAATTAAAATCCAAGTCTAATTATTAAAGTCCAAAATCAGTTTATCCATAGGGAATTCTTGCAAATGTTAGCTTCCCTTCTACATTTTATCTTAGGCGAAAAATATAATTGATTGGGTCTCAGCCTAATCGGCTAAGGATGACTGGCAACCTGATTCGCTGGGACAAAAGTGATGGCCCAGTGGAGACCCATCTCGTGGCAATGCAGCATAGAACACACAAAGAAAAAAACAAATCAATAAACTAATTTATGCAAAGAAAACAAGCAAACAATTCGCCATAATTTATGTTTTAAGTTCAGAGCAATTGGGCAAACAGTGGGCCAAGCTCAAAACAAACAGCAACATAGAAAGAATAGAAGAAGATAGCAGTGGGTCAAGCCCAACAGTCAATTATGAACAAATGAAGATAGAAAAAGGCATCAGAAATGGGCCAAGCCCAAAGGATTAAATGTGTTTATGCATGGATGATATACAGATACATTTTCTCACTTCATCGTTCTATAATCAGGCCTAAGTAAACTTTTAAAAAACAATTATACTAAACCTTGATAAGTCCTTTAAAAATTATGACCAAGAAAAATAATTTCCATAAGAAAGAAATGACTTTGCAAATGTGCATGCAGTTGTATGTGACAAGACATTGTTACCATCAAAGGATGTGGTGCAGTAGATGAAATTGCTCTTCCCTCAATTAGAGGTCTCGGGTTCGAGCTCTGACTATAGAACGAAGAAAAAAAATACAAAACATTGTTGGTTAATTGATGAGACCAGAGTGAGCATTTCATGTGTGGAAAGGAAGAAGCAATCCAAGACCAAAGAATAGAGGGGTCAAAGGTTTCATTTGAAGGGAATTGAATTCACATGGAACATCTTTTCTTCTCATCATCTTGGATTCAAATTTCACTGATTTGATTAATTTAGATTTGTACGAGGTAGATTTACTCAAAGGTAAAACATTGAGTATCAAAAATTTATTTATTATTAGAACTCGAACTTGAAATCTCTAATTGAAGATTAATCATTCATCACAACCCTTAGTGATCACTTGGAACGTCAACTTAATTTATTCGGCTTTAAAATCATCAGGTGACCAAAAAAAATTGGCTTAAAATGTTTCCTACGAAAAAGTTCTAAATTATCAGAACTCTATCTGAAACCTCTAGCTAGCTAGTTAATTATGGAGGCTGAGGTGGAGATAGAGCTTCCCTTACGGGTTCAATAGAATTAGTAACTTTGGCTCAAACTCTGTATTTGTGTTTAAAAATCTATATAGTATGTATGATAATTTATCAAAAATCTAGTAAATTATATTTCCTAGAATCTAGAACTCTTACGAATCCTAGCTTCGCCTCTGAAGGAAGGAATCCCAACCATCTACCACAACCCTAGGTGATCACTTGAAACTATCAACTAATTAATATATATTCGATAGTAAAATCATCAGGTGAACAAAAAGTTTGACTTATATTTGTGCATTAGGAATATATTAGAGAGAAGAAAGGAAAAATATAGTAGTAGCATCCTGCCCTTATAATTTATGGCGGGAGCAAGGCCTGTCAACTTCATTTGCTTTATCAAAACCATTAGAAAAATAGAGAAAATTATCTGACTCATATCTTTTCAAGATTTGGTTCATACTATAATACATTTTGGTTTTCCTTCCACTAAAATTATAAGTTGCATCAATTATTTGGGTAAAAATTCTCACTATTCCCATAACATTAACTTAGTGAAAATCCTCTAGGAGTTAATTAGAGAGGTCACTTCAATCATATGAACATGTTGCATTAATCATGTCCAAAGAGTCTCCCATATAGATCCAAAATTACTCTCATCTAGGTAGCTCATGTTGCTTTGTGAGGTGCCATATTGTGGGATAATATTAGTGAAACTGTCCAAGGATTGTTGTGGTGATGTTTGTGGAGATTGTGTCATGTCCATGCAAATAAGGGCCATAAGGTTAGCTTGTTCGAATTGCATGTTGACAATTTCGGCTTTTGCCTTAGCCAATTGTACTTTGAGCTCATTCATTTGCTTTTGTAGTTGACATATTGCTCCTGCGCAACCATAGACAGGATCCCTCAATCTAGCATTTGCCTCGTACACCATACTGCTAACCATATCTGCTCTTTGAAATTCTGGTAATTCCTATTAATCAAATAATGTAATAGTCAAAATCATTCTATTTGTCAAACCTAACAGGTGGAATTTAAGTGCGTAAGAGAGAAAAGATGGTTTTGATTATTTTGACACATACAGCAAGCCATGAGTAGTTGGTACCAATAAACCATAATATGTTTAATTTCTTCAAAACTAAGGGAAGTCAATGGACAAAGAAAAAATAAAGTTGATACTGCAGCCACATGGAAGAGAATAGTAATGGGGATGAAAACAAGGAAAATACGTTATGCCTACATTACTAAGGACAATTAATATTGGTATTGAAATATTAATTTCTTATGACTGTTTGAACAATTATTAGCCTAGGACTTTGACTTTTCAAAATGCATCTAGAACTAGAAGTAGAATCTACCTTAAGATCTTAAATTCTACCACCAAATAGGTTTTCGACGCATTAAACTCGACCATACTAATTAGTACATATCTTCCTATATTTTCCTACTAAAAACAAAAGAGGATGTCATAATATAATAAAATAAAAGCAAACCAAAGGCATAGGCTAATAACTTGCTTTAGTTTATAAATCAAGTTTTTTTCTCAAGCTCCTAAGAAAATCTAGTGTACGTTGATATTTCTCGTAAAATATAGCTAATGAATTTTACCTATATACGCTAACACAATGTAAAAAGCTAGGGTGAAGATTTTTCAAGTCAATATAAGGAGTCCATGTTCGCCCAACATCGGTGAACAAATAATTAGAATGAGCCTGGGCTCTGATATCATGTAAATAATGAATCTTTGACCTAACTCAACTTCAAAAGCTAGCTTGTAGGGTGAGGATTGTCCAAGTCTATATAAGGAGTTCATGTTTCCATTTCATATCTTATGTGAGATTCTTAACATTTTTAATTGAAAAATAAGATAAAATTCGAACGACTGTTAAATCACGTTTACCATAAAAAAGGGCAGGACAATTCGGTGCACTAAACTCTGCGCGGGGTTTGGGGAAGGACCGGACCACAAGGATCTATTGTGCGCGGGGTACGTTTACCACAAAAGTGAACTAAAATCAGTTACGAACTTCGTCACAGATTTATCACTAAATAGCTCGTATCTAACCGACTAGAACTAGCGACCGATATTGTTGTTCAACCTAATATGCAGAATAAAGAGTCAAAACGTGAGTCTGCTGGAAGTATATATACCTGCAAAAACTTGGTAATATTGCTGGCACCGAAGACACGATGAGCAGTAGTGAACTTGATGGGATCATTGGGAGGGAAATATGGAGCCAACACACATTTCTCGGCACACCTCCGCCGCAAGATTTTGCAAGCCGCACAAGGAATTACGACCAGCACTTGCGGAGGAGGTGGTGGAGAGTTAGGAGGAGAAGACGATGACGGCGATAGTGGTGAAGAAGTTATGGTGGTGGCAGTAATGTCACTGGACTCCATTTTTGTTTAGCTCTTTGGAGAAATGTTTTTTCATGTGCAAAAGATGTGAGAGAAGAGAATATTTGGGATGGTGAGTCTAACTTGGAGTGAACAAAGGGCATATTTATAAGTCCAACTTCTTGAAGAAATTAAATTATATACATTGAAAATATAAAGATTTTTTACACAATTAATAGTGTAGTTTAACTTACTGTTATAACGAGTTAGTTATCATTTGTATTAAGGTTTATCAATTAATATTAATGACTATTCCAAGGATTTATTTATAATTGTCTTACAAGTGACTTGTAGATATTTATCATGATAAGTGGAGTTTAATTTTATGTTCGGATAGTGTAAGAAATACTTACACAATCATGTCACTTAACTAATAGAAACTTGCAGGTAATTTAATTTAGTATTATTGATTGGTAACCTAGAATTAATAAACGATAAATAACATTTGTAACGTGTTAATTAAATTACACTAATGATGTAAAAATATTTATACAATCAGGTCAATTAAAAGTAACTCTATCTAGAGTATATACAACTGAGGTTAACTAAAATGTTTTTGTTCTGTCAACATAGCTGGTAAATAGGAGAATGCTGATATAGATATCATTTACATTATCGTATAATTTGTTGCAGAAGCACTAAAAGTAAATAATTAAGACAAAACCTCTTGTAACTTCCAAAAGATAAGATGATTAACATAGCAAAAATAGTGCAAAATGGGATAGCACGTACTCTTTGAACCTAAGTTCATCTCATGTACATTTGTAATAAGTGATATTAATATAGCCTGAAAAAAATAAGTTAAATAATATACATCATCAATATAAATAATATTTATATATCATCAATGTAAATAATTTTTACGCCATTAAATCATTTTTATATGTTGTAACAGGTAACATATCTTAATTTCGAGATTTCAAATCCATATTTCAAAGAGGCTTACGTGTAGATATTCTTTGAATTACTTGATAGCGCACAAATTCTTTGTGTATACAATTTGAATTCCTATACATACAAACAAGTTGCAATACAATAAAGGGTGATGTGTGATGAGATAGACAAAGATATTTCATGAGATGAACTATTCCACCTTCTATAAGAGATAGCTAATTCCAACATTTTAGCACAAATGGTAGGATAAAATAATCTTGGAATTAATTAATACTCATAACCCAACACATGATAAAATAATCCCATATTTATCTTGAAATTATTATCCTTATCCCACCAACAAAACGATCCTTAATTGTATAAAAAATCCACACCCACTCAGTGAAAATAAGTATGCATATGTATACATGTGTGTATACCTATGCATATATGAAAAAATGCAATCATATATATAAAAGATTCTTTTAAATATTTCCACAAATTTGACAAATGTCGTTCTGTAGTCCGGAATTTCAATAAACAGCAGACATATTTGGTTTTATTTCTCATTCAGAGACTAAAAATACTCTATGCTTAATAAATTATTAGTCACACTGGAAAAGTCAAGGGTGACAAAATAACAGTGAGACTAAACTTACAAAATACGTACCTCACTTGTTCGGTCTATACCCACCCCTCTAATATATTCTACATTGAACATTTTCCTTTTTAATTAGGTTTTGATGTGACTGAGTAAATTACACTTAAGTCATGAATTGAAAATTTATGCAATCACGTCCTTTAAAACGTAATTATCAATTATAAAAAAAGGCAATAGAGAGTCGATGGAAAAGGGCGGCTGCTTATAATGTATTTCATTTGTACATTTGTATGCAATTTACACAAGAGAATTTTAATATAATACTAATAAGGGAGGAGTCTTAGACCTCGTTTATTTTAACTAAGATTAAGACGGTTTGTTTTTTCAAAATCTGAACGTGCATAATTTGTTTATTTGTAAACATAATAAATTTATACTTCAAATAAAGAAAATTAAATATTAGAAAAAAAATATAAAATGTAATAATATAAAATCATTATTTGACAATAAAAATGAAAACATTTATATAAGCTAGTGATGGTTGGTGGCAGTGACTAGTAATGGTGTAGGTGATAGTTGTGATGGTGTGAGTGGTCGGTATTGTAGTGAATGGTGCGATGGTGGTTGTTAATAATGGTGGTGGTTGTGATGGTGGAATTGGTTGAAGTTAGTAGTTGGCAACGTTGGTGGTAATGGTTGGAGAATGTGTGGTGATTGATGATGTGTTGGTGATAGTTGGCGCCGGTGCTAGTTGTGATGATGGAGGTGGTTTGTTGTAGGGATTGACCGCAATGGTGGTAGTGGGATGATAGTGGTGGTGAATGTGGAGGCGACGTGATGGTAGTGGTGGTGGCAAGGGATATATAATGATAGATGTGGTAGGTGTGATAATGACTGATAGTAGTGGTTGATAAAAGTGGTGATTGGTTATGATTGCAGAGAGGGTTGTTGGTGGTGGTTGACGATGGTAATAGTGGTGGTGGTGGTTGTGATGGTTGAGGTGGTTAGTGATTGTGGATAGAGTGGTGACAAAAATTATTCACACAAAACTATGCCTTAGTGATACTAACACTTTATTCAATATCTTCCTGATTAAGCACTACTACAGAAAAGCGATTGCATAGCGTTTTTAAGCGCTATCTAAGTTACCGCTATGATAGTTTAGATAGCGCTTAAAAAAGCGCTATGCAAGCTTACTACTACCATAGCGCTTTTCTTAGATAGCGCAAAAAAAAAAATGTTATTCAAGTTATACTTCTATTTTGAAGATACTAGCTTGCATAGCGCTTAAAAAAGTGCTATCCAAGTGTTTTATCTATTTTTTTTTTTACTTTTTATTTATTGTTTTGGTACCTTTTTTCCCCCTGTTTTTCCACCTAATAAATAAAATATCAAAAAGATAACAAAAAAATACCCATTCAAAATATAATATAATATAATCATTCGCATAAAACATAATAATATATTTAAAATAGTATCTCAATCATTAGTAGCTTACAATCATTAGCTAATAACAATACGACATAGTCAACAATTACATCAAAATACTAACTAATAGCTTCAACCTTCCATTTTTTCTTTGAGGAATCGATTGTACAAGTAGCCTGCCCAATTAATTCGAAAATTCTTCATTTTGCTTGTAGGATAAACTTTGAGTGGTGAACTAAGAACAAACTGCAAAACATAGATGTTACAAAAACATAGTTAGTATAGAAATGTCCAACAAATTAACATACTTACACAAATAACATCATACAAATATGGTTGGGTATGAACAATGACCCAGATCATTTACTTTTTAAGAAATACCTACTATATGATATGTGCATGATTTTATTGATCTAGGAGTAAACCCGTTGATAAACCAAAATATTGTCATACTGTAAAGTATAAAATGAAGATCGATATACTTACATAAAGAGGAATACTTGTATCACCCGAACTTAAAATATCCTCAATGAAACAACAATTATAAAGTGTAGTATCTGAAATAGCGACAAGAATTAATAAGCAAACCGAGGGACAACCTTTTCGGAAGGGTCATGTAGTATCATGTTCAAATCAGTAGTATACCGAAACCGAAGGGACGCAGACTCAATTTCAATTTCATTGGCATTAAGTGTAGCCTCACATTCGAATCAGTGAATATCAGAGATATTATAGCTGTCTAGAAAAGTTTTAAACAGCAGTTTTCGGCCAAGAAAACCAGCAGCATTTTTCAGCCAAGAAACCAACAGCAACTATGCTAAAAGATACGGTAGTGACAAACATTAAACAAGTCCAGTAATACAACGATACTTTGACCAGAAGGTTACAATTGTTTTAGCTCAAAATATAGCATCAGATTCAACTCCACGTGCATCAAACTAATCGGGTGTAACATCTATTTTTTAATGAGCGAATTTATCAAGGGATATCTGAAGGCAGAAATCAGATTTTAGAATCTCATAAATCAACAACTGCCCAGCAGCTTAACTGCAGCAAACTTACAGCTGCTTAGCAGCTAACAACTATCGGAACCTTAGGGAATCATCTACTCCTCAACAACTATCAATATCAACAAATCAGCAACTGGCAATTGTTCAGTAACTCATGGCAACAAGCTCCTCATTTATATCTTTACAAGTTGTCACAGACTCGCACTATATTTCACGGTAAGTAGGATATATCTTCAGAGCAGGAAGAGCAAATAGATAGATGATCCAACAGATGTGAGCCAAACAAAGATTATATAATGAGCAAATAAGCATATTAGTAAATAAGGCCATTTGGCCAAGACACACACAGTTAGGCACATTTATTGAAACTCCTCCATAGGCATAAAAATTGGTACTCTTCCATGTTTAGACATGACGAATATATACCGACAAATCAAACGATGCAACCAGTTTCGAGTAATACTTTTGACACACAGCATCACATATCCTTGGCGACTTAGATAATTAGAGGAGTGGAATAAATGTTTCAGTAATTCTCTTCACACCATAATAGTTTGTTTCAAGACACTCTTTTGCCTTCTTATATGTCTGAGTCAGTATGTCATTTCAATTTACTTGAGATCCTCCTGTCTAAAGCAGAGATAATGATAAATTAAAGAGTGCAAAAGATGAAGTCAAAAGTAAAGGGATTTCATAATTACATATCAAAAGTTGAATTTTTCATAAAGATAGTTTATTTGCATATATAATTTCCACAATGATAAAACAGGTCTTGTTCTGGTTTTTTGACTTCAACAGAAATTGTTGTGGTTGTTAACTATATCCAAATCAAGTAGAACATATAAATTTCAATCAAACATGTTGTAGAAAGAAAGGTCTAGTAGTTAATGTGAGGGTCGCCTAATTATGATAAATCATTGGGGTTATGACTTCTCTTTGACGTGTTGCAGAACATACATTATGATACGAGTTTTAAGTTCTATGCATCACGATAAGTATAAGTACAAGTAAGTTACATTATAACGAAATTACAAGTAAATTCTCTATAATAAACATCAATTGGTAACTTACACAATCGAGTCACTAAGTTACAACATAATTATAAGTAAATCTCTATAATAAGCATCAATTGGTAACTTACACAATCAAGTCACTAAGTTGTAAGGCAATTACTGGTAAATTTCTATAATAAACAACAAGTGTAACCTCGTGAAAATGGAAACTAACTTGCTATCATTGGTTGTATAGCTTGATAGTTGTCACTTGTCATATAGTGGCCACCAACTAGGATTCGACACAAACATTTGTAGGAATCCAGTTTCAAGATAATTATAGAAGTTCAGAAAGCTACCTGGAAATGGTTGAGCACATGAGGTTAGAATTGACATTCGACAAGATTGGAAAACTAACCGTGTACAATCTATAAGCATTCATTTCCTGCCGGACGAATTGCACTAAGAAATCCATGTTGCTTGCGTCAAAAGATCACATAGTAATAAACGACACACTCATTAACGATAACAATGAACAACAAAAACAAAACAAAAGAATTGACTATTTTTTCAGGAGGAGGCTGCCCAGTCACCGCAGCGGCCATTGCGCCAGCAACAGTGGTGTATTTGGTCGACTCGTCGACTGGGGATGAATTGAAGGTGGAGAGTGGGTGCAAAATATCGCGAGATGTTGGTGAGTCTAGTGGTACCACCCTCGACCGTCGACTGAAGCCCAGGTGGCCGGAAAATCAGTCGTCGGCGGCGCTAGGGTTTATGTAGGTTTTGATCTGGGAGATTTGACTGTAGAGGTTGAATCGAGCAGTGAGGTTGGTGTAGAAATTACGGGGAGGTGATGTCGAAGCTATTGGTACCACCTCCGGACCTTGAGGTTGCCTGAGTCCACTGGAATTCGCGAAGAACAGATCGGAGAACTGTGTGTTTTTCGATCTAAAATTCCCGATGGTGTAGGTTGAATCGACGTGAGTGGTTGGGATGGATATGACGGGCTTAAAGAGATGAAACTAATGGTATAAGTCTCGTCTCCAACGAAGTCCTGTGGTGGCTGGAATCGACAATTCGCCGCCGGAATCACTGTTCACCGACGGAAATCGCCACTCTCAACCAGTGCAAAATAGCGTACTACGTACTATAGAAATTATGCCAATTAATTATTTTGTAATTCTTTACTTCAATAGCGCTTCCACAAGCGCAACTAAGTGGGAATATTTATATTATTATATTAATAAATTACTTAGGTAACGCAAACTATAATAGCGCTTTAAATAAGAGTTATGCAGGGAGTAACTTGCATAGCGCTTCGATTAAAATTTACGAAAAGCGCTATGCAAATATTTTTTGTTAGATTTTTTATTTATTTGAAAAACGCTATGCAAGCTGTTACTTAGATAGAGCTTTGTAAAAGCGCTATCTAAATTGCGTTACGCAAGCTGAAATCTGTAGTAGTGAAGACTTATTCGGATCAAATATGTGTTTAAATCTTAATATAAATAATGAACATAATAACATTTAGATCTCCATTAAGTGCAAACAAATGAGTCCATACTGTAAACGAACCACTCAGATCCTTATTGATAGAATAGGCTCATGACACATCCTTATATTCCTACCTACAATTTTGAAAGACTAGCACGGTATACAGTCAAAACCGTGTATATTTTGTATATTCCTTACCATAATCATTAGAGTTCTTGTACATGTATAATTATGATAGTAGTCTTGTATTAGTAAAAGGTAATAGTCTTATATTAGGAAAAGATAGATTTCATTTTCATGATTAGAAATTGTAAATCATGTATTTATACCTTCTCATTAATAAAAATAATCAGGTGATTATTCTCTTTCATGGTATCAGCAGTCTAGGTCAATATTTCCTTCTCCAAAACCTAGCTTCTGCCGCCCTAAATCAGCAACCTCTCGGCCACCGCCGGCCGACGACCCCCTCTTATCCCTTCAATTTTTTTCAAATCCCTAATTCTCCTCTTGTTCTTTCATCATTTCTACCACAAAAAATACTTTTCATCCTGCCTTTGTAGTCTCTAATATCAAAAACAACATTCATGTTGTTCTTGAGATACAAACTGTCCAATACACGATGTGGGCATAACTGTTTAAAAGTTACGCCCAGTCTAATAGAGTTATCCATCACATCATCCCATCGACGACAGGTAAGGAGAAGAAGCCTTCCATGGATGATGATATTGAGATGTGGGAAACTCTTGATACTACGATCCTTCAATGGATCTATTCCACCATCTCTACAGATCTCTTACAGACAATTATCGAACTCGACGCTACAATAATGGAAGCTTGGAATAGATTGCGTGATATATTCCAAAACAACAAAAATTCTTGTGTCGTGATCCTTGAGCAAGAATTCTCCCACATTAATATGGAAACAAGGATCAAAACCATGGGAAAAATCACGGCGGCGGACATGGCGGTGGTAAGTGCGGCAATATAGTGGGAGGCAGCGGGTGTCGACCGAGAGGATGGCGCGGCGATGAGGATCTACTAAACCCACGGTCGCAGTGCCGTCAGGCAGCGCTGGCCCAGGCTATGTCGTGGGCCAACGAACAGTGGCCCATGCCCCTTCCCATTTCCTTCAACCAATTGGGCCAAGCCCAATGCTGGCTAGCAGAGTCATAAAATAACTAGACCAGAAATGCCTCGCAATAGGCTAGCTCGCTGGGCCTACCAACAAGCCTTCACATTACCGCCCAAAGAACAATGCCCCAACACCCACATATATCGAGGCAGTGATGCATATACTTGGATTAAATCCCTCGGATTCAAATTGGTACATAGACACAGGTGCTACTTCTCACATGACATTCACACCAGGTAATCTCCCGTCTTATTTCAATTTGAGCAAAAATTGTGGCATAATTATTGGTAATGGTCATTCAATTCCAATTAGTGGTTATGGTCAGACAAATATGTCTCCCCCGAACCCACCTCTCGCCTTGCAAAATTTCCTTCATGTTCCTTAATTAAAAATTTGATGTCTGTTAGAAAATTTACAATTGATAATTGAGTTTCTGTTGACTTTGATCCTTTTGGATTTTCAGTGAAGGATTTTTCGATGGAGATACCTCTAATGAGATGTGATAGTCGAGGCGAGATTTATCCCATCATCACTTCCACCATCACACCACCATTAATCAAGCCACACCGTCAACGTTTGTTGCCTTAGCACCTTCTTCATGGCATCCACGTTTGGGTCATCCGGGGGCGTCTATTACTTTCTCTCTTAAAAATAATAATTTTGAATGTAATAGTACGCATAGTACTAAGGTTTATCCGTCTCCTCTTTCTTTTTCACAGCTGCCCATGAGTGAAACAAAAGCAGTCAGCGGATCATTCTTATTCATATATGAAGCTTGGCACCTTCTCTTATAGCCAATCCCTCTCTTCAAATCCAATTCTTGTGCTTTGTGGATATCTCCCGTTTTGAGCTCTTTGGGCCATCGTTACTATGTGTTATTTTTGGATGATTATTCTAATTTGTTGTGAACTTTTCCATTGTCTAAAAAGTCTCAAGTTTATTCCACTTTTCTATCATTTAGAGCATTCATCCATACCCAATTTGAACGAAAAATTAAAAACCTTCAATGTTATAATGAAAGGAAATTTGATAATGGGCCATTTCGGGATTTCTATAATAATAATGGTGTATATTTTTGGTTTTTTTATCCTCATACGTCCTCACAAATGGGAAAGCCAAAAGAAAAATCTGTACCATTAATAATATTGTTCGGACTTTACTAGTATATGCTTCATTACCACCTTCTTTTTTGCATCATGCATTACAAATGGCTACTTACCTCCTTAACATACTCCCGAGTAAAAGACTAGCATACCAATTTCTACTCCAAACTCTTTATCGTAAGGATCCTTCGTATTCTCATCTTAGGGTATGAATGTTTATGTTATCCTCTCTTCCTATCCACTACTATTAACAAACTTCTAGAATTTTCTACTGCTTGTGTGTTTTTGGATTAGCCGTCTAATCATTGTGGTTACAAATATTTTGATTTATCCTCTAATAAAATCATAATTAGTCGTCATGTCATTTTTTATAAGACCCAATTTATGTTTGCTAAATTGTATAATTTTGTGTCTGGTTCTTATATTTTGTTAGATGATGAGCTCTCACCATATATCATCCACCATTAGGCCTAGCATTATCGTGACCCAATTCTGCCAGCACGCCCACTGCCTTCTAGCCCAAATATTCCCTGTCCATATCCAGTTTCTCTATGCCAGCAAGTCCACTGCCTGCTAACCCATCTAGTCCTCGCTCTCGCCTCGGCCAAGAGCTACCACCGCCGCCCAATAATTCTTCCTTCATGTCCAGTGTCTCGGCCAGTAGGCCCACTGCTTGCTAGCCCAGTTTCTACGTCTTTCGTTAGTACAACCCGTGATATCCCTTAACTGACCCAGGTCTGACCCACATCTTTTTTCAGTCAAGAGAACGTTACTCGTAGCTAATGGGGTATTTTTAAACCAAAACGACATTTTAATCTCAATTCGAATGTCACTAAATCACCCATACCACGTAACCTCGTGTTTGTCCTTTATGACCCGAATTCGTAAATGGCCATAGATGATGAATATAATACTTTTATTCAAAATAAGACATGAGAGTTGGTACCCCATCCGCCTGGTGTCAATGTTATTAATTTTATGTGGATTTTTACTCATAAGGAAAAATCTTATGGTTGTTTTGAGAGGCACAAGACCCATCTTGTAGGTGATGGAAAAACTCAACAGGTTGGTGTAGGTTGTGGAGAGACAGTTAGTCCGGTGGTCAAACCGACAATCATTCGCACGGTTCTCAGTCTAGCTCTCTCGAAAGCATGACACATTCATCAACTGGATGTGAAAAATACTTTCTTACACGGTGATCTCAAGGAAACAGTATACATGCATCAACCCTTCGGTTTCAGGGACCCCGATCATCCTAATCATGTTTGTTTGCTAAAGAAAACCTTGTATGGGCTTAAACAGGCCTCTCAGGCTTGGTATAAAAGGTTTACAGATTACGTGTCTACTATTGGGTTTTCTCACAACATGTCTGATCATTCCCTATTCATCTATTGTCATGGTACTTCTATGGCATACATTTTGTTATATATGGATGATATTATATTGACTGTCTCTTCTGATAACCTGCGCAAGTCTATCATATCTCTTCTCAATTCATAATTAGCTATGAAAGACTTGGGGACCTTGAGTTATTTTTTTGCTATAGCTGTTACTCGTCATGTATGTGGTATTTTTCTATCCTAGAGGAAGTATGTAACTGAGATTATTGAACGGGCTGGCATGTCATCCTGTAAGTCCTCTCCTACTCCGGTTGACATCAAACCTAAGTTGAGTGTTAATTCTAGCACACCTTACGAGGATCCCTTCTACTATCGCAGTCTTGCAGGGGCTCTTCAGTACCTTACTTTCATGAGGCTTGATATTACATATGCAGTGCAGTAGGTGTGTTTATTTATGCATGATTCTAGGGACGAGCACATGCATACTCGCAAACGCATTATGTGTTACATTCAGGGCACTTGATTATGATTTGCACTTATATCCATCCTCTGTATCTACTATCGTGTCTTATACATCAAGATCAACTTCGCAACGTGGGTGCTCCAGTTACTAATAGTCGTCTCATTCTACAGATGGTTTCAGGCTTATCTGAGGCCTATAACGGTATTGCTTCGATACTTCGTCAAAGTAACCCCCTTCCGGAGTTCTATCAAGCTCGTTCCATGCTCACATTGGAAGAAGCGGGTTTAGCTAAAAAGGCAGCTATAGGGGCTAGTCCCGTCGTCATGATTACTGAGTCCAATTTTCCGTCTTCCAGCTCCATCAACTCAAGCCAAAATCACAACAACGGTGGTGGTAAAAAGGGTCAAAATAAAAAAAAATGGCAAAAATCGCGGTGGCAACACCGATGGCAAACGGAACAGTGGCGGTGGCAGCGGCAGTCCTCGGTCCAGTCAGTAGTGGCAGCAGTCCTGGGGCCCATAGTGGACCCCAATGCAGTGGCAGTGGGCCTCATTTCTAGCAGCGCATTCCAAAGGCTTCCACTACCCGAAATTGGGCGCCTCGCTTAGTTTCGCCCGATTCCAGTCCATGGCGGTTTTAGGCCTATCTCGTGTTCGGGCAAGAGTCCGGTGCTTGGAACCCGACCCTCTCAAGCCCATCACGCAGCAGGGCCCACACAAACCGACATTGAAGGCCTCTCTCATCTTATTCTAATTTGAGCAGTAACCATGGTATAATTATTTGTAATGGTAATTCAATTCCAATTAAGGTTTATGGTCATAAAATGTTGTCTCCTCCCCATCCACCACTTGTCTTGAAAAATACTCTTCATGCCCCAAATTTAATTAAAAATTTGGTGTATGTACGTAAATTCACCACTGATAATTGGATTTCTATTGATTTTGATCCGTTTGGGTTTTCTGTGCAGGATTTCAAGACGGGGAGTCCCCTCATGAGGTGTGACAGTAGGAGAGATCTTTATCCAATCACACAGAGTCTCAGTTTCTCGCGTCAAGCAATGCCATCCACTTTTGCAGCTCTTGCCCCTTACTTGTGGCAAGCTCATCTAGGTCATCCGGGGTCATCTATTTTGTCTATTTTAGATAGAAATAAGCTTATTTCATGTAAAGGTGCACGTAACACTCCAAATTGTCAATCTTGTTCTCTAGGAAAATTTATTAAGTTGCGATTTATAGACTTGACTTCTCATACTTCTATGTCATTTGATATTATTCATAGTAATTTATGGACCTCTCCCGTTCTCAGTTCTATGGGTCATCGTTATTATGTGTTATTCTTGGATGATTACTCTAATTTTTTATGGACATTTCCAATAGCGAAAAAATTCCAAATTTTTTCATCTTCTTAAAATTTAGAGCTTTCATTATAACTCAATTCGAACGAGAAATACAAAATATTCAATGTGATAATAACAAAGAATATGACAACATGGAGTTTCAGGAGTTTTGTGCTAAAAATGGGATAAATTTCATTTTTTTGTCCTCATACGTCTTCACAAAATAGAAAAACCGAACGTAAAATTCGTACCATAAATAACATAATCCGTACCTTATTGGTTCATTCTTCTGTACCCCAGTTATTTTGGCATTATGCTCTACAAATGGCTACATATCTACTTAATATTCTTCCTTCTAAAGGTTTGACATATTCGCCCCCTCTTCAAATTTTATATAATAAGACTCCTTCGTATTCACATCTTAGGGTCTTTGGGTGCTTATGTTATCCCCTCTTTCCATCCACCATAATTAACAAACTTCAGACACGTTCTACCCCTTGTGTTTTTTGGGTTATCCGTCAAATCACCATGGTTATAAATATTTTGATTTGTCTTCTAAACGAATCATTATTAGTCGTCATGTTATTTTTGATGAGTCTCAATTTCTGTTTACTAAGGTCAATAGTCATGTGCCTAGTTCGTATAATTTTTTGGATGATAACATATCGCCATATTTAATTCACCATTTTTCGAACGCATCCCGAGCCCCGAATCCACCAGCGGGCCCACTGTCCGCTGGCCCAAACGCCACTGCCACTGCTCCCGATCTGGGTCCAGCACCTGGGCCTCCTTCCCATCCCAGTTCTGGCCCAGTCCCTTCAACTACTGATCTAGTTTCTCCAGCCCAGCTGGCCCAAATGTTCTCGATTTGCAAGAGCCCACTTTCTCACGCCACCGTCCCGTCTCCCGAAAATTTCAAAAATTCACCCAATCCAGCCCCGAGTCATGTTCCAGTCACCCGCGGTCAACGGGGTATTTTTATACTAAAAATAAATTTTAATTTAAATTCTAATGTTCTTAAATCACTCTTACCCCGTAATCATGTGTCTGCCTTAAATAGCCCAAATTGGAAAATTGTCATGACCGATGAATATAATGCTCTTATTAATTATAAGACGTTGAAGTTTGTACCCCGTCCATCTGGTGTTAATTTTTCGGTCTATGTGGATTTTTTCTCATAAGGATAATTCTTACGGTTCTTTTGTAAGATATAAGGCTCGACTTGTAGGTGATGGTAAGACTCAGCAGGTTGGTGTAGATTGTGGTGAGATATTTAGCCTGGTGGTCAAGCCGGCTACCATTTGCAATGTGCTCAGCTTGGCTCTGTGGAAATCATAGCCCATTGATCAGCTAGACGTGAAGAATGCATTCCTACATGGCGATCTCAAGGACACAGTCTATATGCATCAGCTCTTGGGGTTTAGAGACACTATATGTTCTCATCATGTCTGTTTGTTGAAGAAGTCCTTGTAAGAGCTTAAGCAATCTCCACGAGCTTGGTATAACAGGTTTGCTGACTATATTTCGACTATTGGATTCTCTCACAGCAGGTGTGATAATTTATTATTCATTAATCACCGAGGATCTTACATGGCTTATATACTTTTATATGTGGATGATATTATTTTGACTGTTTATTCCGATACAATACGTCAGTCTATTATGACAATGATCAGTTCTGAGTTTGCCATGAAATACTTGGGGTCATTGAGTTATTTTTTGGGGATTGTTGTCACTCGTCATACAGGGGGTCTGTTCTTACCTCAAAGGAAGTATGCAGCAGAGATCATTGAGAGGGTTGAGATGTCATCTTGTAAGTCCATTTCTACTCCAGTTGATACTAAACCCAAGTTGGGTGCTGCAGCTGACTCTCCCTATGAGGATCCGACCCGCTATTGTAGTATTGCAGGCGCCCTTCAGTATCTTACGTTCACGCGTCCTGATATTACATATGTCGTACAGTAGGTGTGTTTGTTTATGCATGATCCCAGGATTTAACATATGAATGCATTCAAACGTATTATTAGGTACATTCAGGGAACACTTGATTATGGCTTGCATTTGTATCCTTCGTTGACGTCTATACTTGCCTCCTATGCAGATGTTGATTGAGTGGTTATCCTGACACCATACGGTCTATGTCTAGCTATTATATGTTTTTAGATAATAACTTGGTCTCATGGTCTGTCAAGCGACAATCCACGCTTTCACGTTCAAGTACAGAGGTCGAGTATTGAGGGGTAGCCAATGTGGTTTCTGAGTCATGTTGGTTACACAATCTTCTTTTAGAGCTCCATTATCCTATTCAGAAGGCTACCTTGGTGTATTGTGATAATATAAGTATCATCTACCTTTCTGGTAATCCAGTTCAGCACCAGCGCACTAAACACATAGAGATGGACATTCACTTTGTTAGAGAAAAGGTAGTTAAAGGACAAGTACGCGTCTGCCATGTCCCTTCCAGATATCAAATTGCAGACATCTTTACAAAGAGTCTTCCCTCGGTCATTTTTGAAGATTTTAGAGATAGTATCAGCGTACGAAGACCGCCCGTTATGACTGCAGGGGTGTGTTAAATATACACATAATATACAAGGTATATTGTGTGTATATTGGATAGATTCCAGCAAGCCCAATAAGCCCACCACGGACTGCCTTCCAGACTTGGGTCATCACGGGCAGTAGCCCATCTCAGCTGTAATTGTATATTTGGTATATTATTGTATTAGTCTTGTACCTTAATTAGTATTGTAATATTACCATAATTGTATAGTTAGTCTCCATATAGAATAGGGTTTTAGATATAGAATAGGAAAAAGATTTTCCTATTGTAACTTGTATATACATGTCATTCATCAATAAGAATATCAAGGGATTAATTCTTTCAATTATTCTAGTGTGATTATGTAAAATAGAGATCATTCTCCAATTAGGTTAGTAAATTGTAAACACCTATCAATATTGCATTAATGAGAAACCTCCAACCAAGGGAGAATTATATTATTCTACATGGTATCAGAAGTCAAAGCCTCTTTATCCTAAAATTATACTCGGCCGCCACACCTCATCTCTTTTCTTATTTTTCGGCAGCAACCCCCCTCCCAAACCGTAAAAATATTTCGCCGCCACCCACTTCTCTTTCATTACTTCTGGCGGCCACATGGTTTCTCCCACTTCCTCCTCCTCCAGCCACGACGTCACACATCCTCCTTCACCCACGACGTCACACATCCTCCTCCCCCTACTAATACCTTTCATCCGACATTTATCATAACGAATATCAAAAACTTTATCCCTCTAGTTCTTGATCAAGAGGATGGACAATACTCATCGTGGGTTGAATTATTTCAAATACATGTTTGTGCTTACAACGTCCTTGATCACATCAATGCCACGACCCGACGTCGACAATTCGACGTAGAAGTGACTCGATGCTATTGTCAAACAATGGATATATGACATCATATCCAAGGATCTACTTCATACTATTATGACGACATGTGTCTCGGCTCACTAATTATGGACACAGCTAGATGAAATCTTTCAAGACAACAAACATACACATGCCGTCTATTTGGAGGAACAATTCACCAACACTCATCTTAAGAACTTTTCCAACATTTCAAACTATTGTAAACAACTAAAATTAGTATCTGATCAATTGTCTAATGTTGGCACTCCGATTTCCAAAATAAAGATAGTTTTACATCTTATCAATGGTTTGTCGAAAGGTGAGTATGATACGTTTGCGATGATTATCCAACAAGTTGATCCCCTTCTTATCTTTAACAAGGGTCGGTCATAATTGCTATTGGAGGAGACTAGACGAGCCAAATAGGATGAGCATACTCCACAAGCATTAGTGATTGTCATAATGCCAACCGCCAACCGCCAACACACCTGCCGGTCTTTCACAACCTACGGACCACCAACCTCAATATTGTGGCGGATGAGGAGGAAGGGGACGCGGCCGCGGAAAGCAAGGCAGCGACAAGGCCTACTTATCCACGTCCGAGCAGCAAGACTATGGCCCCATGAGCCCTATTGATATGAGTCAGGCTTACATCACTATGAATCATCAGCAGTCCGACAATGCATGGTACATGGATACATGTGTCATATCACACCTCACTCGCGACTTTGGTAATCTCTCTCGCCTATTCAATTTGAACAATTCTCAATTTATTTTGGTCAGCAATGACAATCGCATTCCAATTCAAGGCTATATCACCACTCAAA
Source organism: Przewalskia tangutica (assembly GCA_029844215.1). NCBI lineage: Eukaryota > Viridiplantae > Streptophyta > Magnoliopsida > Solanales > Solanaceae > Przewalskia > Przewalskia tangutica. The sequence goes on from CM056740.1 coordinate 56,209,343, forward strand.
CACAACCACCTCACCCACACTTTTACCTTAAAAATGTCATATATGCTCTTAACATCATTAAAAACTTAATCTATGTTAGGAAGTTTGCTAGTGACAACTATGTATCTATTGAGTTTGATCCTTTTAAGGGGCATACATACGGGGACAACTATTATGAGATGCAATAGTGTGGGGGGCCTATATCCGTTCTCGTCCAATTCCACTGCAAGTGTCAATCCACCAAGCTCTCTAGCTGTAATCTCTCCATCCACTTGGCACAATAGACTCGGGCACCCGGGAGCACCAATTTTTAATTTTCTTAGAAGTCAGAATTTTATTCAATGTAATAACGACAAATTTACCCTCACTTGATACTCTTGTCCTTTAGGAAAGCATGTTAGACTTCCTTTTCAATCTTCATTAAGTATAACATTTTCTCCTTTTGGTATTATTCATGCAGATTTATGGACATCTCCCATTACTAGCAAATTGGATCACAAATATTATTTGGTATTTTTAAATGATTTCTCTCACTTTCTTTGGGTGTATCCTCTAAAATATATGTCCCAAGTTTGCACAATCATTCTTGAATTTGAAGCATATGTTAAAAACCCAAAATTAGTCAAACATGACCCAAATTAAAATACGGTCATGCGTGAGGAATTTAATGCACTCACTACACATCGCACTTGGGATCTTGACCCGAGACCAGAAGGGGTGAATGTGATTCATTTTATGTGGCTATATCATCACAAATTCAGAGATAGCGGTGAGCTTGAATGTCATTAGACGAGACTTGTGGCAAATAGCATGGAGTAATAAGAGGGAGTTGATTGTGGTGAGACATTCAGTCTAGTGGTTAAATAAACCAGCCACCATTCACACTAGTTTGGGCATAGCTATGGAAAAGAACTGGTTGATTCATCAACTTGATGTGAAAAATGCATTCTTACATGGGGATTTGAAAGAAACCATATATATGCATCAACTGTCTGGCTTTGTGTATACAGAGGCTTCTCAGTATGTCTGTCATCTTCGAAAGTCACTCTATCGCTTAAAATAAGCCCCAGAGCTTGGTATGAGCGCTTTGTCACTTTCATTATGCAGATCGGGTTCGTGTGCAGCAAAAGTGATAATTCACTTTTTATTTTTTCATCGAGGTAATGACACTGCATACCTTTTACTTTATGTGGATGATATTGTTCTAACTGACTCATGTGATGTGCTGAAACACGAGATCATTACCCTTCTCAAATCCGAATTTGCTAAGACAGATTTGGGTAAGTTGAGTTATTTTTGGGGATTTCAGTGACCTGATCCGAAAATTCAATGTTCTTGTGTCAGCGTAAGTATGCCGAAGAAATTATTTATAGGGCTAAAATGGTAAACTGCAAGATCATGCTCACTCCAGTCGATTTAAAGTCGAAACTTAGTGCTAATGATGGGGATCCGGTGCTCGATCCTTCTATTTATAGGAGTCTTGCTGGTACACTTCAGTATCTTACCTTCACTAGGCCTGATATTACCTATGTCGTTCAGCATGTGTGTTTATTCATACATTCTCCCAATGAGCCTCACTTTACCACTCTTAAACGTATCATTCGGTACATTAAGGGTACTATTGACTAAGTATTACATATTTATCCATCTGCACCGACCAGACTGATATCGATACGGACGCCGATTGGGGCGACTGTCCCTGAGATCTACTAGCTCAGAAACCTTCTAAAGCTTCATTGTCCCTTACATAAGGTATCTCTTATCTACTGTGATAACATATCTGCTGTTTACTAATCTCATAACTCAGTTCAGCATCAGCGAACAAAACATATTGAGATGGATATTTATTTTGTTCGTGAGAAAGTTGCCATTAGGCGAGACTTATGACAAATGGCATGGGGTAACAAGAGATAGTTGATTATGGTGATACCTTTAGTCCAGTGGTTAAAACAACCACCATTCGCACTGGTTTGGGAATCTATGGGAAAGAACTGGCCGATTCATCAACTTGATGTGAAAAATGCATTCTTATATGGAGATTTGAAAGAAACCATATATATACATCAACTGTCTGACTTTGTGTATCCAGAGGCTTCTCAGTATGTCTGTCATCTTCGAAAGTCACTTTATGGCTTGAAACAAGCCCTCAAGGCTTGGTATGAGCACTCTACCACTTTCATCATGTAGATCGGATTCGTGTGCAACAAAAGTGATAATTCACTTTTTTTATTTTTCATCGAGGTAATGACACTGGATACCTTTTGCTCTATGTGGATGATATTATTCTGACTGCATCATTTGATGTGCTGAAACACGGAATCATTATCTTGCTCAAATCCGAATTTGCTATGATAGACTTGGGTAAGTTGAGTTATTTTTGGAAATTTCGGTGACCTGATCTGAAAATGCAATATTCTCGTGTTAGCGTAAGTATGTCGAAGAAATTATGTATAGAGCTAAAATGACAAACTACAAGATCATGCCCACTCCAGTCGACTCGAAGTCGAAACTCAGTGCTAATGATGGGGATCCAATGCTCTCTTTATAGGAGTCTTGCTGGTGTACTACAGTATCTTACCTTCATTAGGCCTGATATTACCTATGTCGTTCAGCAGGTGTGTTTGTTAATATTTGCTCCCCATGAGCCTCATTTTACCGCTCTTAAATGTATCATTCGGTACGTTAAGGGTACTCTTGACTACGGATTACATTTTTATCCATCTGCATTGTTGACACCCAATTTTGACCCTCTCGTCCAGTCATTAACTATAAAATTACACTAATTTTCCGAATAATTTTAACGATTTTTATAATAATAAAATTCAACAATAAAAATATTAATACATGCATAAATAAGTGATTTAATAATGACACCGCGTCTTACGCCAAATATTAAGCACTTGGAGTCTCGCGCCCGCATTTATTAATTTTAAGCCCTGTCATAATTCTTAAATGATAATTAATAATAAATACGTCAATAAATAATTTAGCAATGACGTCGTGTCAAATAGCATAGTCGCATTTATTAATACGCAAAGAAATTTCATAATTATTGTAGCGCCTAAAGTCGTATTAAGATAATTTAGTTTTAGCTTAAGTAATAATAAATAATGCACAAGATTTTTTTTAATCACATTTATAAAAGCATTAAGCGGTCTTTATGTGTCATATCCGCATTTAGCGTTTAAATAATTTAATAATAGTCTAAACCCCATTCAATTTTAATTTAACATCGCAAGGTACGCATAATAAATAAGATTTTAATAACGGCATCACATTACAAAATATTAAGCACTAGTTAAATAGCACGCCCGTCGTTATTTTTCGTAATAATTTAAACTCAAGCTTAGACTAATAAAACACCTAAATAATTTAATCACAATTTGAATTTTTTAATTTATCACTAATTAAAACTAATAACACACCTAAAACTAATACCCAATTAAATAACTACCAGCCCACTCCCTACCCAATAAATCGCCTGCCCACTACCCGCAGCCCAAATCGCTAGCCCACTCCCCCCCAGTAGCCCTTTTCTTTACCTCCCCCCCACCCCCCCCGTCGTCCCTTTCCCCAACTTCAGAAACCCTAAGAGATATTTCCTTCACCCGCCGCATTCACCCCTCCCCTTACCCGCGAATCTCGCCGGATTTTCAGGGTGGAAAGTCCGGCATAACCAAATCGAATCCTCTCCTCGTTCATAACCGAATCGTTCCAACAAGAACAAATATCAAAATCGTCCCTAAAATGGTAACTTGCCATAACCGAAATTTCAGAAATCAAACCTTACCATATACCACCTAAAATCGCACCAAATCTCCCTCAAATCAACCCAAAATCGCCCACAAAATCTTAGCAAATCAGGTCAAAATCAATACCAAGATTCGCACAAATCAGTCCTTACAAAAGCTTTGAAAGGCAGTCCAAAACCGCACCTAATGGGGAACCCAAATGGAGACTATAAAAGGATAGCAACATATACATGCAAAGGCAGAAAACAATCATCGGGAGTTAGGGATTCATCAGCCAGGAAATTAGCATCATAAGAGTAGGAAATCCGAAAACCCTATCCTAAATCAGTCAAGAATCAACAATTTTCGCAAAAAACTTCATTTTTCTTCCTATCGCATAATCGCATTCTCCGAGTGAATCGACGACTTGGTACGTTGTCTCGGTTCGCTGTCCGGAGAAGCTAAATTCGTCACCCTTTCTATTTTTTTTTATTTCGTTTGGCTATTCGTGTTATGATACGCGACGATATTGGTGGTTGTTATGTGTACTGAGTCGACTATGAAGTCTGTTAAGTTAATATGGATTTCTACTAAAATTCGTGAATGTGATTGAACATGTTCAGGTCTGTATTAGCATTTGTTGTGTATATGCGCCTCTGACTAAATGAATCGGCTATTTTTTGGAGTCTATCTGAAAGTATTTTGATCATATTAAATTTGTTTTTAAGGTGATGTATGTGCAACTTAGGTTAAAGTAATTCTGTATGCCATCTTTAGCTGATGTCGTGTTCATCTACAGGTCTGTAGTGATACATTTGTAAGCCTATATGTATTTAAGGACACATAAAGGCAAGATAATCTTAACTGATTTACAGACTCAAATATGTATTTGTGTAACTCCTTTATGTGTCTATCATAATTTGCGAGTTAGTAGATTTGCTTCAAATGTTTACTAGTTCGGCTAGAAGTCTATGTACCTGAAAAGTTTTTCTTTAAGTATGATATTTCGAGCCCTGTTTGATTGGTTGTGGGCAAAACATGTGAAAGCTCCTTGTCGGGATTAGTTTGTTTCCATTCAGTTCATGTCTGTAGTTGTGGTTGTCTATCCCAAGTAATTGTTTGGGCCATTGCTTGCACTATTTCCTCAACATCAATGTGTATTGGGGCATGATCTGTAACCATTTCTTTAGCCCATTGTGCTGCACATTACCATATTATGAAGCATTCCCATTAAACAGTAGGAATGTGAGTTTGTATCTATTTTGGTCAAATTGGTTTGGTATACCAAAGTAGTCTCTCTGGTAGTGACTCATCATTCTTACTAGTCCAATGAAACTGACTCTGAATTTACTCTCTGTCTAAGTGATAAAAACTGATCATATTAATATTCTTTCAAGCTACAGTTTGTGCCATGTCAATCTATTGTGCAACCTAAATAATGCTTGTATCAAAAACCCTGCACTCATTCGAATTCCCCTATGTGGCATGCTGTCTCGATTTACAGTCATAATATGGTGTCAAACTGCTTAAGTGAAGGAAAGGTATAGTGTATGACTTGAACTTAGGATCCTTACTTAATAAGTCACGCCCCTATTGCTTATTAAGAATGTGTATGTTTGTCTCGCTTGGATTTCTAAACTAGTACATAAAGAAAGCCTCACAAGCCATAGAAATAGCTGGCGTTACTGGTTCTGTTAGCACGGTCTCGGTAGTGCTGTTGCTGTTTGTTTGAAATTTGTGGCTGCTGCTTTGCTTTTGTATTGCTGCTGCCATTACATCGCTGCTGATTAATTAGAATATACTGATGTTATCTCGGCATTGCTATTATAATGGACTACCGTAAAGAAAACCTGAAAATTCTAAATTATGGGGTCTGCATAATTTCCTCTCATCCTGCGTGTACACTGAGTTCCTTTCTTGATTGTTGTGTGGGTGTGCTATTATCCAGGAACAGTAGTTTATATACCGATATTTATTTATTATGCGACAAAGTTTAGAATATATGCTAATCCTTATTTTTCTTTGTTTTACATGAAATGCATTGGAGCAACGAAGAGTCTCATTACAAGACTCATCACACCGCAAATAATGACATGCATCCATCGTCGCACCCTCTTCGGAATTCCTGAACCAAAAATGGGGACGAGATGACGTCGTCATCCGCCGTAAAGAGCACTCTTAAATCCCATCATCTCTCTCTACTTTCTATTCATTCATCTATTCGTTTATTGTAATTTAATTACCCTATTTCTGTAATATTTAGGATATCTAGAACAATTAAGTTTCAAACATATAAGTGAGAAGATAATTTTAAAATTTGGAAATTCATCGCTAGCTTATTTGTCTTTAAGGTTGTTACACATGTTAAAATTCCGCCAAGCAATAAACTAATGCCTTACTCCTTATTGAATTCATAACAAACGAATTAATTTTATAAACTCTTTTTAGTATTATATAGGAGTTTTATTTTTATTCTTAATAAAAAAATCATCATTGGGTATATCATGATATACTAACCAAGATCAATTAAGTAGATAAATGCATACAAATCAACTTAGCGTCGCGTATTTTATAAATAATATAATGCATGCTTTTAAACTTTACATGTATATTTATATCACTAATCTTATTAATCTTTTGTCAAAAAATGCATTCTTTTACTAAAACGCCTTTCAACATGCATCGTTCCTTAACATAATAATCAACCTAGGTTTGGCAGGACAACCGCAAGTTAGCGGATCTTAGAGGGTGCCTAATCCCTTCCCTCTAGATTAATAAAGGATCCTTGCCCAGAATCTCACATAAATTTTTGCAGACCATAAAAAATGGAGTTAGTGTTGACTTTAACCTAGTTGACATTTAGGTGTCCTAATTCACCCAAAATAATTAGGTGGCGACTCCGCGAACCCTTAGCATTATCTTTAGCACTTTTATATTATTTCCTAACATTTTTATTAAGCAGGAGTTGTATAATGTCGCGGTCGGAAAAGGGCGTGACAGAAATGACGACTCCGCTGGGGACTTAGGTTCTTGACCGTAACAGACTCAGGGTTATTATTTGGCATTACTTTTGCAATTAATTTTCTTGTGTGTTGTAGATTGCTTTATTTGTCACTGTTGTAATTGCTATTTGTTACTGCTTTCCTTAAACTGACATTCCGCTCATATTTCTTCCACTCTGGAAAATTCACACAATCACACACTACATGCGAGGTGCGCTTGGTGCATCAACATAATTCTTTCTTCAAAACCCAAATTTAGGAGAGTTGGTAATATACGTGGAGTGTCCGGTCTAACCGGTGGCCACGTAGCCTTCTCACTCGAGTTGTCCGCTGGGAACTCAAGGCCTAGTGAGCCAAATCTTAGAAACTTAGGATAGAGCTATACCACCCCTTATTTTAAGGCATGCATGCATTTACCCTAGGTGGGTCAATCCTTGGCATTGACACCACAGTTAGGAAGCCCACCCAATTGTCGAAGGGTTTTTCACGACCCAACGACTAACAACATATTATGTGTTACGTGATATTGATGGATGAATCCGAGCCTAACGTGGCATGCTAGCATTGGGAAATTTTGCATTTTATTTTTTGGTTTTATGTATAGGATGAGCAGTATTCCGACAATCCCTGAAATCAGAATGGTGAGTGGTGTGCCGACAAAGCTAAAGATTTGGTGGGAGAATTTCGACGGCAGCAACAAAATGACCATCAGAAGCAAATTAGGTTGTCTCGTGGCTTTGTTTGACATCGCTCCAGATCAACATATAGTTAGGGCCTTGATTCAGTTCTGGGATCCGGATAGGGCAGTGTTCAGGTTTCAAGACTTCGAGCTCACCCCCACGTTGGAAGAAATCAACTACTTCACGAGCTTAGCTTACCAAGGCAGAGGACAAATCATCCCTTATAGTCAATCTGGAAAGAGATTCTTGCATTACATGGGCCTAAAGAACACAAAGGAACTCCGTTGTTTTGAAAATAATTGGGTTTCCCTAGATTATCTGTACGAGAAATATGGTCGCCAAGATAGCTATCAGTCGTTTAGAAAAGAGTTCTCTTGCAGTCTGGGACAGTGGAAAACTAGACGACATACCGCGTTCGTTGTTGCTCTGTTAGGTACTCTAGTGTTTCCACTCGAGCATGGATGGATCAGCACTTGCATATGTTCTGTGACCCGAATGGTTTTTGAAGGCATTAATGGCACATAACTTACTTTGGTCCCCATGATCCTAGCTGAGATATTTCGAGCTCTGGGAAAATGCAAGCGAAGGGAAACCAATTTCTTCGAGGGATGCAATCTCATCTTACAGATGTGGGCCATGGAACACTTTTATCAACGATCGAATATGACCGACATTTGTTTTAGCAATAATTATAGGATTGTAAGTTTTTACGACAGGATGAAGCGATTTGTGTCGCCGGTCGGTACTAGGGATTGGTATGAATTTCTGGCATCCCGCACTAGCAACCAAGTGCAATGGAGGTACCCACTGCTATCCCATATCAACAAAGCTTATGTAAGGAGCAAAGACCGTTATTACATCGAGCTCATCGGATTAAGGGGACTTCAGTCATATGATCCGCTGCGTGTACTCCGCCAGTTTGGTCAAGAACAGGTAATCCCTCTCCGATCGGACATGAAGGATTCAGAAGTCGCGTTTGGGGCAAATTGTATTTTTCCCAGAAAGAAGCAAATCCTTGATGAATGGAACAACATTGAGAAAATAGATGTCAAATATGAGCAAGCAGGAAGTACACCTGAATACTATGCATGGTTCAAGGAAGATTGTGGCAGTCCGAGTCCCAAAGGCAAGCAGGATTTCGAGGATATCAACATGACCAATTGGGTGAAAGTGTGCAGATTAGAGAACAACGCCATCTCCCCTGAGATGTGGGACCAACTACAAAATATCATGCAATATTTGGAAAATGCAGGAGCAGGGCCTAGCAACACCATTACACCACCACCACATTCTCCGTCAGCATAATGTAGTATTAGGAATAATCTTTAGTTTTGACATTTCTTTATTGCAATTTAATTTTTTGTTTTATTCCCAATAAAAGCATTTCGATCCGATGGCTCGGACCAATCCATCATTATCTCATATTTGACGCTTCGGCCTACCTCTGGCATAAGGAGGTCCCCCTGCATGTTAGGAAACATTTTAATGTGCTATGTGCAATATATCTGCTACATACCTACAAATTATGTGTTTTATGCTAACTCCGTTTGCTGCATTGTAGAAGGATTTATTACTTCCCCTCAAAAGGTCGGTTCGTATTGATTCAGCAATGGCGGAGCATCCACACTTTACCAGGTCCAAGGCACGAAATGATGACATGACTGACTCGGGGGCGTCTGAGCCAAATGGTTTGGGAATTATTTCTGTCAGTGAAACAGAACCTTCAGAAGGGAGAAATGTCACTAGTCAATAAGAATGCATCGCACAACTACTACAACAAATTGCCGACATGCAGGTTGAGATGGAAAGGATACGGAATCTGACAAACTTATCCATTAGTTTGAATACCCCTATACCAGAGCAAAGGACCACTACCTCACAAACTATCCCGGATCGACCTCCACCACCACATATCTCCCAAAACTCCCCGCAAAGACTACCGGTTACCGATCAAACTATCCCTCGCCCAGCCAATCCTCAACCCCACCCTCAAAGTGATCCTCTTACTACCCATGTACCTCAGCCCCCGCCTACTTACTTCACCCCAATCAGCCCGAATCGCCAGACTAACCAATACCCACGCACCATACCTATTACCAGCCCCAACAAACAACCCAGACCACTAACATACACAGCAGAAACCCAGCCTTTTACCGTCCCTGTGCTCCCCCAGGAAACGGATCATTACGAGGAAATGGAGAGGGAAGCTCGAGCCAAAATGGATGAGGACGTGGCCAAATAGATTCATAGCTTGAAAGAAGTTGTTCGGAGCATGCGATCAGATAAGGGTCATGAAGGATTAGATTACGAGGATCTTTGTATGCATCCAGATGTGGAGCTATCTGTGGGGTACAAGGTGCCCAAGTTTGATTTATTTGATAGGAAAGGGAACCCCCGTGCACACTTGAGGTCATATTGTGACAAGCTGATCGGGGTAGAAAAGAACCCAGCAGTCATCATGAAGTTATTCATTTGAAGTTTGATCGGCGAGGCATTAGATTGGTAAACTAGCCAGGACCCGCGGAAATGGCATAGCTGGAATGCATTGGCCCAAGACTTTGTGGAGCGATTCAGGCTTAATACAGAAACCGTTGTGGACAGGTTTTATTTAATGAAGTTAGAAAAGAAGTCTACGGAGACGTTCAGAGAATACGCCATGAGATGGCGTTCAGAGGCAGCAAAAGTACAACCACCCATGGCAGAGAGTGAGATGACCACGCTATTCGTACAATCTTTGAAGGACGCAACCTACTATGAGCGAATGATAAGCGTCATTGGACGGAATTTTGCGAAAGTTGTCAGAATGGGCGACTTCGTGGAGGAAGGCATTAAAACTGGTAGGATTACGAATTTGGCAGCATTACAGGCAACTAATAAGGCAATTTAGTCAGGGACAATCGGGAGTACTTCACAAAGAAAGAAAGAGACAGTTTTCCCTTCAATGTTCATACAAGAACGTAAATCCGAAGCATTCATAACATACCAAAACCCATCCTATCAAAACCCATACTACAACACAAGTAACCAAAACTTCACACCTCACTATACATCTGCCCCACACCCTAACTACCACACACAGCCTATATATAACGCTTCCCAAGCACCCATTTATCCTGCCCCACATAGACCCACCCATCAAGCCCGCCAACAAAATAGAGCGCCCAATGCACCCAGACCAAACACAAATTTCGAAGGAAGACCACCCAAAGTTCGCACCCCACTGGCTGAACCCATACCCCAAATATACGAAAGGCTGCGAGCTGCAGGCTTGATCTAACCGATTCCAGGAAGGATTCCTAACCCTATCCCAAGATGGTATGATGAGAATAAGTGTTGCGTGTATCACTCCGATAGCCCAGGGCATGACACTGAAAGTTGCTACTCCCTCAGGGACAAAATCGAAGCGTTGATCAAAGAAGGGGTAATTCAGCTGAAGGATCCTGCCCCAAACGTGCATGATAATCCCTTGCCAAATCACGGCAACGCTAATGTGCACTTGATAACCTTAGATGAGGAATACAACTTGGAGGGAACCATCCGATCAGTTCGAAGTGAAGAAAGAGTTGAACGTTCTGCTTTCATCGCCCCTGTCACCAATATTCGAAAGAAAGCAGTATTTGAGCTGGAAAGGGCGCCGCCGAAACATAAGGGTTCAATCACGCTTGCTCGATACCCACCGAGCCGCCAATCGAGTAGATCGCAGAGAATCGGGAAGCAAGCCATAAGCCACCACGCAGTATAACTGTGTCGTGAGGTACTACGCTCAGAGGCAGCCAGGGAGGTATCACAAAAGAAACCCGTGACAGAGGCTGAAGTTGAGGAGTTTTGGAGGAAGATGCCCACGAAGGAATATTCTGTCGTGGAGCAGTTGAAGAAAACATCAGCACATATCTCTTTATTTTTAGTGTTAATGCATTCGGCCCCACACAAGATTGCGTTAATGGAGGTACTGAAAGATGCATATGTTCCAGAGGGTACAACAGACGAGAACTTGACAGCTTTAGTCGGGTAAGTGCTAGAGGCTCGCAGAATCTCCTTTCACGATGATGAGCTACCGGCTGGTGGCGTCGGACACAATCTTGCATTGAATATCACCATCCAGGTCGCAGACAAGATTGTTTCAACAGTTCTGATTGACGGAGGCTCGGTCGTCAACATTTGTCCCATGACGACGCTGATGAAATTGGGGGCAGATTGCAAGAAAATTCGTAAAAGTCATATCAGGGTCAAAGGTTTCGACGGAGTCCATAGGGGAGTCGAAGGCAAAATTGACCTCACGCCGATCGGACTGCGAGTCGTTGTGGAGTTTCAAGTATTGGATATTGCTACATGTTACAATCTGTTGATAGGAAGGTCGTGGATTCACGAGGCTGGTGCAGTCCCGTCCACCTTGCATCAGTGCCTAAAGTTCATATGGAATCACCGTGAAGTAGTAGTATTTGGGGATAAAAAGAGAAGCATCAACACCGATTATGCAGTCTCTGTCATAGAGGGCGTGAAACAATTGGATGGTTCAGTCTTTCATGTTAATGAGATCAAGAGTGCCAGCAGGGTCAGGCCGTTGCAGCTGCCACGTTCTCTCACAATGGTAGCCAAGGAAATGCTAAGAAATGGGTACGAGCCCGGCAGAGGTCTTGGATCTGGTATGAAGGGGATCACAGAGCCTATCCAGTTGTTTGAGAAGAAGGAAACTTTTGGTTTGGGGTACCAGCCCACCTCGAAGGATTTGGTGACTGCGAACCTCCGGAAAAAGGGATACATTCCCTTGCCTATGCCCATTCCGCCCCTGAGTCAGTCATTCGTCAAAGCCTGCACCATCCAGATGCCGAGAGAAGATGACCCAGAGGATCTTGCAGCAGGGTTCCAGAATCTGTTCGTAGGTGAAAATGAGGTAGATTGTTGTATGATCACAGGGGATCACGAGGAAGAGCCCGCCATTTGGGATGCAGAGCACGGATACAGCCTGAATAATTGGACTTGCACCCCTGTCCTGACCTTCCGAGGAGCTTGGTAGAGTTTATGATAGTTCTAGTAGTGTGAATTGATATCTAAAAAGAAAAACAGACATGCATTTACGTTTCTTTAATATGTTTTTAATCTTGCATTTTTGCTTTCATCATAAATTCCAGGATATTTTTGCGGCTTTAAAACTTGCTTGTGTTAAAATTAAATTCTTTACGCATTCTTCTTTCAGCGATCATATTAATAAACCTGTTGATAATGCGAATATGACATGTAATGAAACCAGCGAACAAAGTTCAACTGGCGAGTATAACCCCGAGGAACAAGAGGAACGTCCGCAATCAGAGCTTAGCCAAGAGCTGGAAAACTTTGAGAATAGGCCTAAACCGGATTTAGAAGAAACTGAGTTGATAAACTTAGGCGATGAGGGAGTTGTGAAAGAGACTAGGGTCAGCGCCCACCTAAATGTCACACAGAAGAAAGAGTTGATTGAGCTCTTGAAACAATACACCGACGTGTTTGCTTAGTCGTATGACGACATGCTAGGTTTGAGTACGGATATCGTCGCACACAGGTTGCTTATTGAGCCATCTTATCTTCCCGTAAAACAAAGGCCAAGAAAGATCAAACCAGACATGAGTTTGAAGGTCAAAGAAGAGGTGTCTAAATAGTTCGACGCAAAGGTAATTCGGGTCGCGAAGTACCCCACTTGGTTAGCAAATATCGTGCCGGTAAAGAAGAAAGATGGAAGGGTCCGAGTCTGCGTGGATTATAGGGACCTCAAGAGCTAGCCCGAAGGATGAATTTCCTCTTCCAAACATTCATATACTCATCGACAATTGTGCGAAGCATGAACTACAGTCGTTCGTCGACTGCTTTGCCGGTTATCATTAGATCCTCATGGAAGAGGAGGACGCAGAAAAGATAGCATTCACTACCCCGTGGGGGGTGTACTATTATTGAGTAATGTCGTTCGGTCTCAAGAACGCGGGCGCTACCTACATGAGAGCCATGACTACCATCTTTCATGACATGATTCATAAGGAAATTGAGGTCTATGTGGACGATGTCATCATCAAGTCGCTAAAAGCGGAGGGCCATCTGGCAAACTTGAAGAAGTTCTTCGAGCGGCTAAGGCAGTATAATCTGAAACTGAATCCTGCAAAGTGTGTATTTGGCGTTCCCGCTAGGAAGTTGTTGGGTTTTATAGTGAGTAGGAGAGGGATTGAGCTAGACCCCTCGAAAATAAAAGCCATCCAAGAGTTACCCCCTCCGAAAATCAGAAAGGACGTAATGAGCTTCCTTGGTCGTCTCAACTACATCAGCAGGTTCATAGCTCAGTCTACCGTGATATGCGAGCCGATATTCAAATTGTTGAAAAAGGATGCAGCTACCAAATGGATAACAGATTGTCAGCAGACTTTTGATAGAATAAAATAGTACCTTTCTAATCCGCCAGTTTTAGTACCGCCAGAACCGGGAAGACCTTTGCTACTCTATTTGTCTGTATTAGAAAATACTTTAGGATGTGTGTTGGGGCAACACGACGAAACAGGGAAAAAGGAGCAGGCCATATATTATTTGAGTAAGAAGTTCACAGCGTATGAAGCTCGTTACACTCTGCTAGAACGTACTTGTTGCGCATTAACTTGGGTCGCCCAGAAATTCAGGCATTATCTATCAGCATACACCACTTATCTTATTTCGAGGATGGACCCGCTTAAGTATATCCTTAAGAAGCCCATGCCCACCGGAAAACTAGCAAAATGGTAAATTATGTTGAGCGAGTTTGATCTCGTGTACATCACACAGAAAGCCGTAAAAGGGCAGGCATTAGCTGATCATCTTGCTGAGAACCCGGTCGATGAGGAATACGAGCCCCTTTGAACCTATTTCCCGGATGAGGAGGTATTGTTTGTCGGAGAAGATATCTCAGAGGATTACCCAGGTTGGAGGATGTTCTTCGACGGAGCGGCAAACTTTAAGGGAGTTGGCATTGGAGCAGTTTTGGTTTCAGAAACAGGTCAGCATTATCCGATCTCCGCGAAGCTCAGATTTCCATGCACCAACAATATGGCAGAATATGAAGCTTGCATATTGGGACTCAGAATGGCCATAGATATGAATATACAAGAGTTACTGGTCATAGGTGATTCAGACTTGCTGGTCCATTAAGTACAGGGTGAATGGGCAACCAAGAATATGAAGATACTCCCCTACCTGCATTGTGTGAAGGAATTGCAGAAGAAGTTCAATAATATAGAATTTAAGCACGTCCCAAGGATCCAGAATGAATTCGCTGATGCGTTGGCAACCTTATCCTCCATGATTCAACATCCGGACAAGAATTACATCGACCCGATCACAGTGAGTGTGCTGGAACAGCCAGCTTATTGCTCTCATATAGATGAAGAAATAGACGGAAATCCATGGTACCATGACATCAAAAGATACCTCAAAGCAGGAGAATATCCGGAAGGCATAACCAACATTCAGAAGAAAGTGCTTCGAAGATTAGCAAACCATTTCTTTTTTAATTGGGAGGTTGTATACCGAAGGACTCCAGATCTGGGCTTACTGAGATGCGTCGACGCTCAAGAGGCGAGCAAGCTAGTAGAGGAGATACACGGAGGGACATGTGGACCTCATATGAATGGCTTCACTTTGGCGAAAAAGATTCTGCGAGCAGGTTATTTTTGGATGACGATGAAAACAGATTGTATCCGCTTTGTGCAAAAATGTCGGCAGTGCCAGATTCATGAGGATTTGATTTGAGTACCTCCGAATGAACTTAATGTGACAAGTTCTCCTTGGCCATTCGCAGCTTGGGGCATGGATGTTATCAGCCCTATCGAACCCGCTGCCTCAAATGGGCACAGATTCATCCTCGTAGCAATTGATTATTTCACTAAATGGGTAGAAGCATCATCACACAGATCAGTGACGAAGAATGTGGTAGTCAACTTCGTTCACAATAACATCATTTGCCGATTTGGAGTTCCTGAGTCAATTGTAACCGATAACGGAACCAATCTCAACAGTAACTTGATACGTGAGATATGTGGGAATTTTAAGATCACTCACCGTAATTCCACTCCGTATCGACCTCAGATGAATGGAGCAGTAGAAGCAGCCAACAAGAACATCAAGAGGATATTGCGCAAAATGATCAGCAGCTACAAACATTGGCATGAGCGTTTGCCTTTTGCACTTTTAGGTTATCACACCATAATCCGGACTTCTACCGGGGCAACGCCATATCTTTTGGTCTATGGAACAGAAGCTGTGCTACCAGCAGAGGTGGAAATACCATCGTTGTGAATCATCCAAGAAGACGAGTTGAGCGAAGCCGAATGGATACAAGATCGTTGTGAGCAGCTGATGTTGATTGACGAATAGAGGTTGAATGCGATGCACATGGCGCTTTATCAGAACAGAATGGCTAGAGCTTTTAACAAGAGAGTAAGGCCAAGGTTATTCAAGCCGGGACAATTGGTTTTGAAACGCATATTTCTGAATCAAAGCGAAGCTAAAGGAAAGTTCGCACCTAATTGGCAGGGGCCCTACATGGTTCATCGAGTATTAAGTGGAGGAGCTTTAATCTTAGCTGAGATGGACGGCGAAGTATGGTCTAAAGCTATCAACGCAGATGCGGTAAAGAGATATTACGTTTAGGAGCATTTGTTTTCCATGTAATCCCCTTTACATTGTAAAAAAGTTGCATTCCCTCGGGGGATATGCATAAGAGCCCATATAGGGTCTCGCCGCTTCAAATTAGAAAGCCCTTTTATTTGTAATTGGAACTACGTTCGACCTGATTCCCTTGGCGGATACGTAGGCGGCCACATCGGCCTCGGTCCCACATTTAGAAATTTTAGCTTTATCAAATTTCGCTTGTAATGAACTACGTCATGACCTGATTCCCTCATGGGGACACGTAGGCGGCCTAAATCGGCTTCGGTCATACCACTAGGAATATCCCCATTAGCCCGCGTGTAACAGAATGTGTTTGGTTATTCCAAAAGTGATATGAGCAATTCCCGCCAAAGTTAAGTCTCGCCCACGCGCCCGCATAGCGAAACTGGGACAATTTTACGCACCATGAAGAGATCATAATAAGGACTCCAAAAGATGTTCGTTTGGTCAGAATACGTGTCATATTCGGCAAATTCGACAAGGCTTTTCACACTTTATACGCATGTCATATAAATGTTTATTTCTAAAAAAATGTTTTGTGCATACCTTATGAAAATGTTTCATTTTGGAAAATACTTTTGGAACGCTACCAAACATCTCAAAGAGATCAGACAGGGGTTACATGTCCAAACAAATCAGGCGCATGGACAGAAAGGACCAAGGCCGCAAAGTCAATACGAACCGACCCCCCCAAAAAACTTACAAATTTTCTTTGAGCGTAGGTTTCTTCATATTAGCAGAGGCAGAAAGAATGCAGCAAAAGCAGAAAGGGATATCGACAATCAACAGTCGGAATTCAAAATTCCGCAACAAAGTTTAGCGCATCAGCTCGGGTATAAAGTCAAATTTGCAACCCACGCATCACACACAACAAAGGCATCATGGCAACTCGTCAGTTGCAACGTTCGGCATGTTCGTGCAAGGACACCATCTCAGTATCCACATCATCTTGTATATCAGGGGCGACATCTCTACCCACATAATTGCATTTCTCATATATGTATCATTTTGTTTAACAGTTGTGCACTAATTTTCTCAAGATTAGCTTGCAGAAGCATTTATTCTACAGGAGCAACAACAACACGTCTAGGCAACGACGTCATCCGCATTGCGTCTACGTAACGACGCCAGCAGCAATACGTCTAGGCAACGACGTCAGCATCAACACGTCCAGGCAACGACATCATCAGCATTGCGTCTACGCAACGACGCCAACAACAATACGTCTAGGCAACGACGTCAGCATCAACACGTCCAGGCAACGACGTCATCAGCATTGCGTCTGCGCAACGACGCCAGCTGCAATACGTCTAGGCAATGACGTTATCAGCAACACGTCCAGACAACGACGTTATCAGCATATCATCCACGCAACGATGTCAGCAACAATACGTCCAGGCAACGACGTTATCAGCATTAACACGTCCAGGCAACGACGGCATCAATATTGCGTCTGCGCAACGACGCCAGCAGCAATACGTCTAGGCAACGACGTTATCAGCAACACGTCCAGACAACGATGTTATCAACATTACGTCCACGTAACGACGTCAGCAACAATACGTCCAGGCAACGACGTTATCAGCATCAACACGTCCAGGCAACGACGTCATCAGCATTGCGTCCACGCAACGACGCCAGCAGCAATACGTCTAGGCAACGACGTTATCAGCATTACGTCTACGCAACGACGCCAGCAGCATTACGTCTACGCAACGACGCCAGCAGCATTACGTCTACACAACGACGCCAGCAGCAACCCGTCCAAGCAACGACGTCATCAGCATCAACACGTCCAGGCAATGACGTCATCAGCATCAACACGTCCAGACACTGACGTCATCAGCATTGCGTCTATGCAACGACGCCAGCAGCAATACGTCTAGGCAACGACGTCATCAGCATTTCATCTACGCAATGACGACATCAACAATCGCAACACATCCGTGCAAGAACGAAAGTCACAGCATGTTACAGCATCACATCAACGCAATGCGCATCACATTTTTACAGGATATCACTTTCTACTCACACAGTTACATTGCTTTTAAATTTATGCATCATCATTTTGCCTTAACAGTTACGCACTAACCGTTTGTTTAAGTCTTAGCATGCAGGAGCAGGAGCACAACGTGAATTTTCTCTTACAACGAACCAGGGTAATTTGTTGGGGGGCCAACCTTCCCAACGAATGACAGAAGCGGCCTCAAGCGTCGATCCACTCATTCCGCATCACCATAAACCCAACAACATAAGTCGATACCGGTGCACCCCTAGGGTCAAGCTAGTTTATTTTTATTTTATTTTTTTTATTTTAACATCATGTCAGCCCAGTGTCGTCATAACTCGACACTGGGACAAAATTTTGAGTCCGCATTAGCCCACCTTGATATTTTGACCATGGTAGCCCAGTGTCGTCATAACTCGACACTGAGACAAATTTTGAGTCTGCATTAGCCCGCCTTGGTGTTTGACCATGGTAGCCCAGTGTCGTCATAACTCGACACTGGGATAGATTTTGAATTTTGCGTCAGCCTTGTCTTGATTGCCCATCATTTTTAATTCTGAGCATCGAGACAAAATTGGCTATAAGTCAACGTCTTTGTCCGAAGACTCTTCTATCATCTCCATACAAAGAGGGACAAGTTGTTGACACCCAATTTGGACCCTCTAGTCCAGTCATTACCTATAAAATTACACTAATTTTCCGAATTAATTTTAATGATTTTATAATAATAAAATGCAACAATAAAAATATTAATACATGCATAAATAAGTGATTTAATAATGACACCGCGTCTTACGCCGAATGTTAAGCACTTGAAGTCTCGCGCCCGCATTTATTAATTTTAAGCCCTGTCATAATTCTTAAATGATAATTAATAATAAATACGTCAATAAATAATTTAGAAATGACGTCGTGTCAAATAGCATAGTCGCATTTATTAATACGCAAAGCAATTTCATAATTATTGTAGCGCCTAAAGTCGTATTAAAATAATTTAGTTTTAGCTTAAGTAATAATAAATAATGCACAAGATTATTTTTAATCACATTTATAAAAGCATTAAGCGGTCTTTACGTGAAATATCCGCATTTAGCGTTTAAATAATTTAATAATAATATAAACTCCATTCAATTTTAATTTAACATCGCAAGGTACACATAATAAATAAGATTTTAATAACGGCATCACATTACAAAATATTAAGCACTAGTTAAATAGCACGTCCGTCGTTATTTTTCGTAATAATTTAAACTCAAGTTTAGACTAATAAAACACCTAAATAATTTAATCACAATTTGAATTTTTTAATTTATCACTAATTAAAACTAATAACACACCTAAAACTAATACCCAATTAAATAACTACCAGCCCACTCCCTACCCAATAAATCGCCCAACCCACTACCCGCTAGCCCACTCCCCCCCTCCCCCCCAGCATCTCTTTTCTTTACCTTCCCTTCCCCGTCGTCCATTTCCCAACCTCGAAACCCTAAGAGATATTTCTCACCCGCCGTGACGCACTCTCCTTACCCGCGAATCTAACGGATTTTCGTGGTGGAAACTCCGGCATAACCAAATCGAATCCTCTCCTCGTTCATAACCGAATCGTTCCAACAAGAACAAATATCAAAATCATCCCTAAAATGGTAACTTACCATAGCCGAAATTTCAGAAATCAAACCTTACCATATACCACCTAAAAGCGCACCAAATCTCCCTCAAATCAACCCAAAATCGCCCACAAAATCTTAATAAATCAGGTCAAAATCAATACCAAGATTCGCACAAATCAGTCCTTACAAAAGCTTTGAAAGGCAGTCCAAAACCGCACCTAATGGGGAACCCAAATGGAGACTATAAAAGGATAGCAACATATACATGCAAAGGGAGAAAACAAGCATCGGGAGTTAGGGATTCAACATCCAGGAAATTAGAATCATAAGAGTAGGAAATCCAAAAACCCTATCCTAAATCAGTCAAGAATCAACAATTTTCGCAAAAAACTTCATTTTTCTTCCTATCGCATTCTCCGAGTGAATCGATGACTTGGTACGTTGCCTCGGTTCGCTGTCCGAAGAAGGTAAATTCGTCACCCTTTCTGTTTTTTTTTTTAATTTCGTTTGGCTATTCGTGTTATGATACGCGACGATATTGGTGGTTGTTATGTGTACTGAGTCGACTGTGAAGTTTGTTCAGTTAATATGGATTTCTACTGAAATTCGTGAATGTGATTGAACATGTTCAGGTCTGTATTAGCATTTGTTGTGTATATGCGTCTGTGACTAAATGAATCGGGTATTGTTTGGAGTCTATCTGAAAGTATTTTGATCATATTAAATTTGTTTTTAAGGTGCTGTATGTGCAACTTAGGTTAAAGTAATTATGTATGCCATCTTTAGTTGATGTCGTGTTCATCTACAGGTCTGTAGTGATACATTTGTAAGCCTATATGTATTTAAGGACACATAAAGGCAAGATAATCTTAACTGATTTACAGACTCAAATATGTATTTGTGTAACTCCTTTATGTGTCTATCATAGTTTGCGAGTTAGTAGATTTGCTTCAAATATTTACTAGTTCGGCTAGAAGTCTATGTACCTGGAAAGTTTTTCTTTACGTATGATATTTCGAGCCCTGTTTGATTGGTTGTGGGAAAAACATGTGAAAGCTCCTTGTCGGGATTAGTTTGTTTCCATTCAGTTCATGTCTGTAGTTGTGGTTGTCTATCCCAAGTAATTGTTTGGGCCATTGCTTGCACTATTTCCCCAACATCAATGTGTATTGGGGCATGATCTGTAACCATTTCTTTAGCCCACTGTGCTGCACATTACCATATTATGAAGCATTCTCATTAAACAGTAGGAATGTGAGTCTGTATCTATTTTGGTCAAATTGGTTAGGTATATCAAAGTAGTCTCTCTGGTAGTGACTCGTCATTCTTACTAGTCCAATGAAACTGACTCTGAATTTACTCTCTGTCTAAGTAATAAAAACTGATCATATTAATATTCTTTCAAGCTACAGTTTGTGCCATGTCAATCTATTGTGCAACCTAAATAATGCTTGTATCAAACACCCTGCACTCATTCGAATTCCCCTCTGTGGCATGCTGTCTCGATTTACAGTCATAATATGGTGTCAAACTGCTTAAGTGAAGGAAAGGTCTAGTGTATGACTTGAACTTAGGATCCTTACTTAATAAGTCACGCCCCTATTGCTTATTAAGAATGTATATGTTTGTCTCGCTTGGATTTCTAAACTAGTACATCAAGAAAGCCTCCTAAGCCATAGAAATAGCCGTGTTCTCGGGTTCAAGTAGCACGGCCTCTGAAGTCTTTGTCGCTTGTTTGAAATTTGTGGCTGCTGCTTTGCTTTTGTATTGCTGCTGCCATTACATCGCTGCTGATTAATTAGAATATACTGATGTTATCTCGGCATTGCTATTATAATGGACTACCGTAAAGAAAACCTGAAAATTCTAAATTATGGGGTCTGCATAATTTCCTCTCATCCTGCGTGTACACTGAGTTCCTTTCTTGATTGCTGTGTGGGTGTGCTATTATCCAGGAACAGTAGTTTATATGCCGATATTTATTTATTATGTGACAAAGTTTAGAATATATGCTAATCCTTATTTTTCTTTGTTTTACATGAAATGCATTGGAGCAACGAAGAGTCTCATTACAAGACTCATCACACCGCAAATAATGACATGCATCCATCGTCGCACCCTCTTCGGAATTCCTGAACCAAAAATGGGGACTAGATGACGTCGTCATCCGTCGTAAAGAGCACTCTTAAATCCCATCCTCTCTCTCTACTTGCTATTCATTCATCTATTCGTTTATTGTAATTTAATTACCCTATTTCTGTAATATTTAGGATATCTAGAACAATTAAGTTTCAAACATATAAGTGAGAAGGTAATTTTAAAATTTGGAAATTCATCGCTAGCTTATTTGTCTTTAGGATTGTTACACATGTTAAAATTCCGCCAAGCAATAAACTAATGCCTTACTCCTTATTGAATTCATAACAAACGAATTAATTTTATAAACTCTTATTAGTATTATATAGGAGTTTTATTTTTATTCTTAATAAAAAAATCATCATTGGGTATATCATGATATACTAACCAAGATCAATTAAGTAGATAAATGCATACAAATCAACTTAGCGTCACGTATTTTATAAATAATATAATGCATGCTTTTAAACTTTACATGTATTTTAATAGCACTAATCTTTTTTGTCAAAAAATGCATTCTTTTACTAAAACGCCTTTCAACATGCATCGTTCCTTAACATAATAATCAACCTAGGTTTGGCAGGACAACCGCAAGTTAGCGGATCTTAGAGGGTGTCTAATCCCTTCCCTCTAGATTAATAAAGGACTCTTGCCCAGAATCTCACATAAGTTTTTGCAGACCATAAAAAATGGAGTTAGTGTTGACTTTAACCTAGTTGACATTTAGGTGTCCTAATTCACCCAAAATAATTAGGTGGCGACTCCGCGAACCCTTAGCATTATCTTTAGCACTTTTATATTATTTCCTAACATTTTTATTAAGCAGGAGTTGTATAATGTCGCGGTCGGAAAAGGGCGTGACATGCATCAATTAGGCTGATATCGTATACGGATACCGATTGGGGCGGTTGTTTGGACACATGTTGATCTACTTCCGGTTATTGTGTATTTTTGGGTGATAATCTCATCTCATGGTCTACCAAATGGCAAGCCACACTTTCCCGTTCGAGTGTAGAAGCAGAATATAGAGGTGTTGCACACGTTGTTGTCGAGATCTGCTGGCTCATAAATCTTTTGTCACGACCCGACCTCGGGCCCGCGACTGGTGTCTTACCCCGGGCACCCTAGTGATACAACATCAGAGAAAATCAGCGGAAATAAAAACTCATAAAAGATAAACAGTGAAATAAGAAAACAGGCTAACCAAAACGGTTACCTTTCTGTATATATAAATAATTAAACCTGAACAGTTACATCCTTTTACAAACCCTGCCCACAACAGTACTACATACCTCTAAGAATGTAACCACAACTACGACGGGACAGGGCCCCGCCATACCCCTGAATGTAAGTACCTACAACGACAGGGGACTATACCAAAGATAAGCCTCCGGAGAAACGGAGCTTCCCAATACGCAGAACCGTGATCCTATGAGCGAGGATCAACAACCGGTGTACCTCTACCTGCGCAGATGAACGCACTCAAGGAGGTCAGTACAACAGGTACCAAGTATGTGAAACTGAAAATACTGTAAATGAAATCATAATAGTCTATATAAAGCAGGAGACATGTATGATAACCAAACTACAGTACATAACATATAAGCGGTCATGTCAAGTCAGGGACTCACGCCCTCAAAGTCATCACTCATGCCCGTGGAATTCCTTCTTCACTGCCGGCAGTCTATGACATAAAACATACTCATGTGACGCGCCCGTGGCATTCTACCTCACTGTCGGCGTACACATATACAATACATATATATATACCTTTCTCGCGTGGAATCCGCCATCATCACTGGCACCGTAGTGTAACATATAACCAGTGACACGCCATGGCATCCTACCTCATCACAGATACATATATAATACATATATATATATATATATATATATATATATATATATATATATATAACGTCGCATGCCCCGAATCCTCATCGTATAAGCGTGGTCATAACGTGCCTCGGATCCTCATCGTGAGTGCAGGTCTTCACGGGAGCTAGCTCATGGAGTAATAATATAACATGCCCCCGGCATCCCTCATCGTGGGTACATGTCTTCACGGGGAGCTAGCCCATGGAGTAAAATATAACATGGTCGCATGCCCCGGAATCCCTCATCGTATAAGCATGGCCATGGAGTAATGAAACACCGCATCTAACCCGCATCTCGCCGCACGCGTGCCGATCCTCATCGTATAAGCATGTCCAAGATCAATCACAATGGAAGCATACCCGTGGAATCCTCCGTCACGGCTGGTATGTCCAAAACAAATAACAAGATAACACCCCTAGTGAAAGCATACCCGTGGGCCACTCATCGTGTCAGTATGTCCAAAAGGATCGATATAGTGGAAGCATACCCGTGGGCCACCCATCGTGTCAGTATGTCCATCAATCAACCAGATAGTCGGCCCTCCATCGAGAGACTCGGTAGCACAAAATCAAACACTTGCACAACAAAGGCTATCACAACAAGCATAGGCAAGTTCAACGTACTCATAGACTTCCATTTTTATGACAACAAATCCGGGCTTTAACCCCAAAGTACTACATACTTTAATTCTTTCAAAAGACCCCTTTCTTTTACAAAAGTCACATGATACCCGTAGTATCAAAAAATAGAGTAACTATCATTTCAAGCAAACCAAAACCATTTCCACACCTTCTTTTGAAATAAACCAAGACAATACCATGCTTCTTTTTAAACCAGTTTAAGACAATGCCATGCATTTCTTTTAAACAAAACACTTCAAATTCTCAAGTCTCTCTCTTTTATAAAATCAAGTTCCTTACTTCGGAATTTCAGAAAATCAGTACTTATTTATAATGATCTTATTAAAGTAGTCATGATCTAGGAAATGTAATACAATTTTGTCTTATCTTAGCTTCTATGCAGATGGAGGTTTCTACTTGTTTTAATATAATTAATTGTCATTACTTTTTCCTTTATTAACGCTGCAATGGCTTGTTCGATACTTATTCCCATTTCTGAAATCAATATAACATTATTCTTTAAAAACCAAGTACTCATTACTCACGAATGAGGTTTCACAACTTTTTAACACACTTAAGTCCTTAACATTTCATATCAAGTCATTTTTAAGTCAAGTCTCTTACCTTTTAAAATCAACAACCCATTCTTTTACCTACATAAAGTCGTTATAACTAACTTCTCATAAAGCTATTATAACACTTTATGTTTTAAACCGACCAAATTCGTTTAGCACACGTACGTCTACCGTACTACATAGTTCACAACAATCATGCTAGAAAGGATAGGAAGAGGTTCACATACCTCGTGACGATTATCGACAATTAGCAAAAAGCTCCATAGTACTATACCCTTGCTAGCCTTTTCCACCCTCCAAGTAGAATACGCTACTCGTAGTACTTCCACCTAAAAAGGCCACAAAACGTCTATCAACTTCTAGATCTCTTCGTAGAACATTTTTAAGTACAAGGTTCCATATTCTACGGAAAATTCGGCAGCACCTCCCCTCCTGCAACCACATATATCCTCCTCTATCAAGACCTGCTACCAAGCCAACAACTCCAAAGGGGGGGGGGGGGGGGGTTACACGTCTAACCGGACGTGTACAAATCTGCCCCACAATAAAACTACAAGTCTCATCAAATACAAATTCAATGTAAATACAGTTCAATTCTTAACAATAATCATTCTACATATAGTATACTCAACTATACATTACTACAACATGTAATCTCCAATTACAATAGGGGAATAAAGATCATTACCTCGATAAGCCCAAAATTATCCAAGATTTATAAGTCGATCCTGAGCAACGTTTAGCTCCAATTCCTTATGCTCCAACTCGCTCCAAGCAACCCTTAGAAGTTTCTAAACAACTTCTCTTAACACTTCATCCAACTATGAAGATTTTCCTAGGGTTTCGTTTTGCGACTAAAGGAATAAAGTGGTATTTCCGGGCTCTTAGTATAGAGATAACTTTGGAATACTACAAGGGATTTAGGCTAAGGTATTTGGAATAATAACAATACTTGAAGAAATTTTTCCACAAATGAAGGGGTGTTGGACGAGAACTACACTAAGGAGGGAGGGAGAATTTTGCCTTGGAACTCTTAAGTATGGATGAAATAAGTCTTGCAAACAAGGGGGTATTTATAGGCCAACCAATGGCTAGGATCAAAGCAAGTGTATGGTGAGGATTGGGGACATGTGTGTGGGGATTCTACCAACCATATGTCCACCACAAAAATGGGACAAGTGGCAAGCCACTTGTCCACCACAAAACCGTCCAAGGACACTTGTCCACCAAACATTCGGCCAACATGGCCACATGGGGGTGACACGTGTCGCCCCCATACTCGTCCAAAATATTCCATCTCCCGAAAATATCCGTAATGCCAAAAATCCAAAAATAAAGTGGGCCCCACAAAACCGTAAATTTTCCCCGTGGGCCCCACGTGACCAATTCCGGAAATAAAATTCCATAATTCTAATATAATCCAGGAAGTCCAAATACCAAATCTGGAAATCCAATTCCCATTAACGAACCTTTTTCCTTCACAAAATCCGGAAACTTTTCCGTCGAAAAATCACATATTTCTTCCTTTCCAATATTACTGTCGTATACTCGTACGTACGTCCTCACATACATACCCTGGAACTACGGGGTGTAACACCTTCTTCTAGAACTTTATTGTCCCTTACGTAAGGCATCTCTTGTCTACTGTGATAACATATCTGATGGATATTCATTTTGTTCGTGAGAAGGTTGTCATGGGCCATGTTCGGGTGTTACATGTTCCTTCTTTCCATCAGTACACATATATATTTACTAAGAGACTTCCTCGGCAGTTGTTCCTTGACTTCAGATTCAGTCTCAGCATTCGGTCTCATCCCGCTCCGACTGAGGGGTGTGATAGATAATATATTAATATTCTTCATATATTTTGTAATTATTATTTTAGTGTAATTATGTAAAATATAAATCATTCTTCAATTAAATTTATAAATTCTAAGCACCTAAAAATATTATATTAATAAGAAGCCTTCGAGGAGAAGTATACTATTCTAGACAGATTGTATAGCCTGAGGTGGCCTAGAGAAGTCAGCTCGTTTAGCACATGCATAAGAAAATACACCATCAAGCATGACGTCCCTCTTCATACTTTTTACAATTTGTCCACTATGCTTCATATTTAGTTACTTTTGCTTTTCTACTTTCAGCCTTATGAATAATGCTTGTTGCTTAACTATTCAAAAAAGTATTCCGATAACCATTAAGAAGGGTGGTGGAATAGTTTAAAATATTCATTCATGTTTAATTTTAGATCTTAAGTTCGAGTATTGATTGAAAATATAGAGAACCTATTGAAAGTTTAGAAAGTGTGTTTTACTCCCTTTGATGACTTACCCGAGGCAAATTCAAATCTTACAAGTATTATATTAGAAGATTGAATCTCAGCAAGATGAGAAAATCAATTGTCATCATAGTTAAAGTCTTTGACATGATAAGTACTTCTAATTATACATTATAATTTTACTTGCATATAACAATAGTGTAAATATATTTTTTACACTCACTACTACAGATTTCAGCTTGCGTAACGCTGCTTAGATAATGCTTCTAAGTAACAGCTTGCATAGCGCTTTTTCAAATTTTCAAATTAAAAAAAAAAACTAAAAAAAAATACAGTTATAGCGCTTTGCGTAAATTTTATTCAAAACACTATGTAAGTTACTCCTTGCATAGCGTTTTTTTAAAGCGCTATTAGAATTTGTGTTACCTAATTATTTTATCCATATAAAAATATTAATATTCTCACTTAGATAGCGCTTGTGAAGCGCTATGTATGATTTAAAGAAATACAAAAACGCAGTAATCGATCCCAATTCATTCCATATCGTCGAAGCCCTAAATTAAACTTCTCCGCCAAAAACGAAATTGCCGCCAATACCAATTCCATCTAAGCATAATTCTTCTTGCCGTTTTGGTATTCTCCTACTTTGTGCATTATTAACCCCAAGTGTAACTCAATTTTGTTTGCAAGAGTTGAGTTAGTGAATTGAAGGAAGTTTGAGCGTCAAAGTATGTTTCAATCTTTGTGTTCAGTAGAGTTTTCAAGGGTTTGAAGTGTATATTTGTTTGAGAAACAATACTTTTCATTCATTATATTTAGCCTCAATTTTGAGTTTATAATTGAAGTATATATTGATAATTGTGAAGAACGAAACTCATTTAGCCTCAATTTTCAGATTATGATTGAATATTTGATGATTTCTGAATTTTGTATCTTATTTTATTAATTATTAATGAATGAGATCTTCTCGATTTTTTGTAGATTTTTAAAAATTTGAAAGACAAATTGCTTGGATTGCATTCGGAAGGTATTATTGTACATTCGAAGTTAATTTATCTTTATTATGATTTACGTGAGGGGAAGTTGTGCCTTCAAGACTGCGCGAGGCTTAGCGAGCTTTATAAGGCCGACCACTACATAAGCCGCTGATTTCCCCCGTTTGGATACCAGTTATCTATACGGGTCTGGAAACGTGCGAAATAACGCATGAAATGGGACCGCGAAGACAACCCACCACTAGAGCTTGCTTTGCTCCCACTACATCAGGACCCTTTCGACGTTGCACAAAAGCCATTACTTTATGAAACAGAGACTGAGCTGACTAATAGTAGAGGGTGAGTCTTTCCTCCAACGGACCGGAAGAGGCCATGTCACCCAGGTCATCCAGATAAGGAATGAGATCTCGAAGTCAACCGCCCAGTACGACCTATTCCCGAGATCAATTTGCCTAACGGATCGAACTCATCTAGCCACATTTTCTTTTTTGTTGGTATGCCGGTCTGATCGTTCCACTCCTCCGCCCTTAATAAGGATTTCATGATTTGCTCGCGATTGAGAATCTCGAGAACCTAAAAAAAAATGCAGAAGTGAGCGTACCCTAAGGCTCTCCTCTCTCCCCATTTTTTAGCCAACATTGAACAAAAGCGAGTTTGAATGGGTATACTTAGTCGTGGAGCATTCCGAGTCTTTGCTTTAGGGATCGTTCCTGCGCATCTCCTTACTTTATAGCAGTTATTGCTCCGGTTCCAGAAGGTATAGCTCTCGCCTCAGCTTTTTCGATAGACTAAAAGAGAGGAGTGGAAAGACCTCTCTTTCTTACCCGCCCTTATTAGTAGTAGGCAACCTTTCTTTCTCGCCTTTCTTCCAGCTTTTTTCAGATAAAGGTCTAATAGAGTTGCGTTTAAGATTCTTATATATGTACTATGTGAGGGGAAGTCGAGCCTTGAAGACTTCAAATATGCTTTAAATTCATTGTCTTTTTATCTGATTTTTGTAGTATTGTTCTTGATGAATGGAGACTGGGTAAATGCAGATCGATTATCTGAAGAGTATAAGCAAGGGGTAGAGGAGTTTTGTGCTCATGCAACCAAAAATGCTAAAAATCCATTGTACATTAAATGTCTGTGTCGAAAATGTCTTAATGTAAAGGAGGTTAGTGGTCAAATGAAGTTGCATGAGCATTTAATGTGTCACGGTTTTGACATAACATATAAGGTTTAGACATATCACGGTGAGAGCAAAGACAAAGGTAGTTCAAGTGGAAAACGTAAACATAGTTCATTTAGTCAATCCAGATCCCAATTTGAGTTTACAAATATAATGAACACAAGTAATATAGGAGATGGTAATGATAAATCCAGTCCTATGAAAAATTCGAGGTGTTGTCAATGATAAGTTGCGGGATCATCCTGATATGTGTGATGACTTAAGGGGAGATGTTGGGTTACCATTGTGGTCGGGTTGTACTAAGGCTTCAAAATTGTCAGTTGTGTTGATTTTGTACAACTTAAAAGCTAGTCACCAAGTTTCCGATCTGTTCTTCACAGAGTTATTGGAAGTTGTATGTGATCTATTGCCATATGGGAATGTGCTCCCTCGTAAAACCTATGATGCTAAACAATTGCTCAACTCTATCGGGTTAACACATCAGAAGATCCATGCTTGTCCGGATGATTGTATTTTATTTAGGGGAGAGTACGTAGAATTGAATGAATGTCCCAAATGTGGTATGAAGCGGTATAAGAAAAACAAATCCCCGGCCAAAGTTATGTGGTACTTTCTTATAATTCCTAGATTTAGGAGGTTGTATAGTAGCACAGAAGATGCTAAATGCTTGACATGACATCATGATGAAAGAATTAATGATGGATGTTAAGACACCCAGCTGATTCGCCTTAATGGAAGACATTTGATAACAAATATTCAGAATTTGACAAGGAATCAAAGAACTTACGCTTAGTACTTTCAACAGATGGAATGACCCCTCATGGTCTCCAGAGTACTTCCCATAGTACATGGCCCGTAGTTTTGATGATCTATAACCTCGCCCCTTGGTTATGCATGAAGCACAAGTATATGATGTTGTCTATTTTGATATCAGGACATCGCCAACCTGGTAACGATATTGATGTATATTTGGCTCCTTTAATCGAGGACTTAAAGTTGTTGTGGGAAGAGGGTGTTGATGTCTACGATGGAAGCAGAAATGCTAGTTATAGATTGAAGGCTATGTTGTTTGAAACAATCAATGATTTTCCAACTTATGGCAACCTTTCTGGATATAGTGTGAAGGAGAAGTGTGCGTGTTCATGGTGTACCAATGACACCGACCATATTAGATTGAGTCACTGTGAGAAGTCTGTTTACATGTGGCATAGACGGTTTTAAGATCCAAATCATCGTTACAGATTGATGTCTGATTCATTCAATGGTGAAGTTGAAGATCGGTCTACACCTCCTACATTGTCAGGTGTTGATGTACTAAAAGATGTGAAAAATATTGAGACACAATTTGGTAAATACTTTGCAAAGTCTATTCCTACTAGAGGTTTTTTTTAAAAAATCAATCTTTTTTCAATTAGTTTATTGGAAGGATTTGTTTGTTAGGCATTTTATTGATCTCATGCACAATGAGAAAAATATTGGTGCTAGTGTGATAAATACTTTGTTAGGTGACACATTAAAATCTAAAGATGGATTCAATGCACGAATGTACATGGTTGATATTGGAATCAGAGAAGAACTTGCACCTGTATTAAAGGATGAGAAAGCACCTTACTTACCTCCTGCCGCTCACACTTTGTCTAAGCAAGAGAAGAGATTGTTACTCGATACACTCCACTTAGTGAAGGTTCCATAGGGGTACTCGTCTAACATACAAAGTCTTATATCTTCAGACGGGTTAAAATTGATGAATTTAAAATCACATGATTATCATGTCATCATTGAGAATCTGCTCCCAATTGCAATTCGTGTTATTTTGCCAGAAAATGTATGTAATATCATTACAAAGTTATGTTGGTTTTTCAAAGCCATGAGTAGCAAGGTCATAGACTCGAGAAGTCTGTCAAGTCTACAAAAAGTGATTGTAGAAACACTTTGTGAGCTTGAGATGTATTTCCCGCCATCTTTCTTCGATATCATGATTCATTTGATTGTACACTTGGTTTATGAGACGAGGATGTGTGGTCATGCTCATATGAGATGGATGTATGACATGGAGCGGTATATGAAAGTGTTGAAAGGTTATGTGAGGAACAGGTACCGACCAGAAGCATGCATCGCTGAAACTTATTTAGTTAAAGAAGCAATAGAATATTGGTCTGAGTATATTCCAAATATCCAAGCAATTGAACTTCCGAGTACTCGTCACACTAATAGGATTGATGGTGAAGGTGTAATGGGGGGTCAACCAATTTTTATCAGCCTCGAACAGCGGCGATGAGTGCACTTATGTGTACTACATAACACAATTGATGTTGTTCCTTATGTTGACAAGCACAAGTTGAGTATCTCAAAAGATTTTCCAGATAAAGGGCTTGATTGGATTGAAGTGGAGCACAATTCTACCTTCATTGATTGGTTTAAGGATCATATTCATAAAAAGATCTTAGAAAAGCGACCCGATGTCGGAGGCTCAAGTTTTTGTCAAGAGGACCTGATGAGCATGTGTACTCTTACAAATGTTAACTCATCAATGGATACACATTCTACACTAGAGAACATGATGCAAGGAGTACGATGTAGAATAGTGGGGTTTCTCTTAATGTCACCGCACTAAATCAGACAGATACGACATACTTTGGACAAATCATCAATATGTGGGAAAACGATTATGTCGAATTTCGAGTTCCGATGTTTGATTGTAGTTGGGCTAGCATTCCTGACGGGGTTCATGTTGAAAATTTTGGATTCATAAGGATTGATTTAAAGAAGGTTGGGTACAAAGACGATTCATTTATTATGGCAGCGCAAGCTAAGCAGGTGTTTTATGTGAGTGATCCAGTTGATAAGAAGTGGTCCATTGTTATATTGTCGAACAAGTTCACTAATAGTTACCAAGTTAGTGACCACGTTGATGAGGATGTTGACACAATTAATGATCCTTTTGGGAACATGTATGTTTGCCCGAGCACTTATGATGATGATAATTATCAACGCTTATATTCAAGATATGATCATGATGAGGGTGAATATATAAATTCAGATTTAGTTAATGTATGTGGTCATAAACGATCAGCGATGTTAGTTACCAAGCGAAAGAAGATAGCTAAAGCCTAGAAGAAAAGTATGTCTTTTTTCTATTATATATTTGTAAATGATTTCATAAAATTAAGTTATTTCTACTTGTTTGTGAATATAGAGTTCAATTATTCTATTAGCAATATTTTTTGCGCCATGATTACAAGGAAGAATGTAATATATTAATTTCCTTTCTGAAAGTATTTCAAGTTTCATTTCACAGAGTAGGTGATTGGAAAGTATACCCACAAATTTATATCAACTACAAGTACTATGTATGCAAGTTTTGTTGTCTTATTCAATATGTTATTCTTTATTTTACAGGATCATGACTACTGGATCACAGAGCAAAGGTCTTGCTCGAGGGGATGGTCAGGATGGTTCTAGATGAGGTGAGACAGGGGGCTCCGGTGATACTAGTGGCATGTCTGAGGTTCATTCTCGAGGACTAGTTACTATGGTGAATATTAAGAAAAAAATGGCAAGAGGTGATGTAATAAAGGTGAATTTTAATGAAATAACCAACCAATTGGCAAAGAGTCGATGACCCTAGCACATTTCGTTGGCTCTTGCTGTACAAGAACTTTTCCAATTTCGATTACTGATTAGCGTAATAAAGATTTGTTGCCCCTGAAAGAACAATATTGAAATGAAGTCAATGTATATTTTTTTAATTTAGTACTTTTTTTTAATTTAGTACTTTTTAAGTTGTTGTAGTTAATATTGTCATATGTTGCAACAGGAAACATTTGGGTTGGATGAATCAAAAAAGAAATTGATTATTTCTCGTGTCGGTTACCTGCACAGAGTTTTTCGAGGAAGGTTAAGGAATATTGCCAGAGATAGTGAGGGTAACTACTCGGATGAACCACCTTTCATATACTCGCAGTTGTCTTCTGTGTCTCTGTATTGGAATTTTTTTGTGAAACATTCATTGACTCTAGATTTTAAGGTAACTTCCACGTTATTACATTACTTTCAATATGAGGATTACAATTTAAACCGACTAATGACAACTTTCAATTTTAGGAAAAAGTAAAATAAACAAAGTGAGAGCGGAATCAATGGAGGCGCGATATAGGAAAGCATGTGTGGGTTATGCGCGGCTGAGAAAGTAGATTATATGTATTAATTATCTATAATAATATTATATAACTTAATTTACAGAAGCTATACAATTTAATTTTGTTCTCAAAATTTGCAGATTCAACAGAAACAACGTGAAGGGGAAGTGAATCCTGTAGTAACTCGCTTCGATACTTGAAAGTTTGCGAGGATGAATGCTGAGTACCAGATTGATGATCCTAGTTCTTTGAGAATACTTGAGGATGCGGTAATATTATTTGACAATTCATGCTACTTCTTTCTTACAATTCATGTGTTGTTGTTGTTTGTTGTTGTTGCTGTCTTGTGAACACAACAGCTGTTGTGTTGTTGTTACTGCAGTTGTTGCGTTCTTTGTATTTCCACGGCTTGAGGTGCTGAAGCGGTTGTTGTGTTCTTTGTCTTGATGTTCTTTCTGGCTGCTGCGTTCTTGCATTTCACGATTGTGTTGATCTGTAGTGCATCTGCGTATTCTTCTTATTTGGTGCATTTGTTGTATTATTCGTTAGTGCGGTTTGTGTTCTTCTTGGTGCGGTGTTGTGTTTCTGTATTTGGTGCATTGCTCGTTCTGCATTTCACGGTTGTGTTATTTGTTGGTGTATCTGTTGTCTTACTGTCTTTTTGTTCTTTGCATTTCTTTGCGTTCTTTGCATTCGCGAGATGTGTTGATGCGTTTGTGCGGTATTTGTGTTCTTTGCGGTGTTGTGTTTGTTGTGATCATTTCTCTAATCAATGTTTTTTTGTTTTAGGTTCGCATAACAGAAGAGTTGAGAGAAGATGAGCTAAATGATATTGCATTTGAAGACTTGCTTGATCGAGCAATTCCAATACAGTATTCTGGGCGTGTGCGAGGATGTAGATTTGGTGTTACTAAGAGATCTTTATCTTCGGTAGTTGAAGTGTCTGAATTGTCAAAATTGAAAAGACAATTCAATAAATTAGAGAAAGACATGATGGAGATGAAGACTAAAGGCTATCAACCTATGGTGCCTTCTTGTGGTTCTAGTCATATGGATAATTTCGATGTGGAGAATACCATGAATTCTAATGACGATGATGATGTTCCGATAAATGTTATTTGTACGTTGAGCATCCCCGGAGATATGTTGGGCAGGGTATTTTGCATAATGGCCCGAAGGAGGTTCTTCATGGTGTTCCATTGCCAGAAGGTTATGCGAAGATACAATTTGAGGTGGCGGAAGAATATGAGAAATAATCAGAGGTGCCGCAACCTACTGATGAAGTTAGGACTATATGAGAAGTTGTTGGACATTTCATTTCATGGCCAAAAAAGTTTGTGTCTTTGAAAATAAAGGTAAATGATCTACAACTTAATGAAGAATTAGTTGTTTAGTGAAGGATACATTGTACATGATCTTGTCTATTTTTTCAAATTCCAGTTAACATACTAGAATTAATCTTACTGATATATGGTCATCCAAAATTCTTTGTAGTGCCCACCTCTTAAGAAGATGGATAAGAGGAGTCAGAAAGTTTCTATAGGTGCTACGGCTACTTTGAAAACTATGGAGTCAACAGTTTGTGCTAATGAATTAGGTTATCCCAAGTGTGGAGATTCTCCTCACGATCCTATGATGCTGCATTTTTTGCGACTCGCATTCTGATGCGTGATTTATGCACACACTTAACGCAAGTGCACGTGTCGTGTCAAGTAATATAGTCTTAGAAGACCGAGTTATCGTCCTCAGGGATTAGTGTTCAAGTACCAAATTCTATTCTATGTTATCTATTTGGTGACCGAAAAAGTGATATGTTGTTTATGATTCTAATTATGAAAACTACTTAAACTATGTTGTTTTACTTCAGTAATGTGGAAATAGGGCTTTCAAATCTCCTCAACTATCCGCTTAACTTACTTATTAATGCAATTGACTATGGTTCTTCTTCTATTTTGAGATAGCAGGTTTACTAAGCCGTTTTATACTCCTGTTAAGGTTATATAAACACTGAACCCCAGTACAACACATTTCTACCTTTCGGTGATAAGGTTGACTCTAGAGGAGGATTAAGAACAAAAACCTTATTAATGCTACACAAGTATCGGGGTATTTTCATCCACGATTTAACCTATGTCTATCCAACTACAG
Organism: Przewalskia tangutica; assembly: GCA_029844215.1. Taxonomy (NCBI): domain Eukaryota; kingdom Viridiplantae; phylum Streptophyta; class Magnoliopsida; order Solanales; family Solanaceae; genus Przewalskia; species Przewalskia tangutica. Next base: position 56,244,954 of record CM056740.1, read on the forward strand.
CATATTCACAACCTCTCATTTCGGATTTCGATTAGAAATCATAAGAATTATGATAATTAATGATCAGGTAATTATCAAGCAATCAAAACATATATTGAATAAATCTCAACAATATGAAGAAGAACCAAGAACATGCATTAATTCATAAAGAAAAGGTTCAAGTAAATTGACATGGAAAGCCCTATATTAAAGTTAGTTCCTAGCCATAGACATGACAAGAACTAATTTAACATCCAACATAAACTGAAAATAAAGTAAAACAAGAACAAGAAAATTACTAAGAAAAGGTCTCCAATCTTGATCTCCAAATTCTAGTGTTTTTGGCAAGAAGAGGAACCCTTAAAACTGGCCTAGGGTTCTCTTTTATAGCCTCCAAAACGTGATGCAGGTTTTCCTTCAAGCCTGGCCCATTGTCTATTCGAAATCTGATTTTTCCCGCTTCGGCGTCGCGGCCCTGCAACTGGCGCCGCGGCGCCGGAACTTCTGCAACCCTTTGAAGATTAGGCGTCGTGGCGCCTGGCTCTGCTGGCTGGAGGCGTCATGGCGCTGGCGCTGTTCTGTGCCTGCTTCGTCACTTTTTCGCTTTTCGAGCTCTGGAACCTCCGTTTTTGCCCTCTTTTTGCTCTTTTTCGCCAATTAGCCACTTTAAACCAATATGACTCAAAAGGAAGAAAATCTATCCTAAGACGACACGTATTTGTACAAAAATGGACAAAAGACTCACTAAAATTGACTCAAAAGGTGTATATAAAATACACCGATCAAATACCCCCAAACTTAACCTTTGCTCGCCCTCGAGCAAAGATCAAAAGAAACAAATAAAGGCACAAGAAAAGGAAAAATAGAAAGACTCAATGACATTGATCACTTTGCTGCATTGGTGTTACTTAGAAAAACATGAAGGTTAGCAGAATAATATGCAGGAACATATAACATGAATTTTTAGCATTCTAAACACATTAAGCTAAATATTTCGCAAACTCATTTTAATCATGCTTAATGGAAGTAAGAATACTGAATTATGCATGTTAATTTCAAAATCCTATGGCATGTTTACTTGCTATTCTCCACTAATCATGGTTATGCATATAAGAGATCTTCAGGACTTTTCAGGGTTGTAATGTAGGCTTTAGGCATGGGTAGGTAAAAATAGGCATTTAGGCTCATTTTCTGTACCATAAGCTCTTTTGCTTTTCAATTCTTCCCTTTTCTTTTGATTTCCTTTCTTCACTTCATATCTATCTTTCCCCTCTTTTGTTTTGAGAGAGTGAAGTGTATTATGAATCACAGGTACCCTCAAACTTAGGTTTTTGCCTATTTCTTATTACTTTTTATTTGGGGTGCATCAAACTTGTTCACTATTTTTGTCTCTTTTTTAACACTTTCTATTCCAACCATTTCACATTTTTACTTATGGTACAAGTGTGGAAATATAGGGTGTTAAAGAAAAAGTTTAATGTTTAGGCTCAACGGGGCTGACTAGGGATATTTTTAATGTCAGGGATAGGAAAAAGTGGTAAGAATTGGCTAATCAAAGAAATGTCTGAGTCATTTCTCTAACATGCATATTCTAACTATTTCGCCTCGAATAGCAAGCAATCATACACATAGGTTTTAACATTTAACAATGAACAATTCAAGCAGAAACCCCAAATAGACAGATGTCATGAGTTTTTGGCATATCTAACCTAAGTGTTTAGATAGTTGCTTCTAATTCCATTACATTATTCAACCTTACTTCACTATGTGTTTCTAGTAACTACAGCATGCATGATCTTTGACAGAAAATTATGACTCAAAAAAAAATGCTCAAAAATACACAAAACAAATTAAAAAGACTCACATACTAAAACAATAAGACACAAATAAAACACACCCCCCCCCAAACTTAAATCACACATTGTCCCCAATGTGTGCATGACTCAAAGAAAACAAAAGAAACAGGACAACTTACAGACTTGGTTTAAAGTGGTGGCAGTGGCGGTGGATAATGCATTGAATCCCGTGAGAGGGGAAGGGCGCTGGATTTTTTATTTGAAGGAAGGGCCGTCGGGCTAGGGCGTCTTCAGAAAGAATTCAGATTTTCCGTCGTGGCGCCGCGCTGCCAGCGCGGCGCCAAGTGCTGCGCTCTTACGAACTTATGGCGCGCGCCTGCGAGATGGCGCCGGCTGAATTTTTCTGGACTTTTGGCGCCGCGGCGCTGAATCTCCTACGCCTTTCTGATCTTTTGGCGTCGCGGCCCTGCTCCTGGGCGCCGCGGCGCTAAGTCGATTTTCTGGAAATCCTTGGCTTATCTTCAGTTTTCGCCCTCCAAATTCTTGGCCCTGCACCTGTCATCACAACACATAACAATACCTCCGTGAGACTGTTCTAAGTAAAAATTAACTGCATTAAAATAAATAGTTTAAAATACTCTGGGTTGCCTCCCAAGTAGCGTTGTCTTTAACGTCTTTTAGCCGGATGCAAGTTCGTTAAATCAAGAGGTGTGGGGTAGATTAACCCCACAACCAATCCACTTTTTCAACATTTTCCTTTTTCCTCTTCTGTTTTTCTTCTTATAATTATTTTCAAGAGGAGGTTCAGTATCACTTACCTGCTTTGGCGGGCTTACCTCATTTGTTGTGGCTTGCACTGGCTCACAAGAAGTTCTGACAGCGCTGATTGCAAAGCACCTGCTCATGGCCGGGGGTTCAATAACGTGTTTGAACACTTTGAAAACCATTTCTTCACTTTCTACCCTCAGTGTCAGCTCACCCTTTTCTACGTCAATCAGGGCTCTCCCTGTTGCCAAGAACGGTCTCCCCAATATGATGGAAATCTCCTCATCCTCCTCCATATCAAGAATGAGGAAATCCGCAGGGAAAAAGAATTTTCCTACTTTAACAAGAACATCTTCAATCTTCCCCCTGGGATGCACCACCGTTCTGTCCGCTAATTGCAAGCTCATAGTGGTTGGTTTTGCTTCACCTAACTCCAACCGTTTAAAAACAGACAAGGGCATCAAATTTATACTAGCCCCCAAGTCACAAAGGGCCCTATTGCATGTTACCCTGCCAACTGTGCAAGACAGTGTAAAGCTCCCTGGGTCCTTGAGTTTAGGGGGCAATTTCTTCTGCAGGATGGCACTTCATTCCTCTGTCAGTGCCACCATCTCGTATTCTCCCAACTTCTACTTCTTTCCCAAAATTTCCTTCATAAATTTAAAACAAGTGGGCATTTTCTCTAATGCCTCGATGAAGGGTATGTTGATGTGTAATTTTCTGAATGTCTTCAAAAACTTGGAGAATTGCTTATCAACTACTTTCCTTTGCAATCTTTGCGGGAAAGGAATCTTCTCAGTGTACTCCTTCTCTGGAGTTTTCTCTAATATTGGGCGATCTTCAACCACCTTCCCTCTCTCTATTTCTATCCTCTGTTCAATCACAGGCTGAGGTGCACGCTGTTCCAATTGTTTTCCACTCCTCAGCTGCACTTTCTGGCACTGTTCTCTAGGGTTCATCTCTGTATTGCTCGGCAAGGTCCCCTGTGGCCTGTTGTTTTCTAGCTTCGCTAGTTGCCCCACTTGTGTCTCCAAATTCCTGATGGAGGATCTAGTCTCTGCCATGAATTGGGTCTGGGAGTTGGTGAGTGTCAACAAAGATGCTCTCAGCTCATCTGGCTTCTCTTGTTGGACAGTGGCACTGAATTGTTGTTGTGAAGATGAGGCCTGAGTGAATGGTTGCTGATTTTGGTACTGGCCTCTAAACTGGTTTTGCTGCCCTTGCTCACCTCTCCATGAAAAATTTGGGTGATTCCTCCACCCTGGATTGTAGGTGTTTGAGTATGGGTTGTTCTGGGGCATCTGATAGTTCCCTACTGCTTGACACTCTGCTTGCTCGATCGAAATATTGTTAGGATCAGCTGATGGGCATCTATCGAAGGTATGTGGACCACCACACATTTAACAAATCATTGGCATTTGCACTGTATTTACAGACACTGTATTTTGTTGCAGCTGCTTGGTCAAAAGAGCAACTTGGGCATTAAGTGCAGTGATGGCATCAATCTCATGAACTCCTACTGTTCTTCTACCACTCACCTGTCTATCCTCTGTTACATGATTATTGGTGGCCATGTCTTCCAATAAATCATGAGCTTCATGTGCGGTTTTTCTCATAAAAGTTCCACCTGCGGCAGCATCAATGATCGTTATGGTAGTTTCGCTTAGCCCATTATAGAAAATATGGACCAAATTCCACAGCTCAATGCTGTGATGTGGACACTTTCTTTGCAAGTCCTTAAATCTCTCCCAAGCTTCATATAGTGATTCTCCATCAGCTTGATAGAAATTATACAACTCTCCTCTCAGCCTCGCTGCTTTGCATGGTGGGAAGAACTTTGCTAAAAATTTATGTGTCAACTCTTGCCATGTGAATATCGAATCTGCTGGTAAGGAATTCAACCACACTTTCGCTCTATCCCTGAGTGAGAAGAGAAAGAGCCTCAATCTGACAGCGTCATCAGTAACGCCATTGTATCTGAAGGTTGCATATAACTCTAAGAAATTAGCTATATGCATGTGAGGATCCTCCGACGACAACCCTCCAAACTGAACCGTATTTTGCACATACTTAAAATCGCAGGTTTTATCTCAAAATTATTTGCTCTTATTGCTGGGAGCCTAATGCAAGTTTGTGCTGCGTTCACCCTCGGCAGCACATAATCTCCCAAGCTTCTCTCCGCTTGGACCTGGACTCTCTCTTCTACATCCATCGGCAATCTCCGAGGCATTCTTTGGTTAGGCTGATGATCACCTAACCCCTCATTCATCTCATTGTTGTTTTGTACGCCTCCCATCTCAATTAAGGCTGAAATTCGTTGGTTCCTTCTGTTCTGTTTACAAGTCTTCTCAATTTCTGGGTTGAAGGGAACAAGAGTGTCTGCTCATCTTCTCCTTCGCATAAATTGGGTGCCTAAAACAGATCAAAATAAACAAACGGATCACGGCACACTGGTTTTCACAAAAAAAAAAACAAATTAGAAATTAAGAAAAGATAAAATTGATATTGAACTATGACAATCCCCGGCAACGGCGCCAAAAACTTGATGCGCGATTTATGCACACACTTAACGCAAGTGCACGTGTCGTGTCAAGTAATATAGTCTTAGAAGACCGAGTTATCGTCCTCAGGGATTAGTGTTCAAGTACCAAATTCTATTCTATGTTATCTATTTGATGACCGAAAAGTGATATGTTGTTTATGATTCTAATTATGAAAACTACTTAAACTATGTTGTTTTACTTCAGTAATGTGGAAATAGGGCTTCCAAATCTCCTCAACTATCCGTTTAACTTACTTATTAATGCAATTGACTATGGTTCTTCTTCTATTTTGAGATAGCAGGTTTACTAAGCCGTTTTATACTCATGTTAAGGTTATATAAACACTCAACCTCAGTACAGCACATTTCTACCTTTCGGTGATAAGGTTGACTCTAGAGGAGGATTAAGAACAAAAACCTTATTAATGCTACACAAGTATCGGAGTATTTTCATTCACGATTTAACCTATGTCTATCCAACTACAGCATATTCACAACATCCCCTTTCGGATTTCGGTTAGAAATCATAAGAATTATGATAATTAATGATCAGGTAATTACCAAGCAATAAAAACATATATTGAATAAATCTCAACAATAAGAAGAAGAACCAAGAACATGCATTAATTCATAAAGAAAAGGTTCAAGTGAATTGACATGGAAAGCCCTATATTAAAGTTAGTTCCTAGCCATAGATATGACAAGAACTAATTTAACATCCAACATAAACTGAAAATAAAGTAAAACAAGAACAAGAAAATTACTAAGAAAAGGTCTCCAATCTTGATCTCCAAAGTCTTGTGTTTTTGGCAAGAAGAGGAACCCTTAAAACTGGCATAGGGTTCTCTTTTTATAGCCTCCAAAACGTGATGCAGGTTTTCCTTCAAGCCTGGCCCATTGTCTATTCGAAATCTGATTTTTCCCGCTTCGGTGCCGCGGCCCTGCAACTGGCACCGCGCGGGCTCTGCAACCCTCAAGATTAGGCTCGTGGCGCTCGCTCTGCTGGCTGGAGCGCGCGGCATGCGCTGCTACGTGCTCGCCGCCACTTTCTCGCTTTTCGAGCTCTGGAACCTCCGTTTTTGCCGTCTTTTTGCTCCTTTTCGCCAATGAGCCACTTTAAACCAATATGACTCAAAAGTAAGAAAATCTATCCTAAGACGACACGTATTTGTACAAAAATGGACAAAAGACTCACTAAAATTGACTCAAAATGTGTATATAAAATACACCGATCACATTCCCAACTATTGTGACCAACATAGAACTTCTCATGGAAGCATATTTTGATGGAGATCCTTGGAATGAAGATATAGTTCATGAACATATCTTGGAGATTTTGGATGATGGATGACTAGGTGCTTCAAGCATTTCATTCTATATTAGGTAATAAAATTATCCATCTTATTTTATATAAAATATGTTATATAAATATTTTATAAAACTTATGTATTATGCATTGTTTAAGGTATTTGGGTGAAGTTTATCTTTTCGAGAATGTCGAGTTGGCCAGCAAGTTTTCTTTTGTGTCACCCCATTTTGCGGTCATTATAGGTAGTGCAACAGCGTCCAATAATTTGGTCGAATGTCTGCTCAAGCATGAAGGAAAAAACCATCTATTATTGGTGCCGCATAATGTTACAGAGTTTTAACATAATATTTAATTATTATATATTATTTTCAGTTATTTCTAATCTTCTAGGCATGCTTTACTTAACATTATCTTAATTGAGTTTTCATAATTTACTCAAGTACTCGCATGATTATTGTATTAGACATTACAAGGCCACATATATTGTAAATGAACTGATAAGACAATAAACTTTTCAAATATTATGCAGTTCACATTGGGTATTGATTGGTATCAATAATCAAACAGAGGTGATATACTTTATGAATCCAGCTATTCACAACGTCTGGATTTGAAAAACTTTATTGAAAGGTAATTAGCTCTTCAATTTTTTTACATTACTAATTTATATATATACATGTGTATAATATTATTTATTTTAAACAAAATAGGGGTATGTTAGGGTATCGGACTCTTTGAGGTGTTAGTCTCAGTAAGGCGGCATAAAATAGATTCAGTTGGTCAAATATTCAGGTATTTACTTTACAATTTTGAAAATTGTTATATATAAGATATGATAATAAATTAATATTCGACGTTATTTTCCGTAGTGTCCAAGGCAGATCGATAGCATTCATTGTGGTCATTATATTTGTTGTTTCATAGAGGATATTTTGAGTTCGGATGATACAAGTATTCCTCTTTATGTAAGTATATCGATCTTCATTGTATACTTGGCAGTATGACAATATGAGGGGAAGTCGTGCCTTAAAGACTTCATATGTGTTTAAGATTCTTATATATGCATTAAATATTTAAATATGCAAAAATTTCATACATGTGATATATGTGAGGGGAAGTCGTGCCTTAGAGACTTCATATGTGTTTAAAAATTCATATATATGAATCATGTGATGCGTATACATTAAATTTTCAAATATGCTTAAATTTCATACTTATAATTTATGTGAGGGAAAGTCGTGCCTTAAAGACTTCATATGTGTTTAAGATTCTTATATATGTACTATGTGAGGGGAAGTCGAGCCTTGAAGACTTCAAATGTACTTTAAATTCATTGTTGTATATATTATCTGATTTTCGTAGAAAAATGCTACAGCAGTAGTGATAAATCTACTACTCAAGATGTCAGGATAGGAAGTTACAAAAAAAACTAAATTTTATTCCTAAAAGAAACATTTTTTCCCCATTGACTGGATAATGAAAGCTTAGGAGGACATAGTGGTACCCAAGTTGCAAAATGTTAAATGAAAGTTCATAGTTTTACTTGGTCCAACATATAAAAATAAAACTATACTTTATGTAAAACTTGTCTACTTTTGGGGGCTATCAAATGTGATTGGTTATGTGGTTATATATGACATGGATCATAAATGTCACCTTTGAAATGAACAACATATCTGACGTTAGTATAATGATTTTTCTCATAATATAATTTCTCAAAACAGGGATAGATTTCAACTTTTTGGACCAATGGAGGAACAAGCTGAATAAATTAAAACACCTATCTAATGTTTGGTGGGGCTGTTGTCATAGCCTTTGAGTTTAAGTAAAATATATTGAAACTCTAACTTTGTAACTTGATTTCTCTTTAGGTGGCTTAGAAGAGCATACATATAGAATCTACAGAGATCCCTATTCAATTCTTGGAAATTTCGTTAGTTAGATTGTTTTATATCATTAGGTAAAAGGTTATGCTCTTTAATATTTGAGTATTATATATATATATATATATATTTTTAATCTCAAGACAATCAAACAACTAGGATTTCGTTTTTGATGTGATCATATTTTAATTCATTCACGTATTGTTTTTGGTGTCATCTGTGGCCTGACTACCCAACCTAAGAGCGAACAACTAATGTGTTCCCGCGACATCCTCCTTCTAATGAACTTTTCATAGAAAATTGGTGAAAATACATTGTTATGATCTAGGTCATTGTTCATACCCAACCATATTTGTATGAGGTTATTTGTGTAAGTATATATGTTTATTTATTGGACGTTTCTATTCAAACTATGTTTTTGCAACGTCTATGTTTTGCAGTTTGTTCATAGTTCACCACTCAAAGTTTATCCTCCAAGCAAAATAAAGAATTTTTGAATTAATTGGGCAGGTTACTTGTACAATCGATTCCTCAAAGAAAAAATGGAAGGTTGAAGCTATCAGTTAGTATTTTGATGTAATTGTTGCCTATGTCGTATTGTTATTAGTTAATGATTGTAAACTACTAATGATTGAGATACTATTTTTAAATATATTATTATGTTTTATGCGAATGATTATATTATATTATATTTTGAATGAATATTCTTTTTGTTATCATTTTGATATTTTATTTATTACGTGAAAAAACAGGGATATTACCAACAAAAAAAAAGTAAAAAAAAAACAGATTGGATAGCGCATTTTTAAGCGCTATGCAAGCAATATTTTCAAAAAATAATGTTTATCGGAATTATACTACCATAGCGCTTTTTTAAGCGCTATGCAAGCAAAGCGCTATGGTAGTAGCCTGCTTGCATAGCGCTTTTTTAAGCGCTATCTAAGCTACCATTGTGATAGCTTAGATAGCGCTATGCAAACGCTTTTCTGTAGTAGTGACTCTTAGTATTATTTATAGCAAGGGGTTTGACTTATGTTCGGGGTCATCCATTCCATTTATTATAGATAATAAACTATAATTATTTTTAAATAAGTGGCTTAATAGTTTAAAATTATTTTTGTATAATTAGTGTATTAATTAAACTCCTTAATCCCAAATTAACGGGGCCTTACTTATAGAGGGGAGAGGAATTAATCCAGATTTCACCCAAAAACGTTTATTTCCAGATAACTCTCTAAGTTGAAACCTTGGACGTGTAGGAACTAGGGGTGGCCAGTGCGCCGGTCCGGGACAGGGCGGGGCGGGTTTGGCGCGATCGTGGCTAGGGCGGGATGGGGAGGCGGTCAAGTCGGGCGGGGCGCGAGTCGTGTCCGAGCGAGACGAGTCTCGTCCCGGTTCCGATCTCATTGGATAGGGGGTCAGGGCGGGATTGGACTGGGGAGGGACGAGGCATTTTTTTTTGCACTTAATTAAATATATATATATAAACAACTCAATAATTGAAGAAGAGAGTGTAATAAAAACATCTCAATGTTGTTTTTGTGCCTCTTATATTATTTAATAGAAATATGATTTTTTTCTAATATAGTATACATATACAATTGTCAAAATTACAACTTTATAGTTTCGTTCAAAAGTTGCAAATGACATGGTAAAATTGCAATTAAAGAAATTATATTTTCAAAAAAAAACCGGTTCTATTTTCCTTATAATTTCATGTGGTTCTTCGGTTGAAATTTGGTATTTGTTGATCAAATTGCTCCACGTCACTTCCACCACCTTCGGATAAGATGTCGTTGTAGTTTTTCATCTTCTTCTTCCTTTATCTCCTGTTGACCGCACCTTCTCCGCTCGTATCCAATCTCTGAATAATATTGTACTCTCCAAACTATCTTTGGCTAATGAGTGTCTGTGCTCTCCTATTTAAAATCTGTTGGCAGAAAAAGCGCTTTCAGATGCCTTTGATGACGCTTCAATGTTCAAAACATCTCGGGCCATCATTGAAAGTGTCGGAAAAGTCTTCTCATTCCCCCTCCAGTATTTCAACAAGTCTACATCTCCTTCTTCATTGATAACTGCTTGGTACGGTAAAACACCATGAAAAACAAAAATATCAAACTCGTTAATTTGGTTAGTAGTGTTAGCACCGCACATTCTATTTCTGAGGCTTTCAATACAAGCCGTAGAAACAGCATATTTTTTTTGAGGTTGTGTTGAAGAAGAAGATGATGGTATGGAAGTCGGTTAGTTGCTAGCACTTTCTTGGTGATAATACCTATAAACTTTTTTGCATTCGTTTTCTATGCTAGACAATAATTATTCTTTAGTTTGTTCAATAGATGGTGGGTCATTTAGATTTTTCGGACTTGGAGGTGGTAGTACTGCTATACAATCATAAATAGTTTCAATAAGTGATTTACATCCGTCTATTTTAATAGTCGGATTTAATACAATACCAATAATATAAATAGTGAGAATAAGAATAAAATATTTTTTTATTGATAAACATTTTTTTAATAGTTGTCTTATAAGCTGGTTTAGCCATATATTCATTAAATAATAAAAATATGAAAGTTATATAAAACAACATAATTGAAATAGTAGGATAATATATACCGGAAAATTCTTTTGTTGCTTGAAATTTTTTCTCTAAAAATACAATATGTTCGGCAATTTGTCTCAATCGCTATCTACAACCATATAAGCTAGATTTTGATTATGAGCGTTAAAAAGTAAAGTTATAGGTCTTCTATAGTCATATGCAACAAGTAGTTGTTGGTACAAAGAATTTCACCCAGTGGGTACTTCTTCGGGAATTTTTTTATAAGGTAGTTGGCAATCGTGACAAGTTTTTTTATATTCTTTTTTTCGTTGTATTCTATTATTTTTAAAAATATAGTTTATAGCAAATTGTATTTTATCAAGAATATGCGCAAAAAGTGATAGAACATCCTTTACAACTAATTTATATATATGGCACTGGCACGCACGTCTCATATGAAAATGATCTGGAAAAGATGGAGTTAAACTATTTTTTAAAATTGTAATAGCATAATTATTAGAAGAAATGTTATCTAATATAATAGTCATAATTTTATCAGTTATCTCATAATAATGACAAACAGAATAAATATTTGCTGCAATAAAATTATCAGTGTGCCTATCATCTATATTTATATATGCTAAAATAGATTTTTGCATAGACTATTTATAATCTATCCAATGACATGTTACCGTTAAATAATCATGACCGTTAGTACAACGGCCTATATCAGAAGTGATAGTCATTTTGCCATTAAATTGATATAATGAGTAACGTAAATATTGTTGATATTCATGTGCAAATTTAAATACATATCTCTTAACAGTTGATCTAGGAAAACCTTTAAAAGCAAGATTATACATTTCTCTAATGTAATGAATAAAACCAGGAGATTCAGGAAATGAAAAAGGCAAACCCTCCACAACAACTAATTTTGCTAGTACCTCCCTACCTCTATATTTATCGTATTTAGGGCCTATAATTCCCATGTCATAGGGTTAATTTGACCATGTACTGGTCCGGGACAGTGTGTGAACCTTGTCCCGATTGAGAGGGCGCTTGCGCACCCAATTTTTTAGCCTCGTATTGGACATATATAGCTGGGTATTTTTGTGTTATGTGTCTCATTAAACCCCTCATCCCACCGCTACCTTTTCCAGTTTTAAATTTAAAACATTGTTTACAAATTTTACATATAGCTACTTGATTATTTACGTCCCTAATAAAAAAGTGGCATGCATCTGATTTTAATGATCGATTTGTTGGACCTCATCTCATACTAAGGGGAATATGATGCATTTCAGTTGAAGGCGCACTAGTGGGTGTGTCATCTACAATAGTGGGTGTGTCATCAACATTAGTGGGTGTCATCTAGATCATCTTCTAAATTAAAGTCTTGTTCCTCGTCTAAACCATATGGTATTTCAGGAAAATCTTCAGTATCAACAAAATCATCCTGTCTAGGAATAGGATCCTGTCTAGGAATAGGATGACTTGAAGAAGTACTCCGACCCTTGTTACCCCTAGTAGAAGAAGCTTTACCCTTACCCTTAAGCATACCTCTTATTGATTTCATTTTAATTATGCTAATAATTAGTTAAAGATAATAAAATTAAGTGCGCTAAATAAAATAAAGAAACAATAATAATTTAATGAAGGAACGAATGTACCAAACGCTAACGTAACGTCGACGTGTAATCGAGAGGTTGAAAATTGAAATTTTGCTCGATGGATGATCCTCAAGCTAGTTGTCAACTTCACTTCCAAATGAATAAATAAAATTGAATATTTAGTAGACAATGTAGATTTGTAGAGAGATTGATTGAGAGATTAGAGAGATTGTCGGAAGATTTGTGAGAAAGATGAAGAGAAAATGAGGTATTTATAATTGAAAAATTGGGTTAAAGTGTAAATATAATAACTTAGGGGTTAAAAATAAATATTAAGGGGGTTGGGGGAGGGGAGACCAAAAATTGCCGTTGCACAACGGCCAAAATATAAAATGGCCACAACGGTTATTTTTTTGCAAAAGGGGGTTTCGGGTGGGATCGGGGCGGGACCGGAATCGGATTGGACTGGCGGGATTCGGGCGGGCCTGGACCGAGCGGGACGAAGTCATATCTCGTCCCGGTTCGAATTCCGATACCGTAAAAAAATTATAACGGAGTCGAAGCAGGACCGGGTCGTCCCGGCCCACTGGCTAGGCCTAGTGGGAACAAGAAGAAGTTTGTGGAGTAACAATTGACAAATTAAATACAAAATCTGGAAGCCACTTAACTGAAGCTTATTAGCACTTGTGTACTTTTAACGCGTACAGTATATAATAGTACTATATATAAGTATTAACATATTATGACTTTAACTAATACGTCCAAATATGTGTGACGAATTCATTTCTACCATCTTATAATTTCTAGCTAACTATACAATCCAATGGTAGAAGAATCTCTGAACTTGTATAAGTGGAAGCAGTTGGACTCCTGTCATTCCATCCTCCACCCAAAGAAAAAAATACTAGTATAGAAAGGAAATTAATCATGAATATAAACAGCTTTGTCTTTTAGTCCATTGCGTGTGGACCTAGATAAAAAGAAAAAAGAGACGAAAATGGAAAAAACTTTTTTGAAGTCTCCATATGTTTTAAGTATGACTAGCCAGTGGGACGGGATAGGATTTAGGAGGATATTGCGCCAGGTAATTTCTCATCTTATTTTAATATGAGCAAAAATCATGGCATAATTATTGGTAATGGTAATTCAATTTCAATTCATAGTTATGGTCACACAAATTTTTCTTTTCCGAACCCACTTTTAGCCTTGAAATATTTTCTTCATGCTCCTCAATTAATTAAAATTTTGATGTATGATCGAAAATTTACAACTGATAACTCATTTTTTATTGAATTTGACCCTTTTGAATTTTATGTGAATGATTTCTAAACGAGGATACATCTAGTGAGATGTGATAGTCTTGCGAGTTCTATCCCATCACCACTAAACAAGTCACACCATCAACGTTTGCCTCTCTAGTACCTTCCTTATGGCATGCGCGTTTGGATCATCCAGGAGCATCTATTTTTTCCTCCCTTAAAAATAATAAATTTATTGAGAATGTTAGTCCTTCTTTTCCGCTTGGGAAGCACGTTAAATTATCGTTTGGCTCAAATTCTAGTACTTTGTTGTCATTTGATATTTCATAGTGATCTTTGAACATCTCCATTTTGAGCTCTTCATGCCACCATTATTATGTATTATTATTGGATGATTATTCTAATTTTTTGTGGACATTTTCGTTATCTAAAAAGTCTCAGGTTTATTCTACATTCCTATCATTTAGAGCATTCATCCGTAATCAATTTGAACGGGATATTAAGAATATTCAATGTGATAATAGAAGAGATTTTGATAATGGGTCATTTAGAGAATTTTATAAGGTTAATGGTATATCTTTTCAGTTTTCATGTCCACATACGTCATCACAAAATGAGAAACCCGAAAGAAAAATCTGCACCATTAATAATATTGTTCGTACATTACTAGCACATGCATCATTACCACCTTCATTTTGGCATCATGCATTATAAATGGCAACTTACTGTTACACCACGTAAGTTTAAAACGATAATTAAGAACGTCATTAAAATTAAGATTCGAATATTGGGTATAAAGTGTACTTAGTTATGTTAATAAAGAAATTAGTATGTGACGTCGAAGACTAGCAATAACAAGTTGTATAATTCCGTTATGGGCTAGTGTCGTATTATAAGAATTATGACATTGAAAATACGAGGCCTTATAAAATTTTCGGGAATTAGAAGAAGTGGGATCTAAGCTTTAAATATTACTTGAGGGATTAATTTAAGTAGACCATTAAGATATTGGACCAAGGTGTAAATAATATTTTCAGATTTTTCCCTTAACATTATAACCCTGCATCTCCCATTCAAGACTCCATTTTTTTCAAACTTTCTTTTTCTCCTTCCTCCTCTCTATAGCAACCGATTTCCTCCATATTTTAGGCCAAATTGAGGCTTTTTAATTCCTCTTCCAAGGTTAAATCATTCTACCAATTTCTAACCAAGAAACATCACAAAAGCAGTGGCCAATTTCGTTGGGTTCTGGCCGAGAGTTCATGCCCAAAAATATTGGTGTTTGAGACGAAATTAAGGATGAAAAACATACAAGAATGATGGAGTAAGCTTATAGAATACATGCATGTCATTTAAAGTTGAAGAAAATGATAAAATGGCGAGAATGAGGCGGTGAAGTCGCGGATTGCTGGGCAGATTTTCGAGACTGTTTTGGCTTAAATTTAAGATAAAAATTCTTCTTTTTATATTTTAAATGAAGTTGCATGATGTTGTAAATTAAGGAATGAAATTGTGTTAAGAGAAAACTTGGAATTAAGGCAATGTATGTGACTATTTGGGTAATTTGACCGAATTTGGGATTGATTTTAGTACATTAAATTTAATTGTTGTTGTTGTTATCGTTGTCACTAATTGCATGTTGATATTAAAGGAAATTTTGATATTGAAAGTTGTAATTGATTATGAAAGTGTTGAAATATGAATTGGATGTTAAAGAGTGGAAAGAAGAGCTAAGTTAGTGTGTTCTTGGATCATAACATCTAAGAAATTGTTGGACATTGTCGCGTGGTAGTTAAGGGTTGTTTTCGTTGGAAAATTTATGGCTTTAGAGGCTGATTTTGTTATATCCTGGAATTGTGCTTGGTTATTGATATTGTTGGCTTTATTTGTAAATTATGGACATTTGCATATAAATAGGGGAAGTGCCGCCCAAATATTTATAGAAAAGAAAGCGAGTTACCATTCATTTATTACGAATGCTAGTAATCATAAGGTTAATGGATATGTTACTACTATTATAGGTTGAAGTGCTAGTCAAGGCGTATTTAGATTCTTGTGTTGGTTAGTTCATCAATAAGGTATGTGAAACCCTTACTTCTTTCTTTTTGACATGATTTAATGAACGTACGGCAGACGTACATGATTTCTACACAGTTTAATTGCTAAAGACATGTGTCATGAGAAATGCTTTTGACTTTCTAGTAAAAAGTTCATTTAAAGATTTTATCGAGTTTTCAAATGATGTTTTGAAATGATACATAATATGATAGCGCCTTTTATTTATTCCATTGAGAGACAAGTGATGATTTGACATGTGTAAAACTACTCAGGATATTCTATTAGTGCTAATGTGATTATATGACTTTACCGCGTCCCAGAATGACCGGGCAGTATACCTTACATGACAGTAGATATGATTCCATGGATATGTATCCATGATGCGGGTATAGATACCCATGACAGTAGATATGATTCCATGGATATGTATCCATGATGTGGGTATAGATACTCATGACAGTAGATATGATTTCATGGATATGTATCCATGATGCGGGTAGAGATACCCATGACAGTAGATATGATTCCATGGACATGCATTCATGATGCGGGTATAGATACCCATAATAGTAGATATATATATATATATATGATGATGATTATATGGATAAGTATTCATGATTACTGATATGATTCTCTATTTTCTATGACATAGTTAGATTGATATTTGATAATATTACATGTCTCATGTTATTGTTAGGCGATTTCCACACGCGCAAAACGCAAGTGTACGTATAGTCTCAAGTAATATAGTCTGTAAGACCGAGTATCGTCCACAAAGACTGGTTTCTAAGTACCGAGCATCTATTTTGTTTTATCTATTTGGCGAACGAATATTGATTGGGGTTTTTATTTAACTACTGGAATGATTGCAAGAAATAAGTAAACTAATTAGGTTTTATTCAGATTATGAAGGAATTAGGGCTTTCAAAATCATCAATTATCCACTTTATTCAATCCTTAATGCATTCTAGAATGATGATTCTTCTATGTTAAGATAGCGGTTAACTAGACTGTCTTATATTTCGGTTATGATATATAATCACTCAACCCCAGTGCAGAACCCTTCTATATTTCTATGATAGGATTTACCACATATGAGAATTAAGAACAGTAACCTATAAATCTACACAAGTATCGAGGTACTGTCATCCACGATTTTAACCTATGTCTATTTAACTACAACATATCCAAATCTCTCCTCTCGGTTGTTGATTTGAAATCATATATGTTATGATATTTAGTGATCAATTAACTATCAAACATTCACATCAATTATTGAATAGATCTTAACAACTGAAGAAGTGATCAAACTATTGCATCAAATCATGAATAAAGGTTCAAGTGAATCATAAGGAAAATCCTAATTAAGTGTTTAGTTCCTAGCCATAGACATGCTACGAACTAACACAATATCCAACATAAAATTGAAATAAAAACTAAAGATAGAAAATTACGAAGATTAAAGTCTCCAATTGTTGCTCAAAGTGCCTTGTGTTGTTCTTGTGTTCAAGAATGGACTTTCCTCCTAAAAACTGATCCCTAGGGCTTTATATTGGTATTTCGTGCCCTAGGGACCCTATTGCCCTTGGCCAATTCCAACTCGGAACTAAAAAATTCTATACCGGCATCGCGGTTCTGCAGGTCAGCACCGTGGTGTCAAAACTCCTGCAGCTCTCTGAATAAATGGCACCGCAGTTCTGTCTGAATGCACCCCGGTGCTGAAAGTCCTGCGGGTTTCTGTTGTTTTGGCACCGCGGTCCTGCCTCTGGGCACCGCGGTGCTGCTGTGGGTTTTTTGAGTCATCGATTTTCGACCTTTTTCTGCCTCGGGACCTCCTTTTATGCCCATTTTTCGCTCCTTTTTGCCATTTTGCCTTTTTGTACCGCTGTGACTCAAAAGAAAGAAAAACAACCTTAAAATTGTACTAGACGCAACAAAAATGGGTAAAATACTAATAAAAAATTACTCAAAATAGGTATATGAAATATGCCTAACAAACCCAAACTTAAACTTTGCTTTCCCTCGAGCAAAAAAGAAAATAAAACAAAGAAATAAAATCAAAAAACTCAAAGACTCACGTCAAGCAGTTGCAAAATGTCACTTAGAAACACATGGAAGTTAGTTAGGACAATATTTAGGAATAGATGTAGCATGCATTGAACAATCTAGAATGTCAAGTTAAATATTTCGCAGATTCATTTCAGTCACAATCACTCGAAGCATGAATATCTAACCTATGCATGTCAATGTCATTGCATTTTTGTCAAGGTACTATATCCTGTTTACTTGTTATTCTCCACTAATCATGGACATCATACTAGAGATCATCAGAACTTTTCATGGTTGTAATGTAGGCTTAGACAGGGGTAGGTAAAAATAGGCATTTAGGCTCAAATTACGTACCATAAGCACTTTTCATTCAACTTGTTTCTCTTCCTTGCTGTATTCTTTTTAGTTCATACTCATTACTCCCTTTTCTCTTTTTGTTGAGAGCGGAACATACACATTCGCATTGGCACCCTCAAACTTAAGTTTTTTCATATTTTAATTGGGGTGCATAATTTATTTTTGCTCTCTTTTATATTTCTTTTTCACTTTCTTTTTTCTCCATATCATTCGTTATTGCTTATGGCACATGAGGGAATTGTGGTGTCAAAGAAATATTTTTTCATTTTAGGCTCAAAGGACTGACTAGGGATACAATTCATTGTCAGGGTATGTAATGAAAGGTAAGAAGGGCTAACAAAGAAATGTCTGAATCCTCCCCCTAACATGTACATCCTAATTATTTCGCCTCAAATAGCAAGCATGCATGACATTTTTCGCAATTGACATACACAGGCTAAGCACACAATATTCCAACTAATCAGGTTTTCATGAATCTTTGACATATTTAACTTAAGCACACAGATTTTTGCATATCATTTCATTACATTATCCTACTTAATTCACTAGGCGTTTCAAGAAACTACAGCATGCATGATAAAAAAAATTGTGACTCATATAGACACATAAAAGACACAAATCAACGACTCAAAATTATAAGAAAATACAAGTACCCCCCCCCCCAAACTTAACTGACACATTGTTACAAATGTGTATGACTCAAAGATGAAACAGGGATGACTTACAGACGTACAACGGCTCAAAATGGTAGTGGTGGTGGCGGATATTGCATTGTGACGGTATCTGTGGGAGGAGATTTGGCGATTCCGGGCCTTTTCATATTTTCGGATCTGATCGCACCGCGTTACGCCTCTGTAACCGCGATGCATAAAGTACGAGGTTTTCTCAAGATTCGGCCGCAGATCGACTCGATTTCGTGTCTTTTCGCCCTTTCCTTCATGCTCCATCCTCTGAGTCCTTCACCTGGCATCACAACATAACAAACACACCAAAAGTGATATTGTCCTAATTAAAATAAATTGCAGAATTTAAACATTGGGTTGCCTCCCAAGTAGCGCTGTCTTTAACGTCTTTTAGCCGGACGCATGTTACTTATCAAAAATCATTAGGGTAATTTAACCCCACAACCTATCCATTTCATAATCATCCTTTTTTCTCATTATATTTTTCTTCTTCACCAGAGGGGGTTCAGTAATACTTACCTTTTCGAGGGCTTTCACCTCATCAATTTTTGTTCTTGCCACCTTGTTGACCTGTGGGTTTAATGTTGTAGGGATGGTGTCCCTAGCTTTGGCCTGCACTGGCTGAACTGCTGGGGCAGTTGTACTTGCTGTGGAACACTTGTCAATGGCATGGAACTAAATTTCGGATTTGAACACCTTGAACACTATCTCCTCCTCCTGAACCCTGAGTCTTAGTTCCCTCTTTTCCACATCAATCAAGGCTCTCCCAGTAGCAAGGAATGGTCTCTCCAAGATAATTGGTATCTCATTATCTTCTTCTATATCAAGAATAAGAAAGTCTGCAGGAAAGAAGAACTTTCCTACCTTAACCAACACATCTTCGATTATGCCTGCAGGATGCGCAGTTCGGTCGGCTAGTGCATTCTTGTGGTCGGTTTGGCTTCCCCCAAACCCAACCTCTTGAAGACAGATAGGGCATTAGATTGATGCTAGCCTCTAGATCACACATCGCCCTGTTGCATGTCACCCTACCAATAGTGCAGGGCAAGGTGAAGCTCTCTGGATCTTTAAGCTTAGGAGGCAGTTTCTTTTGCAAGATGGCACTACACTCCTCTGTCAATGACACTGTCTCATAATCTGATAGCCTCCTCTTTTTCCCAAGTATATCCTTCATGAACTTGAAGTATGCGGGCATCTGCTCTAGCGCCTCAATGAAGGGAATATTTATGTGTAGTTTTTTGAACACCTCCAAGAACTTGGAGAACTGCTTGTTAACTGCCTTCCTTTGTAGCCTCTGAGGGTAAGAGATTTTATCAACATATTCCCTCAAAGATACTGGTGGAGCCTTTTCAACTGTAGGGCGGTCCTCAGTGACCCCCTATTTCTCTACTTCAACTACCTTCTCACACTCATTCTCACTTACCACTACAGGTTGGGGAGCAACGTACTCCAACTTCTTTCCATTTCTCAACAATATTGCTTGACATTTTTCTCTAGGATTCACCTCTGTATTGCATGGGAGAGCGCCCTGTGGCCTGTTGGTTACCATCTTTGCAAGCTGCCCAATCTGTGTTTCCAAGTTCCTAAGAGAGGACCTGGTTTCTGACATGAACTGATTCTGTGAGTTGGTCAGTGTGAGCAGTGCAACTCTCAGTTCATCAGACTTTTCCTGCTGTTGTGCAGGTGGCCTAAACTTCTGGGATGAAGTGGCCTGATTGTGTCCCTGCTGGTTCTGGTAACCACTTTGATATGTCTGCTGCTGGGGTTGGTCGTTCCTTCACGAAAAGTTAGGGTGATTTCTCCACCCTGGATTGTACGTGTTGGAGTTGTAAGGCCTCTGAAAGTTCCTAACTGACTGAACCTGCTCCATTGGCACATTGTTGGTATCAACTGATGTGCATCTTTCAAAATAATATGGGCCCCCACAAATATCATAATTTATAGGCGTCTGGACTGCATTCGCAGTCATGGTGTTCTGCTGCAGTTGCTTTGTCAGAAGGGCTACCTGTGCATTCAGGGCAGTGATTGCATCTAATTCATGAATACCCATGGCCTTCCTGCTGGTCACTGACCTGTCATCTTCTCCCTGATGGTTGTTGGCTACCATATCCTCTAGTAAATCATGTGCCTCATTGACGCTCTTTTTCATGAAGGCACCCCCTGCTGCTGCATCAATGATGGTACGTGTAGTACCACTCATCCCATTATAAAAGATGTGGACCAACATCCAATTCTCTATGCCATGATGTGGGCACTTCCTCTGCAGATCCTTAAATCGCTCTCATGCATCATAGAGCGACTCACCATCCACCTGGTAATAATTGTTCAACTCTCCTCTTAACTTTGCTGCTTTGGAAGGAGGGAAGAACTTTGCTAGAAACGTTTGGGTCAGGTCCTGCCAGGTAGTGATGGAGTTGGCAGGCAGTGAGTTCAACCAACTTTTGGCTCTATCCCTCAGTGAGAATGGGAAGAGCCTCAGTCTGATGGCATCGTCAGTGACACCATTGTATTTGAAAGTAGCACACAGCTCCAGGAAGTTTGCAATGTGCATGAGGGGATCATCAGATGGCAGTCCCCCAAACTGTACTATGTTTTGGACCATGCTCAGGATGGTTGGCTTGATCTTAAAATTATTAGCCCCTATAGCTGGGAGCCTGATGCAAGTATGTGCTTCTGTGACTGTGGAAGAACATAGTCCCCCAAACTCATCTTCGCAAGTGGTGGGACTTGTCCCGGGGCAACCGGTACCTCATTATTCAACCCCTCTACTGGTATCCCATTGTTGTTCTGCTGATCTCCCATTCTCAGGGTTCAGAAGAATATGAGTGTTTTCTCCTCTCCTACTTCGCATACACTAGATTCCTGAAATAGATCACAATCAACAAACAGATCACGGCACACGGTTCTAACAATAAAAATAAAAATAAAGCCAAATTAGAAATAAAAATAGATAGTTCGATATTAGATATACGTCAGTCCCCGAAAACGGCACCAAAAACTTGTTAGGCGATTTCCACACGCGCAAAACGCAAGTGTACGTATCGTCTCAAGTAATATAGTCTGTAAGACCGAGTATCGTCCACAGAGACTGATTTCTAAGTACCGAGCATCTATTTTGTGTTATCTATTTGGCGAACGAATATTGATTGGGGTTTTTATTTAACTACTGGATGATTGCAAGAAATAAGTAAACTAATTAGGTTGCATTCAGCTTATGAAGGAATTAGGGCTTCCAAAATCATCAACTATCCACTTTATTCAATTCTTAATGCGTTCTAGAATGATTCTTCTTCTATGTTAAGATAACGGTTAACTAGACTGTCTTATATTCCGGTTAGGATATATAATCACTCAACCCCAGTACATAACCCTTCTATATTTCTATGATAGGATTTACCACATAGGAGGATTAATAACAGTAACATATAAAGCTACACAAGTATCGGGGTACTGTCGTCCACGATTTTAACATATGTCTATTCAACTACAGCATATCCAAATCTCTCATCTCGGTTGTTGATTCGAAATTATATATGTTATGATATTTAGTGATCAATTAACTATCAAGCATTCACATCAATTATTGAATAGATCTTAACAACTGAAGAAGTAATCAAACTATTGCATCAAATCATGAATAAAGGTTCAAGTGAATCATAAGGAAAATCCTAATTAAGTGTTTAGTTCCTATCCATAGACATGCTACGAACTAACACAATATCCAACATAAAACTGAAATAAAAACTAAAGATAGAAAATTACGAAGATCAAAGTCTCCAATTGTTGCTCCAAGTGTCTTGTGTTGTTCTTGTGTTCAAGAATGGACTCTCCTCCTAAAAACTGATCCCTATGGCTTTAAATAGGTATCAATTTCGTGCCCTAGGGACTCTATTGCCCTTGGAAAATTCCAACTCGGAACTGAAAAATTCTATACCAGCACCACGGTTCTGCAAGTCAGCACCGCGGTGCCGAAACTCCTGCAGCTCTCTGAATAAATGGCACCGCGGTTCTGTCTGAATGCACCCTGGTGCTGAAAGTCCTGTGGGTTTCTGCTATTTTGGCACCGCGGTCCTGCCTCTGGGCACCGCGGTGCTGCTGTGGTTTTTCCGAGTCATCAATTTTCGACCTTTTCTTGCCTCGGGACCTACTTTTATGCCCACATTTTACTCTTTTTTATCATTTTGCCTTTTTGAACCGCTGTGACTCAAAAGAAAGAAAAACAACCCTAAAAATTGAGTAAAATACTAATCGAAAATGACTCAAAATAGGTATATGAAATATGTCTAACAGTTATCTATTGGTCAGTTATCTATTGGTCAGTTATGATCTTATTTACAGTACTTCATGTTTTACATACTCAGTACATTATTTCGTACTGACCCCCCTTTCCTCGGGGGGCTGCGTTTCGTGTCCGCAGGTACATGTACTCAGTTTGGTGATCCTCCAGTCTAGGATTCCTGTTCAGCTATTTGGAGAGCTCCATTAATTCGAAGCTTGTCATTTTGGTACAGAACTTTATTCTGACTTATGTATATATTTATGGGCACGACGGGGCCCTGTCCCGTCATATATCGTTATCCTTCTCATAAAGGTCTGTGGACAGTCGTGGGTTGTACATATGTAGAATTGTGAACCTGTTCTTGTATATGTGTTGTTGTATTCTGTTTTGGGAGATTCTCATATATAGTGACAGCCTTGTCGACTTGCCTATTCATTATATATGATTTTTATGTGACTCCTCAGGAGACAGGATTGTTCGTGTGTACAGGCGGCCTTGTCGGGTTGCCTATTCGGACATATGTTATGATTGCAGCGTTATGCTGCCGGAATTTCTATTTCCCTTAGTGTCAGCCTGATTACGTGACAGGTTAGTATAATGGCGTCATTAGGGTATTTAGTCGCGGACGTCGGGTCGGGTCGTTGACAGAAGTGGTATCAGAGCAGTTAGTCCTCGGAATGTCTACAGACTATGTCTAGTAGAGTCTTGTGTATGGGTATGTTGTGCACCATACTTATACGCAGGAGGCTGCCGGACATTTAGGATTGATTTCTATTCTTTCATCTCTTAGATCGTGCAATAGAGCTGTGTTATTAGGATAATCCCTCTCTGACGACTTAATATGTTTACAGCTATGCCTCCGAAAAAGGCGACAGCGGCCCAGAAGGCAAATCTACAACGGGGAATACTAGTCGGATTCATAGAGTTACCATGTTTCGTACTCGGTCTATGCCGGAGACTGTACCCCATTCGATGAGCTCTGCTACGTCGCCACTTCCAGAGGCTCCAGTTCAGGGGGGAAGCATCACCAGTTTCTGAGACCCCAGCACCTGAGCCTCCAGCTCCTCAGCCAGGGGCAGCGGACAGAGCCATGAGAGATGCGGTTCAGCTTCTGACTAGATTAGTGACAGGGCAGACTTATAGACAGGGACCAGGAGTTAACCCCAGACCTGATAGTTTGAGGGTTCATGATTTCTTGAGTTGTAGCCCTCCAGAGTTTTTCGGGTCAAGGCCCGAAGATGATCCACAGGAGTTCATCCGACAGATACAACGTACGTTGAGGTAATAAAGGATTCTAAGATAGAGTCGGTCGTGTTGGCTTCATATCGGTTGCGTGACGTCGCTATTAACTGGTATGAGTCGTGGGAGCTGTCTAGGGGTGAGGGTGCTCCTCCAGCCGTGTGGGACGAGTTCGCAGAGGCTTTCCTTGACCACTTCCTACCTCCAGAGATGAGGAGCCAGAGTTGATAGGTTCCTAAACTTGAGGCAGAACGGTAGGAGCATTAGAGAGTACAGCCTTGAGTTTGATTCATTGGACAGGTATGCACCCACTATTGTAGCAGATATGGCAGACAGGGTGCATCACTATGTGATGGGGCTGGATCATTATTTGATCGATAGTTGCATGGTGGTGGCTCTTCAGCCGGGTATGGATATTGCTCGGATCCAGGCATATGCACATGGAGTTGAGGACCGACACAGAGGGCGGCAGCCAGACAAAGGTCATGACAGGAACCAACATAAGAGGGTTAGTTCGGCAGGTTATTCGAGTGAGTCTCGAGGCAGGCAGCCTCAGCAGCAGGTTAGATATTCATCCCAGCCAGCACAGAGTGCTCCCCTACAGTCCACAGTCAGGAGATTCGACCGTCCGGGGTATTCAGGAGCCGGTCAGAGCTCTAGGCTTCGGGTTCTCAGAAGAACAGGGGTTCTAGGCAGGTGAGGCCACCTTTGCCTTGGTATTCTCAGTGTGGGAGGTCCCATCTTGGGAAATGTCGTCTTACTACTGGTGCTTGTTTTGTTTACGGTCGTCAAGGCCATATGAGGAGGTAGTGTCCTTATAGGAGCAGTGCGGGTGGTATGGCTCAGCTTACGGGGTCGGTTGCTGGCTCATCGTCATCCATAGATATGCGCCCTAACGGACAGGGTATTCAGACGCCAGCAGGCCGGGGTAGAGGTCGTGGCGGAATTTCTAGTTCTGGCGGTCCTTCAAACCGCATATATGCTTTGGCCAGAAGGCATGAACAGGAGGCGTCACCAGATGTGGTCGTAGGTATATTTTTTATCTTTTCGAGACATATATGCATTGATAGATTCAGATTCCACCTTATCGTATATATATATATTCCCTTGTTGCTAGTAGAATCAGAGTAGAATCTTAGTTGATAGAACCGTTTGAAGTAAGAAACTGCAAAAGAATATTGTCATTTGTTCTCATGTAAGAATAAGAAGAGGCTATTACTTCTTGAATAATAAGATAGATATAAATGAATAAAAGTGCCTTTTTATGTTTGGACCGAATTCTGGAAGTATTGGACATAGAAATTATTTTAGTTCTTTCACAAATGATTTAGAACTTGGGAATGATGAGCACCCTGTTAGTATATAATTGTGTCAAGCAATTAAAATATCGTAAAGAGTAGTGTTTGCAGCGAACCTCTGGAGTTCATATCTTCAGTTAAGATGTTATTAGAATGATTGATAATCAAGATATGCATTCGTGCACAGTTTCAATGCATTGGTTCACACAAAATGCTAAGATAGGGTTATTTGGTCTCTTGGAACCAAAGGTTAAATGGGAAGAAGCTCATAGTGCCTCTCTTGACTTGTGTAGTGGGTGATCTCTTAGTACTAATCTTACTGAGCATCCAAATGGAGGAATAAGGTTATTGTGGAGGCCTCATCCCTATGGGGTGAATATATATATAAAAAATTGTACGGAGTAATTGATACATCGCGGGGTGACACATAGGGGTATAAAGAAAAATTCCCATATAACTGTGGTGTGTGCATTCAATGATGTGGCTCTGAAAAGGAAAATGTGGATAGATATTGGGAGGTTACATGGCCAGGTACAAGGACCATAGCCAATAATGAGTGATTTCAACTGTGTATTGAAGAAAAATAAAAGAGTGAAATGTCATATTACTATGATTAATATAAGAGATTTTAAGCAGTAATTATTAGAATGTGATTTGACAAAACTAAGATCATCAGAGACATACTATTTATGGTAGTGTGCTAAAAAGAGTTTATAGCAGTACTTACTAACCAATGAGGGGTTGATTATCTACATGCTTCTAAAGTGCATTTCATGAAACCAGACCTATATGATCATTCTCTTGGAATAAAGGTGGGAAAAGGCATAGAGACTCAGTACAAGTTCAGATACTTTAAAATGTGAAGATTGGATCCTGAATTTCTATAGGCAGTAATAGAAGGGTGAAAAACAGATAAGAGAGGTACAAGATATATGAACAAGCTCAAAGAGGTAACTACACCGGTAGGAGATTCTGTCATAGCTAAGAGAGTATATCAAAATTGCTCGGTGACTATACATAGTCGTCATACTATAGCAGATTTGATAAGAGTTAAACATGACTGACTTTGATGATTATTATGGGTATGGATTGGTTGGCTTCTTGTTTTGCTAACGTCAATTATAGAGAGAAGTTAGTTTGATATCAATTTTCAGGCGAGCCAATTATAGAGTGGAAGGGGAATACAACAGCGCCGAGGGGTAAGTTTATTTCATACCTCAGGCAAGGAAAAGGAAAGAGGATTACAATAATTTGATGAAGAATGTGAGGAATAAATTACAAGTCTGGAAATGAAGATTACTATTATTTAAAGAAAAATCTACTTTGATAACCAATGTTCTTTTAAGTATGCTAATCCATCTATTATTAGCTACAAAGCCTTATGTGCTAAACTTTAGTGGAATTCCAAGCATCTAACAGTGATCGGTGTATTTTATATACACTTTTTGAGTCAGTTTTAGTTAATCTTTTGTCTCATTTTGCACATATAAGTGTCGTATTAGGATAGTTTTTCTTTCTTTTGAGTCAAAGTGGTTAAAATGGCCAAATGGCGGAAAAGGAGCAAAAAGAGGGCAAAAGAGGAGATGCGAGTGGAAAGAGAAAGTGGCGAACGAGGTAAAATCCATACCGGCCAGCGGCGCCTCCTGCGATCAGCGCGCGGCGCCACTATCGCAGAGGCTGCGAAGATCCAGCGCGGCTACTCGAACAGCGAATCAGGTCGCGCGCTAAACATCGAGAAGCTACAGAGTTCCAGTACGCGCTACCTCGAACAGCGAATATCGAGCGCGGCGCCAAAACACCCGACGGATTGCAGAACTTTGTGGCGCCACGCTATGCGACGCGGCGCCGACGCGAAAAATTAGGTCTTTTGACGAAATTAGGCGAGCTCAAGGAAGGAGGGAGGCGGTTTTCAGCCTATAAAAGGAGAACCCTAGGCAGTTTTTAAGGGTTCCCCTTCTTGCACAACTCAAGACTTTTGCTTGGAGATTGGATACCATTAGTTTAGTAATTTCTTTTCCCTTTCTTGTTCTTTATTTTCAGTTTTGTATGATGAACATGGAATTAGTTCTTGTCATGTCTATGGCTAGGAACTAATTCTCTTATAGGGCTTTCCATGTTGAATTGCTAGAAACTTATGTTATAAATTAATGCATGCTTATGGTTATTTTTCTTATTGTGAGATCTATCCAATAATTGAGTTGAATTCTTGGTAATTAATTGACAACTAATTATCACTATATGATTTCTAATCAGATTCCAAAAGGGGGGGATTGTGAATATGATGTAAGTTGGGTAGACATTCTTGGATTGGGGATGAAAATACCTCAATTATTTATGTAGCGTTGATGAGAGGCTTAACAACCCTAATTTTGCGCATTGTGCGTGACGATCAACTAGGTTTTTGTTCTTAATCCTCCTATAGAGTTATCCTTATCACCGAAAGGTAGGTAAGGTGCGATACTGGGGTTGAGTGTTTATATAACCCTAACGGGAGTATAAAACGATTTCGTAAACCTGATTTCTCCAAAAGAAGAATACCATAAGTTAATGCATTAGTAAGTAGCATAAGCGGATAGTAAGGATACATGGAAGCCCTATTCTCATCACCACTGAAGTAAATCTTTATATTTAAATAGCTTGCATAATTCTTAGTTATAAACAACAAATCAATCATCAATTCACCAAATAGATACTAGAAAATAGATAGTTGGTAATTGAACCCTAATCCTTGTGGACGATATTCGGTCTTACTAAGACTATATTACTTGTCACGATAACGTGCACTTGCGTTTAAAGTGTGTGCATCTTACCGCGCATCAAGTTTTTGGCGCCGTTGCCGGAGATTAGGCAATAGTTCAATATCAAATTTGTCTATTTTTAATTTCTAATTTGGTTTTTAAATTTTAATTTTTAAGTTTTTTTTTCTTTTCTTTTGAAAATTCGAGGTGCCGTGATTTGTTGTCTGTTTTTGATCTATTTCAGGAAGTCAGTTTATGCGAAGGAGAAGAGGAGCAGACACTCTTGTTCCCTTCAATCCAGAAATTGAGAAAACGCAAACGAGCGAGAAAGAATCGGATTGCAACCTTGTTAGAGATGAGCGGCATTCGAACAACAACGGGATGGGAGAAGGGTTAGAGAGAATCAACCCCATCCAGAATACCTAGGCAAGAGCCAATAGGCGTGGAAGAGAGAGTCCAAGTCCGGCCCGAGCGGTTTGGGAGACTATGTGTTGCCAAGAGTAAATGGAGCACGTGCATTAGGCTCCTGCACAGAGCTAACAACTTCGAGATAAAACCGCAATTCGGCATGAGTACGGCCTGCGGTCGATTCGGAGGACTGCCGTCGGAGGATCCACATATGCACATAGCTAATTTCTTGGAGCTATGTGCAACGTTCAGATATAACGGCGTTACTGATGATGCCGTCAGATTGAGGCTCTTTCCCTTCTCACTTAGGGATAGAGCAAAAGTATGGTTGAATTCCCTGCCGGCCGATTCGATTTTTACATGGCAAGAGCTGGCACAGAAATTCCTTGCCAAGTTCTTTCCCCCGTGTAAAGCAGCAAAATTGAGAGGGGAGTTGAACAACTTTTACCAAGCAGATGGAGAGTCCTTATATGAAGCTTGGGAAAGGTTCAAAGATCTACAGAGAAAGTGCCCACACCATTGCATTGAGTTGTGGAACTTGGTCCACATCTTCTACAACGGGCTGAGCAGTACAACCAGAACCATCATAGATGCAGCAGCGGGTGGAGCATTCATGAGGAAAACAGCCCACGACGCTCATGAGTTATTAGAAGATATGGCCACTAACAACCATGTCTCGGAAGAGAGATCGACAAATGGGAGAAGAACAGTGGGAGTCCACGAAATAGATGCTATTGCTGCCTTGAATGCCCAAGTGGCCCTTCTAGCAAAACAGTTGCAGCAACATACAGTGTCAGTAAATGCGGTGCAGATGCCTAAAAGATGTGAGATATGTGGTGGCCCACATACATTTGATAGGTGTCCTTCAGCGGATCCCAACAATATACCCATGGAAGCGGCGAGTGTCGGGCCATAGGTAATTATCAAAGCAACAGAACTACCCCTACTCCAACACTTATAATCCGGTGGAGGAACCACCCAAATTTCTCATGGAGAGAGACCGGGCGTGAACCAGCAGAATCGATACCGTAGGCGTGAGCGATGTCGAAGCGCGAGAATCGGTATAGGGGCGATGCAGAACAGTGAGCGAGAATCAGCAACCGCCATTCAAGCCCCACGCCTCAGCGATTCAATGCACCGTTGTGAAAAGCGGATGAGTGGCATTGTAGCGACAAGCACTTGCGCCAGACGCGATTCATGATAAGCTAGATCCTCGTTGAAACTTGGAGACACGGTGGGTCGGCTAGCAAAGCAGCAAACAAAGATGCCACGAGGACATTGCCAAGCAATACGAGGTAAATCCAGAAGCGATGTCGAGCGATGCGGTTGAGAAGTGGAAGACGATTGGAGCAGTGATCGCCTCGGCCCGATGTAGAGAAAGCGAGTTAGGAAAAGATAAGGTGATTGAGCCTAGCCCAATAGTAGAGAATACTCCAGAGAAGGAGTATACATAGAAGATCCCTTTCCCCCAGAGACTACAGCGAAAGGCGGTTGATAAACAATTCTCAAAATTTTTGGAGACATTCGAAAGTTGCATATCAACATACCTTTCATAGAAGCATTAGAGCGATTCCTCCTATTTCAAGTTTATGAAGGAGATTTTGGGGAAGAAGAAGAAGGTGGCGAGAATCTGAAATAGTAGCACCGAGTAAGAGTGTAGTGCTATCTTGCGTAAAAGTTGTCACCAAAGCTAAAAGATCCGGGGAGCTTTACACTACTTGCATGGGCGGGGTAACTGCATGAGCTCTATGTGATTTAGGGCAAGTATAAATCTAATGCCCTATCGGTATTTAAAATTTTGGAGTTGGGTGAAGCGAACCAACCACAAAAGTGATGGTTCATCCAAGAGGCAAGATCGAGGGCGTGATTGTGAAAGTGGGAAAATTTTTCTTTCTGCGCACTTCCTCATTCTTGATATGGAAGAAGGCGGAAATCCCTATCATATTGGGAGGCCATTCCTAGCAACGGGCGAGCTTTGATTGATGTTGAAGAGGAGAACTAACACTAAGGGTGGAGTTCAAGAAATGGTGTTTAAAGTTTTTAAACACGTCATCGAGCTACCAATGGTGAGTGGGTGATGTGCAATCAGCACCATCAAACCCCACGCGAGCCAATACAAGTCAATCGAGCGATGAGCCCGAAAGCGAGCATGGTTTCTTTGAAATGCCACTAAAGGAGGTGAGTATTCCTGAACTTCCCTTTGCGATAATGCTAAGAAGAAAAGAAAAGAAAATGCCAAATGTGGAGAAATGGATAGGTTGGGGCTTAATCCACGGGGTTATTAAGGATAAGGAACTTGCGTCCGGCTAAAAGACGTTAAAGACAATACTTGGAGGCAACCCAACGTTTTCAATTATGTTATTTTAATTTCTCTTTAGTTTATTTTATTTTTCTAAGAACGATCTCACGGTCTTGGGTTCTTGTGTTTGTCTTTGTGATTGATAGGTACAGGAAATAAATCAAGGCGAAAAATCAAGAAAACCGTAATTTCGAAAGCGGGTAGCCAGCGCGCCTGTGTAGGCCGCAGCGCCATAAGAATCGAACAGCGCAGGTTTAAGCGTGGCGCCAGCGCCGGCGCGCAAAAATTCCAAAAAATTTGCCAAATTTAGCCAAGCACCGCAATAAGTGGCCGTCGCGAAAGTCCCAAGAAACGCAGATGATTAGCCGCGCGGCTAAAAGCGTGGCGCCAAGCGGGAATCCAGAACTTAAAACACCCAGAATCAGATTTTCCCCAAATCCAATTTCAAAAACCTAACCCTTCCTCTCCAAAAACCCACGAAATTCCAAAAATTTGCCCACAAATCCAACCCAACCATAACCTAAACTCTTAAATTCCCACAAACCCTTAGCCATCTCAACCAACAAAGCTCCATTTCATAGCCTCAAACCACCAATTGAAACAAGAACAAGCTTGAAGCTTCTCATAAAAAGGTAATCTTTTTCTGTTCTTGAATCCTTTACTGAAGTCACAGGAGGTAGTAGTTTGAAGGAGTATTGTAGTTGAAGTAATTGGGTAGAAAAGTTGAAGTTTGGGGGTGTTGTGTTCGCTGTTAGTTGTCAATTGTGTAGGAAACATTTGTGCCACTAAATTGTAAGCTCCAGAAACTGTTTTAACCATGGCCACCAGGAAAAGAAGAGGCTCCACATCCACCCCAACCCCACAATACGATGAAAATAGATTTGTGAGCTACCAAGCCTACCAAAGATACAAAAAGCTTGATACTAGACCCTTAATACCAGAAAGGGGAATGGACTACTAGAGGGAGTCATATGGGGAAGAAGATGTTTATGAGCCCATTCGGGCGATGATTGAGTTAAGGGATTGGAGGAAATTTGTGAATCCGAGAAGATAGCACCAAATAAACACAACAATAGTGCGTGAATTTTATGCCAATTTTCCGAGAAGGTGGAAAGAGGATGCTTTGTAAGGGGCGTTATGTGTCCGTGGATACAGAGAATATAAATATACAATTGAAAGCGATTGATGTTGAAGAAAGAAGTGATTGGAATCACTTTAGAACATGGTCTGAAGATTGACCACATCGACCGAATGCCAGCAGACACCGCAGCTACCATGGGCTGTTTTTGATATTGGAAGAAATGGGTCAAGAGCGAGCAGTGCAATTCAACAAAGTAGCCAAAGGTTGGCTATATTTCATCGTCAGCGTGATTCCATCCACGCACTTCACCAGAGTGCGGAGGATGTAATTAAACCGATATATGGAATTATGAGGGTTGACGATTGATGTGGGAAAGAAATAGTGCAGAGCATTGAGAAAATCAGCGAGTTGGTAACAACAGTGATTAGGACATGACTCGATTATCACCAAGCTATGTCACATGAGCGGTCCCAAAACTACCCAATCGACACTCATGAGAGAAACCAACGCCGTGTCCTATGGGATAGTGCACTCTTTCCTGCACCCAAGCCCACCAGCCAGACGAGAGTACAACCAGCAGCGGCAGCAGAGGCCGCCATGGGACGAAGATGAGCTGAAATAGGGCTCAATATGAGGCGGTGACCTAGCCACCGCCAACCACGAGAGCAGAACCTCCAACGCCCACGATGGAGCAATTGTATCAAAATCGGATGAGGATGATGCGGACCTGACACGATATTACAAGGACGGAAGAAACAAGGCAACAAATCAACGAGTTGAGTTCCTTGTTCAACCAATGGTCGATCATTATCCACCGCCACCACCACCATTTTAGCCAAAGTTTGTAAGTGTCTTATTTCTTTAT
Organism: Przewalskia tangutica; assembly: GCA_029844215.1. Lineage (NCBI taxonomy): Eukaryota > Viridiplantae > Streptophyta > Magnoliopsida > Solanales > Solanaceae > Przewalskia > Przewalskia tangutica. Next base: position 56,277,996 of record CM056740.1, read on the forward strand.
CGCTTGAGTCTACACACATTGGGGACAATGTGATTTAAGTTTGGGGGTGTTTTATTTGTGTTTTATTTTCTTTGTGTCATGTTATGTGTTACTTAAGTCTTTTTGATTGTTTTTATGTTTATTTTGAGTCACCAAATTTTTTTGAATTTTGAGTCATAATTGTCTGTCAAAGATCATGTATGCTGTAGTTGCTAGAAACACCTAGTGAAGTAAGGTGGAATAATGTAAAGGAATTGAAGCAACTATCTAAACACCTAAGTTAGATATGCCAAAAACTCACAGAATCTGTCTATTTGGAGTTTCTTGCTTGAGTTATGCATGCTAAATGATAAATACTTATATGTTATGATTGCTTGTTATTTGAGGCGAAATAGTTAGGATATGCATGCTAGGGAGATGACTCAGGCATTTCTTTGATAGCCAATTCTTACCATTTTTTTCTATCCCGTACTTTAAAAATATCCCTAGTCAGCCCCATTGAGCCTAAATTTGAAACTTCTTCTTTGACACCCTATATTCCCACAAATTGTACCATAAGTGAAAATATGAAATAGTGAAATACATTGTGTTAAAAAAAAGAGACAAAAAGAGTGAATAAGTCTGTTGCACCCCAATACAAAAGTAATAAGAAATAGGCAAAAAAGTCTAAGTTTGTGGGTGCTTGTCATTATTAGATACTTCACACTCCCAAAACAAAAGAGGGGAAAGAGAGAATCGAAATGAAGAAAAGAACAAAAAGAAAAAGGGAAATATTGAAAAGCTAAGGAGCTTATGGTACACGAAATGAGCCTAAATTGCCTATTTTTACCTACATATACCTAAGCCTACATTACACCCCTTAAAGTCCTGAAGATCTCTTCTATGCATATCCAGAATTAGTGGAGAATAGCAAGTAAGCATGCCATAGAAATTCTTGAGTTTATATGCATGATTTAGTATATTGACTTCCATTAAAGCATGATGAATAAGAGTTTGCGAAATATCTAGCTTAATGTGCTGAAATGTCATGCTATATGTTCCTGCATATTATTTTGCTAACCTTCATGTTTTTTTAGTTAACACTAATGCAGCAAAAATGATCAATGGCAGTGAGTCTTTTATTTTTCGTTCCTTTGAGTCTTTTATTTTATTTCTTTCTATCTTTGCTCGAGGGCGAGCAAAGGTTAAGTTTGGGGGTATTTGATCGGTGTATTTTATATACACCTTTTGAGTCAGTTTTAGTTAATCTTTTGTCCCATTTTGCACATATAAGTGTCGTATTAGGATAGTTTTTCTTTCTTTTGAGTCAAAGTGGTTAAAATGGCCAAATTGCGGAAAAGGAGCAAAAAGAGGAGATTCCAGAGCTGGAAACAGAGAAAGTGGCGAACGAGGGTAAAATCCAGACCAGCGCCGCGGCGCCGCCCACTATTCAGAGAGGCTGCAGAAGACTCAGCGCCGCGGCGCCCTCAGACAGCAGATGCAGGGCCGCGGCGCCTAAACATCCGAGAAGCTACAGGAGTTGCAGCGCCCTCAGACAGCAGATATCAGGGCCGCGGCGCCAAAACACCCGACGGATTGCAGAACTTCCGGCGCCGCGGCGCCTGTCTGCAGGGCCGCGGCGCCGACGCGGAAAAATTAGGTTTTTGGACGAAATTCTGGGCCAGGCCTGAAGGAAAAGAGGGAGGCGGTTTTCAGCCTATAAAAGGAGAACCCTAGGCAGTTTTTAAGGGTTCCCCTTCTTGCACAACTCAAGACTTTTGCTTGGAGATTGGATACCATTAGTTTAGTAATTTCTTTTCCCTTTCTTGTTCTTTATTTTCAGTTTTGTATGATGAACATGGAATTAGTTCTTGTCATGTCTATGGCTAGGAACTAATTCTCTTATAGGGCTTTCCATGTTGAATTGCTAGAAACTTATGTTATAAATTAATGCATGCTTATGGTTATTTTTCTTATTGTGAGATCTATCCAATAATTGAGTTGAATTCTTGGTAATTAATTGACAACTAATTATCACAATATGATTTCTAATCAGATTCCGAAAGGGGGGGATTGTGAATATGCTGTAAGTTGGGTAGACATTCTTGGATTGGGGATGAAAATACCTCAATTATTTATGTAGTGTTGATGAGATGCTTAACAACCCTAATTTTGCGCATTGTGCGTGACGGTCAACTAGGTTTTTGTTCTTAATCCTCCTATAGAGTTATCCTTATCATCGAAAGGTAGGTAAGGTGTGATACTGGGGTTGAGTGTTTATATAACTCTAACGGGAGTATAAAATGATTTCGTAAACCTGATTTCTCCAAAAGAAGAATATCATAAGTTAATGCATTAGTAAGTAGCATAAGCGGATAGTAAGGATACATGGAAGCCTTATTCTCATCACCACTGAAGTAAATCTTTATATTTAAATAGCTTGCATAATTCTTAGTTATAAACAACAAATCAATCATCAATTCACCAAATAGATACTAGAAAATAGATAGTTGGTAATTGAACCCTAATCCTTGTGGACGATATTCGGTCTTACTAAGACTATATTACTTGTCACGATAACGTGCACTTGCGTTTAAAGTGTGTGCATCTTACCGCGCATCAAACAGATTGTGAGATAGTTTTATGTGGATCAAATATTGCAAAACACGTTATCCTCTAAATGTACAATAAAAATGATGCTCTCGTGTATGGAAAATGATGTTGGAATCTAGAGATGGCATAGAGCAGGAGATGTGGTAGGAGCCAAGGAGTGGAACTGCTAATTTCTGGGTTGAAAAAAAAAACTAGGAGCTTTGTATTATATTGTTCCTGCAAACAAAATACATGGTGGATGAGAGTATTCAAGATGTAAAGGAACTTATGATAGATGGGAGATGGGATTTGTAGAATTTGCAATAGCTATTTTCTAGGGATATAGTGGATCATACCACACAAGAATTATAATTTCATAAATTAACAGAAGGATGTGAAATGTCATGGTAGATAATGACAGCTTCAGGTAAATTTACAGTAGACAGTGCATGAGAGTTATAAGAAGGAAATCACACAAATCTGATGTTTTAAGAATATATGGATACCAGGATTACCTTGTAAGATTTCATTCTTTTTCTATAGATTATGGGAGTTTAAAATACAAGTGGGGATGTCCTAAGAAGAGTTGGAAAAGAGACTGAGGCTAGATGTTATGGTTGTGATAATAGACAATATGAGATCGTGGATTATTTGTTAGTTCTTGGAGATAAGGTAACGCTGATATAGGTATTACAACTCAATTTATATAGGTGACACAAGTATTGTAAGTGTGGTGAATGGTTATTGCCCCTCCAAGTTCAAAGTAGTATTCAGAGTTGTACCACTTATCACTATGCGGTAAATATGAGAATGAGGAAATATTATGTTGCATGAAGGTAGATGACTATCCATAGGGTGATATAGGAGATTAATACGACTCTCTATAAGATGTGCAGACTCATATTTTCATGACAACAAAATATTCTGAAGTACCTTCCTCAGATAATGCAGATGCTTGAAGGTTACAGGCTAAGACTAGTAAGTAAGATAGTTAAACGGAAAGTGATCAATAAGGACTTCATTACAGGCTTACTTCGTACTCAGGAGAAGTATCCTCAATTATTCCCGATGCCTCCAGGTAATTCAACTCGATCCCTTATTTGATTATAGTAATCGGTGAATTGTATATGTGTATATTGTGGCCCTATGAGGCATCTGTTGGTTGATGAATATAGGTGGATAGGCATAGTTATAAAGGAGACTCTACCGAAATTTCTATAGCATAAGACATACTATGAACATTCGAGGACGAATATTTCTAAGGGGGGAAGGATGTTACACCTCGTAAGTTTAAGGCGATAATTAAGAACGTCATTAAGAATTAAGATTCGAATATTGGGTATAAAGTGTACTTATTTATGCTAATAAAGAAATTGGTATGTGACGTCGGAGACTAGCAATAACAAGTTGTATATTCCCGTTATGGGCTAGTGTCGTATTATCAGAATTATGACATTGAGAATATGAGGCCTTATAAAATTTTCGGGAATTAGAAGAAGTGAGATCTAAGCTTTAAATATTATTTGAGGGATTAATTTAAGTAGACCATTAAGATATTGGACCAAAGTGTAAATAATATGTTCAGATTTTTCCCTTAACATTATAACCTTTCATCTCCCATTCAAGACTTCATTTTTTTCAAACTTTCTTTCTCTCCTCCCTCCTCTCTATAGCAGCCGATTTCATCCATATTTTAGGCCAAATTGAGGCTTTTTAATTTCTCTTCTAAGGTTAAATCATTGTACCAATTTCTAACCAAGAAACACCACAAAAATACTAGCCAATTTCGTTGGGTTCTGGCCGAGAGTTCATGCCCAAAAACGTTGGTGTTTGAGACGAAATTAAGGATGAAAAACATACAAGAATGATGGAGTAATCTTATAGAATACATACATGTCATTTAGAATTGAATAAAATGATAAAAATGGCAAAAAAGAGGTGGTGAAGTCGCGAACTGCTGGGCAGATTTTCGGAACTGTTTTGGCTTAAATTTAAGGTAAAAATTCTTCTTTTTATAGATTAAATGAAATTGCATGATGTAAATTAAGGAATGAAATTGTGTTAAGAGAAAACTTGGAATTAAGGAAATGTATGTGACTATTTGGGTAATTTGGCCGAATTTGAGACTGATTTGAGTACATTAGATTTAATTGTTTTGTTGTTATCGTTGTCACTAATTGTATGTTGATATTAAAGGAAATCTTGATATTGAAAGTTGTAATTGATTATAAAAGTGTTGAAATATGAATTGGATGTTAAGGAGTGGAAAGAAGAGCTAAGGTAGTGTGTTCTTGGACCATAACATCTAAGAAATTGTTGGACATTGTCGCATGGTAATTAAGGGTTGTTTTCGTGGAAAATTTATGGCTTTAGAGGCTGATTTTGTTATATCCTTGAATTGTGTTTGGTTATTGGTATTATTGGTTTTGTTTGTAAATTGTGGACATGTACATATAAATAGGGGAAGTGCCGCCCAAATTTTTATAGAAAAGAAAGTGAGTTACCATTCATTTATTACGAATGCTAGTAATCATAAGGTTAATAGATATGTTACTACTATTATAGGTTGAAGTACTAGTCAAGGCGTATTTAGATTCTTGAGTTGGTTAGTTCGTCAATAAGGTATGTGAAACTCTTACTTCTTTCTTTTTGGCATGATTTAATGAACGTACGGCGGACGTACATGATTTCTACACAGTTTAATTCCTAAAGATATGTGTCATGAGAAATGCCTTTGACTTTCTAGTAAAAAGTTCATTTAAAGATTTTATCGAGTTTCCAAATGATGTTTTAAAATGATACATAATATGATAGCGCATTTTATCTATTCCATTGAGAGACAAGTGATGATTTGATATGTGTAAAGCTACTCAGGATATTCTATTAGTGCTAATGTGATTATATGAATTTACCGCGTCCCAGAATGGCCGGGCAGTATACCTTACATGACAGTAGATATGATTCCATGGATATGTATCCATGATGCGGGTATAGATACTCATGACAGTAGATATGATTCCATGGATATGTATCCATGATGCGGGTAGAGATACCCATGACAGTAGATATGATTCCATGGACATGCATTCATAATGTGGGTATAGATACCCATAATAGTAGATATATATATATATATATATATATATATATATATATATATATATATGATTATATGGATAAGTATTCATGATTACTGATATGATTCTCTATTTTCTATGGCATAGTTAGATTGATATTTGATAATCTTACATGTCTTCTGTTATCTATTGGTCAGTTATGATCTCATTTATAGTACTTCATGTTTTACATACTCAGTACATTATTTCGTACTGACCCCCTTTCCTTGGGGTGCTGCGTTTCATGCCCGCAGGTATAGGTACTCAGTTTGGTAATCCTTTGATCGGTGTATTTTATATACACTTTTTGAGTCATTTTTAGTTAGTATTTTACTCATTTCATTTATGTTTAGTATAGTATTAGGGTCGTTTTCCTTTCTTTTGTGTCACAGCGGTCAGAAACGGAAAAATGGCGAAAAGGAGATGAAATGAGCATAAAAGAGATGGAATTGCACACTAAAAGGGCCAAGAAATGAAGTCTAAGAAGTTTCGGAAATTATAGAGGAGATCAGACGAAGTCGGATGAAAAGGACGACAAAGCAGAATCCGCTGAAAAATTTCACCGACGCGGCGCTGGCAGCGGCCTTGTGCGCCAAATCTTTGAAAGACCCAAGAGTTGCTGATTTTTTAGTAGCGCTGGCCATCTGCGCAGGCTGCCATGCGCGATCGGATTTATGAAGTCTGGGCCGAATTTGACATGTTTTCATAATACTAAAGGGATTACTTTTCCTACCTAAATGGGATAACTTTTCCTACCTTAAAACCCTTACCTAAAAGGATTTTAATAACTTTTCCTACTTACAAATCCTTAACCCTTCACCTAAAGAATTCTTGGTCTATAAATAGTCTCTACATCATTAGAAGAATTCATTCTCCATTCCACCATTCACCACTCTACATCCACCCTTCCACCAATCCATCTTGTAAATATTCCACAACACAACCCTTGGATGCTAGAAGGCTTGGAGACTCATTCTTAAGTATTTTCTTTTACTTTATTTCAGTTTTTATGTTGGATATTGAATTAGTTCTTGTCATGTCAATGTCTAGGAACTAATTCCTTTATAGGGTTTTCCATGTTAAATCACTAAAAACTTATGTTATGAATTGATGCATGTTTATGGTTATTCTTCTTCTTGTTGAGATTTATCCAATAATTGCGTTGAATGCTTGGTAATTAATTGATCACTAATTATCATTATTTATATGATTTCTAATCAAACTTCGAAAGGAGGAGGTTGTGAATATGTTGTAAGTTGGGTAGACATATTTTGGATTGGGGATGAAAATACCTCAATTACTTATGTAGCGTTAATGAGAGGCTTAAAACACTTAATTTTACGCATGGCGCGTGACGGTTAACTAGGTTTTTGGTCTTAATCCTCCTATAGAGTCATCCTTATCACCGAAAGGTAGAAAGGAGAAATACTGGGGTTGAGTATTTATATAGCCTTAACGGGAGTATAAAACGATTTAGTAAACCTGCTAGCTCCAAAAGAAGAAGAACCATAATTCATTGCATTAAGAAGTAACATAAGCGGATAGTTGAGGAGACGTGGAAGCCCTATTCCCATCACTACTGAAGTAAATATATAGTTAATTAGTTTTTATAATTGTTAGTTATAAACAACAAAATCAATATCGGTTACCAAATAGATACCAAAATATAGATAATTGGTACTTGAACACTAATCCGTGTGGACGATATTCGGTCTTACCAAGACTATATTACTTGTCACGATAACGTGCACTTGCGTTAAAGTGTGTGCATCTTTTCGCGCATCAAGTTTTTGGCGCCGTTGTCGGGAATTAGGCATAGTTCAATATCAATTTCAACTATTTTTAATTTCTAATTTGGTTTTATTTCTGTTTTATTTTTATTTGTTTTTTTTGCTCCAAGAACAAGTTTCTAACTTGTTCTGCGAGCATCTTTTTATCACCTTCTGTTGTTTTTTTTATTTTGCAGGTTAAAAAAAAACGGAAAAAAATATATATATATATATATAACAAAATCAGGACACATGGACTACTACTATCAGAGACAGTGGAGTCATCAACAGCAGCTTAACCCACAGATTTCAGAGGAAGATCGAAATGAGTTGCAGGCAGGCATACTTATGTTCGCCAAGTGTCAGGCTCAGTTTATGGCTGAGACAAGAGAGTCCCTCAGAAAGTTGGAGACACAAATAGGGCAATTGATGGATGAGATGAGCAATACAACTCAAGCAAATCTGCCTAGCGACATCATTATGGGAGGTGGTAAGCAAATAGAAGAGCCTGAACCACACCCAGCTGTTGAGGAATCTGGCGAGATAATTGGTGTAGAGAAGGAAAAAGTTACTGAGATCCAATCATTCATCTTTTTGGATTCCTTGGAAAATCTTTTTCTTGTACCTATTGCAGAAGAAACACCACCAGCTGTCAATGTTGACCCCCAAAAAGAAAGTCCATACCATCAAGGGCACCCCCTAGAGTTGAGAGATGTTGGGAATCTCACTGATCCCTACATTAGAGAGAGCCTAAAAGACAAGCAAGTCTTGTGTACTTGGGGGATAATCGTATATTTGAGGCCCTTGTTTGAAGCAATTGTTGTAGTTGAAGTGAGACCTGCAACAATAACTCTGCGGATTGCAAGCAGTTCGCAGAAGGATCCAATGGGCACTCGTAAAGGTTAATTGCGTCCGGCTAAAAGACGTTAAAGACAACGCTTGTTGGGAGGCAACCCAATGTTTTTAATTATGTTATTTTAATTTCTGTCTTTAGTTTATTTTATTTTATTTTGTCTTGAACAGTCTCACGGTCTTGGGTTCTTGTTTTGTGTTGTTGGATGGCTGTGGACCAAAGCTAAAACCGAGGAAAAAGGAGCAAAAACGCTGGAAAAAAAGGAAAAGTCGTCGCCGCCAAGGTGCCTGTAAGCAGCGCGGCTCGTAACTCAGAGAGCCACAAGATTAGCAGCGCGCCGAATCTCGGGCCGCGCGGAACTCGTAAACCAGATTCCGTGCAAATTCCAGAATTTTTCCTCCTAGACCTCCGTTATGACCGCTGTGTTGTGTCAGTAATTTGTCCATATTTTTTTGAGTCATGCACACATTGGGGACAATGTGTGATTTAAGTTTGGGGGGGTGTTTTATTATTTTTTGAGTCTTTTTGAATTGTTTTGTGTATTTTGAGTCATTTTCAGTCATAATTTATTTTTATGATCATGCATGCAGTAGTAATTTGAAACGCCTAATGAAGTAAAGTGGAATAATGTAATGGAATTAGAAGCAACCATCCAACACTTAGGATAGATATGCCAAAAATTCATGAAATCGAACTATTTGGGGTATCTTGCTTGATTTATGCATTGTTAGTGATTAAACCTATGTGTCTGCTTGCTTGCTATTTGAGGCGAAATAGTTAGGATATGCATGTTAGGGAGATGACTCAGGCATTTCTTTGTTAGCCCTTTCTTACCATTCTTTGCCTATCCCTAACAGTCAAATTATATCCCTAGTCAGCCCTTTTGAGCCTAAAAATATGACCTTTCTTTGACACCCTATAATTCCATACTTGTGCCATAAGTGAAAAATTGAGATGTTTGGAATATAAAGTGTTGAAAAAGAGACAAAAAGAGAGTAAACAATTTTTATGCACCCCAATGAAAAAGTAATAATAAATAGGCAAAAGCCTAAGTTTGGGGGTGCCTGCTATTCATCATACACCTCATTCTCTCAAAACAAAAGAGGGAAAAGATAGGTATGAAGTGAAAAAGAAAATCAAAAGAAAAGGGAAGAGTTGAAAGAAAAAGAGCTTATGGTACGTAAATTGAGCCTAAAAGCCTATTTTTACCTACCCCTGCCTAAGCCTACATTACAACCCTGAAAAGCCCTGAAGATCTCTAATATGCGTATCCATGATTAGTGGAGAATAGCAAGTAAACATGCCATAGGATTTTGAAATTAACATGCATAGTTAGGTATTCTTACTTCCATTGAGTATGAGTAAATTGAATTTGCGAAATATCTGACTTGAGTGTTTAGAATGCTAAAAATACATGATATATGTTCCTACATATTATCCTACTAACCTTCATGCTTTTTTAAGTGACAATTGTGCAGCAAAATGATCAGTGTCTTTGAGTCATTTTCTTTTCTTTCACGTCTTTGTTTATATTTTTTATCTTTGCTCGAGGGCGAGCAAAGGTTAAGTTTGGGGGTATTTGATCGGTGTATTTTATATACACTTTTTGAGTCATTTTTAGTTAGTATTTTACTCATTTCATTTATGTTTAGTATAGTATTAGGGTCGATTTCCTTTCTTTTGTGTCACAGCGGTCAGAAACGGAAAAATGGCGAAAAGGAGATGAAATGAGCATAAAAGAGATGGAATTGCACACTAAAAGGGCCAAGAAATGAAGTCTAAGAAGTTTCGGAAATTATAGAGGAGATCAGACGAAGTCCGGATGAGAAAAGGACGACGAAACAGAATCCGCCTGAAAAACGTCACCGGAGCCGCGGCTCCTGGCAGCAGCTCCGCGGCGCCCAAAGTGCTGAAAGACCCGAGAGTTGCTGATTTTCAGGCGCCGCGACGCCAGTCTGCAGGGTCGCGGCGCCGATGCGGGCTTTATGAAGTCTGGGCCGAATTTGACATGTTTTCAGAATCCTAAAGGGATTACTTTTCCTACCTAAATGGGATAATTTTTCCTACCTTAAAACCCTTACCTAAAAGGATTCAAATAACTTTTCCTACTTACAAATCCTTAACCCTTCACCTAAAGAATTCTTGGTCTATAAATAGTCTCTACATCATTAGAAGAATTCATTCTCCATTCCACCATTCACCACTCTACATCCACCCTTCCACCAATCCATCTTGTAAATATTCCACAACACAACCCTTGGATGCTAGAAGGCTTAGAGACTCATTCTTAAGTATTTTATTTTCTTTCTTTTACTTTATTTCAGTTTTTATGTTGGATATTGAATTAGTTCTTGTCATGTCAATGGCTAGGAACTAATTCATTTATAGGGCTTTCCATGTTAAATCACTAGAAACTTATGTTATGAATTGATGCATGTTTATGGTTATTCTTCTTCTTGTTGAGATTTATCCAATAATTGCGTTGAATGCTTGGTAATTAATTGATCATTAATTATCATTATTTATATGATTTCTAATCAAACTTCGAAAGGATGAGGTTGTGAATATGCTGTAAGTTGGGTAGACATATTTTGGATTGGGGATGAAAATACCTCAATTACTTATGTAGCGTTAATGAGAGGCTTAAACACCTAATTTTATGCATGGCGCATGACGGTTAACTAGGTTTTTTGTCTTAATCCTCCTATAGAGTCATCCTTATCACCGAAAGGTAGAAAAGAGCAATACTGGGGTTGAGTATTTATATAGCCTTAACGGGAGTATAAAACGATTTAGTAAACCTGCTAGCTCCAAAAGAAGAAGAACCATAATTCATTGCATTAAGAAGTAACATAGGCGGATAGTTGAGGAGACGTGGAAGCCCTATTCCCATCACTACTGAAGTAAACATATAGTTAATTATCTTTTATAATTGTTAGTTATAAACAACAAAATCAATATCGATTACCAAATAGATACCAAAAGATAGATAATTGGTACTTGAACACTAATCCTTGTGGACGATATTCGGTCTTACCAAGACTATATTACTTGTCACGATAACGTGCACTTGCGTTAAAGTGTGTGCATCTTTTCGCGCATCATCCTTCAGTCTAGGATTCCTGTTCAGCTATTTGGAGAGCTCCATTGATTCAGAGCTTGTCATTTTGGTACAGAACTTTATTCTGACTTATGTATATATTTAGGGGCACGACGGGGCCCTGTCCCGTCATATGTCGTTATCCTTCTCATAGAGGTCTGTAGACAGTAGTGAGTTGTACGTATGTCGAGTTGTAAACCTGTTCTTGTATATGTGTTTGTTATACCCCGTAGTTCTGACCCTACGTATGAGAGCGTACGAAAGCATGTAAGACTTAAAATTTTCAAATGATAGGTTGACGGATTGTTCCGGACGGGTTTTAGTCAACTTTGAGGCGGGTTATGACCCGGTACATTGAGAGTTCCTAAGTGTTTCAAAGTCCTAGGGCGTAGTTCGTTGAGTCTAGTTTCCAATGCAACCAACCGTTCGTCGATAGGACGTCGGAGTAGAAAGTTATGGGAGTTACAAGTTCAGTGCGCAGACGGACAGAAATGCGTTTGAGCAAAGCGGCGAGCGCGCCACGGCATCGAGGGTCGCTGAAGTTGCAGCGTCGCGGCGCCAGGACAGCAGGGCCGCGGCGCCGGAAATTTCGAGAGTCCGCAGAGGACAGCAGGGCCGCGGCTCCAAGGCGGGATTCCAGGCGGAAAAACTTAGGAAAATCTGATTTTCTCTTTTAAAAAGGCCATGGGAGGGTGACAAGTGTCCCCCCCCCCCCATCTGATTTTCTTGCATGCCTTATATTGACCAAGTCTTGAAGACTTGGTCATCTTTCAATCTCTCTCTCTCTCTAAATTAGCTCCCACTTCTCTCTAAATTCCAAGAGGAATTCAAGCCTAAGAAAAATCTGAAAATTTAAGAACAAGAAGGAAGCTTGTGGCTAGCTTGTTGGTGTTGTTGTGGTGGTGTTCTTGGCAAGGAGGCTAGCAAAATTGTTGGAATAAGTTTGGCTAAAGCTTTAAGGTAACATTTCTTCTCTTATGGTTAGTTATTAATGTGGCATGTGAAGAAGAAGGGATGTGTAGTAGTAAATAATGCACTTAGAGTCCTTGCATGTAAGAAATGTGGTTTGGATATGAAAGAATTGGTTAAGAAGATATTATGAGCATGTTGTAGCCTAAAAACTACCTTAGAATTATTAAGTGAATTGTTGTACCTTATGGGGCAGAATTTTACACACCCAAGTTTAGGTGTGTAATCTCCTTTGAAATGTTGGATTGTTGAGCCTTAAATGTGGCGTTTGGATGATAAATTCGGCCTTGAGAAAGGTGGCAAAGTATGTAGAAACAAAGGAAATGTTGCCCAATTTTCCATAGAATTTAGTGACTTTGAACTTGGAGTATTCTACATTGAAATTAGAGGTTAATAAACGTATCATGGTTATTTTAGGTTGACATATTACTTGCGGTAGTTGGACTTAGCAAGTGGATTGACCGAAGAGGTATGTGGAGCTTTCCTATCTCTTGAGCATGAATAGATGAAACTATGTAGTACGGTAGACGTACAAGATTTGGTATTCTTACTTGTTTTAAGTATATAATGATTTGTTTCGTTTTAAGAATGTATAAGTCCCTTGGTTAGGGAAAAGTATGATTTTTACTAAAGTGTAGGGGTTAATATAACAACTTTATGGGAAGTTGGTTTATTAGCTTTATAAAAGATTAATGAGAAGAGGTTTACTCTAAGTAAGACAAGTAAGGACAAATGATTTGATTTATGAAAGGCAAATTGATTTTAAGGCATCAATTGCCCAAAGGTTTTATGTATGAAAAAGAGTCACTTCTAAAAGAGTTGAAGTATGTAGTACTTGGGTTAAATTCCCGGTTTCCTTGTTTTAAAGATATGAGTAAGTGCCTTAAGTAAACTAAAATGAGAGGGTATATGAACAAGACTAATAAGAAGTTATAAGTTTTCTTAACTTATTTATGATTATGATATGATGACAGTTTGAGCTAGGGTAAGAGTATATCTGAGGGGCAAGCCCCGAGATCGTTATACCACCTTCTCCAGGGTAAGAGTATGTCTGAGGGGCAAGCCCCAAGATCGTCATACCACCTTCTTCAGTACAAGAGTATATCTGAGGGGCAAGCCCCAAGATCGTTATACCATCTGATTCAGGGTAAGAGTATATCTGAGGGGTAAGTCCCCAAGATCGTTATACCACCTGTTCCGTGGATTTGCTACCCACGATGCGAGGAATACCTCATGCGAGTCCTTATGGGCTTATGCGGGTGAAATAGTCCCATGCGGGCGGGTACAGCCTATGCGAAGAATACCTCATGCGGGTCCACAGGACCTATGCGGGTGAAATAGTCCCAGGAGTAGGGGTGCTTATTGATACTACGGGCGAGGTACCCTGTTTTGATCATGAGGCCCCTATTTTATGCAGTATTATATACACTTGTCACTCTCATTGTTAGTAAGGCACAGTAAAAGGTATTTTGTTTGTCTTCCATGGCTCCAGCTTACTTTTAGACTTATGATATCATTATTACAGTATTTTCCAGCTTTACATACTTGGTACATATTCTCAGACCGAATTTCCTGGGTCGTGGTTCATGCCGCAGTGGGTAAGCAGATTGTGGATCCTCGTTCTTAGGATCACTATTCCGGTGTCAGAAGCTCCATCCCTCCGGAAGCTTGTTTTGTTGGTACGGTTACTCCCTGATGCTATAGGTATTTTGTACATTCAGGGGTATGGCGGGGCCCTATCCCGCCACAGTTGTTATCCTTAGAGGTCTGTGGTCACATATATGTTTTGGGCTATAAGAACAAATTGTACTTCTATACTTTTGGTTAAGTATGTTTTATGGAAAGCGGCTTTATCGGCCGCGATGATGTTACCACTTTTATGAGTTATGTGTTATGTATGTTCACGCTATTCTCTCGATGTATACCGATGCGGTACCCGGTAGGTACTTGTCGCGCCCGGTCGGGTCGTGACAAAAGTGGTATCGTGAGCGATTAGTCCTCGGAAAGTGTCCACGCATCGTGTCTAGTAGAGTCTTGATTATCGCGGTGTCGCGCACCACATCTATAATCGTGAGGTCGCAGGACATTTGGGATTGGTTTCCATTCTTTCACTCTAAGATCGTGCAATAGAGCTGAGCTATAGGTTGAACCTCCTCTGATGTTTTCCTTTATGTATCAGTTATGCCTCCACGCAAGGCAACCGCGACCCAGAAGGGCAAGGCAGCTGAGGGTGCTGCTAGTGGGACGCGAAGAGTCACGAGGCACGTGCCCATCCTTCCTGAGATGATGTTTAGAGCGGCGAGTTCCATCGCCATCGCCAAATTTCGCAGATTTCGAGGCGGAAGAGGTTCTCGAGACCGCAGACGAGCCTCCATCCCACAGCGTGGTCCGAGTACGAGATTACGGAACGATTTGATCGACCAAAGATAGCGGCGTGGCACGACAGGAGCAGGCGGCCAACCCTAGAGCCGACAGTTTACGGATTCGGGATTTCCTGGGTTGTCACCCACCCGAGTTCTATGGTTCGAGATTTGAGGAGGATCCGCAGGAGTTTGTCCGGCAGTTACAGCGGACCATGCAGGTGCTTAGGGCATCGGAGACTGAGTCTGTTATACTAGCTTCTTACCGGTTACGCGATATTGCGTTGAACTGGTTTGAGTCATGGGTGTTGTCGAGAGGTGAGGATGCTCTTCCAGCTGTTTGGGAGGAGTTCACAGAGGCGTTCCTAGACCACTTCTTGCCTCCTGAGATGAGGAGAGCCCGGGTAGATAGATTCTTGACCTTGAGGCAGGACGGGAGGACTATCAGAGAGTACACCGAGTTTGACTCCTTGCCGTATGCGCACACCATCAGAGCCGATATGGCCGGCGGTGGTTCATCGATATGTGATGTGGTTAGAACTTCTTATGATTAGTGCATGCTTGGGGGTGGCTCTTCAGCCAGAGATGGATATTTCCGTGATGCAGCGCACGCCAGGGATCGAGGACGAGAGAGGCAGATCGCTAGATTTAGGCCACCCAAGAGGCCGTGACATCAGATCTCGAGGCGCTGAGGCGGCAGCCTCAGCAGCAGACTAGGTCCACATTCCATCCAGCACATAGTGCTCCTTCTCAGTTTTCCGGCAGGGTCCGATCACCGTTATTCATGAGCAGTCGTGGCTCCGTGACTTCGTGGTTTCGCGAGGCGATCGTCACCAATCGAGACCACCTACCTCTCGGTGCGTTCTATGCGGTAGGTCTCATCCGGGCGAGTGTCGTATGGGTTCGGGAGCGTATTACTCTTGTACGCAGGCCATCCAAGAAGGATTGTCCGTCCTTAGGTGGCGGGAGCGTCACGGTTCAGCCGACGGGGTCAGTTGCTGGATCTTCATCTTCGATGGTTAGACGCCCCAGAGGGCAGGGTACTTATGGGCCAGCAGGCCGCGGCAGAGGCCGTGGAAGGGGTTCCAGTTCTAGCGGTCCTCAGAACCGCATATATGTTATGTCCAGCCGATAGGACCAGGAGGCGTCGCCAGATGTCGTCACAGGTACATTGTTGGTTTCTTGCTGTGATGTATATGCTTTGATAGATCCAGGTTCTACCTTGTCCTATATATCTCCTCATATTGCCAGTAGAGTAGGGATAGAGCCCGAGTCCATAAGACCTTTTGAGGTGGCTACGCCAGTAGGTGATTCAAGTAGAGTCGAGCGTATATAAGGCTTGCCCTGTGACTATAGATAGCCGTCAGACTCTAGCCGACTTGATAGAGTTGGATATGACAGACTTTGATGTGATTATGGGTATGGATTGGTTAGCATCTTGCTATGCCAATGTGGACTGTAGAGAGAGATTAGTTCGGTTCCAGCTTTCTACGAGCGATTATCGAGTGGAAGGGAATATCGCGTCGGCGGGTAGGTGTATTTCTTACCTCAAGGCTAGGAAGATGGTGCGAAAGGGTATATCTACCATATGGTTCGAGTATTCGACATCGAGGTCGAGATACCGGACCTTGATCGATCCGATCGTTAGAGAGTTTCCAGACATATTCCCAGACGAGCTTCCGGGTATCCCTCCTGAGAGGGAGATTGAGTTTTGCATTGATTTGGCGCCAGATACTCGACCGATATCTATTCCGCCATACAGGATGGCACCTGCCGAGTTGAAGGAATTGAAAGACCACCAAGGATTTTTGGAGAAAGGCTTTATCGTGCCAAGTGTTTCTCCCCGGGAGCGCGATGTTATTTGTAAAGAAGAAGGATGGGACGCTGCACATGTGTATTGATTACAGGCAGCTGAACAAGGTAACTATCAAGAACAGATATCCTCTCCCCAGGATTGACGATTTGTTTGACCAGTTGCATGGTGCAAGGTGTTTTTCCAAAATAGACCTGCGGTCTGGTTATCATCAGGTACGAGTTAGAGAGATAGATATCCCAAAGACTGCATTCAGGACCCGGTATGGACACTATGAGTTCAGGGTAATGTCTTTCGGGTTGACCAACGCCCCAGCAGTATTCATGGATTTGATGAATAGGGTGTTCAGGCCATTCTTGGATATGTTCGTTATAGTGTTTATTGATGATATCTTGGTGTATTCGCGCACAGAGCAGGAGCATACAGATCATTTGAGGACGGTATTGGGAGTCCTCCGAGACCGACAGTTGTATACCAAGTTCTCGAAGTGCGAGTTCTGGTTAGCTTAAGTGGCTTTCTTAGGGCATGTTATCGGGGCCGATGGTATTCGGGTTGATACAGCGAAGATTAAGGCAGTCAAGACTTGGCCCAAACCCACTACACCGACGGAGGTGCGCAGCTTTTTGGGCCTTGCAGGTTATTATCGGAGGTTTGTGGAGAAGTTTGCTTCTATTTCAGCACCTTTGACTAAGCTGACTCAGAAGGCAGCTATGTTCCGGTGGACGGATACTTGTGAGGAGAGTTTCCAGTTACTAAAGGAGAAGTTGACGACCGCCCCAGTTCTTACTCTTCCAGAGGGTTTAGATGGATATGTGGTTTATTGTGACGCCACGGTGTCGTTAGATGCGTCGATACAAAGACGGCAAGGTTATAGCTTACGCATCTCGACAGCTTAGGAAGCATGAGAAGAACTATCCCACACATGACTTGGAGTTGGCAGCAGTGATTCATGCCTTGAAGATCTGGAGGCATTATTTATATGGAGTTTATGTGGACATTTACACAGACCACAAGAGCCTCCAGTATATCTTCAGCCAGAGGGAGCTTTACTTGCGACAGAGACGGTGGTTGGAGCTACTTAAGGATTATGATGTTGATATTCTATACCACCCAGGGAAGGCCAATGTAGTTGCAGATGCCCTTAGTCGCAGATCGATGGGTAGTCTGTCTGATGTACAGCCAGAGAAGAGGGATATGGTCCGAGTGTTACATCAGCTAGCGAGCCTTGGGGTTCGTTTGGTTGATTCTGATGGTGGTGGAGTTCGGATTCGAGAGGTTGCCGAGTCTTCCATCGTCGAGGAGGTGAAGAGGCGACAGTATGAGGATCCGATCTTGGTACGGTACCGAGATACAGCTCTCCAGAAGGAGAAGAGCCTATTTGAGGTAGCGCCTGATGGGGTGCTAAGATTCGAGGGTCGGTTGTGTGTTCCCGATGTGACAGGACTTCGCCAGATTTCGTGAGGCACACAGCTCGTTATTCTATTCATCCGGTCGACTAAGATGTATCATGACCTCGAATCGTGTATTGGGGATGGCACGAAGAAGGGCGTTGCGGAGTTCGTGGCACGCGTCCGAATTGTCAGGTTAAGGTTGAGCACCGAAGTTCGGGCTGTCGCAGCTATTGATATTCCGACTGGAAGTGGGAGGTGGTAAATATGGATTTTATTACGAGTTCTTGACGGTGTATTTTATATACACCTTTGAGTCGATTTTAGTTAGTCTTTTGTCCGTTTGCACATATAAGTGTTGTATTAGGATAGTTTTCCTTTCTATTGAGTCAAAGTGGTTAAAATGGCCAAATGGCGGAAAAGGAGCTAAAAGAGGGCAAAAGAGAGATGCCAGAGTGAAAACAGAGAAAGTGGCGAACGAGGTGAAATCTGACACACGCGCGCCTCGCACTGTCAGCGAGGCCGCGCGCCACTATTCGTGAGAGGTTGCGAAGACTGGCACACGCGCGCTAAAAGCAGTGGTCGCGCGCCTAAACACCCGAAAGCTACAGAGTTGCAGTACGCGCGCTCTCGAGCACAGATATCGGGCGCGCGCCAAAACACCCGACGGATTGCAGAACTTTAGGCGCCGCGGCGTCACAGGCGGCGCGCCGACGCTGAAAAAATTAGGTCTTTGACGAAATTGGGCCAGCCCGAAGGAAAAGAGGAGGCGGTTTTCACTTATAAAAGGAGAACCCTAGGCGCTTTTGGTTCCTTCTTGCACAACTCAAGACTTTTGCCTGGAGATTGGATACCATTAGTTTAGTAATTTCTTTTCCCTTTCTTGTTCTTTATTTCAGTTTTGTATGATGAACTTTGAATTAGTTCTTGTCATGTCTATGGCTAGGAACTAATTCTCTTATAGGGTTTTCCATGTTGAATTGCTAGAAACTTATGTTATAAATTAATGCATGCTTATGGTTATTTTTCTTATTGTGAGATCTATCCAATTGAGTTGAATTCTTGGTAATTAATTGACAACTAATTATCACTATATGATTTCTAATCGATTACGAAAGGGGATTGTGAATATGCTGTAAGTTGGGTAGACATTATTGGATTGGGATGAAAATACCTCAATTATTTATGTAGCGTTGATGAGAGGCTTAACAACCCTAATTTTGCGCATTGTGCGTGACGGTCAACTAGGTTTTTGTTCTTAATCCTCCTATAAAGTTATCCTTATCACCGAAAGGTAGGTAAGGTGCGATACTGGGGTTGAGTGTTTATATAACCCTAACGGGGGTATAAAACGATTTCGTAAACCTGCTTTCTCCTAAAGAAGAATACCATAAGTTAATGCATTAGTAAGTAGCATAAGCGGATAGCAAGGATACATGGAAGCCCTATTTTCATCATCACTGAAGTAAATCTTTATAGTTAAATAGCTTGCATAATTCTTAATTATAAACAACAAATCAATCATTAATTCACCAAATAGATACTAGAAAATAGATAGTTGGTAATTGAACCCTAATCATTGTGGACGATATTCGGTCTTACTAAGACTATATTACTTGTCACGATAACGTGCACTTGCGTTTAAAGTGTGTGCATCTTACCGCGCATCAAGTTTTTGGCGCCGTTACCGGGGATTAGGCAATAGTTCAATATCAAATTTGTCTATTTTTAATTTCTAATTTGGTTTTTATTTTTAATTTTTACGTTTTTCTTTTGAAAATTCGAGGTGCCGTGATTTGTTGTCTGTTTTTGATCTATTTCAGGAAGTCAGTTTATGCGAAGGACAAGAGGAGCAGACACTCTTGTTCCCTTCAATCCAGAAATTGAGAAAACCTGCAAACAAAACAGAAAGAATCAGCGGATTGCAACTTTGTTAGATATGAACGGCATTCAGAACAACAACGGGATGGGAGAAGGGTTAGGAGAGAATCAACCCCATCCAGGAATACCCAGGCAAGCGCCAATAGACGTGGAAGAGAGAGTCCAAGTCCAGCCAGAACGAAGTTTGGGAGACTATGTGTTGCCAAGAGTAAATGGAGCACAGACATGCATTAGGCTCCCCGCACAGAGCTAACAACTTCGAGATAAAACCGCAATTTCGAAGCATGATACAGCACACACGATTCGGAGGACTGCCGTCGGAGGATCCACATATGCACATAGCTAATTTCTTGGAGCTATGTGCAACGTTCAGGTATAACGGCGTTACTGATGATGCCGTCAGATTGAGGCTCTTTCCCTTCTCACTTAGGGATAGAGCGAAAGTATGATTGAATTCCTTGCCGGCCGATTCGATTTTTACATGGCAAGAGCTGGCACATAAATTCCTTGCCAAGTTCTTTCCCCCGTGTAAAGCAGCAAAATTGAGAGGGGAGTTGAACAACTTTTACAAGCAGATGGAGAGTCCTTATATGAAGCTTGGGAAAGGTTCAAAGATCTATACAGAAAGTGCCCACACCATTGCATCGAGTTGTGGAACTTGGTCCACATCTTCTACAACGGCCGAGCAAGATAAACCGTAACCATCATAGATGCAAAGAATGGTGGAGCATTCATGAGGAAACAGCCCACGACGCTCATGAGTTATTAGAAGATATGGCCACTAACAACCATATCTCGGAAGAGAGGTCGACAAATGGGAGAAGAACAGTGGGAGTCCACGAAATAGATGCTATTGCTGCCTTGAATGCCCAAGTGGCCCTTCTAGCGAAACAGTTGCAGCAACATACTGTCGATAAATGCGTGCGCAGATGCCTAAAAGTGCGAGATATGTGGCCCACATACATTTGATAGGTGTCCTTCTCGGATCCCAACAATATACCCATGGAGCGATGCAGTGTCGTGCCATGTAATTATCGAGGCAACAGAACAACCCCTACTCCAACACTTATAATCCGTGGAGGAACCACCCAAATTTCTCATGAGAGGAGACCAGGCGCAGACCGCACGAAGGGCGCAGACCGCACTACGGGCAGCAGAACCAGATAGGCCGATTGTAACCGCAGAGCGTAATCAAGAACCCTTCATTCAAGCCCCATAGCCTCAGCTCAATGCACCTGCTCAAAGAAGAAAATCCAGATAAGGAAAGCAATGACAAGACTTGCCAACGCCTGACGCAGCTTCATGATGTGCTAGATCCTCGCTCGTAAACTTGGAGACACAGTGGGTCATCTAGCAAACAGCAAACAAAGAGCCACAGGGACATTGCCAAGTAATACAGAGGTAAATCCGGCGGAGCAATGTCGAGCAGCGATTGAGAAGTGGAAGACAATTGAGCAAGAATACCTCACCAAGAGTTGAGAAGGAAGAAGAGTTAGAAAAAGAGAAGGTGATTGAGCCTAGCCCAACAGTAGAGAAAACTCCTGAGAAGGAGTATACAGAGAAGATCCCTTTCCCCGCAGACTACAAATGAAAGGCGGTTGATAAACGATTCTCCAAATTTTTGGAGACATTCGAAGTCGATATCAACATACCTTTCATGAAGCATTAGAGCGGATGCCCTCCTATTTCAAGTTTATGAAGAAGATATTGGGGAAGAAGAAGAAGTCGCGAATACGAAATAGTAGCAGCGAGTAAGAGTGTAGTGCTATCTTGCGTAAAAGTTGCCACCAAAGCTAAAAGATCCGTGAGCTTTACACTACCTTGCACAAAATGTGGTAACTTGCAACAGAGCTCTATGTGATTTAGGGGAAAGTATAAATCTAATGCCCCTATCAGTATTTAAAAGATCGGAGTTGGGTGAGGCCAAACCAACCACAGTAAGTCTGCAACTAGCCGACAGGACAGTGGTTCATCCAAGAGGCAAGATCGAGGACGTGATTGTGAAAGTAGGAAAATTCTTCTTTCCTGCAGACTTCCTCATTCTTGATATGGAAGAAGACGCGGAAATCCCTATCATATTGGGGAGGCCATTCCTAGCAACGGGGAGAGCTTTGATTGATGTTGAAAGAGGAGAATTAACACTAAGGGTGGAGTCTGAAGAAATGGTGTTTAAAGTTTTTAAACACGTCATTGAGCCACCAACAGTGAGTGGGTGATGTGCAATCATCACCATCAAACCCCTATGCGAGCCAATACAAGTCAATCAGAGAGCGATGAGCCCAAGAAAGCAGGCATGGTTTGCTGAAATGCCACTAAAGGAGGTAAGTATTCCTGAACTCCCCCTTACTGATAATGCTAAGAAGAAAAGAAGAAAAAGAAAATGCCAAATGTGGAGGAAATGGATAGGTTGGGGGCTTAATCCACCCCAGGGTTATTAAGGTTAAGGAACTTGCGTCCGGCTAAAAGACGTTAAAGACAGCGCTTGTTGGGAGGCAACCCAACGTTTTCAATTATGTTGTTTTAATTTCTGTCTTTAGTTTATTTTATTTTGTCTAGAACAATCTCACGGTCTTGGATTCTTGTGTTTGTATTGTGATTGATAGGTACAGGGAAATAAACTGAAGGCGAAAAACTGAAGAAAAGCCAAAATTTCCGTAAAGCGGGTAGGCCATGCGCTGTGTTCGCGCCAAAAGAACTGAACAGGCGCAGAAGTTTAAATGCCGCGGCGCCCAGGAGCAGGGTCGCGGCGCCAAAATCCCAAAAAAATTTGTCAAGTTTAGGCGCTACGCTCGCAACAGTGGTCGCGCAGAAAGTCCCGGCGAGCGCAGAGTTTGATGCCGCGCGCCAAAAGCGTGCACGCTGTCGGGAATCCAGAACTTAAAACGCCCAGAAAATCAGATTTTCCCCAAATCCAATTTCAAAAACCTAACCCTTCCTTTCCAAAACCCACGAAAATCCGAAAAATCGCCCACAAATCCTCCATAAATCTAACCCAACCACAATCAAAACTCTTAAATTCCTAAAAATCCTTAGCTATCTCAAACAACAAAGCTCCATTCCATAGCCTCAAACCACCAATTGAAACAAGAACAAGCTTGAAACTTCTAAAAAGGTAATCTTTTTCTGTTCTTGAATCCTTTACTGAAGTCACAGGAGGTAGTAGTTTGAAGGAGTATTGTAGTTGAAGTAATTGGGTACTGAAAAGTTAATTGTGAAGTTTAGAGAAAGGAGTAGAAAAGGAGTGTGGGTATTGGGTAGAAAAGTTGAAGTTTGGGGGTGTTGTGTTCGCTGCTAGTTGTCAATTGTGTAGGAAACATTTGTGCCACTAAATTGTAAGCTCCAGAAACTGTTTTAACCATGGCCACCAGGAAAATAAGAGGCTCCACATCCACCCCAACCCCACAATACGATGAAAATAGGTTTGTGAGCTACCAAGCCTACCAAAGATACAAAAGCTCGATACTGCACTTTAATACCGAGAAGGGAAACGGACTACCGTGAGGAGTCATATGGGGAAGAATATGTTTATGAGCCCATTCGGGCGATGATTGAGTTAAGGGAGTGGAGAAAATTTGTGAATCCGGAGAAGATAGCACCAGTAAACACAACAATGGTGCGTGAATTTTATGCCAACTTTCCGGAGAAGGTGGAAAGGGGATGCTTTGTAAGGGGACGTTATGTGTCTGTGACAGCAGAGGATATAAATATACAATTGAAAACAGTTGATGTTGAAGAAAGAAGTGATTGGAATCACTTTAGAACATGGTCTAGAAGCATTGACCACATCGACTGGAATGTCGTTGCAGACACCGTGAGCTACCATGGGGCTGTTTTTGATATTGGAAGAAATGGGTCAAGAGCACTGAACAGGTGTCAATTCAACAAAGTAGCCAAAGGTTGGCTATATTTCATCAGCGCCCGCATGATTCCATCCACGCACTTCACCAGAGTGCCAGAGGATAGGATTAAACTGATATATGGAATTATGAGGGGGTTGACGATTGATGTGGGGAAAGAAATAGTGCGAGCATTGAGGAAATCAGCAGTTGGTAACAACAAAGTGATTGGGACATGGCTCGATTATCACCAAGCTATGTCACACGAGTGCGGTCCCAAAACTACCCACCGACACTCATGAGAGAAACCAATCGCCTGTCCTATGGGATAGTGCACTCTTTCCTGCACTCCAAGCCCCCAAAGAGCAGACGGAGAGTACAACCAGCAGCAGCAGCAGCAGCAGAGGCCGCCATGGACGAAGATGAGCCTGAAATAGGGGCTCAATATGAGGCAGGACCTAGCCACCGGCCAACCACAGGAGCAGAACCTCCAACGCCCACGATGGAGCAATTGTATCAAAATCAGATGAGGATGATGCAGACCTTGGACACAGTAGTACAAGGACAGCAAGAAACAAGGCAACAAATCAACGAGTTGAGTTCCTTGTTCAACCAATGGTCGATGCATTATCCACCGCCACCACCACCATTTTAGCCAAAGTTTGTAAGTGTCTTATTTCTTTTACTGTCTTTGAGTCTACACACATTGGGGACAATGTGTGATTTAAGTTTGGGGGTGTTTTATTTGTGCTTTATTTGTGTTTTGTTTTATTTGTGTCATGTTATGTTTTATTTAAGTCTTTTTTATTGTTTTATGTTTATTTTGAGTCACCAATTTATTTATTTTTCCTTTTTTGAGTCATAATTGTCTGTCAAAGATCATGTATGTTGTAGTTGCTAGAAACACCTAGTGAAGTAAGGTGGAATAATGTAAAAGAATTGAAGCAACTATCTAAACACCTAAGTTAGATATGTCAAAAACTCACAGAATCTGTCTATTTGGAGTTTCTTGCTTGAGTTATGCATGCTAAATGATAAATACTTATGTGTTATGATTGCTTGCTATTTGAGGCGAAATAGTTAGGATATGCATGCTAGGGAGATGACTCAAGCATTTCTTTGATAGCCAATTATTACCATTCTTTTCTATCCCGTACTTTAAAAATATCCCTAGTCAGCCCCATTGAGCCTAAATTTGAAACTTCTTCTTTGACACCCTATATTCCCACAAATTGTACCATAAGTGAAAATATGAAATAGTGGAATACATTGTGTTAAAAAAAGAGACAAAAAGAGTGAATAAGTCTGTTGCACCCCAATACAAAAGTAATAAGAAATAGGCAAAAAGCCTAAGTTTGGGGGTGCTTATCATTATTAAATACTTCACTCTCCCAAAACAAAAGAGGGGAAAGATAGAATCGAAATGAAGAAAAGAACAAAAAGAAAAAGGGAAATATTGAAAAGCTAAGGAGCTTATGGTACACGAAATGAGCCTAAAATGCCTATTTTTACCAACCCCTACCTAAGCCTACATTACAACCCTTAAAGTCCTGAAGATCTCTTTTATGCATATCCAGAATTAGTGGAGAATAGCAAGTAAGCATGCCATAGGAATTCTTGAATTTATATACATGATTTAGTATATTTGACTTCCATTAAAGCATGATGAATAGGAGTTTGCGAAATATCTAGCTTAATGTGCTGAAATGTCATGCTATATGTTCCTGCATATTATTTTGCTAACCTTCATGTTTTTCTAGTTAACACTAATGCAGCAAAAGTAATCAATGGCAGTGAGTCTTTTATTTTCGTTTCTTTGAGTCTTTTATTTTATTTCTTTCTATCTTTGCTCGAGGGCGAGCAAAGGTTAAGTTTGGGGGTATTTGATCGGTGTATTTTATATACACCTTTTGAGTCAGTTTTAGTTAGTCTTTTGTCCCGTTTTGCACATATAAGTGTTGTATTAGGATAGTTTTACTTTCTATTGAGTCAAAGTGGTTAAAATGGTCAAATGGCGGAAAAGGAGCTAAAAGAGGGCAAAAGAAGAGATGTCGAGCCAAACAGAAAGTGGCGAACGAGGGTGAAATCCGCATCAGCGTCGCGCGCGCCTCGCAATGCAGCAGCCGCGGCGCCACTATTCGTGAGGTCGCAGAAGACTGGGCAGCGGCGCTAAAAGCAGGCCGCGCGCTAAACACCCGAGAAGCTACAGGAGTTGCAGCGCCGCGCGCCTCGCATGCCAGATATCAGGGCCGCGGCGCCAAAACACCCGACGGATTGCGAACTTTAGCCGCGCGCCGCTCGCAGGCCGCGCGCCAACGCTGAAAAATTAGGTCTTTTGACGAAATTCTCGCCAGCTCAAGGAAAAGAGGAGGCGGTTTTCAAATTTATAAAAGGAGAACCCTAGGCAATTTTTAAGGGTTCCCCTTCTTGCACAACTCAAGACTTTTGCTTGGAGATTGGATACCATTAGTTTAGTAATTTCTTTTCCCTTTCTTGTTCTTTATTTCAGTTTTGTATGATGAACTTTGAATTAGTTCTTGTCATGTCTATGGCTAGGAACTAATTCTCTTATAGGGTTTTCCATGTTGAATTGCTAGAAACTTATGTTATAAATTAATGCATGCTTATGGTTATTTTTCTTATTGTGAGATCTATCCAATAATTGAGTTGAATTTTTGGTAATTAATTGACAACTAATTATCACTATATGATTTCTAATCAGATTCTGAAAAGGGGTATTGTGAATATGTTGTAAGTTGGGTAGACATTCTTGGATTGGGATGAAAATACCTCAATTATTTATGTAGCGTTGATGAGAGGCTTAACAACCCTAATTTTGCGCATTGTGCGTGACGGTCAACTAGGTTTTTGTTCTTAATCCTCCTATAAAGTTATCCTTATCACCGAAAGGTAGGTAAGGTACGATACTGGGGTTGAGTGTTTATATAACCCTAACGGGAGTATAAAACGATTTCGTAAACCTGCTTTCTCCTAAAGAAGAATACCATAAGTTAATGCATTAGTAAGTAGCATAAGCGGATAGCAAGGATACATGGAAGCCCTATTCTCATCATCACTGAAGTAAATCTTTATAGTTAAATAGCTTGCATAATTCTTAATTATAAACAACAAATCAATCATTAATTCACCAAATAGATACTAGAAAATAGATAGTTGGTAATTGAACCCTAATCCTTGTGGACGATATTCGGTCTTACTAAGACTATATTACTTGTCACGATAACGTGCACTTGCGTTTAAAGTGTGTGCATCTTACCGCGCATCACTTACCTTCCACTCAGAGGAAGCATGATTCTATTTGGGTTATTGTCGACAGGTTGACGAAATCAGCCCATTTTCTCCCAGTCAGGACGACTTTTTCGGCCGAGGATTATGCTAGATCAGATATCGTAGAGATTGTGAGATCGCACGAGTTCCTATATCGATTATCTCGCATGTAGAGCACAGTTTTACGCCTAATTTCGGAGGTCTTTTCGTGGCGGATTAGGGACCCAAGTGAGTCTCAGTACTGCGTTTCATCCTCAGATCGACGGACAGGCCGAGCGTACTATCCAGACACTTGAGGATATGCTGCGGGCTTGTGTTATCGATTTCAGGGGTAGCTGGAGGATCATTTACCTCTTGGAGTTTGCTTACAACAACAATACCATTCCAAGATTCGATGGCGCCTACGAGGCCTTATATGGAGGAAGTGCAGTCACCGATAGGTTGGTTTGAAGTGGGAGAAGTGCGATTAGTCGGGCGATTTGGTTCAAGAGCGATGGATAAGGTGAAGCTTATCCAGAACGGTTATCGCGTACTCGTAGCTGGCAGAAATCGTATGCAGATCATCGGCGTCGACACTTGAAATTTGAGATAGATGATTGGGTTTTCCTAAAGGTATCGTCCATGAAGGGCGTGATGAGTTTTGGGAAGAAAGGAAAACTTAGCCCAAGGTACATTGGGCCATATCAGATTTTCCGTAGGCAGTGCGCGCTATGAGTTAGATCTGTCGTCCGATTCGAGGCGGACATCCAGTTTTCCATGTGTCCATGTTACGGAAATGTATTGGAGATCCATCTAGAGTGCACCCGATTCATGATGTCCAGGTGACAGAGGAGTTATCATATGAGGAGAGTCCCATAGCGATACTCGATCGTCAGGTTAGACGACTTCGGACGAAAGACGTGGCTTCCGTCAAGGTCTTATGGCGGAACGAGAACAGGGAGGAAATGACGTGGGAAGCAGAGGATGACATGATGAAGAAGTACCCTCACCTATTTCCTATACCTCCGGGTAACCCACTTTCCTGCTTGTTAGTTTTGATTTAGCATTTACGATTAAGTATGTTGTGGCTCGTGGAGCTTCTTTATTTGCAAAAGAATAGTTAAGAGGGTCTATGTCGATATTGTGATTTGAGTAAGCCTAGAAGGAACATTCGGGACGAATGTTTCTAAGGGGAGAATGTTATACCCGTAGTTCTAACCCTACGATGAGAGCGCATTTAAAGCATGTAAGACTTAAAATTTTCAAAGGATAGGTTGACGGATTATTCCGGACGGGTTTTAGTCAACTTTGAGGCGGGTTATGACCCGGTACATTGAGAGTTCCTAAGTGTTTCAAAGGCCTAGGGCGTAGTTCGTTGAGTCTAGTTTCCAACGCAACCAACCGTTCGTCGATAGGACGCCGAGTAGAAAGTTATGGGAGTTACAAGTTCGGCGCAGACGACAGAAATGCGTTTCGTGCAAAGCGGCGTGGCGCGCGCCAAGTACCGAGGGGTCGCTGAAGCAGCGCCGCGCCAGATGCAGGTCGCGCGCCGAAGTTTCGGCACCGCAGAGGTTTCAGCGCCGCGGCGCCGGCGTCAGGGCCGCGGTGCCAAGGCGGGATTCCAGGCGGAAAAACTTAGGAAAATCTGATTTTCTCTTTTAAAAAGACCTTGGGAGGGTGACAAGTGTCCCCCCCATCTGATTTCTTGCATGCCTTATATTGACCAAGTCTTGAAGACTTGGTCATCTTTCAATCTCTCTCTCTCTCTAAATTAGCTCCCACTTCTCTCTAAATTCAAAGAGGAATTCAAGCCTAAGAAAAATCTGAAAATTAAGAACAAGAAGGAAGCTTGTGGCTAGCTTGTTGGTGTTGTTGTGGTGGTGTTCTTGGCAAGGAGGCTAGCAAAATTATTGGAATAAGTTTGGCTAAAGCTTTAAAGTAACATTTCTTCTCTTATGGTTAGTTATTAATGTGGCATGTGAAGAAGAAGGGATGTGTAGTAGTAAATAATGTACTTAGAGTCCTTGCATGTAAGAAATGTGGTTTGGATATGAAAGAATTGGTTAAGAAGATATTATGAGCATGTTGTAGCCTAAAAACTACCTTAGAATTATTAAGTGAATTGTTGTACCTTACGGGCAGAATTTACACACCCAAGTTTAGGTGTGTAATCCCCTTTGAAATGTTGGATTGTTGAGCCTTAAATGTGGCGTTTGGATGATAAATTCGGCCTTGAGAAAGGTGGCAAAGTATGTAGAAACAAAGGAAATGCTGCCCAATTTTCCATATAATTTAGTGACTTTGAACTTGGAGTATTCTACATTGAAATTAGAGGTTAATAAATGTATCATGGTTATTTTAGGTTGACATATTACTTGCGGTAGTTGGACTTAGCAAGTGGATTGACCGAAGAGGTATGTGGAGCTTTCCTATCTCTTGAGCATGAATAGATGAAACTATGTAGTACGGTAGACGTACAAGATTTGGTATTCTTACTTGTTTTAAGTAAATAATGATTTGTTTCGTTTTAAGAATGTATAAGTCCCTTGGTTAGGGAAAAGTATGATTTTTACTAAAGTGTAGGGGTTAATATAACAACTTTATGGGAAGTTGGTTTATTAGCTTTATAAAAGATTAATGAGAAGAGGTTTACTCTAAGTAAGACAAGTAAGGACAAATGATTTGATTTATGAAAGGCAAATTGATTTTAAGGCATCAATTGCCCAAAGGTTTTATGTATGAAAAAGAGTCACTTCTAAAAGAGTTGAACTATGTAGTACTTGGGTTAAATTCACGGTTTCCTTGTTTTAAAGATATGAGTAAGTGCCTTAAGTAAACTAAAATGAGAGGGTATATGAACAAGACTAATAAGAAGTTATAAGTTTTCTTAACTTATTTATGATTATTATATGATGACAGTTTGAGCTAGGGTAAGAGTATATCTGAGGGGCAAGCCCCGAGATCGTTATACCACCTTCTCCAGGGTAAGAGTATGTCTGAGGGGCAAGCCCCAAGATCGTCATACCACCTTCTTCAGTGTAAGAGTATATCTGAGGGGCAAGCTCCAAGATCGTTATACCATCTGTTTCAGGGTAAGAGTATATCTGAGGGGTAAGTCCCCAAGATCGTTATACCACCTGTTCCGTGGATTTGCTACCCACGATGCGAGGAATACCTCATGCGAGTCCTTATGGGCTTATGCGGGTGAAATAGTCCCATGCGGGCGGGTACAGCCTATGCGAGGAATACCTCATGCGGGTCTACAGGACCTATGCGGGTGAAATAGTCCCAGGAGTAGGGGTGATTATTGATACTACGGGCGAGGTACCCTGTTTTGATCATGAGGCCCCTATTTTATGCAGTATTATATACACTTGTCACTCTCATTGTTAGTAAGGCACAGTAAAAGGTATTTTGTTTGTCTTTCATGGCTCCACCTTACTTTTAGACTTATGATATCATTATTACAGTATTTTCCAGCTTTACATACTTGGTACATATTGTGTACTGACCCCCTTCCTCGGGGGCTGCGTTCATGCCGCAGGTAAGGGTAAGCAGATTGTGGATCCTCGTTCTTAGGATCACTGTTCCGGTGTCAGAAGCTCCATCCCTCCGGAAGCTTGTTTTGTTGGTACGGTTACTCCCTGATGCTATAGGTATTTTGTACATTCAGAGGTATGGCGGGGCCCTGTCCCGCCACAGTTGTTATCCTTAGAGGTCTGTGGTCACATATATGTTTTGGGCTATAAGAACAAATTGTACTTCTATACTTTTGGTTAAGTATGTTTTATGGAAGGCAGCCTTATCGGCTGGCCAGTGATGTTTACCCTTTTTATGAGTTATGTGTTATGTATGTTCCGCTGCTATTCTCTGATGTATACCTGACAGGGTACCCCGGTAGGGTACTAGTCGCGGCCCCGGGGTCGGGTCGTGACAGTGTTGTTGTATTCTATTTTGGGAGATTCTCATATATAGTGGCATCCTTGTTGGCTCGCCTATTCGTTATATCTGATTTAGATGTGACTCCTCAGAAAACAGGATTGTTCGTGTGTAAAGGCGGCCTTGCCGGCTTGCCTATTCGGACATATGTTATGATTGTAGCGTTATGCTGCCTGAATTTCTATTGCCCTTAGTGTCAGTCTGATTACGTGACAAGTTAGTATAATGGCGTCATTAGGGTGCTTAGTCGCGGTCGTCGGGTCGAGTCGTTGACACTTACCTTCTTAACATACTCTCTAGCAAAGGATTTAACATACCAATCCCCACTCAATTTTTTTATCAAAAAGACCCTTCATATTCTCATCTTAGAGTGTTTGGGTGTTTATGTTGTACTATATTTTCCTCCACCACCATTAACAAACTTCAAGCCCGCTCAACTGCTTGTGTGTTTCTAGGTTACCCATCTAATCATAGTGGTTATTAATGTTTTGATTTATCTTCTAATAAAATCATCAGTAGTCTTCATGTCATTTTTTATGAAACCCAATTTCCGTTTGCTAAGTTGCATAATTCTGCGTCCAAGTCTTATGAATTTTTAGATAATGGGCTATCACCGTATGTGGTCCACCTTGTGGTACAACCCACTCCTCGGGACCTAGACCACCAGGCACGGTCCAACCCAATTCTTGTTGGCCCAACACTCTCTTGTTCGAATTTTCTGTCAGCAGGCCCACTGCCTGCTGGCCTAATTGGTCACGGTTAGCACCCTCTGCCAGTAGGCCCATTGCCTTCTAGCCCAAATCATTATGCCCCTCTCGGTCCAAATTTTCTGTCAGCAGGCCCACTGCCTGCTGACCCAACAAATTCCAGCCTCCAGTCAGCCCAGTTCCTCACAACCCGAATTGATACTGACATCACTATACCGACCCAGGTCTAGCCCACTTCTATTCCGAGTCAAGAACCCATTACCTGCAGTCAATGGAGTATTTTTAGACAATAACGACAAGTTAATCTCAACTCTACTAGCACTAAATCACCCCTACCACGTAACCCAGTGCCTGTCCTTTGTGACCCAAATTTTAAAATAGTCATGGATGATGAATATAATGTTTTATTGAAAATAAGACGTGTGAGTTGGTGACTCGTCTGCCTGGTGTCAATGTGATTCATTCTATGTGGATTTTTACTCATAAGGAAAAATTTGATCGGTGTTACCAGAGGCATAAGGCTCGTCTTGTAGGTGATGATAAAATTCAACAAGTTGGCATGGATTGTGGAGAGACATTTAGTCCAGTGGTCAAATCGGGAACTATTCGCATTGTTCTCAGTCTAGCTCTCTCCAAAGCATGTCACATTCATCAGCAGGACGTGAAAATATGTTCTTACACGGCGAACTCAAGGAAATTGTATACATGCATCAGCCCTTGGGTTTCAGGGACCTCGATCATCCTAACCATGTGTGCTTGCTGAAGAAGTCCTTGTATGGGCTAAAATAGACTCATCGGGCTTTGTAAAAAAGGTTTGTAGATTATGTATCTACTCTTGGATTTTCTCACAACAAGTCTGGTCATTCTCTGTTCATCTACTGTCACAATAATTATATGACATACATTTTGTTATATGTGAATGATATTATATTGACTACTTCCTTTGACAAACTGCGCAAGTCTATCATATCCCTTCTCAGCTCCGAATTTGCTATGAAAGACTTGGGGCCTTTGAGTTATTTTTTGGTATAGTTGTCATTCGTCATGCAGGTGGTCTATTTCTCTCTTAGAGGAAGTATGCAATAGAGATTATTGAACGGACTGGCATGTCATCCTGTAAGCCGTCTCCTACTTCGGTTGACACTAAACTGAAGATGAGTGCTACTTCTAGCACACCATATGAGGATCCTTCCCACTATCGTAGTCTTGCGGGGGGCTCCTTAATATCTCACGTTTACGAGTCCCGATATTACTTCTGCAGTGCAGCAGGTGTTTTTATTCATGCATGATCTGAAGGAAGAACAGATGCACGCTCTCAAACGCATTGTGTGCTACATTCAGGGCACTCTTGATTATGGTTTACACTTATATCAATCATCGGTATCTACTCTCATGTCTTATACAGTTACTGATTGAGGTGGATGTCCATATATCAAGCGTTCAATGTATGGTTATTGTATGTTTCTTGGTGATAACTTGGTCTCTTCGTCGGCTAAACGTCAGACTACTTTGTCGCGCTTCAGCTCGGAGGCCGAATATCTGGGATTGCCAATGTGGTGTCTGAATCATGTTGGTTGTGTAACCTCCTTTCAGAGCTTCATTTTTCTATTCGTAAAGCTACCTTGGTCTACTGCGATAATGTTAGTGCGATATATCTTTCGGGGAATCATATCCAACATCAACGCACTAAACATATCGAGATGAATATTCACTTTGTTCGCGAAAAGGTAGCTCGTGGAAAATTACGTGTCTTGCATGTCCCCTCACGTTATCAAATTGCTGACATATTTACTAGGGTCTTTCCTTAGTTATGTTTGAAGATATTAGGAACAGTCTTAGCGTACGACAACAACCCGCTATGACTACGGGGTGTGATAGAATATACACAGTATATTTATGATAGTAATCATTTGTATTAGGTAAGTGTATATTTGATTTTCGTAATTATAACCTAGAATAACTATTGTATATCATATATATATATATATATAAATCATTTACATTAATGAAATCAGCAAAGAATTATTTTATTTCACTTACATTGATATAAAGAAATTGAAGCATACTTTTCATAAATGATTATATATTGTCATCCACGATTATGGGCTGCGTTGATGACGTTAATAGAGTTTGTGTTACTGAACTAATCCTAACAGATATACTGTTTATCACTTTGACCTGTATCATTCTTTGCTATAATAAATTAATGAACGACCAAAAAGTGTCACATTCAATGGAACGGCCATGAACTTCTGTCTTAAATTACTGCAATTAGTTTTGCTACCTTTTCTCTTTCCTTTAATTAATGATAAGAAATTCCACGTGGAAGGTCCAAAGAGTAGCTTGCTTGTGATTGAATAATTGGCACTAGCGCTAGACCTCTTCATTATTTGGAGATCTTGTATTGACCAAGTGAATGTGAACTCCACACCACCACCACCCCCCTTCTCACCAATTTCTAGTGTTTAAATTATTTTCCAAATTCAATGAGTATCATTAATACGCTTAATACATCGACAATTTTTTTAATTTATGAGTAAATTTTATTTAGACACACTTAAATTACCGTTTGTTCTCATTGAACACATAGACACATGATACAATGTTTTAATTAGACACTTTCGATTTAAATTTTGAGAATTTTTTTGTGTGTATTCTCAAACGTCTATTAGGTAGTTAAGTTAACCACATAAAATATATCATCTCCTTTAATTAAACGCATCAACTTAGGTTTTACAACTTATTGAGGCTAGTGTGTATAATTAACGAAGGTGACATATTTTATCTACCTAGCTAATAGACAATTGAGAATACACAAAAAAAAAATCAAAATTTGAACCGAAAGTTTGTAATAAAACTAATTTATCATGTGTTGATATACTAAATTATAACAAACCCTAGAAATTTGAGGGACAGTCGATATATTAGACATTTGCTATGCTACTTCTCCATAAAGATGCAAGAAAATGAATCGATCACCACCAAAGAGCGTAATGGGAAGGTTGAAATATTACTCTTTAGGGAACTTATATGGTGCGAATCTGGATTAGAATTTACATCTGCTGACAAGTGATACCTATCAGGCACTGCAAGATTTATGATACAATCCCATTTCTTCTACTTGATCGATATTGATGTCCTTTAATTATTGATACTAAAACTGTACAATAATGATTTCAATAAGTTTAATCAAAATTGTATTTACTGTGACAGCTGCTTGCACATAGTGCTGGATCCACACATTTCTTTTGTACACAGCTTGTAAATGGTGGATAAATTTGATTATAAATTCTCATTTTCATGGTCAAGAAATAATGTGCAAAAAAATTAATTAAAGAAAAAAAGAAGGAAGATGGCCCACGCGGCTTTGAGTTTTAAGCAAAGGATTTTGAGTTTAAACCAGTTCCCCATTGAGACTGCTAGTGTCCAATAGAGGGACATTCATTTTTTTTCGATTTTCTATCCGGTGTTTGGTATCCGTATTTAAACCGGATTAATCCAGATTCGTGTTGTGTAACGCCTATTTGGGGGAAGTGATATGTATCAAGGATTTTTCTATAATCAGAATTCGAACTTGACACCTTTTGATTAAAAGAGAAACAGTCTCATCCGCTGCACCACGTCCTTTTAATTTGGTGGTCAATAGAGGGACATTCAACCCCAGCTAAGTGTGCTTTCTTTTTTGTAGCAAAGTATGTTAGCTTTTAAGTTCATGTTAATAAATCATTAATGTATTCTATTTCTAAGTAACTTTGATTTTTCTGCTTTATTATCATTGCTCGTTTTATGCAAAACTAAAAGAAGCAAGCGGAATCAGTGGACAATAGGCAATGATGAATAGATGGATTTAATTTGATCGAGTTTATACGGGGCCATACTGCTAGAATTTTGAGACGAGAAATCTTGGTTCCAGTTAATTATGTTACTTACATTTAGACATCTTTTTATTTTCTTCTTTATTAAAATGTAGTTCTCGTTGTCATTCAAAAAATTTAATAAAATAACTAAAAAGTAAACCTAAGGTCTTCGTGATCCCAGCCATCCAGCTCACTTTCGCGGAGGAGACTCAGCTCAGCAACTCACCACAATCGCGATTGCAGGATACTTACCATACCCAAATCACCAGGATTGCGGTACTGGTGCTCGACATCGCGAGCCACCAAATGATATCAAAATCTACAATTGTCAATTTGGTTCCAAGTGTGTGTCTGAAAGTCACCCAGCCTCTCAGGTTCAAATCCACACCATCTCAATGATTTCCATATGGTAATATCAACTTATACAAAGACTCAAAATGATTGAAATGCAAATATTAGTGGTGGAGCTAGTAAGGGCCGAGGGTTCATCTGAATCCTATTTGGTGAAATATTACACTGCATATACAAGGTTAAAAATATTTTTTATGTATATTTTAGTAGACATTGAACCTCCTTAACTTCTTCATATACACTACAAGAAAGTATAGAATTGACAACAAAACTTTAGCAACAATAAATATATTATTGGTAAAAACATAAATGACAACAAAAATTTAATATATTGTTGCTAAAAAATATAAATGACAACAACAACAAAATAATTTGTTATTGCGAAAACTTTTCGCATCAGGGGTTATTTCAACGTCATGCAATAACTTTTGTTGTTGCGAAAAATACTTTTGACAACAAAATCCAATATATGACAAAAAAAAAGTAGTTGGCAAATGTCTTTCTTCTTGAAATGTTATTTATATTCTTAAACCTCCTAGGTAAAAATTATGGCTCGCCGCAGAGCTCCAATAGGAAGGGAAAGTTTGTCAAGTCAGATGTTCTTGCATACAAGATTCTTTTGAAAAGTACACAGCTGACTTCATCCTAAAAACTACTCATCATTATTAAGGAGATTTGATTTGCTTTAGTTAAAGTTAATTTAATTATCCTAACGTGAAAATACGGCAAAAAAGTCTTATCCACATCTCAGGTTTACACTAATCTAATCTTTATATCTATTGATATCTCTTAATCTTGAATAATTAATACATTTTCTTACCTCACTTTTAGACTTATTTTTGTAAACTAATGCGATTGGTGTAAACACCATAGATTAGTAAAATGATGAAAAATATATGCTAAGATTGCAATCAATTGTTTTTTCTTCTTTTTACTTAATATTTCCTTAAGAATATTGACAAGATTGAGAACGAAAGAGCTTAATTAAATCGAATAAAATACATATAGTACACTTTAATATTGTCAATAATTAATCTTTCATCTCTACCTTATTTGGTAAAAGTTTGTGTCACTTTAATACCGGACAAAGGTAATAAAAATAATACAAGAATTTTCCTCGTTTGAAGTATCTACACCAAACAAATTAAGACTTATCAAATTCTTTGTAACCCAACCCTAATCAATCAACAAAATTAGATACTAATATAGTATGAGCTAGGTATATACCCCTTGACCAAAATCATGTTTGCATGCATTTTGCTACATACATATGATATGACTACGGATTATGGTAAAACAAATTCAGTAAAGTACGGTATGGCTTATGATTATAAATTACGAAAATAGTACTCTAGTCTAGAATACGTAAAAGAATATCAATAAAGTTCGGTGTGGCTTATGATTAGTATTTGTAGAATATTCCAAACTAGTATGTGATATTAATTGATTTGATTTTTGGACCAAGTTTGAAATTATATTTTTAAATCTATTATACAATAATCAAATTAACTAAGTGGTGAAAGACCCACATTAGGTAATTTATGTAAAGGTCTTAACTCGTTAATCCGAGATAGTGTAAGAATACTTAGCCTAGCACTTAAAAATAGAATTTGCAGTCACATTGAGTTCATAAAAATCAAATCACATTCCCAACTTTAAGATTTTGGTTAAATTGTCACCAAAAGTTTACTGAAACAAATATTAGTTGGCATGACCAGTTGGCCATCCCAATTCAAATATAATGCAATATATATATATATATATATATATATATATATATATATATATATATATATATATATATATATATATATATGAGAATTTGTGTGATTATATATTAAATAAATAGACAAATTCTTCAAAAATTCTCTTGTGATGCTTGTTCTCACGAAGATATAATTATTGTAACTAAAGGAATATATTTCATGTTTTTCATTCATTATTATGTACAATATATATAGTGTTACATAATTATTTACATGACTACAAACTATGTAACTAATCTTCCTAATTACAATCGGAATATAAATTTACCTAATATAAAAGATATATAAATATACTGAATATTCTATCACACCCCCGCATTCAAAGTGAGAGGTTCTCGTACGCTGAGATTGACTCAAAAATTATGCGTGGAAGTCCTTTAGTAAATATATCAGCAATCTGATACATGGAAGGAACATGAAGGACATGAACTTGTCCACGAGCCATATTTTCACATACAAAGTAAATATTCATTTCAATGTGTTTAGTGTGTTGATGTTGAACGAAATTGTCGGAGAGAGATATCGCACTGACATTATCACAGTAAACCAACGTAGCCTTGCGTATTGGGAAATGAAGTTCCAACATAAGGTTGTGTATCCAACAAGACTCAGAGACAACATTCACGACTCTTCTATACTCGGCTTCAGCACTGGATCAAGACAGAGTATGTTGTCTTTTAAAAGACAAAGAAAGTAAGTTATCTCCGAGGAAGAAACAGTAACATGACGTAGAGAAATGAGTGCCCGAACATCCACCCCAATCAGCGTCAGAATAAAAGGTGAGATCAGAGAGTGTGGACTTTTACATGTGGAGGCCAAAGTGAAAAGTACCTTGGACATAGCACAAAATATGTTTGAGCGCATTCATATGTGCATCCATCGGGCTGTGCATATGTAAGCATATTTGTTGCACGACATATAATATATCTGGTCTTATAAAAGTGAGATATTATAATGCGTCTGCTAAACTGTGATAGTGAGTTGGATTGGTATACATAGAACCCGAAGAGGCATTGAGTTTGAAATTAGTGTTCACCGGTGTGTGGGCCGGTTTACAAGACGTCACGCCTACTCAGTCAAGAATATCTTCGACGTACTTTATTTGATAAATAAATAAGCCACATGCATGTCTCGTAACAACAATGCCCAAAAATAGCTTAGAGGCCTAAATCCTTCGTAGAAAACTCAGAGGCAAGGAGTGACATAATGGATCGACGAAGTGCATCAGAAGATGCAGTTAGGATAATATCATCAACATATAGTAGGATGTATGTCATGTCATTTGTTATACCCCGTGGTTCGGTCCGACCGCGATCGGGGCCTCAGCGCGGCTCCGCAGGCGCGCGCGCCGCGCGTGATTGTAGGCCGCGGCGCCGAAGAGCGGGCGCACGGAAGATCCGGCGGGTCGCTGGTTTCAGCGCCGCGCGACGAAGCGAGCCGCGCGCACGGAAAGTCCTAAGGCGCGGCAGAGTTTCAGCGCGCGGATCTCGCGAGTTAGTGGAAATTTCTCAGACCGCTTTGTTTTAAAAGAGGTCATGGGTGGGGGACAAATGTCCCCCCATCCGAAGTGTCAGATGTCTTATATTGACCAAGTCTTGAAGACTTGGTCATCTTTCATCTTTCATCTTTCATCTCTCTCTCTCTCTCTCTCTCTCTCTCTCTCTAAGCTAAAAAGCTCTCCCTTCTCTCTAGAAAATCAAGAGAAACTCCAAGCTTAAGGAAAATCTGAAAAGGGTATTAAGAAGGAAAGTTATTTGCAAGCTTGTGGAGGTTATTGTGGTGGTATTCTTGAAAAGGAGGCTAGCAACAATTGTTGGAATAGTTTTGGCTAAAGCTCTAAGGTAATGATTCTTCCTTTATAATTAGTTTTTAGTGTTGCATGTTAAGAAGAAAGAACTTGTGGTAGTAAATAATGCTCTTAGAGTCATTGCATGCAAGAAATGTGGTTTGGGTATGAAGGATTTGGCTAAAGAGGTTATGTGAGCATGTTGTAGCCTAAAAATTACCTTAAACTTGTTAAGTTTAATTGTTATAACTTTTGGGGCAGAATTTTACACACCCAAGTTTAGGTGTGTAATCCCCTTTATGTTGGTTTGGATGTTGGGCCTTAAATGTGGCGTTTGAGTGTTAAAAATCGGCCTTTGAAAATGTGGCAAAGTGAGTAGAAACAAAGGAAATGCTGCCCAATTTTCCATAGGAATTAGTAACCTTGAACTTGGAAATATTCTACTTTGAAACTAGAAGTTAATAAACGTATTATGGTCATTATAGGTTGACGTATTACGTGCGATAGTTGGAATTAACAAGTGGATTGACCGAAGAGGTATGTAGAGCTTTCCTATCTCTTAAGCATGAGTAGTTGTACCTATGTAGTACGGTATACGTACAAGATTTGATAATCTTCACTTGTTTTGAAGTATATGATACTTGTTTCGTTTTAAAGGTATAAGTCTCTTGGACATAGGGAAATGTGTTTGACTAACGTAAAATGTTAATATAACGGCTTTATGGGAAGTTGGTTATATTAGCTTGGGAAAAAGGTAAATAAAGAAGGGTTTACTTTACATAAAATAAGCAAGGGGAAAATGAGTTGAATTTGTGGAAGGTAAATTGTTTTAAGGCATTAATGGCCTAAGGTTTTAAAGGAAATGAAGTCACTTGATTTAAAAGCTTGGGATATTTTCTAAATGGAAAAATTGTGACTTGTTTTGAAAGTGGTTGTGACATGATACTATGGGTATTAGTATCTTGGAAGTTTTATATAAAAATGAGTCATTTCGAAAAAGGTTTACGGTATGTGATACTTGGGTTAAATTCCCGAATTTCTCTTAAAAAGACATGTAGTGCCTTAATGAGCTAAAATGAGAGGATTTATATTAATAATGTTCATAAGAAGTTAGAAGATTTCTTATCTTGTTTATGTTATGATAAGCCGGTAGCGCTTATGCTATGTATACTAGCCGGTTGTGTTGATTTATGTATTATTATTGTTATCACTGAGTATTCTGATAAGCCGGTAGCGCTTATGTTATGTATACTAGCCAGGTCTGATTTATGTATTATCATTGTTATTATCGCGTATTCCATGGATTTGCTACCCATGACGCGAAAGGCGCGCTTGTACTCACGCGGCC
Source organism: Przewalskia tangutica (assembly GCA_029844215.1). Classification (NCBI taxonomy): domain Eukaryota; kingdom Viridiplantae; phylum Streptophyta; class Magnoliopsida; order Solanales; family Solanaceae; genus Przewalskia; species Przewalskia tangutica. The sequence goes on from CM056740.1 coordinate 56,318,652, forward strand.
ACTAGGTCCACGCGGTGAAATAGTCACACGCGGTGAAATAGTCTCACGGGTCCACAGGATCCATGCGGGTGAAATAGTCTCACGCGGGTGAAATAGTCTCACGCAAGGCGGATGGCCTTATGCGGATCCACAGATCCACGCGGTGAAACAAATCCAGGAGTAGGATTGCTTAATGATACTACGGACGAAAGATCTTGTTTTGATCATGAGCCTCCTATTTTTATGCAGTATTATACTTATACTTGTTACTCTCATTGTTAGTAAGGCACAGTGCAACATAATTTGATTTTTACCTATAACTTCAGTGTATTTTGGACTTATGATATTACTACAGTATTTTCCAATTTTATATACTTGGTACGTTGTGTCCCCGACTTCTTCTGGGCTGCGTTCATGCCGCAGGTAAGGGAAAGCAGGTGGTAGATCCTCATTCCTAGGATCTTTTACTCAGGTGTCAGGAGCTCCATTTCTTCGGAGGCTCGACTTTTGGTATGGAACCCTGGTGTTTTTGATATTTTATACATTCAGGGGCATGACGGGGCCCTGTCCCGTCATAGTGTTACTCCTTCTTAGAGGCATGTAGTCTTGTCATAACTTGGTTTGTTTAAGGATGTAACTGTTCGGTTTTATGTACTTTTGGGGTAGCCATTTTGGACTAGGGTTTCATGAAGTTCCACATGCAAGAAAGCATTTTTGACGTCAAACTGATGAATAGACTAAGATTTGAATAAAGCAATACTGAGAACGGTCTGAATAGTCGCCGGTTTCACTACCGGGCTGAAGTTTCATCACAATCCACTCCTACATGTTGATACATGACATCACCTACCAGACGGGCTTTGTGCTTCTCAAAAGAACCATCAGATTTCTTTTATGTCGAAAAATCCACATAGAATGAATAATATTAGCATCAGGAGGATGTGGTACTGGATCTCATGTCTTATTTTCAATAAGAGCATTTTCTTCATTAATCATTGCATTTTCCAATTATGATCGGACAAGGCATTTTTCAAATTACGAGGAACATGTAAAGGGGCAACCGAAATGGACAAGTTAAATAGTTATTTGGGTTTTGAAAATATCGTGTATAACACGGATTTCCATCATCTGTATGGGTGCTTCGAGGGGTGGACGGGATCAGCAAGTGGCTCGGCAGGTCGGTGGCCGAGAGGTAATCAAGGTGAGCGAGGATCGGAGGCGGGCATAAGTCTTTGGCCGAGACCGGCGCAGAATCGGGAGAAGGGGTCAGTACCGCCGGGAAGAGGAGGCAGGGGATTCTCTCTTGAGTGTGAGGGCATATGAAATTTGAGTTGTTAATTTGTTCCATTTTTCAATTGAAAAGAATGAACAAAAGAAAGTTGTTTAGTGATAAAGAGACAAGTTTTGAAGCATTAGTGTCATGACTTAATTACTACTTTGATAAACATGGTGTTTGAGCACTTGAAATGAAATATATTTTGAGAAATTGTTGGTGATTCATATGTTTTGGGTTAATTGTTGATACCAATTAAACTCATGTGTTTATGCTTAAAGTAGACTTTTTTACTTGGTATGATGTTGATACACTATTGAGTTGATTCTTGGAAGGAGATTGCATGTTTTGATTTGTTTGAGGACAAGCAATAGTTTAAGTTTGGGGGTTTGATAAGTTGGTATTTTACCAACATATATCTTCTTTAATCTTATATTTTTGCTATGTTTGATTGGGAAAATAGTGCATTTAATTTCATTTACTTTCATTTTATATGTTTTATGTGATTTAGAAGCGATCGGACAGAAACCAAGTAAAAACAAGACAAAAATGAGCTAAAATGAAGAAAATGAGAAAAGTGGTTAAAACTGCAAAGGGTGTAGGATCTTCAAATCTGTAAATGTAGGGTTATTTTTGTCATTTTTGAGTGGAAAAATTGCGGAGCTACAAAAATAAGACTAGAAAAATTATTTTCATTTTTGATCATATTCTTACGAGCTTGAAAGTTAGGGTTCATCAACCACACTTTGGAAGAGAAGATTGGAGCACTTTTAATGAGCAAACTCTTATCCCTTTCTTTAATTTCTTGTTACGTATTGTATATTTAAATATGTAGTATTTTGTTCTTTCAGTTGAATCTTGTTTATGAGAATTTTCATTATCATGTTGGATAAAATCTCGTGTTATGCTTATGTATTAAATGATTTTTATTTCTAATGAAGTGGGTCTTTGTTTCTTTAATTAATCTTGTTCTTTAATGCTTATTAAGGGATTAGCTAACCCTAGGACTCGGCCATCTACTTCGATTTGAGTTTGGAAGGGGAAAATGAGGTTGGAAAAAATTAATTAACAAGGATTTGGGGCAATCTAATAACTTGAGTTAGGAATAGGATAGTTAACTTGAGGTTAAATTGATTGTGCTTAATATCACACTCTAAGGCTGAGAAAAGCTTAGAGTGAATTCATTGATTTGGTTGGAAGACTTTCAATGAGATTTTAGAAATCATTATTTATACAACAATAATATACTCATTGAGCCGAATCGCCACCTTTGTCCTTTTTCCTAAAGAATTTTCAGCAATTCGAAATGGACATTTTATGGTGAAAGAATTGGATTTTGAATCGGGGAACTTTCATAAGTACATTTTTTCTTAAAGGTAAATTATAAAAACTACCATCACTTTCAATATTACATATTACACCATTAAGAACTTACATTTAAATGCTATTAATTCTCCGTCAATTACAAAAACAATCAATCATAACTAGATGACTATTCCTAAATTCTTGCATAAATAAATGGTGACATATTAAATATAATAAATTGCTATTAAATTATTTATTCTTTTACTTTTCATGCAATTATCTTTTTGTGACTAAAAGAAATTATTTGACTATATTACTATTAGGAAAAGTGCATGAATATTCATATTAATTATTACCTATTATTCGCACTTCAGCATAAAAACTATTCTTGTAACTTTTAAATCTAAAAATAAATATATCAAGTATATTGTAATATTATATACGATATATAATATGAAGATATTGTGTTATTGAATACATTATATAATATTAAGTATACTCTATACAACATATAACATTGGTATATATTAAATATTTTGTGCTATTATATACATTATTTATATTAAATATAATATATACAGCATATAACTTTGATAAAATATTAAGTATATTGTGCTATTGTATATGTTATATAATATTAAGTGTACTATATACAACATATAATACAGGTATATCAACTATTTTAATGATATAGAATACATATATAAAAATACAGACACACACATATATATGTACCACGACAAAAATTATAAAAATAATTTTATGCTGAAGCGCGAATAATTACTATATGTTCATTAAAAATATAATTGTAATATATTAAAATAATTTTTTTAATCATAAAAAATAATTGCATCAAATAAAAAGTAAAAGAATAAAAATAAAGAGGAGAAAACGAAAAAGAATTTCAAAAATGTTAGATGTCGGATTTAAAGTTCTATTAAATATTTTGGAAGTTACATTAATTCTCTTTCATGTCCTCTCCATATATATCATATTTTCATATCATATACCATATCTTTTCATATACTTTTTTTTAATATTAATATATTAGTTTGTTACAGTTATTATTACTTTTATTCATGATGTTTATTCTATAGCATTTATGCCTTGATTTTTTTACTTTGTCGATTTTGCCTGACATCCTTTATTGTGTTTTTTCTTGAGCCGATAATCTTTCGGAAACAACATCTCTACCTCCCAAGGTAGAAGTAAGGTCTGCCTATATTCTACCCTCGCCAGACTGCACTTTGTGAGATTACACTGGGTACGTTGTTGTAATTTTTATAGTAATGAGTTGTATTAATGTAATTTCTAGAAAGTAATTGTAATCTTTTAATTGTCATTTTAAAAAATTGAATATGTGTTTTTTCCTTTTGAATCAACAAAAAATACTATCTATTTTAAAAGGGAGTTTTGGGCTTAAGCCCAACTTTCCAAATCAACATGACAATAAAGGATTGGCCCCAAGTACATTTTCAGAAACAGTTTTTTCATAAAAGGTTTTAAATAAGGCCCAATTCACTTCAAAATATGGGAAATCTCACTTAAATAAGCTAAGGGCCCAAATTTGTTAAAAGGGAAAAGGTGCAAATGTACCCCTCTACTTTACAATTTAGAGCATAAATACTATTTGTTAAAAAGTGGTGCATATATACCTTTGTCATTATATAAGTGGAGCAAATATACCGATGTCATTACACAAATGGTGCAAACATACCCTTTTCGCTTACATTTTTTTTTAAAATCATTTAGCTAGCTTAATTTTTAATTATAAGAATATCACGTGGTTTTAAGAAAAAGGCTACCGATTTCTTAGTTGACTTATTTTCTTAAAGCCACGTAATAAGTTTTTTTGGTGGGTCGGGTCTGAATCGTTTAAAAATATATGTGGCTTTAAAAATATAAATCTATTTATTTTTAAATGAACCAAACTCAATCCACCAGAAAAAAATTGTCCACGTGGCTTTAAGAAAATAAGTCAACTAAAAAATGGATGGATTTTTTTAAAAAGCCACATGACATTTTAATTAAAAAAATAAGTTAAATGATTTTTAAAAAACATTCCGTCAGTAAAAGGGTATATTAGCATCATTTGTTTAATGAAGGGTATATCTAATCGCAAAATTGAGTAGTATATTTATACCTTTTTCCTTGTTTAAATTACTTGGAGATTTATTTTATAACACAAGAAGTTTATTAACTTGGAAGTTGGATTAAACTTATTAATTCAAAATCTAAGGACATATAAACATTGTTTTAAGGAATATCCAAATTATGGAATTATTTCATCAATTGAATTAAGGATATAATTAAGCACTGTAAATGATTTTCAACAAAACATCCTGTGACTAATTTTCAAATGAAATATACTCCTTTTTAAAATTAGTAATGGATGAATATATTTCCTGTGTAAACTTTATACATATTTTACAGCAAATAAACTCTCTAGTCACAATTTTTTAAATCGCGGGTCAACTGCATTGTGCAGATTCATTCTGAGGCGTCTAACACCTTCTTAAATGACCACGACTCTTATCCAAACTTTGGTACATCAAAAGATTTTCAAGAAGAATAGCTTTAAACAAATGATTTCCTAATTTTTCATAATTAATTAGGTGACGACTCTATTCACAAAACCAACAAAGCCAAGTCATGAAATATCTTTCATACGCCCCTGTAAAATGAATCATAACAACAGGAACTCATGACTTCCGATCACTATCGTATGAGTTTCAACATAAAAAATACAATCCTTTAATCAATAATGAAGATAATAAAATCACAATCTTTCACTTGAGCTCTAGAAAGAAATCCTTGGGAGTTCTAAAATACAGAGAAAGTCAAGGTTATAACTTACGTATTAAGTGAGGAAATGAGCTAAAGACTCACAAGGGTGGCTCGACAAAGTTAGTGGTGTAAAGCGAGACCTAGATGAGACGCCTAATATAACTTTTTTAAAATTTCAAAATCTATTTTTCTCTAACTTTTTGAAATGCAAAGTTATTAATTATATTTTAATAATCAAATTTTCTTATAATTCTTTATCAAATTAGCTTGAGAACTTATATCCGCAAATGTCATTGTTACAGAAATTATTAACATTATCCTATAAGTAATATTGGTATTTGAAAAGATATCAAGTCTTTTTTATCTCATTGAGTGCATAAATTGAAATATAATGTTGACCTTGTACTATCTTTGTTAAAACTTCTACTTAAAAAATTAGTCTATCATCAATATTTGAGTGACTATTATGTTTTAATGTTAACTTGAGGCTAAGGCGGTTGTTTTTTAAATTCGAATTATCCAAATATATTTCTCATCACCTAGTGATCTCAAATTGTTACCACTAAATAAAAATAAAAATATTTTCATACGTTTTAAATTATTTAAAATTTATTTTAAAATATTCTTTTCTTTTCATTAAAAATGATATATTTATTTTACTTTAAATACCTTTTTAAAATAAAATATAATTCATAAACTTCATCAATATTCATATAAAAATACATCAATCTGTCTACATCAATTCGACTCGGCTAACTCCAGGAAGAAGTGGAGCTCATCAATCAACAGCTGAAATATGAAGATAGTCTAATGTGGATGACCATCAATCTGTCTACATCAATCTGTCTACCTGAACCTGCGGGCATAAAACGCAACATCCCCAATAAAGGGACATCAGTTCAAATAAATGTATCGAGTATGGAAGACATATATGAAACATATATAAAGATATCAACGCAAAAAGAGAAAAGGAGAAATCAACCTGAAACTCGGAATGACACTGAGGGCGTATGCAAATGCATAATATCACTGAAAATCAGTTATATATATAGCCACACTTCGGGGCAATGCTAATATCATATCGTACCCAGCCTAAATGAGACTCGGTGTTATCATACCCGTCCTTAATAGAACTCGATGTTATCATATCCAACTGCAGCGGTGTGCACATATAAGTGCCTCACCCGACCGATTATAGCGCGGCTCAGTCTCATAAAATATTATATCTAATGCATGAAGGACGTCAGAAGAACATCATGAATATGGCGGAGTGACATAAAATTCATTACCCTCCATCTATCGTTATGTTACTCTGTATATCAGTTGTCGTGGGATCAATAAGGAGCATAAAATATCATATATTGAAAGATAATATAAAATGCAAAAAAAGTATTCTCAATTAAGGACAAATAAGATTCAATAACATTTAAATAGAATAAAAGTCATTAACAATTCTAACTTTAAAAATAGAGTTATTTTGGAGGGACGTTTATATTTCGTTTCCATTGGATTGAATAGCCTTCACATCCCTTTGATGTTCATACGAGCCCGTAAACGATTAATATTTCTGCAATCTTTCCTTACTTACACAAGAATAAAGGTGTAAATATTCTGCATGATATTCCTCAAATATTTTCTTATTGATTCTTGAGTATGAAATCTAATTAAAGGACATCTTAGGCATTGACTTAATTTGGTCGCAAGTTTTATCACCCTTTTTGCTACTACTTTTTTTTTTCCTCTAGCCTTTATATATATTCTAAAGATAAAACCATAAATGCATATGGATAGTCACCCAACTCCTTATACTATGACCTCCACGTGGAATTGTTGTTGCCACCACAACACTTATCCACTAAAAAATACATTAATTTAAACCACTAGCCTCCCAATATCTTATACTTTATTATTCTAATAAAGAAAATCTCTCATAACCAACTTATATTATTAATAAAGAACAAGTATTTTATAAAAGTGTGACATATACTAATATTTAATAAAGATAAAATAATTTTATAAATAAAAATATATTTTATCAAATTCAATTTTTCTTATCGAATGTCCCCGAACTCATAAGTTACCGTTTATGTTACCTTCAAATAAAATAATCATATATCCCTATAGAAATGTCCAAATGACAAATGATTGAATATTATAGAAACTAGACTCGTAGACCTTCGATTTGGTAGGTGGAACACCCCGTAACTCCAAGTAGATTGGGAGAAAAGCTCAGCGTAATATGACCCATTTATTGAAGAACTTGCCGATTTTCAATTTACAACTTGCTTGGCTTCAAAATTTTCGATTAGTAGGGATCTAGCTCCAAGAGCCCTTCCCACCCTTTGGAAGCCTTCGCCGATAACCAAAGCGTATCGTTCCCGCAACCACTTTGGTACTTTGTTTATAGTTGTATCGTATGACTATTATATACTCCAAATAGCTCACGGCATACTCGCAATACGTAACCTTAAGAATGACCTGCTTCAAAACTACATCGACTAACTTATAACGTCCCAAAAAGGATGGGGCATAAAGTATGGGCTTTGGCTGCTTTACCCAAGAGTCGGTCATGTGGATTCAAAAGAATGTCTTACCTTGACATGGTCTTGCGGGAAAAAAACCCTAGAGAGAAGCTCTAAAATTCTCCAAACATATGCTTTCTTCTCTCTCACGCCGTAGTTAACATAGAAGAAATTGGTAAATTTTTGCCTTGGTGCACTAGCAGCCGCGTCGCACCTCCCACCGCGCTAATTTTGGGCAATATGGTTGCTATGTCGTCCTCCCTATCGCGTGCGTCGCGCTCACTATCGCACCCATTTGGGTGCTGCACAAGCCTTAAGTAAAACGTACATAACTTTGTGTACATAGATTGATGAAAGGTTTGAAGAGTACTTGTAAACTAGACTCGAGACCTTTATTTTGATAGGTAATGCACCACATAACACGTTATATTCATGGAGATATACTTGTTTGAAGTTGAACCTTGTGCGAGCTCATTCGAAATCTTAGTCTGTGGCGTAGCTTCCCTCAGACCTTAAAAATTACTTCGAACACACCTCCTATACTTATTATCATCTCATTTAATGTGGTACTAGTTCGTAGCCTTCTTTAACACATAAAACATTAGTTCTAATCGTCAATCCACACCTAAAATTCTTAAATTATTTCAAGATTTCATCCTTTTACCCAATGTACTTTCACACATGTCCTAATCTGTTTTAATTATTTTTTGATCTTGAAATTCTCGGGTGGTTTTAATATTTACATTTACTGCATCTTACATATTCTTTAGCCAACAAAACAGGTTAGAGATACTTTTGTACTAATATGTGGTTAGACGGTATTTATGAGCCATTTCTTTTTAACAAATATTTTTGGCCCTTTTCCTTTCGAGAAATAAGATAATATTGTTAAAGTTGAATAAACAGATAAAATGTCAAAGCGACACGTCGTTTAAGAAGGACGGCCGTCTCCAAGTCAAACTTGTCTGCTTAACACAACCTCCATGTTCCTTCTACGCGTCTGCCACAACACAACACCACCATATTAGAATATAATATAAAATTCATCTTTCTTCTCTTGTTTTGCCTTATTGGATTACTGAAATTACAACGTTTCATTCAGTTTCTTCAAGTTTGCTTGGATCAAAGGAGAGTTTGTTTCTTCAATCATTGACTTGAAAAAATGGTTCAGATTAAGGAATTGTATCCTTTTAGCCATGAAATTCTACCTTCTTTTTTTTATGTTTAAATGTTGAAGTAACTGGTACGAGGAGATCACGTCTCAAGCCGGTGAAACAGCCTGCGGACATTAGACCTTGTGGTCCGGCACATTACGAAAGTTTAGTGCATGTTTTAAAATTATGCCTGCTTAGATGATATGCATATTGATATTAATTTTGAATAATCTTTTTTCATATGCTGCTAGAGTGGTGGTGCTCATATGTATGTTGATATATTTGTAAGAGCTTCATTATAGTTAATTTTTACTCTCTCGTCCCAATTTATGTGACATTTTTCGTATTTTCAGAGTCAAACCGTGATATTTTCATATGACTTTTAAGTATTTTGAGTTGTTAATTATTGTTATTTATAATTTTTTATATAGTTTTCAAATTTCTTAAAGCTTTTATGTTCAAATAAGGTTTGACTTTCAAAATCCGAATGGTCCCACATGATATTGGACTTTAATTTTTACTGCCCTCCATCCCAATTTGTTTGGCACCCTTTTTGTTTTTCTTTTCTATTAGAAAATGTTGGTACACTTTAATATTTACAAACTATTTAGGGTGTGTTTTGGCATGAAGGAAAATATTTTTCCTAGATGGATTTCTTATTTATTTTGTGGTGTTTGTTTAGTAAGCAAAAAAATATTATTTTGGCAAATACTATGGGAGATGAGGTGGGTAAGGGGTGAGGGTGTGAGTGTTGGGGCTATGAAGGTTTGTGGATTGGGGTAGGAGGGTGAGGAGGAGACAACCAACCACCTTTAATTTTTACATTACATTTGTGAATCCTCTAGACAAAAAAGGTATTCCCTCTGTCTAAAAAAAAATGACTCACTCTCCTTTTTAGTCCGTTCTAAAAATAATGATATATTTTATTATTTGACAATAATTTAATTTTAAATTCTACCTTCTACGCAAAACGAGATATCTATAACCACATAAATATTTTTGGCTTATTTTAGATCAAAAGATTCAAAATTATTCATTTATTTCTTAAAATGCGTGTCAAATGAAAGTACGTCACATGAATTGGGACAAATTGGGACGGATTGAGACGAAGGGAGTAGTAATTATGTTCAATGGTTGTCTTTTAGTTTATTGTCTATAAACTCTTTGATGAATGCCAAACAAATTTGAGATGATGGAACAAGTTTTGAGATTGGGATTTTTTTCACTTTTGGCCGAAATTAATTACGGGTACTAGCCAAAATATACAAAACATATACATTGATTATGTATTTCCAGATCTCACTTATGGGATTATACTGGGTATGTTGTTGTTGTTGTATACGCTGATTGTGTATATTATATGTATGCAAAATGTGTTCTATATGTATTTTTATACTTAATATACAAAACATGTACATTTGCTGGCTATTAATTCTTAGTGCGGTCTACAAATGTAATTATCCCTTTTGAGATTATCCATTTTGTTGGTGTTTCCTTGACCAATGGATTCTCTGAAGTCGTATTGTGATGCCCTTGTCACTGGAAGAGGTAAGCTAAATTAAACAACTTTTAGAATAAACTGAATGCTTATTTGAGTGTTTCATGGATAATTAATTTAGTATTTGCATTTACAGTATCAGGTAGCTCAGATGTACATGGTCATGAAAATGCAACAGCAAAGCACCACAGGTGATGAAGGCGTGGAGGTTTTACATAACAAACCATTTCGTGATGATGAATTTGGAGAGGGCCAATACACATCAAAAGTTTACCACTTGCAGAGGTAACTCGAGTTCAAACTTATTTAATTAGTTCTGTTTCATATTTGAGATAATCTGTCTTGAATTGATTGTGTCAGCAGTAATGGTACTAATCATCAACAGTAATTATCTCTGTTGGTATTTTGAATTAGCCACAAACTTATCCGGTTTTTGATTACTTATGAAGTTTAAGGGATTTTTTATACAAATACTTACGTGCTTTGGACATGGTTGCTCTTGGCATACATGGGCCGAGCTAGAGTGTCAGCTGAACCCATTAGCTCTGGTTAAAACCCTGTTTTGTCCTAAAAATGCATTGAATATGTACAAATTATTAGTTTAGAACCCGTAAACTCCAAATCATGGGTCCGCCTCGGTTGGCATCTATGTTGCTCCGACTCTTTAAAAATGTTGAAGGGGGCGTGTCGGATCCTCCAAAAGTTAGGATCCGACACGGGTGCAGCATCATTTTAGGAGTCCGAGCAACATATGTTTGCATAAGAAACCGATTAACTGTTTTTGTGGGATGATAATCATGAAATTCAAGTTTTATGGGGTAACAAGTAGCTATAGAAGTTCTTATGGAACCTTATATCTGCTAGGAATCTCTAACCGATTTGGTTGAACTTAACTTGCAAGGAGAGCCTTTTCAGCAGTTCTTGTATTTAAAAGCTTATATTTTGAGACTCGATTCGCCTCGTCATTGCAGCAAAGCGCCATCTTGGTTAACTGCATTTGCACCAGCTGATGCCCTTGTGATGCAAGAGGAAGCCTGGAACGCATATCCTAAATGTAGATCAGGTTTATGTTCTTACTTGCAATTATTTCTTTTATTGGTTATCATCCAAGTCTTCCTTCTGCCTTCGTACTAACCTATTTACTGTTTCTGTTGGACATGTATCATCATTTGATGCAGTTGTTAAGGTAACTACTTGTTACATCTGTAGTCCTTAACTCCCTGTGTATTGTGGAAGTATGATACAATGTGCAGTATTAAAATTTTGGGCTTTTTCATTTTTGGCCCGTCGGCTAAAATTAATTTTACATGTACTAGCTGAAATATAAACCTATACACTTATTATGTATATTATATGTATGTTTATACTTGATATACAAAGCCTATACATTTGCTGGCTATTTGTAAATTAGATCACTGAAGGGCATTGGATTGTAATTATCTCTAAAATTTTCAATTGATTTCCTTTTGCAGTCCCCATATTTTTCGAAGTTCTTTATGAGCATTGACACCGTCCACAAAGCTGACGATGGATACTCTGAGAATGTAAGTTCAATATACTTGATTGTACGAGGGTTCCAATAGCCGTAAAATCAGAAGTCTTGCTAGTCTTTCATGCGTGAATATGCTAACTACTTCCAATGCCATATTTCCTATGGGTATCTCATTATTGACTTGAGATAATAATGTAATAGGTGCATGGCCTGAGCGAGGACCAACTGGCAGCTAGGCAGGTGGAAGTTATTGATATTGCTTCAGCTGCCACTGATTATTGGAGTTATATAGTTGGAAGAAATGATGTTGATTTATCTAATTTCCAATCAGCAAGAAGCGGTCGTGGACCACTCTTGGAAGGCTGGCAGGTTTGTGTAATTTTTTATACAGCAGAAGTGCATAATAACCTCCTCCTCTCCTTCTAGAAGGTTCTTTTGTTGAGTTGGAAAACGGATTGGAGGACTTGGAATTCTTATGCTAGCTCTTTTGACTTTCTTACTTTTGTTTATTTATTTACTATTGAACCGAGTTAGCTATGGAGTGTAAGACTACATAGTTCAGAAAGTATGAATACCACCTTAATAGCCATAACTGGTCCCATTTCAAAAAAGTAGGTATATAACTCTGATTATAGCCTTCACTTCTTTAATTGCTTTAGATTTGGTGTCGCACAAAGGAAAACGAGAAGTGCTTTATTAAAAGCTTTAACATTTGGAGGCTATCACCCTCAGTTTCTTTGGAATTACGGTTTTGTTTGATCTTAGTTAACAGAGGAAAAGTGAAATTGAAGCAACTTGAATTCAAAATGTCTATTAGCCAGGAAACCAGTTGTAAGCCTGAAGTAAATATAAATGTGGACAATTTAGTTCCGCTCCGTCGTAACCAAGATACAAACTTGATATATATTTATTTATAGTTAATGAGTTAACAGCAGAAGACTCCCGCAAGACCTAAATAAAATTTTGATCATGAGGCTATTTTCACTTCGGTCATCGTAAGAATAAGAGGTCATTGTGCCGACCGAAGGTGTAGCCTAGCTTTCAATGAAAGCTTGAATGTAAACTAGGGGGTTTGGATCCCAGCAGAGGCCGAAAGAAAGAAAAGAATAAGGTGATCTCCTTACATCTATTTATTTTAGGTGACAAAGTTATCTAGTACCTGGTATGCGATAAAAAACCGAGTTGCGAATAAGCTGGACCAAACACCAGTTTTTTTTTTTTTTAAATGGAGTAAGGGGTGTGTGGGACAATTGGAGTTGAACCGAAGAAAATGTGAGGAAATGGTAGAAGGAATGATTACTATAAGCTTAATAAAATCTGATTGCAGAAGTTATAATGTACTTAGAGGAGCATCTTTCTCTCGGTGTCTCAATTCTCAAGCATCGTTTAGTTTGTAAGTGGTATCACAATGAGTTTTGCAGCTGAGGGATTCGGGATGAGGTTAAGTAACTTGCTTCTTGTGTTTCCTTTGTTGGATTAAGGGGGATTGAACTTTGGGATGAAGGTTTGTTTATAAAATGGGAATAGTCTTGTATCAAAAACCAAAATTTAGAACTACTTAGTTAAAAATCCAATAAATCTTCAGACCTAATGGCGTTTTTTTAGGGGGTGGGGGTAGCTGGAGGATATGGTACTACAATAACCTATGTGGCCCGTGGACAACTGGCCCCTCTAGTCCTTCCCTTTACTAACCAAAATCCGACAACAGGCAGAATTGCTTTCTCTCGTTTCCACAATCCAAGTGACCCCTAAAGGTAAGTAGGATCACATAGATAAGCAATACCCACAATGAGCATAATTGAAGTCTAACACCTTCAACTATTATTGTTGGGGTTAAAAGAATGCAGTTATTCTTCCTACTTTTTTTTGGGTGGGTTGGGTGTGTGTGTGGTGGGAGGGGGGAGCAATCAAGAGTGTCATGCTTCTATTTGGTTCTTATTCGATTCATTCAGACTGAAATTGTGTGATATAGAGCTAACTAGCATGAATGTCATTTTTTTGCTTGATAATATTGCTACCAATAGGAGCAAATATTTATTCGGATGTTGTAAAACTTCCGCCATCTCTCTTCCCTTTGAGGTCCTACAGTCTAGACAAGATTAAGTGCCTTATCATGAAGCTGCTGTTACTGTATAATCTGTATTGTGAGGACTATCCCTGCTGTATAACTGTAATAAACTCTTTGTGCCTTCCATATGTTGTTGTGGATTAACGTGGACAATTTACTTCAGTTGCAAAAGAAATCACCACTGAAATGCGATTTCCACTCTTTGAGGTGTCCATTTAACTCTAGTGTTTCTTGATATTGGCAGGACCATTGTAGTCCCGTTATGACAGCATACAAACTGGTGACTATAGATGCTCCATACTGGGGCTTTGGGAGCAGATTGGAACAGGCTTTGATGGCGGTATAATTTTTTTGGATACTTCATTAAATAATTGAATTGAAGAATTATAACTCTTATATTGTCTACTTGAAATGAATACAGAGCATAATACTTTTTGTTATCACTATTTCTTAAAGATGTTAAAGCTCCATTTTTTAATGATCCCTATCACCATGAACCAACTGCGAATTAAATATGACTTTACTCTTTTTCCTGTTTTTTATTTTCTCTCTTGTATCTTTGTTCTTAGGGGGAAAGGTCACTTTTCCTGGAAAGTCATCGTAATTGCTTTGCCTGGATTGACGAGTGGTTTGGGTTGACAGTGGAGGTGTTACGTGAGTTGGAGCAACAAAGTGATTATTCATTGAATATGGTAAAGCAGATTCATACATATATATTCTCTTCTCCGAAGTTATATGATCACCTCACTGCGAAACTTTGTTGCTGACTTGATAATTAAGATTGATCTGTGAAATGCTCAAGTTTGTTGTGACTTCTTTATAACTTGTGTTTTATGCTTTCTCTAGCTGCTGCAGTATCTTTATTTCTTTGTTCATTACTCTTCCGTGTTTTCAATCTGTTTTAATTCCCTGTTTTCCAGAAGATTGCTCTCCACCTCTTGTAAGTCTTGCCAGACGAGGAATGAGTTTGAGCATATTTTCAGGCACCAATAATCTTTAAGAAGCTAGGATAAGGGTGAAATTCTCGACCCACTCCTACTTAGCCTTTTCTGAAAAAAAAGCCAAAAAAATAAAATTAAAACAAATCCACGTGTAATCCGTAT
Source organism: Przewalskia tangutica (assembly GCA_029844215.1). Classification (NCBI taxonomy): domain Eukaryota; kingdom Viridiplantae; phylum Streptophyta; class Magnoliopsida; order Solanales; family Solanaceae; genus Przewalskia; species Przewalskia tangutica. The sequence continues at coordinate 56,333,833 of CM056740.1, forward strand.
AAACTGGGTTGCACGTGTGGGATGGTGGATACACTTTATCTTTCCAATGCCCCGGACCACTCCAGCCGTTCAGTAGCGAACATATTGTTATCTACAAGAGGGTTCAGCCAATTAAATCATAAGAGGGTCTATAGTAAAGGGTCTTCTTTTGGCTCTTTCGATTTAATTTTTTAATAAATTTATTATAACAGACTCTTGAAAAAAATCATTTTTCATTAAATTTGAATTTTATGCATTTTCAATTCCCATATTTTCCTTGGTAACACGCTCTTATAGCTATAGAAATGTTATGACATGTCTAAGAGCGCAAATCCTATGTGTACTTTTGGTATTTTCCAGCTTTTTAAAACCTGTTCCCAATTAAACACCATGAAATGAAACTAGTTGAAGCACCAAGGATGTGCAGTGTCATAAAAGCTATCTACGAATAGTCTAAACACTTTCTTGACTGGAAGTGTGGGGGCCGAATTTTTTTATGACCTCTTTTTAAATTTTAGCTTTTAAGATGTATGACACTGCACATGTGCATCTACTAGTTCAGATTTTGACGAGAGAAACAAAAGTTATAGTACTGAAGGTGTAGTACACAAAGTTTAACTTAAACCTCAAAGCAAAAAGTAGCCAAAGTTAGCAAATCGATACTAGTCTATCTTTTTTTTTTTTGATAATCGAGGTTTCCAGTAAATCGCGGGATGTGCTCCAATGATTAGTTTCTGAGAGCGTACAACAGATCAATGAGACAAGGTCAAATTACCCAACATGCAGAATTTCTTCGTGCCTGCGGGGAATCGAACCCACGTTGTCCATGCCATAGCGCCGCCCAGGCTTTACCACTGGACTATGCCCCGGAGGACGATACTAGTCTATCTTTGATGATACAGAACTATAGTATGTACTGTATGGGAATTTTTCTTTTACTACACCTCAGTATTACGTGGTAGCCAGTTTATCGTTGTCATATTGATTAGAAAACCTGCACTTTTCAAGTTAAACATGAATATTAGTGTTGCATTCGGGTTGACTTTTTTGTGACTGATAATATTTTATTGCAGAAACTTGGCCGGCCTTGTTCGGCTGAGAGTTGGATGACACAAGAGGAATCTCCACTTGAAGGCGAAAAGTCTGTTGCATGAACGTGCTGGTCATATCTATGCTTAGCAGCTGTTGGTATATATAGTTTTCAGATTCGTATGGGTCGTGATAGAAGATTATTGGCGTACTTGAGGCTTTACAGTGTTGGTTTGCAGTGACCGATACATATGCTCTCAGCTTGTACTTAAAAAGGCAGGGACAGATGGTAATATTATTTTTGTTTTCTGATGCTTCTATTCTTTAGGGGGAAGAATAGGTAATAATGAAGTTTATGTAGAACTGGAGACAGTTCAACTTATTCATCAAAGTGTAAAGTGTATATATAATAGTACAAAAGATTTAATTGAATTCTGCTTTCCATTTCTTTTAGATCAATTTACAAAGACATGCTTCGTTTTTAGTCTGTGCCTCTGTGGTGGTGCAGTTATCTTATGTGGTGATTTTGATGCTTTGCACATCTAGAAACTCATTTTGACACTCGCAAGTTCTAAACCATCAAACAGAGCGAGCTTACAATTCTTTAGTTATTGTTCATGCAATTTTATCTGGTTGATACCTACATCTTCCTCTTCTCCCTACTCCACGCTTCTTTTGGGTGGAATATATCGGCAACCCTTTGAAGTGAATTTCATTTAAACGCTCAAATTATGGTCTGCGTCGATTAAGCATGTAAAGTATTTCTATTAGCCTTATCTTTTATATTGTCTTCAGTTATTCGTGTTGGAAATTATTCTAGTTTTTACTTTTAATTAAATAGCAAATTATTCATCTTGAATACTTCTTCTATTTTTTATTAATGGATAAAGATATTTTCATTAGTAGTATGGAGTAACTTTTTTGTGTTGGGATCTTGGTATTCTATATAATAATAAATATTATTTCTCAATTTCACGTGCTTAAATTGAAGCTTTCTATTTATTTTTGTTCGCATTACAATTAGATGTTATTTAATTTGTTAACATTTATCTATTGTATACTGGCGGAATAAGTAATATCGTTAATTAAGGTGTTGATAGATTGTTAATATTTATTTAGTGACGTCTACCTTTTCTACAGTATAATTGATTTTACACTTAATTTGTAATCCAAAGAGGCGAATGATATAATAATCAAAGCGAAGCTAAATCCCTACTGAACTAGCGCATTTTGACCTAGACAGGTTTGGATATTTTAGACATATCTGAACCCAATAGGCCGACTACCTCATGTCTTGACGGTCTACAATCTGACGACACTACATCCAAAGCTTTGTAGAAGTAGTGATTTTGCCATATGTTATAGACCATTGTCCTTTGGGGGGTGGAAATTAATTGTGCTCTATTTTGTAGATGTATACCAATCTCAAGTTCGACATGGTTTTAGACGCACCCGAGTTGTGGATATTTTGGTGGTCATGGCTAGATGCCCCACAACAAAGAGAAGTAACAAACTGTCTAGGACACCTACCCTCACTTATGACCATGAAAGGAAATATGGAACTTTTAGAGGTCTTTATCAGGTATTGAGATTATAATATAATGATGTTTAGGTTCGGAGACTTTGAGATGACCCCAATGTTAGATAAGATCCGAGATTTCATAGATATCAATGAGACATGTATGAGAAGGAGGAAGAAATCTGACCACAACCTTCTAGTACCCCATAAGCCTACTCCGGATGAGATTATGATGTTCCTATCCCTAGTGCTAATTGGATATTTGGCCCCACCGTAGTTTTTAGGGATCTTTACAGCCAATTCGGGGCAAAAAGGGGATACATAGAACACTCTATAGAATTTCGGTTCTATGCCAATTGGAAATCCACCGACCTCTAGCCTTTGCCATATGCCTGCTAGTAACCATGGTCTTTCCTAAAGATTGGCACCAAGCCATAGATACCCGTGTCATTTTTGTCACTCATGCTATCTTTCATGGCATCTCAAATAGGAAAACCAAGTACTATGACCTAGTCCCTGTCGACATCTACCGAGCTTTAGTTTAATGTCGAAATTTATGTAGGTACTTCCAAGGGTGTAACCTCCTAGTGCAATGGTGGATTATCAAACACCTTAGTAAAATCGATGGACCTTAGAATCGATGATCTATTCGATCAACTTTAGGGTGCTTAGTATTATTCCAAGATTGACCTCATATCAGGGTACCATCAACTTAAGGTCAAGGAAGTCGATATTCTGAAAACCACCTTCAAAACTCGTTATGGTCATTTCGAATTTTGTGTTATGTCTTTCGAATTGACAAATGCCCCGGTTGCTTTCATCGATCTTATGAACAAGGTCTTCAAGCCTTATCTCAATCTTTTCATCATTTTCTTCATTGATGATATCTTAGTCTATTCCCGTAGCGAGGCCGATCATGCATAACATCTCAGAATATTATTGCGGACACTTCAGGACCGCGAGCTTTATGCAAAAAATTTCAAGTGCGAATTTGGCTTAAGTCAGTATCATTCTTAGGCCATGTGGACGTGTCCCTTATCCATTTAAACTCGGTCAAAAAGATGTTGACATGGGTTGAGGTGAGGGTAAATGTGCCGGACCATGGCTCGTGTGCTGCACCACCTCAGTTAAAATGTCTTGAATAATTAGGCGAAGGTCGAACCACACAGGCTTCGGGGTCGTCTTGTGTGGTTCATTTTGAGGTAGGCGCAAAGCCTTTAGCGTATTTGATCTAGAGACCATATGTTCGGGCAACCACCAGACGTGAACACTTTCTTACTACTGCAATATCACCATATTTTGCTTTGGGATTTCCACACTTGTCGGGTACTCTGCGATTGCTACTTATAATGTCTATAGGATTGTACAATCCCTAGGCTGGAAACCCCTAGGTACTTTAATTTTGTTAATTAAAGATGGTAGACTTTGATCATTATGTTCATGAGTTGACCCCCCCCCCCCCCTCCTCCGAGGATGCCTTTGAATTAAGGAGATCGATTTTGACATTGACATAATGCAGAGCCACACTTATCTTTCACCTTATTGAATTACTTGAGTAAAAAGAATAAAATGAGTAGTTGGAAGACTATCTTGAGAAGGGAGTACTTATTAGATTGAGTGTTTCACCCTCTGTGCTCCACTCTTGTTTGTTAAGAAGAAAAAACGATTCACTTGAGTCGGGCACCGGCAGCTGACTCAAGTGCCCCCGAACCGCGCGTAGTGTTTGATAAGGAAGAAAAATATACTATCTCAAAAACATTTGTGTAATCTAGCAAATACTACGAGGGTGAGATGGGGTGGAGAGTGGGGGTTCTGGGTGGTATGATCAAGGGGTGGGGATGGGGGAAGATAATGAACTTGAAATGTCCTTTAGACACAAGAAATGTAATATTTGAAAAAAAATTGAAAGTATATATTTCAAAATTAAAATTGTGTTTGAAAATACATTTAATTTTTTAGATGTGTTTAGTTGAAAAAGAGTAGAGCTTATGGTGCCATAAGCACTTATTTCATAACCTTAAAATTTGGGCTTATGAGAGTAGAACTTCTTTTGGTCTAACAATTTTTTTGTTTAAAAATATTTTTTTTATTGACAATCAAACGCCTAACAATTTTTTGATAAAAGCTCTACTTGAATTTTTTTTACTCCTATAAATTCCTTTTAATAAGCCGTACCAAACGGGCCCTAACTCTAAAGGGGCACTCCAGTCAATTCATCAATCTACCACGTCGCATCTTATAATTGGCACGACCATCTGTAGCTTCAAAGTATGATCGCCATCATCCGGCCCTGACTAGTCTTGAAGGCGCAGTGATCCTCATTGGGTGGTGTGGCCACAAGTTCGAAACCCTGCAGTAATGTCCGACTGCGCCGCTTGGGGAGCCGTCACATCCTGGCCATTGTGGTTTAAGCGGTGGCGTGGTTTGCGCTTATTGCATACCCGGGGTTTCTGCAAGACTGGTATTCGAAGAAGCCGCGGCCTTCCGTCAAAAAAAAAAAGTATGATCGCCATCATGATATTTAGTAAAGGTGGGTATCCACCGAATACCAAGGGTTGAAATTCGGAAGTCTCTCTCTCAGACAAATTGCCTTTGTTATCTCTCTCCCAAGTCTGCTCTTAGTCTCAAACACACAAAAAACACACAAAAAACACACACACACAAAAATATCTCTGCTCAGATCCTTTCGATCTACTCGGATTCACTATGGCAAGTCTTACTTTTTGTTGATTTATATTTTTTTTTATTTTTGCTGTGTCGTAATAGTAATTCAACTTAGTATGAGAAGAATGTTGATTTTGTTATAGTTAATCCTATGCTTTATTGGTGCACTTTTTTTTGGACTTCTGATCTGTGCCTCTATATGCTTAGTTTAGTCTTACTTTTTGTTGATTTGTGTTAGCTTTGATTGTTCATTTTTGCTGAAGAATCATTGATGTTATCTACTGTTGGCGTTATTTTGTTTTAATTAATTATATGCTTTATTTGTGCATTGATCTCTTTTTCTGGCCTTTTGATCTGTACATCTATGTGCTTTGCTTGATGAAAACCCTAGGTTCTGGATCGGATTCGATGTTATTCAATCCACGGGATTTGATGCTGTTTTACTGGTCTGATCCATGAGCATTTGGTTGTTGAGATCCTTTTTCTAAAAATGGAAATTAATCTAGGTTGTTTAGGATGTATGAGCACATCCGATGCCTATATATTGTGTGTGTGTGTGTTGTGGATATATAGAGTTGAAAATTTTCAATCACTAAAATGTAGTAATAATAGTAGTTTTTAAGTCGAATGGAGGGTTCACTGTTCTTCTACTCTTATATATTATGCAAAATAAAACCCCGGTATTGGGACTTTCTTTAGGCAATGGATTTTGAATACTTAAAATTCAAGGGAACTGAAATCAAAGGCTGGTTACAGAATAACCCTCTAAATTGCCCAAGCATACAAGATGCATCTTTACGAATCTACTAAGTTAGGTGAGTAGTAACACAGCTTTAGATATTCAGGCATAACAACATTTTTAGAGAATTAATTTCAAGTTAGTAAACATATAAGCTTTTGAAAAAAACTCTAACTCTGTAATCGCCACATACTTGTTGAGAGGGTATTCTCTTGGTGCAGCTACACAGGTTTGATGTGTTAATTAAGATCAATAAGATGTGTTTATTAGGGATGTTCTTTTGAAACGGAGAATTATTTGCAAAAGTTGAATTCGAGCAATGCTTTAGTTTGTTATTTACTTGGCCTATTTTCTGTTGTAAACCATCTTACAATTCTTTAAATTCCTTGTAACTTTTAGTCAGATTTGTGTTTTACTGTAACTCTGAGAGTGTTTAACAAGGGTGCCTTCATTTTAAATTTTGGTCAACATGTGCTATTCAACTAGTTAAATTTTTTTGTATTCAATTTATAGTTTATGTTTCATTTCCAAGTTGTATGGGCTGTCTGTTCTCCATGCTATTCTTCCCGCTAAGCTGAGACCAAACTGTACTAAGTGCCATTAAGAAATAATGGAGTTCATTGTAGCTGCTAAGTGATTTTAGTTACAAGCAGGCAATTTTCCAGCTACTCAGAGCAAGTCGACTTGACAATGACATTATGATTTTTTTATTGCAAAAAAGGAAATCATCCTCGTATTGTTGTATTTGTTTTCAAGAAAAGTAACTTCAAGGAGTGATGGCTTATATTGGCTAGTGCATTTTCATTTATCTGATATGAGTAGAAATAAAATGTGTATTTTCTGATCAATAAAAAAGAGTGTAATTTCTTGTTTGTTTAAAGTTTTTGAAATTAAATCTGTTGTGCATTTTACTTTTTAATTGCCTCTTTTTCTTTTTAACTCATTGGTGTCAGTTTCATGAACAAGAAGGTGTGAAACACATGAATCTGTTGTATCTATCTACTTTATTCAAGCCATTTTAGTATTCAGAATATCAATCATAGTTATACTGTTATATTGGTTGTCAGCCTGCTATAGACCTCTTTTAAATTGGTAATAAATATACTATAGACCTCCTTTATGCAGGATTGGTACCTGTTATACTTTAATGTAGGTGGAGTCATTCACATGTATTGGTTTTTTTTAACTTATATGTATGTATAAGTATCTATAGAATTCAGTTGCTTCTAGTTTGTTGTAATATTATGAAGAAACTTTATTTACCTCGGATTTTCTTCGTAGGCTAACGCTGCATCAGGCATGGCTGTGCATGACGATTGCAAACTGAAATTTATGGAGTTGAAAACTAAAAGGGCATACCGCTTCATAGTATTCAAGATTGAGGAAAAGCAAATCATTGTGGAAAAGCTTGGTGAGACAGCTGAAAGTTATGAAGACTTCTGTACACACCTCCCTGCAGATGAGTGTCGTTATGCAGTCTATGATTTTGACTTTCTGACCAAGGAGAGCGTCCCAAAAAGCAGGATTTTCTTTATTGCATGGTATCGTCGAATGATTAGCTTAGTTCTCATCATAATCTATAATTTTTTCTGTCCCAATTTATGTGATACTCTTTCCTTTTTAGTCCGTTCTAAAAAGAATTACCCCTTTCTATATTTTTGGTAACAATTTGGCTCTAAATTTTCTATTTTACCCTTAATGAGATGACATATAGCTACATAGATAATTACAAATATCTATGGCCGCAAGTTTTGAAAATCTTTATTTTATTCTTAAACTCCGCGCCCAGTCAACACCTTCACATAAATTGGGACAGAGGGAGTACTATTATTGCTTGTAGTTATCCCAAAAAATATACTTATTGCTTGATTTTGGAGAGTGCTCACTAACTATTCATATTTGTTTATTGTTCTGTGTGTTTTGCATAGGTCTCCTGACACCTCTAAGGTTAGAAGCAAAATGATCTATGCCAGTTCGAAGGATAGATTTAAAAGGGAACTAGATGGGATTCAGATTGAGCTGCAAGCAACTGATCCAACTGAGATGGGTCTGGATGTTTTCAAAAGCCGCGTCAACTAAATAAAATTCTCTAGTACAGCATTTGGATGTTCTCTTTACTTTTGTCGAAGAGAAATGTTAATATTTGTTGGGACAGGAGCCCGGCTAAGATATGATATTGGTCTGTTGTTTTAAACTCTATTTTAAAGGGTTGTCATCCCGTAGACATTATGTGGTTTTGATCTTATTTTGTGATGTTTTTGTACGGAACTCGTCATACGTAGCTTTTGGGGCTGGTACGAATTCAACAATTGTTATCGGGCTGTTCTTAATTTGATTTTGTATGTTTCTCCCTATTCTGTTGCAACTTTTGTAATCCATTTATTCATTATGATGCTGGTTGGCTGCTGCTGCAATAATGTTGTGTCGTGCTTAGATTGTATTTCCAATTTTTGTTAATTGTTAGATGGCATGAAAAAAAAGGGCAACCCGGTGCACTAAGCTTCCGCTATACGCTTCCCCGGATCACAAGGTGCTATTGTACGCATTTTATCTCACATTTCTGCAAGATGTTGTTTTCATCATGATTTTCTGGTTTCATGACAACAACTTTACCAGTGGAGGTATTGACTTGATATTTGATGGGAATTGAACATTTTAGCACTTGATATGTTGAACATATACCAAACATTAGATGCTGTTTTCCATCTCTTGAATAAGTGGAAAACATTCTCTCAAGTTTGACATACCGGACATATTAATTAGACATGTCCCAAAGTGGAAACTGTGTGGTTCTCATTGACTCAATATGTACATCTGATGATGTTAAATTGTCTAATTCCCAAGTGGAATTAATATCTTTTGTTCTGGCTAGAGATTGCTAACAGTTGGGATTTAAGGTGGTTCTGGGTATGACAATTTTTAGCCACCTGTTTGGCCACACTATTTGAGAACTTATAACTGTTTGGGCATGGAGTAAAGTATTTTTTAAAAATTTTCCACGTATGTTTGGCATGGAGTAAAGTATTTTTTAAAAATTTTCCACGTATGTTTGGCATGGAGTAAACTATTTTTTTTTTCATACATGGTAAAATTTCTTCAACTTTTGGAGAACAATTCTCTAGGGGTAAGGTCTGCGTATGGGTACATTTTATCCTTTCTAGACTTCACCGGTGGGATTACTCTGAGTATATTGTTGGAGAAGGTTTTCTCTAGGAAAATAAGTTTTAAAAATGAGAAAAATAACTTGCCTAATGGAAGAGGGAATATTTGTGAGTTCATTATCTCCTTTCCACCCACCCAATGCCCTCAATCCCCACTCTTTGATCATTCCATCCCCCACCGCCTCCGTAGCCATACTCCTCACTCCATCCACACCCATAGTGTTAGCCTAGATTACATATAAATGCTATTGAGATAATACATATTTTTTTCTTATGTATCAAATACTAGAAAATATAAAGAAATTCACTTATTTTCTAAGATAACTTTTCTCTTTATATCAAACACACACCGTTCATCATGCTTAGAAATGACTTTCTCTCTACATTTCTATACGTATATTTATTTGTTTGTTTTAATTACATATCTGGACTCATTTAAACCCTTGTAAGTCGAAAGATTAGACATAATAGCTTCTAAATGATCGATGTAAACAAAAATGCTAGTAAAACTCTGAAGAGCTAGAGAAGCTATCATCCAGCATCAACTTGGATCCTGAAGGTCTGATGTGACAAAACCCGGCAAATACATACCCGCAACTAGTGTTTAAATCAATTATGTAAACTTATTATGGTTAAATAATTTAATGAAGCGGAATAATTAGTCCTTATGTTAATTAGGGTACTAATGCTATCAAAATTAACTCACCTTTTTTAATTTTACAAAAAAATGACCCTCTCACTCCTCTTCACCTTTTTCTCTCTTCTTCGTCGGACCCTAATCGCCGGCACCACTGGAAACATCCTCACGCCGGAGCTCTGACCACCATCAACAAAACCCACAACTGCTAGTGAGACCCTTCTTCCTCTCGTACTCGCCTCTTCGCCGCTCCGGCGAGAATCTAGCTCCGGTGAATCGGAGCATCCAACAACCAAACCTCCACGACGCCGCGCCTCTCCCCCTCCCTCTTATCACTGCCGGCCTGTGTCGGAGCCTCCATTCCGCGAACTCCGACTGTAGCTACACTGCAACATCCACGATCCCTTGCTCTGTCGCTTCCTTTCTCTTTCTCCAAGACAACGACTTTTCCGGTGGATCCTCTCAAGCGGTGGCTCGGATTCGATCGAAATTACCTAGATTTAGTCCTTGCTAGATCTTGATCTATCGAAAAACTCACGGAGGTGGTGGTGGAGTAGCCGGTGGTGGAGCGCACGTGAGGATGATGGTGGTCGCTGGAGGTGGTTGAGGTTGGCGATGGAGAAATCGGGAAGGGGCAGGGATAGTGGGTGTATAATAATATATAATATTATATAATAGTGTATATGAGTGTTTATGTACATATGTGTATAAATATGTGTACACCTTCAAACACCTATATACATAATGTATTTATCTTTTGTATATAAGTGTATAATACTATATAAAAGTTTGGGCCCAAGCTTTGTAATGTAAATTTTGGGCTATTTTTTTGCAATGTAAGTGAGCAAATTGTATATTTTTCCCCATAATTTTTTAATAAGAACTGAATTAGACCATATTAAATGTTCTTCATACAACTCAATTTGGTTTGATTTCAATATTTGAAAAACCGACTTAATTGATTTATTTATTTTTTAGAAGAAACCCGACCCAAATCGACCCATGAACAATTCTACTTGTAAGATAAGGCATAATAGCTTCTAAATGGTCTTCTAAATGATAGATGTAAAAGAAAAAATGCTAGTTGAACTCTGAAGAGCTAGAGAAGATATCATCCAGCCATCAACTTGGATCCTGAAGGTGAACTGGTGTGACAAAACCCGACAAATACTTATCCGTATCTAGTGTTTAAATCAAATTATGTAAACTTATTATGGTTAAAAAATTTAATGAGGCGTGGATAAATTTTTAATGTGGGGGATCAAACCCACGACCACGTGGTTAAAAGCACGTGCTCTACCACTAAGCTAAGACGGCTTTGATGTTCTCCATTTCCACTAATTAGTTACAACACCTCTAAAAGGATCTCTCCTACCTACACTGAATCAAATCATTTTACAGCTTAATGGGAATATATAGTTTACAACAGAAAAAGTTAGCAAGCATTATTGGTGTATCTGTTGGATTCGGTCTAAATTTCCTGGACCATTATTGGTGCTAATATCAGATGATCAGTCAATGTTATTTAATCGTAATTGTCTATTAAGTATGTAAATCGTCAGTCATGATACAGAACTAAGTTGAGCACATCCATCAGGTATGTCTATAAGTATGTATTAAAATTGTTAATGTTTTGCTCTTCCTTCACGGACTGAAGCTGATGCTACTGGTTGGTGTTGAGAATATGGTCTGAATATAAATCTGTATAAATGGATGATATGTGTATATGTGCTAACATCTTTCTTCTTTTCTAATCCTATAGAATTGGTATATATGTGTATCTTGTATATGTTGTGTTTATAAGCCATTACAGGTTAAGGGGGAGCATTATTGTAATCATAGATGTTGAGACATGTTGTCTCAACATCTATGACACTGCCGTTAAGTCACTTGCGCTGAATATATTAGATTTTGTGAAGAAAGGCAAAAATGGGGAGAATGTTAATGTTGGGTTTGGTGTTGTGACATTTTGCCAACATATCATTTCCAGCTCTAAGTTAAAAACAGAAATGTTGGAAAAAATGTCACGACATTCGGACCGACATTCTGTGAAACAGTTTTGCCTTACTTCACGGGAATTGAAGATTTCGTGGGAATTTTACCATGATGGTAAAGTGACTTGAAAAGGTGATTAGGAGCTGATTAAAAACGCGGAAGGACCAAGTCAAAGCCATTGCTAAGCTTGGGGAACAAGTCCAAGAAGTTAGAGGATCTTGCTCCACATTCTTCTCCAACAACCTTATCGGCTGCCCACCTTTCCCTCGACCTCTACAACCGATTCATTGAGCATTTCAAGGAAGACTCTCTACTATAAATAGAGAGGCTATATCAAGGAATCAATATCCAGAATCAAAATGTAAAAATACCAAGAGAGCTCTCTAAATTTCATCTCAAACTGGATCAACAAGTGTTGCTGAGTTTGTGACATTCTCACAAACATTATAATTGCTGCTTAGATTCTAGATTTGTTCTTTTTTCATTGAAGCAATTGTAATGAGATGTCATGCACCTCTATTTAGATAGATTTTTTCATCTGCGACTTAACCCTTTTTATTTCTTTTGTATCATCTTGTAACATTGTAAAAAAAGGAATATATCAATTGTATATACATATATACAATACTTTGGTCATTGATCATCATAAGTTATATATTAATATAACCTATGAAAATATAAACCTTTGTGTTCTTTATTATTTAAATTGCCACGATTTCTACTCTTTCAAAGGTTTTCTGTTTTTTACCGAAATGTTGTCAGTTGTGACGGACGACATTATCGTCAACATTCGCAAACTGTTCCAATATTCGAATTGATTTTACTTTCAGTTTGTTTTTATTATTCCATAGAATAACCCCCGGGACCCAACAAGTGGTATCAGAGCCAACACTTAATACAATAAGTGATTGATCCTATAATTCAAAGCTATGAATCAGACTAATCCAAATATTGGTAGACTTCCCATTTTAAATGGAACAAACTATACCTATTGAGAATTCTCATACGTTCTCACATCAAATCAATTGATGTTAGGGCATGTAGATCTATAACCAATGAGTATGTTGTTCAAATGTTGCCGCTGGATAAGGGAATGTGACATTCTTGTTAAACCTGAATCCAAATGGACGACGGAAGAAACCAATAATGCTAGCTTAACGAAAAGGCCTTAGATGCAAAGTTTGGATGAGTTGATCTTTACATGTTTAAACTCGTTCAAAACTGCCCAACGGCTAAGGATGCATGAGATATTTTACAAATTCATTGTGAAGATAACTGAAGTATCCATCAAACAAAGCCATGCATGCTCACGAGAAAATATGAATTTTTAAGGATGGAAGAAGCGGATGATATCAAGTCTTATTTTAGAAAGACTCTCCGTTCTCTTCCTGAAAAGTTCAATTTAAAGATTTGTGCCATTAAAGAAGGTCACAATCTTGCTACTATGGACCTTCATACCTTGATGAACATTCTCAAAACCTATGAGATGAACAGTGAGAATCAAAGAAAACTATACAAGAGCAAGAATGTGACACTTCAAGTTCAATCCTCGAAGAATCAAATCAATGAAGAGGATGTGAATCTTGAAGAACTTGGTAAAGGTGATAATGTTGCCTTACTCACTCGAAAATATAATTTGAATGTGAGGAAGTTCAACAATGAGAGAAATCAATCTAAATCTAAAAGACATCAAAACCAAGGCTTCAATCAAAAGTCCACCAAGTTTCCTTCCAAGTGCTAAAAAAGGATGTCCACTAAGAAGAGGAAGAAGATCAAGAAATCAAATCACAAGCACTGCTAGCCACTGTTTACGAACAACCCCTGCCTGATAATGAAAATGTCGTCTGTAATGTTGCCTCAGATGTCACGACATTTCAGGAAACATCTGCAACGACATCTGCATCTCCAGCAACATCTGAAAGGTACATATTCTTTAACTATCCTGATGTTAATTGCTTTAGTGATTTTATTTATAGTGGTGAGGCTGAGAGTATGGATCAAGTTTAATGCAAAGATGACATGATTAATGAATTACAAAATATTTGTAAAACATTAATCATAGAATCCAAGCAACTTGAGATAAATGTAAAATCTTTAACTCGTGAGAATGTAGATCTAAAAGGCACAATGACCCGACTAGAGGTTGCACTTACCAAATAAGATACTAAATTTGGTAAGATTCGTGCAAATTGGATTTAGCCAAAGCAACCTTCCGTGAGCTCAACTCAGAGACTTCCAAACTGAATGAGATACTCAGCTTTAGTAAACCTACACATGCAGGTATGAGGTACAAAAACTCTCTTGAAACTTCTGCTCTAGTTTGTTTGACAAAAATGAGAAAAGTGCTTTGTAAAAGAAAAATGATTAAATAATAGATTCTCATATATGTAAAAAAGAATATGAAGTTTATGTGTCATCATTGTAACTGTTTCAAACTTCAAGATTCTGTGAGCGAAATGTTGCCTAAAAGACTGTCCAACATCTCAGACAACATTTGAAGCAACATTTCTGAGCTGAAAAAAGAGAGTTTTAAAAGAGTTTGGATTTCTAAAATGTTGTATCTTGTAATGTGCGATAACTGCTTTAAGAACTAACATTTCAGGTTCTTGGTGCTTTGAGAGTAGATGTTCTCGTCACATGACAGGTACAAAGGAGTTTCTAAGAAGCGTAGTCATTGATGAAGGTAACATAACTTATGGAGGTGGAAGTAAAAGAATTGGAAAAGGAATCCTGGATGTTCCTGGATGTCCAACTTTAAGAAATGTCTTACACGATTGAAGGTTTAATGGCTAAATTGATGAGTCGATTGTGTAATGACAATCTGAAAGTGAAATTAAATAAGAATGCCAGAAAAGTTACGAATGAAGCTAATGATGTGTCATGTGAGGTACTAGAATATGTGATAATTATTTTCTTGTTGCAAGACAAGAAACGTGCAATAATGTCAAGATCGACGACACAACACTATGACATCAAAAGTTGGGGCATGTCAACTCCGCAATCTAGAAAAATTGGTCTCATATGGAGCGGTTAGAGACTTACCCAACTTCAGTCATAAAGGTAAAACAGAATGTGCAGATTGTCTTCAAGGTAAGCAAACTCATGTTTTCCATAATGTTGTCTAGAATGACGACAATATTCAGGCATGTCTCACTATTTTCAGCTTTTGCACATGGATCGTATGGGTCCAATTGAGGTAGATAGGCTAGGAGGCATGAAGTATTCTTATGTGATTGTAGATGACTTTTCCTGGTACTCATGGATATTCTTTTTGAAAGAAAAATCTCAAACTTTTGAAATGTTCAAAGTGTTGCACTCTAAGATAAAGAATCTATATCATTCTTCCATATTTCGAATATGGCCAGATCATGGAAAGGAATTTGAGAATAATATGTTCTCAACATTTTGTGAGAAAAATGGTATTTTCCATGAGTTTTCAGCCCCCTAAACTCCCCAGCAGAATGGTATGGCAGAAAGGAAGAATAGGACTTTACAAGAGATGGTTATAGTCATGTTGAGTTCAAAGAAATTGTCAAAACGTTTTTGAAATTTGAAGCCTTGAATACTGCAAGTCACATAACAAATAGAGTCTATCTTAGGCCTGACACTAGAATGACACCCTATGAGTTGTGAAATGGGAAGAAGCCAAATCTGCGTTATTTTCATGTTTTTGGGCGTGTTGTGTTTCATCTTGAATGATAGGGAACAACTAGCCAAGTTTGACTCTAAAAGTGATAAAGGAATTTTTGTCGGTTATTATCAAAATAGTCATGTTTACCATGTGTATAATCTTAGAACCAAAACTATACAAGAGTCTGTTAACGTTGTTTTCAATGGTTGTGCTGATCTTGCAGGAAATATGCCCGAAAATAACGTTGTGATAATAGTGGAGAATGAGAAGAATGCAGAAGATTCAGATGTTTCCTGATAGAAACTAAGGATCACGAGGAATCGACCTGCATGCAGCCCAGCACTGTTGACATACAGTGAACCAGGTAATGGTGAGATGGGGAAGACGACGTGAAGGAAGAAGAGAAGAGAGAAGACTGCGTGAACTTTTCTTATTTTCTGAATAGCACAAAATCTCAACAAACACAAGTACTTATACTATGGGTCATTTGCACAGAATTCCCTTATGAAACTAAACTTAGGCTAGGTTATAAATGCAAGGAAAAACAACAACAAAACAGCAAAGTGTAAAAGTGTAGCAAGTATAGCAAGTATAGCAAGTGTATAACACTTGTATATCATGGACATTAAGTATGTATATCGACGGTATTTCCAACACGCCCCCTCAAGCTAGGGTCCAAGAACAGATTCTTGAGTCCTAGCTTGGACAATAGATAGTCATGCCGACCCTGAGTAAGTCCTTTTGTCAGTGCGTCTGCTGGCTGCTCCGCAACGAGCAAATGGCGATGCGTACGATCCGCTGGATTTTCTCTCGAATGAAGTGGCAGTCAATGTCAATATGTTTGGTTCTCTCATGGAAGACCGGATTGGCTGCAATCTGCAAGGCCGACTTACTGTCGCTGTACACTGGTATGGAAGGCTGGAGATGGACAGACAGCTCAGCAAATAAACCAGTAAGCCACACCACTTCTGCAACTGCTGCCGCAAGACTTCTATACTCAGCCTCAGCTGAGCTTCTGGACACTGTAGGTTGCTTCTTCGACTTCCACGATATGAGGGATGAACCAAAGAATATTAAATAGCCTGTGATGGACCTCCTCGTATTGAGACAGGAGGCCCAATCAGCATCACAATAGGCTGTGAGATTAGATCTCTCTGGCGTAAAAATCCCGAACTGCCGCTTGTTTCTGTGCGACTATACGATATCTTTGCCATAAGATGAGATGTTTTTGGACTCTGAAGAAACTGACTCAAGCTCTGGACAGCAAAGGAGATGTCAGGCCTAGTGTTTGTCAAGTATAAGAGCCTCCCAATAAGCCTTTGATAGCTAGCTGGATCTGCCAGTAATGTATCCTTATTCTGAGATGTGCCAGCAGGTGCAGGAATCCACTGATCATAAATTGCAGATGTCAGCTGAGCATTAAGCTCTATAGGAGTTTTTGCTGGCTTCCCCCCAGAGAGACCAAGATCAGAAATCAGCTCTAAAGTGTATTTTCTTTGATGCATGACTATTCCACTAGCATTTCGAGCAAACTCAAAACCCAGAAAATATCTCAAAGTCCCCAAGTCCTTGATCTTGAAGTTCTGCTGAAGTGATGCCTTGGTCTGTTGAATGAGAGCACTATCATTTCCAGTAATGACAAGGTCATCCACATAGATGAGCACCAACACTATTCTATTTCCCATCCTTTTGGTGAGGAGTGAATGGTCCAGTTGGCTTTGGACAAAACCTGAGTTCTTCAGGGCAGTGGTGAGTTTAATATTCCACTGCCTAGAAGCTTGCTTTAGGCCATATAGAGACTTGATCAGCTTGCATACTCTGCCTTGCTTATCATCAAAGCCCTGTGGCATGGTCATATATACTTCCTCATTAAGATCACCTTGGAGAAATGCATTGTGGACATCCATTTGATAAATGTCCCAACCTCTGAAGCAAAGAATCGAGATCACTACCCATCAGAACCATTTTAGCTACAGGTGAGAAGGTGTCTTGGTAATCAACTCCTTCCTTTTGATTGTAACCCTTAGCCACCAACCTTGCCTTGAATCTTTCTATCTCACCACTAGCTTTGTATTTGATCTTATAGACACACTTGCATCCAATGGCTTTCTTGTGTTTGGGAAGATCAGTAACTTCCCAAGTATTATTGTCCTCCAGTGCCTTCATATCAGCCTTCATTGCCTCCATCCATCTGGTGTCCTGAACTGCTGCAGAGTATGATGTTGGCTCCTTCTCAAATCCCATTTTTGCAATGTAACTCTGATATCTAGCAGACAATCCAGTGTAAGTGAGATTATTTGACATAGGGTATAGGCATTGCCTGCTGTTACTTGTTCCATAAAAGTCCTTCATCCATGTAGGCTGTTTTCTGCTCCTATCTGATCTTCTCAGAGATGACTCAGCCTCAGATACTAAATTTGGTAAGATTCGTGCAAATTGGATTTAGCCAAATCAACCTTCCGTGAGCTCAACTCAGAGACTTCCAAACTGAATGAGATACTCAGCTTTAGTAAACCTACACATGCAGGTATGAGGTACAAAAACTCTCTTGAAACTTCTGCTCTAGTTTGTTTGACAAAAATGAGAAAAGTGCTTTGTAAAAGAAAAATGATTAAATAATAGATTCTCATATATGTAAAAAAGAATATGAAGTTTATGTGTCATCATTGTAACTGTTTCAAACTTCAAGATTCTGTGAGCGAAATGTTGCCTAAAAGACTGTCCAACATCTCGGACAACATTTGAAGCAACATTTCTGAGCTGAAAAAAAGAGTTTTAAAAGAGTTTGGATTTCTAAAATGTTGTATCTTGTAATGTGCGATAACTGCTTTAAGAACTAACATTTCAGGTTCTTGGTGCTTTGAGAGTAGATGTTCTCGTCACATGACAGGTACAAAGGAGTTTCTAAAGAACTGTGAGTCATTCAATGAAGGTAACATAACTTATGGAGGTGGAAGTAAAAGAATTGGAAAAGGAATCCTGGATGTTCCTGGATGTCCAACTTTAAGAAATGTCTTACACGATTGAAGGTTTAATGGCTAAATTGATGAGTCGATTGTGTAATGACAATCTGAAAGTGAAATTAAATAAGAATGCCAGAAAAGTTACGAATGAAGCTAATGAATGTGTCATGTGAGGTACTAGAATATGTGACAATTATTTTCTTGTTGAAAGACAAGAAACGTGCAATAATGTCAAGATCGACGACACAACACTATGACATCAAAAGTTGGGGCATGTCAACTACCGCAATCTAGAAAAATTGGTCTCATATGGAGCGGTTAGAGACTTACCCAACTTCAGTCATAAAGGTAAAACAGAATGTGCAGATTGTCTTCAAGGTAAGCAAACTCATGTTTTCCATAATGTTGTCTAGAATGACGACAATATTCAGGCATGTCTCACTATTTTCAGCTTTTGCACATGGATCGTATGGGTCCAATTGAGGTAGATAGGCTAGGAGGCATGAAGTATTCTTATGTGATTGTAGATGACTTTTCCTGGTACTCATGGATATTCTTTTTGAAAGAAAAATCTCAAACTTTTGAAATGTTCAAAGTGTTGCACTCTAAGATAAAGAATCTATATCATTCTTCCATATTTCGAATATGGCCAGATCATGGAAAGGAATTTGAGAATAATATGTTCTCAACATTTTGTGAGAAAAATGGTATTTTCCATGAGTTTTCAGCCCCCAAAACTCCCCAGCAGAATGGTATGGCAGAAAGGAAGAATAGGACTTTACAAGAGATGGTTATAGTCATGTTGAGTTCAAAGAAATTGTCAAAACGTTTTTGGGCTGAAGCCTTGAATACTGCAAGTCACATAACAAATAGAGTCTATCTTAGGCCTGACACTAGAATGGCACCCTATGAGTTGTGAAATGGGAAGAAGCCAAATCTGCGTTATTTTCATGTTTTTGGGTGTGTTGTGTTTCATCTTGAATGATAGGGAACAACTAGCCAAGTTTGACTCTAAAAGTGATAAAGGAATTTTTGTCGGTTATTATCAAAATAGTCATGTTTACCATGTGTATAATATTAGAACCAAAACTATACATGAGTCTGTTAACGTTGTTTTCAATGGTTGTGCTGATCTTGCAGGAAATATGCCTGAAAATAACGTTGTGATAATAGTGGAGAATGAGCAGAATGCAGAAGATTCAGATGTTTTCCCAAATGTCACGACATCTGAAGCAACACCTGAGTCTGAACCCGAGAACACAGAAGGTGAAACTGAGGGATCAAATTCTGAATTGCAAGACCCAGTACGCAGGGATCCCTCATCCAGGATTAGAAAGAATCATCCTACATGACAAGTGATATGAGGAGTTTTTGAGGGAATTAGAACAAGAGGGAAAGAACCACTCAATTACAAAGATATGGTAAGGTATGTGTGTATGTCTACCATATACCAAGAGGTTAGTCTTTCTTGTTCTATATGTGCGTTAGAACCTATGTTTGGTATTTGTGTTTTTGCTCGATTCCAAGTCTGTTCCAAAGTTTCCCACTTAAATGTCGTGAAACGTGTCATTAGATATGTTGCCGGCATATGTGAGTTGGGACTTTGGTATTCCAAAGACAATGATCCTAATTTAATAGGATATAGTGACTCAGATTGGGCTGGTGATGTGAATGATATAAAAAGTACAAATGGAGGATATTTTTATCTTGACAATAATCTTGTTTTTGGTATAGTCGTAAATAAAATCGTGTCTCACTTTCAACTGCTGAATTTGAATATGTAGCAGTTGGAAGTTGTTGCTCTCAAATCCTATGGTTAGGACACATGTTAGACGACTATGATTTTACTAGCAATATTTTATTTTTGTACTTTGATAATTTGAGTGTTATAAATACTTCCAAAAATTCAGTTCAACACTCAAGTACAAAACATATTGATATTAGATATCACTTTTTATGAGATTTGGTTGAAAAACAACTAGTTCAAATTGAACATGTTGATATTCTTCATTAACTACCTGATATTTTTTTAAAAAGGCTTTGGACCATGAGAGATACTCTAGTTTGAAGAAATATCTTGGTCTTTGTAATCTTTAAAAAGACATTTTTGGTGAATGTCAGATGAAATGTCTCTAACATTTCAGGTGACATTTCCCTGTGTAATATCATAATTTGTTTTTTGTTACTGTATAATGACATAATTTTTGTTCACACAAGTATGATCCTCAATAAGAACATGATTCCAAAGTGATACTGTTCTCTGCGATGATATTAGATATCATAAAAAAGGAGTATCAAAATAAGGCAAAGCCTTTACAAATATTTGACAACTGTGAAAAATGGGCAAAGCCCTTGAAATGATACCGTTCCTATTCTATAGGAGTATCAAATGACCGAGAAAAGATACCGTTCCTATTCTATAGGAGTATCGAGTGCTATAAAAGGAATTGTGAGAATACTAAATAAATATTCTTATTTTTTGACACGAAAAATAATTTTTGTATGTATTTTATGGTTAGACCAAGGACACGATGGACAAATGTTACATTGGTCCAGAGGTTAAACTCATAAATATACATATAAAACGTGTCTTGATTTGTTGCTAAAATGAAAAGTTCTTGTGGGATCGAAATACTTGCACTGTCCAAAATGTTGCCAACATTGCTGTTGACATTTTCAGAAAATGTTATTTGTTAGGATATTGTTCTTAACTGATTTCAGAAAAAAATTAGTTTTTCTCCCTATTTTTATGCCTTGTTTTAATAGAAATTTCAAACTTCAAGATAATAATATCAAATTGAATTCCTACCGTGATGTTTATCTTTTTATCCCAATATCTTAGGTGCAAGTTATTGTGTACAATTGAAACACCTAAAACTAAGGGATTTTTGTTACGTAGAAAAGTTTGCCATGTATATAGATATTCCTCTCATTTGTTATTTTTTTATCATCACTGATTTTCCTATATAAAATATATAAAAAAAGAAAGTAGTATTAAAAAAAAATTGTTATTTTTTATCATTTATCTTTTTTTCATAAAAAAAAAGGGAAATCACATCACAACTCGGGCATATAGGAACTGTAATCCTACCTACCCGATGCAATCTTTACCATTCCAAACACCATTCTCAATCTCCTCAAAATCATCTCCCCTATATTCACCCATGAAAACCTCTACAATGTCAATACCAATATCAACCAACACCACAACCAAATGTTCTATGAGTAGTGAGTACTAGCCCTCCAATGAACTCTGAATCTTCTGAGCATAATGAACCACATCAACCCCACCAGTTTCTTTCTTCACCATTCCCAGAGGACGTGTCTAAAGCTATAGTATACAAAGGTTTAGATGAACCTTTAGACATCAAATACCCATGTGAGGACAACAATCCAATAGATGTTGATGAAACATCTGATATTTCAGCATTGGGTAAGAGACCAAGATCCTCCACCTTTCCTACTTGACCATCGAGTAGAATGTTTGAGAGAACAGTCCGTGAAGAGCCAAAGGTCCAGATGTGATACTTCAAATACCAGTTTTCTTGAGTAGTGATAGTGATGATACAAACTTGGTGTTCTCTACTGAAGAGAGTGAAGAAGAACCAACTGATAAAATGTAGACTAGGGTTTTATTTTGTCAACTCTTTATCCGAAATTAATACTATATTTTTTTTTGAAAAAATCAATTGTTATGTCCCTGTTGATATCGTGTAATTATTATAGTTTTAAGTGTTAGAAATAAAAAAATTGAGTTTCTCCATTAACACAAGGTAAGCTTAATTGTTAATTTGGATAAGTATGGTCGACCCATTGGTGAGGAAGGGACAACTCTTACTCGTTTCATAGGGAGTATGTTTCGAAGGAAACAATATGCTTCCATTAAATACAAATCTTGGAAAGAAATGCCTGATAAGAAAAAATATGAAATGTTGAGAGTAATAGAGGTATGATACAATTTTGTTTATATTTGAACTTTTATCACTTATGTTGTATTTATTTAACATATCTCAATTTGTTTAGTCTAAATTTGAGTTTGTTCCTTCTATAAATGACACAACAAGACAAATGTTAAAATTTGAGATGAACGATAAGTGGAAACAATGGAAGCGTGATTTAAAAGCAAAGGCATATGACACAAGTAAAACAGAAGAAGAAGTTGCATCCGCTGTACCAGATCGTCGGGTTGACCCAACCCAATATCGTGAATTGGTTCGTTTTCTGAAAAAGCACAAGTAAGTCAAATTGAAATAGATTCTTTCATATTATGAAAATATTTGAACTTTGGTTTCTTGTTTCGACTAATATTATATTATATTAATTGTAGAAAGTAAGTAAAATTAACAGACAAATCGTGCTAAATTTGAAGATATTCATTGTATGGGTACAAAAAGTCTCCCAAAATTGATTGATGAAAAGGTTTGTTTATATTTGAACTTTTAATTGAGTAAATTGTATTTATAAAAAAATATTTATATCTTGTTTGTTTGGCATTAGAAAAAAAAAGAGCCAAGGAGTATCGCCCACACGTAAAGAAATTTACATTGATACGCGTACTCGTAAAGATGGTTCAATTGTCAATGAAAAAGCTGCAAGATTGATTGTAAGATTTTCTTTCATTCGTGCCTTTTTTATTATGTAACTTATATTGTATTGCTATGCTATGGTTCGGGTTCTTAATTGTTGCTATGTTCTGGTTCAGGAAGTTTTTTTTAATCCACACTACACTTGCACCCATGCATCTGCACAGTTAAAATGATATTATAAGACAATGTATTAGGCCGAGAAGGCCACTCAGGAGTGATGCATTTGCAACAGTGGTTCTGATAAAATGTAGAGTACATATATTGGAGGGCATAATGCTCTTAGGGTCCGACTATGCAGACATGATTAACTAAAACTTCCTATGATTCATCTTATATGAAATTATTACTATTTTGAAATTTAACAATTATCTGGCCAAGAAGTCAGGACTGTTTTCTGGACAAGGGAGTTATTCAAAGGGGTTAGGAGAGGCCAAGAGACCAAGGGAGTCATTTTATGGACCGTTTTTGGCCATCTTTTCGACTGATTTTCGGGCCATTTGGTTACTGGTTTTTGGCCAGTTTTCGGACTAATTTTGGTCATTTTTTGGACTGATTTTTGGCCCCTTTTGGCTACTGGTTTTGGCCAGTTCTCGCACTGATTTTGGCCATTTTTTGGACTGATTTTTGGCCCTTTTTGGCTATTGGTTTTGGCCAGTTCTCGGACTGATTTTGGCCATTTTTTGGACTGATTTTTGGCTACTGGTTTTGGCCAGTTCTTGGACTGATTTTGGCCATTTTTTGGACTGATTTTTGTCCCTTTTTGGCTACTGGTTTTGGTCAGTTCTCGGACTAATTTTGACCATTTTTAGACTGATTTTTTGGCCCTTTTATTACTGATTTTTGGCCAGTTTTCGGACTGATTTTGGCCATTTTTCGAGTCTTCTGTTTTATGTCGTGGGCTTATGCACACGTCCTTATTTGCTTTGCTGCATAGTGTTTTTTGTTTCAAATTTCTGTGGATCTTCACTTAGTTGCATGTGCATTTTGAGAATTTGTCTTGGATTATACAGGAATTTGCCATATACCAACGACATAAATCCGTAGGTATAGCTCCAAACCTTTGTCCAATGGATTGAAACTGCCGTAGGTATAGGCTATTGTGACGGCTAATTTGCCGTTGGTATAGCGAATCAAAGTTGACGGAACTAAACTTCCGTTGGTATAGGTTTTATGACCTATACCAAAGGTTTTTGGACCTTTACTACAATTTCTTAGTTGGTATATGGCAAATTCCTTGTAGTGTAGGCGTTTGGACATGCGATTTCATCTCATGAGATGAAATCAACGTTTGGACATGCAATTTGATCTCATGAGATGAAATCCAAAATCATTCAAAAAAACATGATTTGGGATTTCAAACCATGATTTTAAACTTTATAAATGTAATAGTTGACCCATAAGTTTATATTTTGTAAAAATAGATTCATAAGTTGGTAGATATATTTACCTATCATGTTTACCAACCATTTATATCAAATATTAAAAGATCTATAAGTTGGTAGTATATTTATAACAAATTTACTCTTACCAACCACGTGAGAGGATTATATTAAAGAGTAGTTGCACTTCTGACCTCATGTTCAATTTTCCATGTTATATAAATAAAGTTTGATCAATTAATGTTGTATTTTTAAAAAGGTCTTCTAGTAGTGTATTAATTTTGTTATGAACTATGATTTGCTCATTTGGTAAAATTATATCATTGAAAATATTTTGATGATTTCACAACTTGTGGTTTTTTATGTCTATAAGAAAAAATACAACTTAAGAAATTCAAATTGCATGTCCAAACAAAATTTCGACTTCAAATCTTTATGATTTCATCTCATGATTTTAAATCATGTTCAAGCGGCTCCTTAGAGAAATAAAGTGAGAAAATAGTAAAGCAAATCAATTTAAGTCTTATAATATCTCATAATATAAATAATACGAAAATACTGAGAAATTTTTCAAGACTGGTGTCACTTAGTACAAGAACTACCTAGAAGGAATACAAGTCTGAGAATACACCCCAAAAATACAAAGCTGTCAGAATATAGAAAAGATAGGAGATAAAGTAGAAGGGGAATCTTGTGCTACAGATCATCTGGTAGCTCACCTCGAGTCCTCCTAATCAACTCCTTAACGGGATGGATAATCGCGAGGTGTACTGAAACTAGGAACAAAATCTGCACACAAAAGATGCATCAAGTGTAGCGTGAGTACAAAAATAAGGGGTACTCAATAACATCATCGACCGATCCTAGATAAAATGAAAACAAGAGTTGGCCATACGAATACCACTACTACACTAAACCGTTATCAATATGAAATATCAACAAAGGCAATCAATCCAAGATGCAAGCCTAAGTGTAAAAAACCTCTAACTGTTCATAATCATCTCAATTATTCAGGTAACATGATAAAATAGGTAATTATATTACACAATTTAGGAAAGTAAAGCGACAAGGAATGATAAAATGAATGATATATAAATGCTATATGCAATGCAAGGCCTTTCTATCACTGGTACACACACGTTCGAACATTAATAAATCGTGATCCATGGTGGACTTGCGAGGTCCATATACCACCCGGAATCATTTCCCTTTGGATTCCTTTGCCATTTCTAGGCTCATAATACATGTCTCTAGTCAATCGAACTCATAATCAGTGCATCACTCCATCCAGAACTAAGGATGTCAGTGGGGCGGGTAAATACGTGTACCGCCTCGCACCCGCTCCAGTTGGTGCGGGTATGTGGGATCGTTTGGTGAATGATGGGGTGGGGGTGAATTTCATATAAGACCTACACCGTACCTGCCCTGCCCCGCTACCCGCACCGTATCCGCCCCGCCCCGCTACCTGCACCGTACCCGCATTGCCTATTAATTTAATTAGGCTATTTACTTATTTATTTGGCCATTTCTTGATTTAAAATATGACTTCACTAACTTGGGCCATTCCCTTTTTATTAAACCAACCGAGCGAGCCCAGGCCCCAAGCCCAACTCAACTCAGCAAAAGGGCAAAGAACCCTACATCTCATTTCACTTCGCAGAATCGCAGAGAACCAGTGAACCCAAAGTCTGTCAAACCACAATTGTCTAGCGGTTAAATCCAAACTTTTGGACATTCTATGAGATTTCCCCCTAGGTTCTCAGAAGCATCCAATATCACATTGAAATCACCTCCAATGCATCAAGGACCGATAATATTCAGGTTATCTTCTTCAAGACTTTCCCAGCGATATCTTCTTTTAGCTATAATACATTTAACATAGATAGTAGAGATAAATATGTCCTGATTCCCAATAGCATTTTTCATGTTGAAAGTAATGTGCTACTTATCCTCAGAAATGAGGTCAACGAGTGATGTTGCTCTCTAAATACCAAATTTGCCCATTAAAGTCGTGAGGCAATTATGGTATCCGAGGAACTTTTTATAGCCATCTATTTTACCTCTTGTTGTATGATCATTGTGGAACTTGGAGTAATCAATGGGTCACTCGACGAAAAATGTACATTGATAAAGTTAATGTTGTAATTTGTCGGAGGTGTTTAGGTGGGTACCCGCCATGGATAATTGGGGTGGGGGCAGGTGGAGGATTTTCTACCCGTGATGGGTGGTGGGGCGGGGATGGGGTGGGTTTTTAGGTTCTTGGTGCGGGCGAGGTACCTTGCGCCCCGCCCGTTGACGTCCCTATCAAACTATTTCTCTCGGACCAGCATGTATCCTCGAATATATAATGCGTGAGATACTATATCAAGCGTGAATATGACGTGCACAAAAACAAGAAGCTAAGATATGCTATGATGACTCAATATTTCACTAACAAAAGCCATAAAGATCTGATCTTAAGTCAATTTCACAGGAAAACTGTCATCTTTAGCTTCTTTTCATCATTCAACGAGTATTTAAGAGTGATACATAACACAATATTAGATAAGATAGGTATATGCGTAAAGACTAAAAATGATGTGCTTCATATCAATCACATATTTATAGGATCGTACTATCTATCGGTTATGTCAAGCATGACATGACTACGTAATTCAAAGGTGCAAGTACCCATAACATGTCACCGATACAGATACAAGTGCTCATTACCTCACAAGTATCGTGACCTCCTTATTATCCCATCACACACTCTTATTTAGTTTATTTGACCAACCACGACACTTTAAATAAGATGCGAGATCTCAAGTTACTGGAATAGAAGTCGTGATCCAACAAAGATTTGCACTTCGTAATGCTTAGAATAGTCTCAATCTATTCAAATATGAAAATTATGTTAATATAAAATTCAAAAGACACCCGTATTTTTATATGAAAGTTTACGTCTTAAAAAGCCACCTAAAATAAGATCCCTAGCATGAAAGGGAAAATTGGGAAAACCATTCCCAAAATTGGATTTTCCAAGATTTATGCAGTCCGAATACTAAATATCAACTCAACCCAACAACAAATCCATAATTATAGGGAAAAAACTCCATTTTTAATTTAGGGTTCATAAACCCATGCTTAGTAAATCCTAAATAAATTATCTCTAGCATGAAATCTCTTAATAATCGAAGATCTGACAATATTAGGATGATAAGAAGCTTAGTCAAATGAAGATTCTTGAAAACTCATCAAACATCGCCTTAGGCTGAGCTCTCAAACTCCAAAAATGTGAAATGAAATGTCCAAATCAAACTAGGGATTAAATCCTTAATTCTGCCAGCGATCTCGTAGGTGCGGACCACAGTTCACATCTGTCTCCAAACATCGCACATGCGATGGTTAGTGAAAGTCCCAGGCTCATAGGTGTGGACCACATTGCGCACGTGTCACGACCCAAAATCCCATTATGTCATGAGAGCACCTACCCCAAACCGTAGGCGAACCCCAATAATACATCATAAGAAATATGAAAGTAAATGCATAAATTAAAGAAATAACAAGAGAAGTATTAACAAGTCTTAGGAATTAATATATAGTTTGAAAAAAACTCCCATAATCAGGTAGTCATAAGTACAAAGCTCTAGAATCGAATACAAGTCCGAATAGTGAAATACATATGTTATCTGAAAGTAAAAATGATAGAAATATAAATAGAAAGGGAGTTCTAGTGCCAGGAATGAAGTTGTGGCTCACTTGGACTCCGATAATCACTCTCCAATGTCGCGAATCAAGTTGCGCTCCTGGATTGTCTGGCTCAATATCTTCACATAGAGTGCAACAAACGTCGAGTGAGTATGAGAAAACACATGTACTCAGCAATATCGCCAACCGACCCTAGATATATCAGTGGCGAGGGTTGGTACTTTCCGATACCTCTCTACTAATTAGTCAGTTAAGCATAATAATAGTTCAGTCAACCAAACCTATCATTAGTTCTATAGTTCAACAATGTACAAATATTTACAAACTTCTCAAGTTTATGTTAAGAATAAGACACAATGTCACCAAGTCAGCCTAAATCTCATTCAGGGTGTCTAGACGTCGAAGTCCTTCCATTCAATTTCTCAATAGTGTTAAGTCTCAAGTTCCACTATTTAATTTATCAAGCCATAAGATCATATAATCTACCGAATCAACAAGTACACACAACATCGAATCATATAAAATATATGAATGAAACGCAAATGATATATATGTATGCAATGACCATATGTATCCGGTATACACACACATACAATAGCTATCACGTGACCCATGTGGTACTTCTGAGGTCCATATATCCATATAATCCCATCAGCTCTGTGGATGAAGTGTCATCATCAGTCATCACTCTCGTATCATGTACCATATCTATTAACTGACTTTCCAAGCTCTTTTAGTAGTATCTGTTATACCCTGTATTTCCAGAGTATGTACGTAAGGACGTACATAGAAAAGTTTGGGCTTTTAAGTAGGCTTGGCCGAATAATTTTTGTGCACAACACCCGGTTAGAGTCGTTTTTCGACGAAACGTTTTACATAACTTGCGAAGGGAAAATTCCGGCTATGTCATTTTTAATTTTTGCGGATTTTTCCGAGAGACGAAACATTTTGGACCAACAAGAGGGCGACACTTGGCACCCTCTCATTGGTGGGCTTTGGGGCGGCAACATGGACGATTTCCTTGACATTTTTTTCAAGTAGTAGGTAGGATATTTTGTGGTAGATGGATAAGGTGCACATGGATGAATCTTGGCCCTACACTTGCCTTGCACTTGGCATGATCTTGGCCATTGGTTGGCCTTTGCTTGACCTATAAATACCCCCCCCCCCCCCCCTTTGAAGACTTCTTCATCCATTCCTAAACTTTCCTAAGTCTTGAGAGCTTCCCCCCTTTGTGTGGTGTTCTCGTCCTCCCCCTTGTGAGGCCCCCTTGGCCGAGGGGTATACACCCCCTTTGTGGTGTTGTCTGTATATATACCCCCTCTTGGTAGAAATACTCTCAAAGTATTGTTGTTATACCCAATTACCTTAGTAGTATACCTTGTAGTATTCCAAAGATACCTCTATCGTAGAGCAGGAAATACTACAGTATGTCCTTTTGTCTCAAACCGAAACCCTAAGGAAAATCTCCATAGTTGGTTGGAGTATTAAGTAGAGGTCGCGTAGAGCTTCTAAGGGTTGTTTGGAGCGGGTTGGAGCACCGGAGTAGGAGCTAGCGTTGCTTGGGATCGACATTTTACTTGGATAATTATGGGCTTATCGAGGTAATTATCTTGTCCCCTATTGTAATTGGAAATTACATGTTGTAGGAATATATAGATGAAGTATACTATATATAGAATCGAACATGGTTTTGTGGCAATGTCTTTGGACTTAAGCTGAATTTAAAGAAGAGAATCGAGCGTAATTACGTGGGGTGTATTCTGACATGGACTTGTGTAGTTTGTGGGTAGGAAGGGCTGCCCGAAATTTCCATAGAATCTTGTATCTAGATTTAATCTACCGAGTAGTCTAGACTTTGATAGACTTGTATAACCTTTATAGGTTGAATGTTCTGTGAGTAGCATGTGCTACTTGGAAGGTGGACAAGGCCAAGGGTTATAGCCGTGGAGCGATTTGCTAATAGTCGATAATCGTCGCGGTATGTGATTCTTCCTATCCTCTTGAGCATGATATTTTAAAAGAATATATATATAGTACGGTAGGCGTCGCGTACTAATTGAGCGTAGTTGTCTGTGATGCTTTTGACTTAAGCAGAATAATAAAGATCTTGAAGTATTTCAAGATAATTAAACTGTTTTTAAAAGAAGAGTAATACTTGGTTTTAAAAGCTTAAGAGTTATACTAGCTTTATGGGAAGTTAGGTATAGCGGCAAGAAGATAAAGCGAATGATTTATTGATTTTAGAAGTTAAGTGACTTGATCTTGTAAGATAAGAGACTTAACGTAAATGAATTATATGAATTTTTGTGTGAAACCTCATTCGTGAGTAATGAGTACTTGGTTTTTAAAAGGAATTATGTTTCTTGATTTGAATCGGAATAAGTATCGAACAAACCACATCAGCGCTAATAAAGGGAAATGTTTTGACTAATAAAGTATTATTAAAACCAGTAGAAACTACCATCTGCATAGAAGCCAAGATGAGACAAAATGATATTACATTTCCTAGATCATGGCTGTTGTATCAAGATTGTTATGAACAAGAATAACCTACTACACATAAGGTATATGTTTCTCAAATTGTTTTAAAGGATTAAAACTATGAACTACAAACCTTTGAAAATGAGAAACTTGAGTAATTGAAATTAGGCAAACTTGGGCGTTGGAAAAGAATGTTGTTACTTGATTTTACAAAGAGAAGTGTTGTGATTTACTTCAAAGATAATCACTCTATTTTCATATACTACGTATTGTGTGACTTTTGTGAAAATAACGTATCTTTTAAAAGTTAATGTATGAAGTACTTTGGAGATAAAACCGATCTTGTTAATCATATAGTAGAAAGTACCTTGTGTGTATAACTTGATTGTGTTGGTTTGTGATAGCCTTGTAATACTTTCTTGTTGATTTGTTAAGTAAACATGCTAGGATCTTACGTGGGTTAAATATCTTGTGATGTTTGT
Source organism: Przewalskia tangutica (assembly GCA_029844215.1). NCBI lineage: Eukaryota > Viridiplantae > Streptophyta > Magnoliopsida > Solanales > Solanaceae > Przewalskia > Przewalskia tangutica. The sequence goes on from CM056740.1 coordinate 56,364,768, forward strand.
GTAAAGGGTTTCCACTTGATTGTGCGTATGTTGTTTAAGCGATAAGATGTTATGTTAGTATTGTATCACTCGTGATTAGGGGTTAAGCGCCCTCCGTCTGGGGTAGACTTCGGTAGTCTGTGTGACCTATGATTCGAGAATACCTTATGCGGGTGCATGGCCTATGCGGGCTGCGGAGTTCGGTGTTAGTGTGCGGCCTTTGTGGTCATGCGATTACATGTGGCCGTGCGGACGGCGAGTCGGGCGGCTGGGAGTAGCTACCCTCGATGCGGGAATACCTCATGCGGGCCATTGGAGTGGCCCGTGCGGGCTACGGAAGTTCGGGGCTAGGCAGCGCGTTAGATCTGCGGGCGAGTGGCGGCTTTGATCATGTAATGATGCAGACGGTCGTAATCTGATTTATGACCTTGTTGTCATGCGTAGGTTTTAGTAGTCGGCTATGCCTTCGTACTTACCGTGCGGTTTTATGATGACACAGTGGGACACGGTGTTCATGTATTCCTTGGTGCTTTTATATCATAGGCAAGCGGTGAGGAAGGTATTCCACGGGCGTGATTGATGTTGCGGGCGTGAGACCCGTTGTTATATTTGAGTGATGACTTTGAGGCGTGAGTCACGACTTGACATATTTGCTTATTTATTGTGAAGCGTAGTTTGGTTATCATACGTGTCTCTGCTTTATATAGACTACTATGATTTCATTTCTGATATTTTGATTTCACATACTTGGTACATTGTTGCGACCTCGCCTTGAAGTGCGTTAAATGCCGCGGTAAAGGTACACGATCGTTGATCCTCGCTCTTAGGGTCACGATTCGGCGTTTGGGAAAGCTCCGTTTCTCGGAGGCTTATCTTGGTATAGTCCCTGTTATGCGTGAGTGCTTACATTCGGGGTATGGCGGGCCTGTCGTCGTTGTTGTCATATCATTCGTAAGTGCATGTAATCTTGTTGTGGGCGGGGTTGTAATGGGATATAGCTATTCGGATCTAAGTTTTTATATATATACGCGAAAAGGCAACTTTTCTTGAGATAAACATGTGTTTCCTTTACATTATTTCATATTGTGTTTTATGTTCGTGATTACTACGATGTTGTATCAGCAGGGTGCGGGGTAAGGCACGATCCACGGGCAGGTTGGTCGTGACAAAAGTGGTATCGAAGCGATTAATCCTCGGAAAGTGTCTGAGCCGTATCGATGAAGTCTTGATTATCGGTGTGTTGTGCACCACCAATAATCGAGGAGGCTATAGGATATTTAGGATTGATTTCTATTCTTCTCACTCACGAGATCGTGCCTTAGAGGCGTGTTGTAAGTTGGACCTCTAACGTATTTCTTTCCCATCCGTTATGCCTCCGCGTAGGCAAACCAGGCCCGGGAGGGCAAGCGTGAGGAGGCTGCGAGTAGAGTTCGAGAGGGTTCTGAGGCACGAGCCCAATCATCACGAGTTAGGTGCTTCGTTTGGGAGTTCTGCGGCGTCACTAGCCCCAAAGAAAGTTTAGCGGCAGGCGATTCCTCTGCGGCCATGATATTTGAACCTTGGTTCCACGGCCAGGGCGAGAATATAGATTGCAAAGAGGCGACCACATTACTAGCATGGATTTGGCTACGAGAGTATCTGGATGACCACAAGTCTTGATAACTATCTAAGAGAGGTTGTACAAGAGTAATTCTTAGATTGAAGCGGCATGGCACGTATGCGGGCTTATGCGCGGCGATAAAGCGTAGAGATCGGCGGGTTAACGAGACAGCGGAGAAGGCCAAAACAGCAAGGTCGCTGGTAACTTTCGGCGAATCGCCTCGCGATGGATTAGATATGCACCTCGCGGTCGCGAGTGGTCTTCCACGGATTTGGGACTTTCGGGGTATCTGGAGTTGGTCGAGCACGGGACTTAGGTTCACGGTGTGGCGGATGTCATCGAGGAATGGCGTCTTTTAGTTAGTACTTGTTGTACCTAGGACCGTCGGTCGATGACGAAGGATGTCTAGTAGGAGGACTTAGCCTTGATGTCGATGGGTAGTTCGTCACCTTCCTTATGCGCCTGCAGGCGAGTTTGATTAGAACGACTAAGGGAGTGAAGCGATGAATCTGAGATAGATCTTTAACCCTCTGAGAATAGTATGTGTGATAAGGTGAGTATACCTTAAGTGTTATATTCGATAGCGTTGTGTAAATTGTGATTAGAAATCTTGGTTAGTTAACCAAGTAAGATTTGGGGGATAGAGAAGGTGTGAGCCTTAGAGTTTTATACGTGGAGACCTTAGAGGTAAGGCCATCTCGAATAAAGGTGTAGTGTTATGTTTGATCCTTATCGGAGTGCATAGTGCACGTGAGCTATGTTTGAGATAGGTCCACAAGTAGTGTGGTATGAAGAGGGTAGTTGAACTAAGAAGACTGCTAGGTTTTCGTAACGTGATTAGCGAAATTATTCCGGATCGGGGAGCTAGTGTTTTGCGCGTTGCCGGGACGGGTTGAGGCCATGTTGCGGGTCAACCCACGGCCTGTTTGGTGGTGGGGTCAGTTTGTGGTGGTCCCGCTTTGTGTTAGGGTTATGAGGGTGTTAGGCCCAAGTTTAGTTAACCAGTACAAGTTCGTGGATGCGTTAGACCGATGGTCGGGCGATGGGCAGCCCATCGTGGTTTTCATTTGATCGGGTATACTCGGCGGTGTTGTTATATCGAAAGGTTGTAAGGTTGCAGGGTGCCTACCTTCACCTTATGGCGAGCAGTGGGGCCCAGTGTTACATTTCTTTTTCTTTACGAGAGTTTTACCGAGCGGGGTTAGGAACTGGTGAGACTGAGATCGCGTTCGCCTCGGGCGGTGTTTGAATTTGGGGGTAGTTGTGGGGATTGTTGTCTCCTGTGGAGGGAGTGTTTAAGCTACCATTTCAGTGATTCGGATGTCGTCTTATGAAGCCTTGTAGGGGCGGAAGTGTAAGTTGCCGGTCGATTGGTTCGATGTTGGCAAGGTTCAGATAGTTGGTTCAGGCTTGTTCCAGCAGACTATGGATAGGGTGAATCTTGTCTAGAAGAGGTTTTGGCAGCTCAGAGAAATCGTGCGGATAATCGGACAACGCTTAGAGTTGAGTTGGCGGTCGGTCTTCTTGAAGGTACCACGATTAGGGTGTGGCGAGTTTTGGAAAGCTGAGCGATATGAAATGTGGTAAGTTATGAGAAAGAGTTCGAGTGCACAGAAAGTGCGACACGTAAGGGAAGAAGCGAGCATGTATGGCGAGCATAGATGTGATCTTTTCTTTTGTAAAAAGAAGGTGCGAAGGAAGTATATTTTAGACCCCGGTGAGAGGTGTTTTGTGGTGATGCTAAGAGGTGTTTCCTCGTGGACTTGGATGTAGTATTTGCGTAGGTGTTTCCATGGCCAGGTATGGCGTGATTGTTTCGTAAGTATAGCAGTGAAGACTATATTGACGCCTGTTTGTTTTGAGACTTAGAAGGAACATTCGGGACGAATGTTTCTAAGGAGGGGAGAATGTTATACCCCGTATTTTCAGAGTATGTACGTAAGGACGTACGTAGAAAAGTTTGGGCTTTTAAGTAGGCTTGGCCGAATAATTTTTGTGCACTGACACGGTTAGAGTCGTTTTTCGGCGAAGCGTTTTATAACTTGCGAAGGAAAATTCGGCTATGTCATTTTTAATTTTTGCGGATTTTTAGAGGCGAAACATTTTGGACCAACAAGAGGCGACACTTGGCACCCTCTCATTGGTGGGCTTTGGGCGTAACATGGGCGATTTCCTTGACATTTTTGTCAAGTAGTAAGTAGGATATTTTGTGGTAGATGGATAAGGTGCACATGGATGAATCTTGGCCTACACTTGCCTTGCACTTGGCGTGATCTTGGCCGTTGGTTGGCCTTTGTGACCTATAAATACCCCTTTGAAGACTTCTTCATCCATTCCTAAACTTTCCTAAGTCTTGAGCTTCCCCTTTGTGTGGTGTTCTCGTCCTCCCTTGTGAGGCCAGCCGAGAGCCCCTCCCCAGTGGGGTTGGCCGAGGGTATCACCCCCTTTGTGGTGTTGTATCGTATATATACCCACTCTTGGTAGAAATACTCTCAAAGTATTGTTGTTATACCCAAATTACCTTAGCCATATACCTTGTAGTATTCCAAAGATACCTCTATCGTAGAGCAGGAAATACTACCGTATGTCCTTTTGTCTCAAACCGAAACCACAGGAAAATCTCCATAGTTGGTTGGAGTATTAAGTAGAGGTCGCGTAGAGCTTCTAAGGGTTGTTTGGAGCGGGTTGGAGCACCCGGAATAGGAGCTAAGCGTTGCTAAGGATCGACATTTTACTTGTATAATTATGGGCTTATCGAGGTAATTATCTTGTCCCCATATTGTAATTGGAAATTACATGTTGTAGGAATATATAGATGAAGTATACTATATATAGAACTGAACATGGTTTTGCGGCAATGTCTTTGGACTTAAGCTGAATTTAAAGAAGAGAAGCTGAGCTGTAATTACGTGGGTGTATTCTGATGAACTTGTGTAGTTTGACGGGTAGGGAAGGGCTGCCCGAAATTTCCATAGAATCTTGTATCTAGATTTAATCTACCGAGTAGTCTAGACTTTGATAGACTTGTATAACCTTTATAGGTTGAATGTTCTGTGAGTAGCATGTGCTACTTGGAAGGTGGACAAGGCTAGCCGGGTTATAGCCGTGGAGCGATTTGCTAATAGTCGATAATCGTCGCGAGGTATGTGATTCTTCCTATCCTCTTGAGCATGATATTTTAAAAGAATATATATATAGTACGGTAGACGTACGCGTACTAATTGAACATAGTTGTACGGCAATGTCTTTTGACTTAAGCCCGAATAATAAAGATCTTGAAGTATTTCAAGATAATTAAGAATTGTTTTTAAAAGAAGAGTAATACTTGGTTTTAAAAGCTTAAGAGTTATACTAGCTTTATGGGAAGTTAGGTATAACGGCTTAAGAGAGATAAAACGAATGATTTATTGATTTTAGAAGTTAAGAGACTTGATCTTGTAAGATAATAGACTTAACGTAAATGAATTATATGAATTTTTGTGTGAAACCTCATTCGTGAGTAATGAGTACTTGGTTTTAAAAGGAATTATGTTTCTTGATTTGAAATCGAATAAGTATCGAACAAACCACGCAGCGCTAATAAAGGAAATGTTTTGACTAATAAAGTATTATTAAAACCAGTGAAACTACCATCCGTAGAAGCTAAGATGAGACAAAATGATATTACATTTCCTAGATCATGGTTTGTATCAAGATTGTTATGAACAAGAATAACCTACTCACACATAAGGTATATGTTTCTCAAATTGTTTTAAAGGATTAAAACTATGAACTACAAACCTTTCGAAAATGAGAAACTTGAGTAATTGAAATTAGGCAAACTTGGAACGTTGGAAAAGAATGTTGTTACTTGATTTTACAAAGAGAAGTGTTGTGATTTACTTCAAAAGATAATCACTCTATTTTCATATACTACGGGTATTGTGTGACTTTTGTGAAAATAACGTATCTTTTAAAAAGTTAATGTATGAAGTACTTTGGAGATAAAAACCCGATCTTGTTAATCATATAGTAGAAAGTACCTTGTGTGTATAACTTGATTGTGTTGGTTTGTGATAGCCTTGTAATACTTTCTTGTTGATTTGTTAAGTAAACATGCTAGGATGCTACGTGGGTTAAATATCTTGTGATGTTTGTGTAAAGGGGTTTCCCTTGATGGTGCGTATGTTGTTTAAACGATAAGCTGTTATGTTAGTATTGTATAACTCATGATTCCGGGGGTTAAAGCGCCCTCGTGCGGGGTAGACTTCGGGTGGTCTGTGTGACCTATGATTCGAGAATACCTTATGCGGGTCTGTGTGGCCTATGCGGAACTGCGGGAGTTCCAGGTTAGTGTGCGGCCTTTGTGGTCATGCGGTCTATGTGGCCATGCGGACGGCGAGTCCAGGACGCTGCCGGGGAGTAGCTACCCTCGATGTGGGGAATACCTCATGCGGGCCATTGGAGTGGCCCATGCGAACTACTGGGAAGTTCGGGGCTGAACACGCACGTTAGATCTGCGAGCGAGTGGCGGCTTGATCGTGTGGCGATGCAGACGGATCGTAATCTGATTTATGACCTTGTTATGCGTAGGTTTTAGTAGTCGGCTATGCCTTCGTACTTACCGTGCGGTTTTATGATGACCACAGGTGGGACACGGTGTTCGTATGTATTCCTTGGTGCTTTTATATCATAGGCTGACGGTGAGGAAGGTATTCCACGGGCGTGATTGATGTTGCGGGCGTGAGACCCGTTGTTATATTTGAGTGATGACTTTGAGGCGTGAGTCACGACTTGACATGTTGCTTATTTATTGTGAGCTGTAGTTTGGTTATCATACATGTCTCCGCTTTATATAGACTACTATGATTTCATTTCTGATATTTTCAATTTCACATACTTGGTACTGTTGTCGACCTCGCTTGGGCTGCGTTAAATCCGCGAGTAAAGGTACACGATCGTTGATCCTCGCTCTTAGGGTCTGATTCGGCGTTTGGGAAAGCTCCGTTTCTCGGAGGCTTATCTTAGTATAGTCCACTGTTGTCGTAGGTGCTTACATTCGGGGTATGGCGAGGCCCTGTCGTCGTTGTTGTCATATCATTCGTAAGTGCATGTAATCTTGTTGTGGCGGGGTTGTAATGGGATGTAACTGTTCGGATCTAAGTTTTTTTTATATATATACGCCGAAAGACAACTTTTCTTCAGATAAACATGTGTTTCCTTTACATTATTTCATATTGTGTTTTATGTTCGATTACTCGATGTTGTATCACCGGGTGCCGGTAAGGCACGATCCGCGGGCGAGGTTGTGAATGTGATATCTCAATAATCCAAATGCTAAATATAATATGTATGAATAAGATGGTTATTTGTACACCATGCAATTAACATAATTAATATAATAAGTATTATAAGTTCCTTTTCAAGTATTAGACAAGATGTAGAGTGATAAATGCATGACAAGTCATATCAATAATTGAATATCAAACATGGCTACGAGCTCAAATAATAAGCAATCATACCAAACCTAAGAGGATTTATGCATCGTGCTCATGACCTGAAGGCTAAACACATAATCTCCTTGAAGTATATCCAACTAGTTCATTAATTACCCAAGTTAAATTCATCGGTACCCATATTAGTTGATGTAAGTAAAGAGGGGTGTTGATGTGTAAGTGGGTCAGGTGTTGGTTATGTTTGGGGTGACCCAAAAATAGATACTAAAGTAGGGGTCTCAGGTTCTTAGTTTGAATGGACAGTGGGGTTTTTGTTGGCTGTTTTGGGTAGATTTAAAGAGAGTTGGGTTAAGGAACTTTGTGGGATAGTTATGAGCATATTGAGGATTGAAGTAATGGTCGAGGTTCGGTGGTTTGATAGTGGTAAGGCCATATAATAGAGTTGGAACAGTGAAATCCTCGGTTGGGGTGTTACGCCCGGGCAGTGTGGTGTTGGAGGCTGTTTCGGGTAGTTATATGGGGAATTGGGCTAGGGCATTTTATGGGGAAGTTCTAGAAAGACTGACAGTGATCTTGATGATTGAGTTTTGATGGTTGGATGGTAGTAAGGCGGCGGAATAGAGCTGAACCAGTGAGTTTCTGATAAGTGTTGACTTTGTGGACTATTTGGTGTTGTTAGGTTTGAATGGGGAGGTACGCTTGGTTTCAGATGTTGGCGTTTATTGTGACTGTTTATGAGGTATTGTGGGAGGTGTGGGTGATCTGTATTTGGTGATATGTACAAGGTTTGTATACGAGTTGCGAGTAGCAACATCGGGTGAGTTTAGGATTGACTTGGTTAAATGTTGGATCGGTCGGTATGGCTCAAGTGAGGTATGGTCGATATGGTAAGGATAATGACTGTTGACACCCAATTTTGACCCCCAGTCATTAACTACAAAATTACATTAAATTGTCACAATGATTTTTAATAATTTTATAATAACAAAATGCAACAATAAAAATATTAATACATGCATAAATAAGTAATTTAATAATGGCGCCGCATTTTACGTAGAATATTAAGCACACCTTGAGTCTCACGTCCGCACTCATCATTTTTAAACAAGCAATTTCATTAATATTATTTGCAATTTAAGTTAATTTTAATCTAATACATGCGTTTTAATAATAGCGTCGCATTTATAAAAACATTAAGCAATCCTTAAATATCATATCTGCATTTAACATTTAAATAATTTAATAATAATCTAAACCCCATTCAATTTTAATTTAACATCGCAAAATGCGCATAATAAATAGGATTTTTAATATTAAGCACTAATTAAATAACACGCCCGTCTTTATTTTTTATAATAATTTAAACTCAAACTTAGACTAATAAAACACCTAAATAATTTAATCACAGTTTAAATAATTTAATTTACCACTAATTAAATTAATAACACACTACCCAAATCAAATAATTAATAGCCCAATACCCATTAATTTCGTCCACCATATTTAAAACACCACAGCCCAACTATACCATCAAACCCGCAGCCCACCGCCCAACCCAACTACCCTAACCCGCCAAAGCCCATAAGCCCTTTACTTCCCCTCCCATCAACGGCCAACGGTAAGAAAAGAAAGAAGCATCCCAAAACCTAAGCATGTACCGCGCTATCACTTGACTTGACTCGAGATTCTCGAGGGAGAATCCGGGGTTCCCCTTTACTCCCGCTCATCGTCGCCAACCTTACCATATCCAAGCCTTCATTTTTTTTCAAACCTACCATAACCATTAACACCATATCAAAATCGCTAAAAAAAACAAATATTAACTTACCATAATCAAGAGGCAAAATCGTAAGAAAATCAGTCCAAACCCATAATAAACCTTACTGAAGTCAGTCCCCAAAATCACAGAATCAACCTACCTAATGGGGAACCCAAATCGGGACTATATAAAGGGGCGATCTGTACATGCAATGGCGGAGGCGAGAGGATTTCCACGAGAAAAGAACCTACCGGGAACCCGGTTTAAACTTGCAAAGGAGGGGCGGGAAGGAAGCAGAGGGTTTTACACATAGGAACCCCGCCGAGATCGAAAGCATAGGAAAAACCCTTAGAATAAATAGGTATCGACTTCTACGGTAGAACACCTAGAAACCTAGTTTCGCACATATTAGCTCAGATAACACAAAAATAAAAATCCGAGTTTACGTTGTCACTTTCAAATCGCATAGCACAAAACCTCGGCGGATCGGCGACTTGATCGCTGCCTCGATTCGCTTCGGAGAAGGTAAACTCATTTTCTCTCGGTATTGTTTCACGAAATTTTACGGTCTATCGTTAATCGATTAATATTTGATTCGATATGTTTGTTGTGAATTGGTTGCTAATTAATCGTGTACTGCCCTCATTCGATCGATAAATACATGTTTAACGTGGTTTGTGCATCTTCCTATGTATGTGTATCTGCGTATCATTTGCTAGCCAGATATGATCACGAAATTGTTGGTAATACTTGTTTTCAACTACATAGATCTTTTCACATGTCTGTTTGTTGTGATAGTATATCCGAATTTGGGCATGATGTCTTGGCCCAAATAGTTCCCCGCGTATCTAAAATGCCATCTTTAGCGATTACACGTCCATCCCTATGTCTACTATCTACTAAAGTGATTATATGCTTCCATATCTTCTTAAGTGTTAAAACACATCCATAATAATGTGTAATACCTCTTAAGATATATTTTGTGCCATGCTTTATCATTTAGTGGTCCAAATGGTGTGTACAATAGCATCTTGCATTTAGTGAACCAACTTAGATCATATTAAGCCACGATTCCCTGTTGCATTCCATCTTGGTGTATAATTATGTCTTCATATATCGATATGCATAGGTTGTGATTGGGCATTAAAACTGTCAAAGGGTTCAGTTGAAATGATTTGAATAGGCTTGGTATGTACAGAATGTCTATGCCCTCTGATAAGTTGCATACATATGTCTAAATTGTCTATTACAAGCATGTGTTCATTGTGTCTTGGTTTCTAAATTGTCCATGTTAAGCATTTTATTACCAGTTGTTTAAGTATATATGTTAGATGTAGTCTTGAATACTTGCATTTGTGAACCTGCGTCTAAGTTGGCCCACCATATGTTGGGGTGAGCTTTCTTCTAGTTTTGTTATATCTCTAGTCTTTGATGCATTCTATTCTCTTACATGTGCTTTTGGAAACATGAAGCCTAGTTCATGATTAATTATTGTTTTGATTGTTCTTTGGGCCAACATATTTTCACGCCTGTAAACCACTGTTTTCGGCTCGTTTTTCTTTCAAATTGCTGAAATGAAATGATTCAAATGTGCTAAGGAGTATGTATTTGAGTCAAGTCTTTTTTATTTAATTCTCGTTATTGGCTGCCTATTGCTCGCTCTTGTTTAGTTAATTACAGTTTAAGTATAAGTTATACATTGGATTTTATGCTAAATGCTTATTTATTAGTTAGTAAATTTTGGACGTGTTTAATTATATCTAATATTATTTGGGTGGATGCTAATCCTTATCATTGTTTTACTTACTTTCACATGTAATGCAATGCCTTGGAGCAAAAGGAAGAGTCTCAATACGAGACTCGTCGCAACTCACGAAGACCCGCATTTATGTGCTTCACCCTCTCCGCATCAGAAATTCCAAACCATGGGTGAAATGACATCGCCATTCCTCGAGTCGTCTTTATCGCTTTCCTATCCCGCCCTATTCATTTGTTGTAATTAACTATCTAACATTACATTAGTAGGACACTTAATCCCTTTAAGCTTTGACTCGCCCTTAAGAAGTATTCCCTTAAGTTAATTATTTTGGGCTTGCCGTACTTAGTTATATTTAGTAATTTCATTTGCATAACAATTCGTATAGCTAGAATATTATTTATTATTTAATACAAAGAATTCATTTCTCTTATAAAATCTACTACTTGCATTCATTATTTTAAGATCATACTTTTACGCTAGCCCTATTTTATAAATGCATCACAACTGACTTTGGGGAGAGTTCTACCCAATAACATGTATACTTTATTTAAAGAGAATAATTTCATAAGAATGTCTTTCTTTCATCTAAGCATGACTTTATCTTTATAAATAAATTTTACAACTTTTCTTACAAAAACTTTTAACGCTTTTCAACATGCATTACTTAGCAATAATAGTTACCCTAGGTTTGAACGGACAACCGCAAGTTAGCGGATCTTAGAGGGTGCCTAATCCCTTCCCTCTAGATTAATAAAGAACCCTTGCCCAGAATCTCACATAAGCTTAGCAGACCATTAAATGGAGTTAGTGTTGACTTTAACCTAGTTGACATTTAGGTGTCCTAATTCACCCAAACTAATTAGGTGGCGACTCCGCGAACCCTTTAGCATTTAGCATCTTTAGCACTTTTAGCATCTTAGCACCCTACTTTAACCCTTTAGCACATTTTATTTTTAGCAACCCTTTTGCACCTCTTAGCTTTTTATTTTATTTTCTAACATTTTTATTAAACAGGAGTTGTATAATGTCGCGGTCGAAAAGGGGCGTGACAATGACAAGGGGTTTTTAATGCCCAAGTTGACACCTTGATGAGGGTAACCAATTTAACAAGGACTAGACCAGAGTTGCTAAGTACAAGCCCAAATACTAACCAAGTAAGGTTGGCCGAAAACCTTAAGATAGACCCAAAGGTTTGGGTTTGGTTGGGTCACATAGTTCCAATTTCCACTCGCACCAAAGGGGGTTCCTTAAGCTTGGGTTTAGTTTAGTCACAAAGTCTTAACCAAGCTTACACCGAAAGGAAATCTTAGCTTGGATTCAACTAAGTCACACAGTCTTAGTTAAACTTACGCTAAGGGGTTTGGCTCACACATAACCAACTAAGATAAACAACACACAAGTTGAATTACTTAGCAAACGAGTGAAACTTAAGTTTATATCTCAATCAACTCTGAATATTTACAAGACCATAAGGGTCCTATTTATAGTACAACATGGACTATTCTAGAATGCAAATTAAAGGACACAAACTACATGACAATTTCGGCCTAGTGGGAACAAATGCGAATGGGTTTGGGTTACTTGGTGACCAAGGGTGTTTTGACCAAACCAAGACAATCGAAAAGGTCTTATCTTTTCTTGGGGACCAAAGATGAATCTTTCACACTCCCTTTGTGGATTCAAAGTGTTGGAATGCATGAACTTGATTCTTCCAATAATCTCATCTTCTTGGAATGCATTTAGAAACTTTTATTCCTTGCACTTGTTTGATGAACCATTTCAGCCAACTCTTGACTTTCCCCTTAGACGATGTTGATGCCTTCAAGTAGTCGCATTCATGAGCTATTTGGTTAATGAATTGCCTTCTTGGAAGCCTTATCTTCTGGACCATTCTTGTCCTTAACCTCTCGGCTTAGTCATCCTCTTGGAAGAGTTTTTGGCCTAGTCATCTTATTACATGTTTTAGTCATTCCTTTCTATTACATGGATCATTAAATGTGTCCTTTACTAAAATCTAAGATAAGAAATAAAGACAAGATAAATGAAAAACAAACATGGTCTTCATCCAAGACCTACATACAAAGGTCGAATAAACTTGATTCTTAGATCTTCACGTGATGCCATTCATTCTACTCCATTTTCATCCCATTTGAGGCATTTATCCATAGGTAGATGGTGAATTGTTGGCGTCCTCGACAAGATACTTAATGGCTCAAGTCGGGAGTTTAAGTCTGTGGTCTTTCTTGCATTAATCTCCCATCATTTGAAAGAATTAATCCTTGAATTCATGATGCCTTCATCAACAAGTGTTGATATAATACTTCCACCATTAGATAAGTCCAGAATTTTTATTTTGTGGACGCTTTCCTTGAAATTTTCCAAATACGAATCTGAGTAAAAGCCAAACGGTTTCGAATGATGTCAGTATTGTGCCATGCCTCTCATACAATCTAAGGCATTGTCATAGATAGAGTAATGGCATGGTCCACCATTTAATTTTGTGCTCGGGCGAAAGATGCACCAACTCGAATTTCATGTTTGATGTCCAATAGTCTTTCACGACTTGGCATAGTTAGGACCGGGGCTCCCCAAATCTTTTTCTTTACGACTTCAATGACTCTTGTTGCTCTTCAAAACCAATCACACTCATATTTTATTATTAGCTCGTTGGTAGGGGCATCAAGGCCATAATAATTATGTATGACAATATGAGAATAATAAGCCGGGCCAAGGAAACTATTTGCCATAATTATACCCATAGGCTCGGCCCAACTTCGGGCAGTTACTACCTTAGGAGATTTCACAAGAATACCTTCGGACGGAACTATGTGGTCCATTAAAGGTTGTAGTAACTTATGCATGAACCTCATAAAGAATCTTGGGACATTACCTAACCCAAGTAGAACCACAAACAATTCACACCAGCCAACCTTGATCTTTATAGCCAATTTTCGTTCAACTCCCTCTTTTTTTTGATGAAAAGGTAAATGTGTATTAATAATAATCCAAATGTACATGTTTTGTGGGCGTGCCCACGGCATAAAGATGATGTAAATCTAGTGCGTCCCTGCTAGGCAAGTCAACACAAGATCTAGGTTCGTTAGTAACAAAAGCTCAAACTAGCCCACAAGCCGGGTAGTCGTGAGTGCCCAAGCTAAGCATAAGAGAGATGCATTGTCCTAAACTATGACAATTCCCTTATGTAGAGCATAAGGTTACAGCCGTGGGCTTCCTTAAACCCTTTCCATGATAAACCCAAATGGGACAAACCCACGGTCAAGGGAAGAGTACCTATTCGGATATGGTAAAGACCCGCTCGTCACGTTATGCGCGGGGAGTAATCGCCATAGTACCTACTATCCGGACCACGTACTATTTCATGCTTACACCGGTCGGGAAGTCGCGAGGTACAAGCATAAATGACTCGCAAATCCCATATTCGGGTGGTAGGAGACTCGGTGATCCATGAGTTGGGTAGTTTGGAGATTTGCAAAAGGCGCTTCGATGAGGCCACAGGTCCAACCAGTCATCCATTTCCTAGTTTATGGCTAGAGAAACAAATCTGTACAGGAAAATGGGGTATAATATGAACAAAATTTTATAGACGCTGGTCTTGATCCTAAAGAGAATAGCTTCTCTATCGAGTCTCGACCCGTCAAAGATAATCTTGTTCATCTCAGTCCAAATGTGGTAGACGGTGGTGGCCAGGCCAACCCGCTTAGCTTTAGCTAGCCAACCAGTGTCATGCCCCTCTTTCTTGATATATTTCAAAGCGCTATCGATGGTGGTCATAACCATCCTGATGCCAAGCCATGTCTTGACCCGTGACCAGAGATAACTACTGATCGTGCAGCTGAAGAATAGGTGAGCTATTGACTCGTCAGAACAACCAAAAAGGAAGCATCTTTTATCAATGTCCATATAAGTGATTCTATCCTTCGTACATAATCTTTTCCTCGCACAAAGCCATATAATGAAGGAATGCTTTGGAGTGATACAAGAACTTCAAACATCCTTCACCCAAATCATCTGCTGCCCATATGTCCTGAAGTAATCATAGGCACTATGATTACTATTATACCATGCCACCATGTTAATAGCCGCCTGATCGTGTGACCCTTCATGTTCAAGGATGAAGTCACGGATAAACAGAAGTCGCTTGATCAAAGGTGAGTCGTCGTTATTAGCAACCCAGGTCCAAATATTGTTGTTATTGATCTATTTAATCCAAAGTGTGTCCTTTTTTTGATGGATATTCCAAAGGCACTTGGCGAGCAAAGCAAGGTTCCAGGCCTTGAGATCCCTGATTCCGAGGCCTCCCTTGGCTTTCGGCCTGGTACACTCCTTCCATGCAACAAGAGGGTGGTTTGAACGCATACGAAGGTCTACATTTCAGTAAACTTTCTTACAAACCGCGAATGGTTGCGGCGTTGATAACGAAATATTCCACATCTTAGAGGGCGGACTTGATGAGTTCAAGCCCGCGTAAGATAAAGTGGCGCTTCGTCCATGAGTTAGTGTACCCTGCAATTTTGTTCACAAAGTGGTCATAGTGAACGATCTCATCCTCCGCGACAAGGGAATCAGAGATAAGCGGAAAGGCATAGCGCCCGATGTCAAAGCTAATGTAATGCTTAATATCGGCCAAGGTTGTGGTCAGTAATACTAGCGTGTACAAGCTAGACTTGAGTGCATTGGGCGAGACCGAGCAATTCAAATCACGAAGGCAATCTATGAGGATCCAGACGGAAGTAGTGTCCCCTTTTGACATAAGTAGAAAATCATCAGCGAAAGCAATGCGGGTGATCTTTAAGCTTTTGCACTTGGGGTGGTAGTGGAAAACCGGCGTCTGAATGTTCTTGTTGATCATCCTTGAGAGATATTCCAAGCAAATAACAAATAAGGTAGGGGAGAGAGGGTCCCCCTGTTTGAGTCCCTTTCGGCCCTTAAAATGGTCGTGTAAGCTCCCATTGATAGAAATAGAATATGAAGTCGTGGAGACGCATTCCATAATCCAAGAAACGAGTCTCTCCGAGAAATTCAAACTAATCAAAATAGCCGTGAGGAATTCCCAATTTACTGAATCGAAGGCCTTATGAAGATCAACTTTTAGCATGCATCTACTAGAGACCCTCTTACGGTTGTAACCCCTCAAAAGCTCTTGTGCAAGGTATATGTTTTCAGACATACTTCTATTCTGGACAAAAGCTGCCTGAGCTGGATCAATGAGGACATCCAAAGCCACCAACCGTGAAGCAATGATCTTTGTGATGACCTTGTACATAATGTTGCAGCATGAAATAGGCCTGTAGTCGCACACCGTTGAGCAGTGGGTAGATTTAGGAATATGGGCGATCGTAGTGTGGTTGATCTGCTTGAGAAGCTTTCCAGAAGTGAAAAACTCTTTAACTGCTTCACAGAACTCCCCGCCAATAATATTCCAAGCTTTCTTGAAGAAACCCGAAGAGTAGCCATCCGAACCAGGGGCTTTGTCATCCCCAATACCGAATAAAGCCCCTTTAATCTCAGCATCCGTGACATTTTTAACGAGGTCATCTCCATGTTCAACCGAGAGGCAATTTCTCGAAGATATGACACCAACATCAATAGGCTCGCAAGCGTCCCTAGTTCCAACTAACCCTTTATAATAATTAATGAAATCCGCCGCAACTTGGTCACTGGAGTTCGTAAGAGAACCATCACTCTTGGTAGTGGCCGCAATAAAGTTCCTTTTGGAGTTACGTTTGACCATACCATGGAAGAACTTAGTGCACCTATAACTGCGCTTAAGATGCTCACACTTGGCAAGCTGACTAAGGAAACTCATTTCCGCATTAATAAGAACCATGGACTTGCGCCTTAGCTCGGGAACCCTTGTGTGTAAGTGGTCAATGTGCGGGTTGCTCAAGGCATCCTGTTGAGCAATATCCAGCTCCTCCTTTGCCCTTTTGACTCGCGTCGAGATATAGGATAAGTCTTTCTCATTGAGCTGTTGCAAGGGTCCTTTGAGGTAAAGTAACTTCCGGAAAAATCAGAATTGAGCATTGCCATCGATAATTTTCTCCTAAGCATCCGTCACAATCCTACCAAAGTGCTCATGAGTATCCCACATATTGAAGAGCTTGAAAGGTCTATTATGCATCCTTGGACGATAAAAAACAGAGACAATGCACAACATATGGTCCGATAAAGGCCCGGACCGACGGAAATGTGCATTTCCATACCAGCCCTCATGTAACCAATGGGCGTTAATGAGGGCCCTATGAAGCTTGCTCAAAGTATTTCTACGACTGAAAGTGAACTCGCATCCCGTCGAAGATAAATCCGTGAGGCTTAGATCTCGGCAACAATCAACAATATCTTTTGTGTCGTAGCTGGTGATGGGTGCTATGTTGAAACACTCATCCTCCTTCATAACCGTGTTGAAATCCCCAAGAACAAGCCACATCATAGTCATGGGGGTCCCGTACTCTCTCAATTTCTCCCATAATTCCCGTCTATCAATAATCGTGTGTAGCCCGTAAACAAAAGTGACTTGAAGCCTCTTGGAGGAGATAGCACAAGTGACATCGCAATGAATGGCTTGCGGGTTGATGTCAAGCACTTGCAAGATGACTTTGGCCAGGTTGAATAAAATACATATCCTCCATGCCGGATGATTTGTGAAGTTATCCAACACCTCCCAGTTGCGAAATTTAGAAGTCCAGAAACGTTCAAGAGTCGAGTTGTTGAGTTTAGATTCCAGGATACCAAAGATGTCAATGTTGTTCTCACGCACCATAAAGCAAATCTCTTTTTTCTTGGAGGAGCGGTGCAGGCCCCTTATATTCCACGAGGCAATGATCATTTCGATAACGGAGGGGGAATAGTCCCCTTCATGCTATCTTCATTAGTAATAATAGAGCTGATGCCACCATAAGTACCCTTCTTTTTAATGGGAAGGGTTGTCATTCTGCTCAAGGGTATGGGCAAACTTTGTCCATCATTATTAGTCTTAGCTTTTGCCCTCATCCTCGCGCCCACTTGCCTCCTCCTTCTTGGTCCCCAGAGTTCGACCTTTCCCAACCTTAGCGAAGGGCGAAGGTTGAGCTTCTAAATCTATCCGATCCTTTCCAACTTCGGTCTGTGTCTCCGCAAGCTGGCCACCAATATCCGCAACTATTGAACTACCTGCATTGTCCGCGGGTTGTCCTATACCGTCAGTGTCAATTGGTAGTCCTGTGCCCACGGTTGTATCCCATGGTGGCCCGGTCTGAGCGAAATCCGCCGTCATTCCCCCCTTCTATCCTAGGGTTAGTCCGACCTTTTCCAGACTCGATTTGAGACCCCGAAGGCTGGCCACCATGAGTATGAGGGACAAGAGTTGGAGGATGTGTGGGCCGATTATCTTGGATACACACGGGGGAGGTCAAATAGGTGTGCACCATTTGACCTTCATTATACCGTTGCTGGGCTATCGTAAGTGGACCGATGTGCACGCCGATTTGTGACCCCGTGCTAGTTTTCGCCTTCCCTTTTCTCTTAACTACCGTGAACCCATCCTCCATCACTGTCTGATTCCCTTTAGTCAGTCCTCCATTGTGCTCATCCGAAGTAGTAGACAAAATATGGTTTTGCTCAAGGACTGTCTCAATTGCTGATCTAGCTTTGGCATCAATTGCATTTTGCACCAATATGTGATCAGTGTATTTTATATACACTTTTTGAGTCGTTTTTAGTGAGTCTTTTGTCCCTTTTTGTACAAATACGTGTCGTCTTAGGATATATTTTCTTTCTTTTGAGTCAAATTGGTTAAAATGCCTGTTTGGCGGAAAAGGAGCGAAAAGAGGGCAAAAGTGGAGGTTCCAGAGCGTAAAATGCGAGAAAGTGGCTAACAGTACAAGCTGCGGCGTGCGCGCTCCAAGCCAGCGAGGCGAGCGCCGGCAATATCGAAGTCTCGAAGTTCGGCCCGTGGCACCTCCGAACGATGAAGTGCAACGCTTAATCTCGAGCAATGCGAAGTTCGTGCATGGCGCAGATGCGAACAGCGCGGCCTTGGAAAAATCAGTTTTGGCGAATTTATGGGCGAACTGAAGGAAACCCTTAAGGGCGATTTTGAAGCTATAAAAAGAGAACCCTAGGCAGTTTTAAAGGGTTCCCTTTCTTGCACAAACACAACACTTCTTGGAGTTCAAGATTGGAGACCATTACTTAGTAATTTCTTTTCTTTCTTTTACTTTATTTCAGTTTTTATGTTGGATATTGAATTAGTTCTTGTCATGTCTATGGCTAGGAACTAATTCTAATATAGGGCTTTCCATGTAATTCACTTGAACCTTATTTTATGAATTAATGCATGTTTATGGTTGTTCTTCTTATTGTTGAGATTTATCCAATAGTTGTTTTGAATGCTTGGTAATTACTTGATCATTAATTATCATTATTTATATGATTTCTAATCAAACTTCGAAAGGAGGAGGTTGTGACTATGCTGTAGTTGGGTAATCATAGGTCGAATTGGGGATGAAAATACCTCAATTACTTGTGTAGCGTGTTGACAGTCAATTTTGACCCGTTTTTTTGTATATTTGTTGCAATTTTAAGTATTTTAGCACACCGCATTTTAATCGTTATTTTGCATATTTTTACATAATATTCTATGTTTATTTCTTCACAAAAATGGCATTGCATCTTTTATTTTTAAATTAAGCATTATGTCGTTGTTAATATTATGTTTTTATTATTGTTATACCGTCGTTTTATTTTAATAATATTTGCATCTCTTTAAATAATTAATTGGCATCCCGTTTTTACTTTTAATCAGGCATTAAACATGTCTTTAAAATTGCATTTTAGTATTATTGCGTCGACATTTGCATTTTTATAATTTTGCATCTTTTTAAATAATTTTTCTTTAAATAATTAACTTGACCTTGCATTTTGTCAAACCAGTCAGTCGATCAAGACACAATTTGAATCAGTCGACCCAACACCATTTTGTTTTTAATTCCATCCAAATACCTCTTTCATTTCCCTAAAATCAAAACCCACTTTTCATTTCCCACAAAACTAAACCCAAACCCTACAAACCTACCCTATAAATAAAAGCTTATACTCCCACTTTCCCAACACAAATCAGCCCCCTATTACTACCTAGCCCACAACGTACCCACTCTGCCTGCTCCTCATCTCTCTCGCCCGCTCACACTCCGCCGCCCTTCCACTTGCCCGACTCACGTGAAACCAGCCGCACAATACAAAATCCCCCTTTCTCAGCCCTCGTCTCTCTCTCATTAACCCATTGTCTCCCTCACTCGCTCCGTCGCGCCGCTTTCGCGGAGCTCAAGCTCCGGCGAACACTCTGTGACGGCGTGCACCTCTCACCTCCGTCTACCTCATCAACATCACACACTGCCACCACCATCCGTCATGCGACCGCGTCCGTCGACACCCGCGCCCTCTCCGTCGACACCCACCGCCTCTCTCAACACCTACCGTCGACACCCGACTCCTCATTCCTCACCCGCCCGAACCATCTCGTCTGAAACCATTGGCGGCGTCGCTCGGCGACCTCGCCGTGGAAGCGTCCCGCTGCCGCGCCTTTTCGTGTTATTGACTCGACAATATCATGTTTGTATCTCTTTTGTTGGGCTGATTTATTATTTTGAATGTCATGGGAGTTTTGTTAAAACTCCCGCGAATGTTGTTACGTTATTCTTGTTGTTGGGTGATTTCATTTTGTTGGCTATTATATTATCGATCGTTGGTGTTTTACTCCTCGATTTTTCTTGTCTTGCCGGAGTTTTAAGACTCGGCGACCTTTGGGAACGGAGTGATTTTCTTATTTCTATATTTGTTGTTTGTTCTTGTTAGTGCGTTACGAAATTGATTTGTTGGTAGGTTGGTGTGTTGCTATTGTTTGGCCATTTCTTGGGTGATTTACAGGCCATGTTGTTGTTGTTCATGATTTTGGCTGGTTTGGACCGATTTGGAACAATTTGGCTCTTTGATTCATTTTAAAGCGTTAAGGACAAATGCTCGATTTTTACTATTTTGCCCTTTTATCTTTTATTAAACTGGTTGAACAAGATACTACACTGTGGTATTGACTGATTTGAACATGATACTACATTGGCCGATGAAAAAGTTATCCGTCGATTTTTGAGGCCTCCACAGTTGCAAAGACGGAAAATAAAATAAATGAAGCTTTCTGGGCAAGGATGATTTCTTCCACTTACATCGGATAACCAACATGCGCTTGGCAAGGCGAATTCTCACCGCACTTGTTTAGGCTGTCCTACTTTATATTTTTACATATCTGAGCCCTCCGTGTTTAAAACTATTACTGTTTTGGCGCGGATCCGAAGGTTTTATTTACTTTATTATTTTTAGCAATATTGGCCGATGAAGGAATCCCCGTCTGATTTCCAAGGCCTCCCCTGTACAAAAGACGGATTTATTTGCTTTGTTTGTTAATTTTTGCTATTATTTTAAAATTTATGTATTCTATTACTAATACTTTTACTAAGTGTTTATGCAGGTATCCGGAGATGCATTTCAAAAAGAATGCCCCGGAGTTTATTTTATGTCGTATTTAATTTCATGTTTTATTATTTTGCATTGTATTTTATTTTAATTGTAAATTATGTAAAATGCTTAGAATAGGTAGAATAAAAAGAGCAATAAATAATTAACCTAGGTTTGAACGAATAACCGCAAGTTAGCGGATCTTAAAGGATGCCTAACCCCTTCCCTTTAGGATAATAAAGAACCCTGATCCAGAATCTCACTAATTTCGCAGACCATTAAATGGAAGTCAATTGCAGTATTTTTATTGCAATAAACTAAGTTTCCTAATTCACTATAATAATTAGGTGATGACTCCTTAAATACATTTAGGAATCAACCATATGTAGCAGTAATCCCGTTTCCGACTCCGGTTAAAATGGGGTGTTACAGCATGGCGACTCCGCTGGGGATATCAGGTTCTTGATCATAGCAAACACAGGTTAATTAAATATTGCACTTTATTTTGCTTTTATATTTGTTGTAAATATTTTATATTGTTTGCTTTTATTTTGTAATTAACTACTTTAATTGCTACATTATTTTATTGCTTTCCTTAAATTGACATTCCGCTCATATTTTCTCCATTCTGGAAAATTAACACTATCACACACTACACGCGAGGTGTGTTGTACGCACCCGCAAAATTTCTTTCAATTACCCAATTTTAGGAGAGTTGGCAAAGGCGCGGAGCAGCCGGACCATCCGGTGGCCGCGTAGCCTTCTCACTCGAGTAGTCCGCTCGGGAACCATTTTGTCTAGTAAGCCAAATCTTAGCAAAATTAGGATAGAGCTATACCACATTTTTTTTAAGTCATGCATGCATAAACCTTAGGTGGGTCGATCCTTGGTATCGTCTCCACGATTAGGAAATCCACCAAACTTGTCGACGGATTTCACAACCCAACGACCCATTAGCATACTATGTGTAGCGTGATGATGATAGACGGATCCAAGCCTGGTTATGACACATCGAAATTGGAAAGAGTGCACCGTCATTTGGTCGCCATTTCCAACAAAACATTGCAGTTTAACGGCTTGGACTTATTTATCATAATCCCGTATATTTGGCGTTTAGGCTCACCTCTGGCATAAGGGAGGTCCCAAGCATATTAGGGCACGCGCTTGATTTGCATGTTTTTGTTTATTATTGTTTGTCGCTAGCAACTCTGTACATATTATTTAATGCAATAATTATCCTTTTGTGATTCCGGGCTCGAGAATTTGTATCTTTTGCACTTTTACTGTCACATTGCAATCAGGACTTCTACTGCGTAAATCACTCTTGAATAGCGCGACTTGGACTTTGTGAAGCATCAACCACCAGTCCGGTCGAACCAATCGAGAGTCTCGACTATATGGTCACACTTCATTTTATTATTTTGTCACTTTCTACTCTTTATTTCTCATATTTTTGCGAAAAGCGATCGCCATAAATAGTCGATGGCGTTCGAAAAAGAAAATAATAATAAAAAAAAAGTCATCACAAGGAGCGAGAATTATGTTGACTAATAGAAGTCAGCTTATACCAGATTCAATGAGACATCGCTCTCAATTCTTTTATACTTTGTATTTTTTATTCATATTTGCAAACTCAATTGATATGTTTAGCGTTAATTACATAGTTCTTTCATATCATGCATTTTACAGCATAATTATTCCGAACTACGCGTGTCTGATTCTCACCGCACGGTGTGATACGTAGGCAACTCATTTTGGGTTCGACACCACAAAAAAAAAAAAAAAAAAAAAAAACAAAAACAAAAAAAAGACACATTTCTCACTCATGCATCTCATTCATCATGTTCTCGGGCATTCATTTTACTTTGCATTCGTCCACAGTGGACAATCATTTTCTTTTGCATAGCTTTACATTACCATCCTTTCATTGATAAATTCTTTTCAAGCATGCGTTTTTAAACATATTTGAATGAACTACATACTTTGATTCCCTCGGCGGGATACGTAGGCAGCCCTATTCGGGTTCGGTACCATTTAGTCTAAAAAAAACAAAAAAAAATATTTTATTCAAAAGAAAGAAAAAATGTATATTTTCTTCAAAAAATACAAAAAAAATGTGTTATTCAAAAAATACAAAAATATTTTGTAAGTATTATTGTTTGACTTTGTTAATACCAACACAGTTACAAATGTGCATAAACAAAAAAAAAAAAAAACGAGTGATAATCAGCATGGGTTGACTTTGTGGTAAACCATAGATTCTTTTGGTACCTCTTATTCATACATGAGATGACATTGTCTTGCATGTTTCCAAGATAAGAATGAAACCGACCTCATCGTTTCATATGCATTGTGTGGTGAGTGTTTGAATAAGTTCAATTGCATTGCATTGTGATCTAGAACTTGGCCTGAATGTTTGTTGAGGCGAAATCCTGAGTAACACTCGGTGTGGGAAATGATCGTAGGCTTTCTTTGACCCGTTTGAGCCTTTTCAGCCTACCAAATAACATTATCCCTAGTACACCCTTTGAGCCTAAAACCTATTTTTTTGACAACCGCGTATTACACCTACACCGCTACGAGTGCGTCGCACTATCCTCTCTTGGCGACCTCGCCGAGTGCTTTAGAAATGTGCAAGTGGTGACAAAATTCTAGAAGCTTGCAAAGACAAAAATTGTCAAAGTCTCAAAAACCAAAGCGACGACTTCACACAAAGATGAAATCAAAGCCCCAGATAAATAAAAAAAGGAAATATATGACCAGAAAAAGGGGCTCAAATGAAAGATTCAAAAGAAGTCAATCTGAAACACTTGGGACAAAAGAAAGCGGTCGACATTAAAGCACACAAATATCAAGCACGGGCGTTGTCAACGCTCGAGGAGGATTAGTCACTTTTATCCAAATGATATTCATTCCCTTTCCCCGAGCCTACATTACAAGCGGTGACAAGCCTACATGATCTTATCTTGAGGTTCTCACATTAGTGGATACTTACATGGCGACCAAGCCTATGGTATCACAATTGCATCGTTGAACATCTTTTTGAGTGTGGCGCAATTCTCTCAGCGTCCAAAATTCAAAATCTTGAAATATATGTGTGAAATGAGACTTTCTTTCGTGAGGCATTTGAAGCGTGAGATTACGTGTAGTTCAAACCTTGGATGCAAGCGGTGTGTCGACACTCGGGTATGTCGAGTACTATCTGAAGTGTGTGAATTACACGGTCAATCTCGTTTATCTTGAAAGCAATAAAGAACATCCTTATGCAATACTAATTGTTGGTATCAACCGAGTCGAGCGTAATGTCGTCTTCCATTTTTTCAGAAAAAATAACAAAATGCATATTACATAAAAAATATTTTATATCACGAACTACGTCTTGACCTGATTCCCTCAGCGGGATACGTAGGCGGCCACATCGGCTTCGGTCCCACATCATTTTAAAAATGATAAAAATCCTTATTTTGCATCACGAACTACGTCTTGACCTGATTCCCTCAGCGGGATACGTAGGCGGCCACATCGGTTTCGGTCCCGCATTATTTTGAAATCATAAAATTCTTATTTTTGCAGCATGAACTACGTCTTGACGACTCCTCGGCGGGATCGTGACAGCCACATCGAGCAGTCGCGCGTTAGAAATATTTCTTCCTTATTTCTGCACATGACTCGATTTTGTCCATTGGAGAGTTTAGCATCCTCGTATATTTTGCATCCATTACTACCTACATATTTTCGGGGGGTTGCATTCTCATCTACTCAATTGTACATTGTCCATATTCTAGCATTAGCTTTTCATTCATTATAAAAAAATGCTTACGATCGCCTTGATAAGCGTCGAGATGCAACCTTACCCGATTCAACATCTTCATTACGGCGGGACATTTTAAAGAATTCGGTGCAAGAAAATGGCAATAGACAGCGAAAAAGCGGGCCAACTAGGTCTTGATTGCAAACCAGAATGCAAGCGTCGAGAGCCAAAGCTACGAATCGGCTAATCAACCACTCATTTCCTAAAACTCACAAGTTTTCTTTGAGTGCGGATCTTCATGCTCGGCAAAGCGGCAACAATAAACCCATGCGGGTCACAAATGCACAACGTCTATGCAATGACGCTATCTCAACCCAGACGGGTCACAAAGCAGGTACGCCCCTAAACCTCCTTTTCATTTCAAGCCTATGCAACGGCATCATTCATGTTTCGTCTATGCAACGACGAGCATCTGCATCGCGTCCATGCAACGACGCCCTTTTATTTTTAAGCCCGTAACGGCCGTTCATGTTTCGTCCATGCAACGGCGAGCATCTGCATCGCGTCCATGCAACGACACCTTTTTATTTTAAGCCTATGCAGCGACTTCGTTCATGTTTCGTCCGTGCGGCGAGCATCTGCGTCAGCGTCCATGCAACGCCTTTTCATTTTAAGCCTGTCTGGCGGCCGTTCATGTTTCGTCCGTGCAACGACGAGCATCTGCGTCGGCGTCCATGCAACGACGCTTTTATTTTTAAGCCGTGCGGCCGTTCATGTTTCGTCCATGCAACGACGAGCATCTGCGTTGCGTCTATGCAATAACGCCATTTCATTAAAAGCCCGTCAACGGCCGTTCATTCATGTTTCGTCATGCAACGAGCATCTGCGTCGCGTCCATGCAGCACGCATTTTCATTTCATATAAGCCTATGCAACGACTTCATTTATGTTTCGTCCATGTACGGCGACGAGCATCTGCATTCGTCGAAAGCGACGCCTTTTCATTTAAGCCTATCTGGCGGCCGTTCATGTTTAGCCCATCCGTGCGACGAGCATCTGCATTGCGTCCATACAACGACGCCATTTTATTTTAAGCCTATCTGGCGGCTTCATTCATGTTTTCGTCCATGCAACGACGAGCATGCGTGCGTCTATGCAACGACGCCATTTTATTTTAAGCCTATGCACGGCCGTTCATGTTTAGATCCATGCTGACGAGCATCTGCATTGCGTCAAACGCAGCGTCATTTTATTTTAAGCCTATCTGGCGGCTTCATGTTTCGTCTATGCAACGACGAGCATCTGCATCGCGTCTATGCAATAACGCCATCAACATCCACAATAACCTTGTCTTTTTCAGCACCACATCACCTGCAACCCAGTGTCAATCATACTTCGACACTGAGACATTTTTAATCAGCGTCAGCTTTGCTTTTTAATTTTTGCATCACAACGACCCAGTGTCATCATGATTTGACACTGGGACATTTTTTGGATCTGCATCATCCCTATTTTTGAGTTCCAGTTTATAAAACAGGAAAAATTGGCTACAAGTCAACATCTTTGTCCGAAGACTCTTCCATCATCTCCGTACAAAGAGGACGTCTTTGTTGTGATCAATTTTGACCCGTTTTTTGTATATTTGTTGCAATTTTAAGTATTTTAGCACACCGCATTTTAATCGTTATTTTGCATATTTTTACATAATATTCTATGTTTATTTCTTCACAAAAATGGCATTGCATCTTTTATTTTTAAATTAAGCATTATGTCGTTGTTAATATTATGTTTTTATTATTGTTATACCGTCGTTTTATTTTAATAATATTTGCATCTCTTTAAATAATTAATTGGCATCCCGTTTTTACTTTTAATCAGGCATTAAACATGTCTTTAAAATTGCATTTTAGTATTATTGCGTCGACATTTGCATTTTTATAATTTTGCATCTTTTTAAATAATTTTTCTTTAAATAATTAACCAGCCTTGCATTTTTGTCAAACCAGTCCAGTCCAGTCCAAGACACAATTTGAATCAGTCCAACCCAACACCATTTTTGTTTTTAATTCCATCCAAATACCCTCTTTCATTTTCCCCCCTAAAATCAAAACCCACTTTTCATTTTCCCCCCCAAAACTAAACCCAAACCCTAAAAACCTACCCTATAAATAAAACATTATACTCTCACTTTCCCCCAACACAAATCAGCCCCCCTATTACTACCCTAGCCACCAATGACCAGCTCTCACTCGCTCCTCATCTCTCTCACCCGCTCACACACCGCCGCTTCCGCCGCCGACTCCGTGAAACCAGCGCACAATACAAAATCCCCCTTACTCAGCCCTCGTCTCTCTCTCAGTAACCCATTGTCTCCCTCACTCGCTCGTCGCGCCCGCTCGCGGAGCTCCAAGCTCGGCGAACACTCATGAGCAGCGGCGCTCTCACCTCTCGTCTACCTCATCAACATCACACACATGTCGACCACCATCCGTCGACCACCATCCCGTCGACACCCGCCTCTCCGTCGACACCCGCGCCTCTCCCTCCGGCCTACCGCCGACACCAACTCCTCATTCCTCACGCCCAAACATCGTCTTTGCCGAATTGTGGCGTCGCTCGGCGACCTCGCCGTGGAGCGTCGCCGCTGCCACGCTTTTCCGTGTTATTGACTCAAACAATATCACCGTTTGTATCTCTTTTGTTGGGCTGATTTATTATTTTGAATGTCGCCGAGTTTTGTTAAAACTCCGTGAATGTTGGTTACGTTATTCTTGTTGTTGGGTGATTCGATTTTGTTGGCTATTATATTATTGACTGTTGGACTGTTTTTACTCCTCTGATTTTTTACTGTCTTGCCGGAGTTTTAAGACTCCGGCGACCTTTGGAACGGAGTGATTTTCTTATTTTCTATATTTGTTGTTTGTTCTTGTTGGTGCGTTCTGAAATTGATTTGTTGACTGGGTTGGCTGTGTTGCTATTGTTTGGCCAGTTTCTTGGGTGATTTAGGCCATGTTGTTGTTGTTCATGATTTTGGTGGTTTGGGACCGATTTGGAACAATTTGGCTCTTTGATTCATTTTAAGCAAGTTGGGACAAATGCTCTTGATTTTTACTATTTTGCCCTTTTATCTTTTATTAAATTGGTTGAACAAGATACTCTGTCGTGGTATTGGTGATTTGAACATGATACTACATTGGCGATGAAAAAGTTATCCGTCGATTTTGAGGCCTCCATGATTGCAAAGACGGAAAATAAAATAAATGAAGCTTTACGGGCAAGGATGATTTCTTCCACTTACATCGGATAACCAACATGCGCTTGGCAAGGCGAATTCATGTGCACTTGTTTAAGTCCCTACTTTATATTTTTACATATCGAGCCCTCCGTGTTTAAAACTATTCTTGTTTTTGGCGGATCAGAAGGTTTTATTTACTTTATTATTTTTAGCAATATTGGCAATGAAGGAATCCGTCGATTTCCAAGGCCTCCCCTGTACAAAAAACGGATTTATTTGCTTTGTTTGTTAATTTTTGCTATTATTTTAAAATTTATGTATTCTATTACTAATATTTTTACTAAGTGTTTATGCAGGTATCCGGAGATGCATTTCAAAAAGAATGCCCCGGAGTTTATTTTATGTCGTATTTAATTTCATGTTTTATTATTTTGCATTGTATTTTATTTTAATTGTAAATTATGTAAAATGCTTAGAATAGGTAGAATAAAAAGAGCAATAAATAATTAACCTAGGTTTGAACGAACAACCGCAAGTTAGCGGATCTTAAAGGATGCCTAACCCCTTCCCTTTAGGATAATAAAGAACCCTGATCCAGAATCTCACTAATTTCGCAGACCATTAAATGGAAGTCAACTGCAGTATTTTTATTGCAATAAACTAAGTGTCCTAATTCACTATAATAATTAGGTGGCGACTCCTTAAATACATTTAGGAATCAACCATATGTAGCAGTAATCCCGTTTCTGACTCCGGTTAAAATGGGGTGTTACATAGCGTTAAACATGGGTTTTTGTTCTTAATCCTCCTATTGAGTCATCCTTATCACCGAAAGGTAGAAAGGAGCGCTACTGGGGTTGAGTGTTTATATAGCCTTAACGGGAGTATAAAACAGATTAGTAAACCTGCTATCTCCAAAAGAAGAAGAACCATAATTTATTGCATTAATAAGTAATATAAGCGGATAGTTGAGGAGACTTGAAAGCCCTATTTCCATCATCACTGAAGTAAACACATAGTTAATTAGTCTTTATAATTGTTAGTTATAATCAACAAACTCAACTATCGGTCACCAAATAGATAACAAAGAATAGAAGTTGGTACTTGAACACTAATTCCTGAGGACGATAACTCGGTCTTCAAAGACTATATTACTTGACTCGACAACGTGCACTTGCGTTAAAGTGTGTGCATTAAATCGCGCATCAATATGTTACCGTGCATATCCACAAGCTTCCTGAAAATTGCGCATTGTTTAACGACTGGGCTCATGCTGCCCGGGTCATTAACCTTGGTAAATTGTGCCTTCACGCCCTTCACACCCTTACCCACATCGGTTTGTGGTCCCGACGGTTGGTCATTCTCATCAATAGAAGTCCCATTAGCGTTATTCATGGAATGAGTCTACATGGGTTGACTAGAAGGATGTCGTGAATCGTCCTTGCTTCCCTCTGACTCTGGGGGACCCCCATAGTCTCCCATGGCTAAGTTCCGACCTTTGTCAACCCCGGTTTGTGTCACCGGAGGCTGAACACCCGAATCCGCTACCGCACCCATACTCCTACCCAATCCAACCTCGTTTTGAGATGCGGGTTGAGTCTCCATTATACGTGTCTCATGATCAATCACTATACCCGCGTGGCCCCTAGTGTCTCCCGCAATAGAGTCCGACCTTTGTCAACCCCGGTTTGTGTCCCCGGAGGCTGACCACCCAAATCCGCTACCACTTCCAAACTCCTATCCAAGACAACATCGCTAAAGGTTGCGGGTTGGCTCTCCATAATGTGTGCCTCTCCAAGTCTCCCCTTAGTATCCGCGGTGCCCCTAGGGTCTCCCGCAATAGGGTTCTGACCTTTGCCAACCTTTGTTTGTGCCCCAATAGGCTGGACTCTGATCGGTGTATTTTATATACACTTTTTGAGTCATTTTTAGTTAGTCTTTTGCCCATTTTTGTACAAATATGTGTCGTCTTAGGATATGTTTTCTTTCTTTTGAGTCATAATGGTTTAAAGTGACACATTGACGAAAATGAGCGAAAAGAGGGCAGAAACAGAGGTTCCAGAACTCAAAAAGCTAGAAAGTTGGCGACCCAGGCGAGAAATAGGGCGGCGCCACGGCGCCTCCAACCAGCAGCATCAGAGCGCCACGGCGCCCAAAGTACTGAGTCGCGGGAGTTTGGCGCGCGCTGATTCTGCGGCCGCGGCCTTGGCGAATTCCGCCAAATCCGAATGCGAAGGGGCCAAGGCCAAGAAGGAAAAGTTTGGGAACGTTTTTGAGGCTATAAAAGGACCTTCCTAGGTCAGAATAGGGGTTCCCACTTTTGACAATTCATCACAACTTGGAGATCAAGATTGGAGACTACTTTTGTGTAATTTCTTTGTTCTGTATTTTATTTCTTTTTAGTTTATGTTGGATATTAGTTTAGTTCTTGGCATGCATATGGCTAGGAACTAACTTAATTTAGGGCTTTCCATATCGAATCACTTGAAACTCATTCTTATGAATTAATGCATGTTTTGGTTTCTTCTTATTATTGTTGAGATTTATTCAATATTTGTCTTGATTGCTTGGTAATTAATTGATCACTAATTATCATAACCTATATGATTTCTAATCGAAAGCCGAAAGGGGAGATTGTGAATATGCTATAGTTGAATAAACATAGGTTAAATCGTGGATGAAAGTACCCCGATACTTGTGTAGCTTAATATGTTATTGCTCTTAATCCTCCTTTATAGTCAATCTTGTCACCGAAAGGTAGAAGGGTTCTATATTGGGATTGGGTGTTTATATTACCTTAACAGGAGTATAAAACGGCTTAGTTAACCTGCTGTCTCAAAATAGAAGAAGAACCATAATTAATTGCATTAACAAGTAAGATGAGCGGATAGTTGAGGAGATTTGGA
Organism: Przewalskia tangutica; assembly: GCA_029844215.1. NCBI lineage: Eukaryota > Viridiplantae > Streptophyta > Magnoliopsida > Solanales > Solanaceae > Przewalskia > Przewalskia tangutica. The sequence continues at coordinate 56,395,697 of CM056740.1, forward strand.
AGCCCCTTTTCCACCATATCTGAAGTAAAATAAAGTAATTTAGTTCGCATCCATAATTATAGTTATAAACAATTCATCAATTATCGGTTACCAAATAGATACCATAGAATAGAGGTTGATAATTGGACACTAATCCCTGAGGACGATAACTCGGTCTTCTAGACTATATTACTTGTCACGACACGTGCACTTGCGTTTAGTGTATGCATAAATCGCGCATCAAGTTTTTGGCGCCGTTTCCGGGTATTGGCGTAGTTCAATATCATTCTATCTATTCCTAATTTCTAATTTGGTTTTTATTTATTATTTTAATTTTTTTTTGTGAAACCGTACGCCGTGATCCGTTTGTTGGTTTTGATTCATCTCAGGGATCCTGCAAACATGGATTACCACTATCAACAATGTAATCCCCAAGCCCCACATGAAGAGCAAGATGGGCTACGATCCGCCATACTCAGACTAACTAGGCACCAAACTCAGTTCATGGACGAAACAAGAGTGTCCCTGAAGAATTTGGAAACGCAAATAGGACAACTGGCGGGCATGCTAAGCAGCAGAATACAAGGGAATCATCCTGAACATATTGGAGGGATTATAAAAGAGCAATGCCAGGCGATTGACCTGAAAAATGGCGAACCGGTAGAAGCAAACTCACCACCACCATGTCCAGAAAAGAAGGACACAAAATTTTTGCAGCAGTTGCAGCGCCACTGAGCAGCGCCATGACGCCGATATTCTTGGGACATTGCAGAATAGTCGCCACGCGCCAAATCTCGTGCCGCGCGCCGTGGCTCGAGGGTGAAATAGAGTGGAAAGGCTGTGGATGCACCCGGTGAAGATACTGCACTCAGAGGCTAAAAACAAGTTCTCTTGACAAGCGATTCTAAATTCTGAAATTCTCAAACAATTGCAACTCAACATCCCGTTTGCTGAGGCACTAGAGCAGATGCCGAGTTATGTAAAGTTCATGAAGGAGATTCTCAGCAAAAAGAGAAGGATAGATGACTACGAAACAGTGGTGTTGACTGAAGAATGCAGTGTCATCCTACAGAGAAAGCTACCTCAGAAATTGAAAGATCCGGGGAGCTTCACCATCCCATGCACTATCGAAAAGTTTGAGTGTCAGAATGCGTTGTGCGATCTGGGGGCAGGTATAAATTTGATGCCCTACCTAGTGTTTTGCAAACTTGGAATGAGAGAAGTCAGACCTACAAACATCACTTTGCAGCTAGCTGACCGCTCCATCGTCCACCCTAGAGGAGTCATCGAGGATGTGTTGGTGAAGGTGGATAAGTTCATCTTTCCCGCTGATTTCATCATCTTAGACATGAGAGATAATGACATGATCCTCATCATACTTGGCAGCACCTTCCTAGCCACAGGACATGCACTCATTGATGTTCGAAAAGGGGAGTTGAACCTTCGTGTGGAAGAAGAAGAGGTGATTTTCAATGTTTTTCGGGTAGCAACCTTCCCAGAGGCAAGTGACAACTGCTTCGCCATTGATGTGATCGAAGAAGCAGTGTCAGAAAATGGGTTCAGAAATGTTGATGCGCTTGAAGAAGTGCTGACACGATGGGATGATAGTAGTGGCAACGACCCAAAGCTGATGGAGTATGCAAATTGGATGAATTCTTATGAGAAGTGTGATAAGAAGAGATATGAAGAGCTAGGGCAGATGCCAGAGAGATCAGTACCATTCACAGAAAGGCCCCAGAGTTAGAGTTGAAAACTCTGCGGATCATTTACTGATCGATATCTAGGTGAGAATCAATCCTTACGGTGATCATCTCATATCATCTATCCACGATGAGGCGAGAAGGCTGCGAGAATCGAGGGCTCACGGCGTGTCATTAGGTGGACATTAGCAGACATAAGGGGGATAAGTCCGTCAATAGTAATGCATAAGATCCGTTTGGATGAGGAGATAAGACCCTCCATTGAGGCACATAGGAGACTGAACCCAAACATGAAGGAGGTAGTCAGAAAAGAAATCATAAAATGGCTTGATGCTGGAGTAATTTATCCTATATCTGACAGTGCATGGGTGAGTCCGGTACAAGTGGTGCCCAAAAAGGGTGGTATGACAGTAGTGACCAACTAAAGGAACAAGCTCATTCCATCTAGAACAGTTACTGGGTGGAGAATCTGCATTGACTATCGCAAGTTGAACAAGGCAATCAGAAAAGACCACTTCCCGTTGCCATTTATAGATCAGATGTTGGATAGACTTGCAGGGCACAACTACTACTGCTTTTTGGATGGTTACTCAGGGTATCATCAGATTGCTATAGTACCAGAAGATCAGGAAAATACAACATTCACCTGCCCCTTTGGTACGTTTGCATTCAGAAGGATGCCATTTGGGCTTTGCAATGCACCTGCGACCTTCCAGAGGTGTATGATGGAAATTTTCTCGGATATGCTGGAAAGGCCTATAGAGATTTTCATGGATGATTTCTCGGTCTTTGGGTCCTCGTTCGACGAGTGTTTGAGGCACTTAGGCGATCTTTGAAGCGATGTGAAGAATCCAACCTTGTGCTGAATTGGGAGAAGTGTCACTTCATGGTAAAAGAGGGGATTATCCTGGGACACAAAATATCCAACCATGGTATTGAGGTGGACAAAGCAAAGATTTCAGTAATAGAAAATCTACCACCTCCAGTATCAACAAAAGGGGTCAGAAGTTTCCTTGGGCATGTCGGTTTTTATAGAAGGTTCATCAAAGACCTTTCAAAAGTTTCAAAACCTCTTTCCACCTTGCTAATGACGGAGGTCGCTTTTGAATTCAATAAGGAATTCATGACCGCTTTTCAGACACTCAAGGAGAAGCTTATATCAGCACCCATAGTCATTGCACCAAACTGGGAGCTCCCATTTGAACTAATGTGTGATGCAAGTGATTATGCAGTGGGAGCAGTGCTTGGGTAGAGGGTCGATAAGGTATTCAAATCCATTTACTATGCTAGTAAAACTCTAAATGACGCGCAATTAAATTATGCTACTACAGAAAAAGAATTGCTAGCAATAGTATATGCATTCGAGAAATTCAGGCCATACTTAATTGGGAATAAGGTGATAGTATACACTGACCACTCTGCCATAAAGTATTTGATGATAAAGAAGGATGCAAAACCTCACCTCATCCGATGGGTTCTGCTATTACAAGAATTTGACATGGAGATTCGCGACAAGACGGGGACAGAGAACTTCGATTGCGGACCAACATCGAGACTTGAGAACATAGAGAGCCAGAACACCAAGGATGTGCAGATAAATGACCACTTCCCAGACGAGCAATTGTTTCAAGTAAGTGCTATCTATAAGCTACCTTAGTACGCTGATTTTGTTAATTTTCTTGCAGCTAAGGTAATACCCCCAGCATTGACAAGACAATAAGTGAAAAGGTTTTACTTCGAAGTAAAGCACTACTATTGGGAGGAGACAATGTTATACAAGCACTGCACCGACCAAGTCATCAGGCGATGTATACCAGAGGATGAGATGCACCAGACTCTCACTCATTGTCACACCTTACAATGTGGTGGACATTTTAGGGCATCAAGAACAGCTGCGAAGGTATTGCAAAGTGGGTTCTATTGGCCAACCCTCTTCAAGGATGCCCACACCTTTGTGAAGAACTGTGATCATTGTCAAAGAACAGGGAACATATCAAGATGAAATGAAATGCCTTCGAATGAGATCTTGGAGGTAGAACTATTTGATGTGTGGGGGATCGACTTCATGGGTCCATTCCCGTCGTCCTTTGGAAATCAGTACATTCTTCTTGCAGTAGATTACGTGTCCAAATGGGTAGAAGCGGTAGCCACTAAAGAAAATTACAGTAAGACTGTTCAAAGGTTCCTCCAAAAGAATATATTCACAAGGTTTGGTACTCCTAGGGCCATCATCAGTGATGAAGAAAGCCACTTTTGCAACAGGAAGCTTAATACATTGCTTTCCCGATATGGAGCCTACCACCGCACCACACTTCCCTATCACCCTCAAGCGAATGGGCAAACAGAAGTTTCAAATAGGGAAGTGAAGAGCATATTGGAAAAGACGGTGGATGGCTCAAGGAAGGACTGGTCTATCAAACTGGATGACGCACTATGGGCATACAGAACAACATTCAAAACCCCCATTGAAATGTCACCATATAAGTTAGTTTTTGGTAAAGCATGTCATCTGCCAGTAGAGTTGGAACACAGAGCTTATTGGGCAATGAGGAAGCTGAACATGGATGCCAAGGCTGCAGGGCAGAAGAGGTTGCTACAACTGAGCGATTTGGATGAATTCAGACACAATGCCTATGAGAATGCAAAGATCTACAAGAAACGAACTAAAGTATGGCATGATAAGATGTTGATCCCAAAAGACTTCCAAGCAGGACAACAAGTGCTTTTATTCAACTCAAGGTTAAGGCTGTTCCCAGGCAAGCTCAAATCGCATTGGTCAGGACCATACACTGTTGTAAGAGAATTCCCCTATGGTGTAGTTGAAGTAAAAGGGAGAGAGGGAGCCCCTTTCAAGGTAAACGAACAGAGGTTGAAACCCTATGTGATCAATGAAACGGAATACATGAGCCTAGTGACCCATCTCACTCCAACATGAGTAGGGAACCTGCGTCCGACTAAAAGACGTTAAAGACAGTGCTACTAGGGAGGCAACCCAAAGTTATTTTATTTAATGCAATTTAGTTTTAATTAGAACAGTCTCACGGGAGGTATTGTTTGCATGTTGTGATGATAGGTACAGGGCCAAAAATTGGAGGATGAAAACGTGAAGAGAAAATCGGCTCGGCGCCACGGCGCCGGAAGTTCAGAGGATCGCAGATGTTTGGGCGCCACGGCGCCGATTGCAGGGCTGTGGCACCGCAATGATAAATCTGAAAAATAAAAGAGCCCTAGAAACGGTTTCCCTCTTCCACTCTGACGGGATTTCTGACGTTATCTGTCATGCATTATCCACCGCCACCACTTTAAACCAAGTGTGTAAGTTGTCCCGTTTTCCTTGTATTTTTTTTAAATCTTGCACACATTGGTGATAATGTGTGATTTAAGTTTGGGGGTGTTTTATTATTTTGAGTCTTTTGATTTGTTTTGGTATTTTGAGTATTTTTGAGTCATAATTTTTTCTTTTAAGATCATGCATCTTTGTAGTTCTTGAACGCCTAGTGAAGTAAAAGTTGAATAATGTAATGGAATTAGAAGCAACTATCTGAACACTTAGGTTAGATGTGCCAAAAATTCATGAAATCGAACTATTTGGGGGTATCTTGCTTGATTTGTGCATTGTTAATGATGAAAACCTATGTGTCTGCTTGCTTGCTATTTGAGGCGAAATAGTTAAGATATGCATGTTAGGGAGATGATTCAAGCATTTATTTGTTAGCCCTTTCTTACCATTTTTACCTATCCCTGATATTCAAATTGTATCACTAGTCAGCCCCATTGAGCCAAAAATATGACCTTTCTTTGACACCCTATAATTCCATATTTGTGTCATAAGTGAAAAATTGAGATGATTGGAATATAAAGTGTTGAAAAAGAGAAAAAAGAGAGTGAATAATTTTGATGCATCCCAATGAAAAAGTAATAATAAATAGGCAAAAGCCTAAGTTTGGGGGTGTCTGCTATTCATCATACACCTCATTCTCTCAAAACAAAAGAGGGGAAAGATAGGTATGAAGTGAAAAAGAGAATCAAAAGAAAAGGGAAGAATCGAAAGCAAAAAAAGCTTATGGTACGTAAGATTGAGCCGAAATGCCTATTTTTACCTACCCCTGCCTAAGCCCACATTACAACCCTGAAAAACCCTGAAGATCTCTTATATGTATATCCATGATTAGTGGAGAATAACAAGTAAACATGCCATAGGATTTTGAAATTAACATGCACAATTAGGTATTCATACTTCCATTGAGCATGATTAAAGTTAATTTGCGAAACGTCTAACTTGATGTGTTTAGAATGCTAAAAATCCATGCTATATGTTCCTGCGTATTATTCTGCTAACCTTCATGCTTTTCTAAGTGACAATTGCGCAGCAAAGTGATCAGTGTTTTTGAGTCATTCTATTTTCTTTTCCTTCGTGTCTTTATTTCTTTCTTTTGATCTTTGCTCGAGGGCGAGCAAATGTTAAGTTTGAGGGTATTTGATCAGTGTATTTTATATACACTTTTTGAGTCATTTTTAGTTAGTCTTTTGCCCATTTTTGTACAAATATGTGTCGTCTTAGGATATATTTTCTTTCTTTTGAGTCATAATGGTTTAAAGTGGCACATTGGCGAAAATGAGCGAAAAGAGGGCAGAAACAGAGGTTCCGGAGCTCAAAAAGCTAGAAAGTTGGCGACCCGGGCGAGAAATAGGCGCGCGCGGTTCCTCCAACCAGCGAGATCGAGCGCCACGACGCCCAAAGTAAAGAGCGCGGGAGTTTTGCGCGCGGCAGTTCTGGGCAGCGGCCGCGGGAATACGCCGTCAGAATGGGAATGAGCCAAGGCCAAGAAGGAAAAGTTTGGGAACGTTTTGAGGCTATAAAAAGGACCTTCCTAGGTCAGAATAGGGGTTCCCACTTTTGACAATTCATCACAACTTGGAGATCAAGATTGGAGACTACTTTTGTGTAATTTCTTTGTTCTGTATTTTATTTCTTTTTAGTTTATGTTGGATATTAGTTTAGTTCATGGCATGCATATGGCTAGGAACTAACTTAATTTATGGCTTTCCATATCGAATCACTTGAAACTCATTCTTATGAATTAATGCATGTTTTGGTTTCTTCTTATTATTGTTGAGATTTATTCAATATTTGTCTTGATTGCTTGGTAATTAATTGATCAATAATTATCATAATCTATATGATTTCTAATCAAAAGCCGAAAGGGGAGATTGTGAATATGCTATAGTTGAATAAACATAGGTTAAATCGTGGACGAAAGTACCCCGATACTTGTGTAGCTTAATAGGTTATTGCTCTTAATCCTCCTTTATAGTCAATTTTGTCACCGAAAGGTAGAAGAGTTCTATATTGGGGTTGAGTGTTTATATTACCTTAACAGGAGTATAAAACGGCTTAGTTAACCTGCTGTCTCAAAATAGAAGAAGAACCATAATTAATTGCATTAACAATTAAGATGAGCGGATAGTTGAGGAGATTTGGAAGCCCTATTTCCACCATATCTGAAGTAAAATAAAGTAATTTAGTTAGCATCCATAATTATAGTTATAAACAATTCATCAATTATCAGTTACCAAATAAATACCATAGAATAGAGGTTGATAATTGGACACTAATCCATGAGGACGATAACTCGGTCTTCTAGACTATATTACTTGTCACGACACGTGCACTTGCGTTTAGTGTGTGCATAAATCGCGCATCAGCCTCCCTCACCTGCAAAATCCAAGTTCCGGCCTATGCCAAACACGGTTTGTGACCCCGATGGTTGGCCTCCTCCAACTTCCGACCTGCGCCAGCCCCGGTCTGTGTCCCCGAAGACTGGCCACCACTCTTGCTTCCACCCTTACTCCCGCCTGAACCCGTAGGGGCAACCTCCCTCACGGGTGTGTCCAAGTAGGTATGAACCCTCTTTGCCTTGGCATTGAGGGTTTGTGTCTCGCCTTGTCTTTGCACCCGCCTATTAGTGTCGGCATGATGCTTTTCACAATTCATAATGGAGTTTCCAATCATATGGCATTACTCACAATAGTCCGTAAGCTTTTCATAAACAAGCTTTTGGTCAATGATGGTGTCGTCTCAAAGCTTGAGTTCAATAGCATCAAGTGTACCTTTGGAGAGATCTATCTCAACTAGAGCCCGTGCATAAAAGAGAAGGTCTTTTTCACTAGTGAGCTTGTCGGTCCCAATAGACTTGCCAATACGGGACAAGATACGACTCAAAGTGTTAACGTTCCAAAGTTCTAACGGGAGGGACGGGAGCCTTACCCATATTAGAATGTTACATATCTCATGCTTGTCAAAGGTGAAGCAATGAGGTATATCTTTCAGCAGTAGAAGAGTGCTATAAACAAAGTGTGGCCCATTGGCCATGACCTTCTCTTTGTCAATTTTAGTATTAAATTTGAATACGATCCAACCCGAAGCGTGCACATTAAAGCGGTATGCATATCCCCATGAGCGACATAACTTCCTTAATGCCAAGCTCCCCGGGTAAGACCCCACAAAATAACCAATCAAAAGGTGCCCCACAGTCTCCGTAAGATCATCCAAATCCCCATAGGTAAGTCAAGAGGCCCCACATTACGGGAATCAGCAACAAAATGCAAACGTTTACCATTCAAAACATCACGGTTTCCTTTGACTATTGATGCATAAGCCTTCTTGTTGTTCAGGCTCACGTGATCCGTAGTCTTGTTCTTTCCATCCGTGACATTCCCTGCGATGGGTTCAGAATTGTTGCCACTCGAAGTCGATGTAGTGTCTTGAGAGTCGAGGGTGCAAGATGAAATAATGAAGTCTGAATTTCCCTCATTAGGTGATAACTCCTCATTTGCCGCGTGAGCGTCCCCCACTTGAAGACCATTGTTCACAAGCCCGGGTGTGGTAGGTTCGTGAGCAATCGAGGGGAACTCGACGTCGTTGGTGATTTCACTAGAGGCTTGGCCCATCCGGATGGGCAGTGATTTGAATTTTCCAAGAGGCCGCTTCTTTTTCTTTCTCGCCATCCTCAAAGTTCCAAATACGATTACAAGCAAGAGATGAATACAATTGGGAAAGCGCTAATTTAAATCTGGACAGGCCCGATTTATGAATTACAACGCTTCTACTAATTATACAAACACTTGCCTATTTTAATATATAACCTAGAAAAAGACCGTAAGATAATGTAGTCCGGACAGACCCGGAGTTTAAAAAACACAGCTTTCTAATTTATACAATGCGATAGTAAACATTCATTCATACAAAATGTCGTAGCCCTGATATTTGCCTATCGATACTCTTAGGTTTGCCTAGTGAATATAGATAGTAAAAATACTAAATTAAGGAATGAAATGTAATCAAACAAGGATTTAGAAATACCTCGTTGTCGCGTGCCTCGTTAGTTCGAACGGTTTAACCTGTGAACAGATAAGGATGTTGAGCTATTACGTGGTTGTAGCTATCCTTTTCCTTTGCCTCACACTTAGGCAAATAACTTGCAAGGTCCCTTAAAATAATCCGCCTTAACCCACCAAAGATCTGCAAGGCAAAGACACGCCTAGGTCGTATCATGGGAAAATAAAAGTATATACGTGTATATTTCTATAAGTGACGGTTATAAAATATAGTATATATGAGCACGTGAGTACAAATGTATAAAATACAGTATATGTTAAATATAAAAATATATAGTATAACTAATAGTACACGAAATAAAGAAAATGCAAGTCAAAGAGCCTAGGTTGTCTCTGGCTTTGCACTTGCACCAAAATGGCAACAAGGACTGCGCGACAGTCAAGGGGCAGTGCGCATGCCCAGGAATGGCAAAGCGCAGCAAGGCATCAAACCACACAGGCTTTGGCTAGGACAAAAGAGGAAAAACGTCACTATCAAGCCTTAATGGCTCCGACAAAGAAGTGAATGTTTCCGAAGGATCAAATGAACCTACCTAACAAGAATACAGAAACAATGTAGAACAATCTTGCTAAGAACACGAGAACAAGCAAGAAAGCAATCGTTAAACCTCCAGGACGCTAATCAACAAGAGGAGAAACGAATATGACTAAACTTTACGAATAATCAAATAACCCTCTAGATGCAAGTTAACAAGGCCAATATGCACAAGATTAGCACTGCTAGAGGCACAAAAAACCCCGCATTCACCCCTTAACTCAAGTAACCTAAATCAGCGCGATTAAAGTAACCTCAAGAACACGGTTGAATAAGGGAAACTATAACCTTAGGCATGGTCAAAATTAGATTGAGAACAGTCAAGCAAGCCTAAATTAACAGATTCCAGCAACAAAGCAATTCGAAGGGCACCTGTAGGTGCTAGGCACAATAATCGCAAGTGAACAAACACGAGCAATCAAAGCAACATTAACGAAGAAGAAACGGGAGAAACCACACTAAAGAACATCAAACCAGTGAAACTAAGAAGGAAATGAAAAGAAATCACCCAGATGTGCGTATTCCCGTGTTTCTAGAATGTTCAAGTTGTAGAACTTTAATGGAGTTACTTAGCTTCAATAAAAGCTGTTGGGCTTCCGTTGTTGCTTCGACGAGGGGAGAATACCACAAAGAGGATATCTCAACCCCCAAAGGGGGGGGGGGGGTGAGAGGTTAGACAAGGAGCTTGAAGAGACGAGAGATATATAGCACAAGGTGAGAGAAATGTAAAATAAATGCACTTCTCGCCGGTAGTTGGGGGTTTAAGTCTTCAATAAATGTTATTCCTCCAAGAACCTTAAGAGCTTATCATATATAGTAGAGCTCTGATAAATGAACACCGTGAGTGAGTGATAGATGTCAATCAAACTCAAGGTATTCCGTATTTAACCACGAAAGAAGGGAAAAATCCGTAAGCTTCAAGTCTTCAACTTAGCCGAAATGCAACCATGAAAACCTCACGAAGAAGATGAATATATAATCGACGTGAGATGTATTCCCCTCTTTGAATCTAAGGACCTTAACAAAGCACTTGGGTGAATCCAAGCCAAGAGATCCGCTCTTGTGACTTCGTTAAGACTTGGAATTCTAGAGAGAAGTTAGAGCGTGAATTAGAGAGCTTTTTTTCTTTTGTTATATTTCGTTCAACTCCCTCTCAGTTCCACACTAGATGGCAACCACTTTTTTATTCTAACAACTTGGAGAACACCTTGGATCCACTCAACCCACCCAAACAATCATCCATTCTTAGCATAAGAGATTTGGACATCATGGTGATGTTGTAGACTGCTTGGTGGCCAATACTTATGTGCGAAACTTCATTTTGCTTCGGCACCAACAAGATAGGTACCACGTAGGGGCTAAGGCACTTTCGATTACATGTTTTGCCTAACAATTATTACCCTTGGCATCCATTGCCTTGGTGAGTAGACAATGAACTACTTGAAAATAAATCAAGAGCAAGTCCAATATCTTCCATCGATAGTGTCCCGGATGCAAGGCCATTCACACATACGTCTTGCGATTCCTTCAAGAGTTCCTCAGAATCATCATCTATATAACTCCCCTTATTCATTCTTCCTCTAACTTTTGTGCATCAAGTAAGGGGTCTCAGAGCTTTTAGCTTCATATTCCTCCAAGGACTTCACACCATCTTCATTTGTCACTACTCAAGGGTTATGACATTCTTTGCCAAAGTGTCCCGATTCTCACATTTTCTCCTTTTGTTTATCCCTGTGGTGACCTCTACCTTCTCTGTGTCTCCTTTTACAAATCCTTGGTCATATAATGGATTAGTAAAAGAAGTATTACCCTCTTTTACCTTTTTATATTTCTCTTCAACTTCATGACCATACAAGGGGTTGATGAAAAGGGTGCTGCCCATTTTCTTTACATTGGAGGGCTCTATGTAATAATTTGGAGCACCTCTCCTTTGTGGTTTCTCAACCATGCCTCCAAAGGTGCGACATGGCACCACTTCAACTTTTTCTTGACGACGAGTGTAGAGTCAAAAGTACAGACTTTGTTCATGCTCCCTTGGCAATTTTTTTTTTCATTATATGCTTCTTTAATTTCTTCCAAGAGTTAATATTCGTCAAGACACTTCTTTTTCGATTGGTTCTTAGATTTTCTTACCAATCGGAAGCAAATGATATGAGCTTCGCTTTGGCAACTTTGAAGCACTTGAAAAATCCCTCAATTGTCTTCAATCATTCAAGGAACTCTTTTGGGTCCCCATCGCCAGTAAAGGTTGGGAGATCACATTATTTTCTCAAGATGGTGCATGCTTCACAAATATGTCACTTATGAGCCTCCTTAGTTCTTCTTTATTTCTGTGAGTTATAGGTTCAAAATGTGAGACGGGATGAGCTTGCTCTGATATCAATCCGAGGTAAGTAAGGAGGAGTGTTGATGTGTAACTAGGTCGGGTGTTGGTTATGTTTGGTTTGACCCGAAAATATATACTAAAGTAGAGTCTCGGGTTCTCGGTTTGATTGGACAATGGGGTGTTTATTGGTTGTTTCAGATAGATTTAAAGAGAGTTGGATTAAGGAACTTTATGGGATGGTTAAATATGTATTTAAGGTTGTAGTAATGGTCGAGGTTCGGTGGTTTGATGGTGGTAAGGATACAAAATAGTACTGAAATAGTGAGGTCCTCGGTTGGGGTGTTACGATCGGGAATTGTGGTGTTAGAGGTTGTTTCGAGTAGTTATATAGGGAATTGGGCCAGAGAGTTATATGCGGAATTTCTAGACAGACTGAGGATGATCTTGATGGTTGGATAGTAGTAAGGCAACATAACATAATTGAACCAGTGAGGTTCCGATAAGGGTTGACTTTGTGGACTGTTTAGTGTTGTTAGGTTTGAACGGGGAGGTACGCTTGGTTTCAAATGTTGGAATTTATTGTGAGTGTTTAAGAGGTATTGTGGGAGGTGAGAGTGATACATATTTGGTGGTATGTACATGGGTTTTACACAAAGAGCGAGTAGCAACCTCAGGTGAGTTTATGATTGACTTGGTTAAGTGTTGGATCGGTCGATATGGCTCCAGTGAGGTATGGTTGATATGTTAAGGATAATGACAAGGGGGTTTCAATGCCCAAGTCGACACCTTGATGAGGGTGACCAATTTAACAAGGACTAGACCGGGGTTGCTAAGTACAAACCATTATACTAACCAAGTAAGGTTGGCCAGAAACCTTAAGATAGACCCAAAGGTTTGGGTTTGGTTAGGTCACACAGTCTCCAAGTGGAAGAATACATGAACTTGATTCTTCTAATAATCTCATCTTCTTGGAATGTGTTCAGAAGCTTTCATTCCTTGCACTTGTTTGATGAACCATTTCAGCGAACTCTTGACTTTCCCCTTGGACGATTTTGATGCCTTCAAGTAGTCACATTCATGAGCTAGTTGGTTCATGAATTGCCTTCTTGGAAGCCTTATCTTCTGGACCATTCTTGTCCTTGCCAACTTGTCCTTGCCAACTTGTCCTTAACCTCTCGGCTTAGTCATCCTATTGAAAGACTTTTTGACCTAGTCACCTTATTACATGATTTAGTCATTCCTTCCTATTACACGTCTCATTAAATATGTCCTTAGAAGAACTAAAAGTTAAGATAAGAAATAAAGACAAGCTAAAAGAAAATAAACATGGTCTTCGGCCAAGCCGAATAAACTGGCTTCTTAGATCTTCACGTGATGCCATTCATTCTACTTCATATTTCATCCCATTTAAGGCATTTTTCCGTAGGTAGATGGTGAATTGTTGGCATCCTCGGTAAGCTAATTATTGGCTTAAGTAGAGAGTTTAAGTCTTTGGTATTTCTTGCATCATTAGTGCTTGTCACCTCGCTAAAATGGGACCCCTAATTTCCCATTATTCCTATTAGTTCATTAGCAGTATACTAACACATAACACTATACTAGAGTTTAGTTATTCTCAATTTACCTGATTCGAAGTCGAAGACTCATGCAGCAGCCTTGCCTTTCCTCCGAGCCTTCTCATGAGCTCACTCTGATCAATTACATTAATTACATAAGACCGCGAGTCTAACAATACCCATATCTGTAGACAAAACTAGAATCCCCAAGTTAAACTACAAAGGAACCCCGAGCCCACATTATCAAAGTATGAACTTTATTACGCAATTAGTAATATAACATGCTAGATAATTATAATCTTAAGTTAATTTAATAACCAAGCCGAAATGGATCCTCAATTTCTTGAATTAGCCAAAACCCCCCTAATTTTAACCCTAGAATTTCTCCCAATTCCCAAAACGGTTTCTAACATGCAATTGATCAATTAAATATCACCACTAGTCTAATACAACACTAGTTTACAATATCAACAACAATGATTCAATAATCCACCCCAAATATCAAGTATTACTCTTTTATTCTCAACAAAGCCATTCCCTCATTTCCCCAACTAAGAAGCATACTTAGGATATAACAGAACTAATACACATTAATTAAAGGGTAGAAAATACCTTAAATGATAAATTCCCTTGAAATCTTCTAGAACACTACTGCCAAGCTCCAATCCCAAGGAGAATATTTATGGGGAATGAGAATAAATTCTAGGTCATTCAACTCTTATAATATGAACAGTCATCCCGCTCCAGCGGAATCGACTTAGTTGGAGCGGACCCGTTTCAGCGGAAAACCAATCCGCTGAGATGAGGTAACCTAATCCTGAACTATGCTGGGGCGGAAGGGAACTCCGTAGAGGCACACTTGCCCCGGTGAGGAACTCATCCACATAAGTGGACGCTCGACACATGATCAATCCTTGCTTCTGCGAGCCAGACCTCCGCAGAGGCAGACTCGCGGAAGCACACTAGTTCGCTGGTGTGAACACCAGACACCTGTAATAGTCCATAAACATCCAACTCTCCGTTAAATATCTGAAACACTCCTGGGACCTCCCGGATGTAAATTAAACATGCATCCCTATCAGAAAATACATTACAGACCTGCTCGCGCACTCAAAATTCTTGAAAAGGTCTATAAAGCTCGGGTTTGACTAAAGTCAATTCTCAAGTTCTAATTTCACAATTTCACAACCAAATCCCCAAAATACACTCGGCTGTCTCGGGAACTGAACCAAAGGCTCGACTAAGTTATAAAATCATTCCGGAGATAATGAAATTGCCGAAACTATAAAAAGAACATGTTTATCCAAAAGTCAACTATGCATCAAACTCCTAAATTCTCATAATTTAGCATTTTCCAAACTTATAAAAAAGGATCCAAAACCTACTCAATCATCTCGAGTACCGTGCCACCCATCCCCGCAAGTCACAAGCAAACAAATAAAGAATCGAGAAGAATAATTTAGGGGTTTCAAAGCAAAATAAGTAAAATGACTTGTCGAGTCGTTACATCACATGCGATCCCCCCTGCAGTCTTTTCTTCGCATATGTGTCCAGTCCTGACTCCATATTAGATCGCATATGCGGCCCATCTTATACATGTGCAACTTTTGCAGCTACGACCTGTTACACCCCGGAAATTCCAGGATAGGTTTATAAGAACGTACGTAAGAACTCAAAAATGTTAAGATTTGAGACGAGTAAGAATTTATCGGAATTATGGAATTGTCGGAAAACGAAATATTGCGACGAACGGGAAGGCGACACGTGTCACCCCTTACTTGGTCTTGGACGAAATATACATGGATAGGATGGTCATTTGACCATAATTTAAATGACCAAGTCTTGCTAAGACAAAGAGCTTGACATTGTTGACTTGTCAAAGGGCCACTTGGCTTGATCCTAGTGAAACTCATCTAGGCCACCCATTTGTTCTAATCTTAACTCTCCATAGTGTTATATATATGTACTAGTAGCAAGAAAAGTTCTACACTTAGCTAAATTTTCAAGAAAAATTGGATGAATAAGAGAGGGGCTCTCGGCTTTCATGAGGGTTTCAAGAGAAATTTTTTAGTTTGTTCTCCAATAATCCCCATACTTTAAACTAAGGCTCCTAAGAGTATTGTAAGGTTATCTCAATAGAAAGATCCCGGAAAAGTGGCGTTTTCGTATTAGTCGCAAGGCGGAAACTTAAGGAGTTCTTCAACTTTGAAGTTAGAACTTGAAGATGAGTTCTTCATAAGCTTCTAAGGGTTGCTTGGGGTGGATTGGAATGTCAAAAAGAGGAGCTAAAGTTGCAAAGGACCGACTTGTAATCTTGGATCATATTTGGGCTAAATGAGGTAATAATCTTCGTCTTACTTTTGTAATTGAAGATTCCATGTTATTTTAAGTTAGAAATGATCATGTGATATGTGTTATGAAGATTGATAAGTGTTATGGAAATTTGGAAGCTCAAATCCGAAAATGACATGTTAAGACATTTGAAATTGAAATACAATTTGGTCGATAATTAGAATCGTCGCATGTTTACCTACTTGAGGATTGTAGTAGTTATAATCAATTGCGGCTAGATAACATGTTATATTAAACCACTTGGATTGGAAAGGGATTGGAAACGAATTCGTATTGTTGTCCCTATTTTTGCCGAATGGACATTATATGTTGGACTAGTTTGATATTTATTGTGGGGCGGAATTTTACACGTCTTGATTAAGCGTGTAATCCCCTATTGTTAACTACTTTGTTGAGCCTTAAATGTGGCGTGTTTGGTTATTGAATTCGGCCTTGAAAAGGTGGCAAAATATGTAGAAACCAAGGAAGTGCTGTCCGATTTTCCGTAGAATTTAGTGACTTTGCACTTGGAATATTCTACGTTTGAAGTAAGAAGTTAATAGACGTACTATGGTCATTATAGGTTGACATACTACGTACGGCGTATTGGACTTAGCAAGTGGATTAAACCGAAGAGGTATGTGGAACTTTCTTATCTCTTGAGCATGAATAAGTTGTAAATGTATAGTACGGTGAGCGTCTGAGATTTTGACAATCTAGTCCATTTGATATCATTGGCTTATTTTAAGAATGTCCAAGTTGGTTGAGTTAGGGAATTAACTCACTTGTTTAAATATTAAGGATATCTTGGTTTTCAAAAGTTAAGAGACTTTAAGTATGTTGAAAGTATTTTTGATACTTGTTTTTTGGAAAGTTTAAGTCTCTTGGTTATAAAGAAGAATGTAAGTTTCTAAGGTATAAAGCTAGTATAACGGCTTTATGGGAAATTGGTTATAATAGCTTTATGGAAGGTTAAAAAGAGTGATTTACTCTAAGTAATTTAAGTATGATAAATGACTTGAAATAATGAAAGGCAAATTGATTTAAAGGCATCAATTGCTTAAAGTTTTAAAAGAAAGAAGTCACTTGATTTAGAAGCCTATAATTGTATTTCTAAAAGGTATTGTGACTTGTCTTGAAAAGTAGTTATGACTTGATACTATGGTTATTAGTATCTTGGAAGTGTTGTATGAAAAAGAGTCATTTTAAAGAGTAGAAGTACGTAGTACTTTGGGTTAAATTCCCGGATTTTTATAATGACATGTTAGTGCCTTAAGTAAACTAAAATGAGAGTGTACATGTATAAGACTAATAAGAAGTTAGGATTTCTTAACTTGCTTATATATGGTATGATAAGCGGTAGTGCTTATGTTATGTATGATAAGCGGTAGTGCTTATGTTATGTGTGATAGCGGTTTGTGCTAGTGGTATGTTATTCATTACGGTCGTTCCGGGATTGTGGCATTTCATATTAGTGGATTTGCTACCCGTGATGCGAGAATACCTGCGGTCCGTAAGGGCTTACGCGGGTGAAATAGTCCCACGCGGGCGGATCAGTCTATGCGAGGAATACCTCACGCGGTCTACACGACCACGACATGAGGCGGATCTGACTATGCGAGGAATACCTCATGCGGGTCCACACGACCACTGCGGGTGAAATAGTCCGAGTAGGATTGCTTAATGATCTGCGGGCGGGTGGTCCGCTTTGATCGTGAGCTTCCTATTTTTATGTTGTAAGTATACTCTTATTTACTCTCATTGTTAGTAAGGCCACGATGTATCGTTAATTGAGCTATCATACATGTCTTGATTTTATTATAGACTTATGATTTCATTCTGATGCATTTCGCCACATATTTGGTACATGTTATCTTGACCTCCTTGGCTGCGTTAAATGCGAGTAGAGTATACTGTTGTTGATCCTCACTCTTAGGATCACTGTTCAGTTGGGAATCTCCTTTACTTGAGGCTTATCCACTGTATGGTCGGTTGTTGTATATTCGTGGTATGGCGGGGCCTGTCCCATCACAATTGTTATTCATAAGTGTGTAGTCACATTGTGGATTGGGTTGTAAAGAAAAAAAAGATGTCTTGTTATTTACGGATTGTGTATATTTTACGGAAGGTGGCCTTATCGGCTAGCTTTGTTGTTGTTCTTGTCTAAGTTTTTATGTGTTGTATATGTTCCATTGCTATTCTCGATGTATACTGAGGTGCCCGAGGTAGAGGCGTGATCGCGGGCCGTGGTCGTGACAAAAGTGGTATCAGAGCAGTTAGTCCTCGGAAAGTGTCTACAGACCGTGTCTAGTAGAGTCTTGGTTATCGGTGTGTTGTGCACCACATCTATAACCAGGAGGCTTCAGGACATTTAGGATTGGTTTCCATTCTTCTCACTCTGAGATCGGGCGATAGAGCTGTGTTGTTAGGGTCGTCTCTCCCTAACAAGTTATGTTGTTTGCAGCTACGTTGGAGGCAGCAGTGACCCAGGAAAGATGATGTGGATTGCGTATCCAGGTTGGTAATGTTTGTAATATAGTTGGTATTGTGACATACAGCTATACAGATTTTTGTATGAGGGTCGGACGCGTGTTGCCTAGAATGGTTTTAGGTTACCAGGATTTGGTAAGGACAAAAAATACCGGGAAGGTATGAAACAGTTTAATGAATTCTCATCAAGGTTTTACGTACTAATTTGAGATAATTAGGAGACGATGAGCAGTCTGAGAAGGAAATGAACCCTTAAGAAGTTATTATTAAGGGAATTAATGGAAGACTATGTTAATAAATTGAGCTGCGAAGTATGATTAAGAAAATGGTACGGATAAGATCCGTATGGAGTAAGTATGGTTGTTGTGGTCAAGACAACACGATTATAATATTACGATAAGTTTTTGTACCCGTTTACGGGGGGACTGATAAGGTAGGCGTGGAGCATGGAAATTGCGAGCCTAAGAATGTTGATAACCACCGAGACCTTAGGTATATAAGGCCTTCTCGGGTAGTAAAAGGTTAAGACAGACCAAGGGTAAGAGTTAAATACGACGCCGAGTCGGGTTGAGGACCTATTAAGGTTCGCCCCATAGCTTGAAATGGTATGGGATCAATTGGTAGTAGTCCCGCTACGTGACAGGGTCACGAGGGTGCAAGGTCCAAGTTTAGTTAATCATTTTACGGGTTCGTGGACGCGTTCCACCGGAACCAGGTTGAGAGAGCCGGAAATGGCCTTAAGTTGTTTAGAATAGTAACTCCAAAGATTGGAGGCCCGAATCAGTATGAAGGCTATGTACGTACGCTAGAATAAGTTTGGAAGTACGGGAAGAGTACGACCAGTAAGAAACAGAGCAAGCAAGTGTAAAGAAATGGAGCCTGAATCCATGAGGACCTTTCGAGGTGACTACACCCATGAGTGTTGGGTGGTAGCTGAGTAGGTAGATAATAGTTCTTGCGTAACGATACGATCGTTGGACCTAGCAGACCTAGCGGAGCGTTATGGCCGAATATTGAGGTCATTATGATGCAGGCTAGTTGGCCTCTTGTTATGCCAACGTGGACTCTGAAGAGAGATTGATTCGATTACGCTTTTGAAGCCAGTTATCGAGTGGAAAGGAAGAGAAGTGGTGGTAACCAGTGAATTATCCTTCCTTCTTTGACATCATTGTTTTAATAAGTCTGTGTGACTTGTTCATTTGAGGTAAGTTGATGCAAAAGGTAATTAATACTGGAATTTGAAGGAATTTTATGTTAAGTGCCCTTGGAGGTACTTGAAGTTGGTTTGGTGTGGCGGTCAGGGCCACGACCTTTCGGATAATTTCAGGAAAGCGCGCGAGCAAGAATAAGATAAGTGTGAGTGTTGGTTGGGGAAAACAGAAGACGTCGTTGGTAGATTTTGAAAATCTATACGATTAAGGTGGCGCTTGATGATTTCGATTTCGATTGGGAGATAAGTTCTCTCCCCCACGTAAAAGGATAGTTTTACGTATTATGGGGTTATGTGTACCCATGTTGTTAGACGCCGGATAAGAGACTGGTAAGGTCTTTCGTATCGTCATACCATAGGTTACAGTTTTAGATAACCGCGGGAAAAGTATTGTGTTGAGATACTTAGGAACGACGTTACGAAATGGTCGAGGAAGTATCGTAAGAATGTGAATGCAGGTAGTACCCATGTATGAAACTGTACGATTATGATTCAAGATAGAAATCATTGCTAATTATAGGCAGGAAGGGTTATGACCAGAATGATAAAAGAAAATACAACTATGGTATGTAAGTTGCACGAGTTATGATTACCCCAGACTAGTGTAAGGACCATTAGTAAATGATGGATAGTAAGAACACCCCGAGGAAATGTGGTAACATCCGTACTGACGAGAAAGATAGTAGGAAGATACGGAGGGGTAAGGGACCCCAGGACCTTTTTGAAATGAATTATAAAGGAGAGACGAGTAGACACTCGAACGATAAGAAATCTTGACAAGTCATTGGATTATGTAATACCGTGAATTGAGGTTGAACACCTGACTATAAGCTCTACGAGCTGGGAAAGAATAATCAGGTTACTACTTGACAAGAACAAGGAAATATCTCCTCCCTAAATTGTGATTGACAGGAAGTCTTAGCCAGGAGGCAAGCAAAAGAATCAAATCTAAGTTAGTGACCAAGTTTGGTTCAGAGAGAAAAGGAAAGCAGAGCCATGGTGAGATTAAGGACACCCGAATATTTCGCAAGAATGAGAAAGGTTTCCAGTTATTGGAAGATAAGTTGACTCGACTACAGTTCTAACCCCTCCTGAAAGACTAGAGGCTTAGGTTATTATGATAACACGTTGGGTGTTGGGCTAGGTTGTGTGCTGACGCAACCCGATAAGGATAAAGCCTATGTTTTCCCGGTAGTTAGGGAAGCATGAAAGGAAATTACGCCACTCACGATTTGGAGCTGACGACAGTTAAATCATGCCTTGAATATTTGGGGGCATGACGTATATATAGACTTCATGTGGATATTTGTGCAAACCACAAGAACCTCCGGTATATCTTCAGAAAGAGGTAGTTGAATTTGCGACAGAGACGGTGGTTAGAGTTACCCAAGGATTGTGATATTGATATCCTATACCCTCCGAGGAAAGCCAAGACAGTTACAGATACTCTTAGTCGTGGATCTATGGGTAGTCTGTCAGATGGGCAGCCAGATAAACGGGACGTGGTCCGTAAGATTCATCAGCTACCGAGCCGAGGGGGTTCGATTATTTGTTCCAAGGTAAATGAAGGTTGGATCCGAGAGGTTGTCGAGTCTTCCGTCGTTGAGGAGGTAAAGAGGCGGCGATGAGGATCCGGTTATGATCTGATATCGATTCTGACTCTCAGAAAAAGAAGAGCCTATTTGAGTAGCAGGATGCGGTCTTTGTGATATGAGGATATATTATGTGTACGGTCTTTGCAGACTAGTCGCCAGTCTTAGGGGAGGCACGCAGTGCTTATTGCTCTAATTGTTCGGGGTCGACTATGTTGTGTAGTGACCTCAGATGTATGTATTGGTAAGGTGGCCTGAAGAGGGACGTAGCAGAGTTGTTGCTTAATATCCGAATTAGTAGCAGGTCATGGTTGAACACCAGAAGCCCAGTGGGCTATTACAGGCGATTTAGACCCCGACTTAGATATGAGAGGTAATTAAAATGGATCTTGTTACAGGGTGGCATCGTACTCAGAGGAAGTGCGACTCCCTGGGGGTCATGGTAAATAGGCTGGCGAAACCAGCCGTGCTTTTCCGGTTAGGACCACTTACTCGACTGAGGATTATGCTAGCTTATATAGCAGGGAGATTGTGAGACTGCACGGGGTTCCTACTTCTATGATGTCAGACAGATGAGCTCTGTTACAGCTGACTTCTGGAGGTTTTTCCAGAAGGTGTTAGGGACACAGGTGAGTCTCAGTGTGACATTTCACCCCCAGACCGACGGACAGGCAGAGCGTACTATCCAGGCACTTGAGGATAGGTGGCGGGCCTGTGTTCTTGATTTCAGAGATTGCCGGGAGGGTTATTTGCCTCTTGTTGAGTTACGTACGATAACAAATACCCTTCCAGTATTCGGATGGCCCTGTATGAGGCCTTGTATATAAGGAAGTATAGATCGCCGGTTGGTTGGTTCGACGTAGACGAGGTTCAGCTATTTGGTCCAGACTTGATTCAGCGGGTTGTGGATAAGGAGAAGCTTATCCAGGAAAGATTATTAGTAAGCTCAGAGTCAGCAGAAGCTTTAGGCAGATAACCGAAGTTGACACATGGGGTTCAGGTTGACATTTTGTATGAGTATTGTTATGTGGCCTTGTGTGGTATTATTGGTATGTAGGGGTTGTAAAAGAAGACTATGTCGCTATCTTTAAGTTTGACTCCCAAAAGAACATTCAGGGACGAATGTTTCTAAGGGGGGAAAAATGTTACACCCCGGAAATTCCAGGATAGGTTTATAAGAACGTACGTAAGAACTAAAAAATGTTAAGATTTGAGACGAGTAAGAATTTATCGGAATTATGGAATTGTCGGAAAACGAAATATTGCGACGAAGAGGGCGACACATGTCACCCCCCCTTACTTGGTATTGGACGAAATATACATGGATAGGATGGTCATTTGACCATAATTTAAATGACCAAGTCTTGCTAAGACAAAGAGCTTGACATTGTTGACTTGTCAAAGGGCCACTTGGCTTGATCCTAGTGAAACTCATCTAGGCCACCCATTTGTTCTAATCTTAACCCTCCATAGTGTTATATATATGTACTAGTAGCAAGACAAATTCTACACTTAGCTAAATTTTCAAGAAAAATTGGATGAATAAGAGAGGGGCTCTCGGCTTTCATGAGGGTTTCAAGAGAATTTTTTTAGTTTGTTCTCCAATAATCCCCATACTTTAAACCAAGGCTCCTAAGAGTATTGTAAGGTTATCTCAATATAAAGATCCCGGAAAAGTGGCATTTTCGTATTAGTCGCAAGGCGGAAATTTAAGGAGTTCTTCAACTTTGAAGTTGGAACTTGAAGATGAGTTCTTCATAAGCTTCTAAGGGTTGCTTGGGGTGGATTGGAATGTCAAAAAGAGGAGCTAAAGTTGCAAAGGATCGACTTGTAATCTTGGATCATATTTGGGCTAAATGAGGTAATAATCTTCGTCTTACTTTTGTAATTGAAGATTCCATGTTATTTTAAGTTAGAAATGATCATGTGATATGTGTTATGAAGATTGATAAGTGTTATGGAAATTTGGAAGCTCAAATCCGAAAATGACATGTTAAGCCATTTGAAATTGAAATACAATTTGGTCGATAATTAGAATCGTCGCATGTTTACCTACTTGAGGATTGTAGTAGTTATAATCAATTGCGGCTAGATAACATGTTATATTAAACCACTTGGATTGGAAAGGGATTGGAAACGAATTTGTATTGTTGTCCCTATTTTTGCCGAATGGACATTATATGTTGGACTAGTTTGATATTTATTGTGGGGCAGAATTTTACACGTCTTGATTAAGCGTGTAATCCCCTATTGTTAACTACTTTGTTGAGCCTTAAATGTGGCGTGTTTGGTTATTGAATTCGGCCTTGAAAAGGTGGCAAAATATGTAGAAACAAAGGAAGTGCTGTCCGATTTTCCGTAGAATTTAGTGACTTTGCACTTGGAATATTCTACGTTTGAAGTAAGAAGTTAATAGACGTACTATGGTCATTATAGGTTGACATACTGCGTACGACGTATTGGACTTAGCAAGTGGATTAAACCGAAGAGGTATGTGGAACTTTCTTATCTCTTGAGCATGAATAAGTTGTAAATGTATAGTATGGTAGACGTACAAGATTTTGACAATCTAGTCCATTTGATATCCTTGGCTTATTTTAAGAATGTCCAAGTTGGTTGAGTTAGGGAATTAACTCACTTGTTTAAATATTAAGGATATCTTGGTTTTCAAAAGTTAAGAGACTTTAAGTATGTTGAAAGTATTTTTGATACTTGTTTTGTTGGAAAGTTTAAGTCTCTTGGTTATAAAGAAGAATGTAAGTTTCTAAGGTATAAAGCTAGTATAACGGCTTTATGGGAAGTTGGTTATAATAGCTTTATGGAAGGTTAAAAAGAGTGATTTACTCTAAGTAATTTAAGTATGATAAATGACTTGAAATAATGAAAGGCAAATTGATTTAAAGGCATCAATTGCTTAAAGTTTTAAAAGAAAGAAGTCACTTGATTTAGAAGCCTATAATTGTATTTCTAAAAGGTATTGTGACTTGTCTTGAAAAGTAGTTATGACTTGATACTATGGTTATTAGTATCTTGGAAGTGTTGTATGAAAAAGAGTCATTTTAAAGAGTAGAAGTACGTAGTACTTTGGGTTAAATTCCCGGATTTTTATAATGACATGTTAGTGCCTTAAGTAAACTAAAATGAGAGTGTACATGAATAAGACTAATAAGAAGTTAGGGGATTTCTTAACTTGCTTATATATGGTATGATAAGCCGGTAGTGCTTATGTTATGTATGATAAGCCGGTAGTGCTTATGTTATGTGTGATAGCCGGTTTGTGCTAGTGGTATGTTATTCATTACGGGGTCATTCCCCGGGTTTGTGGCATTTGCATATTCCGTGGATTTGCTACCTATGATGCGACGAATACCTCATGCGGGTCCGTAAGAGCTTATGCGGGCGAAATAGTCCCATGCGGGGCGGATCAGTCCTATGCGAGGAATACCTCATGCGGGTCTACACGACCTATGCGGGCGGATACAACCTATGCGAGGAATACCTCATGCAGGTCCACACGACCCTTGCGGGTGAAATAGTCCCAGGAGTAGGATTGCTTAATGATACTGCGGGCGGGTGGTCCTGCTTTGATCGTGAGCTTCCTATTTTTATGTTGTAAGTATACTCTTATTTACTCTCATTGTTAGTAACGCACAGTGTATTGTTAATGAGCTATCATACATGTCTTCAGTTTTATTATAGACTTATGATTTCATTACAGTACTTTCAGTTTCACATATTTGGTACATGTTGTACTGACCTCCTTGGCTGCGTTAACATGCAGTAGAGTATCTGATTCTTGATCCTCACTCTTAGGATCACTGTTCAGCTGTTGGGAATCTCCTTTACTTCGGAGGCTTATCCCTGGTATGGTCGGTTGTTGTATATTCAGGAGTATGGCGGGACCCTGTCCCATCACAGTTGTTATTCATAGAGGTCTGTAGTCACATTGTGGATTGGATTGTAAAGAAAAAAAAGATGTACTGTTCTATTTCTGGATTGTGTATATTTTACGGAAGGTGGCCTTATCAGGCTTTGTTGTTGTTCTTGTCTAAGTTTTTATGTGTGTTGTATATGTTCCGCTTATATTCTCTGATGTATACCTGACAGGGGTGCCCAGGTAGGGCACCAGTCGCGGGCCCGGGGTCGGGTCGTGACACGACCCTTGTTAGAATCTACACAACACTAACACCAGCAACCTCCGAAATTGTTTCAAACTTTGATTCAATCCCCGATACTCATTTGAGACCTCCCGGACACAAACCGATATGCAAACTACTCCTAAAATATAAATTGTACTTGTTCACGCACTCAAAATACTCATACGAGGTCATCATGACCCGCTGTTGACTATGGTCTAACTCTATATGTCTTAAGTTTCTATAATTCCAACCAAGTGTCCAAAATACACCAGATTCCCTCAAGAATCGAACCAATGACTCGAATAAGTCATAAATGACATTCCGAACTTAATGGAATCGACAAATTTTTAAAAAGACTCAAATGCACTCAATGTTTACTTTAGTCAACCAAAACTCATCTTTTTAAATTAAGAACTTTCTAAATCCATAATCTTACCCGAATCACATCCAAATCACTCGGGACTCGTTTCATCTATCCACCTAAGTGAAAATCATGTTATGGAGCTAGTAGAACCATAAAAAATATATTTTGAGCACGTCTTTATAAAAGTTAACTCCTAGTCAAACTTCTCAAGCTTGAAACTTCCAAAACATAAAACTAAGATTTTCTTCCAGTATTTTTATCCGATTGCCTTGGGAATCACATCACCCATCCCCGCAAGTCAGATACATCAAAATAATGCTAGAAGAAAGGGCATTTATGGGAAAACAAGCCAAATATTCAAAATGACCTAGCGGGTCATTGCATCATCTACCACTTAAACACATATTCATCCTTAAACATAAAAGAGAAATGAAGTACATGAATCACCGAAAAGCTGAGGATATCTAGCCCGCATGTCCGTCTTAATCTCCCAATTCGCCTCCTCGACCGGATGATGCCTCAACTGAACCTTTACTAAAGCAATTTCCTTGGACCTCGACACAAAGCTTCCTATCCAGAATAGAAATCGATTCCTCCTCATAAGTAAAATTCTTATCAAGAAACACAGAATCCTACTGAATCACATGAGAACCATCCGACTAATACTTATTGAGCATGGAAATTTGAAACACATGGTGAACACACGACAATCCAAGAGACAATCTCAAAAGGACTAATATATCTAGGGCTCAACTTGCCCTTCTTCTTAAATCTCATCATACCCTTCATGGGTGAAACCTTCAACAAAACTCACTCATCAACCATGAACTCAAAGTCACAAACCTTCCAGTCCGTATAACTCTTTTGCTAACTTTGAACTATGATAAGTATCTCTTGAATCAACTTGACCTTGTCCAAAGAATCACAAAACAAATCTATACCCCAAGGCCTAACCTCAAATGTATCAAACCAACCAACTGGATAATGAAATCTCCTACCATACAATCCCTCAACCGATGTTATCTCAATGCTAGAATAGTTACGGTGGTTGTAAGCAAACTCAACCAAAGGTAGTAACTGATCCCAGTGACCACTAAAATCAACCGCACAAGCCTACAATAGATCCTCAAGGACCTAAATAGTCCACTTAGACTGACCATCAGTCTAAGGGTGAAATGCTATACTACGCTCCACCTGAGTACCTAACTCATTCCACACATATCTCCATACGTGGGAGGTAAACTGTATGCCTTGATCCAAAACGATAGAAATAGACACCCCTTGCAAGAGAACTATCTCCCGAATATAGATCCTAGACAACTTCTCTAATTTGTAAATAGTATGAACTAGTACAAAGGGAGCCAACTTTGTCAACCGCTCCACAATCACCCAAATGGCATCAAACTTCCCCAAGGTCTATGGTAACCCTACCACAAAATCTATAGCGTTTCACTCCCATTTCTAGTCCGTGGTAACCCTACCACAAAATCTATAGTGTTTCGCTCCTATTTCCATTCGAGTATAGAAATTCTCATACTTAGTTGAAAATTCAAACCGAGATACAAATCCCGTAATGTCCCTCTTAATGCTACACCACCAGTAATGCTATTTCAAATCTCAATACATCTTTGTATCTCCTGAATGAATAAAGTATTAAATCATGAGCCTCCTCCAAGATCAATCTAGTTAAATATCCCACTTTGGGAACACATATGCGACCCTTGATTCGCAACACTCCCCCATCATCAAGAATTGCTTCTCTGGCTTTTCCTTTCAATACTTTGTTCTGAATCTTGCATAATTTTGTATCATCAAAATTTTGAGCCCTAATATGCTCCAATAAAGAAGACCGTGCCTCTACATAAACTAGAAATATCAAATCTCACCAACCTTTTTTCTAAAAACTATATATCCATAACCAATAATCATGCCCTAACATGCAACCATGCTAGGCTACCTATATTCACTGCATTCTAACTCAAAGTATCAACCACCACATTGGCCTTGCTTGGATGATAAAAAATCGACATATCATAATCCTTGAGCATCTATAACCATATCCTCTGTCTCAAATTTAGATCTCTATGATTGAAAATGTAATAAAGACTCTTATGATCAGTAAACATCTCACAATGCACACCATAAAGGTAATGCCTCAAAATTTTCAATGCAAATACTACTGCGGCCAACTCTAAGTCATGAGTGGGGTATTTCTTTTTTATGAACCTTCAATTGCCTCGAAGCATAAGCTATAACCTTCAATTTTTGCAATAAAACAAACTCAAGGCCGATCCGTGAAGTATCACAATATGCAGTAAAGCCCTCTCCCTTAATAGGAAGAGTCAAAATCGGAGCAATCATCAACAAAGTCTTGAGCTTTTAAAAGCTCACCTCATACTTTTTCGACCATTAGAAAGATACATTCTTCTAAGTCAATTTGGTCAAGAGAGATGCAATAGATGAAAAATCCTCCACAAAATGCCGATAATAACTAGCAAGGCCAACAAAACTCTAAATCTCGGTAATTGAAATAGGTCTAACCCAATCATGAACCACCTTAATCCTCTTAGGATCTATTATGATACCATCATTGGTTACCATGAGGCCCAACAATACCACATAACTAAGCCAAAACTCACACTTTAGAAACGTGGCATATAGTTGCTTCTCCTTTAGAATTCCAAGCACAATCCTTAAATTGCTCGTGCTCTTCCCTCCTATGAGAGTAGATCAATATATCGTCGATGAAGACAAACACAAAAGAATCCTTATCTGATCTGAAGACACCTCATAAAATCCTAAAATGATGTTGGGGCATTATTATTTCGAAATACATGACAAGATCTATTAATGACCATAACGGGTCCTGGAATCTGTGTTAGGGATATATTCTACCCTAATGTTCAACCAGTGAGAACTGATTATTAAATAGATATTAGAGAAGACTGATGCCTTCTGAAGCTGATCAAATAGGTCATCAATACGCATAATAAGATACTTGTTCTTAATTGTGACCTTGTTCAACTGTCGATAGACAATACACATCCAAATAAACCCATCATTCTTTCTTTATAAATAACACCAGAGCATCCTAAGGCAAACCACTCAGCCTAATGAACCCCTTACTTAATATATCCCACAACTCTGTGGGTGCTATCCGATATGGTGGAATAGAAATGGGCTTTGTGCCTGACTTCATATCAATATAGAAATCAATATCACAATCAAGTGAAAAACCTGGTAAATTCATCAGAAACGCCTCGGGAAACTCTTGAACTACTGGAACTAACTTAAGGGGAGGTGTATCTGCACTAGTATTATGAACGTATGCTAAATAAGTCAAACAACCCTTTTGAACAATCCGTTTAGCCTTAAGGTAAGATATAACTTTCGTAGGCGCACAACTAGTACCATCCTTCCATTCCAACCTAGGAATCCATGACATGACTAATGTACATGTCTTGGAATAATAGTCTAAGATTGCATGATAAAGAGACAACCAATTCATGCCTGAATAATGAAAAATCCACCGTGTCTAGAATAAGTTGATTCTGAAGGAGTGACATACTAGGAGAACATTTACGTCCTCTATTCATATGCGGAAAAAATATGGTATTGCTGGTAGGAGAATCCGTGTTGTTGAGAGGGGAAAGTTGGTTGGTGCAAGAAGGGAAGAAAATCAGCCAGTTATGGATGATCAAACAACATCAGATGATCAAACAATATCAGATGATCAGGCAACATCCGATGATCCAGCAAAATCAAATGAGTGACATACTAGCAGAACATTTCTGTCGCCCTATTCATATGCCGAAAAAATATGGTATTACTGGTAGGAGATGTCATGGCCGACCGGGCATGGCGGTGCCTACAGGCACCTCTTACGATTATCGTCGAGAGAATAGCGTGAACATACATAAACTCATAAGAAATAAATAACAGGCTAGTCGATAAGATCACCTTCCAAAAGCATACACGTAACCCAAAAAGCAGTTACCTTTTTTTTTTCTTTACCACCCAAACCACAAGATATGACTACAGACCTATAAGAATAATAACTGTGACGGGACGGGGCCGCCATACCACGAATGTACAACAACGAGCAATACCGGGGATCTCAACCAAAGATAAGCCTCGGAGTAATGAAGCTTCTCAGCGGTGAGCGGTGATCTAGAGTGAGGATCGGAATCAGTATAACTCGACTACGGCATAAACGCAACCCCGAAGGAGTCGATTACAAGTACCAAGTATGTGGCCGAAATCATAAAGTCTAAAATAAAATTTGGAGATATGTATGATAACTCAAATAACGATTACTGCTGTGCCTTACTAACAATGAGAGTAATCAAGAGTATACTTTCTTCGCGTAAAAATAGGAGGCTCGTGATCAAAGTAGGGCCCGCCCGTAGTAACATTAAGCAATCCTACTCACGGGACTATTTCATCCGCATAGGTCTGTGGACCCATGATGAGGTCATCGCCTCGCGTGAGACTATTTCACCGCATGGGCGGTGGGCCATGATGAGTACAAACACACTCGCGTCATGGGTAGAAAATCCATGGAATAAGTAGTAACGGGGTTTACCATGAGAATAACATAACCTCATGACCGGCTATCATACATAACATAAGCACCGAACATCATACATAACATAAGCACCAACTTATCATACATAACATAAGCAAGTTAAGAAATCCCCTAACTTCTTATTAGCCTTATTTATATACACTCATTTTAGTTTACTTAAAGGCTAACATGTCATTATAAAATCAGAATTTAACCCAAAGTACTATGTACCTTTTCCTTTTAACAATGACTCTTTTTATATAAAATCCCAGATACTAACGCGTAGTATCAAGACTTGTCTACTTTTCAAAATAAGTTACTATACCTTTAGAAATACATTTCAAGGCTTTAAAACCAAGTAACTTCTACTTTCACAACCTAGGCAACTCATGCCTATAAATCAAGTAGACATTCTCTTAACTTTCCATAAAGCCGTTATAACTAACTTCCCATAAAGCGTTATAACTCTTTATGTTTTAGACAATTACATTCTTTTTATAACCCGAGACTTATACTTTCAAAACCAAGTATCATATACTTTCAAAATACTTCAAGTCTCTTAACTTTAGAAATCAAGTTTCTTAACTTTAGAATAGTTCAAGTAATCAATACTTTCCAAATCAAGTATTCTATACATTTTCAAGTCAGAAATCTTTGTTTACCTTATTAGAATACACCATTCTTTTTACTTTCCATAAAGTTATTATAACCAAATTTATGCTTTTGAAACCAAGGCATTTCTATCCTTTAAAAACAAGTGAGTTAATTCTCTAACTCAACCAACTTAGACATTCTTAAAACAAGTCAAGGATATCAAATGAACTGAATTCATTTAAATCTCAAATGCGTCTACCGTACTATACATTTATAACTACTCATGCTCAAGAGATAAGAAAGTTTCCACATACCTCTTGACTTAATCCACTTGCCGAGTTGAATCGCGCACGTAGAATGTCAACCTATAATGACCATAATCGTCCATCAACTACTAGCTTTCAACGTAGAATATTCTTAAGTATAAGGACTCTTAATTCTACGGAAAATCGGGCAGCACTTCCTTTGTTTCTACGTACTTTTTCACCTTTTTCAAGGCCCAAAAATCAATAACCAAATGCCACATTTAAGGCTCAACAATTCAGCAATTCAAAGGGGATTACACGCCTTAACGGGCGTGTAAAATTCTTCCCACAATTTATACAAAAGCGTCGATAGCGATGCCATTCTCTAATATAAGTAACAATGCAAAGTCTATTCCAATTCTTTTTCAATCCATATTGTCATTCCAACATGTTATATAGTCATGACCAACTTTAACAACTATAATCTCCTCTTTATATAACATGCGTGAGTAAAACTAATAACTAAATTGAATTACAATCTTAAAGGCAAATCATGCTAGTTTGGATTTTAGTCTTCCAAAATTCCATAACAACATCAATCTTCATAATACATATCACATGATCATTTCTAACTTATCATAACATGAAATCTTGATTCTGATAGCAAGATGAAGATTTATACCTCAAATAAGCCCAAATATTATCCAAGACTTCAAGTCGATCCTTAGCAACTTTTAGCTCCTCTTCTTATGTTCCAATACTCTCCAAGCACTCCTCAGAAGCTCATAACCAACTTCTCTTCAATTTCCAACTTCAAAGTTTGAAGAACACCCTAGGTTTTCACCTTGCGACTAACGTGAAAACGTAGTTTTTCCGGAATTTTTCTATTGAGATATCCTTGTAATACCCTTAGGAACCTTGGGTTTGAATATTGGGAATTATGGAGCAAGATTGCAAAATTTTTGTGTGGGAAATAGGGCATTGCCGAGAGCTTCCTAAAGCTAGCTCAAGTTTCTCTTGAATTTTTCTAAGTGTTGAATGAACTAGTCTTGCACTAGTAGTAGTAATATATAAGGAGACCAATGGCTAGGATTAAAACAAATGTGTGGTCGAGATGTGGTCAATTATATCAAGCTCATTTGACCCTTTGACTTGGTCCATTTATCTCAAGCCAATATGGCTATTTTTTGTCATCCATTTCGCCCAAGATGAAACATGTGGATGGTGACACGTGTCGCCCTCCCATTGGTCCATAACATTTCGTTTCCTAAAATTTCCATAATTGGTCAAAATATCGGAAATCTCGTGGGCCCCACAAAACGTAAAATTTCTCGGGTGGGCCACACGTATCCAACTATGTAAATAAACTTTCATAATTCCGATAAGTTCTAAAAGTCTTGAATAACAAATTTGAGAACCCAATTCTCATTAACGAATAATTTTCCTTCTCGAGGTTCGGAAGATTTTTCGCCTTGAAGCGATTCTTTCTTTCGTTCAAATTTTTAAAGTCGTAACTTCCCGCGTCACGTTCTCTTGCGTGTCACGGAATTACGGGGTGTAACAGAAGAATCCGTGTTGTTAAGAAGGGAAAGATGGTTGGTGCAAGGATGGAAGCAGACATCCAGTTATGGATGATCAAACAACGTCGAATAATCGAAACGTGGATGATCGGGCAATATCGATGATCGACAACATCAAATGATGCCCGAGTGTCATAACCCGTCAAAGTTACAACACAAGATTGGTACATTCGATCCTGTCTGAGAATCTCAGCGAGTAGAAACACTAATAGGAAGTCAGCGACTGTCGCGTCATATCTAGACTCGAAGAAAAATAAGTAGACACATAAGAGTATGTAGTGCATGGATTAAAAAATGTTATAGCTGGTCGACGACAAATTGAAATAGTACATATGATGACTGCATCATAAGCCTTTACCTCTAACTTACCTTGGAATACATAACACTAAGAACGTCCACCCTCAGTCTAAGAACCTCCATGACCACAACTTGAATGAGAACCACATCTACCACTCTATCTGCGACCTCTGGCGGTGTCTGATGCCCTAGATCATGACCATAAGAACTGGAGTGCTTACCACTCTGTCTAAGTCTAGGATGATCCCTCACAAAGTGTCTCAAGTCACCACACTCATAACATCCACAACGATACATAGGCTACTGAGAAGACCTAGAATAGCACGAATAACCACATCGACCTCTAGGTTGGGAATAAGAACCCTTGGAATCCTATCCTAAATTGTAAATACTATTACCCGAAGAACCACCAGTCAAAGTCTGAATCACTTCTGAACTCCTCGAGCGGGGCGATACCCATACCATGATAACCTCTACCTCCAAATGAGGTACCTCTATAACTTCCTGAGTTGCGAGGCTTCTTGCCCGATCTATCCCTAAACACACGATGCTTGACGGCCATGATACTCTTGTGACATCCACCACTATCTGAAAAGTACCTCCTAAAGCTGACATATGCATCACTGCAACTCGAAGGTGATATGAAAGACTTTTCACAAACTTCCTGATCCTCTGTCTCATCTGGCGATATAGTCAAAGCATGGTAAGATAGAGAGTGAAACCTTATCTCATACTCAGTCACAGACATACCAAACTTCTCGATGGGAACCCACTTCTCCAAGAACACTCTATAAAATTTGGCCCAAGTAAGTGAAGGCGACCCAGCTGGCGTAGTCTCAACAACCCTCAACTACTGCTTGGCAGGGCCAATTATCTACATCATTGTGAAGTCAACTGCGTTGGACTCAACCAACCCTAAATTATGCAACTTCTCATGACAACTCACCAGAAACTCATAAGTGTCATCAGCAAGTCCATCGTACTGTGGTGGCTTCATCTTCTCAAACTTACCCCATCTCTTCTGCTCCTCTTCAGACATATTGGGCTAAACAACTAGACGCATAGAAACACCATTAACTGGATAACCTAGAAACTATGGAGCCTCCGTGTTCCTGCTTGAGTACAACCATTAAAGACGTTCAGAATACGCATCAGGGTTTCCTGAAAAAAAGGATTAGCAATAAATCCCTCAGATGCATGGGCAGGTTCAGTCTCCTTCGCTTGCACTAACTCTTCATCCAAAACCTCCTCTGGCCCTAGACATAACTCTCTAGCATGGTCCTGAGCAGCAACTGGTATTCAGCCTCTAGCTGGTATAGTAACGAAGTCCATAACCCTACCTCAACCTCTATCATATCTCTTGCCTCTCTCGAGCAACAATCTCGACAGTGGGTACAGGCAAATAAAGCGACAAGGAATGATAAAATGAATGATATGCAAATACTATGCAATGCAAGACCTGTCCATCACTTGTACACACACAATTGAACATTAATAAATCGTGACCCATGGAGGACTCGCGAGGTCCATATACCATCTAGAATAATTTCCTTTCAGGTTCCTTCACCATTTCTAGGCTCACAATACTTGTCTCTAGCCACTCAGACTCATAATTAGCCCATCACTCTATCCGAAATTATTTCCCCTCGGACCCACATTTTTATTCTCAAATATATAATGCATGGGATACCATATAAAGCATTGTTAGTAACGCACAGTGTATTGTTAATGAGCTATCATACATGTCTTCAGTTTTATTATAGACTTATGATTTCATTACAGTACTTTCAGTTTCACATATTTGGTACATGTTATCTTGACCTCGCCTTGGGCTGCGTTACGCATGCAGTAGAGTATCTGATTCTTGATCCTCGCTCTTAGGATCACTGTTGGTGTTGGGAATCTCCTTTACTTGAGGCTTATCCACAGTATGGTCGGTTGTTGTATATTCAGGAGTATGGCGGGACCCTGTCCCATCACAGTTGTTATTCATAGAGGTCTGTAGTCACATTGTGGATTGGATTGTAAAGAAAAAAAAGATGTACTGTTCTATTTCTGGATTGTGTATATTTTACGGAAGGTGGCCTTATCGGCTAGCCTGTTGTTGTTTACTGTCTAAGTTTTTATGTGTGTTGTATATGTTAAAACATATTCTCTCGATGTATACACAGCGGGGTGCCAGGTAGGGCACGATCGCGCTTGGTCGGGTCGTGACACGACCCTTGTTAGAATCTACACAACACTAACACCAGCAACCTCCGAAATTGTTTCAAACTTTGATTCAATCCCCGATACTCATTTGAGACCTCCCGGACACAAACCGATATGCAAACTACTCCTAAAATATAAATTGTACTTGTTCACGCACTCAAAATACTCATACGAGGTCATCATGACCCGCTGTTGACTATGGTCTAACTCTATATGTCTTAAGTTTCTATAATTCCAACCAAGTGTCCAAAATACACGATTCCTCAAGAATCGAACGATGACTTCGAATAAGTCATAAATGACATTCCGAACCTAATGGAATCGACAAATTTTTAAAAAGACTCAAATGCACTCAATGTTTACTTTAGTCAACCAAAACTCATCTTTTTAAATTAAGAACTTTCTAAATCCATAATCTTACCCGAATCACATCCAAATCACTCGGGACTCGTTTTCATCTATCCACAAGTGAAAATCATGTTATGGAGCTAGTAGAACCATAAAAAATATATTTTGAGCACGTCTTTATAAAAGTTAACTCCTAGTCAAACTTCTCAAGCTTGAAACTTCCAAAACATAAAACTAAGATTTTCTTCCAGTATTTTTATCCGATTGCCTTGGGAATCACATCACCCATCCCCGCAAGTCAGATACATCAAAATAATGCTAGAAGAAAGGGCATTTATGGGAAAACAAGCCAAATATTCAAAATGACCTAGCGGGTCATTGCATCATCTACCACTTAAACACATATTCATCCTTAAACATAAAAGAGAAATGAAGTACATGAATCACCGAAAAGCTGAGGATATCTAGCCCGCATGTCCGTCTTAATCTCCCAATTCGCCTCCTCGACCGGATGATGCCTCAACTGAACCTTTACTAAAGCAATTT
This sequence comes from Przewalskia tangutica, assembly GCA_029844215.1. Taxonomy (NCBI): domain Eukaryota; kingdom Viridiplantae; phylum Streptophyta; class Magnoliopsida; order Solanales; family Solanaceae; genus Przewalskia; species Przewalskia tangutica. The sequence continues at coordinate 56,431,705 of CM056740.1, forward strand.
CCTTGGACCTCAGCTTCTAAAGCTTCCTATCCAGAATAGAAATCGATTCCTCCTCATAAGTAAAATTCTTATCAAGAAACACAGAATCCTCTTGAATCACGTGAGAACCGTCAGGCTAATACTTATTGAGCATGGAAATTTGAAACACATGGTGAACACACGACAATCGAGACAATCTCAAAAGGACTAATATATCTAGGGCTCGACTTGCCTTCTTCTTAAATCTCATCATACCGCCGTGGGTGAAACCTTCAACAAAACTCACTCATCGACCGTGAACTCAAAGTCACAAACCTTCGGTCAGGTATAACTCTTTTGCTAACTTTGAACTATGATAAGTATCTCTTGAATCAACTTGACCTTGTCGAAGAATCACAAAACAAATCTATACCCCAAGGCCTAACCTCAAATGTATCAAACCAACCAAGCTGGATAATGAAATCTCCTACCATACAATCCCTCAACCGATGTTATCTCAATGCTAGAATAGTTACGGTGGTTGTAAGCAAACTCAACCAAAGGTAGTAACTGATCCCAGTGACCACTAAAATCAACCGCCTGGCTTCTGATAGATCCTCAAGGACCTAAATAGTCCACTTAGACTGACCATCAGTCTAAGGGTGAAATGCTATACTACGCTCCACCTGAGTACCTAACTCATTCCACACATATCTCCATACGTGGGAGGTAAACTGTATGCCTTGATCCAAAACGATAGAAATAGACACCCCTTGCAAGAGAACTATCTCCCGAATATAGATCCTAGACAACTTCTCTAATTTGTAAATAGTATGAACTAGTACAAAGGGAGCCAACTTTGTCAACCGCTCCACAATCACCCAAATGGCATCAAACTTCCCCAAGGTCTATGGTAACCCTACCACAAAATCTATAGCGTTTCACTCCCATTTCTAGTCCGTGGTAACCCTACCACAAAATCTATAGTGTTTCGCTCCTATTTCCATTCGAGTATAGAAATTCTCATACTTCACTAGTTGAAAATTCAAACACTGAGATACAAATCCCGTAATGTCCCTCTTAATGCTACACCACCGGTGTCTTATTTCAAATCTCAATACATCTTTGTATCTCCTGAATGAATAAAGTATTAAATCATGAGCCTCCTCCATGATCAATCTAGTTAAATATCCCACTTTGGGAACACATATGCGACCCTTGATTCGCAACACTCCCCCATCATCAAGAATTGCTTCTCTGGCTTTTCCTTTCAATACTTTGTTCTGAATCTTGCATAATTTTGTATCATCAAAATTTTGAGCCCTAATATGCTCCAATAAAGAAGACCGTGCCTCTACATAAACTAGAAATATCAAATCTCACCAACCTTTTTTCTAAAAACTGTATATCCATAACCAATAATCATGCCCTAACATGCAACCATGCTAGGCTACCCATATTCACTGCATTCTAACTCAAAGTATCAACCACCACATTGGCCTTGCTTGGATGATAAAAAATCGACATATCATAATCCTTGAGCATCTATAACCATATCTTCTGTCTCAAATTTAGATCTCTATGATTGAAAATGTAATAAAGACTCTTATGATCAGTAAACATCTCACAATGCACACCATAAAGGTAATGCCTCAAAATTTTCAATGCAAATACTACTGCGGCCAACTCTAAGTCATGAGTGGGGTATTTCTTTTTTATGAACCTTCAATTGCCTCGAAGCATAAGCTATAACCTTCAATTTTTGCAATAAAACAAACTCAAGGCCGATCCGTGAAGTATCACAATATGCAGTAAAGCCCTCTCCCTTAATAGGAAGAGTCAAAATCGGAGCAATCATCAACAAAGTCTTGAGCTTTTAAAAGCTCACCTCATACTTTTTCGACCATTAGAAAGATACATTCTTCTAAGTCAATTTGGTCAAGAGAGATGCAATAGATGAAAAATCCTCCACAAAATGCCGATAATAACTAGCAAGGCCAACAAAACTCTAAATCTCGGTAATTGAAATAGGTCGAACCCAATCATGAACCACCTTAATCCTCTTAGGATCTATTATGATACCATCATTGGTTACCACAAGGCCCAAAAATACCACATAACTAAGCCAAAACTCACACTTTAGAAACGTGGCATATAGTTGCTTCTCCTTTAGAATTCCAAGCACAATCCTTAAATTGCTCGTGCTCTTCCCTCCTATGAGAGTAGATCAATATATCGATGAAGACAAACACAAAAGAATCCTTATACAGTCTGAAGACACCGTTCATAAAATCCTAAAATGATGTTGGGGCATTATTCAGCTCGAAATACATGACAAGATCTATTAATGACCATAACGGGTCCTGGAAGCTGTTTTAGGGATATATTCTACCCTAATGTTCAACCAGTGATAACTGATTATTAAATAGATATTAGAGAAGACTGATGCCTTCTGAAGCTGATCAAATAGGTCATCAATACGCATAATAAGATACTTGTTCTTAATTGTGACCTTGTTCAACTGTCGATAGACAATACACGTCGAATAAACCCGTCGTTCTTTCTTTATAAATAACACGAGCATCCTAAGGCAAACCACTCACCTAATGAACCCTTACTTAATATATCCCACAACTCAAGGTCTTTATCGATATGGTGGAATAGAAATGGGCTTTGTGCCTGACTTCATATCAATATAGAAATCAATATCACAATCAAGTGAAAAACCTGGTAAATTCATCAGAAACGCCTCGGGAAACTCTTGAACTACTGGAACTAACTTAAGGGGAGGTGTATCTGCACTAGTATTATGAACGTATGCTAAATAAGTCAAACAACCCTTTTGAACAATCCGTTTAGCCTTAAGGTAAGATATAACTTTCGTAGGCGCACAACTAGTACCATCCTTCCATTCCAACCTAGGAATCCATGACATGACTAATGTACATGTCTTGGAATAATAGTCTAAGATTGCATGATAAAGAGACAACCAATTCATGCCCAGAATAATGAAAAAATCCACCATGTCTAGAATAAGTTGATTACAGAAGGAGTGACATACTAGGAGAACATTTACGTCCCTCTATTCATATGCGGAAAAAATATGGTATTGCTGGTAGGAGAATCCGTGTTGTTGAGAGGGGAAAGTTGGTTGGTGCAAGAAGGGAAGAAAATCAGCCAGTTATGGATGATCAAACAACATCAGATGATCAAACAATATCAGATGATCAGGCAACATCCGATGATCCAGCAAAATCAAATGAGTGACATACTAGCAGAACATTTATGTCGCCCTATTCATATGCCGAAAAAATATGGTATTACTGGTAGGAGATGTCATGACCGACCGGGCCGCGGTGCCACTACAGGCACCTCTTACGATTATCGTCGAGAATAGCGTGAACATACATAAACTCATAAGAAATAAATAACAGGCTAGTCGATAAGATCACCTTCCAAGCATACCGTAACCCAGCGATTACTTTTTTTCTTTACCACCCAAACCACAAGATATGACTACAGACCTATAAGAATAATAACTGTGACGGGACAGGGCCCCGCCATACCCCTGAATGTACAACAACCGACAATACCAGGGATCTGAACCAAAGATAAGCCTCCGGAGTAATGAAGCTTCTCAACAGCTGAACAGTGATCCTAAGAGTGAGGATCAGCAACCTGTATAACTCGACCTACGGCATAAACGCAACCCCGGAAGTCGAGGTCATGGTACCAAGTATGTGGCTGAAATCATAAAGTCTAAAATAAAGTGGAGATATGTATGATAACTCAAATAACGATTACATCGTGCCTTACTAACAATGAGAGTAATCGAGTATACTTTCTTGCGTAAAAATAGGAGGCTCGTGATCAAAGTAGGGCCACCCGCCTGTAGTAACATTAAGCAATCCTACTCACGGGACTATTTCATCCGCATGGGTCCTGTGGACCCGATGAGGTCATCGCCTCGCGTGAGACTATTTCACCGCGTGGGCCGGTGGGCCCGCATGAGTACAAACACGCACTCGCGTCATGGGTAGAAAATCCATGGAATAAGTAGTAACCGGGGTTTACCATGAGAATAACATAACCTACCGCACCCAGCTATCATACATAACATAAGCACCACCGGCTTATCATACATAACATAAGCACCACCGGCTTATCATACATAACATAAGCAAGTTAAGAAATCCCCTAACTTCTTATTAGCCTTATTTATATACACTCTCATTTTAGTTTACTTAAGGCACTAACATGTCATTATAAAATCCGGGAATTTAACCCAAAGTACTATGTACCTTTTTCCTTTTAACAATGACTCTTTTTTATATAAAATCCCCAAGATACTAACGCCCGTAGTATCAAGACTTGTCTACTTTTCAAAATAAGTTACTATACCTTTAGAAATACATTTCAAGGCTTTAAAACCAAGTAACTTCTACTTTCACAACCTAGGCAACTCATGCCTATAAATCAAGTAGACATTCTCTTAACTTTCCATAAAGCCGTTATAACTAACTTCCCATAAAGCCGTTATAACTCTTTATGTTTTAGACAATTACATTCTTTTTATAACCAAGAGACTTATACTTTCAAAAACCAAGTATCATATACTTTCAAAATACTTCAAGTCTCTTAACTTTAGAAATCAAGTTTCTTAACTTTAGAATAGTTCAAGTAATCAATACTTTCCAAATCAAGTATTCTATACATTTTCAAGTCAAAAAATCTTTGTTTACCTTATTAGAATACACCATTCTTTTTACTTTCCATAAAGTTATTATAACCAAATTTATGCTTTTGAAACCAAGGCATTTCTATCCTTTAAAAACAAGTGAGTTAATTCTCTAACTCAACCAACTTAGACATTCTTAAAACAAGTCAAGGATATCAAATGAACTGAATTCATTTAAATCTCGTACGTCTACCGTACTATACATTTATAACTACTCGTGCTCGAGAGATAAGAAAGTTTCCACATACCTCTTGACTTAATCCACTTGCCAAGTTGAATACGCGCACGTAGAATGTCAACCTATAATGACCATAATACGTCCATCAACTACTAGCTTTCAGCGTAGAATATTCTTAAGTATAAGGACTCTTAATTCTACGGAAAATCGGGCACACTTCCTTTGTTTCTCGTACTTTTCACCTTTTTCAAGGCCCAAAATCAATAACCAAATGCCACGTTTAAGGCTCAACAATTCAGCAATTCAAAGGGGATTACACGCCGGGGCGTGTAAAATTCTTCCCACAATTTATACAAAAGCGTCGATAGCGATGCCATTCTCGGCTAATATAAGTAACAATGCAAAGTCTATTCCAATTCTTTTTCAATCCATATTGTCATTCCAACATGTTATATAGTCGCAACCAACTTTAACAACTATAATCTCCTCTTTATATAACATGCGACGAGTAAAACTAATAACTAAATTGAATTACAATCTTAAAGGCAAATCATGCTAGTTTCGGATTTTAGTCTTCCAAAATTCCATAACACTTATCAATCTTCATAATACATATCACATGATCATTTCTAACTTATCATAACATGAAATCTTGATTCTGATAGCAAGATGAAGATTTATACCTCAAATAAGCCCAAATATTATCCAAGACTTCAAGTCGATCCTTAGCAACTTTTAGCTCCTCTTCTTATGTTCCAATACTCTCCAAGCACTCCTCAGAAGCTCATAACCAACTTCTCTTCAATTTCCAACTTCAAAGTTGAAGAACACCCTAGGTTTTCACCTTGCGACTAACGTGAAAACGTAGTTTTTCCGGAATTTTTCTATTGAGATATCCTTGTAATACCCTTAGGAACCTTGGGTTTGAATATTGGGAATTATGGAGCAAGATTGCAAAATTTTTGTGTGGGAAATAGGGCATTGCCGAGAGCTTCCTAAAGCTAGCTCAAGTTTCTCTTGAATTTTTCTAAGTGTTGAATGAACTAGTCTTGCACTAGTAGTAGTAATATATAAGGAGACCAATGGCTAGGATTAAAACAAATGTGTGGTCAAGATGTGGTCAATTATATCAAGCTCATTTGACCCTTTGACTTGGTCCATTTATCTCAAGCCAATATGGCTATTTTTTGTCATCCATTTCGCCCAAGATGAAACATGTGGATGGTGACACGTGTCGCCCTCCCATTGGTCCATAACATTTCGTTTCCTAAAATTTCCATAATTGGTCAAAATATCGGAAATCTCGTGGGCCCCACAAAACGTAAAATTTCTCGGGTGGGCCACGCGTATCAACTATGTAAATAAACTTTCATAATTAGATAAGTTCTAAAAGTCTTGAATAACAAATTTGAGAACCCAATTCTCATTAACGAATAATTTTCCTTCTCGAGGTTCGGAAGATTTTTCCTTGGAAAGCAATTCTTTCTTTCGTTCAAATTTTTAAAGTCGTAACTTCCCACGTACGTTCTCTTACACGTGTCCTGGAATTACGGGGTGTAACAGAAGAATCCGTGTTGTTAAGAAGGGAAAGATGGTTGGTGCAAGGATGGAAGCAGACATCCAGTTATGGATGATCAAACAACGTCGATAATCGACAACGTGGATGATCGAGCGATATCGATGATCCAACAACATCAAATGATCGCCCAAGTGTCATAACCCATCAAAGTTACAACACAAGATTGGTACATTCGATCCACCAATACAGAATCTCCAACAGGAGTAGAAACACTAATAGGGAAGTCAAGCGACTCACACATCATATCTAGACTCAAAGAAAAATAAGTAGACACGTAAGAGTATGTAGTGCACGGATTAAAAATGTTATAGGTCGACGACAAATTGAAATAGTACATATGATGATTGCATCATAAGCCTTTACCTCTAACTTACCTTGGAATACATAACACTAAGAACGTCCGCGTGGTCTAAGAACCTCTGTGACCACAACTTGAATGAGAACCACGTCTACCACTCTATACACGACCTCTGGCGGTGTCGATGCCCTAGATCCTGACCGTAAGCGGAGTGCTTACCACTGCCTAAGTCTAGGATGATCCTCACAAAGTGTCTCAAGTCACCACGCTCATAACATCCACAACGATACATGCTCTGAGAAGACCTAGAATAGCGCGAATAACCACATCGACCTGCAGGTTGGGAATAAGAACCCTTGGAATCCTATCCTAAATTGTAAATACTATTGCAGAAGAACCACGGTCAAAGTCGAATCACTACGAATGACCCTCGAGCTGGGGCGATACCAATACCATGATAACCTCTGCCTCGAATGAGGTACCTCTATAACTTCCTGAGTTGCGAGGCTTCTTGCCCGATCTATCCCTAAACACCTGATACTTGACAGCCATGATACTCTTAATGACATCCACCACTATCTGAAAAGTACCTCCTAAAGCTGACATATGCATCACTGCAACTCGAAGGTGATATGAAAGACTTTTCACAAACTTCCTGATCCTCTGTCTCATCTGGCGATATAGTCAAAGCATGGTAAGATAGAGAGTGAAACCTTATCTCATACTCAGTCACAGACATACCAAACTTCTCCAATGGGGAACCCACTTCTCCAAGAACACTCTATAAAATTTGGCCCAAGTAAGTGAAGGCGACCCAGCTGGCGTAGTCTCAACAACCCTCAACTACTGCTTGGCAGGGCCAATTATCTACATCATTGTGAAGTCAACTGCGTTGGACTCAACCAACCCTAAATTATGCAACTTCATGACAACTCACCGAAACTCATAAGTGTCAGCCAAGTCCATCGTCTTTGTGGTGGCCGTCTTCTCAAACTTACCCATCTCTTACGCTCATCTTGGACATATTGGGCTAAGCAACTAGGCGCGTAGAAACACCGTTAAGCGGATAACCTAGAAACTATGGAGCCTCCGTGTTCTGCTGAGTACAACCATTAAAGACGTTCAGAATACGCATCAGGGTTTCCTGAAAAAAAGGATTAGCAATAAATCCCTCAGATGCATGGGCAGGTTCAGTCTCCTTCGCTTGCACTAACTCTTCATCCAAAACCTCCTCTGGCCCTAGACATAACTCTCTAGCATGGTCTGACGAGAATCGGTATTGACCTCTGCAGGTATAGTAACGAAGTCCATAACCCTACCTCGGCCTCTGTCGTATCTCTTGCCTCTCTCGAGCAACAATCTCGGCGATGGAGTGCAGCAAATAAAGCGACAAGGAATGATAAAATGAATGATATGCAAATACTATGCAATGCAAGACCTGTCCATCACTTGTACACACACAATTGAACATTAATAAATCGTGACCCATGGAGGACTCGCGAGGTCCATATACCATCTAGAATAATTTCCTTTCAGGTTCCTTCACCATTTCTAGGCTCACAATACTTGTCTCTGCCACTGGACTCGTAATTAGCCCATCACTCTATCCGAAATTATTTCCCCTCGGACCCACATTTTTATTCTCAAATATATAATGCATGGGATACCATATAAAGCATGAATATGACATGCACAATAACAAAAAGCTAGGATATGCAATAAAGACTCAATCTTACATCAATAAAAGCCATAAAGATCTGCTCTTAGAATTAATTTCACAATAAAGTTATCATATTTAGCTTCTTTCATCATTCAGCGAGTATTTAAGAGTGATGAGTAACATAATATCATATAAAGTGGTATATGCACACAATGCCTTAAAAGTACAAGTTTCATACCCTAATAATGAGATCCGTAAGAGCATACTATCTATCGGTAGTACCCAAAGCATGAGATTCACTCATAATTCAAAAGGTGCAAGTACATAACGTATAGCGGTTCTGACACAAGTAATCGTGACCTCACAAATATTATGAATCATTTTTATCCCCATTACACCCTCTTATTTAGTATATTTGACCAACCATGACGCTTTAAATAAGGTACAGGATCTCAAGTTTCCTGGAATAGAAGTTTGACAGTCATAACAAAGCTTTGCCCTTTCGTAATGCCTCAGAATAGTCTCAATCTATTCAAATATAAAAATTATGTTAAAATATGATTCTAAAGACACCCATATTGCTATACGAAAGTTTTGTTTAAAAAGTCACCCAAAATAGGATCCCAAGCCATGAAGGGCAAAATGGGAAATTGGTCCCAAAATTAGATTCCCCAAGATTTATGGAGTCTAAATACCAAATATCAACTCAATCTAATAATAAACCCATGATTAATGAGGGGAAATATCCATTTCAACCTAGGGTTCATAAACCCGTAAAACCTCGTCCTAAAATCATGATCTTTACCATGAAATCTCTTAATAATCAAAGATATAATCATATTATGTGATAAAGCTTACCCAAATGAAGATTCTTGAAAACTCCTCAAAAATCTCCTTACGTAGAGCTATCAAACTCCAAAAATGTGAAATGAAATGTCAGTCAGTAGGATTTAAATTCCCAATTTTGTCGTGAACTCGAAAGTGCGAGACATAGCTCGCGTCTGCTCTCCAAACATCGCCACACGATGGTCACTTAAACTCTCGGGCCGCATCGACCCACCTTGCCGGTGTGATTCCTTCCTGCGATGTTTCTTCGCATATCGCCTGTGACTCCCTCTTGGCTTGCTTCCCACTGCGCGAGTCACGAGCATTGTTCGCATCTACGTAACACCAAACCCAACAATTTGGACAATATTTCAAACTTTGATTTAATCCCGAAACTTATCAGAGACCTCCGTATACAAACCAAATATGAAAATCACTCTAAAATATAAAACAAACATTCTCGTGTACTCAAAATACTCACACGAGGTCATCTTAAGCCATCATGACTATGGTCGACTCTAAATTGCTTAAATTTTTATAATTCCAATCAAGTGTCCAAAATACACCCGAGTCCCTCGAAAATCAAACCAATGACTCGACTAAGTCATAAATGACATTTCAGACCTAATAGAATCGACGAAATTTTAAATAAGACTCAAATGCCCTCGAAGTTGACTTTAGTCAACTAAAACTCATTTGTTTAACTTAAGAACTTTCTAAATCCACAACCTTATCCGAATAGATCCCAAATCCCTCGGGATTCGTTCCAACCATCCACCTAAGTCAAAAATCACGTTCCGGATCTAACAGAACCATCAGAATACGATTCCGAAAACGCCTTCTTAAAAGTTAACTCCTAGTCAAACTTCTCATACTTGAACCTTCAAAAACTCAAAACTTAGATTTTCATCCGTTATTTTTATCTAATTGCCTCTAAAATCGTGTCATCCATCCCCGCAAATCAAATACATCAAAACAAGCTAGGGAAAAAGGTATTTACGAAAAAACAAGATAAATATTCAAAACGTCCTAACGGATCTTTACATTGACACTTTATAAAAGATTTGAAATTTATAAAGGTCCCTACGTATTCTGCCTAAACAAAAAGCAAGAATCCACTTATATAACATATAATATGAAAAATTTAGAAGTTTGTTATCTATTATTATTATTATTATTATTATTATTATTATTATTATTATTATTATTATTATTATTATTATTATATTATCATCATCATCATCTTGGTAGGTACTTAATTGGCAGAAAATAGTTACTGTGTCTAATTTTTTAGCAAGTAATTTAATATTACAATATTAATAGCCTTGTTTGAACTAATACCATATAATATTACAAGTAAGTAATTTAATTATTATAAGATTACTATCCTTATTTGAACTAATACCATAATTTAATGTTTACCTTCAAGGCCTATATAAGAGTCCTAAATGGTATCAATAATTCATATTTTCATATCATACAAAAGTACAAAAGTAAAAAACATGAAGAGTAACATTATGCTTTTTCTTTTCTCTATGGCAATATTTTTCACTTTGTTTGACCCTTCGCTAGGTATGATTTTCTTCTTCAATGCATAAGCAACTATTTTTTTCTACAAGCATGTCTATGGATGTTTATCGTCATCATTCATATTTTTAATCGTATTGACTAATGTGTAGTTTTCTCATTTTATTGTGTCAGGTGATCATAAATTTTGCCCAGGAACTTTCACAGCTAATGACGCATGTGCTAACATTAGTTGTGGCAATCTAGCTCTATTTCATTGGCCAAGTATGATGCCATAGTTATCTTGTGTTCTTTGCGAGAAGTAATAAAAGTCTTTGTACATGCCAAATAGTTTGTTAAGCAGACTAATGAAAAATGCGATTATTACTGATGTTGATTGATGAATAATCATACATTTGAATTGTGTGATTGAAAATAAATATAAAGCATTGTTCTTTCTATATATGCGAGTATATATTTGTACTATTCTACTAATGTAAAATCTGAAAGTTAAAAGTTGAAACACCAAAATAACAATAAAAAATTAAAGGACAATTTCACCCTTCAAACAAGCATTATCGAAAGAAAACTTATGTGAAAAGATATAAATATGAATTATATAAATAACTAAAAATAAATAAAGAAACAAAAAATTATAAAATCGAAGAAAGAGGAATGTGGGTTTTCTAGATGGCAAGAATTATGGAACTGTTCAGGTACCCACTTAATTATCACTAAAATTATTTCATTAAAGGGGAAGAAATGATCTATTTATATAAGTGAGTTTATATATTTCATTAAAGGGGAAGAAATATACCATTCATAAGCATTACCATTACAAAATTAACTTTTGTTTTTTTTCACATTATCTCACAATCGTTATTTTGATCAGTAAAGAAAAGGGTTGTAGCTAGATGGTAATATACGAACTTTCTTGCAAAAAAAAAAAAAACAAATAGATAAATACCACTAAAGTTGCAGTTTTTACAAGTAGGTTCATTTGTTCTTTATATGCCACTAAAAACATAAATTAGCCACAAAAGGTTTTCATAGCTAAACTGCGATATTTATAACTAATCATTTAGCGACAGATTATGTCACGACTCAAAATCCCAATGTGTCATGAGGGAACCTACTCTAATTTGTAGGCAACCCCCAATCATCCAACATAATGAATATGAAAGTAAATACGAAAAAACTGAAAGAATAAATAGTTGTGGGGTACTAGTATATTTGAATTATATTGTATGTAAGAAACTGAAAGAATAAATAGATGGGGTGCTCGCGGAAGGGCAACCTAATCAATAAACTGGTAATATATTGAAAATGGGCTGAAACTGAAAACTGATAACTGAACAAGGAAATAAATAATATGAATACTTCCTGTACTGAAATGATGAATCGCATGTTTAACTTAAATAACAAATAATTGTGGCTTTAGGCCCAATACATGTGCCCAAATCAGGTGGCCAGGGCCTAAGTATCATTATACATAAATTGTTGCCTTCGGTCCAAAATACATGTGTTCAACATTAAACAACATATATATAAAAGAACTAAGAATTGTGGTGAAAGATACAACATTGACATACTGATCAATGATTCGATGAGACATGCATTCATGAACTGATTATAAGTGTCGGAGCTTTAACTAGTTTATACTTTATAGGCATACAGAGTATTCTAGACTAAGACTCTTGGGTATCAATCACAAGTCTATGTTGACTACGTACTGAGTCCACAACGACCAAAGTTATAATTATGAACAATTATGAAGTTATAATCTTAAGGATATACATTTTAGTCTTTTCATGAACTAGAGTAAGAGCCTCAAATTCTAATGTAATTCACATCAATCTCAATGAACAAGGCGTGAGGATTATTAAAGATGTTCCCACACATAGATAGAAACTCTACATATCTTGATCGCTCTAAAATATGTCTTAAAAATATGAACTTTGAAAACTTTGGAGGTTACCTTGAAAATTCTAGGTTAAGAACAATGTATTTTACCTAGAATTCATAGGGATTACGTTAGAATCACTTATGTTACACCAGTAATTCGGGACATGTATATAAGAGCGTGCGTAAAGCGGGACTTTAAGATTTGAGAATTGTAGAATTTATCGGAAATATGGAAATGTCGGGAAATGAAATATTTTGACGAATGGGAGAGTGACACGTGTCACCCCCCCACCCACATGAGCTTGGTCGAATTTTGACCAAGGTTAAGTGGTCAAGTGACCAAGGTTAAGTAGTCAAGTGTTGATGATCAAGCTTGAGATAATTGACAGTCAACTAGTCGAGTTGACCGCAAGATATTTAATTTTCTTCATCGAGCCACACAAGTGTATTAATCTTGGCCCTTGAATGTAGTATTTATTTACACTAGTAGCAAGACAAGCTTACAACACTTAGAAAAATTTGCAAAACTTCTCTTGCTCTTAGAGGAGCTCTCGGCTAAGCCTCCTATTTCTCACAAAAAAATTGCAATTGTGGATCATAAATCACAATACTTAAAACGAGGTTTCCTAGAGGTATTATAAGGATATCTCAATACAAAGATCCCGGAAAAGCTACGTTTTTACGTTAGTCGCAAGATGAAAACCTAAGTTGTTTTCATAAGTTTTGGTTGGAAATTAAAGGGAGTTATTTATGAACTTCTAAGGTCTTCAAATAGCGGATTGGAGCGTGAAGTAAAGGAGCTAAGTTGCTAAGGAGCGACTTTGAATCTTGAAGTTATAATCGTCGCATGTTATATAAAGAAAGGATTGTAGTTGTTATAATCGATTGCGACTATATAACATGTTAGACTAAACAACTTGGATTGAAAAAGAATTGGAAAAGACTTTACATTGTTGTACATTGTAGCTAGAATGGCATTGAAGTATTGAACTTATTGATATTAATTGTGGGGAAAATTTTTACACGTCCTGTTAGGCGTGTAATCCCCTTTGGTTAGCTGAATTATTGAGCCTTAAATGTGGCATGTTTGGTTATTGAATCCGGGCCTTGAAAAAGGTGGAAAAGTACGTAGAAACAAAGGAAGTGCAGCCCAATTTTCCGTAGAATATGGACCTTTACACTTATAATATTCTACCTTTAAAGCTAGAAGTTGATAAGCGTATTATGGTCATTATAGGTTGACATTCTACACGGCATATTCAATGTAGCAAGTGGATTAAGCCAGAAGAGGTATGTGGAACTTTTCTTATCTCTTGAGCATGAGTAGTTATAAATGTATAGTCACGGTATCGTCGACATTTAAATGAATTGATTTCATTTTGATATCCTTGACTTGTTTTAAGAATGTCCAAGTTAGTTGAGTTAGAGAATTAACTCACTTGTTTTAAAGGATAAAAATGCCTTGTTTCTAAAGCATAAAGTTATTATAACGCCTTTATGGGAAGTTGTGTTATACCCCGTATTTCCAGAGTATGTACGTGAGGACGTACGTACAAAAGTTTAAGCCTTAAGTTAGGCAAGGGACGAAAATTTGTGCACAACCCCCGAAAAGAATTGTTTTCCGACGAAACGTTTTCCAAACTGCGAAGGAAAATTTGATTGCGACATTTATTATTTTTGCGGATTTTTCAGAGATAAAATATTTTGGACCAACGAGAGGCGACACTTGTCACCCTCAGTGGGCGGAACTATGGGCGATCTTGGCATGATTTTGTGGCCTAAAACTTGGGTCGATGTTTGGTGAGTGATTTGTGGAGTAGATGGCTAGGGTGCACTTGTGCAAATCCACGCCCTCAGCTTTCCTCCACTTGCCTTAATCTTGGCCATTGAAGGCCTATAAATACCCCACTTAGTTGAAGACTTACGTCCATGAATAATTTCTAAGTCTTGAAATCCCTCTCCCCTTTGATAGGCTCTCGTCGAAGAGACCACTCCCCCTTTGTGAGGCCCTTGGTAGAAATACCCAAAAGCACAGTGGTGCTAGCCAGAAATACAAACCCCACTCTCTTGAGTTGTTCTCGTGAAATACCCCATGGTAGAAAAGTATTCTCCAAGTATTGTTACTATTCAAAATACCTTAGCCTTATACCTTGTAGTATTCCAAAGTTACCTCTATACTAAAAGCAGGAAAATACTACTATACTTCCTTTAGTCACTAATGAAACCACGGGAAAAATCTTCATAGTAGGTTGAAGTATTAAGTAGAAGTTGTGTAGAACTTCTAAGGGTTACTTGGGCGTATTGGAGCGTCTGGAATAGGAGCTAAACCTTGCTCGGGATCGACTTTTTAACTTGGATAATTTTGGGCTTATCGAGTAAATACTCTTACCCTTCTATTGTAATTGGAAATTACATCTTGTAGTAGTATAGAATTGAGTATAAGGCGTTTATAAGGATGGTATAAAGAAGAGAACCGAATGTACTTACATAGGACTATATTCTGATGAGACTTGTGTAGTTTGTGGGTAGGGAAGTCTTTGCCCATTTTCCATAGAATAAGGAATCTTGTATCTAGAATCATTCTACAGAGTAGTCTAGACGTTGATAGACTTATATGACCGTTATAGGTTGAAGTTCTTCTAGTAGCATGGTCTACTGAAAGGGTGGAAAAGGCGAGCAAGGTTAGAATACTTTGGAGCGTTTTGCTATTGTCGATAATCATCGCGAGGTATGTGATTCTTCCTATCCTCTTGAGCATGATAATTTAAAAGAATATATATAGTACGGTAGACGTACGTGTGTTAACTGAACGTGGTTTTACTTCGATGTCTTTTGACTTGAGTCTAAACAATAAGAACCTTGAAGTATTTCAAAAGAATTAAGAATCGTTTTTGAAAGAAGAGTAATACTTGGTTTTAAAAGCTTAAGAGTTATACTAGCTTTATGGGAAGTTAGGTATAACGACTTAAGAGAGATAACGAGAGCAGTTTACTTAATTATTTATGAACGCCTTGTATTGATTTCGGAAATGAGAATAAGTATCGAACAAACCACTGCAGCGCTAATAAAGGGAATTGTATTGACTAATTAAGTATTATTAAAACCAGTAGAAATCTCCATATGCATAGAAAATAAGATGAGACAAAATGATACTACATTTCCTAGACCATGGCTGCTTTAATAAGATTGTTATGAACAAGAATAACCTAATCACACATAAGGCATGTGTTACTCAAATTGTTTTAAAAGAGAATTAGGTTATTAAGTGATTAAGACTTTGAACTACGAAACCTTTCGAAAATGAGAAACTTGAGCATTTGAAATTAGGCAAACTTGAACTTTTGGAAAAGAATGTTGTCACTTGACTTTAAAAAGGAAGGCATGCTTTTGTCTTAAGTTGGTTTACTTAAAAATATAGTCGCTCTATTTTTATACTACGGGTATCGTGTGACTCTTGTGAAAGAAACGGATCTTTTTAAAGGGTTAATGTATGAAGTACTTTGGGGATAAAAACCCGAACTTAATTGTCATAAAATAGAAAGTACCTTGTGTGAATAACTTGATTATGTTGGTAAGTGATAGCCTTGTAATACTTTCTTGTTGGTTTGATAAGTAAACATGTTAGGATGCTACGTGTGTTAGTATCTTGTGAGGTTCGTGTAAAGGGGTTTCCCTTGATTATGCTTATGTTGTTGAGCGATAAGCGTTATGTTAGTATTGTACCACTCACTCTTGACATGTTATCTTGGGGTTAAAGCTTGCCACGTCTGGGATACCTCATGCGGTCTGTGTGACTATGATTCGAGGATACCTCATGCGGGTCTGTGTGACCTATGCGGAGCTACGAGAGTTCCAGGTTAGTGTGCGGGGGAATACCTCATGCGGTCTATGTGGCCATGCGGACTACGAAAGTCCAGGACGATGCCGAGGAGTAGCTACCCTCGATGCGGGGAATACCTCATGCGGGCCTAGGTGGCCTATGCGGAGCTGCGGTGAGTTCCTGGATTTGACGCGCACATTGATATTGAGGGCGAGTGGCCCACTTCGATCATATGGCGTGGTCTAGAAATACCTCGTGATCTGATTTTATGGCATTTTTGATACGGTGGGTTTTAGTAGTCGGTCATGCCGTACTTACCGCACGGTTTTATTATGACACAGTGGGACACAGTGTTCATGTGTATTCCTTGGTGCTTTTATATCATAGACTGCCGGCAGTGAGGAAGGATTCCACGGGCATGATTGATGTTGTGGGCGTGAGACCCATAGTTATATTTGAGTGATGACTTTGAGGGCGTGAGTCCCTGACTTGACATGACTGCTTATTTATTGTGAACTGTAGTTTGGTTATCATACATGTCTCCTGCTTTATATATAGACTACTATGATTTCATTTACAATATTTTGATTTCACATACTTGGTACTGTTATCTTGACCTCGGCCCAGTGCGTTCATCCGCGGTAGAGTACACGATCGTCGATCCTCGCTCATAGGATCACGATTCAGCGTTTTGGGAAGCTCCGTTTCTCGGAGGCTTATCTTTGGTATAGTCCTGTCATTGTAGGTACTTACATTCGGGGTATGGCGCGCCACTGTCGTCGTTTTGTTATAAAACTCTTAGAAGTGCATGAAATGCTATTATGGCGAGTTTGTAAAGGGATGTAACTGTTCGAGTTCAAGTTTTATGTTTATATATATGCCGGAAGGCAACTTTTCTCAAAAAAACTGTTTCTCACTTCATTTTGTTTCATGTTTTGTTTTATATTCCGCTGATTACTCTGATGTATGTATACTTGGGTGCCCGGGTAAGGCACCAGTCACGGGCCCCGGAACGGATCGTGACAAAAGTGGTATCAGATCCAGGTTAATCCTCGGAAAGTGTCTACAGACCGTATCTAGTAGAGTCTTGATTATCGGTGTGTTGTGCACCACACCAATAATCAGGAGGCTATAGGATATTTAGGATTGGTTCCCATTCTTCTCACTCTGAGATCGTGCCTTAGAGCTGTGTTATAAGTTGGACCCCTCTAACGTATTTCTTTCCCCTACCAGTTATGCTTCCGCGTAAAACCGGGCGAAGAAGCAAGCGGCGTAGGAGGCTGCAGTAAACACGAGAGGTTCTGAGGCACAGGCCCAATCATCACCTAGGGTGGTGCTTCATTCGAGGAGTTACGCTCGTCGCGGCCCGTGAGTTTAGCCAGCGGCAGCGATTCCCTCTGCGGCCATGATATTTGAACCTTGATTCCACGACGATGCGAGGAAATATGGATTGCAAAGAGAGCGACCACATTACTAGCTATGGATTTAGCAACCAGAGAATATATTATGTACCGGTTTATCACGGGTCTTGATGATTATCTAAGAGAGGGTTGTGCAAGAGTAGCTCTTCAGTCAAGCATGAGCATGGCCTGCGTACATGCTTATGCGCAGCCGAAAGCGTAGGGATCGGCGGGTTAACGAATCGGCGAAGAGGGCGAGCAGCAGGTCCTTTGGTAACTATCGAGCGGACCTTCTCGGCAGAAGCGGTTATGCGCCTCGCGATCTGAGTGGTCCTCGCGGGGTTCGAGATGTTCGGTATGCGAGGAGTTGGTCGAGCTCGAGGCTGCTGGTTCGCAGACTGCGTAGGTTCCGGCCAACGGATTGATTTTCCTCGGTATTCCACGGTGTGGCGGCGTCGTCGGGAATGTCGTCTTTTGTTGGTACTTGTTTTACTGCGGCCGTCGGGGCACGTGTGTCGAAGGATGTTCAAGTAGGAGGATGCAGCGGGAGGACTCGGCTACTAGATCGATTGCGGTTCGGGGTTCGGAGAGGAAGGGATGTTAGCCAGAGGAGGACACCCCCACCTCGGTGTGGCCGGTGTGGTAGATGTCATTGTGGGGAGTGTCGTACTTCTTCGACAGCTTGTTTTGCTTGCGGCCAGCGAGGCCATTTGCGAGAAATTGTCAGGCCAGGTGGCGCGGATGTAGAGACTTCGACGCCGGGATCAGTGGCTAGTTCATCATCTTCCCTAGCTATGCGCCCAACAGGGCAAGATTGATTAGAACGACAACGGGTAGTGAAGCAGTAGATACAGGTATATCCTCAACCCTCTAGAGATTTGTATGTGTGATAAGATGAGTATATCATAGGTGTTATGTTCAGATAGCATTGTGCAAATTGTGATTAGAAATCATGGTTAGTTAAAAGGGTAAGATTGGGGATAGGGAAAGTGTAAGCCTTATAATGTGATACGTAGAGACCTTAGAGGCAAGGTCATCTCGAGTAAAAGATTTATTTTATGTTTGACCCTTATCGGAGTGCATAGTATACGTGAGATATATTCGTGTGATAAGTCCCGGAGTAGTGTGAAATGAAAGAGGGTAGTTGAGCTAAGAAAGACCACTAGGTTTTCGTGACTTGATTAGTGAGATTGTTCCGGATCGGGGAGCAAGTGTTTGGCGCGATAGCGGGTCGGGTTGAGGACCGATCGCGGGTCAACCCGCGGCTTGTAATGTGGTGGGGTCAGTTCGGGGTGGTCCCTCCAGGTGGTAGGGTCATGAGGGTGTTAGGCCCAAGTTTAGTTAACCAGCGTACGAGTACGTGGATGCGTTCGACCAGTAGTCGGGCCGATGGGGTCATCCCATCTTGTCTTTAAGACATGACTGTTTACTCGGCCGAGGGTTATGCGAGATGTTATATATCAGGAAGGTTGTAAGGCTGCACGGGGTGCCTACTTTCACCTTATGACCGACAGTGGAGCCCAGTTTACGGCTATTTCTTTTGTTTCTGGAGGTTTTACCAGGCAGGGTTAGGAACTCAGGCGAGTCTCCGTATCGCATTCATCCTCGGGCCAGTGATTGGATTTCAGGGGTAGCTGTGGGGATTGTTGCCTCCTGTTGAGGGAGTGTTTTTAGCTACCATTTCAGTGTTCGGATATCGCCTTATGACGCCTTGTATGGGCGGTAGTGTAGGTTGCCAGTCGATTGGTTCGATGTTGGCAAGGTACAGATTGTTGGCTCATACTTGATTCAAGGGATGTAGATAGGGTGAAGCTTATCGGGGAGAGGTTATTGGCGGCTCGAGTCAGCGAAGTCGATGCGGATGGCCGCGTCGACACTGGAGGTTGGTGACGTCCGTCTTTTATGGTGCTATGTTCGGAAAAGTATCGGAGATCCATCCAGAGTGTTCCCAGTTAATGATGACCAAGTTGGAGATAGTAACCCAGAGATTTTGGAAACTGAAGCAATAACAGAAATGTGGTAAGTTGTGAGAAGGAGTTCGAGTGTACGAGGAGAATGCGACCGATGAGGAAGAAGCGGCGTGTGGTAAGAGAATAGAAGTGATCATTTCTTTTGTAAAGTGAAGGTGCGAAGGGAATATCTTTTAGACCTTGGGTGGGAGCTTTTGTTATGCTAGAGGTGATTCCTCGTGGACTGGGGTTAAGTAATTGCGCGTATGTTAATTTGTGGCCAGGTGTGGCATTGGCAACTTGTTTAAGTTAAAGAGGAACTTATCATTATCTGTATCGAGAAGGAACATTCGGACGAATGTTTCTAAGGAGGGGAGAATGTTATACCCCGTATTTCCAGAGTATGTACGTGAGGACGTACGTACAAAAGTTTAAGCCTTAAGTTAGGCAAGGGGCGAAAATTTGTGCACAACCCGAAAAGAATTGTTTTCCACGAAGCGCTTTCCAAACTTTGCGAAGGAAAATTTGATTCGCGACATTTATTATTTTTGCGGATTTTTCCGAGAGATAAAATATTTTGGACCAACGAGAGAGGCGACACTTGTCACCCTCAGTGGGCGGAACTATGGGCGATCTTGGCATGATTTTGTGGCCTAAAACTTGGGTCAATGTTTGGTGAGTGATTTGTGGAGTAGATGGCTAGGGTACACTTGTGCAAATCCACACCACTCACTTGCTTCTCCACTTGCCTTAATCTTGGCCATTGAAGGCCCTATAAATACCCCACAGTTGAAGACTTCGTCACAAATAATTTCTAAGTCTTGAAATCCCTCTCCCCTTTGATAGGCTCTCATCCAAGAGCACCCTCCCCTTTGTGAGGCCTTGGCAGAAATACCCCTTCCTAGTGGTGCTAGCCGAAATACAAACCCCACTCTCTTGAGTTGTTCTCGTGAAATACCCCTTGGTAGAAAAGTACTCTCAGTATTGTTACTATTCCAAAATACCTTAGCCTTATACCTTGTAGTATTCCAAAGTTACCTCTATACTAAAAGCCGGAAAATACTACTATACTTCCTTTAGTCACTAAACGAAACCACAGGAAAAATCTTCATAGTAGGTTGAAGTATTAAGTAGAAGTTGTGTAGAACTTCTAAGGGTTTCTTGGAGCGTATTGGAGCATACAGAATAGGAGCTAAACCTTGCTCAGGATCGACTTTTTAACTTGGATAATTTTGGGCTTATCGAGGTAAATACTCTTACCCTTCTATTGTAATTGGAAATTACATACTGTAGTAGTATAGAATTGAGTATAAGACGTTTATAAGGATGGTATAAAGAAGATAACCGAATCAGACTTACATAGAATTTGTATTCTGATGAGACTTGTGTAGTTTGTGGTAGGGAAGTGCTGCCCAATTTTCCATAGAATAAGGAATATTGTATCTAGAATCATTCTACAGAGTAGTCTAGACGTTGATAGACTTATATGACCGTTATAGGTTGAAGTTCTTCTAGTAGCATGGTCTACTGAAAGGGTGGAAAAGGCGAGCAAGGTTAGAATACTTTGGAGCGTTTTGCTATTGTCGATAATCGTCGCGAGGTATGTGATTCTTCCTATCCTCTTGAGCATGATAATTTAAAAGAATATATATAGTACGGTAGACGTACGTGTGTTAGCGAGCGTGGTTTTACTTCGATGTCTTTTGACTTGAGTCTAAATAATAAGAACCTTGAAGTATTTCAAAAGAATTAAGAATCGTTTTTGAAAGAAGAGTAATACTTGGTTTTAAAAGCTTAAGAGTTATACTAGCTTTATGGGAAGTTAGGTATAACGACTTAAGAGAGATAACAGGAACGGTTTACTTAATTATTTATGAACGCCTTGTATTGATTTCGGAAATGAGAATAAGTATCGAACAAACCACTGCAGCGCTAATAAAGGGAATTGTATTGACTAATTAAGTATTATTAAAACCAGTAGAAACCTCCATCTCCATAGAAAATAAGATGAGACAAAATGATACTACATTTCCTAGACCATGGCTGCTTTAATAAGATTGTTATGAACAAGAATAACCTACTCACACATAAGGCATGTGTTACTCAAATTGTTTTAAAAGAGAATTAGGTTATTAAGTGATTAACACTTTGAACTACGAAACCTTTCGAAAATGAGAAACTTGAGCATTTGAAATTAGGCAAACTTAAACTTTTGGAAAAGAATGTTGTCACTTGACTTTAAAAAGGAAGGCATGCTTTTGTCTTAAGTTGGTTTACTTAAAAATATAGTCGCTCTATTTTTATACTACGGGTATCGTGTGACTCTTGTGAAAGAAACAGATCTTTTTAAAGGGTTAATGTATGAAGTACTTTGGGGATAAAAACCCGAACTTAATTGTCATAAAATAGAAAGTACCTTGTGTGAATAACTTGATTATGTTGGTTGGTGATAGCCTTGTAATACTTTCTTGTTGGTTTGATAAGTAAACATGTTAGGATGCTACGTATGTTAGTATCTTGTGAGGTTCGTGTAAAGGGGTTTCCCTTGATTATGCTTATGTTGTTGAATGATAAGCCGTTATGTTAGTATTGTACCACTCACCTCTTGACATGTTATACCGGGGGTTAAGTGCCCCGACGCGGGATACCTCATGCGGTGCGTGTGACTATGATTCGAGGATACCTCACGCGGTGCAGTGTGACTATGCGAGCTACGAGAGTTCGTGTTAGTGGGCGGGAATACCTCATGCGGTCTATGTGGCGTGCGGACTACGAAAGTCGGGGCGATGTCGAAAGTAGCTACCCTCGATGCGGGGAATACCTCATGCGGGCCTAGGTGGCCTATGCGGAGCTGCGGTGAGTTCCTGGATTTGACGCGCACATTGATATTGAGGGCGAGTGGCCCACTTCGATCATATGGCGTGGTCTAGAAATACCTCGTGATACAGTTTTATGGCATTTTTGGTACGGTGGGTTTTAGTAGTCGGTCATGCCTTCGTACTTACCCCGTACGGTTTTATTATGACACAGGTGGGACCTGGTGTTCATGTGTATTCCTTGGTGCTTTTATATCATAGACTGCCGGCAGTGAGGAAGGATTCCACGGGCATGATTGATGTTGTGGGCGTGAGACCCATAGTTATATTTGAGTGATGACTTTGAGGCGTGAGTCACGACTTGACATATTCGCTTATTTATTGTGAATCGTAGTTTGGTTATCATACATGTCTCCGCTTTATATATAGACTACTATGATTTCATTTACGATATTTTGATTTCACATACTTGGTACTGTTGTCTTGACCTCGCCCGAGTGCGTTCACGCCGCGTGTAGGTACACGATCGTCGATCCTCGTAGGATCACAATTCAGCGTTTTGGGAAGCTCCGTTTCTCGGAGGCTTATCTTTCGTATAGTCCCCGTCATTGTAGTACTTACATTCGGGTATGGCGGCCCTGTCCCGCTGTCGTTGTTATAAAACTCTTAGAAGTGCAGTAATCTTTGTTATGGCGAGTTTGTAAAGGGATATAACTGTTCGAGTTCAAGTTTTATGTTTATATATATGCCGGAAGGCAACTTTTCTCAGAAAAACTGTTTCTCACTTCATTTTGTTTCATGTTTTGTTTTATATTCCGCTGATTACTCTGATGTATGTCTACTTGGGTGCCCGGGTAAGGCACCAGTCACGGGCCCCGGAACGGGTCGTGACAAGTTGGTTATAACAACTTTATGGAAAGTTAAAAGAATGGTTTACTCTAGTAATGTAAACAAAGATAAATGACTTGAAATGAAGAAGGGCAATTTGATTTAAAGGCATCAATTGCGTAAAGTTTTAAAGTAAAATTCACTTGGTTTAGAAGCCTAAAAATGTATTTCTAAAGGTGTAGTGACTTGTTTTGAAAAGTAGACAAGTCTTGATACTACGGGTGTTAGTATCTTGGGGGTTTTATACGAGAAAGAGTCATTTAAAAAAGGATAAAGGTACGTAGTACTTTGGGTTAAATTCCCGGATTTTTCATGACATGTTAGTGCCTTAAGTTAAATAAAATGAGAGTGCATGCTAATTAAGTCTAAAGAGAAGTTAAGGGATTTCTTAACTTGTTTATGATATTTACGATAGCCGGTTGTGCTTATGTTATGATATTTATGGTAGCCTTAGGTGCTAGTGTTATGTTAATATTGCGGGGTAAACACCCGGGTTACTACATATTCCGTGGATTTTCTCACCACGATGCGAGTGCGGCGTATGTTCTCATTGCGGGTCCACCGGGCCCATGCGGGTGAAATAGTCCTATACGGGTGAAATAGTCTCATGCGGAGCAAATTGCTCTATTGCGGGTCCACAGGACCTATGCGGGTGAAATAGCCCCAGGAGTAGGATTGCCTAATGATACTACGGGCGAGTGGCCCTAATTTGATCATAAGCTTCCTATTTTTAAGCAGTAAAGTGTACTCTTGTTTACTCTCATTATTAGTAAGGCCACGATGTCTTGTTATTCGTTATCATACATGTCTCCAGCTTTATTTTAGACTATATGATTTCATTTCAGTACTTTCATGCCGCAGGTAGGGGTAAGCAGGTGGCGGATCCTCACTCTTAGGATCACTGATCAGTTGTCAGAAAGCTCCATTTCTCCGGAGGCTTGTCTTTTGGTACGATTTCCCTGATGTTGTAGATTTATGTACATTCAGGGGTATGGCGGGGCCCTGTCCCATCACAGTGGTTATGTCAAAATTCTTAGAGGTCTGTAGTCATATCTTGTGGGCCGATTGTAAAGAAAAAAGATGTAACTACTTTTGGTTATGTATTTATATATCCAGGGAGGTAGCTTTATCGGCTAACCTGTTGTTTATTTCTTGTTGATTTACGTTACGAGTTGTATGTATGTTTCGCTGATTATCTCTGATGTATACCTGTAAGGGTGCCTAGGTAGGGCACCAGTCGCGGGCCCGGGGTCGGGGCGTGACAAAAGTGGTATCAGAGCAGTTAGTCCTCGGAAAGTGTCTACAGACCGTGTCTAGTAGAGTCTTGGTTATTGGTGTGTTATGCACCACATCTATAATCAGGAGGCTACAGGACATTTAGGATTGATTTCCATTCTTCTCTCTCTAAGATCGTGCAGTAGAGCTGTTTTACTAGGTTAAATCCTCTCTGACCTATTCTTATGTATCAATTATGCCTTCACGGAAGACGACCAGGGCCCAGAAGGGCAAGGCAGCAGCAGGAGCTGCTAGTGGTACGCAGAGGGTTACTAGGACTCGAGCCCGCACTATGCACGAGGTTGTGAGCGATCGCGAGTTCACCACGCCGGTATTAAAGGCGAGAGCGGCGCAACTCGAGGTTCCGACACGAGCCTCCATCCACCGGCCAGCGGAGTATAGAGATTATGCAGAGCAGTCGGGTTATTGACTAGCATAGTGGCGAACGCCGACGGGGTGGTAGCTAACCAGATCCGACAATTTGAGAATTCGGATTTTCTAGGTTGTAATCCACGAAGTTCTATGGTTCGAGATCCGAGGATGATTCTCGTGAGTTCATTCGGCGAATCTGGACTATCGCAGTACTTAGGGCCTCGGAGACCGAGTCGGTTGTGCTAGCTTACTGCGTTACGCGATATTGCGTTGAACTGTTTGAGTCATGGAACTGTCTGGGTGTGGGTGCTCCTCCACTGTTTGGGATGAGTTCACAGAGGCCTTCCGATCACTTTTTGCCTCCCGAGATGAGAGAGCCCGAGTTGATAGGTTCTTGACATCGAGGCGAATGGAAGGACCATCAGAGAGTATAGCCTGGAGTTTGACTCATTGGCCAGGTATGCGCTCACTATTGTGGCTGACATGGCTGATAGAGTTCATCGCTATGTGATGGGGCTAGACCGCTATATGGTTACTGTATGCCTGAGAGTGGCCCTTCAGCCATGTATGGATATTTCGAGATCTGAGCATACGCATAGGGTGAAACAGACAGAGAGAGACCGGCAGACCGTGCCACCAAGAGGGCGAGGATGGCGAGGTTTGAGGTAACTTTCGAGGCAGATAGCCTCAATCGAGCTAGGTCTGATTCGGTAGCACAAAGTGCTCCTTCCGATCTTACAGTAGGAGGTTTGATCACCGGTTATTCGGGAGGCAGTGGCTCGTGGCTTGTGTTTCCAGGGGACCGGGGTCTTAGTCAGATGTGGCTACCTTTACCTCGGTGCGGTCGATGTGGTAGGTCCTATCGTGGGGAGTGTCGTATTTCTTCAGGAGCTTGTTACTCTTGCGGCCAGCAGGGCCATTTGAAGAGGGATTGTCCGAGCGGCGTATGGGTAGTATGATTCAGCCTACGAGTCGGTTGTGGTCTTCATCTTCGTGGTTACGCGCCGGAGGTAGGTGTTCATGGGCCAGCCGCGAAGGTCGTGGTGGAGTCTAGTTCTAGCGGTCCTGAGAACGCATATATTCCTTAGCCAGCCGGCAGGACCAGGAGGCTTCTCCGGATGTCGTCACAGGTATATTATTGATTTCATGTTGTGACGTTTATGCTTTGATAGATCCGGGTTCTAACTTGTCCTATGTATCCCCTCTTATTGCTGATAGAATAGGAATTGAGCCTGTGTCTATAGAGCCTTTTGAGGTAGCTACGCCAGTGGGTGATTCGGTGTTAGCGGCGGGTGTATAAAATTGCCGTGTTCATATACAATCGTCACCCCAGCGCACTTGATAGAGTTGGAGATGTGATTTTGATGTCATTATACGTATGGACTGGTTGGCTTCTTGTTATGCCAATGTTGAATGTGGAGACAGGTTGGTCCGATTCCAGTTTCCCGGTGAGCCGGTTATTGAGTGGAAAGGGAATACCGCGTCGCCGAGGGGTAGGTTTATTTCTACCTCAAGGCTAGGAAAATGGTTCAGAAAGGGTATATTTATCATTTTGTACGGGTATTCGATCTGAGGTGAGGTGCGACTCTTGATCGATTCGGTGGTTAGAGAGTTTCGGATGTATTCGGATGATCTCCCAGGTATTTCTCTAGAGAGGGAGATATAGTTTTGTATTGATGTTTTGCTAGACACTCGGCCTATATCTATTCCGCCGTACAAAATGGCACCTGCTGAGTTGAAGGAATTGAAGGACCAGCTGAAAGATTTGCTGGAGAAAGACTTTATTAGGCCTAGTATTTCTCCCTGGGGAGCGTCAGTTTTGTTTGTAAAAAAGATGGATGGGACGCTGCGTATGTGTGTGTTGACTACGTGCGGTGAATAAGGTAACCATCAAAATAGATACCCCTCCCGTGATTGATGATTTGTTTGACGATTGCGAGTGCGAGGTGTTTCTCAAGATAGACCTGCGGTCCGGTTATCATCAGGTGCGAGTTAGAGAGACAGATATCCCGAAGACTGCGTTCAGGACCCGGTATGGCCATTATAAGTTCAGGGTGATGTCTTTCGGTTTGACTAACGCTCCAGCGGTATTTATGGATTTGATGAACCGGGTGTTCAAGCCATTTACGAATCGCTTGTTATAGTATTTATTGATGACATCTGGTTTATTCTCGCTGAGCGGGAGCATGCAGATCAACGAGGACGGTGCCTGAGTCCTCGTAGCCGGCAATGTGCGCCAAGTTCTCCAAGTGTGAGTTTTGGTTGGCCTCAGTAGCATTCTTGGGGCACATTATAAGGGCTGACGATGTTCGGGTAGATACGGTGAAGATTGAGGCGGTCAAGACTTGGTCGAGACCTACTACTCTGACGAAGGTGTGCAGCTTCTTAGAGTTGGCGGGTTATTACCATAGGTTTGTGGGCGATTCGCCGATATCGGCCGCTGACTAGGTGACTCGTAAGCGGCTAAGTTCCAGTGGACGGAAGCTTGTGAGAAGGGCTTCCAGTTATTGAAGGAAAAGTTGACGACGGCTCCAGTTCTTACTCTTCCCGAGGGATTAGAGGGTTATGTGATTTATTGTGATGCCTCGGGTATCGGGCTAGGGTGTGTATTGATGCAGCATGGCAAGGTTATAGCCTATGCTTCCCGAAAGCTACAGAAGCATGAGAGGAATTACCCTACTCACGACTTAGAGTTGACCACAGTTATTCATGCCTTGAAGATTTGGAGGCATTATTTATATGGGGTTCATGTGGATATTTATACAGACCACAAGATCCTCCAGTATATATTCAGGTAGAGGGAGCTGAACTTGCGACAGAGACGGTGGTAGAGTTGCTGAAAGATTATGATGTTGATATCCTATACCACCTGGGGAAGGCCAATGTAGTGGCAGATGCTCTGAGTCGTAGATCTATGGGGAGTCTGTCAAATGTACAACCAGATAGACAGGATATGGTCTGAGAGATTCATCGGCTAGCGAGCCTTGGGGTTTGGTTGGTTGGTACCGAGGGTAGCGGGATTCGGGTTCGAGAGGTTGTCGAGTCTTCCATTATTGAGGAGGTGAAGAGGCGACAATATGAAGATCCGATTCTGACACGGTATCGAGATACGACTCTTCGGGAAGAGAAGAGTTTGTTTGAGGTAGCACCTGATGGAGTGCTAAGGTACGAGGGCAGATTGTGTGTTTCCGATGTTGCAGACTTCCCGGAGTTCTAGGGAGGCACGGTGCTCGTTACTCTATTCATCCGGGGTCGACTAAGATGTATCATGACCTCAGATATATGTATTGGTGGGATGGACTTAAGAGGGACGTAGCAGGGTTTGTTGCTCAGTGTCCTAATTGTCAGCAGGTCAAGGTTGAGCACCAGAAGCCCAGTGGGCTATTACAGGAGATTGAGATTCCGACATGGAAGTGGGAGGTATTCAACATGGATTTTGTTACAGGGTTACCTCATACTCAGAGGAAGTGTGATTCCATCTGGGTTATTGTAGACATGCTGACGAAATCAGCCCACTTTCTTCCAGTCAGGACTACTTATTCGGCTGAGGATTATGCTAGACTTTATATCAGGGAGATTGTGAGACTGCACGGAGTTCCTACATCTATTATATCAGACAGAGGAGCCCAATTTACGGCTAACTTATGGAGGTCTTTCCAGAAGGAGTTAGGGACATAGGTGAGTCTCGATCGCGTTTCAACCTCGTGGCCAAGCGACGACGATTGCAGCGCACTATCCGTACAACGAGGATATGTTGCGGGAATGTGTTATTGATTTCAGGGGTAGCTGGGAGGATCATTTGCCTCTTGTTGAGTTTGCATATAACAACAACTACCATTCCAGTATTCAGATGGCGCCATATGAGGCCTTGTATGGAAGGAAGTGTAGGTCTTCGATTGGTTGGTTCGACGTGGGCGAGGTTCAGTTAGTTGGCCCAGACTTGATTCAGAAGATTGTGGATAAGGTAAAGCTTATCCAGGAGAGACTATTAGCAGCTTAGAGTCGACAGAAGTCTTATGCAGATAATCGGCGTCGACACTTGGAGTTTTAGGTTGACGATTGGGTCTTCTTGAAGGTATCACCCATGAAGGGTGTGATGAGGTTCGGGAAGAAGGGGAAACTTAGCCCAAGGTACATTGGGCCTTATCAGATCGTCCGTATAGTAGGCCAGATTGCCTATGAGTTAGAACTGTCGTCCGACTTGGAGGCAGTACATCCGGTCTTCCATGTTTCTATGTTGCGAAAGTGTATCGGAGATCCATCCAGAGTTTTCCCAGCTAGTGATGTCTAGGTGACAGAGGGATTGTTGTATGAGGAGAGTCCCATAGCGATACTTGATCGCTGTGTCGCGATCATGACCAGGGCGTGGCTTCCGTCAAAGTCTTGTGGCAGAATGATAATAGGGAGGAGATGACTTGGGAGGCAGAGGAGGACATGATGAAGAATATCCTCACTTATTCCCTACACCTTCAGGTAATTCATTTCCCTTACTTTCCAGTTTTAATTGACGTATTTGCTTAAGTGTTATTATGTGGCCAGGTGTGGCATATTTGGTACGTAGGGTGTAGTTAAAGGGGACTATGTCGCTACCTAATTAAATTGATTCCGAAAGAACATTCGGGATGAATGTTTCTAAGGGGGGAAGAATGTTACACCCCGTAATTTCAGGACATGTATATAAGAACGTACGTAAGAAAGCATGACTTTAAGATTTGAGACTTGTAGAATTTATCGGAATTATGGAAATGTTGGGAAACGAAATATTATGACGAATGGGAGGGCACGTGTCACCCCCCCCCCCCCCCCCACATGGGCTTGGTCAAATTTTGACCAAGGCTAAGTGGTCAAGTGACCAAGGTTAAGTAGTCAAGTGTTGATGATCAAGCTTGAGATAATTGACCAAGTCAACTAGTCAAGTTGACACAAGATTTTTAATTTTCTTCATCCAAGTCACACAAGTGTATTAATCTTGGCCCTTGAATGTAGTATTTATTCACACTAGTAGCAAGACAAGCTCACAACACTTAGAAAAATTTGCAATTGTGGATCATAAATCACAATACTTAAACCGAGGGTTCCTAGAGGTATTATAAGGATATCTCAATATAAAGATCCCTGAAAAGCTACGTTTTTACGTTAGTCGCAATATGAAAACCTAAGTTGTTTTCATAAGTTTTGGTTGGAAATTAAAGGGGAGTTGTTTATGAACTTCTAAGGGCTTCAAATAGCGTATTGGAGCGTGAAGGAAATGAGCTAAGTTGCTAAGGAGCGACTTTGAATCTTGAAGTTATATTTGGGGCTTATCAAGGTAACAATCTTGTCGTCTTAGTGATTAAAGATTACATGTTGTTGTAGTTATATATATAAACAAGCATGAGATATATATAATGAAGATTGATAAGTGTTATGGAATATTTGGGAGCCTAAATCCGAGAATGAGCTTATTAGCCATTGAAATTGCAATACGATTTGGTCGATAGCTATAATCGTCGCATGTTATATAAAGAAAGGATTGTAGTTGTTATAATCGATTGCGGCTATATAACATGTTAGACTAAACAACTTGGATTGAAAAAGAATTGGAAAAGACTTTACATTGTTGTACATTGTAGCCGAGAATGGCATTGAAGTATTGAACTTATTGATATTAATTGTGGGGCAGAATTTTACACGTCCTGTTAGGCGTGTAATCCCCTTTTGTTAGCTGAATTATTGAGCCTTAAATGTGGCATGTTTGGTTATTGAATCCGGGCCTTGAAAAAGGTGGAAAAGTACGTAGAAACAAAGGAAGTGCTGCCCAATTTTCCATAGAATAGGGAGCTTTACACTTATGATATTCTACGTTTAAAAGCTAGAAGTTGATAGACGTATTATGGTCATTATAGGTTGACATTCTACGTGCGACATATTCAACGTAGCAAGTGGATTAAGCCGAAGAGGTATGTGGAACTTTTCTTATCTCTTGAGCATGAGTAGTTATAAATGTATAGTACAGTATACCTACGAGATTTAAATGAATGCAGTTTCATTTTGATATCTTTGACTTGTTTTAAGAATGTCCAAGTTAGTTGAGTTAGATAATTAACTCACTTGTTTTAAAGGATAAAAATGCCTTGTTTCTAAAGCATAAAGTTATTATAACGCCTTTATGGGAAATTGATTATAACAACTTTATGGAAAGTTAAAAGAATGGTTTACTCTAGTAATGTAAACAAAGATAAATGACTTGAAATGAAGAAGGGCAATTTGATTTAAAGGCATCAATTGCGTAAAGTTTTAAAGTAAAAGTCACTTGGTTTAGAAGCCTAAAAATGTATTTCTAAAGGTGTAGTGACTTGTTTTGAACAGTAGATAAGTCTTGATACTACGGGTGTTAGTATCTTGGGGGTTTTATACGAGAAAGAGTCATTTAAAAAGGATAAAGGTACGTAGTACTTTGGGTTAAATTCCCGGATTTTTCATGACATGTTAGTGCCTTAAGTTAAATAAAATGAGAGTGCATGCTAATTAAGTCTAAAGAGAAGTTAAGAAATTTCTTAACTTGCTTATGATATTTACGATAGCCGGTTGTGCTTATGTTATGATATTTATGGTAGCATTAGGTGCTAGTGTTATGTTAATCTTGCGGGGTAAACCCCCGGTTTACTACATATTATGTGGATTTGCTCCCCACGATGCGAGTGCGGCGTATGTACTCATTGCGGGTCCACCGGGCCCATGCGGGTGAAATAGTCTCATGCGGAGCAAATTGCTCCATTGCGGGTCCACAGGACCTATGCGGGTGAAATAGTCCTAGGAGTAGAATTGTCTAATGATACTACGAGCGAGTAGCCCTAATTTGATCATAAGCTTCCTATTTTTAAGCAGTAAAGTGTACTATTGTTTACTCTCATTATTAGTAAGGCACAATGTACTGTTATTCTGGTTATCATACATGTCTCCAGCTTTATTTTAGACTATATGATTTCATTTCAGTACTTTCAGTTTCACATACTTGGTACAATTTTGTAACGCCCCTTTCCCTGCGTTCACGCCACCGGGTAGGGTAGCGGTGGCGGATCCTCACTCTTAGGATCACTGATCAGTTGTCAGAAAGCTCCATTTCTCCGGAGGCTTGTCTTTTGGTACGATTTCCCTGATGTTGTAGATTTATGTACATTCAGGGGTATGGCGGGGCCCTGTCACGTCACAGTGGTTATGTCAAAATTCTTAGAGGTCTGTAGTCATATCTTGTGGGTCGGTTGTAAAGAAAAATGATGTAACTGCTTTTGGTTATGTATTTATATATCCAGGGAGGTAGCCTTATCGGCTAACCTGTTGTTTATTTCTTGTTGATTTACGTTACGAGTTGTATGTATGTTCCGCTGATTATCTCAGATGTATACCTGTAAGGGTGCCCAGGTAGGGCACCAGTCGCGGGCCCGGGGTCGGGTCGTGACAACTTAGAATTGCTTGAGGGAGACGGTTAGGCGATATTTCGACTGCTCACGCAAGCGTACGCATCGTTCACAAGTAATATAGTCTGGTAAGACCGAATATCGTCCTCAGAGACTAGTTATCAAGTACCGATTATCTAAGCTATGGTCTCTATTTGGTGAACGTTAATTGATTTGTATTTTTATCTAATAACTAAGGCTAAGTAATTGCAGAAAATAAACTAACTATGATAATACTTTGGTTTAAATCAGTTATGAAGGAATTAGGGCTTCCAAAATCCTTGATTATCCACTCTATTCAATTCTTAATGCAACTAGAATGACTTCTTCTTCTACGTTAAGATAGCGGTTAACTAGACTGTCTTATATTCCGGTTAAGACATATAATCACTCAACCCTAGTGCAGAATCCTTCTATATTTCTATGATAGGATTTACCACATAGGAGGATTAAGAACAGTAACCTATAATGCTACACAAGTATCGGGGTACTTTCGTCCGCGATTTTAACCTATGTCTAGTCAATTACAGTATATCCAAATCTCTCCTCTCAGTTTTTTATTCGAAATCATATAGGTTATGATAATTAGTGATCAATTAATTATAAAATATGCATACCAAATATTGACTAAATCTTAATCATCGTCATGTCAAGAATTAATACAAACCAACATAAACTGAATTAAAAACAAAGAAAAGAAAAGAAACTTGAACCAAAGTTGTCTTCAATCCTGTGTTGTAGCCTCATTTATTCTCCCCCAAAGTAGATGTGAGATGTAAGAGCCCAGATGGATAATGAGGTTAGGGTTCTAGGGATTTATAGCTGGGAAGAGTTGCCCTTTCGGACCCTGAAAACGTGTCAAAATTCAGTCCAGAACGTGAAAAACCCGCCTCGGCACCGCGGTGTCGAAAATATTGCAGCTTCTCAGCAATTATGGCACCGCGGTCCTGCTTTCTGGCACCGCGATGCTAATTGCCTTGTAGACCCAATCCGGTTTACAGGTTATTTCTAGTCTGAACTTCGTTTGATTTCTTCTATACTTCCCTGGACTTTTTAGGCTTCATTTCTTGGCCCTTTAAGTGTGCAATTCTACCTCAATCAAGCTCATTTCATCTCCTTTTTGTCATTTCTCCATTTATGACCGCTGTGACTCAAAAGAAAGAAAAATGACCATAATACTATACTAAACACAAACGAAATGAGTAAAATACTAACTAAAAATGACTCAAAAAGTGTATATAAAATATGCGAAACAGAGACTCGGTTTGATGTAGGAAAAAAATGGGAAGAGAGGGACTTCGTTCTAAGGCTTGAGGATTATGAAAACTAATTTTTCAGAACTAAGTCTCGTATTTATACTGTTCCTAGTCAGGTGGAATTGACAGCCAAATTTGACGGACCATCAAATTTTATACGGTCTGCCAAGGGATCGTAAAATTAAGTATGCACCGTATAATCAGACCATCTTGAAATTTCCAATTTTCTAAGGTTCTGTAAAAGCTGAAGGAAATTTAATGGTTGAAAATGATGGATCATCAAATATTATAAGGTCCATAAAAAGATACTAGGTTTCGTCAATTTCATTTCTTCTTTTCCGAGTTTGCCTGCATTCTCTCGATAGATAGGGCACTCCCCTTTCTTAGAGCGTCAGATGTTGAAAGAGCTTCCGAGAAAGCATTCCTCGTTGCATACGATCGTAGCCACCTTTTGTTAACTGGATCCCCTATCTCTACTTTTGAGAGAAGGTTGGTTAGCTCTATCGAACGAGGGTTAGGTTATCAAAGTTTGAACTAACAAAGGTAATTCTCAAAGACTATTCAATTCGTAGAGTCAAGTGTCGAAAAAAGAACAAAGACTTGACTGGACGGTATTCACGAGCAGATGACAAGCATGAGTGAAAAAACTCCTCAATCGCCTTTGAACTCACTGAGAGACTGGGAAGCGTGACTATTCTAGAGTAAGAGGTATCGAGAGTAGCCAGAGGCTTCTAACATAGAAGAATGAATGTGATATGAGACAAAGCCCGCTAGAGAAAAGAAGAAGGGGCAGACATTAATATGAAAAGGTTGACCTCTCGATCTGGGACATCATCCACAGCTAGATCATCCTTTAGGAAGTCAATCGAAAGAGAAAGAAGGCTCTCTTGGTAGAGTTTTAGGCGGCAAGAGACTTTAGGTCTTGTTGGAGGGGGGCGGCGGTCCCCTGGACATAGTCCTTTCAGGCAGTGGCCATTTAGTCCATGGTCCATTGGATGGTCTACCGCCCTCTCCAATGCTGAGAGCCTCTTTTGTTGGGTTCGACGGCCCCAATCGCAAGGCTAGATCCAAATCCCCCAGAAAGAATTCAAGGTCAGAAATCTCAGTAGTTGCGCAGCTGGTGGAACTCCTCAAAAGTGCCCGCCCCGAGATTCTAACGATGACTGAAGCCTCTATCTTGAGGAGGACTATAGGCAATCGTTCTCAATGAGTGGAAAGGGTGTTTTTCTCTCTCCTCTGATGAGGACTCGAAAAGAGTCAGAACAATCTCCTCAATCAAAACCGACGATAGATGTGATGGATGGAGGGAATCGAATCAGAAAAGTGGCTCCGCGCCTCTCACATTCGTTCGAGTTGCTTTCAGCTCCGATGCAATTGGGCAATTTCTGCAGGAGAAAGGCCTACTGGAATCTCGTTGAGGTCTAGAAACACAGGTGCAGGATCCGCGCAAAAGGCTATTGAAGGGGCGGCGATATGCGAGACAAACATCGTTAGTTGTTGTCCAAGTTGCCAAGAAAGAGTTCCTTTGCACGAGTAATAAACCGATGTATTTACACGGGTCGTCCTCGTTCCGTATATGAGTTCGATTCTGGTAAGTATTATATCTAGCGCATTTGCACCTCTCTATATGTATGCGCTTTAGCCTTTTAGGCTTTCATTTTAAACGGAAAGAGAAATAGATTCGTCTTGCTTATATGCTTGTTCATCGGATTGAGTGTGTGGTAGCTGCTTTTGACCGAATCCCCTCGTCACCTCACTCAATCCTAAAGCGAGTGGCTTTCAACTCCTCTCCTTAACTTACAGTAAAGTCTTTCTTCTCTTCTTTAAAGCCTGGAGCTAGACTTCTTTTTCCTGACTCGATTCATAGTTTAATCACACTAAGCTAGAGCCCAACCAGGGTGAGAGATATAGGAGGTGCGATCAACTGCGAAAAGTCAGTAATAAAGAATCCGCTCTCCGATAAGCGAAGGAAGCGAGTCGAGCACAAGCGCCAAGCGATTCGACAAAGGCAGAAAGAGTCTCCGTCCTGAACACAGAAGGAAGGCGAAAAGAGGGAAAGGGAGCATAGAAATCTCGTAGGAGAAGAAATGATGGTTGACTCATTCAAGTGAGAAATCGGATCGAAAAACGGTCCGAAGCCGATAGGAAGTGAAAGTCGCTGAGGTAAGTTCCGATAGAGCTAGGTTCCGGGTATTCCTACCATTTTTTCTTAGTTGTTACTCTTTGAACTCAAAGCTGAAATGAAGAAAGTCAAGTTCTTGCGGTCAAATCTCATAATTCTTTGATATTCAATCGCGAGGTCCCGTCTGCACTTACTACATTCACTCTCGGAAATTGAAACAGGAATTGTAACCTCCCGATCCAAACTCCGGAAGCCGACCTGCCAACAGACATTGTGGGAGAATACTCTTCACCATCATCAGAAAATGTTGCTTATCAGCAACCTTGAAATAGGGTAAAGTTTGACTGCATTCAAGCTCTAGCCGGGTATTAATCAGTCCCAGCGATTCGAGAAGAACGATTAGGCGCATATTCTATCGGAAATAGGTTTTGAGGAAGGGACTGATTAAACTAAGGAACTGAACTAATGGACGAGGAGGAATAATAAGTCAATCTTGGTCGGAATCGAAAGAGGGGAAACTAACCACATGATCCGCTCTAGTCTTTCATTGATCTTTTCTGCGCCTTTCGAACGTAGGAAAATTCAAACGGTCAACACGCCTCGTTAATTCGTTCAAGTTGTTTCACTCCTTTCCAAACTTTATAGTCTAGGAAGTGTCTTTCCACGCCTCTCCTGTAAGTCGAGTTGATGAGCTAATACGGAAATCGATTTTGAAATTGACGGTTCATTTCGATGGACTATAAATAAATTTCTACGGTTCGTGTAATCTGGCGTAAAATAAATTCTGCAGAACTGAAACTGGTCTTTTAACTTTAAACTTTTCGTTTTGGTTCTGGTGATTGAACTTACATACGTTAAGAACTTAACTGCACGAATACTGGACTAAATGATTATCTGACTGAAAAAGTGCTAAACTGAATAGATACTGAACTGAATGCTAAATTGAATTACTAAACTAAATAGGAGGTAAGAGTGTAAAGTTTAGTTACCTTCAATATTTTATACTTGCTCTTCAAACAAGTGTGAAAACCTGGACTTCATGTCTTCTTCGACTTCCCATGTAACCTCCTCAATATTCTAACTTTTCCACAAAACTTTTACTGAGGCGACTTTCTTAGTTCTCAACTTTCAAATCTGATGATCCAAAATAACCACTGGCATCTCCTCATAGGTCAAACCATCCTTAACTATAATGGAGTCGATAGGGACAACGAGCGATGGGCCCCCCACACACTTTCTCAACATGGATACATGCAACACTGGATGAACAACAACAAAATCTTGTGGAAATTCAAGTTCATAGGCCACTAGAAACTTGTCGCTATTTCTACGTGCTTACGCAAGTGTACGTATCGCTTCAAGTAATATAGTCTGTAAGACCGAATATCGTCCACAGAGACTGGTTATCAAGTACCGATTATCTATTCTATGGTATCTATTTGGTTAACGTTTTTTTTGTTTGACAATTATAACTACGAATTATAATAAAGTGCAGAAATTAAACTAATGTTGAAAATACTTTGGGATTTAAAACAGTTATGATGGAAATAGGGCTTCCAGTCTCCTCAAATATCCACAATTTCACGCGTTAATGCAATGTTAATGATTCTTCTTCGTATTAAGATAGCAGGCTAACTAATTTGTCATTATATTCTGGTTAGGACATACAAGAGCTCAATCATGTGCAGAAACCTTCTATATTTCTATGATATATTTTACCACACGTGAGGATTAAGAACAATAAGCCTAAACACTACACAAGTATCGGGGTACTTTCGTCCACGATTTTAACCTATGTCTATTCAACTACAACATATTCAAATCTCACCTTTCAGAATTTTGATTCGAAATCATATATGTGATGACAATTAGTGATCAGTTAATTATCAAGCAATCAAAACAATTATTGAATAGATCTTAATATGACTGAAGAAGAAATCACTAATAATGCATTAACTATATGAAAGTGTTTGAAGTGATTCGACGAAAAACCCTACGAAAGTAATTAGCTCCTAAACATTGTCATGCTAAGAACTAAATTACAATCCAACATAAATTGAATTAAAGTAAAGAAAAGAGAAAGCACTTGAACAAAAGTCTAAAATTGTGTAGCTTGTAGCCCATGTTCTCCTCTTCAAAGTATATTTTTTTGTATGACAGGGTTTAGGGTATTTATATCTGAGAAAAACCTTGCTCCGGACCCTTTTACCCCTGTCAAATTTCGGCCCAAAAATCTGGAAATCTCGCGTCGGAGCCGCGGCTCTGTTGCCAAGAGCCGCGACCCTAAATGGCTCAAAATCACGGCGGTTCTGCTGGCGAGTCGCGACCGCCGTCCGAGTCGCGGCTTTTAATCGGCAAAAATCACTGGAGCATTCTGCTTCTGCGGCGCCGCGGCTCTTGGCACGGTGAATATTTTTCTTGCTCTCTGGAATTTTCACGCCGCGGCCCTAATTCCTTCAGCCGCGGCTCATCAGCGCCGCGACCCTTCCTTGCCTTGCGCCGCGGCCCTTGACCTGTTTTCGTCCGGATTTCACCTGATTTCTTCTATTCTTCTTGGGACATTTTAGGCTTCATTCATTAGGATGTGCTTGTGCAAATTTCATCGTCATTGAGCTCATTTCATCCTCAATTATGTATTTCCTCCTTTGGAACCGCTGTGACCCAAAAGAAAGAAAAACAACCATAATACTATACTAAACACAAACGAAAAGAGTAAAATACTAACTAAAAATGACTCAAAAGAGTGTACCAAAATACACTCAACAACACACTCTCCTCAAAATCTTATATAGTCCAATATATTTGAGATTGAGCTTCCATTTACTTCCAAATATCATGACATAGGTAAAACTTTCAGAAATACCAAATCATCAACTTGAAACTTCAAGTCTCTATGCCTCACATCTGAATAAGACTCTGAGCCATTTTCAAGCGTTCCTGAATTAACTTGACTTTCTTCAATGCATGATAGACCAAGTCTGGTCCTAACAACTTTGCCTTACCAACTTTGAATCAACCAATAACAATCTACACCTTCGCCCAAACAAAGCTTCGAATGGTGCCATATGAATACTAATATTATAATTGTTATTATAAGTGAATTCAACGAGAGGCAAATGATTATCCCAACTACCTTAAAATTGAGAACACATGACCTCAACATATCCTCAAGAGTCTGAATAGTACGCTTTGTCTGGCCATCTATCTGAGGATAAAAAGTTATTCTGAGGTTTACCTTGGTACCCAATCTTTTTTGGAAAGACTTCCAAAAGTGCATTGTGAAATGAACACCACGATCTGAAATAATGGACAATGGGTCCCATGAAGCCTGACAATTTCTTGAATATACAATTTAGCATAATCCTCTACTGAATCTATGGTCTTAACTGACAAGAAGTGGGATGATTTAGTTAGTCGGTCCACAATCACCCAAATCGAATCATGACTTCAAGATGAGCGAGGATGACCTATTATGAAGTCCATATTTATCATCTCCCATTTCCAAATAAGAATTTCAATATTTTGAGCCAACCAACTAGGCCTCTGGTGATCAACCTTCATCTACTGAAAAATCGTATGCTTGACTACGAAATCTGCCACACTTCTCTTCATATTGTTTCCCCAATACTTTTTTTTATGATCATGATACTTCTTTGTAGAACCTGGGTGAATAGAATATTGGGAGTTATGCACTTCTACCCTGATTTGATCTCTGAGCCCGTCCACATTTGGAACACATAATCTGTCTGGGTATCTCAAGGTACCAGCATCTCCCTTTTTTTCAAAAGCCATAGTTTTATGCTTGTCAATCCCCTCTTTCAATTGTATTAAATAGAGATCATTAAACTACTTATCATTTACCTCGGCTACTAAGGAGGATTTAGATTTGTTCTGAACAACACCACCACCATCTTCGGAGTCAATGAGTTGAACTCCTAGACTGGCTAGTCAGTGAATCTCCTTCGTTATGGTTCTTCTTTCTTCATCAACATGAGCTAAACTCTTTATGGATCACCGACTAAGAGCATCAGCTACCATATTCACTTTCCTGGCTGGTAAAGAACATCTACATCATAATCCTTTATCAATTCGAGATATTTCCTATGTCTAAGATTGAATTCCCACTGCTTTAAAATATACTGAAGGCTCTGGTGGTTTGTGAAAATGTCAACGTGAACTCCATACAAATAGTGATGCCAAATCTGAAGTGCAAAAATCATGACTGCTAATTCTAAGTCATGAGTCGAATAATTCTTTTCATGAGGCCTAAGCTGTCTAGATATGTAAGCTATAACCTTACCATGTTGCATTAAAACACACCCAAGATCAATGTCTGATGCATTACAGTATATAACGAACCCCTCGGTTCCCTTTGTCAATGTTAATACTGAAATAAAAGTCTTTTTTCAATTCTTCAAAACTACACTCACATGCATCTGACCACTAAATTTGACTTTCTTCTGAGTCAATCTTGTCAATGGATTTGAGATGGAAGAGAAAACTTCTATGAAGCGCCTGTAATAGCTTGTCATTCCCAAGAAACGTCATATGTTTGAAACAGAAGTGAGTCTGAGAAAATTCTTTACAATGTCTATTTTCTGAAAATCAACCTGGATGCCTTCGCCTGAAATCATATAGCGTAAGAATGCCACTAACTTAAGCCAAAAGTCATACTTGAAAAACTTAGCATAAAGCTCGCGGTCTTGAAGTGTCTACAACACTATTCTGAGATGTTCTACATGATTAGCCTCACTACGGGAGTAAACTAGAATATCATGAAGACAATGACAAAAAGATCAAGATAAGGCTTGAAGATGCTATTCATAAGCTCAATGAAAACAATGTTGCATTTGTCAAACTGAATGACATGACACAAAATTTTAAATGACCATAGCGAGTCCTGAAGGTGATTTTCGGAATATCAACTTCCTTAGCCTTAAATTGATAGTATCCTGATCTGAGGTCAATCTTGGAATAACACTGAGCACACTGAAGTTGATCAAATAAATCATTAATTCTGGGAAGAGGATAATTGTTAGTAATGGTGACTTTGTTCAACTTTCGGTAGTCAATGCACTTACGCAAAGACCCATATTTATTTCTAACAAACAAGACTGGTGCACCCCATGACGAGACACTTGGTCTAATAAATCCCATATCAAAGAGATATTTCCACTGGGCTTTCATTTCTCTTAACTATGCCTGAGCGATTCTGCATGGCAGAATATATATTGGTTTAGTGGCGGGAAATAGATCAATTCCAAACTCGATCTCCCTATCGAGTGGAACTCACGATGATCTTCTGAAATTATCGAGAGGAACTTCCTTAACCTCAAAATTATGGTATCAAAGCCATGTTGTTAGAAATCATGAGTAGCTAAACCCATCCTACTATCCTAGAACAATGTTGTTCTTAAGTTACTAAGAGAACTTTGTTACTCTGTTTCTGTTCCTATCGTTTTTGTTGATATCCTGTTCTTAAAAATCTCCTCTTAGTCTACAGTAATAGGCAGGTGCGTCCTGGACCGTTGGATTAGCACGTTAGGTCGGAAGGACCAGTGTCGTGCCGGACCCGGTGGATCCAGCCGATGTACTTTAGGATAAGAAGCTAGATAGCATGCATATGATACCCGCTATAGTAATTATAGGAATAGAAACTATTAACAGTATCTTAGTAGCAGATAGAACAATAGCTCCAAAGGATAGTAGCCTCCACGCATAACAAGAACTCTTCTTTGATAAACATTTTATGATGAAAACTCATCCATCCTTTTATCATATTAGGAAAGAAAATCTCCTAAGGTTGGAATGCATAATAGATAAAAATAAATGCCTAATTACTAAAGAAAAAATTCTTAAAGAATTAGAATACTATAAGACGTCAAAACCAGCAGAAGGTTTAGATGAATATACCCAGATTATAATCAGACAAGTAATCATTAATAAAATGGTTGACCTTTATAAAGAAGTTATCCAGATCGACGAAAGATTTCGTTACCTCGGGACTGTAGAATCCATCTCTGGATATTTACTAAATCTCTACTCAGCCCATTATTAAAATGAATGAAGCAAGTATAGTTAATAGCGAAAATCTAGCAACCTCAAAATTGCTAAAAATTTGAAAAGATTTACTGATTGGAATATTTCAAAAGAATCTTTAATTTGTATATGAAACAGAAAGTTTGATTTTATAAGAAATTATAATATTAAAACTTGTGAATCCACTGTAGCTATTAATAATTCTAAAGAGATTATTAAGTTATTGTCTACCCAAGACATAAACAGGTATAAG
Source organism: Przewalskia tangutica (assembly GCA_029844215.1). Lineage (NCBI taxonomy): Eukaryota > Viridiplantae > Streptophyta > Magnoliopsida > Solanales > Solanaceae > Przewalskia > Przewalskia tangutica. Next base: position 56,473,978 of record CM056740.1, read on the forward strand.
AAAGATTTCAACTTCCTAAATATAGGATTGGTACAAGTAGCAGTCAAACCTTTATATCATTTAGGTTTAGACACTCCCATCTGTCTCTTATTAAGAGATGTCAGGCTATTAAACTTTGACGATTCCTTACTCGGAGTCTTACAAAGCAATCTAGCCAGGGGACCAGTTTATTTTAACTGTTATCCAAAATTTTCAGTTGATATTAATGATCAAAATGTTATGGATACCCTAACGTTAAACATTAAGACAAAAATATGAATAGTAAAATAAACACAAGAGAAATTGCTATAATATATAGAGTCTACTATAGGCTAATGAAAACAACTTTAGCTCCAAAATCTAAATTAGTTAGCAGTAAAGGTACTACCATGCTTATGGAAGCAAACCAGGAACATAGCAATATCTTTGTTCCCATAATGTTAAAATGGAATGAAATTTTAACAAAAGATGAGTGACACTTTGATGTCATCACCCAACCAAAGATAGAACCAGAGAGTTCTAACATTGAACAAATAATCCAACACCTAGATGGATCCATTGACTTAAAAGTTTTAAAATCAAATTCTAAGTCCTCAGCAAGATACTCCTTCCCAGCATCTTCTTCCAAACCCCGGGAGGAAGAGTACTCCGACGATAATTCCACAGAATCTATACTTGAACAAAAGGTTCGAGGAGTAGACTACGCATCAGCCATACCCAAAGTCCATTATCATCCAATTGATAAAACCAATAGTCCCACCAGAAGCGAAATGCATGGTGAAGACAATCTTGGCACAATTAAACAAGAAATAGATTTTAAAATATATTTTAAAACTCTTGATAAAATATGGGTAAGCCCGGAAAACGCCCTTAAAAGGAAATGGTATGTAAGTACTTTCCTATTAGAAAGAAGAAAGTTATTTAGAGAACAATGGATTAAAGATATGAAAAGAGTAAATTGTAACATCGAGTTCTTCAAGTGGTTTCAAATCACAGACCAATTAGATAATAACAGAGAATCCCTCAGTACTATTGTTAAAAAATGGTATACATGTAGTAAGATCATTGAATCTAAAACTCCACCTTTAGAACAGATTAGGATCCCGGTAGACGGAGAAACCCTATTAGCAACCCCTTTTAAAAGAGATCTAAAAGAAGATCCCCACTCCAGACTACCCTTTAAGGGAAGATATTAATAAGATCCTCCAACAGAACAACTACATCAATCAGTTGTTGCATGTTGTCTCTAACCAAATTACCCAGGCTAGTAATACTTCTACATTTAGGAGTAAACAAGTCCGGTCAGAGTAAAGTACACTCTCTGAACCACTCTTCAAGATTCCCCAATTTTCGGTAAATACCCACCCAAAATTTGGAAAGGAAATCGATAATAACCTACTAGATAGGATAAGTGAGAAGTTTAAAGAATTAAAAGTAACTGAGGAGTCCACCTCCAAAGACACCACGGATAAATCAATAAAGGTACTCATCGAAGGGTCCAGTTCAAAAGATAAACAAGATATTAATAAAATATCAAAATTCGCGGGTCTTGGAGCAGAAAACTTCTACAAAAGACCTACGTTTCCTAATATGCAGTATGAAGAACACTCCACCTATAGGACTTCATACTCGGGAGAAGAGATTAATTAATGGAATATAGACGGAATGTCTGAAGGCCAGATAATCAAAATACTTCACGAAATGGGAGTATGTATAACTGGTTATAAAATAAAAGAACATACCGATGATGTCCAACTAGCAACAATTCTAGTTTCGGGCTTTATCGGAATGTTAAAAAACTGGTGGGATAACTACCTAACGGAAGGTATTAGAAGTGGAATCATGAATGCCACTACCACAGTTCAAATTAGGAACATTGATAATACTTTTAGTAAAGAAGTTCGCAAAGATGCCACAGCGACCTTACTTTACTGTATAGGTAAACATTTCATAAGAGAGCCAAAACTCTTCCAGGATAAAAGCTTAGAAATCCTTAATAACTTAACTTGCCCAAAGTTACACGATTTTAAATAGTATAAAGATATATTCCTTAACAAGGTTATGCTCAGGAATGACTGTAACCATGATTATTGGAATGAAAGATTTATTAGTGGATTACCCAAACTTTTTGCCGAAAAGGTAAGAACAACCATAAGAAACAAATTCAATGGTGAAACTCCTTATAGTCTAATGACATACGGAGACCTTGTTAGCTTTATTAATTTAACAGGATTAGAATTATGTTACACAATAAAACTTAATAATCAAATACAGAAATCCTCAAAAGGAGAATTAGGAAGTTTTTGTGAAGACTTCGGATACATTAAAATATCTGCTCCTTCGAAGAGTATCAAAAAGATGAAAAAGAGACATAATATATCTCTCCCTAAGCCTTATAAAAGAAACTACACTCCTAAAAAGAGTTATCGTAAGAAAAATACCAATAAAACCCCCAGGAAAAAGGGAAAATGTTGGAACTGTGGAAAAGCGGGCCACATGGCCAATGCTTGTAAAGAACCCAACAAAAAGAAAGATAAAATTAATCTACTAGCAATTGATTCAGAAATTAAAGAAAAACTTTATACAATATTAGATGAAGAACAATCTAATGATAGCTCTGAAGAATCCTCATATAACTATTACAGTGATGAAGGTTCATTAGATCTAGATTACAACTCAGATAGCTCCACCTCCAGCTTCGACTGCGAGTGCACAGGAAAAATTTGCACCTGTACAAAACAGACCATCAATGTTACCTCAGATAGCAGCCAAGAATTCTTCTTTGATATGATTGATCACATCGATGACAATGATATTAAAAGAAAATATCTAACAGAACTTAAAAAACTTGTCATTAGCCAGAAAAAGGAAAAGAAAATAATTGAACCTTTTGACATGAAAAGAGTTTTTAATAAATTTAAAGAATCTAAAACAGATACTACCTTGCAAGATTTACAAGGAGAGGTATCACTTTTAAAAGAAGAAATCATCAATGTTAAAGAAAGGCTCAATTCTTTAGAAACAGAGGCATTCGCCAATAGCTTACTAAAAGAATTAGACCCTATGAAGGATATCCTTGCTCCCTCTACGTCAAAAGGAATAATCACTGTTAATTCTGACGAAGAAGAAGAGGATAATACCTCACAATCAGGATTAAAATTAATCTCCAGGGTCAAAGCTCTAAGCTATCATGTCCCTATTAAATTAGTCATAAATAAGAATTTTGTTCTTGATAAAATAGCCTTGCTAGACTCGTGGTGACCAAAGCGCATTTGCGAAGGTTTAATCCCTACTAAGTACTTAGACAACAGTACACACAAGCTTTATTCAGCCACAGGCGATAGAATAAAACTTGACAATAAGCTTTCCAAAGCTCATGTCTGTAATAATGGAGTTTGTTTTGTTAACGACTTTATTATTACAAGAAATATAACTGAAGATGTTATATTAGGAATCTCATTCCTAACCCAAATAAAGACATATACCGCCAAAGTAGATGGTATTTACACTACATCCATGGGAAAAGATCTGGTGTTCCCATATTTAAACTTTTTGTCGGTTGATCATAGTAACCGTGTTAAACAGAAGACATTGTTTAAAATACAACTGTTAACCAACCAAATTAATTTTTTAAAGGAAGATATTAAAATTAAAAGAATAGAATCTACTTTAAAACCCCGGAGGTAATTAACAAGATAAAATTTTTGCAAGATTCTATGGAAAAGGAAATCTGTTCAGAATTACCAAACACTTTTTGGGAAAAAAAAAGCACATGGTAAGCCTACCCTGCACAGATGACTTTAGAGAGAAAGACATACCCACTAAAGTCAGACCAATCCAGATGAGCCACGAGCTCATGGAACATTGTAAAAAAAAGGTTAATGATCTGCTTCAAAAGAAGATCATCAGACCATCCAAATCACAATGGAGTTGTTCAGCCTTTTATGTAAACAAAAATGCTGAAAAAGAAAGAGGAGCCTCGAGGCTTATAATAAATTATAAACCTCTCAACCAAGCATTAAGATGGATTAGGTACCCAATCCCTAATAAAAGAGATTTATTGAAAAGAACTTATAACGCTAATATCTACAGCAAATTCGACATGAAGTCAGGATTCAGGCAAATCCAAGTCGAAGAAAAAGATAAGTATAAAACAACTTTTAATGTTCCCTTTGGTCAGTACGAATGGAACGTTATGTCATTTGGGCTCAAGAATGCCCCGTCAGAATTCCAGAACATCATGAGTAGCTAAACACATCCTACTATCCTAGAGCAATGTTGTTCTTAAGTTACTGAGAGAACTCTGTTACTCTGCTTCTGTTCCTATCGTTACTTTGTTGATATCTTGTTCTTAAAAATCTCCTCTTAGTCTACAGTAATAGGCAGGTGCGTCCTGGACCGTTGGATTAGCACGTTAGGTCGGAAGGACCAGTGCCGTGCCGGACCCGGTGGATGCAGCCGATGTACTCTAGGATAAGAAGCTAGATAGCAAGCATAGGATACCCGCTATAGTAATTATAGAAATAGAAACTATTAAAAGTATTTTAGTAGCAAATAGAAATAGCTCCAAAGGATAGTAGCCTCCACGCATAACAAGAACTCTTCTTTGATAAACATTTTATGATGAAAACTCATCCATCCTTATATCATATTAGGAAAGAAAATCTCCTAAGGTTGGAATGCATAATAGATAAAAATAAATGCCTAATTACTAAAGAAAAAATTCTTAAAGAATTAGAATACTATAAGACGTCAAAACTAGCAGAAGGTTTAGACGAATATACCCAGATTATAATCAGACAAGTAATCATTAATAAAATGGTTGACCTTTATAAAGAAGTTATCCAGATCGACGAAAGACTTCGTTACCTCGGGACTGTAGAATCCATCTCTGGATATTTACTAAATCTCTACTCAGCCCATTATTAAAATGAATGAAGCAAGTATAGTTAATAGCGAAAATCTAGCAACCTCAAAAATTGCTAAGGTTGAAAAAGATTTACAGAATTGGAATATTCCAAAAGAATCTTTCAGAGTTGTATATGAAACAGGAAAGTTTGATTTTATAAGAAATTATAATATTAAACAAGAAACAGATTTTAAAATTGATTTTAAAACTCTTGATAAAATATGGGTAAGCCCTGAAAACGCCTTTAAAAGGAAATGGTATGTAAGTACTTTCCTATTAGAAAGAAGAAAGTTATTTAGAGAACAATGGATTAAAGATATGAAAAGAGTAAATTGTAACATCGAGTTCTTCAAGTGGTTTCAAATCACAGACCAATTAGATAATAACAGAGAATCCCTCAGTACTATTGTTAAAAAATGGTATACATGTAGTAAGACCATTGAATCTGCAATTCCACCTTTAGAAAAGATTAGGATCCCGGCAGACGGAGAAATCCTATTAGCAACCCATTATAAAAGAGATCTAAAAGAAGATCCCCACTCCAAACTACCCTTAAGGGAAGACATTAATAAGATCCTCTAACAGAACAACTACACCAATCAGTTGTTGCATGTTATCTCTAACCAAATTACCCAGGCTAGTAATACTTCAACATTTAGGAGTAAACCAGTCCGGTCAGAGGAAAGTACACTCTCTGAACCACTCTTCAAGATTCCCCAATTTTCGGTAAATACCCACCCAACATTTGGAAAGGAAATCGATAATAACCTACTAGATAGGATAAGTGAGAAGTTTAAAGAATTAGAAGTAACTGAGGAGTCCACCTCCAAATACACCACAGATAAATCAATAAAGGTACTCACCGAAGGGTCCAGTTCAAAAGATAAACAAGATATTAATAAAGTATCAAAATTCGCGGGTCTTGGAGCAAAAAACTTCTACAAAAGACCTACGTTTCCTGATATGCAGTATGAAGAACACTCCACCTATAGGACTTCATACTCGGAGAAGAGATTAATGAATGGAATATAGACGGAATGTCTGAAGGCCAGATAATCAATATATTTCACAAAATTGGAGTATGTATAACTGGTTATAAAATAAAAGAACATACCGATGATGTCCAACTAGCAACAATTCTAGTTTCGGGCTTTACCGGAATGTTAAAAATCTGGTGGGATAACTACCTAACGGAAGGTATTAGAAGTGGAATCATGAATGTCACTACCACAGTTCAAATTAGGAACATTGATAATACTTTTAGTAAAGAAGTTCGCAAAGATGCCACAGCGATCTTACTTTACTGTATAGGTAAACATTTCATAGGAGAGCCAAAACTCTTCCAGGATAAAAGCTTAGAAATCCTTAATAACTTAACTTGCCCAAAATTACACGATTTTAAATGGTATAAAGATATATTCCTTAACAAGGTTATGCTCAGGAATGATTGTAACCATGATTATTGGAAGGAAAGATTTATTAGTGGATTACCCAAACCGAAAAGGTAAGAACAACCATAACAAACAAATTCAATGGTGAAACTCCTTATAGTATAATGACATACGGAGACCTTGTTAGCTTTATTAATTTAACAGGATTAGAATTATGTAACACAATAAATCTTAATAATCAAATACAGAAATCCTCAAAAGGAGAATTAGGAAGTTTTTGTGAAGACTTCGGATATGTTAAAATATTTGCTCCTTCGAAGAGTATCAAAAAGATGAAAAAGAGACATAATATATCTCGCCCTAAGCCTTATAAAAGAAACTACACTCCTAAAAAGAGTTATCGTAAGAAAAATATCAATAAAACCCCCAGGAAAAGGGAAAATGTTGGAACTGTGGAAAAGCGGGCCACATGGCCAACGCTTGTAAAGAACCCAAAAAAAAAAAAGATAAAATTAATCTACTAGCAATTGATTCAGAAATTAAAAAAAAACTTTATACAATATTAGATGAAGAACAATCTAATAATAGCTCTGAAGAATCCTCGGATAACTATTACAGTGATGAAGGTTCATTAGATCTAGAGTACAGCTCAGATAGCTCCACCTCCAACTTCGACTGCGAGTGCACAGGAAAAATCTGCACATGTACAAAACAAACCATCAATGTATCTCAGATAGCAGCCAAGAATTCTTCTTTGATATGATTGATCACATCGATGACAATGATAGTAAAAGAAAATATCTAACAGAACTTAAAAAACTTGTCATTAGCCAGAAAAAGGGAAAGAAAATAATTGAATCTTTTGACATGAAAAGTGTTTTTAATAAATTTAAAGAATCTAAAACAGATACTACCTTGCAAGATTTACAAGGAGAAGTATCACTTTTAAAAGAAGAAATCATCAGTGTTAAAGAAAAGCTCAATTCTTTAGAAACAGAGACATTCGCCAATAGCTTACTAAAAGAATTAGACCCTATGAAGGAATCCTTGCTCCCTCTACGTCAAAAGGAATAACCACTGTTAATTCTGACGAAGAAGAAGAGGATAATACCTCACAATCAGGATTAAAATTAATCTCCAGGGTCAAAGATCTAAGCTATCATGTCCCTATTAAAGTAGTCATAAATAAGAATTTTGTTCTTGATAAAATAGCCCTGCTAGACCCAGGAGCTGACCAAAACTGCATTTGCGAAGGTTTAATCCCTACTAAGTACTTAGACAAAAGTACACACAAGCTTTATTCAACCACAGGCGATAGAATAAAATTGACTATAAGCTTTCCAAAGCTCATGTCTGTAATAATGGAGTTTGTTTTGTTAACGACTTTATTATTACAAGAAATATAACTGAAGAAGTTATATTAGGAATCTCATTCCTAACTCAAATAAAGTCATATACCGCCAAACTAGGCGGTATTTACACTACATCCATGGAAAAAGATCTGGTGTTCCCATATTTAAACCCTTTGTCGGTTGATCATAGTAACCATATTAAACAGAAGACAGTGTTTAAAATACAACTGTTAACCAACCAAATTTCTGAAGGGGCGTCATATTTATCTTGTTAATTACCTCCGGGGTTTTTAAAGTAGATTCTATTCTTTTAATTTTAATATCTTCCTTTAAAAAGAATAGATAGTGTTTAAACTACAACTGTTAACCAACCAAATTAATTTTTTAAAGGAAGCTATTAAAATTAAAAGAATAGAATCTACTTAAAAAACCCCGGAGGTAATTAACAAGATAAATATGACGCCCCTTCAGAAAAGCAGAAGACAAGGACATACGACTCTTCAAAAAAGTAGAAGTCATGTAATCTTAGTCTTCCATTTGTTTTAATCATATCCGTCCACCTGTTAGGACGATGAAATTGTCGAGGCCTATTTAAGGTTCTCAAATTGTAACTTAGAAGGCATTCGGAAATTCCCTCTCTCTCTCTCTTGTCAATCCCCTCTTTCAATTGTATTAAATAGAGATTATTAAACTACTTATCATTTACCTCGGCTACTAAGGAGGATTTAGACTTGTTCTGAACAACAACACCACCATCTTCGGAGTCAATGAGTTGAACTCCTAGACTGGCTAGTCAGTGAATTTCCTTCGTTGTGGTTCTTCTTTCTTCATCAACATGAGCTAAACTCTTCATGGATCACCGACTAAGAGCATCAGCTAACATATTCATTTTTCTGGCTGGTAGAGAACATCTACATCATAATCCTTTATCAATTCGAGATATTTCCTATGTCTAAGATTGAATTCCCACTTCTTTAAAATATACTGAAGGCTCTGGTGGTTTGTGAAAATGTCAACGTGAACTCCATACAAATAGTGATGCCAAATATGAAGTGCAAAAATCATGATTGCTAACTCTAAGCCATGAGTCGAATAATTCTTTTCATGAGGCCTAAGCTGTCTAGATACGTAAGCTATAACCTTACCATGTTGCATTAAAACACACCCAAGATCAATGCCTGATGCATTACAGTATATAACGAACCCCTAGGTCCCCTTTGTCAATGTTAATACTGAAATAAAAGTCCTTTTTCAATTCTTCAAAACTACACTCACATGCATCTGACCACTAAATTTGACTTTCTTCCGAGTCAATCTTGTCAATAGATGCGAGATGGAAGAAAACTTCTGGCGCTGTAATAGCTTGCCATTCCCAAGAAACATCATATGTTTGAAGCAGAAGTGAGTCTGAGAAAATTCTTTACAACGTCTATTTTCTGAAAATCAACCTGGATTCCTTCGCCTGAAATCGCATAGCGTAAGAATGCCACTAACTTAAGCCAAAAGTCACACTTGAAAAACTTAGCATAAAGCTCGCGGTCTTGAAGTGTCTACAACACTATTCTGAGATGTTCTACATGAGTAGCTGTCACGACCCGACCCCGGGTCCACGACTGGTGCCCTACCTGAGCACCCGTACAGGTAAACATCAGAGATAAACAGCGGAACATACGTAAACTTAACAATGAAATAAATAATAGGTTAGCCGATAATGCTACCTCCCGGGATATATACAAATCCAAAAGCAGTTACCTCAAATCCTCTTCTTCTTTTTAAAGTGACCCACAAGATATGACTACAGACCTCTAAGAGTTTACATAACAACTGTGACGGGACAGGGCCCCGCCATACCCCTGAATGTACAAAAGTCTACAACCTCAGGGTACCGTACCAAAAGACAAAGCCTCCGGATAAATGGAGCTTTCCAAGAACTGAACAGTGATCCTAAGAGTGCGGATCAGCAAGCTACGTACCTCAACCTGCGGCATGAACTCAGCCCCCCGAAGGAGGTCAGTACAACATATACCAAGTATGTAAAACTGAAAGTACTGTAATTTAAATCATAATAGTCTAAAATAAAGCTGATGACATGTATGATAACGATTAACGATGCTGTGCCTTCAGAAGTGAAAGTAATGAAAATCATTTTTACCTGTCACTGTTTCAACATATGTACCATAGTCACGCGGGGCTATGAACACCAGCCCTTAAATATCAAAATGCGCCCGTGGGATCCCCCATCACTGCCGACCGCTAGGTATAAAAGCTAACCATGTGACACGCCCGTGACATCCTACCTCACTGTCGGCGTACATGCATACAACATATATATATATATATGTATATAACATGCCCGTGGAATCCCTAATCTCGGGTACATGTCTTCATGGAGAGCTAACCCATGGAGTAGTAGTCGTATCCGGGAATTTAACCCGCATCCTGGTCACATGCCTCGGAATCCCTCATCGTAAGCATGTCCAAGGATCAACCACAATGGAAGCATGCGTGGAATCCCACATCGCTTCGATGCGTCGGGTAAACTCATACTATGACAAAGGAAGCATACCCGTGGAATCCCACATCACTGTCGGTACCTCCAAGTAAACTCATACTAAGACAATGGAAGCATACCCGTGGAATCCCACATCACCGCCGATGCGTTCGATGGCTCATATTAAGACAATGGAAGCATACCCGTGGAATCCCACATCACTGTCGGTACGTCCCAGTAAACTCATAACTTCTTTAGACTTTCCTTAATATACATAATGGATCTCACCTTTATGACCTTAAGGCACTTTTCATATCGTTTAATCAAATCAGAATTTAACCAAGTACTATGTCTTACTCTTTCAAAAGATCCCTTTTTCACATAAAACCCTCATTTTACACTTTAAGCAATTGATACCTTTAAATCAAATTGCCCTACTTAATTTCGATTCTTTCATCTTTGTTTACCTTACTCAAGAAGGCCATTCCTTTAACCTTCCATAAAGTTATTATAACCAACTTCCCATAAATCTGTTATACTAACTTTATGCTTTAGGAACTAAGACGTCCTTATCCTTTCATATAGCCGTTATAACTAACTTCCCATAAAGCCGTTATAACTCCTTATATCTTAGACAATTTCGTTCTTTTTATGACCAAGGGACTTATACCTCAAATCAAGTTACACAACTTTCAAAATACTTCAAGTCTCATAACTTTAGAAAATAAGTTTCTTAACTTAGAAATCAGGTCTCTTATCTTTAGAATAATTCAATACTTCCACATCCAGTATTCTATACTTTTTCATGTCAAGAAATCCTTGTCTACCTTATTTAGAATAACCCATTCCTCAAGAACAAGTGAGTTAACTCTCTAACTCAACCAACTTAGACATTTTTAAAACAAGCCAAGTATATCAAATGGATTTACTTCATTTAAATCACGTTAAATCTGGTACTATCTGATTATAACTACTCATGCTCAAGAGATAAGAAAGTTTCCACATACCTCTCCGGCTAACCCACTTGCCAAGTCCAATATGCCGTCCGTAGATGTCAACCTATAATGACCATAATACGTCTATTAGCTCCAAGCTTCAACGTAGACTATTCTAATGTAAAGTCCCTTATTCTACGGGAAATTGAACAGCACTTCCTTTGTTTCTACGTACTTTTCCACCCTTTTCAAGGTCCGAATTCAATAACCAAATGCCACATTTAAGGCACAACAATTCAGCTAACCAAAAGGGGATTACACGCCTTTACAGGACGCGTAAAATTCTGCCCCAATATAATACAAAACAATCCAATATTTCCAAGCCACATTCGGCTACAATGTCACAACAATTATCAATTTCCTTTCAATTCCTTTTAATCCAACTCGTTATTCCTACATGCAATATACCTAAAAGCAATATTGACAACTACAGGTCCTTTCTTCCTCACATGCAACACAATTTTCTAGAAAACAAAGAAAGGATTGTTACCTTAGAGTTTACCCAAATTAGTCCAACAAATTTCACTTGCTTTCTTTCCACAATCACCTCCACAAACCTCCTACAAGCTTGTCAACATATTTCCTTCTTGCCACCTTTTTGAATTTTCTCTAGGCCTTGGTTTCTTCTTAAATTTCTAGAGAGAAGGGAGAGGGATTTTTAGAGAGAATGAAGAGGGATGATTTTTAGAGAGAAAGGGGTTTTGTGAGGAATGACCAAGTCTTCAAGACTTGGTCAAATAAATAGCATTCCCACTAATTCAGATGGGAGGGACACTTGTCACCCTCCCATGGCCTTTTAAAAGAAAATATCTTCTAATTTTTCCCCCATATTTCGCAGAAACCCGCCTCGGCGCCCACTGCGATCGGCGCGCGTGAAACCTCGAGCTGCAAGATGCCGCGCGCGACCGTCCGGAAAGCGCTGCAACCGAGGAACTTTCAGCATCTCGTCGCGGCCACGCATCCGACTCGCGATCGTGACCCCTGACCGAAAATATTTTTCTGCTCGACTGCGCACTGAGCTTGTAACTTCCATAACTTTCTACTCCGATGTCTTATCGACGAACGGTTTGTTGCGTTGGGAACTGGACTCAACGAACTACATACTAGGCCTTTTGAAACACCTAGGAACTCCTAATGCAACTGGACATAAACCGCCCCAAAGTTGACTAAAACCCGTCCGAATCATTCTGACAACCTATCTTTCTAAAATTTTAAATCTTAATTTATGTCGTACGTTCTCATAGCATGACCTGAATTACGGGGTGTAACATTCTCCCCCCTTAGAAACATTCGTCCCCGAATGTTCTTTTGGAGTCAATCTAATATTCCTCGGTACATCCTCGTACTTTACGCTTAATGGGACCTTATTATGCCACTGGTGACCCTAAGATATCGCACACGCATATCCATTCATCGTAAGTCAAACAGGAAAACGGATCCAAAGTGTGAACCATCACCACTTACTCCCATTCATGGCCTAACAGGATTGCCTTTTCGTATCTACCAACTTATTCTATCACATGTACATAGTCTCAATATCCTCCGTTCATGACACTAAATCATACAACAATCCTATCATGCATACTAATCTCTAAAGGGTCAAAGATATACCTGACATCACATAGGCGGGTCAAAGGACTGCTAAAACTGGAAACTGCTACCACGACGTCTGCCGCGTCCTGTCGGTGCATGAACATCCTGCCTAGCCATAGAAGGTGAAGAACCCATGGCCCGATCGATCCAATGATCGTTTCTATCCGCGATTCCACGCTCAGTGGACGATCTCTCGCCAAATAGCCTGTTGGCGCCAAGCGTAACAAGTTATCGACCTAGTCCGACACTCACGATATGAGATCTACCACGGTGACCACACCGCGTGCAAAGGTGGCCTCGCAGCTCGTCGCCGGACACTGTGAACTGCGACCACTGGAGCCTTGACTGTTCCCGAATATCACGGCGGTCAAACCACCCGGAAGACCGGGAAGGGCACTCTGCGTCTCGAAAATGTAGACCCGACTGCTGCGAGGTATCCACCCCAGCTATCTCGTAACCTGCCGTCCCTGGCCTCTTGGGTTGTTTGGACTGGCCGCCTCTCTCTCCACTGTCCTCAATCCGCGTGCATACGCTGCATCTGGCAATATCCATACTTGGTGAAGAGCCCACCTGCATACGATAACCATATAACGGTCTAGCCCCATCACATAGCGGTGAACTCTTTCCGCCGTATCGCCCGTAATAGTGGCGCATACCGCGATGAGTCAAACTCGGTTGTACTCTCTCGATGGTCCTCGATCTCTCAATGCCAAGAACCTATCCAAGCGGGATCTCCTCGTCTCAGGAGGCAAAAAGTGATCGAGAAAGGCTTCTGTGAACTCATCCTAACTGGCTGGAGGAGCACCCACACCTCTAGACAGCTCCCACGACTCAAACCAGTTCAACGCAATATCACGTAACCGGTAAGAAGCTAACACCACGGACTCCGTCTCCGAGGCCCTAAGCACCTGCATAGTCCGTTGCACCTGCCGAATGAACTCCTGATGATCCTCCTCAGACCTCGAACCATAGAACTCGGGTAGATTACAACTCAGAAAGTCCCGAATCCTTAAACTGCCGGCTCTAGGGTTAGCTACCGGCTCCTGGCGGCGCTGCCCTGCCACAATGCTAGTCAATAACGTAATCCCTATACTCTGCCCCTGGCTATGGAACTGGAGGCTCAGTCTGCGGTCTCGATGGCAGCTCTTCTTTGCTCCGGTCTCTTTGAAATTTGGCGACGTCGTGGAACTCGCCGTCCGAAACATCACCTCAGGTAAAGACTGGCCTGTGCCCTCGTAACCCTCTGCGTCCTACTAGCAACTCCCTCAGCTGTCTTGCCATTCTGGGCCGCGGTTGCCTTGCGTGGAGGCATAACTGATACATAAAAAATATGTCAGAGGGAGTTCAACCTATAACACAGCTCTATTGCACGATCTTAGAGTGAAAGAATGGAAACCATTCCTAAATATCCTGTAGCCTCCTGATTATAGATGTGATGCATGACACACCGATAATCAAGACTCTACTAGACACGGTCTGTAGACACTTTCCGAGGACTAACTGCTCTGATACCACTTTTGTCACGACCCGACCCCGGGCGCGGTGGTGCCCTACAGGCACCGTGCAGTAAATATCAGAGATAATCAGCGGAACATACGTAAACTTAACAATGAAATAAATAATAGGTTAGCCGATAAGGCTACCTCCCGGGATATATACAAATCCAAAAGCAGTTATCTCAAATCCTCTTTTTTTTTTTTAAAGTGACCCACAAGATATGACTACAGACCTCTAAGAGTTTACATAACAAGCATATTGACGGGGCCGTCGTACCCTGAATGTACAAAGTCTACAACCTCGAGTCTGGTACCAAAAGACAAAGCCTCAAGAAATAGAGCTTTCCAAGAATCGAGCAGTGATCCTAAGAGTGCGGATCGACAAGCTCACGTACCTAAACTCGCGGCGCATGAGCGGCCAGAAGGTCGATCTGATATGTACCAAGTATGTAAAGCGAAAATCTTGTAATTTAAATCATAATAGTCTAAAATAAAGGCGATGACATGTATGATAACTTGATTAACGATCTGATGTGCCTTACCGAAGTGAAAGTAATGAAAATCATTTTTACCCTGTATAGCCTGTTTCAACATATGTACCATAGTCACACCAGGGCTATGAACACCAGCCCTTAAATATCAAAATGCGCCCGTGGGATCCCCCATCACTGCCGACCGCTAGGTATAAAAGCTAACCATGTGACACGCCCGTGGAATCCTACCTCACTATCGGCGTACATGCATACAACACATATATATATATGTATATAACATGCCCGTGGAATCCCTAATCTCGGGTACATGTCTTCATGGAGAGCTAACCCATGGAGTAGTAGTCGTATCCGAGAATTTAACCCGCATCCTGGTCACATGCCTCGGAATCCCTCATCGTAAGCATGTCCAAGGATCAACCACAATGGAAGCATACCCGTGGAATCCCACATCGCTCGATGCGTCCGGGTAAACTCATACTATGACAAAGGAAGCATACGTGGAATCCCATCACCGGTACCTCGAGTAAACTCATACTAAGACAATGGAAGCATACGTGGAATCCGTCACGTCGATGCGTTCGATGGCTCGTATTAAGACAATGGAAGCATACGTGGAATCCCACATCAGCTGTCGATGCGTCGATGGCTCATAACTTCTTTAGACTTTCCTTAATATACATAATGGATCTCACCTTTATGACCTTAAGGCACTTTTCATATCGTTTAATCAAATCCGGGGAATTTAACCCGAAGTACTATGTACTTCTACTCTTTCAAAAGATCCCTTTTTCACTAAAACCCTCATTTTACACTTTAAGCAATTGATACCTTTAAATCAAATTGTCCTACTTAATTTCAATTCTTTCATCTTTGTTTACCTTACTCAAGAAGGCCATTCCTTTAACCTTCCATAAAGTTATTATAACCAACTTCCCATAAATCCGTTATACTAACTTTATGCTTTAGAAACTAAGACGTCCTTATCCTTTCATATAGCCGTTATAACTAACTTCCCATAAAGCCGTTATAACTCCTTATATCTTAGACAATTTCGTTCTTTTTATGACCAAGGGACTTATACCTCAAATCAAGTTACACAACTTTCAAAATACTTCAAGTCTCATAACATTAGAAAATAAGTTTCTTAACTTAGAAATCAGGTCTCTTATCTTTATAATAATTCAATACTTCCAAATCCAGTATTCTATACTTTTTCATGTCAAGAAATCCTTGTCTATCTTATTTAGAATAAACCATTCCTCAAGAACAAGTGAGTTAACTCTCTAACTCAACCAACTTAGACATTTTTAAAACAAGCCAAGTATATCAAATGGATTTACTTCATTTAAATCACGTACGTCTACCGTACTATACAGTTATAACTACTCATGCTCAAGAGATAAGAAAGTTTCCACATACCTCTCCGGCTAACCCACTTGCCAAGTCCAATATGCCGTCCGTAGATATCAACCTATAATGACCATAATACGCCTATTAGCTCCAAGCTTCAACGTAGACTATTCTAATGTAAAGTCTCTTATTCTACGGGAAATTGAACAGCACTTCCTTTGTTTCTACGTACTTTTCCACCTTTTTCAAGGTCCGATTCAATAACCAAACGCCACATTTAAGGCACAACAATTCACTAACCAAAAGGGGATTACACACCTTTACAGGACGCATAAAATTCTGCCCCAATATAATACAAAACAATCCAATAATTCCAAGCCACATTCGGCTACAATGTCACAACAATTATCAATTTCCTGTCAATTCCTTTTAATCCAACTCGTTATTCCTACATGCAATATACCTAAAAGCAATATTGACAACTATAAGTCTTTTCTTCCTCACATGCAACACAATTTTCTAGCAAAAAGAGAAATAATTGTTACCTTAGAGTTTACCCAAATTAGTCCAACAAATTTCACTTGCCTTCTTTCCACAATCACCTCCACAAACCTCCTACAAGCTTGTCAACATGTTTCCTTCTTGACACCTTTTTGAATTTTCTCTAGGCCTTGGTTTCTTCTTAAATTTCTAGAGAGAAGGGAGAGGGATTTTTAGAGAGAAGGAAGAGGGATGATTTTTAGAGAGAAGGGGGTTTTGTGAGGAATGACCAAGTCTTCAAGACTTGGTCAAATAAATAGCATTCCAGCTAATTCGGATGGGAGGACACTTGTCACCCTCCCATGGCCTTTTAAAGAAAATATCTTCGATTTTCCCAGTTCGCAGAAACCCGCCTCGGCGGCCGCACCTTGGCCGGCGCCGCGACCTACGATTCAGCACCGCTGCAACCGAGGAACTTTCAGCATCTCGACAGCGCTGCGTCCGGCGCCAGCCTTGTGACCACGACCGAAAATATTTTTACGCTCATTGCGCCCGAGCTTGTAACTTCCATAACTTTCTACTCTGATGTCCTATCGACGAACGGTTTGTTGCGTTGGGAACTAGACTCAACGAACTACATACTAGGCCTTTTGAAACACCTAGGAACTCCTAATGCAACTGGACATAAACCGCCCCAAAGTTGAAATCAACCTGGATGCCTTCGCCTGAAATCGCATAGCCTAAGAATGCCACTAACTTAAGCCAAAAGTCACACTTGAAAAACTTAGCATAAAGCTCGCGGTCTTGAAGTGTCTACAACACTATTCTGAGATGTTCTACATGATTAGCCTCACTACGGGAGAAAACTAGAATATCATGAAGACAATGACAAAAAGATCAAGATAAGTCTTGAAGATGCTATTCATAAGATCAATGAAAACAAATGTTGCATTTGTCAAACTGAATGACATGACACAAAATTTTAAATGACCATAGCGAGTCTTGAAGGTGATTTTCGGAATATCAACTTCCTTAACCCTAAATTGATAGTCTCATGATCTGAGGTCAATCTTAGAATAACACTGACCACACTAAAGTTGATCGAATATATCATTAATTCTGGGAAGAGGATAATTGTTATTAATAGTGACTTTGTTCAACTTCCGATAGTCAATGCACATACGCAAAGACCCATATTTATTTCTAACAAACAAGAGTGGCGCACCCCATGGCAAGACACTTGGTCTAATAAATCCCATATCAAGGAGATATTTCAACTGGGCTTTCAGTTCTCTTAACTCTGCCTGAGCGATTCTGCATGGCAGAATATATATTGGTTTAGTGGCGGGAAATAGATCAATTCCAAACTCGATCTTCCTATCGGGAGGAACTCACGATGATCTTCTGAAAAACTCACTTGACAACTGATACTGACTAAAGAGTTGGGGCCTGGGCATCTGCATACTCAACCCATACTAGATGGTAAATATACTCCTTGGATATCATCTTTCTAGCTTTGAGATCGGAAGTAAACCTCCCTATGGGTGTTACTATCACCCTTCCATTCTATGACTATTTCATCAGGAAACACAAATTTGACAATTTTGGTTCTACAACCTACTTTGGCATAACATAAAGACAATCAATCCATACCCATGATTATGTCGAAGTCTACCATTTCTAACTCTACCAGATTGGCTATGTTAATGTGGTGATAGACTTTATCTGGACAACCCCTATAAATTCACCTAGCTATAACTAACACACCAACTGGAGTGGATATATCTGTGATGACATCTATATGAGCCTCTTTATCCTGACAGCTGACTAAATCATATAGGCAGTTTGGAACTCCGCTTGTGTTACGAGATAGAGCCGCACCACACCCTAGTTGGGCTTGAGAATATCGATTGAACGCTGAATTGGTGGACTGAGTTACGTTACCACCAGTTACTTGCCTTACCAATGAAATCCTCGAAAGTGACCTGTGACTAAGCCCAAGCAATTGTTGATGTATGGGCGTCACGCACAAGTGCCTCTTTACCGGAAGTGTTGCAAATGGGGTGGTGGAAATCCATGTGGCCCATGCTGACATGTGACTGTGAGCCTACTGCTCTGATGTTTTGCCTCTTATTATCATTCCTCAACTTTAGGGTTGGGGTGCTGGATAAAGATGCAGCAGGTCCTGATGACTTGTTTTTGAAGAACCGTCTACCTCCACCTTCCACATAGTGAAGTGATCTGAAGAATTGTCTCTCTTATTAAACCTTTGTCCTTATCTTTTTGTAAGGCTTCCTCTTCTTTCAACATGTTCTCATTATCCTGTACGAAAACAACACAAGTACTCATGAACTCACATGTATTAGGACCCCCTTTTTTTCCCCATTACACACTCTTATATAGTTTATTTGACCAACCACGACGTTTTAAATAAGGTCTGAGATCTCGAGTTGCTTGGAAGAGAAGTTTGTGATCCAACAAAGCTTTATCCTTTCGTAATGCCTCCGAATAGTCCCAATCTATTCAAATAGAAACATTATGTTAAAATATGATTCTAAAGACACTCATATTGCTATATGAACGTTTCTGATTAAAAATGTCACCCAAAATAGGATCCCAAACCATGAAGGGCAAAATGGGAAAATCAATCCCAAAATTATATTCCCCGAGATTTATGGAGTCTAAATATCAAATAACAACTCAATCCAACAACAAACTCATGATTAATTAGGGAAAATATCCATTTTCAAATTAGGGTTCATAAACCCATAAACCCTCAACCTAAAATCATGATCTCTAGCAATAAATCTCTTAATAATCGAAGATATAATCATATTAGGATGATAAGAAGCTTACCCAAATGGAGATTCTTGAAAAACTCCTAAAAATCTCCTTACGCCGAGCTACCAAACTCCTAAAATGTGAAATGAAATGTCCAAGTCGAAGTAGGAATTAAATCCCTAATTCTGCCATCGAACTCGCAAGTGCGGACTATGGCTCGCATCTGCTCTCCAAACATCGCACCTGCGATTGTCAATTAAATTCCTAGGCTCGCATGCGACCCACCTTGCCCA
Source organism: Przewalskia tangutica (assembly GCA_029844215.1). Taxonomy (NCBI): domain Eukaryota; kingdom Viridiplantae; phylum Streptophyta; class Magnoliopsida; order Solanales; family Solanaceae; genus Przewalskia; species Przewalskia tangutica. The sequence goes on from CM056740.1 coordinate 56,493,582, forward strand.
GGCCCGACTCCCTCTTGGCTTGCACCTGTTTCCCATCTTGCGCAGGTCTGACCCTTGTTCGCATCTACATAACACCAAAACCCAGCAATTTCAAACAATGTTTCAAACTTCAATTTAATCTCTGAAACTCATCCGAGACCTCCCATAGACAAACCAAATAGTAAATCACTTCTAAAATATGCAACGGACTTTCTGTTGCACTCAATATACTCATCTGAGGTCATATTCAGCCATTGTCGACTATAGTCAACTCTAAATCCCTTGAATTTTTATAATTCCAATCAAGTGTCCAAAATATACGTGAGTCCCTCGGGAATCAAATCAATGACTAGACTAAGTCATAAATGACATTTCAGACCTAATAGATACGACGAAATTTTAAATAAGACTCAAATGCCCTCGAATTTGACTTTAGTCAACCAAAACTCATTTGTTTAACTTAAGAACTTTCTAAATCCACAACCTTATCTGAAAGAACCCAAATCACTCGAGATTCGTTCCAACTATCCACTTAAGTAAATATCACGTTCCGGAGTTAACAGAACCATCATAATTCAATTCCAAACATATCTTCTTAAAATTCAACTTCTAGTCAAACTTCTCAAACTTGAACCTTCCAAAACTCAAAACTTAGATTTTCTTCGGATATTTTTATCTAATTGCCTCTAAAATCGTGTCATTCATCCCCGCAAATCAAATACATCAAAACAAGTTAGGGAAAAGGGTATTTACGAAAAAAATAAAATAAATATTCAAAACGTCCTAACGGATCGTTACCATGGCACTTTATAAAAGATTTGAAATTTATAAAGGTCCCGCCTAAACAAAAAGCAAGAATCCACTTAAATAACATATAATATGAAAATTTTAGAATTTGTTATCTACTATTATTATTATTATTATTATTATTATTATTATTATTATTATTATTATTATTATTATCATCATCTTGGTAGGTACTTAATTGGCACAAAATAGTTACTGTGTCTAATTTTTTACCAAGTAATTTAATATTACAATATTAATAGCCTTGTTTGAACTAATACCATATAATATTACAAGTAAGTAATTTAATTATTATAAGATTACTATCCTTATTTGAACTAATACCATAATTTAATGTTTACCTTCAAGGCCTATATAAGAGTCCTAAATGGTATCAATAATTCATATTTTCATATCATACAAAAGTACAAAAGTAAAAAACATGAAGAGTAACATTATGCTTTTTCTTTTCTCTATGGCAATATTTTTCACTTTGTTTGACCCTTCGCTAGGTATGATTTTCTTCTTCAATGCATAAGCAACTATTTTTTTCTACAAGCATGTCTATGGATGTTTATCGTCATCATTCATATTTTTAATCGTATTGACTAATGTGTAGTTTTCTCATTTTATTGTGTCAGGTGATCATAAATTTTGCCCAGGAACTTTCACAGCTAATGACGCATGTGCTAACATTAGTTGTGGCAATCTAGCTCTATTTCATTGGCCAGCAAGTATGATGCCTCATAGTTGTACTTGTGTTGCTGCAGGAAGTAATAAAAGTCTTTGTACATGCCAAATAGTTTGTTAAGCAGACTAATGAAAAATGCGATTATTACTGATGTTGATTGATGAATAATCATACATTTGAATTGTGTGATTGAAAATAAATATAAAGCATTGTTCTTTCTATATATGCGAGTATATATTTGTACTATTCTACTAATGTAAAATCTGAAAGTTAAAAGTTGAAACACCAAAATAACAATAAAAAATTAAAGGACAATTTCACCCTTCAAACAAGCATTATCGAAAGAAAACTTATGTGAAAAGATATAAATATGAATTATATAAATAACTAAAAATAAATAAAGAAACAAAAAATTATAAAATCGAAGAAAGAGGAATGTGGGTTTTCTAGATGGCAAGAATTATGGAACTGTTCAGGTACCCACTTAATTATCACTAAAAGCATTGTGCTCGCGGAAGGGCAACTTAGAATTGCTTGAGGGAGACTGTTAGGCGATATTTTGACTGCTCACGCAAGTGTACGGATCGTTCACAAGTAATATAGTCTGGTAAGACCGAATATCGTCCTCAGAGACTGGTTATCAAGTACCGATTATCTAAGCTATGGTTTCTATTTGGTGAACGTTAATTGATTTGTATTTTAGCTAAGTAATTGCAGAAAATAAACTAACTATGCTAATACTTTGGTTTAAATCAGTTATGAAGGATTAGGGCTTCTAAAATCCTCGACTATCCACTATATTCAATCATTAATGCAACTAGAATGACTTCTTTTTCTACGTTAAGATAGCGGTTAACTAGACTGTCTTATATTTCGGTTAGGACATATAATCACTCAACCCCAGTGCAGAACCCTTCTATATTTTTATGATAGGATTTACCACATAGGAGGATTAAGAACAGTAACCTATAATGCTACACAAGTATCGGGTATTTTCGTCCGCGATTTTAACCTATGTCTAGTCAATTATAGCATATCCAAATCTCTCCTCTCAATTTTTTATTCGAAATCATATAGGTTATGATAATTAGTGATCAATTAATTATCAAACATTCATACCAAATATTGACTAAATCTTAATCAAGTGAAGAAGAAATCAAACTACTACATTAATTCATGAATAAAGATTTCAAGCGATTCATAAGGAAAGCTCTAATAGAGTGTTTAGCTCCTAAACATCGTCATGTCAAGAATTAATACAAACCAACATAAACTGAATTAAAAACAAAGAAAAGAAAAGAAACTTGAACCAAAGTTGTCTCTAATCCTGTGTTGTAGCCTCTTTTCTTCTCCCCCAAAGTAGATGTGAGATGTAAGATCCCAGATGAATAATGAGGTTAGAGTTTTAGGGATTTATAGCTGGGAAGAGTTTCCCATTCGAACCGTGTCAAAATTCGGCCCAGAACGTGAAAACCCCGCTTCGGCACCGCAGTCCTGCAGAATGGCACCGCGGTGCCGAAAATCCTGCGGCTTCTCAGCAATTATGGCACCGCGGTGCTAATTGCCTTGTAGACCCAGTCCGGTTTACAAGCTATTTCTAGTCCGGACTTCTTCGGATTTCTTCTATACTTCCCGGGACTTCTTAGGCTTCATTTCTTGGCCCTTTAAGTGTGCAATTCTACCTCAATCAAGCTCATTTCATCTCCTTTTTGTCATTCTCCATTTATAACCGATGTGACTCAAAAGAAAGAAAAACGACCATAATATTATACTAAACACAAACGAAATGAGTAAAATACTAACTAAAAATGACTCCAAAAGTGTATATAAAATATGTGAAATAGAGACTCGCCTTGATGTAGGAAAAAATTGAGAAGAGAGGAACTTCGTTCTAAGGCTTGAGGATTATGAAAACTAATTTTTTAACTAAGTCTCGTATTTATCATTCCTAGTTGGGTGGAATTGTGACACCAAATTTGACGGACCATAAAATTTTATACGATGCTGAGGATCGTAAAATTATGTATGCACCGTATAATCAGACCATCTTGAAAATTCCAATTTTCTAAGGTTTTGTAAAAGCTGAGGGAAATTTAACGGTTGAAAATGATGGACCATCAAATATTATAAGGTCCATAAAATGATACTAGGTTTTGTCAATATCATTTCTTCTTTTCCGAGTTTGCTTGCATTCTCTCGGTAGATAGGGCACTCCCCTTTCTTAGCGCCTCAGATGTTGAAAGAGCTTCCGAGAAAGCATTCCTCGTTGCCTACAAATGGTAGCTGCCTTTTAGTTAATGGATCCCCTATCTCTACTTTTGAGGGAAGGTTGGTTAGCTCTATCGAAGGAGGGTTAGGTTATCAAAGTTTCAACAAACAAAGGTAATTCTCAAAGACTATTCAATTCGTAGCGTTAAGCGTCGAAAAAAGAACAAAGACTTGACTGGACGGTATTCACGAGCAGATGATAAACATGAGTGAAAAGACTCACAAGCCGAACTCATTGAGGCAGATCAAGCGTGACTATTCTGGAGTAAGAGGTATCGAGAGTAGCCAGAGGCTTCTAACATAGAAGAATGAATGTGATATGAGACAAAGCCCGCTAGAGGAAAGAAGAAGGGGCAGGCATTAATATGAAAAGGTTGACCTCTCGAGTTGGGACATCATCCACAGCTAGATCATCCTTTAGGAAGTCTATCGAAAGAGAAAGAAGGCTCTCTTGGCAGAGTTTTAGGCGGCAAGAGACTATAGGGCTTGTTGGAGGGGGGGCGGCGGTCCCCTGGACATAGTCCTTTCAGGCAGTGGCCGTTTTGTCCATGGTCCATTGGATGGTCTACCGACAACGGAGGGATCCGAATCGGACCTAAATGGGAATGACATGAAAAGTCTTTTTCAAAACCTAGCATTAAGCGCCCTCTCCAATGCTGAGATCCTCTTTTGTTGGGCTCGGCGTCCCCAATCACAAGGCTAGATCCAAATCCCCTGAAAGAATTAAAGGTCAGAAATCCCAGTAGTTGCGCAGCTGGTGGAACTCCTCAAAAGTGCTCGCCCCGAGATTCTAACGATGACTGAAGCCTCTATCTTGAGGAGGGCTATAGGAAATCGTTCTCAACGAGTGGAAAGGGTGCTTTTATCTCTCCTCTGATGAGGATTCCAAAAGAGTCAGAACAATCTCCTCAATCAAAACCGACGATAGATGTGATGGATGGAGGGAATCGAATCTGAAAAGTGGCTCCGTGCCTCTCACATTCGTTCGAGTTGCTTTCAGCTCCGATGCAATTGGGCAATTTCAGCAGGAGAGAAAGGCCTACTGGAATCTCGTTGAGGTGCAGGATCCGCGCAAAAGGCTATTGAAGGGGCGGCGATATGCGGGACAAACATCGTTAGTTGTTGTCCAAGTTGCCAAAAAAAGTTCCTTTGCAAGAGTAAGAAACCGATGTATTTACACGGGTCGCCCTCGTTCCGTATATGAGTTCGATTCTGGTAAGTATTATATCTAGCGCAATTATATCTAGCGCATTTGCACCTCTCTATATGTATGCGCTTTAGCCTTTTAGGCTTTCATTTTATACGGAAAGAGAAATAGATTCGTCTTGCTTATGTGCTTGTTCATCGGATTGAGTGTGTGCTAGCTGCTTCTGACCGAATCCCTCACACCTCAATCCTAAAGCGAGTCGCTTTGACTCCTCTCTTTAACTTACAAGAAAGTCTTCTTCTCTTCTTTAAAGCCCGAGTCGAATTCTTTTCTGACTCGATTCACGCTTTAATCACACTAAGCGAGCCAAACCATGGTGAGAGAGATAGGATGCGATCAACCGCGAAAAGTCGAATAAAGAATTCGCTCTCGTTAAGAAGGAAGCGGGCCAAAGCCTGCCAAGGCATCAAGGTAGTTCGACAAAGGCAGAAAGAGTCTCCGTCCTGAACACAGAAGGAAGGCGAAAATGGGGAAAGAAAGCATAGAAATATCGTAGGAGAAGAAATGATGGTTGACTCGTTCAAGTGAAATCGGATCGAAAAAGCGATTAGCGATAGGAAGTGAAAGTCACTGAGGTAAGTTCCGATAGAGCTAGGTTTCGGGTATTCCTATCATTTTTTCTTAGTTGTTACTCTTTGAACTCAAAGCTGAAATGAAGAAAGTCAAGTTCTTGCGGTCAAATCTCATAATTCTTTGATATTCAATCGCGAGGTACCGTATGCACTTACTACATTCACTCCCTAAATTGAAACAGAATTGTAACCTCCGATCCAAACTCCGAGGCGACACGCCAATGTACATTATGGGAGAATACTCACCATCATCGAATATGTTGCTTAGAGCAACCTTGAAATAGGGTAAGTTCGCATCAAGCTCTAAAGCCGGGTATTTTTCTATGGCGGACCCTCCTCCCCCCCATTCCATCGTACTGGAGCGATTTGAGAAGAACGATTAGGCGCATATTTATCGGAAATAGGTTTTGAGGAAGGGACTGATAGAACTAAGGAACTGAACTAATGGACGATGAGGAATAATAAGTCAATCTTGGTCGGAATCGAAGCGGAACCGACCACGATCCGCTCTAGTCTTTCATTGATCTTTTTTGCGTCTTTCCAACGCAGGAAAATTCAAACGGTCAACACGCCTCGTTAATTCGTTCAAGCTGTTTCACTCATTTCCAAACTTTATAGTCAAGGAAGTGTCTTTCCACGCCTCTCATGTAAGTCGAGTTGATGAGCTAATACGGAATCGATTTTGAAATTGACGGTTCATTTTGATGGACTATAATTATTTCTACGGTTCGTGTAATCTGGCGTAAAATAAATTCTGCAGAACTGAAACTGGTCTTTTAACTTTAAACTTTTCGTTTTGGTTTTCTAAATCCCTGAATCATAAACATGGCTAAGTTTAGAGGTATGAGATGATACAATATCTCCCTATTGGTATCATTCGTTCGCAAATGACGGGTTATGGTTCTGGTGATTGAACTTACATACGTTAAGAACTTAACTGCATGAATACTAGACTAAATGATTATCTGACTGAAAAAGTGCTAAACTGAATAGATACTGAACTGAATGCTAAATTGAATTACTAAACTAAATAGGTAAAGTTTAGTTACCTTCAATATTTTCTACTTGTTCCTCAAACAAGTGTGAATACCTGGACTTCATGTCTTCTTGGCTTCCATGTAACCTCTCAATATTCTAATTTTTCCACAACACTTTTACCGAGGCGACTTTCTTAGTTCTCAACTTTCAAATCGATGATCCAAAATAACCACCGATCTCTCATGGGTCAAACCATCATTAACTATAATGGAGTCGATAGGACAACAAGCGTGGTCCTCCACACTTTCTCAACATGGATATATGCAACCTTTGGATGAACAACAAAATCTTGTGGCAATTCAAGTTCATAGGCCACTAGAAACTTGTCGCGCTTATTTCTACATGCTTACACGTATGCGTATCGCTTGAAGTAATATAGTCTGTAAGATCGAATATCGCCCACAGACTCGTTGCTCAAGTACCGATTATCTATTCTATGGTATCTATTTGGTTAACGTTTTTTGTTTGACAATTATAACTACGAATTATAATAAAGTGCAGAAATTAAACTAATGTTGAAAATACTTTGGGATTTAAAACAGTTATGATGGAAATAGGGCTTCCAGTCTCCTCAAATATCCACTATTTCACGCGTTAATGCAATGATAATGATTCTTCTTCGTATTAAGATAGCATGTTAACTAATCTGTCATTATATTCCGGTTAGGACATACAAAAATTCAATCATGTGCAGAAACCTTCTATAATTCAATCAAAATCATATATGTGATGACAATTAGTGATCAGTTAATTATCAAGCAATCAAAACAATTATTGAATAGATCTTAATATGACTGAAGAAGAAATCACTAATAATGCATTCACTATATGAAAGTGTTTGAAGTGATTTGACGGAAAACCCTACGAAAGTAATTAGCTCCTAAACATTATCATTCTAAGAACTAAATTACAATCCAACATAAATTGAATTAAAGTAAAGAAAAGAGAAAGAACTTGAACAAAATTCTCCAATTGTGTAGCTTGTATCCCATGTTCTCCTCTCCAAAGTATATTTTTTTGTATGACAGGGTTTAGGGTATTTATATCTGAGAAAAACCTTGCTCCGGGCCCTTTTACCCCCGTCAAATTTCGGCCCAAAAATCTGGAAATCTCGCGTCGGAGCCGCGGCTCTGTTGCCGAGAGTCGCGGCCCTAAATGGCTCAAAATCACCGGTTCATTGCCGAGATCCGCGCCCTTCGCCGAAGTCACGGCTCTTAATCGCAAAAATCAGCTGGAGCATTACCTCGCTGCGCGGCGCGGCTCTTGGCGGTGAATATTTTCTTGCTCTGAATTTTCACGCCGCGGCCTAATTCCTTCAAATACATGCGTCACCGCGCCCTTCCTTGCCTCGCACCATGCGACTCGCTGATTTTCATCCGGATTTCACCATTTCTTTTATTAACTTCTTGGGACATTTTAGGTTTATTCCAGGATGTGCTTGTGCAAATTTCATCGTCATTGAGCTCATTTCATCCTCAGTACGTATTTCTCCTTTGGAACCGGTGTGACTCAAAAGAAAGTAAAACAACCATAATATTATGCTAAACACAAACGAAAAGAGTAAAATACTAACTAAAAATGACTCAAAAGAGTGTACAAAATACACTCAACAATACACTCTCTCAAAAATCTTATATAGTCGATATATTTGAGATTGAGCTTCCATTTACTTCAAATATCATGGCATAGGTAAAACTTTCGAAATACCAAATCATCAACTTGAAACTTCAAGTCTCTATGCCTCACATCCGAATAAGACTCAGCCATTTGCAAGAGTTCTGAATTAACTTGACTTTCTCCACGCACGATAGACCGAGTGCTGGTCCTAATAACTGCCTTACCAACTTTGAATCAACCAATATGACCTACAACTCTACAAATAAAGCTAATGGTGCCATATGAATACTAATATTATAATTGTTATTATAAGTGAATTCAACGAGGCAAATGATTATCCTAACTACCTTAAAATCGAGACACATGACCTCGACATATCCTCGAGAGTCCGAATAGTGCGCTTGTCCGCCATCTATCGAGGATAAAAAGTTGTTCTGAGGTTTGCCTTCGTACCAATCTTTTATGGAAAGACTTCCAAAAGTGCATTGTGAAATGAACACCACGATCTGAAATAATGGACAACGGTCCATGAAGCGACAATTTCTTGAATATACAATTTAGCATAATCTCATCGAATCTATAGTCTTAATCGAGAAGTGGGATGATTTAGTTAGTAGGTCCACAATTACCCAAATCGAATCATGTCTTCAAGATGAGCGAGGATGACCTATTATTGTTACACCCTATGAATTTCCAGGATATGTGTTAGAGTATACGCATTGAGAAGATTCGACCTTAAGAGTGAAACAAAGAAGGATTGCTTTTTCCTACGGAAAATGATTTAACCTCCGGAAGGAAAATTGTTCGTTAGTGAGAATTGGGTTCCGAATTTGTTATTTAAGGCTTTTAGAATTTATCAAATTATGGAATTTTTATTTTCGAGTTGGATCATTAGGGTCCACTTGAGAAATTTTACGTTTTGTGGCTCATAGGTTTCCAGATATTTTGGCCAATTATGGAAATTTCTGAAATGAAATATTTTAGACCAATGGGAGGGCGACACGTGTCACCCTCCACAGGCTTGTTGGATGAAGAATAATGCACTAAGTCAAAGGTCAACTTAGCTTGAGATAATTGACCACATCTTGCCATCCAAGTTTTTAATCTAGGCCTCAGTTGTAGTATACATCCTATACTATGCAAGACAATTCTACACTTAGAGAAAATCAAGAACTTATTGTTCTTGAAGGGCTCTGCTAAGGTAGAAAAAAGGAAGAAAATTTTGCAATCTTGCCATAGTATTCCATATTCAACCCTAAGGTTCCTGTGAAATTATTGTAAGATAATATCTGTAGAAAGATCCTGGAAAAACTACGCTTTCACGTTAGTCGTAAGATGAAAACCTAGGTGTTCTTCAACTTTGAAGTTGGAACTTGAAGAATAGTTCTCGTCGCAGGCTTAGAGTGCTTGGAGCGGATTGAAATGTAAGAAGAGGGCTAAAAGTTGCTAGGATCGACTTTGCTTGGATATTAGTAGGGTTTATTGAGGTAAAAATCTTCATCTTCTTAATGTATGATCAAAAGAAATTGCATCAAAATACACTCAACAACACACTCTCTCTCAAAATCTTATATAGTCCAATATATTCGAGATCGAGCTTTCCCATTTACTTCCAAATATCACGCGACATAGGTAAAACTGTGAATACCAAATCATCAACTCAAATCCTCAGTTTCTACGCTCACATCCTCGGTCAAGCACTGAAAGCCACGGCAAGAGTTCCCGAATTAACTTGACTTTCTCTCCATCGCCCTCCGATACCAAGTCCGGGTCCTAAACAACTTTGCCTTACCAACTTCTCAATCAACCAATAACAATCTACAACTTCTCCCAAATAAAGCTTTTCAACGTGCCATATGAATACTAATATTATAATTGTTATTATAAGTGAATTCAACGAGGCAAATGATTATCCCAACTACCTTAAAATTGAGAACACATGATCTCAACATATCCTCAAGAGTGCGAATAGTACGCTTTGTCCGCCATCTATCCGAGGATAAAGTTGTTCTGAGGTTTGCCTTGGTACCCAATCTTTTATGGAAAGACTTCCAAAAGTGCATTGTGAAATGAACACCACGATCTGAAATAATGGACAACGGGGTCCCATGAAGCCTGACAATTTCTTGAATATACAATTTAGCATAATCCTCTACTGAATCTATGGTCTTAACTGACAAGAAGTGGGATGATTTAGTTAGTCGGTCCACAATTACCCAAATCGAATCATGTCTTCAAGATGAGCGAGGATGACCTATTATTGTTACACCCCATAATTTCCAGGACATGTGTTTAAGAGTATGTACGTGAGAAGATTCGACCTTAAGAGTGAAACGAAAGAAGGATTGCTTTTTCCTACGGAAAATGATTTCGAACCTCGGGAAGGAAAATTGTTCGTTAGTGAGAATTGGGTTCCCGAATTTGTTATTTAAGGCTTTTAGAATTTATCGAAATTATGGAATTTTATTTTCAGAGTTGGATACGTGGGGTCCACCCGAGAAATTTTACGTTTTTGTGGGGCCCACGAGGTTTCCGATATTTTGGCCAATTATGGAAATTTCGGGAAATGAAATATTTTAGACCAATGGGAGGGCGACACGTGTCACCCTCCACAAGGGCTTGTTGGATGAAGAATAATGCACCAAGTCAAAGGGGTCAACTTAGCTTGAGATAATTGACCACATCTTAGCCATCCAAGTTTTTTAATCTAGGCCTCGTTGTAGTATACATCCTATACTAAAGGCAAGACAATTCTACACTTAGAGAAAATCAAGAACTTATTGTTCTTGAAGGGGTGCTCTCACAAGGTGTGAAAGGAGAAGAAAATTTTGCAATCTGCTTCATAATTCCCAATATTCAACCTGAGTTCCTAGAGGTATTGTAAGGATATCTCAATAGAAAGATCCAAAAACTACGTTTTCACGTTAGTCGCAAAGATGAAAACCTAAGGTGTTCTTCAACTTTGAAGGAACTTGAAGAATAGTTCTTCATGAGCTTACGAGTGCTTGAGCGGATTGAAATGTAAGAAGATGAGCTAAAAGTTGCTAGGATCGACTTTGACGCTTGGATATTAGTAGGGTTTATTGAGGTAAAAATCTCATCTTCTAACGTATTGAAGATTACGTGTTATAGTAGTTAAGAAATGAGCATGTGGTATATAGAATGAAGTTTGAAAAGATTTGGATCATGTCGAGATGTTAAAACCGAAAATGGACAAGTTAGCCATTAATGTTGTAATCAATTTGGTCGATAGTTACAATCGTCGCATGTTAAGGAAGAAAGGATTTATAGTTGTTGTAATTGTTATTATGTATATAACATGTTGGAATAACAACTTGGATTGAAAAAGGAATTGAAAGGAAATTGATATTGTTGTGACAATGGTAGCCGAATATGGCTTGGAAATATTGGACAATTTTATATTGATTGTGGGGCAGAATTTTACACGTCCTATTAGGCGTGTAATCCCCTTTGTATTGCTGAATTGTTGGGCCTTAAATGTGGCGTTTGGTTATTGATTTTCGGGCCTTGAAAAGGTGGAAAAGTGCGTTAGAAACAAAGGAAGTGTCGCCAAATTTATGTAGAATAAGAGACTTAGCACTTAGTATTATTCCACGTTAATAAGCTGGAGTTGATAGAAATGTTTTGGCTATTATAGGTTGAAGTACTACGTAGCATATTCTACTCAAGGGTGGAATAGCTAACAAGGTTGAAGTACTTTGGAGCATCTTGCTACTTGTCGATACTCGTCGCGAGGTATGTGAACCTCTTCCTTCTTTTGGCATGTTCTATGTATGAAATATACATGTGGTGTTATTTCATGATTCCTTCTACTCTTAGAAGTTAAGAGGTATGTATGTTGATTTACTCTATGTAAAAGTTATGTCTAAGTTATCCTAAGTTCTTACCAAGTCTTATGGGGGATGTTGGTAAGAGTCGTTAGGAAGTATTTGGAGTCGAGTTGACTTTGCTAATTTACTGCCCGAATGAGAATAAGTATCGAACAAGTCATTGCAGCGTTAATAAAAGAAATAGTATCGACAATCAATTATATTAAAATGAGTAGAATTCTCCATCTGCATAGAAACTATGATAAGACAAAATTGTATTACATTTTCTAGATCATGGCTGCTATAATAAGATCGTTATAAACGAGTATAACCTATTCACAACGCATAAAAGTATATGTTACTTAATTTAAAGAGTTTACGTTGTGAAGTTTTAAGACTATGAACCTTGAATTCTTAAAAGGATAAGAGACTTTGGGTTAAATTCCCGGATTTTTATGAGAAACGAAAGTGCTTTGAGTTCATAAAATGAAATTCATTTCAGTATGCTAATGAAAGTCTAAAAGATTTTATGAACTTGTCTATGCTTGATTGCGATAGCCTTTGAGTGCAAGTATTATATGTCTACGGTGTCGTGTCTCTCAGTTGGAGGGTCGGTTGTCTTGTTGTGAATTTACTTGCACGCACCTGCGCTATGGAGGATTCCACTGTATGCTTCCATTGTGATTGATCCGACATGCTTATACGATGAGGGATTTCGGCATGCGACCAGATCTGAGTTAAATTCCGGGTGCTATTATTACCCCATGGCTACGCTTATACGATGAGGATTCCGGGGCATGCGACCGTATGTACTATTACTCCATGGACTAGCTCCCCATGAAGACATGTACCCGAGATGAGGGATTCTACGGGCATGTTATATATTATTATTACCCCATGGATTAGCTCTCCATGAATTCATGTACTCGAGATGAGGGATTCCACGGGCATGATATATATATATATTGCATATGTATACGCTGACAGTGAGGTAGGATGCCACGGGCGCATCACATGGTTATATTTTACACTTACGGATGTCGGCAGTGATGGGGGATTCCACGGGCATGAGATATATATATATATTTCATATGTGCACGCCGACAGTGATGGAGGATGCCACGGGCGCGTTACATGGATATATCTTACACTTACGGTCGGCGATGATGAGGATTCCACGGCACGCCGAGGTTTTGCGGCGAGACCCATCGATCAGGTGATGGTTTTGAGGGCTTGTGTCCCTAGCCATGGTGTGACTATTGTTCATATGTTGAAATAGTCTTTTAAAAGGTAAAACTGACTTTCATTACTTTCATTTTGGCAAGGCACGATTGTACTGTTAATTTGGTTATCATACATGTCTCCAGCTTTATCTTAGACTATAATGATTTAAATTACAGTACTTTCAGTTTTACATACTTGGTACATATTTTGTACTGACCTCCTTCGGGGGGTTGCGTTCATGCCGCAGGTTGAGGTACATAGCTTGTTGTTCCTCATTGTTAGATCACTATTCAATTCTTGGAAAGCTCCCTTTCTCCGGAGGCTTTGTCGTTTGGTACAGTTTCCCTAAGGTTGTAGATTTATGTACATTCAGGGGTATGGCGGGGCCCTGTCCCGTCACAGTTGTTATGTCAAATTCTTAGAGGTCTGTAGTCATATCTTGTGGATTGGGTTGTGTAAAGAAAAAAAAAGAGGTAACTGCTTTTTTTTGGATTACGTGTATACTTTTGGAAGGTGGTCTTATCGGCTAGCCTGTTTTTTATTTCTTTTGAGATGTATGTATGTTCCGCTACTATTCTCTGATGTATACCTGTAAAGGGTGCCCAGGTAGGGCACCAGTCGCGGGCCCGGGGTCGGGTCGTGACAAAAGTGGTATCAGAGCAGTTAGTCGGTCCACAATCACCCAAATCGAATCATGTCTTCAAGATGAGCGAGGATGACCTATTATTGTTACACCTCGTAATTTCCAGGACATGTGTTTAAGAGTATGTATTGTCACGACCCGACCCCGGGCCCGCGACTGGTGCCCTACCTGGGCACCCCTTTCAGGTATACATCAGATAATAGCAGCGGAACATACACAACTCATAAAACCACTTTGACATTAAACATCAACAGGCTAGCCGATAAGGCCACCTTCCGTAACATATACATAATACAAAAATAAACAAGACATCTTTGTTCTTACAACCCAATCCACAAATATGACTCGACCTCTAAGAATAACAAGCATGCGGGGCGGGCCTCCATACCCTCAATGTACATAAATCTACAACATCGCGAAACCGTACAAAAGACAAGCCTCGGAGAAATAAGCTTCGACACTGATCGGTGATCCTAAGAACGAGGATCCACCATCTCTTACCCTACCACGGCGTGAACGCAGCCCTCGAGAAAGGGTCAATACACAATATGTACCAAGTATAAATCGAAAATCTCGGAATTTACATCATAAGTCTAAAATAAAGTGGAGACATGTATGATAATCAAATTACGATAATCGTGCCTTACTAACAATGAGAGTAAAACAAGGGTATACTTTCTTTGCATAAAATAGGAGGCTCGTGATCAAAGTAGGGCCACCCGCCTCGTAGTGTCATTAAGCAATCCTACTCGGGACTATTCCACCCGCATAGGTCGTGTGGACCATGATGAGGTCATCCGCCTCGCATGGGACTATTTCACCCGCATAGGACTATTTCACCCGCATGGGCCCGGTAGGCCCACAATGAGTACAAACGCCGCACTCGCATCATGGGTAGCAATTCCATGGAATAAGTAGTAACCCGGGGGTTTACCCCGTATAAATAACATAACCTAGCACAACAGGCTATCATACGTAACATAAGCACTATCGGCTTATCATACATAACATAAGCACCACCGGCTTATCATACATAACATAAGCAAGTTAAAAAATCCCATAACTTCTTATTAGCTTTGTTCATATACACTCTCATTTTAGTTTACTTAAGGCACTAACATGTCATTATAAAATCCGGGAATTTAACCCAAAGTACTACGTACTTCTATTCTTTTAAAATGACTCTT
Organism: Przewalskia tangutica; assembly: GCA_029844215.1. Classification (NCBI taxonomy): domain Eukaryota; kingdom Viridiplantae; phylum Streptophyta; class Magnoliopsida; order Solanales; family Solanaceae; genus Przewalskia; species Przewalskia tangutica. Next base: position 56,508,624 of record CM056740.1, read on the forward strand.
TTCCATATAAAACTTCCAAGATACTAATAATCGTAGTATCAAGTCATATCTACTTTTCAAAACAAGTCACAATACCTTTTAGAACTACATTTAAAGACTTCTAAATCAAGTGACTTTTTACTTTAAAACCTTAAGCAATTGATGCCTTCAAATCAATTTGTCTTTCTTTATTTCAAGTCATTTATCATTATTTACATTACTAGAGTAAACCACTCTTTCATCTTTCCATAAAGCTATTATAACCAACTTCTCATAAAGTCGTTATACTAACTTTATACTTTAGGCAATTACATTCTTCTTTATATCCAAGAGACTTATACTTTCAAAACAAAACAAGTATCATATACTTTCAAAATACTTCAAGTCCCTTAACTTTTAGAAACTAAGACATCCTTAATCTTTTTAAACAAGTGAGTTAATTCCCTAACTCAACCAACTTGGACATTCTTAAAACAAGTCAAGGATATCAAATGAAACTAGATTCGTCAAAATCTCGTACGTCTACCGTACTATATATTTATAACTACTCATGCTCAAGAGATAAGAAAGTTCCACATACCTCTTCGGTTCAATCCACTTGCTAAGTCCAATATGTCATACGTAGTATGTCATCCTATAATGACCATAATACGTCTATTAACTTCTAACTTCAAACGTAGAATATTCTAAGTGCAAAGTCACTAAATTCTACGGAAAATCGGACAGCACTTCCTTTGTTTCTACATACTTTTCCACCCTTTTCAAGGCCCGAATTCAATAGCCAAACATGCCACATTTAAGGCTCAACAAGGTAGTTAACAATAGGGGATTACACGCCTAACAAGACGTGTAAAATTCCGCCCCGCAATTTATATCAAACTAGTCCAAAAGGCAATGTCATTCTCGGCCAATAGGTGTAACAACATATCATCATTTCCAATTCCTTTTCAATTCAAGTTGTTTAGTATAACATGTTATAAAGCCGCAATCGATTATAACAAATATAATCTTCAAGTAGATAACATGCGACGATTCTAATTATCGACCAAATTGTATTTCAATTTCAAATGGCTAACAATGTCATTTCGGATTTAGGCTTCCAATATCCATAACACTTATCAATCTTTAATACATATACTTCATGCTAGTTAAAATGTAAGGCTACAACAATATGTAATCTTATAACACTTAAGAGAACAGGATTGTTACCTTAACGGTCCTTAATCCAACCTCAAGATCCGAAGTCGCTCCCTAGCAACTTAGAGCCTCTACTTGACACTCCAATCCGCCACTTGAAGCCCTTAGAAGATCACAAACAACTTTCCTTTACTTTCCAATCCAAACCTATGAAAGCGACTTAGGTTTTCACCTTGCGACTAATACAAAAACGACACTTTTCCGGGATATTTCTATTGAGATACCCTTACAATACCCTTAGGAACCTTGGTTTAAAGTGTGGAGATTATTGAACAACAAACAAAAAATTTTCTCCCTGAAACCCTATCAAACCCGAGAGTAACATAGTGAAGAACAAGCTTTCTTCAAATTTTTCTAAGTGTAAAATAGCCTTGTCTTGCTACTAGTATGTTTAAATAACACTATGGAGGGTCAAGACTAGCACATATGGATGTCTTGGATGCATTCCTCTAAAAGATCAAGCCAAGTGGCCCTTGGACTTAGTCAATATTATCAAGCTCTTAGCCTAGCAAGACTTGCTCATCTTTACCTTGGTCAAATGACCATAAAGCCCATGGTCCTTTCAACCATGACCATCTAAGGGGGGGTTTACACGTGTCACCCTCCCGTTCGTCGCAATATTTCATTTCCCGACATTTCCATAATTCCGATAAATTTTTACTAGTCTCAAATCTTAACATTTTTTAGTTCTTACGTACGTTCTTATAAACATGTCCTATAATTACGGGGTGTAACATGTACGTGAGAAGATTCGACCTTAAGATTGAAACGAAAGAAGGATTGTTTTTTCCTACGGAAAATGATTTCGAACCTCGGGAAGGAAAATTGTTCGTTAGTGAGAATTGGGTTCCCGAATTTGTTATTTAAGACTTTTAGAATTTATCGAAATTATGGAATTTTATTTTCAGAGTTGGATACGTGGGGCCCACCCGAGAAATTTTACGTTTTTGTGGGGCCCACGAGGTTTCCGATATTTTGGCCAATTATGGAAATTTCGGGAAACGAAATATTTTAGACCAATGGGAGGGCGACACGTGTCACCCTCCACATGGGCTTGTTGGATGAAGAATAATGGACCAAGTCAAAGGGGTCAACTTAGCTTGAGATAATTGACCACATCTTAGCCATCCAAGTGTTTTAATCTAGGCCCTTGGTTGTAGTATATATCCTATACTAATGCAAGACAATTCTACACTTAGAGAAAATCAAGAACTTATTGTTCTTGAAGGGGTGCTCTTAAGGTGAAAAAGGAGAAGAAAATTTTGCAATCTTGCTTCATAATTCCCAATATTCAAACCCAAGGTTCCTAGAGGTATTGTAAGGATATCTCAATAGAAAGATCCCGGAAAAACTACGTTTTCACGTTAGTCGCAAGATGAAAACCTAAGGTGTTCTTCATCTTTGAAGTTGGAACTTGAAGAAGACTTCTTCATGAGCTTCTAAGGAGTGCTTGGAGCGGATTGGAACGTACGAAGAGGAGCTAAAAGTTGCTAGGATCGACTTTGACGCTTGGATATTATTAGGACTTATTGAGGTAAAAATCTTCATCTTCTTAATGTAATTGAAGATTACATGTTATAGTAGTTAAGAAATGAGCATGTGGTATATAAAATGAAGTTTGAAAAGATTTGGATCATGTCGACATGTTAAAACCGAAAATGGACAATTTAGCCATTAATGTTGTAATCAATTTGGTCGATAGTTACAATCGTCGCATGTTAAGGAAGAAAGGATTTATAGTTGTTGTAATTGTTATTATGTATATAACATGTTGGAATAACAACTTGGATTGAAAACGGAATTGAAAGGAAATTGATATTGTTGTGACAATGGTAGCCGAATATGGCTTGGAAATATTGGACAGTTTTATATTGATTGTGGGGCAAAATTTTACACGTCCTATTAGGCGTGTAATCCCCTTTGTATTGCTGAATTGTTGGGCCTTAAATGTGGCGTTTGGTTATTGATTTTCGGGCCTTGAAAAAGGTGAAAAAGTACGTAGAAACAAAGGAAGTGCTGCCCAAATTTCTGTAGAATAAGAGACTTAGCACTTAGTATTATTCCACGTTAATAAGCTAGGAGTTGATAGACATGTTATGGTTATTATAGGTTGAAGTACTACGTGTAGCATATTCTACTTGAAGGGTGGAATAGCTAACGAGGTTGAAGTACTTTGGAGCATTTTGCTACTTGTCGATAGTCGTCGCGAGGTATGTGAACCTCTTCCTTCTTTTGGCATGTTCTATGTATGAAATATACATGTGGTGTTATTTCATGATTCCTTCTACTCTTAGAAGTTAAGAGGTATGTATGTTGATTTACTCTATGTAAAAGTTATGTCTAAGTTATCCTAAGTTCTTACCAAGTCTTATGGGGGATGTTGGTAAGAGTCGTTAGGAAGTATTTGGAGTCGAGTTGACTTTGCTAATTTCTTGCTGAATGAGAATAAGTATCGAACAAGCCATTGCAGCGTTAATAAAAGAAAATGTATCGATAATCAATTATATTAAAATGAGTAGAATTCTCCATCTGTATAGAAACTAAGATAAGACAAAATTGTTTTATATTTTCTAGATCATGACTGCTTTAATAAGATCGTTATAAACGAGTATAACCTATTCACAACACATAAAAGTATATGTTACTTAATTTAAAGAGTTTATGTTATGAAGTTTTAAGACTATGAACCTTGAATTCTTAAAAGGTTAAGAGACTTTATTTTTCAAGTTATGGGACTTGATTCTTAAAGGAAGGAATGACTTGATTTAAAAGTATAGAATACTTGATTTGGAAAGTATTGATTTCTTGATATTCTAAAGATAAGGGACTTGATTTCTAAAGTTAAGAAACTTGATTTCTAAAGATAAGAGACTTGAAGTATTTTGAAAGTTATGCAACTTGATTTGAAAGTATAAGTCTCTTGGTTATGAAAAGAATGGATATGTCTAAACCATAAAGAGTTATAACGGCTTTATGGGAAGTTAGTTATAACGGCTTTATGGAAGGATAAGAGAGTTGTCTATTTTGATTGATAGGCATGAGTTGCCTAGGTTGTGAAATTGGAAGTTACTTGGTTTCAAAGTCTTGAAATGAATTTCTAAAGGTTTAGTAATTTAATTTGAAAAATAGACAAGCCTTGATACTACTGGTGTTAGTATCTTGGGTTGTATATGAAAAGGAGTCTTTTGAAAAGAATGGAAGTACGTAGTACTTTGGGTTAAATTCCCGGATTTTTATGAGAAACGAAAGTGCTTTGAGTTCATAAAATGAAATTCATTTTAGTATGCTAATGAAAGTCAAAGATTTTATGAACTTGTCTACTTCATTGCGATAGCCTTTGAGTGCAAGTATTATATGTCTACGCTTTGTGTCTCTCGGTTGGAGGGTCACTGCCTTGTTGTGAATTTACTTGGGCGTCTGGCGGTGATGGAGGATTCCACGGTATGCTTCCATTGTGATTGATCTTGGACATGCTTATACGATGAGGATTCCGGCACGCGACCAGACGCGTTAAATTCCGGTGCTATTATTACCACATGGACACGCTTATACGATGAGGTATTCCGGGGCATGCGACCATGTTATGTACTATTACTCCATGAACTAGCTCCCCATGAAGACATGTACCCGAGATGAGGGATTCTACGGGCATGTTATATATTATTATTACCCCATAGATTAGCTCTCCGTGAAATCGTGTACGAGACGACGGATTCCACGTATGAGATATATATATATATATTGCATATGTGCACGCCGACAGTGATGGAGGATGCCACGGGCGCGTTACATGGATATATCTTACACTTACGGCTGTCGGCAGTGATGGAGGATTCCACTGGCACGCCTTGAGGTTTTGCGGGCTTGAGACCATTACTGGACTGTGTGATGGTTTTGAGGGCTTGTGTCCCTAGCCATGGTGTGACTATTGTTCATATGTTGAAATAGTCTTTTAAAAGGTAAAACTGACTTTCATTACTTTCATTTTGGCAAGACACGGTTGTCTTTGTTAATTTGGTTATCATACATGTCTTCACTTTATCTTAGACTATTATGATTTAAATTACAAGATTTTCGATTACATACTTGGTACATATTTTGTATCGACCTCCTGAGGCTGCGTTCATGCCGCAGGTTGAGGTACATAGCTTGCTGATCCTCATTCTTAGGATCACTGTTCAGTTCTTGGAAAGCTCCCTTTATCCGGAGGCTTTGTCGTTTGGTACAGTTTCCCTGAGGTTGTAGATTTATGTACATTCAGGGGTATGGCGGGGCCCTGTCCTGTCACAGTTGTTATGTCAAATTCTTAGAGGTCTATAGTCATATCTTGTGGATTGGGTTGTGTAAAGAAAAAAAAAAGGTAACTATTTTTTTTTGGATTACGTGTATACTTTTGGAAGGTGGCCTTATCGGCTAGCCTGTTATTTATTTATTTTGAGATATATGTATATTCCGCTACTATTCTCTGATGTATACTTGTAAGGGGTTCCTGTGCAGGCACCGCCATGGTCTGCAGTCGTGACAATTATGAAGTCCATATTTATCATCTCCCATTTCCAAATAAGAATTTCAATATTTTGAGCCAACCAACTAGGCCTCTGGTGATCAGCCTTCATCTACTGACAATTCGTATGCTTGACTACGAAATCTGCCACATTTCTCTTCATATTGTTGCCCCAATACATTTTTTTATGATCATGATACTTCTTTGTAGAACCTGGGTGAATAGAATACTGGGAGTTATGCACTTCTTCCCTGATTTGATCTCTGAGCCCGTCCACATCTGGAACACATAATCTGTCTGGGTATCTCAAGGTACCATCATCTCCCTTTTTTTCAAAAGCCATAGTTTTATACTTGTCAATCCCCTCTTTCAATTGTATTAAATAGAGATCATTAAACTACTTATCATTTACCTCGGCTACTAAGGAGGATTTAGACTTATTCTGAACAACAACACCACCATCTTCGGAGTCAATGAGTTGAACTCCTAGACTGGCTAGTCAGTGAATCTCCTTCGTTATGGTTCTTCTTTCTTCATCAACACGAGCTAAACTCTTCATGGATCACCGACTAAGAGCATCAGCTACCATATTCACTTTCCTGGCTGGTAGAGGATCATAATCCTTTATCAATTCGAGATATTTCCTATGTCTAAGATTGAATTCCCACTGCTTTAAAATATACTGAAGGCTCTGGTGGTTTGTGAAAATGTCAACGTGAACTCCATACAAATAGTGATGTCAAATATGAAGTGCAAAAATCATGACTGCTAATTCTAAGTCATGAGTCGAATAATTCTTTTCATGAGGCCTAAGCTGTCTAGATACGTAAGTTATAACCTTACCATGTTGCATTAAAAAACACCCAAGATCAATGCCGATGCATACAAGATATAACTAACCCCTGCCTCTTTGTCAATGTTAATCTCAAATAAAAGTCTTTTTAATTATTCAAAACTACACTCACGTGCATCGACCACTAAAATTTGACTTTCTTCCGAGTCAATCTTGTCAATGGATCGAGATGGAAGAGAAAACTTCTACGTAAGAGCTGTAATATCTTGCCATTCCCAAGAAACATCATATGTTGAAGCGGTGAGTCTGAGAAAATTCTTTACAACATCTATTTTCTGAAAATCAACCTGGATGCCTTCGCCTGAAATTGCATAGCGTAAGAATGCCACTAACTTAAGCCAAAAGTCACACTTGAAGAACTTAGCATAAAGCTCGCGGTCTTGAAGTGTCTACAACACTATTCTGAGATGTTCTACATGATTAGCCTCACTACGGGAGTAAACTAGAATATCATGAAGACAATGACAAAAAGATCAAGATAAGGCTTGAAGATGCTATTCATAAGATCAATGAAAACAAATGTTGCATTTGTCAAACTGAATGACATGACACAAAATTTTAAATGACCATAGCGAGTCCTGAAGGTGATTTTCGGAATATCAACTTCCTTAACCTTAAATTGATAGTATCCTGATCTGAGGTCAATCTTGGAATAACACTGAGCACACTGAAGTTGATCAAATAAATCATTAATTCTGGGAAGAGGATAATTGTTAGTAATGGTGACTTTGTTCAACTTTCGATAGTCAATGCACTTACGCAAAGACCCATATTTATTTCTAACAAACAAGACTGGTGCACCCCATGGCGAGACACTTGGTCTAATAAATCCCATATCAAAGAGATATTTCAACTGGCTTTCATTTCTCTTAACTCTGCCTGAGCGATTCTGCATGGCAGAATATATATTGGTTTAGTGGCGGAAAATAGATCAATTCCAAACTCGATCTCCCTATCAAGAGGAACTCACGATGATATTCTGAAAAGTCACTTGACAACTGATACTGACTAAAGAGTTGGGGTCTGGGCATCTGCATACCTAACCCATACTAGATGGTAAATATACTCCTTGGATATCATCTTTCTAGCTTTGAGATCGGAAGTAAACCTCCCTATGGGTGCTACTATCACCCTTCCATTCTATGACTATTTCATCAGGAAACACAAATTTGACAATTTTGGTTCTACAACCTACTTTGGCATAACATAAAGACAATCAATCCATACCCATGATTATGTCGAAGTCTACCATTTCTAACTCTACCAGATTGGCTATGGTAATGTGGTGATAGACTTTATCTGGAGAACCCCTATAAATTCACGCTATAACTAACACACCAACTGGAGTGGATACCTCAAAAGGTTCGTGTAACTTTTCTGATTCTATCCCAAATTTTTTTTAGTAACAAAAAGGGTTACATATGTAGGGTGGATCTAGGATATATAAGGACATAAACGTCAAAAGTGAATATCATTAATATATATGTGATGACATCTATATGAGCCTCTTTATCCTGACAGCTGACTAAATCATATAGGCAGTTTGGAACTCCGCTTGTGTTACGAGATAGAGTCACACCACACCCAAGTTGGGCTTGAGAATTTCGATTGAACGCTGAATTGGTGGACTGAGTTACGTTACCACCAGTTACTTGCCTTACCAATGGGAAATCCCTCAGAAAGTGACCCTGCTGATTACACCCAAAGCAATTGTTGATGTATGGACGACACACCCCTAAGTGCCTCTTACCACAAGTGTTGCAAATGGGGTGCTGGAAATCCATGTGGCCCATGCATACATGTGACTGTGAGCCTACTGCTCTGATGTTTTGCCTCTTATTATCATTCCTCAACTTTAAGGTTGGGGTGCTGGATAAAGATGTATCAGGTCCTGATGACTTGTTTTTGAAGAACTGTCTACCTCCACCTTCCACATAGTGAAGTGATCTGAAGACTTGTCTCTCTTATTAAACTCTGTGTCCTTATCTTTTTGTAAGGCTTCCTCTTCTTTCAACATGTTCTCATTATCCTGTACGAAAGCAACACAGGTACTCATAACCTCACAGGTATTAGGACCCCCTTTTTATCCCCATTAAACACTCTTATATAGTTTATTTGACCAACCATGACGTTTTAAATAAGGTACAAGATCTCAAGTTGCTTGGAAGAGAAGTTTGACAGTCACAACAAAGCTTTATCCTTTCGTAATGCCTCCGAATAGTCCCAATCTATTCAAATAGAAACATTATGTTAAAATATGATTCTAAAGACACCCATATTGCTATATGAACGTTTCTGATTAAAAAGGTCACCCAAAATAGGATCCCGAGCCATGAAGGGCAAAATGGAAAAATCAGTCCCAAAATTATATTCCCCAAGATTTATGGAGTCTAAATATCAAATATCAACTCAATCCAACAACAAACCCATGATTAATTAGGGAAAATATCCATTTTCAAATTAGGGTTCATAAACCCATAAACCCTCAACCTAAAATCATGATCTCTAGCAGTAAATCTCTTAATAATCGAAGATATAATCATATTAGGAAGATAAGAAGCTTACCCAAATGAAGATTCTTGAAAAACTCCTAAAATTCTCCTTACGCCGAGCTACCAAACTCCTAAAATGTGAAATGAAATGTCCAAGTCGAAGTAGGAATTAAATTCCTAATTCTGCCATCGAACTCGCAAGTGCGGACTATGGCTCGCATCTGCTCTCCAAACATCGCACATGCGATGGTCAATTAAATTCCTAGGCTCGCATGCGACCCACCTTGCCCAGGCCCGACTCCCTCTTGGCTTGCACCTGCTTCCCATCTTGCGCAGGTCTGACCCTTGTTCGCATCTACATAACACCAAAACCCAGCAATTTCAGACAATGTTTCAACCCCAGTGCAGAACCCTTCTATATTTCTATGATAGGATTTACCACATAGGAGGATTAAGAACAGTAACCTATAATGCTACACAAGTATCGGGTACTTTCGTCCGCGATTTTAACCTATGTCTAGTCAATTATAGCATATCCAAATCTCTCCTCTCGATTTTTTATTCGAAATCATATAGGTTATGATAATTAGTGATCAATGAATTATCAAACATTCATACCAAATATTGACTAAATCTTAATCAAGTGAAGAAGAAATCAAACTACTACATTAATTCATGAATAAAGATTTCAAGCGATTCATAAGGAAAGCTCTAATAGAGTGTTTAGCTCCTAAACATCGCCATGTCAAGAATTAATACAAACCAACATAAACTGAATTAAAAACAAAGAAAAGAAAAGAAACTTGAACCAAAGTTGTCTCCAATCCTGTGTTATAGCCTCATTTCTTCTCCCCCAAAGTAGATGTGAGATGTAACATCCCAGATGAATAATGAGGTTAGAGTTTTAGGAATTTATAGCTGGGAAGAGTTGCCTTTTCGAACCGTGTCAAAATTCGGCCCAGAACGTGAAAACCCCGCTTCGGCACCGCAGTCCTGCAGAATGGCACCGCGTGCGAAAATCTCGCGCTTCAGCAATTATGGCACCGCGGTGCTAATTGCCTTGTAGACCCAGTCCGGTTTACAAGCTATTTCTAGTCCGGACTTCGTCGGATTTCTTCTATACTTCCCGGGACTTTTTAGGCTTCATTTCTTGGCCCTTTAAGTGTGCAATTCGACCTCAGTCAAGCTCATTTCATCTCCTTTTTGTCATTTCTCCATTTATAACCGATGTGACTCAAAAGAAAGAAAAACGACCATAATACTATACTAAACACAAACGAAATGAGTAAAATACTAACTAAAAATGACTCCAAAACTGTATATAAAATATGTGAAATAGAGACTCGCCTTGATGTAGGAAAAAATTGAGAAGAGAGGAACTTCGTTCTAAGGCTTGAGGATTATGAAAACAAATTTTCAGAACTAATCGTATTTATACTGTTCCTAGTTGGGTGGAATTGACAGCCAAATTTGACGGACCATAAAATTTTATACGGTCTGCCAAGGGATCGTAAAATTATGTATGCACCGTATAATCAGACCATCTTGAAAATTCCAATTTTCTAAGGTTTTGTAAAAGCTGAGGGAAATTTAACGGTTGAAAATGATGGACCATCAAATATTATAAGGTCCATAAAATGATACTAGGTTTTGTCAATATCATTTCTTCTTTTCCGAGTTTGCCTGCATTCTCTCGGTTGATAGGGCACTCCCCTTTCTTAGTGCGTCAGATGTTGAAAGAGCTTCCGAGAAAGCATTCCTCGTTGCAGCTACAGCCGTAGCCTGCCTTTTCGTTAACTGGATCCCCTATCTCTACTTTTGAGGGAAGGTTGGTTAGCTCTATCGAACGAGGGTTAGGTTATCAAAGTTTGAACAAAAAAAGGTAATTCTCAAAGACTATTCAATTTGTAGCGTTAAGCGTCGAAAAAAGAACAAAGACTTGACTGGACGGTATTCACGAGCAGATGATAAGCATGAGTGAAAAGACTCCACAATCGCCTTCGAACTCGCTGAGAGACTGGGAAGCGTGACTATTCTGGAGTAAGAGGTATCGAGAGTAGCCAGAGGCTTCTAACATAGAAGAATGAATGTGATATGAGACAAAGCCCGCTAGAGGAAAGAAGAAGGGGCAGGAATTAATATGAAAAGGTTGACCTCTCGAGTTGGGACATCATCCACAGCTAGATCATCCTTTAGGAAGTCTATCGAAAGAGAAAGAAGGATCTCTTGGCAGAGTTTTAGGCGGCAAGAGACTTTAGGGCTTGTTGGAGGGGGGGCGGCGATCCCCTGGACATAGTCCTTTCAGGCAGTGGTCGTTTTGTCCATGGTCCATTGGATGGTCTACCGCCCTCTCCAATGATGAGAGCCTCTTTTGTTGGGCTCGGTGTCCCCAATCGCAAGGCTAGATCCAAATCCCCTGAAAGAATTCAAGGTCAGAAATCCCAGTAGTTGCGCAGCTGGTGGAACTCCTCAAAAGTGCTCGCCCCGAGATTCTAACGATGACTGAAGCCTCTATCTTGAGGAGGGCTATAGGAAATCGTTCTCAACGAGTGGAAAGGGTGCTTTTATCTCTCCTCTGATGAGGATTCGAAAAGAGTCAGAACAATCTCCTCAATCAAAACCGACGATAGATGTGATGGATGGAGGGAATCGAATCTGAAAAGTGGCTCCGTGCCTCTCACATTCGTTCGAGTTGCTTTCAGCTCCGATGCAATTGGGCAATTTCAGCAGGAGAGAAAGGCCTACTGGAATCTCGTTGAGGTCTGGAAGCGCAGGTGCAGGATCCGCGCAAAAGGCTATTGAAGGGGCGGCGATATGCGGGACAAACATCGTTAGTTGTTGTCCAAGTTGCCAAAAAAAAGTTCCTTTGCAAGAGTAAGAAACCGATGTATTTACACGGGTCTCCCTCGTTCCGTATATGAGTTCGATTCTGGTAAGTATTAAATCTAGCGCAATTATATCTAGCGCATTTGCACCTCTCTATATGTATGCGCTTTAGCCTTTTAGGTTTTCATTTTATACGGAAATAGAAATAGATTTGTCTTGCTTATGTGCTTGTTCATCGGATTGAGTGTGTGCTAGCTACTTCTGACCGAATCCCCCCGTCACCTCACTCAATCCTAAAGCGAGTGGCTTTCAACTCTTCTCTTTAACTTACAGTAAAGTCTTTCTTCTCTTCTTTAAAGCCTGGAGCTGGACTTCTTTTTCCTGACTCGATTCACAGTTTAATCACACTAAGCCAGAGCCCAACCATGGTGAGAGAGATAGGAGGTACGATCAACCGCGAAAAGTCAGTAATAAAGAATTCGCTCTCCGGTAAGCAAAGGAAAGCAGGCCAAAGCCTGCCAAGACGTCAAGGCAGTTCGACAAAGGCAGAAAGAGTCTCCGTCCTGAACACAGAAGGAAGGCGAAAATGGGGAAAGAAAGCATAGAAATCTCGTAGGAGAAGAAATGATGGTTGACTCATTCAAGTGAGAAATCGGATCGAAAAATGGTCTGAAGCCGATAGGAAGTGAAAGTCACTGAGGTAAGTTCCGATAGAGCTAGGTTTCGGGTATTCCCACCATTTTTTCTTAGTTGTTACTCTTTGAACTCAAAGCTGAAATGAAGAAAGTCAAGTTTTTGCGGTCAAATCTCATAATTCTTTGATATTCAATCGCGAGGTACCGTCTGCACTTACTACATTCACTCCCGGAAATTGAAACAGGAAATGTAACCTCCCGATCCAAACTCCGGAAGCCGACCTGCCAACAGACATTATGGGAGAATACTCTTCACCATCATCAGAATATGTTGCTTAGAGGCAACCTTGAAATATGGTAAAGTTTGACTGCATCAAGCTCTAAAGCCGGGTATTTTTCTATGGCGGACCCTCCTCCCCCCCATTCCATCGTACTGGAGCGATTTGAGAAGAACGATTAGGCGCATATTCTATCGGAAATAGGTTTTGAGGAAAAGACTGATAGAACTAAGGAACTGAACTAATGGACGATGAGGAATAATAAGTCAATCTTGGTCGGAATCGAAAGCGGGGAAACTGACCACATGATCCGCTCTAGTCTTTCATTGATCTTTTTTGCGTCTTTCTAACGCAGGAAAATTCAAACGGTCAACACGCCTCGTTAATTCGTTCAAGCTGTTTCACTCATTTCCAAACTTTATAGTCAAGGAAGTTGTCACGACCCGACCCCGGGGCCGCGACTAGTACCCTTCCGGGGTACCCTGTCAGGTATATGTCAGAGAATAGCAGCGGAACATACATAAAACAAATCTGTATAAGGTAAACATCACTAGCAAGCCGATAAGGCCGCCTTCCATAAAATAACTTAACCGATAGTGAAACAAGATAACTTTATTCTTACAACCAAACCACAAACGTGACTACGCACTTAGGAATAATCGTGGCGGGACGGGGGCCCGCCATACCCCGAATGTACAAAGTCTATAACCTCGAGGAACCGCACTAAAAGACAAAGCCTCCGAGAAATGGAGCTTTCGAACTGAGCAGTGATCCTAAGAGTGCGGATCGCCAGTTACGAACCTCAACTCGGCGATTGAACGCACTCGGGCGAGGTCGACAACAAGTACCAAGTATGTGAAATCAAAATATCGTAATAAAAACATAAGTCCAAAACAAAATGCCGATCAGGGATGAAATCAAATTACCTTTTACTGTGCCTTACTAACAATGGGAACATCAATCGTATACTACACGGCATGAATAATAGGAAGCTCATAATCAAAACACAATGGAAGCGTACCCGTGGAATCCTTCATCACTGGCGGTACGTCCAAGTAAACTCATAACTGAACAATGGAAGCATACCCGTGGAATCCTTCATCACTGGCGGTACGTCCAAGTAACTCATAACTGAACAATGGAAGCATACCCGTGGAATCCTTCATCACTGGCGGTACGTCCAAGTAACTCATAACTGAACAATGGAAGCATACCCGTGGAATCCTTCATCATCAAGCGGACGCCCAAGTAACTCATAATCGAACAATGGAAGCATACCGTGGAATCCTTCATCATCAAGCGACGTCCAAGTAACTCATAACTGAACAATGGAAGCATACCCGTGGAATCCTTCATCACTGGCGGTACGTCCAAGTAACTCATAACTGAACAATGGAAGCATACCCGTGGAATCCTTCATCACTGGCGGTACGTCCAAGTAACTCATAACTGAACAATGGAAGCATACCCGTGGAATCCTTCATCATGGCGACGCCCCGAACAGTGGTATAACGATCTTGGGATTTTCCTCGATATACTCTTACCTCGGCGGATGGTATAACGATCTTGGGGCTGCACTCGATATACTCTACACTGGAGCAGATGGTATAACGATCTTGGGGCTTGCCCCTCAGATATACTCTTATACTGGTGCAGATGGTATAACGATCTTGGATCTGCCCCTCAGATATACTCTTACACTGAAGCAGATGGTATGACGATCTTGGGGATGGCCCCTCAGACATACTCTTACACTGAAGGAGGTGGTATGACGATCTTGGGGCTTGCCCCTCAGACATACTCTTACCCTATCTCAAATTGTCATCATATCATAAATAAGTTAAGCAAACTTATAACTTCTTTTAGTCTTGTTCATGTACTCTCTCATTTTAGTTTATTTAAGGCACTTCATCATATCTTTAAATAAAAGAAAACCGGGAATTTAACCCAAGTACTACATACCTCATCTCTTTCAAAAGTGACTCTTCTTTATACATAAAAGCCTTTGGGCAATTGATGCCTTTAAATCAAATTGCCTCTTCATGTAATTATCTTACTTAGAGTAAATCCCTTCTCATTAACCTTTTATGAAGCTAATAAACCAACTTCCCATAAAGTTGTTATATTAACTCTATACTTTAGTAAAATCATACTTTTCCCTTAACCAAGGGACTTATACATTCTTAAAACGAAACAAGTCATTTTATACTCAAAACAAGTAAGAATACTAAATGGATTTACTTCATTTAAAACTCGTACGTCTACCGTACTATATAGTTCAAACTACTCATGCTCAAGAGATAAGAAAGCTCCACATACCTCTTTGGTCAATCCACTTGCTAAGCTCAACTACCGCAAGTAATATTTCAACCTATAATAACCATGATATGTTCATTAACCTCTAATTCCAATGTAGAATAATCTAACTCAAAGCCACTAAAATTCTATAGAAAATTGGGCAGCATTTCCTTTGTTTCTACTCACTTTGCCACCTTTCTCAAGGCCGAATTTACCATCAAAACACCACATTGTAAGGCTCAATCAATCCAACAATTTAAAGGGGATTACACACCCAAAATTCTGTCCCATAAGTTTACAATAATTCACTTAACAATTCTAGGGTGGTTTTTAGGCTACAACATGCTCATAATCTCTTCTTAACCCATTCTTCATAACCAAACCACATTTCTAGCATGCAATGACTCTAAGAGCATTATTTACTACCACAAGTTCTTTCTTCTTAACATGCAACACTATAAACTAAATCTAAAGGAAGAATCATTACCTTAAAGTTTTAGCCAAAACTTATTCCAAGTATTGCTAGCTTCCTTGCCAAGAATACCACCACAACAATGCCAACAAGCTAGCTACAAGCTTCCTTTTTGGTTCTTAACTATTCAGATTTTTCTAAGGGTTTTTAGAGAGAAGGGGGAGCAATTTGAGAGAGAGAGAGAGAAGATGAAAGATAGAAAATGTCCAAGTCTTGGTCAATATATTGCATGCAACAGAAAATCAGATGGGGGGGGACACTTGTCACCCTCCCATGGTCTCTTTTAAAACAAAAATCAGACTTTTCTAAGTTTTTCCGCCCATGTTATGTACTATTACTCCATGAACTAGCTCCCCATGAAGACATGTACCCGAGATGAGGGATTCTACGGGCATGTTATATATTATTATTACCCCATAGATTAGCTCTCCATGAAGTCATGTACCCGAGATGACGGATTCCACGGGCATGAGATATATATATATATTGCATATGTGCACGCCGACAGTGATGGAGGATGCCACGGGCGCGTTACATGGATATATCTTACACTTACGGCTGTCGGCAGTGATGGAGGATTCCACTGGCACGCCTTGAGGTTTTGCGGGCTTGAGACCATTACTGGACTGTGTGATGGTTTTGAGGGCTTGTGTCCCTAGCCATGGTGTGACTATTGTTCATATGTTGAAATAGTCTTTTAAAAGGTAAAACTGACTTTCATTACTTTCATTTTGGCAAGGCACGGTTGTACTGTTAATTTGGTTATCATACATGTCTTCAGCTTTATCTTAGACTATTATGATTTAAATTACGATTTTCGATTTACATACTTGGTACATATTTTGTACTGACCTCCTTCGGGGGGCTGCGTTCATGCCGCAGGTTGAGGTACATAGCTTGCTGATCCTCATTCTTAGGATCACTGTTCAGTTCTTGGAAAGCTCCCTTTCTCCGGAGGCTTTGTCGTTTGGTACAGTTTCCCTGAGGTTGTAGATTTATGTACATTCAGGGGTATGGCGGGGCCCTGTCCTGTCACAGTTGTTATGTCAAATTCTTAGAGGTCTGTAGTCATATCTTGTGGATTGGGTTGTGTAAAGAAAAAAAAAAGAGGTAACTATTTTTTTTTTGATTACGTGTATACTTTTGGAAGGTGGCCTTATCGGCTAGCCTGTTATTTATTTCTTTTGAGATGTATGTATATTCCGCTACTATTCTCTGATGTATACTTGTAAGGGGTGCCCAGGTAGGGCACCAGTCGCGGGCCCGGGGTCTGGTCGTGACAATTATGAAGTCCATATTTATCATCTCCCATTTCCAAATAAGAATTTCAATATTTTGAGCCAACCAACTAGGCCTCTGGTGATCAGCCTTCATCTACTGACAATTCGTATGCTTGACTACGAAATCTGCCACATTTCTCTTCATATTGTTGCCCCAATACATTTTTTTATGATCATGATACTTCTTTGTAGAACTCGTGAATAGAATCTTTGGAGTTATGCACTTCTTCCCTGATTTGATCTCTGAGCCCGTCCACATCTGGAACACATAATCTGTCTGGGTATCTCAAGGTACCATCATCTCCCTTTTTTTCAAAAGCCATAGTTTTATACTTGTCAATCCCCTCTTTCAATTGTATTAAATAGAGATCATTAAACTACTTATCATTTACCTCGGCTACTAAGGAGGATTTAGACTTGTTCTGAACAACAACACCACCATCTTCGGAGTCAATGAGTTGAACTCCTAGACTGGCTAGTCAGTGAATCTCCTTCGTTATGGTTCTTCTTTCTTCATCAACATGAGCTAAACTCTTCATGGATCACCGACTAAGAGCATCAGCTACCATATTCACTTTCCTGGCTGGTAGAGGATCATAATCCTTTATCAATTAGAGATATTTCCTATGTCTAAGATTGAATTCCCACTGCTTTAAAATATACTGAAGGCTCTGGTGGTTTGTGAAAATGTCAACGTGAACTCCATACAAATAGTGATGTCAAATATGAAGTGCAAAAATAATGACTGCTAATTCTAAGTCATGAGTCGAATAATTCTTTTCATGAGGCCTAAGCTGTCTAGATACGTAAGCTATAACCTTACCATGTTGCATTAAAAAACACCCAAGATCAATGCCTGATGCATTACAGTATATAACGAACCCCTCGGTTCCCTTTGTCAATGTTAATACTGAAATAAAAGTCTTTTTTTAATTATTCAAAACTACACTCACATGCATCTGACCACTAAAATTTGACTTTCTTCCGAGTCAATCTTGTCAATGGATCTGAGATGGAAGAGAAAACTTCTACGAAGAGCCTGTAATATCTTGCCATTCCCAAGAAACATCATATGTTTGAAGGTATGAGTCCAGAAAATTCTTTACAACATCTATTTTCTGAAAATCAACCTGGATGCCTTCGCCTGAAATTGCATAGCGTAAGAATGCCACTAACTTAAGCCAAAAGTCACACTTGAAGAACTTAGCATAAAGCTCGCGGTCTTGAAGTGTCTACAACACTATTCTGAGATGTTCTACATGATTAGCCTCACTACGGGAGTAAACTAGAATATCATGAAGACAATGACAAAAAGATCAAGATAAGGCTTGAAGATGCTATTCATAAGATCAATGAAAACAAATGTTGCATTTGTCAAACTGAATGACATGACACAAAATTTTAAATGACCATAGCGAGTCCTGAAGGTGATTTTCGGAATATCAACTTCCTTAACCTTAAATTGATAGTATCCTGATCTGAGGTCAATCTTGGAATAACACTGAGCACACTGAAGTTGATCAAATAAATCATTAATTCTGGGAAGAGGATAATTGTTAGTAATGGTGACTTTGTTCAACTTTCGGTAGTCAATGCACTTACGCAAAGACCCATATTTATTTCTAACAAACAAGACTGGTGCACCCCATGGCGAGACACTTGGTCTAATAAATCCCATATCAAAGAGATATTTCAACTGGCTTTCATTTCTCTTAACTCTGCCTGAGCGATTCTGCATGGCAGAATATATATTGGTTTAGTGGCGGAAAATAGATCAATTCCAAACTCGATCTTCCTATCTAGAGGAACTCACGATGATATTCTGAAAAGTCACTTGACAACTGATACTGACTAAAGAGTTGGGGTCTGGGCATCTGCATACCTAACCCATACTAGATGGTAAATATACTCCTTGGATATCATCTTTCTAACTTTGAGATCGGAAGTAAACCTCCCTATGGGTGCTACTATCACCCTTCCATTCTATGACTATTTCATCAGGAAATACAAATTTGACAATTTTGGTTCTACAACCTACTTTGGCATAACATAAATACAATCAATCCATACCCATGATTATGTCGAAGTCTACCATTTCTAACTCTACCAGATTGGCTATGGTAATGTGGTGATAGACTTTATCTGGAGAACCCCTATAAATTCACCTAGCTATAACTAACACACCAACTGGAGTGGATACCTCAAAAGGTTCGTGTAACTTTTCTGGTTCTATCCCAAATTTTTTTTAGTAACAAAAGGGGTTACATATGTAGGGTGGATCTAGGATATATAAGGACATAAACGTCAAAAGTGAATATCATTAATATATCTGTGATGACATCTATATGAGCCTCTTTATCTTGACAGCTGACTAAATCATATAGGCAGTTTGGAACTCCGCTTGTGTTACGAGATAGAGTCACACCACACCCTAGTTGGGCTTGAGAATTTCGATTGAACGCTGAATTGGTGGAATGAGTTACGTTACCACCAGTTACTTGCCTTACCAATGGGAAATCCCTCAGAAAGTGACCCTGCTGATTACACCCAAAGCAACTGTTGATGTATGGACGTCACACCCCTAAGTGCCTCTTACCACAAGTGTTGCAAATGGGGTGCCGAAATCCACGGCCCGTACGACATGTGATCGTGAGCCTCACCGCTCGATGTTTTGCCTCTTATTATCATTCCTCAACTTTAAGGTCAGGTCTTTGGATAAAGATGCATCAGGTCCTGATGACTTGTTTTTGAAGAACTGTCTACCTCCACCTTCCACATAGTGAAGTGATCTGAAGACTTGTCTCTCTTATTAAACTCTGTGTCCTTATCTTTTTGTAAGGCTTCCTCTTCTTTCAACATTTTCTCATTATCTTGTACGAAAGAAACACAAGTACTCATAACCTCACAGGTATTAGGACCCCCTTTTTATCCCCATTAAACACTCTTATATAGTTTATTTGACCAACCACGACGTTTTAAATAAAGTACAAGATCTCAAGTTGCTTGGAAGAGAAGTTTGACAGTCACAACAAAGCTTTATCCTTTCGTAATGCCTCCGAATAGTCCCAATCTATTCAAATAGAAACATTATGTTAAAATATGATTCTAAAGACACCCATATTGCTATATGAACGTTTCTGATTAAAAAGGTCACCCAAAATAGGATCCCGAGCCATGAAGGGAAAAATGGGAAAATCAGTCCCAAAATTATATTCCCCAAGATTTATGGAGTCTAAATATCAAATATCAACTCAATCCAACAACAAACCCATGATTAATTAGGGAAAATATCCATTTTCAAATTAGGGTTCATAAACCCATAAACCCTCAACCTAAAATCATGATCTCTAGCAGTAAATCTCTTAATAATCGAAGATATAATCATATTAGGAAAGATAAGAAGCTTACCCAAATGAAGATTCTTGAAAAACTCCTAAAAATCTCCTTACGCCGAGCTACCAAACTCCTAAAATGTGAAATGAAATGTCCAAGTTGAAGTAGGAATTAAATTCCTAATTCTGCCATCGAACTCGCAAGTGCGGACTATGGCTCGCATCTGCTCTCCAAACATCGCACCTGCGATGGTCAATTGAATTCCTAGGCTCGCATGCGACCCACCTTGCCCAGGCCCGACTCCCTCTTGGCTTGCACCTGCTTCCCATCTTGCGCAGGTCTGACCCTTGTTCGCATCTACATAACACCAAAACCCAGCAATTTCATACAATGTTTCAAACTTCAATTTAATCTCCGAAACTCATCCGAGACCTCCCATAGACAAACCAAATATTAAAATCACTTCTAAAATATGCAACGGACTTTCTGGTGCACTCAATATACTCATCTGAGGTCATATTCAGCCATTGTCGACTATGGTCAACTCTAAATCCCTTAAATTTTTATAATTCCAATCAAGTGTCCAAAATAAACGTGAGTCCCTCGGGAATCAAATCAATGACTCGACTAAGTCATAAATGACATTTCAGACCTAATAGATACGACGAAATTTTAAATAACACTCAAATGCCCTCGAATTTGACTTTAGTCAACCAAAACTCATTTGTTTAACTTAAGAAATTTCTAAATCCACAACCTTATCTGAAAGAACCCAAATCACTCGAGATTTGTTCCAACTATCCACCTAAGTAAATATCACGTTCCGGAGCTAACAGAACCATCATAATTCAATTCCAAACACTTCTTAAAATTCAACTCCTAGTCAAACTTCTCAAACTTGAACCTTCCAAAACTCAAAACTTAAATTTTCTTCGGATATTTTTTATCTAATTGCCTCTAAAATCGTGTCATTCATCCCCACAAATCAAATACATCAAAACAAGCTAGGAAAAAGGGTATTTACGAAAAAATAAAATAAATATTCAAAACGTCCTAACGGATCGTTACATTGGCACTTTATAAAATATTTGAAATTTATAAAGGTCCCGCCTAAACAAAAAGCAAGAATCCACTTAAATAACAGATAATATGAAAATTTTAGAATTTGTTATCTATTATTATTATTATTATTATTATTATTATTATTATTATTATTATTATTATTATTATTATTATCATCATCATCATCTTGGTAGGTACTTAATTGGCACAAAATAGTTACTGTGTCTAATTTTTTACCAAGTAATTTAATTTTACAATATTAATAGCCTTGTTTGAACTAATACCATATAATATTACAAGTAAGTAATTTAATTATTATAAGATTACTATCCTTATTTGAACTAATATCGTAATTTTATTTATATTTTTGAGCAAGTAAATTAAATATTACAGATCTACTAGCCTTATTTGAACTATACCATAATTTAATGTTTACCTTCAAGGCCTATATAAGAGTCCTAAATGGTATCAATAATTCATATTTTCATATCATACAAAAGTACAATAGTAAAAAACATGAAGAGTAACATTATGCTTTTTCTTTTCTCTATGGCAATATTTTTCACTTTGTTTGACCCTTCGCTAGGTATGATTTTCTTCTTCAATGCATAAGCAACTATTTTTTTCTACAAGCATGTCTATGAATGTTTATAGTCATCAGTCATCTTTTTAATCGTATTGACTAATGTGTAGTTTTCTCATGTTATTGTGTCAGGTGATCATAAATTTTGTCCAGGAACTTTCATAGCTAATGACACATGTGCTAACATTAGTTGTGGCAATTTAGCTCTATTTCATTGGCCAGCAAGTATGATGTCTCATAGTTGTACTTGTGCTGCGGCAGGAAGTAATAAAAGTCTTTGTACATGCCAAATAGTTTGTTAAGCAAACTAATGAGAAATGCGATTATTACTGATGTTGATTGATGGATAATCATACGTTTGAATTGTGTGATTGAAAATAAATATAAAGCATTGTTCTTTCTATTTATGCGAGTATATATTTGTACTATTCTACTAATGTAACAATAAAAAATTAAAGGACAATTTCACCCTTCAAACAAGCATTATCGAAAGAAAACTTATGTGAAAAGATATAAATATGAATTATATAAATATCTAAAAATAAATAAAGAAACAAAAAAATTATAAAATCGAAGAAAGAGGAATGTAAAATCCCAATGTGTTATGAGGGCACCTACCCTAATTTGTAGGCAAACCCCAATCATCCAACATAATGAATATGAAAGTAAATACGAAAAACTGAAAGAATAAATAGTTGTGGGGTACTAGTATATTTGAATTATATTGTATGTAAGAAACTGAAAGAATAAATAGATGGGGTGCTCGTGGAAGGGCAACCTAATCAATAAACCGGTAATATATTGAAACTGGGCAGAAACTGAAAACTGATAACTGAACAAGGAAATAAATAATATGAATACTTCCTGTACTGAAATGAAGAATCGCATGTTTAACTTAAATAACAAATAATTGTGGCTTTAGGCCCAATACATGTGCACAAATTCGTGGCCTCATGCCTAAGTATACGTATACATAAATTGTTGCCTTCGGTCCAAAATACATGTGTTCAACATTAAACAACATATATATAAAAGAACTAAGAATCATGGTGAAAGATACAACATTGACATACTGATCAATAATTCGATGAGACATGTATTCATTAACTGATTATAAGTATCGGAGCTTTAACTATTTTATAGGCATATAGAGTATTCTAGACTAAGACTCGTGGGTATCAATCACAAGTCTATGTTGACTACGTACTGAGTCCACAACGACCAAAGTTATAATTATGAACAACTATGAAGTTATAATCTTAAGGATATACATTTTAGTCTTTTCATGAACTAGAGTAAGAACCTCAAATTCTAATGTAATTCACATCAATCTCAATGAACGAGGCGTCAGCATTATTAAAGATGTTCCCACACATAGATAGAAAATCTACATATCTTGATCGCTCTAAAATATGTCTTAAAAATATGAACTTTGAAGAAGAACTCCAAATATTGAACTTTGAAAACTTTGAAGGTTACCTTGAAAATCCTAGGTTAAGAACAATGTATTTTACCTAGAATTCATAGGGATTACGTTAGAATCACTTAGAATTGCTTGAGGGAGACTGTTAGGCGATATTTCGACTGCTCACGCAAGCGTACGCATCGTTCACAAGTAATATAGTCTGGTAAGACTGAATATCGTCCTCAGAGACTGGTTATCAAGTACCGATTATCTAAGCTATGGTTTCTATTTGGTGAACGTTAATTGATTTGTATCTTTATCTAATAACTAAGGCTAAGTAATTGCAGAAAATAAACTAACTATGATAATACTTTGGTTTAAATCAATTATGAAGGATTAGGACTTCTAAAATCCTCGACTATCCACTCTATTCAATCCTTAATGCAACTAGAATGACTTCTTTTTCTACGTTAAGATAGCGGTTAACTAGACTGTCTTATATTCCGGTTAGGACATATAATCACTCAACCCCAGTGCAGAACCCTTCTATATTTTTATGATAGGATTTACCACATAGGAGGATTAAGAACAGTAACCTATAATGCTACACAAGTATCGGATACTTTCGTCCGCGATTTTAATCTATGTCTAGTCAATTACAGCATATCCAAATCTCTCCTCTCGATTTTTTATTCGAAATCATATAGGTTATGATAATTAGTGATCAATTAATTATCAAACATTCATACCAAATATTGATTAAATCTTAATCAAGTGAAGAAAAAATCAAACTACTACATTAATTCATGAATAAAAGTTTCAAGTGATTCATAAGGAAAGCTCTAATAGAGTGTTTAGCTCCTAAACATCGTCATGTCAAGAATTAATAAAAACCAACATAAACTGAATTAAAAACAAATAAAAGAAAAGAAACTTGAACCAAAGTTGTCTCCAATCCTGTGTTGTAGCCTCCTTTCTTCTCCCCCAAAGTAGATGTGAGATGTAAGATCCCAGATGAATAATGAGGTTAGGGTTTTAGGGATTTATAGCTGGGAAGAGTTGCCCTTTCGGACCCTGAAAACGTGTCAAAATTCGGCCCAGAACGTGAAAAACCCGCCTCGGCACCGCGGTCCTGCAGAATGGCACCGCGGTGCCGAAAATCCTGCGGCTTCTCAGCAATTATGGCACCGCGGTCCTGCTTTCTGGCACCGCAGTGCTAATTTCTCAGAGACCCAGTCCGGTTCTGTGCTATTTCGTCCGACTTCGCCCGATTTCTTCTATACTTCCCGGGACTTCTTAGGCTTCACTTCTTGGCCCTTTAAGTGTGCAATTCTACCTCAATCAAGCTCATTTCATCTCATTTTTTCCATTTCTCCATTTATGACCGCTGTGACTCAAAAGAAAGAAAAACGACCATAATTCTATACTAAACACAAACGAAATGAGTAAAATACTAAATAAAAATGACTCAAAAAGTGTATATAAAATATGTCTAACAGAGACTCGCCTTGATGTAGGAAAAAATTGGCAAGAGAGGAACTTCGTTCTAAGGCTTGAGGATTATGAAAACTATTTTTTCAGAACTAAGTCTCGTATTTATATTGTTCCTAGTCGGGTGGAATTGACAGCCAAATTTAACGGACCATCAAATTTTATACGGTCTGCCAAGGGATTAAAATTATGTATGCACCGTATAATCAGACCATCTTAAAATTTCCAATTTTCTAAGGTTCTGTAAAAGCTGAGGGAATTTAACGGTTGAAAATGATGGACCATCAAATATTATAAGGTCCATAAAAAGATACTATGTTTCGTCAATTTCAAATGAAATTGACGGTTCATTTCGACGGACTATAATTATTTCTACAGTTCGTGTAATCCGGCGTAAAATAAATTCTGCAGAACTGAAATTGGTATTTTAACTTTAAACTCTTCCTTTTGGTTTTCTAAATCCCTGAATCATAAATATGGCTTAGTTTAGAGGTATGAGATGATACAATATCTCCCTATTGGGATCATTCATCCTCAAATGACGGGTTCTGGTTCTGGTGATTGAACTTACATACGTTAAGAACTTAACTGCACGAATACTGGACTACATGATTATCTGACTGAAAAAGTTCTAAACTGAATAGATACTGAACTGAATACTAAATTGAATTACTAAACTAAATAGGAGGTAAGAGTGTAAAGTTTAGTTACCTTCAATGTTTTCTACTTGCTCCTCAAACAAGTGTGAATACCTGGACTTCATGTCTTCTTCGGCTTCCCATGTAACCTCCTCAATATTCTCACTTTTCCTCAACACTTTTACTGAGGCGACTTTCTTAGTTCTCAAGTTTCAAATCTGATGATCTAAAATAACCACTGGATCTCCTCATAGGTCAAACCATCCTTAACTATAATGGAGTCGATAGGGACAACGAGCGATGGGTCCCCCACACACTTTCTCAACATTGATACATGCAACACTGGATGAACAACAACAAAATTTTGTGGCAATATAGGTTCATAGGCCACTAGACATATGTCACGTTATTTCTACGTGTTTACGCAAGTGTACATATCGTTTCAAGTAATATAGTCAGTAAGACCGAATATCGTTCACAGAGATTGGTTATAAAGTACCGATTATTTATTCTATGGTATCTATTTGGTTAACGTTATTTTTTTGACAATTATAACTACGAATTAAAATAAAGTGTAGAAATTAAACTAATGTTGAAAATACTTTGGGATTTAAAACAGTTATGATGGAAATAGGGCTTCCAATCTCCTCAACTATCCACTCTTTCAGGCGTTAATGCACGTCGATGATTCTTCTTCATATTAATATAGCGGGTTAACTAATCACATTATATTACGGTTAGGACATACAAGAGCTCAATCATGTGCAGAAACCTTCTATATTTCTATGATAGATTTTACCACACAGGAGGATTAAGAACAATAACCCTAAACACTACACAAGTATCGGGATACTTTCGTCCACGATTTTAACCTATGTCTATTCAACTACAGCATATTCAAATCTCACCTTTCAGAATTTTGATTCGAAATCATATATGTGATGACAATTAGTGATCAGTTAATTATCAAGCAATCAAGACAATTATTTAATAGATCTTAATATGACTGAAGAAGAAATCACTAATAATGCATTAACTATATGAAAGAGTTTGAAGTGATTCGACGGAAAACCCTTCGAAAATAATTAGCTCCTAAACATTGTCATGCTAAGAACTGAATTACAATCCAACATAAACTGAATTAAAGTAAAGAAAAGATAAATAACTTGAACAAAAGTCTACAATTGTGTAGCTTGTAGCCTCCGTTCTCCTCTCCAAAGTATATTTTTTTGTATGACAGGGTTTAGGGTATTTATATCTGAGAAAAACCTTGCTCCGGACCCTTTTACCCCTGTAAAATTTTGGCCCAAAAATCTGGAAATCCCGCGTCGGAGCCGCGGCTCTGCTACCGAGAGCTGCGGACCTAAATGCCTCGAAATCACTGGCAGTTTCTGCTTCTGAGGAGCCGCGGCTCTTAATCGGCAAAAATCACTGGAGCATTCTGCTTCTGCGGCGCCGCGGCTCTTGGCACGGTGAAAATATTTCTTGCTCTCTAGAATTTTCACGCCGCGGCCCTAATTCCTTCAGTCGCGGCTCATCTGCGCCGCGACCCTTCCTTGACTTGCGTCGCGGCCCTTGACCTGTTTTCGTCCGGATTTCACCTGATTTCTTCTATTCTTCTTGGGACATTTTAGTCTTCATTTCTTGGGATGTGCTTGTGCAAATTTCATCGTCATTGAGCTCATTTTATCCTCAATTCTGTATTTTCTCCTTTGGAACCGCTGTGACTCAAAAGAAAAAAAAAACCCTAATATTATATTAAGCACAAACGAAAAGAGTAAAATACTAACTAAAAATGACTCAAAAGAGTGTACCAAAATATACTCAACAAACACCCCAAACTTACACTTTACCCACCCTCGAGTAAAGCCCTAAACAAAAAACAAAAACAAAACAAAAACAATGACTCTATGAACTGGATCAAGTAGTTGTAGTAATGCTTCTTCAACATCATGGATGAAAGATGGGATAATATGTTAGAACATATAGCATGAATATATAGCAATCTAGAATTTCAAGTTAGATATTTCGCAGATTCACTTAGATCATAATTAATGGAAACATAAACACATAACCTATGCATGTCAATTTCATTCCATCTTTCCCAAAATGATATAGATCTGTTTACTTGTTATTCTCCACTAATCATAGATATCCACATTAAGGATCTTCAGGACTTTCAAGGGTTGTAATGTAGGATTAGGCTGGGGTAGGTAAAAGTGGCATTTAGGCTCAAATTACGTACCCTAAGCATTTCTCATTCAACTCTTTGTCCTTCTTTTTGACTTTCTTTTCAATCACATACCCATTTTTCTCCCCTCTTTTTCTTTTGAGAGAATGAGATGCATTATAATTAACAAGCACCCCCAAACTTACTTTTTTGCATATTTTTTATGAGGGTGCATCAAATTTTCACTTTCTTCTTGTTTCTTTTTCAACACTTTTCATTCCAAGAGTTTTCAAATATCACTTAGGGCACAACATAGGAATCATTGGGTGTCAAAGAAAGATCTTATTTTAGGCTCAAAAGGGCTGACTAGTTATACAATTTACGTCAGGATAGGTAATGAATGGTCAGAAGGGCTATCAAAGAAATGTCTGAATCATCTCCCTAAACATGTACATCCTAACTATTTCGCCTCAAATAACAAGCAAACAGATTTTCTTGACATTTTTCAACCTTTCTTTCCATAACAGACACACATAAGCTAAGCACAAATATCCCAAAGAATTAGATGTCATAATTTTTGGCATATCTAAATTAAGCACACAGATTGTTGCTTTCAATTCTATTACATTATCTCACTTTATCCACTCAATATCTTTAGCAACTACAACATGCATGATCCATAAAAATATTATGACTCACGAACACATAAAACAAACAAAAAGAAAACAAATAGACTCAAAACAAAATACAAAACGAAGTATGATCCCCCCAAACTTGATTGACACATTGTCCCCAATGTGTAAAGACAAAAAAAAATGGACACTTATAGACACAACACAGCGGTCACAACGGAGGTCTGGGTTGATGGAAAAATCATTGTGCACAAAGCCGAAGGAGGTGTCGCGGCTCTTGGAACATGCACCGCGGGCCTAATTGCATGGCAGCCTTCACTGTGCTACTGCCTCTCGTGCGCCACGGCTCTCTCAATAGGCGCCACGACCCTTAATTCCCTAAAGATATTTTTTTTCCAGTTTTCAGCATTTTTCATCCTTTTCTTCTCAGAGTTAGCCCCTGCTTTTATCTGTCATCCACAAACACTAAGCATACCAAATTGTGAGACTGTTCAAGATAAACTAAAAACAAACTAAGATGAAAATTGAAATAACATAATTAAAAACATTGGGTTGCCTCCCAAGTAGCGCTGTCTTTAACGTCTTTTAGCCGGATGCAAATACATGTTCACTCAAGGAGGTAGATTATCCCCTCCACATATCCATTTCAGCACCATTCGTTTTCTCCTCCTCTTCGTTTTCACAAGGATGAGTTCAGTGGACTTTGTTCCTTTTTCATAATTCACAGCATCATACACAAGTCCAAAATTCTTGCCATCAAGGGCATCAACACCCTTGGAAATTTCACGAGGAGTTTTTTTGTCAACTACACCAACAGTAAAGCATTTATCATTGAATTGTGGATCAGTTTAAAGTTTGAAAACAGTGAAAGTCATCTCCTCATCTTGGACTCGGAGCTTCAATTCTCCCTTTTCAACATCAATAAGAGTTCTCCCTGTCGCTATCTCCCAAGGATAATGGGAATATTTTCATCTTCCTCCATATCAAGAATGAGAAATCAACAGGGAAGATGAATTTGCCCACTTTTACTAACACGTCTTCAATTATACCTTTGGGATGCACGACTGAGCGATCAGCCAGCTCGACTATAAGGAGAGGCGCTCCAGCCACTTGACTTTATTATAAAAGGAAAGGGACCAATGGCTCGTCTATCAAGAGAAACTGGACTATGGATCTCATCCGGGATATCCATCTCGGCTTTGTTTCTCCCAACCCAAGTCTTTTGAATACAGAGAAAGGCATCAAGTTAATACTAGCCCCTAAGTCACACAAAGCCATTTTATATGTCACCTTCCTTATAGTGCAAGGTAAGGTGAAACTCCCCGGATCTCTCAACTTTGGTGGGAGCTTCTTCTGCAAAATAGCACTGCATTCTTCAGTGAGCACCACTGTCTCATAGTCTGCCAGCTTTCTCTTCTAAAACAGTATGTCTTTCATAAACATTACATATGCTAGCATTTGCTCCAATGCTTCAATGAAGGGAATGTTAATGTGCAGTTTTGAAAATACCTCCAAAAAATTTGAAAACTGCTTATCTAACGACTTTTTCTGCATCCTTTGAGGGTAAGGGATTTTGTCTGTTTATTCCTTCATAACTGCGGGCGGAGCCTTCTCTAAAATAGGACGGTCATCAGTAACCCCCTCCTTTTCTCCCTCAGCTGTCTTCTCTACCTCATTCTTCTTCTCTCTCACTGGTTGATATCCCACCTGCTCTAACTGCTTCCCACTTCTCAAGCTAACTGTTTGGCTTTGCTCCCTTGGGTTCATCACTGTATTACTGGGGAGATTACTTTGCTCTCTTTTGTTCAGTGTGTTTGTCAGCTGTTCCATTTGAACTTCCAGATTTTTAATCGATGATCTTGTTTCCATTATGAACTGATTCTGGGAGTTGGTCAGGGTCGAAAGTGAGGATTGGGTCTCTGCCATGAATTGGTTCTGGGTTTTGGCCATGGCTAACAGTGATGCTTCCAAGTTATCTAGTTTCTCTTGTGGTCTTTGGTTGGTCAATCACTTTGTGAAGATGAGGCTTGAAACTGTGGTTGTTGCCCCTGGTCATTCTTCCATGAAAATTTTGGGTGATTTATCCACCCCGAATTATATGTGTTGGAGAATGCATTATTGTAGGGCCTCTAAAAATTTTCCACTGTCTGAACCTGCTCCATAGGCACATTATTTGGGTCCACAGTTGTACACCTATCAAAAGTATGGGGACCCCCACAAATTTCACAACTCACAGGTGTCTAGATAGCTTTGACGGACATGGTATTCTGCTGCATCTTCTTTGTCAAAGTGGCCACCTGCGCAGTCAATGCAGTGATAGCATCTAGCTCATGAATCCCAGCTACTTTCCTACCATTCACTGCTCTCTCATCGACCCTCTGATGGTTGTTTGTGGCCATGTCCTCTAGCAAATCATGTGCCTCATTGGCACTCTTTCTCATGAACGTACCTCCTGCTGCAGCATCAATGATGGTACGAGTTGTACCAACAGAGCCCATTGTAAAATATGTGGACTAGCATCCACTTCTCAATCCCATGATGTGGGCACTTTCTCTGAAAGTTTTTGAACCTCTCCCATGCATCATATAATGGTTCTCCCTCTAGCTGATAGAAGTTATTAAGTTCACCTCTGAGTTTCGCTGCCTTAGTTGGGGGGAAGAACTTTGCAAGAAACTTCTGGGCAAAGTCTTGCCATGTAGTGATGGAGTTCGTCTGTAATGAGTTCAGCCAGCAATTTGCTCTATCCCTGAGTGAGAATGGGAAGAGTCTCAACCGAATGGCATCATCAGTAACACCATTGTATTTGAAGGTTGCACACAGCTCCAGGAAATTTGCAAGATGCAAGTGGGGATCTTCTGTCTGTAATCCCCCAAATTGGACTGAATCTTGGACCATGTGCAAGATCGCTGGTTTGATTTCAAAATTATTGGCTTCAACAGCTGGAAGCCTGATGCAAGTCTGCACCCCTGTAATAGTAGGCAACACATAGTCCCCTAAGCTCCTTTCTACAGGATGCGGGACTTGTCTCATCAAAGCCGGTAACTTATCATTCCCCTCATTGTTGTTTCGCTGATCTCCCATTGCTAAGGTATCAACTGCTCTTTTCTCTTTTCTGTTCTGTCTACACAATCTTTCAATCTCAGGGTTCAGAGGTATAGGAGTATCTGCTCCTCTCCTACTTTGCATAAACTAAGTTCCTGAGACTAATCAAAAATAGCAAACAGATCACGGCAAACAACACTAAAACAAAATAAAAAAATAAAAATAAAAACTGAAAATAAAAACCAAATTAGAAATAAGAATAGATAAATCGATATTGAAAGTATGTCAGTCCTCGGCAACGGCGCCAAAAACTTGTCGCGTTATTTCTACGTGTTTATGCAAGTGTACGTATCGCTTCAAGTAAAATAGTCTGTAAGACCGAATATCATCCACAGAGACTGGTTATCAAGTATCGATGATCTATTCTATGGTATCTATTTGGTTAACGTTATTTTGTTTGACAATTATAACTATGAATTAAAATAAAGTGCAGAAATTAAACTAATGTTGAAAATACTTTGGGATTTAAAACAGTTATGACGGAAATAGGGCTTCTAGTCTCCTCAACTATCCACTCTTTCATGTGTTAATGCAATGCTAATGATTCTTCTTCGTATTAAGATAGCAGGTTAACTAATCTGTCATTATATTCCGGTTAGGACATACAAGAGCTCAATCATGTGCAGAAACCTTCTATATTTCTATGATAGATTTTACCACATATGAGGATTAAGAACAATAACCCTAAACACTACACAAGTATCGGAGTACTTTCGTCCATAATTTTAACATGTGTCTATTCAACTACAGCATATTCAAATCTCACCTTTCAGAATTTTGATTCGAAATCATATATGTGATGACAATTAGTGATCAATTAATTCAAGTAATCAAAACAATTATTGAATAGATCTTAATATGACTGAAGAAGAAATCACTAATAATGCATTAACTATATGAAAGAGTTTGAAGTGATTCGACGAAAAACCCTACGAAAGTAATTAGCCCCTAAACATTGTCATGCTAAGAACTAAATTACAATCCAACATAAACTGAATTAAAGTAAAGAAAAGAGAAAGAACTTGAACAAAAGTATCCAATTGTGTAGCTTATAGCCCCCGTTCTCCTCTCCAAAGTATATTTTTTTGTATGACATGGTTTAAGGTATTTATATTTGAGAAAAACCTTGCTACGGACCCTTTTACCCCTGTCAAATTTCTAATCGGTAAAAATCACGGGAGCATTCTGCTTCTGCGGCGCCGCGGCTCTTGGAACGGTGAATATTTTTCTTGCTCTCTGGAATTTTCACGCTACACACTAATTCCTTCAGCCGCGGCTCATCTGCGCCGCGGCCCTTGACCTGTTTTCGTCCGGATTTCACCTGATTTCTTCTATTCTTCTTGGGACATTTTAGGCTTCATTCCTTGGGATGTGCTTGTGCAAATTTCATCGTCATTGAGCTCATTTCATCCTCAATTCTGTATTTCCTCCTTTGGCACCGCTGTGACTCAAAAGAAAGAAAAACAACCATAATACTATACTAAACACAAACGAAAAGAGTAAAATACTAACTAAAAATGACTCAAAAGAGTGTACCAAAATACACTCAACAACACACTCTCCTCAAAATCCTATATAGTCCAATATATTTGAGATTGAGCTTCCATTTCCTTCCAAATATCATGACATAGGTAAAACTTTCAGAAATACCAAATCATCAACTTGAAACTTCAAGTCTCTATGCCTCACATCTGAATAAGACTCTGAGCCATTTTCAAGCGTTCCTGAATTAACTTGACTTTCTCCAATTCCTGATAGACCAAGTCTGGTCCTAACAACTTTGCCTTACCAACTTTGAATCAACCAATAACAATCTACACATTCGCCCAAACAACGCTTCGAATGGTGCCATATGAATACTAATATTATAATTGTTATTATAAGTGAATTCAACGAGAGGCAAATAATTATCCCAACTACCTTAAAATTGAGAACACATGACCTCAACATATTCTCAAGAGTCTGAATAGTACGCTCTGTCAGGCCATCTATCTGAGGATAAAAAGTTGTTCTGAGGTTTACCTTGGTACCCAATCTTTTTTGGAAAGACTTCCAGAAGTGCATTGTGAAATGAACACCACGATCTGAAATAATGGACAGTGAGGTCCCATGAAGTCTGACAATTTCTTGAATATACAATTTAGCATAATCCTCTACTGAATCTATGGTCTTAATTGACAAGAGGTGGGATGATTTAGTTAGTCGGTCCACAATCACCCAAATCGAATCATGTCTTCAGGATGAGCGAGGATGACCTATTATGAAGTCCATATTTATCATCTCCCATTTCCAAATAAGAATTTCAATATTTTGAGTCAACCAACTAGGCCTCTGGTGATCAACATTCATCTACTGACAATTTGTATGCTTGACTACGAAATCTGCCACATTTCTCTTCATATTGTTGCCCCAATACATTTTTTATGATCATGATACTTCTTTGTAGAACCTGGGTGAATAGAATACTGGGAGTTATGCACTTCTGCCCTGATTTGATCTCTGAGCCCGTCCACATCTGGAACACATAATCTGTCTGGGTATCTCAAGGTACCATCATCTCCCTTTTTTTAAAAAGCCATAGTTTTATGCTTGTCAGTCCCCTCTTTCAATTGTATTAAATAGAGATCATTAAACTACTTATCCTTTACCTCGGCTACTAAGGAGGATTTAGACTTGTTCTGAACAACAACACCACCATCTTCGGAGTCAATGAGTTGAACTCCTAGACTGGCTAGTCAGTGAATCTCCTTAGTTGTGGTTCTTCTTTCTTCATCAACATGAGCTAAACTCTTCATGGATCACCGACTAAGAGCATCAGCTACCATATTCACTTTCCTGGCTGGTAGAGGACATCTACATCATAATCCTTTATCAATTCGAGATATCTCCTATGTCTAAGATTGAATTCCCACTTCTTTAAAATATACTGAAGGCTCTGGTGGTTTGTGAAAATGTCAACGTGAACTCCATACAAATAGTGATGCCAAATCTGAAGTGCAAAATCATGACTGCTAATTCTAAGTCATGAGTCGAATAATTCTTTTCATGAGGCCTAAGTTGTCTAGATACGTAAGCTATAACCTTACCATGTTGCATTAAAACACACCCAAGATCAATGCATGATGCATTACAGTATATAACGAACCCCTCGGTTCCCTTTGTCAATGTTAATACTGAAATAAAAGTCCTTTTTCAATTCTTAAAACTACACTCACATGCATCTGACCACTAAAATTTGACTTTCTTCCGAGTCAATCTTGTCAATGGATCTGAGATGGAAGAGAAAACTTCTACGAAGCGCCTGTAATAGCTTGCCATTCCCAAGAAACATCATATGTTTGAAGCAGAAGTGAGTCTGAGAAAATTCTTTACAACGTCTATTTTCTGAAAATCAACCTGGATGCCTTCGCCTGAAATCGCATAGCCTAAGAATGCCACTAACTTAAGCCAAAAGTCACACTTGAAAAACTTAGCATAAAGCTCGCGGTCTTGAAGTGTCTACAACACTATTCTGAGATGTTCTACATGATTAGCCTCACTACGGGAGTAAACTAGAATATCATGAAGACAATGACAAAAAGATCAAGATAAATCTTGAAGATGCTATTCATAAGATCAATGAAACAAATGTTGCATTTGTCAAACTGAATGACATGACACAAAATTTTAAATGACCATAGCGAGTCTTGAAGGTGATTTTCGGAATATCAACTTCCTTAACCTTAAATTGATAGTATCCTGATCTGAGGTCAATCTTGGAATAACACTGACCACACTGAAGTTGATCGAATATATCATTAATTCTGGGAAGAGGATAATTGTTATTAATAGTGACTTTGTTCAACTTCCGATAGTCAATGCACATACGCAAAGACCCATATTTATTTCTAACAAACAAGAGTGGTGCACCCCATGGCGAGACACTTGGTCTAATAAATCCCATATCAAGGAGATATTTCAACTGCGCTTTCAGTTCTCTTAACTCTGCCTGAGCGATTCTGCATGGCAGAATATATATTGGTTTAGTGGCGGGAAATAGATCAATTCCAAACTCGATCTTCCTATCGGGAGGAACTCACGATGATCTTCTGAAAAACTCACTTGACAACTGATACTGACTAAAGAGTTGGGGCCTGGGCATCTGCATACCTAACCCATACTAGATGGTAAATATACTCCTTGGATATCATCTTTCTAGCTTTGAGATCGGAAGTAAACCTCCCTATGGGTGCTACTATCACCCTTCCATTCTATGACTACTTCATCAGGAAACACAAATTTGACAATTTTGGTTCTACAACCTACTTTGGCATAACATAAAGACAATCAATCTATACCCATAATTATGTCGAAGTCTACCATTTCTAACTCTACCAGATTGGCTATGGTAATGTGGTGATAGACTTTATCTGGACAACCCCTATAAATTCACCTAGCTATAACTAACACACCAACTGGAGTGGATACCTCAAAAGGTTCGTATAACTTTTCTAGTTCTATCCCAAAAAAAATTTAGTAAAAAAAGGGGTTACATATGTAGGGTGGATCTAGGATATATAAGGACATAAACGTCAAAAGTGAATATCATTAATATATCTGTGATGACATCTATATGAGCTTCTTTATCCTGACAGCTGACTAAATCATATAGGCAGTTTGGAACTCTGTTTGTGTTACGAGACAGAGCTGCACCACACCCTAGTTGGGCTTGAGAATTTCGATTGAACGCTGAATTGGTGGACTGAGTTACGTTACCACAAGTTACTTGCCTTACCAATAGGAAATCCCTCAGAAAGTGACCCTGCTGACTACACCCAAAGCAATTGTTGATGTATGGACGTCACACCCCTAAGTGCCTCTTACCACAAGTGTTGCAAATGGGGTGCTGGAAATCCATGTGGCCCATGCTGACATGTGACTGTGAGCCTACTGCTCTGATGTTTTGCCTCTTATTATCATTCCTCAACTTTAGGGTTGGGGTGTTGGATAAAGATGCAGCAGGTCCTGATCTTGTTTTTGAAGAACTGTCTACCTCCACCTTCTACATAGTGAAGTGATCTGAAAATTTGTCTCTCTTATTAAACTCTTTGTCCTTATCTTTTTGTAAGGCTTCCTCTTCTTTCAACATGTTCTCATCCTGTACGAAAGCAACACAAGTACTCATGACCTCACAGGTATTAGGACCCCATTTTTTATCCTCATTACACACTCTTATATAGTTTATTTGACAAATCACGACGTTTTAAATAAGGTACAAGATCTCAAGTTGCTTGGAAGAGAAGTTTGACAGTCATAACAAAGCTTTATCCTTTCGTAATGCCTCCGAATAGTCTCAATCTATTCAAATAGAAACATTATGTTAAAATGTGATTCTAAAGACACTCATATTGCTATATGAACGTTTCTGATTAAAAAGGTCACCCAAAATAGGATCCCGAGCCATGAAGGGCAAAATGGGAAAATCAGTCCCAAAATTATATTCCCCAAAATTTATGGAGTCTAAATATCAAATATCAACTCAATCCAACAACAAACCCATGATTAATTAGGGAAAATATCCATTTTCAAATTAGGGTTCATAAACCCATAAACCCTCAACCTAAAATCATGATCTCTAGCAATAAATCTCTTAATAATCGAAGATATAATCATATTAGGATGATAAGAAGCTTACCCAAATGAAGATTCTTGATAAAATCCTAAAAATCTCCTTACATCGAGCTACCAAACTCCTAAAATGTGAAATGAAATGTCCAAGTCGAAGTAGGAATTAAATTCCTAATTCTGCCATCGAACTCGCAGTTATGACTATGGCTCGCGATTCGCTCTCCAAACATCGCACTTGCGATGGTCAATTAAATTCCTAGGCTCGCATGCGACCCACCTTGCCCAGGCCCGACTCCCTCTTGGCTTGCACCTGCTTCCCATCTTGCGCATGTCTGACCCTTGTTCGCATCTACATAACACCAAAACCCAACAATTTCAGACAATGTTTCAAACTTCAATTTAATCTCCGAAACTCATCCGAGACCTCCCATAGACAAACCAAATATTAAAATCACTTCTAAAATATGCAACGGACTTTCTGGTGCACTCAATATACTCATATGAGGTCATATTCAGCCACTGTCGACTATGGTCAACTCTAAATCCCTTAAATTTTTATAATTCCAATCAAGTGTCCAAAATATACGTGAGTCCCTCGGGAATCAAACCAATGACTCTACTAAGTCATAAATGACATTTCAGACCTAATAAATACGACGAAATTTTAAATAAGACTCAAATGCCCTCGAAGTTCACTTTAGTCAACCAAAACTCATTTGTTTAACTTAAGAACTTTCTAAATCCACAACCTTATCCGAAAGAACCCAAATCACTCGAGATTTGTTCCAACCATCCACCTAAGTAAATATCACGTTCCGGAGCTAACAGAACCGTCATAATTCAATTCCAAACACTTCTTCTTAAAATTCAACTCCTAGTCAAACTTCTCAAACTTGAACCTTCCAAAACTCAAAATTTAGATTTTCTTCGGATATTTTTATCTAATTACCTCAAAAATTGTGCCACCCATCCCTGCAAATCAAATACATCAAAACAAGCTAGGGAAAAAGATATTTACGAAAAAATAAGATAAATATTCAAAACGTCCTAACGGATGGTTACATTGGCACTTTATAAAAGATTTGAAATTTATAAAAGTCCCTGGGTACTCTGCCTAAACAAAAAGCAAGAATCCACTTAAATAACATATAATATTAAAAAAATTAAGTTTGTTATCTATTATTATTATTATTATTATTATTATTATTATCATCATCATCTTGGTAGGTACTTAATTGGCACAAAATAGTTACTTTGTCTAATTTTTTAGCAAGTAATTTAATATTACAATATTAATAGCCTTGTTTGAACTAATACCATATATTATTACAAGTAAGTAATTTAATTATTATAAGATTACTATCCTTATTTGAACTAATATCATAATTTTATTTATATTTTTTAGCAAGTAAATTAAATATTACAAATCTACTATCCTTATTTGAACCAATACCATAATTTAATGTTTACCTTCAAGGCCTATATAAGAGTCCTAAATGGTATCAATAATTCATATTTTCATATCATACAAAAGTACAATAGTAAAAAACATGAAGAGTAACATTATGCTTTTTCTTTTCTCTATGGCAATATTTTTCACTTTGTTTGACCCTTCGCTAGGTATGATTTTCTTCTTCAATGCATAAGCAACTATTTTTTTCTACAAGCATGTCTATGGATGTTTATCGTCATCATTCATATTTTTAATCGTATTGACTAATGTGTAGTTTTCTCATTTTATTGTGTCAGGTGATCATAAATTTTGCCCAGGAACTTTCACAGCTAATGACGCATGTGCTAACATTAGTTGTGGCAATCTAGCTCTATTTCATTGGCCAGCAAGTATGATGCCGCATAGTTGTACTTGTGTTGCCGCAGGAAATAATAAAAGTCTTTGTACATGCCAAATAGTTTGTTAAGCAAACTAATGAAAAATGTGATTATTACTGATGTTGATTGATGAATAATCATATATTTGAATTGAGTATTGAAAATAAATATAAAGAATTGTTCTTTATATGATATATATATATATATATATATATTTGTACTATTCTACGAATGTGAAATCTGAAAATTAAAAGTTGAAAGACCAAAATAACAATCAAAAGTTAAAGGACAATTTTGTCCTTCAAACAAGCATTATGGAAAG
The DNA here is from genome assembly GCA_029844215.1 of Przewalskia tangutica. Taxonomy (NCBI): domain Eukaryota; kingdom Viridiplantae; phylum Streptophyta; class Magnoliopsida; order Solanales; family Solanaceae; genus Przewalskia; species Przewalskia tangutica. The sequence continues at coordinate 56,547,613 of CM056740.1, forward strand.
AATTTTTTTGTGAAAAGATATAAATATGAATTGTATAAAATAACTAAAAATAAATAAATAAACAAAAAATATAAAATCAGAGAAAGAGGAATGTGGGTTTTCTAGATGACAAGAAATATGGAACTGTTCAGGTACCCTCTTAATTATCACTAAAATTTAGCCTTAAATAAGATAATTTAAACCTTTAATAAGATCATTTATCAACAAAGACTTTGTTTTTCTCAGAAAATATGTGCTAAGCCCAATTACTTAGAATAAAAAAGACGTCTTCAAAACATTTAAATGCATTTTTCCATTTTAAAATTAAATGGTAATGCATACATGAAGTTAATAGTTTCTTCCATTCATGAAAGTCATTAGGTACCCACTTTATATAAGTGAATTTTATAACAATATACCATTCATAAGCATTACCATTACAAAATTTACTTTCGGTCAATTTTACATTATCTCACAATCGTTATTTTTATCAGTAAAAGAAAGAGTTGTAGCTAGATGGTAATATACGAACTTTCTTGTAAAAAAACAAATAGAGAAATACCACTAAAAACATAAATTAGCCACAAAACATTTTCGTAGCTAAACTGCAAAATCTATCACTAATCTCATTTAGCTACAGATTATGACACGACTAAAAATTTCAATGTGTCATGAGGACACCTACCCTAATCCGTAGGCGAATCCCAATCATCCAATATAATGAATATGGAGGTAAATACAAAGAATAGAGAAATAACAAGAGAAGTATTAACAAGTCTGATAGCTTAATACATAACTTAAGAAAATCCCCCAAAATCCGGTAGTCACAAGTACAAAACTCTAAATGTGTAACATCTCGAATCATGACCTAGACGAAACACGAAGTCGGTCCCTAGCTGCATGTGACAGAGCGAACCACATGGTCGTTAAATCAACATGGACATCAAAACATACTATAACAATAATTTGAAACAAGTAATTCAACTGCTAAATTGGCAATCTGAAAGTATATTGCGGAAATAGTCTGAAAATATAATAAGTCTGAACAACTGAAAAACTGACATGACATGATAACTAGTCTAGTCTATGAAACCTCTAACATGAGTTTGTCTGAAAATTGTCTACCAGGACAAGGCCTTGGAATATCTCTATCATAAAATATACTAATTAAATAATAGATTGACACCCCGAATGAGATAAGGCTCACAAGGCAGCTGAAACTAAAGCAACCCTACTGAGCGGATTTGTCGTCCTTAAACTCGGCACATGCATCATGAAGTGCAAGCCCCATGCAAAGGGACATTAGTACATTCAAATTGTAATATATGTAAGTAACTAAAAGAATAAATAGTTGTGGGGTGCTCGTGGAAGGGCAACCCAATCAATAAACCGATAATATACTGAAACTGAGAAACTGAAAACTAATAATTGAACAAGGAAGAAAATAATATGAATACTTCATGTACAAAAATGAAGAATCGCTTGTTTAACTTAAATAATAAATAATTGTTTCCTTAGGCCCAATACATATGCACAAATACGTGGCCTCAGGCCCAAGTATACGTATACATAAACTATTGTCTTGGGCCCAAAATACATGTGTTCAACATTAAACAACATATATATATATATATATATATATATATATATATATATAAGAACCGAGAATAATCTTTGAAAGATACAACACTGACATACTGATCAATGATTCGATAAGACATGTATTCATGAACTGATTATAAGTACTGGAGCATTAACTAGTTTATAGGCATACTGGATATTCTAGGATGCGACTCGTGGGTATCAATCACAAGTCTATGTTAATTTTGTACTGAGTCCACAACGACCAAAGTAATAATTATCAACAACTATGAAGTTAAAATCTTAAGAATATATATTTTAGTCTTTTCATGAACTAGGTAGAACTAATCCTGTGCTCACATGTGTGGACCACCTTGCGCACGTATGATGACCCAAAACCCCATAATGTTGTGAGAGCACCTACCCTAAAATATAGGCGAACCCCGATCATGCAATATAAGGAATATGAAAGTAAATGTGAAAAGTAAAGAAATAACAAGATAAGTATTAACAAGTCTTAGGACTTAATACATAATTTGAAACAAAACCCCAATAATCATGTAGTCATGAGTACAAATCACTAGAATCGAATACAAGTCTGAATAGTGAAATACATATGTTATTTGAAAGTAATAATGACATAAATATAAATATAGAGGGAGTTCCAGTGTCGGGAATGAAGATGTAGCTCAATTGGACTACCATAACCACTCTCAATGCCACGAATAAAGCTGCTCGTGGATCACCTAGCTCAATATTTGCACATAGAGTGCAGCAAGCGTAGAGTAAGTATGGGGAAACATGTGTACTCAGCAGCAGCATCGACCGACCCTAGATATATCAGTGGTAAGGGTTGGTACTTTTTGATACATCTCTACTAATTAGTCAGTTAAGCATAATAAGAGTTCAGTAAACCAAACCTATCATTAGTTCTACAGTTCAACAATGTACAAATATTTATAAGATTCTCAGGTTTATGTTATGAATAAGCCATAATGTCACCAAGTTAGCCTAAACCCCATTCAGGACGTCTAGACCCATTCCTTCCACTCAATTCTCACAACAGTGTTAAGTCTTAAGTTTCTCTATTTCCTTTATCAAGGCATAAGATCATATAGTCTACCATAAATCAACACCGATTATAAATCATTATATCATATCAAAAAATATGAATGAATGCAATGCAGATGATATATATGTATGTAATGACCATATGTATCCGGTATACACACGCTCCTACAGTAGCTACCATGTGACCTATGTGGGATTTCTGAGGTCTATATACCCATCAGATCCCATCAGATACCAGCTCTATGGCTGAAGTGTCATCTTTAGTGATTACTCATATATCATGTACAATATCTAATAATCGGCTTCCCAAGCCTCTCTCAATAGTATTTTAACAGTCCAATGTCAAATATAATATGTATGAATGATATGAATATGTGTACACCATGCAATCATCATAATCAATATAATTAGTAGTATAAGTTCATTTCCAAGTATTTATATGAGATGTAGAGTGATAAATGCATGATAAGTCAAATTGTAACAAATCGTTTGGTCGTTATGACACTTTTGATCCATTTACCTCTAATGACCCTTCCCCGAGCCTTTATTTGATTATTTGTGACTTGCAGGGGATAGGTGGTACGACTCCCGAGGAGTCCGAATAGGCTTCAGATCCCTTTGGTAGGTTTGAAAAATCCTAAGTTAAGAGAATAGAGAAGTTTGACCTAGAGTTGACTTTTGGGTAAACGTGCTTATTTCATATTTCCATTGGTCCCATTAACTTGGAATGATATTTATGATTTAGTCAAATTTTGATTCGGTTCCCGAGGTAGCCCGGTTAGTTTGGTTGTAAAATTATGAAATTTGAGTTTAAGAGTTGACTTTAGTCAAACTCGAGCCTTACATACCTTTTCTGGAAATTTTGAGTGTACGAGCGTGTCCGAACTGTGTTTTCTGATATGAATGTATATATGGTTTGTGTTATATGGCTTTCGAATGATTTTTGAGGTTTGATTCGAAGTTGTAGAGAAAATAACAAAATTTGGTTTCAATCGTTCTAGTTTCCTTCTTCATGTTTGTGAGGGAGGGATCGGGATTATGAGTCTTGGTGGAACGCAGCTCTTGCGATTGTGATGGTCGTGGTCTCATTCGTGATGGCACGTGCCTAGAGGGAGGCTGATTCGCGTTGTTTTATGATCACATGATGTTGTCCGCGATCACGGTGAGTCTATAGGGCTGGATCAGGTTACCCTTTGCAATCGCGAGCGGGGTCTTGCGAATGTGAAAGAGACTCTGTAGCAACAGTAAGAAAAAGCCCCAAATGAGTTTTTAGACCTTATTCATATTTTCCAAGTTCCTAAGCTCAACTTCTGTGACATTCAAGGTGTAGATTCAAGGTTCTTCATCTAGGTAACTTCTAAACCCCAATCTTAGTCACTTGTATTGGTATATTCCATTGTTATATGCTTGATTCATGCTAGAAATTCCATATAACTTAAGAAGGAAGATGGGTTTTTGATGTCTACTTCACTATTTGAGTTTAAATTGTTCTAAATGAATATTGTTGGTGAATTTGATTAATCTAGGTATGAAGTTTGATGATTTAGTAACTAATAGGCTCGAATCTTCCATTTTTTATAATGAATTGGAAGCTTGGATGTTAGGATTTATACCAAATTGGGGGTTTTGACTTGAATAATTGAATCAACCTACTATTTTGCTAATTTAGTAATTGAATAGTATGATTAGACTTCTAGAATGTTGGATTACCAATTTCACTTTTGAATTACCTATTTTACCCTTGTGGGCCCATTTTCCCTTTTTCCATAATTGGTTCGATTCAAAGGATAGGATAGCAATATGATTATTGTTCTTTCTTATTTCTAATTTAGAATTTATTTATGGATAGACTTTGAGTACTTTGAGGCTCTTCGAAAAGGCAATGCAAAGGTGTGATCGTTCGTGGATCCCTCTCGGCTACCAGGTTGGTTACAGTTTACCTTATAATTGGACTTAGGTTAGCGAAGTATATGTATAGTTAGTGATTGTTGGAGAAAGCATGTTACGCCTTCGAGTATGAAGTTGGGATGAAATACATAGGTTGGTACTGGTTCTTTATTGTGGTTGTTGCCTGATTTGATCTAGTGGCTCATCGCCACGTATGATACTAGACTTGACCGTGTATAGAGGAAGGATTGATTCATTCTTGGCATGATGTTATGTGTCCATGAGTGACACGATTGGCTTGATATATTATCATTGGTGTTAATATATTCTGATTTACATTAATAGCATTCATACATTTGGATCGGGTTGTGTGTTGCAACATATATATATATATATATATATATATATATATATATATACATATTGGATTAGGTTGCACATTCCGTAACATATACTTATATTAGATCGGGTTATGCGTTGCAACATGTACATGGACTTTGAGAGTCCTGCGAGTTATGAATATCGAGGCATGGAGGTATTTCGCCACAAGCGTATATGTATCATTGTATTACATATGTATTCATATTCATCTATTCATAATTATTGGATTCAGACTTTGTATTTGTAGTTGTGATGCTATTCTTGGATTGTGTAGTGTTTATATCTAATTATGAGCATGCTATATTTCAGTCTCATACTTTATATATGTTATCTAACTGTTGTCGGTCTATGATACTTACCGGTACATAATATTTATACTGATACTACCTTGTTGCATTCTTTATGAGTGTATAGTGTCACACTCGAGCTTCAGAAGGTATGACCGGCACCCAACGCCTGAACGACCTGAGCGTACCACCGGTATATCATAGCGCGACCATATAATTTTTTTGGCCGACATGGCCTCAGGATGACATCACACGAGAAACTAAGAATGACAACTAGAAAAATTGATAGTAAACCACCATGTGTACATATAGCATAAGGCCGACCGGGCCATATATAATGACAATACATAACCCACTAGTCTACAAGGCTCTAAGAGTCATATAACAACAATCAGGTTGGGGTGAGGCCCTGCCTATAATAAATATATATAAATGCATACCCAGACTCAGACAACAACTCCAAAAGAAAGGGGAGTGCTCCAACCCAATGTTGAACAATAATCCTACTAAGGAGGCCCATCAAATCAACTATCTGCACTTGTGGGCATGAAACACAATTTTCCTGACAAAAGAGACATCAGTACGAAAGATGTACTAATTATGTAAGGCTTAAACTGTAACTGTAAGAGCAACACTATAAATAAAGCACAACCTGAAACTAGAACTGAATGCATAACTGTAAGATAGAGCGATGGAAAGAAAACCTGTACTCTGAGTGCCTCTGTGGTCCAGCATAAGCATAAATGAAATATGGTCACGTACATAATGTGGTAGACCTTTGTGGGCTATATCATCAGTATTGTATATGTATAAACTGCATATATAATGGCATAGGCCTCTGCGGGCAATCATCAATATTATATATGTATCTCTGCGTATACAATACCATAGGCCTCTACGGGAAATATAGATATATATTACATGCATATGACAACCTTTAAGAAATATAATACTCTTTTGAATCCTCTGGAGTGATGTAAGGTAATTACACCTCCGACTCCCTTATGAGGGTTACATAGTACCTTTCCTTTTTACGTGAATCAATAAGAACAATGTGACATAAATTTGACTTAACCTTCAAGAATATCAACATGAAGCTTTGTTATACCAAATTAAGTATGACTTAATAAGATACGGATAATAGGTTCAATCAAGAGGATATAAGAACAATAACCAAGTGTTGGAATAAGTCATAAGTACATTCTTGGCGATTAAGAATGGAACATATATATTGGATAGAAACTCACAAGTATCATTTTCATGTCGATCATGATAAAAGAGAGAAAGGAAAGCCTTACCTATCTTTTGTCAATAGCTCACGAGCTCCCGAACATTCTACGAATGATAGTCTACATTAAATGGATAATTAGGATCAATTTCAGATAAATAAGCGGGAGAACCTTCACTTTTCAAACATCTTATATGCATATCTCTCAAAATCTATTCTTCAACAAGGACAACAACAACCAACTCTACTCCATGATTTCTCAACCTGACTAACAAGATTTAACAATTTGTATCAATTCATAGTTTCAACAAAACAACCCCCAAGTCCTAATACAATTCTTTCTTAGGTTTCTGGGTTTCAATTATGAAAATCCTTCCATAACTTATCTCAAATCATCAATTAATCACATATATAGATCGAGAAGGATGAATTTTACCTCAACGCATCCAATCCTTCTTAAAACAATAATTTTCCCCAATTTTAAGGGTTTTCAAACCCTATTCGATACGACAAAGATAGTTCTTATGATTATCACGGGATTAGTAGTGTTAATCTTACGTAATTTGCTTAGAGACTGACATTAGGTGTTGTGGAATCCCTAGAGAGGATTTAGGAGGTGTTTAAAATCTGATTGGATGAAAAATGAAGTTAAATTCGTGAAACCCACATTTTAACCCGATTGAAAATATCCATCGTCATACTTTGACGATGGGATCGACGGTTTGTTGAATGATCGATGGTCTATCAATCTTGACTGTCATTCTGCCCCCTTAGATAAGAAATGTTTAGGCTGGCTCCTCATGGAATTTTGATGGTCTGTCAATCCCTTTGACGATCCATCAACTATCCCGTCAAATTATCAATTTTCCGATTTTGTCGAAATGTATTTCCTTCGATCCGTTTGACATTCAACCACTCTGGAACTTCCGTAAACTAGTTATAAACCTTGATTATCATTTCATAAGGTCATACCTCTTCCAAGAACTTTAAGTATCAATTGACAACATGATGGAATGCAAAACTATGGGGTGTAACACATAGTACGTGATAGGTTAACTTTCTCTCCTCGTGACTGATTCCCAAGGCTTTAATGATGAGCATCTAGGGTGATCACATGGACGAATCCGCAGCACGGATATATCTCTTATCTATTTACTTATTTTGTTATTCCAAAATAGTATTTTACTTTGCAGACTATGTATTAGTATTTTTAGACTTGTAGTTACGTAGTAGTGGATCTTGTACGGCCTTAGACCAGATTCCTTGATATTGTTGTATTACTTCCACACTATTTCCTTAACTATCTTAGACCTATTATGTATATTTATTGGTTGGGTTTTACTTTATTTTTTATTGAGTTGTGATTAGGGGGCGGATTCGCCTACCAGATGGGAAAATGGGTAGGTGCCCGTGCATTCCTCGATTTGGGATGTGATAAGTTAGTACTAGTGCCCTAGGTTACCTGGTCTATAAGTACAAGAGTATGTCTAGTAGAGTCTTATAGATTTGTAAAATGAACTTCGTATCTGCAAGAGGCTATGAGATATTTAGGAAACTTCCATTTCTTTATTATTTTGTGCTACTTTATTCAAATTGGTATCTGATTCATTTCTATTCTCTCGCTGATGGTGAGGACACAAGCTGATATTGTGAGAGATGGTGTGCTGAGCTTCTTTGTTATGGCGATGTGAGAGGACGAGGATAGACTAGAGGCCGCGGTCGAGCTACAGGTTGTGGTGTTGCATCAGGGCCCCTATGGCTGGATAGTGGTAGGGACGATCAGCTTCTCTAGGGCATCAGCCAGAGCGCTATCCTAAGAGAGGACAAGAAGTTGGGAGAGGTATGGGGCTAGTCCGGACTCACCTCGAGGTCATGTCCGGTCTAATATTCCAGGACACCTTGGCTCGTATACTTTTACATCTTAATGCCCAGCATGTCGTGGGCGATGCCACTACTCTAGTGATTCCCAGACCATAACAGTATTATAGACTCCTTAGCAGGACAGACACTAGAGATACCTCCTGCTACTACCATATCCCCATGCATTAATGGTATACTAGCCCTTGAGGGTGCTCCTAGACTAACAACAGCCCAGACGATTGATATGGATAATTGCAAATGTGTTTCCACACCTATGACATCTATTGTTGTTTTTTACCCTTCACCTGATGATCATCTAGTTGATGGTTCTCATATCGGCGTATTTTTGGTAATCTTCATTGCCTTTCTTTCACACGTCCAAACATAGCTTTTTCTATCAGCAACTTGTTACATGCTATGCATCGTCCGCTATGTCTTATTGGATTGTTCTTAAATGACTTCTTCACTATCTCAATTCCACTACTTTATTTGGTATACTCATTGCCAATAAGAGTGATCGTAGGCTTCTTGCGTACTCTGATTCAGATTGGACAGGGGATCCTCAAGATCGCACCTCCACCACTGGTTATGTTATCTACCTTGGTCGTTCTCTTATTTCACTGTCTTCGAAGAAGCAACGTTCAGTTCTCGTTCTACTACGGAGGCAGAATATCGAGCAGTTGTTGCTACCAAATCTGACACTAACTGGATCACCCACCTCCTTCAGGAGCTTTGGTTCCCTCTGACTGTTGTACCAAGAGTTTTCTGTGATAATGTTAACACGACTTATATTTGTGTCAATCCATATTTCCATAGCCACATGAAACATCACTACAAAAAATATAAAATTGTGATGAACATTTATGACAGAGAAGTTCGTCACAAAATTGAGACGGATTTGTAACAAGATTAACTAATTTGTGATGGATTTATGACGGACATGATGATATGTCACAATTTCGTCACAAATTTAAGACGAAAATAATAACATGTCACAAATTTGTGACATAAATAAAAAATTGTCACAAATATGTCACAAATTTATGATGGAAATGAAGATCTACCACTATTCGGTTATAAATTTGAGACGAAATTAATAATTTGTCACAAAATTCATATAGATAATTTCTTTATTGAAAAAACAGAATTTCTGACAGACCGACCGTCACAAAATTGTGATGGATGTGTTATTTCGGCACAAATTTGTGATGAAAATTAAAATTCCGTCACAAATTATTAACAAGATAAATTTTAATTAAATCTAATAGATATTTTGACGAAAACTTCTGTCACAAAAGTTATTGACGGATATTTCTGTCACAAGTTTTGATAACAAAATTGTTCCACATCGGAAGACAAGAAATATGAAGGCAAAGTGGTGTGTATAAAGGAGTGAGATGGTTGGCCTTTAGAAATATGATTTTTCAATTAAGTTATTATTAATTTCATCATCATTTTATAATAAATAATTAATAATTATTATATATTTTAAAAATAAAATAGAAATTTGTGACGGTTTATGTGATGGTTTTAATTTTTTTTACATTCAATATTTTGAGACTGAATTGAAATGGGCATTCCACCACTAAAATTTGTGACAGAATTATTTTTTTGCGACTATGTGATGGCCCAAAATCCATCACAAATGAGGATTTATGACAGAACGATGAAAGAATCGACTTCCACACTTTGTTCGCGAGCAGGTTAGCACAAAGAGCTTGAAATTGCCCATTTAGGTGTTGCATATCTTCTTACAAAGCCTCTTCCGTGTGCGCTTTTCAACAAACATCTTTCCAACTTGGGTGTAGTAGACCTTGACTCCAACTTGTAAGGAAGTAATAACAGCTAGCAGATTTCTTATTAGTTTAGGACTCTTTTTCTATTCTGTTTTTTATAATGATTTTGTACTATCAGCTTCCTTATCTATAGGATTGTACGCACATATTTATTTTTTAAACGTACTCACATAGGTTTCTCTGTGTATTCATGTAGTTTTCTCTAAGCTGTTAGTTTTGCTCAGCGTTGTATATACTATATACTACACTCGCTATATAAAGTCAATACATCGATCAATAAAATACAAGTTCATCCGTTATATGTTTTTCTTTATTCTTTAATGAGGAGAACGACCAAAAAATGGTAACCAAAATTAATTTGGGAAAAAAATATGCTGTAGGAAAATTGAGATAAGACATGGAGATTTAACGGAGTAACGGTAAATATGACTTTTTTAGAGTATAAGGGCAAATATAATCCTAAAGTTGAATGATAAGAGCAAATACATTGAAAAAGTATAACGGATGACAAATATAATTTATTTGTGAGAGTACAACGACAAATATAACCTTTCGTGAAAATATAAATAAATATTGAAAATGTAATCTTTCTAATCGTTAAAGTTTTTAAATGAGACGGTCACCCAATTCAACACTTTCCCTCCATTTTGTTTCTTGAAATCCCAAATTATAGTAGTAGTCAAGATAAGGAAATTAGTAAAAGCACACATTTCCTCCACGGGAAGGTAAGCTGAATTAGATATGTGAGGGTGAGATGGTCTACAAAATTTAATGCCATCTCTATTTAAAGAGTGTATCTTTGACCAGTTTTTCCACCTCAACTTTGCTGCATTGCCAAACCATGAACAGGAAATAAATCAAACTTTGTTCTAAAATAGCAGTCTTAATTAATTCACACATGTAGTGGCCATTACACTATCCATACATCCCATTAATTAAAATGGCACCGTTGTGAACATGTTTTTAAAGCTGGTTCGTCTAACAACACGATGTTTTGCTTTTCCACAATCGTGTTTTCATTCAAATGGTATAAACTTGGCCACCTCCGCTTATAAATCAACACTAATTTAAGCAAGATGCGCACAAGAGTATGTAATTAACCTATAAAATCCTTTGCATCATTTTAATTTCTTAAAGAAAGTTAAAGCATTTGTACATATAATATAGTGTTGGTTTGATACACTACAAGAGAAATGCTATCTAGCATCATATTTTCGTTAAATAAACAAAATTATTTAAGACTTTCTTCTCATTCTCACACGGAGCAGTACTAAAAAGAAGTGATAATTTTCAATGAATGCAAAAAGATAAGTCAAATATTATTGCTTTAAAACAACACGTATTCATCATAACGATGACCATAACAAAATTACCAACTTGGGAATATTATTGCTAATCCCAAAGCACAAAATTAAAAACATGATTACTCTTGGTGGTGTGCAATAATTCTGTTGAAAGGTTTATATTTGACTATTTGCTGACTTATATTAACTTTGTAGAGTCTCTTTCCATCTACTTTTCCCTTAAATTAACTCTAACATTGGGAAAAAAAAATACAAAAAACCTCTCTCTCTGATGGGATACATGAAAATATTTGTTCTTTAATTTAATGTCCCACAAATTCTTGTTGCTAAGACAAAGAATATCACTTTTTCATCCAAAAAGTCAATCTTTGACCACATGTAGAAAGCTCTCCTTTTCAATTTTTGCCGCCATACACCTGCTTCTGCACCAAACAATGGTGTATATGATTGTATTAGTGTTGAAGAATCGTTATTATTACATTCGAGATGTTTGGCCAAGTGGTCATTATACTAAGGCTATTGTTGTCTTGGATCTCGAGTTCGATTTCCGAGTAATGGTAGAGGCCAAGCCTCATAAAAATCCTCCACTGTTCGCGCAGTTTGCACTCAATCCGTAGGGCCGGGATGGAGGTGGGGTTTCTTGTGTGGAGTCGCGATGATGCGGTGGGGATGACTAGTATAAAAGTTTACCTCAGTTTTATCCAGATAGTGGCGGTGGCCATTAGTCAAATTGTGGCCTTAGGATCACAAGTTCGATTCTCGCGGATACGTTCTCGGGCATATCGCCGTATTAAAGTCCGTAGCAACGCGGGCGTGTTGCGGTGTGGGTTTGATACTCCTCGCATAATCCTGTTGGTCGGACCTTGTAGCATTGATCTGTTGGTGGCGATCAGACACTGAATGTGGGGCGCACATCCCGCGATTTACCTGGCGGTGGCGGCTAAGAACGGGTTTCATTCGCCTCCAGGAGCATAGTACCAATACTTATGCAAGTACTAGCGATATGGGGGTACTAAAGCCACCCCGAGACCTGGATTATCAAAAAAAAATCGATATTATTACCTTCAGGACTAGTCTGACGCAAGTCAGGAACCTGAATATAAAATAAAATAAAAAACAATGATGGATGTACTATCTATAGTCGAAAGGATAATTTGAAGGCCTAATATTTTTTAGATTTCCGTCCAGTGTCATGCCTATTAGGGTCAGACTAAATTCGAATTTGAGACGGAAAGTCTCATAATATTGAAGGGTAAAGCTCCCTAATAAAAAAGACTTTGTACGCAACAAAATTTGAACTTGAAACTTTTTATTAAGATTAAAAGAGTACTTGTCACTTCACCAAAATATTTGAAGTCTCTAACTAAAAGATCTCCTAGCTTCTTACTTCTAAAAGCTTACTAGCAAATGTGAAATTGGGTTTTCCCTTTTGGTTAATTGAAATTGACATAGTTTACTTGTTAATTAGTTGTCTAATGGAGGGGTTAAATCAAATTTGACTGCAGGATTACACGTCATTGGTTCAAATTGACACTAACAATTAAATGGGAGTTTAACTTCTATGTAGTGACCATGTAAATATTTTGAGAATATATTAAATGGAGGGGTGTTAGTGCATAGTGACCATGATATATATGGAGATAATTGGAGGCAATTATAATATAGGGAAAATGGTCCAAAATATCTCTTTACCTTCTTTTATTAGCTAAGTTTGTCCTTAATCACAAGTTGGAGTTATTTATATTTTTGCCGTTAACAAAATTAATAAAATAATCTCTCGATTGGATGAAAATCCTCCAAATCAACCTCAATTCGTCAATTTCACTTAACCCGATTTCTTCTTTTTAACCCAACCCGACCCACTAAATTAATTTAACGACTGAATCTGCCATTTTCATCTAAGAATTCAAGCAAATTAAACCGTTTTCTTGGTCATCAAAATTTGAAAAGAAAATGAGTTTACATGTTTCGCTGCAACTCTTTCAGCTTTATTGGTATTAATATTAGATGTTATATCAAAAATTTAAAATAAGACCAGCTAATGGGAATTTGTTGTTTCTAATTCCTGATGCTACTGCTTATGTGCTAACTATGGAAATTTTCTTTTATTGCATTGAGATTTCTAGAAGCTTTATCTGTTTTCTTTTGCCTTGTGAATCTCATGGTTAGTCCTTAAGCTTCAGTCAGTCACTTTGATGTATTTGTGAGTCTCTGATTTTTCATTCTTTAAATGTTTATTGAGGTGTTAAAGTGATCGAATAGTTTAATTCTTATGGATTAAACTAGTTTAGTGGGTCGGATCGGATTAAAAAATAGATATCCGGTATATTTAAGTAAAATTAGCGAATTGAGGTTGATTTAGAGATTCCATCCAATTAAAGGATAATTTTGTTAACTTCACTAACAACAGAGATATAAATAGCCCCAATTTATAACTGATGACAAACTTAACTAATAAAAAAAAGTAGAAGGGTTATTTTTAACCCTTTTCCCTATTAACATATCATATGACTGAAAAGGAAGAGATGAACTCTTTGTAAGTAGTCAAGTCATTGTTAGTTATGCTAATAGTAACTTTTTTAGCTTGTTAACTTTTCTCAGTTTGTTCTTTTTCTTATTTAGGAGTTGTTAGAAAGAAAGAAGGAAGGGGGCAGGGTTAAGTGCCTAAATGGGGATAGGGTACTGGATTAGGGCATCCTATGTCCCATAGTTAAACAATTTCTTATATCGATTATTTACTAACCTGATTAATTTAAATTTATATTGTGTGTTAAGTTATTGTGTTGTTCGTGAAATGAAGAAATCGATCAAATGACAATGGTTGTCATTGATGGAAAACAGAGAAAACATAGAGGATATACTGTTCGAATATGAGCTAAAATCTTATGTATATTGTATGAATTGTGTAGTAATACAATGTTGATATATATACATATCACAACTCATTTAAACTACCTATTAATTAAACTTAACTAAATCTCAACAAACTAACTAACATAACAAACTCGTAACTAACTCAATAACAAACGTATAATTAATTCAACCAACTCAATAATAATTCTTCCATGTACTACACCTCAGGATATTTTAGTGCACTTGTCTATTTCTTTCTCATTAAGGGAAAACAAATTCTTACCGGCAAAGGGGGATCAAGTTCTTTAAAGTTTATGAATTTAGGATTTTAACCATAAGTTATTAGATTCTAAATTATATAAATTTCATAAAACAATTGCAGAATTTAAACAAAAATTATTAAGTTCCGTTGAACCCGTGCCATAGGCTCTAACTTCACCTCTTCCTACAAGGGTTCCTCCGTTCTCAACATCAATTCGAGACATGATCATTGATTAAGAGTGAACGAATCTTATTCCTCTCAATACTCCTAAGTTGTATAGTTAGACAATAATAATGTGTGTTCCATAAAATCACAACATTTTCATTATTTGAGACAAGTTAAAGGTGTATTGGGTTTGCGTATGACTTTTGCTTGCTTACCAAATCATTATAACGCGGTTACTTAAGTCAATTGTGGTATCATTAATCAACTTTTTCCAACATCCCAAAGGTAAAAATTGGAAAGTAGTAATAGTAGAAAAAAGATTCTAAAAAGTAATGAGTGTCGGGCAGTTAATTAAATTAGATAATTATTGAAAATGAGTTTCATCATGAAAAAGTGTAACGAGTTTCGAGTTGATTGATTCAATGAGATTTGAAGAATAAATAAGCAAAGGGAGTGAGAGTGGGTCTCAATAACTCTCGTGGAATTTATTTTTTATTTTTTACTTTTCATTTAGTGCATGTCCAGTATTTGTTTTGCAGTTTAATCAATTCAAATCCATAACCGAAAATCTCACTATAAGGGTGTGTCGGGCAGTTAATTAAATTAGAAAAATGTTTTTTAATTTTTTCATATTTGATTAGTCGAAATTATAAAGATAAATTCCTTAAAATGAGGAAAATGACTTCGCTAATAAAAATAGGGATATGTTTCACAAGTGATGTGAATCTCCTCACACCCTTTGAACACACCTCATATTCACCCCACCTCTATCACCCATGGGCGAAGCCAGCATGTAACCAGGGAGGGCACGGGCTCCCCTTTAAATTTAAATTTTTTCCTAATATACTACTAGTAATATTCATGATATTATAATATAGTCCTCAATTATTTACACTTCTTCTTTTAAAGTGTGGACAACTGGATCAAAATAGGTCCCCCTAGCCCGGGCTCCCCCTTAAATATAAATAGGCTCTCCCTAGTCCGGAATTCTGGCTTCGCCCCTACTATCACCCACTACCCAATCCCAACCCCTACACCCACCGCAACCCTCACCCACCTCCATAGTATTTGTATAAATTATACATAGATGCTAAATTTTAGAATAATACTTTTTGATTACATACCAAACACAAAAACAAAAGTGAGAAATCCACTTATTTTTCTGAAAAATATTATCCTTCATAACACACCCTAAGAGTAAACTATTTTCATAAAAAATAATTTTATTTTTAAAGACACGAAATCTCTAACTAAAAATGAAAAAGTGCTACTTGTCTGTAAGATTGTATTAATTTCCATTTGGGGAGACTTTCTCATTAATACAATTATATATAGTGTACAATGTGTAGAACTCTAGTACAATAAGAATATTTTACTTACCATAGTTCTACATCACTAAATATTTACATAATATATGAGATATATTTTAATTATGGTGGTGGGATTGAATATGGATTCTAGTACACGAAAATACATCCCCTCAGTCGGAGCGGGAGGAGGCCGGACGCTGAGACTGGATCTAAAGTCGAGGAATAGCTGTCTAGGAAGACCTTTAGTGAAGATATATGTGTACTGATATGAGGAAGGCACATGCAACACCTTAACATGATCGAGAGCAACATTCTCACGAACAAAGTGTATATCCATCTCAATATGCTTAGTTCGCTGATATTGAACCGGATTATGAGATAAATATATGGCGGATATGTTATCACAGTGAAGCTCCAAAAGAAGGTTTCAGAGCCAACAGATCTTATCAACATTCGCAACTCGTATGTACTCTGTTTCTGCACTCGAACGTGATAATGTGGCTTGCCTCTTGACAGATCGGAAAATGAGATTATCCCCTAAAAACATGCAGTAGCCGGAGGTAGGCTATCACGTGTCTGGACAATCTGCCCAATCAACATTTATATATGCTAACAACTTGGTCGGTGCTGAGGGGTATAGATGTAATCCATAATCAAGTGTGCCCTTAACATATTGAATGATACGTTTAAGGGCAGTAAAATGAGGATCCATTGGGGTATGCAGGAATAAGCATACCTGCTAAATAGCATAAGCGATGTCAGGTTTGGTGAAAGTAAGGTATTGAAGTGCACCTGCAAGACTCCTTTAAAGAGTGAGATCGGACATTGGGTTACCATCAACAACACTAAGCTTTGATTTAGAGTCAACCAGAGTGGACATGATCTTGCAGTTCGCTATTTTAGCCCTGTGCACTATCTCTTCTGCATACTTGCGCTGACATAAAAGCATAGTATCTGCCGAACGAGTCACTGATATCCCTAAAAAATAGCTCAACTTCCCCAAGTCAGTCATAACAAATTCAGTTTTCAGTAGGGCAATAATCTCATTTTCAACTCATCAGATAAGCCAGTAAGCACAATGTCATCCACATATAACAATAAATAAGCAATACTACTACCTCGATAAAAAGTAAAGAGAGAATTATCACACTTGTTGCATACAAATCCAATTTGCATAATGTATTATGCAAAGCGATCATACCATACTCGAGGGGCCTATTTTAAATCATAGAGTGACTTACGAAGACGACATACATACTAAGGGGTTATTGGATGGACAAAACTAGACAATTGGTGCATATAAAGAGTTTCTTTCAGATCACCCTGTAGAAATGCATTTTCCACATCAAGCTGATGAATTGACCAATGCTTTCTCATAACAATACTCAAAACTGCGCGAATGGTAGTCGGTTTCACAACCGGACTAAATGTCTCACCACAATCAATACTCTCTTACTGATTAGTGTTGTTAGCCACTAGTCTCGTCTTGTACCTCTCTATATCACCATTGTCTCTGTATTTTTGGCAAAAAAACCACATACATCGGATCACATTCACCCTCTTCGATCTAGGAACCAAATCCCAAGTGTGTTATTTTAAGCATTAAATTCTCCGCACATGGTCACATTCCAATTTGGGTCTAGTTTGACTAATTTTTTATTTTTGGAAATAGGTGAAATGGTTTAGGTGTACAAATTAAAGTGGATTTTGGGTTTGAAAATCCCGTGTTGGGCACGGATTTCTATACGGTGGGTAGGGGCAGAGGTACTATGGGTAGTTAGGGGTGGATTCTAGTTTTGGGAATTGAGCGACGGGGCACGGTGTGATGGAGAACTGGGTTGGATAGCGGGGTGAGGTGTCGGGTGTGTGGTTTCTGGACTTGACGGTGGTGGTGGTGTCGATCTGGGCATATCGTTGCGGTGTGGTTAGGAGTTGTTGGGTATGAAGTCGGTGGTGGGTTGGGGATGGGTTGTAGTTGTGGTGGTGTTGGTGTGTCGGTCTGGGTTCCGGGAACATGGTTAGTTGTGGTTTTTGAATGGCGGTGAGACGGTGACACGAGTGGCAGTGGTTGACTAAGCCAGTGGGAGTTATGTATGTTTGCCGGAGTAGACGGTGTGGTAATTTCCGGTGGTGGTAATGTGGGCGCCGATCGTGGCGAGTTGAGTCACCGCCAGAGTGATGATATGGGCCGCATATAGGTCGACGGTGGACAAGTGGTAGTAGGATGGTAAAGTTGTTCGAGGCGACGGGGAAGGTGTCACCAGAAACGTAGTCCGTGTTATAAAAATTGGATATTGGCGGGGAAAAACCATTTCACAAACGTAACATGACGAGACGTGAATTTGACAGTGGACACGTCATATCACGACCAATTTCATGATTAGACGGAAAACCTATAAATACACATGGAGTAGTCCGGGGTGCTAATTTATGAGGGGCAGTAGATGCAAGGTTGGGGTAACACAGGCAATCGAAAATCTGAAGGTGATCATAAGTGTGGATCCGACAGTATAATATTTCGGTTGGGTCATGTTGTGAAGAGTGTTAGTTGGTAAAATATTGAGGACGTATTCTACCATTTTGACTGCATAAAACCAGAAATACGGAGGTAGAGAGGCATGAAACAGTAAAGTACGAACCATGTTATTAATGGTGCGGATGATTCGTTCTGTTTTTCCATTCTGAGGGGAGGTGTGGGGATACGAGAAGCAAAAAAGCAAGCCATTATTTATACAAAAATGATGAAACATGGAGTTGTTAAATTCACGACCATTATCACACTGAAAGGATTTAATATTCTTCTCAAACTGCATTTTGATAAAGGCACGAAACTCGAGGAATTTGGCAAACACTTCAGATTTAAATTTTAGTAGGTAAATTCAAATAAAGTGAGAAAATCATCTAACAAGACTAGATAATATTTATGACCAAGTGAACTAGAGATAGGAGATGTCCATAAATCAACATGACTAATATCAAATGGTGAAAATGTAACACTTGTAGATGACTTAAAAGGAAGATGAACATGTTTGCCTAAAGATCAAGAAATATGGTGTCGGGCAAGTTTCTCATTATTACATTTAATAAAATTATTGCTTCTAAGAAAATTAAAAAATGGGACTCAAGGTTGCCAAGCCTATTGTACCACGACGTGAAGAGATAAGTATAGAGATAGGGCGTGCCGCATCTGAGGTGGATGGAAACAGATAGAGATCTCTCGTGCTATTGCATCTCGTAAGAGGTGTCTCCGTACGAAGATCCTTCAAAGTAAAATCAAAAGGGTCAAATTCAACAGAGACGGAATTATTACGGGTAAATTTGCGTACATAAATTAAATTCTTAATGATGTTTGGGGAATAGTACACGTAATTGATGGAAAAAGGTGGGTGAGGTGGTTGAGTGTAAGTGGTAACATAGCCCTGAATTAGAATGCGGTGGCCATTACCGATAATTATATTGAGGATGCTTTAAACGAAATAGTTTGGAAAGATTACCTGTCGATCGGGTGATGTGAGAGGTGGCCCTTGTGTTCATATACCAATTTCCATCGGCTGCGGTAAGTTTAAATCGCCGAAAGTCCGCCCAAATCGGAGGGCTGATTGTTGGGTTGTGCGAATTGTGCTGGCGATGTGGGTATGTGGTCGCTGGTAGCTGGTTGATCTATACCGGATCCGCCCAATACTCTTGGATTCGGAAGAGGAACTGGGTTGGGTGATCGTTGGATACGCAGCCTTCCGTGGTTGAAGCGCGCTCGAGCCGACCAACGAGGTTGATAGGGTACGCCGCGCCGACCGACTTGTCCCTCGCCGCCTACCGCGCCCTTCCCGTTTCCGACAGTGGTGGCTGGCCGATCGCGTATTATTTTCGTGGACATGCCAATCGCTAACGCTTTTGGTTGTTTCGTCATGCTTACACGCCGTGTGTCTCTTCCAACAAGAATTACGAACGAGCCTTGTTAAAAATGGGCAGAGGTTAGCGTTGTATCATCGTGGCTAAAGTGTCATATTCACCCTTTGGTAGACCTGCAACCAATTGTAACACCGTTTTCATTTCGGAAACAGGTGTTCCGACGTTGTACAATTGGTCACCACCGCTTTACCGCTAATTCTACCATATTAGAAAAAATTCAAGACGGTGTTGTTGAATCGTTCTTCCAAGTACATCGCGCGAGTGTTCTTGTCTTGAAAATTTCTTCCAAACGTGTCCATAAATCATGCAGGCACCCGCTTTCATAATTGTGTAGAGTAAATCCTTGGATATAGTGTCATATATCCATTGTTTGACCACGACATCGAGGCAACTCCATGTGGTGTCATCCATATCGGGAGGACGAGGGAAAGAGTCGTCTATATGATCGAGCACATGATATACACATGCATGAATTCGAAACAGTTCCACTCATGACCAGTATTGGTCATCTTCCTGATCAAGAATTAAAGGTATAAAATTCTTGATGTTAATAACGACGAGAGCCGGATGGAAAGATGGTAAGGACATGATTGTGGGAGGTGTTTGGATGACGACCGGTGCGAAGATCTAAGATATGGAAGTAGCCATTAGAGTAGTGTGGATTGGGGAAAAATTTGGGATAGAAAAAAAAATCGAGAAATTGTCGGCCGAAGAGGAAACATTAGGTGGGGAGGGGGGCAAGGAGGATATTTCTAGGTTAGGGCTTTGGCTCTTGATACCATGTTAAATTGTATTAATCTCTTTTGTAGAGATTTTCTCATTAATACAAATATAAATAATGTAGAACTCTAGTATAATAAGAATCTTCTATTTAACATAATTCTACATTACTAAATATTTACACAATATATGAAATATATTCTAATTATGATTGTGGAATTGTATAGGGATTCTTGTACACATTAATATTGTCATACCACCACAATTAGAACATTCATCTTTGGATCCCTTTGGCGTACACTGTGCTATGAGATACCATATAATAAAGTGGGCAAACGTGGACCTATAATTGTGTTTTCCCTACCGCACAAGTAATTAATTTCCCTATATGGACCGCATCCATAACTCATTACTGGTATTATGCATTAACTCATTGCAGCCTCGCTCATAGGGGTGCATTTTCGTCCGACCAAAAATCGACCGGATCGACTTTGGGATCGGACCAACCTAATGACCATTATTTGGCCCGGTCTTCTTAAAAAAACTTATTTCGGTTTCGATCCCATCCTAATTTTTTTATTTTTTTTTATTTTTTATAATATATATAATTTATATAATTTCTAATATATATAATATATTTAATATATATAATTCCTAATATATATAATATATATAATTCCTAATTTTCTAAATTCCTTCCTAATATATATAATTCCTAATTTTCTAAATTCCTAATATATATAAGTCCTAAGAGATATAATTTCTACTATATATAATATATATAATTTCTCATATATATAATATATATAATTCCTAATATATATAATTCCTAATTTTCTAAATTTCTAATATATAATATTATATAATTCCGGGTCGGTCGGGTTCCGGGGCTCTGTTTTTTTTTTAAATTAAATTTCCAATACTGAAATTGACATTCTCGGGCGCGGTGCCACGAAATATTTACGGTGAAATCTATTGTACATCGCGAGATATTTAGATTTGAAAAGGAGAAAAACGTAACGATTTGGGGGAAAAGAGAAATTGAGGGGCAAGATGGACGTTTTTGGAATGGACGAATCAAACTGCTTAAGCAGTTTGGCCACCCCATATCGAAGAATACGCGAAATCAAAAAAATTAGGTAAAGCGACGTCCGAGCGCAGTTATGATCAGAGTAAAGTTTGATCAATTTACAACCTATATTTCATATGTCATCACGTCCGGGCCGACGGGAGGGTCCGGGGTGGGGCTGCCTGGGGCTGGGGCTGCCTGGGGCTGGGGGGCAGGGGCTGGCTGGGGCTGGGTGGCCCGGAGCCTGGGGAGCTGGGATCGCTCGGGGCGAGCCTTGGCCCATCAGGCCAGTGAGGCCGGATCGGACTGAGAAATTGACCGAGATTCTGGCTCTTGCCGAGAATCAAGAGAAGATTGCCTGGTCCCATTTGACCATTCGGCTTACTACTGCCATTATTAGATTCTTCTTCGACAAACATATATAGTTAATAAATACTTTTCAATAGATAAAACTTAGTTTGAATACATCTGACAGCTCTTTAAATTTGGAGTTAAATTTCATTTAGACATTCGAACTATATTATGACATGTTTCAATATAATTGAGCATTGAACACTTGATAAAGTATTTCTATTCTAACTCATATTTTTTTTAAAAAATTGTGTGTTCACAAACACTCATTACGTAGATAAATTAAGCATCTAAAATATATATCATTCTTTAACTATACACATCAACATCAATTGGAACATGCATGAGGTCTTACAATTTATTGAGGTCGTTAATGCTGATAAGTAAAGGGTGTGACATATTTTAAGTGGTCACCTTATCTACCTAACGAACATTTGAGAACACGCGTAAAAACTTTTTTAAAATGTTAAGCTGAAAATTAATGTCTAATAGAAACATGTTATCATATGTTCATGTGTTCAATTGAAATAATTTATAGTTCAAATATTTAAATGAAATTTATTGATAAATTTAAAGTATTTGTGGATGTATTTTATCTGAAATTTAGATACATTTGACTCTCAAATTGAGCTATGAGACGGTAACTAACTGGGACCATACATAGGACTTAGGAGACTCTACTTATAGAGAATAGAGACCAGCAACAATAACTATAAAGGAAGGCCCACATGTATTGAACTTCAAATTTTTCCACACGGGGCCAAAATGAGGCTAAGATTTCAACAGTGTAAAGCACGTGCTACCTACAAATGCCTACTTAAATGTACTTGCAACGCTAACCAAGCACAAACCACAAAGGGCATGTGCCATCCCACACGGCATTGGTGCCAAGTGTCTTAAGGGAGGTGCACGCAAGGCGCATGGCAATGACTAAATTTATATTCCCTCCGTTCTATAATAACTGTCACCTTAACAAAAAATACGCATATTAAAAAATTATTAATACAATGTGAAGTTTATCAAATTATTCTATATAATAGAAATAAATTATTTTATCATCTTAATTAGAGCACGCACAAGTAATAAATTGACTATGAAAATCCAACAATATCAAATTACTATGTGGCTTTTCGAATTATCATTTAGATGTTACTTTAACTTTTTTTTCTAAGGGTAGAATTGAAAAAAACTAACAAATTTATATCGTGGTTTTCTAAGGTGACATTTATTTGGGATATTTTTTTCCGCTAAGGCGACGCTTATTATGGGACAGAGGGAGTAATACCTAATGGTTAATGAATAATGAATATGTGATCAACGAGGTTATGGTGGACTGATAAATATTTCTTCATTCTTAATTAGAGATTTTGAATGTGAGTGGCAAATATTTTTTTATTCTTAACTAGAGATTTTGAGTGTGAGCCTCTCTGGGATAAAGTCATCTTTGCTATGAAGTGTTTTACCCCTCAATATGAAATTTTCCGATGAAAATTTAAATTTAATCAAGTCCCAATACAAAGGCCAGAAATCGTGCGAAAAACCAAAAAACTAATAATGAATATGTGATATGTATATTGTTAAGTGGTGTTTACCATCTAACCATTACAACTTATTATATATTATCACTTTATAGTTTATTCTAGGGGTGGCCAGTAGGACGGGATGAGCTGAGGCGAAACATGATTTGGGGGACGGCGTAGGGGTGGGCGATCGGGATAGGGGGGATGGGAAGAGGTCCCGTCCCGTCCCACATCCCAGCCGGAAGAGGGGATGAGATTTGGGGGGACGGGTCGGGTATGGGGATTTTAAATATATATAAATACTTAAATAATTGAACAAGATAATGAATAAAAACATCACAATGCTGTTTTTGTGCCTCTTATATTATTTAATAGAAATATAATTTTTTTTGTAATACAATTTCAAAATTGCAACTTTGTTTTAGTTCAAAAATTGCAAATCACATAGTAAAATTGCCATTAAAAATACATATTCAACCATACTTTTTTCTAATTTCCTCACAATCTCTTGAGGATCTTCTGTTGGAATTAGAAGTGGTTGGTCAAATTGTTCGACATCGCTTCCTGCTCCCTCAGATAACATTTCGTTGTAGTTGTAGTGTCTTCTTCGTTGATATCTGGTTGACCGCACCTTCTACGCTCCGCTCTAATCTAAACTCTGAATAAAACTGCAATTTCCAAGCTGTCCCCACCAATGAGTGTTTGTGCTCTCCTATTTGAAACCTTATAGTAGAAAAAGTGCTTTCAGAAGTTGTTGATGACGCTTGAATATTCAACACATCTTGGTCCATCTTTGATAGTGTTGAAAATGTCTTTTCATTCTCCCTCTAGTATTTCAGCAAGTCTTCACGTTCATCTTTATTGACAATTGATTTGTACGGTACAACACCCTGCATAACATAAACATCAAACTCGCTAATTTGTGAAGAATTTGAACCACTATACATTATATTTCTAAGGCTTTGAATAATTGAAGCAGAAACCACATGTTTTTTATAAGGTTGCAGTGAAGTAGAAGAAGATGGTACAGAAGTCGGTTGATTATTGCACTTTGCTCTTGGTAATATATATATATATATATATAGTGTGTATGATAAACATAACTTTTTATTTAGCTGGTTCATAAGTTAGTTCTTTAGTTGGGTCTGTTGGAATTGGAAGTATTTCTAAGCTTTCATAAATCGTTTCAACAAGTGTTTTACAACCGTCTACTTTAATAATATAATTTAATACAACACCAATAAAATAAATAGGGGGAATAGAAAAAAAAATTAATTTTGAAAATATTTTTAATAGATGGAACATAAGTTGATTTTTGCATATATTCATTAAGTAACAAAAAATATTAGAGCTATATAAAATAACATAGATGAAAATTCCTTAGTAGCTATAAAACAATTCTCTAAGAATACATTAAGTTCCAAAATATTTTTCAATTCATCATCTACAAGCATATCCCTTGGATTTTGATTATGAACGTTAAATAATAATGTTATAGGTCTTCTATACTAGTGAGCAACAACTAATTGTTCATACTAAGAATTCCACCTAGTTGCAACTTCTTCTGCAATTTTCCTATAAGGTAATCCACAATCATGACATATTTTTTATACCCTTTGCGTCTTTATATTTTATTACCTTTAAAAATAAAGTTGATAGCAAACTGTGTTTTATCAAGAATAGAGCTAAAACGTTTTAGGCTATCATTTATAACTAAGTTATAAATATGACGCGCACATTTAACATGAAAAATATCGGGAAAAGATGGAGTCAATAAATGTTTACATCAGAATCATTAGAAGAAGCATTATCTAATGTAATAGTCATAATTTTATCAGTAATTTCATAATATTCACTAATTTCATGAATATTTCTTCATATAAGAGCTCGAGTGTGCCTATCATCAATATATCTATATGCTAATATAGGTTTTTGCATAGACCAAATCTGATCTATCCAATGACATGTAATAGTTAAATAATCATTACCATTAGTACTACGGCCTATGTCAGAAGTGATAGCCACTTTGTCATTAAAATGATACAATGCATAACGTAAATATTGTTGATATTCATGCGCAAATATAAAAACATCTCTTCTGATCATTGATGTAGGAAAATCGTTAAAAACGGGATTATACGTTTATCGAATGTAATGAATAGAACCAGGAGAGGAAGGAAATAAAAAAGGTAAACCATCCACAATAACTAATTTTGCTAAATTTTTCCGATGTTTGTGTTTATCATATTTAGGACCTATAACTCTCTCCCCCCCCCCCCCCCCATCATCGGGTTAATTCGGCCTTGTACTTGGTTGGGGACACTATGTGAACCTTATCCCGACTCAGAAGGCATTTGCACACCCAATTTTTCAGCCAAGTATTGGTATACCTTACGTTGTGAGAGTTTTTTACATGTCTCATTAAACCTCTCATCTCACCTTGACCTTTTCCAGTTTTAAATTTATAAACTTCGCGACAATTTTTACGAATAGCTAGTTTATTAGGAATGTCCCTTTCAAAAAAATCTCATTCATATGATTTTAATTTTCGTTGTTTTTG
The DNA here is from genome assembly GCA_029844215.1 of Przewalskia tangutica. NCBI lineage: Eukaryota > Viridiplantae > Streptophyta > Magnoliopsida > Solanales > Solanaceae > Przewalskia > Przewalskia tangutica. The sequence goes on from CM056740.1 coordinate 56,573,706, forward strand.
TCCTCGGCTCATACTAGAGGGAATATAAGGCATTCCAGTTTCAGACTGAGACTCAGTCTGAGCCTGAGGTGGAGGTGCACTAGTGGTGTGTTATCTAAATTATCTTCTAATTCATTTTCTAAATCAAAGTATGGTTCAGATACATAATATACTTCATGATCTAATGGTATATTAATATTAACATTAAAAAAATCAGTTTCATCTACATGAGTGAAATCATCGTAATTATGATTACTAGAAGATGCACCCTTACCCCTGTTACCCCAAGTACCTCTACCAGAAAAACGTCCACTTCATTCTATTATAATTATGCAAATAAATAATTACATTTAATAAAATTAAGTACGATAATTAAAATTATGTAACAATAATAATTTAAAGAGGGAACGAAGGTATCAAACGCCGACGTAACGTCGACGTGTAATCGAGGTTCAAAATTAAAACTTTGCTCGATGATCCTCAAGCTAGTTGTTAGGTGTATTTTGTATACGCTTTTTTGAGTCATTTTTAGTTAGTATTTTACCCATTTTCGTTTAAAAGTGTCATGTTAGGGTCATTTTTCTTTCTTTTGAGTCACAACGGTTCAAAAGGGCAAAATGGCGAAATGAGCGAAAATTAGGCATAAAAGGAGGGTCCCGAGGCAAAAACAATCGAAAATTGGAGATTCGGATGAAAGCAAGAAGCGCCGCGGCGCCATTCAGCAGGGTTTTGGCGCCATTTAATCAGAGAGTCCGCAGGAGTTTCAGCGCCGTGGCGTCGTAATGCAGGGCCGCGACGCCAATGCGGGATTTTCCAGATCCGAAGTGAAATTGGCCAGGGGCAGAAGAGTCCATGGCACATGATTTTTACAACATATTTTAAGCCCTTGGGACATATTTTGGGGACACGGAATACCTCATAACATATTCCACAACACAACTCTTGGAGGCTACAAGATTGGAGACCTAGTTCTAAGTATTTCCTTTTCTTTTCTTTGTTTTAATTCAGTTCATGTTTGGATTTGTATTAGTTCTTAGCATGTCTATGACTAGGAGCTAAACACTTTATTAGGGCTTTCCTATTGAATCGCTTGAAACTCTTATTCATGAATTAATGCATTAGTTTGGTTTCTTCTTCACTTGATTAAGATTTATTCAATATTGGTATGAATGTTTGATAGCTAATTGATCACTAATTATCATAATCTATATGATTTCGAATCAAGAACCGAGAGGAGAGATTTGGAATGCTGTAATTGAATAGACATAGGTTAAAATCGCGGATGAGAGTACCCCGATACTTGTGTGGCATTATAGGTTATTGTTTTTAATCCTCATATGTGGTAAAACCTATCATAGAAATATAGAAGATTTCTGCACTGGGGTTGAGTGATTATATTACCTAACCGGAATATAAGACAGTCTAGTTAACCTGCTATCTTAACGTAGAAGAAGAAGTCATTCTTGTTGCATTAAGGATTGAAAAAAGTGGATAGTCGAGGATATGGGAAGCCCTACTTCCATCATAACTGATTAAACCAAAGTAATTTAGTTTAATTCTTGCAATTACTCTAGTAGTGTTAGATAAAAATCCAAATCAACCATCGTTTGCCAAATAGATAACCTAGAATAGATGTTCGGTAATTAGAAACCAGTCTCTGTGGACGATATTCGGTCTTACCAGACTATATTACTTGTAACGATACGTACACTTGCGTGAGTAATTGGAAATCGGCTGTCACAAATTCCCAACTTCACTCCCAATTTTTGAACTTTGACAGAAATTAACAAATAAAATATAATATTTAGTGTGCAATGTAGATTTGTAGAGAGAGAGAGAGAGAGATTAGAGAGATGGTAGAAAGATTTGAGAGAAAAATTAAGAGGAAATGAAGTATTTAATATTTATTAGCCGTTGCCAACGACTAAAATCAAAATTTGATTGTTGTGCAATGACTATTTCTACAAGGGGGAGCGGATGAGGCAGACCAGGTCGGGAGGGGGGATGGGCGGGATTGGGACGGGCGGGACTAGCCCTAGTCCCGTCCCGAGTTTGATCCCCTATACCGACGGTGGACATCCCGATTATGGGGGGCGGGTCGGTGCGGTTGTGGGACAAGCCGGCCCACTGGACACCGTTTATTCTATGATCTCAAGTTAGATTATTTAATATGATATTGTTAAAAATTTAGTTTTCAATCTAACTCAATTCCAAATATTAGATCGAGAGGATTGTTTAAGTCGTATAAAGAGATCACTTATCACCTTTACCATCTATGAGACTTCTTTATCCCCAAACATCTAGAGGGTGTATGCAAATTAATATATGGGCCTCAACATCTAAAAATAAAATTGAGATGGATCTTGCTATAATATCATGTTAAGAAATGAAAATTTAAGTCTAATTTAACTTCAAAAATCAGTTCAAGTAGTAAAGATTGTCCAAGTCATATAAAAAAATATTTATCTTCTTTACCACCGACCTGAGACTTCTTCACAAATACTAATATTTTATATGCGATTTTGCTTTTGCCACTTAGAAAATTATTACTGTAATTAAATATTTACAAACGAAATAATAAAACTTTAAAATTCACCAATTAAAGAAATATTACCTTATCGTGATTGATATTAAATTTGTATACAAAATAAATTTCATTCTTTTATTAATATGATACAATTACAAACACTTGTGGTGTGTTTGGATTAGCGATGGACATAATTGATTCTGACAAAATTGATTCTGGTAGAATTGATTTATGTTTGGATGCAACAATGTAAAAGTGATTGTTATAATTGATTTATGTTTGGATAATTTTGATCAAAATTGCTTTTGAATGTAGAATTACCAAAATGGACATTTAGTCAATATATATAAATAAAAATTACTAAAAAATGTAAGTATGTAAATACAAGTTACAAATAGATAATAGAATTTAAAGTGCAATATAGTACTTAAATCTAAATATTAAATATTAAAATACCGTAATTATTTTGAAACTCATAATAAGAATTCATTATTAACAAGCTAAATTTAACATAACAATAAAAACTATCCCTCAATTCTAAATAAATAGGGATCAACTATATTAATCCTCACTTATAAATAAAAGAAATGAATTAATATTATCATAAAAATACATATGAATTAATGTTGATTCATTAATTACGGTAATATTTTTTCATTATTTAAAGTATAACTTATATAAAAATTGATATTTAATAATTTAATGTTGATTCCTGCAATTATATTTTATTAAAATGAAGATAAGTTTTTTTTTAAAGAAGGGGTATTACCAAACGAGGGAAGTAGATTAAGGAGAATTATTTAGTTTTCCACCACCACAGACCACCTTCAAGAGCCATGTCCCGATATTTTTCCCTTGATGACGATTAATTCCTAATGATGAATTGTGGCGCTAATTCTATGATTCATGTTGCTTGTCCCAAACCTCGTCGAGGTAATTGCAATTCCGAATGGTTTTCATTTTTTTAGTAATTATTTACAGATATTTAAAGATGGTAATGAAAATTGTATATTTGATTTTTTTTAGTAATTATTTCTAGATATTTAAAGAGGGTAATGAAAGTGGATAGGGTTGTTGATGAAAATTAAAGAAGGTAATAAAGAAAAGGGTAAAATTCAAATTGAAATAAATGACAAAATTGATTCTGCCAGAATTGATTCTGACAGAAGCTACAAATTTTAGTTTCTGCCAGAATCAATTCTGGAGACGTTGATTTTGGCCGGCCAAACATATCAATTTTCTGATTTTCACGAAAGTAGATACCCAGAATTGATTTTGGGTACCCAAAAGCTAATTCAAACATGCACTTACTAGGAGTAATTCCGCTAAAAGCCCCTACCACCTATGATTATGACATGCCATTTAACATTGTTCTTTTTGGTTTTTTATCTTTTGGTCATTGGTGAATCGAAATTATTAAGGGTGTGTTTGGATTAGCTTATGACATAATTGATTCTGACAGAAGTGTTTTATGTTTGGATGCAACAATGTAAAAGTGATTCTTATAATTGATTTATGTTTGAATAGTTTTGATCAAAATTGCTTTTAAATGTAGAATTACCAAAATGGACATACATATAAATAAAAATATACATATAAATAGATGGACGTATGTAAATAAAAATTACAAATAGATAATAGAATTTAAAGTGCAATATAATACTTAAATATTAGTAAAATATTATTACAATACTAATTTAAAGTGCAAATAGTATTTAAATATTATTACAAATACTAATTTTTCATGTACTCTATAATATATTATTATATTAATAATACATTATAGAAAAAGGAATAATATTATACTTAATAGTTATTTTAAAAAGTACCTTGGAATCGGTTTTCAGTTAAAATTGTAGAGCACATTTTGCCGCATTTCTCGGGACTAGCTTCATTTAAAATTCTTGGACTAGCTTCATTTATATTAATAATACATTATAGAAAAGGAATAATATTATACTTAATAGTTATTTTAAAAAGTACATTGGATTCGGTTTTCAGTTAAAATTGTAGAGCATATTTGCCGCATTTAAAATATTAATAATATTCGGAGTATTTGAAAGAAGACAATAGAAAAAGTAGAAGGATAATCCAAATGGGTTGCACAATCCTCATTCCTAAGTACGAGAAATATTCTAAAATTAACAATAGCATACTCAAAACAGAACATGAGTAGTATATTTGATTTTTTTTAGTAATTATTTCTAAATATTTAAGGAGGGTAATGAAAGTTGTATATTTGAATGTATTTTTTAGTAATTATTTCTAGATATTTACAGAGGATAATGAAAGTTGTATATTTGATTTTTTTAATAAATTATTTCTAGATATTTAAAGAGAGTAATGAAAGTGGGTAGAGTTGTTGATGAAAATTAAAGAGGGTAGTAAAGGAAAAGGTAAAATTCAAATTGAAATTAATGTCAACCAGAATCAATTTTGACAGAATTGATTTTGGCCAGTCAAACATGTCAATTTTCTTATTTTCACGAAAGTAGGTACCCAGAATCTGGGTACCCAAAAGCTAATCCAAACATGCACTAAGTCCTCTTTCCCCCCCTCGAAAGTAAGGTAATGATAATAAATAGTTTGCTTTTTATCCCCTCATTACAAATTTAATTAATCTCACACAAAGAAGGGACTTTTCAATTAGAATGTCTACGTTGAAGCTAGAAGCTAATGAACGTATTATGGTCATTATAGGTTGACATACTACGTGTGGTATATTGGACTTACGAGTGGTTTGAACCAAAGAGGTATGTGGAACTTTCCTATCTCTTGAGCATGAATAGTTGTACCTATATAGTGCAGTGAGCGTCTGAGACTTTGCTATCCTTTACTTGTTTTAAGAATGTCCAAGTTGGCTGAGTTAGGAGATTAACTCACTTGTTTAAAAGTAGTAAGGATGTCTTGGTTTTCAAGGTTAAGGGACTTGAAGAGTTTTAAAGTATATGATACTTGTTTCGTTTTAAACATATAAGTCCCTTGGATATAGGAAAGTGTATTCTACTAATGTATAATGTTAATATGACGACTTTATGGGAAGTTGGTTATATTAGCCTTATGGAAAGTTAAAAAGAGAGATTTACTCTAAGTAATGTAAGTAAGGATAAATGACTTAAGTTAATGAAAGACAAATTGATTTTAAGGCATAAATTGCCTAAGATTTTAAAAGAAAGGAAGTCACTTGATTTAGAAGCCTATTATATTTCTCAAAGGAAATGTGACTTGTCTTGAAAAGTAGTTGTTACTTGATATCACGGTTATTAGTATCTTGAAAGTTTTATATGAAAGAAAAGTGTCATTTTTAAAAGAATAGAAGTACGTAGTACTTTGGGTTAAATTCCCGGATTTTATAATGACATGTTAGTGCCTTAAGTAAACTAAAATGAGAGTGTATATGAACAAAGCTAATAAGAAGTTAGGGGATTTCTTAACTTGCTTATGTTATGTATGATAGCCGGTTGTGCTAGGTTATGTTATTCTTGCGGGGTAAATCCCCGGGTTACTACTTATTCCATGGATTTGCTACCCATGATGCGAGTGCGGCGTTTGTACTCATTGCGGGCCCACTGGACGCATGCGGGTGAAATAGTCCCATGCGAGGCGGATGACCTCATTGCGGGTCCACAGGACCTATGCGGATGAAATAGTCTCAGGAGTAGGATTGCTTGATGATACTACGGGTGGGTGACCCTATTTTGATCATGAGCCTCCTATTTTTATGCAGTAAAGTTTATACTTGTTACTCTCATTGTTAGTAAGGCCGCAGTCTGCGTAATTTGATTATCATCCATGTCTCAAACTTTATTTAGACTTATGATATAATTACGTATTTTCCACTTTACATACTTGGTACATATTGTGTCGCGACCCCTTCTGGGGTGCGTTAAATCTGCGGTAGGGGTAAACAGGTGGTGGATCCTCATTCTTAGGATCATTGATCAGGTGTCAGAAGCTCAATTTCTCCGGAGGCTTGTCTTTTGGTACGGTTCTCCCTGATGTTGTAGATATTATGTACATTCAGGGGTATGACGGGGCCCTGTCCCGTCATAGTTGTTACAAACTCTTAGAGGCCTGTAGTCCTGTTGTAAAGTGGGTTTGTAAAGGATGTAGCTGTTCAGTTTTTGTTATATTTATATTTACAGAAAGGTAGCCATTTTGGGTTAGCCTATTTCGTATTTTATATTGCTTCTTGTTTATGAGTTTACTTCCGCTGGTTTTCTCTGATGTCGTATCACAAGGGTGCCCGGGGTAAGACACCAGTCACGGGCCCGTGATCGGGTCGTGACACTCAAAACAGAACATGAGTAGTATATTTAATTTTTTTTAGTAATTATTTCTAAATATTTAAAGAGGGTAATGAAAGTTGTATATTTGAATGTATTTTTTAGTAATTATTTCTAGATATTTAAAGAGGATAATGAAAGTTGTATATTTGATTTTTTTTATAAATTATTTCTAGATATTTAAAGAGAGTAATGAAAGTGGGTAGAGTTGTTGATGAAAATTAAAGAGGGTAATAAAGGAAAGGGTAAAATTCAAATTGAAATTAATGTCAACCAGAATCAATTTTGACAGAATTAATTTTGGCCAGCCAAACATGTCAATTTTCTTATTTTCACGAAAGTAGGTACCCAAAATCTGAGTATCCAAAAGCTAATCCAAACATGCACTTAAATCTTCTTTTTCCCCCCTCGAAAGTAAGGTAATGATAATAAATAGTTTGCTTTTTATCCCCTCATTACAAATTTAATTAATCTCACACAAAAAGCAACTGCCTCACATAATTACTCAAAAAATTATGTTTGAATTGACAGGTCCTATAAAAAATATTAAAGAAGCGATTAGCCATAAACTTTTTCAAGAAGTTTACTTGGTTGGTTGTTTAAAGTTTTCCACAGATTTTACGTGAATAAAAGTTATTTATGGCATTTTTTCTAAAAGATTTTAAAACCATTTTCCAAAAAAAGTTGTCTAAACACAGCTAAATGCTGGAAACCGTTGAATTTCTAAATTATTTTATCTGAATTTGTTGATTTAAATTGCTGGGAACTTTCCACGTACAATATTTATTTTGTCAATAAAACACATAAATAATTGGTAATTTGTCTAAAATACATTCAATTACTACGTTTTTTCAGACTCCAAAGGGGTGACTATGCTTTAGTTTTCTCTGTCTCCCTGCCTGATAAAATGGACAAGTAAAATTATTTCTTTTTTATTATTTTCACAAGATACCTTGTATTTATTTTGAAGTCTCGATTACTTTAAATTTATTTTATATTTTATACGACCTATTATTAAATAAATAAAAACACCTTTATTAAAATTCAATTAAAGATGGAAATCATATTAGTTCCACCTCAGTTCTCATTAATCTTTTGATAACGTTATTATTGGATGGGCAGCTCAACTGGTTCTCAGCGGGAATAATTGAAAAAATTGGAAAAACGTTATTATCGAAGTAAAAGTTGATAAAACATAAATAAGTGGGGTCTACATTTTTCTGACCATTACTTATGATGGGTGACCGTGACCTTTAGAAAGGAACTTTTAAACCACTAAAAAACCATTGCTCTAACCCTAACTTTTGACCATTAACAAGTAATATGTCTATTGTAAAGTGTAAACTGTAAAGTAGGCATTTTGGCATGTGCGAGTCCATGGACACTGATCCACTGCCTATTTTTTCATAATAAATTTCTTCATCTTGTAATTCTACATGGTATTTTTGTAAGCAAAAAAGTATTTGTGCGGTTGCAATAAGTATGAATTTTTATAAAAAAGTACTTTATATATCATTTGATAATGCATCTAATAATACCGTTGCTATAGATCTTTTAAAAGTGGAATTAGAATCGTCACTTTCTGATATATTTCATGTTCGTTGTGCTTGTCATATTTATAATTTAATTGTTCAAAGTGGTCTTAATTTATTTGAAACTGAATTATCTTTTGTCCGAAGAGCTGTTGGAGTTATTCAGGGTAATAATAGAAAAAATATAATTTAAAGAAAAATGTAAACAATTTAATTTGAGACCAAAATACATGCCAGGTGAGGTTGTTACACGGTGGAATCATACTTATTTATTTTAAAAGAATGTTACAAGTATAAAGACCACATAACACATGTTTCAAATGCTCATTGTAAGAACGTGATTCATATGTTAACCGACGAACATTGAAAATTAATTTCTGAACTTTTAAAAATTTTACGTAAATTTTACACTGCTACTTTTGAATTTTCAAGATCTTATTACCCATCAGGTTGTAATGGTTTAGCTCATATAGCTGAAATTTCATATTTACTTTGGGGGTTTAAAATCAAATATAAAATATAGCAGTTACAGTTATGTTTGAAAAGTTTTAAAAATATTTTTTTCCTATTCCTGATATTTATTGTATTGGTGCAGTCTTAAATCCTTCTATTAAAAAAGTAGATTGTCATAATTTAATATTTAGTTTATATAATTATATGGAAGTAGGTGCAACAGAAACTCCATCTTCAATTGATTGCATAAGTAAACTTGATAGTAATTTAACTAAATTATATGAATATTATGCTACATTATTTGATAACAACAACTCTGCTACTAATCTTCCTTATAGTTCTGCTTCTGTGTCTACATCTGCATGATTTAATGAAGATGATGATAATGAATCTTTAGATATATGGAGCACTTTTACAACATCACAAGCAACCACAAGTCGAAATTGTGATGAGATGCAATTTTATTTACAAAAGTCAACAAAGTCGAAGAAGAACTTTCAACCTTTATAATGGTGGCAGGATAACAAAAGGAAATTTTCGGTACTTGCAGCTATGTCACGGGATGTTCTTAATGTGCCTATCTCAACAGTGACTTCTGAAAGTGCATTCAGCCAAGCACGAGATCAAATAGGAGACACACGTTACTCATTGAGCGGAACCACATTAGAAGTCTTAGTCTGCTTAAGAGATTGAATCAGACCAAAGAGAAGAAATCTAGGATACGTAGATGTTGACGATCCAGAAGATGAAGAAATCGACAATATTTTGGAAAGCAGGAGCACAAGTTGCGACGGAAGCGGGACTGAAATTAATACTTCAGATTTAGAAATTATGGGACCACAACAATTTAATCAACCTATAAATTACGAAGCACTTGTTAGAATGATGCATAATATATAAATAAAATTATTATTACTTCATTATGTACGCTTTTTAGCATTATGAATAATGAAAGTTCGAAAGTTTACAACTTATCATTATTTTTTATTTTATTATTTTTTTAGTTGTTAACTTATGTCTTCTAATTTAATAAATTAATAAAAGTATAACTACAATATAAAATATAAAATATAAAGTAATAAACTATAAAATACAAAGTTAACTTTAACTTTTAAAAAATAAAACTATATTATATTAAATATTTAATTTGAATTTAGTTTACATTTTCGGAATAAAAAATTAAAAATAAAAAATTAAAAATAAAACCAGACCGGTCGAGGATTGACTCGAACACAAGAGCCTCTAAATCGGTAAGGACCGGTCCGATAAACCCGACCGTGAATCAGAAGCGGTTCAAGCCGTATTGGTCAGCGGTCGGATCGACCCGGTTGACACATATATTGTCAAGTGGGTGGCCGAAACGAGCCAATCTCTCGACGCGGACTCGACTGGGAAGTAGGGGTTGTGATAGGTGGGATTCATTAGGGCATTGGGTTGGATAAGACGGACATCCCGATAGTCCAGCCCACTAGTGAGCCTAGTTGATGGCCCACCGGGACCCGGCCCGACCCAACTAAATTTTTTAATAATCACCACTTCCATGTGTACCCACAACAATATAAATAGGAATAGGGTCATGATTCAGTGTATTGGAATTGGTATGTTGAAGAAAACTTTGCAACTTGGCAATAGAGTCGAGATCTATTTAAGGTATATATGTTCGATTTTCTTTTATTGAGATCAATTCATATAGCAGTGTAACGTATAGAAGTAGCTTATTATGATTTGTTTATAAAAAATAGTACTATTTATAGAAAAGTACGGAAAATATTCAAATATCCATATAGAGAAAAATATATAGCGGATAATCCTATAATAGTACGTAGTGGGGATAATCCTATAGTAATAGTAAGTTAATGAAACCTTTGCCTTCGAGAACTTTGATTTAATGGTAAAACACAACACATGATATGTGAGTTAGATGCACGTGACAAATGAAATTATGTCACTTGACAAAATTTTGATAGTATTATATAAATAGGAGAGAAAGATAAAGAGGGCGAGTCTATCTTCATCCGCGTTTCAAATTATACGCCATTGACTCTTGGCAGTTTCTAAATCATCTAAAAAAAGAGTTACTCATGAAGCTTTGGAGGGTTATATGCTGACTATAATTAAGTTAGTCGTTTTAGTTCATTATCGCATTAACTCATGTTTGTTCAATTCTTAGTTCATTTCCTTTACCAAACACCTTTTGTTGTGAGTAGTAATGTGTAGAACGAGAAAATAACAACAACAATTATTTGTCAAAAATCTGGAAATGATCAAATATGAGAACTTGCTGAGTCTACCAAATTCTTGATCTATCCTTAAGATAATATTGCCCCGTATATCCTTTCAACGGTTGTAATGACAACTTATCTCCCAAGATAAAACAACAATCAAACAAATGAACAAAGAGAACTCAAGTGTTTGCTTTGGAAGAAAGATCTTTGAGTGTTTTGTGATTGCAAGAGAGGATGAAGTGTTTCAGATTTCAAGTGTGTTTCCAAATGAGCCTTGTGTCTCATTTTATAGTGTGTAGATGATGACCCTCCAAATGGCTAAGTAATGGCCATGAATGCCATGTTAATGCCTTGAATTTGGAGTTACAATTCAGCCAAGTAATGACTGAATTCATGAGCAAAATAATGGAGAGTAAATACTCCAAAGTCAGCCCAAGAATCAGTTTTTAATTCACCTCAACCAGTTGAAGCGATCAGTCGCGGCCGCCCGGAAGAGTCGCGACCGCCAGAAGGCCGTGACCGCCCGGTTCGGTAACTCACTGGAACTAGAACGTCAATTAGAGCCGCATCCCTTTGGGGAGGCGCCGCGACTCTTCAATTCGGTGAGTTCGGAATTGAAAGCGTCAGAGCGCGACCGCCCGAGAGGAGGAGCCGCGACCCTTCAAGAGTCGCGGCCCTTACTTGGAGGAGCCGCATCCTTCTCTGTTTCATGGTGATTTCTGATTATTTCATCTTTACACATTATACACTTCTTCCTTCATTTACCAACGTGAAATCATTCGTCATTTGGCCAATAACCGTCTATTACCTTATGTCTCAAACAATTCGTATACGTACCAATATCTCTTTCATTAAGGAAATTTTGATCATTGACACTACGTGTGCACGTGTGTGGAAACAAGGTTTCCTACGTGCGGCGCCCCAATTGTTCTATTCATAATTAATAGGATTTACTTTATTTCACGTTTAATAAATATTTCCAACAATCCCCTCTTGGAAGAGATTTTGGTGCAAGCACATGGTGCCTTTCTAGCAATCATTTGACGGAACGATGTTGCATCCGGAGAGGTAGAAGGAGCTTTGAACCTTTCATAGTAGAATACCATCGGACATATTTACTGCACAGTGAACGTGATGTCTTGAACCGTCAGTATTTAGTATATGCCAAGACAATGGTACCAACACAACACCTTTCCTACTCAATCTTTCTAGTGTTTTGTCCATCGTGGGCCGTGGACACCCTTGGATTCTTAAGTGCGTTCATTTGAGGCGGTCTGTCCTCGCACTTAAATAGGTGGTTTCCTACAAGGTATCCTGTAATACCCCGCTACACAAGCGTTAGGAACCATTAAAAATTTCACCAACCTAACCTCAACTTTTGAGGATCATTAAAGGTTTGGAAACTTATCCTTTACCCCTCTTACAGGTAGCACTTTTTGTCTATCACGGGAACGGCCTTGGATTATGTTTCTTAAGAAAGACACATTATCAGAAGTGCTCTTGCTTCCACCGAAGCGCTCACGGAACCTTTACAGTTTAGTTTTCCCATTGAACCTTATTCCTGGGCTCCAGTCTGTAAGGTTGGGTGTCCACTATATCGGTTCTTATTGTTTGGGTTTTAAGCCCATTCCCTACAAACGTGCAGTGATCTTTGGGTATTTCCTTCGTCAAGGGATCTGCGATATTTTCCTTAGATTTTATGTAATCAATGGAAATAATACCTGAGGTGATCAACTGCCTAACAGACTCATCTCTCCGTCGAATATGACGAGACTTACCGTTGTATATTGAACTTTGTGTCCTTCCTAGAGCCGACTGACTATCGCAGTGGATCATTACAGAAGACACAGGTTTATCCCAACATGGAACATCCTCTAGAAAACCATGAAGCCACCCAACTTCCTCTCCCGCTTTATCTAAAACGATAAATTCCGACTCCATCGTGGATCGAGCAATAAGAGTTTGCCTAGAGGATTTCCAAGACCACGACTCCACCGATTGTAAAAATATATCCGCTGGTGGACTTGATGTTTTCGCTATCAGATATCCAGTTTGCATCGTTGTACCCCTCTAGTACCGCTGGATATCTTGAATAGTATAACCCGAAATGTATCGTGAACTTTAGGAACCGTAGTATCATGTTCAACGCTTTCCAGTGATACTCACTTGGATTTCGAGTGAACCTAGCCAATTTATTGACTGCATGAGCGATATCAGGTCGAGTGCAGTTTGTGATATACATCAGACTACCAATCACCTGCGCATATCGCTCCTGGCGTACGAACTTACCCAGATATTTGTCATGCTTTTGACTTATATCTAATGGTGTTGATACCAGTGAACTTTCGAACATCCCAAATTTCTTCAGTACATTCTCGATGTAGTGAGATTGAGATAAGACCACTCCATTAGATGTCTTAGAGATCTTGATCCCTAAGATGACATCTGCAATGCCCATATCTTTCATATCAAAACACTGTATTAACATGTTCTTAGTCTCTAGGATTATTCCAGGACTGCTTATAGTGATCAACAAGTTATCTACATATATACATATCATGACGAAGGATTTGACATTTTCTTTCATGTAGACACATTTGCCACCTCCATTAATGGCGTACCCTTTTGATAGTAGAGTACTATCAAATTTCTCGTGCCATTGTTTATGGGCTTGTTTCAGCCCGTACAACGATTTAACAAGCCGACATGCTTTTGTCTCTTGTCCTGGAACCACATACCCCTCAGGTTGGTCCATATATATTACTTCTTCAAAATCATCATTTAGGAAGGCAGTCTTAACATCCATTTGATGTATTTTAAGATCCCGTAAAGCGGCGATAGCTATGAACATACATATGGATATCATTCTTGACACCGGAGTGTAGGTGTCGAAGTAATCAAGACCTTCCTTTTGGCGATAACTCTTGACTACTAACATAGCTTTGTACTTGTCGATGGAGTCATCTGCCTTTAACTTCCGTTTAAGGATCCACTTACAACCCAACGGTTTGTGTCCTGGGGGAAGTTCTGCCAACTCCAGGTGTGGTTATGCAGAATGGATTCTATCTCACTTTCTAAAGCTTCCTTCCAGAGCGGTGCTTCTGGAGTTGACAATGCTTCGACGATTATCCGTGGTTCATCATGTACCAAATAAGCTACAAAGTTTGGACCGAAGGACTTGTCCTTCTGTGCCCTTTTGTTTTGCCTTGGTTCCATCTTTGAATCTTCCAAGTCCTGAGAATCTGGAATACTAAATTCTGGATCGTCAGCTACTTCAGAATTTCCTAGATCTGAACCATTTTGATCTAGGTAGTCAGTGAATCCTAGTTCATCAGAGATTTGCTCATAACCGTTCAAGCGAGAGATTATGTTGTTTTCCTTGTATGGAAATGTGTCTTCAAAGAACCATGTGTTCCTTGATTCCATGATCGTATCTTCATAGATATCCGGATGATCCGACTTGTGCACTATGAAGCGATAAACACTACTGTTATTGACATATCCGATGAATATGCAATCCACAGTCTTAGGTTCAATCTTGGCCTGCTTTGGCATAAGTACTTTTACTTTGGCCAGACAACCTCATACCTTCAAATACTTATAGGTAGGGTTCTTTAATTTTCATAGCTCGTATGGAGTCTTGTCTTTACCTCGCGTGGGACTCTGTTAGAATCCTATTTGCGGTAAGGACATCTTATCCCCACATGGTTTGAGGGAGGCCCGAATTGATGAGTAGAGCATTCATCATTTCCTTTAGTGTTCGATTCTTGCGTTCAGCAACCCCATTTGATTGAGGTGAGTAAGGAGCCGTTGTTTGATGAACTATACCCGATTGAGTACAAAGTTCTTCAAAAAGTGCTACATATTCTCCCCCTCTATCGCTACAGATAGTTTTAATCCATCCGCCTAGTTGATTCTCAACTTCTGTTTTGTAGCGTTTGAATGCTTCATCTTTACTTTTTAGTAAGTAAAGGTAACAAAACCTTGTGCCATCATCTATGAAAGTCACAAAGTACTTGTTCCCCCCTCTGGTTTGAGCGAACTTCAAATCACATATATCATTGTGTATAAGTTCTAGAAGAGCGGTGCCTCTTTCGCTATTCCTTCGACGGAACGGAAAGGTGATTTTGCATCTTCGCCTACCTCACATTAATTTGAGGGTTTATGTCGACAGACGACAACAATCTCAATTTCGTTACCTTTTGAATGACTTTCTTTTTAACGTGTCTTAGTCTATGATGGCATAGATGCAGTTATAAAATATATCATCCACTTGGCTACAATTTTACTGTACCACTTTTGGTTATTATCGACCTGTGGGACATGAGGCGAAAAACTCAAGCCATATTGTCCAACAACATCCTTGACACCAAGTTTAGGACATGTATCACCTCGTTTAAGAGTGATCTCATTCCTTAAGTCCTTTTGAGGACAACCTCATCAATTTCTTCTACTTTGAAGGTAGCGTTGCTTCACATGAGCAACCTCTTGCCCATGGTTAGGGCGCAACCTGATCATATGTGATCTAGATTCTTTGGCCCACTCCAGTTGCCTTAGAAAACTGAGCGTCCTATTTATTTTATGCCTTTGTTTTTGGCCTTCAGATTATTCAAGATTTGGAAACTCTTGACCCACTCCAGTCGCCCGTAGGCATTATATGACTGAGTGTCCAATACTATCCTGTCAAAATACGGATCTTCTGTCGGAAACGGTGACATGATTGTCTCTAGTCCTCTAGTCCTTGTCTTTAGTTCTCTTCCCATGCTTAGGATTGTGTCACGCCCCGAACCTCGGGCCCGTGACTGGTGCCCTACCTGTGCACCCTCCTACCTTAATAACACAATCAAACCGCGAAATTAAATAACACCTCATTTTTTTTAAAACCAACGAACATGCAAGGGCAAAGCGACAAGTGCCCATATAACGTACATAATCAAAGGCCTTTACCTGCATACGAGTCCAACCCAGCGTATGAATACAGACCTCTAAGATTTTTACTGAACTATGACGGGACAAGGCCCCACCGTACCCATAACTGTACAAAAGCATGTAATGAAGGATCTATACCAAAATGATAAACTCCTGAACAGATGGAGCTATCCAAAAACTCGGAGCAGAGTCCTACACCTGCAGATCACCAAACTGCGTACCTAAATCTGCGGCATGAACGCAGCCCCCCGAAAGAGGTCAGTACGAAGAATGTACCAAGTATGTGAAACTGAAAATACTGTAATGAGATCATAACAGTATATACAAAGCAGGAGACATGTATGATAGCCAAACTACAGTACACAATACATAAGCAGTCATGTCAAATCAGGGACGCATGCCCTCAAAGACATTACTCAAATATAACCATGGGTCTCACGCCCATAATTTCAATCGTGCCCGTGGAATCCTTCCTCACTGCCGACAGTCCATGATATAATATAACATCAATAAGCACACTGAACGCGCAATCATGAGAGTAATGCAATATTTTTTATCTTTTAAGTTATGATTTTAACAATGAGACCAATTGTTCCACTTTAAGTCATAAACACGCACCTTTCATTAATGAAATCACTACCGCTTTCAAAACACGGGCGTGCGATGCGAGTCAACCACCCTCTGTGTTATAATGCAACCTATCATGGGACTATTTCACCCGCAAGGGACTATTTCACTCGCATAGGTCATGTGTGTCACGACCCAGCCCCGGGGCCATGATCGTACCTACCGGTACCACGCCGTATATGTCGAGAGAATAGCGTGAACATACATAACACATTACTTAGAAAAAAAAGGGTAACATTATCGCCACCGTAGATCGCTTTCTATAAAACATACTTAAACAAAAGTATGGTAATACAACTGTTCTTATAGCCCAAAATACCAACGTGACTACTGCACTTGGAATAACAACTCTGGGCGGGGCCGCCATACCCCCTGAATGTACAAAAGTCTATAACCTCAGAGAATCATACCAAAAAGACAAGCCTCCGGAGAGATGGAGCTTCCCAAGAAATGAACAGTGATCCTAAGAGTGCGGACCAGCAAGCTACGTATCTCGACCTGCGGCATGAACGCCGGCCGAGGTCAAGTCGAACAGGTACCAAGTATGTGAAACTGAAAATACTGTAATGAATTCATAATAGCATATATATAAAGCAGGAGACATGTATGATAGCCAAACTACGGTACATATGGATGTCATTCTTGACACCGGAGTGTAGGTGTCGAAGTAATCAAGACCTTCCTTTTGGCGATAACTCTTGACTACTAACATAGCTTTGTACTTGTCGATGGAGTCATCTGCCTTTAACTTCCGTTTAAGGATCCACTTACAACCCAACGGTTTGTGTCACGGGAAGTTACGCCAACTCAGTGTGGTTATGCGAATGGATTCTATCTCACTTTCTAAAGCTTCCTTCCGAGGCGGTCTTACGGAGTTGACAATGATTCGGCGATTATCCGTGGTTCATCATGTACCAAATAAGCTACAAAGTTTGGACCGAAGGACTTGTCCTTCTGTGCCCTTTTGTTTTGCCTTGGTTCCATCTTTGAATCTTCCAAGTCCTGAGAATCTGGAATACTAAATTTTGGATCGTCAGCTACTTCAGAATTTCCTAGATCTGAACCATTTTGATCTAGGTAGTCAGTGAATCCTAGTTCATCAGAGATTTGCTCATAACTTCGTTTGCGAGAGGTTATGTTGTTTTCCTTGTATGGAAATGTGTCTTCAAAGAACCATGCGTTCCTTGATTCCATGATCGTATCTTCATAAATGTCCGGATGATCCGACTTGTGCATTATGAAGCGATAAACACTAATGTTATTGACATATCCGATGAATATGCAATCCACAGTCTTAGGTTCAATCTTGTCATGCTTTGGCATACGTACTTTTACCTTGGCCAGACAACCTCATACCTTCAAATACTTGTAGGTAGGTTTCTTTAATTTTCATAGCTCGTATGGAGTCTTGTCTTTACCCTTGTGTGGGACTCTGTTAGGAATCCTATTTGCGGTAAGGACATCTTATCCCCACATGGTTTGAGGGAGGCCCGAATTGATGAGTAGAGCATTCATCATTTCCTTTAGTGTTCGATTCTTGCGTTCAGCAACCCCATTTGATTGAGGTGAGTAAGGAGCCGTTGTTTGATGAACTATACGATTGAGTACAAAGTTCTTCAAAAGTGCTACATATTCTCCTCTATCGCTACGAATAGTTTTAATCCGTCACTAGTTGATTCTCAACTTCTGTTTTGTAGCGTTTGAATGCTTCATCTTTACTTTTTAGTAAGTAAAGGTAACAAAACCTTGTGCCATCATCTATGAAAGTCACAAAGTACTTGTTCCCCCCTCTGGTTTGAGCGAACTTCAAATCACATATATCATTGTGTATAAGTTCTAGAAGAGCGGTGCCTCTTTCGCTATTCCTTCGACGGAACGGAAAGGTGATTTTGCATCTTCGCCTACCTCACATTAATTTGAGGGTTTATGTCGACAGACGACAACAATCTCAATTTCGTTACCTTTTGAATGACTTTATTTTTAACGTGTCTTAGTCTATGATGGCATAGATGCACAGATTATAAAATATATCATCCACTTGGCTACAATTTTACTGTACCACTTTTGGTTATTATCGACCTGTGGGACATGAGGCGAAAAACTCAAGCCATATTGTCCAACAACATCCTTGACACCAAGTTTAGGACATGTATCACCTCGTTTAAGAGTGATCTCATTCCTTAAGTCCTTTTGAGGACAACCTCATCAATTTCTTCTACTTTGAAGGTAGCGTTGCTTCACATGAGCAACCTCTTGCCCATGGTTAGGGCGCAACCTGATCATATGTGATCTAGATTCTTTGGCCCACTCCAGTTGCCTTAGAAAACTGAGCGTCCTATTTATTTTATGCCTTTGTTTTTGGCCTTCAGATTATTCAAGATTTGGAAACTCTTGACCCACTCCAGTCGCCCGTAGGCATTATATGGCGAGTGTCAATACTATCTGTCAAAATACGGATCTTACATCCGAACGGTGACATGATTTTCTCTAGTCCTCTAGTCCTTGTCTTTAGTTCTCTTCCCATGCTTAGGATTGTGTCACGCCCCGAACCTCGGGCGTGGAGTGCCTACACAATGCACCCTCCTACCTTAATAACACAATTAAACCGCAAAATTAAATAACACCTCATTTTTTTTAAAACTAACGAACATGCAAGGGCAAAGCCGACAAGGCTGCCATATAACATACATAATCAAAGGCACTACAATGTACACGAGTCCAACCCCACATATGAATACAGACCTCTAAGAGTTTTAATGAACTATGACGGGACAAGGCCCCGCCGTACCCATAAATGTACAAAAGCCTGTAATGAAGGATCTATACCAAAATGATAAACTCCTGAACAGATGGAGCTATCCAAAAACTCGGAGCAGAGTCCTACACCTGCAGATCACCAAACTGCGTACCTAAACCTGCGGCATGAACGCAGCCCCCCGAAGGAGGTCAGTACGAAGAATGTACCAAGTATGTGAAACTGAAAATACTGTAATGAAATCATAACAGTCTATACAAAGCAGGAGACATGTATGATAGCCAAACTACAGTACACAATACATAAGCAGTCATGTCAAATCAGGGACGCATGCCCTCAAAGACATTACTCAAATATAACCATGGGTCTCACGCCCATAATTTCAATCGTGCCCGTGGAATCCTTCCTCACTGCCGACAGTCCATGATATAATATAACATCAATAAGCACACTGAACCTTGCAATCATGAGAGTAATGCAATCATTTTTATCTTTTAAGTTATGCTTTTAACAATGAGACCAACTGTTCCACTTTAAGTCATAAACACACTGCACCCTTTCATTAATGAAATCACTACCGTTTCAAAACATGAAGGCCGTGCCAGTGCCAGGGTCAACCACCCTCTGTGTTATAATGCAACCTATCATGGGACTATTTCACCCGCAAGGGACTATTTCACTCGCATAGGTCATGTGTGTCACGACCCAGCCCCGGGGCCATGACTGGTACCCTACCGGGGTACCCTGTCAGGTATATGTCAGAGAATAGCAGCGGAACATACATAACACATTACTTAGAAAAAAAGGGTAAACATTACTGGCCAGCCGATAAGGCTGCCTTCTATAAAACATACTTAAACAAAAGTATGGTAATACAACTGGTTCTTATAGCCCAAAATACCAACGTGACTACAGACCTCTAGGAATAACAACTCTGGCGGGACAGGGCCCCGCCATACCCCCTGAATGTACAAAAGTCTATAACCTCAGGGAATCATACCAAAAAGACAAGCCTCCGGAGAGATGGAGCTTCCCAAGAAATGAACAGTGATCCTAAGAGTGCGGACGGCAAGCTACGTATCTCGACTGCGGCGTGAGCGCGGCCCCGGCGAGGTCGATACAAGTACCAAGTATGTGAAATCGAAAATCGTAATGAATTCATAATAGCATATATATAAAGCAGGAGACATGTATGATAGCCAAACTACGGTACATATGGATGTCATTCTTGACACCGGAGTGTAGGTGTCGAAGTAATCAAGACCTTCCTTTTGGCGATAACTCTTGACTACTAACATAGCTTTGTACTTGTCGATGGAGTCATCTGCCTTTAACTTCCGTTTAAGGATCCACTTACAACCCAACGGTTTGTGTCCTGGGGGAAGTTCTGCCAACTCCAGGTGTGGTTATGCAGAATGGATTCTATCTCACTTTCTAAAGCTTCCTTCCAGAGCGGTGCTTCTGGAGTTGACAATGATTCGGCGATTATCCGTGGTTCATCATGTACCAAATAAGCTACAAAGTTTGGACCGAAGGACTTGTCCTTCTGTGCCCTTTTGTTTTGCCTTGGTTCCATCTTTGAATCTTCCAAGTCCTGAGAATCTGGAATACTAAATTCTGGATCGTCAGCTACTTCAGAATTTCCTAGATCTGAACCATTTTGATCTAGGTAGTCAGTGAATCCTAGTTCATCAGAGATTTGCTCATAACTTCGTTTGCGAGAGGTTATGTTGTTTTCCTTGTATGGAAATGTGTCTTCAAAGAACCATGCGTTCCTTGATTCCATGATCGTATCTTCATAAATGTCCGGATGATCCGACTTGTGCATTATGAAGCGATAAACACTAATGTTATTGACATATCCGATGAATATGCAATCCACAGTCTTAGGTTCAATCTTGTCCTGCTTTGGCATACGTACTTTTACCTTGGCCAGACAACCTCATACCTTCAAATACTTGTAGGTAGGTTTCTTTAATTTTCATAGCTCGTATGGAGTCTTGTCTTTACCCTTGTGTGGGACTCTGTTAGGAATCCTATTTGCGGTAAGGACATCTTATCCCCACATGGTTTGAGGGAGGCCCGAATTGATGAGTAGAGCATTCATCATTTCCTTTAGTGTTCGATTCTTGCGTTCAGCAACCCCATTTGATTGAGGTGAGTAAGGAGCCGTTGTTTGATGAACTATACCCGATTGAGTACAAAGTTCTTCAAAAAGTGCTACATATTCTCCCCCTCTATCGCTACAGATAGTTTTAATCCGTCCGCCTAGTTGATTCTCAACTTCTGTTTTGTAGCGTTTGAATGCTTCATCTTTACTTTTTAGTAAGTAAAGGTAACAAAACCTTGTGCCATCATCTATGAAAGTCACAAAGTACTTGTTCCCCCCTCTGGTTTGAGCGAACTTCAAATCACATATATCATTGTGTATAAGTTCTAGAAGAGCGGTGCCTCTTTCGCTATTCCTTCGACGGAACGGAAAGGTGATTTTGCATCTTCGCCTACCTCACATTAATTTGAGGGTTTATGTCGACAGACGACAACAATCTCAATTTCGTTACCTTTTGAATGACTTTATTTTTAACGTGTCTTAGTCTATGATGGCATAGATGCACAGATTATAAAATATATCATCCACTTGGCTACAATTTTACTGTACCACTTTTGGTTATTATCGACCTGTGGGACATGAGGCGAAAAACTCAAGCCATATTGTCCAACAACATCCTTGACACCAAGTTTAGGACATGTATCACCTCGTTTAAGAGTGATCTCATTCCTTAAGTCCTTTTGAGGACAACCTCATCATTTTCTTCTACTTTGAAGGTAGCGTTGCTTCACACGAGCAACCTCTGCCCGTGGTTGAAGCGCAACCCGATCATATGTGATCTAGATTCTTTGGCCCACTCCAGTTGCCTTAGAAAACTGAGCGTCCTATTTATTTTATGCCTTTGTTTTTGGCCTTCAGATTATTCAAGATTTGGAAACTCTTGACCCACTCCAGTCGCCCGTAGGCATTATATGACTGAGTGTCCAATACTATCCTGTCAAAATACGGATCTTCTGTCGGAAACGGTGACATGATTTTCTCTAGTCCTCTAGTCCTTGTCTTTAGTTCTCTTCCCATGCTTAGGATTGTGTCACGCCCCGAACCTCGGGCCCGTGACTGGTGCCCTACCTGTGCACCCTCCTACCTTAATAACACAATCAAACCGCGAAATTAAATAACACCTCATTTTTTTTAAAACCAACGAACATGCAAGGGCAAAGCCGACAAGGCTGCCATATAACGTACATAATCAAAGGCACTACACTGTACACGAGTCCAACCCCACATATGAATACAGACCTCTAAGATTTTTACTGAACTATGACGGGACAAGGCCCCACCGTACCCATAACTGTACAAAAGCATGTAATGAAGGATCTATACCAAAATGATAAACTCCTGAACAGATGGAGCTATCCAAAAACTCGGAGCAGAGTCCTACACCTGCAGATCACCAAACTGCGTACCTAAATCTGCGGCATGAACGCAGCCCCCCGAAAGAGGTCAGTACGAAGAATGTACCAAGTATGTGAAACTGAAAATACTGTAATGAGATCATAACAGTATATACAAAGCAGGAGACATGTATGATAGCCAAACTACAGTACACAACACATAAGCAGTCATGTCAAATCAGGGACGCATGCCCTCAAAGACATTACTCAAATATAACCATGGGTCTCACGCCCATAATTTCAATCGTGCCCGTGGAATCCTTCCTCACTGCCGACAGTCCATGATATAATATAACATCAATAAGCACACTGAACCTTGCAATCATGAGAGTAATGCAATCATTTTTATCTTTTAAGTTATGCTTTTAACAATGAGACCAACTGTTCCACTTTAAGTCATAAACACACTGCACCCTTTCATTAATGAAATCACTACCGCTTTCAAAACATGGCGCCGTGCGCGCCGTGGTCAACCACCCTCTGTGTTATAATGCAACCTATCATGGGACTATTTCACCCGCAAGGGACTATTTCACTCGCATAGGTCATGTGTGTCACGACCCACCGGGCTACGATCGGTACCCACCGGTACCTGTCAGTATATGTCGAGAATAGCGTGAACATACATAACACATTACTTAGAAAAAAAGGGTAACATTATCGCCACCGATAAGTGTCGCTTTCTATAAAACATACTTAAACAAAAGTATGGTAATACAACCGTTCTTATAGCCCAAAATACCAACGTGACTACGCACTTCAGGAATAATAACTCGCGGACAGGCCCCGCCATACCCCGAATGTACAAAGTCTATAACCTCGAGAATCATACCAAAAGACAAGCCTCCGAGAGATGGAGCTTCCCAAGAAATGAGCAGTGATCCTAAGAGCGGACGGCCAGTTACGATCTCGACTGCAGATGAACGCACTTCGGGCGAGGTCGATAACAGTACCAAGTATGTGAAACTGAAAATACTGTAATGAATTCATAATAGCATATATATAAAGCAGGAGACATGTATGATAGCCAAACTACAGTACACAATACATAAGCAGTCATGTCAAATCAGGGACGCATGCCCTCAAAGACATTACTCAAATATAACCATGGGTCTCACGCCCGTAATTTCAATCGTGCGTGGAATCCTTCCTCATCGCCGATCCATGATATAATATAACATCAATAAGCACACCGAACCTTGCAATCATGCAGAGTAATGCAATCATTTTTATCTTTTAAGTTATGCTTTTAACAATGAGACCAACTGCTCCACTTTAAGTCATAAACACACCGCACTTTCATTAATGAAATCACTATCGTTTCAAAACACGGGCGCGTGCCGTGGTCAACCACCCTCCGTGTTATAATGCAACCTATCATGGGACTATTTCACCCGAGGACTATTTCACTCGCGATAGGTCATGTGTGTCACGACCACCGGCCGTGATCGTACCTACCGGTACCCCGCCGTATATGTCGAGAATAGCAATGAACATACATAACACATTACTTAGGAAAAAAAAAGGGTAAACATTACTGGCCAGCCGATAAGGCTGCCTTCTATAAAACATCCTTAAACAAAAGTATGTTAATACAACTGGTTCTTATAGCCCAAAATACCAACGTGACTCTGACGCACTTAGAATAATAACTCTGGCGGACGGGGCCCCGCCATACCCTGAATGTACAAAAGTCTATAACCTCGGGAATCATACCAAAAGACAAGCCTCCGAGAGATGGAGCTTCCCAAGAAATGAGCAGTGATCCAGAGTGCGGACCAAAGTAGTTACGATCTCGACTGCGGCGTGAACGCACCTCGGGCGAGGTCGATAACAGTACCAAGTATGTGAAATCAAAATATCGTAATGAATTCATAATAGCATATATATAAGCATGAGACATGTATGACAGCCAAACTACAGTACACAACATATACGCAGTCATGTCAAGTCAGGGACTCACGCCCTCTAAGTCATCACTCAAATATAACCATAGGTCTCATGCCCGTAATATCAATCATGCCCGTGGAATTCTTCCTCATCACGGCAGCCTATGATATAACAACACTAAAGTACATATGAATACTAGATCCCACCTTGCATCATAAGAAATGCGAGGCAAGTGCGGCGCATAGCTACCAGATCCACCTCGTGATCCTCAATCGATCGGCAGTACGAAGCCGCTACCGATCCACCCGCATCAACAATACTAATACGAATCACGAAGCCGGCCGGCAAGTGCGATAGCTCTACGGATCCACCTGCGTCACATCGCTGACCGGGGCAAGTACGTAGGCTAACCACCAGATCCACCCTGCATCACACCACTGCGCCCTAACCCTGACCGGGGCAAGTACGAAAGCCAACTACGGATCCACCTGCGTCACGTCTCGGCCAGGGCAAGTACGGAGGCTAACTACTAGATCCACCTGCGTGATGAGACCTCGTGGAGAGCTAATCCGTGGAACAAAATCACAACGAGGAAGCGAACCCTCATCGTGGCCGCGTGCCGTGGAATCCTCCATCACCGATGCGCCCAAATAGACTCATAATCGAACAATGGAAGCATACGTGGAATCCTTCATCCGGCGATGCGTCCAGTAACTCATAATCGAACAATGGAAGCATACGTGGAATCCTTCATCATTTGGCAGACGTCCAAGTAACTCATAATCGAACAATGGAAGCATACCTGAAATCCTTCATCATCAAGCAGACGTCCAAGTAACTCATAACTACATGCTTTTAATTCAATTTCAATACCATGCCTTTACATAAACCAAGACAATTACCATGCCTTCTTTTCACATAAACCAAGAGAATTCTTATTTAAGCAAGCCAAAGTACTTATCAAGGCACACATAGAATAATTCTCAATTGAACAAGCCCAAAACACTATCAAGGCACAAACAGAATAATTCTCTTTTAACAAGCCAAAGTACTACGTACGTACATCCTTTCCAAGAGATTCCTTTTATGCAAAATCCAAGATACTAACACCGTAGTATCGGGCGTCTATTTTTTCAACGTAAGTTACTACACCTTTAGAAAACTCATTTCAAAGCTTGAAACCAAGTAACTACAATTTTTCACAATCTAGACAACTTATGCTCATTAATCAAAATAGACAACTTTCATAACCTTCCATAAAGTTATTATAACCAACTTCCCATAAAGCCGTTATACTAACTTTATGCTTTAGAAATTTACGACATCATTATCCATTCATAAGGCCGTTATAACTAACTTCCCATAAAGCCGTTATAACTCCTTATGAACCATTTCGTTCTTTTACTATCCAAGAGGCTTATACTTCAAACAAATTCATACAATTTTCAAAAATACTTCAAGCCTCTTATCTTTAGAATAATTCAATACTCAATACTTTCACACCAAGTACTCTATACTTTTGTAAAATCATACTTTTCCCTTAACCAAGGGACTTATACTTCTTAAAACAAACAAGTCTTTGTTTATACTTAAACAAGTAAAAATACTAAATCTTGTCGTCTACCGTACTACATAGATACAAATACTCATGCTCGAAGATAGGAAAGCTTCACATACCTCTTGGTCGATCCACTTGCTAGCTCAAACTACATGAGTAATATGCCAACCTATAATAACCATAGTACGTTTATTAACCTCTAATTTCAATGTATGAATTATCTAAGTTCAAAGCCCCTATATTCTACGGAAAATTGGGCAGCATTTCCTTTGTTTCTACATACTTTGCCACCTTTTTAAGGTCCGTATTCAACATCCAAGCGCCACTTCTTAGGCCCAACAATCCAAACAATCTCAAGGGGATTACACACCTAAACTTGGGTGTGTAAAATTCTGCCCCAAAAGGTAAACAATTAACTTAACAAGTCTAAGGTAGTTTTTAGGCTACAACATGCTCACATAATTTTCTTAACCAATTATTTCACATCCAAACCATATTCCTTACATCTGATGACTCTAAGAGCATTATTCACTACCACAAGTTCTTTCTTCTTAACATGCGATACTAGGAACTAATTCTAAAGGAAGAAATGTTACCTTAAAGCTTTAGCCAAATCTATTCCAACAATTTTGCTAGCCTCGCTTTCCAAGAATACCACCATGATAATCTTGCAAGCTAGCCACAAGTTTCCTTCTTGCCTTTTTCTTCTCAGTTTCTCCTAAGGCTAAAATATCTCTTGGAATTTTAGAGAGAAGGAGGAGCTTGAACTTTTAGAGAGAAGGAGAGCTTTTGTCTAAGAGAGAGATGAAGTATGACCAAGTCTTGAAGACTTGGTCAATATAGTCATGCAAAATCAGATGGGGGGACACTTGTCACCTCCCAAGGTCTTTAAAAGAAAAATCGACTTTTCCTAAGTTTTTCCGCCCGAGAATCCCGCCTCGGCGCGCCACGCTTCCGGCGCGGCCGCAGCTCTGCGGACCCTCGAATCTTCGGCGCGACCTGCTTCCGGCCGCGGCCTGCGCCTCTTTCCGAAACACATTTTTGTCGTCTGCGCCGAACTTGTAACTCCATAACTTTCTACTCGACGTCTATCGGCGAGCGGTTGGTTGCGTTGGAATCTAGACTCAACGAACTATGCCCTGGGCCTCTGAAACACTTAGGAACTCTCAATGTATCGGGTCATAACTCGCCCCAAACTTGACTAAAACCCGTCCGGAATGAGTCATCGGTACACGATACTCGCATCACGGATAGCTAATCCATGACTTATATATATCCCGGGAATTTAACCCGCCCGAGTCAAATACCGACCCGCCGTGAGTGTGTACCACTCACCACCATGGGGAGCTACCCCATGATATCTTTTGAACCAAGTTGCCGACCCTTTATGGAGGGACACGGAGATGTGGAAATATGACACTTGCACGAATGTCTATATGAGCAACCCATATGCAAGCAAACCATTCTTGACCTTTATTTATAAAATGAATAACCATCATTTTAGCAAACCGAGACAACACCATGCCTTTCATTTTTACATAAACCAAGACAATACCATGCCTTTACACAAACCAAGACAATTACCATGTCTTTCCTTTTTACATAAACCAAGACAATACCATGCCTTTCCTTTTTGCATAAACCAAGACAATTACCATATCTTTACACAAACCAAGAGTAATTCTTATTTAAGCAAGCCAAAGTACTATCAAGGCACAAATAGAATAGTTCTCATTTAAACAAGCCAAAGTACTATCAAGGCACAAATAGAATAATTCTCATTTAAACAAGTCAAAGTACTACGTACGTCCATTCTTTTCAAAAGACTCATTTTTATATAAAACCCCAAGATACTAACACCCGTAGTATCAAGACATGTCTATTTTTCAAAATAAGTTACTACACCTTTAGAAATTCATTTCAAGGCTTTGAAACTGAGTAACTTCTAATTACACAACCTAGTCAACTCATACCTATCCGTCAAAATAGATAACTCTCTTAACCTTCCATAAAGCCGTTATAACCAACTTCCCATAAAGCCGTTATAACTCTTTATGGTTTTAGACAAATTCATTCTTTTTATAACCAAGAGACTTATACTTTTAAAACCAAGTATCATATACTTTCAAATCAAGTTACATAACTTTCAAAATACTTCAAGTCTCTTAACTTTAGAAATCAAGTTTCTTAACTTTAGAAATCAAGTTTCTTCTACTTTTAAATCTCAAGTAACTCACACCTTTAAAACAAGTTACTTCTCTTTAAATCATATCATTTCTCCTCTTTTAAATCAATTAAGTAAATCACTCCTTTGACTCCCCTAAAGTCATTATAACAACCTTTAGGTTTTGGAACTAAGGCACTAGCCAAAAGATTAGGAACCACTTCCTTTTTAAGACTCTAAGTACTTCAAATAAAACACTTGCACTTTTAAAAATCCAAACTTCATTAAGGGAATGGATTATAACAACTTCCAATTTAAACATCCAAAGTATAATCAAGGAAGTATATAGAACAACTTCTATATTAGGCAATCCAAGTACAATTAAGGAGTGGATCATTTAAGGAGTAGGACTTACTTTCTTTATCATAAGGAATCATGCTAGAAGAAGAGGAGATAGTTCACATACCTTTTCGGCTTAATCCACAAGCTAAGTCGAATCTGTATGCGTAGAATTGTCAACCTATAATGGCCACAACACGACTATCAATTTCTAGTTTCTAACGTAGAATGATACTAAGTATACGGTCTCTTATTCTACGGAAAATCGGGCAGCACCTCCTTTGTTTCTACGTACTTTTCCACCTTTTTCAAGGCCCGATAATCAATAACCAACATGCCACATTTAAGGCTCAATACATCAACCAATCAAAGGGGATTACACGTCTTACAATACGTGTAAAATTCTGCCCCACAATTAATACCAAGTAACTTCAATATTCAAAGCCATTCTCGGCTAACATGTACAACAACACAAGTCCTTTCCAATTCTTTTTCAATCCAAGTTCTTAGGTCTAACATGTTATATAGTCATAAACAACTTTAACAACTACAATTACTTAACTTTATATAACATGCGGCGACTAAAGCGATAACGAATTGAATTGTAATCTCAAAGGCTAAACATGCTAGTTTGGATTAGGGTTCCGATATCCATACTTCAATGATAAGTAATCTTTAATCACTTAACGACAAGATTGTTACCTTGATAAGCCCTTATAAATTTCCAAGATTCAAAGTCGCTCCTTAGAAATTCTTAGCTCCTTTCCTTTACGCTCCAATCCATTATTTGAAGCCTTTAGAAGTTCACAAACAACTGCTTCTATTTTCAATCAAAATCTATGAAAACGACTTAGGTTTTCGCCTTGCGACTAACGTGGAAACGTCGTTTTTCCGAGATCTTTCTATTGAGATATCCTTACAATACCCTTAGGGACCTTGGGTTAATGTCTTGTGAATAATGAACCAAAATTACAAAAAAATTGTGTGGGATTTTCTTGAACCCGAGAGCTCCTAATGAAGAACAAGGTTTCTCTAATTTTTCTAAGTGTTGAAGACTAAGTCTTGCACTAGTGTAGTATATAAAACACAATGGAGGGCTTATATTACAACATATGTGTGGCTAGGATGAAGAGTAATTAATAAATATCCAAGTGGCAAGTTGACTAAGTCAATTATCTCAAGCTTGCAAGACTTGATCATCTACTTGAACACTAACCTTGGTCACTTGACCATTAACCATGGTCCAATTTTCGTGCAAGCCTATGTGGGGGTGACACGTATGTCGCCCGTTCGTCCATAAAATTTACGTAACCCTCGTGGGCCCCTTAGCGTAAACTTTCTCGGGTGGACCACGTGACCAAATCAGTAAAATAAATTTCCATAATGATAATAAATTCCATATTCCTCGAATAATGCATTTTGAGAATCGATTCTCATCAGCGAACATTTTTCCTTTCCGACGTTCGGAAGATGTTTTTCTCAATTCTTCCTTTCATACCAATTTTCAAGTCTTGTGTTCTCGCGTCCATTCTCTTACACATGTCCTGGAATTACGGGGTGTAACAGATTGTCCATAAATTCATTTTATTAACAATCTAAGTCCAGATCTTTTAGGTCGTTTGTTTATACCAGTCCAATTATAACCGGAAAGAAAAGTGAGATTAACCTTCTAATTTTAAAGTGTAGGGAATATATGTTTTAACGAAAACCCTTTATATTCTTAGCCTTGCTTTGTTCACTTTTATTCAGACATTATCTTTCAATCTCATTTTAGACAAGGAAAATAATCAATTCATACCTTTGAGATTTGGACCACGTTAGTCACGTGTCCAAATCCTCCTTACCATAAGATGGAGGTTTCTTATCTTTAGCATTCTCGCCGTGTCGATTGACATCCTCGATATCACAGTGGACACTTGTTTCCCGACTCTCGGGAGGCGGTGACAATTATTCCTTTATTCTTACAAGCATGACTATCAACAACCAAGATCTCATTCTTACATGTTGTTGTTGAAACAACGAATATTATCTTAATCTTGTGAGTAGTAATGTGTAAAACGAGAAAATAACAACAACAACAACTATTTGTCAGAAATCTGGAAATGATCAAATATGAGGACTTGCTGAGTCGACCAAATTCTTGATCTATCCTTAAGATAATATTGCCGTATATCCTTTCAACAGTTGTAATGAAAACTTATCTCCCAAGATAAAACAACAATCAAACAAATGAGCAAAGGGAACTCAAGTGTTTGCTTTGGAAGAAAGCTCTTTGAGTGTTTTGTGATTGTAAGAGAGGATGAAGTGTTTCAGATTTCAAGTGTGTTTCCAAATGAGTCTTGTGTCTCGTTTATAGTGTGTAGATGATGACCCTCCAAATGGCTAAGTAATGGACATGAATGTCATGTTAATGCCTTGAATTTGGAGTTACAATTCAGCCAAGTAATGACTGAATTCATGAGCAAAATAATGGAGAGTAAATACTCCAAAGTCAGCCCAGAATCATTTTTAATTCACCTCCAGTTGAAGCGATCGAGGAGCGCGGCCGCCGGAGAGAGTCGCGGCCGCCGATTCAACAACTCACTGGGCTGGAATGTCGATTAAGTCGCGACCATTCGGGAGGCGCGGCCCTTCAATTCGGTGAGTTCTTTGGAATTGAAAAAGTCAATTAAATCGCGGCCTTGGCCGCGACCACTTACTGGAGGAGCGCGGCCGCTTCGATTTCGTGGTGATTTCTGATTCATTTCATCTTTACATATTATATACTTCTTCCTTCATTTACCAACGTGAAATCATTCGTCATTTGACCAATAACCGTCTATTACCTTATGTTTTAAACAATTTGTGTACGTACCAATATTTCTTCCATTAAGAAAATTTTGATCATTGACACTACGTGTGCACGTGTGTGGAAACAAGGTTTCCTATGCGTGGGGCCCCAATTATTCGATTCATAATTAATAAAATTTACTTTATTTCACGTTTAATAAATATTTTCAACATTTGTAACTCCAATACGAGAATTCAGTTGAAAAATGGAGTTGTGGCATATTTGTAAATGTGAAACTTACATTAAAATATTAAATCCCAAATCCCTCAATCGTGTGAATGTTACATTGGATGAATATTGCAATATTGTTCTGACTATATATCCACAAAGTCACGGAAAGCGCATCCGTATTTCGATCGAGCGTATGGTTTAAAGTTAGTTGACAAACTTAAAAATCCGTCTCCCATCCGAACGTATGGTTTTCTGACATGATGGAGAGGACCATAGAAATCTTCATGGATGATTTTTCTGTTTTTGGGTCCTCCTTTGATGAATGCTTAAATCATTTGGGCGATGTTGCGTGGTGCAAGAGTTCGAATTTGGTGTTGAACTGGGAGAAGTGTCACTTTATGGTACAAGAAGGTATCGTGCTTGGCCACAAGATTTCCAGCAAAGGCATTGAGGTAGACAAGGCTAAGGTTTCAGTGATCGAAAATGTTCCACCTCCAGTATCGGTGAAAGGGATCAGAAGTTTCCTTGGGCACGCTGGTTTCTACAGAAGATTCATCAAGGACTTCTCAAAGATCTCTAAACCTCTGTCCACCTTGTTGATGAATGGGGTTGCTTTTGAATTCAATGAAGAATGTCTGACTGCCTTTCAGACACTTAACGAGAAGCTAACCTCAACACCTATAGTCACTGCACCAGATTGGACACTCTCATTTGAATTGATGTGTGATGCAAGCGACTACGCAGTGGGAGCAGTTCTTGGACATAGAATTGACAAGGTATTCAGGTTAATTTACTATGCTAGCAAAACTCTCAATGATGCTCAGCTGAATTATGCGACGACAGAGAAAGAGTTGCTAGCCATAGTATACGCATTTGAGAAATTCAGGCCATACCTCATTGGGAATAAGGTGATAGTGTACACTGACCACTCAGTCATCAAGTACTTGATGACTAAAAATGATGCAAAACCTCGGCTTATACGATGGGTGCTGCTACTGCAAGGGTTTGACATGGAGATTCGCGATAAAAAGGAGACTGAGAACGTGGTGGCAGACCACTTGTCAAGGCTTGAAGTGGAAGAGAGCCAGAACACCAAGGATGTGCAAATAAATGACTCCTTCCCAGACGAGCAACTGTTTCGGGTAAGTACTAGTGTAAATTTACCTTGGTTCGCTGACTTTGTTAATTTTCTCGCAGCAAAAGTATTGCCCTCAGGAATGACAAGGCAGCAGGTGAAAAAGTTCTATTCAGAGGTAAAACATTACTACTGGGAGGAGCCAATTTTCTACAAACCTTTGTCTTGATCAGTCATAAGGAGGTGCGTACCCGAGGATGAAATGCACCAAATTCTCACTCATTGTCACACCTTGCAATGTGGTGGACATTTTGGAGCATCATGGACAACAGCCAAGGTATTACATAGTGGATTCTATTGGCCAACCCTAAGGATGCCAACACCTTCATGAGGGGCTGTGATCGTTGCCAAAGAACTGGGAACATGACAAGGCTAAATGAAATGCCCTTGACTGGGATCTTAGAAGTGGAGCTGTTTGATGTATGGGGGATTGATTTCATGGGCCCATTCCAACGTCCTTTGGAAACCAATACATTCTCCTTGCAGTGGATTATGTGTCCAAATGGGTCGAGGCAGCGGCTACTAAAGAGAATGATAGTAAAATTGTCTTGAAATTCCTGTAGAAAAATATATTCACAAGGTTTGTCACCCCAAGAGCCCTCATCAGCGATGAAGGGAGTCATTTTTGCAACAAGCAGCTCGATACCTTGCTGGCACGTTACGGAGTCTACCACAGGACTGCTGATGTGAGATTTATGCACACACTAAACGCAAGTGCACGTATCGTTACAAGTAATATAGTCTAGGTAAGACCGAATATCGTCCTCAGGGACTGGTTTTCAAGTACCGATTATATATGCTTTAATTTCTATTTGGTTAACGTTAATTGAGTTGGAATTCTAAACTAATAATGCAGGAAATATACTAATTATGAAAATACTTTGATTTTAATCAGTTATGATGGAGAATTAGGGCTTCCAAGATCATCAACTATCCACTCTATTGATCCTTGTACAATTAGTGACTTAACCTTCTACGTTAAGATAGCGGGTTAACTAGACCGTTTATACTCTGTTAAGTAATATAAACACTCAACCCCAATGGAGAACCCTACATCTTTCGATGACAAGATTGACTACAAAGGAGGATTAAGAGCAATAACTATTAAGCTACACAAGTATCGGTACTTTCGTCACGATTTAAACCTATGTTTATTCAACTATAGCATATTCACAATATCCACTTTCGGTTTGATTAGAACTCATATAAGTGATGATAACTAGTGATCAATTAATTATCAAGCAATCAAAGCAATTATTGAATAAATCTTAAGCAATTGAAGAAGAAATCAACTAATGTATTAATTCATGAATAAGAGTTTCAAGAGAATCACAAGGAAATTCCTAATAAAGTAATTAGCTCCTAGCCATAGTCACGCTAAGAACTAATACAATCTTCATACATGAACTGAAATAAACAAAGTAAAAGAAAGAAAAGAAAAATACTCAAGAACAAGTCTTCAAGCCTTCTTGCATCCAAGGATTGTGTTGTGGAATATTTACAAGATGGAATGTGGTAGAATGATGGATGAAGAATGGTATTTATTCTTCTAATGATGTAGAGACTATTTATAGCCCAAGAATCCTTTAGGTAAAGGGTTAGGGATTATGTAGGTAGGAAAAGTTATGGAATCTTTTAGGTAAAGAGTTAAGGAATATGTAGGTAGGAAAAGTTATCCCTTTTGCACCCTGAAAACGTGACAAATTCGACTCAAAACTCAGAAATCCCGCGTCGGTGTCGTGGCCCTGCAGTCCGGCGCCACGGCGCTGAAGAATCTGCAACTTTCGGACTCCGCAGAACATTGGGCGCCGAGGCGCTTCGACGCCGGCTGATGTGACGATCTTAGAATTTTCGTTTCTTCGTCCTTTGTTCGTCCGGTCTTCGTCTGATTTCTTCTATATTTCCCGGAACGTCTTAGTTTCATTTCTTGGCCCTTTTAGTGTGCAATTCCATCTCATTTATGCTCATTTCATCTCCTTTTCGTCATTTCTCCATTTCTGACCGCTGTGACACAAAAGAAAGGAAAACGACCCTAATACTATACTAAACATAAACAAAATGAGTAAAATACTAACTAAAAATGACTCAAAAAGTATATATAAAATACACCGATCAACTTCCTTGCCATACCACCCGCAAGCCAACGGACAGGCCGAAATTTCAAACAGGGCAGTGAAAAGCATACTGGAAAAGACAGTGGATGGCTCAAGGAAGAATTGGTCTCTGAGGTGGATAATGCCTTATGGGCCTATGGAATGACTTTGAGACTCCGTTGGGATGTCACCATACATGATGGTCTATGGGAAGACATGTCATCTACCGGTGGAGTTGAAACATAGGGCATACTAGGCAATGAGAAAGCTGAACATGAATGCCAAAATAGAAGGACAGAAGAGGATGTTGCAACTGAATGAGTTAGATGAATTTCGGAACAACGCTTATGAGAACGCAAAAATCTACAAGGAGAGGGTCAAGGCATGGCATGACAAGAACTTGATCCTTAAGAGCTACAACACAGGCAACAAGTACTCTATTCAATTCAAATTTGAGATTGTTCCCGAGCAAGTTAATGTCGGATAATCGGGGGCCATATGTTGTGGAAAAAGTGTTCCCTTATAATGCAGTCGAGTTGAGAGGACATAGAGTGAAGCCATACTTGTTGAATGACATAGAACAAATCAACTCTGTGGTCTATTTGAGTCCGATGATAAGGAACTGCGTCACTACAAGACGTAAAAGACATCGCTACTTGGTATGCAACCCAATGTTTAAATTATGCAATTTAGTTTAATTAGAACAGTCTCACTTTCGGTATTTTTGTTGTGTTGCGATGCCAGGTGAAGGAATGAGACATGAAGCAGGAAAAATGCTGAAAAACACCGAATCAGGAGTTTCAGCACTGCGGTGCCATCATGCAGAACCGCGGTGCCAGAAGATCAGAGAGGTCGCAGGAATTTAGGCACCACGGTGCCACTATGCAGAACTGAGGTGCCGATTAGCGATTTCCGAAAAATAAAAGGCCCTGAATCGCCAAATCTCATCCCACAAATACCGTCTCAGTGCAATATCCGTCGCCACCACCACTATTTTGAGCCGTTGTATGTCTGTAAGTCGTCCCATTTTAATTTTTGAGTCTTTTACACATTTGGGACAATGTGTAGTTTAAGTTTAGGGGGAGTTTTCATTTTATTTTATTTTTGTGAGTCTTTTGTTGTTTTTATGTTTTATGTGAGTTAAAAAAAAATTATGATCATGCATGATGTGCTTATTTGGAACGCCTAGTGGACTAAGTAAGGTAATGGAATGAGAAGCTAAAATCTGGGTGCTTAAGTTAGATATGCCAAAAATTCATGAAAATCTGATTATTTGGAATATTTGAGGCTTAGCCTATGTGTTGTGAATTGAAAAATGTCTGGGAAGTCTGCTTGCTTTCTATTTGAGGCGAAATAGTTAGGATGTACATGTCTAGGGATATGATTCAGACATTTCTTTGCTAACTCTTCTTACCATTCAATGCCTACCTTGCACTAAATCGTACCACTAGCCAGCCCCGTTGAGCCTAAAATAAGTTATTTTCTTTGACACCCCATGATTCCCTCAGGTGCCATAAGCAGTAATTGAATAAAGAGAGGAAAAAGAGTGAAAAAGAAACACAAAAAGAGAGTGAAAAATTGGCGCTTTGATAAAAAGAGCGTAAAAGCTTAAGTTTGGTGGTGCCTATATGAATTGATTCATGCTCTCAAAAGAGAAAAGGGAATGATAGTGCAGTGAAAGAATACCAAAAGAAGGACAAAGCGTTGAATGAGAAAAGCGCTTATGACGTAAATTGAGCCTAAATGCCTACTTTTGCCTACCGCGCTAAGCTATATTACAACCACGAAAAGTCACGAGGATCTAGTATGTATGTACATGATTAGTGGAGAATAGCAAGTACAGGCAGTAGAACTAAATGAAATTGACATGCATAGGTTAGGTATTCATGATTCCATTACTTGTGATTGAGGCCTGAATTTGCGAAATATCGACTTGAAATTCTAGATTGTTGAATTCATGTTATATTTGTTCTGCATATTATCTCAAGTAGCGTTCATGTGTTTCTAAGTCTTTGTTAATTTGCTTGATTTGAGTCTTTGAGTCTTTTATTTTTGTGTCTTTGTTTTTGTTTGATCTTTGCTCGAGGCGAGCAAAGGTTAAGTTAGGGGTGTTTGTTAGGCGTATTTTGTATCGCCTTTTGAGTCGTTTTAGTTGGTATTTTACTCATTTTGTTGTGTTTAGTATAGTAGTAGGTTTGTTTTCTTTCTTTTGAGTCACAATGATTGCAAAAGGCAAAATGGCAAAAAGGCAGAAATGGGCGAGAAAAGATGCTCTCAGCGAAAAGGGCGAAAGTTGGCAACTCGAGTGAAAGAAGCGACCGCAGCGGTACACTTATCTGAACCAGTGTCATATTTGCTGAGAGCCACAAAACTTTCAGCAGCGAGCCATCGAGCGATATCGCGGTGCCATTTGTGTTGAAGCTACGGGAGTTTGGCACGCCGTCTGTGCGACGAAATTTCAATTCCGAAGGCAAATTGGCTAAGGGCAGATTGATCCATAGGGCACGAAAATTAGAATATATTTAAGCCTTAGGGATTACTTTTATGGATGAGGTCGGTCGTTCTACAAGACAACACAACACATGCGGATTTGGAGCTACAATTGAAGACTTTGTTCTACGTAATTTTCTTTCTTTCGTTTTTAATTCAGTTTATGTATGGATATTATGTTAGTTCTTAGCGTGACTATGGCTAGGAGCTAAACACTCTATTAGGGTTTTCCTTATGAATCACTTGAAACTGTTATTCATGAATTAATGCAGTAGTTTGATTTCTTCTTCGCTTGATTAAGATTTAGTCAATATTTGGTATGAATGTTTGATAATTAATTGATCAGTAATTATCATAACCTATATGTTTTCGAATAAAAAACCGAGAGGAGAGATTTGGATATGCTGTAATTGACTAGACATAGGTTAAAATCGCGGACGAAAGTACCCCGATACTTGTGTAGCATTATAGGTTATCGTTATTAATCCTCCTATGTGGTAAATCCTATCATAGAAATATAGAAGGGTTCTGCACTGGGGTTGAGTGATTATATGTCCTAACCGGAATATAAGACAGTCTAGTTAACCACTATCTTAACGAAGAAGAAGAATCATTTTAGTTGCATTAATGATTGAATAAAGTGGATAGTCGAGGATTTTGGAAGCCCTAATTCATTCATAACTGATTACAACTTTATTGGTTTAAATCTTACAATTATTCTAGTTGTTAAATAAAACCCCCAATCAAATATCGATTACCAAATAGATAACATAAAATAGATGAACGGTACTTAGAAAACAGTCTCTGTGGACGATATTCGGTCTTACAGACTATATTACTTGTGAACGATGTGTACGCTTGCGTGAGCAGTCGAAATATCGCTAACAACTATTCTGCCACTAGACCACTAGTTATGCAATATTAATTGCTACAAATACACCCCAGCCAAGAATCGAATCCGGACCTCTTTTGTGGAAGAGTGTCATTCTACCACCAGACCAGCCATCAATACTTGTTATATTTATGCTCCTCATAATCATAAATCTCTTTGCCGGTTCTAAAGTTAATTTTTAACAAGATGCCTATTTTTACACTTATTATTTATAATAGTGCAACATTTTTAGAAAGTCTTTATTTCGGATAATTTCGGATTGGATTTGGATCCGAATATTTCGGATATCCAAAAAATCGAATATTCACAATTTTCGGATAATTTCGGATCGGATTCTGATCCGAATATTTCGGATATCCAAAAAAATGGATATCCAAAATTTTGGTCGGATTGAATCAGAATATTTGGATATCAAAATTGGATATCGCAATTTTGGATCGGATTGGATCTGAATGTTTGAATATCAAAAAATCGGATATCGTAATTTTGAATAATTTGGATCGAATTACGATCGAATATTTCGGATATCCAAAAAATCGAATATGGTTCACCGAGTGCTAACTGGAAGGAGCACTAATCCTAGCTGAAATGGACGGCGAAGTGTGGCCCAAAGTTATCAACTCAGATACTACATTTAGGAATTTTCCTATGATTGTATGTAGATAATATTGTGCTTACTGCCTCATATGAGTTGTTGAAAAATGAGATCATTGCATTGCTCAAATAGAATTTGCTATGACTGACTTGGGGAAGTTGAGCTATTTTTTTGGGAATTTCAGTGACTAGATATGCAGATACTATGTTTCTTTGTCAGCGTAAGCATGTAGAGGAGATTGTGTCCAGGGCTAAAATGACAAATTGTAAAATCATGTCTACTCATGTTGACTCTAAATCAAAGCTTAGTGCTTTGGATGGTGATCTAGTGTCATATCTCACTCTATACCGGAGTCTTGTAGGTGCACTACAGTACCTTACTTTCACCAGACCTGATATTACTTATGTTATTCAGTAGGTATGCTTATTCATGCTTGCCTCAGTGAGCCTTATTTTACTTCCCTTAAACGTATCATTCGATACGTTAAGGGCACACTTGATTATGGACTGCATCTATACCACTCGTAGCGTCGGGTTATTGTCATATCTGGATCTTGATTGGCGGAAATTTGTCGAACACGCGACGATCCACCTCAGGCTATTGTGTATTGTTTGGAGATAATCTCATTGCTTGGTCTGCAAAGAGACATACCACATTATCTCGTTCGAGTGCAGAAGCAGAGTACAGAGGTGTTACTAATGTTGTTGCTGAGATTTGTTGCCTCCGAAACCTTATTTTGGGGCTTCAGTATCCGTTGCGTAAGGCGTCTTTGGTTTATTGTGAAAACATATATGTCATCTATCTATCTCATAATACGGTTTAGCATCAGCGAACCAAACATATTGAGATTGACATCCACTTTGTTCGTGAGAAGGTTGCACTCGGTCATGTCAAGGTATTGCATGTGTCATCTTCTTATCAATATGCAGATATATTCACAAAAGGTCTTCCTAGACAGATATTCCTTGACTTCAGATCCAGTCTTAGCGTCTGATATCCTCCCACTCAGACTGATGGTGTTGTATTAGAATGTGTACAATATTATTTAGTGTTGTAATTATAGTAAATATATGATTCCTATTGTATAAGGATTTCACATTGTATACCCTATATATATTTTGTATTAATGAGAAAGGCTATTCAAGATAAATTAATACAATTAGGGTGCTTAGGGTGCTAGATAGCAAGGTAGAAGAAATCAGCAGGACAGACCAATAGAATTTGAGGAACGAATTAACCCATCTATGAAAAAAGAAAACAATAATCAGATTATTAATTACACCTTCGATCAATCAAGTGCAATTTTTAGCATATGTATTTAAGGAGATTTTTTTTTTTGTTTCAGCCATGATAAAATTCTTTTATAGGTGTAAATGTATTTTTCTAACCATAATAGAAATTTATTTGCCACCAAAATCTAAATAAAATAGTATTTAATAATAACTATACCTTAAAAATTAATAAATAGTATTAGAGAACAATAAATTTTTATGACCCTTGTGACATTGTAGAAGTGTAAGCTAACTCTCTTCTAAACAAAATTGCCAACTAAATTATAGGAATCGAAGTCTTGGGTGGAAACTGGAAAGTAATTTACTGGGTTTCGTGGGTTATGCTATGGAATAATAAAAATAAACTGGAATTAAAATCAATTCGAATGCTGGAACAATTTGCAAATGTCGGCGAAAATGTCGTCTGGAACAACTGACAATATTTCGGTAAAAACAAAATAAAAACTTTGAAGAGTTAAAGTGCAGCGGAAATAAATAAAGAACACAAAGGTTTAATTTTCATAAGTTATATATTAATATAATCCATGATGGTCAATGACCAAAGGTATTGTGTGTATATATACAATTGCATATATTCCTTCTTATACAATATTACAAGATAATACAAAAGGAATAAAAAAGTTAAGTCGCAGATGACTTATGCCTGAAAAATCTATCTAAAATAGAAGTGAACAACATCTCATTTCAATCGCTCCATACAAAGTTAATCTAGAATCTGAAACAGCGACTGAAATGTAGTACAGAATGTCGTCACAAACACAGACAACATTTTGTGATCCAGATTTCTGAGAAGAAATTCCGAGAGCTCTCTTGGTATTTTTACATTTTGATTCTGAATATTGATTCACTGATCTGCCATCTCAATTTATAGTAGAGAGTCCTCCTTGAAAAACTCACCAATTGGTTGTAGAGGTTGAGAAAAAATGGGCACGTGAAGCAGTAGCTTGAGGCATGAAAATAGGAGTTGATTTGACTTGTTCTTCACACGTCTTGCTCCTTAAGTTAAGCTACTTCTTGGACTTGGTCTTCCATATTTTAATCTGCTTCAAAGATTCCTTGCCAAGTCAAATTACCATGTGATGAAAAAGGTCACGCTTTCCTAAAATCTGTCCGTGAAGATAGGCAAAACAGTTACCAGAATGTCGGTCCGAATGTCAAGACATTTGTTCCGACATTTTCTGATTTAGACTTAGAACTGAAAAATGATATGTTAAGAAAAATGTCATAACACTGATCCTAACATTAACATTCTCCCCATTTTTGTCTTTATTCACAAAACTTAATCAACTAAGCGTGAGCGACCTATGACAATGACATATCCACACAAATGTTCCCCCTCAACCTGTAATGACATATAAACACAACATATACAAGATATACATATATATACCATTTATATAGGATTAGAAAAGAAGAAAGATGTTATACGTATACGTATCATCCGTTTATCTGATTTATACACAACCCGTATCCTCGACACCGATGAGTAGCATCGGTACAATGCAGTGAAGAAGCGATCCGAAGTGAAAGAAAGGGCAAAACATTAACATTCTCCCTCTTTTTGCCTTTCTTCACAAAGCAACATTTTCAACAAACAGCAGTAGTAGTTTTCAGCACAACATCAATAGTTCTTGCATAATTCCTTCTCTGCACATAACGATGGCATATAACGATGGTAGCTTTCAGCATCTTTCTATGCTGCGTAATTCTTTACGCAGAACAACATCTAACCTTAACTGCTCTGCTCCTCCTGCGTTAGCATTTCCTTTGCTTCTTGATTTGATGGTTCCTCGAGCTTGATGGCTGCGACATCGATTACTACCTATGTTTCCTCGACGTCAGCAAGATCATCATCATTCTCCACAGTAGCCTTAACAATAGCATCATCATTCTCTCGAGACAGTAGCATATGCATATAATTTTCTCCCCTTTTTTGTGAAGAAATCAGCACCATAAAATGCTCATTGGCTTGAATCAGTAGACAGTAGAGACTGTCTTGGACCAGTGTTGCCAAAAATATTGGTGATATTTCTGTCAACATCTGCACTATTTTCTTCCATTTTCCAGGGTAGATCGATGACTTTGTCTCTACTCTTCAAAACTGCAGGGCCTGCTTCTCTAACATTCACCTCAACATTTAATTCTCATACATTGGTTTAAAAACAGCAGGTGTGAGAAATATAATCTGTTATAGAGATGTACCTTCCCAAAATTCTTTGAGGATGTATTCTCTACAGCAGAACTCAAAATAGCACACAACAATCGACTCGAATCGATTGATTTGGTTTCTTTGGAGGATGTTGGAGTTTGTGTCTTTTCTGATGTTGGCTGAAATGTTGCCTAAGATGTTGTGGCATCAACATTCGGAGCAGCACTCGATGTTGCATATTTGAAAATTTCTTTTGGGAAGAATTGTTTCAATGGAGTTTCACCAAGAATTTCCTCATTTTCTTGAGACACATTTTGCAGTACATAGGCAGTTGTTTCTTCTTCACTCTCTTCAGTTGAGAACACCAAGTTCGAGTCGTCACTGTCACTGCTCGAGCAAGCAGATATAGAAATATCACATCTGGACCTTGACCCGTTGTTGCTCGGTTCTGCACGAATTGTTCTTCTCAAACACTCTACTCGTTCGACAAGTAGGGAAGGTGGAGGATCTTGGTCTCTTACCCAATAATGTAGCTTTAGACAAGTCCTCTGTGAATGGTGAAAAAGGAAACCAG
Source organism: Przewalskia tangutica (assembly GCA_029844215.1). Classification (NCBI taxonomy): domain Eukaryota; kingdom Viridiplantae; phylum Streptophyta; class Magnoliopsida; order Solanales; family Solanaceae; genus Przewalskia; species Przewalskia tangutica. The sequence goes on from CM056740.1 coordinate 56,616,695, forward strand.
TGGGGTTTCTTGTTGTGGTTCAACATGCTCAGAAGATTTAGTATTCATTGGAGGGCTAGTATTCATAGGAAAGTTAGTTGGTGTGTTGGCTGACATTGGTGTTGACATTGGAAAGTTTCCATAGGTGAATTTAGTGGAGAGGGTTTTGAGGAATTTTGAAAATGGTGTTTGGAATGGTGAAGATTCCATCGGGTAGGTAGGATAACAGTTCCTATATGCCCGAGTTGTGATGTGATTTCTCTTTTTTTTTTATGAAAAAAAAACAGAAATGATAAAAAATAACAATTTTTTTTAAAATAATAATAATAGTTTTTTATATATTTTATATAGGGAAAATCAGAAATGATAAAAAAATAACAAATGAGAGGAATATCTATATACATGACAAATCTTTCTAAGCAACAAAAATTCCTTAGATTTAGGTGTTTCAATTTCACACAATAACTTACACCTAAAATAATGGGATAAACTAACTAGACATTAAAGTAGGAATACAAATAATCTTATCAGTTTAAAGTTTGAAATTTCTATTAAAACAGGCACAAAAATAGGAAAAAATAACTGAATTTTCAAAAATCAGTTACACATTGCCTCCCAACAAATATCATTATCTGAAAATGTCAACAGTAATGTTGGTAACATTTTGTACAACACAAGTATCATGATCCTTCAAGAACATCTTCCTTTCAGCAACAAATCAAGACACGTTTCATATTTGTTTTTATGAGTTTTACCTCCAGACCAATGTAACATTTTTCCATTGAGTCCTAGATATAATCATAAAACACATACAAAATTTATTTTCGTGTCAAAAACAAGAATACTTATTTAGCATCCTTATAATTTTTTTCTTTGTTTAAGCACTTTGATACTCTTATAGTATAGGAACGATATCAATTCAAGGTCTTTTCATGTATTGCACAGTTGCCGAGAATTAGAAAGGCTTTGCCTTATTTTGATACTATTTTCTTATGATATCTAATATCATCGCAGAGAACGGTATCACACTAAAATCATGTTCTCATTTGGAAAGCATACATGTGTGAACAAAAATCAGCCGTTACAAATACTGAAATCAGATTATGATATTACAAGGGTAAATGTCACCCGAAATGTTAAAGACATTTCAGCCGACATTCGTCCAACAGTACCTGTTTCAGAGATTACAAAGATCAATAAGTTTTTTTTCAAACTAGAAAATCTCTCATGGTCCAAAAACTTTTATAAAAGTATCAGCTAGTTGATCAACATGTTCATTTTGAACTAGCTATTTTTCGATCAAATCTTTTTTTTTTTAAAATGATGTCTAATCATAGTACAAAATAAAATGTTGCTAGTAAAACCATAGTCGTTTAACATGTGTCTTAGCCATATTCATTGAGAACAACAACTTCCAGCTGCTACAAATTCAGATTCAGCAGTTGAAAGTGAGACACAGTTTTGTTTACGACTATATCAAGAAATAAGATTATTGCCACGATAAAAACATCTTCCATTCGTACTCTTTCTATCATCCACATCATCAGTCTAATCCGTGTCACTATATCCTATTAAATTAGGATTAGTGTCTTTAGAATACCAAATTCTCAACTCACATGTGCCGACAACATATCTAACGACACATTTACGACATTTAAGTGGGAAATTTTGGTATAGGCTTGAAATCGAGCACAAACACACTAAACATAGGTTTTAAAGCACATATAAAACAAGAAAGACTAATCTCTTGGTATATGGTAGACACACACACGTACCTTTTGTAATTGAGTGGTTCTTTGCTTCTTGTTCTATTTTCTTCAAACACTCCCCCTATCACCTGACATGGTGGATGATTCTTCCTAATCCTTGATGAGGGGTCCCTTTGATCTAGCCATTCAACATTTGACTCCTCATCCACACCCTTTGTGATCTCGGGTTCTGACTCAGATGTTGCTTCAGATGTCGTGACATTTGGGGCAACACCTGAATCTTCAGCAGTAGACTTTTGTACAATTTTTGTCCTTAGATTGTACACTCAGTAAGCATGACTATTTTAGAAATAGTCAATAAAACATTCCTTTCACTCTTAGAGTCAAACCTACCCAAAAAATATAACAAATACACCCAAAAACATGAAAGTAACGCAATTTAAGTTTCTTTCCATTTATTAGCACATAAGGTGTCATCTTTGTTACAGACCTTAAATAGACTCCATTAGTGATGTGACTAGCAGTAAAAAACATTTTGATAGTTTTTTAGAACTAAGAACAACTCTAGCCATTTCTTGCAATGTTCTACTCTTCTTTTCTGCTACCCCATTCTGTTGAGAAGTTTTTGGAGCAGAAAAACTCATGAAAAAATTCTCTTTTCTTACAGAATTTTGTGAAGGAGATGTGTTAAAATTCTTTTTTTTGGTCGGATATAATCCAAAAAAAATAGAAGAATAGAACATGTTCCTAATTCTAGAATGCATAATTTTAAAAATGTCAACAGTATGTGATTTTTCTTCCAAAAAATATATCCATGAGTACCTGGAAAAATCATATGCTATCACATAGGAATACATCATGCCTCCTAAACTGTCTACCATTGGACTTATAAGATCCATGTGCAATAATACAAAACAGTGAGACATACCTGAATGTTGTCTGTCATTTTGGACAACATTATGGGAAACATGGGTTTGCTTACCTTAGAGACAATCTGCACAGACTGTTTTACCTTTATGACTGAAGTTTGGTAATTCTCTAACTACTTCATTTGAGACCAATTTTTTCAGATTGCGGTATTTGACATGCCCCAACTTGATGCCACATTGTTGTGTCATTTATCTTGACATTATTGCATATTTCTTGTCTTGCAATGAGATAGCAACAATTATCACCTGTTCTAGTACCTGTCATGACACATTAGCTTCATTCACAACTTTACAAGCATTCTTATTAATTTTCACCTCAAGATTGTCATTACACAATTGACTAACACTCAGCAAATTAGCCTTTAAATCTTCAATCGTGTAAGACATTTCTTAAGGTTGGAAATCCAGGAACATCCAAGATTCCTTTTCCAATTTTTTTTTTTTTACTTCCACCTCCATAAGTTACAATACCTCCATTGAATGACTCACAGTTCTTTAGAAACTTTTTTGTACCTGTCATGTGGCGAGAACATCCACTATCAAAGTACCAAAAATCTGCAATGTTAGTCCTTAAGCGATTATCGCAACATTACAAATTCTGATCATTTTGGGAATCCAAACTTTTTAAAAACATTTTTTTACCTTTCAGCTCAGAGATGTTGCTTTGAATGTTGTCAGAAATGTTGGACAACATTTTAGGCAACATTTCGCTCACAGAATTCTGAAGTTTGAAAACAGTACGATTTTTTTTAAACCAATAGAGTTACAATGACGGCACACAAACTTCATATCCTTTGACATATATGAGAATCTATTATATAATTCTTTTTCTTTTACAAAGCACATTTTCTCATTTTTTGTCAATCAAACTAAAGCATATTGTTTTAAGTGAGTTTTAGTACACAATATCTGCATGCGAAAGTTTACTAAAAACTGAGTATCTCATTCAATTTAGAAGTCCATGAGTAGAGCTTACGGAAAGTTATTTTGGCTAAATCCAATTTTGCACAAATCTTACCAAATGCAGTATCTTATTTGGTAAGTGCAACCTCTAGTCGGGTTATTGTGTCTTTTAGATCTACATTCTCACGAGTTAAAGATGTTACCTTTGTCTCAAGTTGCTTGGATTCTATGATTAAGGTTTTACAATGTTTTATAATTCATTAATCATGTCATATTTGCATTAAACTTGATCCATACTCTCAGTCTCACCACTAGAAATAAAATCACTAAAGCAGTTAATATCAGGATAGTTAAAGAATATGTACCTTTCAGATGTTGCTGGAGATGCAGATGTCGTTGCAGATGTTGCCTGAAATGTCGTGACATCTGAGGCAACATTACAGAAGACATTTTCATTATCAGACAGAGGTTGTTCGTAAACAGTGGCCAGCAGTGCTTGCGATTTGATTTCTTGATCTTCTTCCTCTTCTTAGTGGACATCCTTTTTTAACACTTGGAAGGAAACTTGGTGGACTTTTGATTGAAGCCTTGGTTTTGATGTCTTTTAGATTTAGATTGATTTCTCTCATTGTTGAACTTTCTCATATTCAAATTGTATTTTCGAGTGAGTAAGACAACATTAGCACACTTTCATGAGTTCTTCAAGATTCGTCTCCTCTTCATTGATTTGAATCTTCGAGGATTGAACTTGAAGTGTCACATTCTTGCTCTTATATAGTTCCTTTTGATTCTCAATGTTCATCTCATAGGTTTTGAGAATGTTCATCAAGGTATGAAGGTCCATAGTAGCAAGATTGTGACCTTCTTTAATGACATAAATCTTTAAATTGAACTTTTCAAGAAGAGAACTGAGAGCCTTTCAAAATAAGATTTAATATCATTCGCTTCTTCCATCTTTAAATGTTCATATTTGCTCATGATCATGTGTAGTTTTGTTCGACGAATACTTGAGTTACATTCACAAAGAATTTGTAAAGTATCTCATGCATCCTTTAGTCGTTGGACAGTTTTGAATGAGTTTGAACATGTAAAGATCAACCCATCCAAAATTTGCATCTAAGGCCCTTTTCGTTAAGCTATCATTATTGGTTTCTTCCGCCGTCCATTTGGATTCAGGTTTAGAATGTCACCTTCCTCATCTGGCGGCAACATTTGGAACAACATACCTATTGATAAAGATCTCCATGTCCTAACATCAATTGATTTGATGTGAGAATGTAGGCGAATCCTCAATAGATATAGATTGAACCATTTAAAATGGGAAGTCTACCAATAGTTGAATTAGCCGGATCCATAGTTAAATAGAGGACCAAGCACTTATTGTGTTAAATGTCAGCTCTGATACCACTTGTTAGATCCCGTGAGTTATTTTATGGAATAATAAAAACAAACTGGAAATATAAAATCAATTCGAATGCTAGAAAAGTTTGCAAATGTCGGCGAAAATGTCGTCTGACACAACTGACAATATTTCGGTAAAAACAGAATAAAACCTTTGAAGAGTTAAAGTGCAGCGGAAATAAATAAAGAACACAAAGATTTAATTTTCAGAGGTTTTATATTAATATAATCTATGATGGTCAATTACCAAAGGTATTGTATATATATATATATATATATATATATATATATATATATATATATATATATATATATATATATATATATATATATATATATATATATATATATATACAATTGAATATATTTTTTCTTTTACAATATTACAAGATAATACAAAAGGAATAAAAAGGTTAAGTCGCAGATGACTTATGCCTGAAAAGTCAATCTAAAATAGAAGTGAACAACATCTCATTTCAATCGCTCCATACAAAGCTAATCTAGAATCTGAAACAACGACTGAAATGTCGTCACAAACACAAGCAACATTATGTGATCCAGATTTCTGAGAAGAAATCCCGAGAGCTCTCTGGGTATTTTTATATTTTGATTCTGGATATTAATTCACTGATCTGCCCTCTCTATTTATAGTAGAAAGTCCTCCTTGAAAAGCTCATCAATTGGTTGTAGAGGTTGAGAGAAAATGGGCACGTGAAGCAGTAGCTTGAGGCATGAAAATAGGAGTTGATTTGACTTGTTCTTCACATGTCTTGCTCCTTAAGTTAAGCTACTTCTTGGACTTGGTATTCCACGTTTTTAATCTTCTTCAAAGACTCCTTGCCAAGTCAAATTATCATGTGATAAAAAGGTCACACTTTCCTTAAATCTGTCCGTGAAAATAGGCAAAACAGTTACCAGAATGTCGGCCCGAATGTCAAGACATTTATTCCGACATTTTCTGATTTGGACTTAGAACTGAAAAATAATATGTTAGGATAAATGTCATAACACAGATCCTAACATTGACATTCTCCCCATTTTTGTCTTTCTTCACAAAGCTTAATCAACTAAGCGTGAGTGACCTATGTCAATGACATATCCACACAAATGCTCCCCTTCAACCTGTAATGACATATAAACACAACATATACAAGATATACATATATATACCATTTATATAGAATTAGAAAAGAAGAAAGATGTTAGCACATATACACATATCATCCATTTATACAGATTTATACACAACTCATATCCTCAACACCAATGAGTAGCATCAGCTGCCATCTGTGAAGGAAACAGTCCGTGAAGGAAAGGGCAAAACATTAACATAATTGAATACCTTTTTTTCATTTTTTTTGTTGATTTACAACAACATACTCAATAAAATCTCATAACATGAAATTTTGAGAGGATAAAATGTACACATACCTTACCTCTACCTTAGTTCTTTGTGTTGATTTAAATTTTCAAAATTCTTAATGAAATGTCAAATACATACTTATAGTTGACTTCAAAATACTAAAACATTACTTCACGTAATTCTGTAGTTTCAAAATCTTAGACATTCTTTTTTTTAGCCCTATCATGAATCACCTGAATTTTTGATACGTCAGTGCCAAAACCCAGAAAATTAAGCGGGATGAGAAAAATCGACTAAAGCAGTGAAGGAAAGCTCATAGCTAACCACGGTGTCAGCAACAACCCGGGTTGAATCCCTTGTTCTAGGCATCGGAAAGCTAAGCTAGCTAACGAAGGGGTTGGGATTCGCCTCGCCCTAGTACACCAACCAGGAAGAAAAAATTTGTGCTTTTCACCTTTCCGCAAAACCAGAACGAGAGCTGGCTAAAGATAGAAGCACGACGGGATTGAAAAAAGATAGACGGGAGCACAACAGCAAAACGGGCCTAGAACTTGGGGACAACAAAAGAAAAGGAACGAAGGCATAAATAAAGAACTAAAGCAGGAAGACGAGTTGGAATATTGTTGTATGAACAGGTCTATTGGCTGGCTTTAGTTTTCTTTCTAGTATGCTTCCTCCATAAGAACACTGAACGGATTCTGTGATTTGATTTGTACTAGAGACGGGAAGAACCACAGGAAGACTCCATAGCTGATAGAACCAAGGATAAGGTCTGGACTGACGAGAAAGTGAAAAGTGATCTGCACTATAGCTTCTCTCATTTCATTCCTTATTGTTGCTTTTAGTGCGGATTAGTTGAGTGACTACACTGATACTCTAAACGAGTAAATACATATAAATCTTTTACTTATTTAAACTTTGTAACTTAACTATCATCATTACCTTTTTTATTTTGATAATGCCGTAAAAAGTCGTACATTGTGATACTTCTTAATTAAATTAAATCATTCATTATCATGAAAGACTCCCGTAAGATTTGCATTGGAAACTATTTTACATGGAAAGTTATTAACATAAGGTTACGGACTCCCGAAAGAAAAGAAATAAGGATTCCTAATTTATATAATTTTGAAGTCCTAAATATTAGGAATTAAATGTTTATTTTTAAATAAATATTAGAAGAATAATTAATTTATAATTTTATGGAATGTGGTAAATGATATTTTTGTCTATTGGCGAGTCTTTTAATGTAGGACAAAAAATTCAGTCAACATTTTTAAGACCCTTCAACAACAACAACAACAACAACATACTCACTGAAATCTCACAATGTAGGGTCTAAGAGGGTAGAGTGTACACAGACGTTATCTCTACTTTGGTAGGTAGAGCGACTGTTTTCGAGAGACCCTCGGCTCAAAACAAAGCACAACAAGAGAAACGGTTAGACTCGGACATGAAATATAAAGCAATATGAAAATACTGATATAAAAATGAGTAAGCCACAATAGCACATTCTGAAAAGAAGCAGTAACTAACACAAGTAAGTAAGATAAGATAAAGATAAAGATGAAATCACCTACTACAAATAACTTCTCAGTGGATGGTATATCTCCCACCACTTCGTCCAAATCCTCCCAAAAGCGTCTCTTCTCCTCCTCATTCAATCCCGTCTGCGGCGCGAACGCACTAATAATGTCCATATTGAACCCTCCAACTACCAACTTAATCGTCATCATCCTGTCACTGACCCTCCTAACCTCTACCACCTGATCTCTTAGCTCGTTGTCTACCAAAATGTCTACCCCATTCTTATACTTCGACCTCCCCGAAAACCATAACTTGTACCCGTCTACATCATTAGCCTTAGTTCATACTCATTTTGTCTCCTCGACGCATGATATATTAATTTTTCTCTTCTTAAGAATCTTAACTAGCTATATGGACTTCCCCGTTAAAATCTCAATGTTTCAGGACCGTATTCTCAACCTAGCATTTCTCTTACCCCCCTTACCCCACACTCACCCCAGTCCCCGGCCAGAAACGACCCTAGTCCACCATCAGTTACAAAAGCCACTAACAAAAATACAAAGTAATAAACTACTCAAACGTTTACCCTAAAATAAGAATTCAGGGGCAAGTAAAATCACTATGCCAAGAATGATATAACTAAAGACAGAAGGGTAAATGCAGAAAAATAAAGTCACGAATCAATACAGCGAAACAACAAAATTCAACAAGGATCGGGACAACGAATGGATACGGGCAACCGGAGGTACCAACTCCAGTTGAATCGAACCTGTTTGCCGTCAAAAATCAATATTCACCGGTACTGTTTACCGGCAACGAAAATACTGTTCACCTGAGTTTTCACCAAAAGTTCGAGTACCTGTGTAGATCAAAGAGAAAAAGAACAACAAGAAGAAAGGAGAAAAGAGAAACTGACGAGAATCCTATTTGAAGCAAAAAAAAACTACAATCATTGGTTTACAAAATGTGTGATGAACATGATTAACAGATACAATTGAAAAAAATGAAATTAAATAGAGAAAAATCCCGAAATGAAATTATCGGAGTGAACGATTTGGGTTTGAAATGGAGCACAGAGAACAAGGCTAAACCTGTACTAGCAAGGGAATTTTTTTACAAATCACAGACCAGAAGTAGTTGCAATTTGCAAGTATAGAAAGGTTTTAAAAATCTCAAGATCTTTCGTGCTTTCAATATAATATTGATTATTATTATTGTTATTGGTGGTGGTGTTAGTGCACTACAACAAATCGGTTCAAAGATGGCGACTGTAGTCATCCTCTTTAGTTGGAATATCGCCCCCTTAGATCAAAGGGGACGATTTTTAGTCGTCATTCAAGTCGTCTTATTACGCCCGTTGTCTTAGATCAAGAAGAACGATTTTATCAAGTCGCCCTTGTTGATTTAAGAATTATAATTTTTTTTCAATTTGAAATCTACTTTTAAAGATTAAAAATATCAATATTAATAATTTGTCAAATAATATATACAACACATGATGTTCTTACAAATATGTGCTTTTAATTTTCATAATTATTTAAATTAAAACATATCTAATTTGAAAATATACTATTATTTTTACAATATTATTTACAAATATGTTATTATTACATAATATATTTTCAAGAAATAATATGTATAGTAAATACCTAATTTAATATATCATTTATAATGACGCATATTTCTCAAGTATTAATTTTTATTTTTATTTTTAATTGTGTAATTACATATGTGACTTTTTGTAATTCTTAGATCAAGAAGGGTGATTTTATCAAGTCGCCCCCTTTGCTAAGGCCAAATAGGGCGAGTTTAGTCGCCCTATTTGGCCTTAGCAGAGGACTTGATGAAAATCAATCTTCTTGATGTAAGAATTATATTTTTTGTTCAATTTGAAATCTACTTTTAAAGATTAAAAATATCAATTACTATTAATAGTTTCATAAATAATGTATACAACACATGATGTTCTTACAAATATGTGCTTTTCATTTTCATAATTAATTAAATTAAAACATATCTAATTTGAAAATATAATTTGATTTTTTTAATAAAATATGATAGATAAATTTAAACATCGAAACATTTATGGGCAATGAAATAAAAGTTTAGAAATAAATTAAAATTTCAAAAGTAAGAAAAATACATATTTATTTATACAACATAGATGAAATTCTCCCTCTTTTGTTAAATAAACTTAAATAGAAATACAAAATCGATCGTCACTATTTTATAAGACATTAATGAAATTCTTATAACGTTGACATGAGTCAAAGAATGTGATAGTTAAGAAAGATATTTAAAGAATTTGTAGGCCTCGTTTGGTGCGAGAGATAAGAAATAATTAATTCCGGATTAATCTCTAAATAAATTTATCTCAAATTTGATCTATAATATTTGTCACTTTGGAAAATAAAAAAACATTAATTTCATATTTTAATTCAACTTTTACTACTCTAAGAAGACAAGTAATTATTAATCACTAATTGAAGTAACAAATAAAAATTATTTAATCCCATTTTTTGTTGTACTCAAAGAGGGCGACTTTGATCGATATCCAACAAGGGCGACTGTAGTCGCCATTTTTGATGTGGTTAAAAATAGAGATATATCGTTTTAATAAATTGGATAGGTTCATTTATTTAGATGTTGAGAGTGAAATTTGACTATGAAAATGACTAAAATCATTTAAATTGAGAGAAAATGACTATGCATACATACGAAAAAAGTATAGACGATATATCGTTTGCCTAACAAATTCATTTCGACAAGTTGGTTTTCAACCTCTTTGTTAGCTATCGGAAAATCATTGAAAAATTATTATTTCTTCATATTTTTCAATGATTGTTAATGTTCTGTTTCAGAACTAAAGTATATATATATATATATATATATATATATATATATATGTGTGTGTGTGTGTGTGTTTTGAGAATTATACCAATGATAAATGTCCTTTATTTTGTGTTATTTAAGCTTTAACTGAGTGGAGAATATTAGTACGTCATAATATTTATATACTATGATATATGCATTCAGTGAAGATTGAATGTTGGAAAACAAGAAAGAAGAAAACTAACGTTTGAAAAAGAAAATATTAGAACGTGATAATATTATGTGTGATTAATTATCATAGGATGGATAGCAACGGAGATGAAAAAATCATGAGAGTAATCCTAAGAGTATTTAGGAGACCGTATTTATAATGGAAGAAAAAAAGTTATCTATTTTAACAAAGCCTTAAACATATTTAAACTTCTAAAGTACATAATCACTAATTGAAGTAACAAATAAAAATTATTTAATTCCATTTTTTTGTTGTACTCAAAGAGACATACCAAAGCCGCCCTATTTGATTTACATCAAAAAGGGCGACTACATATCCAACAAGGGCGACTGTAGGCCCTTTTTGGTTCAAACCAAAGGGAGCGATTAAAGTCGCCCTTTTTGTTGAGGACCAACAATGACAACTTTTAAAGTCGTCCCGTTTGATTCGGATCAAAAGGGGCGACTCCTAGTCGCCCCTATTGGTTAAATTAAAAAGGGCGACTAGAAGTCGCTCTTTTTGGTAATAACTAATAGAGCATTAAAAAATCGTCCTCTTTGAGGCTATTTGTTGTAGTGGTGGTGATGGTGCTGCTGCTAGGACATAATATCTGCTAGAGCTTAGTATGTGATTTATCCTCAACTAATACTTTTTCATTTATTCTTTAACTAAATTTCAAAAGAAATTTAGTTATCTCATTTATCGTCTACCAGTGTATCAGATGTGACGATATATTTTCTTTAAAAACAAAATAGAGACACTGTCAACTATGTATTGTGCTAAAAGTAAAGGTCTTCTAGAGAGGTTTACAGAATTTGTGGTGATATCAATCGTTAATTAGTACTAATGCTCACAGCTTAAAACCGTGTGACAGTTGTATGAGTATAGGCTATAGGGGTAAACTTTTGTTGATGTGAAGTTTGATGTTTATATTTATTTTTTGTAACCTGTACACCACTAGTAGTTGTGAAGTTTGAAGTTTTATGTTTCTTTTTTTTTTCTTAACTAAATTAGACTCCAGAAAATATTTATTTCTTATATATAATGGGTAAAATTAGGTTTCGTATACTGAGTAGGGCTGCACAAAAGTCGGTCCGGACCGAAAAATTGAACCGGACCGAGAAATTCGGTCCGGTCTTCGGTCCTAGTGATCTGAGTTTTCGGTTTTCGGTCCGGTCCAGGTTCGGTCCGGTCCGGACCGAATTTTAAATATTTTTTTTTATAATATATATAATTCCTAATATATATTGAATTATATAATTCCTAATTTGATATAATATATATAATTTCTAATATATATTGAATTATATAATTCTAATATATATAATATATATAATTCCTAATTTTCTAAATTCTAATATATAATATATATATATATATATATATATATATATATATATATATATATATATATATATAATTAGGAATTAGGTTTTTAAAATTGAATTTTTAATACTGGAATTGACATTCTCGGACACATTACCACGAAATTTGTAAGTTGAAATCTATTGTATATCGCGAAATATTTAGATTTGAAAAGGGGAAAAACATAATGATTTGGGGAAAAAGTGAAATTGAGGGGCAAGATGGACGTTTTTGGAGAAATCGACTGAATCAAATTGCTTTAGCCGTTTGCCCACCCCCGTATCGAAAAAATACGCGAAATAAAAAAAAAGGTAAAACGGACGTCCGAGCGCAAAGTTATGACGATATAAAATTTGATCAATTTACAACCTATATTTGATATGTCAATACGTCCGGCCGCCGTGGTGAAGTGAAATGGGAATGCATTCGGTCCAACAAACCGGACCGGATCGAAAATGACCTGGACCGGACCGAGAAATTCGATCCGATCTTCGGTCCTAGTAATCTGAGTTTTCGATCTTCGGTCCGGTCCGATCCGATCCGGTCCGGTTTTAACCTTTTGTGCACCCCTAATACTGAGCTCCAACTACAAGTTATATTAGGATTGCATATGGACCTTTACCAACTCTCTATTCTCTAAAATTTTCATTCAATAGATTTTTTCTAACGTAAGTTGAAGTAAATATATTTACGTTGAATCAATGAAATTTATCATATGATTATGTGTAAATTAAGATAAGATTTTATATTAGTTAAGTCATTAACCATAACTAAGAGACAAAGTGTACATATTATTATCATTAGATTATCTTTACCTCAATTCATTCAATAGATTATCTTTTCTAACGTAAGTTGAAGTAAGTATGTTTACATTGAATCAATGATTTTTTTTTTTTTTGTTGACGAAGGAACCCGCAGCCGCTACTCTTTCGAGTGCGCACAGGGTAAACCCCGGACTGACGCAGTAGCCTGCAAACCACGTCAGCCATGTAAACCACACTTGGCAAGCCATGTGTGACAGACTCAACCAAGAAGGTTTATGCAGGGGATCGAACTCGTGACCTTGCGGTCCCGCGCTCTACTGCTACACCAACTTGGCTACCCTCGCGGGTTTGAATCAATGAAATTTATCATATGATTAAGTGTAAATTGAGTTAAGAATTTATATTAATTAAGTCATTAATCACAATTAAGAGACTGTGTACATATTATTATCATTAATGTGGTGTAAAATAATATTTTCCAATGTGTTATCCCTTATAAGGCTAAGTGGTAAATAGTAATGTCCCTTAGACTTATCAGTAAATTTTATTTTAATATTTAAACTATGATCCGTTTTGATTAAGCACATAAACATATCATAAAGTGTTTTTATTAGACACTTTCGACTCAAAATTTTGATTTTTTTTTAGTATATTCTCAAACACCATTACGTAAATAAATTAAACACTTAAAAAAATAACTTAGTAAATAAGTTAAACACTTAAATCCCAATCAATCATAAAACCTTAGGCCTGGTCCAATGTCGATGTTGATACATGACATTCTTGTTTAACTAGTTAATATTTTTGTAGCACAACAAGAGTTGTGATAGGATGTAGAGGCTAAAAAATCCCGATAGGGAGCACTTCCTCTTTTAGTTGGTTGTATGGGGTAAAATTCATATCGTACATATGGACGAATTATATTATAACACGTGGAAAAGAAGATGAGTCAGCTCCAAGTCAGCCTTCAGTGCCTCCAAAGAAGTTAGCGTTATATCGGAGGCACCTAAGAGCCACATGTACTAAAAAGAATAATGTCAAGAGATTGTCCGCATGGGCAGCTCAACTGGTTCTCAAGGGGGATAATTGGAAAAATGGCCAAGATCGAATCACTTGGCGTGAGTGGGGGTTACTTCTTGAAATAAAGGAGGGTCCCTTGTGCGCAGCGTGATAGTGGTCTAACCTTTGAAACCAGTTGAGTTACCATGATTAACTCTTTCACAATCCTGTCGGACCGGGGTGTGGGGCTCCTGGGGTGGGAGATCCACCTTTTTGGAACAATAATGTCAAGAGATTCATTCGAATTCCAACGAGCGACCGTTACTAAAACATCTTAACACCTTTCAAGAGAGCATTAAAGACATTTATGAACATCTTTATTGTCTGATTATTACAATATTAATGTAGTAATAATAGTAGGACATAATTTATGAAATGTGTACCCATTAGTCCAAATATAAATAGGACTAAACGTTTTTGTAAGATAATCAGATATTGAAGAGCTATACTACATATTCATTGCTTACACAATTTTCTAAGTTATTTATCTCAATTTAGCATTTTAACGTTATTACCAACAAATATTTATTTCTCGTAAATAAACAACGGTCTAGCGAGAAATGTGGTTTCATAATGAACTCCAATTTCAAGTTTGTCACTTTAGCTTAAAAATTATTCCAAAATAATTGTTACTTTATAAATTTAAGATTAGCATTGGTAATTATTTCAAAATATACACTCATAACATTAAAAAATGACTCTTTTTAATATTGATGCTCCATTCTTAAAAAGTATCTACTAAATATGAGTAACTTAGTAAACTATATCTTATACTTATTCTTATTATTAGCCTATTGATTAGAGTCAAATGTCAACTAAATTAGTGGTACACATAAATGAATATATGACACGTACTTATAACAATGCCAAATGCAAAAAAGAAAGGAAAGAAAAAAACTAGCTTTTGTTTCCATAAATAAGGATGTTATAGTTATACAGGACATTCTGTTAAACTATTGTAGCAAAATAAGTAAACCTTAATTATACCTGTCAGTCAAAAAGTTTGAGAAGCTAAAAGAGGTAATAGCAACAGTATAAGACCATAGTTCAAGGAAAGAGCTAAATTAACGCCATGATTACACTCAATATATATACATTCATTTGCCTTTTATATAATACTTACTACTATACAATGGATTATAGTCATATACAATGACACGGTAAAATACATTTTAGTCCGAAATTTCATTTAAATTCTCAAGCTGTGCTTGTTTTTTCCTATTAGACACTTCTAGCTTAAAATTTGATTTTTTTTGCACGTATTCTCAAAAAGCATTTATTACGTAAATAAGTGAATCACTTAATATATGTCACCTCATTTAATTATATCATTAGTCTCAATAAGTCGTAAAACTGCAGGCAGTTCCGATGATGTTGATATGCATAATTAAAGAAAGTGTTATATTTTTTGTGATATTATTACGTAATGAGCGTTTGAATGTTTTTCAAAATTTGAATCGAAATTGTCTAATAGTAATAATTTATCATATGTTCAGGTGATCAATTAAAACAGTCCGTACTTTAAGTGTCCAAATAAAATGCATTGACAAGTTTAGCTGTGTATTTCACCTTTTTCCCAAAGTGTTAATGTAATTTAAACATGTGATAGAAGGTTAGTTATTATTTTTATTAGATTACTCATTAATTTTTTATCATTGATAAAATTACCTTTAAAATGAGTATTTAAATATTTTAGAACATAAACTTTAGTATATTAACTTCCCCTTTTTATTCCTTTACTATGAATTTATTTGAAATTTTCATTTATTAGACGGTGCTAGTATCATATTTGTTCATTCTTGGATAAGCTGTAGCCACCACAATAATTTTGTATTATTTCCAACGGGATATTTAGGTTTAATGTAACATAAAATGTTAAACAAACAAAACCGTGTGAAAGTACAGCTTGCTTTTATATTCACATAAGAAGAGAAAGTAATTTTCAAACTCAATGGAATATTTAAGGAAAATCTAATTGGATTTTAGTCATTGACGTATGATTATTGTAAGTACTATTTATGAAAGAGAGAAAGAGAGGAGTATATCAATATTTAAACGATATTTGTGTGATTGTAGATTATTATATAAAATTAAATTATTTTTAAATATAAAAATATATTATTTTTTTGAGATAAATTAATAAGAAAAGTAAAACAACGACCGAAGGAGTACATTTTATGTAATATAAGGTCTTTATTAAGATTCCATAATAATTTTTCCATTCCATGATGGGGATTGGTTGGTCTATACCGCACCTTCTTTTGTCCTATTTGGTTTTAGTTTCCTTCTATATAATACATAGAACAACTCACTCTCTTCTTATATAAAACTCCCTCTCAATAACTTTTTAAGATTACCTTTCTCTAAGTTCTCTACTTCTTCTTGCAAAGTTCATAGAGAAAATGGAAGAAATTGATTCTTTATGGAGTTACCAAGAGGTGAGTCATTTATTTTCTTGTTTTGCAAGTGTCTCAATTCATTTTTTAAGTCTCATTATTCATTTTGTGTTATTAATGCATCATTTACTTTTGGAAACCAGAATCCATTTTTGGGTTCTTTTCTTCAATGAGTTTTCATTGTGTTCATTCATACTTCTCTTCAAAGTGTCACTTCAAATTCTCTCAAGAGTCCAATCTTTTGCTCTGTTTTTGTGTTTGAAGTGTCTTTATTGAACTCTGAATTTATTGAATGATAGGGAATTCATAAAGCCTGACTTCAACTTACTTGAATTGAGGCATAGTAATTTTTTATGATGTTTGGACTCTTTGAAAATGCCGCTACATTCGTGTTGAACTCTCTAAAAATGATATATTTTTGAAGAATCGGACACGAATACGATAATGTTTTTTTGGAGAGTCGAACCAACATAGGCAATTGTTATGATTGTTGTAGGCTTAGTGGCTTACTACTGTTTTTTGTTGGGTATAAGTGGTGCAATCCATTTTCACCCAGTTGAGAAAATGCTTCTGTTAAGGACTTTCAAGAGTAGTAGTAGAATTTTATTAGTGTCCAAAGAGTTGTTTTTAGTAAATTTCAAGAATTTATCATTGAGGGCCCATTATATTCTTTAATATAGTTATCCAAGGGTAACCATGGTTTGCATTTATTCGAGAGTTAAACATTGTATTGTGACCTATAATATTTTTTTCATAATTTTCAAATATGTATATTTTATTTCAAAAAAATCTTAAAGATTTCTATATACCAATTTACGATCAAAATTAAAAAGTTCGTCTCTCTGAAATTTGAAATGTCCCTCATAAATTGGGACAAAGACTACTTTTCCAATTTAAAAGTTTTGGAGTTGACTGATATGCTTCATGACCTTCCTATAATGGGCCCTCTCTATGAGTCTATGACTATGCTATTACTTGTGCATATTCTAATAATTAATAAAACAAATAGTTGCATTGAAAATTCTGTTAATTGCATTCATGATGTTAGGATAATCTTTCATGAGTGTTCACATGGCTAAAGACTCTTAATTTTTTGTGAAATGAGTTTATATTAATAATATTTTTTTTCCTCTGACTTAGAGTTTTTGATAAATTTTGCAGACTATGGATGAAATGAGACAGAAGCTTCTGTATACTAATCTTGAACTTGAAAGATTGAAAACTGAATCAAGTGAAGAAAAGAGGAAGAACAATCAATTAATCCAACTCATAAAAATGGCTTATCAAGAAAGAGATGAAGCAAGAGATCACATTCAGAAACTATTCAACAAAATCAATCAATCTCAAATACATGTAGATACCACTATTGAATCGAACAGCCTTGGTGAAACATACAACCACCATTCACATAATTCATCATCCCCGGTCGAGTCCTTTTTGGATGTTGTCTCATCCTCGGAGCTTTCCAATGGCATCAATGTGGCTGATTCGAATGCATTGGGATTCATGAACCCGCCCCTCGTGAACAATAGCATTATTCCGGTCTTTGTCCCTCAAGAAGTACCAAAAGTTGATCAAGCCTTGTTGGTTATCGATAGTCTTGTCAAGGGAAAGACATTGCCTCAACAAGGCAAATTTCTGCAAGCTGTTCTTGAAGCGGGCCCGCTTTTGCAGACACTACTTGTAGCGGGCCCGCTTCCTAGATGGCGTAATCCGCCTCAATTTAAGCCGTTACATATTCCACTAGTTTCAATTAAAGGGTGTGAAGGTGGCACAGTCACTCAAAATGCTACTCCAAATTCTAGCCATTTTGTGAACTCTCAACCTTACTTTGAGATGTCTTGTGCATCATCCCAAATGTTGTCACCTTATGTAGGATATCAGAAGTTGGTATCTGCAGGTGCAAATTGTAACAATTTTGTCCACCTAGACAAGAGACAAAGGTTGTTGCAGTGACAGAACTTTGAAGCATGCCTATGCTTCTGATTTTTGTATAAAACTGATTTTTAAGTGAAATAGCTATAACTTAATGATTTCATATGTGATTTCTTTCCATATGTTCAAGTTTTGTTGGATAGGGTTATTTGCAGTGGAAACAATATATCAATAATGGGTTCATCTACTTTCGATGTAGAGCTTAATTTTATGTAGAAAATGCACTAAAATTGCAATATATAGTGCTCACAACTATAGAAATACAAAGATCAATGCTATGAACCTTGTGATTGAACCGTTAAATGTTAAATACTGGATCCGCTTTTGGGCTTACCCGATACATGTGTCGGTGGGAGGCAGGTACCCGATGAAATAGTTGACGTGTGCACCTGCCGGCCCAAATTGTAAATGAAGGCTTTATTGTACTTTTTCCTTTTGGAGTTCGACACAATTATTGTTAATGGCGGTTGATGTATTTGAATTGTTGTTATTTGTTATACGTACAGTAACAACAACCGAACATGCAACGAATTATCTACATTGCTTATGCTAGAAACCCAATTCAGTGTTCCTTATCAAACCTTATCAAAGAGAGTCATTGGTGACATATCACCAGGTTAAAGCTAAACGAGCTGGAGGATAAAGTTAAAATGGACCCAATTGTGGATGTTTGAGTTCCAAGTCTGTTTCTTGATATAGTACTCAAAACCTGAAATAGTTGAAGCAAAGAGTAGTTAACTTTTATTTGTGGGACACCTTAAGCTCATCATCATAGAGCCTCCATTACTAAATCTCTGTAGTTTTTAGAGACACTCTCAAGTAATATTATAGCATTTTGGTTGCCAACTGCAACATCCTGGTGATTGAACTGTGAATTTCAGCAGTATCAGTAAGTATGGAATGAATCGATTGGTAATTTCCTTAGTTTGTCGATTCATTCCATACTTACTGATACTGCTGAAATTCACAGTGCAATCACCAGGATGTTGCAGTTGGAAACCAAAATGCTATAATATTACTTGAGAGTGTCTCTAAAAACTACAATGGAGTGATTTAGTAATGGAGGCACAATATTTTGTAGAATCTCTATGAATGATGAGCTTAAGGTGTTCATTGGAATTTCCTCTCCGAGAACACTCGCCTCATCGACTCTTCTTTTTGTGCTCTTTATCTTGGACATTGATATGTCCCTATTCATAGGCTAAACAAGCGGTATACTGAACACCAACCCTACATAGAAAGCTAAAATCAATTCTTGAGATGCACTCTTCTCAAAACTAAAGGAACTAGCAGGACAAATTGGTCTAATAATGTTCCTAGACTAAGCTATCCTCAAATTTGCAACAACAAAATTTCTTAAAAAAGAGTGATGAACAAAGCAGAGGAAATGATACAACAGAATGTGTAGTTTGTTCGGGTAAATTTGAAGAAGGTGAATGGTTGAAACAATTGGCTAATAATTGCTCTCTTTCCTTCCATCTTTCTTGCATTGACACTTGGTTTCAGGCTCCTCTTGACATAATATTGGAAACTTTTAAGGACTTTTTGTCATTGTCATATATTTGATAACGCCTCTCCGATCAGCCTTCACCGGTGATCAGGTATCAAATTTTCTCTTTCCTCCACTATTCTTTCGTCGGCGGACAACACTGCTCCGACCAGGTACACATTATCGACGACCTATTTCCAGCTAGATCTGTAAGTTTTCCGGCCAGACCTATCTCCTCCCCCTCCTCTCTTCTCTTTTCCTTTATCTTTCTTTTCCTTTTGTTTCTCCTCTACTCTACCACCTGGAAACCCCTCTATAGTAGATTTTCGGTCAAGTCTGCACAGGTACCTCTAACCTTCAAATATCTCCATATAACCTACCTAGGGACTTTGTCGTATGCTTTCTCGAGGTCGATAAAATCATATGTAAGTCTCTCTTCCTCTCCTTATACTGCTCCACCAACCTCCTAATAAGATGAATGACTTCTGTAGTAGAATGCCCCGGCATGAATCCAAACTGATTCTCGGAAATAGACACGCCTCTTTTCACCCTCATTTCCACGATCATTTTCCAAACTTTCATAGTGCGGAGAGGTAATTATATAATAGTGATAATGGCTTAAGGAAGAGGGTACTTAGGGCCCGTTTGGTACAGCTTATTAAAAAGAGTTTTTTCATGTAAAATTTTTATGAAAAAATTGTTAGGTGTTTGATTGCCAATAAAAAAAAGTGATTTTGTATAAAAACAAAAAAGTAGAAAGCCAAAATAAACTCTACTCAATAAGCCCAAATTTTGAGCTTCTTCCCTTATCTATTTGTCAACCAAACACTCCATTTAAAGGCCAAAAGTGTTTTTGACTTTCCACAAACACTTTTGGCCTTTGAAAAAGCCCAACCAAACGGACACTTACATGATCATTGGGGAAAAGGAAAATGAGGAGATACACTTGCAACCTTGGTAATTTATCCGTATGTAATTGAAAGAACAAAGGAAAAAAAGCTCTAGTTGATAGTGTATACTACATAGAGCATTGTAACGCTTTTTTCTAATGCACTTTGAATTTGGTTGTGTTGTATATACAAATTGGGATATACAACGAGATACAAAGGGTTTTTAAAGGTCTTGGACAACTCAACGCATTGCCGCTCGGTTTTGGGTTAAATATTTAGATTCTTTACTATGGATAATAGGCAACCTGTAGCACACCAATTGGCAAAAAAATCCTAATGTCATTTTTTTATAAATGTACCAAACTATCACTACTTTTTATTTATGTATTAAAATACTACTCTTTGAGTTTTTTCTTTCTTTTCTTTTTAATAATGACTTTTTTCCTTTTTTTTATTTGTTCAACATATTTTATAAAGAATGTTTTGGTTTAAATTATTTTTCATGTTTTGTATTAGATAGTCAACAAAAATTTTAATTAA
Organism: Przewalskia tangutica; assembly: GCA_029844215.1. NCBI lineage: Eukaryota > Viridiplantae > Streptophyta > Magnoliopsida > Solanales > Solanaceae > Przewalskia > Przewalskia tangutica. The sequence goes on from CM056740.1 coordinate 56,637,987, forward strand.
ATAATTAGCTACTTTAAATTCTCTTCTTTAAATAACTCATGTTTTGTATTAAATAATCAATCCAAATTTTAATAAGATAATCAATTACTTAATTTAATGGTCTAACTGAACAAAAAATTTTAGACACAAAATTTATTTATTTATTCAGTTTAAGATATAATTATTAAAGAACAAAGTGGGAACAAATTGCACACTTAAATAAATATTGTCGATTACAACAATTAGATAGTTAATTGCACACTTAAATAAATTTACAATGGTTTAGTTTCCTCTAGAAACATTGATACGGTTAGGGCAATTTCTCTGGCTATGTCCCTCATTCCGGCACAGACCACATCTGTTCCGGTGCCTACTCTTCTCCCTTTGATCCATTTCAGTACGGATCCGAGTAGATTGGGGACGGCGCCGCCCTGTACTTTGCCCGGGGTGCCAGCTTTTCGTCTCTTTGTGCTCTGGAACCTCTGTTTTTTCCCTCTTTTTGATTCTTTTCGTCAATGTGTCATTTTAAACCACTGTGACTCAAAAGAAAGAAAATATATCCTAACATACATATTTGTACAAAAATGGGTCAAAGACTAACTAAAAATGACTCAAAAGGTGTATATAAAATACGTCTAACAAACACCCCCAAACTTAACATTTGCTCGCCTTCGAGTAAAGATCAGAAATAGAGACAAAGACACGAAAGAAAAAAAAATAAAAGGACTCAAAGACACTGATCAATCTGCTGCACAATTGCCACTAGAAAAGCATGAAGGTTAGTAGGATAATATGCAGGAACATATAGCATGGATTTTTAGCATTCTAAAACTCTTAAGTCAGATATTTCGCAAATTCAATTCAATCATTCTCAATGGATGTAAGAACACTTAACCTATGCATGTCAATATCAAAATTTTATGGCCTGTTTACTTGTTATTCTCCACTAATCATGGGTACACATACTAGAGATCTTCAGGACTTTTCAGGGTTGTAATGTAGGCTTAGGCAGGGGTAGGTAAAAAAATAGGCATTTAGGCTCAACTTACGTACCATAAACTCTTTTTCTTTCAACTCTTCCCTTTTCTTTTGATTTCCACTTTAATCTCGTACCTATCTTTCCCCTCTTTTTGTTTAGAGAGAATGATGTGCATTGTGAATAACAGACACCCCCAAACTTAAGCTTTTGCATTTTTTTCATTGGGGTGCATCAATTTTTTTTTCACTTCTCTTTTTGTCCTTTTTCAACACTTTTCATTTCAAACATCTTAATTTTCCACTTATGGCACAATTATGGAATTATAAGGTGTCAAAGAAAGATCTTATTTTTGGCTCAAAGGGGCTGACTAGGGATATAATTTTAATGTCAGAGATAGACAATGAATGGTAAGACATGGCTAACAAAGAAATGCATGAGTCATATCTCTAACATGTATATCCTAACTATTTTGCCTCAAATAACAAGTAAGCAGACACATAGGCTTAATCATTAACAAATGCATAAATCAAGCAAGATACCCCAAATAATTTGATTTCAATATTCTTGGCATATCTAACTTAAGCGTTTAGATTTTCTGCTTCTAATTCCATTACATTATCCCACATTACTTCATTAGGCGTTTCAAGTAACTACAACATACATGATCATAAAAAAACATTAGACTCATATAAGACATAAAAATAAACAATAACAAGACTCAAACACACAAAAATAGACTAAAAAATAAATTATCAAAAATAAACTAAGAACTCCCCCCAAACTTAAATCACACATTGTCCCTAATGTGTGCAAGACTCAAAAATAAAAGAAATACGGGACAACTTACAGACTTGTGGTTTAAAATGGTGGCGGTGGCGGCGGGTAATGCATGGTAGATAATTTCAAGGTGGTGATGCGGCTCTGCATGTCGGCGCCGTGGCGCCCAAAGTACTGCGAGGTCTGAGAACTTGGGGCCACGGCCCTGAGATTAGGCGCTGTGACGCCCAAACTTCTGCGGCTCTCTGATTTTTCGGCGCCACAACCTTGAGATTGGGCGTCGTGGCGCTGCACTCTTTTTCTCCATTCTCGTTTTTTTTGCTCCACATTTTTGGCCTTGTACCTAGCATCACAACATCAAAAACAATACCAGACGTGAGACTGTTCTAACTAAGCTAAAAATGCATAAATTTAAAACCTTGAGTTGTCTCCCAAGTAGCGCTGTCTTTAACGTCTTTTAGCCGGACGCAGGTTACTTACTAAATCAAAGGGGTAGAATATCCCCTCCGCATATCCATTTTAGCATCATTATATTTCTCCTCATCTTCTTCTTTTTCCCAAGTCCAATTTCAGAGGAGTTCAATTCTTTTTCATCAAGAGCTAGTTCAGCAGTCTTACCATGAGGTTTTTCATGCTTCTTTGGTGGTACCCCACGAGCATCAATACTTGTGAGGCTTTTCTCAGGCTCAACCTTGTCAACTACTCCAATAGAAAAACATCTAGCATCAACTTGAGGTTCAATGGGCTGCTTGAAAACTTTGAACACTATTTTCTCACCTTGGACTCTGAGTTTTAACTCCCCATTTTCAACATCAATGAGGGCTCTCTCTGTGGCTAGAAATGGTCTCCCAAAGATCATGGGCATATTTTCATCTTCCTCCATATCAAGAATGAGGAATTTGTCCACTTTTACCAACACATCTTCAATTATTCCTCTAGGATGCGCAATAGAGCGCTCAGCTAGCTGCAGGTGGACTGTTGTTGGTCTTGCTTCCCCTAAACCAAACCTTTTAAACACCGAAAGGGGCATTAGGTTGACACTTGACCCCAAATCACACAAGGGTTGCTTGCAGGTCATCTTCCCTATGGTGCAAAGTAAAGTGAAACTTCCTGGATCTTTCAACTTAGGGTTAGTTTCTTCTGCAAGATAGCACTGCACTCCTCTGTCAGTGCTATTGTCTCATAGTCTACCAGCTTTCTCTTCTTAAACAGGATGTTTTTCATGAATTTCACATAAGCTGGCATTTGCTCCAAAGCTTCAATGAACGGGAGATTGATATGAAGCTTTTTGAAGACCTCTAAAAACTTAGAAAACTCCTTGTCCATGGACTTCTTCTGCAATCTTTGAGGGTAAGGAATTCTGTCTACATATTCCCTCATGACTGTCGGTGGAGCTTTTTCTACAACAGGGTGGTCCTCAGTAATCCCCTCTTTCTCTGCTTCAACTGCTTTCTCCAACTCACTCTCTTTTTCACCCACTGGTTTGGGTGCCACATGTTCTAACTGCTTCTCACTCCTCAAGCTAATTGCCTGACACTGTTCTCTTTGGTTCACCACATTATTAGGGGGAAGATTCCCCTGAGGTCTGTCAGTCACTTTCTCTGCCAACTGCCCCAATTGAGTATCCAAGTGAGTAATAGATGACCTGGTTTTCGCCATGAATTGAGTCTGGAAGTTGGTCATTTGTGAAAGCGGGGACACCAAAGATGAAACTGAGGACTCCAAGTTACTAATGGCTGACCTTGTCTCTGTCATAAATTAGGCATGGGAATTGATCAGTTGTGTTTGTGACTCAGTGGATTGAGCTTGGTGTTTAGCCAATGTCATCAATGTTGCTCTTATTTCTCTTATTTCATCTGACTTCACTTGGGGAGCTTGTGGGCTGAACTGCTGGGAAGAAAATGTTGGATTCAAGGATTGTTGTGGAGTGCTCTGTTGATACTGCCTCTGAAACTGAGATTTCTGCCCTTGATCATTTTTCCATGAAAAATTGGGGTGATTTCCCCACCCCTGATTATAAGTATTGGAGTATGCATTGTTGTAGGGCCTCTGAAAATTCCCAACTGCTTGGACCTGCTCCATGGGCACATTATTCGGGTCTACTGCTGTGCTTCTATTGTCACGCCCCGACTTTTCCTAAGTCTTTACTTAGGGCGTGATGACACCTGGACAATTATTTTCCACCAGGAGCACCATTTAATTCTCTTTATTTAGAAATTTAAACTTATATTCAAATACGGAGTTATTAATAAAAATAACAATAAAGACATTTGTTTATGACTTTATTGAAAGTATAACGCGAGCCCATGCTCGTGCAAATATTGTTTCTATATAGACATACTGACAAATATTATTCTAAGTTGGAAGGGAGACCATTCCACACGGGCATTTCCCGAGACACTGGGCGACATTACGAACTTGACGAGTACCAAGCGAGCAATGGACTTGGTATGACAAGAGGCTGGGACGATCGCTAGCCTTGGCGTGGAGCCTTTCTCTATCACGCTTTCTGAAACATGTTAAATAAAAAGTCACCACCATCCGTATGAGTGAGAACCTTACCTGCAATTCAAAGTAACACCACAATATTCCAAGTGCAATCACATTATAACGTAATAAGCATATTGCAAAACATATCGAGTTACAACATTTTTAAATATGCAACAACTCCTCATAGGGAATTCTCGGTTTAACTAACACTTCATTTTATCTCGTATTATATGTTAAGACATTCCCCTGCATTTCCACATGTTTATTACATTTATAAATTTGTGAACGCGTATTCACTTTTCATATTTATATATAGGTGAACATGTATTCATCTTTCATATTTGTTGCGGCGTGCAACCCGATCCATTATATTTACGTATTTGTGAACACGTATTCACTTTACGTTTTGTTGCGGCGTGCAACCCGATCCATTATGTCTACGTATTTGTGAACGTGTATTCACTTTACGTTTTGTTGCGGCGTCTGACCCGATCCATTATGTATACGTATTTGTGAACGTGTATTCACTTTACGTTTTGTTGCGGCGTGCAACCCGATCCATTATGTCTACGTATTTGTGAACGTGTATTCACTTTACGTTTTGTTGCGGCGTGCAACCCGATCCATTATATTTACGTATTTGTGAACGCGTATTCACTTTACGTTTTGTTGCGGCGTGCAACCCGATCCATTATATTTACGTATTTGTGAACATATATTCACTTTACGTTTTGTTGCGGCGTGCAACCCGATCCATTATGTTTTTATATATTTATGTGAACACGTATTCACTTTTCATATTTTTCAGAAGATCAAATAAATACTATTCTCTTTTCTAACATTCTGTCATTCATACTTGTAACGATTATAACTTTTTAACCATAACTCCAACTAAGGTGTTTCTCAAGCGGAAACTAAGGTAAGACGGGGATCTTTCACTGTACCCAATTTCATTTAAAACTACTTTGGGTAACTAACACAAATTTATCCTCAAAACAGCCACATGAAATTTGTTTCGGCAGAATTTTTATTAAACAGCACCCAATCTTATAATAGTCATAACTCCTAATCTGTAAACCCGTTCAATCCCCATAAATTCCCAAAACGACGAGAACCGAGAGATACACGTCTCCATGTGAACCATTCTTTCATATTCTGTACCATTTGGTACAGTTTTACACTTTTATTCGCTGCCCTTCCTGGATCTCGATAGATCCGAGGCAGAAACTTTAAACAGCGATAACTCTCAATCCGTAAGTCGGATAGACCCCCGTAAGGTCTCAAAATGTTCACAACAAAGATATATAGAACTTTCATTTAGCAACAATTTTCATATTCCCCACAGATTAGTACAGTTTTACGTTTCAACGTCCTGCCCTTCTGGATTCCGACAAATCCGAGGCAGAAACTTCAAACTACAATAACTTTCAACTCGTAAGTCCGTTTTAATAAATCTTTATATATATCTGTCCGTAACAGATAGATTTACAACCATATAAATTTTCATATAATTCTAATAAGTAAAACTCAATAAAAACAGTCCGTAATTATGCCCTTTCCGAATTTCGACCAAATCTAAGGCAGGAACTTTGAACTATGATAACTTTCAAACCGTACGTCCATTTTACCTCATTTTTGGTTCTATATGATCATATTAGAGAGGTGTACAATTATTCCGAATTTCATCAAATTCTAACAATTATAACTCAGTGAGAACAGTTCGTAAAGTTTATGACGCAACTAGTTGTCTAAACAATCAAAAGTTCAATATTTCTTTTCAACACTCAATTCTTACTCCAACATGTATTGAACTAAAAATAAAGGATGTTACCAAGAATTTCTGAGTGAGAAAACTCACCTTGTAAGTGTGAAGATTATTGTTGTGTGGTTGCTAAAATTATCCTTACTCTCTAGTATTTTTCTTGTTCTTCTTGCCCTCTTGGTATTTTTTCCTCTTCTTTTCTCTTGTTTTTTTCTGATTTTCTAACCTTTATGTTATGTACTTTGTTTGTGTGTAAATACAATGTATAAGTGGAGAGTTTTCTATAACCTATAGGAGGTGAAATGACAAGAGTTGGAGGGGAAATGAAAAGGGGGGAAGGGGAAGGGAAGGCCTTGCACGTACGTGCATGCTCCAAAATTGTTATTTTTTTATTTTTTTTCTTTTGTTTTTCTTTTGTTTTGTTTTCTTATTTTCATTTCATCTATCTATTTATCCAACTTTAACACTAATTCTATCCCATGCAATTTATTCTTTATTTTCTTATATATATTTATTAACCCAACCACAACTATATATATATATATTTTTTCCGGATTTCACATTCTCTCCTCCTTAAGCAACATTCGTCCTCGAATGTGAATAAGGTCGTAACATAATCACATAGACACAATAATGTTTATTGTTATTGTAACACTAATTTGGGGCTTCACATTCTCCCTTCCTTAAGAAGCATTCGTCCTCGAATGAAAATATGGTTGTAACACAATGCATATAGACACGCAAATGGTACACATATGAAGTACTATGTAATGCATTTTTTCCTTAGTCAAATAGGAATGGATATTTGACTTTCACCGCCTCTTCCGCTTCCCAGGTGGCTTCCTCTGTGGAGTGATTCTGCCATAGGACTTTCACGGAAGCAATATCTTTATTTCTAAGGCGTTGGACCTTTCTATCAAGTATTTCTACCGGAGCCTCTTCATATTGAAGCTCTTTATTAAGAACTATCTCCTGGGGAAGGATGACGTGACTTGGATCGTGCAAGTATTTTCGTAACATTGACACATGAAATACCGGATGCACTGTTTTCAGCTCTTGTGGAAGTACTAATTCGTAAGCCACATTCCCCACTCTTCGCAAGATCTCATATGGCCCAATAAACCTTGGGCTCAATTTCCCTTTCTTACCAAAACGCATCACTCCCTTCATTGGGGACACTTTTAAAAATACTTTCTCCCCCTCTTGGAATTCAAGATCTCTTTTCCGATGATCCGCATAAGACTTATGGACGGCTATGAAATGCTTTGATCCGCTCGAATCATCTGCACCTTATCATTTGTTTCTTGAATGACTTGGTCGAAACGATTGCGCCTCCACCTCGAACCATCCAAGTGGAGATCTACATTTCGTCCATATAATGCTTCAACGGGGCCATTTGTATGCTAGAGTGAAAACTATTGTTGTGGCGAACTCAATTAGACATAGATGGTCCACGGTTTCAAAATCTAACACACAAGATCGCAACATGTCCTCGAGTGTTTGGATTGTTCGCTCGGCTTGCCCGTCCGTTGCGGGTGGAAAGTCGTGCTTAACTTAACTTTTGTCGAGACCTGCTGGAAACTTTGCCAAAAGTGTGAGGTGAGCGAGAACCCCATGCGAAATAATTTGTAAGGAATCGTGTAACCGCACGATCTCCTCAAATAAATATGTGTGTCTTGTGGTGCGCGATACGTAGTCTTGGCCGGTAAAAATGGGTGACTTTGTAAGCCGATCAACAATCACCCAAATAGAATCACACCCTTCTCGAGTTTTTCGGTAGACCGATTCTAAATCCATATGAATCGCCTCCCACTTTCACATGGGGACTCCAATGTCTGAAGTAATCCGCGGAGTTTTGATGTTCACTTTCACTGGCGACATATAAGACACCTCGACAAACTCCATGGCGTCTTTCTTCATCCCGTCCACGATGAATTTACCTTGAGGTCCCGATACATTTTGTTGACCACGGATGAATGGAATATCTTGTGTTGTGACCCTCATCTAAGATCTTCCTCCTTAGATCCTTTACCTTAGGAACACATAACCTACCCTTATACCGAAGGGTTCCGTCATTATCTCCCAATGTAAACTGTGAAGGTTTTCCCTGTTGGATCCTCTCCCGAAATCCAACAAACTCCGTATCCTCAAATTGACTTTCTTTTATTTCTGAAGCTAAGCGATCGCGAGGTATCATGTACCACCACCCTACCTTCACCGATCTCGATTAAGCTAACCAGGGTTTCACAATCTTTGTACCTCCGAACAATACCCTCTTTTGTATTGCCAAATGGGCCAAGCTGCCCATTGATCTCCTATCGAGTCGTCGGCACCACGTTGGCTTTCCTGGGATGGTAAAGAATACAAAGGTCATAATCCTTAAGCAACTCTAACCTCTTCTTTGTCGAGATTCAAATCCTTCTGCGTGGTTATGTATCGCAAACTCTTATGATCTGTAAATATGTCCACATGCACACCATACAAATAATGTCTCCATATTCGTAGGCAAACACCACCGCAACTAATTCCAAGTCATGAGTTGGGTAATTCTTCTCATGTATCTTCAATTGTCTAGATGCATACGCAATAACCTTTCCAAACTGCATCAAGACACATCCTAACCCAACTTTGGAGGCATCGCAATAGGCGTGAACCCTTCATCCCGATGGTAAGGTTAGGGACTGCGATGAGTCAACAATTCCTCTAGTTTCTGGCGGCTTCACATGCTTCCGCCATGGTACTTAACCGCTTTTGAGTCAACCGGTCAAGGAGCGTGAAGACTAGAAAAACCTTTTACGAATCTTCTATAATACCCACCAAACCCAAGAAACTTCTAACCTGTCGGAGTGGTCGGTTTGGCGATTCTTCATCGCTTCTATCTTACGGGTCTACCATAATTCCATCCATTGACACAACAAGACCCAAAAGGCTATCTTTTCAACCAAAATTCACACTTTGAAAATTTAGCATATAGTTTCTCTGTTTCAAGACTTGAAGCACTACCTCGGATGATCTTCCTGTTCTTCAACACACTTTGTAAATTAGGATATCATCTATAAATACAATTACGAACAAATCCAAGAATGGTTTAAAGATTATGTTCACTAGATCCATAAAAATTCTTTGGGGCATTGGTTAATCCGAAAGACATGACCAAGAACTCATAATGGCCATATCGAGTCCTAAAGGCTTTTGGATATATCATCCGGATTTATTTTCAGTGGTGATATCCCTGACGGAGATCAATCTTGGAAAAATAGCTAGCGCTCGAAGTTGGTCAAAAGATCATCGATTCTTGGTAATGGGTACCGGTTCTTGATCGTGACCTTATTGAGTCAGATAATCGATGCACACCGGAGCGATCCGTCTTTCTTTTTCACAAACAGATCGTGCACGAGGGAAACTAGGCCTTATAAAAACCTTTATCGTAAGATCCTTCAATTGTTCTTTTAACTCCTCAATTCAGTGGGGCCATTCGATATGGAAGAATAGAAATAGGTCTTGTACCCGAATTAACTCTATAGCGAACTCACTTCTCTATCCGAGGAAGGCACAGGAGATCTTCAGGAAAAACCTTCGAAATTTTTCAAACAATAGGGACATCATGCACCGCTGAGGACTCTTTTTGGGTATCTACTATATTAGTCAGATATGCGTACTCCACTTTGTGACTCCTTAATAACTTTTGAGACCTAAGGTAGGAAATAAGCTGACGTGAGGATATTCTTCGCATCATGGGTAGCAAATCCACGGAACAGGTGGTATAACGTCTTGGGGGTTTTCCCCTCATTTATACTCTTACCCTGAAACAGGTGGTATGACGTCTTGGGGCTTTCCCCTCATTCATACTCTTACCCTGGAGAAGGTGGTATGACGTCTTGGGGCTTTCCCCTCATTCATACTCTTACCCTGGAGAAGGTGGTATAACGTCTTGGGGGTTTACCCCTCATTTATACTCTTACCCTGGAGAAGGTGGTATAACGTCTTGGGGGTTTACCCCTCATTTATACTCTTACCCTGGAGAAGGTGGTATAACGTCTTGGGGGTTTACCCCTCATTTATACTCTTACCCTAGCTCAACCGGCTATCCTACATAACATAAGTAAGTCAAGAAATCCCCTAACTTCTTATTGGCATTATTAATATATCCTCTCATTTTAGTTCACTTAAGGCACTAACATGTCTTAATAAAAGAATCCGGAAATTTAATTCCAAGTACTACATACTTCTACTCTTTTAAAACGAATGACTCTTTTCTTTTTTTTATATAAAACTTCCAAGATACTAATAACCATAGCATCAAGTCACTTGTCCTTACTTATCTTACTTAAAGTAAATCTCTCCTTTTAACTTTCCATAAAGCGAATATAACCAACTTCCCATAAAGTCGTTATATTAATTTTATACCTTAGTCAATTACATTTTCCTATTTCCAAGGGACTTAAACTTTTAAAACAAAACAAGTATCATATACTCAAAACACTTCAAGTCCCTTAACTTTGAAAACTTAAGACATCCTTAATAGTTTTAAAGAAGTGGGTTAACCGCCTAACTCGCCCAACTTGGCCATTCTTAAATAAGTAAAGGATATCAAAGTATTGTACGTCTACCGTACTATATAATACAACTATTCATGCTCAAGAGATAGGAAAGTTCCACATACCTTTATTGATCTTCTAAACGATAAGTGGAACTCTCTTTGGATGGAGTTGACTATTTTCTATAGTATGACTCCAATCGGATAGTTGAAAAAGGTCGAGTCACATAAATGCCTCTTTCGTGAATACTCTCTTTTTGATTTGGCAAAACCTTCTACCCTCATTGTCATGTTGACGATCCAAGGTACGTCCGATCATAGGCTAATGCCACTACCTTCTACCAAGTTCGGTTTAAACCTCACAAATCTTTTGACCTTCTCCCTTTGTAGGAATAATACGCGTTGTATGATGAAGATCGCATGAATTAGGTATTATATTCTTTCACATTGCGGTCTTCTTGTTTCAATTGTTCAAACTCACGCCTGAGCGCATCTTTTCGGGTGTAGGCATGTACTTTTTAATGAATACGGCTCTGAACTCCCCCCACATCATCGGTGGTGACATCGGAAAATGATTTCTTCTAAAATTTCTCCACCACATCCGTGTGTCGTCCACTAACCGTGCGATTACCAAATTGACGTCATGCGTCTCCACACATCCTCGTGTAAACAATAGGTTTTCTACCTCATCGAGAAATACTATTGGGTTAGAATTGTAGTCCTTCCCTGTATAGATATGTTCCCTTCTTCTCACAAAATTTGCCCCATATTCTATCTGGTACCTCTCCTACCTTTTCGGTCGGTGGTGCAGTCACATCTGGTTATTTTATCGTTGTACACTCCCTTCCACAATACTTTGAAGGAGGTAGTACGAGAACCAAGTCTTTGAAAAGACTCAAGATAGGCACGAGAAGAGTATGAAAGAAGTGAAACTTTAGGATGTTATTCCGTTTACTTATTACTAAGGTGGCGCGCACACCGTCGCAATAAGTAATCGTTCAAACACCCAACTCGAGAAAACTTCCTAGAATCTCTTAACCTGGTTTAGCTTTGATACCAACTTGTCACGCCCCGACTTTTCCTAAGTCTTTACTTAGGGCGTGATGGCACCTGGACAATTATTTTCCACCAGGAGCACCATTTAATTCTCTTTATTTAGAAATTTAAACTTATATTCAAATACGGAGTTATTAATAAAAATAACAATAAAGACATTTGTTTATGACTTTATTGAAAATATAACGCGAGCCCATGCTCGTGCAAATATTGTTTCTATATAGACATACTGACAAATATTATTCTAAGTTGGAAGGAGACCATTCCACACGGCATTTCGAGACACTGAACCGACATTCGAACTTGACGAGTACCAAGCCCAAGCAATGGACTTGGTATGACAAGAGGTCATGGACGATCGCTAGCCTTGGCGTGGAGCCTTTCCTCTATCACGCTTTCAAACATGTTAAATAAAGAGTCACCCTACCATCCGAATGGTGAGAACCTTACCCTGCAATTCAAAGTAACACCACAATATTCCAAGTGCAATCACATTATAACGTAATAAGCATATTGCAAAAACATATCAGGTTACAACATTTTTAAATATGCAACAACTCCTCATAGGGAATTCTCGGTTTAACTAACACTTCATTTTATCTCGTATTATATGTTAAGACATTCCCCTGCATTTCCACATGTTTATTACATTTATAAATTTGTGAACGCGTATTCACTTTTCATATTTATATATAGGTGAACATGTATTCATCTTTCATATTTGTTGCGGCGTGCAACCCGATCCATTATATTTACGTATTTGTGAACACGTATTCACTTTACGTTTTGTTGCGGCGTGCAACCCGATCCATTATGTCTACGTATTTGTGAACGTGTATTCACTTTACGTTTTGTTGCGGCGTGCAACCCGATCCATTATGTCTACGTATTTGTGAACGTGTATTCACTTTACGTTTTGTTGCGGCGTGCAACCCGATCCATTATGTCTACGTATTTGTGAACGTGTATTCACTTTACGTTTTGTTGCGGCGTGCAACCCGATCCATTATATTTACGTATTTGTGAACGCGTATTCACTTTACGTTTTGTTGCGGCGTGCAACCCGATCCATTATATTTACGTATTTGTGAACATATATTCACTTTACGTTTTGTTGCGGCGTGCAACCCGATCCATTATGTTTTTATATATTTATGTGAACACGTATTCACTTTTCATATTTTTCAGAAGATCAAATAAATACTATTCTCTTTTCTAACATTCTGTCATTCATACTTGTAACGATTATAACTTTTTAACCATAACTCCAACTAAGGTGTTTCTCAAGCGGAAACTAAGGTAAGACGGGGATCTTTCACTGTACCCAATTTCATTTAAAACTACTTTGGGTAACTAACACAAATTTATCCTCAAAACAGCCACATGAAATTTGTTTCGGCAGAATTTTTATTAAACAGCACCCAATCTTATAATAGTCATAACTCCTAATCTGTAAACCCGTTCAATCCCCATAAATTCCCAAAACGACGAGAACCGAGAGATACACGTCTCCATGTGAACCATTCTTTCATATTCTGTACCATTTGGTACAGTTTTACACTTTTATTCGCTGCCCTTCCTGGATCTCGATAGATCCGAGGCAGAAACTTTAAACAGCGATAACTCTCAATCCGTAAGTCGGATAGACCCCCGTAAGGTCTCAAAATGTTCACAACAAAGATATATAGAACTTTCATTTAGCAACAATTTTCATATTCCCCACAGATTAGTACAGTTTTACGTTTCAACGTCCTGCCCTTCTGGATTCCGACAAATCCAAGGCAGCAACTTCAAACTACAATAACTTTCAACTCGTAAGTCCGTTTTAATAAATCTTTATATATATCTGTCCGTAACAGATAGATTTACAACCATATAAATTTTCATATAATTCTAATAAGTAAAACTCAATAAAAACAGTCCGTAATTATGCCCTTTCCGAATTTCGACCAAATCTAAGGCAGGAACTTTGAACTATGATAACTTTCAAACCGTACGTCCATTTTACCTCATTTTTGGTTCTATATGATCATATTAGAGAGGTGTACAATTATTCCGAATTTCATCAAATTCTAACAATTATAACTCAGTGAGAACAGTTCGTAAAGTTTATGACGCAACTAGTTGTCTAAACAATCAAAAGTTCAATATTTCTTTTCAACACTCAATTCTTACTCCAACATGTATTGAACTAAAAATAAAGGATGTTACCAAGAATTTCTGAGTGAGAAAACTCACCTTGTAAGTGTGAAGATTATTGTTGTGTGGTTGCTAAAATTATCCTTACTCTCTAGTATTTTGCTTCTTGTTCTTCTTGCCCTCTTGGTATTTTTTCCTCTTCTTTTCTCTTGTTTTTTTCTGATTTTCTAACCTTTATGTTATGTACTTTGTTTGTGTGTAAATACAATGTATAAGTGGAGAGTTTTCTATAACCTATAGGAGGTGAAATGACAAGAGTTGGAGGGGAAATGAAAAGGGGGGAAGGGGAAGGGAAGGCCTTGCACGTACGTGCATGCTCCAAAATTGTTATTTTTTTATTTTTTTTCTTTTGTTTTTCTTTTGTTTTGTTTTCTTATTTTCATTTCATCTATCTATTTATCCAACTTTAACACTAATTCTATCTCATGCAATTTATTCTTTATTTTCTTATATATATTTATTAACCCAACCACAACTATATATATATATATTTTTTCCGGATTTCACATTCTCTCCTCCTTAAGCAACATTCGTCCTCGAATGTGAATAAGGTCGTAACATAATCACATAGACACAATAATGTTTATTGTTATTGTAACACTAATTTGGGGCTTCACAACTATCAAAAGTGTGGGGCCCCCCACATATCTCACAACCCACTGGTGTCTGCACTACTTTAACTGCCATGGTACCCTGCTGCATCTGCTTTGTCAAAGTGGCTACCTGCGCAGTCAATGCAGTGATAGCGTCTAGCTCATGAATCCCAGCCATCTTCCTACAGTTCACTGCTCTCTCATCTGCCTCCTGATGGTTATTTGTGGTCATATCCTCTAGCAAATCATGTGCCTCATTGACACTCTTTTTCATGAACGTACCTCCTGATGCAGCATCAATAATGGTACGAGTTGTACCACACAACCCATTTTAAAATATGTGGACTAGCATCCACTTCTCGATCCCATGATGTGGGCACTTTCTCTGTAAGTCTTTGAACCTTTCCCATGCATCATATAATGGCTCTCTCTCCAGCCGGTAGAAATTATTCAACTCACCTCTGAGCTTTGATGCCTTAGATGGAGAAAAGAACTTGACAAGAAACTTTTGGGCTAAGTCTTGCCATGTAGTAATGGAGTTCTCCTGTAATGAGTTCAGCCAGCACTTTGCTCTATCCCTGAGTGAGAATGGGAAGAGTCTCAATCAAATGGCATCATCAGTAACGCCATTATATTTGAAGGTTGCACACAACTCTAGAAAATTTGCTAGATGCAAGTAAGGATCTTCAGACGGTAATCCCCCAAACTGAACTGAATTTTGAACCATGTGCAATATGGCTGGTTTGATTTCAAAATTGTTGGCTTCAACAGCTGGAAGCCTTATGCAAGTTTGTACCCCTGTAATGGTTGGCATCACATAGTCCCCCAAGCTCCTTTCTGCAGGGACTTGTCTTAAAATCGATGGTAACTCATCATCCCCCAAATTATTGTTTCGTTGATCTCCCATTGCTAAGGAATCAGCTGCTCTTTTCTCTTTCCTGTTCTGTCTGCACAATCTCTCAATCTCAGGATTCAGAGGGATAGTAATGTCAGCTCCTCTCCTACTTCGCATAAACTAAGTTCCTGAGACTAATCAAAAACAACAAACAAATCACGGCGTACGATTCCACAAATAAAAGAAAATAAAATAAAGAAAAATAAAAACCAAATTAGAAATTTAGAATAGATAATCTGATATTGAACTACGCCAATCCCCGACAATGGCGCCAAAAACTTGTTAGCGATTTATCCACACGCTTAACGCAAGTGCACGTATCGTGACAAGTAATATAGTTTGGGTAAGACCGAATATCGTCCTCAGATATTAGTGTTCAATTACCAATTTCTATCCTATGGTATCTATTTGGTGATCAATATTTTGATGGTTGTTTGTATCTATGACTACTAAATAATTATAAAAGTTAACTAAATTACTTTACTTAAATCAGATAAGGTGGAAATAGGGCTTCCAATCTCCTCAACTATCCGCTCGCTTTAATCTTTAATGCAATGATAAATGTTCTTCTTCTATATTGAGATAGCAGGTTAACTAAGCCGTTTTATATTCCGGTTAGGATATATAAACACTCAACCCCGATGCAGAACCCTTCTATCTTTCGATGATAACATTTACCACAAAGGAGGATTAAGAACAATAACATATTAAACTACACAAGTATCGGGGTCAGGGGTGTACAAAACAGGACCGGACCGGTGGATTCCGGTCCGGTCCTCGGTCCGTCAAAAATGTCGATTCCGGTTTTCCGGTCCGGTCCGTAAAACCGGAATTTTCCGTCGGGCCGGAATGGACGAATTTTTTTTTTTTTTTTTATAAATTGAATTTTCAATATTGAAATTGACAGTCCCGGATGCGGTTCCACGCAATTTTTACGTTGAAATCAATTGTACATCGCGAGATATTTAGATTTGAAAAGGGGAAAAACGTAACGATTTGGGGGAAAAGTGAAATTGAGGGGCAAGATGGACGTTTTTGGAGAAATCGGCGGAATCAAACTGCTTTTGCAGTTTGGCCACCCCCGTATCGAAAAAATACGCTAAATCAAAAAAACATTAGGTAAAACGGACGTCCGAGCGCAAAGTTATGACCATATAAAGTTTTATCAATTTACAACCTATATTTCATATGTCAATACGTCCGGGCTGGCGGGAGGGCTGGCTAGGTGGATGGGGCTGGCGGGGTGGGCTGGATGGGGGCAAATCATTCGGTCCATTCGGTCCGAGTAACTGTAATTTGTCTTGGTCCCTGGTTTTAACCTTTTTGCACACTTTAGTTTTGAATGTCCAAATTCCAAATAGAAAATAGAAAATATAAATGTGGTGTGTAACTTTAATTAATGAGTAGTTCAGTAGTTCGTATACGAACCAAGTACATTTGGTGATTTTCTTTAAGTTAGTTATATTAATGAAATAAAGTTTATTGAAGGATAAGGAAAAAAACAAACATATTTAATGATATTGATAAACGAACACATTCTTAAAAATTTATAATTTAATTGCATTTAACAATAACACAAAAAAGAAAAAAAAAATCCGGTCAATGGGTCCTCGATCGTAAATTTTCTCGATTCGGTTCGGTCCATTCCGGTCGGTCTACGGGCCCGGTGAACACTTCTGTCGGGTACTTTCGTCCACGATTTTAACCTATGTTTATTCAACTATAGCATATTCACAATCTCCCTTTTCGGATCTCGATTAGAAATCATATATGTGATGATAACTAGTGATCAATTAATTACCAAGCAATCAAAGCAATTATTGAATAAATCTCAACTATATAAAGAAGAAACCAAAACCATGCATTAAATCACAAAACGAGGTTCAAGTGATTCGAATGAAAAGCCCTAATTAAAGTTTAGCTCCTAGCCATAGACATGCTAAGAACTAAAAGATTATCCAACATAAACTGAAAAATAAATAAAGTAAGAAAAAAAATTACTCAAGAACAAGCCTCCAATTTTGAAGCTTTCAAGAACTATGTGTTGTGTAGAGTTAGGGATTGTGGAACCCTTCAAAAATATGCCCTAAGGCCTTTTTATATCCTCCAAAAACGTTCCCAACTTTTCCTTCTTGGTCTTGGCCCATTCCCATCGGATTTGGCTGAAAACCCGCGTCGACGCCACGGCCGAGGCGGCCGTGGCGCTAAACTCTGCGATTGTCCAAGGTCCGTGGCCTGCTTCTCTGATGGATGGCGCCACGCCGCCACATACTTTGCCCGGGGTGTCAGCTTTTCGTCTCTTTGTGCTCTGGAACTTCTATTTTTGCCTTTTTTTTTCTTCTTTTCGTCAATGTACCATTTTAAACCACTATGACTCAAAAGAAAGAAAATATATCCTAACATGACACATATTTGTACAAAAATGGGCCAAATACTAACTAAAAAGGATTCAAAAGGTGTATATAAAATACGCCTAACAGTACCTCATACACACAACCTCCTCATCCACCCTTCTCCCTCAAAAACACCCTATATGCCCCACACATGATTAAAAACCTCATATCTGTCCGCCAATTTACTCGTAATAATTCTGTCTCTGTGGACTTTGACCCTTTTGGTTTTACTGTGAAGGATCTTCATACGGGGACACCTCTTACGAGATGTAATAGGACGGGGGATCTTTATCCATTCACCTCCACCTCCGTTGCCAGCTCTTGCTCTCCCGTCACTCTAGCGACTATTTCTTCTTCAACATGGCACAATAGGCTTGGTCATCCAAGAGTCCAAACTTTAATTTTCTTAGAGACCAATTTCATTACTTGTAATGGGAAGCTTGCCCAAAATTGTGTTTCTTGTTCTTTAGGCAAACATATTCCTCTTTCGTTTAAATCATTTACTAGTGTTACATTTGCTCCCTTTGATATTATGCATGCCTATTTATGGACATCTCCTATCTCTAGTTCTCTCGGTCATAAATATTATCTTGTGTTGCTTGATGATTTTTCACACTATGTTTGGTTATACCCTCTTAAATTTAAATCGGAAGTGTTTGCCAAATTTCTTTAGTTTCACAAGTTCATTCAAACACAATTTGAGAAAGACATAAAATCATTTCAGTGCGATAATGGTCGTGAATTCAATAACTCTATGTTTCACCGTTTTTGTACCAATAATGGCATGGTTTTTCATTTCTCCTACCCTCACACCTCAGCACAAAACGGTAAAGCTGAAAGAATCATACGCACCACTAACAACATGATTCGCACCCTACTGATTCATGCCTCTCTCCCTCCATCATTCTGGGTCTATGCTGCTAAAATGTCAGAATACGTTCTAAATATTCTCCCTACTATCACTCTTCATAATATGACCCCTACCGAAATCCTCTACCATAGAGTCCCCTCCTATGATCATCTTTTCGGTTGTCTGTGCTATCCCAACCTTAGCTCTACCGCCCCCCACAAGCTCGCTCCTAGGTCCACTCCATGTGTCTTTCTAGGATTTCGGCCAAACCATAGGAGCTATATATTCTATGACTTGTCGACTCATCAAATCCACATCTCTCGTCACGTCACATTCGATGAGACCACATTCCCGTTTTCGAATCTTCAAAAATTCCAAAAACCGGAATACTCATTCCTTGACGAGCCTGCCATCTCTCACATCCTCCTCGAACAACTCGCTTCTTCTGTCCCATCCTCAGCGCCGCGGCCCTGCACAGAGGCACCGCGGCGCCAAATGTCCAGAGAAGATTGTCTGCCCAGCGCCGCAGCTTCTGCTCCCGTCGCCGCGGCGCCTTCGACGGCTTCTCCCCCACCCTCCCCTTATTCGACTTTACCCCCCGTCTCAGACCCCACTCAGCCACCCACTGTCCCTACTCATCCAATGGAAACTCGTTCAAAGCATGGAATCTTCAAACCCAAAGTCCATTTCAACTTGTCTGCCCAAACCATCTCTCCACTTCCAAAGAACTCAAAATTGGCCAAACAAAACCCTAATTGGAATGCAGTTATGTATGAGGAATTCAATGCTTTGACTAAACAACACACGTGGGATCTAGTACCTAGACCTGAGGGGGTGAATGTAATTCATTATATATGGCTTTTTCGTCACAAGTTCAGAGACAATGGGGATCTTGAGAGGTATAAGGCCCGTCTTGTGGCTAATGGCACAAATCAGCAGGAGGGCATTGATTGTGGAGAGATCTTCAGCCTGGTTGTCAAACCGGCTACCATTCGCATAGTTTGAGCATTGACATGGGCAAACATTGATCGATCCATCAACTTGATGTGAAGAATGCATTCTTATATGGGGACCTGAGAGAAACAGTGTACATGCATCAGCCGCCTAGGTTCACCCATCCAGCAGTTCCTCACTATGCGTTCCATCTTCGTAAGTCACTATATGGCCTGAAACAGGCCCCCCGTGCGTGGTATGATCGCTTTGCCAGATATATCTTGCAGATTGGGTTTGTATGCAGCAAGAGTGATACATCACTCTTCATTTTTCATCGAGGTAGTAGCACCGCTTACTTATTACTATACGTGGATGATATTGTTCTGACTGCCTCCTCAGATAGATTGAAAAATGAGATTATTGTCTTGCTTAAGTCCGAATTTGCAATGACTGATTTGGGAAAGCTGAGTTATTTCTTGGGGATATCAGTGACCAGGATGCCAATCACATGTTCTTGTGTCAGCGTAAGTATGCAGAGGAGATAGTGTACAGGGCTAAGATAACGAATTACAAAGTTATGCATACTCCAGTCGATTCGAAATCTAAGCTCAGTGCTATGGATGGTGATCCAGTCTCCGATCCTACTCTATATAGGAGCCTTGCATGTGTACTTCAGTATCTCACATTTACCAGGCCAGACATTGCTTATGTTGTTCAGCAGGTATGCTTGTACATGTTTGCCCCAGGGAGTCTCACTCCACTGCTCTTAAGCGTATCATTCGATACATTAAGGACACTCTTGATTATGGTTTGCACCTATACCCCTCTGCGCTAAACAGGTTACTCTCATATACGGATGCAGATTGGGCAGGGTGTCCGGACACGCGACGCTCCACCTCAGGCTCTTGTGTTTTCTTAGGGGATAATCTAATTTATTGGTCTGCCAAGCGACAGGCTACCCTATCTAGATCCACTGCCGAAGCTGAGTACAGAGGCGTTGCAAATGTAGTAGCTGAAATTTGTTGGCTCAGAACTTACTGTTAGAATTTCAGTGTCGTCAGGCATCTATTGTGTACTGTGATAACATCTCTGCCACTATTTGTCTCATAATCCGGTTCAGCATCAGCGAACCAAGCACATTGAGATAGAACTACACTTTGTTCGTGAGAAAGTTGTTTTAGGTCATGTCAGAGTGTTACATGTTCCATCATCCTATCAGTATGCAGACATATTTACCAAAGGACTTCCCAGACAGTTATTTCTTGACTTCAGATCCAGTCTCAGCGTCCGGCCTCCTCCCGCTCCGACTGAGGGGGTGTGTAAACGTGTAAATATAGGAAACAATATATTCCCTACCCATAATTAGAATTTTTCTATATATTGTGTAAATATAATTATGTTAAGACTAGGATTCCTCTTTTGTATAGGCTTATAATTTCTATTGTATAAGGGATGAACATTGTACTATATATATATACCTTGATATTAATGAAAGACTCCTCAAGAGAGATTATTATCATCTTACAAAACAGACTTATTCTATGTGGGTGAAAGAACACGACAAAGAGTCTTTCCAATTTGATATTGTAGTTTCCAAATGGAACCCTATCCTGAAATGGTTCATGGCATAGTTTTCTGTTATGTAAGTACTCCAAATTTGTGCTTACGGTGGGGCCCAAAGGATTTACAGAGGACGCCACAAGGTATGTGTTAAACAGTGGTCCATGTTGGCCACGGCCCAAGGCCCATCCGCGTATGACTTTGTATATTTTGTATATTTTCCTTATTAGTCTTATACCTTAATTAGGATCGTAACATTACCATAAGTGTATAGTTATTCTTCATATAGAATAGGGATTTAGATGTAAAGTAGAAATAAGATTCTCCTATTGTAACTTGTATATATATGTCTTTCATCAATAAGAATAATCAATGGATTATTTCTTTCATGACATCAAGAGTCTAGGTTCTCTCTACCTTGCTTCCGCTCCTATCTTTTTCTCCTACTTACCGTGCAAATCCCTGCCCTAAGCATGAGACACTTCTCAGTTTTTTCAATCAAATTCCCTTCTCCGAATCTTGTTGTTATATTCCCTATGGTTGATAAGAACAATTTTCAACCTGCCCTCACTGTTTCTAACATCAAAAGTGTCATTCCTATCGTTCTTGACCTAGAAAACGTCCGATATGGGACATGGACAGAATTGTTTAAGATTCATATTTTGGCACATAAAGTCCTTCACCACATCATCCCTCCAGCTCCTCCAACGGAGGGTGATAAGGCGTCTATTTCTACGACGGTTGTGCCCACTAAAGAAGCAGATCCAGAATTATGGGTCATTCTTGATGCCAAGATTCTTCAGTGGATTTATGTCACTATCTCCTTGGATCTTTTACAGACGACTATGGAATCCAACTCCACAGCTAGGGCGGCATGGAATCGATTGCGGGACATCTTCCAAGATAACAGTCATTCTCGAATTGTTATCCTTGAGCAGGAATTTTCACAAGTTGCTATGGCAAATTTTTCAAACGTTTCTTCTTATTGAAAACGCCTCAAGGACTTGGCAGACCAACTCCGCAACGTGGGTTCTCCTGTTTCTGATAGTCGTCTAGTTCTTCAGATGGTTACAGGCCTGTCAGAGGCCTATAACGGTGTTGCTTCGGTTATTCGTCAGAGTAACCCCCTGCCAGGATTTTATCAAGCCCGTTCTATGCTTACTTTGGAAGAAGTCGGATTGGCTAAGAAAGTGGCGATTGGGGTCAGTCCTGTCGTCATGGTGACTGAGTCCGAGTTTTCTCCTTTTGGTTCCACCAATTCTAACCAAAATCGCAACAATGGGGGTGGTAAAAAGGGCCAAAATAGGAAAAATAATGACACAAATTGTGGCGGCAACAATGGAGGCAACCGTCAGCAGCAGCAGCCTGGGCCGCAGCTGGCCTCGCCGATGGCGATGCGTTCAGCGCGCGCTTATCTCAAACGGTTCGCGCCACGCCCGTCCTTCCCATGCCGCTCGCCATCGCAAGTTTCGACTAGCATGGGCAAAGATCGCCGCATACTTGGGCCTCACCCACATCAGGCCCATCACGCAATGGGACCCACACATACCAATATTGAAGCAGTGATGCACACTCTTGGGATGACTCCACCATATCCGAATTGGTACATGGACACATGTGTCACCACCTACATGACATCCTACCAAGGTACTCTCTCGTCTTATTCCAATTTGAGCACTAATCGTGGTATAATTATTGGTGATGGTAATTCAATTCCAATTCAGGATTATGGTCATAAAACTGTATCCCTCCTCATCCACCACTTGTCCTGAAAAATATCATTCATGCCCCAAAATTGGTTAAGAATTTGGTATATGTCCGTAAATTCACCACTGACAATTGGGTTTCTATTGATTTTGATCCTTTTGGGTTTACTGTGAAGAATTTCAAGAAGGGGAGTCATCTCATGAGGTGTGACAGTAGGGGGGACCTGTATCCAATCACACCGAGTCTCAGCATCTCGCGTCAAGCCATGCCATCCACCTTTGCAGCTCTTGCTCCTTCCTTGTGGCATGCTCGTCTAGGTCATCCGGGGTCGTCTATTTTGTCTGTTTTAGATAAAAATAAATCTATTTCTTGTAAGGGTACGCGTAGTACTCAAAATTGTCAATCTTGTTCTTTGGAAAAAATCATTAAGTTGTCGTTTGTAGCTTCAAATTCTCATAATTTAATGTCATTTGATATTATTCATATTGATTTATGGACATCTCATGTTCTCAGTTCTATGGGTCATCGATATTATGTGTTATACTTGGATGATTATTCTAAATTTTTATGGACGTTTCCAATTGCGAAAAAATCCCAAGTGTTTTCCATATTCACAAAATTTAGAGTTTTCATCAGAACTCAATTCAAACGGGAAATAAAGAACAATCAATGTGATAATGGTAAAGAGTATGACAATAGGGAATTTAGGGAGTTTTGTGCACAAAATGGGATAAATTTTCGTTTTTCTTGTCCTCATACGTCCTCACAAAATGGGAAAGTAGAACGAAAAATTTGTACCATCAATAACATTATTCGCACTTTATTGGTTCATTCTTCCGTCCCTCCATTGTTTTGGCATTATGCGCTACAAATGGCTACCGATCTACTTAATATTTTTCCCTCTAAAGGTTTGATATAATCATCCTCTCTTCAAGTTTTATCCACTGGTTTCATCCACTACGATCAATAAACTTCAGGTACGTTCTACCCCTTGTGTGTTTTTGGGTTATCCGACAAATCACTGTGGTTATAAATATTTTGATTTGTCCTCTAAACGAATCATCATTAGTCGTCATGTCCTCTTTGATGAATCTCAATTTTCATTTTCTAAAGTAGAACAACCTGTGCCTAGTTCGTATGATTTTTTGGATGATGTTATCTCTCCCTATGTTCTCCGTCATTTTTCAGATTTTTCAAAAAATACGCCTGCATGACCTCGAGGAAGCGGCGCGCGCAAAACTTCGAGAAACGAGGGCCTCTAATCCCGTCATCAGCGTCGGGCCCTGCGAAGCTGCGCCACAGTGCCAAAACTTCAGAGAGCCCTGTTGTTCTTCCGGGGCCGCGGCCCCTGCGACGGAAATTCTGAAACTTTTCAAAATTCCCAAAATTCACTCAATCCAGCCCAAAGTTATGATCCAATCACTCGTAGTCAAAGGGGGTATTTTTAAACCAATAAAGACTTTTCAATTTGAATTCTAATATTCTTAAATCTCTCTTACGCCGTAATTCTGTGTCTGCCTTAAATGACCCTAATTGAAAAATTGTCATGACCAGGGAATATAATGTTCTTATTGATAGTAAGACGTGAGAGTTGGTACCCCGTCCATCTGGTGTTAATATTATTCGATCTATGTGGATTTTTGTTCAATAGGAAAATTTTGATGGTTCATTTGCGAAACATAAGGCTAGACTTGTAGGTGATTGTAAGACTCAACAGGTTGGTGTGGATTGTGGTGAGACATTTAGCCCAGTGGTCAAGTCGGCTACCATTCGCACTGTGCTCAGCTTGGCTCTTTCAAAATCATGGCCCATTCATCAGCTAGATGTGAAGAATGTTTTCCTACATGGTGATCTTCAGAAGAAGACAGTGTATATGCATCAGCCATTGGGGTTTAGGGATACTAGATATCCTAATCATGTTTGTCTATTGAATAAATCCTTGTATGGGCTTAAGCAGTCTCCACGGGCATGGTATAAGAGGTTTGCTAACTATGTTTCGACTATGGGTTTTTCTCACAGCATGTCTGATAATTCATTATTCATATATCGTCGGGATTCTTCCATGGCTTATATATTGTTATATGTGGATGATATTATCTTGACTGCCTTCTGATGCTTTGCGAAAGTCTATTATGACAATGCTCAGTTCTGAGTTTGCCATGAAAGACTTGGGCCCATTGAGTTATTTTTTGGGAATTGCAGTCACTCGTCATGCAAGCGGATTGTTCTTATCACAGAGGAAGTATGCAGCAGAGATCATTGAGAGGGCTGGGATGTCATCCTGTAAGTCCACTTCTACTCCAGTTGATACTAAACCCAAGTTGGGTGTTGCAGCTGCCTCTTCCTATGAGGATCTGACCCGCTATCGCAGTCTTGCATGTGACCTTCAGTATCTGACGTTCACGCGACCTGATGTTACATATGTCGTACAACAGGTGTGTTTGTTTATGCATGATCCCAGAGTTGAACATATGAATGCGCTCAAACGCATTCTTAGGTACATTCAGGGAACACTTGAGTATGACTTGCATTTGTATCCGTCGTCGACGTCCATACTAGTCTCCTATACAGATGTTGATTGGGGTGGTTGTCACGACACCGCATTTGCACCTACCGCTATTGCATGTTTTTAGGTAATAACTTGGTCTCATGGTCTGCCAAGCGTCAATCCACGCTTTCACGTTCAAGTGCAGAGACCGAGTATCGAGGGATAGCCAAAGTGGTTTTCGAGTCATGTTGGTTGCGTAATCTACTATTAGAGCTCTATTGTCCTATTGAAAAGGCTACCTTGGTGTATTGTGATAATATAAGTGTCATCTACCTTTCTGGTAATTCAGTT
The DNA here is from genome assembly GCA_029844215.1 of Przewalskia tangutica. Lineage (NCBI taxonomy): Eukaryota > Viridiplantae > Streptophyta > Magnoliopsida > Solanales > Solanaceae > Przewalskia > Przewalskia tangutica. The sequence goes on from CM056740.1 coordinate 56,663,536, forward strand.
CAGCACCAGCGTACTAAACACATAGAGATGGATATTTACTTTGTTCGAGAGAAGGTAGCTAATGGACAAGTACGCGTCTGTCAGATATTAGATTGCAGACATCTTTACAAAGGGTCTTACCTCGGTCTTTTTTGAAGATTTTAGAGACAGTCTCAGCGTACGAAGATCGCCCGCTATGACTGAGAGGGTGTGTTAAACAGTGGTCCACGTTGGCCAAGGCCCATCCGTGTATGACTTTGTATATTTTGTATATTTTCCTTATTAGTCTTATACCTTAATTAGGATTGTAACATTTCCATAAGTGTATAGTTATTAATAGAGATTTAGATGTAAAGTAGGAATAGGATTCTCCTATTGTAACTCATATATATATGTCTTTCATAATAAAAATAATGAAAGGAATATTTTTTTCAGTGGATGTCCTCCGGGACAAGCTCTGTTCTAAGGAAATCTCTTGATAAGCAAAGTATCTAGTCACAAGGGATGAAGACCCCGCCCGCATACGAGATATATACATGCAAAAGTGCTGTTGAAAATATTCTCTCTGCAAAGTTTGCGCCAATAAAAGACAGTAACTTCACTTTAAAAATCTGCCCGACTTTGAATGTATGGATCTCATGTAATTGAGTAGGCAGAGAAAATATTGCACATCTGACATGCTCCTTTTGGTAAGTTTACTTAAATAAAGCCGAAGTTACCATCACTACATGTGTGAAGTGACAAGAAGAACTCAAAGAGGGAGGGTAATTCTCTCTTCAAACCAATCCATGAATGACGAGGATGGAACTGTTTCAGCGGGGTAGCCAGGGGTCCTAGCTCTTCAGCATCTCTCTTACATGGCATTGTTGGGCCTGACATGAATTAAAAGTGGCTATGAGATATATGTTGAGTACAGTCAATTTATGTATGGTATATTAACTTATCAAAACATAGCCAGCAGCTACAATTGGAGGAGAAGAATAGAGCATAATATTGTATTTAGCAAGCCATAAAACAAATAAGCATAAAGGAAACTACAAAATTTTAGGATTGTTCTTGTATTAATGAGTAATCTACATTCACTTGTTCTCTATAGTATTTTCCATTTCTGCAAATTTGTTTCTATGGCGGGCATAGAAAGTGTTTAAGGTCTTGGGAAAATCAAACACCTTAGTATGTGCCCTAACTGACAATCAAACTGTCTGTGTAACTTAGACATCATTTAGATTTTATAGTGGGAGCCACATTGTATATTATAGTCATCTGGATTCTACTTCCGCAGATTACCGTTATTACGCATAATACGACTAGGTAAATATTTCTCATAGAAACTGCCATCATATTATTCAATGACAGGTTAAAGCAAATCATTCTTATGGTGTAGCATATCCTGGTAGATGTATTTATCTCAGCACCTAAGAGGTTGAGCTTGTCTTCAACTACATCACTGACATACATTTCTATTAGTTCATTAAGAACCTATAGCGACGAAATCCTACTCATAGGATTACTTTATCAAAAAAAAAATCCTACTTTAAGTATTCTCAACAGGACGATGCTTCCATTGCACCTTCAAAGAAGCTATCTCCTTCGACCACAACTTCCTCACCTGCATTGTCCAATATAGCCACAGGCTCCTACTCGAACTCTAAATTCTGATCAAGCAATACAGAGTCCCACTGAATGATATAAGAACCATCGGCGTGATACTTCTTCAGCATAGCCATGTGTAATACCAGATGGACACATGAAGGACCAGGTGGCAGAACCAACTCATATGGAACCTCTCCAACCCTAGAATCTTAAAAGGTCCGATATAACATGCTAGTTTAAGCACTAAATGATTTACGCTAGTTGTTGAATAAGTGGCTTCTCTTTTTCATGGTATCCTTTTTGTTTTGTGCATTCTTATTAAATACGAATGCTAGAGAATAATAATGACCTTGAAAATAGGAAAAGAGTTCATATATAAATCACACGGATAAGAGGGGTCATTATTTTTTTTTTATACGTTTTCATTCGTTTACTTCCAGAGTTTACATGTTAGATAGACTCGTAGTAATTATAGCCCCCTCCCTTTAGCCAAAAAGCAAGGACTGATATGACCATGAAAGAAGCAACTGTTGACAATGATCTTTGATGCATCCAATTCCTATATCATCTTCTCCATAATCTTAAACTGAAGATGTAATTATTAGTAAGAAAGGGGGTCTTCTCCATTTAACATAAGTTATTTTGAGGTATCGTTTGCACATTCTTTCTTTAGCTGGATATTTCAGAGAAATGGCATATAAGTATATCATCATCTATGCCCTGTTCAACCGATCTTATGTTTAATCCTTATTCATAAAGCAACACATTTTTATGTTTACGTTGGTTACTGCATACCTTTTATTTTCCTGACATGATGAAATTTGTACTTGCAGGAAAAAATCATGAGAGTTCCTTATGGGCCAAATAAAGACAATTTTATATACTCATTATTTCTTGTCTTCTGCAATCGGATTACCACGTCTGCAGTCTCTGCTGGAGTTTTACTGGTAATAGAACAATCCAGGCTATAAGCACAAAAGACTTATTCATCTAATACTGTAAATATCTATGTTGCTCGGACTCTTCAAAAACTATCGACAGATGCGGCAATATTTTGGAGAGTCCGAACAACTTAGGCAAATATACCTAACATGATTCCAATCTCTTCTGAGAGCCTCTTGACGAGGCAGAGAATGAAGTCTTCAGTATTTGATATGTGAGCTGAGGTTTTTGATCTACCTCTAGGAATTTTGTCACACACTACACTAAGTGATATACCTCCAATTCTCTGATTTGCAGGCAAGTAAGAAGGCATTGGACCCAGTAGCTCCACTCCATAAGTATTGTAGTGTTTCAGTCTCTAACATCCTTACAACAACTTGTCAGTATGAGGGCGAGTTATATCTTCTTCTTTATGATTACATGAAGTAATAGACAAGGAGAGCACAGATAGTATGCCTTAAACAAAGAAGATTGTGGGGGGAAAAAACAAATAAGATTTGAACAAAGATGACGTGAAAATCTTTGGCAGTTGTAAAGTAAATACTGATAATTTTGATTTGAACAACTATCAAATACTAATATTTTTTATTCTTGCTCAGGCTCTCAAATACGTCATTTTTCCTGTTCAAACCCTGGCAAAATGTGCCAAAATGATACATGTAAGGGTAAGTTAACTTGCCATTTAGATTGTGTTGTAATGTAATTGCTGGAAAAAGAACTCATATAGTTCTTCGTCAGCTTCTATAACATATTTGTTTGAGTGTTGGCATTGCTGTTTCAAGGCTTCTACCTGTGACTTTTGGTTTATCAAATTCATCATGTATGTGATACCATATCCGTCTACTTTGAAATGTGAATTTGTCCATTCTTACGAAAAAATTAACTGGTGAAGCACTAAAGCTAAAGTTATAAGGTATATCTATTATTATCTTTTTTTTGGTTATTTTTGCACATATGATTTCAGTAAAGAACCACCTCATTTTCTGAAGCTGCTAAAAATAATCTATTTTCATTTATAATTTTTCCTCCTTGCATCTCGTAGTTTTACATTGCCTCACCTACAATGTTTCGTTTACAAATTACACTAATGCTTCCCATTTGATAGCTATCTTACTTTTCCTTTTGTGTTCATGCAGATCTGGGGCACTATCATCATGCAAAAGAAGTATAAAGGACATGACTATTTCCTGGCATTCATAGTCACACTTGGCTGTTCATTATTTATTTTGTATCCGGTAATAGCTAATATCTTCTTTTAAATACCTTTGTGTTTCTCCAAATTGCAACTAAGACAAATTATTACAGGAATTATTTTCAGAATATATTTTGCATGAAATCTTTCATAAATCATTTGTTTTGTGCTAATCTTTTCTAGTAGCCATGATTTATCGAGGGAGGAAGTTGTCTCGATGGATCTATAACTTTCATGCTGACCTGAAACACCAGAATGAATAGAGTTTACTGATTCCATATATTGGAACGAACTAGAATTGCATGACATTTATGTTGTTTACCCTGTTGAGGGACTGTGGTTTGAAGGCAGTTATTTTATAAATTTTACTAGCACTAAACAGAATTACGTCTGATTCTCTAAACTAATACAGGCTTACTAACAAGATTATTGATTCTGGCACCTGTGTTTGTGCTGCTAAGTATTTAGAGTATATTTTCCTGTGCAGTTATATCCTCGAGGCAATGTTCTTACAGATTCTTTTTGGTTCTACGCAGAAGGGAACATTAGCCCATACAGTAGAGGAAGGGAGAGCACCATTTGGGGAGTGTCTCTTATGATGGGCTATCTTGGGTATGAATTGACATAATCAAACATTTTAAATCCTTGGTCATTGCATTAATGGATGTTAAGATAAACAGCTGAATTTTCTTGAAATTGAGACTTTCATGACAATGTGTGCCAGAGATCTAGAAAACTAAGTTCAAGCTTTTTATCTCATACCTTGTATGTGAATGAGTTTGTTTAGCATTAAATGTCTTTATAATGTTCTCTTTTTCCGTCCTAGATATACTGTCTTTTACCATATTCAGTAGGATTGCCAGAAGAATTATTGTTAGATATCCAACTCCTAATGCTCTATGATTGGAGACCGCTAAAGTCAATCAAAGGTGGAAAAAGATCAAAATGTCCTGATAAACCTTTTGAACGATTTACATGTTATACACACAAGTCATCTTTTGTTAGCTTTCTGGTGAACAAAGTATATGTTACTTGATACTAGTCATCTTTTGTTAGCGTTCTGGTGAACAAAGAATATGTTATTTGACATATTTACCTATTTCTCAAATTTTAATCCCTCTTTTTCGCTCTCCCAATAAAGTTTTACAATTCCACCTGATGCTATTTCTCAACAAGCTCTTTTAATTGGTCCATAGCAGTTGTTATTCTAAGACAATACCTGAGTCAAAAGTAAAGATATCAAAACTTCATCCCCGCAAGCAGAATTTTAACTTAAGAAGCAAATATGTCCGTATTCAATTTTCTCTTACATTGGTTTTTGTTTACATGACCACTTTGTTCTAGGAGAACATGTGCTTGCCAGGGAGAATTGAATATTAGCTCCTGTCAGATCACATGGAAATGTTGTTGCTTCTTTTTTTGCCCCTTGACATCTGTACCTGTTTAGATGAGTAAAAGGAGCAATTCGGACTTGGTTATCTCCCTATTAGAGTTGAATATTAGTTTATCAGCTTCTGAAACAAGGTTAATAAAGAATTTGATCTCACAGGTTTGATGGATTTACGAGCACGTTCCAGGATAAACTTTTTAAAGGCTATGATATGGAGATACACACTCAGATATTCTACACAACTGTCTGTTCTTGTCTTCTTAGTTTCACTGGTAAGATCTCACTTATTGCAGTTGCAAAAAAGTCTCTGCAACTATTGAGTTGTGTTTGAGTGGATATTGAGAAATTCAGTCTTGCATCTCTAAAAAGATAATATGCCGGACAAGCTACTGAACACTTCTATAAAGTTAACTAATTTGTTGTTTTCCATGTCTTCTCGCTAAGCTTGTTATCTCCAATAATTTTCATTGGTTTACTAGGAGGACTTAGAAATCAGTTCTTGTGTTCTATATATTTGCTGATAAGCTTTTAATTGATTCAATAAATTGTCTGAAATGCAAGTCTCAAGCAACAGCTGATGAGGATGAAGGCTTGGCTAGCTTCCCAGCTTAAGTGTGTTTGGCCTTGAATTCCTGTCCAGTTTAGATCCGAAATTTTGACTATTCAGCACTTGCGCCTGTCAATATTTCTTGATGTTCTGAGTAACATCCTTGCTGTGTACTGCATATTATTTGACCTTTCTGTTACATAATTGTGGATGAAACTCTATCCCAGACATCTGCATTCACAAGTGCAGAAATTATTGACAGCTAATTAAGAACATAAGATCCAATGATATGCAGTAGCTCCTAGTTTATTGTCTTTTTCTGTTAGGCAGGGATATTTGGTTGGACGATTTAAATGTTTGTGTCTCGAGTTTGTATTAAAAATATTTGTTTAGTTGATGTTCCAATGACTAGATATGACTAGAATTTGTGTTTTGTTTCCCATTCAGGTCTAATCATGCAGGGCAGTCTTCTCATGGCAATTGATTTCGTATCTCGTCATCATGATTGTTTCTTTGACATTGCTCTGCTTTCGACTGTAAGTTGTTTTAAAATATGAAAATCTTGATTTGCTTAAATGGAGATTCTCTGTTCTTGTTTCACAAGTGCTTGTCCAAATTGTGCACTCGTTTTGTGTCGTGAAAAATCTAACTATATCTGTTTGCATTCTTTTGTTGCAGGTAGCAACAGCTAGTCAATTCTTTATTTCGTACACAATCCGCATATTTGGTGCTCTAACCTTTGCAACCATAATGACCACAAGACAGGTAATAACAAATAGTTCAAGGGTTTGAGAAAGTGTGATCCTTTCCACTGAGGGTGTGTTTGGCATGAGGCAAGTGGCTTTCTGGTCATTTTCTAGTGTTTGGTATGATGGAAGACATTTTCTGCGGAAAATATTTTCTATCAAAAGGAGGAAAATGACTGACGGGTGGAAGTCATTTTCCTTACAACTATCTTAACATTTAACTTGCTTCAACTAACAGGTAGACATTATAATTAATCTCTCCAATTAGCTGATATTATTATTAGTTTTAATATATATATTTTTATGGAAAATATTTTTCACTAACCAACTGAATACCATAAAACATTTTCTAGAAAAATATTTTCCATGGAAAATGATTTCCGCCTTACCAAACACACCGTTAGTGGTCTTGTGCCTACCCAATATTGATAAAAAAAATGCAGTCCGGTGCACTAAGCTCTCGTTATGCGCGGAGTCCGGAGAAAGACCTGACCACAAGAGTCTATTGTACGCAGCCTTATCTTGCATTTTTGCAAGAGGCTATTTCCACGGCTTGATTCTACCTCCTGATCAAATGAAAACAATTTTACCGGTTACTCAAAGTCTACCTAATATTGCTACTCAATTAAATTGATGTAGTTGGTGAGCATTTTGCTGTCACTGGTTTGGTCATCCCCTAAGCTGGGAGCAATGCATTGGAGCTGTAAGCATTGACTTCATTCTCTCTTGGCTCTGGAAGCTGAAACTTTCAGTTTCTGTTTTATTTGGATAAAAAGTTGTTTTAGGGTTAATTTATTTTTTTCAGGTTATTGTCTTTGGGGACCTTTATGCAAGAAGCTTCTTAAATACTAAAAAGAAACCGGTAACTTTGGAGAGTACAAAAAATAGAGCTGCAAGTTCACCTAAGGCAAATCCATAGCAAGACCTTGAAGGATTCCGACTTTTGCAGTAACTGATTTGTCTTGGCCCTTTCTGCAACTTAAGCTGCTCTGAGATAAAACTAGGATGGAATAGATAGGACTTCTATTCTTCTATTGTAGGGACTCCGAGTTGAAGACTAGCTTGCTGGTTGGTCTTTAACAACTTGCATCTAATCATTTGATATACTTGAAAGACATTTTAACAACCGGCCTCAGATACTCACCTTTGTTGAAATAACTCTCATAAGCTATAGAAGTTTTCTGAGTTTTGTCCTTAAAGTTTCTGTGTGTTCTTCCCCGTTTTCGGTGCATTAGAAAGACTTAGCTTTTGGTGAGTTGTTATCTCTCAAGGAACGTCTATAACCCGACGTCAGCTTGTGGCTTTTATGTGTGATGATGTCTTGTGTTAATTTTTATCTTGACAGAACCAAAACAGTGTGAGTTACAATTGAAGTACAATAATCACAACAATTGAATGGTTACAAGGAAATGTGAGAGAAAGTAATAAAACTGAGATTACAATCTGAAAAATGAGAACAGAAAAATGATTTACTGAGTAGAGTGATATTCACTATGTCCTTAAGATAATATTGTCCCGTATAAATCTTTTAACGGTTATTGACAACTTGTCTCTCAAAGATAAAACAGCAACAAACAATTGAGCAAAGGAAACTCAAATGTTTACTAAAAAGGAAAATGAAAGAAAGCAAGAGAGGAAGAAGTATTATGAAAATCAGATTTCAAGTGTGTTCTTTCAATTGAGTCTAAGGCCTCAATTTATAGTGTGTGTAAGATGTCGTCTAGTCAACTAATGGCAATCAATGTCCATGTAATGACACTTATTGAGAGGTGTTATTGAGTCAAATAATGACTGAATTCATGTGTCAATTAGTGAAGAATCAATTCCCCAAACCAGTCCAAAAGTCAGAAACTCTTCAGCTCTCGTCAAACATTCTGCCATCAAGGCGTTGCCTGGGAGGCGTCGCGGCTTTGACGGTGTTGCGTCGCGGCCCTTTACGACTCCGCGGTGATTTTCGACTCGTTTCATTTTTTACACATCGTACACTTCTTCTTTCATTTACCAACGTGAAACCCTCGTCATTAGGCCAATAACCGTCTATCATTTCATGTCTCAAACATTTAGTATACGTACCAATATTTCTTTCACTGAGGAAATTTATTATCCTTGATACAACGTGTGCACGTGTGTGGAAATGACGTTTCCGATGTACGAGACCCCAATTGTTCGAGTCATAAATAATAGGATTAACTTTATTTCACGTTAATAAATTTTCAACAATCCCCTCTTGAAAGAGATTTTGGCGCACTCACATGGTGCTTTTCTACAATCTTTCGGCGGATCGATTTTTGCATCTGGATAGGTAGCCGTGGCTTTGAATCTTTCATAGTAGAATACCATCGGACTTACTTACTGTGCGGTGAACGTGATGTCTTGAACCGCCAGTGTTTAGTGTAAGCCATGACAATTGTACCAACACAACAATTTTTCTTACTCTGTTCTTCTTTAAGGTTTTGTCCGTAGTGGCCATGGACACGTCTTGGATTCTTAAGTGCGTTCATTTGAGGCGGACAATCCTCGCACTTAAGGAATATTAAAGGTTTTGAAAACTTAACATTTACCCACTTTGCAGATAGCACTTAATGTTTATCACGGGAACGACCTTGGATTAATATTTTATGTAGAAATCATTATCCGGAGTGCTCTTGCTTCCACCGAAGCTCTCAACTGAACCTTTACGACTTAGTTTTCCCATTGAACCTAATTCCTGGGATCTCCAGTCAGTAAGGTTGGGTATCTACCATATCAGTTCTTATTGATTGGGTTTTAGGCGCATTCCCCTAGACATGCAGAACATCTGATCTCTGGGTATTCCCTTCGTCAAGGGATATGTTATGTTTTCCTTAGATTTTATATAATCAATAGAAATAATACTCGTAATGATCAGCTGACTAACGGTCTTATGTCTCAATCGATAACGATATCTCAAGGAGTACGACATCCTGCTACTTGTCGATTTTTATCAATCTTTTTATTTATATCCAATGGTGTCATTATCGATGAACTGTTGAACATCTCGAACCTCTTCAACACATCCTCGATGTAGTGAGATTGAGATAAGACCATTCTTTCAGATGTCTTAGAGATCTTGATCCCTAATATGACATCTGCAATACCCATATCCTTCATATCAAAATATTATTTTAACATGTTCTTAGTCTCTAGGATCATCCTAGGAACGTGATCAGTATGTTATCTACGTAAAGGCATATCATGACGAATAAGTCGACATTTCCTTTCATGTTGACACATTTTTCACACTCATTATTGACAAATCCTTTCGATAGTAAAGTACTATCAAATTTCTCGTGTCATTGCTTCGGGGCCTGTTTCAGCCCATACAGAAATTTGACAAGCCGACAGACTTTCTTCTCTTGTCCTGGAACCACATACCCCTTGGGTTGGTCCATATATATTTCTTCTTCCAAATCATCATTTAGGAAGGTTATCTTAACATCCATTTGATGTATCTCAAGATCCCGCAATGCGGCGATCGCAATGAATACTCGTATGGATGTCATTTTATACTTCAGAGAGTAGGTGTTAAAATAGTCAAGGCCCTCCTTTTGTTAATAGCCCTTGACTACCAACCTGGTCTTGTACTTGTCTATAGATCCATCAGCTCTCAACTTCCGTTTGAGTTTCTATTTACAACCCAACGGTTTGTTTCCCCGAGGAAGATCAACCAACTCCTAAGTATGGTTGTGCAGGATGGAGTCTATCTCACTCTCTATAGCTTTTTTTCCAGAGCGGTGCTTCTGGAGTTGACAATGCTTCAGCAATTGTCTGTGGTTCTTCATGAACCATATAAGCTACAAAGTCCAGACCGAAGGATTTGTCTATCCTGGCCCTTTTGCTTCGTCTCGGTTCCATCTCTGGACCCTCCAAGTCCTGAGAATCTGGAATACTAGATTTCGGATAATCAGCCACTTCGGAGTTCACTAGATCCGAACCGCCTAGATCCGGGTAGTCAACGACTCCTGGATCCTGAGAGTTTTGTTCATAACTTCGTTTGTGATAGGTCATGTCTCTTTCCTTTCTAGGAAACGAGTCTTCAAAGAAACTGGCGTTCCTTGATTCCATGATTGTACCCACATGAATGTCTGGTACATCTGACTTATACACTACGAAGCGATAAGCACTACTGTTATTTGCATATCCGATGAATATGAAATCTACAATCTTAGGCCCAATCTTGACCTGCTTTGGCTTAGGTACTTCTACCTTGGTTAGACAACCCCACACCTTCAAGTATTTGTAGGTGAGTTTCTTTCCTTTTCATAACTCGTACGGAGTCTTGTCCTTACCCTTATGTGGGACTCTATTAAGAATCTTATTCGCGGTAAGGACAGCTTCTCCCCATATGTCTTGGGGAAGGCCTAAATTGATGAGCAACGCATTCATCATTTCATTTAACGTACGGTTCTTGCGTTCAGCAACACTGTTTGATTGAGGTGAGTAAGGAGCCGTCGTTTGATGAACTATGCCCGATTGGGCACAAGGCGCTACATATTCTCCCCCTCTATAGCTACGAATTGATTTAATTCGTCTGCCTAGTTGGTTCTCAACTTATGCTTTGTAGCGTTTGAATGCTTGGAAGGCTTCATCTTTACTTTTTAGTAAGTAAAGGTAACAATAACTTGTGTTATCATCTATAAAAGTCACAAAATACTTGTTCCCTCCTCTATTATTAATTATAATTATTACTAGATAATCATAATTAATATTTTAATAATTACACATTATTCTATCAATTCTGAATACCTTCTTGTGCCCGTTTCATCATAGATTGTTCACTTTTTCCGAAATATTATTCTGAATTTGTACACAAAATTATTGTAATATTTCGAAATTTCGTAATTTGAAGAACTCCAAAAATTATTTTCATAATTTCACTTCAAATTTACAAAAAAAGTCCAAAAAATAACTTCAATTTATATTTATCCAAATACAATTCTAATTTTTAAATACCATTTTTAACTTAAAAACAAATGCTATTTTTTTCTAAATTTTACAATTCATGTGTCCAAACAGCACTATTAAATGAAAGTGTCATGTGATTGTTGGTTTGGAAGGGAGTTATTCATGTATTAAAATTAATATATTTAATTATATTTGATAGTTTTATAGTTACATTATAAAATTTAGCACATCAAATTCGATGTTTGATTATCATTTTACAATCTAATAAAATATATGTAAGTTATGAGTCTATAAATTATTTTATATTGGATAGAAGATAAATAACTAAACCTTGTAATCCTTACATGTCTAATACCCGCATATAACTCTAAACAGCAACCAAACGACCCCTAAATATGTTCAACCATCGGAGTAAGTCGCACTTGTGGTCGTCGGATAAGTCTCTTATTAAAGGCAAAATTATTGATACATAAGTAAAGATAATCTAACATATAAGTTAGTAAAAATTAGTAGGGAGAAGGTCAAATAAGTACTTGTACTATTCAACATTAAGTAATTTTGACATTCATTATATTCGGGTTCAATGTTACTTCATAGAAAAAAGTTCTAGTAAATTTCCCATAGAGCTTGATTTGAGGGATATTATAAATCATATCCACATGATGGGGGTACATGTGATAGTGAGACGAGACCTAGAGAAAGTGGCCTTGGTGAACATGTAATAATGAAATAAACCTAATTAAAGATAAAGTTTTTTTTTTTACTGAAGCGACCATTCTACTTTTCGAAGTACAAGACAGAAACCCCACGACGCAATACCGCAAACCACGCCACCGATTAACTACACTTGGCAAGCCATGTGACAGGCCAACCAAGAAGGTTTATGCAGGATCGAACTCGCGACTGCGGCCCCGCGCTCTTCAGCACCAATTACTATCGCTCATGTAATTAAAGATAAAGTGGTCTATGTAAAGGCGGAACTAGAATTTAAAATTTATGTATTGTGATTTGTCAAGAATTCGTAATTTGTCTTAATTATTGGATTTACAACTAAATATATATATATAATAAAAAATATATATAATATAGAATTTAAGTAAAAATTATTGAATTCGTGTGAACTCACACTTAATAATGATCTAGCTCTGCCTGCGGAGGCAGTTTCCTTTGTTGGAAATGATATTGATTAAGAAAGAAATAATGGCTAGAAAATCTTGAATCAATGTGAACAACCACGAAATGACATGTTATTAGCAATAATTAAAAAGAGTGGTTGGTCTAACTTTATTTGAATTGCCAAATTGATTTCACATGATGTAGGCACTCAAGTGGCCATATACGTTATAGGAGATGAAAAGACAGCCAACCTGTAACTCAGAAATTGAGCAAAAAATAGTAAAGCCAAACCATTTGCTCTCTGCTGATGGGCTGATGGCACCGTTGTCCGAAAATTTAATGTCGTATCATGTACTAGATCTCATTTAGTTGTTATAAATGAAAGTATCTAAAACTCGAAAATAATATACTTGTTAATTTTAAAATTTCAATTAATTTTCATATTTCATTAATTAAAAATTAAAAAAACTAATAAATTATAAATAAATCAATGACCAATTTGTACCATACCGATAAAGAATTAAAATCTAAGGAACATATGCATTTAAAATTATATGAGAATTTAAATACAATTTCAAGTTTGACGTAAGAATTCAACAATTGTAGGTTATTTTGTAAACTTCAATCTCTTGGCGATAATATAACGTTTGAATTAACGAAGAATTTTGTCCAAATTTTCAGCAAAAGATAATTTAATAACTTTCCCTTGAAGCTATCTAGGAGCTTAACAGTTGATTCTACTATTTCTTTCACCCCAAGTAACAATAGGTTGAGACTATTTATCAACACTTTCGTTGTCACCTTTTGTATATGTTGTCTCTTATTATTCCACTCCAATCACTTGTGCAATAATCTCTTCATCAGTGTAAGTTTCAAAGATTGAAAGAGTTGTGTCAAACTCCGTATAAGTAGTAGCATCCATTGCTTGATTGGAAGAGTTTCAATAATCTCTTCATCAGTATAAGTTTTCAAGGATTTGAAGAGTTGCGTCAAACTCCATATAAGTGGTAGCATACATTGCTTGATTGGTGTTATGAGATGAGATTTGGACTATAGGTGATAAATATCTTGCTATTTTATTTTTTTATACATAATATATTTCTTACAAATATTATTGTACAAGATTTTAGTATGCCTATTATAGAGTGCTAATTTTAAAAAGAATGTACCACTATAATGAATGACGTTATTGTTATAGGTAGAATGTTGTTATAGAGAAGTAAAATATAACATGAATTTTACTGAAACACATTCTTTCATCTTGAAAATTGTAGTGAATTGCTCCACAGACCACAGTCCACTAGTTGAGTGGCTTAGATGATAATCATCCTCCACTTTTAAGTTGGGAATTCAAGTCTGAGGAGGGATTAAGAGAAACCCTCTTTTTTAATTACAAAAATTAGGAGTTTTTCCCTCTCATCTCTTGACAACACAATCCGGAGCGAAGCTAAAATATGAATTTTAATTTTTGTTGAATCTAGTAAAACTTCTATTTTTATATTAAAAATTTACTAAATATATATAAACTATTAACTTAAAATCTTATAATTTAAAAAAACTAAAATCTCAAACGTATAAATTTTAAATTCAGGCCCCACCTCATTACAATGGCTCTATACTATCATGAATTGGTTTCTTTATTCCATGAATCTGCACCGTCCGTTACAGACATCTTTTGTCTATTTCAACCGTCGATGCAAGAGTTGGTCCCTGAACTGTTCTTAGAGTTACTACTATTCCCTGCGGCCTAGTTTATATGACAACTTTTTGGTCATTCGAAAAGGAACCACACATTTTTATATATAGAGGGATCACTTACGTTGCTCAGATTCGGATGCAGATGTCTGTTATGGGTGCGAATGTAGAGATCTGATCCTTTATGATCTAAATCTTAAATTCGGGATATGAATTCGATTATGGATACATGTGTGAGAATTCGATTAAAAATAATTTAAATATCTAAAAATAGAGTTATAAAATCTAAATTATGAGATATTATGTGAAGAACTTGAAAAAATATTAATCAATAGAAGAATCTCGTAAGAAGATAAAAGAAAAAGAAGTGACATACAAATTTTTATATTTAAGATATTTCATTTTTTTCAACTTTACCTTATTTTGATTATTAAATCGGTGAGCAGTCCATTTTGGTCAAAGTACCCAAACTCAGATCTGTATTGTTTCGACACGGTACTGCATTAAAAGTGGAAAATGTGAGGGAGCACTACTTTACTTTAATAGTACATAAATATGAGTGAGTCCGCTTGGGCAGCTCAATTGGTTCTAAGGGGATATTTGTGAAAGTATATGTATGTCTTAGAGACAATATGTATTAGGACACAATATATTTTATACACATTCGTATTTATATTAATGATGATTGATATTATGGCAATTTGCATTTGTTGAATTATTAATTGATTGTTTATAATATTCTATAAATGCATCCCTAGAGGTCGCGTGTTTATTAATGATGTGAGAATTAATATTATAACGTAACTATTAAATTACCACGACTAAAGATCATCGAAATTGGGATATCGATGATATGTGATACGTCAACATGTGGTCTTCATCATATTCTTAGGGGATGTAGTATGTCTCACTTGCTGCGAGTTATGGTAACTCATGATGGACACATGGATACTTGTTGAAGTATTGGTATGTCCTGCTGATGTACTGTTTTGTTATATGTCTATAATGTAATCGGCGTGTGGGAGATAAAGTCCTTAGACTTGAGGTCAATATCACCTTGTTTACGGAGTAATGTACTTTGATTCTGTCCTAAGCTCAAATGCCTTATAGGTTGAGACGCGGTTTGTTTTGGGTGCATTACGAAGTAGATTAAAGGTGGTATGTGAGCCAAAATTATGATTCATTCCTTGAATACATATTCGAGTGAACACTCAGATACTCATATAGTATTAGGTTGACTAAGTCATCACAACGAATGGACTTGCTCGTGATACGGTCCTGTTGTCAACTAATATAGATGAGTTATAATAATCAAGTCATTTGGATAGACACTTGACAGATCCTAAGCTAGATTGAGTGTGTCATGAATGAAAGGATTTTATCTTCCCACATATAGGTTCAGTTCACATGTTTTGTGTAGCTAAACTTTATATATTGGGTTCGTCTTCCGGCGCAGTCTAGGAGTTCCGTGAAGATCCTAATGTAATTAGTGACGATATGTAAAGGCCTGAAGGGTAACACTAAGTCAAATGTTCCGTCGATTGAAGGATGTAATTAGAAGGAGATACATATATGTTTGGTTGATGACCGGGACATTAAAATTAGAAAATGGGAAGCAAAATAGGACGGAACAGCAGTGCCTTGATTCAGGACCGCGGTGCCAGGAACACGTGTTAGCACCGCGGTGCCTCTTGTTGAGGACCGCGGTGCCATGACGTGGCATGGCATGGCAGTCCGAATTCTACCCAGTTCGTTTCTGTTAGGCCTGACCCTACTGAAACCCTTGAGCTCTTATTTTATCCTATAAATAGGAGGCTCCTCTTCTCATTTCAATACACCAAACCTAAGAGAGGTAAATCTCTTCTAAAGCTCTGTCAGAATCCCTAGCATTCCTGACTTAGCAAATTGCATCACAGTTTCAGAACTTACAAATCGAGGGATTTTTGCGTGTGCACCCTCGGACTACACAAAGCATCGAGAATCAACTGTTTGGCTGATTGCTACAATAATATAAGTATTATGTCGAGGTATTACATTATACTATGTGTTTTGTATTGTTCATTACTTATCATACTGCAGTTCGACCGTCGTCGGGTTTGAAACATAAATTTTCAAATTTCGTTGCGTGTATGAACCCGACGTAAACACCTACAGTGGTATCAGAGCTTGGCTATTTCGTGTGATTTGTAGTGAAAATTAATGATAATATGGGTTAGGATTTGTTTAGATCTATATTGTATGTTGTTAAAAGCTTTAAACCCTAAAACCTTTAGAACACATGATCATTGTGACCAGATCTGTTAATGCAATTATATATTCGAACAAGTCAATCCAATATATAACTCTTCTAAGTTGAAATGTGTTATCCGGCTTAAAGCATGGTGCATTGAAACGGAGAGAGAAGAAAATTGAATTTGATGGTCGATGAACATGTTATTTTAATGGTGATGGTAATACAAGTGGCCCAAACCAATTTTAGGGGTACAGAAATTTCGGATTTTGTGATTCTGGAAGAGAGGCACCGCGGTTCCATGATGGAGTACCGCGGTGCCTGCTAGGGTTTTATGGCGGCGTCGGGATTCCACAATTAGAACACCGCGGTGCTGCCCAGATGAAGCCAGAGGCATCACGGTCCTGTTCATGGGAGCCGCGGTGCTGTTCATCCAGAAGCTTAAAATTAATTTTTCGGACAATCTGCTTTCGAGGCACCGCGGTTCCACAAGTTGGGACCGCGGTGCCTGTGACGGTATTTATGAGGCACCGCGGTGCCACCAGTTAGGACCGCGGTGCTAATTAATTTGCAGATTCCAGTAGCTCACTGCCTCAGAGGCACCGCGGTGCCGACGATAATTATATATATATATATATATATATATATATATAATTTGAATATCAGAAACATAGACTTAAAAGTTTCAGATTCTGAATCTGAAGTTTTAAAGGTTTCAGTTTCTAAAAATAAAGGTTTTGAATCGAACAGATTTGGTCCTTTCGGACAAATCTGTAATTAAAGAAAGTCTTCTGAAAGTTGATTTTAAGTTTTGAAAATTGCAAACAGGTCCCAGAAGTTTGAAAATATTTTCTGAAGTTTAGAATTGCATTTTTATGAATTTATAAGGGTTTAGAATTGAATTTTAAATTCTTAAGGGACTAAAGTGTAAATTCTAAAAATTTACAGAATTACCAAAAATCAGAATTTTGAAATCAGAAAATGTTTAGGGATTGTTTGACATTTACATAGATTATAGAGTTTAGACAAATAGACTCATAGTTATCATTAATAGTATATTATTGAATAATATACAAATGTGCTAAATGTTAAATGTGATGCATTTAAATTATTAGCCTAGCGTTCGCAATTATTGTCTGGGTAGGCGGCGCCCAGTAATTGTTTAATTTCAAATGACCGCTATAACTGTCTGGGTAGACGGTGCTCAGTATGTGATTAAAACCATCTTTTATCATGTCTATTGGGTTTGATGGTTTCCCATCTAATTGTGTTTAGATATTGCATGATAGGATATCATATGATGTATGACTTGATTGTTGATCTTGAATGAATCCCCGAAAACTAAAAATGTTCCCCAAACATTAAATACAAGTCTAATTATAACGCGTTGTCCACTATAATTGTTAGGGTGCTAAGTCCTTTTCGGCGATAAAGGTATTTATGCCAAAGCATTTGCTCTAAGTCTAAGAGGACCAAGACTCTTTCATAGATGTGTTAAAATGAAAGTGGATAATAAATTTTTGTAGGTATTTACACCAAAGTGTTTGCTTGCAAAGGCTAAATTACTTAGGCATTTAAACGCAGTCGTGTAATGGGGTTGGATTGTTTAGATGAATCTTGGCGCCAAAGTGTCGGACTAGTCTAAAGACGTAAGATTAAATGAAAGATATTTAATCAAACCAAGAGTTGTAGAGTTGCTTTACAATTGGTTGAGGACCTACCAAAGTGTGTTATTGAAGTTATCAGCCAAAGCAAACGCGGATATATCATATGTTTAGATCTTGGCCCATTATGACCTTTATATTAATGCAGGTCTGTATTCTACCTTGGGGTCGTAGAAGTATGCAAAATAGTGGGAGCTAATTTAAAATAAAAGGCCATGTTAAAATTAGCAAATTATGAATGCGTATAATTTAGGAGAATAAATTTTGATTGCATTTTCCTGTTCTATCTATTATCTTCAGATCTTCAGAAATGTCAAATTTTTCGTTGAAAATGCTTATGGACCAACAAACTTACTGGACCCAACTTCATTGACTGGCTCAGAAATGTCAGAATTGTCATGAGACAAGAAGAAATTGAGTATACTTTGGACAAAGTGTTCCCCACCTCTCCAGCGGAGAAAATGCAGAGTATGCAACCTTCGACAAGGCTGCTTACCAGAAACATTATAAGGATGCCACCTAAGCTCAATGCCTAATGTTGTCTTCTATGTCACATCCATTGCAAAGACAACATGAAACTATGGGGCCCAACGAAATGTTAGCCCATTTGAAGAGTCTTTATGATTCGCAGAGTCAGACAATGGAGTAAGACTTGCTCATAGAACTCTTCAAGTATAGGCTAAATGAAGGGGGCCAAGTTTCACCTCATGTGTTGAGGATGATTGAGTTGATTGAGAGGTTGGCCGCCATTGACATAAAGTTTCATGACAGAATCTCCACCACCCTCATCCTGCACACACTTCCTAGATCGTTTGAGAGTTTCATTGTCAATTACAATATGAATGGAACTAAAGCGACATTACCGGAGTTACATAATATGTTGAAAACTTTTGAATCTTCGACCTCAAAGACCAAGCTTATTCTGATGGTTGGCTCCTCTAGTCGCCCCAAACCGAAAGGTAAGGGACAACAGAAGGGAAAGGGCAAAGTTGTTTCTCCGGCAGCAGTGATGAAGCCCAAGGGAGGGGGCGAAGAAGAAGAAGAAGAAACTGCCGGCATCAGATGTTTGCATGAATTGCAACAGGAAGGGGCATTGGAGAAAGGATTGCACTGCTCCAGGCGGAGGAATGGCACCAGGTGCTAATGTGCAAGGTATGTTTGTAATTGAAAAATCTATCTATAAATTATTCTCATTCCTGGGTACTTGATACCGCTTGTGGCTCACACATTTGTACAAATGTGCAGGGGCTAACTGATAGCAGGAAGGTTGGGCCTCGCGAGGTGGACCTGCGCGTCAGAAATGGAGCACGAGTTGTTGTTGAGCGCGTGGGAACTTATAGGATAGATTTACCTTTTGGCAAAGTTTTAATGTTGAACAATTGTTTTTATGTTCCTTCTTTGACAAGGAATATTATTTCCATTCCTGTACTTGATTCAGAGGGGTTTTCCTCAAACACGTCTAATGGCAATATGGTTTTGACTTTAGATAATGTTGTGTATTTAATTGCGCCTCTAGCGAATGGATTGTATACATTAAACTGCCACGGTGAAATTTTCAATGTACAAAATAAAAGGGCTAAGTTAAATGAAAGAAATTCTACCTACTTGTGGCATTGCTGACTTGGTCATATCAATCAAACAAGGATAGGACGATTGAGGAAATTAAATTACCTCGAACCATTTGACTTACAATCTTATGGTAACTGTGAATCCTATTTAAAAGGTAAGATGACCATTAAACCTCTTTCCGGAAAGGGGATTCGTGCCAATGAAGTACTTGAGTTGGTACATACGGACGTATGTGGACCATTTTCGACTCAAGCTAGAGAGGGTTTCTCTTACTTCATCACTTTCACAGACGACTTATCAAGGTTTAGATATGTGTATCTTATGAGACACAAATCTGAGGCTATTGAGAAGTTTAAGTGTGAGGTTGAGAAACAGCTCTCAAAGAGTATCAAGACTCTTCGATCTGATCGTGGGGGTGAATACTTAAGCAAAGAATTTCTTGACTACTTAAAGCTTCATGGAGTTCATTCCGAATGGACACCTCCTGGAACACCACAGATGAATAGTGTTGCCGAGAGGAGAAACCGAACCTTGCTTGACATGGTTCGTTCCATGATGAGCTTTTCAGCTCTTCCTACATACCTTTGGGGATACGCTATTTTGACCTCAATATATGTTCTAAACAAAGTTTCATCTAAATCAGTCGAAAAGACATCATATGAGGTATGATGTGACAAGAATCCATCACTTAGACACATGAGGTCCTGGGGGTGTCCTGCATATGTCAAGAAGTTGATCACTGATAAGTTGGATTCTAAAAGTGAGAAGTGTTACTTTGTTGGGTATCCGAATGAAATTAAGAGATACTATTTCTATCTTCCTGGAGAACATAAGATATTTGTTTCTAAGAACGCAACTTTCCTTGAAGATGAATATGTCTATAAGGATGAGAGTTGCACAGAGATAGAATTTGAAGAAATTCAAGAACAAAGTAATATAGAGGTTGAATCCTTGCCCGATGATGAAGGCAAGAATTCAGTGGGAGCTTTAGGCGAAGATTGGGTATTTAGGATACCCGCCGGCGATGGGAGTCTTTGCGAGGAGTAATGCAGAAATGCAAGATCTTCCGGCACAGACCTTGGAAGCAAGTGCACCAGTTGTATTTCCTTCCATTCACGAAAGACATGAAAATGATATTCCTGAAAGCTCTAATGTTGGTGGATCGACCCGGTACGAGAACTACTCATCGAATATACCAGAATCGAGCTGCAAGACAATCAACTCCGTAGGTCTACTAGATCTCACCATCCCCCGAAAAGACTAAATCTACTTGTGGAAACACAAAATGAGCTAGATATTCCAGATGATGACGAGCCTAGAACCTACAGCGAAGCAATGCTAGACATTGATTCGAAGAGATGGCAAGAAGCCATGAAATTCGAAATGGAATCTATGTATATCAATCGGGTGTGGAACTTGGTTAATTTGCCAAATGTGGTTAAACCCGTAGGATGCAAATGGGTCTTCAAGAAGAAGATTGATGCATCTGGCAAGGTTCAGACTTATATAGCTAGACTAGTGGTTAAAGGTTTTACTCAGCGTCCTGGTGTGGATTATGATGAAACCTTTTCACCGGTGACTAAGATAAAGTTTATTCGAATTTTGCTTACGATAGCTGCACATTATGATTATGACATTTGTCATATGGACGTCAAAACTGCATTCCTCAATGATAATCTAATTGAGGAAGTGTATATGAAACAACCCGAGTGTTTTTCATGTGAGTCCAGACCAAATTTTGTGTGCAGGCTACAGAAGTTCATTTATGGACTTAAGCAAGTCTCTAGGAGTTGGAACATTTGTTTTGACAATGTAATCAAATCTTTTGATTTTGTCAGAAGCAAAGAGGATCTTTGTGTTTATTTCAAACGCAAGGATGAGGGTATTGTCTTCATTATTATATATGTTGATGACATATTGATAATGAGATATAATAAGACCCTCATGCAGTCAGTTAAGGATTGGTTGTCCAAGACCTTCATGATGAAGGATTTAGGTGAAGTCTGCTACATTCTGGGTATTAGGATCTATAGAGATAGACCTAATAGGTTGTTGGGGATGTCACAGTCATTCTACATAGACAAAGTGCTTAGACGTTTTTCAATGAAGAATTCCAAGAAAGGCGGTCTTCCGATGAGTCAGGGCATCAAGTTATCAAAGAAGGGTTGCCCTTCTAATGCTATTGAACTTGAGCGCATGAAGATGATCTCATATGCTTCGGCTATATGATCGATCATGTATTCCATGACCTGTGCTAGGCCAGATGTGGCCTTTGCACTTAATATGACTTGCAAGTTCCGATAATCACGGAGAAACACCGAAAGCGATCGAGTATTCTCAAGTACCTCAGGCGTACTAAAGATTACTTCTTAGTATATGATGGAGTTGATGAACTGGTTGCCACTGGGTATACCGATGCTAGTTTCCAGACAGATGTTGATTATTTCAAGTCTGGTTACACATTCATTTTCAACGGAGGAGCAGTGAGCTGGAAGAGTTCCAAACATGCTACTACTGCAGACTCGACTACTGAAGCGGAGTACATTTCTGGATCGGAAGCTGCTAAGGAAGTTGTCACGATTTCTGAGTTCCTGAAGGAACTAGGGGTTTTTCCGATTGCTAGTTGTCCAATAACCATTTATTGTGACAACACTGGTGTCATTGCACATGCAAATGAACCAAGATCAACAAACAGAAACAAACATGTACCGAGAAAGTACCACATCTTGAGAGAGATGGTGGAAGCTGAAGATATCAAGATAGATTATATTCCCACAGACAATAATCTAGCATACCCGTTTACTAAACCATTAAGCTTGGTGAAGCATAATGGTCATTTTGAGAACATGAGTATTAGATATGTTGGTGATTGACTCTAGGCCAAGTGGGAGATTGAAAGTATATGTATGTCCTAGAGACAATCTGTATTAGGACACAATGTACTTTATACACATTCATATTTATATTAATGATGATTGATAATATGGCAATTTGCATTTGTTGAATTATTAATTGATTGTTTATAATATTCTATAAATGCATCCCTAGAGGTCACGTGTTTATTAATGATGTGAGATTTAATATTATAACGTAACTCTTAAATTACCTCGACTAAAGATCATCGAAATTGGGATATCGATTATATGCGATACGTCGACATGTGGTCTGCATCACATCCTTAGGGGATGTAGTATGTCTCACTTGCTGCGAGTTATTGTAATTCATGATGGACACATGAATACTTGTTGAAGTATTGATATGCCCTGCTGATGTACTGTTTTGTTATATGTCTATAATGTCATCGGCGTGTGAGAGATAAAAGTCCTTAGACTTGAGGTCAATATCACCTTGTTTACGGAGTAATGTACTTTGATCCTGTCCTAAGCTCAAATACCTTATAGGTTGAGACGCGACTTGTTTTGGGTGCATTACGAAGTAGATTAAAGGTGGTATGTGAGCCAAAATTATGATTCATTCCTTGAATACATATTCGAGTGAACACTCAGATACTCATATGGTGTTAGGTTGACTAAGTCATTGGCCAATGCAATGGACATGTCTGTGACATGGTCATGTTGTCAACTAATATAGATGAGTTATAATAATTTTGATAGACATTTGACAGATCTTAATCTTGATTGAGTGTGTCATGAATAAAATGATTTTATCTTCCCACATATAGGTTCAATTCACATGTTTTGTGTAGCTAAACTTTACATATTGAGTTCGTCTTCCGGCGCAGTCTAAGAGTTCCGTGAAGATCCTAATGTAATTAGTGACGATATGTAAAGGCCTGAAGGGTAACACTAAGTCAAATGTTCCGTCGATTGAAGAATGTAATTAGAAGGAGATACATATATGTTCGATTGATGACCGGGACATTAAAATGGGAAAATGAGAAGAAAAAATAGGACGGAACCGCGGTGTCAGGAACACGTGCCAGCACCGCGGTGCCTCTTCCTGAGGACCGCGGTGCCTTGACGTGGCCTGGCAGTCACTGCGCTCGATTCGTTTCTGGTGCAGCCTACAAAACCTCGAGCTCTTATTTTATCCTATAAATATGAGGCTCATCTTCTCATTTCAATACATCAAACCTAAGAGAGGTAAATCTCTTCTAAAGCTCTGTCAGAATCCCTAGCATTCCTGACTTAGCAAATTACATCACAGTTTCAGAACTTAAAAATCGAGAAACTTTTGCGTGTGCACCCTCGGACTACACAAAACATAGAGAATCAGCTGCTTGGCTGATTGCTACAATAATGTAAGTATTTTATCGAGGTATTATATTATACTATGTGCTTTGTATTGTTCATTACTTATCATACTGCAGTTCGACCGTCGTCGGATTTGAAACATAAATTTTCAAATTCCGCTGCGTGTACGAATCCGACGTAAACACCTACAATTTGGAGCAATGACCAAGGATCGAATCCCGTCAGCAGCAGTGTGAGGATTTCTTCTTGAAATAAAGGAGGGTCCCTTGAGCGCAACGTGGTACTGGTCTAACGTTTGAAATCAATTGAGTCACCATGATTTACCTTTCTTCACAGACCTGTCGGATCGGGGTGTGGGGCTCCTAGGGTGAGAGATTCCACCTTGTAGCAATAAATAAATATAAGTGGACCTTTTTTGACTTGTTAATTCTTGAATTCCTTGCTTCTTTCCACTTCAACAAGGGAAAAAATATTTGTTTTATTACTTAAACAATGTAGTAGCTGGTCTGCATCTGAGGTGACCTGTGCTTTGCTAGATTTGTGCTGTTATGCAAGAAAAAAACATCCTTAGCTTTTCCTCTAAAAATTCCAAATCTGTGTCTCATTCTTGAAGCATATGTAATCAATAAGGTGCAATCTCTTCACTTGTTCTACATTCTTGGGGTTTTGAAATGTTGTCATTACATAGTTTTTTGTTTATATTAATGTTGGGATTTTATTGTGTTTGTGGATTTACTCCTACAGATAATTATTTAATAAACTGTGGATCTTCAAAAGATATTAATATTGATAATAGGGTGTTTGTGGCTGATAAATCATCAGCTTCAAAGTTTCTTTCAACTCCTCAAGATATATTAGCTTCAAATTCAATTACCAAGTCTAATGATTCACCACCTCTTTATCAAACAGCTAGAATATTTACTCAAAAATCTAGTTATAAATTCCCTATTACCAAATCTGGTAGGCATTGGATCCGTCTTTATTTTTATCCATTTGTTTACGAAACATATGATATGAGCTTATCAAGATTCTCAATTTCAACTCAACAGAATGTTCTCCTTGGCAATTTTAGTCCCAAAAATAATGTTACTGTTAAAGAATTTTCTGTGAATGTAACAACAAAGGATCTTGTTATCATGTTCTCTCCTTTGAGCTATTCATTTGCTTACATAAACGCCTTGGAAGTCGTGTCTGTACCTGATTCCCTTATAACCGATGACGCCTCCACATTCGATCCATCCGGTGTATTCAGTAATATGTATGCACAGGCACTTGAAACAGTTGCAAGAGTAAACATGGGTGGGCCTGCTGTATCGTTTGATAACGATACATTATGGCGAAGTTGGGTTCCTGATAAAAGTTACTTAACACAGCCGGATTTCGCCAAGTCATTGTCGAAGATCGGATCTGTTAAGTATCCTTCAGGTGGAGCAACGCCGGATATTGCACCTCAGACAGTTTACGGTACTGCCACTAAGATGAATGTGGATGCTTCCGGTAATGATGCCAGTGCTAATTTTAACGTGACGTGGGCGTTTGATGTGGAACAAGGTTTCCAGTATTTCATTCGGTTACACTTGTGTGATGTAGTGGCTACGGCTGCTAATCAGTTGTTGTTTAATATCTATGTTGATTCGTCGAATGTAGCTGCTGATTTTGATCTGAGTTCTAAAGTTCAGAGCAGATTGGCCACCGCGTATTACATGGATTTTGTTACCCCACCGGCTAATAGCAACAGAATTAGCATTAGTATTGGCCCGTCTTCGAAGAGTACTTATCCAGATGCCTTTCTAAATGGACTGGAACTGCTGAAGTTGAATAATTCTCGGGGCAGCCTTGCTGATGTGTCCTCTGTACCTACTTCCTCAAGCTCAGACTCAAAGAAGAATATCGGCGTAATCGTGGGTGTGATCATAGGTTTCACACTCGTTTTGCTGATAGTTGGTGTTTTGTTTTGCATGCACAGAA
Source organism: Przewalskia tangutica (assembly GCA_029844215.1). Taxonomy (NCBI): domain Eukaryota; kingdom Viridiplantae; phylum Streptophyta; class Magnoliopsida; order Solanales; family Solanaceae; genus Przewalskia; species Przewalskia tangutica. The sequence goes on from CM056740.1 coordinate 56,689,304, forward strand.
GGAGAAAGCAGGAACAACTTCGCCTGTCAAAATCATGGGTTCCTTTCTCTACCACTGGTGGCATGTCTCACACTATGGGAAGCAAATATTCAAACGGGACGACCGTAAGTGCTGCTTCTAACATGAGTTATCGCATACCTTTTGTAGCCTTGCAAGAAGCAACCAAAAACTTTGATGAGAGTTTGGTCATTGGAATAGGTGGTTTCGGAAAGGTATTTAAGGGTGTTTTAAGCGATGGTACGAAGATAGCTGTGAAAAGGGGAAATCACAGTTCCCAACAAGGTCTTAGGGAGTTCCAAACTGAAATAGAGATGCTCTCTCAGTTTCGCCATCGTCATCTTGTTTCGTTAATCGGATACTGTGATGAAAAGAATGAGATGATTCTTGTGTACGAATACATGGAAAACGGGACCCTCAAGGGGCATTTGTACAATTCGGATATGCCGAGTATGAGCTGGAAACAGAGGCTCGAGATATGCATTGGGTCAGCCAGAGGTTTACACTACCTTCATACTAGCTACGCCAAAGCGGTTATACATCGTGATGTCAAGTCCGCAAACATATTGCTTGATGAGAATCTTATGGCAAAAGTTGCTGATTTTGGACTTTCTAAGGCGGGACCCGAGCTCGATCAAACACATGTTAGCACAGCGGTAAAAGGGAGCTTCGGGTACCTAGATCCTGAATATTTCAGGAGGCAGCAATTGACGGAAAAAAGTGATGTATACTCTTTCGGTGTTGTTTTATTCGAAGTTCTTTGTGCTAGGCCTGTCATTGATCCGTCTCTTCCCAGGGAGATGGTTAATTTAGCCGAATGGGCGATGAAGTGGCAGAAGAAGGGACAGCTCGAGCAAATCATAGATCCGAAGCTTTCTGGAAAAATAAGACCAGATTCACTCAGGAAGTTCGGAGAAACAGCAGAGAAATGCTTGGCTGATTTTGGTGTGGACAGGCCTTCGATGGGCGATGTGCTATGGAACTTGGAGTATGCACTTCAACTTCAAGAGGCGGCTATTCAAGTCGATCATGATGAAAACAGTAGCAATTTCATCGGAGCGCTTTCTCCTCAAATGAATGATTTCAGTCATGTTGATGTATCCACTACTTCTGTCCAGTTTGGAGCGTCGAATCTGGATGATCTATCTGGAGTTTCTATGAGTAAAGTTTTCTCACAATTGGTTAAGTCTGAGGGAAGATAAACTGGTGAAAATTGTATTTATTGTATTCTCTTTTCTTTTCTTTTTCCTTTTCCTTAATTCCACTTTTTGTTCATTAATCATGTGAAAGATTGTATTTTTGTCATAGTTTGTTCTATGAATTGGTGATTTTTTACAGAAAAGTTACTCCCAAGTCTCATGTCTTCTACCTCTAGATATTTTTTACCTATCTTTTGATCTATAATTTTTGTTTGGGTACAATGGAAAACTGAATAAACTTCTTAATATCTCTCATAAGCTACCTGGCTTAAATTTGCTAGTAGAATGAACTCTATTGACTTGAGTGCGTCTTCCCAGATTAACAAATCTTCGTCATGTTTGTGGCCTTTGTTCGCCTCTCCCAAATGTGTATGATCTATAATTTTGCAATGCACTACATGGTTCCTCTATCAATAGCTAGCCTCAGTTATCTTCAGACTTTTATAATAAAGAGTTATTTTGAAGATTTTCCTTTGAATTTGCGTATAGAGTTTTGAAGTTACTACAATTGAGGCATCTCCATTTGAACTGGAATTACTTGCTTCCATACGAGCCTGGAGAGAGGAGGTTGGTTCTGGAAAATCTGCATAGCCTGTTAGGATGGAATCCTTTACATTGTACATCGTCTCTCCTCATACTACTTCGCAATTTAAGGAAGTTGCAAATTTATGGCACCGGAGAAGACTTCAGAATTAGCAGTGCACAAGAGGTCCTCCATAATCTTTTCTACTTAGATCAACTTGTGACACTGAAATTTGAGATCAAGAGTTCAAATTTTAATCATTTTCTTCACAAGGATTATTCTTGCATTTTTCAACAAATAAAGATGATGGTGGTGGGGGTAATGTTGTCGCCGTGACTTTTGAACCTACAACAGAACTCTCACCCACATTTATCCTTAGGATGAGCATAGAACCATCACAAGCAATATCAAGAAGGTACATAATGACATGATAATCTGTCTTTATGAACGCATGAGTAAATTTTTCCCTAGTAAACGCAATGGTAATCGTATAACTAATCGCACGTAGTTGGGCGAGCATTTTAGCTGACCACTTTCAATGACGCTTTCAACCAACTGCTTATATGTACATGACCTTTGAATTTCAATTGGTACTGTCACCTTTGTTTTAGAATGTCAAATCCAGCAATCTGAAGTCTCCAACCCATTCACTATAATATTCTCCACCTACTACAATACTGTAAAATCCGAGATACGACCTTATTCACATTCGAGGACGAATGTTGTTTAAGGAGGGGAGAATGTAAAATTCGGAAGAAAAAAAATCTGCTTTGTTTCTAAAAAAAATATATATAAAAGAAGATTAAGAGTCATGTGCTGAAGTTAAAAAATGTGTAGTAATGGCATTAAGGGCCATCACTTGCACATCCCCCTTCCCTTTTAATCCCTCTCAACCCTTGTCCTCCACCTCCCATAAGTTACATACACACACCTCATTATATGTATTATATTTGGCACAAAACAAAGCACTTAACACAAAGAATAAAAATCAGAAAAATATCAAGAGAACAAGAATCAGAAAAATACAAGGGAGCAAGGATCACCTTTAGCAACCAAATTGCAAATCATTTTCGCGCTTAAGAAAAAAACAAGGTGAGTTTTCTCACTCAAAATTCTTAGTGAAATTCTTTGTTTTAAGTTCGATACATGTTAGAATATAATTCGGGTGTTGAAAAAAAATCATGAACTTTTGATTATTTAAACAACTAGTTTGAGTCATGAACTTTATGAATTGTTTTCACTAAGTTATACTTGTTAGAATTGAATGATATTCGGAAGTGATGTACACCTTTCTACTACGATCAGACCGAGCCAAAGAGGGGATGAAACAGACTTACGTTTTAAGAGTTATAGTAATTTAAAGTTTCTGCCTCGGCTTGACTGAAACTCGGGAAGGCAGAACTTTACGAACTATTTTCACTAAGTTATACTTGTTATAATTTGGTGAAATTTGGAAGTGTTATACATCTGTATGAGAAGGTCGGATTGAGATAAAGCGGAGACAAAACTGACTTACAAATTGAGAGTTATTGTAGTTTAAAGTTTTTGTTTCGGATTGATCGGAGTCCGGAAAGGCAGAACACAAAAATGTAAAACTGTACCAACTGGTACAGAATCTGAAGGGGTGGTTCACGTGGAGTCATATAATTCTCTGTTCTCTTCGTTTTGAGATTTTACGGGCTTGATCGGGCTTACAACTTAGAAGTTATGACTATTTTAAGATTTGACCCTGTTTTAATAAAATTCTGGCGAGACTAGTTACATGTGGCTATTTTACGGATGAATTTGTACTAGTTACCCAAAGTATTTTCAAATAAAATTTGGTACAGTGAAAGGTTCCCGTGTTACCTTCGTTTTAGCGTAAGAAACACCTTAGTTGAAGTTACGGTTGAAGAGTTATAACCATTACAAGTATGAGAAGCATAATGTTGAAAAGGAGAATATTATTTGTTTGACCTCCTGAAAATACAAAGTGAATATATGTTAACAAATATGTAAATGCATCGGATCGGGTTTCACGCCGCAATAAATATGTAAATGCATCGGATCGGGTTGCACACCGCAACAAATATGTAAATGTCTCGGATCGGGTTGCACGCCGCAATAAATATGCAAATGCAGCGGATCGGGTTGCACGCCGCAACAAATATGTAAAGGCATCGGATCGTGTTGCGCGCCGCAACAAATATGTAAATGCATTGGATCGGATTGCACACCGCAACAAATGTATAAATGCAAAGATATCATAATGTGTGATATGGGGAAAAGCAGAACATTGGTTAAATTAAGAATTTTCTATAGAGAGTTGAGAGAAGATGTTGCATACTTGTATGATAAAAGTGTTGTAACCTAATATGTTTTCACAACATACTTATTATGTTATAATGTGATTGTACTTAGAATATTGTGAGGTTACTTTGAATTGCAGGGCGAGGTTCTCACTCAGCCCCGGATGGTAGGGCTGACTCTTTTATTTATCATGTTTCAAGAAAGCGCGGTAGAGGAAAAGCTATACAACAAGGCTATCGATCGTCTCGCCACCTCATTACCGTACCAAATTCATTGCTTCGGACTTGATGCTTATCTTGTTTAGTATGTAGTTGAAAGGTTTAGTTTCAGTATCTCAAAAAATGCCCGTGTGAGATTGTCTCCTTTCAAACTTGAAATATCTCACTCTCATTAAGTCTAGGTAGAAACAAAATTTGCACGAGCATCGGCTCGCACTATGATTAATGAAGTTCATAAAAAGATTTTTCTACTTCCATTGTTGTTACTAGTTCTGCATTTAAATACACGTCTGAATTTAGAAATAAAGAGAGTTAGATGGTGCTCCTGGAAAGAGGAAATTATACATGTGTCATCACGCCCTAAGTAAAGACTTGAGAAAAGTCGGGGCGTGACAAATATCATCCTCCATAATAAGTAAACTAGACTAATAAAAGAACAGTTCGTCTAAAATAAGTTCAACTAGACTAATAAATAACAGCTCGTCTAAAATAACTTCAATCAAATAAATTTTCAACAATTGAGCTGATTAAACAGGAAATAACTGAAAAAAATTAATTGTTGATTAAACTTTTTTCTACAGACTGCAGAACCACAAAATCAAATCCTCACAAATGCACAAGCAATTGAACTAATAAATTGGTGATCAATTTCGATGATTTGAATGAAAATTATCAGAACAAAAATGAAGGTATCCGAGCAAGATGAATAGAGAGAGATAGAGGCGATAAATCCGAGAAAAACGAAGGTGCAACGCCGTGAGAAATGAGCTTGGAAAAGGGAATTAATGATGACAAACGTGAAGAAGAAGTAGTAGTTGGACAGCTGAATTTTTTTCCATTTTGAAAAAACTATTAATAATTGGATGACAAAAGTGTTGAAAATATTTATTAAACGTGAAATATAGTTAATCATATTTAATTACGAATCGAACAATTATGGGCCCCACACGTCGGAAACGTTATTTCCACACACGTGTACATACAATGCCAATGATCATAATTTCCTTAAATGGAAGAGATATTGGTACGTATACGAATTATTTGAGACGTAAGGTAATAGACGGGTATTGACCAAATGACGTTGGTTTCACGTTGATAAATGAAGGAAGAAATGTACAATGTGTTAAAAGATGAAACGTCATGAATCGTCGCGGCCCGATCGTGGTGCTAGAGCGTCGCGACGCCTTCATGCTGGGCCGCAGCGCCAAGTCCCTGAAGTTTCGGCGCCACGACGCCACTCTGCAGGGCCGCGCCGCCTGGTTCGCGCCACGGCGCCCGCAGGCCGCGCAGATCGCGACTGCCATCCGTTGGAGAAGAATAAAAACTGACGTTTGAGCTGACTTTGGAGGATTAACTCTTCATTATTTTGCTCTTGAATTCAGCCATTACTTGGCTGAATTGTAACTCCGTACTAATGGTCATTACTTGGCCATTCAAAGCCATAAATTGGCTAGTTGGAGGGTCTTCTTCTCAACACTATAAAATGAGGCATTTGGCTCATTTGCATAAAAACACTTGACATTCACTAAACAATTGTCTGAAATTGTCTTCCTCTCTTGCAATCATAAAACACTCAAAGATTTTTCTTCCCAAACGAACACTTGAGTTTCCTTTGCTCATTTGTTTGATTGTTGTTTTATCTTGGAAGATAAGTTGTCATTACAACCTTTGAAAGGATATACGAGGCAATATTATTTTAAGGATAGATCAAGAATTTGGTCGACTCAGCAAGCCCACTTGTTTGTTTATTTACAGATTTCTAACAAATAGTTGTTGTTGTTATTTTCCCGTTTTACACATTACCACCCACAAAAAGTGTATTATTTCTATCGTAAACAACCTCTCTACCCATAAAGGTGGAGATAAAGTTTATGTACATCTTCCCCCTCCCAGACCCCACTTTGTTGAAATACAATGGGTATATTGTTCTTTTTTTAAGTGTATTATTTAAAATTTCGGGGTTGGTTTTGAAAGCTTGAAATAGTTATAATTTTATTTTATTATTTTATTATTTTTTCTTTTTTTACATCGTTGGACGAAAGTATATTTTGTAAAACTTAGGGATTTGTTTTGATGCCTCAACAACTTGCCTCCAACCAATTCAAATTGGGATCCTACCACCTAATAATTAAAGACTTTTACCCAAAAAAAAATTAATAAAAAGTTAGGCCCGGTCAACAAACTTGGCCGAGTTACTATACTGTAAAGTGTAGCGTGCATGCAACCTTAATTATCAGAACGAAATTCCAAAAGGACGGTGTTGTCATCGGTTGATGAGGTCCATTATTGTATACTGGACGGAGTATAATTTAATACAAAGCAGTTTGTTTTTATTTTTGTTAATAATAGTAATACAAATAAATTGTTGTAGAACTATTCAATTTCAACCCGCAGCAGAATAAGCCAGAAGAAGAGAAATGATCGCGGGATGCCACGAGTTCGATCCCCGCATAAACCTTCTTGGTTGAAATGCCACATGGCTTGCCAAGTGGTTTACATGGTGACGTGTTTGCGCCATCGCGTCGGTTTCTGCAGGCGCACTAAAAGAAAGAGCACGCGTTCCTTCGCCAAAAAAAAAAAAAAACTATTCAATTTCTGAAGTGCATGTATGTACCCTACTCAAGATTATGTTATGTTCATAGGACTCCAGATTAGCAATTATTATTGGTTTTAGTTGTGTGATTATTCTCCACCAAAGTTTTTCTTCTTTCCTTTCACTTACTTTATGGAGAGAAATCCTCTTAATTTCTTACACAAACAAAATTTAAATAGGGTACTCCCTCCGGTTCAATATTTTAATCACTATCTTTATTTCGATTTAAAATAAGTATTAAATTATAAAATAAAGAAGGAATTAATTTTAATTTATTAAGATTGTGTCTGTATATCGACGTGATTCTTCTCTTCTAAAGTCTGTGATTCGAGAATTATTAGTAGCATATTTATCATACGTACAATGATGAGACCTTATTGTGAAGTATTTGATTGTTAAAAAATTAGGTAGCACTTGATACTTTAAGTTCTTGAGGAAGATGTTAAATTCTGTAAGAGGATGAAGATCGAGCAGGGAAGATGAAGATCGAGAAGGGAAGCAGATGGAGAGGATGATGGTTTTTTGGGAGCCCAAACTGGCTCTTTTGTATTTTTATTATGAATGCTTCACTGTAATTACAAATATCCTCAACTATTTATAATAACTAATTTTGCAAAAAATAACTATTGCAGAACTAACCACTACTAACATTGTATATGTATACTAATGACATACTATGAATATCTCAACACACACACCCCTCTCAAGCTAGGCACTGTAAACATCGATTTCAGTCCTAGCTTGGAGATAATAGCCAAAACATTCAGCCTTGGCAGTGCAAGGCAATGAACCCAACATTGGATGGTGCAGAACTCCAGCATCAAACGTATGTCTAACTTTGATGATATCTCCAGCAGTGATCACATTCATGCTAAGTTTTAAGGAGAGCATGGCAATGGTATGACATCCCTAACTTGGTAATATATATCCCTCTTTGGGAAGACAACTTGCGCTTTCGTAGCAACAAAGCAGCCTCGCACTAATTCATCATCCTCTCACACACATAAAGATGCACAACAACACCAAAGAATAGCTTTATCAACAAAGACACACCAAAGATTAATATTTTCAAGCATTAAGCTCACCAAAGACAATTCCAAAGAATGCAGTTAGCAAAGAAAACAACACGAGAACTAGTCACTTCTCCACTCTTCATTGTTAAACTTCAGCAATAAAGATGCTAGATGCTAGACTTCTCATCTCTTTACTCATTTTCTTTTTCTTTTTTTTCTTCTTTTGAGCACAAACAGTAATCAAAAATCAGAAAACCGAAAACATAGTAAAGTCATCTAGCAGAATCAAGAACAGAAACCATCACCATCGAACCACTGATAAAATCCAAAGAATAAGAGCTTTCACTATCGACGCAGCTCACCATATCGCACTACAACAAATGCTTGAATCAATATTAATCATTTTTCTTAGAAGCAGCCTCGCAAAAATCAGATTGTCATGAAATCACCCGCAATGAAGATGAACATCAACAATTGAATCTCGCCATCGCCCTTAATTCGACAAAATAACCACTGGATTCATCTTGACGGAGAACCACTCGATCTCTAGTCTCACTCGGACTAGAGAATCCCTCGATTCTCTCTATGAATTTGTTCTGAACCCATCACAGACTACAACTTTGATTCAACCAAAGACCAAAGAATTTGATAAGCGGCAAGAACCTCTTCGTTCTCTAGTCTCTCTTGGACTAGAGAATCTCCCGATTCTCATCACGCAAGCTATTCTTTGAATTGAGTTTCAACTCAATCCATATTTAGTCTCCGACGAAGTATCCCTCGGTTCTCAGTCGGTTTGTCGCTAAGAACTCTTCGATCCTTTTATAGATAGACATTTCCTACTCTTTGATTTCATGGTTGCATTTCCAGCAATAACCACATCATAATACTAGCAGCGAGCAGCACCAACACTGATCAATGTTAATACAACTCGCCAACACAAAACTCGCCAACACAAAAAGCAACAACGACAAACGACAACACAGACCAGAGAATAGCACCACAACAACTATCAACACCTTTTCTCCAATTTCCTCAATTCACCAACACAAAACCAACTCTAACGACAACTTGCCAACATAGAACAGACAACACCAGTACAACGACTATCAACAACCACATAACAGGCTGCTTCATTCACCAACAACAGTCCAACACGAATCCAACACGGTGCAAATTCACCAACACGGAACTATTACGAAAATAAAATTGAATTTCCAGAAACTCACAGAGCATACATATTCGCGGCGATCTTCGTCGTCGCAACGATAACCAAAGGTGGAGTGTATCCGCAGAAAATAGAAGCATCTCCATCGCGAATCGATCTTCGATTTCAATTCCTCGATTCATTTCGCAACTACTTTTCCAGAAGAGCATCGCGATTCCTGATTTTCAGAACTCTGATGTGATTCTGATTTTCAGAAGAAATTGCTACTAATTTTCGATTCTCTGTTTTCGATTGCAAATCTCCTTATCGATCTGTTTGCAATCGCAGATTTCTCCTTCTTCGATTTTGATTTTGACTTCGAGCCGAATTTGCTGCTTCGCGATTCGATTTTAATCGAAATCGCAATTTTGAATCAATTCCAATGTCACTGATCTTCCTCCAGTTTCAGTTTCTTCAATTTCGATTCTATGTTTTTTTCAGACGAAAGCAGTTGCGATTTCAAAAAAAAAATCAATCAACTTCGAATCCTAGATTATGCAGGTCCTACGAATCATAGGCTTTGATACCATGTTAAATTTTGTAAGAGGATGAAGATCGAGCAGGGAAGATGAAGATCGATAAGGGAGAGGACGATGGTTTTTCGGGAGCCCAAATTGGCTCTTTTGTATTTTTATTATGAATGCTTCACTGTAATTACAAATATCCTCAACTATTTATAATAACTAATTTTGCAGAAAATAACCATTATAGAACTAACCACTACTAACATTGTATCCTCAACTGTTTATAATAACTAATACGATTTGATAATTGTAACAAGAATATTACATAACTGTAACTGTATTTGAAACATTTAAATGTATTGAGATCTCAATAGAATCAAAATGAGTTGCTATACGTAAATATAAATAATTAAATATTCATAAATTGATGAGGGATATACTTGGTAAATATATATTTATGATAGGGATATGTTTGTCTTGAAAAAATTAATTTCCTGCTTTCGCTTCTGTTTTTTCAAGAAGCAGTATTTCTAGCTTTTTCCGAACTGCAGATAAATTGCTTCTGATGCGCCTCAAAATCACTTTTTTTTGTTGGCCAAACACCTTAATCTAAGAAAAAAATGCTTTTGGAGAAAAAAAATACTTCTAGCCTATAAAAAGCTTCGCCAAACAGGCTCTTAATATGGCACTTCCTTCGTTCTAATCTAAATTAGTTGTCATGTTTTGGTTTGGAGAGTCAAACAATGTAAATTTTGATCAATATTTTAAAATATATTTTTTAATCAATTTGTCATTGAAAAAATTGTAATTTGTAGTATTTTTCGGATAGCATTTGGATAATTGAATTTTAGTCATAAGTATTAAATTAATTTAATTTAGCTTCAAAGATTAACTAAATTGACTCACACGTAAGCAAAACATGACAACTAATTAGTGATGGAGGGAGCGTGATATTAATTGCTTTCGACTAAGTTAGCATGATCCTTTTTAAAAATAATTATAACATTAAAAGTATTATTTATTACTACATAATTTTATATATAACTAGCATGATCCCAATTCACGCACTCAATATAAAAAATATTTGGGAAAGAAGGTTTAAAATTTGATTTGGTAGTAAAAAATAATCGTAAAATCGAATCAACCCTGCTATATAAATACCTATTTAAAAATTGTAAATGTGCCTATATATGTATATTTAAAATTTTACAATACATATTAATGCTTTGCACAGTAATCTAATTTTTTGCCTTTACTTTCGAATTGGATTTGTAGTTTTTATTTTTATAAGTCCAAGAATTAGTTCATGTTAATTTGTCTTTGAGATATCTTGTAAATCACAATTCTTTAATTATTTGCAGTCTTGCACAATAGCAATTAATAGTAAAATGTTTTATTAAGTTCCTAATGGCTAAATCCTTAATCAATGCATACAATTTTAGGGAGGAAAGTGTGTTTGGTTCGGGGTAAATAGGAAAGGGAAAGGGAATGAATTTTTTTTTTTGTTGTTTGTTTGACCTTATTTTTTCATTCTCTTTTCCGCTTTCATTCTCTTTCCTTGATTCCCCCACCCCCTAGGTATTTGGATTCTCTTTCTCCAACCCGGACCCCGGACCCCGGATCACCCAGAACCAAACATGTAGGAACAATCAGGTAATTTCTTTCCTTTCCATTTCATTCCCTTCTGGATTCCATTTCGTTTACCCGGCGTGAACCAAACGCACCAGTTAATTAGCTCAATCATAAATGGAAAAAAACCGACGAGTGGGATAGAAAGCAGATTCTCCACCGATGGAATGAGGACATAGCAAATCAGATCCAAAGATTAATGGACTAGGTAATATTATACAAGAATATAGTCATGTGCTTGGAGTATATTGGAAGATCACAATTCCAGGCTGTCATTGAAACTAAAACTAATAGATTCAAAATAAGTTGGTGTTGCAATTGTTGTAGACTTTCGGAGCTAGGCCTCATAAACCTTACTTTCATTTATAATTAGCATTGGTCCATCACTTTTCATTTGATTTTAAAATATATTTGCAACTAAGTCATTGTATTTGTATAAGATTTTCAAGTAACTGAGGCAGTTCCTTAGAATAAGGGTCGTAAATACATAAGATAATTACTGCCTAATACCTCTCAGTGATCTGTTGTTTTACGAAACTCTTCAACCCTCCTCCTCTCCATCTTCATAACAAGCCCAAGTGTAGGAGTACCCCTCTGCTGTTTTGTCTTCCTTTTCCCTGCCCCTCTCCGTCATTGGCTCTATTTAGTAGCCATTCTTTCTATTTCTTTCAACTCTTGGCTACATTTTAATTAGTATTTGTCCATATTTTAAGTATTATAATCTCGACTTTGGACTATTATAGATCTGAAAATTTACTTTGGAAATAGATTAGTAGCAATTGAAACTGGATCGAACTGATTCGAGCAGCTGAAAAGATTGATGAAAACGACCTAGTAATTTTGTGTATAACAATGTGGATACATTATTTCTATAGTACATATACATCATTTTTACACCGTATACACTATATATATAATGTATAATAGTATATAAGACTAATATGTATTGTATAATCATGTATAAAAAGTGTATACGCACTATTATGTATCACGTTATGTAGAATTTAGAAAAATGAGAGGGTTCTACAGTGGCTCAGGGAAGAAGTTAAAATAATAACATTGAAATAGATTTGATTCACTGAAATCCAATATTGACATAAGTTGGCTAGTCCAAATGTAAATAATTATAGGCCTAGACAAGGTGTAAACTGTTTGTTTGGGTTGTACATTTGCGTAACAATCCCGAAGATATATCTATAACCAAGCCACATTATTAAAGTAAAAAAAGCAGCCCGGTGCACTAAGCTCCCGCTATGCGCGGGGTTCGGAGAAGGGCCGGACCTCAAGGGCCGATTATTAAAGTATTACTGCATTTTATCCTAATTTTTGTTCAACCAGCCATTGTCCCACCCCATTTTTTATTTCAAAATTGTTTCAGCATAAGAGTGCACCCACCGCCAACTGTTTCTGATTTGTCCCGCCCACTCCTGCCTCGTTGCCATCTCTATCGTTTTTGCATTGGTTAGGCGTTAGCCGTGTCCAAATTCTTGAAGACCCAACCACCTATCTCAGTTTTCTCAATAGCCAGGCAACACATAACTCAGCACACTCATGAAACAATAATCACAACTACGCCTCTAACACCAAAAAAGTTTGAATTGACTATATGGATACTCCCCGACCTTGTTTCTCCGTTTAAGTTAAACTTAGCACACTCAAAAGAAATAAACACCAAGACATGTCACAAGATAGATCAAGCATTCCTCCCTTTCTAAAGACGACAATAGAAGGCACAAAATCAAACTCCCGGCCATCCTTCAACTTGGGGAACTCACAGAAAACATTATAAAGACCTAAAATACAGATCAATTATGACAAGTTGTAACAAAAATGCCTTAGTTTCCCTTCGTAAAGGATATTGAGAAGAATAAGCACTGTTATCTTCAACAAAGAATGGAACATTTATCCAGTCAATGCACTAGTAATATTGTACACCTCATAGTTGGAACATAAACTTCGTTCCCAAAATAACTAGGCGAACGAGCAACATAAAATAGATTTCAACTTATTTACCTCTTCCCATTTTTACTTACAATCCCGCAAAACAAGCTACAGCATTATTCCTCTAGACAAAAATGAACTGTGCTCAACATTATCTTTCTAGTGTGTGAATATGACCTGATTCTCCCCCCACATCCAAGAACACTGAGAGGAGAATCACCTGCCGATTCAGTCAAGTATGATGCTCTGTCTAAAACCAGCGTGTTGAGCCTCGACCTCAGCTTTCAACTGGCAAAATCATCATAACCCAAAAGCAGGCATCAATGTCTATGAAAATACATATTAAACAGGAATTACTCGTCAAAATGTCAAAGAGCAATATTCTGGGGCACATCTGTCAGTAGAAGAATTAATCTTCCAAACCTAAAATCAAATATTTAGACAAACATGGTTCCAGGAACCATATTCTAAGCAGGAAGCAAATCATTAAAAAACTTTTTTAAGTTGATATTGGCTACTTGGATACAGCATCGAGAAATTTCACGAGAAGTATTCATCTAGATTGACAAGACCATTGAATATACTGCAGCAATCACTGATTTTTGTCACCTCAACTGTATTCTTTCAACCTTACACCTACTTTGGTGACAAGTATACCAAAGGAAAGTTGGTAGGCTTGGTAGGGAAAGTGCTAACCTGTTGGTTTCTGGATACCCTATTTTAGGGGGATTTGTTCCTTCACCAATCTGAAAGCCAACTTCTTCATGCAAACGGCGTGAATCAACCTCACCTTTGTATTTCCTCACGTCTTCTTAGCCATTTGAACATCTTATAGATCAAAACAGTTGAGTCACATGATCATTCTGATTCTTTAATAACTACTCAGCTCAAAAGAACCTCGATCCACAATTACATCCCGAAAGTTCTATCATACAAATTGCCAGAATTGGGCAAATGGAACTTTGATTCCTCATATCCAGTAAAGAACTTGTTAGAGCCCAGATTTTCTGTTCGGAGGAGTTCCGCTACACCCAAACTGTTTCCACTCTGAACCCCATTCCAGCTGTCCCAGTGGCCATTTGGCATGACAGAGTTCCTACTCTGGGGAAGATTGAGCTGTGAAAATGGAGATTGATGGTTGGCCAATGTTTGCTCCAGAACCCTGGAAGAAATTCCATCAAATCGGGGTTGATTGTTAGTTTGCTCCACAACCCTGGAAGAAATTCCGTAAGCATCACAGAATGGAGAAAAATTGCCCCCCATATCAGCAAAACTCTGGTTCTGATGCGGAGTTAGAGATCTTTGCATCAGTAATTGAAGCCTTCCATCATTTTCGAAAGTATTTGATTGTGGATGAAAACTTGAAGACATGTCCAAGCTTGAGAGATCAAGGCCAGTAGGAAGCCTCCCTTTGCCAACTGCCAGAATAGCAGGATCCATAAATTCAATGTCTCCATTAATCACATCTCCAACTTGCGGAGCCTGATGTTGATTGTGCACCGAGTAGGAGGTATCACGCAAGTGGGTCCCTGCAAAATGTAATGATTTGACGTAATTAAAATCTCCATAAACTATGTCAATACAATAGAAAAAACACAAAAGGTCTTTGTAATAACAGACCATGGAAAGAGTCAAAATTCTGTTCCATTCTCTCATAATGAGAAGTAAAACCCGGGGGTGGTGCTCTGTTTAGTGCCAAGAACCCTGGAGGTGCTGACATCTGAGGTCTGGACACTGTTATGAAAATTCACCAGAAACAGTTAAACCAGAGGCACTCGAACTTTTCATTTTTTTTTCTTCTTTTAGCGAGTACACTTAAAAAATGAAACTAAAACAATGTACGATACAAGATGCAGTTAAGGAAGAAGGAACTACAAAGATAGCCATGACCTGACCTGATAGCTTATTGCTGCCAAAACCAACGGTTTCCTCATTATTAGCAATGGAGAAACCATTACGAGTACCAATATTATCAAGTTGATAATTTCTGCTATTAGAAAAATCATGAGCAGGAGGATAATGATTAAGACTTTGCTCAATGTAACTTAGAGATGGTTGAAAAACAACTGATGGATTGGTTGGTTCTTCTCTTGCAAAAGAGAACCTCGACTGGTTACTGGTTAATTTTCTTGCGCCTGACACTCTAACGGACCCTTGTTGGTCATCAGTTTCTCCTAACAACTTGGCAAGGTTCTGAGGAGAAGTTAATGACTCATTCCAAGGATCAAAATCCAGTGACAAAATATTAGATATTATACTGCTCTCTCCAATATCTATATTAGTGTTACAGTTCTCGTTAGGAGCTTCGCTTTGAAACCTTTCCACGTGCATCCTCTTATCCTCATCAGGCAATGGATAATAACTTCTAGTGATAGTTTGCAAATCAGCCACACAATTTGATACATTCTCCAGGTAACCGTTAGTTGATGATTCAACACGAGAAGGCTGTGGTACTGAATCAGTTCTCCTGTCTAACATATTTGCCCTAACAGGTCCAACACCATTAGTCAGCTGAGGATAATACCCACTAGGCTGAGCTGGGGAGTGTAAAGAGAGGGAAAGATTTGGTGAATAGACGTTTTCGATAATTACTTCGGGATCCTTATGTCTCTGCTCATTAAAGGTTAGCAAATCATCCTCCATTTCAGGAGTAGCAACTTGTATTACTTTGCTCTGCGTATACAATCTCAGATCAGATTTTTCTCTTGAGATACAAATCCCATCTGCAGAAGTTGCATATTCCCCAGTCAATTCAGAAGGAAAAGCCTCTCTACATTGATCAATGCAGTTGCCCTGTGATTTATTATGTCTCCCAATGCTCAATGATGTCAAATCAGAGCATACATTCTGGATCTTAACATCTATGGTATCATTGGAATCTTTGGTAAAACCAGGTCCATTAGACATTACAGAAATATCAAAGGCATTTGTACAACTTGCTGGTGCCATATGTTTATCTTTGTCCTTCAAAGGCATGGACGGGGTATTATGTAGCTGACTGTTCATAGATGACAAAGCAGGAGGTACCGGAATACTGGGGTTCTCAGAAGTATAGGTTGGAGGATCTGCTCCTGCATGCTGCTTAACAGGTTCTAAAGTCTCTATTTTCCCTTTCTCTTGAGTAGTTCCACTTTCTTCAGTATGAACTACTTTCTTTCCTGCATAGGCAGGAAGTAATGAAACCTGACTTGTGCTTTCAACAGCTGTAGAAAATACCGGTGGATTACACGTATGAGGCTTCTTATTAAGAGGTCCATTAGAACATGGTGCACTGGAAGATGGGTGTTGATTATTTGATGCACGTGTTCCCCTAGTAAAGAAGATAAAATTTTAATAAATAGCACCATATACAAATGATAATAAAAGAGTATCTACTTATTGCATACCATAAAGCTCCAGCAGGAAGAGCAGCAGATCTACCAGAGCTACTATTTGGTGGGGAGCCTCTAACACTGGGTGCTGAATTCTGCATGGCAGATGACAACATATAATTTTACGCATGCAAATGAAACATTGCCATATTGCTGAAATAATTTCTAGCAGGGGTAAAGATTTATTCAAATGTAAGCTTATATGAATGTAAATCACAATTATCCCATATGACCACAAAAAGATGGAAATGTCTGGACTCTAAGACCACAAAAGAGCACGATGCCAGTATTTTGACCCCCCCCCCCCCCCCCCAAATACACACAATAGAAAACTCTCTTTTTCCTTTTGAACCGAGGAAAGGGAAGAAGCAAAAGAAGAGAATAAGAAGGTAAGAAAATTGAACAAGATAATCTTACAGTTGCAGCATTTTTACTAATAGGTTTGCCGGCAGAAGCAGAGCTGTTACTGCAGTACTCCTCTGCTGGTGGTGGTAATACACTCCCTGATCGCAGTTGCATACTATTAACTGCACCAGAAATTTGTTGAACTCTACTCCTTCAAAATAACTATGCAAGTCAATTAGCTACCCAGGGAACATTTACATGCATAGGACAGAGACATGCAGACTGGTTATGGCCGGTCTTCTGATCCTGGAACAGCTGTAAGTAATATATACTAGAGACCTACTGAAACACAAATGTTTTGAATAGTCTGTTACACACAGACTAACGCTGTATGTCTCCTACAAAAGCCCTGAAAATGAACCTACTAATTTGATGTTCACTATAACATATGTTATGAACTACTTGGCAGCTGTTGCATTATTCATAAATTGCAGCTAAATCAGCCAAAAGGAATCTGCTGAATAATCCCAATACCTTGTGTAAGCTGATATGATTTCGTCTTTAGTAAAGCTATCCTCTTGCGACCCAATCTCGTGCAAGTATAAACAATCAGGATTGGTACAGGGCTGAACCAAAAGACAACTAATCCTCGATTACAGTATGGTCTCAAGGATATAAGGATCAAATGCAAATTCCTAGTGAATGATTCATTCCAAATTATAATTCAAACTCATACCACATTTCTCAACCACGCATGACAGTATTTTGTGGTTCCAAAGCAAGCCCTGCAAACAAGGAAATTAAATGGTTAATGCAAAATCAGAACAAAGTTAGTTGCGTACATGAACCAATCATCGCACTAACCTGAGAGGTCTACCATCCAAAACAAACCCATGTACAGATTGAATACACACAATTGCTTCCTCCTCCTTGGAATAGGAAATATATCTGTACACAACATTTCAACACTTAATAACTGATTTAATATTGAAGACTTCACCAAAAAAATGAATTGATGATTTCAACCAGTAAACATAATATATGATGAAAGCATAACAAGGGATCATGGGGGCTTCATGACTGGAGAAAGAGAAGGGGATGGGTTGGTGTGTCAACAGTGAAAACTATGTGAAATTTTGGTTGGATGTCCGGTGGACACCCTACACTTAACACATGTTCCTGCAGCTTGCAGTTTTTAAACATTAGGAATTTTCAGAGTCAGAAAGTTATAAAGAATCAACACAAATAATGTGTCATGTCAAATTTGTCTTGGCAAAAGTTGGAACTCGCCAAGGCAGCAAACTTCATTTTTTTATTGAAGTTAACATTTATTGATGGAATGGAGGATCCCACATACAAGGTGTATATCAAAGTAGAAAGCTTATTTTTTAAGGAATGATGATTCTCTACAAGGAGCATATAGCAACCAGTGAAGACTGAGAAACAAGGAAGAGGCTCAAAGAAGTGGCTGACATCAAACCAAATGATTGTTCACAATGATCCTTTAGTGACCCTCCGAAGAACAAGGGGAAGGGAAAAATAAAGCATAGGGTATAGATCCTTATCAGAAAACACAGGGTATGCTTTGGTTAATTTTTCGGAGGTTTTGTACTACATGTCTACATCTTCTTTTTGCAGCACTATATAGGAACTTGCATTGACATGTGTCATAGGATGTAAAGATTAAAGGCCAAAACAATATTTGATAACTTGGACAACTGTGTGAAACATAACAAAGTATTTTGACACCTATTAAGATTGTCAATTTTCAAGTAGCCAGATAATTCATATCAGGAACGAAACTTACACACTACATGTATCATTTGCAAATTGTTGAATAGCGCCAGCAGCTGTACGAGATATAGACACCTTCAGAACCTTCCCATACTGAGAAAACTAATATTTCCTCTGTAGAAGCTTCTTTTGAGCAATAAAACAAAAAAAGTAAGGAGGGATAACAGGCAGAATCAATGGGAGATAGTTAAGTGTATTTTTTTCTTTTCTTCCTCTTTTGAAACTTTCACTACAAACGTACATACATCTTCATCAGCTAGACTGAGAGGCAACCCCATAATGTAAACAAGATTTCTTTGAACGACTCGCACATTGCTAAGTTGCTTCCTAGAATCTGCTGTTTTACTTTTTCCCTTGCGAGAAGACAACCTTTTCTCAGTGCCCATCTCAGCCACTACCCTGTTTTCAACACCAAAGATTATGAATAACTCACAAAATACAGATGTTCATGCTCTTGATAGAGTTTGTCTTAAGAATGCAAAATTCGTTCATCTCATTACTTATCACATTTTGCTGCCATGCCAACAATCTTTTCCTTGTTATAAGGAGTGCGACATGCTGGACACCTCCCTTCCGTATTCTCCTTCTCAGCCATATCCATAATGTGATGCCAGCACCAGACACATATCTGCAAAATCATGTATCAAATGTTAAAACCGACATCTGCCGATAAATTCACCATTGGAGTAAAGATCACACGTGAAGAAAAAAAATACAACAATTACACCTCAATTGACCATTTGAGGTTGACTATAGAAAGCAAGTTAAAATCAGGCTATATGAATCCTCACGAATGACTGACCATTTCGCGCATTTAAGCTCATGTTAGACTAATATAATACAACAAATCTTATACCAATATAATATAATATAAAAATAGTGACAAGAAGTTCTCTATATTTCCTACTAACATATAAATTTCTGACAGGATTAAAGACTTGTAAAAAACATAAGATCTAAAGTATACATACTAGCATGACTAAAATATATTCCCAACTAATTGGTATAGCCGATATAGATTTTTTTCTTCCATTGTGCCTTGTTTTTTGTGAATTCAGTCACCCAAATACTCCACCCACACATTTTGAGACAACAAACTTGGAGTTGTAAATATAGCAGATTAACGGATATTTGCAAGGGTACATCATGACAGGGAATCCAAGGTATACCAGCAAAGTTTACAACAATGCAGCTGCATTATATATACTAGTTAAGGTTTGAGGTTCAAGCCTCCGAATTTAAGAGCAGGCTCAACAGAAACAACATGGTTTTGAACTGCTCATGCAGTAGACCCTTCCAGAAATCAAAAACCTGACCCCTCAAAAGCTTTAAAGCAATGCTATATTCACTTGAGCAGTTATGTCTTATTGATGACCTACCCTTAAAGAATACATTCAAAAGGAGCACCATAGGATGTGGCTTGGGAGTGGGTGAAAACCTTGGAGACCAAAGTTTAACCCAACAAAGAAATAAGACTAGGTGATTTCTTCTGTGGGCAAAGTTACCCGATATATGTGTTGGTGGGGAGGTAGCACATATTCGGTGGAATAATCGAAGTGCGTGCAAGTTCGCCCGGACTACACCATTAAAAAAAGGCATAAAAAGGATAGATTCCGGTAAGAACTTTCTAAAAAATATAAGGGAAAAACAGCATCTACAAACCTCGTAGCCACACTTGCAAGCCTTCAACTGCTGATCGGTCAAATCCATCTCCTCAGCACAAAGAGGACATGTCTTATCTCCCTGGTCACTCATTGTTGCCTTCAACAGAATGAAAAATGACATAATTAACAGAAATATATTCCAGCCGCGCAATCAATTCACTCGTGCGACAGTTTTGTTTACAATAAATTTATAACTAATTTCCAAGCCAAAAACATTTTATTCAACACACAACAGCCCATACTCTATAGAGACTTGCAACTTCCAATTGATGATTTTAACTCCACATTATCAAAAACTAAAATTAAAAGACCTCCTATATCAATTACAGATGAACAGAATCCCAAATCAAAAGAAAACCACAGCACTTATCAAAACAAAAAACACACGATGACATAGTTTTTTTTTCTTGAGAAATAGCGTCATATAGATTTTATAGATACCCATCCAAGATTGTTTGACACACTATTACTATTTGGTTTCAAACATTTCTTTTATTAGAGTACTACTTTTCCCAACATTCCTCGGTTTTCTTAGCTATAAAAAATTGTGATTGAAGTATTTTTCTCGAATATGCACATTTTATTTCAAATTATATAAGAAATCAACGTGAAATTCACACCAAATCCAGATGAGTACCCTCATACTCTGAACCATGTCATTCATTCTGGGCCGGAGAAGTACTACCACCGCCACACTGCTCCTCCGTAAACCAGAGTCAAACTCGTGAACTCAAAAGCTCAATCCTTTGTCATGATTAATCAAACACACCAATCCAATGCAACAACGCACACTCAATACATAACGAACTAGTCAAAAAACAAAAAATTGTCCGAAATCTCAAAAAAAAATCAAAATAAAAATATAAAAGAAAGAACTTCACCAATAGACTCAATTCAAAGCCTCACCAAGCAAAACTCAAACAAAAAATCATTCAAATAGTTCAAAATTAACACATAAAAACAAACACTGTGTTAATCATTTAAAAATCAAACTCATCAACTCAAAAGCTCAATCCTTGTTCATGATTAATACAACAACAATTACAGTAAAATCTCACAACGTGTACGCAGACCTTACCTCCGTCTTGGTAGATAGAGCGGTCGTTTCCGGGAGACCCTCAGCTCAAGATAAAGCAATGCATAATCCCAAGCAAAGCAAAGCAAAGCAAGAGAAACGGTCATACTCAGACAAGAAATTAGAGCAGTATGAATAACAAATCGATTAGCGCATTCTAACACAAAGAAGCAGTAGCTAACACAATTAAATTAGATAAACAAAGTACACTAAATAACACAGCAGCACAAATCAAACTACAGAGGACTATAAAGCAATAATGCGCCTATAAGTGTGATAGGTTAATCGGGCCTACAGTAATAACACTACAACTAACATTTTGTAAGCGTAAGTAGGACTACACTCGACTACCTACTACCCTTCTACTCTAATTCATGTCCTCCACAACCCCCTATCTAAGGTCATGTCCTCAGTAAGTTGCACATGTGTCATATCCCGTCTAATCACATCTCCCCAATACTTCTTCGGCCTACCTCTACCCCTCCTGAACTCGTCCATAGCCAACCTCTCACAGCTCCGCACTGGGGCATCTGCGTCTCTCATCTGCACACGCCCGAACCATCTCAACCTCGCTTCCCACATCTTATCAATCCACTGAGGTCACTCCCACTTTATCCCGGATATCATCATTTCTAATCATATCTCTCCTTGTATGCCAACACATTCATTTCAGCATCCTCATCTCCGCAACATTCATCTTTTGTATGTGTCAAATCTTCACTGACCAACACTCCGCCTCATACAACTAGTCGGTCTAACCACCACCCTATAGAACTTGCCTTTAAATTTTGGTGGCACCTTTTTGTCGCAGAAGACTCCAAATGCGAGTCTCCATTTCATCCACCATGCCCCAATACGATATGTGACATCGTTATCAATCTCTCCGTTCCTTTGGATAATAGACCCTAGGTACTTGAAGCTTCTTTTTTCTGGAATGACCTAAGTACAAAGTCTCACATTCACGTCTGTCTCATGGTCGCTCCCGTTGCTGAACTTGCACTCCCAATATTCTATCTTGGTCCTACTTAACTTGAACCTTTTAGACTCCACAGTCTGTCTCCAAACCTCCAGCTTTGTGTCCACTCCGCTGCGAGTCTCATCAATCAGGACTATGTCGTCTGCGAATAACATACACCATGGTACCTCCCCTTAAATTTTTTGCGTCAGTCCGTCCATCACTAAGGAAAATAGGAATGGGCTAATAGTTGATTCCTGGTGCATTCCATCATCACTGAAAAGTGCTCCGAGTCTCCTCCTATTGTCTGTACCCCAGTCTTGACTCCATCATACATATCCTTGATCACCCTAGTGTACGTCACAGGTACACCTCTAACCTCCAAACATCTCCATAAAACCTCCCTAGGGACTTTGTCGTATGCCTTCTTGAGGTCGATGAAAATCATATGTAAGTCTTTCTTCCTCCCCCTATACTGCTATACTGCTCCACTAACGTCCCTATAAGATAAATGGCAATAGTCGAACGCCCCGGCATGAATCCAAACTTGTTCATGATTAATCAACAACATTAATCCAATGCAACAACGCACACTCAATATATAACGAACTAGTCAAAAAAGAAAAATTTATCTAAAATCTCCCAAAATAATCACCAATTAGACTCAAATCAAAGCCTCATCAAGCAAAATTCCAAAAAAAAAAACTCATCCAAACAGTTCAAAATTCATACATAAAAACAAACACTGATAAATCATAATAATAAAACAGTGTTAAATCTTAACATAAATCAAATTATTAACAAAAGTAAGGATCTAATAGAGAGAGATATAGGGTTTACGATTTACTCACAGTAGATCGAGAAGGGGAAAATCGCAAGAGGATGAGACGCGACGAAGAGAGAGAACCACACAGCAACAGGCTTAGGCTCTTTGAATATGCTCCTCAGTACCGGTTCCGGGTTCGGGTTGTTTGAGATCTCGAATTTTATTTTATTTTGTTTAAAGTTGTTTCGTTTTTTTTTTTTTGTTGTGAAGGGGCCGCGGCTTCTTTCTTTCAAGTCTTGAAATGCCCGATGTGACATAAGCGCAAATCACGTCGACAGGTTAACACACTTGGCAAGCCCATGTGTGCTTCAACCAAGAAGGTTTATGCGAGGATCGAACTCGCGACTTTCGCGGTCATCGCTCTCTTCTGTGGCTATCCTTGCGGGTTTTAAAGTTGTTTCGTGAATTGAGGATAATTCTAAATTCACACGAACTCAATTATTCATGCAGCTTTATTTTTTACACAAACTTTTTAAAAGAAAAAAAAAACATCATTTTTTTTCCAAAAAAGTGTCTAAAGTTGGGACTGCTAAAATTTGGTCAATTTTGCTTCAAGGAACGGACATTCAGCATGATATTCAGAATTTCAACGAAATTTATAAAGAAAAATATTAACTATTAAATGTTTGGGTAGAGATGTATAGTTTAATGGTTTAAATGTTAACTATTAAATTACTTTGATCAAGTATTTTCTACATTTTAGTGCATGCATAACAGGTAATTGAAAGACAAAATGATGTGTTTTTCTTATATTAGCTTTAGATTCAAGTCAAGGATTAATTAGGTGTTTTCTAACACTAACTAACTATATAGTAGAAAATAAAATTGCTTACCTTTTTCCGATCAATGACTCGCAAGTCTAATTGTCCGTTTGCTTGGGCTTTTGGAAAGACCAAAAATGTTTTTTTGAAGTTCAAAAACACTTTTGGCCTTGTTTTTTAGTGTTTGGCGGAAAAGCCAAAAGTGTTTTTGGTTTTTCAGAAACAATTTTGGCCTATACTTCCGAAAACTCAAATTTTGGGCTTTTGGAAGTAGAGGCAAAATCTCTTTTGATTTTGTTCATTTTTAAGTCAATTTTTTTTTTTTATTTACAATCAAACACCTAACAACTTTTTGATGAAATCTCTACTTGAAAAAGCTCTACTCCTAAAAGATCTACTCCTAAAAGCTCTTTTTAATAAGTTGTACCAAACGGACACTAATTGGTAATGCGAATTTAATTCATAAAGGTAAAATGGAGCAAGTCGAGGCCTCAATGGTAGGAAATAATTCATTGGTTGATCTTATTCCAATAATACAAATATATACAATATTCTTAGACTTGAATTATGGAAGACTAATATTCCTTACCTAATATAAGAGATACATATTAGTTACAATATATTACAAATCTATTCTAATTAATATGTATAATATCTCTAAGAGTCCCCCGCAGTCTTAGCTGGAGGTTCGCGGATGCTGAGACTGTCCTTGAAATCATCAAAAAGTACATGTGGAAGACCTTTGGTAAAGATGTCATTTATCTGATAACGGAAAGGGACGTGGAGAACGCGGACTTGACCGCGGGCAACTTTTTCTCAGACAAACAAGATATCCATTTCAATGTGTTTCGTGCGTTGATGCTGAACATGATTGTCAGACAAGTAGATCGCACTCACATTGTCACAATAAACCATGGTTGCCTTTTTAATCGGACATTGTAGCTCCAATAGCAGATTATGAAGTCAACAGGATTTGGCTACAACATTGGTCACCCCTCGGTATTCTGCATCTGCACTCGATCGAGATAGTGTGGACTGACGTTTGGATGACCATGATACAAAATCATCACCCATAAATACACAATAGCCGGAAGTGGAACAACGTGTGTCCGGGCAACCGCCCCAATGATGTGTGATTTATGCACACACTAAACGCAAGTGCACGTGTCGTGACAAGTAATATAGTCTATGTAAGACCGAATATCGTCCTCAGGGACTGGTTTTCAAGTACCGATTATTTATGCTTTAGTTTCTATTTGGTTAACGTTAATTGGGTTGGAATTCTAAACTAATAATGCAGTAAATAAACTAATTATGAAAATACTTTGATTTAAATCAGTTATGATGGCGAATTAGGGCTTCCAAGATCATCAATTATCCACTCTATTCAATCATTAATACAATTAGACTAACTTTTTCTCTACGTTAAGATAGCAGGTTAACTAGACCGTTTTATACTCCTGTTAAGGTAATATAAACATTCAACCCCAATATAGAACCCTTCTATATTTCGATGACAAGATTGACTATAAATGAGGATTAAGAGCAATAACCTATTAAGCTACACAAGTATCGGGGTACTTTCGTCCACGATTTAACCTATGTTTATTCAACTATAACATATTCACAATCTCTCCTTTCGGATTTCGATTAGAACTCATATAAGTGATGATAACTAGTGATCAATTAATTATCAAACAATCAAAACAACTATTGAATAAATCTTAAACAAGTGAAGAAGAAATCAACTAATTTATTAATTCATGAATAAGAGTTTCAAGAGAATCACAAAGAAATCTCTAACAAAGTAATTAGCTCCTAGCCATATTCACGCTAAGAACTAATACAATCACCATACATGAACTGAAATAAACAAAGAAAAAGAAAAGAAAAGAAAATACTTAAGAACAAGTCTCCAAGCCTTCTAACATCCAATGATTGTGTTGTGGAATATTTACAAGATGGAATGGAATGGAATGGTGGATGGAGAATGGAATGAATTCTTCTAATGATGTAGAGACTATTTATAGCCCAAGAATCCTTTAGGTAAAGGGTTAGGGATTATGTAGGTAGGAAAAGTTATAGAATCATTTAGGTAAAGGGTTAAGGATTATGTAGGTAGGAAAAGTTATAGAATCTTTTAGGTAAAAGGTTAGGGATTATGTGGGTAGGAAAAGTTATCCCTTGTGGACCCTGAAAACGTGTCAAATTCGGCCCAAAACTCAGAAATCCCGCGTCGGCGCCGTGGCCCTGCAGTCGGGTGCCACGGCGCCGAAAAACCTACAACGAAATCAACTTTCAGAACATTCATCGTCGCGGCGCCTAAGGCGTTTTTTTTGGCGAATTTTCGTTTCGTCGTCCTTTTTTCGTCCGGATTTCGTTTGATCTCCTCTATACTTTCCGGAACTTCTTAGACTACATTTCTTGGCCCTTTTGTGTGCAATTCCATCTCATTTATGCTCATTTCATCTCTTTTTTGTCATTTCTCCATTTCTGACCGCTGTGACACAAAAGAAAGGAAAACGACCCTAATACTATACTAAACATAAACAAAATGAGTAAAATACTAACTAAAAATGACTCAAAAAGTGTATATAAAATACACTGATCACCCAATCCGCATCAGTGTAGGCAGAAAGACTTGATATGAAGGACTTATACAGATGAAGTCTGAAGTGAAGAGTACCCTTGACATACCGCAGAATCCTCTTGAGAGCCCCCATATGTTCTTTCTTTGGATCATGCATGTGTAAACAAACTTGCTGGACCGTATATGAAATATCAGGCCTCGTAAATGTGAGATACTGCAATGCTCCAACCAGTCTGCGGTAATGTAGGGGGTCACTATATGGAGTACCTGAAGTGTTACTCAGTTTGCCTTCGTGTCCACCGGAGTATGAAAAGGTTTGCATGAAGACATCCATGCTTTGTTGATTATCTCTTCTGCATACTTCTTTTGACTGGGAAATAGACCTCTTTCATAATGAGTTACAGCAATGCCAAGGAAATAATTCAACGGGCATAAATCTTTCATTGCAAATTCTGCTGCAAGAAGAGACATAATAGACTGACGAAGTGAGGTTGAAGATGCAGTATGAATAATGTCATCAACATACATGAGTATATAAGTCATATCAGTGCCCTTTCGATAAATAAAAAGAGACCGATCAGACTTGCTGTGAGAGAATCCCACTTTGGAAACAAAACCTGCAAACCTGTTATACCATGCCTGAGTGGCTTGTTTCAGACCATATAAACATTTCCTCAGTAGGCACATGTGATCTGGACGGACAAGATCGTGAAATCTCAATGGTTGATGCATGTATACCGTTTCTTGCAAGTGGCCATGTAAAAATGCATTCTTGACATCCAACTGATGAATGGACCATGATTTCGACAGTGTCAGGCTAAGAACAGTCCTGATAGTTGCAGGTTTTACCACCAGACTGAATGTTTCCTCGCAATCCACTCTCACCTGTTGAGACCTGTCATCACCAACAAGACGAGTTTTGTATCTCGCAAAAGAACCATCAGAATTCTTTTTATGGCAAAAAACCCACATAGAGCGAATTATGTTTACATTAGATGGTCGTGGTACTAAATCACACGTCTTATTTTGAATAAGAGCAGTAAATTCGTCTAACATGGCAACCTTCAAATTCGGGTCTGATAAGGCAGCTTCGTGGTTTTTGGGAATTGGTGATGATTGGACTAAGGTGGTGAGGTTAAATTGGTGTTTAGGTCGAAAAATACCACGCATAGCACGAATTTTCATGGTCCGTTGAGAAGTGTTGGATGAGTGGGTAGTGTTGGGATTCTGGGCCGAAGCAATAGCGGTATTTTGGGCTGAAGGAGTGTGTCTGGTACTGGACTGGGACAAAGTAGTAGTAGGAGGGGTGGGGTGATAGGTGTAGGGTTCAGTGAGGTTCATACAGTATTATTTTGAGAGGTAAAATGATACCTCAAAATAGGATAAATTCCGTCGTCCAGAAAATCATATGAAGGTGAGGATGCCGCTCGAGATGTTGCATACGGGAAATTAGATTCGTCAAATATGACATGACAAGAGATAATAATTTTACATGTTGACATATCAAAGCATTTATATCCCCTATGATTCTGTGGATACCCTAAAAATACACAAGGAGTAGACCGAGCTTCGAGTTTATGAATGGTGGTGGACGAAAATAATTGATAACATAAACACCCAAAAATTCGTAAATGTGTAACTGAAGGGATACGGTTGTACAATACCTGAGTAGGTGACACATTCGAGATTTGTTTACTAGGAAGAATATTTAAGAGATATGTAGCCATTTGGAGAGCATGTTGCCAAAAATTTGGTGGTGTGGACGAATGCAAAAGGATAGAGCGAGTCATATTATTGATTGTTCGAATCTTTCTTTCAGCTTTTCCATTTTGAGAGGATGTATATGGACAAGAAATACGGACATACATCCCATTTTGGAGACAAAAATTCTGAAATTGGGCATTTATAAATTCCCCCTCATTATCACATTGAAAATATTTAATGGTTTTGCCCAACTGAGTTTTGATAAACACACTAAATTGTTTTAAAATGTTATAGGTTTGTGATTTCTGTCCTAAGGGAAAGGTCCACAAAAAATTCGAAAAATCATCAAGAATGAGTAAATAGTACTTATGACCTGCAACACTTAAAACAGGTGATGTCCACAAATCACAATGTAAAATATCAAATGACATGATAGTAGTAGACACAGAAAATGGAAGTTTAACATGTTTACCAAACACACAAGTCTGGCAAACAGAAGAGTCCAAAGGTCTATTACAAGAAATCAAAGTATTCTTCCTAAGATGGTTAAAAACGGGTGCCCCTGGATGTCCCAACCGACTGTGCCATATACTAGGAGAGATGACTGCAAATGTGGAAGGTGTGACCCTGCAATTGGTGGAAACATATGTGATGGGATATAAGTCCCCCGTGCTATTACATCTCATGAGCGGTATCCCCGTCTGAAAATCCTTCACAGAAAAACCAAACAGATCAAAATTCACAGAAACACTATTGTTAGTGGTAAAATGTCTAACAGAGACCGGGTTTTTAATCAATTGTGGTACATGTAAGACATTTTTTAATTGTAAGGGTGGATGGTAGTTTTACCTGACCAACACCACGAATTGGAATCTCATGCCCACTGCCAACAATAATATTTTTATTACCACTCATATTCAAATAAGACGAAATATTACCTTGAGATGATGTCATGTGTGATGTCGCCCCTGTATCCATATACCACGATTCATCTGGAATATTTAGATTCATCTGGAATATTTAGATTCATATGACGCATGGCTTGTTTAATATCCGTTGGTGCATATCCAACAGAAGATGGTGCCTGAGCTGTAAAAGCATGTTGTGGACGAGAACCGAGAATTCCGGATTAGCGGTTGGAAGGAGGAGGTCGGGCCCAAGAAGAGGTCGGAAATGGACATGGTGGGGCAACCCACTGTGGGGCCCAGGCCCACGGTGGTACCGCCTCATCGGCCGGCTATCGCTGGAAAATCGCCGGCCCGCTTGTTTGCTGGTGCTGCCGCCGGCGGTGGTTTGTCCCCCACCCCGTCCACGTCCATTTCCACCATTATTTTTTCCTTTATTATTTCTATTTGAACTCCGTTTTTTACCATCATTTTGACGATTATTTTGGCCACCGAAACCAGAATTTTAGGATTCCAAATCATTAGGAAAGGAGTTGGTGGAGACGAGAGCGGTTCCTGCTGTGGTTGCTCCCGAGGATGTCTGCTTCGCTTTTCTTGTTTTTTCAAGAATTAATCGTTAACGAGCCTCATAAAAGGGA
This sequence comes from Przewalskia tangutica, assembly GCA_029844215.1. Classification (NCBI taxonomy): domain Eukaryota; kingdom Viridiplantae; phylum Streptophyta; class Magnoliopsida; order Solanales; family Solanaceae; genus Przewalskia; species Przewalskia tangutica. The sequence goes on from CM056740.1 coordinate 56,719,002, forward strand.
GGTAAGGTATTTCTTTGTTGAATAAACGTTGCAACACCATCATAGTGTTCATTCAAACCCACAATCAATTGAATAATCAACCTTTGATCCGTCACGGGCGAACCAACGTTGGAAAGTTGATCCGCAACTATTTTCAATTCTTGACAATAGGCGGAGATGTTGAAAAAATCATCCAATTTAATATTCGTAAATTGGTGTTCAAGATAAATGTCCATAGATATTTTGTTATCCTGAAAAATATTTTCTAATTTTTCCTACGCCTTTTGAGCCGTAGAATTGGGTTGTAGTATGGTATGAAGAAGATTATTCGATATAGTGCCATAAATTCATTGAAGGACAATAGCGTCTATGCGAGACCATAATTTCTTGTCCACCGTAGTGGCATCCGACGGTGACTCGGACGAAAGAATATGGTCAATCACCTCATAAGCACGACATTGAATTTTAAATAGTTCTGCCCACGAGGTATACTGCCCTTTCTCCATCTCAAGAGTGATGGGGATGAAGTTCTTGACGTTATTAACGGCAAGAGCAGGATGAAAGATTTGGTTTTCGGCCATAATTTCCACTTAGAACTAAAAGAAGAGGAGTAGATGGTGTTTTAATGAAAGTGAATGGTAGAAGAACAAATTCTAGCTGAGGGGGTAGTGGTTGGCTAGGGTATGTTTTAGTATTAGGGTTAGGTAATGGTTTAGGTTTAGGATTTTCTAAACCAGTGGATGAAAATCAATAGGAAAAGAAAGGTTTAAGTTTTATGACTAACCTAGTGGCCGAAAACAGTAGAAAGGGCAAAAGAAAAAAAATCTCTCGGCTAACGGAGAAGAAAGAAAAGAGAGAAGAGAATTAGGGCAAGAATCTTTAGACTAATGATACCATGTTAGAAATGATTCATTGGTTGATCTTATTCAAATAATACAAATATATACAATATTCCTATACTTGAATTATGGAAGACTAATCTTCCTTATCTAATATAAGAGATACATATTAATTACAATATATTACAAATCTATTTTAATTAATATGTACAATATCTCTAAGATCAATATGATATACTTTGATTAAATTATGACTTGATTTGAAGATATTAAGAAAATCTCCACATTAAAGAACTTGTCATAAAAAAGAACTAAGCAATATTAAGTTACCCTGTTGGGAAATCAAAAAAAAAAGGGGGGGGGGGGGGGGGCCGGGTTATTGGCACTTAAGAAAAGTCCTAATCTTAATTATTAAGATCTTAAATGTTAAATGTGTTTATTTTATATTTTATTTTACAATCATTTAATGGATCTGAATGATTAAAATTTGTAATAAAGTTTTAAATATCATTAAAATATCTATTTAAAGATTTCTACAAAGATAACAATTCACCATTATCAACTATCGTCATTATCGCCACCGTCCACCATTATCAACTACCATAATCTGCCACCCCCGACCACCATCATTAGTTACTAATGTCACAATTGCCAATCGCTACAACCAGTCGTCATCATCACTAGCTACCATTTGCAATCATTATCGGCAATCACCAATTACTACCGACAATCACCACCAATAATCACTTTATATATCGTCAATTACTGTCATCATTCACCACTATCATTAGCTATCACTATCATCAACGACAACTACGGGTAGTCACCATCAACAACAAACTTTTCCTTTAAATTCCAAATCATTCACATTACAAGTTTGAATGTAATGTACAACGTCTTCAACTTCATTACTTGATACTGGCAGGCCAAGTATTTTTCTAGTATGTAATAAGTCCAAAGTTCAATTCTCTCAACTTGATCACATTTAGCGTATATAAAAGTAAAAATCAATTTTGTTCTTAGTTCATGATGAAACGGTTTCACAATTAATTGCTGCACATGTTCATTAATATTGTTACTTGAGAAACCTCATTCAGATTTATCAGATACATTTGGCAAGGATGTATACATGCATTCTCAGTTGTCTTTGTAGGTGTTGGTTCGTACACGCAACAGAATTTGAAATATATATTTCAAATCAGACGACGGTCGAACTGTAGTATGATATGTAATGAAAATTACAAACACAAAGTATAATGTAATACCTCGACAGAAGACGTAAATTATTGTAGCAATCAACCAAACAGTTTATTCCCGATGTTTTGTGTAGTCCGAGGGTGCACACGCAAACGTCCCTCGATTTGCAAGTTATAGAAACTATGATGTAATTGCTAAGTCAGGAATGCTAGGGATTCTGACAGAGATTTACCTCTCTTAGGTTTAGTGTATTTGGAATGGGAGATAAGCCTTCTATTTATAATTGTAAACAGAGGCTTTAGGGTTTCTGTGGGCTGAGCCCAGAAAAATCCCAGAGTGGCTGAAATTTGGACTTCCCGAACACGCAATGGCACCACGGTGCTGCTCTGTGTTCTGGGCACCGCGGTCCTAAAATAAGGCATTGCGGTCCTGTCCTATTTTCTGTCACTTTTCCCATTTCTAATGTCCGGTCATCAACCGAACATAAATGTATCTCCTTCTAATTACATCCTTCAATCGACAGAACATTTGACTTAGTGTTACCCTTCAGGCCTTTACATATCGTCACTAGTTACATTAGGATCTTCACGAAATTCCTAGACTGCGCCGGAAGACGAACCCAATATGTAAAGTTTAGCTACACAAAATATGTGAACTGAACCTCTATGTGGGGAGATAAAATCCTTTCATTCACGACACACTCAATCAAGCTTATGATTTGTCAAGTGTCTATCCAAATGGCTTGATTATAACTCATCTACATTAGTTGACAATAGGACCATATCACAGACATGTCCATTGCATTGGTCAGTGACTTAGTCAACCTAATATCATATGAGTATCTGAGTGTTCTCTCGAATATATATATATATATATATATATATATATATATATATATATATATATATATATATATATATATTCAAGAAATGAATTCTAATCTTGGCTCACATACCACCTTTAATCTACTTCATAATGCACCTAAAACAAGTTGCGTCTCAACCTATAAGACATTTGAGCTTAGGACAGGATCAAAGTACATTACTCCGTAAACAAAATGATATTGACCTCAAGTCTAAGGACTTATATATCCACATGCCGATGACATTATAGACATATAACAAAACAGTACATCAGCAGGGTATATCAATACTTCAACAAGTATCCATGCGTCCATCACGAGTTGACATAACTCGTAGCAAGTGAGACATGCTACATCCCCTAAGGATATGATGCAGATCACATATCGACGTATCGCATATCATCGATATTCCAATTTCGATGATCATTAGTCGAGGTAATTTAAGAGTTACGTTATAACATTAATTCTCACATCATTAATAAACACGTAAACTCTAGGGATGCATTTATAGAATATTATAAACAATCAACTAATAATTCAACAAATGCAAATGTCATAATATTAATCATCATTAATATAAACACGAATGTGTATAAAGTACATTGTGTCCTAAGAAGAAGCGCTTTCCTATCCTCTTTAATCTTGATAATTCAACATCCAGTTCATAGAGAACTGCCTACTCCCACCTCGACCGAGAAAGAGATCTAAGGCTTCTTTGAAGAAAGTCAAGCAGGAATAGATGGAGGGTAGGAAAGATCTTGAACGAACGATTTCACAAGAGGTCGAATCCATTGTCATGCTTGTCAACGAGATTCCAAGGCGCTTCACCGGAAGAAAGATTCTCCAAAATTTACAGATTATCTCTAGGACATACATATACTTTTAATCTCCCACTTGGCCTAGAGCCAATCACCAACATATCTAATACCCATGTTCTCAAAATGACCATTATGTTTCACTAAGCTTAATGGTTTAGTAAACGGGTCTGCTAGATTATTGTCTGTGGGAATATAATCTATCTTGATATCTTCAGTATCCACCATCTCTCTCAGGATGTGATACTTCCTCGGTAGATGTTTGTTTCTGTTTGTTGATCTTGGTTCATTTGCCTGTGCAATCGCACCAGTGTTTGTCACAATAAAAAGTTATTGGACAACTAGCAATAGGAACAACCCTTAGTTCCTTCAGGAACTCAGAAACACGACAACTTCCTTAGAAGCTTCCGATCCAAAGAATGTATCAGCGCTTGATGAGTCGAGTCTGCGATGTGCTTTGCTTGGAACTCTTCCAGCTCACTGTTCCTCCGTTGAAAATGAATGTGTAACCAGACTGAGATTTGAAATCATCAACATATGTTTGGAAACTAGCATCGGTATACCCAGTGGCAACCAGCTCATCAACTCCACCATAGACTAAGAAGTAATCTTTAGTACGCCTGAGGTACTTGAGAATACTCTTGACTGCTTTCCAGTGTTCCTCGTCAGGATTCTGCTGGAACTTGCAAGTCATACTAAGTGCAAAGGCCACATCTGGACTAGTACAGGTCATGGCATACATGATTGATCCTATAACCGAAGCATATGGGATCCTCTTCATGCGCTCAAGTTCAATAGCATTAGAATGACATCCCTTTTTTGATAACTTCATGCCTTGACCCATCGGAAGACTGCCTTTTTGGAATTCTCCATTGAAAAACGTCTAAGCACTTTATCTATGTAGACTGACTGTGACAGCCCCAACAATCTATTAGGTATATCTCTATAGATCCTAATTCCCAGAATGTAGCAGGCTTCACCTGAATCTTTCATCATGAAGGTCTTGGACAACCAATCCTTAACTGACTGCATGAGGGTCTTATTATCTCACATTATCAATATGTCATCAACATATATAATAATGAAGACAATACCCTCATCCCTGCGTTTGAAATAAACACAAGGATCCTCTTTGCTTCTGACAAAATCAAAAGATTTGATTGCATTGTCAAAGCAAATGTTCCAACTCCTAAAGGCTTGCTTAAGTCCATAAATGGACTTCTGTAGCCTGCACACATCATTTGGTCTGAACTCACATGAAAAACTCTCGGGTTATTTCATATACACTTACTCAATTAGATTACCATTGAGGAATGCAGTTTTGACGTCCATCTGTCAAATGTCATAATCATAATGTGCAGTTATCGTAAGCAAAATCTGAATAGACTTTATCTTAGCCACCGGTGAAACGGTTTCATCATAATCCACACCAGGATGCTAAGTAAAACCTTTAGCCACTAGTCTAGCTTTATAAGTCTGAATCTTGCCAGATGCATCAATCTTTTCCTTGAAGACACATTTGCATCCTATGGGTTTAACCCCATTTGGCGAATCAACCAAGTTCCACACCTGATTGATATACATAGATTTCATGGCTTATTGCCATCTCTTCGAATAAATGTCTAGCATTGCTTCGTTATAGGTTCATCATCATCTGAAATATCTAGCTCATTTTGTGTTTCCACAAGTAAATTTAGTCTTTTCGGAAGATGATGAGATCTAGTAGACCTACGGAGTTTATTGTCTTGCAGTTTAGTTACATGTATATTCTGACTGTGAGTAGGTTCTTGTGCGTTGGTCGAACCACCAACATTAGAGCTTTCAGGAATATCATTTCATGTCTTTCCTGAATGGGAGGAAATGCAACATGTGCACTTGCTCCCAAGGTATGTCCCAGAAGATCCTGCATTTCTGCATTACTCCTCGTAGCACTCCCATTAATCTTCGCCAAAAGCTCCCACTGAATTCTTGTCTTCATCATCGGGTAAGGATTCTACCTCTTTGTTACCTTGTTCTTGAATTTCTTCAAGTTCTATCTCCGTGCAACTCTCATCCTTGTAGACATATTCATCTTCAAGGAAAGTTGTGTTCCTAGAAACAAATATCTTATGTTCTCCAGGAAGATAGAAATAGTTTTCCTTAGTTTCCTTTGGATACCCAACAAAGTAACATTTCTCACTTTTAGATTTCAACTTATCAGTGATCAACTTATCAGTGATCAACTTCTTGACATATGTAGGGCACCCCCAGGACCTTATGTGTCTAAGTGATGGCTTCTTGTCACACCATACCTCATATGGTGTTTTTCGACTGATTTAGATAGAACTCTATTTAGAACATATATTGAGGTCAAAATAGCGTATCCCCAAAGGTATGTAGGAAGGGATGAAAAACTCATCATGGAACGAACCATGTCAAGCAAGGTTCGGTTTCTCCTCTCGGCAACACCATTCATCTGTGGTGTTCCAGGAGGTGTCCATTCGGAATGAACTCCATGAAGCTGTAAGTAGTCAAGAAATTCTTTGCTTAATTATTCACCCCCACGATCAGATCGGAGAGTCTTGATACTCTTTGAGAGTTGTTTCTCAACTTCACACTTAAACTTCTCAAAAGCCTCGAATTTGTGTCTCATAAGATACACATATCCAAACCTTGATAAGTCGTCTGTAAAAGTGATGAAGTACGAGAAACCTTCTCTAGCTTGAGTCGAAAATGGTCCACATACATCTGTATGTACCAACTCAAGCACCTCCTTGGCACGGATCCCCTTTCCAGAAAGAGATTTAATGGTCATCTTACCTTTCAAACATGATTCACAGTTACCATAAGATTGTAAGTCAAATGGTTCGAGGTAATTTAATTTCCTCAACCATTCTATCCTTGTTTGATTGATATGACCAAGTCTGCAATGCCACAAGTAGGTAGAATTTCTTTCATTTAACTTAGCCCTTTTATTTTGTACATTGAAAATTTCCCTACGGCAGTTTAATGTATACAATTCATTCACAAGAGGCGAAATTCCATACACAACATTATCTAAAGTCAAAACCATATTGTCATTAGACGTGTTTGAGGAAAAACCATCTGAATCAAGTACAGGAATGAAAATAATATTCCTTGTCAAAGAAGGAACATAAAAACAATTGTTCAACATTAAAACTTTGACAAAAGGTAAATCTATCCTATAAGTTCCCACGCGCTCATCAGTAACTCGTGCTCCATTTCCGACGCGCAGGTCCACATCGCGAGGCCCGACCTTCCTTCTATCAGTTAACCCCTGCACATTTGTACAAATGTGTGAGCCACAAGCGGTATCAAGTACCCAGGAATGAGAATCATTTATAGATAGATTAATTTCAATTACAAACATACCTTGCACATTAGCACCTGGTGCCATTCCTCCGCCTAGAGCAGTGCAATCCTTTCTCCAATGCCCCTTCCTGTTGCAATTCATGCAAACATCCGATGCCGGCAGTTTATTCTTCTTCTTCTTCGTCCCTCCCTTGGGCTTCATTGTTGCTGCCGGAGCAACAACTTTGCCATTCCCCTTCTGTTGTCCCTTAACTTTCGGTTTGGGGCGACTAGAGGAGCCAACCATCAGAATAGGCCTGGTCTTGGAGGTTGAAGATTCAAAAGTTTTCAACATATTATGTAACTCCGACAATGTCGCTTTAGTCCCATTCATATTATAATTAACAATGAAACTCTCAAACGACCTATGAAGTGAGTGCATGATGAGGGTGGTGGAGACTCTGTCATGAATCCTTATATCTATAGAGGCCAACCTCTCAATCAACTCAATCATCCTCAACACATGAGGTGAAACTTGGCCCCCTTCATTTAGCCTACACTTGAAAAGTTCCATGAGCAGGTCATACTCCATTGTGTGACTCTGCGAATCATAAAGACTCCTCAAATGGGCTAACATTTCGTTGGCCCCCATAATTTCATACTGTCTTTGCAATTGTGGTGACATGGAAGACAACATTAAGCATTGAGTTGATGTGGCATCCTTATAATGTTTCTCGTAGGCAGCTTTGTCAAAAGTAGCATACTCAGCAGAGTCCTCCGTCGGAGCGGTTGGGAATACATTGTCCAATGTGTACTTAATATATTTTTGTCTTAGAACAATTCTAACATTTCTTAGCCAGTCAATGAAGTTTAGTCCGGTAAGTCTGTTTGACTCCATGAGCATTTTCAACGAAAAGTTTGACATTTCTGAAGATCTGAAGATATAGATAGAATAGGAAAAATGCAATCAATAATTCATTCTTCCAATAATTTATACATATTCATAATTTGCTAATTTTAACATGGCATTTTGTTTTACATAGCTCCCACTATTTTTCATACTTCTACGACCCCAAGGTAGAATACGGACCTAAATCAATATAAATGTCATAATGGGCCAAGATCCAAACATATGTTATATCCGCGTTTGTTTTGGCTGATAACTTCAATAGCACACTTTGGTAGGTCCTCAACCAATTGTAAAGCAACTCTACAACTCTCAGTTTGATTAAATAGCTTTCATTTTAATCTTACGTCTTTAGACTAGTCCGACACTTTGGCGCCAAGATTCATCTAAACAAGCCAACCCCATTATACGACTGCATTTAAATGTCTAAGTAAATTTAGCCTTTGCTAGCAAACACTTTGGTGTAAATACCTATAAAAGTTTATTATCTACTTTCATTTTAACACATCTATGAAAGGTCTTTGGTCCTCTTAGACTTAGAGCAAATGCTTTGGCATAAATACTTGTATCGTCGAAAAGGACTTAACACTCTAACAATTGTAATGGACAGCACGTTATATTTAGACTTGTATTTAATGTTTGGGAAACATTTTTAGTTTTCGGGGATTCATTCAAGATCAACAATCAAGTCATACATCATATGACATCCTATCATGCAATATCTAAACACAATTAGATGAAAAACCATCAAACTCATTAGGCATGATAAAAGATGGTTTTAATCATATACTGGGCGTCGTCTACCCAGACAGTTATAACGGTCATTTGAAATTAAACAATTACTGGGCGCCACCTACCCAGACAATAATTGTGGACGCTATGCTAATAATTTAAATGCATCACATTCAATCACTTAGCACATTTGTATATTATACAATAATATACTATTAATGATAATCACGAGTCTATTTGTCTAAACTCTACAATCTATGTCAATGTCAAACAATCCCTAAACATTTCTGATTCTGAAATTCTGATTTTCAGGATTTCTGCGAACTTTTAAAATTTATAGTTTAGTCCTTTAAGAATTTAAAAGTTCAATTCTGAACCCCTATAAATTCAGAAAATACAATTTCAAAACTCAGAAAATATTTTCAAGTTTCTGGACCTGTTTGCAATTTCAGAACCTAAAATCAACTTTTAGAAAACTTTTTTTAATTATAGATTTGCCCGAAAAGACCAAAGCTGTCTAATTTACTTATTTTCAGTTTCTAAAACTTCAGATTTAGAATCTGAAACTTTTAAACTTTTGTTTCTGATTTTCAATTTTTTTTAAATTACGTCGGCACCGCGGTTCCAACTGGTGGCACCGCGGTGCCTTAGAGGCAGTGTGCTATTGTTTCTTCAAAACTAATTAGCACCGCGATTCCTAACAGGTGGAACCGCGGTTCCGTAATTACCGTCACGTTCACCGCGGTCCTATCAGGTGGCACCGCAGTGCCTCGAAGGTAAAATGTCCGAAAATTAATTTTAAGCTTCTAGATGAATAGCACCGCAGCTCCCATGAACAGGACCGCGGTGCCTCTGGCTTCATCTGGGCAGCACCGCGGTGCTCCATCATGGAACCGCGGTGCCGCCGTCAAAACGCTAGCAGGAACCGCGATGCCTTATCTCCAGAAACACAAAACTAAAATTTCTGAACCCCTAAAACTGGTTTAGGGCCAGATCTTTCAGATATATCACTTGTATTACCATCACCATTAAAACAACATGTTCATCGACCATCAAATCCAATTTTCTTCTCGTTCTTCGTTTCAATGCACCATGCTTTAAGTCGGATAACACATATCAACTTAGAAGAGTTATTTATTAGATTGACTTGTTCGAATACATAATTGTATAAACATTAGGGCACAAGTACTATGTGTTCTAAAGATTTAGGATTTTTAAAGCTTTTAACAACATAAAATATAGATCTAAACAAATTCTAACCCATATTATCATTAATATCAATACAAATCACACGAAACGACCCATGTTTTGATACCAATGTAGGTGTTTATGTCGGGTTCGTACACGCAGCGAAATTTGAAATTTATATTTCAAATCCGACGACGGTCGAACTGTAGTATGATATGTAATGAAAATTACAAACACAAAATATAATGTAATACCTCGACAGAAGACTTACATTATTGTAGCAATCAGCCAAACAGTTGATTCTCCATGCTTTGTGTTGTCCGAGGGTGCACACGCAAACGTCCTCAATTTGCAAGTTATAGAAACTATGCTGTAATTGCTAAGTCATGAATGCTAGGTATTCTGACAGAGCTTTAGAAGAGATTTACCTCTCTTAGGTTTAATGTATTTGAAATGGGAGGTAAGCCCTCTATTTATAATTGTAAACAGATGCTTTAGGATTTCTGTGGGCTGGGTCCAGCAAAATCTCGGAGTGGCTGAAATTTGGACTGCCGAACATGCACAGGCACCTTGGTCCCACTAAAGAGGCACCGCGGTGCTGCTCTGTGTTCTGGGCACCGCGATCCTAAAATAAGGCACCGCAGTCCTAAAATAAGGCACCGCGGTCCTGTCCTATTTTCTGTCACTTTTCCCATTTCTAATGTCCCGGTCATCAACCGAACATATAGGTATCTCCTTCTAATTACATATTTCAATCGACAGAACATTTGACTTAGTGTTACCCTTCAGGCCTTTACATTTCGTCACTAATTACATTAGGATCTTCACGGAACTCCTAGACTGCGCCGAAAGATGAACCCAATATGTAAAGTTTAGCTACACAAAATATGTGAACTGAACCTCTATGTTGGAAGATAAAATTCTTTCATTCACGACACACTCAATCAAGCTTAGGACCTGTCAAGTGTCTATCCAAATGACTTGATTATAACTCATCTACATTAGTTGACAATAGGATCATATCACAGACATGTCCATTGCATAGGCCAATGACTTAGTCAACCTAATACCATATGAGTATCTAAGTGTTCACTCGAATATATATATATATATATATATATATATATTCAAGGAATGAATCCTAATCTTGGCTCACATACCACCTTTAATCTACTTCATAATGCACCCAAAACAAGTCGCGTCTCAACCTATAAGACATTTGAGCTCACATGATCAAAATACATTACTCCGTAAATAAGGTGATATTGACCTCAAGTCTAGGGACTTCTATCTCCCACATGCCGATGACATTATAGACATATAACAAAACAGTACATCAATATGGTATACAAAAATTTCAACAAGTATCCATGTGTCCATCACGAGTTGCCATAACTCGTAGCAAGTGAGACATGCTACATCTCCTAAGGATATGATGCAGACCACATGTCGACGTATCGCATATCATCGATATTCCAATTTTGATGATCATTAGTCGAGGTAATTTAAGAGTTACGTTATAACATTAATTCTCACATCACTAATAAACACGTAAACTCTAGGGATACATTTATAGAATATTATAAACAATCAACTTATAATTCAACAAATGCACATGTCATAATATTAATCATCATTAATATAAATATAAATATATATACAGTATATTATTTTCTAATATAAATTGTCTCTAGGACATACATATATTTTCAGTCTTATATATTTGTTTAAACTGTCTGCAACTTGAAATGGCTCCACTAATCCTATCACATAATAAAACTGATGTCTCTCGTTCATTGTAACAAACCTTACAGTCTCCACTTTTTGAGTACTGATTTGAATTTCTCTAGTTTATATTTTGTCAAATTACCTTCCTGTCCGTCCTGCATTACTCATGTCAGCAGATTTGTTGAATGCATGACTTCTTCTATTTGATTCATTATTGTTAAACGGTGTCCGAACAGGTTATAGCGTCGATTAATCTCTTGATTATTTTTATTGATTGAAATCATATATATACAAATTACAATAGGAGAATCATATTCCTACTTTAACTCTAAATTCCTATTCGAATAACTATACACTTATGGTAATGTTACAATTGTAATTAGGTACAATATTAATATGAAAAATATACAAATTATACAAAAGTGGAGCCCTCTTCCGTCCACGGGGCCGCGACGCTGTAACCTGTTCGGACACTGTTTAACAATTATCACTTTGAGTATCAAGAAGAAGTGCATCATCACTGTCATCTTATTCAATAATGTTTGAATTTTCATAATCATCATGCTAGAAGGTGTATTTTTGTCCACCTCATGCTTCTCGTTCGAATTAATCCCTCAAATGGTAAATGTAATAGCATTATCAGGTGTGGCATTGACTGCATTCATTATTATGATTATGTCAGTGCTTACTGCTTGTGATGAACGCCTTTGACATAGCCGTATTATCATTATGTCAGTTGCATTGATTGCATTCATTATTATCATTATTTTTGTTGTATTTAGTATATTATTAAGTTTGTTTTTCTTTCTTTTGAGTTACATCGGTTCAAAAAAATAAAATGACGAAAATGAACGAAGAACGGACATAAAAAGAGGAATCCAAGGCCGAAAATGACAAAAATTGAAGACCCGGACGAAAGTCAGGCAGCGCCGCGGCGCCGGAACATCAGAGAAGCCACAGAACTTTGGGCGCCACGACACCAGTCTGCAGGGCCGCGACGTCGGTACGAAAATCGAGAATCCGAGGTTAATTTGACCAGGGGCAGAAGGGTCCATAGGACACGAAAATTGGAACATACTAAAAGCCCTAGGGATTATTCTAGGAAATGGAGGTCATTCTAACAAACAACACATCACAGGGCAAGGATTGGAAGCTACAATTAGAGACTTTAGTTCGTAGTACTTTTCTTTCTTTCTTTTAATTCAGTTTATGTTTGGAATTGTATTAGTTCTTAGCGTGACTATGGCTAGGAGCTAAACACTTTATTAGGGCTTTCCTTTTGAATCGCTTGAAACTCTATTTCATGACTTAATGCATTAGTTGATTTCTTCTTCCCTTGATTAAGATTTATTCAATAATTGGTATGAATGTTTGATAGTTAATTGATCACTAATTATCATAATCTATATGATTTCGAATCAAGAACCGAGAGGAGAGATGTGGATATGTTGTAATTGAATAGCATAAGTTAAAATCGCGGACGAAAGTACCCCGATACTTGTGTAGCATTATATGTTACTGTTCTTAATCCTTCTATGTGACAAATCCTATTATAGAAATATAGAAGGGTTCTGCACTAGGGTTGAGCGATTATATATCCTAACCGGAATATAAGACAGTCTAGTTAACCGCTATCTTAACGTAGAAGAAGAAGTCATTCTAGTTGCATTAATGATTGAATAGAGTGGATAGTCGAGGATTTTGAGAGCCCTAATTCCTTCATAGTTGATTACAACTTCAATAATTTAGTTAATTCTTACAATTATTCTAGTAGTTAAATAAAAAATCTCAACTCTATTATCGATTGCTAAATAGATAACATAAAATAGATGAACGGTAAATAGAAACCAGTCTCTGAGAACGATTCGGTCTTATCAGACTATACTACTTGTGAACGATACGTACACTTGCGTGAGCACGTAGAAATCGTCCTAACAAGTTTTTGGCGCCGTTGCCGGAGACTGACGTACTTCTAATATCGAATCATCTATTTTTAATTTCTAATTTGGTCGCCCCCAGTTCTGAGAGCATCTTTTTATCACTTTTTGTTGTTTGTGTAATCTTGCAGGTAAGGTCAAGTATAGGTACATGGACTATCATTATCAGGGGCTACAAGACTATGATCTTTGTCCACCGCAGCAACTTAGACCATAGGCTCCGCAAGAGGAGCGAAATGAGCTGCAAGAAGCCTTATTCATGCTCACCGAGTGCCAGAATCCTCAAGGGCTAACTCATCCACCACATGATCAGGCCCCATCAGTAAGGCTAGATGACATGAGAATAATTCTTTGGGCACTCTCAAATGCCAGAATCAGTTCATGGAGGAAACAAGATTATCCATCAGGAATCTAAAGATGCAACTGGGACAGCTAGCTAGCAAGCTGAGAAACGGTATGCAAGGGAACCACCCTAGCAATATTGGTACAGACCCACAAGAGCAGTGCCAGGCAATTGATATGACGATTGGAAAACAAATGGGGACATGTTCATCCACAATATGTCCAAAAAAAGGGTGAACCCAGTGAGGTGAGGGAGCCCGAGGATGCAGTGATCATAGAAGATACTCATGCGGACCAAATATCACCACCAGCAGTCGTTGACACACCGCATGTGAAGATACCATATCCTCAGAAACTTAGAAAGAATTCTCTTGACAAGCAGTTTTCTAAGTTTCTGGAGGTCTTTAAAAAACTGCACATCAACATTCCATTTGCTGAAGCCTTAGAACAAATGCTGAGTTATGTGAAGTTCATGAAGGAGATCCTCTGTAAAATGATGAGGTTGGAAGAGTATGAAACAACGACGTTGATTGAGAAATGCAATGTAAGCCTACAGAGAAAGTTACCTCAGAAGTTGAAAGATCCGGGAAGCTTCAACATCCCTTGCACAATAGGGAAGTTTGAATGTCAGCAGGCTCTATGATATATGGGGGTCAGTATAAATTTGATGCCCTATTCTGTGTTCTGCAAGCTTGGAGTGGGGGAAGCAAGACCCACAACCATAACCTTACAACTGGAAGATTGCTCCATCATCCACCCTAGAGGAATAATCGAGGATGTGTTGGTTAAGGTGGACAAATTTATCTTCCCCGCTGATTTCATCATCCTGGACATGGAAGAAGATGAAGAGATGCCCATCATGGCAGACCATTCTTAGCCACGGGACATACACTTATTGATGTTCAGAAAGGTGAGCTGAGACTTCGTGTTCAGGGAGAAGAAGTGATTTTCAATGTATTCAGGGCAGCAACCTACCCAAGGGCAAGTGATAACTGCTAATCTGCTATGCTATTGATGTGGTTGATAAAACAGTTTCTGAAAACGGGTTCAGGAGTGCAGATATTCTTGAAGTGGTGATGACACAATGGGATGCAGATAGTGGTAATGACACAGAATGGAGGGAGTATGTGAATTGGTTGGATTTACATGAGCTCGGCTATAAAAGAAAATATGAGGAGCTAGGAACCATGCCAGAGAGAACAGTGTCATCCACAGAACAAGCTCTAGAACTAGAGTTGAAAACTCTACCAGATCATTTGCACTATCAATATCTAGGTGAGAACCACTCCTTACCAGTGATCGTATCATGTCATCTATCCAAAGTGGAGGTTGAAAAACTATTGAGAGTATTGAGGGCTCACAAGCTCGCGATTGGGTGGACACTGACAGACATTAGAGGGATAAGTCCTTCTACAGTAATGCACAAAATTCGTCTAGAAGATGAGAGCAGACCCTCCATTGAGGCACAGAGGAGACTAAATCCAACCATGAAAGAGGTGGTGAGAAAAGAAATCCTGAAATGGCTCGATGCTGGGGTAATTTATCCTATCTCTGACAGTGCATGGGTAAGCCCTGTGCAAATGGTACACAAGAGAGGTGGCATGACTGTGGTGACTAACGAAAAAAATGAGCTTATTTCATCCAGAACAACTACAGGGTGGAGAAAGTGTATTGACTACCGCAAGTTGAACAAAGCAACCAGGAATGATCATTTTCCTTTGCCTTTTCTTGACCAAATGTTTGAAAGGCTTGCATGACACAACTATTATTTCTTCCTGGATGGTTATTCAGGGTATCATCAAATCGCCATCTCTCAAGAAGATCAGGAGAACACAACCTTCACATGCCCCTTTGGTACGTTTGCTTTCAAGAGAATGCCATTTGGGCTTTGTAATGCACCCGCCAACTTTCAGCGTTGTATGATGGCTATTTTTTCTGACATGGTGGAGAGGACTATAGAAATCTTCATGGATGATTTTTCTGTTTTTGGGTCCTCCTTTGACGAATGCTTAAAGCATTAAGAAGCAGTGTTGCAGCGGTGCAAAGACTCGAATCTGGTGCTGAACTGGGAGAAGTGTCACTTTATGGTGCATGAAGGTGTCGTTCTTGGACACAAGATTTCCAGCAAAGGCATTGAGGTAGACAAGGCTAAGGTTTCAATGATCGAAAATTTGCCACCTCCAGTATCGATAAAAGGGATCAGAAGTTTCCTTGGGCACACTGGTTTCTCCAGAAGATTCATCAAAGACTTCTCAAAGATCTCTAAACCTCTGTCCACCTTGTTGATGAATGGAGTTGCTTTTGAATTCAATAAAGAATGTCTGACTTCCTTTCAGACACTTAAGGAGAGGCTAACCTCAGCACTGATAGTCACTGCACCCGACTGGACACTCTCATTTGAATTGATGTGCGATGCAAGTGACTACGCAGTGGGGGCAGTTCTTGGACAGAGAATTGACAAGGTATTCAGGTCAATTTACTATGCTAGCAAAACCCTCAATGATGCTCAGCTGAATTATGCGACGACAGAGAAAGAGCTGCTAGCCATATTATATGCATTTGAAAAATTCAGGTCATACCTCATTGGGAATAAGGTGATAGTGTACACTGACCACTCAACCATTAAGTAGTTGATGACTAAGAAGGATGCAAAGCCCCGATTTATACGATGGGTGCTGCTACTACAAAAATTTGACATGGAGATCCGCGATAAAAAAGGGACTGAGAACGTGGTTGCAGACCACTTGTCAAGGCTTGAAGTGGAAGAGAGCCAGAACACCAAGGATGCGCAAATAAATGACTCCTTCCCAGATGAGCAATTGTTTCGGGTAGGTACCCGTGTAAATTTACCTTGGTTCGCTGACTTTGTTAATTTTCTTGTAGCAAAAGTATTGCCTTCAGGAATGACAAGGCAGCAGGTGAAAAAGTTCTATTCAGAGGTAAAACATTACTACTGGGAGGAGCCAATTCTCTACAAGCATTGTGCTGATCAAGTCATAAGGCGGTGCGTACCCGAGGATGAAATGCACCAAATTCTCACTCATTATCTCACATTGCAATGTGCTGGGCATTTTGGAGTATCACGGACAGCAGCCATGGTATTACAAAGTGGATTCTATTGGCCAACCCTATTCAAGGATGCCAACACCTTCGTGAGGGGATGTGATCGTTGCCAAAGAACTGAGAACATGTCAAGGCGAAATGAAATGCCCCTAACTGGAATCTTAGAGGTGGAGCTGTTTGACGTGTGGGGGATTGATATCATGGGCCCGTTCCCAACGTCCTTTGGAAATCAATACATTTTTCTCGCAGTGGATTATGTGTCCAAATGGGTCAAAGCAGTAGCTACGAAAGAGAATGATAATAAAACGGTCTTGAAATTCCTCCAGAAAAACATATTCACCAGGTTTGGCACTCCAAGAGCCCTCATCAGCAATGAAGGGAGTCATTTTTTCAACAAACAGCTTGACACCTTGCTGGCGCGTTACAGAGTCTACCACCGTAGCTTTGCCATATCACCCTCAAGCAAATGGGCAGACTGAAATTTCAAATAGAGCAGTGAAAAGCATACTGGAGAAGACAGTGGATGACTCAAGGAAGAATTGGTCTACAAAGCTGGATGATGCACTATGGGCCTATATGACAGCTTTCAAAACTCCCATTGAGATGTCACCATACAAGATGGTCTTTGGGAAGACATGTCATCTACCGATGGAGTTGGAGCACAAGGCATACTGGGCAATGAGGAAGCTGAACATGGATGCCCAATGCAAGGCGTAAGAGGTCACAGAATCGAATGAGTTAGATGAATTTCGGAACAATGCCTATGAAAATGTAAAAATCTACAAGGAAAGGACAAATGCATGACATGACAAGAACTTGACCCTCAAAGAGCTACAACCTGGGCAACAAGTACTCCTATTCAACTCGAGGTTGATTTTGTTCCCAGGCAAGTTAAAGTCCAGGTGGTCAGGGTCATTCATTGTGGAAAAAGTTTTCCCCTATGGTGCAGTCGAACTGAGAGGGGAAAAAGGTGTTCCATTCAAAGTGAACGGACAGAGAGTGAAACCATACTTATTGAATGATGTGGAACAAAGCAACTCTGCTATCCGTCTCATACCACAGTGAAGATGAACATGCGTCCGGCTAAAAGACGTTAAAAATAACGCTACTTGGGAGGCAACCCAATGTTTAAATTATGCAATTTAGTTTAAATAGAATAGTCTCACTTTCGGTATTTTTGTTGTGTTGTGATGACAGGTGAAAGAATTGGACCTGAAGCACGAAAAAATGTGAAAGGCAGGAAAATGATGCAGAGTCGCGGCTCTGAGGAGCACGGCCGCGGCGCCGAAAGTTCTGGGAGACTGCAGAAGTTATAGCGTCGCGGCTCCAAAATGCAGGGTCGCGACGCCAATGGGAAATTTCTCCGAAATGCAGTATCCGCCTCTACCACCACCATTTTGAACCACTATTGTCTCTAAGTCCTCTCTTTTATTTTTTAGTCTTACACATTTGGGACAATGTATCGTTTAAGTTTGGGGGGGGGGGAGTTCTTATTTTATTTTATTTTTATTTTTGTGTGTCTATCTTTGAGTCTTTTTGTTTCTTTTTGTGTTTTATATGAGTCAATTTTTTTTATGATCATGCATGTTGTGTTTACATGGAATGCCTAATGAATTAAGTGGGATAATGTAATGGAATGAGAAGTTAAAAATTGTGTGCTAAAATTAGATATGTCAAAGATTCATGAAAACCCGATTATTTAGAATATTATATGCTTAGCATGTGTATTGTCAATTGTGAAAAACATACGTGATGTCTGCTGCTTGTTATTTGAGGCGAAATAGTTAGGATGTACATGTCAGGGAAATGATTCAGACATTTCTTTGTTAACCCTTTTTACCCTTCATTACCTACCCTGACAATAAATTGTATCTCTAGTCAGCCCCTTTGAGCCTAAAACAAAAGTTATTTCTTTGACACCCCATGTCCCCTTGTGTACCATAAGAAATAATTGAAGAGAGGGATGAAAAGAGTAAAAAAAAAAGAAATACGAAAGAGAGTAAAAAATTGATGCACCCCAATAAAAAATATATAAAAGTTTAAGTTTGGTGGTGCTTATGTGAATGTGTTTCATGCTCTCAAAAAGAGAAAAGGGGAATGATAGGTATGAACGAAAAAGAATACCAAAAAGAAATACAAAATGGTTGAATGAGAAAAACGCTTATGATACGTAATTTGAGCCTAAATGCCAACTTTTATCTACTCATGCCTAAGCCTACATTATAATTCTGAAAAGTTCTGAAGATATCTAGTATGTACGTCTATGATTAGTGGAGAATAACAAGTAAACAGGCTCATGGAACTTTGAGAAAAAATGAAAATAAAATTGGCATGCATAGGTTGGGTATTCATGCTTCCATTGATTGTGACTTAAATGAATTCGCGAAATATCTGACTTGAAATTCTAGATTGCTAAATTCATATTACATATGTTCCTACATATTATCACAACTGACGTTCATGTGTTTCTAAGTAATCTTGTGCAGCTGCGTGATTCGAGTCTTTGAGTCTTTTGTTATTGTTCTTTGTTTTTGCTTTGATCCTTGCTCGAGGGCGAGCAAATGTTAAGTTTGGGGGTATTTGTTAAGTGTATTTTGTATACCCTTTTTGAGTCATTTTTAGTTAGTATTTTACTCATTTTTATTGTGTTTAGTATAGTATTATGTTTGCTTTTCTTGTTTTTGAGTTACAGTGGTTCAAAAAGGTAAAATGACGAAAAGGAATGAAGAATAGGCATAAAAAGAGGAATCCAAGGCCAAAAAGGACAAAAATTGAAGACCAGGCGAAAGCCGGAGTATGCATGGCCGTCAGCGGGCCATGGCGGAACAGAGAAGCCATAGAACTTTGGGCGCCACGGCGCCAGTCTGCACGGTCGCGGCGCCGGTACGGAAATCGAGAATCCAAAGTTTATTTGGCCAGGGGCAGAAGGATCCATAGGGCACGCAAATTGCAGCATACTAAAAGCCCTAGGGATTATTCTATGATAGGAGGTTGGTCATTCTCACACACAAGACATCAGAGGGCAAAAATTGGAAGCTACAATTGGAGACTTTAGTTCTCAGTACTTTTCTTTCTTTCTTTTTAATTCAGTTTATGTTTGAAATTGTATTAGTTCTTAGCGTGACTATGACTAGGAGCTAGACACTTTATTAGGGCTTTCCTTTTGAATTGCTTGAAACTTTATTTCATGACTTAATGCATTAGTTGATTTCTTCTTCACTTGATTAAGATTTATTCAATAATTGGTATGAATGTTTGATAGTTAATTGATCACTAATTATCATAATCTATATGATTTCGAATCAAGAACCGAGAGGAGAGATTTGGATATGCTGTAATTGAATATACATAGGTTAAAATCGCGAACGAAAATACCCTGATACTTGTGTAGCATTATAGGTTACTGTTCTTAATCCTCCTATGTGGTAAATCCTATCATAGAAATATAGAAGGGTTTTGCACTAGGGTTGAGCGATTATATATCCTAACTGGAATATAGACAGTCTAGTTAACTGTTATCTTAATGTAGAAGAAGAAGTAATTCTAGTTGCATTAAGGATTGAATAGAGTGAATAGTCAAGGATTTTGGAAGCCCTAATTCCTTCATAACTGATTACAACTCAATAGTTTAGTTAATTCTTGCAATTATTCTAGTAGTTAAATAAAAAAACCAACTCTATTATCAATTGCTAAACAAATAACATAAAATAGATGAACAATAATTAGAAATCAGTCTCTGAGGATGATATTCGGTCTTATCGGACTATACTACTTGTGAACGATACGTACACTTGCGTGAGCACGTGGAAATCGCCTAACAAGTTTTTGAACTTAAGCTCGCATATTTTATCTTCTCATTACATTACATTACATTATCTCACTTAATTCATTAGGCGTTCCAAGTAAACACAACATGCATGATCATAGAAAAAAATTAATTCATATAAAACACAAAAAGAAACAAAAAGACTCAAAGATAGACACACAAAAATAAAATAAAATAAAATAAAATAAAATAAAATAAGAACTCCCCCCAAACTTAAACGACACATTGTCCCAAATGTGTAAGACTCAAAAATAAAAGGGACGACTTACAGACAATAGCGGTTCAAAATGGTGGTGGTGGCGGCAGATACTGCATTTCAGAGAAATTTCTCATTGGCGCCGCGGCCCTGCATTTTGGAGCCGCGACGCTATAACTTCTGCAGTCTCCCAGAACTTTCGGCGCCGCGACCCTGCTTCTCAGAGCTGCGACTCTGCATCATTTTCCTGCCTTTCACGTTTTTTCGTGCTTCAGGTCCAATTCTTTCACCTGTCATCACAACGCAACAAAAATACTGAAAGTGAGACTGTTATATTTAAACTAAATTGCATAATTTAAACATTGGTTGCCTCCCAAGTAGCGTTTTTAACGTCTTTTAGCCGGACGCAGGTTCATCTTCACTGTGGTTTGAGACGGATAGTAGAGTTGCTTTGTTCCACGTCATTCAATAAGTATGGTTTCACTCTCTGTCCGTTCATTTTGAATGGAGCACCTTTTTTCCCTCTCAGTTCGACTGCACCATAGGGGAAAACATTTTCCACAACGAATGGCCCTGTCCACCTGGACTTTAACTTTCCTGGGAACAACCTCAACCTCGAGTTGAATAGGAGTACTTGTTGCCCAGGTTGTAGCTCTTTGAGGGTCAAGTTCTTGTCATGCCATGCCTTTGTCCTTTCCTTGTAGATTTTTGCATTTCATAGGCATTGTTCCGAAATTCATCTAACTCATTCAATTGCAGCAGCCTCTTCTGCCCCGCTGCTTGGGCATCCATGTTCAGCTTCTTCATTGCCCAGTATGCCCTATGCTCCAACTCTATCGGTAGATGACATGCCTTCTCAAAGACCATCCTGTATGGTGATATCCCAATGGTAGTTTTGAAAGTTGTCCTATAGGCCCAGAGTGCATCATCCAGCTTTGTAGATCAATTCTTCCTTGAGCCATCCACTGTCTTCTCCAGTATGTTTTTAACTGCTCTATTTGTAATTTCAGTCTGCACATTTTCTTGAGGATGATATGGCAAAGCTACGGTGGTAGACTCTGTAACGCTCCAGCAAGGTGTCAAGCTACTTGTTGCAAAAATGACTCTCTTCATCGCTGATGAGGGCTTTTGGAGTGCCAAACCTGGTGAATATGTTTTCCTGGTGGAATTTCAAGACCGTTTTACTATCATTCTCTTTCGTAGCGACTGCCTTGACCCATTTGAACACATAATCCACTGCGAGAAGAATGTATTGATTCCCAAAGGACGTTGGGAACGGGCCCATGAAATCAATCCCCCACACGTCAAACAAACCACTTCTAAGATCGATTAGGGCATTTCATTTCGCCTTGACATGTTCCCAGTTCTTTGGCAACGATCACATCCCCTCACGAAGGTGTTGGCATCATTGAATAGGGTTGACCAATAGAATACACTCTGCAATACCTTGGTTGTTGTCCATGATGCTCCAAAATGCCCACCACATTGTAAGGTGTGACAATGAGTGAGAATTTGGTGCATTTCATCCTCGGGTACGCACCGCCTTATGACTTGATCAGCACAGTGCTTGTAGAGAATTTGCTCCTCCCAGTAATAATGTTTTACCTCTGAATAGAACTTTTTCACCTGCTGCCTTGTCATTCCTGAAGGCAATACTTTTGCAACAAGAAAATTAACAAAGTCAGCGAACCAAGGTAAATTTACACTGGTACCTACCCGAAACAGTTGCTCGTCTGGGAATGAGTAATTTATTTTCACATCCTTGGTGTTATGGATCTCTTCCACTTCAAGCCTTGACAAGTGGTCTAAAACCACATTCTCAGTCCCCTTTTTATCGCGGATCTCCATGTCAAATTCTTGTAGTAGCAGCACACATCGTATAAGTCGAGGCTTTGCATCCTTCTTAGTCATCAAATACTTAATGGCTGAGTGGTCAGTGTACACTATCACCTTATTCCCAATGAGGTATGGCCTGAATTTTTCAAATGCATATAATATGGCTAGTAGCTCTTTTCTCTGTCGTCGCATAATTCAGCTGAGCATCATTGATGGTTTTGCTAGCATAGTAAATTGACCTGAATACCTTGTCAATTCTCTGTCCAAGAACTGTTCCCACTGCGTAGTCATTTGCATCGCACATCAATTCAAATGAGAGTGTCCAGTCGGGTGCAGTGACTATCGGTGCTGAGGTTAGCCTCTCCTTAAGTGTCTGAAAGGAAGTCAGACATTCTTTATTGAATTCAAAAGCAACTCCATTCATCAACAAGGTGGACAGAGGTTTAGAGATCTTTGAGAAGTCTTTGATGAATCTTCTGGAGAAACCAGCGTGCCCAAGGAAACTTCTGATCCCTTTTACCGATACTGGAGGTGGCAAATTTTCGATCATTGAAACCTTAGCCTTGTCTACCTCAATGCCTTTGCTAGAAATCTTGTGTCCAAGAACGATATCTTCCTGCACCATAAAGTGACACTTCTCCCAGTTCAGCACCAGATTCGAGTCTTTGCACCGCTGCAACACTGCTTCTTAATGCTTTAAGCATTCGTCAAAGGAGGACCCAAAAACAGAAAAATCATCCATAAAGATTTCTATAGTCCTCTCTACCATGTCAGAAAAAATAGCCATCATACAACGCTGAAAGGTGTCGGGTGCATTACAAAGCCCAAATGACATTCTCTTGAAAGCAAACGTACCAAAGGGGCATGTGAAGGTTGTCTTCTCCTGATCATCTGGAGAGATGGTGATTTGATGATACCCTGAATAACCATCCAGGAAGCAATAATAGTTGTGTCCTGCAAGCCTTTCAAATATTTGGTCAAGAAAAGGCAAAAGAAAATGATCATTCCTGGTTGCTTTGTTCAACTTGCGGTAGTCAATACACATTCTCCACCCTGTAGTTGTTCTGGATGAAATAAGCTCATTCTTTTCGTTAGTCACCACAGTCATGCCACCTTTCTTGGGTACCATTTGCACAGGGCTTACCCATGCACTGTCAGAGATAGGATAAATTACCCCAACATCGAGCCATTTCAGGATTTCTTTTCTCACCACCTCTTTCATGGTTGGATTTAGTCTCCTCTGTGCCTCAATGGAGGGTATGCTCTCATCTTCTAGACGAATTTTGTGCATTACTGTAGAAGGACTTATCCCTCTAATGTCTGTCAGTGTCCACCCAATCGCGAGCTTGTGAGCCCTCAATACTCTCAACAGTTTTTCAACCTCCACTTTGGATAGATGACATGATACGATCACTGGTAAGGAGTGGTTCTCACCTATCCACTCTATTCAATCCTTAATGCAACTAGAATTACTTCTTCTTCTACATTAAGATAACGGTTAACTAGACTGTCTATATTCCAGTTAGGATATATAATCGCTCAACCCTAGTGCAAAACCCTTCTATATTTCTATGATAGGATTTACCACATAGGAGGATTAAGAACAGTAACCTATAATGCTACACAAGTATCAGGGTATTTTCGTTCGCGATTTTAACCTATGTATATTCAATTACAGCATATCCAAATCTCTCCTCTCGGTTCTTGATTCGAAATCATATAGATTATGATAATTAGTGATCAATTAACTATCAAACATTCATACCAATTATTGAATAAATCTTAATCAAGTGAAGAATAAATCAACTAATGCATTAAGTCATGAAATAGAGTTTCAAGCGATTCAAAAGGAAAGCCCTAATAAAGTGTTTAGCTCATAGTCATAGTCACGCTAAGAACTAATACAATTCCAAACATAAACTGAATTAAAAAAAGGTACTGCAAACTAAAGTCTCCAATTGTAGCTTTCAATCCTGGCCCTGTGATGTGTTGTTTGTTAGAATGACCTCCATTTCCTAGAATAATCCCTAGGGCTTTTAGTATGTTGCAATTTTCGTGCCCTATGGACCCTTCTTCCCCTGGTCAAATTGACCTCGGATTCTCGATTTCCGTACCGGCGCCACGACCCTGCCTGGCTTTCGTCCGGGTCTTCAATGTCTGTCATTTTCGGCCTTGGATTCCTCTTTTTATGCCCATTCTTCGTTCCTTTTCTCCATTTTACCTTTTTAAATCGTTGTGGCTTCTCTGATGTTCCGGCGCTGCCTGGCTTTCGTCCGGGTCTTCAATGTCTGTCATTTTCGGCCTTGGATTCCTCTTTTTATGCCCATTCTTCGTTCCTTTTCTCCATTTTACCTTTTTAAATCGCTGTGACTCAAAAGGAAAAAAAACTAATATTATACTAAACACAACAAAAGCGAGTAAAATACTAACTAAAAATGACTAAAAAGTGTATACAAAATACACTTAACACCTGCCCTGCTCCGTTTAACATTTTTTTATAATTTACCCGGCACTGTCCCGTTAAGCCCTGCCCCGCCCTGCACTGTTTATGTTATTTTTTTATTTTTCACTTTCAACTTGGTATTTATTATGTTAACTTCTTTTAATTTTTTTTTAAATAGATGAACAATCAGTCTATTATCATAATTTCTTAATATCAAGTAATTTATGAATTGAGTTTATTTTTTAAATGTTATTCCTTTCTTTCAACCTTTCGCACTTTCCACTTGTAAGGGTTACAACTCTCAAACTGTAACTCCAAATAAGGTATTTCTTACGCCGTGCTGAAGGTCTCGGAGACCTAACACTATCCCAAGTTTACTCCTGAAATACTTAGTGTAACTGGTACAAATTCACGCAAGAACAACCCTATAAAAATGGTCTCGCCATAATTTTTATGAAACAAGACACAATATTAAAACAGTCATAACTTCTTATCCGTAAATCGGATTAATCCCCATAAAGTATCAAACTGTCTAGAAAGAGAAAACTAGAACTTTTATTAAGCATAAACTTTCAGATTCTTTACCGATTTGTACAGTATTTACGTTATACATTCTGCCCTTCTAGATTTCGGTTGATCTGAGGCATAAACTTTAAACAGTGATAACTTTCAAACTGTAAGTCGGATTAATCCTCGTAAAGTCTCAATATGACCGTAACAGAGAGATGTACAACTTTATAAATTTTTATCCTATTCTAACAAGTACAACCCAACGTAACATATTATATCTTTAAATTTGCACAAAGAAAGTTTTGCCCTATTAACTGCCCTGCCCTATTTAGAATTTTCTAAAAATGTTTTTGACCTATCCCGTCCTTCCCTGTTCCATTTAAGCATTGCCTGACCTGCCTCATTTAACGTTTGACCTGTCCAACTCCGCCCTGCCCTGCCCCATTTGTCATCCCTACTTCTATGTATTATTACCATGAGCCTTCTACACTTGTTCTCTTTTTGCTCATCTCCGGAGTTGTCATCATCCTTATTGATCTCCAAAAATCCTTGCTCTTCTTGAACACTATCAATAGCTACAAAAATATTCTTGTCTCCATCGGAGTTCTAATGTTAACGGGTACAATCTAAGATGGCTAGTGGGACGGGATGGGATTTGGGGGGACGGGTGTTTGGGATCAGGCCTTGACGGGTCAGGCACACCGTGATAGTGGACAGGAAGAAGTCTCGTCCCGTCCCACATCACGCCGGAAGAGGAGATGGGATTTGGGGGGACGGGTCGGGTAGGAAGATTTGGGGGATTTTAATTTTTTTTAGACACTTAATTTAAAAAATATATATTTAAATACTTAAATAATTGAACAAGTTGGTGAATAAAAATATCTCAAGCCTTTTTTTGTGTCTCTTATATTATTTAATATAAATATATTTTTTTGTAATACAATTTCAAAATTGCAACTATGTTTCGTAGTTCAAAAGTTGCAAATCACATAGTAAAATTGCGATTAAAAAAATTACATATTCAACCATACTTTTTTAATTTCCTCACAATCTCTTGATGATCTTCTGTTGAAATTGAAAGTTGTTGGTCAAATTGTTCGACGTTGTATCCTGCTCCCTCGGATAAGATTTCGTTGTAGTTGTAGTCGTCTTCTTCGTTGATCTCTAATTGACCGCACCTTCTACGCTCAGCTCTAATCCAATCTCTGAATAAAATTGTAATATTCAAGTTGACTCCCGCTAATGAGTGTTTGTGCTCTCATATTTGAAACATTCCAGCAGAAAACGCTTTCATAAGCTGTTGATGACGCTTAAATATTCAACATATCTCGAGCAATCTTTGATAGTGTCGGAAATGTCTTCTCATTCTTCTTGCAATATTTCAACAAGTCTTCACGTCCATCTTCATTGATAATTGATTTGTACTGTACAACACCCTGCAAAATAAAAATATCAAACTCGCTAATTTGTTAAGAACTTGAACCACTATACATTCTATTTTTAAGGCATTGAATACTAAAAGCAGAAACAACATGTCTTTTACTAAAAGCAGAAACAACATAGACGACCCCGGATGACCTAGACGAGCATGTCACAAGGAAGCAGCAAGAACTGCAAAAGTTGAAGGCATGACTTGACTCGAGAAAATGAAACGTGATGTGATAGGATAAAAATCTCCCCTACTATCACATCTCATGAGAGGACTCCCCGTCTTGAAATCCTTCACAGAAAACCTAAAAGGATTAAAATCAACAGACACCCAATTATCAGTGGTGAATTTACGGACATACACTAAATTTTTAATCAATTTTGGCGCATGAAGGGTATTTTTCAAGACAAGTGATGGATGAGGGGGATATAAAATTTTATTACCATAATCATGAATTGGAATTGAATTACCATTACCAACAATTATACCACGATTACCGCTCAGGTGGAATAAGGCGGCGGGTCATTGCCCTATTGTGAAGTGGCCAGGTTGCGGCCAGCTGGTAGGAAGCTGAACCACAGCGGGAGGCCCAGGTCCGATGGTTGTTGAGCCACTACCATTGGTCGGGCCAGACGGTTGGGTCGTGGCCATTCTTTGTTGGAATTAGACCCGCTGTCGTTGTTAGTGCCGCCAGAACCACCACGTTTGTCGTATTTTCCCGTTGTTTTTATGATTATTTTTGCCGCCACCATGAGCACGATTTTTGCCCGAATTATCAATAAAACCTGGAGAATTGGTGGAGGACATCATCATGACTACAGGGCTAGTACATGTAGTCGTTTTTTTAGTCAAACCGACTTCTTCCAACGTAAGCATGGAGCGGACTTGATAGGATTCCGGTAGAGGGTTACTTTGATGAAGGATCGAAGCAATGCCGTTATAGGCCTCGGACAGGCTTGCAACCATCTGTAGACCGAGACGACTATTGCTAAAAGGAGCACCCGCGTTGCGAAGTTGATCCGCCAAGTCATTGAGTAGTTTGCAATAAGATGAAACGTTCGGAAAATTCTCCATAGCGACTTGAGAAAATTCCTGTTCAAAGGTGACAATGCGGGAATAACTGTTATCCTGGAATATATCACGCAATCTATTCCAAGCAGCCATAGCTGAAGAGTTAGGTTCCATAATCGTCTGTAAGAGGTCGAGAGAGATAGTGACATAAATCCACTGGAGAACCTTTGCGTCAAGAGTAATCCATAATTTATGATCTTCCTCTTTGGTGGGCACACCCTCCGTACCAGGAGTCGAGGGATTATGTGGTGGAGAACTTGATGTGTCATTGCATGAATCTTGAACAACTCTGCCCACGTCTCATATTGAACGTTTTCTAGGTCAAGAACAATAGGAAGAACACTCTTGATGTTAGAAAATGTTAGGGCAGGATAAAAGGTGTTCTTATCAGTCATAGTGAATAGAGCAATAAAATTTTAGAGAAGGAAATTTGGGTGAGGGGCTCTCGGGTGTAGGGAGGCCGAGAGGGGGGTAGGGTTTTCTTTGGGAGTTCACGAAAATCAAGAGAGAGAGAGGCGGAAGCAAGGAAGAAATAATCTAGACTTGTGATACCATGAAAGAAATAATCTCTTGATTATTCTTATTAATGAAAGGGTATATATACAATTTACAATAGGAAAATTCTTTTTCTATTGTACTCCTAAAACTCGATTCTATTTGGAGATTAACTATACAATTATGGTAAGAGTACACGACTAATTATGGTGCAAGTCTAAGACACAATATACACCAAATATATACAATATCTGCCCACACGGTTGGGATTCAAGTCTGACCGAGACTGACCTTCAACCCGTGACTATTTTGTGGCCCAAACCGTGATATATGTATTAAGTGTATATCACGGTATATCAATATATTTAACAATTAGGATGAATTAGACGTCTGAGACTGGTTTCATAATAGTGTAAATGTAATTTAATGGTTTCCTTTTTTAATAATCTTAATGAATTCGTTAAACATTATATTTAGAGATAGTTTATGGTAGTTATTTTTCTGTTAAATTTAAGGTCCACATTAATGGTGAAATATTTACTTTCCTTTTAAGTTAAAGCCCTATATGGAAATATAATTATATTTTTATTTATTTATTTTCTTTAATTCTCTACAAATATGAGGTAGTTATTGTTTTGACCAAATGCAAAAGCATCGTAATGAATAATACCATGAGTTTATCATCAGCGGGCTTCCTCCCTAATTTGGATGATGATAAACTCATGGTATTATTCATCCGGTTTCCTTCCTAATTTTTTTCTCTTGAGCTAATAGTCTAGTGGAAATAACTTCTTTATCCCATAAAATTAAAGGTAAGGTCTGCGTACATCATATCCTTCCAGATTTCACTTTGTGGAATTACACTGGATATGTTGTTGTTATGTTTACTCACTAATTTCTTTTATTCTACTCCTTACTAATTTCTTTGATTTTTCATAATAATTATTAAACTTGCACTCTAAATAATTACGTGTATTTTTACTATTTTTCATTTATAGTATATGGTTTCAATTCCATTAAAAGTTCATTTCTTTTAAACTTTTCTATTATTCAGTAGTATTTGATTTTGACAAACCTTATACTACAAGTGGAAAGTAAGGTATGTTTTAAATCAAGCACCAACCATATTATATTATATCGATGCAGAAAATAGGGAGAAAAGGAGAACAAGGTGAGACGAAATTACATATATTCTTACTTTTAGTCCAATTTATACCCATCAAAAATTTCGTTAATGACAAATATATTCTTAAATTATTTTCTATAATATTTTATGTCATGTTCTTTTTTCATGACTTCTTAAATCATCATTCTCATCTTATAAGAACAGATTTACTCATGTTCTTTTTATATTTTTCCTTCTATTTATCACAATCTAACCCAAGCTTTGATTTCAAATTCTTGCTATCATAGTTATGTTTTTCGAGAATAAAATGACACATCAAGACAAGCACATAAGGGGTAGACATGACATTTAATGCAAAACTGTTAAGAGTCTCACGTCGTTAATGAAATAGAACATGTACTCCTTATATGAACTTGGACAATTTTCATCCTACAAGCTAGCTTTTGGGGGTTGAGTTAGGCCCAAGATTCATTCTTACATGGTATCAGAGCTAGACTCATTCAAATTCTTTATTTACCGATGTTAGATCCCCAGATTATATTATCCACGCTCCAGTTAACGGGATCTGAACGTGCGGGGGAGTGTTAAAAATTTCACATCATTAATGGAATGGGAACTTGTACTCCTTATATGGACTTGAACAATTTTCACCCTACAAGCTAGTTTTTGGGTTGAGTCAGGTCCAAAATTCATTCTTACGGAAAACATCTTTAAAAACAAATGTGAACTCATGGATGCCATAATAGATTCCTTTTAAATAATGAAAGTCAATTCACCCACTTCTCTCGCTGCCCAATTGTTTCTCATATCGTGGCATGGAAATTGGGTGACAGAAGGGGCCTTTCACGACCCAATGTGCTCAAGTAGTGATGGCATCTCATGCCTCATTTATTTCCATTAAAATTAATATGTTTGAATTTAAATACATATTTGAATGATTAAGATATTGTCTATAAATTTAAATATTGAATAACTATTTTTTTTATTTTTAACATTGAAATATGCATAGTATATTTATTTTAACATATAAATTCAATTCAAATAAAAAAGTAACTATACATTAAAAATTATAAATTTAATAAATGTAATCATTGCTTGATAAAAAAAATATTTATGTTCGCTTTGGAAATGATTTGTGGTGATGGTGGAAATGATTGGTAGTGATGATGGTTAGTGCTAGTGACCAGTAATGGTGATAGTGATAGTTATGGTGATAGAAGTGATTGATGTTGTAATTGAAAGTATATGTATGTCACAGAGAATGATACGTATTAGGGCATGATGTATTTTATCTGGCATTCGTATTTATATTAATGATGATTAATATTATGACAATTTGCATTTGTTGAATTATTAATTGATTGTTTATAATATTCTATAAATGCACCCCTAGAGGTTACGTGTTTATTAATGATGTGAGAATTAATGTTATAACGTAACTCTTAAATTACCTCGACTAATGATCATCAAAATTGGGATATCGATGATATGTGATATGTCGACATGTGATATGTATCATATCATTAGGGGATGTAATATGTCTCACTTGCTACGAGTTATGACAACTCATGATTGACACATGGATACTTGTTGAAGTATTGGTATACCCTGCTGATGCATTATTTGTTATATATCTATAATGTCATCGACATGTGGGAGATAGAAGTCCTTAGACTTGAGGTCAATATCATCTTGTTTACGGAGTAATGTACTTTGATCCTGTCCTAAGCTCAAATGCTTATAGGTTGAGACACGACTTGTTTTAGGCGCATTACGGAGTAGATTAAAGGTGGTATGTGAGCCAAGAAAGGATTCATTCCTTGAATTTATATTCAAGTGAACACTCATGTACTCATATGGTATTATGTTGACTAAGTCATTGGTCAATTCATTGGACATTTCTGTGACATGATCCTGTTGTCAACTAATATAGATGAGTTATAATAATCAAGTCATTTGGATAGACGCTTGACAGATCCTAAGCTTGATTGAGTGTGTCATGAATGAAAGAATTTTATCTTCTCACATATAAGTTCAGTTCACATATTTTGTGTAGCTAAACTTTACATATTGGGTTCGTCTTTCGGCGCAGTCTATGAGTTCCGTGAAGATCCTAATGTAATTAGTGACGATATGTAAAGGCCTGAAGGGTAACACTAAGTCAAATGTGTGAAAGATATAATTAGAAGGAGATACCTATATGTTCGGTTGATGACCGGAACATTAGAAATGAGAAAAGTAGCAGAAAATAGGACATGATCATGGTGCCTTATTTTAGGACCGCGGTACCCAGAACACAGAGCAGCACCGTGGTGCCTCTTTAGTGGAACCGCGGTGCATGTGCGTGTTAGGCGATCAATTTGATCGATCCGAGGGTTTCTTTGGGCCGACCATGAAACCACAAAGTCTCTGTTCTGATTATAAATAGAGGGCTTACCTCCCATTCTTTACACACCAAAAACCTAATATAGGTCAATATCTTCTAAAACTCTGTCAGAATCCCTAGCATTCCTGACTTAGCAAATTACATCACAGTTCTTCAGAACTTACAAATCGAGGGACGTTTGCGTGTGTACCCTCGGACTACACAAAGTAACAGATTCAACTGCTTGACTGATTGTTGCTTCAAATGTAAGTCTTCTGTCGAAGTTTCACATTTAGTCTGTGCTTTGTATTTTCATTACTTATTATACTACAGTTCGAACGTCGTCGAGTTTGAAACATAAATTTGTAAATTCCGCTGCGTGTACGAATCCGACGTAAACACCAATACTGGCGTATGTCAGTTGGTATTTGCGGGGGTGATCATGATAGTGGAGTTGATTGATTTTAGTAATTGACAATGTTGGTAGTGGCGACTAAAGAAAATGTGGTGTTTGACGATAATGTTGGTGATAGTTGACGAAAGTGCTAATTATGATGGTGGAGGTGGTTAATAGCAATGTTCTAAAAAACGGCCAGTAGTGGCCGTCCGCTTATGCCTGGCGGTCGAGTCTATTTTTTTAATAGGGGAAAATTATGATTTTACCCCGATTTATTTTACCCGATATAACGACAAGCGAGAACTTCATCGAAATATCTTCGACTTCAGAGAGAGAGAGAGAACAACGAAAAAAATCCTAAAAATCAAAGTGTCTTCAAGAATCAAGATTCAACATTCAAGAATACAAAAAAGCCCTAAAAATCTTCAATCAAGCTTCAAAGTTAGTTATATTTTTTCTTCTTTTACGTCGTATTTTCTATTTCTTATTCTTTCACTCTTGATCATCATTTTTTTCTTTTTAATTTTGTTTCAAACTTTCGCGTCTCCTCATGACCAGGCCGATTTTTTCTTGATTATTCCTTGTCATTTCTTTAACTCTTGCCTTAAATCTGAAAAAATAATAAAAATTTAGTATAAATTAGGTACAACTTACAAACTTATTAGTAATTGTATAAATAGACTAGTAATAAGTTAATAATATAAATATATAGTGAATGATTTGTCATTTGTCATTTGTGAATATTTGTCATTTACTCATTTTGAAAGTAATTATTTTATTGATTGATTATTTGATTTGTTAATGGACTTATTTTAATATTTTACAGGCTATTAATTATTGTAAGTTGCAAAAATGAGTTCTAATCCAATTGAAAATCAAGAGTCGACTTCTTCCAAATTAAAGAGAAGTAGTGATAATACTGGGTGGGAATATGGGATGCTTTCCAACCATAAGTGGAGGTGTAAGTTGTGTGAAAAAGAATATAGTGGGGGAGTTTATAGAATTAAACTTCATATTGCCAACATAAGAGGAAACATCCTTGTTCAAATGCGTCTAAAGAAGATAAGGAACGATGTAAAGCGGCACTTGATGTAGCAAAAAAAAAGATGAGAAAGAAAGATGAGGATGTAGCCTTAAGAAGTGAGGTGGAGGTTCAACATTCACATGACGTTGATAACATGGAAGAGGGAGGAACCATGAGACCACCTCGTTCTCTTGGTCCTATGGATAGATATACTACCAAAATAAATACCGATGATAGTTGTAACACCCCATTTCAACCGGAGTCGGAAACGGGATTACTGCTACGTATGGTTGATTCCTAAATGTATTTTAAGGAGTCACCACCTAATTATTATAGTGAATTAGGACACTAAAAAAATGTAGCATAAAATACTACGAATGATCTCCATTTAAAGGTCTGCGAAAGCTATGTGAGATTCTAGGTAAGGGTTCTTTATTATCCTAAAGGGAAGGGGTCAGGCATCCTATAGGATCCGCTAACTTGCGGTTGTCCGGTCAAACTTAGGCTTAATGTTATTGTGCTAACATGCAATCTACAATTCTAAGTGTGTTTTAATTATTAAACAAACCAAGAGATATTTAAACTAGACATGCAAATATTTAAAATAAATATATATTTAACAAGATAGTAATGAAAGCAAATAATCATATAAAGATGGAATAAAGAGAATTTAGCGGTATTTCGCTTTTATTTTATTTTATGTGAATGTTTTAACTTTGGAGTGCGCCTCCGGGTACCTACAAAGACACTTAGTAGAAGAGTTAGTAAATAATAAATAAATTACCAAACAAACACAATATATGTATATATATATAGATGTATATGTAGAAGATATTGTAAAAGATATATTTTTATATAGTGTGGGCTCAGCTAGTGTTATGCCAAGGATACTAAGACATGAGAAGCCAATATCGCTTCGGCTGCGGTCGACTCACCTCCCGGTGAATGATACTATGCATTCTCGTCTAATCTTTTCACTTTCCTCCTCGCCATATTAGTCTAAGCTTACCATGGAGGCCTCCAGATCGACGGATAAATACTTCGTAGGCCAGTGTAGTATCAAGTTCAAAATCAGTAAAATACCAAGTGTATCATTATATTTAAAAATAAGTAAAATACCAAATGCAGCATTATATTTAAAAATAAGTAAAATACCAAGTGTAGCATTATATTTAAAAATAAGTAAAATACCAAATGCATCATTATATTTAAAAATAAGTAAAATATCAAGTGTAGTAACTTGTTCAAAAATCAGTAAAATACCAAGTGTAGTAACTTGCTCAAAAATCAGTAAATAAATTAACCCAAATCGCCTAAAATTAATACAGAACCCAATGAACAAGCGGACGATTCGCGGAGCGATGCGATTCGCGGAATAATGCGATGCGAAACCAATCCCATAGATCGAGAACAACAGCGATCCGAGAAACAAACCTCAAGCAAAAAAGCAATAGTCGGTGTCTGACAACGCGAAGTAATGCAACAAGTTACGCGAAAATGTCGACTAAAACCAACAATAATACCCGAATAAACAATAGCGGCGGTATAAAGCGGACAACCATAAAGCGAAAGCGATGGTCGGAGCGCGGCAAAAGCGATGGAAGCGATAGCAAAGCGGTAGGAAGCGATAGCAAAACCACAGCGATGCGTGGCTCGCGACGATGGAAACAACCAGGCTAGTTATTTGAAATTTTAAAACGTCGCCGGAGTCTTAAAACTCCGGCAGATGCCCCAAAAAAAACATAAAACCATCCCATTAACCAAGATAACAATCGATGCCCAAAATGCGATCGAAGCGATGTCGCGAAGTTTTGAGAACTCGGTAAGTCGCGGCATAAAAATTAGAAAATCGGTTAACGAATCACAATATATAATAACAAAAAGAAACCAGCGTCTCCGCGATCGCGGTGGTCGACTCGGCGGCGAGAAGACAAGAAGGGATACATGGTTGTGGCGGAGGTTTGGTTCGCGTGGTGGTGGTCGACGGGAGACGGTTGTTAGGGTCGCGAAGCGGCAGCGGCAGGCGATGGCGGCAGGAACCATGGGAGAGGGGAGGTTTTTTTTTTTTAAAATGGGAAGAGGGATGGGGGTATTGTTACTGTGCGCTGATGGTGGTTGTGGGGGTGTTTCGCCGGAGCTTGGAGCTCCGGCGAAAGGCGGCGGCGGCGGCGGGAAGGGCTGAGGGAGATGAGTGGAGAGGATGATTTTTCTTTTGGTTCAAATGGAAAATGGGCTGATGCCCTTCTTTTTTCGCTGAGTGTTGTGGGCTCCCCCTTCTCTTGTAAGGTTTATTATATAGGGGGTAGATTAGAGTTTGGTATTTGGGGGAAAAAATGAAAAGTGGGGTTTGAAATTTAAAAATGGGGAAAAAAAGGGGGTGTTTGGATGAAATAAAAAAAATGGTGTTGGATTGGAATGATTCGGATTGAGTCTCGTACTGGACTGATTTGACAAAATGCAAAGCGGGTTAATTATTTAAAAATATGCAAAATTATTAAAATGCAAGTGCCGATGCAATAATAATAAAAATATAATATTTAGACAAATGTTTAATGTCTAATTAAAATTAAAGCGGGATGTCAATTAATTATTTAAAAAGATGCAAATATTATTAAAATAAATGACGGTGTAATAATAATATAAACATAATATTAACAAAGAGATAATGCTTAATTAAAAAATAAAAGATAAAAATGCAAAAATGATGATTAGAGTGTTGTGTCCTAAAACACATAAAATTGCAATAAATATATAAAAAACGGGTCAAAATTGACTGTCAACAATAGTTGTATGGATGAAAGAACAAAAACTAGGCAGCAAAACATACATGATGCTCTTTCCAAAGAAAGAACACTTCAAGTGCACAAATATGTGGCTAGGTGGGTGTATGAGTCAGCCATTCCATTTCATGCGGTGGAAATTGATAGCTTTAAGAGAATGGTTGAGGCGATTGGACAATTTGGTCCCGGATACCGTCCTCCTAGCCAATACCAACTTAGAGAGCCACTCTTGAAGGGAGAAGTAGAGAGAACAAAACTATCACTCAAGAATCAAGAAGAAGAATGGGAAAAGAGTGGTTGTTCTATCATGACCGATGCTTTGAGTGATAGAAATAGAAGAAGTATAGTGAATTTGTGCGTAAATTGTCCAATTAGGACAACTTTTCTTTCATCTAAAGAGGCTTCCGGAGATGCACATATCGGGGAATATATTTTTGATTATGTGGATGAGTGGATGAGTGCATTGAAAATGTTGGGGTTCAAAATGTGGTTCAAGTGGTGATCGATAATGCTTCTAATAATTTGAAGGCCGCGAAATTATTGTTACAAAAGAGGCCTCAAATCTTTTGGACTCCATGTGCATTTCACTTTGATGAATCTTATGCTTGAAGGAATTGGTAAGCTTCCTAATTTCAAGAATGTAATTTCAAAAACAAATTTTTTTACCGTGTTTATCTACTCTCATCATAAGACGTTGACATTGATAAGAAAATGTACAAAGATGGAGAAAATACGTCCTGGAGTAACTAGAGTTGCCACGACTTTCTTAACATTGCAAAGTTTAATTGAAAAGAAAGAAGAGTTGAAGCAAATGGTAAACTCCAACGCATGGGAAAAGACCAAATGGTCTAGAAGCTTGAAGGGAAAAGCCGCATATGCTACCATAGTACAACCGGCTTTTTGGAATGGGATTGCTCTTTGCTTGAAGGTATTTACCCATTTGGTGAAAGTCCTTAGACTTGTTGATGGAGATGTGAAGTCGACTATGGGCTTTGTTTATGGTGAAATCCTAAAAGCAAAGAATGAGATTAAAGAAACTTTAAGGTATAGGAAAGACAAGTATAAGCCTATACTTGACATAGTGGATTCAAAAGGAAAGGGGCGCATTAATACTCCACTTCATTTGACGGCTGTTGAATTCATACTACTTCTATAACAAATCCTCTACATGGTCACCGGAAGAACATGAAATTATTATGGATGAGATCTTTACTTGTATTGAGCGATTCCATCCGGACTTGGATATGCAAGACCAAGTGATTAATGTGGATTTGGTGAAGTACAAGAACCAAGAAGGTGGATTTGGAAGACCTTTAGCGGTTAAAGGATGTCAAAACAATGATGATAAATATGATCCGAGTATGAATATGACTATCTCTCTTTTTAATTTTTTATAAATTATAATTTATAAATTTGAATGTTTAATGCTTCAATATTAAATATTAATAATGTTTTTGGTTTTTGAATTTATAGTTGGATGGTGGAATAACTATGACAATCATACACCTCATCTTCAAAAGATTGCGAAAAAGATTCTTTCTTTGACAACAAGCTCATCCGATTGTGAAAGAAATTTGAGTGTCTTTGAAGGGGTAATTCACATTCTAATTTCTAAGTCTTTTAATAATGATGATTGTATATTATTATTAGTTACTAAGTCTTTATATTTTCTTTGTAGATTCACACAAAGAAGAGGAATAGAGTAGATACCAATCGGATGAACAATCTAGTCTATTTTCAATTCAATGCAAGATTGGTGAATAAGAAGAAGAAGTGGGGTGACAAAATTGATGTGCTTCTAGCAAATGAGGCTACTTATGCACAATCTTGAATTGTTGATGGAGTGTGTGAAGATGAAGGTGAAAATGAGGAGGTGGTACCCGGTTCGGGGATTACATGAGGCTTGTTTAGTGAAACATC
Source organism: Przewalskia tangutica (assembly GCA_029844215.1). NCBI lineage: Eukaryota > Viridiplantae > Streptophyta > Magnoliopsida > Solanales > Solanaceae > Przewalskia > Przewalskia tangutica. The sequence goes on from CM056740.1 coordinate 56,757,300, forward strand.
GGGAGCAAATGAAGAATTGCAACCAAGAAGGAGTGCTCGCAATGTTGAAGAAGTTTTAGAAGTAAGAGAGCCCGAAGAAGATGATTTTGTATCTGATGGCACAGAGGATGAGGGAGATGATGAGGAGGAGTTTGACTTTGAGTCGGACAATGAAGAGCGTGATATTTGAGATCTTGGTAACGAAGACATGTAATTTTCATTTTTGCTTATGTCGTTCGTCTTAAAGGTACTTTAATGATTTATGAATTTATTAACTACTTAAGAATGTATTGATTTTATGATTTATATATTTTATGCATATATGATATATATATATATATAATTGATGTAAAATATTTAAAAAATTAAAAAAAATACATCACTAGGCCACTGAAATCAGTCTAGCGCCGCTTTAATGATCTGGCGTTAGGCGATCGAGCTCGTCGAGCCTCACTAGCGTCTTTTAGAACATTGGTTAGTAGTGTGGTAATGCTAGTTATGATGGTCGAAAGAAAGTGAATAATTTGATTGGTCAGACATGTCCTAATATTAAATCCATCTCTCTTAAAATAACGATCACTTTAGTTTTTCTTCATGCCCACTAATAAAAATAATAAATACAATTTAATAAATTATCCCTATTTATTAGACGTTTCTTGAGAATTGAGAACTGTTAAATAGTTCTTTAATATAAGTTGTATAATTGAAAAAAATACTTTTGTCTTGAATTCCTAAAGAAATTGGCATTTTGGGACAATTGTTTTCTAAAACGGTACTCTTCCGACTCAAATTATTTGTCAATTTTTTGGTTTACACATCCTTTAAGAAATATTAATTAGGAAGGTATTTGACATACTTTACCTTTATTTATGTATAAGTTATAATTTCTCTCCATTAAATGCTTATTCTATTTAGGCATCATCTTCATTAATGACAAATGGTAAAATAGAGAAAAATTAATTAAATATATCTTGAACTTCTAAAACGATAAATAATTAGAGACAATTATTTTTAATAATCACGACAAATAATTTGAGACGGAGTAACTAATTAATCTAAATTCCATACGTGTGGATAGAGGTGTGGATGTTAGTTTGAAATTTGAAGTTGGCGAATTGACATGAGGTGAAGTTGTAGATGGGTCGATTACCAGCTCAAAACTTACATGAGCTAAGATGGTAGTCAAGATGAGTTAAATGATGAGTCATGCTTGATTTGCCCAACTTGACCCATTACTTTTATAAATTTTAAATTTACCTTCTATGATGTTATTTTATTTTTTATGATATTTCATTTTTTTATATCTTTATTTTAAAAATAAGAATAATATTGTTAAGAATTTTTTCATTTTTTATAAAAACAAAAAAATATAAAATAGAAATTTGAGGTTGGGGTGGGGGTGGAAGGGGGTAGGTGTAGATACGAGCGTAGGGTAAAAAAAATCATATTTTTATAAATTCTTTAGAAAAGTAAAAAATATAAAATAGATATTTGAGAATGGGATGGGGTGAGGTGGGGGTAGGGTTAGAGGCGAGAATGGGGTTAGAAAAATTTCATATTTTTTTAGAAATTGTTTATAGGAGTAAAAATAATAATAGAAATTTAAGAATGTGGTAGGGCGGGAGGGGGTAGGGTGTAGGGGCGCGGGGTAGGGCGTAGAGGCGCGGGAGTAGGGGAGTGCGGAAAAAATTAATTAATTAATTTTTTATAAAAGTAACAAAAAATATGAAATAGAAATTTGAGGATTGGTGGGGGTGGAGGGGGTAGGTGTGGGTAGGGTGTAGGTGTGGGTATGGTGGTAAGAAAAAAATTATTTTTTTAATAAATTATTTATAAAAGTAAAAAAATATAAAATAGAAATTTGACATTTGAGATTGGGGTAGGGCTGGGGGTGGGGAGGGGTTAGTGCGGGGGTAGAAGATAGGGGTAGGTGGGAGGTAAGATAAAATTTCATATTTTAATTTTTTTTTATAAAAGTAAAAAAAATATGAAATAGAAATTTGAGGATGGGGTGGGGTGGGAGTAGATAAGAAAAAAATCAATATTTTTTATAAAAGTAAAAAAAATATGAAATAGAAATTTGAGGACGGGGCGTGTGGGGGTAGGGCGGTAGGGAAGGTAAGATTTTTTTTATATTTTAATACTTTTTTTTTTATAAACGTAACAAAAAATATGAAATATAAATCTGAGGATAGGGTGGGGGCAGTGGTGTGGGGTTGAGGGGGTAAGAAAAAAATTCACATTTTTAATTTTTTTTTTATAAAAGTAATAAAAAATATGAAATAAAAATTTGAGAATGGGGTTGGGTTGGAGGGGGTAGGGGTAGGCGAAGGTAAGAAAACAATTCATTTTTATTTTTATTTTTATAAAAGTAACAAAAATATGAAATATAAATTTGAGGATGGAGTGGGGTAGTGGGCAGGGGGTGGCGGGGGAGGGCGTGGGGGAGGGGTAGGAGAGATAATTTTTTTTTTCAAATTTTTAATAATTTTTTTTTTATAAAAGTAACAAAAAATATGAAATATAAATTTGAGAATGGGGTGGGGGTGGAGGGGGGAGTAGGTGGAGGTAAGATTTTTTTTGCATATTTTTAATAATTTTTTTAAAAATAACAAAAAATATAAAATAGAAATTTGAGGATGTGGTGAAGTGGAGGGTAGTAGGGCGGGGGTAAGTAAAAATTAATATTTTTAATAATTTTTTTTATAAAAATAAAAAAAAATATGAAATAAAAATTTGAGGATGGAGCGGGGGCGGGATAGAGGGAGGTAAGAAAAAAATTCATATTTTTATAAATTATTTATATAATTAAAATATAAAATTGAAATTTGAGAACGGGGTAGGGAGGTAGGGCGGGGTGGGGGGTGGGTGGGATGTGGGGTTAGGTGGGGTAGAAGTGGGTGGGGGGGTGGAGTAGGCAAGTAGGGGCAGAGATGCGAGGGTAGTTCAGTGCTTGAGTGGGGGTTGATGTAGGGGAGGGGGTATGGTTGATGGGTTGTGTGGTTGGGGTGCGTTGATGTATTTTTATTGTTCTGAAATAATAATAATAAATTTAAATAATTATTTATAAACAAATTTTTTAATCTATAGTGGAACTCTAATCATTAAAATTAAGTATTTTGATTGGTCAAGTTTGGACATAATTATGGGCTCATTTGAGTACATTAATTTATGATTGGTCGATTAAATTTAAGAATCGTCGTCATCAAATCATTTTGTCAAAGCAGTGAAATCTTGGACGAATTGGACAGGTCATTTGGGTTTGGATAATTTTGCCACCTACGTGTGGATACCACATGGTAAGATTCAAGGGCAGCCAATTAGACGCCCAAGTTGGCACTATTCTAGGACGTCTAACCATATCATTCTTCCATTTTGCTGTCAGTATCAACAAAAGGAAGCAACTTTATTGGTCAAGGTGCCTGCGGTCCTTCAGTTATGTGACCATTTTCACGCCACGACATGAAAAGCAATTGGGCAGTGAGAGAAAGAGGACACAAGCTAGGTGGAGATCATAAATTTTTCATTTATTTAAGAGGAATCTTTGATACCCTTCAGGCGTTCACATTTGGTTGTAAAGATGTTTCCTTATGAAATGACCTGCCTACCCTCTATGTGCTCCTATTGATAGGTTATTTATTGACTAAATATATCAACTAACGCTTCAAATTTATCAGTAAATTTCATTTAAACACTTAAAATTATAATATATTTCAATTGAATACTTAAAACACATAAAACATTTATATTAAACACTTTCAGCTTATATTTTGAAAAAGTTTATGTCAATACTCTCAATTGTCTATTAAGTTGATAAGTTAATCACATAAAATATGTCCATTTCACATACATTAATTAGAATAAGCCTGAAGTTTTGTGACTTGTTTAGGCTAGTGCACATAATTGAATGAGGTGACATATTTTAAGTGATTAATTAATTTAGGTAATGAACATTTGAGGGCGTGCGCATATTTTTTCTTAAAATTCGAGCTATAAGTGTCTAATAAAAATATTTTATTATGTGTTTAGATGCTCAATCAAAACAAGTATTTAAATGAATTTTACTGATAAATTTAAGTGATTATTGATGTATGTTGTGTATATTATTCTTTTTCTTAGAAACATAACAATGAATTGTTCCCTTCAGGACGGTCGCACTAAGGACGTTTTAGTCATTTGATATAATAATTTAAAAGTCCGGCATGATTGTGATGGAGTCCACGATTCAGAAAAAAATCCAAAATTCCTCACCTACCATGCAACGAATCCGTTAAAGATAAAAAAAGGGAAAAAATCCATTGGATTACATTCTATATATAAAACCAATCTCAGCCGTCTACTTCAGATCTCAATCTTAGCCACACGATCATCTTAATCCTATGGTCTACATTCACCTACTAGAAACTTCTGTTCCTTATTATATCTCTACCATTTGGCTTAAAATCATTTTCATTTCAGTGCTTGTGGTCTGCTCGTGCCACTGCTCTTTCTAGGGTTTAACGCTTTGCATTTCGCCTCCTTCAGGTTTTTATCTATCGATCTCTAATGCACATCTTAATTTGTGTTATTTTAGTTATATATATTTCATTCACTTTTTATGTGGCCTTGATCTTGTGAAATATGTGTTGATGTATAGACGTTTTCTGCCTAATTTATGTTATGTAGTTTGACTGATTACCGAGTTTAAGATATAAAATGAATACTGTTCTAAAACAATCAAAAGATATGTGTGTTAAGCGTACAATGTAAAATTAAAAATTAAATTCTTGTCAAATAAGAAAATGTGTTATTCTTTTTGTGCCTACCTAAAAAGAAAAGTGTGTCCTATAAATTGGTACCCTGACATGAATAGGGGGAGTACTATTGATAAAATGTTCAAGAAAAGAATGTACATATATGTTTTTTCATGTTTTAACTAGTACATTTTAGTAGGTAGGTGAAGTCGATTTAAGTAGTGGTATGTATTTTGCGTGTAACATGAGTATATGATCAGTTAATATCTTGTTGTGTATTGGATTGTGAAACTTGGATCTTATTGTGTGCTTAAATGTTGTGTAGAACATTTACTATGGGTAAGTGCTATCCCACCGTGAGCGAGGAGTACCTTAAGGCTGTTGAGAAATGTAAGAGAAAACTCAGAGGACTCATTGCTGAGAAGAATTGTGCTCCTCTTATGCTCCGTCTTGCGTAAGTTCTCTTCAATTGGTTTCTTGCTGCTTTTGCAGATTTTGTAAATGTTTAAACAGACCGATGAAATGCTAGTGAATTGATCAATATACAAAATAGAAGTAATTTCCCCTCCCTTTGCACGGCTTTTAATATGTCAATTTAGCATCTTTTTTAATATGAAGGACTTGGATTACGGTAGAGTGTAGGTAGTTGAGCGTTGTCATGTATCTTTTCATACTTGTACTTATAGTATTACTCTGGCAGTTTCTTGTCCTTTGAGTCTGGTTATTACTTTGGTGTTTCTTGTTACTTCGATTAGTGTATGATTTTTGTGGCAGTTATGCTATTATTTCTTTTCTCAGACTTATTTCTGTTATTATATGTTATTTCTTTTTCCGTATTACTTTTGTTTCCTTGTCTTTGAACCGATTGTCTATCTGAAACTGCCTCTCTACCTCCCAAGGTAGGGGTAAGGTCTGCATACTTTTGTTTCCGTATTATATGTTGCTGATGTTGTTGCATTTTTGTATATTAATGATAAGTGGAGCTAGGATTGAAATAATGGTTGAATGATTAGTTTGACAGTGAATACAATACATTAGATCAAATGGTACAATGAAGTGTATTTTTTGAGAATTGTGTAAGAGGATGGTATTACACATCTAGGAATATTTGAAATAGGAAGTGTCACGTGAATTGAGATGGTAGCAGTAACTTTTTTCCGAGGAAAAAAGAAGGGGCAAGTTGTTCGATGGCCTTGAAGAGAAGTAATTTCTCCTCCATTTGGCATGGTATTTAATAAGTTAATTTGGCATTTTTTATATTAATTAATATTGTGGAACTATGTTTTAAATAACGGTGGAGTGATTAGTTTGACAGTGAATACAATACATTTGGTCAGATAGTTTAATGAATTGTAATTTTTCTGATTAACATAATTCTTTTCAACAATAAAAATAAATTGTAATTTTTGAGAATTGTGTATAAAAGGATGGTATTACACATCTAGGAATATTTGAAATAGGAAGTGTCGTGTGAATTGAGATGGTAGTAGTAACTTCTTTCATGTTGTTCATGGCCTTGAAGATATTTTGTGTTGTTTCAGATGGCACTCTGCTGGTACCTATGATGTGTGTTCTAAAACTGGAGGTCCTTTTGGTACCATGAGGTTCAAAGCTGAACAAGGACATGGAGCAAACAATGGTATTGACATTGCTGTGAGACTCTTGGAGCCCATTAGGGAGCAGTTTCCCATCCTCTCCTATGCTGATTTCTATCAAGTATGTACTCTTGTACTGATTATTAGAACTGACGTTATTTGACTTGCTTAAACAAAGTGCAGAACTGACTTGTTATTCTTTTTGGTGCAGTTGGCTGGTGTTGTTGCTGTTGAAGTTACTGGAGGACCTGATGTTCCCTTTCACCCTGGTAGAGAGGTTAGTCAGATTGTCTCTGCTGCTTTATAGCAATTTTATTTGACTATGTATCGTTTTTTCTTTCAAATTTGAGACCTGATATTTAAGGAAACACTGACATGTGATACTGGCAACTTCAATCCAAATTTTATGCTTTTGGCAATTGTCTTATCCAATATTGTTAGTAAAATATTTCCCTGACGGTATTGGTTAACTAAGACATTATGATATGCACATATGCTTCACTATTGAAAAGGTTTATATCTTCAAAATGTGCGGTTGTTGTGAATTCCCTGTTTTTTTTTTGTGCTTATTCTGGCATCTGTTTTCTTGCTCCATATTTTAATGATTTGTAAGGCGACTGTTCTCTTTTTGCAATTTGTCCTTCATTAAAATGTTCATGCTGGTCTATCAATATTACAATTACTCATTTGGTGAAATCTTGAATCTATGTTAATATTGCTTTGCCAGGACAAACCAGAACCACCTGTTGAAGGTCGCCTGCCTGATGCCACCAAGGGTAAGTTCTTCCTTTGCAAATTGTCTTATGGTAGCTTTACAGAGTAGATGTTGATTGCAGAACATAAGATTTCCTACAATTTGCCTGCGATGATAATTATATGTAAACCTAATGCAGGCTCTGACCACTTGAGGGATGTGTTTGTGAAACAAATGGGTCTTTCTGACAAGGATATTGTTGCACTCTCTGGTGCCCATACCTTGGTTTGTTGCCTGCTTTTACCGTTTAAGCCTATTTATTGCAAGGTTCTATTCCTACATACTTATTTTCTTTGTGATATTTTCTCCAGGGAAGGTGCCACAAGGAGCGTTCTGGTTTTGAGGGACCTTGGACCGCTAATCCTCTCATCTTTGACAACTCTTACTTTAAGTAAGAATACTAAACAGACATGTCTTTTTTCCGTTCTCCATTTTTGGGATACTGTTTAACTGCAAACTGTTATCAATCCATTTTGTTAATACGGCATTTATTATTGTCAGGGAGCTTTTGAGTGGGGAAACAGAAGGGCTTTTACAGTTGCCATCAGACAAGGCTCTCCTCTCTGATCCTGCTTTCCGCCCCCTTGTTGAGAAATATGCTGCGGTCAGTACATATAAACTGTAAAATTCTATTCATCTAAGTTGTAAATGCTTGGCTGTATGACTGATAGGAGCAACATTTTTGCTTATGTCAGGATGAAGATGCATTCTTTGCTGACTATGCTGAGGCTCACTTGAAGCTTTCTGAACTGGGGTAAGCATATAATTGGTTGAAAACTTGTCTGTGTATCTGCTTATTGAAAACTCATAAAATTCTCCTTTGGATGTGTTTAGTGATAGTGCACATATCAATTTGTTTTTTAATGGCAGATTTGCTGAAGCTTAAGATGGTGATCGGAAGAGTTGCGAGTGGCGGCATGTTTTTGTTCATGTTTCACTTATGAATAGTTCGCTCGCGTTGGTTTTTGTCTTCTTTTGCTGCATTTATAACATGATTCAAATTTGGCAGCTATATTAGACGATGCTTTATTGTCACTCTCTTCCAGCTTTTAATAAGTTTCTATTTCCTTTTTGTAGTTTCATCGTTTTTGACAATTTTCCATTTTGATACAATTTTGCTGATCGCTCTGAAAGATAGCCAGTGCTAGATCAAAATCAGTAATTCAACTTGCCTAGATCAGACATTGACAAGGAGAAAATGTTGGTCAAATAAGTTAACTAAATAACTAACTCAAAACAAGCAAAAAGTCATAAGTTGGTTTATTACTTTTTGGATCTAACACTTGCCCTGTTATCCACCATTTTTCTTACTAACCCTGAAATTCCATTTCCTCGGTATAATTCCTAACCTCACCTCCCTTCTTTTCTTCTTCTTGTCTCCTTCTATATGTGTCTGCCAGCCTACTTATGTCTCACCATCTCTCCAAGGTGGCAATTTTTCAACCTTTCACTGTCTCTCTTTATTATTTTATAGCTCAAATAGAAATTTTATGCATCGACGTGTTGCTCTTTTTTCTTATACCTCAAAAACATATATCAACATCATTACCAGCAATCCTTACCGTGATTCTAGAGATCAGACATGATGTTTTCCTGTTATATTTACTGTTTGTTATTAGATGAAGGATGTCTTCATAGCTTTGTATGCCAACCAATTGTAGATAATGAGCATCCACTGAATTATATAGGACAATGGAAACTTTATATAACTAACAATGATTGCGGATTATCTGAGCAATGCCAAGAGAGTTGAAAAGAGTGTTGCATTCATTATTGAGAAATTATGTTCCATTATCAGTTCTAATGATTTTTACATATGCATCAAATTGAGTTTTCACCATATTCAGAAAATTTTGCAAAATGACAAGAACACCCCTCTTGATTTTTATTAAGAAAATCCATGCCATTCTAGAACAATCATCAACAATAGTGAGAGAATCAATTACTGTTAACAATCACAGTGTGATCAAAGGAATTGAGGAGTGAATATGAAGAAGACGAGAGAGAAAGCTCTTTTGGGGAGCAAAAATACGATGCTCTTCAGTTTTTGTATATTATACTCTCTAAAAAGTAAAATACAAAATGTACCCTCTATTTATACTACTAGCTTTGCATTGCTACCCTATAGCCACTCTTGTAAATATGACCACTAGACTACAAGTAACTAAAGTTAAAGACTAAGTAGTAAACTATAAACTACACTATAAAATAAACTGAGTGTATAATACTTGTATACTGACAATATACTACTAATGAACATCCATATCTTCAACACGCCCCCTCAAGCTAGGCATTGAAAACAACGGTTTCAGTCCTAGCTTGGAAACAATACTAGACAACAGCACAACAGATGCATTCATCCCAGACCACGCGATTGCTTTTGCATCCATATCGGCCTAAAAATCAGATCTTCATTTGCCAACTTCATATCAATCCGAATTATATTCTCTTGTGAATGGAACAACCAAGTTCTCTCATGTCTTTCTTGAACTGGTCTTCTCTCCCATTCCAACCAATAAAGATAGATGGTGTAGTAGTAGCATCTGCAGGTACAACGATTTGCGACCAGTGCGCGATGCGAAATAACACTAGCGATGCATAACTTATAGCGATTTGCGGTTGGTATCCCATCTTGTCCTTTCACCAAGCCCGTATAACTTGTTGCTCACGGAAATGGTAGCATTCAAGCCACTTTGATTAAGTTTTGTGTCACACTCCAACAATGTATTCAACGATGGGCTTGGTGACGTCTCGTCATACAGACAAGTGCTTGTCCTCGCGAAATTGCATTGTTTGGCTTGATCTTCCGAAAACAACTTGCCATCGGATCAAAAACCATTCTCGTAATTCATCAGCAGAACCAATTTGGACGGATCATCGCCTGCATTATTAGCGTTGGGCGATATATGCTCAACAAAACATCGAGCGGCAAAAAAAAAAAACAACGGTGAGCCTGGCAGCTAGCGGTGCCTTGGAACCATATTTTCCTGCGTCCCGATGCAGGTTGCGGCTAGAACTGAGCCACGCGAAGCCAGCGGCGGCTCATGCGATGCAAATATCAACAACGGTGGCGGCGTCGGTAACACGGCGGTACCAGCGATCCTGCAGCAATAACGATGGTAAAAGCGACCTGAAGCTGCGTGGCGGAGCTTGACTCAGCGACAATAATGAAGAACCGCCGTTCTCTGGTCTCGCTCGGACTAGAGAATCTTTCGATTCTCGCATGTAAAATGGCGGCGAGAACCCGCCGTTCTCTGGTCTCGTTCGGACTAGAGAATCCGCCGATTCTCGTCGCATGGTAGGCGGCAAGAACCGCCGTTCTACAATCTCATTCGGACTAGAATCCCCGATTCTCGTCACGCGACTATTATAATAAGCTCGGATATGCGTGAGTCTCCGCGATTTCTAGTTCAATTCCGGTAGAAATCCTTGATTCTCTATCACGAGCTACATGCATAAAGCAGATAATCTAACACTTGATCGACTGTGAATAACTCTTTGAATTGAGCTTACTCAATCCATATTGTCTTCGATGAAGTATCCTCGATTCTCGATCTATTTGTCGCTAGAACTCGCCGATCCTTATCGATCTATTGTTCGACCTTGTTCTTGGCCAAGCGAAGGCAAGTAAAATATTTTTCAGTAAAGCAGCATCAGCAACTATCAAAACAACAACTCCATTATTTCGCCGCTATTATTTGACCTCTGCAACTTATTTAATTCGGATATCAAAGCAATGACTCCGTTATTGAATTCACCAACACGATTCAATTTTAACATTTTAAGTTTACGGAACATATCTTTGAATCCGTCTTGACTATCAACACGGATCCGTGTGAATAAACTTGCATCGCGTATTACTAATCTACTTTAATACTAGAAAGCAATGACGCAATAATAATACAAACACAGAAATGACGAAATGATACAGATTCATCTCAACGCCACAAAATTGATTCGACCACGTAACGATACAAAAATGAAGTTGAATTTCCATCAACTCGACTATCCTCGGCGATCTGCGACGTCGCAACGATAGCCAAATGATGAGTGTATCCGCAGAAAACGATAACATCTCAATACGACTCGATCGACAAAAGCGATAATAAAAAACAGTTAACAAATAGGATGAATCGTCTTTGATTCTCTGTCGATTCTGTTGTCACTCGCAACAGAATCGATCGATATTCTACAGAAATTACCTCAATACTCTGTCGATTTCGATTCCTCGACTCCTTCACAATTTTTATTTTTCAGAAGAAACTCATTCGATTCCTCGATCTCTCCCTTCGATTTGAATCAATCGCTTAATCTCGATCGATTCACAACAGTTTCAGTTTCTTCGATTTCGATTCTCTGATTTTCAGACGAAAATCGCGATTTTGACTTTTTTTCTTCAGTTCTTCGATTCTCTACTCCTCGAGACTTCCTAGATTATGCAGGTCCTACGAATCAGTAGTCAAATGGACTAGCAGATCTAGACTTACTAACAGAAAATGGGAGTCTAGTTTATTTAGCAAGAGGACATACATTGTAATTATGTACTTCTTGAATGCAAGAATTAATAGGTAAAGAAAATAAGTGTGTTAGGACTTTGGAAGAGGTGATCTAGTCTCTTGTGCCACAGAGAAATGTCAGCAATTGGAATAACAGTAGTAGGAGTACTAGCAGTATTCTGAACAACAAGATAATTTAGTATGGCTTTTAAACTAGAAGTGCCTCTAATGAGACCTGGAATACGTAGAAGGTAGAGACCACTAGACTCTCTATTGTAACCAAAAAAAAAAAACTACTCTGCAGTCCCTTCACTGTCATGTAGAGGTCACTGAACGATCCCTTCACACATTTGTAGAGGTCCTGAAAGACAAAAAAAGGAGATAAAATATTGCAAGTCTTTTATGATTTGTGAAACAGATAAGAGGTTGAACTTGAATTCAGGTATAAACAGGACATTATCTATAGTTGCATTATCAAACACGGGACATGAACTTATATGAGAAATATTAGTAGTATCACCATTTTAGATAATCTTTCTTCTTGTTACTATCTACCTTCTGTAGACTAGTAAGAATACTAGATTTTGAGGTCATATGATTTGTAGCTCCAGAGTCTACAACCCAAACATTTTGTTTCTTATTAACCATAAGAGCAGTGATAATACCTACAACATTGACTGAGATTGGAGCTTCATTCTGACTAGATGAACCTGCTTCTTTGTTTAGGATATTCACTATCTGTTCATATTATTCCTTGTTGTATCTTCTACCAAAACCAAAGTTGTTTGCTTCTTGTTCAAGGCTTCTGAAGTTGTTAACAGAATTCTCAGATGTTGGGTCTAAAACACATAAGACACAACGAAAGTTTAAATTTTTGTTAACTTACTTGCCCTAACAATTCCGTCTGGTATGTTTACGCTACAATTGAAATCTGCAAAGACAAAATGAGACTTACGGTTTATGTTATCTTAAGTCTCTGCTAACGAGGCGCGCCTGATTGTCCTTATGGCTATGAGCCTTCGCTACGGTATATTCCTATGTAAGAAAAGTCAGGAAATCTTGACAGAGGTTTGAGAGTATTTTAATTCCCGAACTCTGAGTTCAGAAAGTAAGAATTCAAGTGTTTTCAGTAACCTAAATTATGAGGTTAAGTGTTGAATATATAGGGGAGATTAGGATACAAATCAGACTGAGATTAGGATTAAATCACTGAAAATCCAAATTGCGATGGGCTAGGCGGTCATTCTTGTACAATCTTGTGACTTCCCTTTTATTTTAATGTTTCAACATGTTTTAATTTTAATTAAATCCAAAATCTTATTTTGATTTAATTTATTAATTAATTACCATCAAATGGAATTTATCTCATAATTTATTATTGGTTAAAATATCTCGATTCTAAATCGAATATTTTATACTCTCTCAATATACTCTTAGACCGAAAAGACAATCGACTTAGTGTGACCGCTTTAGGACTTCGCATCGACACTTAATCAAATTAAAGTTCACACGGAACTCTGCTGCATACATGGCCGAACTCGATATGTAAGCGTTTACAAGACTGCAGTAAACCTGACCTCTATGTGGAATGATAAATTCCTTTCATTCGCGACACACTCGATCAAGTTTATGATTTGCCAAGTGTCTATCCAAATGTCTTGATCACTTTATCTCATTTATATTAGTCGACAACTAGATCATATCTCAAATATGTCTCTTGCGTTGTGATGACTTGGTCGACCTAATATCATTTGAGAAGTTAGTGTTCTCTCGAATATCTAATCGAAGAATGAATCGTATTCTTGGCTCGACTACCACCTTAGTATGTATCATGATGTACCCGATTCAAGCCGTGTCTTATCCTATAAGAAATTTAAGCTTAGGCGTGATCAAAGTACATCTACAAACGGTGCGTATTGACCTCGAGTCAAAGGACCTTTATCTCAGCGTGATGATAATACTGCAGGCATGTATAACAAATAGTTTATCGGCGGGGTATGCGATACCTACAGAGTATCTATGTGTCCGTCACTAGCAACCATTACTAGTAGTAAGTGATACACTTCGTTCTCACAGAATGTGATCACGGACAGCGTATGGACTTATAATATATCATCGACGTCCCGTTCTCGATGATCATCGATCGAGACATCTTTAAGAACTACACTCTATCCTTAATATCTCACTTTATCAATGACAGCGTTAGCTCGAGGATGCACGTTAATGAATAACACAAACAATCAAATAATAATTCAGTAAATGCCATCAATATATTAATCTCATTAATAATACGAATGTGTTCAAGTACATCTGTCCCTAAAATGATTGTCTCTAGGACATATATATACTTTCACTTGATTCAACATGTTGTGTCACAATATATTTAGCAGTATGAGTGTTACCTTTATACTCCATTTGAGGAAAGTTGTTTCTCTGATAGTTGTTTTGATTGTTGTCATGATAGGTGTTTTTATTGTTGCCCTGATAAGGTCCTTTCTTTTTGAACTTATAGTCTGAGAATATCCTACAAGTCTGTAGCATACCTTCATAGTATGTCCCTTCAATTTGCAGTAATCACATTGGGCATTTGAATCATAGTGAGGATTATAGTACTTCTTTTGCTTCTGTGTAGTACCATTCCTTAGGGATAGTAATGCAGTCAAGTCACTAATATCATTTACAAATTTGTTGTTGATCATGTTCCTTTCACTTCCCCTCTCAATTAAGCTTTGTTAATTGTGGGATGATGAGTCATTATAAGGATTTGTGCCCTAGCTTGTTCATATGTATCGACTTTAGACCATTCATAAATTTCACATACTCCCGAGTCTTATGGCATTCACAACTAGGAAAAGGTACTATACTATCAGATTCTACCCAAAGTGCTATCAATTTTGAGAACTATACAAAAAAAATTCACTTTCAACTTGATATTTATTTTGTTAACTTCTTTTGAGTTTTTTTTTTTAAATGGATGAACAATCAGTCTTTTTCAGGATGAATTTTATTTTTTACTTTCAGACATTCTGTCTCTTTTACTGCCTCCAAAATAAATATTTTCGCATATAGTGCTTACACTTTTTGCATGTTTATCTAAAACACATTTTAGTCTTTTATATTTTGAACTAATTTCTGGAAAATTTTATTGGATAAAAGTAAGTTTTGTTTCTGATAATATTGAGAAATAATTTTAAAGTTAAAAATTTGTTCGGGCCTTTCAGATTTTGTTTTCATTTATTAAGTAATATAAAAGTAATACCTCTTAAAATCTCAGGTTTTGGAGGATTCAGTTGGAGGGTCTAAGTGGAATATACGAATAACTTAGAGGGTCCGTCGATGATTTCAGTCAAACTCAAAAGCACATTAAAGCATTATCCATAGAGCATAACAGAAAAGTTGATGCTTTTGTTCTGATTGCAGCAACCAGTCGAGAGGTTGTTCCATTGTTCTGGCGTGTTCATTACATGAAACCAAACTGAAGTTAGCCACCAAACTCACAAAATCTCTCATATTTTGCTTGATTTTATTTAAAACCCACCATTTGCCCAGCCGCATTTCAATTTTTAACAAAATTAATTTTGTCCTGCCCCGTTAAGAGCTTGCCCTGCTCTGCCCCGTTAAGAACTTGTCCTGCCCTGCCCCAATTGACATCCCTACTCAGGAAATGGTTGAGAGATGTGCCTCTATTTTGGACTCCACACAATTACTATTACTAGTTACTACAAATATTGAACTGGTCATAGATGCAATGCAGAAGACCATTTCTTTCAGCAAATGAGATACTCTTATACCCGGCTATGGTGGCCGGACCGGGCCGGTAGCCACTTCAGGTTTAAGGTTCGGACGATTCTGCGTCGGTTCCGCGGACTCTGAACCAACGGTCGATTCGTTCTGATTCGAGTTGGCGTGCGGTTAAGTCGAAGCAGAGTCAACCGTCCGGTTTCTTATTTATTTTTTTAATTTTTTTTAAATTCTAGTATTTATTGTCTATAATATAAACTAAATTCAATTTAAATATGTAATATAATAATATAATATATAATTTAGTTGTATATATTAAAATTGAAACTTTAAAGTTAACTTTTTATTTTATAGTTTATAACTTTATACTTTATTATAGATTATAACTTTATACTTTATAGTTTATAACTTTATAGTTTATATTGTAAATTTGTAATTATAATTTTATTAATTTATTAGATTAGTAGATATAAGTCATATAACTTATAAGTAATATGATTAACAACTAAATAGATAGTAAAATTAAAATTAATGATAAGATGTAAACTTTTGAACTTTCATAACGTTAATAAGAGTACATAATGAAGTAATAATAATTTTATTTACATATTATGCATCCTTTTTGCAAGTTCTTCGTAATCTATAGGTTGATTGAATTGGTTATGCTCGTAGCCTCTAAATGCAGAGTATTAATTCGATCCGCGCCAGCTCCGCCTTCCAAAATATTGCCTATTTCTTGTCTTACGGAGAATTAGCGTCTCCGCGTCCTTGATTTCTTCTCTGCGATCGATCCGATCCGCAGCGGACTAACACTTCTAATGTGCTTCCACCTGATGAGTGGCGTGTGTCTATTTGATCTCGTGCTTGGCTAAATGCACTTTGAAGCCACTGTTGAGATCGACACATTAAGAACATCGGGCCGTGCTGCAAATCACAGGAATTGCCTTTGTTATCCTGCCACCATTGTAAAGGGTCAAAATTTTCTTGACTCATTGGCTTTTGCAAATAAAATTGCATCTCATCGCAAGATCGGCTTGTGGTTGGTTGTGTTGTAAAAGTGCTCCGTATGTCTAAAGATTCTTCTTCATCATCATTGAATCCTGCAGGTGTAGACACAGAACGAACTAGAAGGAATATTAGTAGCGAGTTGGTGTTATCGTAATGTAGCATAATATTCATATAATGTTGTTAAATTAGTATCAAGTTTATTTATGCAATCAAATGAAGATGGAGTTTACATTCCACCTATTTCCATATAAGTATATAAACTAAATATTAGATTATGACAATCTACCTTTTTAATAGAAGGATTTAAAATGCACGTCTGATAAACATCGGGAATAGGAAAAAATATTTTTAAACTTTTCAAACATAAGCTATGCTGCATCTGTATATTTCACATTTGATTTTAAACCATAAAGTAAATAGGAAATTTCAGCTATATGAGCTAAAGCATTACAAAGCTGTTGGGTAATAAGATCACGAAAATTCAACGATTGCGATGTAAAATTTACGTAAAAATTTTAAAAGTTCACGATTGATTTCAATGTTCGTCGGTTAACATATACATTACGTTAACTTACAATGCGCATTTGCAACATGTGTTATGGGTCTTTATACTTATAACATTCTTTTAAAAATAAATAAGTATAATTCCAGTGTAATAATCTCTTACGGCATGAATTTAGGTCTCAAATTAAATTGTTTACATTTTTCTTTAAATTCTATAATTCTATTTTTCCTATTATTACCTGAATAACTCCAATGACTCTTTTGACAAGTTTTATTTGGTGAAAATAAATCAAGACCACTTTTAACAATTAAATTATAAATATGACAAGCCTGTGAACATGAAATATATCGAAGTGGTGGTTGTACTTCACTTTAAAAGATCTCTGACGGTATTATTAGATCGTTATCAAATGATACACAAAGTATTTTATTATAAAGATTATATTTTTGGGCATAAAAACAAATAGTTTAAACATATATTTTCGATTATGACTTTGATCCTCGTAAATACGCAAAAAGCAATATCGTTTTTCCATTTTAAAATTTTCATCAATCGATGACAAGTAATTGTTAAATAATCATAGTTCAATGCGTGTCGATATGCGAGTAAAACTAACGTGACATGGAAGGTTATGACAAATATTGCAAGAAAATAACATAATCATTATGAAGTCTAAAAATATCGGCTCTAGTAGTACTACGAGGAACACGCTTTAAAAAAGGATTATATACTCTTTGAATATATGTAATTAAATATGAAGAAGAAGCGAAAGAAAAAGGCAAACAACCTCAGACAATCATTTTTGCTAATTGATGCGATCTTTTTGGATCGTACTTAGCCAACCAGGTTAATGGATTAAGTTGTTGTTGGCCGGGTTCTAAATCGAGACGACATCCCGTTGTGCGTATGATCGTGTTTTATATGTCTACCTATAGTGCGTCCCCGTCACCCACTTGTCTTATGTTTATAAGTTCTCCCACAAATATTACATTTAACTCTATCGGTACCTGACTATATCATAAAAGAGCCACGCTTTACTCCTTTTTTTCTTGCTCTTTGGTTACGGTAAAGGAGGTCTGCGACTACGACTACCACTAGTAGTACCAACGTTAATGAAGGAACACTAGTAGGTGTAGGAGGTTCTTGTTCTTGTTCTTGAAGTTCAACAATATTATCTAATTGAGCGTTATCACATTCATTATCTTATTCCAAAATCTTCTTGCGTTTGATCATAATCTATATTTTGATTAGATGATGAAGAACCTCTGATTTTACCCGCTTGAACTAGATTTCTGGCGATCCGTGCAATTCCTTAGTAAAGACATTATAAAATATTTAAATAATCAACAAATAAATATGACAATTTAATAAAATAATTAGAGAATGAAACGAGTGTACCAAACTTCGGGATTCAGAATTCAATAGAAACTCGAAGCTCGAAGTCTTGCGTCTTGCTACTTTGAATTTGAAAACTAATAATATTAATAACTTGAAAATTGATAATAAAGATGATTAAGAGTATGAGAAATTGATAATAATATAATTGAGAGAAATGTTGTGTTATAAAAATTAAGAAAATTTAGAGAATTTATAGATTTTTTAAAGGGTAAAAATGTAATTAAAATAAATAATAAAACAAAAAAAAAAAACAAAAAAAAAATAAATAAATATATATCGACCAGCAGTGAAAATGGCAGATGTGACCCACCTTGACCCCTCCAAGCCCAGCGGTCATTTTGGCCAGTTGGGCAATTTAATTTTTTTTTATTCAGTCGGTCCAGGTTAACCGATGAACCGGTTTTCCGTTCTGGGTCTAGCAGGTCGGGCCTACGGGTTTTAAATAACCGTGCGGGTTGGGGTTGAGGCAACTGACCAACCCGGTATGCCTACCGGTCGGGCGGGCGGTTAAACTACGGTCAACGGTCGGTTCGGTCAACGGACGGTTGACAATTTAGATACTCTTTCTCAAAATATAAAGACCAATTCGGAAACCTTCCCTTGACAAACTTCTGAGTTTTATAATCTGACAATCCGAACCCTTTAGAAATTAGAACCCCTCCCCTCGATTTGCACTAGGGTTTATTATTTATTTTTTCTAGTCGGTATATGCATATATTACATATCCACCTGTTATTTTTAATTTAAGCGGTTGGATGGATAATTATTTAGATTAATTCTTAATAGAGGAGATGAAAATTTACGAAATAGTCAACTATATACATAGATCTTAAATATCTCCAGGTAGTAGTACCATTTGATCATAAATAACTCACAATTTCATTTGAAGTTAGGTTATTCCGAAATTTGAACCATTTTTTTAGATAATAGTATGATGAATAATTAAACCTCTTGTGCTTGTGGTAATATCAAGGGTGTGGTGAGATTAATGACATCCTTCATTTTAATTAAACGATTTTGAATTAGTCATGAAAATGAATAAACTCCCGTAGAGAATGTTTCCCCTTTAAATGAGTCATACACAATATAAAATATCAAATATTAATGACTGTACAAAAATAATACTAATTGCGATTTACAATTAGTTTGATGATACTAACCTAAGAGTATTATTATCCTTATAACCAATCATTTTGCATCTTGGATAATTGTGCTATTATCCTGACTATAGATTTCTTTAGGGCAGGGGTATGAAATTTTGGTTCACGTAGTAAAGGTGCTTAGGGATAAATGGAAATACTTTGTTTATTTTTTGCTAAATTAATTACAAAATAATTTTCTAAAATGTCCAATATCTATATGATCGCTACAAAAATGTTCAATTTTTTTATAAGATCTTCGTGTTTGTTATTCAAGCGTATCATGTTAGCAAGTTTAGAGTTCATTTAACGTGTTGAGATCAAATACAATTTCAACTTTCAAATATCATTTTAAACTTCAAATTCAAATATCACTTTATCCATGTCAATATGCTAGTAATTACTACTCTTTCGGATAAAAATAATTATTCACTTAACATTTATTTTTTTAGTTAAAAAGGGTGTCCACTTATTAAATTAAGATTGAATTCATCTTACTTTTTTAAATTTATCCTTATTAAGTATTAGATGATCAAATTTCAATACCTATTTAATTAGGTGCATTTTAATTAAATTATTTATTTTTATTTAAAAATTAATAATTTCTTAAAGAAATATGCAAATGACTAAATGAACCTTTTTGAGTGAGAGGAGTAATTATTATATAAAAATAAAATAGGGGCTGAAAGACTTGCCAAGAAGAAGCAAAGGGGGGTGAATAGGAGACCGTTGACTTGGCGAATAACTATAACGTGGAAATCTAATGTAATCTATAGTACTATATTGCATATTTGTATACTTTATATTAAAATTTCCAGTCAATGGGCATCCTAACTTTTTTTTTTGATAGCAGGTTGCGCCCTATCGCTAATCTTCTTGTCGCTAGATTCTGTAATATGGCCGTCAGATTATTGTCAGGTAAATCGCGGAATGTCTTTCGTGTGGCCCTGTGCAGGCGTCTGATGGATCACTAACACAAAATTAATTCCCTCTATGTGCTTGGCGGGAATCGAACCCACGATGCGCATACCCGCGCGCCTTATAGCGCCCAGACTTTATCACTGGACTATGTCCGGAGGACAGCATCCTAACTTCTTTCCTCTAAACTTCCTTCCTCCTTCCTTCTCCTCTAATTCCTCCATTGACCCCCCCTCTCGTATATCTATATATATACATATAGTCATATACATATAGTCATATATACACTTTCATGATCTTGTGTTAATTAGGCACATATATCCTTCAATCATACATAATGGTTGATACAAATATGGGTGGTCAATTCCCTGAAGTTTTGACACACGGTGGACAATATGTTCAATATGACATTTTTGGTAATTTATTTGAGATCACCACCAAATATCGCCCTCCTATTATGCCTATTGGCCGTGGCGCTTATGGAATTGTCTGGTAATATTCCCTTTCTTCTTTTTCTATGAATTTAAATCTATAGGTTCCACCTTTAAATTTTTTACTTACTATAATTTCAGAATTATGGGTTCAGATCTAATATTTATTAAAATTTTATTATTTTTCACATGTATATCTATGTTGTCATTAAAAACTTTTCTCTCTCCGTTTCAATTTATGTGTAGGAATTTGACTGTTAGGTTTAAGAGAAATATGAAACTTGAAATGTTTGGAGTTAAATTGTTACTCCCTCCGGTTTAAAAAGAGGTCTACTTAGTTATTTGCACATTTCTTAACAAAATGCTAACTTCTAGACAAAAATAGTTAATTTGATTAAACTATCTCCAATTAAATAGGTATTGAGATTTGATTACTTAACACTTATCAAGGAAAAATTTGAAAAAATAATTTTTTTCCTTGATTTGGTAAGTAGACTATCTTTTTGAACAAAAAAAAAAAACTAAGTGGACACTGTTTTTAAACGGGAAAAGGGTCACATTTGCCCTTAACGTTTAGGAAAAGGTTTGTATTTGTCATCCGTTAACGTTTGGGGTCAAATATGCCATCCGTTAGTCCAAAACTTTTAAATTTATCTATTTTTAATGGATCAGCCACGTGGCGAATCGTGGGCGACACGTTGAAATTTTCGGCCAAACCGTGGTAGCTCGACCAACTCAGGCATCCGTGGGGATGAGACGTAGTCGATAACCGTCTGCCAAGCCCGTTAATTCCATACCAACCCCCACCGTCGATTCTTCCTAAATCGTCGACAATTTCAGATCGAAAAATACCATGTTTTTCGATTCGAATTTTCGCATTTTTCGGCGATCTCGGGCAACTGCGAGATCAGCGGTGGCTCAAACAGACTCCCGTCTCCTCCGTCATTTTGACACCCCGTGTTGCTCGATTCTCGCTAAATCGCAATAACCTTAAATCGAAATCCTTGAAACCCTAGCGTCGCTCGTTTCGGCGACTGAGATCGTTCGAGGTTCGTGGTTGGTACTAGTAGACTCGTTGTCTCGGTAGGCGTCCTACACGCAACCACGACCTTCTTACGATTCGCCGATCGATCAAATCAAAAATCAAGCGGGTTTTGGCTTTCCGTCGGCCGGTGAAGTCGAGGACTGTGGGTGCTATCACTGAGTTCGTCTCGTCATTCTCTACAACATACACTAATTCCCGAAGTTCAACTCTCAATTTTGGGATTTTCACCATTTTTTTCGGCGATTGCAGGCGGCATTGCCGCGGCGACGACTGGACAGCCGCACACCGACGCTGTCCAGCAACTATAGCAACACTCAGTTGACTTTCCACGTATCTGCCACGTGGCCGTTAAAAAATGATAAATTTAAAAGATTTGGACTAATGGAGGTCATATTTGACCCCAAACGTTAACGAGGTCAAATACAAACTTTTTTCTAAACATTGAGGGGGCAAATGACTCTTTTCCCGTTTTTAAATCGGATTGAGTACTAAATATGAAAAGTTGTCAATTCTTTCGGAGATAGACCAAGTACTAAATCGGAATGAATGGAGTAATTTTTATCTCCCATCCGTACAACTACTGGTAGCTCATGCTTAAGCAAATGGAAAGAAATCTGATAGTTTTATCTATGTGTCGCACCTTTGTGTTCCAACTTTTTCTTTGGTTTTGACCTATTTTTCCTTTGTATTGAGAATATAGTTGGAGTGTAGTATATAAGCAGTAGATGTACGTGACATTGACATATATGCATATATAAATTTTATAAATATGAGTATGTCTATTAAGTGGTGTATAAATTCTGGATTCCTTATATTGGACTTTGAGTGACTAATTATGGTGTTATCTGTGTGAAGCTCGGTGTTTAATGCGGAGCTGAATGAGATGGTTGCAGTTAAGAAAATCGCCAACGCGTTTGATAATTACATGGATGCTAAGAGGACGCTCCGAGAGATTAAGCTTCTTCGCCATTTCGACCATGAAAATGTGAGTCTTCTTGTGTAACTTTTTCACTTTGGCTATTCTTTTTGGTCTTGTGAATTATTAGTGAAAGAATTTTTTCTGATCATGAGTGAAAATATCATATTATTGCTTTACGGATGAGTATTTTTCCCTAGAATCAAGATATGTAAATAGTTGGGATTAACTAGTTATCTGTATAGGAAAAGTGAGGCTAATTATGATTAGTATTGGAATGGAATGGACCAGAATAGGGGGTGGGGGTAAGGTAAAGGGTTTCTGATACATCTGGAAAAATCGAAATCAAGACTAGGAATTTTTAACAAATAGGCGGGGGTCTGCACAAACGGTGGAGCATGTGTTTAATTCGACATAACGCGCAAAACCTTGGCAAGGAAGTCTAAGAGGTTAAGGAAGAGTTGGGGTAATGTTGTGTGTGCCAATTGAAGTGTGAACGGATATAAAATAAGACCTCAACTGATCTCCCTCGTTGTAGTGGAATTTCCAAAAGCCGATTATAAACTATTCCTCTTGTTTTCGGCTATAAATTATCATGATTTTCCAGTTGTCTTAATATGCAAATTACTGCAAGGTAAGACTGCGTACAACAGACCCTTGTGGTCCGGTCCTTCCCAGGATCCTGCGCATAGCGGGAGCTTAGTGCACCGAGCTGCCCCATTTACCTCGTGGTAGTGGATGCTTTAGAGTTTAATAGTTAAATACTTCATATTCCCTCACATATATTGCGGGATATTTCCTGCTGTATATCAATGTTTGATTCTGGAAAATATGACCTCATAATGATGAACTATATTCCAAACAGGATGAGGTTTAATGCAATGCAATTTGGATGCCTCATTTAGTACAAGTATACCTCATACTTTTTGCTTATCAAGGAAAACCAAAAATGCTATGCAGGTCATTGGTTTAAGAGATGTTATTCCTCCTCCTTTGCGGAGGGAGTTTTCTGATATTTACATTGCTACTGAACTCATGGATACTGATCTTCACCAAATAATTAGATCCAACCAAGGTTTATCGGAGGATCATTGCCAGGTAAATCCAGCCCCTGCTCACTCAAATGCTTTTATGAATTGTACTATAGCAATTTAAATTTATAAACCTATATGATATGTGTCTTAATATTGTTTCTCTAAATAATTTTTAAAAATGTTTCTTTTGCAGTACTTCATGTATCAGCTCCTCCGAGGGCTAAAATACATACATTCCGCGCATGTTATTCATAGAGATCTCAAACCAAGCAACCTCTTGCTAAATGCAAATTGTGATCTTAAGATAATTGATTTCGGTCTTGCTAGGCCAAACCTAGAGAACGAGAATATGACAGAATATGTAGTAACCAGATGGTACAGGGCACCAGAACTTTTGTTGAACTCTTCAGATTACACTGCTGCCATAGATGTTTGGTCTGTCGGTTGCATCTTCATGGAGCTTATGAATAGAAAACCTTTGTTCGCTGGAAAAGATCATGTACATCAAATACGCTTGCTAACTGAGGTAAACACTGATTCATGAAAGACATATCAGAATAGGATACACTTTTTTCATGTTTTTACATGGAAAGACGTTTTACTATGTGTATTCTTGACTTGATTTTATGGTTTCTTCATGAAAATTAATTCACCAATGATCGATGTTGTCAAATACTTTGTTTATATTGCTTTGGAATATCTTCTATTCGAGCTGTCCAAACAGGATATTTTCCTTCCGTCCAAACAACCATTAACATCAGCTTATTTTGGACGGCGAAACAAATGCTTATTTCTGCGTTTATTTTTGTCAGCTTCTTGGCACCCCAACAGAATCTGATCTTAGCTTCCTCCGAAATGAAGATGCGAAGAGATACATCAGGCAACTCCCACAACATCCACGTCAGCAGTTAGCAAAAGTGTTCCCTCATGTGAATCCGTTAGCCATTGATCTTGTAGATAAAATGTTGACACTCGACCCTACTAGAAGAATTACAGGTAATTTCCCTCATCTGTACCGCTATTTAAGATAGACTTGAAAGCTTGATAGATTAATTATTTTAACTCAAAAGAATCTCTTTTTGTAATAAAATGATAATATACCTTACTCTTGAATGTATTCACACTTTAACTCTATGGAGTCTAATTTGCCTTGTGTTTTTACTGAAACTAGTCAGATCAAACCCTTCTTTATCAAAGTCAACTTTCTCCTTTCTTGCATTTGTATAATAAGGAGCGCTAACGCGACTGCAAGCCCCTTTAGAAAGAAAGACTTAATATAATATCAAATTGATTAATTAATGATTATAAAAAGAAGGGGTTAGTTAAGAACAATACACTGTAAACTATGACAGTTACAGTCATTCTGTTATGTTCATCATCAGCTACCTTTAGGAATTATTCTTTCTTCCTCAGTAAAAAGAATTCATTTTTGCATAGGCCACACTAAAGGAAGATTCTTTCTGCAACATCCATTCTCTTTTAAGCTATTAGAGACCATCTCATCTATAGAGAGAATACACTTTTACTTAATTATATTCTCAACGCGCCCCTCACGTGTTGGGCCTGATTTTTTTTTTTCATGACCAAGCACGTGGAATTTTTTTTTGACAATGGGTGGCAGTGAGACTCGATCCCAGAACCTCTACCTGCTATGATACCATGTTGAAGTGGCTTTTAGAGAGATCACACTTTTAATTACTTAATTATATTCCAAAAAAGCTCATCCTCTAATATATTTGTCTTCGGTTGCAGTTGAGCAAGCTTTAGCTCATCCCTACCTTGCAAAGTTCCACGATGCAGCTGATGAACCAGTCTGCCTCGTCCCATTCTCCTTCGACTTTGAGCAACAAGGGATAGGAGAAGAGCAGATTAAAGACATGATTTATCAGGAAGCCTGGGCACTGAATCCTGAATATGCTTAAAGGTTTGGACCCTTCAAAAATGCCGCTTGGTGCAGGTCAGATTCTGCATTAGTACATTTTTGGAGGATCTGACACGGGTGCGGCAACATTTTTGGAGAGTCCGAACAACATAGCTTAAACATAAGAGAAATCAGTTCTTCTCTTGCTTCCCTTTTGATCTGGAGTATCTACTTTACCTAGTGTGGATTTTCTTGCTTGGACCAG
The DNA here is from genome assembly GCA_029844215.1 of Przewalskia tangutica. Classification (NCBI taxonomy): domain Eukaryota; kingdom Viridiplantae; phylum Streptophyta; class Magnoliopsida; order Solanales; family Solanaceae; genus Przewalskia; species Przewalskia tangutica. The sequence continues at coordinate 56,783,118 of CM056740.1, forward strand.
CTCTCTCAAATTTTTTGTCCACAGGGTCAGTCCTTTGCAACTTTAATGTAAGGTAGGCTTCAAGGTGCAGCCATCTATATATCTTTCTTCTTTATTTTTTTCTTAATTACGGTGGTGTCCAGGCTTAGCTTGTGTGCACCTCTGCTACCTCCCACCAGCACAAACATTTATATATCTTTCCACTCATTCTTATGACTTGTATCTTGTGTTCTGTTTTCGGCTTATCGTAGTCTGTATATTTTGTCCAGTGTATCATGTTGTATTATGTACAGTGGATTGATTATATTGTATTGAAAAGTTTGTAGCAAATAGCATGTAGAAAATCTATCAAGAATCTATTGTCATTTTGAAAGTGGGTGTATTTTCTGTGTTCAACTATTTGTGCATGAACTACTATGCTATTGGAATGAGTACTGGAGAGATATATAATCTCAGTTTTTGACATTTATGTAAAGAATTGATCTTGGGCCTAACTCAACCCCAAAAGCTAGCTTGTAGGGTGAAGATTGTTCAAATCCATATAAGGAGTCCATGTTCCCATTTCATATCCGATGTGAACACTCCCCCGCACACCCATACTTTGTTAACTGGAGCGTGGATAATATAATTTGGAGGCCCAACATCGGTGAACAAAGAACTGAAATGAGTCTGACTCTGATACCATGTAAAGAATCCTAACTCAACCATGGTCTTGGGTTTAACTCAACCCAAAAGCTAGCTTGTAGGGTGAGGATTGTCTAAATCCATATAAAGAGTCCAGGTTCTCATTCCATATCTAAGGTGTGACTCTTAACAATTTACTTGTGCTGTCAGCCACTTGAAGGTCTATAAAATGGTCATTCTCCTTTATTAGTGTAAGATATGGCTGTCCAATGGCGGGCTGCAGGCCCCACTACCCAGACTGACCACGCAGGGATCGAATCTGGGGTACTTGGTATCGGTTTCGGTATGGGGTCGAGAAATTTCCTCGACCCCGACCCCGCCCTTCCCCAACCGCCCCTACCCCTTAATATTTATTTTTAACCCCTAAATTATTATATTTACACTTTAACCCAATTTTTCAATTATAAATACCTCATTTTCTCTTCATTCTTTCTCACAAATCTTCCTACAATCTCTAATAATCTCGATCTATCTCTCATTCTCTCTACATTGTCTACTAAATATTCAATTTTATTTATTCATTTGGGAGTGAAGTTAGCAACTAGCTTGAGGATTATCCATCGAGCAAAGTTTCAATTTCAACCTCTCGATTAACGTCGACGTTACGTCGTTTGGATCTGATCGTTCCTTCATTAAATTATTGTTGTTTCTTTACTTTAATTAGCGCACTTAATTTTATTATCTGTAATTATTTATTTACATAATTAAAATGGAAGCACTTGGAGGTATGATTGGTAAGGGTAAGGGTAATGCTTAACTTTTAGTACGAGTAACAAGGCGAATGTACTTAACATCATCTATTCCTCACAGACATGTGATTTTGTTAATCTTGAATTATTTCTGAAGTACCATTAAATTTAGGCAGGAGCTATTTTACGGAACTTAACAAGACTTTAATTTAGAAGATAATCTAGATGACAACCCAGCTGAGTGCCAACTCAATGGGCAGCCTCATTCCCCTAGTATGAGATGAGGCCACGCGTGAAAATTAAAATCGGATGTATGAGTTTTTTATGATAGGGACCAAGATAATGAATTAGTTAGATGTCAAATTTGTAAAATTGTTTATAAATTTAAAATGGAAAAAAGTCAGGGTGGGACGAGAGGTTTACTTAAGCATGTAAAAAAAGTTCACACAGCTAGGTGGGAGGAATACGAGGCTAGAAAGTCGGGTGCGCCAATGTCCTATCAGTCGGGACAAGGTTCACATACTGTTCCGAATCGGGTATAAGGTCAACCGATTAACGAGTTTGATCTTTTTGTTTTGCGGGGTGTTCTCTGGTACCAAGCAGTTCTCGACAAAGAAGAAGACTACAACTCTGATGAAATTTTATCAAGCGGAGTGCATAGTGGAAGCGACGTAGTCGATTTGACCAACAAATACAATTCCAACCGAAGAACGACAAGAAATTATAAAGAAACTAGAAAACATGTTTCTTAACATGTAATTCTTTTAATTGTAATTTTACTATGTTATTTATTTGCAACTTTCAATATCACGAAGTTGCAATTTTGAAATTGTATTACCAAAAAATCATCATACATTAATTAATATAAGAGCCTGTGATCTTGAGATGTTTTTATTAAACTATATTGGTGTGTGTGTTATTTTTTTAATTTAAGGGCAAAAATAAATAAATTACCCAATCGTCCGGGTCTTAAATTTCTGTCCTTTTCGACCTTGGATTCCTCATTTTATGTCCATTTTTCGTTCCTTTTCGCCATTTTGCCATTTTGAACATTTGTGACTCGAAAGAAGAAAAACAAACCTAATACTATACTAAACACAACAAAAGCGAGTAAAATACTAACTAAAATGACTCAAAAGCGTATACAAAATCGCAACAAATACCCCAAACTTAACCTTTGCTCACCCTCGAGCAAAAATCAAAGCAAAAACAAAGAACAAAAACAAAGACTCAAATCACGCAGCTGCACATGATTACTTAGAAACACATGAACGTCAGTTGAAATAATATGTAGGAACATATGTAGCATGAATTTAGTAATCTAGAATTTCAAGTCAGATATTTAGCAAATTAATTTGATCCTGATTAATGGAAGCATGAATACCCAACATATGCATGCCAATTTTATTTTCATTTTTTCTCAAAGTTCCATGAGCCTGTTTACTTGTTATTCTCCACTAATCATGGACGTACATACTAGAGATCTTCAGAACTTTTCAGGGTTGTAATGTTGGCTTAGGCAGGGGTAGATAAAAGTTGGCATTTAGGCTCAAATTACGTGCATGGCGTTTTCTCATTCAACCATTTTGTCCTTCTTTTTGGTATTCTTTTTCGTTCATACCAATCATTCCCCTCTTCTCTTTTTGAGAGCATGAAACACATTCACATAGGCACCCCCAAACTTAAACTTTACATTTTTTTATTGGGGTGAATCAATTTTTCACTCTCTTTTCGTATTTCCTTTTTTACTCTTTTCATCTCTCTCTTCGATTACTGCTTATGGTACACAAGGGGACATGAGGTGTCAATGAAATAAATTCTGTTTTAGGCTCAAAGGGGCTGACTAGGGATATAATTTATTGTCAGGGTAGGTAATGAAGGGTAAGAAGGGTTAACAAAGAAATGCAGATCATTTAAGTAACGTACATCCTAACTATTTCGCCTCAAATAACAAGCAACAACCATCACAGATGTTTTTCACAATTGACAATACACAGGCTAAGCACAGAATACTCCAAATAATCAGGTTTTCATGAATCTTTGGCATATCTATCTCAAGCACACAGATTTTTGCTTCTCATTTCATTACATTATCTCACTTAATTCATTAGGCGTTCCAAGTAAACACATCATGCATGATCATAAAAAAAAATTGACACATATAAAACACACACAAAAAACTCAAAGATAGACACACAAAAATAAAATAAAATAAGAACTCCCCGACTTAAGCGACCATTGTCCCGAATGTGTAAGACTCAAAATAAAAGGGATGACTTACGAATGATAGCGATTCAAAATGGTGGTGGTGGCGAATCGCATTGACCACTTGTTGAACACGGTGCTCAAATCATTGTGGCGGCTCAGTCACGATGCCCTTGCATCATTGCTAATTTAAAGCATATGTTCATGGTTTACGATCGGTGTATTTTATATACCTTTTGAGTCGATTTTAGTGAGTTTTTGTCCATTTTGTACAAATCGTGTCGTCTTAGAATATATTTTCTTTCTTTTGAGTCATATTGGTTAAAGTGGCTCATTGGCGGAAAAGGAGCGAAAAGAGGGCAAAAACGGAGGTTCCAGAGCTCGAAATACGAGAAAGTGGCGAACCAGGCACAGCGAGGCCCGGTAGCGCCTCTGCAATGAGTTGCGGCGCGCGGCGCGCGCCGTGGCGCCGACGCGGGAAAAATCAGATTTCTGAATGAATCATGGGCCAGGCCTGAGGGAAAACCTGCACCTCGTTTTGAAACTATAAAAAGAGAACCCTAAAGCAGTTTTAAGGGTTCCCTTTCTTGCCAATTCACATCACATCTTGGAGTTCAAGATTGGAGACCTTTCTTTAGTAATTTCTTGTTCTTCTTTTACTTTATTTTCAGTTTATGTTGGATATTGAATTGGTTCTTGTCATGTCTATGGCTAGGAACTAATTCTAATATAGGGCTTTTCATGTCAATTCACTTGAACCTTATATTTATGAATTAATGCATGTTTGTGGTTTTTCTTCTAATTGTTGAGATTTATTCAATATATGTTTTGATTGCTTGGTAATTACTTGATCATTAATTATCATAACTTATATGATTTCTACAGGAATCGAAAGGAGGTTGTGAATATCTTTGTAGTTGGATAGACATATGTTGAATCGTGGATGAAAATACTCAGATTACTTGTGTAGCGTTAATAAGGTTTTGTTCTTAATCCTCATACAGAGTCGACCTTATCAGAAAGGTAGAAAGGTCTTTATCTTTGGGGTTGAGTATTTATATAACCTTAACAAGAGTATAAAGCGGATTAGTAAACTGCTATCTCGATAGAAGAAGAACCATAGTCGATTGCGTTAATAAGTAAGTTAAGAGGATAGTTGAGAAGATTTGGAAGCCCTATTTCCATCATTCTTGAGTAAAACAACATAGTTAATTAGTTTTCATAATTAGAATCATAAACAACAACTCAATTATCGGTTACCAAATAGATAACAAAGAATATAATTTGGTACTTGAACACTAATCCCTGAGGACGATAACTCGGTCTTCTAATACTATATTACTTGACACGACACGTGCGCTTGCGTTTAAGTGTGTGCATTAAATCGCGCATCAAGTTTTTGGCGCCGTTGCCGGGTATTGACGTAGTTCAATATAAATTTTATCTATTCTTAATTGATAATTTGTTTTTTTTTTTTTTTTGTGAAAACCAGTGCGCCGTGATCTGTTTCAGGGACCCATTTTATGCGAAGGAGAAGAAGAGCAGACACTCTTGTTCCCTTGACCAAATTGAGAAAACTTGTAAAGAATAGAAGGAACCAGCGAACCCATTACTAATTGAGATGGGAGGCGTACAAAACAACAACGAGATGAATGAGGTTAGGAGATCATCGGCTAACCAAAGAATGCCTCGAGAGAGTGCCGATGAATGTAGAGAGAGTTGAGTCAGCGGAGAGAAGCTTGAGGATTATGTCTTTGCAGGGTGAGCGAACCTGGCATGCATTAGGCTCCAGCGATAGGAGCAAATAATTTTGAGATAAAACCTGCAATATTAAGTATGGTGCGAGAATACGGTTGATTTGGAGGATTGCCGTCGGAGGATCCTCACATGCATATAGCTAATTTCTTGGAGTTATGTGCAACGTTCGGAATCTGATAGGCGTTCACGATGGCCGTCAGTTGAGGATCTTTCCCTTCACCGAGGATAGGCGAAAGTGTGGTTGAATTCTTTGCTAGTAGATTCGATATTTACATGGCAGAGTTGTACGAAATTTTTAGCAAAGTTCTTCCCACCATGCAAAGCAGCGAAGCTGAGAGGGGAGTTGAATAATTTCTATCAAGCCGATGGAGAATCATTATACGAAGCATGAGAGAGATTCAAGGACTTGCAAAGGAAGTGTCCACACCTGATATTGAGTTGTGGAATTTGGTCCACATTTTCTATAGCGGTGGCGGAACAACGAACAATCGTTGATGCGACGCGAGTGGAACCTTTATGAGAAAAACAACCCATGAAGCTCATGACTTATTGGAAGACATTACCACCAATAATCATGTCACAGAGGATAGACAAGTGAGTGGCAGAAGAACAGTGGGAGTTCATGAGATTGATGTCATCACTGCCCTGAATGCCCAAGTTGCCCTTTTGACCAAGCAGCTGCAAAAAAATACAATGTCTGTAAATGCAGTGCAAATGTCAATGAGTTGTGAAATGTATGGTGGTCCACATACCTTCGACAGATGCCCATCAGCTGATCCTAACAATATCTCGATCGAGCACGCAGAGTGCAGCGTGAGAACTATCGAGACCCCGAACAACACGTAATCACATCTGATCGGTGGAGGAATCACCCAATTTTTCATGGAGGGTGAGCAAGGCAGCGAGAACGGTTTAGAGGCGATGCAAAACGGCGGCCGTTCACTCGGGCCTCATCCTCTCAACAATTCGGTGCCCGCATCGGCAGAAAAGCGGACGAGCCGTGAGCGGCTTTGTTGGCGCTCGCAACTCCGGACCCGGTTCATGGCGGAGACTAGATCTCTCGGGAACTTGGAAACAGTGGGGCAACTAGCAAAGCTAGCAACCAGAGCCACGGGGTACCTGCCGAGCAACACAGAGATGAACCACTGAGAACAATGTCGAGGCGGTGCGGCTAAGAAGTGGCAAGCGATTAGAGCTTGCACCTCGGCTGTGGTTGAACATATGGTGGAAGCGAGAGAGAAAGGGTTGTTGAAGATCGCCCAATATTACGAAATCTTGAGAGAAGAGTACGAGAAGATTCCTTTCCCACAAAGATTGCAAAGGAAAGTAGTTGATAAGCAATTCTCCAAGTTTTGGAGACATTGAAAGTTACATATCAACGTATCCATCGTGAGGTGTTGGAGCAAATGCCTTCTTATTTCAAATTCATGAAGGAAATTTTGGGAAAGAAGAAGAAATTGGGAGAATATGAGATGGTGGCCTTGGCGAGGAGTGCAGTGCCATCCTGCGAAGAAATTGCCCCTAAACTCGAGGACCAGTGAGATTTACATTGCACTTTGCATTGGCGAGGGTAACGTCTGATAGGGCCCTTTGTGATTTGAGGCGAGTATAAATTGATGCCTTTGTCGGTGTTTAAGAGGTTGGAATTAGGTGAAGCCAAACCAACCACGGTGAGCTTGCAACTAGCGGACGAGCGGTGAGTGCACCGGGGAAGATTGAGGATGTTAGCATTAAAGTAGGAAAATTCTTTTTCCCTGCGGATTTCCTCATTCTTGACATGGAGGAGGATGCGAAGATTCTCATCATATTGGGGAGACTGTTCTTGGCAACAGGGAGAGCCCTGATTGATATAGAGAAATGAGAGCTGACACTGAGGGTAGAAAGTGAAGAAATGGTGTTCAAAGTGTTCAAACACGTTATTGAGCCCCCGGTCATGGCGGGTGCTTTGCAATCGGCCATCGAACTTCTTGTGAGCGGTGCAAGCAAGCCAAAACAAGGGAGATAGGCCCGCTGGCAGTGCGTGATCTTTGAACCGCGCCAAAGCAGGTATGTGATACTGAACCTTCTCTTGAAAATAATTATAAGAAGAAAAACAGAAGAAGAAAAAGGAGGATGTTAAAAAAATGGATTGGTTGTGGGGTTAATCTACCCCATACCTCTTGATTTAAAAAAGTTGCGTCCGGCTAAAAGACGTTAAAGACAACGCTACTTGGGAGGCAACCCAAAGTATTTTAATTTATTTTATTTCAATGCAGTTAATTTTTACTTAGAAACGATCTGCGGAGGTTTTTGTTATGTGTTGTGATGACAGGTGCAGGGCCAACAATTTGGAGGGCGACAACTGAAGATAAGCCAAGGATTTCCAGAAAATCGGGTTAGCGCCGCGTTTCAGAGCAGTGCGGCGCTAAAGAAGCCAATCGCGAAATTCAGTGTGTATGGCTTAAAGCGAGCGCGGCGCAAAAATCCAGAAAGTATAAAACGGATTAGTAAACCTGCTATCTCCAATAGAAGAAGAACCATAGTCAATTGCATTAATAAGTAAGTTAAGTGGATAGTTGAGGAGATTTGAAAGCCCTATTTCCATCATTACTGAGTAAAACAACATAGTTAATTAGTTTTCATAATTAGAATCATAAACAACAACTCAATCATCGGTTACCAAATAGATAACAAAGAATAGAATTTGGTACTTGAACACTAATCCCTGAGGACGATAACTCGGTCTTCTAAGACTATATTACTTGACACGACACGTGCGCTTGCGTTTAAGTGTGTGCATTAAATCGCGCATCAGTTTCCCAGCATCTGTTGTTGATTTAGGAGCATCTGCTCCATGATTGGCACTAGAGGCTCCAAAGCTAAGGGAGACTGGTGGCTGTTTTCGTCGGGCTCATACTGTGTGGCTGCCTCTGGCTCCTCTTGCTCCATTGCGGCTGCTCCTGCTCCGCCTGCTTCTTGACCTCGTCTCCTAACCGTCGGGTTTGCAAGGTCAGGGTATGAATGGACTAGACTGTATGTTATAGGTGGAAGAGTCTTCTCAAGAATGTCTGTGGCGAATGTTGGGACTCTGTGCCTAGCACATAATGCAGTGATGAATGAACCATGTCTCAAACCGCCAGTAGTAGTCAATCTGCTAGTTTCCCCAATACGCTACACTATCTCCATTCCAATATCAATAGTCAGGCCCCTCATGATGCCAAAGATGAGCTTGATTATGTCTGCTGGTACATTGGTGAAATGAGTTGTGAATCAGCGAGCACTTCGAAATATAGCCAAGCCTTGGCTACTCTACATTGAATTGCACGGGCAAGTCCTGCGCTTGCTGCGGGAATAACAAAGCTGCGCTCTGGGTAGTATAGGGCCTCATCAACTACATCCCATGGTATGTGATTGACATTCGTGACTAGGTTACGAAATGGTTTGTGGTGGCCTGGTCCCAACATCAGGTCCCAAAATAACATTCAACTTTGACTAACGGGTATATAACGCCCTCTTACAAAACATCTTCCATTGCTTTGTTCTGGGTAGTTGGTGTAGAATTCTCTAACAAGGCTGACATTTTGTTGTGGAATAGCCTCATGATCGACGAACCTCTCCAAACCATTGGCTTCAATCGCGGCTCTAATGGGCTCATAAACGTCATCCTAATCGAGTGGGTCGGCCTGATAGTCCATTCCTCACTCTTGTATTACTGCCCTACCACTTATCCTGTTGTACCTATCCTCTGAATCCCTGTTGGTGAACCGGGTCACATCATAATCTGGGACTGATGAAGATGAGGTGGTTCGGGTCGTTCGTTTCCTTGAAGTCATTATGAAGGTTGTTGGGAACATTTCAGCAACGTTTCCTTTGTTTCTTTGAGGTTTCCAAACAACTTTCACTCCACACCGCAACAATAACCAACCACAATTCAAACACACGGCGCACCAACAATTACACCATAATACACGATCCACACCTGAACAACAATAACAACCTGCACACACCACGCAACCCCAAATCACACAATACCAAAATAGCATGTAAACTACCCAATTCTTGAAGCTACTTTCACCACTAACCAAGAAATTTTCAATATAATTGATGAAAATTATCTTTTTGAAGAGTTCTTCTACATAATTTTTTTGACCCAAGTGAAAGAATGGTGATGGTGAAAGCTATGAGGGTTTTTAATGGGGGTGGTGTGTAGGAATTTTTGGAAGAATTTGGGGAAATTTGTGAAAGATATTTTTGTGTGTGAGAGAGATGATTTTCAGAGTTTTTAGAGAGAGGAAGAGTTTGGGTTTATGTGGGGGTCGAGGGCATTTTATTTTTTGAATTCCCATCCCGGCGCCACGGTCCTGCTGTTCGGCGCCACGACGCCGAAAATCATGCAACTCTCTGAACATTCGACGCCGCGACCCTGTATTTTGGCGCGCGATCTTGCCACCGATTTCTGTTTCGGCATTTTCCGTGCTTCATGTCCCGTTCCTTCACCTGTCATCACAACACAACAAAAATACCAAAAGTGAGACTGTTCTAACAAAACTAAATTGCATAATTTAAACCTTGGGTTGCCTCCCAAGTAGTGTTGTCTTTAACGTCTTGTAGCCGGACGCATGTTCCTTATCAAATCATTAGGGTAAATCAACCCCACAACATATCCACTTAAAAATCATTTTCCTCTTCCTCACTCTATGTTTCCTTTTCACATCCTTGGGTTCAGTAAGATTTACCTGTTTTTCCGCTTTCATGTCATGAACTTTGTTGCGACTTTCAAACTAGCGTGTGGGTTCACATTGTAGGAATGATATCCTAGTTTTGAGTGCAGGCTTCTTTGAGCTATGTGTCGGTTGTGCTTCTTATGAAACACTTGTTCTTTGGCCTAAGACTCAATGGTAGATTTGAACACCTTGAATACCATCTCTTCTTCCTGAACCCGTAGTCTCAATTCTCTCTTATCCACATCGATTAGGGCTCTACCCGTTGCAAGGAATGGTCTCTCCAAAATGATGGGTATTTCATCATCTTCCTCCATGTCAAGAATAAGGAAGTCTGCTGGGAAGAAGAACTTTCCCACCTTGACAAGCACATCTTCTACTATGCCTCTGGGGTGCACCACAGTTCGGTCAGCCAGCTGCAGATTAACTATGGTTGGCTTGGCTTCCCCCAAACCCAATCTCTTGAACACAAACAGAGGAATGAGATTGATACTAGCCCCTAAGTCATAAAGTGCCCTGTTGCATGTTATTTTGCCAATAGTGCAGGGCAGGGTGAAGCTTCCTGGATCTTTCAACATAGGAGGCAGTTTCTTTTGTAAAATGGTATTTGCACTCATCTGCAGCGCTCTTTGTCTCATAATCCGCCAACCTTCTCTTTTCCCAAATATCTCATTCATGAATTTGAAGTATGCGGGCATTTGTTCTAACGCCTCAATGAAGGGGATATTGACGTGAAGCTTCTTAAATACCTCGAGAACTTGGAGAAGCGCTATCTATGGCCTTCTTTTGGAGCCTCTGAGGGTAAGGGATTCTATCAGTGTATTCCCTCAAAGGTGCTGGTGGAGCTTTCTCAACTGTAGGGTGGTTCTCAGTGACCCCCTCATTTCCTTCCTCAACTGCTTTCTCACCTTCTTTCTCATGAACCATTGCGCGTTGGGGAGCAACCTGCTCCAACTGTTTTCCACTCCTTAACAACACTGCATGACACTGCTCTCTTGGATTGACCTCTGTATTGCTTGGGAGAGTACCATGTGGCATGTTGGTTACCATCTTCGCCAGTTGCCCAACCTGCGTTTCCAGGTTCCTGAGAGAGGACATGGTTTCAGACATGAACTTATTCTGTGAATTGGTGAGTGTAAGTAATGCAACCCTCAGCTCACCAGGCTTTTCCTGTTGTGTAGGTGATCTAAACTGCTGGGATGAGGTATCCTGATTCTGTGCTTGCTAGTTTTGGTAATTACCTTGATATGGTTGCTGCTGGGCCTGATCGTTCCTCCACGAAAAGTTAGGGTGATTTCTCTACCCTGGATTGTATGTGTTGGAATTATAAGGTCGCTGAAAGTTCCCAACTGTCTGAACCTGCTCCATTGGCACATTATTAGGATCCACCGCTGTGCATCTGTCAAAGGAGTGCGGTCCACCACAAATCTCACAATTTACCGATATCTGGACGACATTCACAGATATAGTGTTCTGCTGCAGTTGCTTCGTCAGAAGGGCCACATGTGCATTCAGGGCAGTGATGGCATCTAATTTATGTATGCTCATAGTCTTCCTGCTATTCACTGACCTGTCATCTGCCCCTTGATGATTGTTGGCAGCCATGTCTTTCAGTAACTCATGTGCCTCATTGACACTCTTCTTATGAACGTTCCCCCTGATGCAACAACAATGATGGTACGAGTAGTACCACTCAACCAATTATAAAAAATATGGACTAACATCCACTTCTCTATGCCATGATGTGGGCATTTCCTTTGCAGATTCTTAAATTGCTCTCATGCATCGTAGAGTGACTCACTATCCACCTGATAATAATTGTGAAACTCTCCCATTAACTTTGTCGCTTTAGAAGGAGGGAAGAACTTTGCAAGAAACTTTTGGGCTAGGTCCTTCCAGGTGGTGACGGAGTTGGCAGATAGTGAGTTCAACCAGCCCTTGGCTCTGTCCCTAAGTGAGGATGGGCAAAGCCTCGGTCTAAAGACATCGTCAGTAACGCCATTGTATTTGAAAGTGGCACACATCTCCAGAAAGTTGGCAATGTGCATGTGGCGGTCTTCAGATGGAAATCTCCCAAAGCGTACTATGTTACGGACCGTACTCGGGATGGTGACTTGATCTTAAAGTTGTTTGCCACATTCTTTGGGAGCACATTGCGTATGTACGTGCACGATGCAAGTGGCGAACATAATCTCCCAAGCTTCTTTCTGCTGAGACCGGTATTGGCTCCTCTACATGTTCAGGAACCTCGTTGTTTTCCCCATTCTGATTCGGTGGTTGGTTGTACATGGTCACTGAATCAACTATTCTTTTATTTCGCTTGTTTTGTTTGCACGTTTTTTCAATTTCAGGGTTGAAGGGAACAAGTGTATCTGCTCATCTCCTTCTTCGCATATACTAAATCCCTGAAATAGACCAAAATCAACAAACAAACCAAGACAACAGGGTTCTAACAGTAAAAATAAAAATAAATCCAAAGTAGAAATAAAAATAGATGGTTCGATATTAGAAGTACGTCAGTCCCCGACAACGGCGCCAAAAACTTGTTGGGTGATTTTCCACGTGCTCACGCAAGTGTACGTATCGTTCACAAGTAGTATAGTCTGATAATACTGAATATCGTCCTCAGAGACTGGTTTCTAATTACCGTTCATCTATTTTATGTTATCTATTTAGCAATCGATAATAGAGTTGGTTTTTTTTGTTTAACTACTAGAATAATTGCAAGAATTAACTAAACTATTGAAGTTGTAATCAGTTATGAAGGAGTTAGGCTTCCAAAATCCTCGACTATCCACTCTATTCAATCCTTAATGCAACTAGAATGACTTCTTCTTCTACGTAAAGATAACGGTTAACTAGACTGTCTTATATTCAGGTTAGGATATATAATCGCTCAACCCAGTGCGAACCATACATATTTCTATGATAGAATTTACCACATAGGAGGATTAAGAACAATAACCTATAATGCTACACAAGTATCGGGGTACTTTCGTTAGCGATTTTAACCTGTCTATTCAATTACAACATTTCCAAATCTCTCCTTTCGGTTCTTGATTCGAAATCATATAAATTATGATAATTAGTGATCAATTAACTATCAAACATTCATACCAATTATTGAATAAATCTTAATCAAGTGAAGAAGAAATCAACTAATGCATTAAGTCATGAAATAGAGTTTCAAGCGATTCAAAAAGAAAGCCCTAATAAAGTGTTTAGCTCCTAGTCATAGTCACGCTAATAACTAATACAATTCCAAACATAAACTGAATTAAAAAGAAAGAAAGAAAAGTACTGCGAACTAAAGTCTACAATTGTAGCTTCCAATCGTTGCCCTCTGATGTGTTGTGTGTGAGAATGACCAACCTCCTATCATAGAATAAACCCTAGGGCTTTTAGTATGCTGCAATTTGCGTGCCATATGGACCCTTCTGCCCCTGGCCAAATAAACTTTGGATTCTCGATTTTTAAATCAGGTCTGCGGCCTGTGAGGCGGCCGCGGCTAAAGTTCTGTGGCTTCTCGATGTTCGTATGCGACCCTGGCGGCCGTATTTGCGACTTCGTCGGTCTTGATTTACGTCCACCGGCCTCGGATTACTTCTTTTATGTCCATTTTTCGTTCCTTTTCGCCATTTTGCCGTTTTGAACCGCTGTGACTCAAAAGAAAGAAAAACAAACCTAATAATATACTAAACACAACAAAAACGAGTAAAATACTAATTAAAAATGACTCAAAAAGCGTATACAAAATACGCTTAACAACCGCCCCTAGTGTAAGGCTGTGTCGAAGTTATACCATTCTTGGTAACTTTAGTTCTGATCTAATGTGATTTATAGAAAGATAGAAAATCTTCAATGGAAGTAGTAAAATATACTAATACTGAAAATGCCACAACAATAGAGTAATCTTGAAATTTGTTTGGAGAAAGACTTGGCAGTAGTGCAAATCATTTAATTGTCAGTTTGTTGTGCATGATTTTAAAGTGTAATTATAAGATTGTAATTCCAAGCTTTTCTCTTCTGGACACCTATTAGTAAAATGATTAGAACTCTTTATAGGAATGTTTAAATGACAACGGTTAGCGGCGTTCGAAACTAGGCTTGAAGACCATTAAATTGGTATATTACCCACAAGCCTAACTCGTTATATGCTAAGATTAGTGATCGTTTGAATTTCTTATCCGGATTGACCGTTTCTCTTGCTTTGCTTGTGCTTATGCTTTGTCTTGATCCGAGAGTCTTTCAGAAACAGCCGTTCTACCTACCAAGGTAGAGATAAGGTCTGCGTACACTCTATCCTCCCAAGATTTCACATTGTGTAATTTCACTGGGTATGTTGTAGTGATCGTTTGAAGTTAGGCCCTGTGAGCATTAGTTCAAAAAATTTAGTATCGTGCGGTTTCCAACTTTTCTTGGTACTCTCCCTAGATCCTAAATCACTTTCAATATATCTATTCTTTTGATGAGGGGAAAGTCAGCCGGAAACCCACACTGCAGAGGCCCCTTGGCCAGGTGGGATGTAAATCGAGGATATCTGCGCGAGTGGCACCACCTGAGAGAGGACCAACGGGACCTAACCCAAAGAACAACCTTGCAATATTTCAACAAAGTATTGTTACCACGGGTTCGAACCGCGACGTCGGGGTGGTTGTCACGTCAGCGCTTACTGCCTGCACTCGCCTGTGCAAAGTCTTAAACCCTTTCAAAAATTTCGACGTCATTACAGTTTGTGAAGCTGAGTTTAGCAAACTGGAACCACATATCATTGTCCATTGATAGTGAATATATCAAAAAACTTCTTATAGTGGTCCAAAGATTTTCAAGTATTCGATCTTTCCAAGGGAGGCATGGCAGGAGCAGTTGATTTAGCAATTTCTAGCCTTCATCTATATGGTGTTTCATCCATTTTAAGTTCTATTAATTTTATAACAACTATCTTTAACCCTCTCTCTCACCGGCCTGAAATATATATAAATCAGGAATTCTTCCAACAGGCCGGGGCATACGGGGACCATCGAATAAGTGCTTCAACTCACTTGCAACCACTACTTTGACTCATTTATGTAAAGTTTCACAGACACACAGAACAACGGAAAATTTTACTCAAGTTCTTTTTATAGTCACTGATGTTATGTCTAAAATGTATATATTTATTCATTATTTGCCTCACATTTTAATTTTTTTAATTGTCTTTTCAGTATTAATTATAATTAAATATGCTTAGTACTATATTTTTAATATGTAGAAATAAAGCAGATGAAGAAATTTAATAAAAACGGATTAAAACACCAAAGAAAAAGAAGAAGAGACGAGAGGGGACGTAATGATGAATTAATGATTAGAAAAGAAAAAAAAGAAAAGAAAAGTGCAAATGGAAAGCTTCAGCAATTGAAAATTCATAGTGGAAACATATGGAGAACTTTGTTGCTCGCAAACAGCCAGGCGGCTTAAGCTACGCGAGAAACAATATTTTCGGCCAAAAGTCCAATTTGTTTTCCCTACACCAATAAATAGTTCATAAGATATAATTTTTATAGAATTTTGGGATAATTTATGACCCTGTATGGAGAAATTTAGACCTAGGGAGCATTTGGAGCCGCCGTGATCGCCAGAGATTATTGAGTTTTTACATCTTCTTCTCCTTAATATTAGTTTTTATATAATTTCTTTGGATGATTTATTTTTTCCTCCATATCTAGCTAAGCTTTTCGTCCTAAGGTTATGGTTCTTTCATAAACGTTGTTATTTGAATATTGATTTCAATTAATTAGCTTATCGTCTTGGTTTATTTTTTTAAATTATGAGCTTAATTATTTGATTGCTTGATCACCAACAAATACTATCTTTGATTCTTAGATTGAACTCGATAGAGAAATACTAGGATATCATTAAGTTTAAATAGAATAGGATCTCAATCCTGGATATCAGGGAGCGAATTTGCGTCTAGGATAAAGATATACCTAGTTCGCACTGATTGGTTGATATACATGAAATATAAATGCATTTGTGTTAAGGTTCATGACCATAGAGATATAGGCATGAAAGTAATATAAAGAGGCGGCTAGATGACTCGAGAGATTCGTAATCGTAATATCAACTCTGTCAATCAGTAAACTGGATAAATTAAGAAGTTGAATCAATTGAAGAATATACCGTGATCGCTAGATAGCCCTCTTTCTTTGTTGAAGTTCAATATTATTTTCTTTTTATTTTAATTAATTTAGAGTTACAACCTACGAATTTCCTCTCTTGTATAGATAATTTAGATCGTTTAATTTAGCTAACGGTTAATTATAAGTCAATGTAGATTCAATATCCGATTTCTAAGCATATATTTGCGTGTGCGTTTGAGAACAATAGTCACCTTCAAATCACAATGGCGGTGCATGTACTGCTTATAGATCATAAGCAATCTTTCAAGTTTCAAATGACACCATTCCCCTATAGTAATCAAGCTACGAGATAATTGCAGAAGCTAAACATTGAACTTCGCTTAAGTGCAGATGACACACTGCTTATGGCATTGGGAACAGGCAACTAGCAAGTTCTCAAACTTAGATGTTAGCTGAACATGTGATGCACTACAGCATAAGGTGCACCAAACAGCAGTGAGCCATGTTCGATATAGAAGTAGGCTCTTAGAGGATAAGAAGAGAAAAAGTACTTTCCCTCCTAATTTACTTGACATAATTTCTTTTTTAATCAGTTAAAAAAAGAATGACATATTTTTATATATATTTTTAATAATTTAATTTTATAATATATATTTTATCCTTAATAAAATAATTTATAGCCATATAAATATCTATAACTTATTTTAAATCATAAATTTCAAAAATATTTATTATTTCTTAACTCTGTGTCGAGACAGTAGGGAGTAGAAGATAAGAATCTTGTTCCTAGATAAAATACATAAGTCCAGCTAATTTTCATTCAAAATTTCGTGTAGTACCCTCATGATTGATATAGAAGTAGGCTCTTAGAGGATAAGAAGAGAAAAAGTATTCCCCGTTAGGGCGGTTATCGTTTCGAATATACTCGAGAACCGGACTGAAATATTTGGACCGAAAAGTTAACGGTTCAGATACGAGTATCAGACATAAGGATCTGGTCCGGTAACCCGGTCTAATTACCCGATAACTTATATGTTATCAGTCCCAATAACTATCTTATCAATCATTGGAATATTGCTATTATATATTGCTTTAAGTTTGTTAATATGTATTATGTAAAGCAATAAAGACATTAAAACAGGGATTTTTATAAAAAAATTATAAGTAAAGCAGAGATTTTAATATTTCGGATCGGTTTCGGACCGAAAATAGTATCCAGGACCGGACCGGTAACCTTATCGGTCCGATCCCGGATCTCTTTTCAGGACCGAATTCTTATCGGTCCGGACCGGTAACCTTATCGGTCCGGTTCCGGTATGTCGATACCCGTACCGGACCGGACCGATAACAGCTCTACTCCCCGTCTTAATTTATGTGTCATTATTTCTTTTTTAATTAATTAAAAAAAGAATGACATATTTGTATATATATTTAGTAACAATTTAACTTTATAATATCTAATTTACTCTTAATAAAATGATTTGTAGCGCATGAAATATCATAAACATTTTGGACCACAAATTTCAAAAGTGTTTAATTATTTCTTAAATTCTATGTCCAATCTCACGCCTTCACATGAATTGAGACGGAGGGAGTAGAAGATAATAATCTTGTTCCTGGATAAAATACATGAGTCCAGCTAATGTTGCATTCAGAATTTCCTGTAGTACCCTCCTTAGTATCACCATCTGAAAACCCTAAAACATAAGCCTCTCCCCCATCATTGCCATCACTCTCGACGTCATTTCTTTTGTGTCTCTCTCAACATAAGCCAGCGCTTGCCTCCTATGCATACGTAAAACATGCATTATTACATCTGGGGTCAGTGTAGCCCGTGAATGGTCCTCTCGACATCGCCTATTAGCTTCCATTATCTGCTCACAACAAAAAATCAATACTAGATTACATGAACCAAATTAAATGTGACTTGCGATTCTAAAACTTGAATAGTTATTAGACGATTGCTTATTGTTTTCCGTGAAAGATGAGCAACAGAATATCTTTGTGGCGAAATTGCTTCGCAGGTCATACTGCAGAATAGATATTGCAAGTTCTAGCAAAATAACCTGAAAGAGAGAACTTTTCGTTGGTTACAAAGGTGCAGGAAACGGGAATTACAAATAACTGTTAAGACCTACAAAAACTGAAAATATAATTCAACAATAAAATTGAAATTACAATGATGTTGAACAAGAAAAATGGAAACTGTTCTGTGAATGCTGAGTCGAGTGTGACACTCTGTCTTTAAGACAATATTGCCCCGTATGTATCCTTTATACGTCCTGGAAAATTGTCTCCCAAGATAAAACAACAAGGGAACAATTGAGCAAAGGAAACTCAAGTGCTACCGTGAGGAATTTTGAGTAACGAAATGATGCTTGGAAGATTGTAGGAAGAAGAATTCTGTTTTGTGTTTTTCGTCAATTGTAATGTGTTCTCAACAATGGTGCAAATGAGTTGTTTATATAGGTGAGGGAGGGGCTGTTGAACTGCCTCCATAAGTGCCATTACTGGACAAGTAATGACCATTATGGAGGTAGTAATACCACAAAAATAAATGGTGAAAAAGAGCAACGGATTGGCTATTATAGGAGGAGTAATTCGAAAATAAATGGTAATTGAGTCTTTGTGGCGTTTACGATCTCTGCCCAGTCGACTTTTTGGAAACTTCAGGGACCAAACTGTACATATGAATGAAAGAATTCAGGTCCAAAAAGATAAGACCCGTGACCCGAACGGGCGGCGACGCGCGTGTGGGCTTTCCTTGAACCGAAGCACATCTAGGTTCTCCTCGGCTAAACACGTAGGATACCCTGGGGTCCCAAACCCCAAACAATTTTGAGTCTTATAAACACAACGATTCTTTCTTCCTCCAATGAGGAGAATTGATCCCAAACCACACTTTTCCATGCTTGAACACCTCACCCGTGGATCAATATCTCTTTTATTTCTCAGCGAAATTTGGCGATCCTTGGCCTACGGTTATCTACGTGCCTTAGTAGATCATGCGTATGTAAAGAACCGGATTCTCCAACATACGTAACACTAGTGTTTAAGCCATTAAAGTTGGTCGGTCGCAACTCCCGCCAAAGGCAAATTTCCAACAATCCCCTCTTGAAAGAGATTTTGGCGCACTCACAGGGTGCCTTTTCCATTTCCAGCAATATTTCAGCGGACCGATGTTGCATAAGAAGAGGTGGCTTCAGCTTTGAACCTTCCATAGTTGAATACCATCGGACTTACTTACTGCGCGGTGAACGTGATGTCTTGAACCATCAGTGTTTAGTGTAAGCCAAGTCAATATTACCAAGACAACAAATTCCCTTACTCTCTTCTTCGTAATGTTTTATCCGTTTTGGCCATGAACAACTTATTGGATTCTTAAGTGTATTCATTTGAGGCGGCCCGTCCTCGCACTTAAATAGGTGGTCTCCTACAAGTTATCCTGCTATACCCTACTTCACAAGTGTTAGGAACCATTAAAAGTTTCCCAAAAACCTAACCTCAACTGTTGAGGATCATTAAAGGTTTTTGAAAACTTAACCTTTTACCCATACTGCAGATAGCACTTAAGGTCTATGATCGGTGTATTTTATATACACTTTTTGAGTCATTTTTAGTTAGTCTTTTGTCCCTTTTTGTACAAATAAGTGTCGTATTAGGATAGATTTTCTTTCTTTTGAGTCAAAGTGGTTAAAATGGCCAAATGACGAAAAATGAGCTAAAGAGGGCAAAAGTGGAGGTTCGAGCTTAAAAGCGAGAGAAAGTGGCGAGCGAGGCAAAAACACGAGCGATCGCGGCGCCTACGCCAACAGTGCAGGCGCGGCTCCCGATATCGAGCGCGAAGTTGCAGCGCGCGGCTGAGCAGCGAAGAAGCGGCGCGGCGCCAAATCATCCGTCAATGCAGACTTCCGTCGCGCGCCGATAGCGGCGCTGGCCAGCGGGAAAATCGAGTTTAATGGCGATTTTACGGGCGGCCTGAAGGGAAAAGTTAGAGGCGGTTTTGAGCCTATAAAAGGAGAACCCTAGGCAGTTCTAAAGGGTTCCCTTTCTTGCACAACACAAGGATTCTTGGATTGAAGATTGAAGACCATAGCTTAGTAATTTTCTTTCTTTTCTTTCCTTTATTTCAGTTTTTATAATGAACCTTGAATTAGTTCTTGTCATGTCAATGACTAGGAACTAATTAATTTATAGGGCTTTCCATGTTAAATCACTAGAAACTTATGTTATGAATTGATGCATGTTTATGGTAATTCTTCTTCTTGTTGAGATTTATCCAATAATTGCTTTGAATGCTTGGTAATTAATTGATCACTAATTATCATTATTTATATGATTTCTAATCAAACTTCGAAAGGAGGAGGTTGTGAATATGCTGTAAGTTGGGTAGACATATTTTGGATTGGGGATGAAAATACCTCAATTACTTATGTAGCGTTAATGAGAGACTTAAAACACCTAATTTTACTGCGTAGCGTGACGGTTAACTAGGTTTTTGGTCTTAATCCTCCTATAGAGTCATCCTTATCACCGAAAGGTAGAAAGGAGCAATACTGGGGTTGAGTGTTTATATAGCCTTAACGGGAGTATAAAACGATTTCGTAAACCTGCTAGCTCCGAGAGAAGAAGATCCATAATTCATTGCATTAATAAGTAACATAAGTGGATAGTTGAGGAGACGTGGAACCCTATTCCCATCACTACTAAAGTAAACATCTAGTTAATTAGCCTTTATAATTGTTAGTTATAAACAACCAAATCAATATCGGTTACCAAATAGATACTAAAAGATAGATAATTGGTACTTGAACACTAATCTTTGTAGACGATATTCGGTCTTACCAAGACTATACTACTTGTCACGATAACGTGCACTTGCGTTAAAGTGTGTGCATTTTTTCGCGCATCAAGTTTTTGGCGCCGTTGCCGGGGATTAGGCATAGTTCAATATCAAATTTATCTATTTTTAATTTCTAATTTTGTTTTGAATTTTTATTTTATTTTTGCGTTTTTAATTTTTTGGTAAATAAATCGATTCGTGATCGGTTTATGTTTTTGATCTATTTCAGGAAATCAGTTTATGCGAAGGAGAAGAGGGGCAGACACTCTTGTTCCCTTCAATCCAGAGATTGAGAAAACCTGTAAACAGAACAGAAAGAATCAGTGGATTGCAACCTTGATAGGGATGGACGGTGTTCAAAACAACAATATGATGAGAGAAGGGTTAGGTGAAAATCAACTTAATCCAGGAATGCCTCGGCAAGTACCTATGGATGTCGAGGAAAGAGTTCAAGTCCAGGCAGAAAGAAGCTTGGGAGACTATGTGCTGCCGAGGGTGAATGGAGCACAGACATGTATTAGGCTCCCTGCAATAGGAGCAAACAACTTTGAGATAAAACCGACGATTCTGAGCATGGTGCAGAACACAGTGCAATTTGGAGGACTGTCATCAGAGGATCCACATATGCACATAGCTAACTTCTTGGAGCTATGTGCAACTTTCAGATATAACGGTGTCACTGATGATGCAGTCAGACTGAGGCTCTTTCCCTTCTCACTCAGGGATAGAGCAAAAGTATGGTTAAATTCCCTGCCAGCTGATTCGATTTTTACATGGCAAGAGCTGGCACATAAATTTTTGGCCAAATTCTTTCCCCCGTGCAAAGCAGCGAAATTGAGAGGGGAGCTGAATAACTTCTACCAAGCAGATGGAGAGTCAATGTACGAAGCGTGAGAAAGGTTCAAAGATTTGCAGAGAAAATGCCCACACCATTGCATTGAGTTGTGGAACTTGGTCCACATCTTCTATAACGGGCTCAGCGGAACAACCAGAACCATTATAGATGCAGCAGCAGGTGGGACATTCATGAGGAAAATAGCCCACGACACTCACGAATTATTAGAAGATATGGCCACCAACAACCGTATCACGAAGAGATCGATAGGTGGGAGGAGAAACGGTGAGTCCACGAAATAGATGTCATTGCTGCCTTGAATGCTCAAGTAGCCCTTTTGACGAAACAGTTGCAGCAACATACAATATCAGTGAATGCAGTGCAGATGCCTAAGAGCTGTGAAATATGTGGTGGCCCACATACATTCGATAGGTGTCCTTCAGCTGATCCTAATAATGTGCGATAGAGCGGCGAATGTCGGTAGTGGGTAACTATCGAGGCCACAAAACAATCCATACTCCAACACATATAATCCGGTGGAGAATCACCCAAATTTCTCATGGAGAGAGGGCGAGCAGCGAGAATCAATACGAGGCGATGCAGACCAGCGGCACCAAAATCAGCGACCGCTTTACCGGGCCCGCATTCTCAGCGATTGATGCGCAGGTTCGGCAAGAAAAGCGGATGGTGAGGCGACTTTGTTGCACTCACCAACGCCAGACCGGTTCGTGGCGAAGCTAGATCCTCGTTCAGAACTTGGAAACACAAGTGGGCGGTAGCAAAGCAAGCGGCAGCGAGCCACGTGGTACACCGCTAGCAACACAGAGGTGAATCCGAGGAGCAATGCGAACGATACAATTGAGAAGTGGCAAGCGGTTGGGCGGCGATCTCGGCCAATAGTTGAGCAAAGGCGAGAGATAGAAAAAAGAAGGTGGTTGAATCTCGCCCGATGGTAGAAAACTCGGAGAAAGAGTATACTGAGATTACGGAAGACGGTTGATAAACAATTCTCTAAATTTTTGGAGACATTGAGAAAATGCGTATCAACATACCATTTATAGAAGCATTGGAGCGGATGCCCTCTATTTCAAATTCATGAAGGAGATCTTGGGAAAAAGAAGAAATTGGCGAGTATGAGATGGTAGCACTAACGGAGGAGTGTAGTGCTATCTGTGAGAAGAACTTGCCCCTAAACTAAAAGACCGGGGAGTTTTACACTACCGCACAATTGGCGAGGTAACATGCAGCGAGGGCTCTGTGCGATTTAGGGGCAAGTATAAATCATGCGTTATCGGTATTTAAGCGATTGGAGTTGGGTGAGGCCGAACCAACCACGGTGAGCTGCGGTGGCGATGGGGCGATGGTTCATCGAAGGAAGATTGAGGGCGTGATTGTTAAAGTAGGAAAATTCTTTTTCTGCGGACTTCCTCATTCTTGACATGGAAGAGGATCACGCAATCCCTATCATATTGGGGAGACCATTCCTAGCGACAGGGAGAGCCTTGATCGATGTAGAAAGATGATAGCTGACATTGAGGGTGGAGAAGGAAGAAATGGTGTTCAAAGTATTTAAACACATCATTGAGCCACCAACCATGAGCAGGTGCTTTGCAATCAACACCATCAAACCTCCCTGTGAGCCCGTACAAGTCAAACCAAAGGAGATGAGCCGACGAAAGCAGGTATGGATTGTCGAACCTCCACAAAAGCATGTATGTGTTCCTGAACTTTCCCTTAACGATAATGCTAAGAGGAGAAGAAGAAAAAGAAAACGAAAAATGTGGAGAAAATTGATTAGTTGTGGGGTTAATCCACCCCACATTTATTGAGTTAAGGAACTTGCGTCCGGCTAAAAGACGTTAAAGACAGCGCTATTTGAGAGGCAACCCAAGGTATTTTGATATATTTTACTTTAATATAGTAGTTTACTTTATTAAGAACGGTCTCACGGAGGTAGTGTTTGTGTTGTGATTGACATGAATAGGCCAATAAATTGAAGGCGGCGAAGAACAACCGGATTTCGAGAAAAAATGGGTAGCGCGCGGCTAAAAAAGCGTAGCGCTGAAGTTTAAGCGTCGCGGCGCCAAAAATCCAGAAAAATTGCCAAGTCTAGCGCATATTTCCAAGTAACAAGGCAAGCGAAATTCGGCGGTCTGCGAGAACATTGGCGTGGCGGCGAAAAATCCAGAAAGTGATATAACGCCCAGAAATCAGATTTTTCCCAATTTCAAAACCAAAACCTAAACCCCCTTCTCCACAAAACCCACGAAAATTCACAATTTACCCACAAATCCTCCACAAATCAAACCCAACCACAACCAAAACTCTTAAATTCCTAAAATCCTTAGCCATATCAACGACCAAAACTCCATCCCATTGCCTCAAATCACCATTAGAAGCAAGAACACCTTGAAGAACACCATAAAAATGTAATCTTCATCTTTTCTTGAAAGCTTTCAGTAGTTGATGCGCGTAATATGCACACACTTTAAACGCAAGTGCACGTTATCGTATCAAGTAGTATAGTCTTAGATAAGACCGAATATCGTCCTCTAGGATTAGGGTTCAAGTACCAACTATCTATTTTATAGTATCTATTTGGCGAATTAATACTTGATTGGTTGTTTATAACTAAGAATTTCAAAAGCTATTTAAATGTAAAGAATTACTTGGATGTGATGAGAATAGGGCTTATGTATCCTTACTATCGCATATGTTACTTGTTAATGCATTACTTATGGTGTTCTTCTTTTGGAGAAAGCGGGTTCTGAAATCGTTTTATACTCCGTTAGGTTATATAAACACTAACCCAGTATTGTTCCTTACCTAACTTTCGCTGATAAGGGTAACTCTATAGGAGGATTAAGCACAAACCTAGTTGACCGTCACGCACAATGCGCAAAATTAGGGTTGTTAAGCCTCTCATCAACGCTACAAATCTAATTGAGGTATTTTCATCCCCAATTCAAGACCGTCTACCCAACTTACGTATTCACAATCCTCCTTTCGGAATCGATTAGAAATCATATAGTGATAACTAGTTGTCAATTAGCTACCAAGAATTCAACTCAATTATTGGATAGATCTCTCGATAAGAATAATAACCATAAGAATGCATTACTTTATAACATAAGGTTCAAGAATTCAACATAGAAAGCCTATAAGAGAATTAGTTCTAGCCATGAATATGACAAGAACTAATTCAAAGTTCATCATGCAAAAGCGAAATAAATAAAGGAAAGGAAAAGAAATTACTAAGCTAATGGTATCCAAACTCCAAGTCAAGAATCTTGAGTTGTGCTAGAAAGGGAACCCCAAAAGCGCCTAGGGTTCTCCTTATATAGTTTTAAACGCCTCCTTCTTTTCCTTCGGGCTGGCCCAAAAATCCGTCAAAGACCTAATTTTTTCAGCGTCGGCGCGCGGCTAAAGTTCTGCAATACTTGGGTGTTTTGGCGCGCGGCCGATATCTGGCATGCGAGGCGCGGCCACTGCGGCTCTGTGGCTTCTCGGATGTTTAGCGCGCGCCATTTCAGTCTCGAGGCGCGCGCTGGATCTTCTGCGACTTCTCGAATAATAGGCGCGCGCCTATTGCGAGGCGCGCGGCGCAGTCTGGATTTCACCTCGTTTGCCACTTTCTCGTTTGACTCTAGTACTCCTCTTTTTCCCTCTTTTCGCTCCTTTTCCGCCATTTAGCCACTTTAGCCACTTTGACTCAAAGAAAGAAAATCTATCCTAATACGACACTTTGTATGTACAAAAGCGGGACAAAAGACTAACTAGACTCGAAAGGTGTATATAAAATACTGCAGATCAAATACCCCAAACTTAACCTTTGCTGCGCCTCGAGCAAAGATAGAAAAGAAAGAAAGTAAAAGACTCAAAAATGAAAGAATAACGGACTCACCGCCATTGATCACTTTTCTTTGCATAGATGTTAACTAGAAAAACATGAAGGTTAGCGGAATAATATGCAGGAACATATAGCATGAAATTTTAGACACTAAACACATGAAGCTAAATATTTACGCAAACTCATATTCATCATGCTTAATGAAAGTCAATATACTAAATCATGCATATAAATTCAAGAATTCCTATGGCATGCTTACTTGCTATAATCAACTAATTATGGATATGCATAAAAGAGATCTTCAGGACTTTGAGGGTTGTAATGTAGGCTTAGGTAGGGGTTGGTAAAGATGGGCATTTAGGCTCATTTTTCTGTACCATACGCTCGTTGGCTTTTCAATTTTCCCCTTTTTCTTTTGATTCTTTCCTTCACTTCAATTCTATCTTTCCCCTCTTTTGTTTTGGGAGAGTGAAGTGTATTATACTATGAGCACCCCGAACTTAGGCTTTTGCCTCTTTCTTATTACTTTTCCATTGGGGTGCATCAAACTTGTTCACTCTTTTTGTTTCTTCTTTTTAACACAATGTACTCCACTTTGAAACTTTTTACTTATGGCACAATTTATGGGAATATAGGGTGTCAAAGAAAAAGTTTCAATTTTTAACTCAATAAATTTGACTAGGGATATATTTTTAAAGTGCGGGATAGAAAAGAGGTAAGAATTGGCTATCAAAGAAATGCGAGTCATCTCCCTAGCATGCATATCCTAATTATTTCGCCTCAAATAGCAAACAATCGTACACATGGGTTTTCAATCATTTAGTATGCCTGATTCAAGTATGAAACTCCAAATAGGCAGTTTTGTGAGTTTTTGGCATATCTAACCTAGGTGTTTAAATAGTTGCTACAATTAGTTACATTATTTTACCTTACTTCACTAGGTGTTTCTAGCAACTACAGCATACATGATCTTTGACAGGCAATTATGACTCAAAAACGAAAAAAAAAAAATTGTGGTGACTCAAAATAAACAAAAAAAAATCAAAAAGAAGACTCGAATAAAACATAAAATGAAACACATAAAAACACCCCCGAACTTAAATTACACATTGTCCCCAATGTGTAGACTCAAAGGAAAAACTAAAGACAAAAGACTTACAGTTTTTGGCTAAAATGAGTGGTGGTGGAGGTGGATAGTGCTTAATTTCGTGAGGAGGAGAGCCCTTGGTGTTTGATTTGGCGGTAGGGCTTTTGGATCAAAGTATTTTCGGAATTCTCTGCAATGGACATGGTAGCAAACTTCGCACCTCTTGAGATCTTTTGTGCCATGTGCCAAACTCTGCGCTCATCGGGATTTCATGCGCGCAGCCCCATTCTGGGCGCGGCTATCTTAACATTTTTCTGGATTTACTGCTGCGCGTCTGCTCTGGCGCGGCTCTTAATCTCAGCACCTTTTCAGATATTTGTGCCGCCCTGCTCTGGCGCGCGGCCTACCCTTTCTCGAAATCCTCGCTTTTCTTGATTTATTTCCTGTACTGTCAATCCCATCACAAAACACAAGACTCCAAGACCGTGAGGCATTGCGAGACAAAAATAAAATAAACTTAAAGAGAAATTAAAATAACATAATTGAAAGCGTTGGGTTGCCTCCCAACAAGCGTCTTTAACGTCTTTTAGCGGACGCAAGTTCCTTAGACTTACTAGCCACAGGGTGGATTAAGTCCCAACTGACGATCCATTTCCGCCACATTTGGCGTTTCCTTTTCTCCTTTTCTTTTTAGCATTATCGGTAGTAGGGAGTTAGAACAATTACCTCATTTAGTGTCATCTCGAGAAACCATGCTTGCTTTCTTGGGCTCATCACTCTTTGGTTGCATTGCAATGGCTCGCATGGGGTTTGGTGGTGTTGATTGCAAAACACCCACTTACGATTCTTGGCTCAATGGCGTGTTTAAAGACTTTAAACACCATCTCTTCGTTCTCCGCTCTTGGCGTTAGCTCTCTCTTTCAACGTCAATCAAGGCTCTGCGTTGCTAGGAATGGCCTCCCAATATGATCGGGATTTACGCATCTTCTTTCATATCGAATGAGGAAATCTGCGGGAAAGAAAAATTTTCCTACGCCACAATCACATCCTCGATCTTCCTCGTGGATGAACCATCATCTGTCGGCTAGTTGCGGACTCACGGTGGTGGGTTTGGCTTCTCCTAACTCCAATCTTTTGAAAAGCGATAGGGCGTCAAATTTATACTCGCCTAAATCACACGAGCTCTGTTGCAAGTCACCACTTGCTGTGCATGGTAGTGTAAAGCTTCCAGGTCCTTTAGCTTTGGTGGCAATTTCTTTTGTAAGATAGCACTACACTCTTACATTAGTGCTACTATCTCATATTCGCCGATTCCTCTTTTTCCCAAGATTTCTTTCATGAACTTGAAATAAGATGGCATCTGCTCCAAAGCCTCTATAAGCGGTATGTTGATGTGCAACTTCTGAATACCTCAGAATTTGGAAAATTGTTTATCGACCGCCTTCCTTTGTAATCTGGGGAAAGGAATCTTTTACGTATACTCCTTCTCGGAGTTTTCTCTATCAGGCTAGGTTCACCACCTTATCTTTTCTAACTCTGCTTCCTCTCAACTATTGGTGGCGGTGTTGCTCAATTGTTTTCCACTTCTCAAGCATTGCCTTACATTGCTCCTCGGATTTACCTCGATATTGCTTGGCAATGTCCTGTGGCACGATGTTTACTGCTTTGCTAGCTGTCTACTGTGTTTCCAAGTTTACGAGCGAGGATCTAGATTACATTATAAAGCTGCGTCTGGGCGTTGGCAAGTCTTTGTCATGCTTGCTAAGCTCATCTGGTTTTCTTCTTGACACGGTGCATTGGTATTGGTGGGGGCTTGAGTGAAGGATGTTGATTAGTGCTTCTTTGGTTACGATCGGCCCTATCACGGTCTGCGCCACGATATTGGTTACGTTGGCCCTGTGCTGATTTTCTTGGCCACAGTGCGATTTTCTTGTACGATCTCCTTTCCATGAGAAGTTTGGGTGATTCCTCCACGGATTATAAGTGTTTGAGTAGGGGTTGTTCTGTTGCCTCTGGTAGTTAC
The DNA here is from genome assembly GCA_029844215.1 of Przewalskia tangutica. Lineage (NCBI taxonomy): Eukaryota > Viridiplantae > Streptophyta > Magnoliopsida > Solanales > Solanaceae > Przewalskia > Przewalskia tangutica. The sequence continues at coordinate 56,811,890 of CM056740.1, forward strand.
CTCTTGCTTGACACTCTGCTGCTCCATTGGGATGTTGTTGGGATCATTGAAGGACACCTATCAAATGTATGTGGGCGCCACATATCTCACGATTTTAGCGGTTACCACGACATTCGACACGGTATGTTCTTTGCGATTGTTTCGCTAGAAGAGCCACTTGTGCGTTCAAAGCGACAATAGCATCTACTTCATGGACCCCGATTCTTCTCCGGCTGGTTGCCTCTCTTGATGACATGGTTGTTAGTGGCCATATCTTCTAATAACTCGTGGCGTCGTGGCTGTTTTCCTCATGAATGCTCCACTGCGATTGCATCTATGATGGTTACGGTTGTCTTGCTCGGCCGTTGTAGAAAATATGAACCAAGTTCCACAACTCAATGCAATGGTGTGGACACTTCCTCTGTAGATCCTTGAATCTCTCCCATGCTTCATATAAGGACTCTCCATCACGATAGAAGTTGTTCAACTCCTCTTAATTTTCTTTGCTACGAGGTGGAAAGAACTTGGCTAGGAATTTACGTGCCATTTCGTGCCATGTAAATATCGAATCGGTGGCGAATTCAACCATACTTTTGCTCTATCCACGGTGAGAAGGAAAGAGCCTCAATCTGACGGCATCATCGATGCGCCGTTATATCTGAAAGTGGCACATAGCTCAAAGAAATTTGCTATGTGCATATGTGATCCTCAGATGGCGATCCTCAAGCTGCCGTGTCTTCACCATGCTCGAGAATCGCCGGTTTTATCTCAAATTGTTGGCTCTGTGTAGGAGCCTAATGCAATCGTGCTCCATTCACTCTTGGTAGCACATAATCTCCCGGACTTCTTTACGGCTGGATTCGAACCTATCCTCCATATCTATTGGCACTGCGAGGATCTCTGGGTTAATTTGATTTTCACCTAACCGCTTCTCTCATCCTGTTATTGTTGGGAGCAGTCCATTTCTATCAGCGTTGCATTATTTGATTCTTTACATTACGTTTGCGAGCTTTCTCGATTTCCGGATTGAAGGAACAAGAGTGTCGACTCCTCTTCTCCTTCGCATAAAGCGATATCACGAGAAAGATCAAAAACAAACAAAGAATCACGGCACGATTTTCGTAGAAACTAAAAAAATAAAAAATAAAAATTAAATCCAAATTAGAAATTAAAAATAGATAATTTGATATTGAACTATTGCCTAATCCGTGCGGCGCCAAAAACTTGATGCGCGTAATATGCACTGCTAAAACGCAAGTGCGTTATCGTATCAAGTAGTATAGTCTTAGATAAGACCGAATATCGTCCTCCAGGATTAGGGTTCAAGTACCAACTATCTATTTTATAGTATCTATTTGGCGAATTAATACTTGATTGGTTGTTTATAACTAAGAATTTCAAAAGCTATTTAAATGTAAAGAATTACTTGAGATGTGATGAGAATAGGGCTTCTATGTATCCTTACTATCCGCATGTTACTTGTTAATGCATTACTTATGGTGTTCTTCTTTTGGAGAAAGCGGGTTTCTGAAATCGTTTTATACTCCGTTAGGGTTATATAAACACTCAACCCAGTATTGTTCCTTACCTAACTTTCGATAAGGGTAACTCTATGGGAGGATTAAGCACAAAAACCTAGTTGAAGTCACGCCTGATGCAAAATTAGGGTTGTTAAGCCTCTGCATCAACGCTACAAATCTAATTGAGGTATTTTCATCCCCAATTCAAGACCGTCTACCCAACTTACGACATATTCACAATCCTCCTTTTGAATCGATTAGAAATCATATAGTGATAACTAGTTGTCAATTAGCTACCAAGAATTCAACTCGATTATTGGATAGATCTCTCAATAAGAATAATAACCATAAGAATGCATTACTTTATAACATAAGGTTCAAGAATTCAACATAGAAAGCCTATAAGAGAATTAGTTCTAGCCATGAATATGACAAGAACTAATTCAAAGTTCATCATGCAAAAACTGAAATAAATAAAGGAAAGGAAAAAGAAATTACTAAGCTAATGGTATCCAAACTCCAACTCAAGAATCTTGAGTTGTGCTAGAAAGGAACCCCAGCGCCTAGGGTTCTCCTTATATAGTTTTAAAACGCCTCCCTTCTTTTCCTTCCAGGCCTGGCCCAAAAATCCGTCAAAAGACCTAATTTTTTCCGCGTCGGCGCGCGGCCTAAAGTTCTGCAATACCCGGGTGTTTTGGCGCGCGGCCCGATATCTGGCATGCGAGCGCGGCCACTGCAACTCCTGTGGCTTCTCGGATGTTTAGCGCGCGGCCATTTCGTCTCTGAGGCGCCATGGCTGGATCTTCGACTTCTGAATAATAGCGCCGCGACCTATTCGCTGCGAGGCGCGCCAAGCAGTCTGGATTTCGACCTCGTTTGCCACTTTCTCCGTTTCGACTCTAGTACCTCCTCTTTTTCCCTCTTTTCGCTCCTTTTCCGCCATTTGGCCACTTTAGCCACTTTGACTCAAAAGAAAGAAAATCTATCCTAATACGACACTTTGTATGTACAAAACGGGACAAAAGACTAACTAGACTGACTCAAAAGGTGTATATAAAATACACCGATCAGTAGTCAAAGGAGGTAGTAGTTGGAAGAGTATTGTATTGTTCAAGTAGTTGGGGTGTCGAAAAACTGGCTGTGAAAAAGTGAGGAAGAGTATACAAAGAAGGTTGGGTATTGTGTAGTACGGGAGTTGGAATTTGGAGGTGTGGGAGTTGTGCAGAAATTGAAGTTTTTGAGGGTGATAGTGTTAGGTAGTGTGTGGATACGAAGGATAAGCTGCAAAAAGTTATCTAACATGCGCGGAAAAGAAGAGCTTCATCTACATCAGCCCATGATATGATGAGACTAGGTTTGTCACCAAGTGCTCAAGATAGATACCATAAACTCAATACAAGGCCCTTAATCCACGAAAGGGAATGGACTATCAAAGAGACTCATTTGGAAGAGGAGATGTCTATGAACCCATTCGGGCGATGATTGAGATAAGGGGGTGGAAAAGATTTGTAAAACCGGGAAAGATAGCACCAATAAACACAGTGATGGTGCGTGAATTTTATGCTAATCTTCTGAAGAAGGTGGAAAATGGATGCTTTGTGAGGGGAAATTATGTGCCTGTGACGGCAAAAACGGTAAATGCGCAATTGGAAACAGATGATGTTGAAGGAGGAGATGGTGATTGGAACTACTTTAGAACATGGTCTAGAAGCACCACCAGCATCAATCGGGGCGGTTGCGAACCACGATAAGCTACTGCACTGCGTTTGATATTGCAAGAAATGAGTCAAGAGGGCGGCGGTGCGATTGATAAGCGACCAAGGGTTGGCTATATTTCATCGGATGCGTCGATCCCATCAACGCACTTCACGAGTGCGGAAGATAGGATTAAATTGATATATGGAATCATGACGGGGAAAACGATTGATGTGGGGAAAGAGATAGTGCAAAGTATTGAAGAAATCAGCAGGTTGGTAACAACAGGTGGATTGGGACATGGCTCACTTATCACTAGTTTATGCCACATGAATGGGGTCCCAATCCTACCCACTGACACTAATGAGAGAAACAAACTGCCTGTGTCATATAGGATAATGCACTCTTTCCCAGACCCAAGCCCCCCAGCAGCAAGAAGAAGAGCACAACCACCACCACTAGCAGCAGCAGAGGCCGCAATGAACGAAGATGAGCCTGAAATAGAGGCTCAATATGCGGCAGCGGCGACCACCGCCACCACGCGAGAATTAGAACCTTCGGTGCTCGCGATGGGCGATTACTCGAGTCGGATGAGGATGATGCAAAGTTTGGACACGGTGTTACAAGGGCGGCCGAAAGCGAAGCGAAATTAACGAGATGAGTTCCTTGTTCAACCAGTGGTCCATGCACTATCCAATGCCACCGCCACCACCACCATTTTAGCCAAGTCTGTAAGTGTCTTGTTTCCTTTTATTGTCTTTGAGTCTACACACATTGGGGACAATGTGTGATTTAAGTTTGGGGGGTGTTTTATTTGTGTCTTAGTGTTATAGTATGTTTGAGTCTTTTTGATTGTTTTATGTATATTTTGAGTCACAAAAAATTTTCTTTTGAGTCATAATTGTCTGTCAAAGATCATGTATGCTGTAGTTACTAGAAACACCTAGTGAAGTAATGTGGAATAATGTAATGGAATTAGAAGAAACTATCTAAACACCTAGGTTAGATATGCCAAAAACTCACAAAATCTGTCTATTTGGAGTTTCTTGCTTAAATTATGCATGCTAAATGATGAAAACCTATGTGTTATGATTGCTTGCTATTTGAGGGGAAATAGTTAGGATGTGCATGTTAGGGAGATGACTCAGACATTTCTTTGATAGTCAATTCTTACCACTCTTTCTATCACGACTTTAAAAGTATCCTAGTCGACCCATTGAGCCTAAAAATTGAAACTTCTTTTTTGACACCCTATATTTCCACAAATTGTGCCATAAGTAAAAATGTGAAATAGTGGAATTAATGGTGTTAAAAAAGAGACAAAAAGAGTGAACAAACATTTGCTTTGATAAAAAGTAATAAGAAATAGGCAAAAGCCTAAGTTTGGGGGGTGCTTGTCATTAATATACACTTCACTCTCCCAAAACAAAAGAGGGGAAGATTGATTTGAAGTGAAGAAGAGAATCAAAAGAAAAGGGAAACACTGAAAAGCTAAAAGAGTTTATGGTACACAAAAATGAGCCTAAAATGCCTATTTTTACCTACTAATACCTAAGCCTACATTACAACCCTTAAAAGTCCTGAAGATCTCAGAGATGCATAGCCATGATTAGTGGAGAATAGCAAGTAAACATGCCATAGGAATTTTGAAATTTACAAGCATAATTCAGTATGTGATTTCCATTAAGCATGATAAAAAAGAGTTTGCGAAATATATAGCTTAATGTGTTTAGTGTGCTAAAATTTCATGCTATAGGTTCCTGCATATTATTCTACTAATCTTCATGTTTTTCTAAGTAACACCAATGCAGCAAAAGTGATCAATGTCATTGAGTCTGTTATTTTTCCTCTTTCTTGAGTCCTTTATTTCTTTCTTTTTATCTTTGCTCGAGGGCGAGCAAAGGTTAAGTTTGGGAGTATTTGATCGGTGTATTTTATATACACTTTTTGAGTCATTTTTAGTTAGTCTTTTGTCCCTTTTTGTACAAATAAGTGTCGTATTAGGATAGATTTTCTTTCTTTTGAGTCAAAGTGGTTAAAATGGCCAAATGGCGGAAAAGAAGCTAAAAGAGGGCAAAAGTGGAGGTTCCAGACCTTAAAAGCAGAGAAAGTGGCGAGCAGCGGCTCACGAGCAGCGCCGTGGCGCCTCATGCCAACAGCAGTGCGGGGGCGGCGCCCGATATCGAAGGCGAGAGTTGCGGCGCGGCTCTGAGCAGAGAAGCGAGCGCGGCGCCAAATCATCAAAATGTCGCGGGACTTCCCGGCCGTGGCGCGCCGATAGCGGTCGCGGCACCGGCGCGGAAAATCGAGTTTAATGGCGATTTTACGGGCGAGCTGAAGGGAGAAGTTCGAGGCGGTTTTGAGCCTATAACATGAGAACCCTAAGCGATTCTAAAGGGTTCCCTTTCTTTACCTGAGGATTCTTGGATTGAAGATTGGAGACCATAGCTTAGTAATTTTCTTTCTTTTCTTTCCTTTATTTCAGTTTTTATGATGAACCTTGAATTAGTTCTTGTCATGTCAATGGCTAGGAACTAATTCTTTTATAGTGTTTTCCATGTTAAATCACTAGAAACTTATGTTATGAATTGATGCATGTTTATGGTAATTCTTCTTCTTGTTGAGATTTATCTAATAATTGCTTTGAATGCTTGGTAATTAATTGATCACTAATTATCATTATTTATATGATTTCTAATCAAACTTCGAAAGGAGGAGGTTGTGAATATCTTTGTAAGTTGGGTAGACATATTTTGGATTGGGGATGAAAATACCTCGATTACTTATGTAGCGTTAATGAGAGGCTTAAAACACGTAATTTTACGCATGGCGTGGACAGTTAACTAGGTTTTTGGTCTTAATCCTCCTATAGAGTCATCCTTATCAGAAGGTAGAAAGGAGCAATACTGGGGTTGAGTGTTTATATAGCCTTAATGGGAGTATAAAACGATTTCGTAAACCTGCTAGCTCCGAGAGAAGAAGAACCATAATTCATTGCATTAATAAGTAACATAAGTGGATAGTTGAGGAGACGTGGAAGCCCTATTCCCATCACTACTGAAGTAAACATATAGTTAATTAGCCTTTATAATTGTTAGTTATAAACAACCAAATCAATATCGGTTACCAAATAGATACTAAAAGATAGATAATTGATACTTGAACACTAATCCTTGTGGAAGATATTCGGTCTTACCAAGACTATACTACTTGTCACGATAACGTGCATTTGCGTTAAAGTGTGTGCATCTTTTCGCGCATCAGTCTAGCGCGGGAATGACTTTGGAGTTGGTGTTTCTTTACAGAAATCACTATCTGAAGTGCTCATGCTTCCACTGAAGCGATCAACTGAACCTTTATAGCTTAGTTTTCCCATTGAATCGAATTACTGGGATCTCCAGTTAGTAAGGTTGGGTTACCACTATATTGGTCCTTAAATTTTGGGTTTTAAGCCCATTCCCCTAGAAAAACAAGTCATCTGATCCTTGGGTAAGCCCTTTGTCAATGGGTCTGCTATATCCTTTGACTTTAATGTAATCAATGGATATTATACCCGTGGTGATCAGTTGCCTACGGATCTTATGCCTCGTCGAATATGGCGAGACTTGCGGTTGTACATAGCATTAGTGCCGCTTTCTGAGCGATTGAAGGTCGCGGTGGATCATTATCGAAGTGCGTGTTTGTTCCACCACGAAACATCCTCTAAGTCATGAAGCCACGACAACTTCTCGCGCTTTATGCAAAACTATAAACTCCGATTCCATTGTGGATTGGCGATGCAAGTTTGCTTAGAGGATTTCCAAGACACGTCACCACCGATTGTAAATACATACCCATTTGGTGGACTTGGTGTTCTCATATCGGATATCCGGTTGCGTCAACATTACCCATGCAAATGCTTTGAATATCTCGAATAGTGTAACGTAAGTTAACGTGAATTTCGGTATTGTAATACGATTCAACGCCTTCCGATGATTATCACTCGGATTCTGGTGAACTAGCCAACTTATTATTTGCATAAGCAATATCGGTCGGGTGCGATTTGTTATATACACCAAACTCACGATCACGTATGCATATCGTTCTGGTATACAGTGCGCGAATTTTTATCAAGCTTTTATTTGTATCCATTGGTGACTTTATCGGTGAAGCGTCTAACATCTCGAACTTTCTCAAAATATCTTCGATGTAGTGAGGCGAGATAAGACTAGTCGTCGGGCGCGTAGAGATTTTAATCCCTAAGATGACATCTGCGATATCCATATCCTTCATGTCGAAGCATTGTTTCAACATGTTCTTAGTCTCTAGGATTACCCTAGGACTGCTTCCTGTGATTAACATGTCGTCTACATACATGCATATCATAACACAAGATACTAAAACAAAGACACTAAAAACAAAGACACTAAAAATAAACAAGAAATTAAACCTAGGCAATCTAAAAACTGCAAACCTAAAGCGACAACTGTGACACAAGCGATGAATTCCCCACTGAGCTTAATCAACACATTGTCCCCGATGTGAAAAGTAAAGCAAGAGAATGAAGACTTACGACCACAAAGCGACTCGGAGCGATAGTGGCGGTGGTGATTGATGAAACCAGTACATTGAAGGGTATCACAGATATGACGCATTTGATGCATCATCCATAGACAAATTTTGCATAAAAGAGTTTAGTTGGTCTACACTCGTGACCTCATACTCATGCCTTTGTTGCATGTATGTGTTCCTGTATTGCTCGTTTTGTATGAGGTACTGATTCTGCTGGATAATGTATTGATTTTGTTGGAACTGCTGATCCAACTTCGATACTGGTGGCTCAATAGCAGAATCATTCAAATCTAACATCAATTTCATGCTTAAATAAAAATTCTCAAATTCTAGCTTAGGGTTCATAAACCCATGAAACCCTCATCCCAAATCATAGTTCAACCATGAAATTATTTACCAATCAATGGAATAATCATAAAAGGAAGGTTAAAATCTTACCCCTTGATGAATCTTGAAAACTTCTCAAAAATCACCTTAAACCGAGCTCGAGTCCATGAATGATTAATAAAATGTCTATGTCGAAATAGGGCTTTTTAATAACCGCCCAATGATCCTCGCAATTTTGGACACTTTCTCGCAAATGTGAGCCTCTCAAATGCGAGACCATGCTCAAAGCAGCTCACTTCAATCCACCCGTTCGCTAAGCGGACCTTCCATCGTAAATCACGAACCAGCTCATCACAAATGTAGCACTCGCGATTCTGAGCTCCCACTGCAAATCGCGTGCACCAGAAACTAGCAGCTCTCAAAGTTCATCTAAACCTCGAATCTACCCCCGAAACTCATCTGAGACCTCCCAGACACAAATCAAATATGTAAATCATTCCTAAAACAGGCAACAAACTTGCTCGCGCACTCAAAATACACATACGAGGTCATCTTGACCCGTTGTTGACTCTAGTCAACTCCAATTCTCTTAGTTAACTAAAATCTCAATCAAAAGTCTAAAATATAAACGAGTCCCTCGAAAACCGGACCAATGACTCAACTAAGTAATAAATGATATTTCGGACCTAACGGAATGAACAAAACTTTAAAAAAGACTCAAATTCCCTCAATGTTGGCTTTAGCCAACCAAGACTCATCTTTTAACTTAAGAACTTTTCAAAATTCATAAACTTATCCGAATCTGATCCGAAACACTCGGGACTCATCCCAACAATTCACCCAAGTCAAAAATCATATTTCAGAGCTAACATAATCATTGGAATTCGATTCCGAATGCGTCTTCCAAAAGTCAACTCCTAGTCAAATATATCAAACTTGAAACTTTCAAAACTTAAAACTTAGATTTTCATCTGATTGCCCCGGGAATCGCGTCGCGTTCCTACATCAAATCGTCAAAACAAAGCTAGAAAAAGACATTTCTGGAAAATAAGCAAAATGTCCAAAATGACCTAACGGATGGTACATAAGCTCATGCGATCACGAAGAGTATTAACTCTTGTATCGTGGAAAGTCGATATTTTTAACTCATTGTCGCGATCAAAGTTCACGACCACGAGAAGAGTTGGGCGGTGAGCACATCCCGTCCCACGAAGTCAAGCCGAAATCCTTCTCATACAAGTTCTCGGATGAGGTTTTGAGCAGAACTTGATATCTGATGAGCAACTTGCACGGGGAAGTTCGAGATCGTCTTGATGGGATCTTGTAGAGGTAGAGCCGCGAATCGTGCGTTTGTTTCCATTCCGCTTTCAACACCTTGATCCATGCTTTGTCCGTCATTTCATAACAAAATGTTAGACCCGATCTCGGTATGTGGCCAAGGTGGTTGAGGAAAAGGAACCAAGGGAGAAAAAAATTCTCCTTGACTAGTGAACCCAGTTTTTACTCTTTGTTACCGTGACACATCTTCTGCGATCCCCATGCAAAAATTTGGCTGCGAAATATTTTGTAATATCAATAACTGCTGAAATATTTCAAGCTTGTGAAGTCACTCCGAGCCCCTTAGATTTCAATTTGAGTCATATCAACAAGTCACAAATATATACAAAGTCAGCCGCAAGGGTGGCTCGGTTGGTTGGGCATGGAGCTTCCATAATGTAGATTTAGTGCAAGCCTACTACGATAGTAGGAATTCACCTGCAGGTCTAGCTTGTCGCATGCGGGGGCTTATCGGTACAAGTTATCTCTCATGTTTGGTTTGTGCTATTATTGCTAAGCGAGATTTATCGTATGCTTGTAGAAGAATAGCAGTTATGGATTTCCTTATCATATATATATATATATATATATAATACTCAAAACAAGGGTCAAGTTATTGCAATTCAAACATTGTTATTTAAGGAAGGATGGTGACAGTTAGAGGTGAGGTTGGGCAACATGGTTGAGGGACCCTGTGAGCCCATGAAGGCTTAAACAGAACCAACACCACTATGCTGTGGGCTGTGGGACACTTGAAAACAAAAAGGAGAAAAGAATATGTGAACTCCTGAAAGAAGTTAGAACAAAAAAAAAAACAGAATAAGGACACAACAAAATCCCATTCCAATCCAAGTTAAAAACCAAACAGAATCAGTACAAACAGCCAAACGCGAACTACTTATTCCCCACCTCCTCAATCATTTTGTCTTCCTTCCCCACAAAGACCAAGCCCCATTTCTCTTTTGTACTTTTCTCCTCTCTCTCTCTCCCAAATTTGTGTTGGAGAATCTTTCTATAAATATATACATTTTCATTTTAACAACAATATTTAAGTATATACACACTTTTATAATAATATCTTGTTTTGATAAATTTTATATGTGACTCATTATATATTTGACACTTATTGTGTGACGCTTCTTTTTATTTGATAAGTTGATGAACCTAAATTCTATACTTTTGGGTCCACTAACTTGTGAGTCTTACATAATTAATATCAGTTGTATGAGGTTTATTTTTATCTTACAAGTTGAAGAATCCAAATATACTTTTAAATTCATTAACTTGCGAGACAAAAAATAAGTCCTACAATTAGTTTTTTGATGTGTGAGATACAATATTCTCCCTTATTATCATACGAGAGTGTAAAGAATGGATCATGGGTCTAACTAAACCCCAAAAGTTAGCTTGTAGGGTGATGATTGTCTAAGTCCATATAAGGAGTCCATGTTTCCATTTCATATTCGATGTGAGACTCTTAATACTCCCCGCACGCCCAGACATTGTTAACTGGAGCATGGATAATATAATTTGGGGGCCCAACATTAGTGAACAAAGAATTGGAATGAGTGCGGCACGATGCAGTATAAAGAATGAATCTTGAGTGCAATTAAGCGCAAAAGTTAGCATAGGATGAAGATTGTCTGAGTTAATATAAAGGAGTTCGTGTTTAATTCTATACATTATGACATTGTAGGCTCTTGGGTTTGTTTTGTGAAGCTTCCAACGATAGATAAATAAGGGATTTTAATATTTTTAGCTAGTCGATTAGAAAAATTCATTTGTCGTTATAGATATATTCATTGATTATCCTGGTTAGATTTAAAAGCAAAGATCACAGTTATTTTTCGTTGTTGAACTATAACATAGGGTAAATTTTTTGAAATAAAACTCCACCTATTAAAAAGAGACAAACATTACTTTACTGTATCCACTTGTTATTTTTGTTTTTGTAGTTTTGATTTATCCACTAAGTCAATATGATTGATTCTTTACATCTAAATTTTGTGTAGCACCGAAATTTCGATTCATCCTATTTTTCAATGATTTCATAATTAAACCTTAAATCCTTTTCATATGGTGTGTTGACACCCAATTTTGTCCATCCCCTTGATCAATAACCAATAAATTAAATAATTTTCTTTTTAGAATCGCAATTTTTACATCGCAAAATAATTTCTACACCAATAATACATGTATAATAAACATATACATGCGTAAATAAGGAGTTTGATAATGACACGCACCTTCGTAGAATATTAAGCGTCGGGTCTGCACTCGCGTTTATCAATTTTAAGCCTATTCTATTTCCATTAATTCTTAATAATTTTAATAATAATAAATACGTAAATAAGTAAATAATTTAGCAATAACATCGTGTCAAATAGCATAGTCGCATTTATTAATATAAAGCAATGTCGTAATTATTGTAATAATTTAAACTCGAGCTAAAATTAATAAAACACCTAAAGTCATATCAAGATAATTTAATTTTAGCTCAAATAATAATAAATAAGGCACAATAAATAAGATTTTAAATAAAAGCACGCATTTACGTAAAGCATTAAGCAATCCTCAAATATCATATCTGCATTTAACATTTAAATAATTTAATCTAAACTCCATTCAATTTTAATTTAACATCGCAAAATACACATAATGAGTAAGTTTTAATAACGGTCTCGCATTATAAATGTTAAGCACTAATTAATTAGCACACCCGCATTTATAGTCAATAATTTAAATCCAAGCTAAAACTAATGGCGTATCAAAATAATTTAATTTACTACTAATTAAATAATACACCTAAAACTTTACCTATAACCCATTAATTAAATAATAATTATCCTAAAACTAATACCTGTGCCCATTTTCACACGACCACTACGCGCGATACCTTCCCACCCTTTTATTCCCGCCCGTCCGGCCAGCATTCCCGCCATAAGACTTCATCCTCTACAAAAATGAAACCTAAACCTAACTCCCTCATCCACGCCGCCGACAACAAGCAAGACCCTCGCCGGATTTTCCGGCGAGTCAACAATATTTCCATTCTGTCTCCTTCCAAATCGCGCATGCATCCCAAAATCTTCTCCTCAAATCGCGTACAAAAATCACCCCAATCAAAGCTACCGCTTCAGAACGAATAATCCTCGAATCGATGCGAAATGGCAACCAAGATCGCAATAAAATCGATGCGAAATCATGATATTATTACCAAAATCGGAACCACAAAGAACTATATATCACGAGTGTTTATTAACTTCAAAGGCATCGGAAAAATCAACCTTCCAAGGCGAACGATGCGGCACAAAGCGAGAATCTACAAAGCTTTCACGCTCTAAACCTGCGGTTATTAATCAAGCTTCATATTGAGTGAAAGATCTCGTTAACCGTCGCATGGCGTAAGCCTTTCGAGTGAATCGGCGGTCGAACGCCGCCTCGATTCGCTACCACAAAAGGTCGAAACTTCGCTCTCTTTCTATTATTTAGTTTGTCTTTGTGTGCTCTGTATGATAGGATCCATATGTTATTTTTTTGTCGAATCTGTTTGACTTAATTTAGTCATCGTTTGAATCTATGATTCCAGATAAATATGTTAGTTGTGGCCTTCAGTATTTGTGGTGTCGATTTTGTTTTGAGCATGTGCGTATTCGATCGTGGCCTACATGAGTATGGCTAAGTGTATAACATTTGTATAAGAGTCCTAGATCCATTTTTGTGTTGATAGTCGAGATATTATGATTCCACCATATATTTGTTAGGATTAACTCAGGCCTGGAAGATGGGTAATACTTGTCTTGCTATTTGTTGAATTAAATGAAGGCGCGATTACCTAGATGACTACTGTCGTGTGATTCAATCTTAGATTTCTACATACCCCTATCTTTAGTATAATCCAAAATCCAGTACATGAAGTACATTGCCTCTGGATTTTACAGCCCCGACACATACTACTGGACCTAAAATTTGGTAGAAGTATAGAGGTTGTTATCTTATTTTTGATTTCCTGGTATATTGCATATCAAGATCATGCTAAAATATTAGTCGTATACTGCTTTACTTGGATACACTTGGTAAATGAATCAATTCAGTTTGTTTTGATATAAGAAGATTAAGTTGAAGGCTGTCTATGCTAAAATGATTCCAATATAATAGTACGAGACTTGTTTGGTTGATAAGTCCTTCGTTTGATGCATCCTTATAAGGCTTACCTATTATTATATGTTGATAATATCATCCTCACCACATCATATAATGCTCTCCGCTGGTCCATTATGTCTCTCATTTTCTCTAAGTTTGCTATGAAGGATTTGGACCCATGAGTTATTTCTTGGGCATATCTGTCACTCGACATTCTGGCGGCCTATTTCTGTGTTAGAAGAAGTACGCCGAAGAGATCCTTGACTGTGCAGGCATGACATCTTGCAAATCATTCGACACGCGGTGAGCATCAATTCAAGCTCAACGCCGATTGCGACCCGTATTCGAACGATCACTATCGTAGTGATGCATGCGGAGCCCTACAGTACCTCACATTCACGAGACCTGACATATACTATATCGTGCAACAAATTTTCCTATACATGCAAAATCTGACAGAAGCACACATGCATGCCCTCAAACTTATTTTACAATACGTCCAAGGTCTGATTACCGGAGTACATCTATCGTCGGATGTCACGACACGGACACTCCACGATTCTTACCATTTTCCCCGGAGATAACTTATTGTCTTGGTCTTCCAAAAGACAACCTACACTATCCCGATCCGATCAAGCGATGCGGAGGTGTCGCCAACGTCGTTTCTGAGTCTTGTTGGATCAGTAAGCTTCTACTTGAGCTTCACTGCCCGATTCAAAAGGCAACACTGGTCTACTGCGATATATCTTTCCGAAAATCACGTCCAACATCATCGCACTAAACACATTGAGATTGACATTCATTTCGTTCACGAAAAAGTGGATCGTGGTCAAGTTTGTGTCCTTTTGCTTCGACTGCGGGGGGTGTAATAGAATATTTTGAATATTCTTTCATTAATTGTATATCTCTTATTTTATGTAGAATTGCATTCCTATTGTAATTAGGTCTCCTATTTTAGATAAAATTATATTTTCTATTATAATTAGGTTAATTAATTATTTAATTTAAATATTCTTGTACTGCTATATATAATCAATGAACATATTCTTTAGCAGGAATGAAAATGCATGCAGAGTTGCAGAGTTGCATAGTTGCATAGTTTGCTTCTTTTTTGCTTAGGAAACAAGCATGGAGATTCTTTTCTTCATAGGAGATGCCAAGTATTTACTCCCTCCGTTTCAAAATTAGTGATAGTTTTAATTTGAGTACACTTTTAAAAAATTGTTCATTCCTAAAAATATTAGGTGTGTTTTTATTAACTTAACTCTAATTAAATTATTAGAAAAAAATTACTTAATAATTCTTAATTATATAAATAAAGATAATTTCAAAAGAATAGGATTAACTGTTCTTCGAATTTGCAAAGTGCAATCTAGGGCTCAGTTTCCTAAACATTCGACATCAGCCCCCTACTATCTATCAGTATTGTTTCATTTGACCAGTCAACTAATTTAACTCATTTCCCTGGTCCTATTGTGTTCCATGTGCCCCCACCATTCCACTGTTTTTTCAAAGATAATCAAATAGCAGCAGTGGAATCAATGATTGTTTACTTTATGATATACATAATTTACATGTTGGATGCCACTACCGGTTAGGGTGTTGGGGTTGAGTATGGCAAATACTAACTCTATTGCTAACATTAAGAATCTCGTAGGAGTTTATGTTTTGTGTATAAATAATTTTTACGTTAACAGATCAAATTGGACTTATAAATAACATAGTATTAACCATAAGTACAACGACAACATATCTAGTATAATTTCACAAATCTAAGAAGAAGATAGAATATGCGCAGGTTTTATAATAAGTAATTATTATATTAAATCTGATATGATAATTTTAAAATAGAGTAATAGAAAATGTATGTAGTTCTTTCAGTTAAATAGGTATAATTCTACCACTCTTACTAAGTATGGCTTTTGTACCATGTCAAAAGGATCCCGCAGAGGCGGACCCAGAATTTGAGCAGAAGGCACCATTATCTTTAGTACGGTAATTATAAGTGATAAAGTTAGCGACTCTTAAAAAACTTAATGGTTATGATAGCAAAGTACCAACTTCAATATTATCAAATATCATTAATTTGGTACTTGATAGAATAGGAAATAATAATTAGTTATAATTGTGTATATTTTGTGTATGATAGGTATATATTTAGTGATTCATTACCTTAACTCTAGCCTAGGATTATGCTTGTATGATGTGTATATTTACTGCCAATTTGGAATGAAATAAGCAAGGAATAATATTTCTTACGTGATATCAGATTCTAGGAAAAGTTTCTAAACCTTAAATTTTACTCTTCACCGTCGGCCTCCCCCCATCCTTGTGCGCCGCCGACCACTTCCTTTCTCTTATGACAACCATGCCTAACTCGAAATTAAATTTTCATCTAGCCCTAGCTGTATCCAACATCAAATCTCATATCTCCATCACCCTTGAGATGGAAAACATACATTATGCGACATGGGCGGAGCTTTTTAAAATTCATTATCGATCACACCGGGTTATCCATTAAATAATTCCACCGGAAAAATGCAAGGAGAAGGTGCCGAAATCCGAGGATGAAAAGGAATTATGGTTGACCCTTGATGAGACGGTCCTCTAGTGGATATATGCCACAATTTTGAGTGATTTGTTGCATACGATATTTGAACCCGACTTCACGGCAATGGAGGCTTGGGATCGTTTACGTGACATATTCCATGATAATAAAAGTTCTCGGGCCGTCACTCTTGAGCAAGAATTATCCACAACTGACATGGAGGATTTTCCCAATTCATCCGCATATTGTCAACGGCTCAAGGTTTTATCATACCAACTCAAGAACGTCGAGTGCCGTAACTCTGATCGACTCGTTTACAAATGGTTGTCGACCTCGTAAACGCGTATAGTAGAGTGGGTATGCTCATCCGCCAAAACAATTCTCTTACACCATTTTACCAAGCCCGTTCTATGCTCATCCTAGAAGAAGCAGATTTTTCCAAAAAGACAGCTATCATGTCGAATTCCGACATAGTTGCCGCTCCGTCCGATGATAATTCTTCACCATTTAAAATTTTGTCGCCAATCCGTGGCCAAAAGGGATGAAATAGTGGTAATGGAGGTAAAAACTACGGTGGTCACTACGATGGTGGAAAGGGTGGCGGCCACCGATGTGGAGGAGGTGGCGGTAGGGGCGGCGACCAGCAACAACAACCAGTAGAGTGGCAGTCGAGGGCCCAATGGGGCATGGGCCCGACCGTACATGACTAATTAAAGTTCAAGACTACTACACAATATATACCAAATAATACATCAATAAAACCCGAGATGGGCCTTCTGCCCATAAACTTGAGATGGACCTTCTGCCTATTACTCATGTGATGCTCATTTGTCAAATATACATAAGTATACATATATATCGTGTGTATGCTTATATATGTATTTAACACTCTGTTGAGTGTATTTTATACACTCTTTTGAGTCATTTTTAGTTAAGTATTTTCTTCTTTTCGTTTGTGTTTAGTATAGTATTAGGGTTGTTTTTCTGTCTTTTGAGTCACAGCGGTCCTAAAGGAGGAAATACATAATTAAGGATAAAATGAGATTAATTGAGGATGAAGTTGCACAAGCACAACCCAAGAAATGAAGTCTAAGAGGTCCCGAGAAGAATAGAAGAAATCGGGTGAATTTTGGACAAAATAGGGTCAAGGGCCGCGGATCAAGACATGAAAGGTCGCGGTGCTTGGTGAGCCGAGGCCGAAAGAATTAGAATCGGGGCGTAAAAAATCCAGAGAGCTGAAAAATCAAGTCAGTCGAAGCGCGCGGCGTGATTTCGATGTACTCAGCAATTTCGTGGCCAATTAGTGGCGCGGCGTTTACAGCGACTCATGGCGTCGGCAAAAATTCAAATTTTGGGATGAATTTTGTGAGGGTAAAAGTGCGTAACACAATTTTTCTCAGATATAAAAATCCTAAACCCTGTCATACATTATATCATACTTTGGAGAGGCAAGAAATGAGGCAAAACTACAATTGCAGACATCGAATTGTTCAAGTTCTTTTCTTCTCTTTTATTTAATTCAGTTTATGTTGGATATTAATTTGGTTCTTAGCATGACAATGTCTAGGAGCTAATTTCTTTATTAGGATTTTCCGTCGAATCTCTTGAAACTCTTTCATACAGTTAATGCAATAGTTATTGATTTCTTCTTCAGCTATATTAAGATCTATTCAATATTGTATTGATTGTTTGATAATTGACTGACCATTAATTGTCATAACTTATATGATTTCGAATCGAGATCTGAAAAGGGAGATTTGAATATGTTGTAGTTGTTTAGACATAGGTTAAAATCGCGGACGAAAGTACCCCGATACTTGTGTAGTATTTAAGATTATTGTTCTTAATCCTCCTGTGTGGTAAAATCTATCATAGAAATATAGAAGGTTTCTGCATAAGATTGAGTTTTTATATGTCCTAACCGGAATATAGAACATGTTCGTTAACCTGCTATCTTAATAAGAAGAAGAGTCATTAGTATTGCATTAACAAGTGAAAGAGTGGATAGTTGAGGAGATTGGAAACCCTAGTTCCCTTCATAACTGTCTTAAATCCGAAGTATTATCATCATTAGTTTATTTTCTGCACTTTATTTAGTTTTAATTCTTAGTTATAATTCTCAAACAAAAGAACGTTAACCAAATAGATACCATAGATTAGATATTCGATACTTGATAAATCAGTCTCTGTGGACGATAACTCGGTCTTACAGATCTTTATTACTTTAGCGATACGTACACTTGCGTTAGCGCACAGAATTATCGAACACACTCACCTAAATTAAATCATATCAACAAATCACAAACATTACATCAACTTCTCTCAAAACATGAATTGAAATATAAATTCTCATAATTATGAGGAGTTAGATTGTTACAATAGCCTTGACACAATTTGTTCTTCATAGTATCGCAAAATTTCGGGATAGCATCATTCCATGGCCCATGTATGTTTTCGTTCCAAACTCTTTATTTTAGTTATAAAATCTTCATTCAACAAAAAGAAAAAAAAAATTGTTCTTCATAGTACTTCTAAGTTCTATTCTAACATTTTGTCAAATGGTGTATCCTTTCTTCATATGTGCAATATTTTTTCTGGTAAAACCACACAACTCACTTAAACAAAAGAAATTAAAGGGTGGTTGAGAGTAGCGATTTGGCATTGTCATTTTTCATGCGAGGTACCAAGCTACTTCCCTTCAGACAAGTGATAATATTTAATTCATTCCTTAATAATTTAAATTTATAACTTCACTACTTACCCCATGTTTGGATGATTGTTTCTCGTGGTTCATTAATGTATGATGTTTTATTAAATCATGTTTATTTTTATTATTTTTAAAATGATGTTGTATGATATTGTAAATTCGTTGTAATCTCGTGGTTATATAATCATGAAAAAATTTAATTTTATAACTACGAATTTGATTATTTTTGCGTGATTATATATTTTATTTACCCATTATAACATTATCCATCCTCTTCCATCACACTCAAACCTACCCACACCCCCACCAAACCCCACTCTCTGCCACCCACCCTCTCCATCACACCCACCCCCCGCATCATCATTTAGTGATTGATCGAAGTGACCATGTTTGCCTATTCCAACGATCAGCATTTGTCTATTTCAATAACATTGCCTATTCCAATGATCAGCATTTGTCTGTTTCAATAACAACCTTCAAGTGATCCTTATCCATGATTCTCTGGGCCCAAACATTCTCTTCACCTTACCTATTTCTCAATTCTCCACTAAGTATTTTTTTCTGCTCTTTTAGCATTTTATTTTAAAAAAATAAACTATAGGATCAAAAAGTGCTATTTTCATTTCCTTGGAGGGAAATTTAAGGCTTCAAATTCACTCCCTCCTATTCATATTATATACTCTCCCCGGTTAAAAATAAGTGTTCATTTAATATTTTTATTTTAGTTCAAAATAAGTATCCATTTACAATTTCATTTTTCCAAATTTATCCCTATTTATTCAAGGCAATAAATAAGCAAGCGTCATATTAAATAAGGATAATTTAGTCAAAATACTTATTTTATTTTAGGAATTAATATTTTTTTAAAGAGTGTGAAAAAAACTAAGTGGACGCTTATTTTGAACCGAATGAAATAGTGTTTTTAGCTTGGACAAAACCCTTTAAGAACGATGGCTTGAGAAAATTGTACATATTTAACATGATTTCTTTGTTACGTAAAAGTTCATTTAATTAAATAAGGATAAATTTATACTTTTTTAGAATAAAAAATTATTTATTTTAGATTAAATATAAGAATTAGAAACATATGGATCGGAGAAAGTACAATAATTGGATTGTTTGATGGAATAATTTATATTTTAGTATCATAAGTTTGGGATATATTTTCCTAGTTATATCACTATTATAATGATAGAAGGAAGTAATTGCTTATCATTATTCTCTTAAAAGATAGTAATTGCTAGCATAACAGAAATACCATGAACAAAGACAAGGTGTGCATAACATCATCAATTCTTTTTCATTTTGTTTTCTATTTTATTTAGTTACTTAAATACTTTTAAACTTTCCATAAGATGAGATTCTTACTGGAGTTAAATTATTAAAGAATATAAATTCATAATTATATATTCAATATGTCTTCTCATGACCTGCAAACCTAATCTTCTTTATGGAACCAAAATATAGAATTTCTTTTTGATAATGAAACTTTGAAACACAACTTTAATTTGATTTGGTATGGTGAATTTATATGTTAAAAATGAGTCACGTAAACTCATGATCATCCGATTAAACTCGATATATTATGTGTATAATACTTATAAATATATCTAATATTAACTAAAGCAATATATGGTTAAACTAGAAGGAGAGGAGCGCCTTAGGTGCTGGTGTGAAGCCCTAAGGGCAGAGGATCAAATTCCCTACTGCTTGCTATTTTCCTATGTTTTAGTATTTTTATTTTCCTCTTCTAATGCAAATAAAAATGTAATCCTTCAGTTTTGAATTTAGAACCTAAACGTAAATTTTTAACCTCTAAATCTCTGATCCAACTACTAGTCTTGTACTTAAGATATTCAAAATTTATATATGTGCATAAAGCATAAAAATATTACCTTATATACGTGTAATTTTTCACAGAGTGGGTTGAATTAACACCCTTTCTCCCTAACTCATCCTCTTAAAATTATGAATTCGTCTTTGATCATATTGAGTCATATGAGTCATCTAAGCATATGGTACAATGACAAGCAATTACTATTATTATTATTGTGTTCTCAATTCAAATAAACTATATCTATTATATGAATTCTCCATAATTATATCGATTAATTTAGCTCATTCAAAAAAAATATAATATTGATATAAAAAAATAAATATAACAATACTAGATATTACAAATTGTCTCACTTATTGGTTAATCTAGTAAGTTGAGTATCTCAGCGTCACGATTAATGAGACTACAATGATGATAGAAATGCGTCGGGATCGACTAAGCTCATTCTTATTTGTCTTGGTGATAGATGGTAGCGATAAATTCAAGTGGAGGTGCCTTGGTGTATGTTATTCGCGACGACATAGTCACGATTAATGAGACTCGCGTGGAGTAAGCGTTAAAGTGAAGATTTGGAGGCAGGACTGCTGAGTCTAAAGAGTTGGTGAGTAGGACGAGACATAATACTTGGAGTGCAAAAGTTCGATTCTGAGGCGACCGTGAGACACGTGGAGGTGAGGCTTGATACTTAAGTCATTCTAAAAAGGAAGCTTGTAACTCGATCTATTATCCAAGAGAATGGAGAGATTGATGACGATATCACATCGTATTGGGGCAGAGTGGATGAAATGGAGGCTCGCATCTGGAATTTTGTGCGATAAAAAGGTGCCACCAAAACTTAAAGACAAGTTCTATAGGGTGGTAGTTAGACTGACTATGTTGTATGAGGCGGAGTGTTGGCGGTCGAGACTTCGTATCAGATGAAAGTTGTGGAGATGAGGATCTTTGAGATGGATATGTGGACATATAAGGAGGGATAAGATTAGAAATAGGGATATCCAGGATAGAGTGGGAGTGACCTCGGTGGAGGATAAGATGTCGGAAGCAAGGTTGAAATGGTTCGGGCATGTGCAAGGAGAGACAAATGCCCGGTATGGGCGTGTGAGAGGTTGGCTAGGGACAAGTTCATGAGGGTAGATGTAGTAGAAGAAGTATTGGGAGAGGTAATTAGGCGGTATATGGCGCAGGTGCAACTTAGTGAGGACATGACCTTAAATAGAGGTTGTGGAGGACACGTATTAGGGTAGAAGGATAGTAGGTAGTTAGGCAAAGTCCTACTTACGCTACAAACTAGTAGTTGTAGTGTTATTATTGTAGGCATGATTTTCCTATCATACTAGTAGGTATGATATTGCTTTATAGCCACTGTCATTTGATTTATGTTGATATGTGTTTTTAGTGTACTTTTTAATCATATTTACATGTTAGTTAGGCTTCTTTGTAAGAATCGCTATCATGACTTATTAAGCTTTGTTGCCATTTTTTCATCTTGCTTAAAATTTTTGTTTGTGTCGATCGTGTGTTTTGATTTGCTTGTGCCTATGATATGTCTTGGTGACCTTCCAAAGTAGAGGTAAGATCTGCGTGCACTCTACCTCTCCGGACCAGCGTTGGTAGAATTTGGACCCCGTTGGTAGAATTTCACTCGGTATGTTGTTGTTGTTGTTGAGTATCTCAACATTTCAAGGTTATATTTCAAGGAAGCAAAACTGCTATTCTTTCCGGTCCATATTATAGGATGTTTTTAGCATTCATATTTTAGTTTAAAATAAATATTTTTTATATAATAAACAATATGATTTTATAACTCTACATGAATTAGCGATTTTTTATTCCTATGATCATGTTCTTAATCTAATACGGAGAAATGGTGTGTTCATTATATCCTTCATGACTCATTTAGGAATAATCAATTCACGGGACAATCTTGAAGTATCACATCGAAAACTGTAACCAATCTTGATATTTAGAGTTATGAATGTGTAGTTGGAGCACATATTGTGTTTTCTGTTATATATATGTTTTTTGGCAGCCATCTGGCATTAGGTGTATTGGGATCTAGATAATTATGTATTTATAAAATATTGTGTCAATTCATCATATTTCATCAAATTCAAGATCTCGATGTGATTGATTTTTCAATTTATCTTCTTAGAACGTATTCATTTAGCATCATAAACGGGACCAAGCATGTTTCCGCCGAAAGCAGAACCCTGTATTTCTTTTAGAGAATCTCCTAATTATTTCAAAATAACTAGAAATAAATTCTTTAATCAGAAAGAATTCAGTTCAGATGTTGAATATATCTATCCATAATTTAGGTATATAAGTGAATTTTACACACAAATTCATATTAAATAAGTATTCCCTCCGTCCATGTTACTTGACCACATTATTAAAAATATCCGTCCCAAATTACTTAATTACTTTCTAAAAATAAGATAGAAATAATTAAGTTTTTTCTATTTTGTCCTTCACATTAATTTTTTTTAAGTAACTAATATTGATTAGAGTGCAATTAATCAGAAAAAAAATAAGAATAATGTAGTAAAACACCCTAAAAGTGATCAAGTAATATGAAACTGAGGAAATACTAATTTTTCAAGGCACATTTGTTTCTAGTGCTTCGTTAACTGCTGGATTAATTTTAATCTTCTAATTAATGCTCCAAATTTCAATACCTATCATGTCCAACTTAGAATGATGTAAATTTTGATTAAGAATAATTCAGCTTAAAACACACCTCTTATTTTATAAGGGTGAGTAAATTTTTAAAGTGATGTGCCATATTTGTTCTCATTTGTTGTTTGAAACTTGATGATGAATAGAGTTATTCGGTATTTATGTTGGTATTTATCGACAAATTAAGTTAGAATTTTAAATTTATGAGTTTTGAATTTTTAAAAAATAACTTATTGAGTTTCGAATAAATTATTTATACAAATCAGATGAACTTTTAAACATAAATACAAGTTCTAATTAAATTAATATTAATGACTTCCACTGAACCGTAAATTTTACTCCTTAGTCATTTAATGCATGAATGACACTTTTGTTAATGCGAACACAAGACAGATATGAAAAAAAATCGTACACAAATTATTTACTTAATTTATTTTTAGTGTACTCCCTCCGTCCCAAATAACTTTAGCAAAAACATATTATCTCAAAATAAGTATTTTAGGAATTTTAACAAAAAAATAGTGATTGGTTCCAAATATACTCTTATATTAAAGAAGAGTTCATTCTCAAGAAATATCTAATAAATAGGGATAACTTAGTAAATTACAACATGTATTTATTATTTTTTAATGGACGTGAAATGAGCTACAACGACACATAAAAGGTCAAAGAGAATCAAATAAACCCTTCGTAATTGTCCGAATTGTCATAATTAATTAAATAAAAATAATATCATAAAAGACAAATAAAACGAATCAAGATAATTTGAAGCTCAGCAAGAAATCATGCAGAAAAGTGAGACTTTAAATATCAAAAGAAAAAGATTAAGAAAAAAGAAAAGGTATGAAATTTAAGTTTTATACAATGCTATTGCTTAATTTGTTTAATTATTCAAAATAGTACATGTTATAATTCATATAAACCTAAAGATCTTCAAACTCATTTCTAGTCATTTATTTAAGATTCAGAGAGTTCATTATAGGGATGTCCAGCGGGGTGGGCTACCCGACCTCACCTGACTCCACGACTGCATGCAGGAATTGAATATCGATATTGATGTCGGTTTGGTGCGGGGTCGATAATTTTCCCAGCGGACCAGACCTCCCCAACCATTGCCTGGCGGCTATACACGATTTGTGGTTGTGCGCCCAAATCTCCCCACACACACCCCAAACCCCCTACCCCATAATATTTATTTTTAACCCCCTAAGTTATTATATTTACACTTTAACTTAATTTTTCAACTATAAATACCTCATTTTCTCTTCGTTCTTTCTCACAAATCTCTACAACCTCTGCATTCTCTCTACATTTGTCTACTAAGTATTCAATTTTATTTATTCATTTGAGAGTGAAGTTGACAACTAGCTTGAGGATCATCCGTGAGCAAAGTTTCAATTTTCAACCTCTCGATTACCATCGACGTTTAGTACATTCGTTCATTCGTTAAATTATTATTGTTTCTTTACTTTAATTAGAGCACTTAATTTCATTATCTTTAATTATTTATTTGCATAATTATAATGGAAGGATTGAAACGTATGATTACGGGTAAGAATATTGCTTCTTCAGTAGGAGTAATAAGGGTAAGTACTTCTTCTAGTCGTCATATTACTCACAGACATGCGATTTTGTTGATATTGAATTATTTTACGAAGTACCATTAGATTTAGGCAGGAGTTATTTTACGGAACTCAACAAGACTTTAATTTAGAAGATAATCTAGATGACACACCCACTAATCTAGATGACACACCCTAATGCACCTCAGTGAGCGCCTCTTATTCCTAGTATGAGGCGAGGCCCGTCACTGTGAAAATTAACATCAGTTTGTGAGCTTTTTTTATAGGGACGTAGAATAACAAGTTTCTAGATGCATAATTTGTAAAAAAAATTATAAATTTAAAATGGGAAAAGGTCAGAGTAAGACAAGAGGTTTAACTACACATTTGAATAGATTTCACAAAGCAAGGTGGGAGGAATATAAGGCTAAAAAGGCAGGCGCGTCAATGCTCTCTCAGTCAGGACAAGGTTCACATACTGTACCGGACTAGGTACAGGGTCAAATTGACCCTATGACGGGGGCAATTGTAGGCCCTAAATACGATAAAAATAAAAATAGGGAAGCATTATCAAAATTAGTTGCAGTGGAGGGTTTGCCTTTTTTATTTCCTAAATCTCCTGGTTTTATTCATTATATAAGAGAAATGTACAATCCTGCTTATAACGATATTCCTAGATCAATTGTTATGAGAGATGTTTTTAAATTTGCACACGAATATAAAAAATATTTACGTTATTCATTATATCATTTTCCTGGCAAAATATCTATTACGTCTGATATAGGTCGTAGTACTAACGCCATGATTATTTAGTTTGTAACATGTCATTGGATAGACTATAAATTTTTATGCAAAAGCGTATTTTAGCATATAGATATATTGATAGTAGGCACGTATTAGGCATATTTTGTATCGATTTTTGAGTCATTTTTAGTTAGTATTTTTCCATTTTCGTTTAAATAAGTGTCTTGTTAGGGTTGTTTTCTTTCTTTTGAGTCACAATGATTCTAAATGGCAAAATGGCAAAAAGAAGCTAAAGTGGGCGAAAAAGAGCTCCGAAGCAAAAAGGGCGAAAGTTAGCGGTCGGGGCGAAAGACCGCGGGGCCGCGGTCTTGCGAGGCCGGATGCCTGATTCGAGAAGCGCGATACTTTCGGCGCGGTGCCGACGGAGAATCTGAGAATGCGCGGTCTGAAGCGGAAAAATCACGTTAGGCGATTTGACACCGTTTTAGGTCAAATCCATATTTTCTCAACTATAAAATCCTAAAACCTAGCCTCATTATTCATGCAGGATCTTACGTCTCATATCATACTTTGGAGAGGAAAATGAGGCTCTGACACAAGATTGGAGACAACTTTGGTTGAAGTTTCTTTTCTTTTCTTTGTTTTATTTGGTTTATGTTAGTTTGTATTAGTTCTTGACATGACAATGTTTAGGAGCTAATTACTTTATTAGGGTTTTCCTATTGAATCACTTGAACATCTATTTCATAAATTAATCGTTAGTTTGATTTCTTAGCAGCTTGATTAAGATTTATTCAATATTGGTATGAATGTTTGATAGTTAAGCGACCATTAATTATCATAATTTATATGATCTCGAATCAAGAAGCGAGAGGAGAGATTTGGATATGATGTAATTGAATAGACATAGATTAAAATCATGACGAAAGCACCGATACTTGTGTAGCATTATAGGTTATTGTTCTTAATCCTCACATGTGGTAAATCTATCATAGAACTATAGAAGGATTACGCACTTGAGGTTGGCGATTATATATCCTAGCAGGAATATAAGGCGATCTAGTTAACCGCTATCTTAGCGTGAAGAATAAGTCATTCTAGTTGCGTTAGGGATTGAAAAGAGTGGATAGATCGATGATATTGGAAGCCTACTTCGCCATGCCCGATTAAACCTCAACAATTTAGTTTACTTCTTGCAATCATTCTAATAGTTAGATAAAAACCCAAATCAATTATCGTTTTCCAAATAAATAACCTAGAATAGATGTTCGGTAATTAGAAACCAGTCCTTGATGACGATATTCGGTCTTACCAGACTATATTATTTGTAACGATCGTGCCTTGCGTGAGCACGTGAAAATATCATACTAACAAATTTTTGGCGTCGTTGTCGGGGTATTGTACACCCGTAATGTATGTAAGGAATCAAGACTTGGAAGTTAATGCGAAAGGAGAATTGTTTTTAGCGGAAAATCTTAGAAACGTCGGAAAGGAAAAATGTTCGTTGTTGAATTGGATTCTCAAAATGCATTATTTGAAAAGTATGGAACTCTTAACCTTATGGAAATTTATTTTTACGGATTTGGTCACGTGGGGCCCACAGAAATTTTATGTTTGTGGGGCCCATGAGGTTCTGAATTTTATGGGCGAATGAGAGGCGACACGTGGCACCCCACACTTGGTCTTGGTCGAAAATTGTAAGGGTGAAATGGTCATTTACCATGGTGGAAGATAAGTCTTGCTAAGCGATATTGTTGACCAGTCGACTTGCCACTTTGCTTAATCCTTGTGATCTTAATCTTAGCCACCCGTTTGTTTAAGTCTAAGCCATCGATGTGTTATAAATACATACTAGTAGCAAGACAAGGTCTTGAAGACTTAGAAAAATTTCACAACATTTCTTGTTCTCGATAGTTGCTCTCGGGTTTGCCTAAGTCCCAAAAAATTTGTAGTTTTGATCCTTTGTTCATGACCTTTAATCCAATGTCCCTAAGGTATTGTAAGGATATCTCAATAGAAAGATTTGGAAAAAGCGGTGTTTTCGTATTAGTCATGGCGGAAACCTAAGGAGTTCTTGACTTTGAAGTTGGAACTTGAAGATGAGTTCTTGTAGGCTGAGGAGTGCTTGGGCGGATTGGAACTTAAGGAAAGGAGCTAAGAATTGCTAAGGCACGACTTTGAATCTTGGAAATTTTAAGGGCTTGTAAAGGTATAAATTTTGTCGTTTTAGCAATTAATGTTTACTTATTGTTGTATCTATGGATATTAGCAAGCATGAGGTGTATAGTATGAAGTTTGATAATTATTTTGGCTATTGGAACCTAATCAGAAAACTAGCATGTTTAGCCTTAAGATTGGAATTCAAGTTAATTATTCGTTTAAGTAAATGCGCATGTTGTATAAAGAAGGAAATTGTAGTTGTTGAAGTTGTTTATAACTATATAACATGTTAGACCTTAGAACTTGGAATTGGAAAAAGAATTGGAAAGGACTTGTGTTGAGTTATTGTTGGTAGAGAATGGCTAGTGAGTATTAAACTACTTGGTATGAATTGTGGGCGGAATTTTACGTATTGTAAGGCGTGTAATCCCGCTGTTTAGTTGATTGTTTGGAGCCTTAAATGTGGCGTGTTGGTTATTGTATTCGACCTTGAAAAGGTGGCAAAGTGAGTAGAAACAAAGGAAGTCTTTGTAGATTTTTCCGTAGAATTAGAACCGTATACTTAGTATTATTCTCGTTAGAGACTAGAAGTTGATAGTCTTGTTGTGACCATTATAGGTTGACACTTCTACGTGCGGCGTGTTAGGCAGCTTGTGGATTTAGCGAAAGGTATGTGAACTATCTCTCTTACAGCATGATTCCTTAAGATAAAGAAAGTATGTCTACTCGTAAATGATCCGTTTCCTTGGTTGTATTTGGATTGCCTAAAATAGAATTTGTTCTATGTACTTCCTTGATTGTACTTTGATGTTTAAATTGTAAGTTGTATAATCCATTGCCTTAGTGAAGTTGGATTCTTAAAAGTGAAAGTATTTTACTTAAAGTACATGGAGTCTTGAAAAGGAAGTGGTTTCCAAATATTTTGGCTAGTGTCCTAGTTCCAAAACCTAAGGGTTGTTGTAATGACTTTAGAGGAGTCCAAGGAGTGATTTACTTAATTGTTTTAAGAGAGGAGAAATGACATGATTTAAGAGAAGTAACTTGTTTTAAAGGTGTGTGATACTTGGTTTTAAAAGTATAAGTCTCTTGGTTATAAAATGAATGAAATTGTCTAAAAACCATAAAGGGTTATAACGGCTTTATGGGAAGTTGGTTATAACGGCTTTATGGAAGGTTTAGAAAGTTGTCTATTTTGATTTATGGGCATAAGTTGCCTTGATTGTGAAAATTTGAAGTTACTTGATTTCAAGCTTTGAAATGAGTTTTCTAAAGTGTAGTAACTTACTTTGAAAAATAGGCGCACGCCAATCTACGGGTGTTAGTATCTTGGGGTATTACAAAAGGAGTCCTTTAAAAAGAATGTACGTACGTAGTACTTTGGCTTGATTAATTGAGAATTATTCTAAGGGTGCCTTGATAAGTACTTTGGCTTGATTAATTGAGAATTAGTCTAAGTGTGCCTTGATAAGTACTTTGGCTTGATTAATTGAGAATTAGTCTAAGTGTGCCTTGATAAGTACTTTGGCTTGTTTAATTGAGAATTATTCTATGTGGGCCTTGATAAGTACTTTGGCTTGTTTAATTGAGAATTGCCAATGTGTGCTGGTGATAGCATTTGAGTACAAGTATTATGTTTTATTACGTTCTTGCGACTCTGGTTGGAGAATTAGTGCACTGTTGTAAGTTTACTTGGGCGTCTGAAGCGGTGAGGTGGGATTCACGGGTATGCTTCCATTATTTGTGTTACCTTATGGTGTGCTTATCGATGTGGGATCTTGGGCGTGCGACCACGAGGATACTCGGCGGGCGTACTTATCGATGTGGGATTAAGGCATGTGACGAGTGGGTTAGATTCGGTTGTTTGTGTTACCTGCGGTCGTACTTATACGATGTGGGATGTCGGGCATGCGACCGCGAGGATACCTGTGGTCATGCTTATACGATGTGGGATGTCGGGCGTGCGACCACGAGGATACTCGCTTGGACATCTTATCGATGTGGGATTAAGGCGTGTGATCGGGGCGGGTTTGATTCGGTTGTTTGTATACCCGATGGTCATTCTTATCGATGTAGGATTAGGCGTGCGACCGCGAGGATACTCTTGGATATGCTTATTGGTGTTAGGCATGATTGATATTATGGCGTGAGACCCGTAGTTATATTTGAATAGTGACTTTGAGGCGCATCGTCACGACTTGATATAGCGCTTATGTATTGTGTATTGTAGGTTGGCTATCATACATGTATCTCTGTTTTGTTTAGTGTTATGATTTTATTCACAGTACTTGTTTCACACTTGCATACATTCTCCGTCTTGACCTCGCCCGAAGTGCGTTCATCTGCATGAGTTTAGTCTGTTGTTTGGTGATCGGCAGTGTAGGACCTGCTCGAGTTTTGGATAGCTCCATACATTGGAGTTTTATCTTTTTGGTATAAGTTCTTTCGATCGTGCTTTTATGCTGATTATGGATGCAGCGGGGCCTTGTCCGTCATAGTTGATATAACTCTTAGTGATGCAATATTCATATGTAGGATTGGACTGCGTATGCGATGTAGTGTCTTTTTATTATGTATATTATATATGACGCATCGGCTTTGCCTTTGCGTCGTTGGTTTTAAAAAAAAAATGAGGTGTTATTCGATTTCCATGATTTACTTAGTTGTTAAGGTAGAAGGGTGCCCGGGTAGGGCACTGATCCGAGCGGGTTGGGCGTGACAGCGCGTACTTTGATATCGAATTATCTATTCTTATTTCTAATTTGATTTGTATATATTTGGTCATGTTATTTTATTTCTAATTTGGTTGCTCGAGAACAAGTTTCTAACATGTGCGAGCATCTTGTTATCGATTTTGTTGTTTTTCTTATTTTATAGGTAATAAAAAAGACACATGGACTACTACTACTACTATCGAGCGGCGGTACTACGATTACTATCCATGCATCATTATCGTCAACAACAATTTAACCCATGAGTTCACGGGAAGATCGAAATGAGCTGCGGGAAGCCTTACTCGAGCTCGCGATGCGGACTCCTCGAGAAATTTAGCGACCACAGTCGAGCCAGTGGAGGCGGGATAAATTGATAAAAGCATTGTTGGCGCTCACAAACGCTTAAACTTCGATTCGTGGTGGAAGTAAAATCCTCTTTCTGCGAACTTGGAGACTCGAAGTGGGACGGTTTACGAATTTGGAACCACAAATCGGGCAGCGAGGACATGGTAACCATTCACCTCAAGAAAGTCCAAGGTGACGATTCACGAGTGGTGAAGCAGTTGTGGAGCATGAACCCACAAGTTGTTGAGGAATTTGGAAAGATAGTTGGTGTAGAAAGAAGAGGTCGAGGACCTTTATTGCAGAAAAGACAACCAAATGTCATTGTTGACCCTCAAAAAGAAAGTCCATACTCTGAAGGGCACCCCCAAAAGTTGAGAGATGTAGGGAGTTTTACTGATCCCTACATTATAGAGAGTCGTCTGCCTTATGTAATTGTGGGATAATCTTATATATGAGGCCCTTGTTTGAAAAAAGTGTTGTGGGAGAAGTGAGACTGCAATGATAAGCGCATGCGGATTGCAAGCAATTCGCGAAGGATCTATTGAGCCTAGTAAGGATTAATTATGTCGCTAAAAGGCGTTAAAACGGCTACTTGGGAGGTAACCCGAGTTTTATTTATGTTATTTAAAATTTTGTTTTAGTTTGTTTTATTTTGAATTGAGCGTCTCACGCGGTATGTTGGTATTGTGGATGTGAGATAAAGCGAGGATTGAGAAAAATCTTTGCCAAAATGGGAGAAATTTGTACAGTACGCGGCAGATTGATAAAACACGACATCTCAGAATCGCCTCAATCAACATCGCCGCCACCGCGCATTTTGAACATTGTTTTGATGTCTGTAAGTCGTCCCTTTTTAATTTTTGTGTCGTTACACATTTGGGACAATGTGTCGTTTAAGTTTGGGAGGGTACTTATTTTATTTTTGTGTTTCTGTTTTTGAGTCGTTTTGATTGAGTTTTTTTATCTTTTATTGTGTCTATATGAGTCAAAAAAATTTATGATCATGCATGTTGTGTTTACTTGAAACGCCTAGTGAATTAAGTGGGATAATGTAATAGAATTAGAAGCTAAAATTTGTGTGCTTAAGTTGAATATGTCAAAAATTCATGAAAATCTAACTATTTGAGATATTTTTGCTTAGCCTATGTGTTGTCAATTATGAAAGAATGATTGAAAAATGTCTATGAGTCTGCTTGCTTGTTATTTGAGGCGAAATAGGCAAAGATGTACATGTTTAGGAAAATGATTCAGGCATTCTTTGTTAGCCCTTCTGACCATTCATTACCTATTATGACATAAATTGTATCACTAGTGTTACACCCCGTAAGTCCAGGACATGTATAAGAGAATGTCGTAAGGAATCAAGACTTGGAAATTAGTGCGAATGGAAGAATTGTTTTTAAACGGAAAATCTTTGAGCGTCGGAAAGAAAAATGTTCGTTGTTGAGAATTGAATTCTCAAAATGCATTATTTGAAGAATATGGAACTTATTAACATTATGGAAATTTATTTTTACGGTTTGGTCACGTGGGGCCCAGAAATTTTACGTTTGCGGGGCCCGAGGTTCTGAAAATTTTATGGGCGAATGAGAGGCGGCATGTGGCACCTCCCGCGCGTGCCGCGGGCGAAAATTACAAGGCTTGGATGGTCGTTTGACCATTGTGGATGAAAGTCTTGAGCGATATTATTGACGAAGTCGAGCATCGGCTTGACGATTAATTAATTGCTCTTCATCACAGCCCATGAGTGTTATAATCTAAGTCATCCATTGTGTTATATATACTACCCTATTGCAAAACCAAGTCTTGACACTTAGAAAAAATTAGAGATCATTATGCTTGCGAGAGTAGCTCTGGCTTTGTGCCTTTTCTCATTAGAAAAATTTGCAATTTTGGTTCATAATTCACAAGACTTTAACCGAGTCCTTAAGGGTATTGTAAGGATATCTCGATAGAAAGATTTGGAAAAAGCGACATTTTCACGTTAGTCGCAAGGCGAAAACCTAAGTAGTTTTCCTAGTTTTGGATTGGAAATGGAAGAGAAGTTGGTTGTGAACTTCTAAGGGCTTCAAATAGCGGATTGGGGCGTAAAGTAAAGGAGCTAATAATTGCTAAGGAGCGACTTTGAATCTTGGAAATTTTAAGGGCTTGTGAAGGTATAATTCTTGTCGTTTTAGTAATTAAGATTACTTATTGTTGTAGCTATGGATATTAGCAAGCATGAGATGTTTATATTATGTAGTTTGATAAGTGTATTGGCTATTGGAACCCTAATCCGAAAACTAGTATGTTTAGCCCTTAAGATTACAATTCAAGTTGATTATTAGTTTAAGTCGTCGCATGTTGTATAAAGAAGGAAATTGTAATTGTTGAAGTTGTCTATGACTATATAACAAGTTAGACCTAAGAACTTGGAATTTGGAAAAGAATTGGAAAGGACTTAGGATTGGTTATAAGTTGGCCGAGAATGGCTTGGATATTAAACTTACTTGGTATGAATTGTGGGGCGGAATTTTACGTATTGTAAGGCGTGTAATCCCTTTGATTAGTTGGTATGTTGAGCCTTAAATGTGGCGTGTTTGATTATTGTATTCGGCCTTGAAAAGGTGGCAAAGTATGTAGAAACAAAGGAAGTCTTTGCCGATTTTCCGTAGAATAAGAGGCGTATACTTAGTATTATTCTCGTTTGAAGCTAGAGGTTAATGGGCGTATTATGGCCATTATAGGTTGAAATACTCAGTGGCGTATTACTTAAAGGGGTGGAAAAGCTAGCAAGGATAAAGTGCTTGGGAGCGTTTTGCAACTTGTCATTAGTCGTCGCGAGGTATGTGAACCTCTTCCTTCTTTGGCGTGATCCTACGTATGAAATAGCCATGTGATAGTATTTCATGATTCCTTCCACTCTTAGAAGTTAAGAAGTGTCAAGTTGTTGATTCTAAGTTCAAAATATGTCTAAAGTTATCTAAGTCCTTACGAGTCTTATGGGAGATGTTGGTAAGAATGGTTAGGAAGTTATGAGATTTGATTTAAAGCTATGTGTCTTGATTTATTTAAAGTAAGAAAGTTGATTTTATGTTTAAAAAATGACTTGAATTTATATGTGAAAAGATTGATTTTAAAAGTGGAGGTTATATGATTTTATAAGTATAAGTAAATGGACTTTAAAGAATGTATGTTATGAAGTTTTAATACTACGAACTTTGATTGTCTTTTAAGGATTTTGAAGTTTTAAGCGATATGATTTTAAAGAATGTATACTACGAGGGTTAATACTATAAGCTGGATTTTATGAGTGGAAATGACTAACTTTAAAAGTATGGCTTAATTTATTTCAAAAGTTAAGAAGATGGTTTCAAAAGTGTGTGACTTGAGCTTTAAAAGAAAGGAGTTTTATGATTCTTTTAAGTATGTATGTCGTAGTATTTTTGGTCTAGTTTTCCTAATGTTGTAAGAATAAAGTGTCTTAAGTTCTCTAAAATGAATGGTTGTTATAATAGCTTTATGGGAAGTTGTTATGACGACTTAAGAAGAAGTGAAAGATGGTTTAAAAAATGTTATGTAAGGAAAAATCACAGAGCCTACAAATAGGCCGAATTACGTTATGAAATACAGAGCCTACAAATAGGCGGATTACTTTATGAGATACAGAGCCTACACATGGCGGATTACGCCATATTACCCAGAGCTACTGCATGGCGGTTTCGTCATCTTCTGCAAGCTCATGGTGGTGGATTATCTTTACATGATTCCACGTTACAGCTCGCGGCGGGCGGATTATGCTACATTATTCCACGATGCAAGGCCGCGGCGGGCGGATTATGTCATGCGATTCGTGATGCAGTGTCCATGATGGGCGGATTTGTTATCGCGTGCGGATAATCAAGTAAGCTCCCGAATAAGAAGTCCTCATGTAGGCGGATTATGTTATGTAAGATATGTAAGTTATGTGGAAAAACTTGATTAAATCCTTAAGTAAATGCGTAAGAATATGATGTTAATTCTCGTTGAATGAGGAAAAAGAGCGGTTAATATCGATTGATTTGGAGTTAAAATGGAGCAGTAGGATCTGGTATTTCATTTTTATACTTGCCTGTCATTTCTTTTATCTGATTATGATTTGGTTATTGTACATTATTTGTTCCATACAAATTTTTGTTATGCGGCCCCCTTGAGTGCGTTAAATGCCGCGTGTTAGTCTTGATTTGGTGATCTGCAGTGTAGGACCACCTTTCGAGTTTTGGATAGCTCCGTACATTCGGGAGTTTATCTTTTTGGTATAGATCCTTGATCTGACTTTTATGCGATTATGGATGCAGCGGGGCCTTGTCAAGTCATAGATCGATAAAACTCTTAGAGTGCTGTATTCATATGTGAGATTGGACTCATGTATCTGATGTAGTGTCTTTTATTATGTATATTATATGGCGGCTGGTCGGCTTTGCCTGCATGCGTATGTTGGTTTTAAAAAAAGGTGTTATTTAAATTCCAGTTTAGTTGTGTTGTTAAGGTAGTAGGGTGCCCGGTGAGGCAGTCCGCAGGCAGGGGTTGGGCGTGACAACTAGTCGACCCTTTGAGCCTAAAATAAGATCTTTCTTTGACACCTATGATTCCTTTGTTGTGCCATAAGTGATATTTGAAAACTCTTGGGATGAAAAGTGTTGAAAAGAATTAAAATAGAGAGTATAAATTTGATGCACCGATGAAAAATATGCAAAAGTCTAAGTTTTGGGGTGCTTGTTATAATGTCTCGTTCTCTCAAAAGAAATGAGGGAGATGATAGGTATGAGACTAAAAGAAAGTCAAAAGAAGGAAGAAGAGATTGAATGAAAATAGCTTATGATCGTAATTTAATTTGAGCCTAAAATGTCTATTTTACCTACCACACCTAAGCCTACATTACAACCCTTGAAAGTCACGATGATTTTTAATATGTATATACATGATCGATGGAGAATAACAAGTAAACATGTACATAGCATTTTGGAAAAGATGGAATGAAATTGACGTGCATAGATTATGTGTTTGTACTTCCATTGATTATGATTGAAATAAATTTCGAAATATCTAACTTGAAATTCTAGATTGCTAAATTCATGCTATGTATGTTCTAACATATTATCCCAGTGACATTCGTTCTTTTCTAAGTAACCTTGCAATTTGCTTGATTAGAGTCTTTTGAGTCGATTTTCTTTACATTTCTTTGATTTTATTTTGATCTTTGCTTGAGGGCGAGCAAAGGTTAAGTTTAGGAGTATTTGTTAGGCGTATTTTATATACGCTTTTTGAGTAATTTTAGTTAGTATTTTCCCATTTCGTTTAAATAAGTGTCTTGTTAGGGTTGTTTTCTTTCTTTTGAGTCATGTGATTCTAAATGGAAAAATGGCAAAAAGAAGCTAAAGTGGGCGAAAAGGAGCTCGAAGCAAAAATGACAAAAGTTGGCGATCGGGGCGAAAGACCGCGAGGACAGCGGTCTTGACTGCGGGGCCATGATGCCACTGATTGAGAAAGCGCGATGCTTTACGGCACAGCGGTGCCATGAGGAGGAAAAAGCGTTAGGCGATTTTGACACCGTTTTTAGGTCGAAATCCATATTTTCTCAACTATAAAATTCCTAAACCCTAACCTCACTATTCATCTGCGATCTTACATCTCATATCATACTTTGGAGAGGAAAAAGAGGCTCTGACACAAGATTGGAGACAACTTTGGTTCAAGTTTCTTTTCTTTTCTTTGTTTTTATTTCAGTTTATGTTGGTTTGTATTAGTTCTTGACATGACAATGTTTAGGAGCTAATTACTTTATTAGGGTTTTTCTATTGAATCGCTTGAACCTCTATTTCATGAATTAATGCATTAGTTTGATTTCTTCTTCACTTGATTAAGATTTATTCAATATTGGTATGAATGTTTGATAGTTAAATGGCCATTAATTATCATAATCTATATGATCTCGAATCAAGAAGAGATGAGAGATTTGGATATGCTATAACTGAATAGACATAGGTTAAAATCGCAGACGAAAGTACCCCGATACTTGTGTAGCATTATAAATTATTTTTCTTAATCTTCCTATGTGGTAAATCCTATCATAGAAATATAGAAGGGTTCTGCACTGGGATTGAGCGATTATATATCTAGCAGGAATATAAGGCGGTCTAGTTAACAGATTATCTTAACGTAGAAGAAGAAGTCATTCTAATTGCATTAGGGATTGAAAAGAGTGGATAGTCGAGGATAGTGGAAGCCCTAATTCCTTCAAAACTGATTAAACCTCAACAATTTAGTTTACTTCTTGCAATCATTCTAATAGTTAGATAAAAACCCAAATCAATTATCGTTTGCCAAATAAATAACCTAGAATAAATGTTCGGTAATTAGAAACGATCCACGAAGCGATATTGGTCTTACGGACTATATTACTTGTAACGTCGTACACTTGCGTGAGCGCGTGAAAATATCATACTAACGACTTTGGTCTTTTTATTTGAGAAAATATTTTTGATTTGCGATTATTAGCATAAGCGATAAAATAATGACTTATTACATTAGATAACGCTTCTACAATGTTCTTGTTGTTAGGGTGAGCACAGTGCGGTACCCGAAACGGCCCGGGCACACTAGGGTAGGTTAGGGTAGATATATTAGAATAATGGGTAGGTTTGGGTAGTAAAATTCGAGCCGATAAATGTCGGGTCGGTTCGATTCGGAAAATAAAGACCGGGTACCCGGAACCGATACCCGGACCCTATGAACTCACCCATTTAAATTATTTAGTTTTGGTCTCGGGGAATTTAATATATTATTTCTTTCCATTTATATATCTGAATGAGTGACGCTTGTTTTATTTAAATTTCAAAGATCTATGGAAGCAGTTCTAAGTTTGTTATCTAATGTTGTTTCATTCAACCGAACTGTAGTTAACTATTGCTGAAGAAGATCCAACTTTCCCTGTGTAGTTTGCAACTGAACAGATAGTGCTTCTGCCCTATTGTTTGCCTCAGCACGTGCAGCACACTCAGTCTCCAACAGATTCTCAAGGACTTGCACAGTACTGGCTCTCTGTTCATTATTTGATTTCAGAAGTGATTCAATTTCCTTTTCGCTTTCTTCGACTCTGGCCTCTAATATTGTAACTTTTGTTGTGAGAACAGGTACCCGGGAATCTACCCGGAACAGCAGGGTCCGGGTAGGTTTCGAATAGTAAATTTAGGAATCGGTCTTTTACAGGATAGGGTCCGGGTAGTTAAAAAATGGTAGGGTATCCGGACCCGCTCACCTCTAACTGTTGTTAGATTATTAAAAAATGTTTTAACTCCATCTTTTTCAAATCATTTTCATATAAAATGTGCATGTCATATTTATAACTTAGTTGTAAATGATGAACTATCACTTTTTAAAGACATTCTTGAAAAAATACAATTTGTTATAAACTTTATTTTTAAAAGTAATAGAATACAACGAATAAAAGAATATAAAAAACCTTGTCATGATTGTCAACTTCCTTACAGAAAAATTCCCGAAGAGGTATGCAATAAATGAAATTCTTTATACAACCAACTACGTGTTGCTTATGAGTATAGAAGACCTATAACCCAATTTTTTAACGTCCGTAATCGAAATCCTACTGATATGATTATTGATTCTGATTGAGATACAATTTTAGAACTTATTACATTTTTAGAGAAATTTTATCTAGCTACTAAAGAATTTTCCGGTATTTATTATCTTACTATTTTATCAATATTATTTTATATAGCTCTAATATTTATATTGCTTAGTGAATATATGGAAAAATCAGCTTATAAGACACCTATTAAAAAAATGTTTCTAAAAATAAAAAAATGTTGTAATCCTATTCCCCCAATTTATATTATTAGTGTTGTATTAAATCCGTCTATTAAAATAGACGGTTGTAACATACTTATTGAAACTATTTATGATTGCATAGATAAACTTTCACCTCCATCTCTCAAAAATTCAAATGACCCACCACCTATTGAAAAAACTAGAGAAGAAGTGGTGGCTAGCATACGAGATGAATGTAAAAAAAATATATACGCATTACCAACAAGAAAGTGCTAGCAACCAACCGGCTTTCATGTCATCTTAACCTTTCTTTAACTGACCTCAAAATGACATATTCTTTGCTCTATACAAAACAATTGAAAATGAAGAGGGACGTGAAGACGCTAAAATACTAGAGGGAGAATGAGAAGACATTTCCAACACTATCTAAGATGGCCCGAGATGTGTTGACATTCAAGCGTCATCAACAACGTCTGAAAGCGCTTTTTCGACCGGCAGATATCATATAGAAGATAACAGACATTCATTGGCGGGAGACTCATTGGAGATTGCAGTTCTATTCAGAGACTGAATTCGTGTGGAGCGTAGGAGGTGTGGCCAACCGGAGATCAATGAAGAAGAAGACTACAACTACAACGAAATCTTATCTGACGGAGGTGGAAGCGACGTCGACCAATTTGATCAACAAATACCAATTTCAACTGAAGAACCACAAGAAATTATAAAAGAAACTAGAAAACGTGTTTCTTAACATATAATTCTTTTAATTGTAATGTTACTATGTTATTTATTTGCAACTTTCAATATCACGAAGTTGTAATTTTGAAATTATATTACAAAAAAAAAAATCATACTTCTATTAAATAATATGAGACACAAAACAACATTGGGATATTTTTATTAAACTATCTTGTTGTGTGTGTGTTATTTTTTTTAATTTAAGGGCAAAAAAAGACCTCACTGACCTACTTTAGACATCGAGGTGGGCGTGGCAACAACGGACCTGCGAGGCCCCACTCCCACCCCACCCCGTTGGCCACCCTTCTTTCATTATCCCATCTAAAACATGAGGGGTATTATTTTTCAAATCCAAAATGTTAAGGGGGAAAAGTGATTTTTTTAATGATAAATTTTGTTGAGTGATTTTATAAGAGAAAAGTCTGAAATTGGATGACTTTATTAATACAATTTTTTTAAATGATTTTGCTACATAATTCCTCGTAGTCGAGTGATCTTTTGAGATATTTATTCTTAATTTGATTCGGAGGGAGTATTATTGTATTTTTCATGCCATTTGGTCTAACTAATAGTAAAGTTATCTCTGTTTGACCTATAGATCACAGGTTGAACCGTGAAAGCAACATCAATGTTTGCATTAAGTTAGGTTGTCTAACATCACACTTCTTGAAGTGTCCGGATCTTACTAACGCGGGATACTTTATGCCTAGCAATCGACATAATTAATTCCAAAAAACACCACGTTGCTCTTTTATTTGGTTTAACAAACTCCTTACTCGTATTTCCATATAGAGAGTTAGTAGTTCGTTTTGGGACAGAACACATATGATATAATCTGAAACTGGAATTTTCCATTGTTTTCCAATATGATTTCTCATGTGAACATTGCTTTATCTGCGTGCTGAAACTAGTAAAATATACACGAATCCCCATAACATGCTGGTACTGTGCGACTATACCAATATTCTCTCTCTTTAATAGAGAAGACATGACCCGTCCCAACACCCTACCCCATAAAAAAGTGTGTATGTATATATATGGACTTAGGAGAGTAGTGATGGGCATAAGTTAATCTTGGCTTTTGCATATAACCACTTATCTTCTTGAAAGTTTCTCACACCATTAATATTCTTGTCTGATATTATATGTCTTTTGAAATATCAAGATATTAAACCAGCCTAGCTAGCTATATATTTGAGTTTTAAGCTCTTGGTAGTTGTACTACATGGAACCTTCTAGTGCTCAAAATCATCACCAGGTAAGGATTTAGTATAATATAAGCAATGATGGTTTCTTTCTTTTTTGCATTTCTCTAATTGGGGTCTTCTAGTCATCTGTGCACCTATTTGTGCTTTTTTTTAAATCTTAAAATGATTTTTAAAAGACTTAATTTTAAAGTTGAAGTGTTATATGGACCTTCGATCTATTAGAAAACCTATCTTCAAAATCCACAATTTTCTTTGACAATAAAGCTGAAACAATTTTTACTTAAAAAATTACAGAATGACAAAAAAAGGAATTTTAAGTGTTTAGGTAAAGTATGAATCTTGAGTCTAACTCAATTTATGCGATGTACTTTTATTTGACACGTACTTTAAGAAATAAAGGAAAACTTTGAATTTTATGGTCTGAAATAAGTCAAAATATTTGTGTGATTATAAATTATCTCGTTTTGTGTAAAAGGTAAAAAATAAAATTTAAATTTAAATTATTGTCAAATAAAAGAATATATCATTTTTTTGGACGAAGTAAAAGGAAAGTGATTTTTTTTTAGACAGAGAGAAATAAAAAATTGGAAGCCCAAAGCCATTGCCTTAGTAGCTTTGGCCTTGAGCAGGCCCTTCATCTATCAAAGCATAGCAAGATCAATTCCTTTTTGAAAGGAGAAAAAAAAGCACTGCTACTTAGGAATTACTGATGGATAAATTTTGTCGCTAATTTTATTTGGCCACGGATTATCAAAAAAAATTATTAACGCTATGAGCAATTTAGCGGTGGATTAGTGATGAAGTTGATAGCTAATTCATTTTTTTAGTGAAGTTTTTCCTTAAGTTTGTTTATATCAAGTGCTAATTTTTTTCCTCCGTAGGAAATGTCTTCACAATCACTAGAAATCATGTTGGCATGCACAAAGCCACAACAAGAAAAGAAATTACCAAGGCCTCAAGATGAAGCACAAAAATGTCCTAGATGTGACTCTGATAACACCAAATTCTGCTACTACAACAACTATAGTCTCACTCAGCCTAGGTACTTTTGCAAATCATGTAGAAGGTACTGGACAAAAGGAGGTACATTAAGAAATGTTCCAGTAGGTGGAGGCTGCAGGAAGAACAAAAGATCATCATCATCAAAGAGATCAAGTCCAGGCCAATCCATGTTTGCCACCTATCCTAATAATCAAATGTCATCTCTCACACAACTGTCTAATTATGATCCCAATGATCTTAGCCTAGCATTTTCTAGGCTCCAAAACCAAGAAAGTGGACAATTAGTGTGTCCCGAATTGCATAGAACAATTCGAACTGAAATCATCTTTCCTGATTCGCTCTGCCTTACTGATTTTGAAAATAGTGCCCGTCATCATGTTCTTGAAAATCATAGCATATGCACCTCTTCTGAAGAAGCTGGCTTTCTTGATGCACTAAGAGGTGGATTTCTTGAAACCCCAAATGGCTTCTTGCACCATAACTTGTACTACTATGGAATTGACAATAATGGGAACAATATGGGGCAAGTTGAAAATGCAAGTGGAGATATGGGAACAAATTTTGATCAAGAAATTATGAGAGGTGGTATCACAACATCCAATATTGCATTGAAGGAAGAGATGTGTCGCATGGGAATAGAAGGTGAGAGTAAAATCTTGTTGGGATTTCCATGGCAGATTAATGGAGATGGAAATAATGTCGCTAATTTTGAGTACTCAAACAGTCAAAATTGGAATGGTTTTGGGGTTCCTTCTATGCATGGACTTATCAATAGCCCTCTCATGTAGATGTTAGAAAAGATACTACTAAGAGTTTTTGTTATTAGAACAGATTTGAAGATTATTTTAGTGTAAAGAGATTTGAATCATCTCTCTCTCTTAAGCTTGTTTTGGAGAACTAATGAAATTAAA
The DNA here is from genome assembly GCA_029844215.1 of Przewalskia tangutica. NCBI lineage: Eukaryota > Viridiplantae > Streptophyta > Magnoliopsida > Solanales > Solanaceae > Przewalskia > Przewalskia tangutica. Next base: position 56,854,380 of record CM056740.1, read on the forward strand.
CTTCCAAATTTGTTCTTCACTAAACTAGCAGTAAAGGACATGCAGTGGCCTATGTAATTTGTATCATACTCTCTATTACATGCATCCGGTTCTAGAAAGAAATATCTTTTATCATTGATTTTTTTAGTTTTAAATTTCTTCTTTTATTTTAATGACACGTTCTTATGGTTATAAAAATATATGGCATGACTATAATAACAAAATTTAAGCCTAAATATATCGACAACGGTTAAACTTACCGATAAGTTTCATTTAGACACTTTAATTATGAATATTTTAATTGAGCATCTGAACACATGATAAAATATTCATATTAAACATTTTTTATACCAAAGTTTGAAAAAGCTTCTGCACATGTTGTCAAGCATCCATTGCATAGACAAGTTAACCACAAATATATCGCATCCTTTAATATACACATCAACATCTATTTGAATATACTTGATGTTTATGGCTTATTAAGACTAATGTGTATAACTAAAAGATAGTGACATATTTTAAGTGGTTAACTTATACATAATGAACGCTTGAAAACACGTGCAAAGTTTTTTCAATATTGAGTCGAAAAGTACAAGTTGTAATTTGAGTGTCTAAATAAAATTTATTGATAAATGGTTGTCGATATATTCGACCCAAATTCCAAGAATGCTTTTTTATGTGTCAATTTTTTTTTATAAAAAACTTTATGTTTATCCAAATACTTTTATATAAAATGAAATGAAGAGAAATATAAAGGGAAGTTACTGACAGATAGTGATGCTTCATAGTTGATTTCTTAGTGAATAATTCTCTAGCAAGGGGATACTATAGTATATGTTGTCTACAAAATGTCAGAATATTAAAATGGATAGTTCCTATTCAAGATGTTCTATCATGATTGTTTGTTATTTTTAGGTAGATCCTATTATTATTATTATTTAAATTTAGAGAATAGTAATATGGTGGAATAATAATTAAAGAATAATGAGAGTTGTTGGACTGATTTTCTCTTCTTTATAGGCTTTGGAATTTCAGTGAGCTATGAGCACCAATTTCGGGATAGATTTGATTTCGGCGTGACAGGTTTATACTATTTTATTCCACCATGATATATAATTTTCTTATATTTACATGTGCCCAATTGTTGTTTGCTTTTAGTCAACTTGACAAGATTTTTGAATGACAAATTACCTATTTTGGTCCTTTTGAGCCGACATATTATCGAAAATAATCACTTTACCTCATATATATTGGGGTAAGATCGGTATATATTGCTTTTTAGATTTCGTTTGTGAGAATACATTGAATACGTTATTATTATTGTAAGTTTGTTAAAATATAACACTTTTTATCTCTATTAAATATTTAATAATTTATGTTCATTAGAAACTGAAAGAATTAATTTTGACTAATTTAAAGGACAAAAAATGTTATATACGGGACTGGTGAACCTACCCTTCAATATAAGGGACTAGTTCTGTCATTTTCTCACAATTGTAAACTGCATTCTTTTTTTCTTTTTTTGATAATTCGGTTCTTAGCGCCACCGCGGTAAATCGCGGATGTCGCGCGTTCGGTCTGATCGCCACCAGCGGATCAACTGCATAGGCCCGACAACAGCGATTATCGAGGAGTATCAAACCCACACTGCAACATGCCAGCGGTTGCTACTGGAACTTTAATACAGCGTATCTGAAGAACGTATCCGTCGAGAATCGAACTTGTGACCCTAAGGCTACAAATTTGACTAATGGCCATTAGGCCACTATCTTTGGATTGTAAACTGCATTCTTGCACTGTGAGTAATGAACCGAAGGAGAATTTTATGATTTGTTTCTCGTTGGTTTATGGAACAATATGTATTTTAAGTTTTAACTGTTGCTCTCAGTTATCTTTCTTTTTTAAAAATAAAATCTTAGTGTTCACTTGCGTACACTTCGATTAATTTTATGAGATACATATCACGTCCGACCAGCAATAGATACCAGTAATTTTGTTCACCAATACTAAGACAGATGCAAAAAAAAAAAGCACCTCCTATTTTTGTGTCTATTGAGATTTGAATCTCAATTATCATGTATTATATTATACTATCCATTTTAATCAGTCAAAACAGAAAGAAATTTATGAAATTTAGCATTTACTAAGTGGAACTATCACATGACTTTGGCTACATGTTGAATTAGTGAAGTGATAAGCATCATATATAGCAATTATTGAGCCATATTTAATTTGTGTCTATAATGGTTTCAACATTATTTGACTAATTGAATCCTTCAATCCCTTTGTCTCTTAGCACTAGTCATTTCAAAGTATTAATTAATATCTCAGTGAAATCCATAAATAGTTACTTCCTCGGTTTCACATTATTTGACCTTTTTTTCTTTTATACGTCTCCTAAGAAATTATAAATAAAAATAAAAATGATATTTTTATTACACTTTCTTTATCTTTCTTCAATTAATTGCACTCTAATCAATATTGATTACTTTAAAAATAATTAATACTAATAGTAAAGTAGGAAAAATTAATTAATTCTCACTTATTTTTAAAAAATAGCCAAGTAATTTGAGATATATATTTTATTAATGTAACCAACTAATATGGGACGGATGGAGTAAAAGATTGGGGTTTAAATAATCCTTGTTAGTATTCCAATTTAATTTCGTCTTTAGTGGGAGAGACAAATTCACTCTCATTCATCATGACTTGGACGAATTGACTTCTGTATAAGTCATTTTCTCAAGAATTCCACTAAAACTGATTGATTGCTCCTTCTCGTTTGCTAATTACGATACTTAATATTACTTTCTCCGTTTGATAGTAAGTGGTGTTTTAAACTTCTATTTTATTTCAAAATAAATGATGCTTTAGAATTTCAAAAAGAAATTAACTTTATTCTTTCAAAATTACTCTTATTTCAAAATCAAGAATCATTAATTTTTTCTTTTCTAGACATTAATTAGGGTAAGTTAGCAAAAATCACTCATAGTTTTCTAAGAGTGAACAGTTTCTTAAGAGGTATGCAAGTTACGAGGTGAAAATGTACAAGTTATACATTATATTGATCATGTATAAAATATGCATATTGTAAGTATATTATATGTATACGATATGTCTATTATTTTTATGGCGATCCAAAAAAGTAATTATTCCTTCATTTTGTTAATGAGTACGGGATTTATGAAAACTCATGAACTTATTGAACCGACTTCCTCCGTTCATCCATAAAATTTTGATATCTTAACTTGATTTGTTAATTGCTCTTATGATTGATTCTTCGAGACAAGCATACCCACAGTTATAGATCCAATTTTTCTTTCATATCATGTTAATTTCATTGCATTATTCAATATCTTATTAAAAAAGAGTCCTCTAGCTGATTGTCCCCTTCTTACCCGTTAGTTTTGCTGCACATATACATATTCCAGCATAAAGTTGTAGTAGCATCAGTGGCGGAGCCACGTGAATGCACCACCAGTTTTTTGGAAATTTTTTATCAAAACGACGTCGTTTTGGATAAAACGGTTTGTTTTAATTTTCTTCGATCAAAAAAAAAAAATTTGGCTACACAAAAACATTCTCTACACTGAGCCAAATCGGGACAAATTAAAGAATTTAAGTTATATATAGGGATGACAATTAGGACAGGACATGGCATGTCAAACTCTTGATAGGGCAAGGTAGGAAAAGATTTAAATAGAATGGGACATAACAGGGCAATTTTTTAAAAAATTTAATGGGACGGGCCATGGCAGGGCAAGGTCAAAGTTTTCTTTATTTCACGTTTTTATCTATGAGTCAATAACTTTGTATCTTTCATCACTGAATCTGAATTTGATTTTTGTTTGATTCCAAACTATAAAGAGATTTTCACTTATAAATCTAAAATTGTATTTTCAGAATAGTGCGTCTTCTTCCGTAGCATTCTCCATCAATGTGACAACAAAATGAAAATTTACTGTTAATTTCAAATTTCATTTGATTTTTTTTTCTATTTTTGCTAAGCATTTAGAAAAAAAAAAGTATTAAAATTTTAATGATAAGTCAGAAGGAAAAAAAAGTCCAATGAAACGACAAGCAACAGCAGTTGGGTGGATCATATTACTCCAAACAGAGGACTAAGAAATAATATGACATATTTACCATTATTAACGACAACAAAAAAAAATTAGAAAGATGAATAATCATACTCTTTTACACATTAAAATAAAAAATAAAGAAGAGAAATGAAAGATGACATAAATGGGGCAGGACTTAGCGGGGTAGGATAGGGCAGGACATATTTTCTGAAAATTACTAAATGGGGCAAGGCAGGACGGATCGAATCTTGCAGTCGAAGCATGTCACTAACCTCCCTTGTTGTCATCCCTAGTTATATATATTATCAATGTCAAAAAAGATTTATATTACTACCGTCTTATTTTTAAAATTATAAATTTTGCATTAAAGAAACTTACATGTAGATAAATGTGATAAATGAACGTTTTGAAGTGAATTTGGACGAATCAAAATGGATTGAAACAACAAATGAGTTATTGGCCAACCACGGCCAAGAGTTAGTTCAACTTACTGAGTTGACTCAAAATGAGTTAAATGATAGATCATAATTCAACTCACTCAATTCTTATAGAATTCTAATTTGTTTGTTTTCATAAAATTTTATTAATTACCAATTAAAACTTATTTTTTCTCTTTATATATATAATATTAAATATTTTAATAAATTTTTTCATGGGTCAATTTAGGTACATATTTAACTCAAAATTAACTTTTAGATGAATTGAATTCAAGAGGATCAAGATGTGTTGAATTACTAAATTGGCGGGTCATTAACTCGACCAAACTTAAACGGATTGAACTGATCATGTTTTCATGGACTAATTGTACTAATCCCACCTATAAATATTCTTTGAGTGATCTTATAAAGTAAATATTTTTTTACACTAAAGGAATATATAACTCGAACTTGCTGGTAAAATATGGTGGGTCCCTCCTCCACTAGGATCACAAAAAGTTGTATTAAAGTTTCAATATTTTTTTGTTTCTCATCCGGTATCCGGTATTCGTATTGGAATCACACTAATTTGAATTCGTGCCGGATATTCCCACATTAAGAGGTAAAACACTCCTTAACAATGGTGACTCCGTCTGCTCTCGATTAAAGAAAGTTTCAATCTATTAAATATCAATAACACGGTAATTACCGCTGCTAGCAATCCTATCTCTAGAAGAGACCCTTTACTGAATAAAAGTTCAAACAGTGAAAAAAGAATGATAGATTAATTATAATGATACCTAGAGTCCTTAGAATACGTTAGAGCATAAAGCCTTTAACATGTTTCAAAACTATTGGCTTCGTATATAATATATATTTGTGACCTTTGTGAGATTGTTATAATTAAGATTCCATAAATATTAGTGTGTGATCGTAGAAGATATTATGCATATTGTTAGTTTATAGGACGTACCTACCGTCAAAGGAGATTCTCGTCTTCAATCAACGGATATTGAATAAAGGGACGATCGAGAGAGTACTGATTTGAGGGGAGCATAAAGGAAGACGCCGAAAAGGTTATGTTAAAAGAGATGGCTATGGGACTAATGCAAACAATATGGTGTAGTGTCATATTTATGATAGAAGTAGTGCGGTGATTGACCTCAATGCTAATGGTGATCCCCAAGGTTCAACGAATGAATGAAGCTATGATCATAACCGAATTTAAGGATTACAAGCGTCATATTTAGTTTAAGGATTTAGGGACCAAGCCTGTTGAAGAGCTAAAATGATTCGTCTTGGTCTGAATAAGGCGGGTATGTCTTTGGCCAAGCCCAGGGATTGACTAATCTTTAGTGGAAGGTCTCTATCTTCCTGGCGAGTTGGTTCAGAATAGTGGTTAACATTTAACAATGATCCCAGCTTTTAAACTAAAAAAAAGGGCAACCTGGTGCACTAAGCTCCCATTATGCACAGGATCCAGGTGAAGAGTTGGACCACAAAGGTCTATTGTACACAGTCTTACCTTGCATTTCTCAAAAAAGTTGTTTCAACTTTTAACCTAACGATCAACAATCTTTTAGTTAGCAAACTCTAAATCCAAACCAAAAACAACCTAAATATTTGTTGCAACTTTAATCAAATCCAACTGCAAATTTACAATACCCTGGCGTCAAAGTTCAAGGGTTTAAACTTAATCTTGGGTCTGCATATAGATATTACCAGTAATACATATGGTGCTGTGTCCTGTTCCGAACCAACAAATAATGAGAAACAGCATTTTAAGATGCACAAAATTCAGAAGGGAATTGTCATATTGGGAAGGGAAACCAATTGTGCGCTTTCAACTTCCAAAAGCTTGATCAAATGGCTTGGTATTTTCATGGAACAGAAGACAAACTATGCTAGTAGAAGATTAAGGAAGAAGAAAAGGAAAAAAACAAAAGAGCATCTGATCCTCACAAAAATTCATTCAGAAGACACTTGCACATGACCTGAAAGTAATTAAGATCTGGGCCTCTCCTTCTTCTCTTTGAAGAGGGCCAAAAGTGACACACCAGATACCTTCACAACCTTGAACCTAACACCAGGAATATCTCCCACAGCATGTCCCTTACGACCAAATCCAGCGATCAACACCTCGTCCTACAAACAATCAGATGAAATTTATTCAAACATTTAAGGATACTGCTAAGGAAATTAAAAGAAAAACACATGAATATGATCAAAACACGTACATTCTCTTCAATGTAGTTCAAACAACCATCATTGGGTACAAAAGCAGCTATCTTCTTCCCATTCTTAATCAACTGAACTCGAGCACACTTTCTAATGGCAGAGTTAGGCTGCTTGGCTTCAATACCGCTGCAGTTCATTCCATAAAAATTAGGTCAATTAAAGCAAGCACACAAATAGATGGGGATAATTAAGTAAATGGAAAGCAAAATCGGCCATACATTTTCTCAAGAACTATCCCCTTGGCATGAGATGATCCTGCAAATGGCTTATTCCATTCATTACCAAGATGAGATTTCTTGTAAGAGACTTATCAGCCCACCGCTGCCTCCTACGGTGGGACTTCAGTTTACGACCAGCTCACATTCCACGTGTCTTCCTGCATTAGAGTTTGTACAACATAAGCTATGAAGTTGCAAAAAAAAAAAGAGATATAGATAGAGGGAGAAAATCAGCAGAAGATTACAACATTAAGGGCTCTTCCGCTTTGCCAAGATGGACTAAGCATGAAACCAGTAAAAAGCAAACACTAAAGCTAAATTGTGTTCCTCTTTAATCGGATAAGTCTAGGCAATTCAATCAGAATACCATTTTACAAGTATCAACCCGAACAAAAGGAAACTACCTTACATAAGGCTAGTTAAAGTAACATGGTATGAATCAATATGCAATAATCTCAGAAATTGGCTACACTAGAGCAGAAAAGTACATAGTTGCTCAATCCAATCTGAACAAATAATTCCAAACACTACCTGAGTCCCACCTATACCATTTACTATTCTCTCTCTTGGGGTAAGGGTCATTAGCAAGAGGTTTCATCTCTACTAATCTGTAACCCCATGGAGATCGAGGAGCCCAAAACAGTTGAGAGCGACATTTGATCTAAGTGCATTAGCATTCAAAGCAATTCATTGTCCTCGGGAGGACTCAACTGCTTTGCCAAGATGGACTGGGGAATTACGCATCCACACAGAACCACCAATGTAACAAGCTTATAATTTATTCCCGTATATCTAAAAAATCACTGAAGCAGAACTTGTTAGGGTTACAAAGTCTCTTTTACACACTCAATTCCTAGTTCCTAGTCTAATAATACAAACTACCAATCATTTTTCCATGTGCTTGTTTCTACTGGAATGCTTATTCAATAAGTTAAAAAGAAACTCGTTACGAATTAAGCCCTTTTGATGTCAAACATGATTAGTTACCCAAACTGCAAGTATGTCAACACAAGCTCAAGAAAACGCAAGAAAAATACCAATTACTCTAACTGTTTACACACTGAATGCCTACTAATGGCATGTTAGAAACCGTCATAGCTATAATAAATAGAATTGTTTTTGTTTGGGAGAAGGGGGTTGCATTAGCTAGATGTTTCTTCTCTATTGATCTGTAACCCCACGGAGCTTGAGGAGCCCAGAACATTTTAGAGAGACATTTGATCCGAGTCCATTAGCATTCAAAACAATTCATTGCCCTCGAGAGAGCTCAACTGTTTAGCCAAGATGGATGAGGAATTACCCATTCACAGAACCACCGGGTAACAAGTACATAAATCGATTCCCGTGTATCTAACCTTTCACCAGTGATGCAAAACTAGCTAGAATTACAACATTTCTCATTTGCAATAGCATTCCCAATGTAATAATAAAACTAGTTAATTTGGCCAAATACCAAATCAATTATCTTCCCAAGTACTTGTTTCTACTGGAAAGCTTATTCAATTAAGTTCAAAAGATTGTTCTCATTATGAACCAAGACCTTTTGGTGTCATAAGAACAAAGCCAATTACTCATAATTTGTATACTCGCTGAATGCCTACTAATGGCATGTTAAACACTGTCATAGCTATAAGAAATAGAGTTTTTTTTGTTTGGGGTAGACAGGGTTTCATCATTAGCTAGATGTTTCTTCTCTACTGATCTGTAACCCCCCGTAGCTTAAGGAGCCCAGAACAGTTTAGAGACATTTGATATAAGTCCATTAGATGGCTTAAGTCTGGATTTTCTTCCTTACAAATTCATATTATCTCAGAGCATCCTAGACAGTATAAAGCTTAGCCTATCATTAGGCTTCAAACAAGCATAAGCAATATATTAATTTAATCTAAGGGAAGGGAGGTATACCGAACTTGTAGCCAAGAGAGAGATATGTTGAGCAAAACTCCAATGTTATTAATTCAGAGGAAATTTACAAGTGCTCTGTTTTACGGTGTTTTTCTAAATGAATGAGAATCCTTTTATAGGCAATGGACTTAAAACATTTTACAATCTGTCTAATAAAAAGAAAGGGCATCTTAATAAATACAAAATGCCAAACTACTTTGCGGAAAGTAAATTACAATAGTACGAAAAAGTAAACTACTTTTAAAAAGAAGATAGCGACATGAGCATCTTCTGAAAATAAACAAAATAAAATAATTTACTTATGTCGGCCGAATATGGCCAGTAGGTGCGGATGTGACCTCTTACGTTCTTCTACCCGTTATTGATGATAATGGGTCCTTCAACTGTCATGCTTCTTTCCACGTGAAGCTTTATCTTCTTGTACTTTGGCCTCTTACTGCTTTAGCTTTGTGGACTCAATCAATCAGTCGAACAAATCCTTGGTGGATGGTGGTAGGAATAGTCTTCCAGTGTTGCGAGTCTTGGAGCAGCATCGTCGTCTTGGGCTTCTCTCATGGATGTCGTTGATGTCTCTGAATAAGGACTCTCGTCGATCTTTGTGGCAAAGTTTTTCACAAAGTCTGCTTTGATCTTTTCAAGATAGGCAGTCATTACCTCTTCTTCTGAAATATGAGGATCTTTTAACTTAACATCATTTTTGAATTTTGAAAAGAATGAGGAATTGTCCTCTTTTTTTATATGAGAAATGGTTCTCAAACTTTTTAGTAAAGAAGAACAATTTTCTTCTATTTCCCAACCATAGGTTTGGGCTGGATTCTCCGGATTCTTATCTAATAATTTAGACCAGAATTTACAAAGAAATTTTCTTTTAAGACACAATATGCCCTGTGAATTCCTCCCTGCTTCGGGAATCCATTTCCAGATCCATGGGGTTGCGGTTTGCATAAAGAACATCATCGATGCAGATCCCTCGACATAGTCAGAAGGGTTTTCGGGAGTGATACACGGAGATAATTGTATCCATTCCTTATAATAATTGATATAAGGGGCTGGTAGTATCTGAATTTCAGGACCAATAATATTCCACCATGGAAATATCCATCCTGGCAGTAATTTACCATTTTGGCCGTTCTTAAAGATTTCTGGATTTAATTTAACCCACCATGTATGACCATGCTTCTTGTTTTCGTAATAAAAAACATGGGTGAATGCATCAATATAATCATAATAATTAAATGCAAACTTAATATCTGTTCTTGGAATAATAAGTTCCTTTGACCTGAATGGGCTAATTCCCCATTCGTAGGGAGAAATGATCTTCTTCAGATAGAACTTAGAATAGCTCTTTTCTACTCCTGGCTTATGGTCAGGGTATGAAGTAATATCAGCAGTGGATGTCGCCGTTAGGATATATTCATAATACATCCTATTTTTCCCTTCTTTGTAGGGATGGTAGAAATTTTCTACATATCGATTCATCAGAATCCATGGGTCATTTAGATAATTTTTATCTTCATGTCCTAGTAGGAGAATAGTCTCATCGTGGTCGAACAAATATTGGTTTGATCTTACCATCTTGTATGAGTTTTTGGGCATATGAGCCTGTTGTTGGAAGAACTATCGCCTGCAGTTTAGCCTTTGAAGGAATAGTCCTGGTGCTTTTTCCTCTGCCGCGACACGAGCCTCGACTTACGCCTCTACCGCATGGGGTGTTGTCCATACTGGGCGTCTTAATCTGTAAAAATTCACGAGTGAGAAAGTCAGGAAGTGAATTATCTTGACCTTTAATATATTGAATTTCAAAATTGAATGGGGCTAAATGCGCCTGCCATCTTGCAAACATTTGTTTAGAAACATCATGTTTAAAATCCTTCTGAAACATGAATTTGCATTTGCATTACGTCTGTTCTAATTAAGAACTTCGATGTTGTAAAGGTCGTCTTGGAATTTCAAGACACATTTTACTATAGCAAGAATTTCTTTAGCTATAGTAGCGTAGTTCTTTGACTATTAGTCCATTTTAGGAATTATATCTAACGGATATTCTTGTTTGATGCAGGATTTATTTGTTTTAAAATTCCTCCATAACCAATGTCAGAAGCATCTGTTTCGATAATCTTCCCCCAATTTGGGTTAGCAAGCATTAGACATGGCAGAGCATGCACCTTAATTTTTATTTTTACATTGGTATGGACATTGGTCGAGGACTTGCGATTTTTTTAGTGCACATATAAAACATCTGCGTGATAGACAAGTTTTATAATAGGAGCGATGTAATTAAGGCTTCCTAGGAATTTCTGTAATTGAGTTACGTGAGAATCTCATCAGTGAATTTAGAAGCAAATTCAATACTTCTGTAAATAGGAATAATATTTCCTTTTTCGATGTTATGACCTAAAAATCTAATTTTTGTTTGGAAAATATTCATTTTTGCTTTAGAAATTACTAGGCCGTTAGAAATGACAATTTTCTTAAAAATCTCCAGATGCTTAATATGATCTTGGATTGTTTTTGAATAGACTAATATGTAAATCGATGTAAACAATGATAAAATCACTGAAAGGGGTAAAGATGTCATTCATGACATGTTGAAATTCAGATGGAGCATTTTTCAATCCGAATGACATAACATTCCATTCGTAATGACCAAATGGAACTGTAAAAGCAGTTTTATACTTGTCAGGTTCATTTACATGTATCTGCCAAAAACCTGATTTTAAATCAAATTTTGAGAATATATTAGATTGGTATAACCTATCTAGTAAATTCTTTTTGTTAGGGATTGGATACCTAATCCACTTTAAAATTTTATTTAAAGGTTTGTAATTGATAACCAATCTTGGAACTCCTCGTTCCCGTTCAACATGTTTATTAACATAGAACGCAGTGCAACTCCATGGGGAGCTTGAGGGGCGAATTAACTTCTTATCAATTAAAGAAGCTATTTCTTTCTTACAAATCTTTAGATATTCCATATTCATCTGGCATGGTCTTGCCTTGGTGGGAATGTTTTCTTCCCGAAAGTCTTCTTCATAGGGTAGTCCAACAATGTGTTTCTTCCTATTCCAGAAGGCTGTTGGTAGATCATCGCATATAGAAGCGGCAAAGTCATGTTCTATGCTTTTGATTTTATCCTGTAATTTAGGATTAGTAAGCTGGTCACAAATTTTGTGGGTCATTAGCTCCTGTTGTAGGTAATCCAAGTGTTGTTTCTTATTATGGACTATGTTGACAAAACTAATTGTTTTCTGGGATGTAATCCAGGGAAACGTTATAGGTTTTCCATCAAAGGTTCATGTAAGGCCTTTTTCATCAGTGTTGGTGATGGGCATTAGTCCATTAATAAAAGGGATGCCTAAGATAATATCATTGGATAGGCTCTTGACTAATATGAAGGTTTGTTCAATGCAAGTCTTGTTTTGGCAAATGAATGCACTAGGTAACTTATAGGAAACGTCGAAATTGCTTCCATCTGCACCAGATACTCTACGGGTAGTTTTGGTAAAGTATTTAGTAGGAATTAATCCTTCCCTGATGCAATTGAGACCTGCCCCTGAGTCAATTAATGTTGGGACATTTTTGAGGATGGCATTGCCATGGATTAGTAGGTTTATCTCAGTAATCCACCTTTGTCGCATAACTAGAGTACCTATGAAGTCATCAGGTAGGCTGGAAGTGCTAGGTTGGCTGATGATAGGGGTATGTCCTACCTTTTCGGAGATGTCCGGGGTTTTCTCAGAATATGAGATGGTTTCTAGGAGGGTAACTCGGTTTTCTAAACTGCCGTATTTGCTATTCATTTGAGTTATCTCTCTTCTGAGATTCATAATCTCATCTTTTAATTCCTGGGTTGTGATGGGATCTTTGGAGTTCCTTTTCTTCTGCAACTCAGTGAGTAGTTCCGAGAAATTGTACGGAGGATCAATACGTGTCTTGATCTTGATAGGAGTTTTATCTTTCTCCTGATCTTTGAACAATGCTTCAATAATTTTAGCTTTATGGGCCGTGGAAATTCTTTAAGAAGGTCATTAATTTCTTCTCCATTGATGACGCTTATGTTAAAACTGGAGAACTGAGCTTGGAGCTTATAAAACTCATCGTCCGTGTCATCATTATCTTTGATGGCTTGACATTTATCCCTGGTACAGCAAAGGGTTTCTTCCTCCGAGGAAGATGAGTAAGGGTCATCTGAATCTGTACCTATGATATCATCGGATTCGTCAGAATCAACCATGATTTTCTTTAAAGCATTCTTGATGCTTTCATCAATATCCAGATTATTAATCTTATTGATCTTCTTCTTTTTACACCGATTGGCGTAATGACCTTTTTCCCCGCATGCAAAGCATGTAGGATCCTTTTTAGGTCTCTTGTTATCCCTTTTCCTTGTTGCACTTTGGACTCTTCTTTTAGCTGCTTTCTTTTTGTAAGAGTCTGTTTGGAATCTGGAATAATCTTTGTAAGGTTTGAAGGGCTTGGCCCCAGCTTTCTTCTTCTTTGGGTTTTGCGAAGAGCTTGGTCCGTCCATGGCGAGCTAACGTAATTCTCTAAGCGGGTTTTTTCAGTCAATTGCTTTTTAAGCGCTTTGCGGTTTAGGTCATGCGTAGGTTTAGGCCTTCATCTGACATCGATGAGCTATCCATAGGAATAATCATCCCATTGAATCATGAACTATCATTAATCTTGAGAGTTCTTTTGACTCTTTCGTGAAGAGTGATGGAGACCGTGATGAATCGGCCTTCCGAAGCTCTTCGCTTCAGGGAGATTATAAACCCTACTAAGGAAAACATCTTTGTACCATCTAAAAGATGTAAGGGTTGGACAACTGTGATTTTGAAGTAGTGTCCTGATGTTATCATAATTGGTAGAATAATTACCGGTGAATTGATCTAAGATGGTTAGAACAAGAGTATAAACCGCATTGGATTTCTGTTCAGTCCCTTCTTGTTTGACTGAATTAGTAATCGATGCCTTTTGCTCAATAGTGAGATAATTGTCCCACCAAGCTTTGAGCTGTCCTGTGAATCCTACAACAATCATCTGCATGATGTTCACCTCTGATTGCTTGTTGTTGTGGGCTCTGCCAGCTGCGGCGTACATGAGCATTTTGTGGCCAGTTTTGAAGATTAGATTATCTCCAGCTCCATCAATGTTCCATTCGACAATCTCAGTGCCGGTATATGATGCAGCATCAGGCTTGAATCCTGTTTCTTCGACAAGGACATCAACAGGTGTTGGCCTGGGATAATAATAGTTATCGCGAGTGCCCTTGGGATTCCATCCAGTTTTATTGACTGCAGAAATATGTGTCTCCTCGGGATTGCTGGTGGTAATGACGCCAACGACATTTTTGGAGGTAGACTCTTTATCCGAAGAAATTTTCATTTTATCACGGAATTGTGATAAAAGATTCTCGAGATCAGTTTTGTCTTTTGTGAGTTTATCTAAATCCATGGATGGGGGCGGTGAATATTGTACGAATTTCTAGAGGTTTGGGAGGTTGCTGGTTAACGACAGTCCTTCGTTCCTCGATAAGACTATGGAGTCTACTGACTTTATTCTGTTATAAAGTCATCTGTTCAAAAAGAATCTTGAGGCTAATGTTGGTGTGGTTGTTCTGTCTGAATAGATCATTCAAATGATCAACTGTAACTGACTAAGTACCTGTATTTAAAGCCGTAGAAGTGGGCCCTAGATCCTTTCCATATCGTCCCTTTTTAAATGGAAAGGTTAAATCAGGAGGATATATCTCCTGAGGACTTTTTAGTGTCGAGATGCCATTGCCTTTCAATCACATTAATATTAAGCAAAGCATAATCACTAACAAACCAATTAACAAAATGTTTAAAAGTTTGTTTTCTTGCAAATCATCGTAAAATTGTTTACTATAGATTTGCGTTAAATCGAGTAAATAACTCGAAACCGTTTACGAAAAGGAGCATAGTCAGTATTATTCCAAAATTCTTTAGAAATATTTTTCTTAAATCGAACTGGACCATAATCGATCTGCATGCTATCTGATTCTATCAATATCACTAACTATCATCGAAATAATTGTATTGATATTGTTTTGATTGAGGCTTAGCGGGAATCGATTCTCGACCTTGATTTTGTCAACCTTTTCCTCACTAGAGATTTACGAGGGTGGTGATTTTATAAAATCTCTCATCTACGAGAGGTTGAAGCTCTGCGGTAGGCGTTTGGTCTGTCATCTAAAGGGACGGAAATAATGAGATGACGAGTTACCTAATCTAGGTGAGTTCTTACTAAGCGAAGGCGGATATTGCCATCGTAGTTTGGATTACTGCGCAATCCTAGAATTTACCACTTGTTTGGCGGGGATAGCTTTTCAATTAGCCAATCTTGAGGATAATCTATTTCATCCCGGCTTATAGGTCTCCCAGTAGTAATCTTGGACCTTTTGGCTAAATTAGTCTCGATGAGAATTTGTTTGTCTATTCCTTTTATCATCCGTCATCCTACGATTTGGATTCATGGTGTCTAACACACGGAAATAAACACGATAATGAATACACATAACCTCTGTTTGGGCATGTAATTATACCCGTTAACTTTTACATATAAAGTTAAAGCGTGCGATATATTTGGATCGACAAAGATAAAGTAAGGTTTGATGCGGCGTTAAAATATCTTGGGCGTAGGCTAAACTTATTGCATAACACTCAAGAGATTGTTTCGATTGAGGTTTAGCGTCTCTTAGAAACGATCAAAGCTTTGAGCAAGCCTTCTAGGGTTAAAGGTTTAAAAACAATTTGCACTAAACCTATATGCAGAAATTTGTAATGTAATTTTTGATACCTTTCGATATCATCATCAGAAAATAACTGAATAGTTTTTTCTTGATTATCCATTTGGACTGACTCTTCAATAGTCTTAATAATATGACGATTTCGAAGATTTTCAAATATGCCAAAATTATAAATTTCTTTTGTGGCTACAAATGGAATAGTCTATTTGTTAAGAGCATCAATCTGTTGAGGAAGTTCATACTCTTCCTTTCTAGCATTTTTAATAGTATGCTTATAGTTTTTGAAAATATTCATTTTAAATGAATACTGTATCAAACGTGTGAAAAAATATATTATGATAAATAATTGCGCCGAATCAGGTCTCATTTGTTTTTATAAAAAGTAAGATGTCTGTAACACTCCGTAAATCCAAGTTACGTGTGAATGAATTAAATGAGTGTTGTCGTGCCATATTTTAGTTATGAGAATCTCTTTGGGATGAATTCGGGTGATAGATATTCGTTTTTAAGTCAAACCAAATAGTGAAGTTCGTAAGAGCTCTTAAATTCGTCTAAGGTATGTTTGACTTATGCCAAGTTTTCAGGTAGTTTCATTGGGAATTTGAGAAAACTAAAAATATGAAAGTTGTAGGTCTTTAAAATACCTTTCCAACCATATATTAGGGAGCTCACTGGAAGCTCTATGCTAGGAGGTATGCCCCTTTTACTAGAAATTATATAATCCGCGATCGGGGCCTTACAGTGCGCGCGATCACTGCGTTTGGGCCTTACAGGTAAATTGCACAAAATTTAGTCGGGCCGGATCGAGCCAGGACGAAATTCGATCCGGTCTTGGTCCTGTTTTTTTAAAATTCGGTTTGGTCGATCAGTCGGTCGAGTTGATCGGTCGGCCGATTTTTATAATATATATAATATATATAATTTCTAATATATATAATATATATAATTTATAATTTTCTAAATTCCTAATATATATAATTCCTAATTTTCTAAATTTCTAATATATAATATTATATAATTAAGGTCGGGTTAGGGCAGGTTTTTTAAAAAATTGAATTTCCAATCTGAAATTGACATTCTCGACGGTGCCACGAAATTTTTACGTTGAAATCTATTGTACATCGCGAGAAATTTAGATTTGAAAATGAGAAAAACGTAACGATTTGGGGGAAAAGAAAAATTGAGGGGCAATATGGACGTTTTTGGAGAGGTACACAGATCATACCCCTACCAAGGTAGAAATGAGGTCTACCCCTACAAGGTAGAAATGTTGTTTCCGAAAAACTCTCATCTCAAAAGAAATCATAGAAAGAGGTCTAAGGACAAAAAAATTAAAAAAATAAAAATAATGAAAACACTGATCTTACCCCTACCAAGGTAGAAATATTGTTTCCAAAAAACTCTCATCTCAAAAGAAATCATAGAAAGAGGTCTAAGGACAAAAAATTCAAAAAAATAAAAATAACGAAAACAACTAAGTCATGATAAAGCAATTTGAAAAGCCTTGCTCAAAATGCAAACTAAAATTATTCTCTAGGGGAAGTAGCATAGACACGTTAATCTTTTACTTTTTAACTTGACATGGTTATTATAAAGCTTTACCAAGTTAATCAACCTTTTTTTGATGCTGATTCATTCAGGGTAGTGTGCATAGATAAGCTCAATACTTCTCGGAGACTGCACAATCGTACATTTCTTAGCAGTTTAAGAGCTGTAGCTACTCTGATTCATACACAGCGAGATCCATGAGAATTACAATAATTCATCAGTTGATATATATATATATTTAAACAACAAACATAATTAATATGACATCTACAATCAACCGCAAACAAAGATAAAATTTTGCTCTGAGGTTCGCCTATAAATCCAACATCTAATAACAGCAAAATTAAATGTTGTTGAAAAAATTAGGAAGCACACTTTCTGAAATGTTTGCACTTGTATGCTCTTATCATTGACCACCAAATACCTGCAAAATAAATGAAGAGCAGCTTCCGTCAGAACATTAGCACTATTTCCACCTCTTTCAACAGAAGGGAACGGGGATGAATGGTTGGAAAGGAACTTACTCCAGCCAAAATGTCCTTAGACAGCCCAGGTTTGATTTTCCCAGCTTCATCTGCCACAGGTTTTCTGGGGAAATTGTCGTATCACCTTTAGCGCAAACTGTTCACTTGAAATCAGAAATTTTCCCAGATTCCTGTTGCACCTTTTGCTTCTGAAAAGATGGAACAGTTGAAAAGTATAGGATTATATTACTCATTTGAAAGATATATTGCACAAGGTAAGATGAAACTGAGTGGTGAATACCTAAACCAAAACTGAACCTAAGGAATAGTAATTTGGGGTGAGGCAAAGAGGGTAACTCAATTTACTCATCCATTCCCTCCCCTATTTTACACATAAGCAACATCTTTATTTTTGAGTTTTGCCAAAGAGACCTTTTCTAACATCAATTGATATATTAGCAATTTACATCAGAAGTTATGATGAAAAACTATAGTTGCCTCGTGTTATAACCACTATATAAAGAATCAAAACTCAAAAGGAGATGATAAATAAGAAACTTAATCCAGGGAGTTCAAAAAACTGCTGCTTAGCAACTACTTCCATCATTCCATGCTAAAGAATCCATTAAATATGGTCACTGACCTTCTTCATTCGTTCTTCAATAGAATTTAAAGCATGAGATTTATCAACTTGTGTAAGGTAGAAATCACGCTCCCTCTTGGCAGCAGAAAGCTCCAAAGCTAGTTTCTGCTCACGAACTGCATGCCTTTGTGCTGCAAAATGTTTGCAAGGCATCAATTAAGCTGCCAATGGAGACTGAAGAGTGCAACGTTACCCAATAAATTAAAAATAACAGCATACCAATTTCATCAGTAACATCATCCCATTTGATTTTAGACAAGTACTTGACATTCCAAATGTCATAATAGAATGATGACCTTTTCCTGCCACCTATACAAAGAGAAATTCGACAGTAAAGTCAATAACCTCTCAAGGTCACTGAAAATACAAGAAACGCAGAAGTTGAAAGCTGAATCTGGAGAATATAAACAATGACAGTCACCATGTTATATTGATAATGACACAAATGGCATAATGCAGAAAAACCACGTTAGTCTACCCGTAATAGAAGCCAAATTATTGGCTAGTATCTAAATGATTGGTGTTTCCCCTAAAAATTGTGTAACAAGCACAATAACTAGTCAACTCAAAAAGAAATAAAACCATTGGTCAAACTTACTGCAAGATGCTATGATGGTATCCTATGGACCAAATAAAAGCAAACAGCTGGAAAGCTATGTAAATAGCCTGAATGTCCTAAAATTGGAAAAGAATCAAGAAGAAAAGAAAGGCATTGCCAAGAAAATAGGTTACTTTACCTATCTGTTGACCATTTAACATATTTGTGACTCTCTTGGCAACACTCTTTTTCGTAAATTCAACCCACCTACAAATATAGATTATAGTTTAATTACGGTAACAAATGTCATAATCTTGAGATGAAAGATGCAGAATTCATCATTGTAATCTGATTTCAGTTCACAGAAACCTCAATATAATAAGCATACCCTTCTGAAAATGCTTGCCCTCGGAACCCACCTGCCCGTTTCCGATTCATTTGAGCAGCAGCAGCTGTATGCAAGGCAAATTAGAAAAGACAACTAAGCTGAGGAGGGGGAAATGCTGCATAGTTCAGCATTTAACCAATATCTCTGAAGATGTTGATCAAATGAAAAGTAGTAAAGATATAAGAGCATATACAAGGAACTCAACAAACCTTCAGGTACAAGATATATTCTCTGAATTTCTCCGAACTTAGAAAGAACCTGGCGAAGTTTCACGTGGTCCATACGAGGTGGTACTCTACTTACATGACAAACTCCACGCTTTTCCACCTTCACGCCTTCTTTAAAGGACTTTTTCTTCTTTTTAACTTTTTGCACTTCTGTTTCAGCTTCATCTCCCCTCTGTTCTTCTCCACGTGATGGACTTGTTTCCTCAATTTCCAAATCTTTCTCACCCATTAATGAAAATGATACCGCTGAAGGAGAAAACCAGCCCTGTTGCGATAAATCTTCTGCTATAGTGGAATTTGTCTGCTAAATCTACAAGAATAATTTCCAATGTATTTTAGCAAACATAAATTAGGACAGCAGATCCCCCCACCCACACCCACACCTTCACGTACTAATATTAGGATTCCCTAAATTCTCTGTAGCTCAGAAGAACAAAATCTACTACAGAATCTCAACAATAATAGGAAATTTACTTATATTGTATGCAGTTTTGGTTACTAGTTACTATAAAAAACATGTTCCTTTCATTCATTCGTCTATAAAATTAGCCCATGAAAACATGACCCACCCAAGTTTGAGCTGGTCATAGACTAGCCCATTTATTAGCTCAGCCCAACCCATTCTCGTAAAAATTAGGCTGATATGTGGCCCAAATTGACTTGTGAAAAATCTTATACGGATATTTTTACGAAGGACATTTTTTATTTGATATGTTATATATAGTCATAATAAACAAAAAATATTAATTTCATTAGGTACTAAAAGTTATAAAAGAACAAAAAAAAAACTTAGTAACAATTGGGCAGGTTGGGTTATGAGCCGCTTTTTAACCCATTTCAGCACAAGTACACACACAGTTGCTTAATTATTACTATTTTGTCATTAACTCAGACCATTTGTACCAGCCCAAATTCAGCCTAACCCGCCCATTTGACCCCCCTTGTCTAAAGCATTTTACAACAGTCCTATGTCAAGAAACTTTATTTGGTTCAACTACAAATTGAGACATCATGGGATGTCAATCTTAAATTTAGACATTATAGCAAACACAAAAGCTCTCGAAAATAATAAAAGAACCAAATAACCATGGTGATGGAAAACATTGAGTTACAAGAGAATATGAACTATCACTCGCTGACGATTAGACATGATTGCAACATAGAAATTGGATTTTCAAACTAATCTATGCAAAATTCACCCAAAGAAGCAGAATGATAGTAAAATATCAGCGTCACAAATTTGAGGTAGATAGTAACAAGAGAGCATTACAAATGAGAGAGAGATGTGAAGAGCAATTCCGCAGCTAATCGAAACTCTCTCGAAAACTCACAATCCTAAGTCAAGTATTAACCTGAAGAACATGAATTAATTTGGGCTTATATGAGTTTCAATTAAAGATGGGCCAATTTAAGTTTGAACTTAAAAGGGCCCAAAGCATTCAAGGTGTGAGCCTGTGACAAAGAAATATCAGAGGCGATGTATAGACACTCAACTCGAGTAGCAGATTTCGTCTTATTTCATTTGTGCGCTAAGAGAACCATTAAAATTAGGGGTGAGCGGGTCCGGGTACCCTAACTTTTTTGAACTATCCGGAACCTACCCAGTAAAATATCGGTTCCTAAATTTACTACCGGAACCTACCCGTAGCAATCATTACGAAACCTACCGTAGCAATCATTACAGAAACCTACCGGACCTGCGGTTCGGGTAGGTTCACGGGTACCCTGTAAATTTTTGTGTTGGTTAAACACAAATTCAATCTCACAACTTGATAATGTAACAAACAGAAATTGTATAATGATCCATCTTTGTTTTCACATATCAATTATAAGCTTAATATAAGTATTTGGACCTTAGCTAGATTCTAAAATATACAGCAATTGATGAATCTAAAATAAACAAGTACACCTTTGTTTCCTCGTATCAATTCTAAAATATGAAATTGCAGAATCCATATTATTGAATAAATGAATGAAGTTGCAGGTCTCTGCTAAAGTTCAGTACATCGCTTCAGATTTTCTTCGCAATAAATTTTGGAAATTCTCTTTCGAGATTAAGAGAGAAGTGAAGTGCACAAAATTTCTCTTTCGGACTATGCTCCTTTTCGTAAATGGTTTCTTGAGTTATTTACTCTGTGACATAAATCTATAGGTAAACAATTTTACGATGATTTGCAAGAAAAACAAACTTTTAAACATTTTGTTAATTGGTTTGTTAGTGATTATGCTTTGCTTAATATTAATGTGATTGAAAGGCAATGGCATCTAGACACTAAAAAAGTCCTTAGGAGTATATATCCTCCGGATGAACCTTTCCATTTAAAAAGGGATGATAGTGGAAAGGATCTTAGGGCCCAGCCCTACATGAAGCTAATACAGGGTACTCCTAGTTGGGGGTTACAGGTTGATCATTTGAATGATCTATTCAGACAGAACAACCACACCAACATTAGCCTCAAGATTCTTTTTGAACAAATGACTTTATTACAGAATAAAGTCAGTAGACTCCATAGTCTTATCGAGGAACGAAGGACTGTCGTTAACTAGTAACCTCCCAAACCTCTAGAAATTCGTGCCAATATTCAGCCGTCCCCATCCATGGATGGGATAAACCTGTCAAAAGACAAAACTGATCTCGAGAATCTTTCATCACAATTCCGTGATAAAATGAAAATTTCTTCGGATAAAGAGTCTACCTCCAAAAATGTCGTTGGCGTCATTACCACCAGCAATCCCGAGGAGACACATATTTCTGCGATCGATAAAGCGGATGGAATCCCGAGGCACTCGCGATAACTATTATTATCCGGTGACACTGTTGATGTCGCTTGTCGAAGAAGCGAGATTCAAGCACGATCTTTGCGTCGTATCTGCGCCGAGATTGTCGAATGGAACATTGATGGGTGGAGATAATCTAATCTTCAAAGCGCCTGAAAATGCTCGTATGCGCGCGGTGGCGAGCCCGCGGCAATAAGCAATCAGGTGAACATCATGCGGATGATTGTTGTAGGATTCCTGGGCGACTCGAAGCTTGGTGGGACAATTATCTCACTATTGAGCAAAAGGCATCGGTTACTAATTGATCAAACAAGAAGGTGAGCAATCCAATGCGGTTTATACTCTTGTTCTAACCATCTTAGATCGATTCACGGTAATTATTCTACCAATTATGATAACATCGGACCTTACTTCAAAATCACGGTTGTCGACCACCATCTTTTAGATGGTACAAAGATGTTTTCCTTAGTAGGGTTTATAATCTCCTGAAGCGATGCTTACGGAAGGCGGTCATTGATGGTCTCCCGTCGCTCTTGTGAAAGAGTCGAAAGAACTCTCGAGATTAATGATAGTTCCGCAGTTGATAGGATGATTATTCTATGGGCGGCTCGTTGGGCGTTGCAGATGAAGGCCTAAACTGTCTGATGACCTAAAGCGCAAAACGATTAAAAAGCGAAATTGTGAAAAAACCCGGTTAGGAGAATTACGTAGCGATTCGCCATGGAGCGGACCAAGCTCTTGCAAAACCCGAAGAAGAAGAAAGGCGAGGCGAAGCCGCCGAAACCTTACAAAGATTATTCCAGTTCCAAGCAGGACTCTTACAAAAAGCGGCTAAAAGAAGAGTCGAAGTGCAGCGAGGAAAAGGGATAACAAGAGACCAAAAAGGATCCTACGTGCTGCATGCGGGAAAAAGGTCATTCGCCGATCGGTGTAAAAGAAGAAGATCGATAAGATTAATAATCGGATATTGATGAAAGCATCGAGAATGCTTTAAAGAAAATCATGGTTGATTACGAATCAGGATGATACCATGAGTGCAGTTCGGATGACCTTACTGCATCTTCGCCGGAGGAAGAAACCGCTGTTGTACGAGGATAAATGTCGAGCCATCGAAGATAATGATGACACGGACGATGAGTTTTATAAACTCCAAGCTCGATTCTCGATTTTAACATAAGCGTCGTGATGGAGAAGAAATTAATGACGCCTTAAAGAATTTCGATGAAGCCCGTAAAGCTAAAATTATTGAAGCATTGTTCAAAGCTCGGGAGAAAGATAAAACTCTATCGAGATCGAGACGCGTATTGATCCTCGTGCAATTTCTGGAACTACTACATTGAGTTGCGGAAGAAAAGGAACTCAGATCATCCTGACCCGGAATTAAAAGATGAGATTATGAATCTCGAAAGAGATATAACTCGAATGAATAGCAAATCACGGTTTAGAAAAGCGAGTTACCTCGCAGAAACCATCTCGTAATGCAGAAAACCGGACATCTCAGAAAGGTAGGACATACCACTGTCGTGACCTGACCTAGCCTTCCGACCTCGCGATGACCGTTCGTACTCTGGTTATGCGACAAGGTGGATTCTTGAGATAAACCTACTAATCCATGGCAATGCCGTCCTCGAAAATGTCTGACATTAATTGACTCGAGGCGGATCTCGATTGCATCGGGAAGGATTAATTCTACTAAATGCTTTACCAAAACTACGTAGAGTATGCGGTGCAAATGGAAGCAATTTCGGCGTTTCTATAAGTTACCTAGTCGTTCGTTTGCCAAAACAAGACTTGCGTTGAACAAACCCGTATTAGTCAACACATCGATGATATTATCTTAGGCATCCGCTTTTATTAATGGACTAATGCCCGTCACTGCCAATGATGAAAAGGCCTTACAGGAACGCTTTGATGGAAAACCTATAACGTTTCCACTGGATTACATCCGAAAACAATTAGTTTTGTCAGCATAGTCCGTAATAAGAAACAACACTTGGATTACCTGACGGAGCTAATGACCCATGAAATTTGTGACCACACTAATCCTAAATTACGAGGATAAAATCAAAAGCATAGAACGTGACTTTGCGACGACATATGCGATGATCTACCAGCAATATACGGAATAGGAAGAAACACGTTGTTGGACTACACATGAAGAAGACTTTGGGAAGAAAACATTCCCGCAAGGCGAGACCATGCGGATGAATATGGAATATCTAAAGATTTGTAAGAAAGAAATAGCTTAACTTTAATTGATAAGAAGTTAATTAAGCCTCAAACTCCCAGTGGAGTTGCTGCGTTCTATGTTAATAAGCGTGTTGAGCGAGCGAGGAGTTCAGATTGGTTATCGATTACAAACCTTTAAATAAAATTTTAAAGTGGATTAGGTATCGATCCCTAACAAAAAGGATTTACTAGATAGGTTATACGATCTAATATATTCTCAAAATTTGATTTAAAATCGGGTTTTGGCGGATCGTATAAATGAACACGCAAGTATAAAAGCTATTTACGATTCCATTTGGTCATTACGAATGGAATGTTATGTCATTCGGATTGAAAAATGCTCCATCTGAATTTCAACATGTCATGAATGACATCTTTACCCCTTTCAGTGATTTTATCATTGTTTACATTGACGACATATTAGTCTATTCAAAAACAATCCAAGATCATATTAAGCATCTGGAGATTTTTAAGAAAATTGTCATTTCTAACGGCCTAGTAATTTCTAAAGCAAAAATGAATATTTTCCAAACAAAAATTAGATTTTTAGGTCATAACATCGAAAAAGGAAATATTATTCCTATTTACAGAAGTATTGAATTTGCTTCTAAATTCACTGATGAGATTCTTGACAGAACTCAATTACAGAGATTCCTAAGAAGCCTTAATTACATTGCTCCCTATTATAAAAACTTGTCTATTGATGCAGCTGTTTTATATGACAGACTAAAAAAATTTGCAAGTCCTTGAACGATATCCATCTTGACGATCGGAAAAATAAAAATTAAGGTGCGTACTCTGCCGTATCTAATGCTTACTAACCCAATTGGGGAAGATTATCAAGCAGATCTTGGCATTGGTTATGGAGGAATTTTAAAACAAATAAATCCCGGACCAAACAAGAATATACGGTTAGATATAATTAGGAAAATGGACTAATAGTCAAAGAACTACGCTACTATAGCTAAAGAAATTCTTGCTATAGTAAAATGTGTCTTGAAATTCCAAGGCGACCTTTACAACGAGTTCTTAATTAGAGCGGTGTAATGCGACCAAATTCATGTTTGAAGGATTTTAAACATGATGTTTCTAAACAAATGTTTGCAAGATGGCGGTAGCATTTAGCCCCATTCGATTTTGAAATTGATATATTAAAGGTCGAGATAATTCACTTACGACTTTCTCGCTCGTGAATTTTTACGAGATTAAGATCGTCGGAATGGACAACACCAATAGGGGTAGAAGCGGCCAGAGGCTCGGTCGCGGAGGAAAAGCAGACCGAGGACTATTCCTTGAAAGGCTAAAGCGGTAGGCGATAGTTCTTCCGGTCAGCGAACTCGTATGCCCAAACTCATCAAGATGGTGAAGGCCAAAACGATATTTGGTTCGACCACGTGAGAGACTATTCTCTGCTAGGACATGAAGATAAAATTATCTAAATGACCCGTGGATTACGATGAATCGATATGTAGAAAATTTCTACCATCCCTACAAAGAAGGAAAAATAGGATGTATTATGAATATATCTAGCAGCGACATCAGCTTGATATTACTTCGTACCACGACCGTAAGCGGGGGTAGAAAAGAGCTATTCTAAGTTCTATCGAAGAAGATCATTTCTCCTACGAATGGAATTAGCCCGTTCGGTCAAAGGAACTTATTATTCCAAGCAGATATTAAGTTTGAATTTAATTATTATGATTATATTGATCGTTACGCGTATTTTTATTACGAAAACAAGAAGCATGGTCATACATGGTGGGTTAAATTAAATCCAGAAATCTTTAAGAACAGCCAGAATGGTAAATTACTGCCAGGATGGATATTTCCATGGTGGAATATTATTGGCGAAATTTGATACTACCCCTTATATCAATTATTATAAGGAATGAATCTGATTATCTCAGTGTATCACTCCAAAACCCATACGACTATGTCGAGGATCTGCGTCGATGATGTTCTTTATGCAAACATGACCCGTGGATGCGGAAATGGATTCGACGGGAGGAATTCGCGAGGCATATTGTGTCTTAAAGAAAATTTCTTTGTAAATTACGGTCTAAATTATTAGATAAGAATCGGAGAATCCATTGAACTTATGGTTGGGAAATAGAAGAAATTTGTTCTTCTTTACTAAAAGTTTGAGAACCGTTTCTCGTATCAAAAAGAGGACAATTCCTCATTCTTTTCAAAATTCAAAAATGATGTTAAGTTAAAAGATCCTCGTATTTGAAGAAGAAGGTAATGGTACTTTATCTTGAAAAGATCAAGCGGACTTTGTGAAAAACTTTGCCCAGATCGGCGAGTCATGATTCCGAGACATCAGCGGCATCCGTAGAGAAGCCCGAGGCGATCTGTTCCAAGACTTCATGGCCATTGGAAGACTATTCCTACCGGCCGTCCACGGATTTGTTCGGCGGATTGATTGAGTGCATCAGCTAAAGCGAGAAGAGGCCAAAGCGAGAAGATAAAGTTTCACGTGGAAAGAGAAGATGGCAGTTGAAGGACCCGTTATAATCGATAATGGGTAGAAGAAAACGAAGAGGTCGCATCGGACCTACGGTCGTATTAAATGATAAATTATTTTATTTTATTTATTTTCAGAAGATGCTCATGTCGCTATCTTCTTTTTAAAAGTAGTTTACTTTTTTGTACTATTGTAATTTACTTTCCGCAAAGTAGTTTGACATTTTGTAATTATTAAGATGTCCTTTCTTTTTATTAGACAGATTGTAAAATGTTTTGAAGTCCGCCTTCGTCTATAAAAGGGGATTATCATTCATTTAGAAAAACACCAGAAAACAGAACACTTGTAAATTTCCTCTGAATTAATAACATTGGAGGTTTGCTCAACATCTCTCTCTTGCTCTGAGTTCGGTATACCTCCCTTCCCTTAGATTAAATTAATCTATTGCTTATGCTTGTTTGAAGCCTAATGATAGGCTAAGCTTTATACTGTCTAGGATGCTCTGAGATAATATGAATTTGTAAGGAAGAAAGAAAATCCAGACTTAACAGTTCATATCACTGTAGATTCTATTATGTTTATACCTGGGTAGGTTATGCGCCTTGAATGCAGTGTCCTAAATGCAGACATGCAGTTAAGGCGTAGTTAGGCGTAGGCGACAGGCGTTCAATCGGGCCATTTTTTGTATTGGTCTAAGTATAACTAACGTACTGGTATAAACAGGTAGAACTTATGGGTAGAAAGTTCTTGTTACTGATTTCCTCCTTATTCTTATTACGATAAGATCCTTACAGACCTACGTATCAGAGCATCCTAGACAGTATAAAGCTTAGCCTATCATTGGAAGCTAACAAGCATGCGATATATTAATTTAATCTGAAGGAGGTATCTGAACTTGTAGCAAGAGAAGATGTTGAGCAAAACTCGATGTTACTAATTCGAGGAAATTTACAAGTGCTCTTTTAAGTGCTTTTCTAAATGAATGAAATCCCTTTTATGACGGCGGACTTAACATTTTACAATGTCTAATAAAAGAAGGACATCTTAATAATTACAAAATGTCAAACTACTTTGAAAGTAAATTACAATAGTACAAAAGTAAACTACTTTTAAAGAAGATAGCGACATGGCATCTTCGAAAATAAATAAAATAAAATAATTTTTGTCGATAGAATATGACCGTAAGTCTGATGACCTGCTTCTTCTTCTTCTACCGTTATTGATGATAATGAAGTCTTCGATCGTCGTCTTCTTTTCGCGTGGCTTTATCTTCTTGTCTGGCCTGCAACGGCGACTCGATCAATCCGTCGAACAAATCGCTGGTGAATGGCTGGAAGCGGCGATTGCGAGTCTTGAACGATGTCTTGAGCTTCTACCGTGGATGTGGTTGATGTCTGCGAATAAGACTCGTCGATCTTTGGCAAAGATTTTCACAAAGTCTGCTGATCTTTTCGAGATGGCGATCGTCTCTGCTACGAAATATGAGATCTTTGACTTAACGTCATTTTTGAATTTTGAAAAGAATGAGTTGTCTCTTGTCTGTAACTGCGTAGCAAGGCGGAGCGGTTTAGAGAGACATTTGATATAAGTCCGTTAGCATTCAAAACAATTCATTGCCCTCGAGAAGCTCATTTGCTTTGCGAGATGGGTGAGGAATCACACGTCCACGAAACGGCGGACAAGTTTTAAATATACCCCACGTAGATTTGACATTTCTCAGTGATACAAAACTAGCTAAAATCACAAAGTTCCTCTTTTACAAACAATACCAAACCAATCATGTCCCCCAGTGTTTGTTTCTACTGGCATGCTTATTCAATAAATTCAAAAGTTGATCTTGTTATGAACCAAGTACTTTCGATGTCAAATTTAATAAGTTTCTCCAAACTGTTCAAGTGTGTCAAGACTAGTGCTGTTATCGGACCGGTCGATCAGGTATCGGCTTTCAAGGACCGTCCAGATAAGCTTACGGTCGGGGCCAGGCCGACGTGAGTTCGGTCTGAGCAATCGATCGGACCAAAACCTTATCGGTCGATTCTCGTCCAACCGTAAGAATTTTCGGGTAGGGCCATTTTTAAAAAAAATTGAATTTCAATCTGAAATTGACATTCTCGGACAGCGGTTCCACGATTTTACGTTGAAATCAATTGTACATCATGAGATATTTTATTTGAAAAGGAAAAAGCGTAGCGATTTGGGAAAAGTGAAATTGAGGACAAGATGGGCGTTTTTGGAGAAATCAATTGAAACAAGCGAATTTAGTCGGTTTGAGATTATTATCTCGAAAAATCTGCGAAATCAAAAACAAAATTAGGTAAAGCAGACGTCAGAAGCGCAAAGTTATGACCGTATAAAGTTTGATCAATTTACAACTAATTAGAGTGACAGGAGGCTTTGAAATTTGGTGGAGGGCCAGGGGGTGGTGAAGGGGGCCCGGGGGGGGGTGGGGGTGGGGTGGGGGGTAGGTGGACCGATTCAGGAGTATTTTCTGGGTTAACAGTCAGGTTCATATCGGTCGGGTATTTTTGATACTCGTGTCGGACCGTTAAGGTTTGGTCGATTTGGTCGGGTTTCTGGTCGGTTTGATCGATTCTCGAGTATATCTGAACACTAATGACCACTAGTCAAGACCTTATATTTCAACACAAGCTCAAAAACGCAAATCTGGCAGGCCAATTACTCATAACTTTTATACTCACTCTGATGGCGTGTTAAATAATGTCATAGCTATAAGAAACATATTTTTTTTGTTTTGGGGGGTTATCATTAGCTAAGTGTTTCTTCTCAACTGATCTGTAACCCCACGGAGCTTGAGGGGCCCAGAACAGTTTAGAGAGACATTTGATCTGAGTATATTAGCATTCAAAACAATTCATTGCCCTCAAGATGTCAAGATGGACTGAAGAATTACACATTGACACAGAGCAGAACCAGCTAAAATAACAAATTTATAATTTCTAAACATAAATCTAACTTTTCTCAACAAAGCAAAAACAGTTAGAATTACAAATTTATAATTTATTCCCATATATCTAACTTTCCTCAATGAAGCAGAACCAGCTAAAAGTACGAAGTTAGCTCCCTAAACAATAGGATCTTAGTTTATCAAAGTAAAATTACTTAATATGGCCAATCACCAAACTAAACAGGCTTGTATCTGTTATCTTAGTAAACTTTCTTAGTACCAATATAGTCAAAAACAAACTCATTATGGACTAAGTCCTTTAATGACATACATCAATCAGTACATTACGCTTTGTACATTTCTAACTTTATAAACATATATCAAACTTTCTCTACAAAGCAGAACCAACTAACATTAAAACAATTGATTCTCAGCTTATTACAACAAAATCATTTAATATGGCCAATAACCTTTTTCGTCATGCTTGTTTCTGTTATGTAAGAGAACTTTTTCAGTACCAATATCGCCAAAACTCATTTATCAATCAGTACATTATGCTTTGTAGCAACATCAATAACTTGTTTTATACATTTCTTTATACTGAGTGCCTACTTATAGCATCTTCAGCGCGATAAAGCATGATATAACTATATACTCCCTCTTGTCCAAAAACGATTGACACCTTTCTATATTTAAAAATAATTTAACTTTATAAAATAACACATATTATGTCAAGTCAAACTAGGACAATCTTTTTAAGACGGAGGGAGTATATGTTTTTATAAGAACAATACAAATCATAATGTAGAGAAATTGGAAGTGAGATTTACCCCATGATGAAGATTGATTGAGGGCAGCTGAAGAGCTGAGAAGACTGCAAGTGAGCAAACCCCTAAATCTTCTACGAGGTTTTAAAGGCGGATCTCGGGTTATGTTTCTTGGGCCCCCACCCAATCTTTATTTGCTTTGGAGATGGGCTGGGCTGGTTGCTGTTATTATTCTTCGGGTCATTCGCACAAATATGCTTAATTCGGGTGGTCTTTAATTTTTGACATTTAAATTTGTAATCTTTAATTTTTTCCCTTCATCAATTTTGGCGCGGCATAATTTAGATTTCACAAGGTATAGTTTATGTTTATCATCGGCATATGTATCATAAATTCACACAAATTATGTCGGGCAAGGAAACTTTCAACACTCAACATAAAATGAAAAACGATATAATTTTAGATTTCACTAGGCATAGTTTACGATTAACTTTGATATATGTATCATAACATCAACACATATTATGTCGAACAGGCAAATTTTCAAACATAATCTGAAAAATACTACAAAACTTATGTCACATAACTTAATTCTTAGAGAATTTATACTGAGCAACGCAAAAGTTTAGTTTCTGAAGATAAAATGTTACATAAATTATGTCTTGCAAAGCAGGTTTGTATATTTTCATTAAATAAGTAGAAAGGGCACAAATTAAAGACTAATCCAATCTTTCTGGTGATAGAAAGACTAATTTAGTCTTTCTGATGGATATCCTTAATTCTCTCATCTCTTGAATCTATTCGTCGCAGACCCAAAACTAAAATGACCCCCCTAATTTTTTTCGATTGTGAGACACGTTAAATTTGAATCTAAGTCTCTAAATAAAAAAAGACAAAAATTAAAGATCATTGCCTAATTCGTGCAAAAAAATGTTATTCTTCTCCTCTTAGCCCAAAAACATTCTGGTAGAATGGTCCGGGTTAAATCTACACATGGCCTCCATAAGGGGCGGTCTTGATTTTTCGACTTCGCTTGATAAAAAATTTAAAATATAGTTTTCCCTTTTAAAAAAAATCACTAGGCAGTGCTTTTATCGACAATCGGGCATAAATTGTGACATAAATTATTTTTTATCTATAAAGTAGAAGTTTAAAATATTTCAACACAAAACTTTGATGTGCACCATACATAAGTTACCAATAACACTTGTTTATACAAATTCACGTTCATAATTGAAAGAAATAATCTCTTGATTGTTCTTATTAATGAAAGCGTATATATCTGATTCTGAGGAAGATCCTCTTACATTCTATCTAGGAATTCTTATTATTTGAAGACTAAGTTTACAATTATGGTAATATTACACTTCTAACTAATGTACAATTCTAAGTCTAATATTACCAAATATCAAAGGAAAGGGACAGGCCCCAGCGGTGTCTAGGCATTTGTCTGCGTCGAATAGACATGACATGGGTTGTCGCATATGTTTTAACATACCCCATGATCATGCGAGGCGATGTATCTGTTGAGACTATCTGTAAAATTTTCAAAAAGGGCCAGGGAAGACTCTTTGTAAATATGTATGCAATTTAATATTTTGAAGAAACATGGCGACTTCATCGTCCTTTAGCTACCTGCCGAACAAAGTGAATATCCGTCTACATGTGTTTAGTATTTGGTCTTTGAGCGTATTAGCATAAAGGTAGATGACACATATTATCACAATACACGAGGTAGCCTACCGATAGGACAATGAAGCTCTAACGAGATTTCGTAACAGCGTGACTCGAAACCACGTTGCTGCCCATACATACTCGACCTGCGCTTGAGCGTGGCGTTGATTGGCGGCAATGGACCATGAGACCAAGTTATTACCTAAAAATATGTAATAGCCAGACGTAGACCGTCCGGTGTCGGGACAACCACCCCAATCAATATATGTGTAGGAGACAATAGTAGACGTCGACGAATGATACAAATGCAAACCATACTCAAGTGTTCACTGAATGTACCTAAGAATGCGTTTGAGGGCATTCATATGTTCAACTCTAGGATCGTGCATAAACAAACACACCTGTTGTACGGCATATGTAATATCGGTCGGCGTGAGCGTCGGATCTTGAAGAGGCGCTGCAAGGCTGCGATGGCGGTCGGATCCTCGTATGGAGAGCTTCTTTGCGGCCCGGCAGGTTTAGTATCAACTGGAGTAGAAGTGGACTTACATCTCATCCCTCTCAATGATCTCTGCTGCATACTTCTTATGTGATAAGAACAATCCGCATGAATGACGAGTGACTGCAATCCCCAAAAAATAACTCAATGGGCCCAAGTCTTTCATGGCAAACTCGGGCGAGCATTGTCGTAATAGACTTTCGCAAAGCGTCGAAGAAGCGATCGAGATAATATCATCAATATATAACAATATATAAGTCATGGAAGAACCCCGACAATATATGAATAATGAATTATCAGATCTATTATGCGAAAAATTCATAGTCGAAACATAGTCAGCAAACCTCTTATACGAGCGTGGAGAATTCTTAGGCCCGTCTGAGGACTTCTTGATAGGCGGACATGATTAGGATATCTGGTATCCACAGAACCCCAGGTTGATCATATACACTCTCTCCAAGATCGCGTATGAAAAGCATTCTTAGCGTCTAGGCGATGAATGGGCCACGATTTTGAAAGAGTCAGTGAGCACGGTCACGAATGGTAGTCGGCTTGACCAGGGCTAAATGTCTACCTGATCCACGCGACTGCTTAGTCTTACCATCGCTCTGAGTATAGCCTTATATCTTACAAATGAACCGTGAAATTTTCTTTATGAACAAAAATCCATATAGACCGAATAATATTAACACCAGAAGAACGGGGTACCAACTCTCACGTCTTATTATCAATAAAAGCATTATATTCCTCGATCATGACAATTTTTTAATTAGGGTCATTTAAGGCAGAAATAGGATTACGGGGTAAGAGAGATTTAAGAACATTAGAATTCAAATTAAAATGTCTCTTTGGTTTAAAAATACCAGATTGACTACAGTGGTGGACCGTGACTACAGGGCTGGATTGGGCAAATTTTGGGAATTTTCGGGAATTTATGGAATTACCTTCGGAGGCGCCGCGACGCTAGGGGCGAGGGTCGTGGCGCTAGAAGAGTTGCAAAGCTCTCTGAAGTTTTGGCGTCGTGTCGTCTCTGTGTGCAGGGTCGCGGCTCTGACGACATTTTTCGGGAAAATCTAAAAAATGACGTAGAACATAGGGGGAGACATCTGTCACGACCCGACCGGGCATGCGGTGCCTACACAGGCACCCTTACAGTTATCGTCGGAGAATAGCGGTAGACATCTGAAACTCGTAAAATACTTAGGCGATAAATATCAGCAATGGCTAGATAAGGCCACCTTCCAGAAATATCATAACTTGAAAATAAAAGCGATTACATCTTTGTTCTTACAACCCAATCCACGAATATGACTACTGAACTCTACAGAATAACAAGCGTGAGCGGGGCCCGCCGTACCACAAATGTACATAAATCTAACATCGGAAGCCGTACCAAAGACAAGCCTCGGAGAAATGAAGCTTGACAGTGATCGGTGATCCTAAAAGTGAGGATCCGCGTCTTACCCACACTGCGGCGTGAGCGGCCCGAAGAAGGGTCGATCTGATATGTACAGTATGTAAAGCGAAAAATCTGATTTACATCATAAGTCTAAAATAAAGTGGAGACATGTATGATAATCAAATTAACGATATCTGTGCCTTACTAACAATGAGAGTAAAATATACATTTACGGTTTAAAAATAGGAAACTTGTGATTAACACAGGACCACGCAGAAGTAGTATTATCACGCGATCCTACTCACGAGACTATTTCACGCGTAGGTCGTATGGACCGCGTGAGGTAATTTATCGCATAGGGTGGTCAGCCCACATAGGACTATTTCACCCGCATGAGCCCTACGAACTCGCATGAGGTATTCCTCGCATCGTGGGTAGCAAATTCACGGAATATGCAAATGCCACAAGTCCGGGGAATGACCACGTAATGAACAATATATCACAAACACAACCGGCTACTATAAATAACATAAACAAGTTAAGAAACCCCTTAACTTCTCATTGACTTAATTAGCATACACTCTCATTTCTTTTAACTTAAGGCACTATCGTATCATGAAAGATCAGAATTTAACCCAGTACTACGTCTTCTATTCTTTTAAAATGACTCTTTTTCATATAAAACTCCAAGATACTAATAACCGTAGTATCAAGTCATTTCTACTTTTCAAGTCAAGTCACAATACCTTTTAGAAATACATTTATAGGTTTCTAAATCAAGTGACTTTTTACTTTAAAACTTTAAGCAATTGATGTCTTCAAATCAATTTGTCTTTCCTCATTTCAAGTCATTTATCCTTATTTACATCAATAGTGTAAACCATTCTTTCAACTTTCCATAAAGTTATTATAACTTGACTTCCCATAAAGCGTTTTACTAACTTTATGCTTTAGACACTTACATTCTTTTTATAACCGAGAGACTTATACTTTCAAAACCAAGTATCGTATACTTTCAAAATACTTGAGTCTCTTAACTTTAGAAACTAGGATATCCTTAATCTTTAAAACAAGTGAGTTAATTCCTAACTCGACCAACTTGGACATTCTTAAAACAAGTCAAGGATATCGAATGAAACTAAATTCATCAAAATCTAAATGCGTCTGCAGTACTATATATTTACAACTACTCGTACTCGAGAGATAGGAAAGTTTCACATACCTCTTGGTTCGATCCACTTGCTAAGTCGATATGTGCGCGTGTAGTATGTCACTATAATGACCATGTCGTCTATTAACTTCTAGATTTAAGCGTAGAATATTCTAAGTGTAAAGTCACCAAATTCTACGGAAAATCGGACAATGATTCCTTTGTTTCTCGTCTTTTATACCTTTTTCAAGGCGAATTCAATAACCAAACATGCATTTAAGGCTCGATAATGTAGTTATCAAAGGGGATTACCGCACAACAAGGCGTGTAAAATTTTGCCCATGATTTATACCAAGCAATTGATAACGATGCCATTTTTCGGCCGTAAAGTGCAATGATGCAAAGTCTTATCGATTCCTTTTTCAATCCAAGTTGTTTAGTCTAACATGTTATATAGCGCGATTGATTATAACAACTATAATCTTGATTAGGTAACGTCGGCGATTCTAACTATCGACCAAATTGTATTTCATTTTCAAATGGCTATGAGTCATTTGGTTTAGGCTCGATATCCATATTTATAATCTCGATACATATACCTCATGCTTTTCAAAATGTAAAGCTACAACAATATGTAATCTACACCTGAGAAACAGATTGTTACCTTGGCGAGCCTTAATCGACTTGAGATCAGAAGTCGCTCACTGTGACTTAGCGCCTCTCGCGACACTCCCGTCAGCGGCGAAGCCGCCAGAAGTTCCTGAACAACTTTCCTTCAATTTTCAATCCAAACCTATGAAAGCGACTTAGGTTTTCACCTTGCGACTAATGCAAAAACCACACTTTTCCGGGATCTTTCTATTGAGATACCCTTACAATACCCTTAGGAAACTTGGTTTAAGGTATTGAGATTATTGAACAACAAACAAAAATTTTTGTCTTGCAAAAAGACCCTAACCCGAGGGCACTCTAGCATGAACAAGTTTTCTCTAAATTTTTCTAAGTGTGGGAAGCTTGTCTTGCTACTAGTGTGGTTATACAACAATATGGAGGGTCAAGATTAGAACAATTGGGTGGCTAGGATGCATGGGATTTAAATATCAAGCCAAGTGGGCTCTTTGACTTAGTCAATAAACTCAAGCTCTTAGCTTGCAAGACTTGGTCATCTTTACTTTGGTCATCTTTACTTTCTATCCATGGTCT
This sequence comes from Przewalskia tangutica, assembly GCA_029844215.1. Taxonomy (NCBI): domain Eukaryota; kingdom Viridiplantae; phylum Streptophyta; class Magnoliopsida; order Solanales; family Solanaceae; genus Przewalskia; species Przewalskia tangutica. Next base: position 56,890,866 of record CM056740.1, read on the forward strand.
AATTCGACCAAGACCAACCAAGGCGGGTGACACGTGTCACCCTTTCATTCGTCGCAATATTTCGTTTTCCGACATTTCCATAATTTCGATAAATTTTTACTAGTCTCGATCTTGCGTTTTTAGTTCTTATGTACGTTCTTATAAACATGTCCTGAAATTACGGGGTGTAACAACATCCTCATCCAAAAATTCATAAGAACTAGGAACGGGTTTTTCTACTTTTGAAAAGAGAAATTGGGATTCATCAAAGAGAACATGACGACTAATGATGATTCGTTTAGAAGACAAATCAAAGCATTTATAATCACGGTGATTTGACGAATAACCCAAAAACACGCAAGGAGTAGAATGTGCCGGAAGTTTGTTGATTGTCGTGGATGAGAACAGTGAATAACATAAGCATCCGAAGACCCTAAGATGAGAATATGACGGAGACTTATTGTATAAGACTTTGAGAGGGGATGAATATGTCAAACCTTTAGAAGGAAGAATATTGAGTAGATCGGTAGCCATTTGTAGCGCATGATGCCAAAATAATGGAGGAACGGAAGAATGAACCAATAAAGTGCGGACAATATTATTAATGGTACAAATTTTTATCGACTTTCCCGTTTTGTGAAGGCGTGTGAGACATGAAAAGCGAAAATTTATCGATTTTGAGCCTGAAACTCCACTAAATTCCCATTTTCATACTCTTTGTCATTATCACATTGAATGTTTTTTATTTTCCGTTCGAATTGTGTTCTTATGAAAGCTCTAAATTTTATGAAAATGGAAAAAACTTAAGATTTTTTCGCAATTGGAAACGTCCATAAATTTTTAGAATAGTCATCTAAGAATAAAATATAATAATGATGACCCATATAACTGAGAACCGGAGATGTCCACAAATCATTATGAATAATATCAAATGGCATTGAAGTATTAGAATTTGACGCTACAAATGGTAACTTAATAATTTTTCCCAAAGCACAGGATTGAAAAAGTGGAGTACTGCGTGTACCCTTACAAGAAATAAACTTATGTCGATTTAAAGAAGATAAAATAGACGACCCTGGATGACCTAGCCGAGCATGCCACAAGAAAGGAGCAAGAGCTGCAAAAGTGGATGACATAGCTTGACGCGAGATGCTGAGACTTGGAGTGATTGGATAAAGATTACCCCTACTGTTACACCTCATGAGATGACTCCCCGTCTTGAAATCATTCACAGAAAACCCAAACGAATCAAAATTAATATAAACTCAATTATCAGTGGTGAATTTACGGACTGACACCAAATTCTTAATCAATTTTTGGGCATGAAGGGTATGTTTTAGGACAAGGGGTGGATGAGGAGGGGACAAAGTTTTATGACCATAACCCTTAATTGGAATAGAATTGTCATTACCAACAGTTATACCACGATTAGTGCTCAAATTAGAATAAGACGAGAGAGTACCTTGATCGGATGTCATGTGGGTAGTGGCGCCGGTGTCCATGTACCAATTAGGGTCTGATTGAGTCAAGCCAAATGTATGCATTGCTGCTTCAATGTCGGTATGGGTGGGCCCCACTGCGTGATGAGCCTGATGGGGGTGAGGCCCAAGTATCTTTGGGTGTTGAGGCTGCCCGTCTGTTGATGAACCACAGATCTGAGCGGAAAGAAGTTGGAGTCGTGGCGCGTAGTGGCGCTGTAAGGTTCTTATTTGTGGCGCTGTAATGTGGAGCCGAAGTGTTGTGAGGCGCTTGGACCACTACCGCTGTCGGGGCCCACATGGGCTCGAGGCGATATTCTTCTTGTCGATTGCCTCCGTTGTTGCCCCGCGATTCTTGCCATTATTCTTGGGTCGGCCGCTTACCACCCGTTGTTGTGATTTTGAGTCACGTTGGCTGGATTTGTTATACCCCGTAGTTCTGACCCTACGTATGAGAGCGTACGAAAGCGTGTAAGACTTAAAATTTTCAAAGGATAGGTTGACGGATTATTCCGGACGGGTTTTAGTCAACTTTAAGGCGGGTTATGACCCGGTTCATTGAGGAGTTCTAAGTGTTTCAAAGGCCTGGCGTAGTTCGTTGATCTAGATTCCAGCGCAACCAACCGTTAAATCGATAGGGCGTCGGAGTAGAAAGATATGAGTTACAAGTTCGGTCTTGCGATCGGACGAAATATGTTTGGACAAAGCGGCAGGCGCGGCGCGGATGCGAGGCGGCGCAGAAATGCGAGTCGCTGAAGTTGCAGCGCGCCAGCGCCGGATAACGGGCATGGTGCGAAAGTTGAGAGAGGCTGCGGGGGTTTCATTGCTTGGCAGCGAGATTTTAGGCGGAAAAACTTAGAAAAGTCATATTTTCTTTTAAAGACCTTGGGAGGGTGACAAGTGTCCCCATCTGATTTTCTTGCATGCAATATATTGACCAAGTCTTGAAGACTTGGTCGTCTTAATTTTCTCTCTCTCTAAAGCAAGCTCAGCTTCTCTCTAAAATTCCAAGAGAAATTCAAGCTGAAAAATCTGAAAAAGTAAAGGAAGAGGAAGCTTGTGGCTAGCTTGTGAAGGTTGTTGTGGTGGTGTTCTTGAAAGGAAGCTAGCAAGTGGTTGGAAAAATTTGGCTAAAGCTTTAAGGTAACATTTCTTCCTTTAGAATTAGCTTATAGTGTTGCATGTTAAGAAGGAAGAACTTGTGGTAGTAAATAATGCTATTAGACTCATTGCATGTAAGAACTATGGTTTGAATGTGAAGGAATTGGTTAAGAAGATATTATGAGCATGTTGTAGACTAAAAACTACCTTAGAATTGTTAAGTGAATTGTTGTACCTAATGGGGCAGAATTTTACACACCGAGTTTAGGTGTGTAATCCCACTGAAATGTTGGATTGTTGAGCCTTAAATGTGGCGTTTGGATGATAAATTCGGCACTTGTGAAAGGTGGCAAAATATGTAAAAACAAAGAAATGCTGATTTTCCATAGAATTTAGTGGCTTTGAGTTTAGATTATTCTACATTGAAATTAGAGGTTAATAAACGTATCATGGTTATTTTAGGTTGACATATTACTTGCGGTAGTTTGGACTTAGCAAGCGGATTGATCAACAAGGTATGTGAAACTTTCCTATCTCTTGAGCATGAATAGATGAAACTATGTAGTGCGGTGAGCGTCTGAGATTTGGTATTCTTACTCGTTTTAAGTATATAATGACTTGTTTCGTTTTAAGAATGTGTAAGTCTCTTGGTTAATGGAAAAGTATGATTTTACTAAAGTGTAGAGTTAATATAACAACTTTATGGGAAGTTGATTTATTAGCTTCATAAAAGGTTAATGAGAAGAGATTTACTCTAAAGTAAGATAAGTATATGAAGAGGCAAATTGGTTTTAAGGCATCAATTGCCTAAGGGTTTTTATGTATAAAGAAAAATCACTTTTAAAAGAATTGAAGTATATAGTACTTGGGTTAAATTCCCGGTTTCTCCTTTATTAAAGATATGATTAAGTGCCTTAAGTAAACTAAAATGAGAGGGTATATGAACAAGACTACTAAGAAGTTATAAGTTTTCTTAACTTATTTATGATTATGATATGATGTGATTTGAGCTAGGGTAAGAGTATATCGAGAGGCAAGCCCCGAGATCGTTATACCATACTCCGGGGTAAGAGTATGTGCGAGGCAAGCCACAAGATCGTCATACCACGTTCTTGATGTAGAGTATATCGAGGCAAGCCGAGATCGTTATACCGGTTGCCGATGTAGAGTATATCGAGGAAAGTCTCAGATCGTTATACCGTCTGTTTGGGGTAAGAGTATATCGAGGTAAGTCCCCGAGATCGTTATACCACTGTTAGTGGATTTGTTACCAGCGATCGAGGAATACCTCATGCGAGTCCTTATGGGCTTATGCGGGTGAAATAGTCCCGTGCGGGCGGTCTGACCTATCACGAGAATACCTCATGCGGGTCTCTGTCACGACGTTCAGGGCCGTGTTGGTGCCTTACGGGCACCCAGTAGTCATACATCGAGTGTCAGCGGAATATAAAAACAAGACATGAAACGATTTGTAAAATGAGACACGATTTTATGTGAGAAAATGTCGTCTTCGGCATATATATATAAACATAGTTTTGCGATTACATCCCAAATGTACAATAGGACTCTGAGATCTCTAAGAAGATAAACAACTATGGCGGGACGGGGCCACATACCACTGAATGTACATAACTATATACAACAACAAGGAGATCATACCCAAAGTAGAGCCTCGGAGAAGATGGAGCTCACGGCGCCAAAGCAAAGATCCTATGGATGTGGATCTAGCATCACGCTTGCCACCTGCGGCATGAGCGGCCCCGAAGGAGGTCGATCTGCAGGTACTAAGTATGTGAAACTGTAAAATACTTAAATGAAATCATATCATTTTAAAACCAAATTACAAATATGCGAAACAACGATGTAAGCGCATAGTGCCGCATCATAAACACGAGCAACGATAGGTAGTAATGCGAGTCTTTTCTAGAGTGCGAATGATCGAGCGGGCGATCGCCCGTAGTATCATTATGCAAGCCTAATCCTGGACTCCGTAGTCGCGCATGGGCCACTCGCGTAGGCGCGTGAGGTATAACCCGCGTCGGTGCTGCTCCTCGGCGTCGTCTGGACTCGTAGTCGCGTGGCCGCGTAGACGCGTGAGGTATAACCCGCGCGCTAACACGGAACTCTCGTAGCTCGCGTAGGTCCCCTGGACCCGCGTAGGTATTCTCGAATCATGGTCCCGGACACTTTGAGTCTACCGCGTCGGAGGCGACAACCCGGTATCGTATCGAGGTGAGTGATATTATACTAACATAACGACTTATCGTTAAACAACATAAGCACAACAAGAATACTCTCTTATACAAGCGTTACAAGACACTAACACACGTAGCATCATATTATGTCTACTTTTCAACAATCTTACTACACTTACAATCAATCTGAGGTTTTTATAAACAAATAAATGTGATTCCTTTTATCTTTCTTAGGTTGTTATACCTAACTTCCCGTAAAGCTAGTATAACTCTTAGCTTTTGTTAAAACCAAACATTTCTCTTACATTAAAAATGATTGATATTCTTTTGAAATGCTTGAGATCCTTATTATTGGGCTTAAGTCACGAGACATTGTCGTAAGTATTGTCGAGCTTAAGTCGAAAGACATTGCGTAGTTATTATTCGATTAACACACGTCGTCTCGTACTATATATATATTTAAAATATCATGCTCGAGTATAGGAAGAATCACATACCTTACCGGAAATCCACGCCGAGTCGAATATGTGTAGGAGAATCGACTATAATAGTCGAATACGTCTATCGGCGTCTAGACTATTACATGCGATTCTAAGTAGAGGTTCTCTATTCTACGGAAAATTGGCGACTTCCCTGCAGTCGAGCTACTCGAGTCTCTGTGAAAGCGATCTAAGTATAGTTCAATTATTCTTCTTTTATACCGCCTGCTGTGATAACAATTCAATTACGTTACGTAATATCCTTCAAGTATTTTATACTTATTCCTATACTTCTACGGTATGTATTCTCTAATTACAAAGAAGGATAAGATTATTTACCTCGATAAGCCCAAAATTATCCAAGTTAAAAGTCGATCTGAGTGAGGTTTAGCTCACAATTGCACGCTCAGATATCTCCATGAAACCATAGAAGTTCTTGCGACTTCACTAAGTACTATCACGAGATTTGGGCTAGGGTATTTTAGGAATAGTAACTACTCTTGGAAGACAACTTTTCTACGAGGAAGGGGGTAGGTTTGGCTAGGACTCGAGGAAGGGGAAAGCTCTCGGCCAAAGCACTAGGCTAGAGGGGAGAGGGTGTTGGACAAAAACACAAGAGAGGAGGGAATTTCAAGACTTGGAGAATTGATTTGTGGATGAAGAACTCTTCGTCTTAAGGGGTGTTATAGGCCAACCAATGGCAAGATGAAGCCAAGTGGTAGGCAAGTGTAAGGTCAAGATTTGGGCAAGTGTCCTTATCCATCTACTACAAAAATATCCTACCGACTCCTTGACAAAACAAGCCCCCGATTCGTCCTATTACGCGATCGTCCGCGATTAGAGGGTGACAAGTGTAAGCCTCTCGTTGATCCAAAATGTTTCGTCTCTCGGAAAAATCCGCAAAAATTAGAAATGACATAGCCGTAATTTACCTACGCGAGTTTAGTAAAGCGTTTAGTCGAAAAGCGATTCTTTTAGTGAGTTGTGTGCACAAACTTTTAAATCCGTAATGCCTAACTAAGGCTAAAGTTTTGTCGTATGCCTCGCGTACATACTGCGGAAATACGGGGTATAACATTCTCCTCGCGAAACATTCGTCGAATGTTCCTTCCCAAACAGATAACGATAAGGTTAACTTATGCTTAAGCGGTTTGCAAATGCCACAACGGCCCTGAAAACAACACTTAGGCGTATATGATAATGAAAATTTACAAGTAGGAAAGTGAATTACGGAGGTGTGGGAATAGGTGAGATACTTACGCCTTATGTCCTCGCCGACTTCCCGTCATCTCCTCCACGAGCTCGTTCCGCGAAGACTTTGTGGAAGCCACGTCGCTTGGTCGCGGCGCTAACGGCGATCGATTATCGCTATGGGAATCTCGCCATCGATAACCCGCCGATCACTGGACATCGCCGATCGGATGTACCTAGATGGATCCGATACCTCGCCGGCGTAAGCGTGAAAAAGCGGATGCCGCGCCTCGGTCGGACGGCGGATCCAACTCGTATGCAACGCGCCTACCTGCGGACAATCGTCACGGCCCGATGTACGCTTGGTGAGTTTTCCTTTCTTCCGAATCTCATCACACCGCCGTAGGTGGCGCTTGAGAAAACCCGATCATCAACCTCGAACTCGGATCTGCGGCGATGATCTGCGTATGACCACATGCGACTACGGCCGTCGGCAACCGCTCTGGATAAGTTTCACCTTATCCGCTGCATCTTGCACCGTCGATCCCTTAGCGCACCTCGCCTCGTGAACCATCTATCGGCGATCTGCACTTCCTCATTACAAGGCCTCGTGGCGCCATCCGAATCTTTGGGTGGTAGCTATTATTATCTGAAACTCAACTAGAGGCAAATGATCCTCGGCTACCACGAAGTCAATAACAGGCTCGCGGCGTATCCTCGAAGTGCGGATAGTGCGCTCGGCTGTCCGTGCATGCGTGGATGGAATGCGATACTCGAGCTCACTGCGTTCCTAAACCATACGGAAAGACCTCGAAAGTTAGCGTAAGCGGGCTCGCCGGTCGGATATGATAGAAATAGGGACTCCATGCGATCGGCGATCTCTCGGATGTAAAGTCGGCGTAATCCTCGGTAGAAAAAGTCGTCTGGCGGGAAGAAAGTGGGCTGATTTAGTCGACTGTCGGCGATAACCCATATAGAATCATGTCTCCTCGAGTGCGAGGTAATCTGTGATAAAGTCCGTGTTGATCACCTCCCACTTCGGTCGGGATCTCTATAAATCTGCAACAAACCAGGGCCTCTGGTGCTCTATCTTCACTGCGATAACGGGCGAGCTACGAACTCTGCAATGTCCTCTTGAAGCCATCCCACCAATACGGATCTAAGGTCGTGGTACATCTTGAGTCGACCACGGATGGATAGTAATGCTTGTATTGTGTGCTTCCCCAGAACTGCTGCCGAAGTCTGAAACATCTGGAACCACAACACGCCCTCGAACCTTAGCACCCCGTGGTGCTACCTCAAGGACCGCTTCCCGCCGAAGAAGCGTATCGCGGTACGCGTCAGCTGGATCCTCAGCTGTTGCCTCTTGCTCGCCGGCGATGGAAGACTCGGCAACCTCTCGGACTCGAACCCCACGCTATCGAGAATCAAACAAGCGGACACGAGGCTCGCTAAGCGGATGCAAATCGCGAACCGTACCCACTCTGCAGTGCACATCGATGGGCTACCCGTGACCTTCGACTTGGGGCGACGCCGACGTTGGCCTTAGGGTGGTACGGGATATCAGCGTCATAATCCTTAAGCAACTCTAACCACGTCTGCAGCCGTAAGTTCGGCTCTCTGCAGGTGAAGATATCTTTGGAGAGCTCTTGTGGTGCAGTATAAATATCCACATGAACCCCATACAAATAGTGCCTCAGGATCTTGGCGTGAATCACATTGCGACTCAAATCATGGGTGGGTAGTTCCTCTCATGCTTCTTAAGGTGTCGGGATCATGCGCTATAACCTTACCAGTGCGTCAACCTGTCAGCAGGCGCTTTGGCCGTCGCGATACACAACATAAATGCGGACCTGCGGAAAAGTAGAAGCGAAGCGATCGTCGATCTCTCGCCCGATGGCGGAAACCACGCTCCTGGCGTCGATCGGCGAAACTTGGCTGCGCCAGTCGGCTAGTCAATGGTGCGAAGATAGAAGCAAACTTCTCTGAGCCGATAATAACTGCGAGGCCGAGCTGCGAACCTGCAGCCGGAGTAGTAGGTCGCAACTCATTGCGTCGATCTTGGCGTATCCACGAATACCGTCGGCCGACAATATGCTCGAGAAAAGCCACGAAGCTAACGAAAACTCATTTGGAAAACTTGGCGTATAAGCTTTGGTCGGAGAAGCGTCGGCCACGATCGCCGAATGCTCGCGTGCTCGACTCACAGTGAGAATAAGCGAGATATCATCGATGAACACTATCACAAGCGTGTCAAAATGGTTTGAACACTCGGTTCATCAAATCCATGAATCTGCCGGAGCATTGGTCAACGAAAGACATGACCACGAACTCGTAATGCGTCTGGTCGGAATGCGATCTAGGGACATCGCCTCTCGACTACTTTGATGATAGCGATCGCGGTCAATCTTGGAGAAACATCTCGCGCCATGGTGGTCGAACAAATCATCAATCACGGAAAGGGTATCTGTTCTTAATGGTCACTTGTTAATTCTTGTAATCAACACAGCGTGCGGCGTCGTCCTTCTTCCCGCGAACAATCAGCGCGCCGCAGGAGAAACACTGGGCACTGATGAAGCCGCTTCTCCGGCAAATCTCGCGGTGGTCCTTGACTCTCTCAACTCGGCGGGTGCCGTTATTCTATATGGCGGAATGGAAATAGGCCTAGTGCAGCAGCGTCTATCTGAAACTCGATCTCCTCGGGAGGATGCGAAGTCGTGCGGAAACGCGTCGGGAACTCTGCGACTCTTTGGGCGGCGAAAATCTGGTACGCGACCTCGATCAAACACGAGCGAGATGGTAGATATACCCTACGCCTTGTCTTCCTAGCCTTGAGGTAGGAAATAAACCTACCGCCGGCGTCTGATGTTTCCGCTCAACAACCAGCGGCTCGCCGAGCTGGGCGTACTACTCTCTCTGCGGTCTACATTGGCGTAGCAGAAGCTAGCCAATCCATTACCATGATCACGTCGAAATCGGTCATATCGACTCTGTCGAGTCGGTAAGTGCGGCGGCGTATATGGTCATTTGGACAAGCCACATATACGTGAGCTACTGCCGAATCACCTTTGGCGTAGCTACCTCGAAAGGGTCTATGGACTCGAGCTCTATCCTATTGTTATACCGTAGTTCTGACCCTACGTATGGAAAGCGTCTGAAAGTATGTAAGACTTAAAATTTCAGAAGGGCGAGGTTGTGAGTCGTTCGGACGGTTTTAGTCAACTTTGAGGAGGTTATGACCCGATTCGTTGAGAGTTACTAAGTATTTTAAAGGCCTAGGGCGTAGTTCGTTGAGTCTTGATTCAGCGCAACCAACCGTTAAATCGATGGCGTCGGAGTAGAAAGTTATGAGAGTTACAAGTTCGGTAGTGATCGGGCGAAATGCGTTCGAGCAAAGCGGCGGGGCGCGGCGCGTATGCGAGAACGCGGCGCCTAAATCTTGAGAGGTCGCGAAGTTGCAGCGCCTTGGCTGGCAGCAACATGCGGCGAAAGTTGAAACTGCGGAGGTTTATTGCAGCCGTGGCTGTGGCGAACCGAAATTGGCGGCGGAAAAACTTAGAAAATCTGATTTTGTTTTAAAAGAGACCATGGGAGGGTGACAAGTGTCCCCGTCTGATTTTCTGTTGCATGCAATATATTGACCAAGACTTGGTCATTGTCTATCTTTCATCTTCTCTCTCTCTCTCAAATTGCTCCCCTGCAAAACCATAGAAAAATCGAAAGTTAAGAACAAGAAAAGGAAGCTTGTAGATAGCTTTTTGGCATTGTTGTGGTAGTGTTCTTTGCAAGGAAGCTAGCAATATTTGGAATAAGTTTTGGCTAAAACTTTAAGGTAACATTTCTTCCTATAAACTTAGTTCTAGTGTTGCATGCTTAGAAAGCAAGATCTTGTGGTAGTAAAATAATGCACTTAGAGTCTTTGCATGCAGTAAATGTGGTTTGGATATGAAGAATGGGTTAAGAAGAACAAATGAGCTTGTTGTAGCCTAAAAACTACCTTAGTATTGTTATGTGTTTTGTTGTAATCTTATGAGGCGAAATTTTGGGTGTGAAATCCCTTTGAATTGTTGGATTGATTGAGCCTAAAATGTGGTGTTTTGATGATAATTTCGGCCTTGAGAAAGGTGGCAAAGTGAGTAGAAACAAAGGAAATCTTGCGATTTTCTTAGAATTTAGTGACTTTGAACTTGGATTGTTACATTAAGATTAGAGGTTAATAAGCGTATCATGACTATTATAGGTTGAAATATTACTTGCGGTAGTTTGGACTTGGCAAGTGGATTGACGAAGAGGTATGTGAAGCTTTCCTATCTCTTGAGCATGCGTAGATGAAACTATGTAGTGCGGTGAGCGTCTGAATTTGGTGTTCTTACTTGTTTTGAGTATAAAATGACTTTTCGTTTTAGAGCGTATAAGTCCCTTGGTTAAGGAAAAGTATGATTTTACTAAAGTATAGAGTTAATATAACAACTTTATGGGAAGTTGGTCTATTAGCTTCGTAAAAGGTTAATGAGAAGGATTTACTCTAAGTAAGATAATTATATGAAGAAGGCAAATTGATTTAAAGGCATCGATTGCCCAAAGGCTTTATGTATAAAGAAGAGTCACTTTTGAAAGAGTTGAAGTATGTAGTACTTGGGTTAAACTCGGTGTTCTTTTATTAAAGATATGGTTAAGTGCCTTAAGTAAACTAAAATGAGAGAGTATGTGAACAAGACTAAAAAGAAGTTATAAGTTTTCTTAACTTATTATTATTATGATATGATGATTTGAGATAGGGTAGAGTATATGCAGCAAGCCCCAAGATCGTCATACCACCTCCTTGATGTAAGAGTATGTGCGAGGGCCGGCCCAAGATCGTCATACCATGCAGCGGTGTAGAGTATATCGAGGGTAGATCGAGATCGTTATACCATCTGCACCGATATAAGAGTATATCGAGGGCAAGCCCCGAGATCGTTATACCATCTGCTCCGGTGTAGAGTATATCGAGTGCGACCCCAGATCGTTATACCATCTGTTTGAGGTAAGAGTATATCGAGGAAAGTCCCCAAGATCGTTATACCACACATTAGTGGATTTGCTACCCACGTGATCACGAGGAATACCTCATGCGAGTCCTTATGGGCTTATGCGGGTGAAATAGTCCCGTCTGGCGAATGCAGTAGATCACGAGTACCTCATGCGGGTCCGCGGGACCCGTGCGGGTGAAATAGTCCCGAGTAGGATGGTTTCTTTTTGATACTACAGGCGAGGTACCTGTTTGATCATGAGCCTCCTATTTTATGCGTTATTATATATGTATATATACTTGTCACTCTCATTGTTAGTAAGGCCTGAGAAAAAGGTATTTTATTGTCTTCCGTGACTCGGCTTGCTTTTAGACTTATGATATCATATTCGATATTTTCCCGGCTTTACATATTTGGTACATATTGTGTGACCCCCTTCCCAGGAAGCTGCGTTAAATCTGCGGTAAGGGTAGCGATTGAGGTCCTCGTTCTTAGGATCACTATTAGGTGTCGAAGCTCCATTCCTCTGGAAGCTTATTTATTGGTATGGATATTCCACGATCTATAGGTATTTTGTACATCGAGGTATGGCGGGGCCTGTCCATACGATTGATTATCTTTAAGTGCATGGCCACCTATATATTTTGGGCTATAAGAACCGGTTGTATTATAAATACTTTGTTTAAGTATGTTTATGGAAAGCGGCACTTATCGGTGGCGATTATATTTACCACTTTTTATGAAGTTATGTGTTGTGTTATGTTCATTGCTATTCTCGACATATACGGCGTACGATGAGTACTAGTCGCGGCCGAGGTGGTCGTGACAAAAGTGGTATCGAAGCGATTAGTCCTCGGAAAGTGTCCTGAGCCAGTCTAGTAGAGTCTTGATTATCGGTGTGTCGTGCGCCACATCTATGTCGGGAGAATGCGAGATATTTAGGATTAGTTTCCATTCTTTCACTCTAAGATCGTGCAATAAGTGAGTTATAGGTTGAATCTCACGATGTTTTCCTTTATGTATCGATTATGCCTTGCGCAAAGACAGCGGCCCGAGAAGAGCAAGCGGTGAGAGTCTTGCTAGTGGGGGCGGAGAATCACGAGGCACGAGCCCAATCCTTACGAGAGATGATGTTTAGGCGGCGAGTTCCACGTCGTCGGCCTCAGCAGTTCGGCGGCGGCGCGGCTCACGAGGCCGCGATGCGGAGCCTCGGCTCACGATCGAGAACTGTCTGAGAGATTATAGAGCAGTCGATTCTTGGCAGCGTAGTGGCGGCGGCAGCGAAGCGGCGGCCAACCCTGGCCAAGCGATTTCTGGATTCGGGATTTCTGAGTTGTCACCCACCGAGTTCTATGGTTCGGATTCGATGAGGATCGCGGGAGTTTGTCAAGCGATTCTGACGGACCATGCGAGTTCTTAGGGCATCGAATCTGAGTGCATTACACTGAACTTCTGGGTTCTGCGATATTGCGTTGGCCGTTTGAGTCATGGGTATTGTCGAGGGTGATGATGCTCTTCCGGTGATTGGGAGGAGTTCACGAGGCGTTCTAGACCACTTCTTGCCTCACGAGGTGAGAGAGAGCCAGCGTAGATAGGTTCTTGACCTTGAGGCGGGGCGGGAGGACTATCGAAGTCTGACGGAGTTTGACTCCTTGGCGGATATGCACGCCATTGTAGGCGATATGGCGAGCGGGGTTCATAGATCGTGATGGGGCTGGCCGTCGCGCGATTCTGCTTGCCCAGAGTGGCACTTCAGCCGAGGATGGATATTGCGGAGATGCGAGCATCTGCGAGGATCGAGGCGAGCGGGATCGGCTAGATTTGGGCGGCCAGAGGCGAGACATCGGGTTCTCGAGCGATTTTGGCGGCGGCCTGTGGCGAACTAGGTCCGCTTCGGCCGGCTCGAGTGCTCCTTCACGATTTTACGCGGGAGTCGATCAGCGAGGTTATTCGAGGCGGTCGAGCTCGGGGCGTCGAGTTTCGAGGCGAGGCCGGCTGTCGAGACCACCTACCTCTCGGTGCGTTCGATCTGGTAGGTCTCATCCGGCGAAGTCTGCGTATGGGTTGAATCATGTTACTCTTGTGGCGGCGGGCCCGTCGAAGAAATTGTCGTCGCTTGGCGGCGGGAGCGTGCAGTTCAGCCGGCGAAGTGCATTCTTTGAATCTTCGTCTTGATGGTTAGGCGCCCGGAGGCGAGTACTTATGGGCCAGCGGCGCGGCGAAGTCGTGGTAGGGGTTCGATTCTAGCGGTCCTCGAGCGCATCTATGCTATGTCGGTCGGCGGGACGGAGGCGTCGCGGATGTAAATCCGTACATTATTGGTTTCTTCTTTGTGATGTATATGCTTTGATAGATCCGGGTTCTACCTTGTCCTACATATCTCCTCATATTGCGATTAGAATAGGGATAGAGCGAGTCCGTAAGACGCTTTTGAGGTGGCTACGCGATGGTGATTCGATGGTAGGCGGCGAGTGTATAAGGCTTGTCTGTGACTATAGATAGCCGTCGGACTCTGGCGACTTGATAGAGTTGGATATGACGGACTTTGATGTGATTATGGGTATGGATTGGCTAGCGTCTTGCTATGCCAGCGTGGGGTAGGGAGAGATTAGTTCGGTTCGGTTTCGTGGCCGATTATCCAGTGGAAGGGAATCTTTGCGTCGTAGGGTAAGTTTATTTCTTACCTCAAGGCTAGGAAGATGGTGCGGAAAGGGTATATCTACCATATGGTTGGGTATTCGACAGGTGAGTACGGACCTTGATCGATTCGATCGTTAGAGAGTTTCGGGCGTATTCCCGGATGAGCTTAGGGTATCCCTCCGAAAGGAGATTGAGTTTGCATTGATTTGGCGCGGATACTCGGCCGATATCTATTCCGCCATCTGAGGATGGCACTGCCGGTGAAGGTTGAAGGACCGGTGAAAGATTTCTTTGGAGAAAGGCTTTATTAGGCCAAGTGTTTCTCCTTGGGAGGCGCGGTGTTATTTGTAAAGAAGAAGGATGGGGCCGCTGCGTATGTGTATTGATTCTGACGGTGAACAAGGTAACTATCGAGAATAGATATCCACTCCCGGGATTGACGATTTGTTTGACCGATTGCGGGGTGCAAAGTGTTTTTCAAGATAGACTACGATGCAGTTATCATCAGTGCGAGTTAGAGGTAGATATCCCAAAGCGCATTCGGGACCGGTATGGGCCTTATGAGTTGGTGATGTCTTTCGGGTTGACAGCGCCCGATATTCATGGATTTGATGAATAGGGTGTTGAGCCATTCTTGGATATGTTCGTTATAGTGTTTATTGATGATATCTTGGTGTATTCGCGCGCAGGCGGGAAGCATCTGGTCATTTGAGGGCGGTATTGGGAGTCCTCGAGGCCGCGATTGTATGCCAAGTTCTCGAAGTGCGAGTTAGTGGCGTCGGTGGCTTTCTTAGGGCATGTTATCGGGTAGATGGTATTGGGTTGTCTGACAAAGATTGAAGCGATCGAAGACTTGGCCTAGACCAGCTACTGCAAGCCAGTGCGCGGCTTTGGGCACTTGCGAGTTATTATCGGAGGTTTGTGGAGAAGTTTGCTTATTTCACACCTTTGACTAAGTGACTCGGAAAGCGGCTATGTTCGGTGGACGGATACTTGTGAGAAAGTTTTGTTGCTAAAGGAGAAGTTGACAACCGCCCAGTTCTTACTCTTCGGAGGGCTTAGATGGATATGTGGTTTATTGTGGCGTCGGTGTCGGGCTTGGAGTGCGTCTTGATGCGGCCGCGGCAAGGTTATAACTTATGCGTCGGCGGCTTAGGAAACATGAGAAGAACTATCCACACATGACTTGGAAGCGGCGCGATGATTCGTACCTTAAAGATGCAGAGACATTATTTATATGGAGTTCATGTGGACATTTACCACGGACCACGAAGTCTCGGTATATCTTGACCGGAGGAGCGAACTTGCGACAAAGGCGGTGGTTGGAGCTACTTAAGGATTACGATGTTGATATTCTATACCACCGAGGAGGGCGATGTGGTGGCGGATGCCCTTAATCGCGGTCGATGGGTAGTGCATGCGATGTTGACGGAGAAGAGGATATGGTCAGAGAGTTACATCGATTAGCGAGCCTTGGGGTTCGTTTGGTTGATCGATAGTGAGGAATTCGGGTTCGAGAGGTTGCGAGTCTTCTATCATCGAGGAGGTAAGGAGGCGGCGATATGAGGATCCGATTTTGATGCGATGCAGAGATGCGGCTCTCGAGAAGGAGAAGAGTCTATTTGAGTAGCGCTGATGGGGTGCTAAGATTCGGCGGTTGTGTGTTCCGATGTAGCGAGGACTTACGTCGGTGCAGGAGGCCTGCGGTGCTCGTTATTCTATTCATCGAGTCGACTAAGATGTACCATGACCTCGGTCGTGTATTGGTGGGATGGCCTAAGAGGGGCGTTGCGGAGTTAGTAGCGCGATGCGAATTGTCGGCGAGTTAAGGTTGAGCACGAAGCTTGGAGGCTGTTGCGAGCCATTGATATTCCGACTTGGAAGTGGGAGGTGATAAATATGGATTTTATTACGGGGCTACCTACCACTCGGAGAAGCATGATTCCATTTAGGCGATTGTCGGCGAAATCGGCCCATTTCTTGCGATCGAGCAGCGTTTTGGTGAGGACTATGCGTTATATATTAGAGATTGTGAGGCGCGGAGTCGGTGTCGATTATATCGAGATAGAGATCGATTCTCGGCTAACTTAAGGTCGCTTTCGGAAGGATTAGGGACACGGTGAGTCTCGATGCGGCGTTTCACCCTCGGACGGGCCAGACGGTAGCGCACTATCGGACACTCGAGGATATCTGCGGGCTTGTGTTATTGATTCGAGGTAGTGGGAGGATCATTTACCTCGTGGAGTTTGCTTATAACAATAGCTACCATTCCGGTATTCGGATGGCGCCTTATGAGGCCTTATACGGGAGAAGTGCAGTCACCGATAAAGCTGGTTGGTGGGAGAAGTTCGATTAGTCGGGCGGACTTAGTCCGGTGACGATGGATAAGGTGAAGCTTATCCGGGGCGGTTGTTAGCGGCTGAGTCGGCAAAAGTCGTATCACGGATCATCGGCGTCGACAACGGAATTTGAGATAGATGATTGGGTTTTCCTAAAGGTATCGCCCGTGAAGGCGTGATGAGATTTGGAAAGAAAGGAAGCTTAGCCCAAGGTACGTTGGGCGTGTCGGTGTCGTAGGGTAGGCAGGTTGCTATGAGTTAGATCTTCCGTCCGATTTGGAGGCGGTGCGTCGATTTTCATGTGTCGTATTTGCGGAAATGTATTGGAGATCCATCTAGAGTGCACCGGTTCGGGATGTCCAAGTAATGAGGAGTTATCGTATGAGAGAGTCCATGCGATACTCGATCGTCGGAGTTAGACGACTTGGACGAAGAGCGTGGCTTGTCGAGTCACATGGCGGAGCAGCGAGGAGGAAATGGCGTGGGAAGCGAGAGGATGACATGATGAAGAAGTATCTCGCTTATTCCCTATACCTCCGGGTAACCTACTTTCACCTTGTTAGTTTTGATTTAGCATTTACGCTTACGTATGTTGTGGCTCGTGGAGCTTCTTATTACGAATGAATAGTTAAGAGGGTCTATGTCGATGTTGTGATTTGAGTAAGCCTAGAAGGAACATTCGGGCGAATGTTTCTAAGAGGAGAATGTTATACCCGTAGTTCGACCCTACGTATGGAAGCGTCACGAAAGTATGTAAGACTTAAAATTTCCAGAAGGGCGGGTTGTGAGTCGTTAGGACGGTTTTAGTCAACTTTGAGGAGGTTATGACCCGATTCGTTGAGAGTTACTAAGTATTTTAAAGGCCTAGGGCGTAGTTCGTTGAGTCTTGATTCAGCGCAACCAACCGTTCGTCGATAGAGGCGTCGGAGTAGAAAGTTATAGAGTTACAAGTTCAGCGATCGGGCGAAATGCGTTCGAGCAAAGCGGCGGCGCGGCGCCGTATGCGAGGCGGCGCTAAATCTTGAAGTCGCGAAGTTGCAGCGCCCGCGGCTAACAGCGACGCGGCGCGAAAGTTCGAAACTGCGGAGGTTTATTGGCCATGGCCTGCATGGCGCGAGGTAGGCGGAAAAACTTAGAAAATCTGATTTTGTTTTAAAGAGACCATGGGAGGGTGACAAGTGTCCCCATCTGATTTTCTGTTGCATGCAATATATTGACCAAGACTTGGTCATTGTCTATCTTTCATCTTCTCTCTCTCTCTCTCAAATTGCTCCCCTTCTGCAAAACCTTAGAAAAATCTGAAAGTTAAGAACAAGAAAAGGAAGCTTGTAGCTAGCTTGTTGGCATTGTTGTGGTAGTGTTCTTGGCAAGGAAGCTAGCAATATTTGGAATAAGTTTTGGCTAAAACTTTAAGGTAACATTTCTTCCTTTAAACTTAGTTCTAGTGTTGCATGCTTAGAAAGCAAGATCTTGTGGTAGTAAAATAATGCACTTAGAGTCTTTGCATGCAAGTAAATGTGGTTTGGATATGAAGAATGGGTTAAGAAGAACAAATGAGCTTGTTGTAGCCTAAAAACTACCTTAGAATTGTTAAGTGATTTGTTGTAAACTTATGGCGAAATTTTGGGTGTGAAATTCCCTTTGAATTGTTGGATTGATTGAGCCTAAAATGTGGTGTTTTGATGATAATTTCGGCCTTGAGAAAGGTGGCAAAGTGAGTAGAAACAAAGGAAATGCTGCCCGATTTTTCTTAGAATTTAGTGACTTTGAACTTGGATTGTTCTACATTAAGATTAGAGGTTAATAAGCGTATCATGACTATTATAGGTTGAAATATTACTTGCGGTAGTTTGGACTTGGCAAGTGGATTGACCAAAGAGGTATGTGAAGCTTTCCTATCTCTTGAGCATGAATAGATGAAACTATGTAGTACGGTGAGCGTCTGAGATTTGGTGTTCTTACTTGTTTTGAGTATAAAATGACTTTTCGTTTTAGAGCGTATAAGTCCCTTGGTTAAGGAAAAGTATGATTTTTACTAAAGTATAGAGTTAATATAACAACTTTATGGGAAGTTGGTCTATTAGCTTCATAAAGGTTAATGAGAAGGATTTACTCTAAGTAAGATAATTATATGAAGAGGCAAATTGATTTAAAGGCATCAATTGCCCAAAGGCTTTATGTATAAAGAAGAGTCACTTTTGAAAGAGTTGAAGTATGTAGTACTTAGGTTAAACTCCCGGTGTTCTTTTATTAAAGATATGGTTAAGTGCCTTAAGTAAACTAAAATGAGAGAGTATGTGAACAAGACTAAAAAGAAGTTATAAGTTTTCTTAACTTATTATTATTATGATATGATGACAGTTTGAGATAGGGTAAGAGTATGTAGGCAAGCCCAGATCGTCATACCACCTCCTTGATGTAAGTATATGCGAGGGCGGCCCAAGATCGTCATACCATACGCCCAGTGTAAGAGTATATCCGAGGTAGATCAAGATCGTTATACCATCTGCACGATATAAGAGTATATCGAGGGCAAGCCCCAAGATCGTTATACCATCTGCTCCGGTGTAGAGTATATCGAGTCTGACCCAGATCGTTATACCATCTGTTTGGTAAGAGTATATCGAGGAAAGTCCCCAAGATCGTTATACCACATTAGTGGATTTGCTACCCGTGATGCGAGGAATACCTCATGCGAGTCCCATGGGCTTATGCGGGTGAAATAGTCCCGTGCGGCGGTGCAGTAGATGCGAGTACCTCATGCGGGTCCACGGGACCCGTGCGGGTGAAATAGTCCCGAGTAGGATGGTTTCTTTTTGATACTACGAGCGAGGTACCTGTTTTGATCATGAGCCTCACATTTTATGCATTATTATATATGTATATATCTTGTCACTCTCATTGTTAGTAAGGCACGAGAAAAGGTATTTTATTGTCTTCCATGACTCGACTTGCTTTTAGACTTATGATATCATATTCTGATATTTTCCCGGACTTTACATATTTGGTACATATTGTGTCTTGACCCCTTCCCAGGCTGCGTTAAATCTGCAGTAAGGGTAAGCGATTGAGGTCCTCGTTCTTAGGATCACTATTAGGTGTCGAGCTCCATTCCTCTGGAAGCTTATTTATTGGTATGGATATTCACGATACTATAGGTATTTTGTACATCCGAGTATGGCGGGGCCTGTCATACGATTATTATCTTTAAGTGCATGGCCACTATATATTTTGGGCTATAAGAACCGGTTGTATTATAAATACTTTGTTTAAGTATGTTTATGGAAAGCCTTATCGGTGGCGATTATATTTACCCTTTTATGAAGTTATGTGTTGTGTTATGTTCATTCTTATTCTCGACATATACCGACAGGTACCCCATGAGGTACTAGTCGCGGCCCGGTCGGTCGTGACACCTATCCTACTAGCAATAAGGGAGATATATAGGGCCAGTAGAACCCCGGATCTATCAAGGCATACACATCAAACTCGAGCGATAAGGTACATGTGCGACATCAGTGAGGCCTCACGATCTGCCGTGGACAAGGCATAAATGCGATTCGAGGACCGCTAGAAGCTGAACCGCGCCGACCTGCCGCGACCTGCTGGCCCGAGTACGCCCTCGGGGTGAAAGCGTAGGAGATGAAGAAGACCGAAAGAACACGTGGTGACCTACCATCAAGCCGCCCTTCGCCTGATTCCTGCAAAGTGGTCCTGCAGCCTGGCCACAATCAGAACAAACTCCCGGTAGCGATGCCACAATTCCCGAAGTGGGATCTACCGCGGCCACCGGTGAGGTGGTCCGTCGGCGATCTCTTCGCTCTGCGGGCGTCAAGTCACGGGGCCTGGTGCGCCCTCGAATATCTGGTGTGTTGAGGGCGGTGCGGGAGTACTCTGAGTGGTTGTGGTGCAAATCTAGGCTGGCTGCGAGGCCGCCACCACGATAGCTACCAAAAGACCTGCCGTCTGGTCTTCTGCTGTCTGCCGACCGTCGGCTTACGCTCTCGCGTCAGTGCGTGAGCTGCGTGCGGGTAATATCCGTACGGTGAAGAGCCACACCGCACAAGACTCGGCCATATAATCATCTAGCGGTGGCGTAGCGATGCACCTGTCCTCCATGTATCGCTACAATGCGGGGACATATCGAGCCAACGAATCAAACTCAACGTTGTACTCCCTAGCGTGCGTCCTCTGTCAAGACAAAAATATGTCGGTCCGTGCCTCGCCATCCGCGAGGCAAGAAGTGAAGTGAGAAAGCCTCGAGAACTCGTCCCAAGTAGTGAGGACGCGTGCTCTCCCGGGATAACTCGTGAATCAAACCAATCATTGCGGTATCACGCGCGGCGTCTGAAAAGGTCACGGACTCGGTCTCTGAAGCCTTGATCGCGCGTGATCTCATGGCGGCGGATGAACTCCTGCGGATCATCCTCCGACCTCGACCAGTAAAACTATGGCGGGCTACAACTCGGAAATCCGTAGTCTCAGTATGCGCCCTCGGTGAACCACGGGTACTACGGGCCGGGCTGAATCGCGTCGGCTGTCACCGTATGCGGCCACGATCTGGCGATGGCGGGCCCATCTCTCTGTAACCCGTCTCATCTGCTCCAGGCTGTGGGACTGGAGGTGTAGGTACTGTGGTCTCATCAGCCATTGCTGCAGACCTAAACCCTCCTGGGGTCGGCGGCGTCGTGGAACTCGCCGTCTCGGGTATAGGCGGGCACGAGCCTCGTAACTCGGTGTCCCACTAGAAGCTCCTCGGCTTTGCCTTGCCTCGGGCGGGTTGCCTTACGTGGAGGCATAAGCGTTCTAAAAGGAATACGTTAGAGGGTCCAACTTATAACACAACTCTAAGGCACGATCTCAGTGAGAAGAATGGAAACTAATCCTAAATATCCTATAGCCTCACGATTATTGGTGTGGTGCACAACGTGCGATAATCAGACTTCTACTAGATACGGTCTATAGACACTTTCCGAGATTAATCGCTCGATACCACTTTTGTCACGACCGTTCGGAGCGTGGTCGTGCCTTACCCGCACCCAGTAGTCATACATCAGTAATCGTGGAATATAAAAACAAGACATGAAACAATTGTAAAATGAGACACGCTTTATGTGAGAAAATGTCGCCTTCGGCATATATATATAAACATAGTTTTGCGATTACATCCCAGTGTACAATAGGACTACTGGACCTCTAAGAAGATAAACAACTATGGCGGGACGGGGCCCGCCATACCTGAATGTACAAAACTATATACAACAACAGGAGATCATACTCAAAAGTAGAGCCTCGGAGAAGATGGAGCTCCCGACACCAAAGCAAAGATCCTAAGGATGTGGATCTAGCACTGCTTTGCCACCTGCGGCATGAGCGGCCCAGAAGGAGGTCGATCAACAGTACTAAGTATGTGAAATCAGAAATACTTAAATGAAATCATATCATTTTAAAACCAAATTACAAATATGCATTTAAACAACCAATGTAACTGCGCATAGTGTCACATCATAAACAAGAGCAACAATAGGTAGCTATCAGAGGTCTTTTCTAGGCTGCGAATGATCGGAGCAGGGCCAATCGCCCGTAGTATCATTATGCAAGCCTAATCCTGGACTCCCGTAGTCCGCATAGGCCACCACATAGGCGCGTAGGTATAACCCGCATCGGTAGCTACTCCGGCATCGCCTGGACTCGTAGTCGCATGGCCACATGCACCGCGTGAGGTATAACCCGCACACTAACACGGAACTCTCGTAGCTCGCGTAGGTCCTCTGTACGCGTGAGGTATTCTCGAATCATGGTCCTGCATCGCGAAGTCTACCGCGTCGGAGGCGACTTAACCCGGTATCGTATCAGAGGTGGTGATATTATACTAACATAACGACATCGTTAAACAACATAAGCACAACAAGAATACTCTCTTATACAAAGCGTTACAAGACACTAACACACATAGCATCATATTATGTCTACTTTTCAACAATCTTACTACACCTTACAATCAATACAAGGTTTTTATAAACAAATAAGTAAGATTCCTTTTATCTTTCTTAGGTTGTTATACCTAACTTCCCATAAAGCTAGTATAACTCTTAAGCTTTTGTTAAAAACCAAACATTTCTCTTCGTTAAAAAAATGATTGATTCTTTTGAAATGCTTCAAGATCCTTATTATTCGGGCTTAAGTCACAAGACATTGCAGTAAGTATTATTCAGCTTAAGTCGAAAGACATTACGTAGTTATTATTCGATTAACACACGCGTCTACCGTACTATATATATATTTAAAATATCATGCTCAAGAGTATAGGAAGAATCACATACCTTCTCGACAAATCCACGCCAAGTCGAATATGTCGCGTAGAGAATCGACTATAATAGTCAAATCGCCTATCAACGTCTGAACTATTACGTAAATTCTAAGTAGAGGGTTCTCTACGGAAAATTGGGCGTGACTTCCCTGCGTCGAGCTACTCAAGTCTCTGTGAAAACGATCACAAGTATAGTTCAATTATTCTTCTTTTATACCGCCTACTGTGATATGATTCAATTACTCGTAATATCCTTCTAAGTATTTTATACTTATTCCTATACTTCTACAGTATGTATTCTCTAATTACAAAAGAAGGATAAGATTATTTACCTCGATAAGCCCAAAATTATCCAAGTTAAAAGTCGATCCTGAGTGAGGTTTAGCTCACAATTGCGCTCAGATATCTCCACGAAACCCTTAGAAGTTCTTCACAACTTCTACTAAGTACTATCTGAGATTTGGGCTAGGGTATTTTAGGAATAGTAACTACTACTCTTGGAAGACAACTTTTCTACCAAGGGAGGGGGTAGGTTTCGGCTAGGACTCGAGGAAGGGAAAGCTCTCGGCCAAAGCCACTTTAGGCTAGAGGGGAGAGGGTGTTGGACGAAAACACAACAAGAGAGGGGAGGGAATTTCAAGACTTGGAGAATTGATTTGTGGATGAAGAACTCTTCATCTTAAGGGGGGTATTTATAGGCCAACCAATGGCCAAGATGAAGCCAAGTGGTAGGCAAGTGTAAGGTCAAGATTTGGGCAAGTGTCCTTATCCATCTACTACACAAAAATATCCTACCAACTCCTTGACAAAACAAGCCCCGATTCGTCTATTACCTCAATCGTCCGCAATTAGAGGGTGACAAGTGTCGCCCTCTCGTTGGTCCAAAATGTTTCGTCTCTAGGAAAAATCCGCAAAAATTAGAAATGACATAGCCGTAATTTACCCTACGTGAGTTTAGTAAAACGTTTCATCGAAAAACGATTCTTTTAGTGAGTTGTGCACAAACTTTTTCGTCCATAATGCCTAACTAAGGCTAAACTTTTGTGCGTATGCCCTCACGTACATACTCTGGAAATACGGGGTATAACAGGTCCACAGGACCTATGCGGGTGAAATAGTCCCAGGAGTAGGGGTGCTTATTGATACTATGGGCGAGGTACCCTGTTTTGATCCTAAGGCCCCTATTTTATGCAGTATTATATATACTTGTCACTCTCATTGTTAGTAAGGCACAGTAAAAGATATTTTGATTTTCTTCTATGACCCCAACTTACTTTTAGACTTATGATATCATTATTACAGTATTTTCCAGCTTTACATACTTGATACATATTGTGTACTGACCCCCTTCCTCGGGGGCTGCGTTCATGCCGCAGGTAAGGGTAAGCAGATTGTGGATCCTCGTTCTTAGGATCACTATTCCGGTGTCAGAAGCTCCATTCCTCCGGAAGCTTGTTTATTGTACGACATTCCACGATGCTATAGGTATTTTGTACATTCAGGTATGGCGGCCCCGAGCCCGCCACACGGTATTATCTTTAGAGGTCTGTAGTCACATATATGTTTTGGGCTATAAGAACCAGTTGTACTACTATACTTTGTTTAAGTATGTTTTATGGGAGGCAGCCTTATCGGCTGGCCAGTGATGTTTACCCTTTTTATAAGTTATGTGTTATGTATGTTCCGCTGCTATTCTCTGACATATACCTGATGGTACCGGTAAGTACCATCGCGACCGAGGTTGGGTCGTGACAAAAGTGGTATCAGAGCAGTTAGTCCTCGGAAAGTGTCTACAGACCGTGTCTAGTAGAGTCTTGATTATAGGTGTATCGTGCACCACATCTATAATCAGGAGGCTGCAGGATATTTAGGATTGGTTTCCACTCTTTCACTCTAAGATCGTGCAATAGAGCTGAGTTATAGGTTGAACCTCCTCTGATGTTTTCCTTTATGTATAAGTTATGCCTCCACGCAAGGCAACCGCGGCCCAGAAGGGCAAGGCAGCTGAGGGTGCTGCTAGTGGGACGCGGAGAGTCACGAGGGCACAGGCCCAGTCCTTACCAGAGATGATGTTTAGGGCGGCGAGTTCCACGTCGTCGCCCGCCTCAGCAGAGTTCGGCGCGGCGCGGCTCGAGCAGTGGTGCAGGAACCTCGATCCCACGATCGGTCCGAGTACGAGATTACGAGAGCAGTCGATTCTTGACAGCATAGTGGCGAGCGTGCCAAACGAGAGCGGCGGCCAATCCTAGAGCCGACAGTTTACGGATTCAAGATTTCTTAGGTTGTCACCCACCCGAGTTCTATGGTTCGAGATTTGAGGAGGATCCGCGAGTTTGTCCGGCGATTCTGACGGACCATGCAGTCCTTAGGCATCGGGGGTAGTGCATTATACTAACTTCTACCGACAGCGATATTGCGTTGAACTGGTTTGAGTCATGGGTGTTGTCAAGGGGTGAGGATGCTCTTCCAGCTGATTGGGAGGAGTTCACAGAGGCGTTCCTAGACCACTTCTTGCCTCCTGAGGTGAGGAGAGCCAGCGTGAATGGGTTCTTGACCTTGAGCAGACGGGAGGACTATAAAGTCTGACACAGGTTCGACTCCTTGGCCAGATATGCGCACACCATAGTAGCTGACACGACAGACATGGTTCATCGATATGTGATGGGGTTAGACCGTCATATGATTACTGCATGCTTGGGGTGGCTCTTCACCGAGGATGGATATTGCGGAGATGCAGCATACGCACGAGATTGAGGGCAGAGGCGGATCGCCTAGATTTGGGCGGCCAAGAGGGCGAAATCAGTCTCAGGCGATTTGCGGCGGCCTCGCAGCGAACTAGGTCACATCCCGGCCGGACAGAGTGCTCCTTCTCGATTTTCCGGCGGAGAGGTCGATCAGCGAGGTTATTCAGGCGAGCTCGGGGCTCCAAGACTTCGTTTTCGTGAGGCAGACCGACCATCGAGACCACCTACCTCGGTGCGTTCGATGCGGTAGGTCTCATCCGGCGAGTGCCGTATGGGTTGGGGCGTGCTACTCTTATGGCGGGGCCATCGAAAAGATTGTCGTCCTTGGCGGCGGGAGCATTACGGTTCAGCCGACGTGCATTCTTTGGATCTTCATCTTCGATGGTTAGACGCCCGAGGCGTGGTACTTATGGGTCAGCGGGCGCTGCGAGGTCGTGGTAGGGGTTCGATTCTAGCGGTCCTCGAGAACGCATATATGCTATGTCGGTCAGCGGGACCGGGCGTCACGGATGTCGTCCGCAGTGCATTATTGGTTTCGTGCTGTGATGTATATGCTTTGAAAGATCCAGGTTCTACCTTGTCCTACATATCTCCTCATATTTCCAGTAGAATAGGGATAGATCCCGAGTCCATAAGACCTTTTGAGGTGGCTACGCCAGTAGGTGATTCAGTGGTAGCTGAGCGGGTGTATAAGGCTTGCCCTGTGACTATAGATAGTCGTCAGACTCTAGCCGACTTGATAGAGTTGGATATGACAGACTTTGATGTGATTATGGGTATGGATTGGCTAGCATCTTGCTATGCCAACGTGGACTGTAGAGAGAGATTAGTTCGGTTCTAGTTTTCCGGCGAGCCGGTTATCGAATGGAAGGGGAATACTGCATCACCGAGGGGTAAGTTTATTTCTTACCTCAAGGCTAGGAAGATGGTGCGGAAAGGGCACATCTACCATATGGTTCGGGTATTCGACACTGAGGTGAGTGCGGACCTTGATCGATTCGCCGTTAGAGAGTTTCGGATGTATTCCCGGATGAGCTTAGGGTATCCTCTCGAGAGGAGATTGAGTTTGCATTGATTTGGCGCGGATACTCGAGATATCTATTCCTCCATGCGAGGATGGCACTGCCGAGTTGAAGGAATTGAAGGACCGGTGAAAGATTTCTTTGGAGAAGGGCTTTATTAGGCAATTGTTTCTCACCGGAAGCACGGTGTTATTTGTAAAGAAGAAGGATGGGGCCGCTGCGTATGTGTATCGATTACGAGCGGTGAACAAGGTAACTATCAGAAACGTATATCCTCCCGGGATTGACGATTTGTTTGACGGTTGCAGGTGCAAAGTGTTTTCAAGATAGACTGCGGTGCAGTTATCATCAGTGCGAGTTAGAGATAGATATCCCAAAGATCGCATTCGAGGACCGGTATGGGCACTATGAGTTCAGGGTAATGTCTTTCGGTTGACAGCGCCCCGATATTCATGGATTTGATGAATAGGGTGTTGAGCCATTCTTGGATATGTTCGTTATAGTGTTTATTGATGATATCTTGGTGTATTCGCGCCGCAGCGAGCATACGAGATAATTTGAGGGCGGTATTGAGTCGCCGAGGGGCCGTGATTGTATGCCAAGTTCTCGAAATATGAGTTTTGGTCGCGGTGGCTTTCTTAGGACATGTTATCTGGTAGATGGTATTCGGGTTGATCTGACAAGATTGAAGTAGTCAAGACTTGGCGCACTCCACTACAAGCGGAGGTGCACAGCTTTGAGCCTTGCGAGTTATTATCGGAGGTTTGTAGAAGTTTGCTTATTTCACACCTTTGACTAAGCGACTCGGAAGCGGTATGTTCGGTGGACGGATACTTGTGAGAAAGTTTCCGGTTGCTAAAGGAGAAGTTGACGACCGCCCAGTTCTTACTCTTCCAGAGGGCTTAGATGGATATGTGGTGTATTGTGACGCGTCAGGTGTCGGGCTTGGGTGCGTGCTGATGCAGCACGGCAAGGTTATAGCTTATGCGTCTCGGCGGCAAGGAAGCATGAGAAGAACTATCCAGCACATGACTTGGAGTTGGCGTGATGATTCATGCCTTCAAGATGCGGAGACATTATTTATATGGAGTGCGTGTGGACATTTACACGCACCAAGAGTCTCCAAAGACATCTTCACCCGGAGGAGCCGAACTTGCGGCGAAGACGGTGGTTGGAGCTACTTAAGGATTACGATGTTGATATTCGCATACCACCGGGGAAGGCGATGTAGTTGCGGATGCCCTTAGTCGCGGTCGATGGGTAGTCCGTGCGATGTTCACCAGAGAAGAGGATATGGTCAGAGATACATCGCCAGCGAGCCTTGGGGTTCGTTTGGTTGGATTCGATAGTGATGGAATTCGGGTTGAGAGGTTGCGAGTCTTCTATCGTCGAGGAGGTGAAGAGCGGCAGATGAGGATCCGATTTTGATGCGATGCAGAGATCGTGTTTAGAAAGAGAGTCTATTTGAGGTAGCGCTGATGGGGTGCTAAGATTCGGGCGGTTGTGTGTTCCGATGTGACAGACCGTCGGCCAGTTCGGGAGGCACACAGTGCTCGTTATTCTATTCATACGGGGTCGACTAAGATGTATCATAACCTCAGATGCGTGTATTGGTGGGATGGCCTTAAGCGGGACGTTGCGGATTTCGTGCACGATGCGAATTGTCGTGAGTTAAGATTGAGCACCAGAAGCCCGGAGGGCTGTTGCAGGCTATTGATATTCCGACTTGGAAGTGGGATGTGATAAATATGGATTTTATTACAGGGCTACCTACCACTCAGAGGAAGTATGATTCCATTTGGGTGATTGTCGATGGTGGCGAAATCACCATTTTCTTCGGTCGAACGACGTTCTCGGTGAGGACTATGCAGATTATATATTAGAGAGATTGTGAGATCGCTGCGAGTCCCAGTGTCGATTATATCGAGATAGAGCCCGGTTCGGCTAACTTCGGAGGTCTTTTCGAAGGGATTAGGGACACAGTGAGTCTCGATCGCATTTCACCCTCGAGACCGCCAGACGGGCGAGCACTATCGCATAACGAGGATATGCTGCGGGCTTGTGTTATTGATTTCAGGGGTAGCTGGGAGGATCATTTACCTCTTGTGGAGTTTGCCTACAACAACAGCTACCATTCTAGTATCCAGATGACGCCTTATGAGGCCTTATACGGGAGGAAGTGTAGGTCACCGATAGGCTGGTTCGAGGTAGGAGAAGTTCAGTTAGTCGGGCCAGACTTAGTTCAGCAGGCAGTGGATAAGGTGAAGCTTATCCAGGAGCGGTTGTTGGCAGCTCAGAGTCGGCAGAAGTCGTATGCAGATCATCGGCGTCGACACTTGGAATTTGAGATAGATGATTGAGTTTTTCTAAAGGTATCGCCCATGAAGGGCGTGATGAGATTTGGAAAGAAGGGGAAGCTTAGCCCAAGGTACATTGGGCCGTATCAGATTGTCCATAGGGTAGGCAGAGTTGCCTATAAGTTAGATCTGTCGTCCGATTTGGAGGCGGTACATCCAGTCTTCCATGTGTCCATGTTGCGGAAATGTATTGGAGATCCATCTAGGGTGCACCCGGTTCATGATGTCCAAGTGACGGAGGAGTTATCGTATGAGGAGAGTCCCATAGCGATACTCGATCGACAGGTTAGACGACTTCGGACGAAAGACGTGGCTTCCGTCAAGGTCTATGGCGAACGAGCAGGAGGAAATAACGTAGGAAGCAGAGGATGACATGATGAAGAAGTACCCTCACCTATTTCCTATACCTCCAGGTAACCCACTTTCCTGCTTGTTAGTTTTTATTTAGCAATTACGCTTCAGTATGTTGTGGCTCGTGGAGCTTCTTTATTTGCAAAAAAATAGTTAAGAGGGTCTATGTCGATGTTGTGGTTGGAGTAAGCCTAGAGGGAACATTCGGGATGAATGTTTCTAAGGGGGGGAGAATGTTATACCCCGTAGTTCTGACCCTACGTATGAGAGCGTACGAAAGCATGTAAGACTTACAATTTTCAAAGGATAGGTTGACGGATTATTCCGGACGGGTTTTAGTCAACTTTAAGGCGGGTTATGACTCGGTTCATTGAGAGTTCCTAAGTGTTTCAAAGGCCTAGGGCGTAGTTCGTTGAGTCTAGATTCCAGGCGCAACCGCTCGCCGATAGGACGTCGGAGTAGAAAGATATGAGAGTTACAAGTTCGGTCGCAATCGGACGTAAATATGTTTGGACAAAGCGACAGGCGCGGCGCGGATGCGGGCGCGACGCGAAAAATCGAGGGTCGCTGAAGTTGCAGCGCTTGGCCGGGCAACAAGCTGCGGCGCCGAAAGTTCAGAGAGGCTGCGGGGGCTTTCAGCGCCGAGGCGGGATTTTTGGGCGGAAAAACTTAGAAAAAGTCAGATTTTCTTTTAAAAGACCTTGGGAGGGTGACAAGTGCCCCCATCCGATTTTCTTGCATGCAATATATTGACCAAGTCTTGAAGACTTGGTCATCTTCCAATTTCTCTCTCTCTCTAAAGCTTAAGCTCCCACTTCTCTCTAAAATTCCAAGAGAAATTCAAGCCTAAAGAAAAATCTGAAAAAGTAAAGGAAAGAGGGAAGCTTGTGGCTAGCTTGTGAAGGTTGTTGTGGTGGTGTTCTTGAAAAGGAAGCTAGCAAGTGGTTGGAAAAATTTGGCTAAAGTTTTAAGGTAACATTTCTTTATTTAGAATTAGCTTCTAGTGTTGCATGTTAAGAAGGAAGAACTTGTGGTAGTAAATAATGCTCTTAGACTCATTGCATGTAAGAACTATGGTTTGAATGTAAAGGAATTGGTTAAGAAGATATTATGAGCATGTTGTAGACTAAAAACTACCTTAGAATTGTTAAGTGAATTGTTGTACCTAATGGGGCAGAATTTTACACACCCAAGTTTAGGTGTGTAATCCCCTTTGAAATGTTGGATTGTTGAGCCTTAAATGTGGCGTTTGGATGATAAATTCGGCCTTGTGAAAGGTGGCAAAGTATGTAGAAACAAAGGAAATGCTGCCCAATTTTCCATAGAATTTAGTGGCTTTGAGTTTAGATTATTCTACATTGAAATTAGAGGTTAATAAACGTACCATGGTTATTTTAGGTTGACATATTACTTGCGGTAGTTTGGACTTAGCAAGCGGATTGATCAACAAGGTATGTGAAGCTTTCCTATCTCTTGAGCATGAATAGATGAAACTATGTAGTACGGTAGACGTCTGAATTTGGTATTCTTACTCGTTTTAAGTATATAATGACTTGTTTCGTTTTAAGAATGTGTAAGTCCCTTGGTTAGGGAAAAAGTATGATTTTACTAAAGTGTAGAGTTAATATAACAACTTTATGGGAAGTTGGTTTATTAGCTTCATAAAAGGTTAATGAGAAGAGATTTACTCTAAAGTAAGATAAGTATATGAAGAGGCAAATTGGTTTTAAGGCATCAATTGCCTAAGGGTTTTTATGTATAAAGAAAAGTCACTTTTAAAAGAATTGAAGTATATAGTACTTGGGTTAAATTCCCGGTTTCTCCTTTATTAAAGATATGATTAAGTGCCTTAAGTAAACTAAAATGAGAGGGTATATGAACAAGACTACTAAGAAGTTATAAGTTTTCTTAACTTATTTATGATTATGATATGATGTGATTTGAGCTAGGGTAAGAGTATATCCGAGGCAAGCCCCAAGATCGTTATATCACCTTCTCGGGGTAAGAGTATGTCGAGGCAAGCCCCAAGATCGCCATACCACCTTCTTCAAGTAAAGAGTATATCGAGGCAAGCCCCAAGATCGTTATACCACCGCCAGTGTAAGAGTATATCGAGGAAAGTCTCAAGATCGTTATACCATCCGCCGGGGTAAGAGTATATCGCGGGTAAGTCCCCAATATCGTTATAACACTGTCCGTGGATTTGCTACCCACGATGCGAGGAATACCTCATGCGAGTCCTTATGGGCTTATGCGGGTGAAATAGTCCCGTGCGGTAGTCTGACTATTCGAGGAATACCTCATGCGGGTCCACAGGACTATGCGGTGAAATAGTCCGTGAGTAGGGTGCTTATTGATACTACGGGTGGTACCTGCTTTGATCCTAAGGCCCCTATTTTATGCGATTATATATACTTGTCACTCTCATTGTTAGTAAGGCACGATAAAAGGTATTTTGATTTTCTTATGACCCACTACTTTTAGACTTATGATATCATTATTACAAGATTTTTCCAGCTTTACATACTTGGTACATATTGTGTCGACCCCTTCCTGGGCTGCGTTAAATACGCGGTAAGGGTAGCGGTGTGGATCCTCGTTCTTAGGATCATTATTAGGTGTCGAAGCTCCATTCCTCGGAAGCTTGTTTATTAGTACGGACATTCCCCGATCTTATAGGTATTTTGTACATTCGGGGTATGGCGGGCCCTGTCACGCCACTGTTATCTTTAAGTGCTGTAGTCACATATATGTTTTGGGATATACGAACCAGTTGTACTACTATACGTTGTTGAAGTCTGTTTTATGGGAGGCGACACTTATCTGGCGGTGATGTTACCCTTTTTATAAGTTATGTGTTATGTATGTTCACGCTATTCTCGACATATACGATGCGGTACCGGTGGGTACGATCGCGGCCCCGGGGTTGGGTCGTGACAGGATTGAAAGGAAAAAAATTGGAAGCAGTCATCATGACGACAGGGCTGGCCCCAATCGCCACTTTCTTAGTCAATCCGGCTTCCTCCAAAGTAAGAATAGAACGGGCTTGATAAAATCCTGGCAGGGGGTTACTCTAACGAATAATCAAAGCAACACCGCTATAGGCCTCTGACAGACCTGCAACTATCTGAAGAAATAGACGACTTTGAGAAACAGGAGAACCCGCGTTGCTGAGTTGGTCTGCCAAGTCCTTGAGACATTTGCAATAAGAGGAAATGTTGGGAAAACTCTCCATAGCCATCTGGGAGAATTCATGCTCAAGGATAACAATTCGAGAATGACTGTTATCTTAGAATATGTCTCGCAATCGATCTCACTCCGCCATGGCTGTGGAGTTGGGTTCCATAATCGTCTGTAAACATCCAAGGAGATAGTGACATAAATCCACTGAAGAACCTTGACATCAAACATGACCCATAATTCTGGATTGGCTTCTTTAGTGGGCACAACCGTCGTAGAAGTAGACGCAACATCACCCGCCTTTGGAGGAGTTGGAGGAATGATGTGGTGGAGGACTTTATGTGTCAGAGCATGAATCTTAAATAACTCCGTCATGTCCCATATTGGACGTTTTTTAGGTCAAGAATGATAGGAAGAACGCTCTTGACATTAGAAACTGTGAGGGCAGGGTGAAAAGTGTTTTTATTAGTCATATTGAACAAAACACAAAGATTCAGAGAAGGGAATTTGTGAGGGAGAAATTATGAAAGAGGAAGAGGTCGGATTTCGGTGAGAATCCGAGGTAGGGAGCACGGTTTTCAAGAAAGTTTGTGAGAAGTGGAAGCAAGAAAAAGAACCTAGACTCTTGATACCATGAAAGAAATAATCCCTTGATTACTCTTATTAATGAAAGACATATATATACAAGTTACAAGGAAGATCCTCTTCATATTCTACCGAGGAATCCCTATTCTATTTGAAGAATAGTGTCACGACCCGACCCCGGATCCGTGACCGGTGCCTTAACCCGGGCACCCTTGTGACACAACATCAGAGAAAACCAGCGGAACATAAACTCATAATAAACAACCATAATGATATAAATAGTCTAGCCCAAAATGGCTACCCCAAAAGTACATAAAACCGAACAGTTACATCCTTAAACAAACCAAGTTATGACAAGCCTACATGCCTCTAAGAAGGAGTAACACTATGACGGGACAGGGCCCCGTCATGCCCCTGAATGTACAAAACATCAACAACACCAGGGAGAACCATACCAAAAGTCGAGCCTCCGAAGAAATGGAGCTCCTGACACCTGAGTAAAAGATCCTAGGAATGAGGATCTACCACCTGCTTTCCCTTACCTGCGGCATGAACGCAGCCAGGAAGTCGATAACAACGTACCAAGTATGTAAAGCGGAAAATCGTAGTAATATCATAATTCAAAAATTAGCCGGAGTAATAGATAAAAATCAATTTCTCTTGCCGTGCCTTACTAACAACGAGTAACAAGTATAAAACTTATAACATAAAAATAGGAGGCTCACGATCAAAGCAGGTACCTCGCCTGTAGTATCATTAAGCAATCCTACTCCGGGACTATTTCACCCGCCTGGGTCCTGCGGACCCGCATGAGGTCATCCGCCGTCGTGGGACTATTTCACCCGCGTAGACTATTTCACCCGCACGGATCCCGTGGACCCGCATGAGTACCATCGCCGCACTCGCGTGAGACTATTTCACGCACGGATCCCGTGGTCCGATCCGCATGAGCGCAAGCGCACTCGCATCATTGGTAGCAAATCCATGACATAAGTAATAACCCGGTTTACCCATAATAATATAAATATATAACATAGCTCATCGGCCATCATACATAACATAAGCACTACCTACTTATCTTATCATACATAAGCACTACCTACTATAATAACATAAGCAAGTTAAGAAATCCCTAACTTCTTATTAACATTATTAATATATCTTCTCATTTTAGTATCCTAAGGCACTAACATGTCTTTTAATAGAAAATCCGAATTGACCCAAGTACCGTACTTTAACTTTTAAGAAATAACTCTTTTTATACAAAATTCCAAGATACTAATCACCATAGTATCAAGTTACGATTTCTTTCAAGACAAGTCACATTTCCTTTTAGAAATATAATAGGCTTCTAAATCAAGTGACTTCATTTCCTTTAAAACCTTAGGCAACCAATGCCTAAAAATCAATTCACCTTTCTTAGTTTCAAATCCTTTACCCGTACTTGTTTTAATTAGGGTAAACCTTTCTTTGTGAACCTTTCAAGAAACTAATATAACCAATTTCCCATAAAGTCATTATATTAGCGTTATCCCTTTGTCAAATACATTTTCCCTAAATCCAAGGGACTTATACTTTTGAAATGAAACAAGTAGCATATACTTTTAAAACAAGTGAAATATATCAAATCTTGTACGTCTACCGTACTACATAGGTACAACTACTCATGCTCAAGAGATAGGAAAGTTCCACATACCTCTTTGGTCAATCCACTTGCTAAACTCAACTACCGCAAGTAATATTTCAACCTATAATAATCATGATACGTTTATTAACCTCTAACTTCAATGTAGAATAATCCAAGTTCAAAGTCACTAAATTCTATGGAAAATTGGGCGGCATTTCCTTTGTTTCTACTCACTTTGCCACCTTTTCAAAGGCCGATGTTTAACACTCAAACGCCACATTTAAGGCCCAACATCCAAACCAACACAAAGGGGATTACACACCTAAACTTGGGTGTGTAAAATTCTGCCCCAAAAGTTATAACAATTAATCTTAACAAGTTTAAGGTAATTTTTAGGCTACAACATGCTCACATAACCTCTTTAGCCAAATCCTTCATACCCAAACCACATTTCTTGCATGCAATGACTCTAAGAGCATTATTTACTACCACAAGTTCTTTCTTCTTAACATGCAACACTAAAAACTAATTATAAATGAAGAATCATTACCTTAGGGCTTTAGCCAAAACTATTCCAACAATTTGCTAGCCTCCTTTTCAAGAATACCACCACAATAACCTCCACAAGCTTGCAAACAACTTTCCTTCTTAACACCCTTTTCAGATTTTCCTTAAGCTTGGAGTTTCTCTTGATTTTCTAGAGAGAAGGGAGAGCTTTTTAGCTTAGAGAGAGAGAGAGAGAGAAAGATGAAAGATGAAAGATGACCAAGTCTTCAAGACTTGGTCAATATAAGGCATGCAACATTTCAGATGGGGGGGACACTTGTCACCCACCCATGACTTATTTTAAAACAAAACAGTGCTGAAATTTCCACTAACTCTCGCAGATCCCGCCTCGGCGCGGCCCTGCGATCGTGTGCGCGTTGAAACTCTGCCGCTTCTAAGGACTTTCGTCGCGGCCTTCAGCTTCTGGCGCTGAAACCAGCGACCCTCGATCTTCCGGCGCGTCCTACAATCACTACGCGCGGCCTTCGCTAAGGCCTGGCCGATCATGGTCGGACGAACCACGGGGTATAACATTCTCCCCTCTTAGAAACATTCGTCCCGAATGTTCCTTCTAGGCTTACTCGAATCACAAATCGACGTAGACGCTCTTAACTACTCTTTTGCAAATAAAGATGCTCCCCACGGCCACAACAATACTTAAGCACAATTGCTAAATCAAAACTAACAAGCAGGAAAGTGGGTTACCTGGAGGTATAGGAAATAGGTGAGGGTACCTCTTCATCATGTCGTCCTCTACTTCCCATGTCATTTCCTCCCTGTTCTCGTTCCGCCATAAGACCTTGACGGAAGCCACGTCTTTCGTCTGAAGTCGTCTAACCTGACGATCGAGTATCGCTATGGGACTATCCTCATACGATAACTCCTGCATCTGACATCGTGAACGGTGCACTCTAGATGGATCTCAAATACATTTCCGCAACATGGACACATGGAAAGCGGATGTACCGCCTCCAAATCGGACGGCAGATCTAACTCATAGGCAACCCCGCCTGCCTACGGACAATCGATACGCCCAACGTACCTTGGGCTAAGCTTCCCTTCTTTCCAAATCTCATCACGCCGCCGGGCGATACCTTTAGAAAAACCCAATCATCTATCTCAAATTCCAAGTGTCGACGCCGATGATCTGCATACGACTTCGCCGACTCGAGCCGCTAACAACCGCTCTGGATAAGCTTCACCTTATCCATCGCTGCTGAACTAAGTCCGCCCGACTAATCGAACTTCTCCCACTCGAACCAGCCTATCGGTGACTGCACTTCCTCGTATAAGGCCTCATAAGGCGTCATCGAATACTAGAATGGTAGCATTGTTATAAGCAAACTCCACAAGAGGTAAATGATCCTCCCTACCCACGAAATCAATAACACAAGCCCGCAACATATCCTCGAGTGTTTGGATAGTGCGCTCGGCTGTCCGTCTACCGAGGGTGAAATGCAGATCGAGACTCACGTGTCCCTAATCCCTTCAAAAGACCTCCAGTTAGCGAGAAGCGATCCTCTCCGATATAATCGACAGGGACTCGCGGTCTCATCTCTCTAATATATAATCGGCATAGTCCTCGGTGAGAACGTCGTTCGACCGAAGAAAATGGGCTGATTTTCGACCGTCGACGATAACCCAAATGGAATCATGCTTCCGAGTGGAAGGTAACCCCGTAATAAAATCCATATTTACCACCTCCCATTTCCAAGTCGAATATCAATAGCTGCAATGTACCCGGGCTTCGTGCTCAACCTTCACTCGCGACAATTCGCGTACTCACGAACTCCGCAACGCCCCGCTTAAGGCCATCCCACCAATACACGACCGAGGTCATGATGCATCTTAGTCGACCGGATGAATAGAATAACGAGCACCGTGTGCCTCCCTGCATCTGGCGACGGTCCGTCCATCGGGAACACAACCGCCCTCGAATCTTAGCACCCATCGCGCCACCTCAAATAGACCATTCTCCTTCGAGAGTCTGCATCTCGATGCCGCACCAAAATCGGATCCTCATCACGCCGCCTCTTCACCTCCTCGACGATGGAAGACTCGGCAACCTCTCGAACCCGATTCGTCACTATCGGAATCAACCAAACGAACCCCAAGGCTCGCTGGCGATGTAACTCTCGGACCATATCCCTTTTCTCTGGTGAACATCGGACATACTACCCATCGACCGCGACTGGCGCATCCGCAACTACATCGCCTTCCCGGTGGTATAGAATATTAACATCGTAATCCTTAAGTAGCTCCAACCACCGCCTGCGCAAGTTCGGTTCCTGCCGTCAAGATGTCGGAGACTCTTGTGGTGCGTGTAAATGTCCACATGAACTCCATATAAATAATGTCTCGCATCTTCAAGGCACGAATCATCACGCAACTCCAAGTCATGTGTGGGATAGTTCTTCTCATGCTTCCTAACGCCGAGATGCATGCTATAACTCTGCCGTCGCATCGATGCACTCCAAGCCCGACACTGACGCGTCACAATAAACCACATATCCATCTAAACCCTTTGGAAGAGTAAGAATCGCGGTCGTCAACTTCTCCTTTAGCAACCGGAAACTTTCTCACAAGTACCGCCCATCGAACATAGCCGCTT
This sequence comes from Przewalskia tangutica, assembly GCA_029844215.1. Classification (NCBI taxonomy): domain Eukaryota; kingdom Viridiplantae; phylum Streptophyta; class Magnoliopsida; order Solanales; family Solanaceae; genus Przewalskia; species Przewalskia tangutica. The sequence continues at coordinate 56,928,613 of CM056740.1, forward strand.
TCCGAGTCGACTTAGTCAAAGTCTTTGAAATAGAAGCAAACTTCTCACAAACCTCCGATAATAACTCGCAAGGCCCGAAGTCGCGCACTGCCGGTGTAGTGGGTGCAGGCCAAGTCTTCGATCGCTTCAATCTTAGTCAGACAACCGAATACCATCACCCCGATAACATGCCCTAAGAAAGCCAAAGCGGCCAAAACTCGCATTTCGAGAACTTGGCATACAATCGCCGGCCCCGAGGACTCCATACCGTCCTCAAATGATTCAGATGCTCGCTCGCATGCGCGAATACACCAAGATATCATCAATGAACACTATAACGAACATATCCAAGAATGGCACGAACACCCTATTCATCAAATCCATGAATACTTCTGGAGGCGTTGGTCAATCCGAAAGACATCACCCGAACTCATAGTGCCCATACCGGGTCTGAATGCGCTTTGGGATATCCGCCTCTCTAACTCGTGACTGATGGCAACTGCACCACGTCTATCTTGGAAAAGCATCTCGCACTCGCACCGATCAAACAAATCATCAATCACGGGAGGATATCTGTTCTTGATAGTTACCTTGTTCTTGCACGTAATCAATACATATACGCAGCTGGCCCCATCCTTCTTCTTCTTTACAAATAACAGCGCTCCCAGGAGAAACACTAGGCTGATAAAGCTTTTTCCAAAGAAATCTTTCAAATGGTCCTTCAACTCTCTTAACTCGGCGGTGCCATTCTCGTATGTCGAATAGATATCGGTCGAGTGTCCGCGCCAAATCGATGCAAAACTCAATCTCCCTCTCATGAGGGATACCCGGAAGCTCGTCTGGGAATACGTCTGGAAACTCTCTAACAACCGGATCGATCAAGGTCGGTATCTCACCTCGATTTCGAATACGAACGAATGGTAAATATACCCTTCCGCACCATCTTCCTAGCCTTGAGGTAAGAAATAAACCTACCCGCCGGCGATGCGGATTCCTTCCACTCGATAACGGCCACGGAAACCGAACGAACTAACCTCTCTCTACAGTCCACATTGGCATAGCAAGACGCTAGCCAATCCATACCCATAATCACATCAAAGTCGGTCATATCCAACTCTATCAAGTCAGCTAGAGTCCGACGACTATCTACAGTCACTGGGCAAGCCTTATATATCCGCTCAGCTACCACCGAAGCACCTACCGGCGTAGCCACCTCAAAAGATTCTATGGACTCGGGCTCTATCCCTATTCTACCAGCAATATGAGGAGATATATAGGACAAGGTAGAACCTGGGTCTATCAAAGCATAAACATCACAGCAAGCAACCAACAATGTACCTGTGACGACATCAGGTGACGCCTCCTGATCCTGGCGGCTGGACATAGCATAAATGCGGTTCTGAGGACCATTGAATCGAACCTGCCCACGACCCTGCCGCGGCCTGCGGCGTGAACACCCCGCCTCGCGCGACTACGAAGATGAAGACCCGGCAAGAATCGCCCGGTCGGTGAGCCATAGCATTTCCGCCGCCTGGTGGACAATCTCTCTTCAAATGGCCTCGCCGCCACAAGAGTAACAAGCTCACGGAGGAACACGACACCCCTATAATGGCAATCACCACATCGACCACCGAGGCATAGATGGCCTCATCTGACCGAACTCGTCCTCTGAAACCGAAGCCACGGAACCCCGCCCCGCTCCCGAATACTCAGACGTCCGAAGATGGTGGAGGAGCGCTCGGGCCGGTGGTGCAAATATGGTCTGCCGGGTTGTCTACCACTAAAACTACCGGAGGACCTGCTGTCACGGCCTCTTCTCGCGATACTGCCGATCCGTCGGCCCTGCGTTCCTCACACCCAGTGCATATGCTGCGTGCGGGCAATGTCCATGCGGTGAAGAGCTACTCCGTGCAACTCTCGGCCAAGTGATCATCGAGTCTCGTGACATAGCGGTGCACCACTGCCCTCCATGCGCGCTGCAAGCGGGCACATACCGAGCCAATGAGTCAAACTCCACGTTGTATTCGGACCGTCGCCCGCCACTGTCTCGGTGTCAAAAATCTATCGGCGAGCCCTCTCATCTGCGGAGGCAAGAAATGGCCAAATGCGCCTCCGAGAACTCGTCCCAAACAGTGAAGCGCATGCTCCCGGGGCGGTTCCGTGAATCATACCAATCAACTGCGGTGTCCGCGGCCGTCACGAACCTAGTACCACCGACTCGGTCTCCAAGCCCGATCACCTCGCGATCCGTAATCGACGGATAAACTCCCGAGGATCATCCTCGTGCCTCGACCCATAATACTCGGTGGTCGCAACTCAAAAGTCCTCGGCCTCGCTAGCGACTCAGGCTTTGAACTACGGTATGAATCGCCGGAGCTCATCTCCGGCTATCTCCGTATGCGCCACGATCTCGGCGATGGCGGGCCATCTCTTGTAGCCCATATCCTGCGCCTGGCCGCTGGATCGAGGCTCAGTACCGCGGTCTCGATGGCCGCCGCTGCCTCGGACTCACGGGGTTGGCGACGTTGTAGAACTTCGCCGTCAAAACCTCGTCATGTAAGGATGGGCTTGTGCCACAGTAACCCTCGGTGCCTACTAGTAGTTCCTCTCTTTGCCTTGCCATACGGGCGGTTGCTAGCGTGGAGGCATAATCGTCTGAGAAAAATATGTCGGAGGAAATTCAACCTATAACACGGCTACATTGCACGATCTTAGAGTGAAAGAATGGAAACCAATCCTAAATATCCTGCAGCCTCACGATTATAGATGTGGTGCCAACACACCGATAATTAAGACTACTAGATACGGCTGTAGACCACTTTCCGAGGATTAATCGCTCGATACCACTTTTGTCACGACCCGACCCGGATCCGTGGCCTGCCTTAACCTGCACCTTGCGACACAACATCGAGAAAACCAATGAATAAACTCATAATAAACAACCATAATGATATAAATAGTTTAGCCCAAAATGGCTACCCTAAAAGTACATAAACCGAACGATTACATCCTTAAACAAACCAAGTTATGACAAGACTACAAGCCTAAGAAGGAGTAACACTATGACGGACGGGGCCGCCATGCCCCGAATGTACAAAACATCAACAACACCGGGGAGAACCATACAAAAGTCGAGCCTCCAAGAAATGGAGCTCACGACACTGAGTAAAAGATCCTAGGAATGAGGATCTACCACCGCTTTCACCGCCTGCGGCGTGAGCGGCCCAGGAAGGGGTCGATGCACAACGCACCAGTATGTAAAGCGGAAAATCGTAGTAATATCATAAGTCAAAAATAAGCCGGAGTCATAGATAAAAATCAATTTCCTTGCACTGTGCCTTACTAACAATGAGAGTAACAAGTATAAAATTTATAGCATAAAAATAGGAGGCTCACGATCAAAACAGGGTACCTCGCCCGTAGTATCATTAAGCAATCCTACTCGGGACTATTTCACCCGCACGGGTCGTGGACCCGCGTGAGGTCATCCGCCGTCGTGGGACTATTTCACCCGCGTGAGACTATTTCACCCGCATGGATCCCGCGGACCCGCATGAGTACCATCGCGCACTCGCGTGGGACTATTTCACCCGCGTGGATCCCGTGGTCCGATCCGCATGAGTGCAAGCGCCGCACTCGCATCATGGGTAGCAAATCCATGGCATAAGTAATAACCCGGGGTTTACCCCGTAATAATATAAATATATAACATAGCTCATCCGGCTATCATACATAACATAAGCACTACCGGCATATCATATCATACATAAGCACTACCGGCCTATCATAACATAAGCAAGTTAAGAAATCACCTAACTTCTTATTAACATTATTAATATATCCTCTCATTTTAGTATCCTAAGGCACTAACATGTCTTTTAATAGAAAATCCGGGAATTCAACCCAAGTACCATGTACTTCGAACTTTTTAAGAAATAACTCTTTTTATACAAAATTCCAAGATACTAATCACCATAGTATCAAGTTACGATTTCTTACAAGACAAGTCACATTTCCTTTTAGAAATATAATAGGCTTCTAAATCAAGTGACTTCATTTCTTTTAAAACCTTAGGCAACCAATGCCTAAAAATCAATTCACCTTTCTTAGTTTCAAATCCTTTACCCGTACTTGTTTTAATTAGGGTAAACCTTTCTTTGTGAACCTTTCAAGAAACTAATATAACCAACTTCCCATAAAGTCATTATATTAGCGTTATCCCTTTGTCAAATACATTTTCCCTAAATCCAAGGGACTTATACTTTTGAAATGAAACAAGTAGCATATACTTTTAAAACAAGTGAAAGATATCAAATCTTGACGCTCACCGTACTACATAGGTACAACTACTCATGCTCAAGAGATAGGAAAGTTCCACATACCTCTTTGGTCAATCCACTTGCTAAGCTCAACTACCGCAAGTAATATTTCAACCTATAATAATCATGATACGTTTATTAACCTCTAACTTCAATGTAGAATAATCCAAGTTCAAAGTCACTAAATTCTATGGAAAATCGGGCAGCACTTCCTTTGTTTCTACTCACTTTGCCACCTTTTCAAAGGCCGATTTTTAACACTCAAACGCCACATTTAAGGCCCAACATCCAAACCAACACAAAGGGGATTACACACCTAAACTTGGGTGTGTAAAATTCTGCCCCAAAAGTTATAACAATTAATCTTAACAAGTTTAAGGTAATTTTTAGGCTACAACATGCTCACATAACCTCTTTAGCTAAATCCTTCATACCCAAACCACATTTCTTGCATGCAATGACTCTAAGAGTATTATTTACTACCACAAGTTCTTTCTTCTTAACATGCAACACTAAAAACTAATTATAAAGGAAGAATCATTACCTTAGGGATTTAGCCAAAACTATTCCAACAATTTGCTAGCCTCCTTTTCAAGAATACCACCACAATAACCTCCACAAGCTTGCAAATAACTTGCCTTCTTAACACCCTTTTCAGATTTTCCTTAAGCTTGGAGTTTCTCTTGATTTTCTAGAGAGAAGGGAGAGCTTTTTAGCTTAGAGAGAGAGAGAGAGATGAAATATGAAAGATGAAAGATGACCAAGTCTTCAAGACTTGGTCAATATAAGGCATGCAACATTTCAGATGGGGGGACACTTGTCACCCACCCATGACCTCTTTTAAAATAAAGCAGCAGAAATTTCCACTAACTCGCAGATCTCGCCAGGGCGGCATGGCTAAACTCCGCCGCTTTCTAAGGACTTTTCCGCCGCGCTCGCTTCGGCGGCCGCTGAAACTTCAGCGACCCCTTCAGATCTTCGGCGCGCCCTACAATCACCGCGCTTGGCGCGCTGCGCGCGCGTGGCGCTGAGGCCCCCGATCGGACCGAACCACGGGGTATAACAAATAGGTTTACAATTATGGTAATATTACACTACTAATGAAGGTACAATCCTAAATCTAATATTCACCAAATATAGAAAGGAAAATGGATAGGCCCCACACAGTTTCTAGGCCACTGTCTCGTCGAATGGGACACAACATATGGGCTGGCCCATATGCTTTAACAATAACAGTTGTTGCTTAATTTCAACTATTTGGTTCCCTTAATACTAACATGGCTAACCTATGTTTTCTCCCTTTTTTTGTCTATATATCTCCTTTTTGTAACAACTCCAAATAACTTCTAATAAAACGTGAATTTTCAGATAAAAATATTTAAAATTTAAAACTGTCAGGCCAAACTCCATGTATGTCCAAATTTAAATAAAAATATTTGAAATTCTTTTAACACCAAATATATCAAACTTCAAGCGAAATTTATAATTTATGATGTATTTTTGCAATTTCAATCACATAGGTCGGAAGTTGGTTCTAAAGTGGCTAAACTTATAACATATATGCATTGTCGCTATACCATAAATGGAACCCCCTACAATAGGCTATTTCTGCACTTGCCCTTTGACCAAGCTTCTGAAAGTCAAAATATTTTGTTTTTATTTTTTTCAGAAAATACTTTTAGAGAAATGAGGTATTTGGTCAAATTTTCAGGGGGAATAAGTATTTTTCATTATTTGCAGAACCAAAGAAAGTAATTTCTCTCCAAAAGCAATTTTTGAAAAGTTAAGCACTTTATTTTTCAAATTAATTAGACAAACACAATCTGCTACTTTTCAAAAGTAATTTTTTTAAATGTTGAAATAGCTAAATGTTGATGTTGGATGAGTGTTGTGACAACACGAGTAATTAGTCAGGACAACATCGCTTATGAATATAAGGATGTTGTCTGCAGTGTTGTGACAACATCACATACAACATCTCTATAAACGATTTTGCCTACTCTTCCGGCCAAAACAGTGATTATTACTGTGAGTAAAAATGACCTAGGCAAGCTAACCAGGAAGGCGTGTTTAAAACGTGAGAAAATAAGAAGTTAAGTTTGAAAGAAAAGCAACGTGAAGACCAAGCCAATATAGTTGAGGATTTCATGGAGGCTGAATCGATCCAAGCTACTGCTTATTTTCTCTCAACTTTCGCAACCAACCAATGAGAATTTCAAAGAAGCTTCACACTATAAATAGAGGAGGAACTTCATTATATCGGTATTCAGATTACAAAGAAAAGAATAACAAGAAAGCTCTGGGGAATTCACTCAAGAAACTGGATCAAATACCACTGCCTAAAGTAGTATAACAACATCTAGTCTCTCATTACTATTGTTGCCCAGATTTTAGATTAAGCTCATTGTTGAAGCAATTATAATGAAGATGTTGTATGTTTCTTTAACGGTCATGTGAAAGATATTGATAAATAGCTTGAGAATTGTTAATACTGTAAATAAATAGCTTGGGAATTGTTAATACTGTAAATACTTCCACTAGATGCAAAATACAAAATATCTAGATACATTGTAATTAGTATGGTTATACATAATAGTGTCTAGATACATTGTAGATTGTGCTTATAAATACTTTGTATGTACTGAACAGAAAGTTGGTTTTTCAATATAATAATTCTTTCATTTTATTCTTCTCTCTCCTCCCTTTACTCTTTCTTCACGAACTCTCTCCTCCCTTTACTCTTACTTCACGAACGCACCCCACTCGTCCTCTGTTCTCTCCCTCTCTTCTTCACCCCTCTTCTTCCAGTTTATCAATACATTTCTAGCTTCTACTGATTACAAGCTCACAGAGGACTGTTGGTCGAGCACATAAACAAATCGGTGGTTCGTGCAAGCCACTGGATGTGTTAATTATCACATATGAGATAATCTAACATGGTATCAAAGCTACAGACATCGATGACGCAGATTGAGGGAATTCCTGTCACATGCATGAAGGAATTCGAGGAATCTAAGCATCTGGTGAGGAAATATGTATCTGTGGTTCTTTTCTGAGTTTTTTGGATTCTGAGGATTTTGAGATTCTGATTTGTGGCGGATTAGTGTATAAGGAATTAGATCTATAATTGTGACACATAGATTCGTAATTTTTGTTCTTGGATTGAGGATTTTTAGACTACATCTGAAGTATTGGCTGTCTAATCCGTAATAGATCTGTTATATTGATTTTGTTTGTAATGGAGACTGTTGGTGAAGTATTCTCAAGCGAAACAACTATTGTGACAGTGAACATAGATCACAATCATCCATTGTACCTCTTTCCATCCGATGCCCCAGGGTCATTGTCAATAGGTGTGACACTAAATGGAATGGATAACTACACACTATGGAGTAGGGCGATGAAACTAGCCTTGCTGGGAAATAACAAGCTAGGTTTTGTAGATGGAACTATAAAGAAGGAAGCATTCCAGGGAGACATGGGAAGACTATGGGATAAATGCAATGCTATAGTTGTCTCATGGTTGATGGAAAATGTAAGCAAGAGTCTCTTCAGTGGTACGTTGTTCAACTCAGATTCACATACTATTTGGGAAGAGTTGAAGGAGAGATTTGATAAGGTCAATAGTGCAAGAGCTTTCCAGCTGCACAAGAAAATCTTTACACTTCGACAGGGAACAATGCCAGTATCAGTGTATTATACTAGGCTTAAGGACTTGTAGGATGAGTATGACTCTATCATGCCACCATCTTCTTGTTGTCCCAAGTCTAAGGAGTTTGTCAATCACCTGCACTACCAGAGAATGCTGCAGTTCCTAATGGGACTGAATGAAGGGTACAATCAAGCAAGGAGCCAGATTCTAATGATGCAGCAGATACCCACTTTGAATCAGGTTTATGCAATGGTGAACCAAGAGGAGAGCCAGAGGATAGTGGCAGGAAACAGTAGGGTGATGCAGGAGGTAGCTGAATCATCTGTGATGTTCACTTCTAAGAATGGCCTAGGAGGTGGAGGAAGTGGAACTCAATCGCAGAAGAAGCCATTTAATCCAAATGCTTATTGTGATTTTTGCCATGGAAAGGGTCATGTTAGACAAGATTGTAACAAACTGAAGAAATGTGACTACTGCCACAAGACAGGACATGTACAAGATGACTGTTATAGGCTGATTGGTTACCCTGAGAACTTTAAGAGTAAGAATAAGAAAGCTTACATTGTAACAGAAAATGACTCTTCTTGTGATGATGTTAACAGGAATAATCAGGGACATTGGAAGAACCAACAGAGGACTCAGTTTACTGGAGGCTGTAGTTCTAACCAGGAGGATCAGACATTAGTTATGCAATTAACACCAAGCCAACAGCATCAACTCCTTAGACTGCTGAATGAAAAGACAGACAAAATGGGATTGGCTAATTTGGCAGGTACTCACTCCTCTAACACTGAGGAATTAGTGAAGTGGATTGTAGACTCAAGGGCTACTAACCATATGGTTGGTAAGAAGAGTTACTTACATAATACACATTTGGCAGAAAATACAGGAGGTGTACACCTGCCCACTGGGGATTCTGCTAAGGTGACACACATAGGTGATTACAAGCTTGGAAAAGGTGATGTCCTGGAGAATGTATTGTGCATACCAACTTTCAAGTTTAACCTACTATCAGTTTAAAAAATAACCAAAGAACTGAATTGTAGTGTCTCTTTCTTCCCACACTATTACATTTTTCAGGACCTCTCATTTGGGAAGGTGAGGGGGATTGAGAATGAAGAAGATGGACTGTACACAGTGTGTTTAGATCTACAAAATAAGGAGGACCTGGTGAAATGCATGGGAGCAGTACAACCTGTTGATGCAGTGGTTTGGCACCAAAGGCTGTGTCATGTGCCTATGAGTGTTTTGAGAAAAAATCCATACTTCAGTAAGAATAAGTCCTTTGTTTTAGATAAGTGTGAGATATGTCCCTTGGCTAGGCAAACAAGAGTACCCTTTACTATTAGTACTAGTAGATCAGCTAATGCTTTTCAATTACTACATATTGATGTATGGGGTCCTTATAAAGTAGAAACACATGATGGAATGAGATATTTTTTTACAATAGTTGATGACTTCTCAAGGTGGACATGGACATTTCTCATGAGGGTAAAATCTGATGTGTACACATTGTTGAAGAATTTCTTTGTTAAAATCAAGACTCAGTTTAAAACAGAAATCCAGAAAGTGAGATCAGATAATGGGAGTGAATTTTTTTAACCAAAGTTGTAAGGAACTGTTTATTCAATATGGTGTAGTACATGAGAGCTCATGTCCATACTCACCACAACAAAATGGTGTAGTAGAAAGGAAGCATAGACACATATTGGAAATCACAAAGCCATGAAGTTTGTGTCGGTTACTGGCGATTTTGGGGTTTGTTGGTGGAAGGAGCAGTGTATGTATTGAATAGGATTCCATCTATAGTTATAGGGAACAGATCACCATATGAGATGTTGTACAATACAACACCATCACTTACTCATTTAAGAGTGTTTGGATGTCTGTGTTTTGCAACTAATCTGGTGAAGCAGGATAAGTTCAGTCCAAGAGCAACCAGGGCAGTGTTTCTTGGATATGGTGTTGCACAGAAAGGTTACAGAGTGTATGACATGGAGAATGACTCATTCTTTATGAGTAGGAATGTGGTATTCATGGAGAGCATTTTTCCCTACAAGGGAGGAACTGATGATGAGGTCATGAATTCCCCCATCCAGTCACATGAGCATTTTTGTTTTGAGGACTTAGTTCATCACCAGACAGCTACAATTCCTCAAGATGTATCCCTTGAGTTATCACCTGTGGTTTCAGATACTCTTCAAGGCAGTTCACTGCAGGAACCTACTGAGAATCTCAATTCACAAGCACATGTGCCAGAATTATGCAATAGAAGATCTGCAAGGTCCAGCAAACCTCTTATATGGCATAAGGATTATGTTACTCAACATGGGTCGACCAACTGTTTATATTCTATATCTGCAGCAGTGGATTACTCCAGATTATCACCAAAATACCAGAGTTTTGTAGCTCACATTTCAGCCAACACAGAGCCATATTCCTACAAGGAGGCAGTCAAGGATACAAAGTGGGTCGAGGCCATGAAGGCTGAGTTACAAGCTTTGGAGGACAATGGCACTTGGAAATTGGTGTCTATCCCAGAGGGTAAGAAGGCCATAGGATGTAGATGGGTATATAAGATCAAATATAAAGCGACAGAAGAGGTGGAGAGGTATAAAGCAAGGTTGGTTGCCAAGGGGTACAACCAAAAGAAAAGACTGGATTATCAGGAAACTTTTTCACCTGTCGTAAAGATGTCAACTGTGAGGTCAGTAATCTCAGTTGCAGCAGCAAAAAACTGGCCAATACACCAAATGGATGTGTATAATGCCTTCTTACAAGGAGACTTATATGAAGAAGTTTATATGACAATTCCAGAGGGCTTCACCATGGACCATGGACAAAAACAGGTTTGCAAGCTCCTGAAATCCCTGTATGGGCTGAAACAAGCTTCACGACAATGGAATATTAAGCTCACCACAGCCTTGCTGGATTCAGGTTTCAAGCAAAGTCATAGGGATTATTCTCCGTTCACCTAGACTGAGAGTGACAATATTGTGGTTATCATAGTCTATGTGGATGATCTATTGATCACAGGTACCAGTCTGTCCCTTATTCAGACCACAATGGAAATCTTAAAATCAGTTTTAAGATCAAGGATTTGGGAGAACTCATGTACTTTCTTGGTATAGAGTTTGCACGAAATAGTGAAGGGATACTCATGAATCAACGGAAGTATGCACTGAAGTTAATTTCAGATTTGGGATTGTCGGGAGCTAAGGCAGCATCCACACTTATGGATATGAATATGAAGTTCACTAGTGCAGAATTTGATCACCATATTCTGCCTACATCAACAGGTTCTGCTTCTCAGAGGCCACCAGATCAGCTCTTGGCTGACCCCTCTGCGTATAGGAGACTGATTGGAAGATTATTATATCTGACAAACACACGACCTGATATTGCTTTCCCAGTACAATGTTTGAGTCAATTTATGCAGGCTCCCAAACAGTCCCACATGGAAGCAGGGTTACGACTTGTTCGATATGTTAAACAGGAACCAGGATTGGGGATTCTACTGCAGACTTCTAGTACGCAGGAGCTGAGGGTGTTTTGTGACTCAGACTGGGCATCGTGTGTCAATAGCAGGAAATCTGTAACAGGTTATATGGTATTCTTTGGTAGCTCACTCGTCTCGTGGAAATCCAAGAAACAGGATACAGTGTCAAAGAGTTCTGCCGAGGCTAATTATAAAAAACTGGCTGCGTCTGTGGCTGAAGTATTGTGGCTGGCTGGACTCTATCAAGAGATTGGAGTCGATGTAAGGGGATCAGTACCTGTCTATACCGATAGCAAGTCTGATATACAAATTGCAGCTAATCCGGTGTTTCACGAGAGGACAAAACACATTGACATTAATTGTCATTTTGTGCGAGAGCATATCAGTAGAGGGACAGTGGCTACTTCTTTCTTGTCATCTGCAGAACAGCCCGCTGATATTTTGACAAAGGCTTTTGGTCGACATCAACATCTTCATCTTCGGTCCAATCTAGGGATGAAGAACATCTTCATGACCCCTAGCTTGAGGGGGTGTGTGAAAGATATTGATAAATAGCTTGAGAATTGTTAATACTGTAAATAAATAGCTTGAGAATTGTTAATATTGTAAATACTTCCACTAGATGCAAAATACAAAATATCTAGATACATTGTAATTAGTATGGGTATACATAATAGTGTCTAGATACATTGTAGATTGGGCTTATAAATACTTTGTATATACTGAACAGAAAGTTGGTTTTTCAATATAATAATTCTTTCACTTTATTCTTCTCTCTCCTCCCTTTACTCTTTCTTCACGAACTCACTCCTCTCTTTACTCTTACTTCACGAACGCACCCCACTCGTCCTCTATTATCTCCCTCTCTTCTTCACCCCTCTTCTTCCAGTTTATCAATACATTTCTAGCTTCTACTGATTACAAGCTCACAGAGGACTGTTGGTCGAGAACATAAACAAATCGGTGGTTCGTGCAAGCCACTGGATGTGTTAATTATCACATATGCGATAATCTAACAGGTCAACACGCCTAAGTCATCTGCGACTTCGTTTTTTGTAATTTCTTTTTGTTCTATTTCTACAAATTGTGAAAAGAAATTCATTTGTAATTGTATATAGTATATACAATTCTTTGGCCATTGACCATCAAGGGTTATATTAATATATACCCTTAAAAATATAAACCTTGTCTCTTTTATTTTTTTCGCTGCATTTACTCTTTAAGGTTTATTATTATTTTATCGGGTGTTGACTCAAGTGTTGACGCAACATTGAAGCCAACATAAGAAACTGTTTAGCTTTTCAACGTTCGAATTTTAGTTTTCCTACTTTTAATTGTGTATCCGTAGTTTCGGACCTATCACTAAACTCTCATCGATAGCATATCATGTTAACTGGAAATAATCCACATTGCATTTTAGAGACCTAGCTTGAAAGTATGACTCTGTCATGTATTTGGTGCAAAAATTGTCGCTGATGTGGTTTGCTGCAACCATAGTCATTTTGTCAAACTTTTTGTAATGTGAAGGCCAATGGAGGCAAACACCTCACATAGTTGTTTCAAAAGATGACAACGGGAATTATACCATAATAATTTGATGCCATCTTTTCTGCACCAAATCACATCGTAGAAAAATACTAAGTATATCAAAATTAAATAAGGGATTTATGACGAATATGTTCAAGTCGATAAACGAAAGACATTAGGGACGGACAATACCATAATATCAGGAAATAGGTGCCATGTTGTGGTGGCATCCAGTCTACAAGTCTAGCTGCAACAGTGGGTAAGTCAATTATTCGTTACTTCAATCATAGTATATTTTTTATATCGATTTCACCAATTTGAATAATCTTTTTTAAGGTGTCAATGGGGCTAGCTTCTTTTTTTTTTTAAACTGGAATGAGGCTAGCTTCATAGCCCAAGACATGTCGGATTATGCCGCAAAGGTACAGTGGGTTGGTTTAGTGTGGCAACCATGATCACAACGTTCCGAAGTATCCGAAGTTGATGCGCAAAGGGGAGGATAAGAGGATTATGAGTTGTACATATGAAAAGTAGGAGACAATATTGGAAGGTTTAGTAGGTTATGAAAATCTACACGTTTTACAGTGACTCTTGTTAATTAGAATGAGGGAATATGTTATGTACGTGTGACCTAAATTGTAATGTCTTACCTAGAATAGATTGAGAATTGTCCCGGGATATCATTAACGAGAATGGATTGCCAGAATCGAATCGTGTGAGGAGTGACCATTAGTAAATTTAAGAAGATCACGTCAAGTAACGTATCCAGAATAATGAGCCCAACCATAGATAAGGATCACGTTATCCACGGTAGTGGAAGGGGACATAAACCTCTCGTCCGTGCGTAAAGGGTCATACCGCGTATTATTGAGAATTACATGTATCAAGGTTGGTAAGTTAAGACATACTATAGGTATTGGACTAGTAAGGTCTTCGGCTTCATTGTGCAGCATGTTACAATTCTAAATAACCTCTAGATAACAATAGCTTGTTAGGGGCAATTGAGGACAAGAACTATGGAACATATCGAAGAATGGTTGTAAGAAAAATGAAAATGGTTAATAAGTATGAATGGAATGGTATGATCAAGTATTAATGAAGAAATGCTTTTCGTTTAATTACGAGTAGAAAGAAGAATTACGACAAGAAGGATAAAGGTGAATGAGATTATAGTTATGCAGGTTTCACAAAGGTATGATTACTCCAGAACAGTGTAAGGACCAATGGTGGAGGAGGGACAGTAAGAACTCTTCGGCCAAAGGTGACGATTCTCTGATGTTCATGAAGAGAATATGAGAAATACTTTGAGATAAGAGATTTTCCCCAAGGCAACTTGAAATGAAAATGTAAAGGTAAGATGAATGATCACTCGGTCGATGGGAGATATAATAATGATAAGATAAGAAAGCTTGACAAGTCATTGGATCATGTAAAATCGTGAAGTGGGTCTAAACATACGAAGCATCAGTTCCACAACATATGCAGTCATACCTCTCAGAAAGTATGTAATCAGAAGTAACAGTAAGTAAAGCTCGAGCTCAATGATGCGCGATTTATGCGCACACTAACACAAGTGCACGTGTCGTGACAAGTAATATAGTCTAGGTAAGACCGAATATCGTCCTCGGGGACTGGTTTTCAAGTACCGATTATCTATGCTTTAGTTTCTATTTAGTTAACGTTAATTGAATTGAAATTCTAAACTAATAATGCAGGAAATAAACTAATTATAAAAAATAATTTGATTTAAATCAGTTATGATGGAGAATTAGGGCTTCCAAGATCATCAACTATCCACTTTATTCAATCTTTAATACAATTTAGACTAACTTCTTCTTCTACGTTAAGATAGCAGGTCAACTAGACCGTTTTATACTCCTGTTAAGGTAATATAAACACTCAACTCCAATGGAGAACCCTTCTACCTTTCGGTGACAAGATTGACTACAAAGGAGGATTACGAGCAATAACCTATTAAGCTACACAAGTATCGGGTACTTTCGTCCACGATTTAACCTATGTTTATTCAACTATAGCATATTCACAATCTCCCCTTTCGGCTTTCGATTAGAAATCATATAAGTGATGATAACTAGTGATCAATTAATTATCAAGCAATCAAAACAACTATTGAATAAATCTTAAACAAGTGAAGAAGAAATCAACTAATGTATTAATTCATGAATAAGAGTTTCAAGAGAATCACAAGGAAATTCCTAATAAAGTATTTAGCTCCTAGCCATAGTCACGCTAAGAACTAATATAATCTCCATACATGAACTGAAATAAACAAAGCAAAAAGAAAGAAAAGAAAATACTCAAGAACAAGTCTCCAAGCCTTCTAGCATCCAAGGATTGTGTTGTGGAATATTTACAAGATGGAATGGAATGATGGATGGAGAATGGGATGGGTGATGGATTGAAGGATGTAGGATGAAGGATGAAAGATGAAGGATGAAGGATGAATTCTTCTAATGATGTAGAGACTATTTATAACCCAAGAATCCTTTAGGTAAAGAGTTAGAGATTATGTAGGTAGGAAAGGTTATGGAATCCTTTTAGGTAAAGGGTTTAGGAAAAGTTATGGAATCCTTTAGGTAAAGGGTTAAGGATTATGTAGGTAGGAAAAGTTATGGAATCCTTTTAGGTAAAGGGTTAAGGAAAAGTTATGGAATCCTTTAGATAAAGGGTTAAGGAATATGCAGGTGGGAAAAGTTATCCCTTTTGGACCCTGAAAATGTGTCAAATTCGGCCCAAAACTCAGAAATACCGCGTCGGTGCCGCGGCCCTGCAATCGGGCGCCACGGCGCCTGAAAATCAGAGGCGTTTCAGAACATCTTCAGTGGTCGGCGCCGGTGACGGCATTCTTCCGGATTTTTCGTTTGTTCGTCCTTTGTTCGTCCGGTCTTCGTCTGATATCTTCTATATTTCCCGGAACTTCTTAGGCTTTATTTCTTGGCCCTTTTAGTGTGCAATTCCATCTCATTTATGCTCATTTCATCTCCTTTTCACCATTTCTCCATTTCTGACCGCTGTGACACAAAAGAAAGGAAAACGACCCCAATATTATACTAAACATAAATGAAATAAGTAAAATACTAACTAAAAATGACTCAAAGGGTGTATATAAAATACACCGATCAAACACCCCCAAACTTAACCTTTGCTCGCCCTCGAGCAAAGATAAAAAATATAAACAAAGACACGAAAGAAAATAAAATGACTCAAAGACACTGATCATTTTGCTGCACAATTGTCACTTAGAAAAGCATGAAGGTTAGTAAGATAATATGTAGGAACATATAACATGGATTTTTAGCATTCTAAACACTCAAGTCAGATATTTCGCAAATTCAATTTAATCATGCTCAATGGAAGTAAGAATACCTAAATATGCATGTTAATTTCAAAATCCTATGACATGTTTACTTGCTATTCTCCACTAATCATGGATACACATATTAGAGATCTTCAGGGATTTTTAGGGTTGTAATGTAGGCTTAGGCAGGGGTAGGTAAAAATAGGCATTTAGGCTCAATTTACGTACCATAAGCTCTTTTGCTTTAAATTCTTCCCTTTTCTTTTGATTCTCTTTTTAACCTCATACCTATCTTTCACCTCTTTTGTTTTGAGAGAATGATGTGTCTGATGAACAGTAAGCACCCCCAAACTTAGGTTTTTGCCTATTTATTATTACTTTTTCATTGGGGTGCATCAAAATTGTTCACTCTCTTTTGACTCTTTTTCAACACTTTATATTCCAAACAACTAAATTTTTCCACATATGGCACAAATATGGAATTTTAGGGTGTCAAAGAAAAGATCTTATTTTTTGCTCAAAGGGGCTGACTAGAGATTCAATTGTAATGTCAGGGATAGACAAAGAATGGTAAGAAAGGGCTAATAAATAAATGCCTGAATAACTCCCTAACATGCATATCCTAACTATTTCGCCTCAAATAGCAAGCAAGCAGACACATAGGTTTAATCACTAACAATGCATAAATCAAGCAAGATACTCCAAATAGTTCGATTTCATGAATTTTTGGCATATTTATCCTAAGTGTTCAGATGGTTGCTTCTAATTCCATTACATTATTCCACTTTACTTCACTAGGCGTTTCAAGTAACTACAGCATGCTTGATCATAAAAAATAAAAAAAAATAAAAAATTAGACTAAAAAAAAATTAGACTCATAAAACATAGAAATAAACAACAAAAAGACTCAAAAACACATAGAATAAACTAAGAACTCCCCCCAAACTTAACTCACACATTGTCCCCAATGTGTGCAAGACTAAAAAAAAATAGGGACAACTTACTGACACAACACAACGGTCATAACGGAGGTCTGGGAGAAAAAATTCTGGAATTTGCACGGAATATGACCTTGAAGTTCCGGCGCCACGACCTTAAGATTCGGCGTCGTGGCGCCCCAAGTATTGCGACTCTGGTTCGCGCCACTACTGATTCTGGCTCACAGCGATTTACGACTTTTCTTTTTTTTTTTTCCAGATTTTTGCTCCTTTTTCCTCGTAATTTAGTTTTCACCCACGCCATCCAACAACACAAAACAAGAACCCAAGACCGTGAGATCGTTTCAAGACAAAATAAAACAAACTAAAGACAAAAATCAAACTAACATAATTAAAAACATTGGGTTGCCTCCCAACAAGCGTTGTCTTTAACGTCTTTTAGCCGGACGCAGTTAACCTTTACGAGTGCCCATTGGATCCTTCTGCGAACTGCTTGCAATCCGCATAGTTATTGTTGCAGGTCTCACTTTTCCTACAACAATTTTTTCTACTAAGGGCTTCAGATATAAGATTATCCCCCAAGTACACGAGACATGCTTGTCTTCCAGGCTCTCTATAATGTAGGGATCAGTGAGATTCCAAACATCTCTCAACTCTATGGGGTGCCCTTGATGGTATGGACTTCCTATTTGGGGATCAACAGTGATCGTTGGTGGTATTTCTTTTGCAATAGGTACAGGAAAAAGAATTTTCACAGAATCCAAAAAGGTGAATTATTGGATATCAGTAATCTTTTCCTTCTCTACACCAACTATCTCGCCAGATTCCTCAACAGCTGGGTGGGGTTCAAGTTCCTTAATTTGCTTATCATTTCCCACAACTGTGTCGCTAGGCAGACTTTCTTAAAGTGTATTGCTCATCCTATCCATTAGTTGCCCTATTTGTGTCTCCAAATTTCCTAGGAACACTCTTGTCTCATCCATGAATCGAGATCGCACTCAGTGAGCTCGAGTATGCACGCGCAACTCATCTAGATCTTCTTCCAGAACCTGTGGGTTAAGCTGTTGTTGATGACTCCACTGCCCCTGATAGTAGTAATCCATGGACCTATATATTTATTTATTTTTGTTTTTTTATATATATTTTTTTGTTTTTTTTCGAATTTAACCTGCAAAAAAAAAGGTGATAAAAAGATGCTCGCAGAACAAGTTAGATTTTCTTGGAGCAACCAAATTAGAAATAAGAATAGATAAATCGATATTGAAAGTACGCCAATCCCCGGCAACGGCGCCAAAAACTTGATGCGCGATTTATGCACACACTAACGCAAGTGCACGTGTCGTGACAAGTAATATAGTCTAGGTAAGACCGAATATCGTCCTCAGGGACTGATGTTCAATTTTCAAATTCTATTCTATGGTATCTATTTGGTAACCGATGATTGATAAATTGTTTATAACTATGATTACGAATGCTAACTAGACTACTTTGTTTTACTTCAGTTATGGTGGAAATAGGGCTTTCAAATCTCCTCAACTATCCACTCATCTTACTTGTTAATGCAATTAATTATGGTTCTTCTATTTTGAGATAGCAGGTTAACTAAGCCGTTTTATACTCCTGTTAAGGTAATATAAACACTCAACCCCAATATAGAACCCTTCTACCTTTCGGTGATAAGATTGACTATAAAGGAGGATTACGAGTAATACCCTATTAATATTACACAAGTATCGGGGGTACTTTCGTCCACTATTTAACCTATGTTTATTCAACTATAGCATATTCACAATCTCCCATTTCGGCTTTCGATTAGAAATCATATGGATTATGATAATTAATGATCAATTAATTACCAAACATTCAAGACAATTATTGAATAAATCTCAACAATGATAAGAAGAACCAAAACATGCATTAATTCATAAGAATAAGTTTCAAGTGATTTGACATGAAAAGCCCTACATTAAGTTAGTTCCTAGACATAGACATGACAAGAATTAAACTAATATCCAACATAAACTATAAAGAAATAAAACAAGAAACAAGAAATTACTAAGAAGTGGTCTCCAATCTTGATCTTCAAGGTTGTGATGAATTGCAAGGGTTTGGAACCCTTACTTATGACCTAAAGACTGCTTTTTATAGCCTCCAATTCGTTTTCCAGGTTTTCCTTCAGGCCTTGGCCCATTTCCATTCGAATTTGACAGTTTTTCCGCATCGGCGCATGTTCAGAATCAGCCGGCGCTAAACTCCCGCAACTCTGGAAATTGGGCGCCGTGGCGCTCGACTGGCTGGGCGCCGCGACACCGCCTCGTGCGTCTGCTCGCCAACTTTCGCTTTTGAGCTCGAACCTATGTTTTACGCATCTTTTGCTCCTTTTCCGCCAATAAGCCACTTTAAACCGTTATGACTCAAAAGAAAGAAAATATATCCTAAGACGACACATATTTGTACAAAAATGGGCAAAAGACTAACTAAAAATGACTCAAAAGGTATATATAAAATACACCGATCAAACACCCCCAAACTTAACCTTTGCTCGCCCCCGAGCAAAGATCAAAAGAAAGAATTAAAGACAAGAGGAAAAAAGGAAATAAACTGACTCAAAGACACTGATCACTTTGTTGCATCATTGTTACTTAGAAAAGCATGAAAGTTAGCAGAATAATATGCAGGAACATATAACATGAGTTTTTAGCATTCTAAACACATTAAGTTAGATATTTCGCAAATTCAATTTAATCATGCTCAATGGAAGTAAGAATACCTAACTATGCATGTCAATTTCAAAATCATATGACATGTTTACTTGTTATTCTCCACTAATCATAGATACACATGTAAGAGATCTTCAGGGCTTTTCAGGGTTGTAATATAGGCTTAGACATAGGTAGGTAAAAATAGACATTTAGGCTCTTTTTATGTACCATAAGCTCTTTTGCTTTTCAATTCTTCCCTTTTCTTTTGATTTTCTTTCTTCACTTCATACCTATCTTTCTCCTCTTTTGTTTTGAGAGAATGAAGTGCATTATGAATAACAGGCACCCCCAAACTTAGGCTTTTGTCTATTTATTATTACTTTTTCATTGGGGTGCATCAAAATTGTTCACTCTTTTTGTCTCTTTTTTAACACTTTCTATTCCAATCACCAAATTTTTTCACTTATGGCACAAGTGTGGTAGGGTGTCAAAGAAAAAGTCTAATTTTTAGGCTCAAAGGGGCTGACTAGGGATATTTTGAATGTCAGGGATAGACAAAAGTGGTAAGAAAGGGCTAACAAAGAATTGCCTGAGTCATCTCCCTAACATGCATATCCTAACTATTTCGCCTCAAATAACAAGCAATCATACACATAGGTTTAATCATAAACAATGCACAAGTCAAGCAAGATATCCCAAATAATCTGATTTCATGATTTTTTGGCATATCTAACCTAAGTGTTTAGATGGTTGCTTCTAATTCCATTACATTATTCAACCTTACTTCACTAGGCGATTCACGTAACTGCAGCATGCATGATCTTTAAAGAAAAAAATATGACTCAAAAATACTTAAAACAAATCAAAAAGATTCAAAAACAATAAGACAAATAAGACACTCCCCCAAACTTAAATCACACATTGTCCCCAATGTGTGCAAGACTCAAAAAAAAAAAGGACAACTTACAAACTTGGTTTAAAGTGGTGGCGGTGACTAATGCATGGCAGATAATGTCAGGAATCCCGTGAGAGTGGAAAGGCTTTGGATTTTTTGATTTGGAGAAAGGAAAATCGGATTAGGGCTTCTTCAAAAATTCAGATTTTCCGTCGTGGCGCCGCGACCCTGTAACTGGCGCTGCGGCGCTGAGCCGATTTTCTTTTGATTTCTTTTCAGTTTTCGTCCTCCAAATTTTTGGCCTTACACCTGTCATCACAACATATAAACAATACCCTCCGTGAGACTGTTCTAAGTAAAAATTAAATTACATTAAATTGAATAAAATAACCTTGGGTTGCCTCCCAAGTAGCGCTGTCTTTAACGTCTTTTAGCCGGACGCAATTAACCTTTACGAGTGCCCATTGGATCCTTCCGCGAACTGCTTGCAATCCGCATAGTTATTGTTGCAGGTCTCACTTTTCCTACAACACCTTTGTCGAACAAGGGCCTCAAATCTAAGATTATCCCCCAATTCCACAAGACATGCTTGTCTTTTAGGCTCTCTATAATGTAGGGATCAGTGAATCTCCCTACATCTCTCAACTTTTGGGAGTGCCCTTGATGGTATGGACTTTCTATTTGGGGATCAACAGTGACCGCTGGTGGTATTTCCTTTGCAATAAGTACAGGAAAAATAATTTCCAAAGAATCCAAAAAGGTGAATAATTGGATCTCAGTAATCTTTTCCTTCTCTACACCAACTATCTCGCTAGATTCCTCAACAGCTGGTTGTGGTTCAGGTTCCTCAATCTGCGCCTCACTTCCCACGACGGTGTCGCTAGGCAGACTTTCTTGAAGTGTATTGCTCATCCGATCCATTAGTTGCCCTATTTGTGTCTCCAAATTTCTGAGTGACACTTTTGTCTCATCCATGAACTGAGACTGGCACTTGGTGAGCCTGAGTATGCCTGCCTGCAACTCATCTAGATCTTCTTCCAGAACCTGTGGGTTAAGCTGCTGTTGATGACTCCACTGCCCCTGATAGTAGTAGTCCATATGTCCTGTTTTTTTTTTTTGAATTTAACCTGCAAAAAAAAAGGTGATAAAAAGATGCTTTGTTCTTGGAGAAATCAAATTAGAAATAAGAATAGATAAATCGATATTGAAAGTACGCCAATCCCCAGCTACGGCGCCAAAAACTTGATGCGCGATTTATACACACACTAACGCAAGTGCACGTGTCGTGACAAGTAATATAGTCTAGGTAAGACCGAATATCGTTCTCAGGGACTGGTGTTCAATTCTCAAATTCTATTCTATGGTATCTATTTGGTAACCGATGATTGATAAATTGTTTATAACTATGATTAAGAATGCTAACTAGACTACTTTGTTTTACTTCAGTTATGGTGGAAATAGGACTTCCAATTCTCCTCAACTATCCGCTCATCTTACTTGTTAATGCAATTAATTATGGTTCTTCTATTTTGAGATAACAGGTTAACTAAGCCGTTTTATACTCCTGTTAAGGTAATATAAACACTCAACCCCAATATAGAACCATTCTACCTTTCGGTGATAAGATTGACTATAAAGGAGGATTAAGAGTAATACCATATTAATACTACACAAGTATCGGGGTACTTTCGTCCACGATTTAACCTATGTTTATTCAACTATAGCATATTCACAATCTCCCCTTTCGGCTTTCGATTAGAAATCATATGGATTATGATAATTAGTGATCAATTAATTACCAAACATTCAAGACAATTATTGAATAAATCTCAACAATGATAAGAAGAACCAAAACATGCATTAATTCATAAGAATAAGTTTCAAGTGATTTGACATGAAAAACCCTACATTAAGTTAGTTCCTAGCCATAGACATGACAAGAACTAAACTAATATCCAACATAAACTATAAAGAAATAAAACAAGAAACAAGAAATTACTAAGAAGTGGTCTCCAATTTTGATCTTCAAGGTTGTGATGAATTGCAAGGGTTTGGAACCCTTACTTCTGACCTAAATGCTGTTTTTATAGCCTCCAATTCGTTTTTCAGGTTTTCCTTCAGGCCTTGGCCCATTCCCATTCGAATTTGACAGTTTTTCCGCCTCGGCACCGCGATCCAGAACCGGCGCGCGCGAAACTCTGCGGCTCTGAAATTGGGCGCGTGGCGCTCGACTCGATGGTCAGGCGTCGCGGCCGCCTGTTCGTGCGTCTTGCCGCCAACTTTTTGAGCTCTGGAACCTCTGTTTCTGCCCTCTTTTTTCCTCTTTTTCTGCCAATAAGCCACTTTAAACCAATATGACTCAAAAGAAAGAAAATTTATCCTAAGACGACACGTATTTGTACAAAAATGGGCAAAAGACTAACTAAAAATGACTCAAAAGGTGTATATAAAATACACCGATCACTCAACACCTAATCAGGTGAAAAGGGGCCAATGACGCCTAGGGATACAATGTAGACATTAAAGATATGTCAAGAGATAATAACATTATAATGAAGATAAAATGTCAGACAAATATCGATGTCTATGAGCATTTTTTAACTGACCAAAGGTTCTATGAGAGAGATAAAGTAATGAGTTTACAGCTTAACGAGATCAAGAAAATATTTTCCCAAAACGCCATTGACAGAAAGAATTAGCCATGAGGCAAGTGAAGGAATTTGAATCTAAGTATAATTACCAGGTTTAGATATAATAGGACAACGTCACGTAATGCAAATTCTTCAGAATCTTCCACGTACTGAATGAGAGAATAAGTTAACAACTCATCTTTAAAGGGGTAGTAACGCCAATGATTGGAATCAGGAGCAATGTTTAATATTACGTATGTATACCATAATATTTTAGAGTTAAGAAGAGTACGACAAGTAAGAAAATGAGCGAATAAGTGTCAAAAAAAGTAAAGAAAAAAAGTTGTTTATAATTACAAGTAGTGAGAAGGTACAAAAAAATGAAGATTCATTTCAGATCATGAATGAGAGTTAACTGCGATGATACGCGCACTTCAGATTCGATTGACATTGTCCATAAAGTGTTCACAATTGAGATACTACAAATGTAAAAGTTTTCAGCACACCAGTTAGTAAACAAAGTTAAGTTGACAATAGGATCATTCACCCCCAAGCGACTTGACTAATGTGTAGGACTAAGGAGAGAAGTTGACTTGAGGGAACGCATCAGTTAGTTAAGTGGGAGTCCGATTAGAGGATTCAGATAGTGATAGCCATATGACTCAGAATATAGCAGGGTCATCCCTCATACTGGAAGAAAAGGAACGTCATGACGAAGATCTCATTTTTAAGGAAGATCGGGGATGATATCTAACAAAAGAGAACCTCAACTTTCGAGCATAATGGGGCATAATGGGGGAGAGACCCTCAGTTGGAACACAAGTATTGTCATTCGTTAGTTTTTATCAATGTTGCATGCTGCTTCCACCACTGTTCTTCCTCCGACCTCAAAAGATTTCGAGCCCTCAGTTCTTCCAACTATTGCTTCGGAAGATTATCAAGAAGTTCCGCCTTATCCTTCCGTGAAGGGAGGAATTGGTGAACGAATACCTAGCCCAGGTTGCACAGCTTGTAGAATTCCCGTCTATGCCCTTTCAACTTTCTTCCGACTGCCACCTTTTTGTACAAGCCCGGATGAGTGGCTAACTATATGAAACATGTGGATTCGGACAAGGATCGGAGGAAAGCTCACATAGTATCCGCAGAATGTGTCATTAATGAAGGCCTGCATGCCGTAGCCAAGGTACCATTTTCTTCTATTATTTATTCCCTTTAGCTCCCTGATTCTCTCTTCTGAGTTCTAATAACGAAACCCCTATTCAAGACAACTTCCTCTATTAGGATGGGCTTCAACGGTTGATTGAGGAGAAGGCCCTTCTAGTGACTAAGAGGGACAACCACTGCGTGTCGACGGACGACGGAAGAAGCCAAACTCACCAAGATTAATGAGATAAAAGGAAAACTTGTGCACCTAGAGGAAGAGAAGGAGGTTTTCATGCAAGATGCCACACTTCACAAAGATCGTGCAAATGACTGGCAGAAGAAGTGCAATAAGGCTTCCGACTCCGTGTCCGACCTGATGATGCACCTGTTCGAGTTTGTGGGTACTTTCTCTAAGCGTCTCTAGATCAAATAAATTGAGATCAAGGCCTTTCGAAAGGGGAATGAATCCTTAAGGTCCCCCTTGTCTACCATGATGGCTCAGAATGAAAATTTTGCTGCCATCTATTTTGATTTTTAAAATCAGGTGGTCTTTGTACCTGTTGCTTCTGAAATCCATTCTCAGTATCATTGGGGTTGCTCCACTGGAATCTTGGATGTTTTTGAGTCATGGGACTCCCGTAAGGATAAGTTTTGTAACCTATTAAGTTTACCTGCTCGTCATTCTGATTATTGGCGATATTCATGATTAAGATGACCCTCACCACAAATGTCGTATCCTTCAGATTAAGTTTACCTTAATTGTTTCAAGTTTTTGGGTCAAAGATGCAACTTTGTTGAGTTAAGGTATTTAAAACATCCATCTCGTTTATGTAAGGGTGATAAATTTGACTCAAGCCCAATTGACCCATCCAATCCGCTCATATTTTAATGGATTTGGGTATTGCTATATTATTAAATGGATTAAGTATGGGCTAACCCAACTTAACCCGTTCATCTTAAACAGCTCAAATCAACATATTACATTAACCCAAAGTAACTCAACTACTATTCTATTGTTTACCCAAGTCTTCCATTTCATATATTTTTATTTTTATAAAAAAATTATTAAAAATATTAATTTTTTTCTTATCTCCTCCCCTACCCCCTCCACCCCATGTCCTATCCCATCCTCAAATTTCTTACCTACCCTCATCTCCCGCCCTAACCCCACCTACCCCTGCCCTAACCCCACATACCCACTCCATTCTCAATTTTCTATTTCATATGTTTTGTTACTTTTATAAAATAAATATTAAAAATATGAAATTTTATCTTACCTCCCCCTACCTCCTCCCCCACCCTACTCCAATCTCAAATTTATATTTTATATTTTTTTTACTTTTATAAATAATTTATAAAAATATGAATTCTTTTCTTACCCCCATACCCACCTACCCCCTCCACCCCCACCCCATCCTCAAAATTCAATTTCATTTTTTTTTTACTTTTATAAAAAATATGGATTTTTTTCTTACCTCCCCCTATCGCCCTAACCCCACCTATCCCCACCCCATTCTGAAATTTCTATTTCATATTTTTTGTTACTTTTATAAAAAAAAAATTATGAATTTTTTAAAAAAATATTATTCTTATTTTAAAAATAAAGATATGGAAAAATCAAATATCATACAAAATAAAATAACATCATAGAAGATAAGTTTGAAATTTGTAAAAGTAATGAGTCAAGTTGGACAATTTGGTTTATGACCCATCATTTAACCCATCTTGATCCGCCCATCTTAGTCCATGTAAGTTTTATGCGGGTTGGACATTGATTCATCTACAACTTCAGTCCATCTTGACCCGCCCAAATTCAGCCCAAACGACTCATCCGCCACCTCTAGATTTATCATTGGTGTTTTTTATTATCACATGATCAGCTGGCCACTGCACTACGTTTTCAGAAATTTTATTTAACAATTGTCTAAGTTTTGTCAGTAGTTTTTTCATTATGGAATCTCCAGTAGCTGCATCTATAACATTTCTAGATGACGATTTTAGCTATATTAGTATATGGTCAATGACTCCATGATGAGGACATTTTCTTAACAAAGCCTGGTAAACTGATTCAATGTCATTTTGGATAAAATTACTAATATCTTGTCTCATTATTATTATTTTAGCAGGAGAAAAATATTTCAGTCATTTGATCTCATGTTGTAATGTAACCCCGAGGCAAGCTACGCAACCAAGCTTTAACACAACCTTTTAGATAAAAAGAAAAAAAAATCTTAGCTTGATTGCATCAGGTGATACCCCATTATACTTAGCTGTTTTAACCAGCTCAATGAAGTCAGTTAAGTGATTGTATGGATCTTCACTTGGATCTCCAGGAAATTGAAAAGATTGTTGAATTGTTTGTATTAAATCGATTCTGATTTCAAAGTTGTTAGCTGTTACATGGGGACTTCTAACACTTGACTCACCAGTAAACTGATCAGGTATATCATAATCCCTCAGAATCATGTTAGCTACTTCATCAAATTGGTCTTCTGGAGGTGACAGATTTGGTGGTGGTGGATTGTTGAGATGTCCTTGTTGTTCCATGTCTTTGTTATTTGCACTATGAGAGGTTGAAATGTGTTCTTTCCTATGCAACTGTAAAGATCTTTCAATTTAAACAAATTTGTAAAAGAGCGGGTCATAAACTAACAGAAATTCTAAAAACAAAAGTTGTGTTCTCAAATTAGTAAGAAAATAATTAATTTGAAGTAGATAATTGTCAATCCCCGATAACGACATCAAAACTTTGACGTATACAATTAAATCTAATGTACTCAAATCAGTCTCAAATTCGGCCAAATTACCCAAATAGTCACATACATTGCCTTAATTCCAAATTTTCTCTTAACACAATTTCATTCCTTAATTTACATCATGCAACTTCATTTAAACTATAAAAAGAAAAAAATTTACCTTAAATTTAAGCCAAAACAGTTCCGAAAATCTGCCCAGCAGTCCGCGACTTCACCGCCTCTTTTTCGCTATTTTTATCATTTTCTTAAACTCCAAATGACATGCATGTATTCTATAAGATTACTCCATCATTCTTGTATGTTTTTCATCCTTAATTTCGTCTCAAACACCAATGTTTTTTGGCATGAACTCTCGGCCAGAACCCAACGAAATTGACCACTATTTTTGTGGTGTTTCTTGGTTAGAAATTGGTAGAATGATTTAACCTTGGAAGAGAAATTAAAAAGCCTCAATTTGGCCTAAAATATGGATGAAATCGGCTGCTATAGAGAGGAGGAAGGAGAGAAAGAAAGTTTGAAAAAAAATGAAGTGTTGAATGGGAGATGAAGGGTTATAATGTTAAGGGAAAAATCTGAACATATTATTTACACTTTGGTCCAATAACTTAATGGTCTACTTAAATTAATCCCTCAAATAATATTTAAAGCTTAGATCTCACTTCTTCTAATTTTCGAAAATTTTATAAGGCCTCGTATTCTCAATGTCATAATTCTGATAATACGACACTAGCCCATAACGGGAATATACAACTTGTTATTGCTAGTCTCCGACGTCACATACTAATTTCTTTATTAGCATAAATAAATACACTTTATACCCAATATTCGAATCTTAATTCTTAATGACGTTCTTAATTATCGCCTTAAACTTACGAGGTGTAACATTCTTCCCCCTTAGAAACATTCGTCCTCGAATGTTCATAGTATGTCTTATGCTATAGAAATTTCGGCAGAGTCTCCTTTATAACTATGTCTATCCACCTATATTCAGCAACCAACAAATGTCTCACATGGCCACAATATACACATATACAATTCACCGATTACTATAATCAAATAAGGGATCGAGTTGAATTACCTGGAGGCATCGAGAATAATTGAGGATACTTCTCCACCTCGTAATGAAGTCCATATTAATCACTTTCCGTTTAACTATCTTAATTACTAGTCTTAGCCTATAACCTTCAAGCATCTGCATTATCTGAGGAAGGTACTTCAGAATATTGTGTTGCCATGAAAATATGAGGCTGCACATCTTATAGGGAGTCGTATTAATTTCCTATATCACCCTATGGATAGTCAAATACGATAAAAACGTGTTGAGATTCTGATTTCACTTGATATTTCTATTATAAACTATAAAGTAAATAGTTTATTCTTCAATTTCTATTTCTCTTAAATATATAAATGCCTCTCACGATTACTTAAGTTGATTAATTAATTGCACTCCTCTCGATTATATAATTTAATAATTAAAATAGTAATATTTAACGAACCAGAAATATGTGGTTGAACTGAAACATGCTCTGTTTTATTAAGTCCCTTTCGTTACCTTACTCGTTATAACTATCCTAGTCAAACTAGAGTAGTTTAGCAAATGAATAAGGGACCCGAGCAGACTACTCAGGGTGAACCGCTGTCGACTATTGGACTACTGCGAACCAACTCCGTCTTCAACGTGATCCAAATAAGTGATTTTGATTTTTTATAGGAGGATGATTGTGAAATCTGCATAATTATCTTTGTGCATTGATGCAAGTGTATGTGCATGTCATTTGGCGGAATGTGATATGCATGAATGACGGTTATAAATGCAAAAATCTAAACACATAAGCAATTTATATCATTTAAAACATGTTGTATTGAAACTCTTATGGTTAGAACCTAGGTTATCCCTAATAGAGTTTCCATATGCAACGGTTCATTTTTACACCGAGGCATAAAACTACTAAGAGGTTGTTGGTGCTCTAAGTCTGATAATAGTTTTAAAGGTCGCCACCTAATTTATAGGTAAATTAGGAAAACCGAGTTAAAAAGGTTTGTTAAAAAATCAAAAACCATTTTTAAACCAGAGTCAAAATAAGGGTCCTGATAATCTCCAAGGAAGGTGTTAGACACCCCAATACTAATAACACTCGAGAGTTAACTTGGGTAAAACTCCACTATTTAGTCCAATAAATTGTCTAATATTCCTTATACACTTTGAAAATCTTTTAAGTTGAAAAGAGTGTAATCCATTTGAATGACAAGTTTGGTTTTTTTTTAAAAAACTTTTTACATGCCATTTGGCCGAAGTCAATCCATGTCCCACAATTACGTAAAAGCCCGTGACTCAACTCAAGTTCAAGAAAGGTTTTGGTTTTGTTTCTTAAAGTCACTTTGGTTGGGCTCAACCCATAAAATTAGCCTTTGAAGTGTCAGGTTAGGAGCAATTTTAACTCAGGAAAAAAATATTTCCAGAAGTCCAAGTTTTGGTTCTAAAATCCACGTCAGTTTCCTCTTTAAAACAGCCCATTTTACGTCAGTCCAAATTTCAAAAAGGGAGTACATGGTCCACTTTAGCACATTTCAGCCCGTTAATTTTGAATCCAAAACAGTCCAATTTGATTTTGTTTTTTAAAAGTCCAAACAGTCCGATTAATTTTAAATTCTTTAAAATCTATTTTGGCGATTCTAAACTAAATGATATATGCAGCATTTGCCTATCCTAGGACATAACCATAAGAATTCCAATATATGTATAGTATGTTTATACTATAATACATATATAATACAAGTATAATGAATTGAAGGAGTAAAGTTTAGGCTGGTAGACCTATCTAAGCCACCAGTTAACTATTTTCACTCATAATTACGTTCATGCGCAACTACGCGCAATGAACTCGATCAATAAATGTATTTCTGGTTGGGCCCTAGTCCAACCTGTTAAAAGATAATGGAGAGGCCCAATGGGGCCCATCGGCAGTAGAAGAAGAGGGGAAAAGGAAAGCCCAAGTTAGAAGGTATCTAGGACTTATCACATAACTATGCAAAATAATTTAATCACACAAAGCAGTCCAGTAATAAATCATGGTCCAAATTAGAATAATGAAGATAACGCAACCCAAAATAATACACAGTAACATGAAGAAAGCAAATAAATGGGCTAAGCCCAACTTAAACACATAGTAAAATCTGTCTAGTAAATGCGATGTAGATGGG
Source organism: Przewalskia tangutica (assembly GCA_029844215.1). Classification (NCBI taxonomy): domain Eukaryota; kingdom Viridiplantae; phylum Streptophyta; class Magnoliopsida; order Solanales; family Solanaceae; genus Przewalskia; species Przewalskia tangutica. Next base: position 56,959,173 of record CM056740.1, read on the forward strand.
CCTGGCCCAAGATAATCATTTAGTAACAACAAAGGAATGAGGTAAAAGTGAAATGGGCTAGGCCCTGATGACTTTTAAAATGGGATTCCTTCATTTGATATACACAAGCAGTATACCAAGCTTGTATACATTGAGTATACATGGTATACAGATTGTATATTGTAATGTATATCAAAACATACTTGCCATACATGTTAGAAAACAACACCTATCACGCAGCTCAGGTTCGTGCATATATCTAAGCTTATGCACAGATACAACATTCAGAGTTTAGTAAAGAAACATGGCAACTAGTATAATGGTTCAGAGTTCTCTCATTCTTTACATAAACATGCATTTAGAGTTTTAGACTAGATGTAAGCTTACAAATATGCAGGGATGACATAGAACACATATACAGATGCTAGCAGCCCTCTACTAGATATTCATGACAAAGATTTGACCAACCAGAACTCGATGAGGAGCAAAACTATATGCAGAAAATTCATTTGTGCACAATATGGATGGCATGACTTGAAAGCTAAGCCTACAAAATAAGGAAGAATGATACTATGACATGTGAAAGACTGTTCTAACATGGTTCTTACATAGTTATGCACATACCACTCATTTCCATCAAACATGTTGACAAGTTTTTTTATAATCTTTTATTTATTGTATTCTATTACTTTTAAAAATATAGTTTATATCAAATTGTATTTTTCAAAAATATCTGCCAAAAGTTGGCACGCCCTTTTCCGACCGCGACATTATTTTTTGCGAACTCTGCTTAAATAAAATGTTAGAAAATAAAATAAAATGTTAAATGGTTAAAAAGGTGCTAAAAGGGGTTCGCGGAGTCGCCACCTAATTAGTTTGAGTGAATTAGGACACCTAAATGTCAACTAGGTTAAAGTCAACATTAACTCCATTTTTGGTCTGCAAAACTAGCGTGAGATTCTGGGCAAGGGTTCTTTATTATCCTAAAGGGAAGGGTCGTGCACCCTAAAGGATCTGCTAACTTGCGGTTGTCCGTTCAAACCTAGGGTTAATTATTTATGCTAAGATGCAATGTTGAGGGTGTCTTAGTAAAAGAATGCATTTTGTTTTTTATAAGAAATTATAAGACTAGTGCTATAGCGTGTCCAACGTCGTTGCTATTTGCCGCAGAACCACTGCGGGGATGATGCAGAACACAGCCAAGTTTCTACGTAAACAGTGGGATTTGCTATAATACTTGGACTTCACGCATTGGGAAATTTAAAGGTTGTTTTTCCTCCCGATATCGCATCTTCACCGAAGCCCAAATGTCAGACGACCGTGATCTCGCTTCGATTAAGTCGAGCATCTTCGCTATTGACATGGTCGGCCCATTCTTGCCAATCACTTTGTTTATCGCTAAGCTACCCGCTATTCAGACAGGAATGGATCAAGGAAATTAGGCAATCGATCTATACACCAGGGTTCATTGTTTTCATTCAAATATTGGCTTGATGCTGTGGATTGAATTACTTTCTAATTATTGATTCAAAGTTTAACTATTCTAGGCGTCCTGCTGATTAGAGTAGCGTTAGTCAAATAATTACAACAAATGAATGGGGTGAAGTAGGAGATCGAAGACTCAAGAATGGCGATGTAATTCGGCCACGGTTGGAATTTCTGATGCGGATATAGAAATGCACATAGATGTAGGTCTTCATTTGCAGTAACTCATGATGAGTCTCGCTATCAACCCAGAATTTTATCAAGAATGATAAATGAGCATTTAGCATAGAAGACATTCAACATACTTTGCGCTTGAATTCGTGTACCGTGATTAAGCAGTCAAGATCAACAAATCAGGGAATACAAAAAAAAGTAATAGGCAAAGGATTTAGCCCAGACGTGAACTCACAGGTCAAACAGGCAATGTAAAAGGCATAATGAATACTTATGAACCTAATACAAACCATTATGACTGTATAGAGGCAATATGGTAACCTATATGACATGGCTGAGCCTAATGGACATGCCTAAGATAGCCAGATGTGAATGTTGCAATGATGTACTTAAATGTGCACGCGGTAAATACAAACTGGGCAGGTATATCAGTGTATATTAAGAACAAAAGTAGTTGACACTCAGAACAAGTCACACTATCAGGCATACGGTGAAGCGCTTATGATTTCAAATTCACTTTTTTGTTCCAAATTCATATTATCACATTAGCATTATTAAAAGGGCAGGTGGTACTGGCACTTAACTAAGATAGGTTGTTTCTGTCCATTGGCAATCTCAAGCTGAAGTAGAGACAGTTGCCTACCCTTAAGCAATTTAGGTGGTCGATACGTATAGTCGATCGACGACAGTTAATGGCTATGCAAAAACATATATAGGTAAACAGTAGCGTCATCGCTACACTATCATTAATAGACAACCTTCATAATGCTCTAAATGAATTCTATGTTCGCATATAAGATGCACTGACTTGATTCACATATCGGCAGTAGTTCTATGTTGTCCTGTTTTGGGTACTACAGTTGCATTGGTGAACATGATAGACATATGAATAGGCAGGAAGACGAGCTCAAGTAATATTTTCAGATAGGCAGGATTACTTGACCTCAACTACACATATAATCATGTTTAAGCATAATGACACTTTTAGACAAATAATAACATAGCTAGCATGGATTCCTGGAAAATCCCAAATCAGCAAGTATCACACATTGATTAACTAAGATCTGAAACATACTGATCCAAAATACAGAGGCTCAGCAGAAAAACTTATATCAGCATTCTGGTTTAAAAACATGTACACAAAAGTTTTCTATTTTTTACTATTCTCAGATTCATGCCTATATGCTTACAGACATGGGTTCAAGCGATCTTCAACACATATAAACATGCTTAAATGTGGAATTAACGGATCTGAAACTGGAACTAAAACTCAATCTAAATGTTTTTAACACATAATTAATCCACAAAAAACACACAACAACGATTAAAGAGTAGAACTGAGAGGAAATTAATTTACCTTCTCCGGACAGCGAACCGAGGCAGCGTGTCAAGTCGTCGACCCACTCGGGTGGTACTGCGATGCGATTGAAAAAAGGGATGAAACTTTACCTCGTTCTTGACTGATATTGCGAAGAAGAAAGGTATTTGTTAGAACATCTATTCTTGCTGCTACCGTTTAGGATTTTTATTGCTCTTTTCCTATTGATTTCTTCGATGCCTACTGAGGTTGAAGGCTGCTAAATGCACGTGTAAGAATATGTTTCGATTATCGATGTTTGAAGATGCAAATCGATGCCCATTCCCCTTTGGATGCTAATTTCCCTTGATATTTAATGGGGTTCCTCTGCTGCGGAAAACTCATCCCTTTGCATGTGTAGGAATCCCTCTTTATAGTTCCTTCTGGGTTTCGTTTTAAGGTAAGCTTTTATGGCTGATTTCGTTTGATTTTGAACTGATTTGAGCGTTTTATTCTTTACTGACTTGGTGCGATTCGTGCTTGATTCTGGTCGGTTTTAGGATGAAGATTTGTCACCATCTAGGGACTGATTTCGGGTAATATTTGGGACGGATTTTGTGTGATTCTGAGAAGATTCGGGGTGCGTTTTTGTAGGTAAGATTGATTACGCCGGATTCTCCGGTGAGAATATCGGCTGGGGTCTTGGCGGCGATGAGGTGCGGGGGTAAGGGGAGGTGCGACAAATTCTTTTTTAGGTTTAGGTCTCATTTTCTTTCTGGGTTATGGGCGATGGGGATGATAAAAGGGGTGTTGGGCCGGGTCAGCGGATTTGGGTAGTTGGGCTGCGGAAATGTTTTGGGTTGGGTAGAGTTTGGGTATTAGGTATTTAATTTGGGTAGTGTGTTATTAGTTTTAGGTGTTTTATTTAATTAGTGGTAAATTAAATTATTTAAATTGTGGTTAAATTATTTCGGTGCTTTATTAGCCTAAGCTTGAGTTTAAATTATTACAAAAATAAAGACGGGCGTGCTATTTAATTAGTGCTTAATATTTTATAATGCGATGCCGTTATTAAAATCTTATTTATTATGCATATTTTGCGATGTTAAATTAAAATTGAATATCATTAAATGTTAAATGCATATATGATATTTAAGGATTGTTTAATGCTTTTATAAACGCGACACTATTAAGACGCATGTACTAGATTAATTTAAATTACAAATAATATTAATGAAATTGCTTATTATTAAAATGATGAATGCAGACGTGAGACTCAAGGTGTGCTTAATACTCTACGTAAAGTGCAGTGCCATTATTAAATCGCTTAATTATGTCTGTATTAATGTTTTAGTGTTGCATTTTATTATTAAAAAAAATTATTTTGAAAAATAGTGTAAATTTATAGTTAACAGTTGGGCGAGAGGGTCAAAATTGAGTGTCAACAACTTGTCCCTCTTTGTATGGAGATGATGGAAGAGTCTTCGGATAAAGACGTTGACTTATAGCCAATTTTGTCTCGATCCTCAGAATTTAAAAATGTTGGGCAATTAGGACAAGGCTGACGCAAAATTCAAAATGTGTCCCAGTGTCGAGTTATGAAGACACTGGTCTGCCATGGTCAAGCACCAAGGCGGGCTGACGCAGACTCAAACTTTGTCTCAGTGTCGAGTTATGACGACGCTAGGCTACCATGGTCAAACACCAAGACGGGCTGACGCGGACTCAAAATTTGTTCCAGTGTCGAGTTATGACGACACTGGGTCGACGTGATGTTAAAATAAACTGGCTTGAGCATTGGGGTGTACCGGTATTGATTTATGTAAACGCTGGGCTTATTGGTGATGTGGAATGAGTGGACCGACGCTCGAGGCCGCTTCTGCCATTTGCTGGAAAGGTTGGCCCCCCAACATATTGCCCCGGTTCGCTGTAAGAGAAAATCCACGGTGTGCTCCTGCTCCTGCATGCTAAGACTTAAGCAAACGGTTAGTGCATAACTGTTACGGCATGAATTTATAGGTAATGTAATTGTATGAGTAGAAAATGTTATCCTGTAAAAATGTGATGCTTGTTGTGTTGATGTGACGCAATCGCTGCGGATTTTCGTCCTTGCACGGACGCGTTGCGATTGTGGATGCGGATATGTTGTCCTTGCTGCAATTGTCCCTTTAGATTGAAGTTCTGTAGACTAAATATCAAGACAAAGTTAGTGCGTAACTGCTAAGACAAAATAAAAAGGCACGAATATATAAGAAATGCAATTTTGAGATTAGAAACCGTCATGCGTAGATGTGATATGCCGACGACGTTTTTGGGACGCGTTATTTTCGCACGGACGTCGTTCGACCAAGGCGTCATTTGGACTCGATGTCGCTTTCGACTTGGAGTCGTTTTGATCGCGTCGCTGCCAGACGAGTCATTTTCGTACTCGAGTCGTTTCGGACTCGGTGTCATTTTCGACTCGGCCGTTTTGAACTTCGGTGTCGCTTTGGACTGAGTCATTTCGGACTCGGCGTCGTTTTCGTTTTCGGACTCGGCGTCATTTTCGGATTCGGCATCATTTTCGGATTCAGCATCGTTTTCGGACTCGGCATCATTTTCGGATTCAGCATCGTTTTCGGACTCGGCGTCGTTTTCGGACTTGGTGTCGTTTTTGGACTTGGCGTCGTTTTCGGACGTGGCGTCGTTTTCGGACTCGGGCGTCGTTTTCGGACTTGGCGTCGTTTCGGACACGATGTTGATGAAGACGTCATTGTGTTGATGCTACTATTCTTGCGAATTAATGCTCCTGCATGCTACAACTTTGTGAAAATGTGCATAGCGGTTAAATCAAAATAATGAATATATGAAAAAATAAAAATTTGTGAGTAGAGATGTCGTCCCTGTATGATATGTAGGATCCTGCGAATGCTGATATCATCTCTGCACGGATTTGTTGGATGTTGCGAATGCTGATGTCGTCATTGCGTAGACTTGATGGATGCTGCGAATGCTTGTTGAATGCTGCGACTGCTGATGTGGTCTCTGCACGAACTTGCTGGATGCTGCGAATGTTTGCTGAATGCTGTGATTGCTGATGTCATCCGTGCCCAGACGTGCTGAAACTGTTATGTGATTTTGTGAGTAGGGATGTTGTAATGTGTTGATGGTGTCGTTGTTGCAGACGCTGGGGCGTCGTCGTGTTGATACTAGCGACGTCATTATGTTGAAGCTGATGACGTCAGGGTGTTGACGACGCTGATGGCGTCCTGGTGTTGACGATGCATTATGATGGCGTAATTGCATAGACATAATGCTGATGACGTCGTTGCGTGAACGTAATGCTGATGACGTCGTTGCCTGGACGTGTTGCAGATGCTCCTGTAGAATAAATGCCCCTGCAAGCTAAGCTTGAGAAAAAAAATTAGTGTATAACTGTTAAAACAGAATGATAAATGTCACGACCCGACCTCGGGCCCGCGACTGGTGTCTTACCCCGGACACCCTAGTGATACAACATCAGAGAAAATCAGCGGAAATAAAAACTTAAACATGAAACAAGATATAAAATAAGAAACAGGCTAACCAAAACGGTCACCTTTCTGCATATATATATATATATATATATATATATACCTGAACAGTTACATCCTTTACAAACCTTGCCCACAACAGTACTACAGACCTCTAAGAGTTTTTATAACAACTATGACGGGACAGGGCCCCGCCATATCCCTGAATGTACAAGAACCTACAATCTCAGGGAATCATACCAAAAGATAAGTCTTCGGAGAAACGGAGCTTCCCAAAACCTGAACTGTGATCCTAAGAGCGGGGATCAACAACTGGTGTACCTCTACATGCGGCATGAACGCAGCCCAAGGAGGTCGATAACAGTACCAAGTATGTGAAATCGCATCAGAATGAAATCATAATATTTCCAAACAAAATCCACAGATATGTATGAAAAAAACCAATTAACCGCACATAGTGCCACAACATAAACAAGAGCAAATAAGTGTAACGCAACCGGTCTTTTCTAGGCTGCTAATGATCGAAGCAAGGCCATTCGCCCATAGTATCATTGTGCGAGCCTAATCCTGGACTTCCGTAGTCTGCATAGGCCACCTGGGCCCGCATGAGGTACACCTCGTGACGGTAGCTAACCCGCGGCATTTCCCTGGACTACCGTAGTCTGCATGGCCACTTGGACCGCATGAGGTATTCCTCGGATCGGCGTAACACACCCGGAGTGATTTCTGGACTACCGTAGCCCGCATAGGTCACATGGACCAGCATGAGGTATTCCTCGCATCGGGGGTAGCTAACCCGCGGCACATGTATCAAGTCAGGGGGGTAAGTGATATAATACCAGCACAACAGTCTTATCGTAAACAACATAAACAAAACAAGAAAACCCCCTTAATACAACAAGTCTCAGATACTAACGCTCGTAGTATCATAATCGTCTATATATAAGTAGTCATGTCAAGTCAGGGACTCACGCCCTCAAGTCATCACTCAAATATAACCATGGGTCTCACGCCCGCAAAATCAATCATGCCCGTGGAACTCCTTTCTCACTGCCGATGCATGATATGATATAACACCAAAAGTACACATGAACACTGTGTCCCACTGCCATAAAACAACCAGTAATAACCTACTCCATCGAGAGACACGGTAGCATAGAAGTAAAACACTTGCACAACAAAGGCTATCACAACTAGCATAGGCAAGTTTAACATACTCTTAGACTCTCATTTTATGCCAAAAATCCGGGTTTTAACCCCAAAGTAATACATACTTCAACTCTCTTAAAAAAAACCTTTTAAGTACAAAATCACGCGATATTAATACCCGTAGTATCAATCATAGAGTAACTATCATTTTAAGTAAATCAAAACAATATCATGCCTTCTTTTTAAACCAAGACAAGACAATACCATGCCTCCCTTTAAAACCAAATCAAGACAATATCATGCCTTCTTTTGAAACAAAGACACTTCTCCTTTTTAAAGTCAATTAGCAATATACTTTTTAAACCAAGTGGCTTACACTTTTTTTAAAACAACGTCAAGTATATTTTTTAAAAACCCAAGTAACTCACTATTTTCAAAACAAGTAACCTATACCTTTAAATCAAGTTACTTCTCCTTTTCCAAAATCAAGTTGTTTATAAGTCAAGTCTCTTTACTTTCAAAATCAAGTCTCTTAATCTTTAAATCAAATCTCATATCTTTTAAGGAAACCAACCTCCTAACTTTTAAAATGTCAAGTTATCATTTTAAATCCAATAATAAAACCATTCTTTCGTTTTCATAAAATCGTTATAACTAACTTCCCATAAAGCTATTATAACACTTTATGTTTTAAACCAACCAAGGACAACTACTCTCGTTTCCGAAATCAAGATAACTTTATTCTTTAAAAGACTAAGCACCCATTACTCACGAATGAGGTTTCACAACTTTTTAACACAATTCAAGTCCTTAACATTTCATAACAAGTCACTTAACTTTAGAATCAAGTCAAGGACACAAAAGGAAAATCAAACTCCTTTAACACACGTGCGTCTACCGCACTATATATATTTCACAAATATCATGCTCAAGAGAATAGGAAGAATCACATACCTCTTCGGCTTAATCCACAGCCAAGTCGAGTATGTCGCGCGTAGAATATCCACCTATAACAACCAAACACGTCTATCAACGTCTAGACTTCTTCGTAGAACATTCTAAGTATATAGTTCCTTATTCTACGGAAAATTGGGCAGCACCTCCCCCCTCGCAATCACATAAATACCCTCCTATAGCAAGACCCGCTACCAAGCCAACAACTCCAAGGGGATTACACGCCTACCCGGACGTGTACAATTCTGCCCCACAATTTACCAACAGTCTATATCTTTTCAATTTTTCTTCCACATATCATATACTCAAATATAAACTACTACAATATGTAATCTCCAATTACAATAGAAGGACATAGATCATTACCTCGATAAGCCCAAAATTATTCAAGATTTATAAGTCGATCCTGAGCAACGTTTAGCTCCTATTCCTTACGCTCCAATCCGCTCCAAGAAACACTTAGAAGTTTCTAAACAACTTCTCTTAACACTTCGTCCAAGTTATGAAGATTTTCCTAGGGTTTCATTTGCGACTAAAGGAATAAAGTAGTATTTCTGGGCTCTTAGTGTTGGGATTACTTTAGAATACTACTAGGGACACAAGGCTAAGGTATTTGGGATTATACAACAACAATTGAAGTATTTTCTACACAAAGTGGGGGGGGGGGGGTAGACGAGAACACTACAAAGGGAGAGAGTATTTTGTGACTTAGAATCTATAAGTGAGTGATGAAGAAGTCTTGCAACTTAAGGGGGTATTTATAGGACATTCAATGGCTAGAATGAAAGCAAGTGTGTGGTATAGATTGGGTACATGTGTGTGTGGGCCCCACAAATCACATGTCCACACAAAATTCAAGACAAGTGGCTTGCCACTTGTTGGGCCATTTCGGCCAAGGGACACATGGCACAAGATTTCGGCCATGTGCCACCTAAGGGGGTGACACATGTCGCCCTCCTACTCGTCCAAAATATTTCATCTCCCGAAAATATCCAAAATCTCGAAAATAATGTGGGCCCCGCAAAACCGTAATTTCTCCCGTGGGCCCCACGCGACCAATTTCGGAAATAAAATTTCATAATTCTATTATAATCTAAGAAGTCCAAATACCAAATATGAGAATCCAATTCCTATTAACGAACCTTTTTCCTTCACATAATCCGGAAAATTTTCCGTCGGAAAATCAAATCTTTCTTCCTTTCCAATCTTAATGTCGTATTCTCGTACGTATGTCCTAACATACATACCCTGAAACTACGGAGTATAACATTCTTCCCCTTTTAGAAACATTCGTCCCGAATGTTCCTTCTAAGTCTCCTAACATACACGCGCCGGTATAGTCTTCACTACTATACTTACGAAACTAATTATGCCACACATGGCCATAATATAACACGTGCGCAAAACTCAAATCCAAGACAACGAGGAATCACCTCTAAAGCGTATAACAACACTATTAGCTCCACCCATGATCTAAAGGATACTCTTTTCACACTTTTACTTTACAAAATGATCACTTCCTTCTCTTAACACATGTTCGCTTCTTTTCTTACTCGTCGTACCCTTCTCGTATACCCAAACTCCTTATAGTACATGTACCACATTTCCATCATCGCTTCAGTTTCCAAAACCTTAGAGTTACTACATTCAAACTTGGTCATCTTACTAGCCTCAATTTCCTTTAAGGCCATTCCCGGCCTTCTCGATCCGATTCTGGTCGAACACATCCGCGAACTCGTACGATGATTACCTAAACTTGGGCCTAACACACTCGTGACCCTATCACATAGCGGGACCACCTCAAACTGACTCCATCTCATTCCGGGCTGCGGGTTGACCCGCGATCTGGCCCCAACCCGACCCACTTGTACCAAACTCTTGTTCCCGGTCTGGAACAATCTCATTATTCAAGTCACAAAAACCTAGTGGTCTTCTTAGCTCAACTACCCACTTTCATTTCACACCACTCATGGACTTATCACACAAATATACCCCACGTATACTATGTACCTCGACAAAGATCACCCGCAAAGATCTTTTCCTCAAGACGGCCTCGCATCTAAGGTCTCCACGTGTAATATTCTAAGGCTCACAATTCCCCTGTCCCCAAACTTACCTTTTCAACTAACCATGTTCTCTAAATCACAATTTACACAATGCTATCTGAACATAACACTTAACATATAAAACATCTTATCACGCACACTAGTCTTTAGAGGGTTAAAGATATACCTGTAACTATTGCTCCATTTTCCCTTTCGTCACTCTAATCAAAGTCCTGCCCTGCAGGGCGCATAGCTAGAGAAGGCGATGAACTAGCCACAGATCCTGAAGGCTGAGTCTCTACATCCGCGCTACCTCTGGTCGGACAATTTCTCACGAAATGGCCACCGGGCCGCAGCATAACAAGCTGTCGAAGTAGTACGACACTCCCCAAGATGGGGTCTACCACAATGGCCACACCGAGGTAGGTGTGGTCTCATCTGACTAACACCCCTTCTCCTCCGAACAACTGAACCCGCAACTGACCCGGTAGGCTGAGTCATCCCACCTGTATCCCTCCTACTAGGACATTCTCTCATCACATGGCCCTGACGGCCGCAGGTAAAACAAGCACCAGTAAAAATACGACATTTCCCGGAATGACGCTTGCCAAATCGTGAACACTGAGGGAAAAATGAATCCGGCTGGCTAGAACCTATGTATATCTGTGAACAAGAAGCCCTGGAGCTCTGACCAACTCTTGAATATCCCGAACGTCCTAAAGCCTGTGGAGGGCCACTCAGATCTTGGCGAGGCGCATATCCATCTGGCCACGAGGCGGTTCGCCTCGAAAGTTACCAAAGGACCCTGCTGTTCTGGCCCTCTTCTGCTGATTTTGGTTATTCCGTCGATCTCTACGTTCCTCAGTCTTCTGCGCATAAGCCTGTACGCGGGCAATGTCCATGCCCGACTGAAGAACTACTCTTGTACAACCCTTTACTAGATAATCATCTAGACCCGTGATATATCGGTGCACTCTATACTCTCTGTTTGCTACAATCTTAGCTAGTAACAGGGTCATCTCTTTGTAATCCATATTCTCTGCTCCCGGTCGTGGAACTGAAGGCTCAGATATCATGGCCGCAGTAGGAACTGTTGTCGCTGTGCTAAACTCTGCTGGGGCTGGCGACGTCGCAGAACTCCCCGAATGATGCACCACCGGGTGATGGTGGGCTGTGCCAGTAACCTCTCGTGTTCTACTCGCAGCCTCTCGCCGCCATTCGGGCCCTGGTTGCCTTTCGCAGAGGCATAACTGGCACATAAGAATACGTCAGAGGGAGTCCAACTTATAAACCAACTCTAAGGCACGATCTCAGAGTGAGAAGAATGGAAACCAATCCTAAATATCCTATAGCATCCTGATTATAGGTGTGGTGCACAACACGCCGATAATCAAGACTCTACTAGATACTGTCTGTAGACACTTTTCGAGGATTAACTGCTCTGATACCACTTTTGTCACGACCCGACCTCGGGCCCGCGACTGGTGTCTTACCCCGGGCACCCTAGTGATACAACATCAGAGAAAATCAGCGGAAATAAAAACTTAAACATGAAACAAGATATAAAATAAGAAACATGCTAACCAAAACGGTCACCTTTCTGCATATATATATATATAAATATACCTGAACAGTTACATCCTTTACAAACTCTGGCCATAACAGTACTACAGACCTCTAAGAGTTTTTATAACAATTATGACGAGACAGGGCCCCGCCATACCCCTGAATGTACAAGAACCTACAATCTCAGGGAATCATACCAAAAGATAAGCCTCCGGAGAAACGGAGCTTCCCAAAATCTTTGGCGTGATCCTAAGCGGGGATCAACAATCGGTGTACTTACTGCGGCGTGAGCGCACTGAAGGAGGTCGATGCAACAGTATCAGTATGTGAAATCGCGTCAGAATGAAATCATAATATTTCCAAACCAAATCCACAGATATGTATGAAAACAAAACCAATTAACCGCACATAGTGCCACAACATAAACAAGAGCAAATAAGTGTAACTCAACCGGTCTTTTCTAGGCTGCTAATGATCGAAGCAAGGTCATTCGCCCATAGTATCATTGTGCGAGCCTAATCCTGGACTTCCGTAGTCCGCATAGGCCACCTGGGCCCGCATGAGGTACTCACCGCGACGGTAGCTAACGCGGCATTTACGGACTACCGTAGTCGCGTGGCCACTTAGACCGCGTGAGGTATTCTCGTGACGGCCAGAACACACCCGAGTGATTCTGGACTACCGTTGCGCGTAGGTCACGTGGACCGGCGTGAGGTATTCCTCGTGACGGTAGCTAACCCGCGGCACATGTATCAAGTCAGGGGGGTAAGTGATATAATACCAGCACAACAGGCTTATCGTAAACAACATAAGCACAACAAGAAAACCCCCTTAATACAACAAGTCTCAGATACTAACGCCCGTAGTATCATAATCGTCTATATATAAGCAGTCATGTCAAGTCAGGGACTCACGACCTCAAGTCATCACTCAAATATAACCATGGGTCTCACGCCCGCAAAATCAATCATGCCCGTGGAACTTCTTCCTCACTGCCGACAGTATATGATATGATATAACACCAAAAAGTACACATGAACACCAGGTCCCACCTGTGCCATAAAACAACCGTAATAACCGGCCCTCCATCGAGAGACACGATAGCATAGAAGTAAAACACTTGCACAACAAAGGCTATCACAACTAGCATAGGCAAGTTTAACATACTCTTGAACTTCATTTTATGCCAAAAATCGGGTTTTAACCCCAGTAATACATCTTCAACTCTCTTAAAAAAAACCTTTTAAGTACAAAATCACGCGATATTAATACCCGTAGTATCAATCATAGAGTAACTATCATTTTAAGTAAATCAAAACAATATCATGCCTTCTTTTTAAACCAAGACAAGACAATACCATGCCTTCCTTTAAAACCAAATCAAGACAATACCATGCCTTCTTTTTAAACAAAGACACTTCTCCTTTTTAAAGTCAATTAGCAATATACTTTTTAAACCAAGTGGCTTACACTTTTTTTAAAACAACGTCAAGTATACTTTTTAAAAACTCAAGTAACTCACTCTTTTCAAAACAAGTAACCTATACCTTTAAATCAAGTTACTTCTCCTTTTCCAAAATCAAGTTGTTTATAAGTCAAGTCTCTTTACTTTCAAAATCAAGTCTCTTAATCTTTAAATCAAATCTCATATCTTTTAAGGAAACCAACCTCCTAACTTTTAAAATGTCAAGTTATCATTTTAAATCCAATAATAAAACCATTCTTTCGTTTTCATAAAGTCGTTATAACTAACTTCCCATAAAGCTATTATAACACTTTATGTTTTAAACCAACCAAGGACAACTACTCTCGTTTCCGAAATCAAGATAACTTTATTCTTTAAAAGACTAAGCACCCATTACTCACGAATGAGGTTTCACAACTTTTTAACACAATTCAAGTCCTTAACATTTCATAACAAGTCACTTAACTTTAGAATCAAGTCAAGGACACAAAAGGAAAATCAAACTCCTTTAACACACGTGCGTCTACCGCACTATATATATTTCACAAATATCATGCTCAAGAGAATAGGAAGAATCACATACCTCTTCGGCTTAATCCACAGCCAAGTCGAGTATGTCGCGCGTAGAATATCCACCTATAACAACCAAACATGTCTATCAACGTCTAGACTTCTTCGTAGAACATTCTAAGTATATAGTTCCTTATTCTACTGAAAATTGGGCAGCACCTCCCCCGAAATCACATAAATACCTCCTATATCAAGGCGCTACCCAACAACTCGGGGATTACGCCTACCGGACGTGTACAATTACGCCCATAATTTACCAACAGTCTATATCTTTTCAATTTTTCTTCCACATATCATATACTCAAATATAAACTACTACAATATGTAATCTCCAATTACAATAGAAGGACATAGATCATTACCTCGATAAGCCCAAAATTATCCAAGATTTATGAGTCGATCCTGAGCAACGTCTAGCTCCTATTCTTTATGCTCCAATCCGCTCCAAGCAACCCTTAGAAGTTTCTAAACAACTTCTCTTAACACTTCGTCCAAGCTATGAAGATTTTTCAAGGGTTTCATTTGCGACTAAAGGAATAAAGTAGTATTTCCGGGCTCTTAGTGTTGGGATTACTTTAGAATACTACTAGGGACACAAGGCTAAGGTATTTGGGATTATACAACAACAATTGAAGTATTTTCTACACAAAGTGGGGGGGGGGGAGGAGGGGTAGACGAGAACACTACAAAGGGAGTGAGTATTTTGTGACTTGGAATCTCTAAGTGAGTGATGAAGAAGTCTTGCAACTTAAGGGGGTATTTATAGGACATTCAATGGCTAGGATGAAAGCAAGTGTGTGGTCTAGATTGGGGACATGTGTGTGTGGGCCCCACAAACCACATGTCCACACAAAATTCAAGACAGTGGCTTGCCACTGTTGGGCCATTCGACGAGGGACACGTGACAAGATTTGGCCGTATGCCGCTAAAGGGGTGACATATGTCGCTCTCCTACTCGTCCAAAATATTTCATCTCCCGAAAATATCCAAAATCTCTAAAATAATGTGGGCCCCGCAAAACCGTAATTTCTCCCGTGGGCCCCACGCGACCAATTTCGGAAATAAAATTCCATAATTCTATTATAATCCAAGAAGTCCAAATACCAAATCTGGGAATCCAATTCCCATTAACGAACCTTTTTCCTTCACATAATCCGGAAAATTTTCCGTCGGAAAATCAAATCTTTCTTCCTTTCCGATCTTAATGTCGTATTCTCGTACGTATGTCCTCACATACATACCCTGGAACTATGGGGTGTAACAATAAATATATGAGATATACAATTCTGTGGGTAGAGAAGTCGTCCCTGATATGTAGGGTGTTGTGAATGCCGAGATGTTGTCCTTGGGTGGACATGCTAAATGTTGCAACTGCTGATATGTTGTTGTAATGCCTTTGTGAACCGTATGGATTATCATGATGTATTTGTTGTGCGTTTTTGCACTGCATGGATTGCAATTTGACTCTATGCCCGAGCTGATGTGCTAGACTTTATTGCGGGATTTGAACTTTGATTGTTGATGTCTGTCTGCTTCTGCTGCTTCTTTCCGCTTCTGCTAATATGAAGAACTTTTGTTGTATTTTCCGCTTCTGCTAATATGAAGAACTTGCGCTCAAAGAAAATTGTGAGTTTGAGGGGGGTGGTTGATTCGCATTGACTTTGTAGTTTTGACTCTTGATGCTCGGACGTCTGCCTTGTTTGGACTCATAACCCCTGCCTGGTTTCCTACCTTGTCCCAGTTCTGAATATGCAAAGGGCGTTTGGCCTAAAGTGAGTCTCAATGAGGTTGTTTGTATATTATGTGCATTTTCGTTATTTTCAAAATAAGGGAAGGTTTTCTAATGGTGTGACCGAAGCCGATTTAGGCGCTATGTATCTCAGTGAGGAATCGTGTCATGGCGTAGTTCATTACAAGCGAAATTGGGTAAAATTTCTAAAGGTGGGGACGAAGCGGTATGGCGCCACGTATCACTTGAGGAATCGGTCAAACGTAGTTCCATTTTATTACATATAAAGGGCAAAATATATTAAACTAACTATTTTAGGACTTGGAGGGCCGAGCGGCGCGAGTCCACTTGTCTTCTTGCTCTGCGTCTTGATAGAAGTCTTGGCAGATCATCCACTTGCGCACCTGACTAAACAAATGACCTATTCATCGATTAAATAATTTCCGTGAGCGCACTCCTTTTCTCTGGCGGTTGGTCGATGATTCAACTTTCTTCCCTTTTCGGGTTGGCGTAATAGTCCGTTCCAGACTGTTTTCTTCATTTTTAGATATCATGTTCACATGGGCATCTTCATAACCAGGAAGAAGATTATTGTTTGCATTGAGAGGAGCATCTTTCAGCTGAATGACTCCCTCTTCGATTAACTCCTCTATTTTGTCCTTGAGTGTATAACAATTTTCGATGTCGTGCCCCTCGGCACCGGAGTTGTATGCACAATGTTTGGTTTTATCGTGCCCTCGGGAAGTAGGCCTGGGGGTATTTCTGGGAATTGGCTGGAGTATTTATGTGGCTTTCAGCTTCTCATACATTTGGGCTATGGGTTTGGCTAAAGGTGTATATGTTCTGGTTGGTTTTCTCTCAGCATCTATGCGGGGTTTGGGTCCGTTTGGTGTGCAGGTTCGTGACTGTGGTGAGTATTTTGAATGTGCTGGTTGGGTATGGTAAATAGGATATGGGGTAGCCTTGATCTTGATATCTGACGTGGACTTTGAGTGTTTTGGTTATAGTAAGAAGGTGGTGAGTTTTGATCTGGCTGGAAGTTGTTACGGCTATGTTCTGAATGACCATGTGAGAGGGTGATCATCTCTTCTCTGCAGGTACCTCCTATGGAATCTAACTGCATTGCTCTGCTAGTTGCTTGTAGGGCTGTCAGGTTTGTAATCCGGCCCGTTTTAATGCCTTCGTCCACGAAGTCGCCAATTCTTACGACTTCTGCAAAACTTCGCCAATTACAACGATCATCCTTTCATGTCGTCGTCTTTTAATGGCATCGAGCAACAGGTGGTCATTTCGCTCTCTGCCGTTGGAGGTTGGACCTTTCTTCTTCGCCGCCTCGGGGCTTATTCACGAAAGTTTACGTGGATTTCTTTTCAAGTTTCATAAGATAAAATCTATACGAGACGATGTCGATGTTGAATCTGAATCTATCCATGAAATCTTGTGCCATGGCATTCAACCGCCCCATTTTAGTGCTTGGCATGTGTACGATCCAGTCTCGCCGGTTAGACTCACGATGAATAGTTTCATGATGATTGCTTGATTTTTGCCAACTCGATCAATTTATCACAATATGACCTTAGATGAGCTCGAGGATTCCCTTTCCGAACATGTCAAATTTGGGCACCTTATGCGCCATAGGTAATTCAACGTCGGGTGTATACACAAGTTTTCATATTCTAAACCTTCCTCCCTTTGTTAAATCGAATGCTTTTGAATGCCTCTTTAGCTACAAATTTCTTTTGCCACATTTTCATCACTCTGGCTCGAGTGCGCTCCACTTCCTTGTATTGATCTGTATCTTAAGAGGTTGCATGCATAATAAATGGTTGGATTTCGGTCGGATGTGCTAATGCCCCATATTGTTTGTTAGCACTAGTGATGCGTGTCATCTGTTCGTATTGGATGGCTTGACAATTTGGACTGAGTGGGGAGATATAAGTGGGTGGAGGTTGAGATGTGTATGTAATGCGATCATTTGGAGGTTAGTTTGCAAATTGGCCAAGCGGGTGACATTTGGGTGTGGTGGTATGTTGCAACCTTTGCGAGGAGCTTTGGGAAATGGAGGCTCGAGGCTTGTGATGCGATTGCATTTGTCCTTTGCTGCAGGAGTGGTGCGTTCGAAGCTAATAGGCGGGTTTGTGATATTTGAGCCTTTTATTTGGCTTGCGTGATTTCCATTCTTTGATAATTTCGCGAGTGTTGATCATTGGTGTTTCTCTCCTTTCTAACGCCTCTGCATCCTCTGAGGCGAGGGCGAGTCCTAAGTGGTTCGTTACGGTGTCTGGATTAGTCATTTATTGGATGATTGTGCTTCTACCAGTCAACGCGAATCAACCTTTTGGGGATAAGCTAGACAAAATAACCCATTTCTGTCACGCCCTTTTCCGACCGCGACATTATTTTTTGCGAACCCTGCTTAAATAAAATGTTAGAAAATAAAATAAAATGCTAAATGGTTAAAAAGGTGCTAAAAGGGGTTCAGAGTCGCCATGCAATTAGTTTGAGTGAATTAGGACACCTAAATGTCAACTAGGTTAAAGTCAACATTAACTCCATTTTTGGTCTGCAAAACTAGCGTGAGATTCTGGGCAAGGGTTCTTTATTATCCTAAAGGGAAGGGTCGGACACACACAAAGGATCCGCTAACTTGCGGTTGTCAGTTCAAACCTAGGGTTAATTATTTATGCTAAGATCACGATGTTGAGGTGTCTTAGTAAAAGAATGCATTTTGTTTTTATAAGAAATTATAAGACTAGTGCTATAAGCGTGTCCAACAGCGTGCGTTGCTTTGTCTGAGAACCACTGCGAGGATGATCGTGAATAATGGCCGAATTTTCTCTGAACCATGGGATTTCTTTGTAATACTTGGACTTCTTGCGTTGGGAAATTTAAAGGTTGTTTTTCCTCACGATGTGCATCTTGACTCAAGTCGGCAATGCTTGTATCGGCCATGATCTCGTTCGATTAGAAGTCGAGCATCTTGTCATTGATTACTGGTCGGACCATTCTTGCAATCACTTTGTTTATTGCTAGAAGCTACTTGGCTATGCAGACGGGGAATGGATCAAGAAATTAGGCAATCGATCTATATACGGGGTTCATTGTTTCGTTGAAATATTGGCTTGATCTTTGTGGATTGAATTACTTTCTAATTATTGATTCAAAGTTTAACTATTCTAGGCGTCCTGCTGATTAGAGTAGCGTTAGTCAAATAATTACAACAAATGAATGGGGTGAAGTAGGAGATCAAAAGAAGACTCGAAGAATGGCGATGTAATTCGCCGGCGGGTTGGAATTTCCGATGCGGATAGAAATATGCACATAGATGTAGGTCTTCATTTGAAGTAACTCATGATGAGTCTCGCTATAAGACTCTTCATTTTGCTCCGATGCGTGCCATATAAAAAAAGGATTAGTATCAACCCATAATTTTATCAAGAATGATAAATGAGCATTTAGCATAGAAGACATTCAACATAATATGCGCTTGAATTAGCGTACCGTGATTAAGCAGTCAAGATCAACAAATCAGGGAATACAAAAAAAAAGTAATATGCAAAGGATTTAGCCCAGACGTGAACTCACAGGCCAAACAGGCAATGTAAAAGGCATAATGAATACTTATGAACCTAACACAAACCATTATGACTGTATAGAGGCAATATGGTAACCTATATGACATGGCTGAGCCTAATGGACATGCCTAAGATAGCCAGATGTGAATGTTGCAATGATGTACTTAAATGTGCACGCGGTAAATGCAAACTGGGCAGGTATATCAGTGTATATTAATAACAAAAGTAGTTGACACTCGAGCAAGTCACACTTTATCGGGCATACGGTGAGCAGTTTATGATTTCAAATTCACTTTTTGTTCCAAATTCATATTATCACATTAGCATTATTAAAAGGGCAGGTGGTACTGACACTTAACTAAGATAGGTTGTTTCTGTCCATTGGCAATCTCAAGCTGAAGTAGAGACAAATTTGCCTACCCTTAAGCAATTTAGGTGGTCGACACAGATAGTTGCGTCGAGACGGGTTAATGGTATGCAAAAAGCAGATATAGGGTAAAGCGGGTAGCGTCTTTGCTCTGTATGATTAATAGACAACCTTCATAATGCTCTAAATGAATTCTATGTTCGCATATAAGATGCACTGACTTGATTCACATATCGACAGTAGTTCTATGTTGTCCTGTTTTGGGTACTACAGTTGCATTGGTGAACATGATAGACATATGAATAGGCAGGAAGACGAGCTCAAGTAATATTTTCAGATAGGCATGATTATTTGACCTCAACTACACATATAATCATGTTTAAGCATAATGACACTTTTAGACAAATAATAACATAGCTAGCATGGATTCCTGACAAATCCCAAATCGTAGTATCACACGTTGATTAACTAAGATCAAGAAACATCGATCCAAAATACGAGGCTCGTGAACAACTTATATCAGCATTCTGGTTTAAAAAAAAAATGTACGCAAAAGTTTTCTATTTTTTACTATTTTCAGATTCCTACCCCTATGCTTACAGACAGGGGTTCAAGCGATCTTCAACACATATAAACATGCTTGAATGTGGAACTAAAGGATCTGAAACTGGAACTAAAACTCAATCTAAATGCTTTTAACACGTAATTAATCCACAAGAAACACGGCGATTAAATAGTAGGCGAGAGGAAATTAATTTACCTTCTCCGGACAGCGAACCGAGGCAGCGTGTCAAGTCGTCGACCCACTCGGGTGGTACTGCGATGCGATTGAAAAAAAGGGATGAAACTTTACCTCGTTCTTGACTGATATTGCGAAGAAGAAAGGTATTTGTTTGAACTTTATTCTTGCTGCTACCGTTTAGGATTTTTATTGCTCTTTTCCTACTGATTTCTTCGATGCCTACTGAGGTTGAAGGCTGCTAAATGCATGTGTAAGAATATGTTTGATTATATTTGTTTGAAGATGCAAATCGATGCCCATTCCCCTTTGGATGCTAATTTCCCTTGATATTTAATCTGCTGCGGAAAACTCATCCCTTTGCATGTGTAGGAATCCCTCTTTATAGTTCCTTCTGGGTTTCGTTTTAAGGTAAGCTTTTATGGCTGATTTCGTTTGATTTTGAACTGATTTGAGCGTTTTATTCTTTACTGACTTGGTGCGATTCGTGCTTGATTCTGGTCGGTTTTAGGATGAAGATTTGTCACCATCTGGGTGATTTGGGTAATATTTGGGGCCAGTTTTGTGTGATTACGAGAAGATTCGAGTGCGTTTTGTAGGTAAGATTGATTACGCCGGATTCTCGCGAGAATCTCAGTGGTCTTGGCGATGAGTGCGATGGTAAGGGGAGGTGCGGCGGTTTGTTTTTTTAGGTTTAGGTCTCCTTTTCTTTCTGGGTTATGGGCGATGGGGATGATAAAAGAGTCTTGAGGCGGTCGTGGTTTGGGTAGTTGAAGTGCGGAAATGTTTTAGGTTGGATAGAGTTTGGGTATTAGGTATTTAATTTGGGTAGTGTGTTATTAGTTTTAGGTGTTTTATTTAATTAGTGGTAAATTAAATTATTTAAATTGTGGTTAAATTATTTCGATGCTTTATTAGCCTAAGCTTGAGTTTAAATTATTACAAAAATAAAGACGGGAGTGCTATTTAATTAGTGCTTAATATTTTATAATGCGATGCCGTTATTAAAATCTTATTTATTATGCGTATTTTGCGATGTTAAATTAAAATGAATATTATTAAATGCTAAATGCAGATATGATATTTAAGGATTGTTTAATGCTTTTATAAACGCGACGCTATTAAGACACATGTATTAGATTAATTTAAATTACAAATAATATTAATGAAATTGCTTATTATTAAAATGACGAATGCAGACGTGAGACTCAAGGTCTTCTTAATACTCTACGTAAAGTGCAGTGCCGTTATTAAATCGCTTAATTATGCCTGTATTAATGTTTTAGTGTTGCATTTTATTATTAAAAAAAAAATTATTTTAATTTTTTTTTGAAAAATAGTGTAAATTTATAGTTAACAGTTGGGCGAGAGGGTCAAAATTGGGTGTCAACAAAAGTGATAGACCATCCTTTACAACTAAGTTATAAATATGACATGCACATTTTATATGAAAATGATCTGCAAATATGGAGTTAAAACATTTTTTAATAATCTAATAGCAGAAATATTAGAAGAAGCGTTATCTAATGTAATAGTCATGATTTTATCAGTTATGTCATAATAATCACAAATTGAAAAAATATTTATGAAATAAAAATACCAGTATGCCTACTATGTATATATCTATACGCTAAAATACATTTTGCATAGACCATTTATAATCTATCAAATGACATGTTACCGTTAAATAATTATGGCCGTTAGTACTACGGCTTATATCAGACGTAATAGATACTTTTTCAGGAAAATGATATAATGAATAACGTAAATATTGTTGATATTCGTGTGCAAATTTAAAAATGTCTCTCCTAACAGTTGATCTAGGAAACCGTTATAAGCAGGATTATACATATCTCTTATGTAATGAATAAAACCAAGAGAGGAAGGAAATGAAAAAGACAAACCCTCCACTGCAACTAATTTTGATAATGCTTCCCTATCTTTATTTTTATCGTATTTAGGGCCATCAAGTCCGTCGTAGTCAATTTGACCACATGCGATCCGACAATATATGAACCTTGTCATGGCGAGAGGAATTAGCGCACCCGCTTTAGCGGATATTCCTCCCGCTAGCTTTGTGAAATCTATTCAAATGCGTAGTTAAACCTCCTTTCCCGCTCTGGCCTTTTCCTACTTTAAATTTAAAAATATTTTTACAAATTTGGCATCAAGCTACTTGATTTTCTGCGTCCCTATAAAAAAAGCTCATATATTTGATGTTAATTTTCGTTGTGGTGGGCCTCGTCTCATACTAGGGGGAATAGGAGGCGGTTCAGTTTGAGGTGCACTAGTGGGTGTGTCATCTAGATTAGTGGGCGTGTCATCTAGATTATCTTCTAAATTAAAATCTTGTTGAGTTCCAAAAAATAGTTCCTCGTCTAAATCTAATGGTACTTCAGAAAATAATTCAGTATCAACAAAATCGTCATGTATAGGAGGAATAAGATGACTAGAAGAAGTACCCTTACCCTTATTACCCCTACTATAAGAAGCAATACCCTTACCCATAATCATACGTTTCAATCCTTCCATTATAATTATGCAAATAAATAAAGATAATGAAATTAAATGTGCTAATTAAAGTAAAGAAACAACAATAATTTAATGAAGGAACAAATGTACCAAACACTGACGTAATGTCGACATGCAATCGAGAGGTTGAAAATTGAAATTTTGCTCGATTGATGATCCTCAAGCTAGTTGCCAACTTCACTCTCAAATGAATAAATAAAATTGAATATTAAGTAGACAATGTAGAGGAAATGAGAGATATATTGAGAGATTATTAGAGAGATTGTATGAAGATTTGTGAGAAATACGAAGAGAAAATGAGGTATTTATAGTTGAAAATTGAGTTAAAGTGTAAATATAATAACTTAGGGGTTAAAAATAAATATTAAAGGGGTAGGGAGTTGGGGTGGGGTGGGGGTGAAATTTGGTAGTTCTGATGACCAAATTATGAAATAGCCATTGTCTGTGAGGCGAGAAGTGGGGTCGGGGTGGGGTCGGGCGGGCGGGGTTGGGGCGGTCGAGTCGGAAGATTCGGACCGTACCAAAATCGATGCCGAATATCGGTGTTCGATCGATGTCGGTCGGTAGTCGGGTCGAGACGGGGTCGGTCGAAGTCGGGGTTGGGGTCGGGTAGCCTCGCCCCGTTGGACAACCCTAGAAAGAATCAAATAATGGAACAACCAAAGTTAGAAGATGTTTTGGAGTATCCAACAACAGATAGAGAATAATCTCGAAACAAAGATCAAATTATCAAAAGCAAATTAATGCGCTTCAAAGAAAATTGATAATCACACTATACTTAAAAAGTAATTGAATATTGCTAATCTTTTATTAGAGAAATGATGAAAGCACAATACAAGCATTTAGAGAGATGGAGATTTCTATAAGGTCAGTGACTTTCTTCTAGGAGTTTTAAGGAACATTGAAAGTCATGCTCCAACATCCAACCAAAACTTGCCCAAACAAACCCAGAATACAGTAGTATCTTACAATAGAGAAGTACTTCTTACCTTAACTTTCAACTTTCCACTACAAGTGAGATGGGCGTGTTCCGTCAGTAGGTGTAGGGGTGTTTATCCCTCTGTTTGTGTTTTTTGCTGATATGAACAACAAAAGATAAATCATCGAGAAACACACACAGTGAGACAAATCGAGCAAAAATAACAACAAAGTTAAAGAGCAAAATGAACATGAGCAACAGATCTAAGCCCACCAACTACATCTCAGGTGAGCAACAATCAATTACAACATCAACAACAAACCCAAATAATAGTGGTGGATTTGAACATACAAAGAAGATCGAATGGAACATAAACCAAATGACTAGATGCGGCAATAAGATCGTAATCAAAGATAAAGGGAGAACCTCAAATCCATGATGAAATCAAACGGAGGATCAGCTGCAGCAGCTCCGACGATGACATGGACGACAACATCAAAAATGACATAGGGCCACTTAGATGAAATTGAACGAAATGTTAGCTGCATTGGTACTCTACGCCATGGCAATTTTGGCAAGGAAACAATAAAATGAAGAGAGAAGCTAAGAGTTGAGAGAGACGATGACATAAGGGTTTCTCTAACCCTAGATGAAATTGAACGAAATGAGGGTACTTATCCCTTTTTCGTTGGTTTAAACTAAACTTTGGCTGGGTCATGTCCAAATTGGGCAGGGTCAATTAAAAAAAATGGGTCAACCCTATAAAACCGTCACACAACATGTGACGGTGCAAATAACTATCATATGTGTGTCATAAATTTATGACAGTTTATATAATTGTCACACTTATGTCATAAGTGTCTGTTGACCAAAAATCAAGGAAAAAACGGTCATACTTATGTGATAGTTGCAAAAACCGTCACGCTTTGACTGTGTCATTTTTCTTGTAGTGAGTGATGCCAAAAGGGGAATATACTGTGTAAGTGTGATGTTTATAACTCATGCATGCTAATCTGATTCATCAGTGGTGTTCTGTTCAATCTTTTAGGTTTTGAGCTGTTTAGAACTGAGATATATAGTGGCACAGGAATGTGTTTGTCATTGTCAAAAAGGGAGAATTTGTTGGCATTAGCAAAAATAACAAGTGTTAATTTTGATAATTGACTAAAAAAATGCATAATGTGAATGAACCAGATATGTGAACTTGGTCAACTAAAAACAAATACAGTACAGAGTAGTTGATAGAATTAGGCTCAGAACAGACCCCATCTCCAATAAACTTGGCCAAAGAGGCTCTAGATTCGACGGAACCGACACTAATTGCATTGCATTGGTGCCAAATAATGTGACAGTTGTACCTCGGTGATCAGATATCTTTGTAGATATGACTACGCCTCCAGCTCACAAATATATCCGGCTCTAATACAACCCAACACTACTAATAAAACTAAAACTCCCTTATAATAATAATAATAACAATCCAATAATAACCTGCCACGACGAACTCTTTATTCAAAGTTTTCTTCGTTATTCCATAGCGCCGTGTGCACCGCAAATATCTCCATGCCAACAATTCGCTAAACGTGCAAAGGTAGATCTACGATTCAAAAATTCAGTGCATAATTTTTCAAAAGGATTTGATTAATTTTTATATTTAGTAATTTGATTGAAGGCAATGGATGCATTATGTAATTGTAATTGTATTTATGCTAGATCTGAATATGAACCAGTCCAAGGCTATATGGATGAAATTTGAAGTTTTTTGCTTAGTTGATTTTTGTGATTAATTTGCTGTTAAATCGAAGATTTAGGGAATTAATTGAGTTTGCTAAACGTGCAAAGGTAATTTCTCCTGAATCTAGAATTTAAAATTTGTGTATAAATTTTCATTTTATTTTTATTTTTATATGTATTAGTAGTAGTAGTAGTAGTTGTTGTTGTTATATGTAGTTTGAGTTGAAATCAATGCGATTGTAATTGTTCCTATACTAGATCTGCTTAATTGCAGTTATTTATTAAATTGAATTGTGTGGTTAATTGAATTAATCAAAGATTTAGGGGATTAATTGCGTTCGCTAACGTGCAAAGGTAGTTCAGTGCAATGCATATTAACGCGTAAATTTTCAAAAAATTTGATTAATTTTTATGAGTTTGAGTTGAAAGCAATAGGTGCATTATGTAATTGTAATTGTTTCTATTAGATCTGCTAATGACCAGTACAAGGCAGCTCCGTTATGTATATAAATATATATGGATGAAATTTGCAGTTTTTTGTTGGAATTATTTTTGTGATTAATTGTGTGCAGAAAAGGTGTGGACTATTTGAATTAATCAAAAATTTAAATCAGTGCATAATGTTTTTTTTTTAAAAAATTGATTAATTTTTATATATAGTTCTGAGTTGAAGGAAATGGATGCATTATGCAATTGTAACTGTTTTTATGCTAAATCTGCTTATGGATGAAATTTGCAGTTCTTTGCTTAATTTATTTCTGTGATTAATTGTGTGCAGAGATTTGATTTAAATTGAACATTTAGGGGGTTTTCTTGTGGTGATCGTGAATTGATTATTCAATGGCCGCACCACCGGCAAGGGCACGAGCAGATTACGATTACCTAATAAAGCTCCTCTTGATCGGCGATAGCGATAAGTGATTCTGAGATTTTCCTATCTCTATAACTTTGATCTATCACATATTAGTATTTTGAATTATTCTGTTTTTCTTAATTGGATTAGCCTTGTAAAACGTGGATTTTCCCGATTTTTGGCTGTATTGAAGATCACATTATTACGAATCAAGTATTTACATCAAAATAACAACTCTAAGTTTGTCAGATTTGGTCGTTTTTCTGCATTCTTCTCTCTGGTACTTTGCTACATTCCATGGAAATGGTTAACCTCTAATGGTCTTGAATGCTATTTAGCTGGACTTTTTGTTTCATTATTTTTCCCTTGGCATAACTTGGTTTTGAAACATCTTCTGAAGTGTTTTGAGCACAAAAGAAAAGAGTATATGGTGCACCAACAGCGCGATATTGATGTATGACTTGTCAAGTGACCAGGTTATGGTGTTGTTTTATTAAGGCAAAATACATTGAGCCCGTTAAACTTGCTGGTAAATTTCATTTAGACACTCAAACTATGACATATTCCGATTGAGCACCCAATCATATAATGAAGTGTTCCTATTAGACATTTCGACTCAAAATTTTGAAAAAGTTTTTTGCGCGTGTTCTCAAGTGCCCATTACATAGATAAGTTAACCACTTAAAATATGTCACCTCTTTTAACTACACGCATTAACCTCAATAAGCCGTAAAACCTCACACATCTTCCAATTGATGTTGATGTGTATAATTAATGGAGGATGCATATTTTATGTAATTCACTTATCTATGTAATGGACACTTGTGAACATGAGCAAAAACGTTTCTTATATATGAGCAAGAAGCGTCTAATATGAACACTTACCATGTGTCCAGGTGTTCAATTGGAACATACCATAGTTGAGTATCTAAATGAATAGTGACAATTTTTTTGAGGAAGGTAATAAAATTTACTGACAAGTTTAAGGGATTGTCGATGTATTCATCCTTTTATTAATGTCAATTTGGCTCGTGAATGTAGTGGTGAGTATATACTACACACAAGGTGGAACTCACAGGCTTGTCAAGCAACAATATGAGCATGACGGGGGGTAATTCTTAGAGTTTTCGAGTAGCGTGTCTCATTTCTTAATAGTTTCTTTGTTATAAATGCCTATATCCTAAATAGCATAATTATCTTGCTCCTCATATGGATGATTCCACTTTGGATACTTTTGCCAACTCTATTTCAGTTCTAAGTTCATTCCTTATCGCATAAGAAAGTTCAGCTACAGAGGGTAATAGAGAATTTGTGTTATAAGGCTAATCAGGAAAAAAGAAAGTGACAAATCTTTCCCTGCAGGCAGTGAAAAGATGATAAGTCTTTGAAACCAATCAAGCAGCATATTAGTTACTTTTTTCATAGTTCAGTTCTATCCTGCACCAGATAATATGAACTCCTGTATTGAATGTCTTAGATACATGAGTAGAGGACTATACTTGGACAGGCTACAGTATGCATGCCAAAAGGGAGCTGCATTGTCAGCTTTTGTTTGCATCAACTGTTGCTTTTGAATCAATTAAATAATATCGCATTGGTTAATTGTGTACTTGTCATAGAGTCTTAATTATTGTTCGAGTTATATATATGCTTCTGAAGTCAACTTTAGGACCAGGAGCAACATGCAGAAGTATGAGTTTTTGGGTATGAGGGTTCAATGATCTTGATTATGTAGAGAATGAAGAGAAATGTGATTTCTAGTTAACTTACTTCTTTTGGTGCAAGCTTTACCCTTGGTCTTTGGCTGGTTGCTTGACTTTGTTATTTTTCATCTTCTCAATATTTGGGCCACTTTTTGCTGCATTAGCTGTTGTGAGTGATCAGTTGAACTGTCGTAGCTTGGTTGTTCTTGTTGATTCATTTTGGCAAGCATTTTTTAAAACAGAGAGATGACTCACACTATTGACTTGGACTTAAAATTAGATCCGATGAGATCATAGTTGACTATGATTGGCTCAATAGCCAGGAGATAATCCATGTCGCTGGCAAATAATCTTCTGTGAAATCATTAGCATACATGCTTTATTTGTTGAATATGCTAGTTAATTATACCCTTGATTACACAATTACATTGAGTTTTAGATGTTCCTTTTTTTGAAGCTGAAACATGATTTGACGGATGACCTACCAATGTGGCCAAGTTTATTTGTATTCGGTTCTTTCTACTCCACTTAGAACTGGTGATATAAGTTGCTCATCAGGTGTAGATGAAATATTTACCACCTTTTATGATTAGTAGTAATTTCTTTGTTTGAGAAAAAAAAAGGGAAAGGAGATTATTACTGCTAATCATAACAGGTGGTAAAATATTTCATCTACTCCTGCTGAGCTGCTTATATCAGCAGTAATAAGCTCTGCCCCTCCTCTTTATTAACTACACAAGAATTGATGTATATGGAGGGGGATGGGTTTTCATATTGTTTCTTGTGGATAATTTCCTTCTTAGCAATGAGTGAGTCTTCCACATACACGAGTGCACCATCTTTCTTTTTATAGGGAGATTGGGCCAGGGTTTGAATGACAATAGTTTATTGCTTGACGTGTAGGTGGGGTGTTAACTTTGCATGATTTATATTATTTTTCCTTTCCCCTGGGGAGCGGGGTGGCGAGGGAAGAAGTTGCGTACAGCTTTAGGTAGGATGATTTTATTTACTCTATGCAGTTTTCTTGATATCCTCTCCCTCAGAGATTCTTGGGGGTGTTTGGATGTAAAGGGAATTTTGAGAAAATTTCATTTTTTCAAGAATCTTTTTGGATGTAAGTTGCTTGAGTGATCTTTTCAACCAAGAAATCTTCTTTCACTCAAATAACCCTCTCACTAAACTTAAAGAAAGCTACGACTATCCAAGCATGTTCTTTTGCACAAAATTTTTCCTCCAATAACCTTTTTCAGAAAATTGTCCAGTCTGGACAGGTTTCTTCATCGTGATTAGAGACTATCTAATGTCTCTGCATTATTTAGCATCTATAGAAAATGTTGACTGGATTTTCAGCTGAAAAATTCTTCTTTGACATGCACTCTACAGGTGTTGGTAAGAGTTGCCTTCTTTTACGTTTTTCTGATGGTTCCTTTACCACAAACTTTATCACCACCATTGGGTTAGTTCTCTCCTTCTGGGTGTTATATACTTTGTTTTAGTTCTACAAATAAATGATTCTCAAAATTGAATAACTTTTATTTTTCTATTCCTGTCAGGATCGATTTTAAAATACGGACCATTGAACTCGAGGAAAAGGATCAAACTACAAATCTGGGATACGGCTGGTCAGGAACGGTTCCGCACAATCACCACTGGTAAGTTTTTACGTCGTTTAACCGGAAAAAATATTTTCATTTGAGGTCATTATAACAGGAAATTTGTACAAAAAATCTCACTATAGCAGGAAGAAACCTTCATTTCTTTTCTTAATTGAAGTTTCATGATGTCTTAAAAAAGCTTAGTGTTGTCCACTTTTGACTCATCCCTACATATCAACATGACCCTTCATCCCCTGTCCTCGCTAAGTACAAAGTTGATTATAATGTATCTCATGTATCAAGTTAGTAGAAACCTAGAGTTAGATAAGCTGGGAAACACTTAATAAAAAAGAGCGGATCAAGCTTGTAAATGTTTATACATTTTCCTCTTCTTCATAATACTTGAGCTTGGAAATGTTTATACTTAAGCTTGCTTTTATCTTAGGAACACATTACATTTTAGATCCCTGCATTATGGTTTTACCTGTGTGCTTATTGGCTCGTTTTTTGTTTACAAATTTCTCCAGCTTATTATCGTGGAGCCATGGGTATATTGTTGGTTTATGACGTTACTGATGAATCTTCTTTTAATAGTAAGATTCTTTCCCCGATACTCGTCTCATCTAAGATGTAATTCTGTTTGAGCTCACCTTTCTTTTGACCCTAGTGAATCTTCCAGATAACTGTGTCACCAGTTTCTTGTGCAGGAGAATGCCTTAGTTTTCTTACGTTTTCCTTTTCACCTTGTGGATGTATTGTAATTGTGCTGTTCCTATTTGCAGACATCACGAACTGGATTCGTAATATCGAGCAACATGCTTCAGACAATGTCAACAAAATACTTGTAGGGAACAAGGCTGACATGGATGAAAGCAAGAGGGTAGATTCTTGTTTGGCCCAACTCTTTATCAGTCACCTTACATATCTCCCTTACACCCCAAACCTCACCCCCCCCTCCCCCCCACACACACACAAAAAAAAAAAAAGAAGAGGGAAGTAAAACATAAAAAATGCAAGACAGCAGAACCTGAAAACAGGAAAGAGCGAGAAAAAAGTTTGGAGAATACAAAAGAAGTTTGGATTTGTATTTCAATGAGTAGTAAGCATGAGCCTGTCAAGTCTAATATTCTGCTGCATTGAACTTTTTGTAGGCTGTCCCTACCTCTAAGGGCCAAGCACTTGCCGATGAGTATGGTATTAAATTTTTTGAAACTGTAAGTATGACGTGATAACCTATGGAAATAATTTCTGGTAGGTGTGCCTGTACTAAGAGATTGTTTCCATGCAGAGTGCAAAAACAAATCTTAACGTGGAACAAGTTTTCATGGCAATAGCAAAGGATATAAAGCAAAGGCTTTCAGACACTGACAACAAAGGAGAGGTATCCGCTTGATCTAGTTTGGTCAAATTATTAGGAGTCCTCCTCCCCCCCTCCCACACACACACAACCCCCAACCCCACTCAGAAAAGAAAGAGAGGTGTAACGACTGGGGTGAGAATGAAAAAGAAAAACGATAACCCTTTCCCCCATATGTTGAAGGCTAATAGTTGTGCTCTTGCAGCCTTCGACGATCAAAATTAATCAACCAGACGGAGGAGCTGGAGGTGGTCAACCTGGCCAAAAATCAGCTTGCTGTGGTTCATAAATGCACTGATCAATAGAGGAGCAGTTGCACTCATTGATCTCTAAACACCATGAAGAGCAAGCAAAAGCTAATTTTGAAGGAAATATCTTGGGGGCTTGTAATATTTTTATTCTTCATTCTTTTGAAACTTGTCTTGAAGTGTGAAAGATAGGTTGATTACCATTTGAGAGTTACTAACACAGTTCCTGTTTCCTTTTCTACTTCATTAGCTCAAGGATGTGAATGTGATAACCTAACTTTTTCTCAAGTTTACATGTAAGAAATATCACTTCTATAATGGATATATGGAACCTTTTCTGTTGGAAGCTATTAAGGTAGGTTCTGCTAGAGTGTTTCATGATTTGTTCATTGTGAAGATTTGGATCAAGGATGGTGTGGACAGAAAAAGAGATGAAACAATTCATCTGGTTTAAAAAACTAGGCATCAGTATTTCATGAAAGAAAAATGTACTGGGGAGCTAGGATTGTGATATGTTTAAGATAAACCTGTCTAAGGGGCCGAACCGGTAGCCCCTTACCGGGTTTAACCGCCAGTCCGGTTCACCAGACTACCGGGTCAACCGGTCCGGTTCATTACCGGATTACAGTCGCCCGCGTGGTCCGGTCGAACGGTAGGCCTACCGTCCGGTTTTTTTAATTTCTTGTATTTAGTTTCTACAATGTAATCTTAATTCACTTTAAATATGTAATATAATAATATAATATATAATATAGTTTTATATATTAAAATTTTCTATTTTATAACTTTATAGTTTATACTTTATCTTTATTTTATAGTTTATACTTTATCTTTATTTTATAGTTTATACTTTATAGTACTGTTATAGTTTATACTTTATAGTACTGTTATAGTTATACTTTATAGTTTATAACTTTATATTGTAATTATACTTTTATTAATTTATTAGATTAGTAGATATAAGTTAACAAATTAACAACTAAATAGATAGTAAAATTAAAACTAATGATAAGATGTAAACTTTTGAGCTTTCATAATGTTAATAAGAGTACATAATGAAATAATAATTTTATTTACATATTATGCATCCTTCTTGCAAGTTCTTCGTAATCTATAGGTTGATTGAATTGGTTATGCTCCATAGCCTCTAAATTTGGAGTATTAATTTTAGTCCCGCCTCCGCTTCCGCCTTCCAAAATATTGTCCATTTCTTCATCTTTCGGAGAATTAACGTCTACACATCCTTGATTTCTTCTCTCTGATCTGATCCAATCCCTTAAGCAGACTAACACTTCTAATGTACTTCCACCCAGTGAGTGACGTGTGTCTCCTATTTGATCTCGTGCTTGGCTAAATGCACTTTCAGAAGTCACTGTTGAGATCGACACATTAAGAACATCTCGTGCCATAGCTGCAAGTACCGGGAATTGCCTTTTGTTATCCTGCCACCATTGTATAAAGGGTCAAAAAAATTCTTCGGCTCCGCTAGCTTTTGCAAATAAAATTGCATCTCATCGCAAGATCGACTTGTGGTTGCTTGTGTTGTAAAAGTGCTCCATATGTCTAAAGATTCATCATCGTCATCCTCATCAATCACGGGTGTAGACACGTAAGGTAACTAGAAGGAATATTAGTAGCAGAGTTGTTGTTATCATGTAATGTAGCATAATATTCATATAATGTAGTTAAATTAATATCAAGTTTACTTATGCAATCAAATGAAGACGGAGTTTCTGTTGCACCTACTTCCATATAAGTATATAAACTATATATTAAATTATGATAATCTACTTTTTTAATAGAAGAATTTAAGACTGCACCAATACAATAAATATCATGAATAAGGAAAAAATATTTTTTAAACTTTTCAAACATAAGTGTAACTGCATCTTTATATTTCACATTTGATTTTAAACCATAAAGTAAATATGAAATTTCAGCTATATGAGCTAAAACATTACAAACTGTTGGGTAATAAGATCCTGAAAATTCAACGATGGAGTGTAAAATTTACGTAAATTTTTTAAAAGTTCACCAATTGATTTCCAATGTTCGTCGGTTAACATATACATCACGTTCTTACAATGCGCATTTGCAACATGTGTTATGAGGTCTTTATACTTGTAACATTCTTTTAACAATAAATAAGTATAATTTCACCGTGTAATAATCTCCTCTGGCGTGAAGGTATCAAATTAAATTGTTTACATTTTTCTTTAAATTCTATAATTCTATTTTTTCTATTATTACTCTGAATAACTCCAACAACTCTTTTGACAAGTTTTATTTCAGGTGCAAATAAATCAAGATCATTTTTAACAATTAAATTATAAATATGACAAGCACAACGAATATGAAATATATCAGAAAGTGGTGGTTGTACTTTCGCTTTTTAAAGATCTACAACAACAATATTATTAGATCTACCTATAGTGCCCGTTCCCCCGTCACCACCCCATGTCTTATTTTTATAAGTTCTCCCACAAATATTACATCTAACTCTATCAGTGCCCACAACTTTATCATAAAAGAGCCACACTTTACTCCTTTTTTTCTTACTTCTGGTTCTGGTAAAGGAGGTCTACGACTACCACTAGCGGTACCAATATTGACAGAAGGAACACTAGTAGGTGTAGGAGGTTCATTTTCTTCAAGTTCAACAATATTATCTAATTGAACGTTATCATATTCATTATCTTCTATTCCAAAATCTTTTTGCATTTGATCATAATCTATATTTTGATTAGATGATGAAGAACCTATAGATTTTTTACCCCTTGAACTAGATTTACGGCGTAGTCCCGACAAATTTGCCCTTAGCGAAGACATTATAAAATATTTAAATAATCAACAAATAAATATGACAATTTAATAAAATAATTAGAGAATAAAACGAGTGTACCAAACTTCGGGATTCAGAATTTAATTGAAACTCGAAGCTCGAAGTCTTGCTACTTTGAATTTGAAAACTAATAATAATAATAACTTGAAAATTGATAATAAAGATAATTAAGATAGTATGAGAAATTGAGAATAAGAGAATTGTTGTGTGATAAAAATGAAAAAAATGTAGAGAATTTATAGATTTTTTAAAGGGTAAAAATGTAATTAAAAAAATAATAAAAAAAAAAAAAAAAAAAACAGCCAAACGGTCGAAATGACCGTTGGCATCCCCCCCACCCCCTCCCAACGGTAACATTACCGTTTGGGTCGAAAAAACTGTGCAATTTTTTTTTAAATTTATGTGTTACCGGTCCGGTCCGGTTAACCGGTAATGTAACCGGTTTCCGTTACCGGGTCTAACCGGTCCGGGCCTTATCGGGTTTTTATATAACCCGTGCGGGTTGGGGTTGGGGGCCAACCCAACCCCCAACCCGGTAAGTCTTTACCGGTCCGGTCCGGACCGGATTTTCTACCGGGTAACCGGTTCAATTCCGGATCAACCCGGACCGTTAGACAGGTTTAGTTTAAGACTGAAAATCTTATGTCCTACCTACACTCACGTAACCACAACCCAATCCCCTGTTAAGACTGAAACAAATGTACTTCTCTTTCATATGGACTAGGGTATCTTAGTCTTAGATTCACTGCTTCAGCAACAATAAATTTACGAATCAATTTCTGTGTTCCTTTCATGTATTTGCTGAAACACCTTAAAATGTATTCGATTACAGGAGTAAAACATCAATACTTTTATGAACAGGAAATAAATAAATGATTTAATACCCCATCGTTTGCTTTGCCTTACATCACACCATTCCAAGACACTTCAAGAAGATGCTGCGTAACAGTAAATATGTCTCCTGTTACGCACTCTGAACTCCTGATTGTCTTCTCTTTTTCCTTATCTAGGAACTCACCAAGCTAAATCTTGTATCTTTATTAATTACCGTCTTCGGCATGGGTAGAGAATGTAGAAGCAGATTCAGGATTTGAATTTTGTGGATTCTGATTTAAAAATTTACCACATTCCGTCCAATTTACTGGGTTTGAATTAATTGTACTTATTTAGTGAGTTTTTAGAGAGATATATATAAGATTTAAGTTCAATCTCTTAGCTTTTGATGAACCCGTAGCCCCTGAACTACATCCATTGCATGGGTCTCTTTGGAACCATGTTTGTGTCAAAGAACAAGCGTATACTCGTCAAATCTGTACTCACAATGCAGAACAACCAGAATTACAGCTTGAGAGCGACTACTTCTTTTGCTGACAATGGTACTATGAAGAAATTGAAAGTATATGTACGTGTTGTATTAGTACAAAATCTACTTTATATACATTCGTATTTATATTAATGATGATTAATATTATGACATTTGCATTTGTTGAATTATTAGTTGATTGTTTATAATATTCTATAAATGCATTCCTAGAGTTTACGTGTTTATTAATAATATGAGAATTAATGTTACAACGTAACTCTTAAATTAACTCGACTAATGATCATTGAGATTGGAATATCGATGATATGCGATACGTCGACATGTGTTCTGCATCATATCCTTAGGGGATGCAGTATGTCTCACTTGCTACGAGTTATGACAACTCGTGATGGACACATGGATACTTGTTGAAGTATTGGTATACCCCGGATGTCGCTTTGTTATATGCCTATAATGTCATCAGACGCGAGAGATAAGTCCTTAGACTTGAGGTCAATATCACCTTGTTTACGGAGTAATGTACTTTGATCCTGTCCTAAGCTCAAATGTCTTATAGGTTGAGACGCGACTTGTTTTGAGTGCATTATGAAGTAGATTAAAGGTGACAGTGAGCCAAAATTAGGATTCATTCCTTGAATGTATATTCAAGTGAACGCTCAGGTACTCATATGGTATTAGGCTGACTAAGTCATTGGTCAATGCAATGGACATGTCTTTGATATAGTTCTGTTGTCAACTAATATAGATGAGTTATAATGATCAAGTCATTTGGATAGACACTTGAAAAATCCTAAGCTTGATTGAGTGTGTCATGAATGAAAGGATTTTATCTTCCCACCCACCTAGAGGTTCAGTTGGCATATTTCGTGTAGCTAAACTTTACAAATTGAGTTCGTCTTTTCAAAGCAGCTTCAGAGTTCTGCAGGTAGACCCTAATGTTATTAGTGTCAATATGTAAAGGCCTGAAGGGTAACACTAAGTCAAATGTTCCGTCGATTTAAGGATGTAATTAGAGATTAAATATATATGTTCGGTTGATGATCGAGACATTAAAAGAAAATATGAAACAACGCAGAAATTGGGGCCAGCGCCGCGGCGCCATTTATTCAGGGCCGCACCGCCGAAAGTCCTGCGGGTTCGAGTTGGCCCAGTCTGCTGAGGTTTTGGGCTGGCCCATTTGGGGAACCCTAGCTGACCTTTTCAGCTATAAATAAGAGGGTTCCCCTCACATATTTTCTACACCAAAAGCAAGAGACTAATCTCTTCTAAAGTTCTGTCGGAATCCCTAGCATTCCAAGACTTAGCAAATACATCACAATTTTGACTTGCAAATCGAGGGACATGTGAGTGCGCACCCTCGGACTACACAAAGCTTCAACAATCTAAATTGCTAACCAATGTAAGTCTTCGTTTGAAGTATTACATTCATGTTTTGTGTTATTTACATTGTGTAATCATTCTACAGTTTGACCGTCGTCGGGTTTGAAACATAAGTTTTTAAATTCCGCTGCGTGTACGAACCCGACAAAATCCTATAGTGGTATCTGAGCCTGGACTATTTTGTGTGATTATACAATGAATATTAATGATAATATGAGCTATGATTTGTTTAAATTTAATTTATGTCGTTTAAAAGCTTTAAAACCTTAAAATTCCAAGAACACATAGTTTTGTCTTCAGATCTATTAAACAGTGATGTAATCGAGAAAGTCATTCAGATCTAACTCATCTAAGTTGATATGTGTAACCGGTTCGATTCGAACATGGTGCATTGAGACGAAGAACGAGAAGAGATTTGATGATGGTCGATGAACGTGCTGTAAAATAGTGAAAGGGGTACGAAATGGATATGTAAATCTGAGACTAAACCAGTTTTAGGGTTTTGGAATTGCAGAAATTGTGTTTACGGGTCGAAGCCGCTCCACCATGGAGCCGCAGTACGACTAGGTTTTGCCGCGCCTGCTCAATGGCCATACGTTGTTCATCCAGAAAGATTAAAATAAAATTTCGCCTTCGCTCCGAGGCGCCGCCGCAACACCATCTGTTAGGGCGCAGCTACGACGAGACATCTGCAGTTTCGTTTCTTCGATCTTTCTACGGCGCTTACCGCAGGATCATACAATGCCGACATATATATATATATATATTTTTTGAAATCGAAATCAAGTTTTAAGAGTTTCAGAATCTAATTCTGCAAGTTTTAGAGTGTAAAAATCTGAAAATAAAATTTTAAATTAGATAGATTTGGTCCTTTCGGGTAAATCTGTAATTAAAGAAATTTTCTGAAAATTTGATTTTTAAGTTCTGGAAATTGCAAACAGGTCTCTGAAACATGAAAATATTTTATGAGAGTCAAAATTGTGTTTTCTAAATTTAATGGGGTTCGATTGAACATTTAAATTCTTGAGGGACTGAACTATAAATTTTAAAAGTTTGCAGAATTCCTGAAAATCAGAATTTTAAAATCAAAAAATATTTAGAGACTGTTTGGCATAGACATAGATTTAAAGTTTAGACAAATAGACCAATGATTATCATTAATAGTATATTATTCAGTAATATACAAATATGATAAATGTTTGAATGTGATGCATTTAAATTATTGGCATAACGTCCGCAATTATTGTCTGGGTAGGCGGCGCCCAGTAATTGTTTACTTTCAATGACCTCTATAACTGTCTAGATAGACGACGCCCAATATGTGATTAAAATCATCTTATATCATGCCTAACGGGTTTGATGGTTACTCATCTAAATGTGTTTAGAAATTGCATGATAGAATGTCATATGATGTATGACATAATTGTTGATCTTGGTTGAAATCCCCAAAACTGAAAAATATTCTCCAAACATTAAAATACAAGTTTAATTAAAATGCGTCGTCCATTATAATTGTTAGGGTGCAAAATCTTTTTCGGCGATACGAGTATTTTTGTCAAAACATTTGCTCTAAGTCTACGAGGACTCATGTTCTTTCATAGATGTGTTAAAGTAAAAGTAGAGGATAAACTTTTGTAGGTATTTACAACAAAGTGTTTGATTGCAAAAGCTAAATTTACTTAGATACTTAAACGCAGTCGCATAATGGGGTTGACTTGTTTAGATGAATCTTGGCGCCAAAGTGTCGGACTAATTTAAAGACGCAAGATTAAAATGAAAGATATTTAATCAATCCAAGATTTGTGAATAAGCTTTACAATTGGTTGAGAACTTACCGAAGTGTGCTATTATCAGTTATCACCAAAGCAAACGCGATAACATATGTTGGATCTCGCCCATTATGACTTTAAAATATTTTAGGTCTGTATTCTACCTTGGGGTCTTAGAAGTATACAAAATAGTGGGAGCTAATTAAACAAAAGACCATGTTAAATTAGCATATTATGAATGTGTATAATTAGGAGAATGAATTTTTTATTGCATTTTTCCTGTCTACCTATATCTTCAGATCTTCAGAATGTCGAACTTCTCAATGAAAATGCTAATGAAATCCAATAGATTGACTGGACCCAACTTTATAGATTGGCTCAGGAATGTAAGAATAGTCCTGAGACAAGAGAAAATTGAATATATATTGGACCAGGTATTCCCTACGCTCATGAGGACTCAGAATATGCAACCTTTGATAAAGTGGCTTATCAAAAACATTATGATGATGCCATATCAGCTCAGTGTTTGATGTTGTCTTCTATGTCACCTACATTACAAAGACAACATGAGAACATGGGGCCTAATGAAATGTTGGTACATTTGAAGAGTCTCTATGACTCTCAGTCTCAGACAATGGAGTATGAGCTGCTCATAGAACTCTTTAAGTGTAAACTCATCAAAGGGGGCCATGTGTCTCCACATGTGCTGAAAATTATTGAGTTGATAGAAAGATTGGCATCCATTGAAATAAAGTTTCACGACAAAGTTGCTACCACACTCATCCTCAATTTACTTCCACGTTCGTTCGAGAGTTTCATTATAAATTACAATATGAATGGAACTAAGGCGAAGTTGCCAGAATTGCACAATATGCTGAAAACTTTTGAATCTTCGGTCTCCAAAAGCAAACCTATTCTGATGGTTGGCTCATCTAGTCATCCCAAACCGAAAGGTAAGGGACAATAAAAGAGGAAGGGCAAAGCTATTGCTCCAAGAAGAAGAATGGCCCAAAGGAGGGGCGAAAAAGAAGAAGAACTTCCAGCATCGGATGTGTGCATGAACTGCAACAGGAAGGGGCATTGGAGGAAGGACTGTACAGCTCCAGGAGGAGGGATGACACCAGGTGCACCATCCTCTAGTGGAAAAGGTATGTTTGTAATTGAAATTAATATATCTATAAGTGATTCTCATTCCTGGGTACTAGATACCGCTTGTGGCTCACACATTTATACAAATGTGCAGGGGCTAACTAATAGCAGAAAGGTCGGACCTCGAGAGGTGGACCTGCGCGTCGGAAACGGAGCACATGTTGATGCTGAGTACGTGGGAGATTATAGATTAGATTTACCTTCCGGCAATATTTTAATGTTAAACAATTGTTATTATGTTCCTTTCTTGACAAGGAACATTATTTCCATTCCTGTTCTTGACACTGAGGGCTTTTCCTCAAGCATTAATAATAGCAATATGATTTTGGCTTATGATAATGTTGTGTATGAAATTGCGCCTCTTGTGAATGGATTGTATACATTAAACTGCCGCAGGAAAATTTCAATGTACAAAATAAAAGAGCTAAGTTAAATAAAAGAAATTCTACCTACTTGTGGCATTGCAGACTTGGTCATATCAATCAAACGAGGATAGAACGATTGAGAAAATTAAATTACATTGAACCATTTGACTTACAATCTTATGGTAACTATGAATCCTGTTTGAAAGGTAAGATGACCATTAAACCTCTTTCTGAAAAGGGGATCCGTGCCAAAGAGGTGTTTGAGTTGGTACATCTTGACGATGTGGACCATTTTCGACTCGAGCTAGAAGATTTCTCTTACTTCATTACTTTTACTGCATTTAATTATCGAGGTATGGATATGTGTATCTTATGAGACACAAATCCGAGGCCTTCGAGAAGTTTAAGTGTGAAGCTGAGAAACAGCTCTCGAAGAGTATCAAGACTCCCCGATCTGATCGTGGGGGTGAATAATTAAGTAAAGAATTTTTTCAATACTTAAAGCTACATGGAGTTCATTCCGAATGGACACCTCCTAGAACACCAAAGATGAATGGTGTTGTCGAGAGGAGAAACCGAACCTTGCTTGACATGGTTCGTTCCATGATGAGTTTTTCAGCTCTTCCAACATACCTTTGGGGATACGATATTCTAACCTCGATATATGTTACGAGCAGAGTTCCTTCTAAATCATTGAAAAGACGCCATATGAGGTATGGTGTGGCAAAGTTATCACTTAGACACATGAGGCCCTAGGGTGTCCTGCATATGTCAAGAAGTTGATCACTGATAAGTTAGAGTCTAAAAGTGAGAAATGTTACTTCGTTGGGTATTCAAAGGAAACTAAGGGATACTATTTCTATCTTCCTGGAGAACATAAGATATTTGTTTCTAGGAACGCAAGTTTTCTTGAAGATGAATATGTCTACAAGAAAAAGAGTTGCATAGAGATAGAACTTGAAGAAATTCAAGAACAAAGTAACATAGAGGTTGAACCATTGTCGAGTGAGTAGGGAAAGGATTCAGTGGGAGCTTATGGCGAAGATTGGGTACTCCCTTCGACCAGTGGGAGTGCTACGAGGAGAGATGCAAAAATACAAGATCCTCTTGCACAGACCTTGGGAGCAAGTGTACCAGTTGCACCTTATCCCAATCAGGAAAGACATGAAAATGATATTCCTGAAATCTCTAATGTTGGTGGATCAACCAACGCACAAGAACATTCTCACAATCAGAACATACCTGTAACTGAACTGCAAGACACTCAACTCCGCAGGTATACTAGAACTCATCGTCCTCCGGAAAGACTAAATCTACTTATGGAAACACAAAATGAGTTAGATATTCCAGATGATGACGAGCCTAGAACTTACAACGAAGCAATACTAGACATTGATTCGAAGAGATGGCAATAAGCCATGAAATCTAAAATGAAATCTATGTATATCAATCAAGTGTGGAACTTGGTTGATTTGCCGAATGGGGTTAAACCCGTAGGATGCAAGTGGGTCTTCAAGAAGAAGATTGATGCATCTGGCAAGGTTCAGACTTATAAATCTAAACTAGTGGCTAAAGGTTTTACTCAGCGTCCTGGCGTGGATTATGATGAAACCTTTTCACCGGTGGCTAAGATAAAGTCTATTCGGATTTTGCTTGCTATAACTGCACATTACGATTATGACATTTGGCAGATGGACGTCAAAACTGCATTCCTCAATGTTAATCTAATTGAGGAAGTGTATATGAAATAACCTGAGGGATTTTCATCCGAGTCCAGCCCAAATGCTGTGTGCAGGCTACAGAAGTCCATTTATGAGCTTAAGCAAGCCTCTAGGAGTTGGAACATTTGCTTTGACAAGGCTATCAAATCTTTTGATTTCGTCAGAAGAAAAGAGGATCCTTATGTTTATATCAAACGCAAAGATGAGGGTATTATCTTCATTATTATATATGTTGATGACATATTGATAATGAGAGACAATAAGACTCTCATGCATTCAGTTAAGGATTGGTTATCCAAGATTTAGGTGAAGCCTGCTACATTTTGGGAATTAGGATCTATAGAGATAGACCTAATAGATTGTTGGGGCTGTCACAGTCAATCTACATAGACAACGTGCTTGTACGTTTTTCAATGGAGAATTCCCAGAAATGCTGTCTTTCAATGGGTCAAGACATCAAGTTATCTAAGAAGGGTTGCCCTTCTAGTATTGTAGAACTTGAGCGCATGAAGAGGATCTCATATGTTTCGGCTATAGGATCGATCATGTAGGCCAAATGTGGCCTTTGCACTTAGTATGACTTGCAAGTTCCAGCAGAATTGTTACACCTCGTATGTTTAAGACGATAATTAAGAACGTCATTAAGGAAGTAAGATTCGAATATTGGATATAAAGTATATTTATATATGCTAATCCGGAAGTTAGAATATGAAGGATGTGATTCCGGAGAGAATTTTGATTACAACGGACGTGACAATGGAAATTGATAATGATAGTTATATATGTATAGCCCGTTATGGATTAGTAACGTATATAAGTTACGACAACGAGAATACAAGGCTATGAAACTTTCAGGAACTAAAGGAAGTGGGATCTAAGATTAAATTATTACTTGTGGGATTGATTTAAGTAGACTATAGGGGACCAAAGTGTAATATTTAAGGGACCAAAGTGTAATAATTTATTTTCAGATTTTAATTAAGCTTACTGTTATACCCCGTATTTCCAGAGTATGTACGTAAGGACGTACGTAGAAAATTTGAACTTGAGAAAGTAGGCTTGGCCGATTTAATTTTGTGCACAACACCGGTTAGAGTCGTTTTTAGCCAAACGTTTTCCACACTTTCGTAGGGAATTTCCGCTATGCCATATTTTATTTTTGCGGATTTTTCCGAGAGAAAACATTTTGGACAACAAGAGGCGACACTTGTCACCCTCTCATCGAACACCTCGGTCAAGCTTGGCCGAAAGTTGGTCATTTTGTCATGGAGTTGGTAGGATATTTGTGTGTTAGTTGGTTAAGGGACACTGGGTGAATCTTGGCCTTACACTTGTAGCACTTGGCTCAATCTTGGCCATTGGTTGGCCTTCACTTGGCCTATAAATACCCATCCCTTTGAAGACTTATTCATCCATTCCTAAATGTTCCTAAGTGTTAAAATCCCTCCCTCTCCTCTTGTTGACTCTCGCCCAAGAGCCCTCTCCCCTTTGA
The DNA here is from genome assembly GCA_029844215.1 of Przewalskia tangutica. Taxonomy (NCBI): domain Eukaryota; kingdom Viridiplantae; phylum Streptophyta; class Magnoliopsida; order Solanales; family Solanaceae; genus Przewalskia; species Przewalskia tangutica. The sequence continues at coordinate 57,002,762 of CM056740.1, forward strand.
AAGGTCCCTCGCCGAGAGCCCTCCCCTCTCAGTGTGGCCGTGGGGTACCCCCCCCTAGCCTAGTTGTCTCGTATAATACACCCCCCCCCTCTTGGTAGAAATACTCTCAAAAGTATTATTATAATGCCCAAATTACCTTAGCCATATACCTTGTAGTATTCTAAGGTTATACTTATACGAAAAGCCAGCTTATACTATTATACTTCCGTCAGTACCAAATCGAAACCCTAAGGAAAATCTCCATGGTTTGTTGGAGTAGTATGTAGAAGTTGGTTAGAACTTCTAAGGGTAGTTTGGAGCCGGGTTGGAGCGCACGGAGTCGAGCTAAACGATTGCCCAGATCGACTTTATACTTGGATAATTATGGGCTTATCGAGGTAAATATCTTGTCCCCTATTGTAATTGGAAATTACATGTTGTTAGATTATATAGTTGAAGTATACTATATATAGAATCGAACGTAGTTATCGGCAATGTCTTTTGACTTAAGCTCGATAATACTTACAGAATGTCTGCGACTTAAGCCCGAATTTAAAGAAGAATCTTGAATCAGAATTACATAGGGATGTATTACATGAGACTTGTGTAGTAGTACCGTGGAGTAGAATTGTACAGTTAGGGTTAGGCGATAACCCCCGGTTGGCTTGGTAGCGGCCTCGATAGAGAGGAGATTTTACGCCATGCGGAGGTGTCGCCGAATTTTCTCGTAGAATGTTCTACGGCGGACCTAAATATTAATAAGCGCCTGGTGGCCTTGTAGGTTGAGTACTACGTGTGGCGCGATCTACTTGGCTTAAAGGAGTTGCGATTGGAAGTACTGAGCGTTTGCTATTAGTCGATACTGCCGCGAGGTATGTGAACCTCTTCCTATCTCTTCCAAAGATGATATGTGTGAACTATGTAGTACGCAGACGCATACGTGCTAAATGTATTTGATTGGTTTAAAACATAAAGTGTTATAACGGCTTTATGGGAAGTTGGTTATAACAGCTTTATGTTGGTAAGAAAATACTTGTGGTTTTTAAAGGGTAACTAATTTGAACTATAACTGACTTGTTATGTGTTAATAAAAGAACTTGAAGTATTTCAAAAGGTTTTTGATTCATTTTGAAAGAAGAGGTAATACTTGATTTGTTTTGAAAACTTAAGAGTTATACTAGCTTTATGGAAAGTTAGGTATAACGTCTTAAGAATGTTTTACTGATTTTGGAAATCAGAATGTGTATCGACAAACCATCGCGGCGTTAATAAAAGGAAATGTTTTGACAGATTAAGTATTATTAAAACCAGTAGAAACTTCCATCTGCATAGAAGCTAAGATGAGACAAAATGATATTTCCTAGATCATGGCTGTTGTAATAAGATTGTTGTAAACAAGAATATCCTACTCACATATAAGACTTATGTTTCTCAGATAGTTTAAAAGAGAATTATATTCTTAAATGAATAAGACTATGAACTACTTAAACCTTTCTAAATAAGAAACATGAACATTTGAAATTAGGCAAACTTGGGCGTTTGGAAAATAATGTTGTTACTTGAGTTTTACAAAGAGAAGTGTTTTGATTTACTTCAAAAGATAATCACTCTATTTTCATATACTACGGGTATTGTGTGACTTTGTGAAAGTAACGTATCTTTTAAAGATTTAATGTATGAAGTACTTTGGGGATAAAACCCAGAACTTGTTAGAATATAGTAGAAAGTATCTTGTGTGTATAAATTGATTGTGTTGGTTTGTGATAGCCTTGTAATACTTTCTTGTTGATTTGATAAGTAAACATGCTAGGATGCCACGTGTGTTAGTATCTTGTGATGTTTGTGTAAAGGGGTTTTTCCTTCGTTGTGCTTATGTTGTTTAACGATAAGTCGTTATAATAGTATTATACATCACTCATCTCGAGATGATTCCGGTTAAAACGCCTCCGTCGCGGGTAGACTCGGCGGGTCGATGGACCTATGATTCGAGACTACCTCATGCGGGTCCGGGGCTATGCGCGAACTGCGGAGTTCCGTGTTAGACGCGCCCTTGTGGTCATGCGGTCCTTGTGCTACGCGGACGGCGAGTCCAGACGCCGCCGGAGTAGCTACCGATGCGGGTTATACCTCATGCGGGCCGATCTGATTGGCCTATGCGAGTGCGAAAGTTCCGTGGCTAGACGCGCACATTAGATCTGCGCGTTGGTCGGCTTTGATCATGTGACGGCCTAGACAGATCTTATGATACGATTCATGACCTTGTTGGTACTGCTGGTGTTAGTAGTCGGCTATGCCTTCGCACTTACCCTCAGACGTGTTATTATGGCACGTGGGACCCGTGTTCATGTGTTCCTTGGTGCTTTTATATCATAAATCGCTGGCGGTGAGGAAGGTATTCCACGGGCATGATTGATGTTGTGGGCGTGAGACCCATTGTTATATTTGAGTGATGACTTGAGGCGTGAGTCCACGACTTGACATGATCGCTATTATTGTGGAATCGTAGTTTGGTTATCATACATGTCTCCGCTTTATAGACTATTATGATTTCATTTACTGATTTTTAGTTTCACATACTGCACTGTTGATCGACCTCCTTCGGGCCGCGTCATGCCGCAGTAAAGGTACACCGCCATCGATCCTCGCTCTAGGGTCACAAATGTTGCGTTTGGTAAAGCCCGCTGCTCCGAGGCTTATCAGTGGTATAGTTCCACTGTTGTTGTAGGTGTTTACATTCGGGGTATGGCGGCCCCGTCCCGCCATTGTTGTCGTATAATTTCTAGAGGTCCAGAGTAATCTTTGTTGTGTGGTTTGTAAAAAGGATTAAACTGCTCATGTTGAAAAAGTTGTTGTTTATATATACGCCGAAAGACAAGTTTTTCTCGATTATTGTTTCATATTTCATAATATGTCTTGTATCGTTTATGTTCATTGATTACTGATGTTGTATCACTAAGGTGCCCGGTAGGCACGATCCACGCCCTAATCGGTCGTGACAAAAAGTGGTATCGAGCGATTAATCCTCGGAAAGTGTCTGCATCCGTATCCAGAAGTCTTGATTATCGTGTGTTGTGCACCACACCAATAATCAGGAGGCTATAGGGTATTTAGGATTGGTTTCTATTCTTCTCACTCTGAGATCGTGCCTTAGAGCTGTGTTGTAAGTTGGACCCTCTGACGAAATTATTTCCCTTATCGTTATGCCTCCGCGTAAGGCAGGCAACCCGCCCAGAGGCAAGGCACGGCGGAGCTGCGAGTAGAGTTCGGAGGTGGCGAGGCACAGCCCAATCATTACCTAGGGTAGTGCTTCATTCGGGGAGTTCTGCGACGTCACTAGCCCCAGCAGAGTTTTAGCACGGCGGCGCTAGTTCCTACTGCGCCATGATATTTGAACCTTCAGTTCCACGACCGGGAACAGAGAATATGGATTGCAAAGAGACAACCCTGTTACTAACTATGGATTTGACTACCGCAGTATACCGATGTCTGCGAGTCTTGATGACTATCAACGAAGGTTGTGCAAGAGTAGTTCTTGATTGGGCTTCGAGCATGGCTCGTGGTCGGGCTTATGCGCGGCAGTCGAGAAACGAGCAATCGACGGGTTAACCAAGGACAGCAGAGGCGAGCGAAGGTCCTTTGGTAACTTTCGAGGCAGTCGCCTCACCGCAGATTAGGTTATGCGCATCCACCATGCGAAAGGTCCTCCAGGGGTTCGGGGCGTTCGGGTATGCAGAGTTGGTCGAGCTCGAGCTTCCGTTCACATCCACGGCGTTCGGCCATCCGATTCGATTTTCTCGGTGTTCACAGCGCGCGAGTCATCTCGGGGAATGTCGTCTTTTAGTTGGTACTTGTTGTACCTATGACCGTCGTGGTCCGATGTCGAGTGTCTGGTAGGAGGACTCACCTTGAATCGGTGGGTAGTTTGTCATCTTCCTTAGCTATGCGCCTACGGGCGGGTTTGATTAGAGCGACTAAGGAGAAGCGAGAGATATAGATATATCTTTAACCCTCTGAGTTTTGTTTATGTGATAAGGTGAGTATACCTTAAGTGCTATGTTACGATAGCGGTGTGTTAGTTGTGATTAGAAATCATGGTGGGTTAGCCGAGTAAGATTTTGGGGATAGAAGGTGTGAGCCTTAGAGTTGTATACGTAGAGACCTTAGAGGTAAGGCCATCTCGAGTAAAAGATGTATTGTTTATGTTTGACCTTATAGGAGTGCATAGTGCACGTGAGTTATGCTTGTGGGATTAGTCCACGAGTAGTGTGGAATGAAAGAGGGTAGTTGAGCTAAGAAGACCGCTAGGTTTCGTAACGTGATTAGTGAGATTGTTCCGTTCGGGAGCTAGTATGGTGCGGCGTTGCCGGGTCGGGTTGAGAGCCACGTTGCGGGTCAACCCGCGGCTGTTTGGTGGTGCGGGTCGGTTGTGGTGGTCCCGCCTTGTGATAAGTCACGAGGTGTTAGGCGAGTTTAGTTAACCAGTCTGAGTTCGTGGATCGTTCGGCCGGTGGTGGTCGATGAGGCAGCCCATCGTGTTCTTCGTTCGGGACCGTTTTCTCGTGAGGTTATGCGAGATGTTATATCGAGAAAGGTTGTAAAGGCTGCGAGGTGCCTACCTTCACCTTATGTCGTGCGGTGAAGCCCGAGTTGTAGCTATTTTCGTTTTCGGAAGTTTTACCAAGCAGGTTAAGAACTTCGGGTGAGTCTCGGAATCGCATTCGCCACCGGGCGATGTGTGTATTTCGGGTAGTTGTGAAGATTGTTGTCTCGGTGGAGAGTGTTTAAGCTACCATTTCGGTGTTCGGATGTCGCCTTATTAAGCCTTGTAGGGGCGGATGTAAGTTGTCGGTCGAGTGGTTCGATGTTGGCAAGGTTCGCACGATTGGTTCAGCTTGTTCCGGTAGACCGTGGTTAGTGAAGCTTGTCTAGAAGGAGTTACGGCAGCTCGGAGGAAATCGTGCGGATAATCGGCGACGACGCAGAGTTCGGGTTGACGGTCGGTCTTCTTGAAAGTACCACCCGGATTAGGTGTGAGCTTTGGAAAAACAGAGAAACTTAGCCCGAGTTGTTTTGGGCCTTTTTAAGTTCATGTGAAGAATAGGCCAGGTTGCCTATATGTTAGCTTTGGCGTCCGACTTAGGAAGCGACGTCCGGTCTTTCGTATTGTTATGTTCGGAAAGTATCGAGATCCGTCAGTGTTCCCGATTAATGATGACCACGTTAGAGATAGTAACCAGTCTTGAAGCGAAGCCGTGTCAGAACGTGGTAAGAGTTCGAGTGTCTGACGACCTCGGGGATCACGTGTAATCCGGTACCAATTGTTGGGTCGCGAGTGACACTAGAACCTCGCGGCAAAGTGACAAAAGTGGTATCGGAAGAAGCGAGCATGTATGGCGAGCATAGATGTGATCATTTCTTTTGTAAGGAGAAGGTGCGAAGGAAGTATATTTTAGACCCTGGAGAGGTGTTTGTGGTGATGATAGAGGTGATTCTCGTGGACTTGGATGTAAGTATTTTTTGCGATTGTTTACGTGGCCATTGTGGCGGGGATTGTTTCGTAAGTATGGTAGTGAAGACTATCTTGGCGCACGTTTGTTTGAGACTTAGAAGGAACATTCGGGACGAATGTTTCTAAGGAAGGAGAATGTTATACCGTATTTCAGTATGTGCGTGGGACGTACGTAGAAAATTTGAACTTGAGAAAGTAGGCTTGGCCGATTTAATTTTGTGCACAACACCCGGTTAGAGTCGTTTTTGGTAACGCGTTTTCACGACTTTCGTAGGGAATTTCCGCTATGCCATATTTTATTTTTGCGGATTTTTCCGAGAGGCGAAACATTTTGGACCAACAAGAGGCGACACTTGTCACCTCTCATTGGAACACCTTGGCGGTCAAGCTTGGCGAAAGTTGGTCATTTTGTCATGGAGTTGGTAGGATATTTGTGTGTTAGTTGGTTAAGGGACACTTGGGTGAATCTTGGCCTTACACTTGTGTAACACTTGGCTCAATCTTGGCCATTGGTTGGCCTTCACTTGGCCTATAAATACCCATCCCTTTGAAGACTTATTCATCCATTCCTAAATGTTCCTAAGTGTTAAAATCCCTCCCTCTCCCCTCTTGTTGACTCTCGTCCAAGAGCCCCTCTCCCCCTTTGAAAGGTCCCCTTGGCCGAGAGCCCTCTCCCCCCCCTCCTTGTAGTGTGGCCGTGGGTACCCCAGCCTAGTTGTCTCGTATAATACACCCCCCCCTCTTGGTAGAAATACTCTCAAAAGTATTGTTATAATGCCCAAATTACCTTAGCCATATACCTTGTAGTATTCTAAGGTTATACTTATACGAAAAGCCCAGTTATACTATTATACTTCCCGTCAGTCACCAAATCGAAACCCTCAGGAAAATCTCCATGGTTTGTTGGAGTAGTATGTAGAAGTTGGTTAGAACTTCTAAGGGTAGTTTGGAGCGGGTTGGAGCGCGGAGTTGGAGCTAAGCGATTGCCGGGATCGACTTTATACTTGGATAATTATGGGCTTATCGAGGTAAATATCTTGTCCCCTATTGTAATTGGAAATTACATGTTGTTAGATTATATAGTTGAAGTATACTATATATAGAACTGAGCGTAGTTATCGGCAATGTCTTTTGACTTAAGCTGAATAATACTTACGGATGTCTTGCGACTTAAGCCTGAATTTAAAGAAGAATCTTGACTGTAATTACATAGGGATGTATTACATAGACTTGTGTAGTAGTACGTGGAGTAGAATTGTACCGTTAGGGTTAGGCGTATAACCCGGTTGGCTTGGTAGTGGCCTCGATAGAGGAGAGATTTTCTGTTTGTTGCGGGGAGGTCTTTGCCGAATTTTACGTAGAATGTTCTCTGAAGGGACCTAAATATTAATAAAGCGCCTTGTGGCCTTATAGGTTGAGTACTACGTGTGGCGCGATCTACTTGGCTTAAAGGAGTTGCGACGGTTGGAAGTACTTGGAGCGTTTTGCTATTAGTCGATACTCGTCGCGGTATGTGAACCTCTTCCTATCTCTTCCGACATGATATGTGTGAACTATGTAGTACGGTGAAGCGTCGTGTGCTAAATGTATTTGATTGGTTTAAAACATAAAGTGTTATAACGGCTTTATGGGAAGTTGGTTATAACGACTTTATGTTGGTAAGAAAATACTTGTGGTTTTAAAGGGTAACTAATTTGAACTATAAGCGACTTGTTATGTGTTAATAAAAGAACTTGAAGTATTTCAAAAGGTTTTGATTCATTTTGAAAGAAGAGGTAATACTTGATTTGTTTTGAAAACTTAAGAGTTATACTAGCTTTATGGAAAGTTAGGTATAACGTCTTAAGAATGTTTCTTGATTTTGGAAATCGAGAATGTGTATCGACAAACCACTGCAGGCGTTAATAAAAGGAAATGTTTTGACAGTTAAGTATTATTAAAACCGAGAAACTTCCATCTGCATAGAAGCTAAGATGAGACAAAATGATATTTCCTAGATCATTTTCTTTGTAATAAGATTGTTGTAAACAAGAATATCCTACATATAAGACTTATGTTTCTCGAGATAGTTTAAAAGAGAATTATATTCTTAAATGAATAAGACTATGAACTACTGAAACCTTTCTAAATAAGAAACATGAACATTTGAAATTAGGCAAACTTGGGCGTTTGGAAAATAATGTTGTTACTTGAGTTTTACAAAGAGAAGTGTTTTGATTTACTTCAAAAGATAATCACTCTATTTTCATATACTACGGGTATTGTGTGACTTTTGTGAAAGTAACGTATCTTTTAAAGAGTTAATGTATGAAGTACTTTGGGGATAAAACCCCGAACTTGTTAGCATATAGTAGAAAGTATCTTGTGTGTATAACTTGATTGTGTTGGTTTGTGATAGCCTTGTAATACTTTCTTGTTGATTTGATAAGTAAACATGCTAGGATGCTACGTGTGTTAGTATCTTGTGATGTTTGTGTAAAGGGGTTTTTCCTTTGTTGTGCTTATGTTGTTTAACGATAAGCTGTTATAATAGTATTATACATCACTCATCTCTTGAGATGATTAGGGGTTGCGCCTCCGACGCGGGGTAGACTTCAGCGTCGATGGACCTATGATTCGAGACTACCTACGCGGGTCGAGGGCCTATGCGAATGCGGAGTTCGAGTTAGGATCGCGGCCCTTGGTCATGCGGTCCTTGTGGCTACGCGGACGGCGAGTCGAGGCGCTGGGAGTAGCTACCCTCGATGCGGGGTTATACCTCATGCGGGCGTCGATTGGCCTATGCGGGCTGCGGAAAGTTCGAGGCTAGACGCGCACATTAGATCTTTGCGGGCAAGTGGTCGCTTTGATCATGTGGACGGCAGACAGATCTTATGATACGATTCATGACCTTGTTGGCATGGGTGTTAGTAGTCGGCTATGCCTTCGCACTTACCCCACGTGTTATTATGCACAGTGGGACACGTGTTCATGTGTTCCTTGGTGCTTTTATATCATAAAGCTGGCGGTGAGGAAGGTATTCCACGGGCATGATTGATGTTGTGGGCGTGAGACCCATTGTTATATTTGAGTGATGACTTGAGGCGTGAGTCACGACTTGACATATGCTATTATTGTGAATCGTAGTTTGGTTATCATACATGTCTCCTGCTTTATAGACTATTATGATTTCATTTACTGATTTTTAGTTTCACATACTGCACTTGTTATCGACCTCCTTGAAGTGCGTTCATGCCGCAGTAAAGGTACACGATCATTGATCCTCGCTCTTAGGGTCAGTTCAGCGTTTGGTAAAGCTCGTTGCTCGGAGGCTTATCAGTGGTATAGTTCCTGTTGTTGTAGGTGTTTACATTCGAGGTATGGCGGGCCTGTCCCGCCATTGTTGTCGTATAATTTCTTAGAGGTCCAGAGTAATCTTGTTGTGGCGGGGTTTGTAAAAAGGATTAAACTGTTCATGTTGAAAAAGTTGTTGTTTATATATATGCCGAAAGACAAGTTTTTCTCAGATTATTGTTTCATATTTCATAATATGTCTTGTATCGTTTTATGTTCCGCTGATTACTCTGATGTTGTATCACTAAGGTGCCCGGGGTAAGGCACCAGTCACGGGCCCGGAATCGGGTCGTGACACTTACTAAACCTAATAGCCTCCATCTTCTCCCATTTCTAATTCAAAGCAAAATCCTCTCTTCTCTCGCCCTCCACCAGCCGAAACCACCCCTCTTCCCTACCAATTTTTTTAGTTTTGTTTCCTCTTCTTAGATTACATGATTCACCAAAATTAGAAGCAAAAAACAACACCCAAAATAGTGGGTAATTCGGCCTCACTGTTGCCGAGATTTAGGCCAAGAAATTTCCAGTTTTTGGGAAGAAAAACGTGTAAGGATGGTAGATTAACATTGTAGAACACATGCATGTCACTTTGGAGTTGAAGAAGTGGAAATATTGGTGAAGAAAAATCAATGAAATAGTGAAGTTCTGAGAAGGGACTGTTTGGACAATTTAAGGTAATATATCCTTCTTCTTATGGTGTAATTGAAGTTGCATGTTGTTGTAATTAAGAAATAAACATGTGTTAAGAGGTGAATTTAGATTAAGAGGAAATGAAAGTAAGAAAATGCATGTGGTTGTTGTAATGTTGTTGTTATAGCCGAGATTAGAGCTATTTTGGTGTACATTGGAGTTGTGTGTTGTTGTTATATTATTGTCACTAATTGCATGTTAAAATTGAAGAGGAAATTTTGATGTTTAAGTTGTAGTTATTCATAAGGAATTATTGGAACATGAATTGGATTTTTAAGAGCTAAGGAAAGAGCTTTGGTATTAAGGGCATTGGCCGAATCTTGCATGCAATCATTGAAGATGTGGTGTTGTATTTTAGGGACTGTTTTGTCAAGTTATAATGCTGGAAAAATAAGTCAAGAACTTATATATACGATATGGTAAATACTACTACATGTCTTAAAGGAATTAAGGTATAGAAAGGAGTAGAAAGCTTCACATTTTTCACTCTCGTTGTTGTTAAAGTGTGGACTGTTTTAATGGACTATTTTTAACATAATTAAAGGGTTGGATGAACATGATAAATAGGTGTATTAATCACCTTAATTGTTGTTTTGATTATATTCTATGAAGGTAAGGAGAAAGGATGTATAATAGTGGTATATGTCAAGTATATGGACTGTTTTGGCTATATTCTTAAGTTATGACTTGTTATTGGTATTGTTGGCTTGATTTGTAAGTTATGGTTATGCACATAAATAAGGGAAGTGCTGCCTGAATTTTTATACAATAAGAGAGTCGTCATTCAATATAACTTACGTTAGAAATCATAGAATTAACGGACGCATTACCCTTTATTATAGGTTGAAGTATTAGTTGAGACGAGTCTTATTTATCGAGTTGTCTTAGACGATAAGGTATGTGAAACTCTTCCTTCTTTCTTTTTGGCATGATTTATTGAAAGTACGACGGACGTACATGATTTCTACACAGTCTATTTTCTAAAGATGTTAGTCATGAGAAATGCCTATAATTTTCAGTAAAAAGTTTATTATAATAATTTTATTGAGAGTCAAATGATGATTTAATTTGCGTATGATTGCTCATGATATTCTGTTCGTGCCAAGTGTTATTACTTTATTTCACCGAGTCCCTCACTAGAGGGTCGGGACACGTTATATGTACATATAAGATGATGATGATTTCACCGAGTCCCAGAATGGGCCGGGACACGTTATATTGATGATTCCATTGAGTCTCTCACTAGAGGGCCGAGACACGTTATATATATACATATGTATGAACATGGTGACTCTATAGGTAAACATTCATGATTACTGACATGACTCTCTATTTTACATGGCACAGTTATGATCTCATTTACATTACTTCATGTTTTTCATACTCAGTACATTATTTCGTACTGACCCCCTTTTTCTCAGTTTGGTGATCCTCCGGTCTAGGTTCCTGCTCAGCTATTTGGAAAGCTCTTTTGATTCAAAGCTTGTCATTTTGGTACAAAACTTTATTCCGACTTATGTATATTTATGAGCACGACGAGGCCCTGTCCCGTCATATGTCATTGTTGTACTCTTAGAGGTCTGTAGACAGTTGTGGGTGGTAAATGTGTTTTTTTAAACGTATGATTGTACTCTGTTTTGGGATGTTCCCGTATATAGTGGCAGCCTTGTCAGCTCGCCCATTTGATATACTTGATTTAGATGTGACTCATCAGGAGACAGAATATTTATGGGTAAAGACAGCCTTGTCGGCTTGCCTAATCTATGTTATGATTCCAGCGTTATGCTGCTGGATTTTATATTGTCTTAGTATCAGTCTAGTTACGTGATAGGTTAGTATAATGGCGTCATTAGGGCACTTAGTCGTGGCCCGTCGGGTCGGGACAAAAATGGTATCAGAGCAGTTAGTCCTCAGAATGTCTACAGACCGTGTCTAGTAGAGTCTTGTGTATGGATATGTTGTGCACCATACTTATAAACAGGAGGCTGCCGGATCCTGGTGAGGAACACTGGAAGGCAGTCAAGAGTATTCTTAAGTATCTCAGACGTACTAAAGATTACTTCTTAGTCTATGGTGGTGGAGATAAGTTGATTGCCATTGGGTATACCGATGGTAGTTTTCAGACAGAAGTTGATGATTTCAAATCTCAGTCTGGTTACACGTTCATTTTCAATGGAGGAGCAATGAGCTGGAAGAGTTCCAAAAAAGCTACTACTGCTGACTCGACTACTGAAGCGGAGTACATTGTTGGATCGGAAGCTGCTAAGAAAGATGTCGCAATTTCTGAGTTCCAGAAGGAATTAGGGGTTGTTCCGAGTGCTAGTTATCCAATAACCATTTATTGTGACACCACTGGTGCTATTGCACAAGCAAAGGAACCAAGATAAACTAACAGAAACAAACATGTACCGAGGAAGTATCACATTCTCCAAGAGATGGTGGAGACTGAAGATATTAGGATAGATTATGTTCCCACAGATAATAATCTAGCAGACCCGTTTACTAAACCATTAAGCTTGGTGAAGCATAATGGTCATTTTGAGAACTTGGGTATTAGATATGTTGGTGGTAGCTCTAGGCCAAGTGGGAGATTGAAAGTATATGTATGTCTGAGACAATCTGTATTAGGACAAAATATACTTTATACACATTCATATTTATATTAATGATGATTAATATTATGACATTTGCATTTGTTGAATTATTAGTTAATTGTTTATAATATTCTATAAATGCATCCCTAGTGTTTACGTGTTTATTAATGATGTGAGAATTAATGTTATAACGTAACTCTTAAATTACCTCGACTAATGATCATCGAGATTGGGATATCGATGATATGCGATACTTCGACATGTGGTCTGCATCATATCCTTAGGGGATGTAGTATGTCTCACTTGCTACGAGTTATGACAACTCGTGATGGACACATGGATACTTGTTGAAGTATTGGTATACCCTGCTGATGTACTGTTTTGTTATATGTCTATAGTGTCATCAACATGTGGGAGATAAAAGTCCTTAGACTTGAGGTCAATATCACCTTGTTTACGGAGTAATGTACTTTGATCATGTCCTAAGATCAAATGCCTTATAGATTGAGACGCGGCTTATTTTGAGTGCATTACGAAGTAGATTAAAGGTGATATGTGAGCCAAAATTAGGATTCATTCCTTGAATGTATATTCAAGTGAACGCTCAGGTACTCATATGATATTAGGTTGACTAAGTCATTGGCCAATGCAATGGACATGTCTTTGATATGATTCTATTGTCAACTAATATAGATGAGTTATAATGATCAAGTCATTTGGATAAACACTTGACAAATCCTAAGTTTGATTGAGTGTGTCATGAATGAAAGGATTTTATCTTCCCACCTAGAGGTTCAGTTGACATATTTCGTGTAGCTAAACTTTACATATTGAGTTCGTCTTCCGGCGCAGTCTAGGAGTTCTGTGTAGACCCTAATGTTATTAGTATCAATATGTAAAGGCCTGAAGGGTAACACTAAGTCAAATGTTCCGTCGATTGAAGGATGTAATTAGAGATTAAATATATATGTTCGGTTGATGATCGAGACATTAAAAGAAAATATGAAACAAGGCAGAAATTGGGGCCAGCGCCGCGGCGCCACTTACTCAGGGTCGTGGTGCCGAAAGTCCTACGAGTCCGAGTTGGCCCAGTCTGCTGAGGTTTTGGGCTGGCCCATTTGGGGAACCCTAGCTGACCTTTTCAGCAATAAATAAGAGGGTTCCCCTCACATATTTTCTACACCAAAAGCAAGAGACTAATCTATTCTAAAGCTCTGTCGGAATCCCTAGCATTCCAAGACTTAGCAAATACATCACAGTTTTGACTTGCAAATCAAGGGACATTTGTGTGCGCACCCTCAGACTACACAAAGCTTCAACAATCTAGATTGCTAACTAATGTAAGTCTTCGTTCGAAGTATTACATTCCTGCTTTGTGTTATTTACATTGTATAATCATCCTACAGTTTGACCGTCGTCGGGGTTGAAACATAAATTTTTAAATTTCGCTGCGTGTACGAACTAGACAAAATCCTACAGAAATTGCACTTCTTCCTTTAAACGGGGCGGTCTTTAATTTTTGCGTTGATTCTAAATTTTGCGCTTTAGCAATCGAACTTATACCTAGTGAATCATAAGACAAAAGTCATGCAGGACGTAACTTGTGAGATATGATGCAATAGTATGAACTTATGCCCGCGGAAAAATTATTTGTTATGAGGGGCAAAAATTAAAGACCAGCGCAAAATAGTCGCATAAGTGCCAATGACCCAATAGATTGGTTGGGACAAGAATCCTGAATCTTGGAGAATCTGCATGCCACTACGGAAGAGTATGTCACATAAGTTGTTGCTAACACTAGTGCACGCACACATAAGAGGTAGAGATGGCAACGGATCCGGTGGATCCAGATTCATTTTATAGGATATGGATTTTCAAAATTTGGACCCGACGGATTTGAATCGGTCCCGAATTCGTTTATGACGGATCGGATCTGAATATGGATCTTGTATTTGAGATCCGTATCTGGTCCAGATCTGACCTGTGGATCCGTTTTTTATTAAATACATTATACATCTATAAGATCAGCCCGATGATTATATTAACTTAGATTAGATTCCAGTATGTTTGTATAGCAACATATTAAATGTATAGTTTCTCTATTATAATAATAAAAATTCAAAATAATCTGAATACTAAAATGGAACTATGGAAGCCTTTAGTATCTACAAATATGACCCTTGGGTCCTGCCGAGTATGTTTCTTAGAACTTATAGTTCCATTTTTAGTTTTATCCAGTTCTAGTACTCTCCCTAATTAAGGTTTTTAGCTTAATTAATAGAGAGTTAAACAAATATAGATGTCAGGGGTCTGATTGGCATAAAAATAAGTCATTTTCTACTGTTTGATCAACCAAATTTTCATTGACAGTTTCAAGAAAATCCCTCTATCATCTGATCCAGAAACGTTTTGTATCTATATATACAACTACGTCAAACGGAGTTAGAATTATTGTAGCAACACACATTAAATAGTATAGACACAAACTTAAAAAGATAAAGGGGGTGAATAGCTATTACAACTTTTCAACAAAATACTCATAATTGACATTAAATAATCAAACTTGATGTGGATCCAGATCCGATCCGTGGACCCGATGGATCTGGATTTGGATATGATTTTTATGGATCCGATGGATCTGAATCCGAATCTGGATATAGGTATGAAAACGGATCTGGATCTAGTAGGATTCGGTCCAGATCCTATCCGTTGTCATCCCTAATAAGAGGGCATTATTCCATGTTCTGATAGGCTTTAGAAGGAAATATGCGTAATCTTATATTAGTTGCATCCATTTGGTCATTTTAGATTACAGGCGATAGCATCACTGCGGAAACCAACAAGGGTCGTAGTAAAGTAGTAATATAAGTAGTCCATTCTTAACCAGATGTTTCGAGTTTGAGCCTGGTTGGATAAGGAATTGTTTTTGTTAGGGAGCACTTTACCTCTAAATTAAATAGGACTCCCCGATGCGAATTCGAATTTAATCGAATTTCAATACGGGTGCCAACACCGAATAGGAAACCAAAATAGATGATATCACTGTGGAAAGACTGAATTCTGTTAGTAAAAAGGGTATATTTACACCATTTTATAACGTCAGGTGTATATATCCATCACTTTTTAACGGAAGATTTATCTATTCTAAATCACAAAGTTGAGGGATATATTTACACCTTTTCCCTTGATTAATTTATGATAACGCCCCTTATTATAATCAAGTGTGCCCTGAATGTACCGTATAATGCATTTGAGCGCATGCATGTGCTCAATCTGTGGGTCATGCATGAATAAACACACCCAATGAACTGCATAAGTAATATCAGGTCTCATGAAAATAAGATATTGAAGTGCCCCTGCAAGACTGCGATAGTGGGTGAGATCTTCGTATGGTGTGCTTGACGTAGTACTCCACTTCGGTTTGGTATCAACCGGAGTGGAAGTAGACTTACAGGATAACATACCAGCTCTCTCAATAATCTCCGTAGCATACTTACTTTGAGATAAAAATAGACCACCTGAATGACGCGTGACACCAATGCCTAATAAATAACTTAAGGGTCCCAAGTCTTTCATTGCAAATTCAGAACTGAGAAGTGACATGATAGACTTGCGCAGATTATCAGATGAATCAGTCAATATAATATCATCTACGTACAATAAAATGTATGCCAAAGAAGTACCACGATGATATATAAATAGAGAATGATCAGACCGGGTGTGAAAAAATCCAATAGTAGATACATAATCTGCAAACCTCTTATACCAAGCCTGTGGAGCCTGTTTAAGCTCATACAATGACTTCTTTAGCAAACAGACATGACGAGGATGATTGGGATCTCGAAAACCTAAGGGTTGATGCATATAGATTGTCTCCTTAAGATCACCGTGTAAGAAATCATTCTTTACAACTGATGAATATGCCATGCTTTTGAGAGAGTCAAACTAAGAACAGTTTGAATGGTAGCCGGTTTGACCACCGCACTAAACGTCTCACCACAATCCATG
The DNA here is from genome assembly GCA_029844215.1 of Przewalskia tangutica. Classification (NCBI taxonomy): domain Eukaryota; kingdom Viridiplantae; phylum Streptophyta; class Magnoliopsida; order Solanales; family Solanaceae; genus Przewalskia; species Przewalskia tangutica. The sequence continues at coordinate 57,018,875 of CM056740.1, forward strand.
CCAACATGTTGAGTTTTACCATCCCCTATAAGACGAGCCTTATGTCTCTCAAAAGAACCGTCAGAATTTTCTTTATGAGTAAAAACACATAGACAGAATAATATTAACACTAGATGGACGGGGTACTAACCCCCACATTTTATTTTTAATAAGAACATTATATTCGTCAGTCATATCAAATTTCAAATTTGGATCATGTAGTGTAGACACAAGGTTACATGGTAGTGGGATTTAGAGACATTAGAATTGAGATTAAAATGTCGTTTCAGTTTAAAAATACCCCTTTGACTATGAGTAACAGGACCTTGACTCGAGGTAGAATTGGGTAGATTTTGGGATGTGGGTGGGCTGGGGACATACTGGCCAGCAGGCAATGGTCCTGCTGGCCCAACATGTGAAACATGAACTGAAACTCTATCGCGAGTTGGTTGGATCGATGGAACAATACCGAGATCGGTACTGGGCTGCGATACTGGCCCACTGGGCAGACCAGTAGGACCATCAGGTACGGGAATTTGTGGCCAGCAAGCAGCGGGCATGCTGGCAGATTTTGGTCATGGGATAAATTGAATAAATGGTGTATAATATGCGGTGAGACCCCGTCATCTAAAAACCTATACGAACTAGGAACGAAACTACACAATTTAGCAAACAGAAATTTTATAAAAAATCACATGGCGACTAATTATGATTTTATTAGAGGATAAATCAAAACATTTGTAACCACGATGATTAGATGGGTAACCCAAAAACACACAAGAGGTAGAATGAGCTTGAAGTTTGTTAATTGTAGTGGATGGAAAAAAATGATAGCATAAACACCCAAACACCCTGAGATGAGAATACGAAAAATCTTTATTGTAAAGAAGTTTAAGTAGGGAATTATATGCTAGGTTTTTGTTAGGAAGTACGTTAAGGAGGTAAGTAGCCATTTGTAGGGCATGATGCCAACAAGAAGGGGGTACGGAAGCATGGCTAATAAAGTTCAGACAATATTATTAATGGTACAAATTTTTCGTCCGGCTTTCCCATTTTGTGAGGACCTATAAGGACAAGAAAAATGAAAGACTATGTCATTAGCATCACAAAATTCCCGAAACAACCCATTATCATATTCTTTGCCATTATCACATTGAATATTTTTAATTTTCCGTTTGAATTGTGTACGGATGAATGCTCTAAATTTTAAGAATGTGAAAAAAACTTGTGATTTTTTCGCTAAAGGAAAGGTCCGCAAAAAAATAGAATAATCATCCAAAAATATAACATAATAACGATGACTCAAAGAACTTAGAATGAGAGATGCCCATAAATCACTATGAATAATGTCAAAAGTCATCAAAATACGAGATGTAGATGCTACAAATGGTAATCTAACATGTTTCCCTAACAGACAAGAAGGACAAAGTGGAGTACTACGAGTACCCTTATAAAAAATAAAATTATTGTTATGTAAAGAAGAAACAATAGACGACCTCGGATGACCCTAACGTGCATGTCACAAGGAAGGAGCATGGGCGATAAAGGTAGATGGTATGGCTTGACTCTTGGAAGTGATGGTGGTTGTGAGTGGATAAAGCTCTCCCCGTACTATTGCATCACATTAGAGGTATCCCTCTCTTGATATCCCTCACAGAAAATCCAAAGAGATCAAAATTAACAGAAACTCAATTATCAGTGGTGAATTTTCGGACACACTAATTTTTTAATTAGGTTAGGGGCATGAAGAGTATTTTTCAAAACTAGAGGTGGATGTAGGGGAGACAAAGTAGTATGACCATAACCTCAAATTGGAATTGTGTTGCCATAAACAATAATAATACCACGATTGTTGCTCAGATTGAAATAAGATGAGAAAGTACCTTGATCAGACGTCATATGAGAAGTGGCGTCGATGTCCATGTACCAATTCGCGCCCAGACGAGTGAATCCAAGTGTATGCATTGCTGCAACAATATCTGTAGGTGTCGGGATCTAATTTGGACCCGCACCATAAAAAGCACGCGAAGGTCGAGGCTCAAGCAGGCTTGCTTGCGGCTCCAGTCCAGAAGAGTACCTGCCGCCACTGTTTGGATCAGAAAGTGGGCTCGACTATCACAAATCGGGCTCGATCCGGATATGGATCGTGAAAAGGGGTTGTTCGGCCAATGGCCACTGGCCCAGCTCCACGGCCAGGGAGCCCACGGGTGGGACCAATTGGCATGCGGCCCAATGCTGCTGCCACCACTGCCCCGTCTGTCGTCATTACCACCGCGGTTTTTGCCATTAGTTTTATGATTTTGACCCCTTTTGCCGCCAACGTTGCTGTGTTTTTGGCTTGAATTTTCAGAGAATGAGTGAGGGTCATCTGATGTTGTCATCATCACGATGGAATTTGCTCTGGTAGACGCTTTTTAGCCAACACGACCTCTTCTAACGTGAGCATGGAACGGGCCTGATAAAATGGTGGTAGATGATTACTTTGACGAAGCAGTGTGCCAGCACCATTATAAGCCTCAAATAGGTCGACAACCATCTGGAGAACAAGATGATCATTGATAACATGCACATCAACGTTGCGGAGTTGACCCGCCTATTCCTTGAATCGTTTACAGTAGACGGAAACGTTAGGGTGTTGTGCTATTCATTTTATTTTTTCCTTTCACTTTTTTCTCACTAATGAAATTCAACGATTTGCGAAAGAAAATGAATAATGAGTTGTTTAGTGATTGTTTGGTGCCCTATATAAAAAGTGTTTAGTATTATTTCTAATGAAGTTAAAGTGTTTTATTTGTTGTTGTGTAAGAAAATTATTCATTATAATTTAATTAAAATGTGTCACCACTTACGAAAAATGATACGTAGGTCACTGCACGCACACACTCTAATCATGAATTCAACGTGTCATATATATATATATATTATATATATATATATATATAGATATATATATATATATATATATATATATATATATCGTTCGAAATGCTTTGCTCCTTTCTGTGATGAGCCGTTTCTAACAAGAAGTCAAAAAGCGAAAAAGGAAGCGCGCTATCCCTATTACGTAAGGCATCGCTCGCTCTTTCCAACCGAGCTCCGTTTTCCAACAAGTAATAGTTTTCTTAGAACAGCGTAGCGATTCGATTTATAGTAAAGTGAAAGTCTCTTTCAGTCTCGTGGCGTAACTCTTCCACTCCGTTCCAACGCAGGTTATAATCAAGTGGCTCTCGCTCCTTTCCAACCTTATAGTCAAGCAAGTGGAAAGGAGTGAAACAGCTTGAACGAATTAACGAGGCGTGTTGACCGTTTGAATTTTCCTGCGTTGGAAAGGCGTTCCAATGTGAGAAGGCGAAGCCAGACTATAAACTTGAATCGCTGCAACTAATAACGAATGCGAGAGGCGAAGTCACTGACTTACGAGAAAGGAACCGAAAGTCGCTCGGCCGTAGGAGAGGAGTGTGGCAACTTGACTATTCTATTGAACAGAGCAACTATACTTAGAATGCGAAGCAACGAGACTTACAGAAAACGAGCGGAAGTTGAACTCGAATCGCAACTCTCGCATAATGACACTATTGTGCTTTGAAGGAAAGCCTACAACTCCTCGGTCTCGTGGCAGTGGCTTTGCTAAAGATCCGAGCGAGTGATCTTCTTTGCTCAGTCTTACGTAGTTCTTCCCGCTTTCGCCTCTCTACTCTACTGCCTAACCCCAACCTCGTCTTGGATCTTGGGATCAGCAATTAAATAGTGGATCTCAACCATGGCCAATTGGATATAGATCAATCGCTACGAAACTGCTAGCGCATTTCTTTATATATATATATATATATATATATATATATATAGATATATATATTTAGAGATAGATAGATAAAAAGAATTTTGAATTTTATAATCTTAAACGTGTCATAATATTTATGTAATAAAAGTCATGCCATTAAAAGTAAAATTAAAAATTAAATTATTTTCAATTACAAAAAAATGCCATTCTTTTTAATGAGTTAATAAATAAATAGTGTCACGTAAAATAGAATAAAAGGAGCGTTGAATTTATCTTTAAATTTGAAATAGAACAAATTGCTTTGCATTTTCAATCGTGAAATATGCTGACCACAAAAATGTATAAGTGGCCAACATGAATCCAGTAATGTCTTAATTGGAGAAATGGACAATAAGCTAAGGGTTTGAAAGTCCTCATGGCAAGTGCTAACACACTATCAATAAGCAAGAATAGTAACACATAATTATATGATGTGATTGACATCCAAACTGAACTACCCGTCGAGTCAATTCTATTCTAACTATTTTATGATTATTAATATATTTTTAAAGACAATTAATATAGTCTGAAAAATAAAATTACGAACATAACACACAATTATCTGAAAGCTAACAACAGACAATCATGAGCCTCAAAGAATTGAAATCTAATAGCACATAGTCAACATGCCATTTTTCGAAAATAATAATATTTCTTTTGTTTCAATTTATTTATCTTACTTTCTTTTCTTTTTTAGTCGGTTTAAAAAAGAATGTCTATTTTCCTTTTAAATATCTTCTTAATTTCATCTTTTTACATGACATATTTAAGACCACAAGATTAAAAAATAATTTGATACATTGTGCATATCTTTAATTTAAGACTATAAAATTCAAAACTTTATTTTATTTTATTAAATTTTGTGTCAAGTCAAAATCAGACAAACAAATTAAAATAGAGGGAGTAATATGTCTGAAAGTAACTGCTACAGCTGGAATGAATTAACCGAATCTATCGAGCCTAAGAGTTCTTCTTCTAGCCACGGGTTTCGCTACATGCACACCCAACACTTGCCACACAAGATGGCAGGACCAAACATGCTAAGTATATCCAGGGTACCCAGTAAGTCTTGTTTCCAACCTCCTAACAGAGGAGTAAGATTTTTCTGGACTAATTAAGCTTTTATAAGAATGTATTAATCATAGATTAAGTTATTTAAGAAATCAACTAAAATATAAAAGTCGTACTGAAACATGAAATCTGAGTTAAGTTCTGACTTGAGCAATTTAATAAATTAAATCAACTAAAATTTGAAATATGAAATGAAACATGAAACGTGAGTTAAGTTCCGACGTAAGCAATTTAATAAATCAACTGAAATATGAAAGCTTGACTGAAACATGAAATCTGAGTTAAGTTTCGACTTAAGCAATTTAATAAATCAACTGAAATATGAAAGCTTGACTGAAACATGAAATCTGAGTTAAGTTTCGACTTAAGCAATTTAATAAATCAACTGAAATATGAAAGCTTGACTGAAACATGAAATCTGAGTTAAGTTTCGACTTAAGCAATTTAATAAATCAACTGAAATATGAAAGCTTGACTGAAACATGAAATCTGAGTTAAGTTTCGACTTAAACAATTTAATAAATCAACTGAAATATGAAAGCTTATGAAACATGAAATCTGAGTTAAGTTTCGACTTAAGCAATTTAATAAATCAACTGAAATATGAAAGCTTGACTGAAACATGAAATCTGAGTTAAGTTTCGACTTAAGCAATTTAATAAATCAACTGAAATATGAAAGCTTGACTGAAACATGAAATCTGAGTTAAGTTTCGACTTAAGCAATTTAATAAATCAACTGAAACATGAAATCTGAGTTAAGCTCTAACTTAGGCAATTTAATAAATCAACTGAAGTCTGAAAGCTGAGTTGAAACATAAATCTAAGTGTTAAATGAGGCCCATTGTATGACCGAACCTCATAAGCGCTGACAAGTCGAGCTGTTCCATGAGCAGTCACGGGAGTTGTATATATTTGGTATATATTATATCAAGAGTTTAGGTTATTTTTACCTTGCTTCCGTTCCTCTCTTTTCTCTAAAAAATCCGTGAAAATCCCTTCAAAACCCAAACACTTCTCGATTTTCTCATTGTCTTACAATCCGCTTCTCAGAATCTTGTTGTTCTATTATTGACCGATAATAACCGTTTTCATCCCGCCTTATTATTTTCAACATCGAACGTTCTTCCTATTGTTCTTGACTTAGAAACGTCGATGTGGGGCGTGGCGGAATTATTCAAAATTCATGCTATGGCTCATCAAGTTCTTCACCACATCATTCCTCCACCTACCCCTACAGAGGATGATACAGAGACTACAGTAGTCGTACCAACCAAAGCAGACAATCCTAAATTATGGGTCACGCTGAAAAGTTCTCGATGGATTTATGCTACAATATTCATGGACCTTTTATAGACGATTATGGAACCTAAATCCACAACTATGGAGACTTGGAATCGATCACGTGATATCTTCCAAGATAACAGTCATTCTCACATTGTTATCCTTGAGCAGCAATTTTCTCAAGTTGCTATGGAGAATTTTTCTCACGTTTCTTCTTATCGTAAACGACTCAAGGATTTGACGGATCTACTTCGCAACGTGGGTGGCCCTGTTACTAATAGTCGTCTCGTTTTACAGACGGTTTCAAGCATGTCCGAGGCCTATAACGGCGTTTGCTTCGATTATTCGTCAAAGTAACCCCCTATCGGAATTTTATCAAGCCTGTTCCATGCTCACTTTGGAAGAAGCAGGATTAGCTAAAAAGGCTGCTACCGGGGCTTGTCATTCCGTCATGGTTACCGAGTCGAACTTTCCTCCGTCATTTTCCACCGACTCAAGCCACCAACGCAACAACGGTGGCAGAAAAATGGGTCAACATCGAAAAAATAATGGAAAAAATCGCGGCGATGTCGTAGCGGTGGCGGCGATGGTAACTGAGGAAGTCGTCGGCGGCGGTAGTCATGGACCACGGTGGACCCTCACGATGTGATGGGCCACGATTCGATTCGATTTCGGCCAGTCTGGCGCGACACGCAGCGATATCCAGTGGCGCCTCACGATTCGGCCACTGGCGATTTGGGCGATCTCCGGTTGAGCTCGGGTTTGAACCGGTTATGGGCCGACCCAGCAGTCCAGCATACTTGGGCCTCGCCCGCCGAGCCCGTCACACAATAGGACCACACCCGACATTGAAAGCGTAATGCACGCGCGGAATGACTCGGCGGACCGGGTAGTGCATGGACGCAGCGTTACCACCAGCATGACATCGACCAAGGTACTCTGTCTTATTCGATTTGGCGATGTCGTGGTATAATTGTGGTAATGGCAATTCAATTTCAATTAAGGGTTATTGTCATAAAACTTTGTCCCCTTCTCATCCACCACTTGGCTTGAAAAATACTCTTCATGCCCCAAAAAAATTAGGTGTCTGTCCGTAAATTATCATTAATAATTGAGTTTCTATTAATTTTGATCCGTTTGGATTTTCGGTGAAAGATTTCAAGACGGAAAGTCTTCTCACGAGGTGTGACAGTATGGGGGATCTTTATCCAATCACACCAAGTCTCGGTTCCTCGCGTCGGTCTAGCCATGCCTTCCACTTTTGCAGCTCTTACTCCTTCTTTGTGGCATGCTCTTCTAGGTCATCCAGTGCCGTCTATTTTATCTGTCTTAGATAAAAATAAACTTATTTCGTGTAAGGGTACGCATAGTACTCTGAATTGTCAATCTTGTTCCTTAGGAAAAATTGCTAAGTTGCCATTTGTCGCCTCTACTTCTACTACTTCAATGTCATTTGATATTATTCATAGATTTATGGACATCTCCTGTTCTTAGTTCTTTGGGTCACCGTTATTATGTTCTATTTTTTTTAGATTATTATTCTAAATTCTTATGGACGTTTCCAATAGCGAAGAAATCTCAAGTTTTTTCCATCTTCCAAAAATTTAGAGTTTTCATTAAAACCCAATTCGAACGAGTAATCAAGAATATCCAATGTGATAATGACAAAGAATATGACCTTGGGGAGTTTCAGGAATTTTGTGCTAATAATGAAATTAATTTTCGTTTTTCTTGTCCTCATACATCTTCACAAAATAGAAAAGCCGAACGTAAAATTTGTACCATTAATAATATTATCCGAACTTTCTTGGTTCATGCTTCCGTACCCATATTTTTGGCATCATGCTCTACAAATGGCTACCGATATTCTTAATATTTTCCTTCCAAAGGTTTGACATATTCTTCTTCTCTTCAAGTTTTATACAATAAGACTCCTTCGTATTCTCATCTTAGAGTCTTCAGATGCTTATGTTATCCACTGTTTTCATCCACTACAATCAACAAACTGCAGACACGTTCTACCCTTTTGTGTGTTTTTGGGTTATCTGTCAAATCACTGTGGTTATACATGCTTTGATTTGTCTTCTAAACGAATCATCATTAGTCGTCATGTTATCTTTGATGAGTCCCAATTCCTTTTTCCTAAAGTATAAAAACTTGTGTCTAGTTCGTATGAGTTTTTGGATGATGATATCTCCCTATATTCTCGTCATTTTTGGATGTCACAAATATTTTGATTTATCGTCTAATAAAATCAACATTAGTCGCAATGTAATTTTTGATGAAACCCAATTTCCGTTTGCAAAAATCAGTAGTCCCGTGCCTGGTTCTTATAATATTTTAGATGATGCAGTCTTCCCATACATTATGCACCACAATGAGCGGCCGGTGACCGTATTCGCGTGAGCCCGTTGTCTCTGGCCCAAAAATGCCCACTGCCTATCTTGTGATCGTCCCTGGTCCAACTATTGGTCGGTATGCGATCCATTCAAAGTACTTCAACCCCGATTCTGTTCTCATCCGAGTCCGATTTCAATGTTGGGCAAAGCCCAGCTGCGTATTGGACATTATCACCATGAAATTTCCCTAAAATCCACTCAATTCTCCCCCGAGTCACAGACCTGTTACTCGTAGTCAACGGGATATTTTTAAATCAAAAAATACTTTAATCTAAATTCTAATGTTCTTAAATCCACACTACCCCGTAACTCAGTGTCTACATTAAATGAACCGAATTGGAAATTGGCTATGAACGGCGAATATAATGCTCTTATTGAAAATAAGATGTGGGAGTTGGTACCCTGTCCTTCTAGTGTTAATATTATTCGGTCTATGTGGATTTTTACTCATAAAGATAATTCTGATGGTTCTTTTGCGGAGATATAAGGCTCGTCTGTAGGTAATGGTAAAACTCAATAGGTTGGCGTGGATTGTGGTGAGACATTTAGTCCGGTGATCAAACTGGATACCATTCGCACTGTTCTCAGTCTGGCTCTTTCCAAAGGATGGTCCATTCATCAGCTAGATGTAAAGAATGCTTTCTTACATGGTGAGCTTAAGAAGACAATTTACATGCATCAACCCTTGGTTTTTGAAACCCCAATATCCTAACCATGTCTGTTTATTGAAGAAGTCATTGTATGGATTTAAGCAGGCCCCACGGGCTTGTTATAAGAGATTTGCGGACTATGTATCTACTATTGATTTTCTCACAACAGGTCTGGTAATTCTTTGTTCACATATCGTCGTGGCACTTCCCCTTCATATATTATATTATATGTGGATGATATTATATTAACTGCTTCTTCTAATGATTTACGCAAGTCTATTATGACACTCCTCAATTCTGAGTTTGCTATGAAAGACTTGGGGCCCTTGAGTTATTTCTTGGGAATTGTTGTCGCTCATCATACATGTGGGTTATTCTTATCACAAAGGAAGTATGCCACTGAGATAATTGAGTGAGCTGGTATGTCCTCATGTAAGTATACTTCCACTCCAGTTGATACTAAACTGAAGCTGGGTGTTGTGACTGGCTCACCTTACGAGGATCCCAACCACTATCATAGTCTTGCAGGGGCTCCTCAATATCTTACTTTCATGAGATAAGATATTACATATCTGCGTCTGGCGTGTGTGTTTATTTATGCATGATCCTAGGGTTGATCACATGAATGCACTCAAACGCATTATGCGCTACATCCAGGGAACACTTGACTATGGATTGCATCTATATCCATTGTCGGTCTCTACACTTATCTCATATACATATGCTGATTGGGGTGACTGTGCAGATACCAGACGCTCCACGTCTGGTTGTTGTATGTTTTTTTGGTGATAAATTGGTCTCATGGTCTTCAAAGCGACAATCTACATTATCATGCTCTAGTGCAGAAGCCGAGTATAGAGGGGTATCCAATGTGGTATCAGAATTATATTGGTTACGTAATCTTCTCTTAAAACTTCATTGTCCCATTCAAAAATCTACCTTGGTATATTGTGATAATATTAGTGCAGTTTATCTTTCTGGTAATCCGGTTCAACATCAGCGCACTAAAAAGATCGAGATGGATATCCACTTTGTTCGCGAAAAGGTAGCTCGTGGACAAGTACGCGTCTTACATGTCCGCCACAGGTACCAAATTGCGAGCATTTTTACTGAGGTCTTCCTCGGTTCTGTTGAAGATTTTGGGCGATGCCGATCACGACGACCACCCGTTATGACTGCGGGAGTGTGAAAATATATCATAATATACACGGTATACTATGGCGTATACACTGCCTTGTGTATATCGTGTATATCACGGAAACCCAAGACAATTGGGAGACCGTGATATACACGGTATACACACCGTGTATATTATGGTTTTGGTAATATGTTATTTGTATTTAATTAGCATTGTACACTTACCATACTTATAGAATTCTTGTACAAATAGAATAGGATTTTGAGAGTAGAATATGAATAGAATTTTCCATATTATGAATATTGTAAATTGTATATATATTTATTTATTAATGAAAATAATCAAGAGATTATTTCTTTCGGTTACAATCTTTATAAGGAACAAAATAATCGGAGAAAGTAAAATATACTACTATATTAATTGAAAAAAGTTCAAAGATTGTTCTTTTTCAAAATTTAAAATAAAAATACATACGTAATATCTCAAACAGAAAGAAAGTATTAAAGGTGCTCTAAAATTTTCTTAGTCCCTCTATTTCGACAAAACAAGGTTGCTTTCATTTTCAATTCTAAAGTTGTGCGTTCCATGGGGAGGGGTAAAAAAGAAAAAGGTCAATCTATTTAATTTTTATGTGCAAAGGTCTTAGAAAAGAAAAAGAAATCTTTGGCACATATTAAAAATATTCTTAAATATCGTAATATTTTAATGAATATATTGAAATTTATTAAAGATAAATATAAAATTTAATGTTCAAAAGTTTTTAGATATAAAAAAATATCATTTGTCGAAAAAATTGAAATAAAAATGTTACTCACTTTGTTTTAATTTGTCCTTTTTAGTCTGTTTAAAAAACGTCTTATATCTTAATTTGATAACTGATTAATTTCAATATTCATATGAGATGTTTGGTACATTATATATATTCTTTAATTTAATATCATAAAATTAATTTTTTTTTAAATGTTGTACCAAATTAAACTAAGACAAATTGCAACCAAGGGTATAAAATGAAATTGGGAGAATAGTAAATCCAACATCTGCAAATTTCACAACCCTTGCAAGGAATTGTTCATCATAGTTTTGAGTAGATAATGATTGGTTATTGATATAGTATTGGCATTGTTTTGTCATATCTGAAATTCAGGAAAGAGGTTTGCTGAAAATAGCTTTGTCCCACATATATAAATCTATAATTCTTTCATTATTCTCGACTGAAAGTAGAGGAACGAAATCAAAATCAGAGGCCGGACCAGAACTCACATAAAGATAAAAGTGATTAATTTTGAGTGGAATATCATAAAAGTGGTGATATCCACGTCAATATGTGGTTCATCTTTTCTTGGGCCAAGTCTTTAAAGAACCTCAGTAGCCACCACTAATCTTACCACTGAAAGGAGTCATATCTATTTAAATTCTCACACTGTGTGTTGCACAAATTATACTCATTTCAATTTACTAAAGTATTAAGTTCTTTAACCTTCAATTGTTTATACTTTTCTTTGGGCTTTAAGTTCCTAGAAATAGTTTACAACATCCTATTTAACGTTAGTTCTGAAGTAAGTGTACCAACATATTTAAATTTTAATTCAAACTAGTTGGTATTATCGGTTTCCACAATAAGAATTATATATTTTGTGAAACAACCTTCTCAACGTGATTTTAGCAAAATGAATGAAATGATGTCATATTCCACTTTTAGATATCTTTAATCTTATCATGTTGTTTCTTAGTGGATTTTTAATAGACGTCTGGCGTTGAGGTTGATAATCACTTCTTTAAAGTTTAGTTAAACAAAACCTGTTTTTTAAATTAAAGTAATTAGCTTAAGTAAGAAAATGGAAAGATCACATTGTTGGGAAACTTTATAGAATTCACACAAAATCGCAAGTAAATTATTAGACAATGATGTTTACTAGAAGAATAGTAAGGGCAATTACTGCTTGATCCTTTATAAGAATCGATTGAAGAAATACATGATTTTTTAAGTCCTGTTACTTTCTTTATGTTAAATCTCTTAACGGGATATAGATGAAAAAATCGGTCATAGACTTAGAGACCACAACAATATATATAATAGTGAAGCAACTCTTCAAAGGTAACCTTTAAGAAGAGGTGTAACTCTTCAGAGGTGACCTTTCAGAAGAGACGTACAGTTATGAGTCCATAAATTATATCTGAAAAGTTAAATAGGTTTCTACAAATATAAAACTCATACCTTATAAAATAAAATTTATATATATATCTAGTTCATACAAATAATACTTTATTAAATCAAAAAAATAAATTGATAGCAGATCTATGTAAAATTATGTTAAATATGTTAGTCCACTAAATAGAGATTTCCAAAGCACATCTTATAAAAATGATGCATGCAATGAAATGTTTTGCCTAAATTTATGCTCCGAGCACAAACTAGAAAAGTAGATGGAAAATAAAACCAAAGTGTTAAAATAAGCTCATTGTATGTACTTAATCCGTGTACAATATGTTATTTTTTGTATATTTAATTTTAGACTTGTACCATAATTAAATTTGTAATAGTACCATAAGTGTATAGTTATTCTTCATATAGAATAGAGTTTTAGATGTAAAGTAGGAATATGATTCTCCTATTGTAACTTATATTTATATATATATATATATATATATATATATATATGTCTTTCATCAATAATAATAATCAAGGGATTAATTTTTTCATGGTATCAAGAGTATAGGTTCTCTTTACCTTGCTTCCGCTTCTCAAAACTCTCTTTCTCTCTCCCTCTCGGATTTTTGCTCACAGCCGCGGCCCTCCCTCTCGGATTTTTGCTTAATTTCATGCTTCGATTATTCGTCAAAGTAACCCCATGTCGGAGTTCTATCAAGCCCGCTTCATGCTCACTTTGGAGGAAGCAGGTTTGGTTAAAAAGTCGTCTATCGTGGCTAGCCCCGTCGTTATGATGACTTCTTCAAATTTTCCTCCTTCCAATCTAGCCAACGTGATCCAAAATCACAATAAAGGTGGTAGTAAGAAGAGCCAAAATCGAAAAAATAATGGCAAGAATCGCGGCGGGAACAACAGAGGTAACCGGAATGGTGGCGGTGGCCGGTCAGCCACCGCGGCAGCATCAGGCCTGGGGCCCATAGTGGCCCCTAGACGATGGTAGTCGGTCCCATCACAGTACAATGTCGCGGCCCCACTTCTTCCAGGCGGTTTGATTAGGCTCGGGTTTGATCAACTTCGGCGGCGATCAGAATACTCGGGCCTCACCCACCTCGGGCTCGTCACGCAGCGGGACCCGCGCATACCGATATTGAAGCGCGATGCACGCGGCAGATTGACTCAGCCGGACCCTAATTGGTACGTGGACACGAGCGCCACTACCAGCATGACATCAGACCAACGATTCTCTCACCTTATTCAAATTTGAGCAGTAATAGTGGTATAATTGTTGGTAATGACAATTCTATTCCAATTAACGGTTATGGTAATAAAATTTATCCCCTCCTCATCCATCACTTGTCTTGAAAAATACCTTCATGACCCAAAACTAATTAAAAAATTGGTGTTTGTCAGTAAATTCACTTGCGATAATTGGGTTTCTATTAATTTCGATCCGTTTGGGTTTTTACGTGAAGGATTTCAAGGCGGGAGTCCTCGTGAGGTGTGGCGGTGGGGAGGATCTTTATCCGATCACGCGTGTCTCGACTTCGCGTCAAGCCATGCCGTCAGCTTTGCGACTCTTGCTCCTTCGCGTGGCATGCTCGTCTAGGTCGTCAGGGTCGTCTATTTTTTTACATTTTAGATAAAAATAAGTCTATTTCTGTAAAGAATGCGCGTAGTACTCCAAATTGTCAATCTTGTTCTTTAGGAAAAATTATTAAGTTGCCGTTTGTAGCTTCGAATTCTCATACTTCAATGCCATTTGATATTATTCATAGCGATTTATGGACATCTCCCATTCTTAGTTCTATGAGTCATCGATATTATGTTTTATTGTTGGATGATTATTCTAAATTTTTATGGACGTTTTCAATTGCGAAAAAATCTCAAGTTTTTTTCATCTTCGTAAAATTTAGAGCTTTCATAAGAACTCAATTCAAACGGGAAATAAAAAACATTCAATGTGATAATGGTAAAGAGTATGAAAATGGAGAATTTAGGGAGTTTTGTGCTCAATATAGGATAAATTTTCATTTTTCTTGTCCTCAAACGTCTTCACAAAATGGAAAAGCTGAACGGAAAATTCGTACCATTAACAACATTATCCACACCTTATTGGTTCATTCTTCCCTCCATCATGCGCTACAAATGGCTACAAATCTACTTAATATTCTTCCCTCTAAAGGTTTGATATATTCTTCCCCTCTCCAGTATTATACAATAAGACTCCTTATTATCATCTTAGGATCTTGGATCTTATGTTATCCACTATTTCCATCCACCACAATCAATAAACTTCAGGCACGTTCTACTCCTTGTGTGTTCTTGGGTTATCCGTCAAATCACCGTGGTTATAAATATTTTGATTTGTCTTAATCATCATTAGTCGTCATGTTCTCTTTGATGAATCGATTCTCTTTCTCTAAAGTAGAAAAACTCGTACCTAGTTCGTATGATTTTTGGATGATGATATCCCCTATATTCTCGTCATTTTTGGATCATCACAAATTTCGTCTCGTACGCGACTCAATCTTCCGAACCAAAATAATTTTTCATCGTCGTCAGCGCCGCGGTCCTTTGAGGCTGCGTCGCGGCGCCAAAACTTCAGAGCAACGTTTATGACCGCGCTTTGACGGAAATTTCCAAAATTCTCAAAATTCACCCATCCAGCCCAGAGTCATGGTCCAATCACTCGCAGTCAATGTGGTATTTTAAACCAAAAGATATTTTAATTTGAATTATAATGTTCTTAAATCACCCTTACCCCATAATCATGTGTCTGCCTTAAATGACCCTAATTAGAAAATTGTCATGACTGATGAATATAATGCTCTTATTGATAATAAGACGTGGGAGATGATACCCCGTCCATCTGGTGTTAATATTATTTGGTCTATGTAGATTTTTGCTCATAAAAAAATTACGATGGATTCGTTTGCAGGCATAAGGCTCGTCTTGTAGGTGATGGTAAGACTCGGCGAGTTGGTGTGGATTGTGGTGAAACATTCGACCCGATGGCCAGGCTACCGTTCGCTTGTGCTCGGCTGACTCTTTCAAAATCATGACTCGTTCATCAACTAGATGTGAAGAATGTTTTCCTACATGGTGATCTCGAGAGAGCGATGTATATCATCGACCACTTGGGGTTTATGGATACTAGATATCCTAATCATGTTTGTTTGTTGAAGAAGTCCTTGTATGGGCTTGAGCAGTCTCCCCGAGCGTGACATAAGAGGGTTGCTGATTATGTTTTGACTATGAGTTTTTCTCACAGCAGGTCTGATAATTCATTATTCATCTATCGCTGCAGTTTTTCGATGGCTTATATTCTATTATATGTGGATGATATTATCTTGACTGCCTCTTCTGATGCTTTGCGAAAGTCTATCATGATAATGCTCAGTTCTGAGTTTACCATGAAGGACTTGGGTCAATTGAGTTATTTCTTGAGGATTGCTGTTACTCGTCATGCATGTGGATTGTTCTTATCACAGAGGAAGTATGCAGCAGAGATCATTGAAAGGGCTGAAATGTCATCATGTAAGTCTACTTCTACTCCAGTTGATACTAAACCCAAGTTGGGTCTTTGCGGTGGTTCTTTCCGTGAGATCCGGCCCATTATCGTAGTCTTGCAGCGCGCTTTAGTATCTTACGTTCACGCGACACGATATTATATATGTCGTCTGGTGTATTTGTTTATCGTGATCGATGTTGAACATAAGAATGCACTCAAGCGCGTTCTTAGGTACATTCGAAACAACGATTATGGCTTGCATTTGTATCCTTCGCCGTCGTCTACACTGTCTCCTATCTGGATGTTGATTAGGGTGATTGTCACGACGCGAGCGTCTACGTCGGGTTATTGCATGTTTTAGGTAATAACTTGGTCTCGTAGTGCATCGGCGTCGATCCAGCTTTCGCGTTCAAGTGTAAATTCGAGTATCGAGTGTAGCCAATGTGGTTTGAGTCATGTTGATTCTGAAATCTACTTTGGAGCTTCATTGTCCTATTGAGAAAGCTACCTTAGTATATTGTGACAATATAAGTGCCATCAACCTCTCTGGTAATCCAGTTCAACACCAGTGTACTAAACACATAGAGATGGATATTCACTTTGTTCGAGAGAATGTAGCTAAAGGACAAGTACGTGTCTGTCATGTCCCTTCCAGATATCAGATTGCAGACATCTTTACAAAGAGTCTTCCCTCAATCCTTTTTGAAGATTAGAGACAGTTTCAACGTACGAAGACCGTCTGCTATGACTGCAGGGGTGTGTTAAAATAAGGTCAGCGCCACGACCCTTGTCCGTGTACAGTGTTTTATTCTCTGTATATTTAGTATTAGACTTGTACCATAATTAGACTTGTAATATTACTATAAGTGTATAGTTATTTTTCATATAGAATAGAGTTTTAGATGTAAAGTAGGAATATAATTCTCCTATTGTAACTTGTATATATATGTCTTTCATCAATAAGAATAATCAAGAGATTAATTCTTTCACAAATCAAAGAGATTTTATTTCCGAATGCCAGCGAGATATGGCTGTACATATAATATTTAGAGGACATGCACATTTGTTAGCAAAATCTACGAGATGATTAACAACTGTTAAATTTGATAGTGTAACAAAAATTTACTTACGGGAAGACTTCGAACATGGTTTAAGCAAGAATTTACTTACAATCTTGCCGGAGTGATCAAGCTTATGGGGAGTTAAAAGTACTTACTTTTCAAGAAAATACTTCTTTTAAAGAGTTAAAAGTGCTTGACCAAATTTCTGAAATTAAAAAATAATAATTCTAAGAAGGTGTTTGAGTAAGTTTATAAATAGGTACCGGCTTATAGATGATAATGTGCCCATGTGATTAATTTTGAATTTCGGACACTTGACTCAAAAAGTGAGTTTGAGTTGATCAAGAATTGACTTGATTCCGACGTGTCCTAAAATTATGGAATTTATTTTTCTAGACTAATTTGGACCTGTTATTGATGAATTCGAATAGATTGAGGCTGTGAAAGTTTGGTTGTGGTGATTTTGGCATTTTCAAGGAAGGTTTGACTATTAGATTCCAGGCAACTGAGACTTTGACTCTTAGTTTGTTTGCTTGTCCTTGAAAACATTTTATGTGTATTAGTTGCATGCATTTAACCAATCTAGTTCACGGGAGAGGAAAAATTTGATTTAGGTTGGGTAGTTTTGAAGTATCTAAGAGCTGACTGCGAGGGTCCTTGCATGTAATTTTCACATGATTAAATACTTGTAGCAAATTCAGTTTTATGACCTGATACTGCTCAGGTGTTTGCATGCTTTTCAGTTTTCATAAGCTTATGGAATCTTGAAATGATCTTGTTAGTAGTTTAGCTTGCCATGTCTTTATTTAGTTCTTCGAAGCATATTGTACCCTGTGTGATAATTGTTTAGCTGTCTAACTTCCTTATCGTTATATCAGTAGCGCATATACTATATATCTTGGCAAGATGATGTTCTCACCCTGTAATAGTTGCCAAAATTACAAGCACTCGAAAAAAATGTGTAGTCCATGGATTGCGATTGGCAGATCGCCATGAGACTAATGCTCCAGATGACGGGGTAAGACATGAGTATATATATTTCGTATTTCGTGAGTACTTATCAGTTTCACTGCTATCATGCTATACTTGTATCTTTATTCATGATCTTAGATTCAGTTGCTTTACTTGTATGATATTTTCGTGTAACGACTCGTTTGGTCGTTTTTAGCTAAAGACACTTATTTGATCCTTTTCGTAGACTCTATGTGGAGTTTGTGATGCGCGAAGATGGTGGCACATATCACGAAGTCTATTTATATGAGTTTCGGATGAAAAATAAAAAACTAGAAACTTAGAGTTGGTTAGTTTGACTCAAAGTTGATTTTTGGCTAGATGAGTTCATTTCCGGGTTCCGTCGCTTTTGATAATTTCGGAGGGTCATTTATGACTTATATCAACATTATGTCTATAAAACAACGTCATCAACATTACGTCCATACAACGACGTCAACAACATTACGTCTATACAACGACGTCATCGATTGCGTCTATATATCTGGCGACATTATCGGCGTTACGTCTATCTGACGGCGCCGACAACATTGCGTCTATCTGGCGGCGCCATCGGCATTATGTCTATACAACGATGCCATCGAATGCGTCTATACAATGGCGTCGTCAACACTGCGTCTATACAACGGCGTTATCGACCTTCATCTATCTGATGGCGTCGTCGACATTATGTCTATACATCTGGCGATGTCATCAGCGTTACGTCTACATCGGCGTCGTCAACATTGCGTCTATACAATGGCGTCGTCAACATTCGTCGATAAAATGATGTCATCGTCACTACGCGATACAACGGCGTCGTCAACGCTGCGTCATATAACGGCGTCGTCGGCGTTACATCATCTGGCGACTTCACCGCGTCACGTCTTACATCTGGCGTCGCCGTATTATGTATATACAGCGGCATCATCACGTCCGTACAACGGCGTCGTCGTGACGCGTCTATCTGGCGGCGTCGTGACACACGTCTATACAACGACATCATCAACATTATGTCCATATAACGGCGTCGTCGGCGTTGCGTCCGTCAACGGCGTCGTCGTCATTCGTCCGTACAACAACGTCGTCAACACAAGTCTATCTGATGGCGTCATTATCATTACGTCAATATAACGACGTCACAACATTACGTCTATACAATGACGTCATTACGTCCATAAAATGACGTCACAACATTACGTCTATACAACTGCGTCATTACGTTCATACAATGGCGTCCGCGGCATTGCGTCTATCTGATGGCGTCGTCAACGTTATGTCTATACAACGGCGTCGCTAGCGTTACGTCCATTACAGCGGTGTCATCGGCGTTACGTCCATCTGATGACCGTTAACATTCTATACAACGGCGTCGATTCAACACGTCTAAGCGGGGCGTCATTTTGACTCACATGGAGCCTTAATTTGCAGGAGCTGGGGCACAATGTGGAACTATCCCTTACAGCGGACTAAGGAAATTTGTTGGAGAGCCAAAATTTCCAACGAAGGGCAAAGGTTGCCTCGAACGCCGATCCAGTCTTTTTCAACACCCTGTCACACAAGCAACTCAGTGTCATTATAATTCGACACTGGGGTAATATTTTGAATCTGCATCAGCACTGCTTTCAATCTTCTAGCATCACAAATTCCCTATTTTTGAAACTCTTCTAGCACATGCGCTCTAGTTTTGATAAATGAGGACAAAATTGGCTACAAGTCAACGTCATTGTCCGAAAACTCTTTCATCGTCTCGACCGAAGAGGCAAGTTATTGACACCCATTTTTGTCCATCTATTCCTATTATTCGTCTGCAATTCAAAATAATTTTTTACACCGCAATTTTTTATATATATACATATATATTATTGTTATTCTCAATATCATTATTTAATATCATCATTATTATTACTCACATTTTTCAATTGTCATTTGCCCTTTAAAATTATAATCAAAGTTTTACCTTAATATTCTATGTTACTTTATTTTAGCAAAATGGCATCGCATTTTGTTATTTTTAGCAATAAGCATTTCATAAAAATTATGTTTTATTATTATCACATCGTCATTTTATCTATACAATTTTACATGTTTTGCAAAACATCTTATTAATAATAAGCTTTATATATATATATATATATGTATTTAAACCTACAACCCACACAAAAAACAAACACCAGCCCAAAATGGAGGCCTATTTCGGCCACTCCCGATGCCAGTTAGTAGGCCCAGCTTTTTATTTTCCCTAAAACATAAAACCCTAGCCCATTTTTCTTTACACCCTTTTATTTTCTAGCCAGGCAGTGGCTCTTTGGAAGCGAACTAAGTGATATTTGGCGATTCTTTGGACCCACAACTGGTGGGCTGGGTAGCAGCGATGGTACTGTAGATCCAGCGGACAGTGGGCCCGCTGGCAGATTTTGGGTACGTGATAAGTCCGATAAATGGTGGACAATAAACGGAGAGACATCGTCATCCAAAAAATTATACGAACTAGGCACGGGACTACTCACTTTAACCCAAAAAATAACATGGCGACTAATGATGATTTTATTATACGATAAATCAAAACATTTATAACCACGATAATTTGACGGATAACCCAAAACACACATGGGGTAGAACAGGCCTGAAGTTTGTTAATTGTGGTTGACGAAAATAGGGGATAACATAAGCACTCAAAGACCCAAAGATGTGAATACGAAGGAGTCTTATTATATAAGATTTGAAGCGGGAAAGAATATGCCAAACCTTTTGTAGGAAGTATGTTAAGAATATAAGTAGTCATTTGTAGAGCATGATGCCAAAAGAAAGGCGGTACGGAAGCATGGACCAATAATGTTCGAACAATATTATTAATGGTACGAATTTTGGGTTCGACTTTTCCATTATGTGAGGACGTATGAGTACAAGAAAAATGAAATTTATTCCATTAGTATCACAAAAATCCCGAAACACCCCATTATCATATTCTTTGCCATTATCACATTGAATATTTTTTATTTTCCATTCGAACTGGGTACGGATGAATGCTCTAAATTTTAAAAAAGTGGAAAACACTTGAGATTTTTTCGCTAACGGAAAAGTCCATAGAAAATAGAATAATCATCCAAAAATAAAACATAATAACGATGACTCAAAGAACTGAGAACATGAGATGCTCATAAATCGCTATGAATAATATCAAATGACATTAAAGTACGAGAAAGAGACTCGTAATCTAACAAGTTTTCTGAGAGGACAAGATTGACAAATTGGAGTACTACGCGTACCCTTACACGAAATAAAATTATTTTTATATAAGGAAGAAACAATAGACGACACTGGGTGACCCAAACGTGCATGCCATAAGGAAGGAGCGAGTGCTGCAAAAGTAGATGATACTACGTGACTCATGAGACCGGATGTGGGCGTGATAGGATAAAGATCTCCCCTACTATCACATCTCATGTGTGACAATTTTCTTCATTAAAAGCGGGAAATAGGCAAAGTCAGCGACTAAATGTGTGACGGTTTATGGCCGTCACATATAGTCGGTCTAACCACCGCCCTATAGAACTTTCCTTTAAGTTTTGGTGGCACCTTTTTAACGCACAAAACTCCAGATGCGAGTCTCCATTTCATTCACCCTGCCCAATACGATGTGTGACATTGTCATCAATCTCTCTATCCCGTTGGATAATAGACCCAAGGTACTTGAAGCTTCATTTCTTCAGAATAACATGAGTACTAAGCCTTCACCTCCTCGACTGTCTCCAGCTCGCTCCCGTTGCTGAACTTGCACTCCAAATATTCTGTCTTGGTCCTACTAAACCTGAACCCTTTAGATTTCAAAGTCGGTCTCCAAACCTTCAGCTTGACGTTCACTCCGCTTCGAGGCTTATCAAGCAGGACTATGTCGTCTGCGAATAGCATACACCATGGCACCTCCATTTGGATTTGTCGCGTAAGTCCATCCATCACCAAGGAAAATAAGAATTGACTAAGGTGATCCGCAGTGCGGTCCCATTATAAGCGGGAAGTGCTCAGTCTCTTCCTGCTTGCGTACCTGGTCTTGGCTCCATCATACATATCCTTGATCACCATAGTGTACGCCACATGTACACCTCTAGTCTCCAAACATCTCCATAGAACCTCCCTAGGTACTTTATCGTATCTTGAGTCTCGAAATTCGATGAAAACCATATATAAGTCTCTCTTCCTCTCCATACTACTCCACCGACCTCACAATAAGATGAATGACTTTTGTGGTCAAGCGTCTCGACATGAATTCAAGCGATTCTCGAGAGATGGACACACTCTTCTCGCTTATCAATCGTCTCCATTTTCATTATTTCAATAATAAGTTAAAATAACACTCTCCCGGTAAATTAATATTTGATATTCTTTGAGGTTGATTTCTCATGTGGTCATTCAACTTATAGTTATTATTTCATAAAATCACCTTTCTTTTTATTTTCATTTTCTTAGAAAAAGTAATTTTTGAAATAAATACCTATTAATTGAGTGACCACGTGAGAAATCAAACTCGTATTTTCTGTTAGTGCTACAGTGAGAAGTCCCGATCTTGACCTTATATATATATATATATATATATATAGATATATATATTAGTCTCAAGAAGTTCCTATTCAATTTCATCCATGCATTTCTTGGCACATAATTGGTAATTCATTCATCCCAATTTATATAATTGTGTGTGATTGGCCATAAAATTTAAGAATGAAAATAAGATTTTTGAAATTTGTGTTCTAAAACAAATCTTAGATATTTGTGTGACTATATAAATAATCTCATTAAAGGTAAAATGAAAAGTTTAAAGTTTAATTACACTAAAAGTAAAAATGCATGTGTCATTCTTTTTGGACTTACTAAAAGTGAAATAATATCATATAAATTGGAAGTTTGGAAAAGTTTGAATTTTCAAGAATGAGAATCATATGATGTGTTGAGAATCTCGGTGAGATTATGATTTAGCTGAGGATTCGTCCTCCAGTTTCGTCATGATCGTGCACGGAACGAAAGAGTTTTAAAAATAGCTTTGTCCTTCTTTATTCATATGGTATTGCTGAATCAGACTGTTAATTTTGGGTTTGATGTTGTGACATTTTGCCCAACATATCATTTTTTGTACTAAGTTAAAATCAGAAATGTTGGAACAAATGTCACGACATTGGACAACGATACGTAAGCGATTTTGTCTTACTTACGGGCGAAGATCTGCGTGGGATTTTACCACGATAGTAAAGTGACTTGGCAAGGAGTTTTGGGTGATGAAAAGCGTGGGAAGATCAAGTCAAAGTCGTTGCTAATCTTGGTGAACAAGTCCGAAGTTAGAGGATCTTGCTCGCGATCTTCTCCAACAAACCTTATTGGTTGCCCACCTTTCCCTCAACCTCTACAACGATTCAATGAGATTTTCAAGGAAGACCCTCTACTATAAATAGAGGTTGCATCAGTGAATCGATATCCAGAAAAAGTTAGAAAAATATCAAGAGAGCTCTCCGATATATTCATCAGAAAACTGGATCACAAGTGTTGCCTGAGCGTGTCGACCACATTCTGTCATGACCCGAACTCGGACGCGGTGGTGCCCTACACAGGCACCCTTCTACCCATACAACACAAGTAACCAGCGGAAGCTAAATAACACTCATCATTTTTTTCATTTTTTGTAAAGGCAAAGTCGGCAAGGCTGCCATAATATATAACACCCGAATGAGACTACAAATGTACAAAAATATAAATACAACTCACGCAATTCCAGCCCACATATGAATACAGACCTCTAAGAGTTTGGACAGTAAACTATGACGGGACAAGGCCCCGCCGTACCCCTGAATATACCTAGCCATAATGGAAGACCTGAGCCAAAATGACAAGCTCCGGAACATTGGAGCGATCACACAACGCTGAACAAGGATCCTAAGCTCGCGGATCACCCAACTGAGTACCTAATATCTGCGGACATTAACGCAGCCCCCCGAAGGGGGTCAGTACAACAAGGTACCAAGTATGTAAACATGAAGTACATTAAACAAGATCATAACTGTACAAAATATTGACAAGGACAAGTATGAAAACCAAATACTATATCCTACCGTGCCAAAAATAAGAGCCAATTGTACCTTGTATCAATGTACCCCTGTACCACTATACCACCGTATTGCTGTATCACTGTATCACTGTACTACTGTATCACTGTACCACTGTACTATTGTATCTCTGCATCACTGTACCACTATACTACTGTACTTTATAAAAATGATTCAACTGTATTCTTTTAAAAATAATATTCAACCGTGCCCACGATACTTCCTTTTAAAAATGAGAGTCATGTCAAAATTAAGAACGTTTGTCCAAATAAATAATTACGTAAATGCAGTGCGGCGTGTCGACCCGTTGCGGGACTCGTTGTAACGCTACATAAGTCATGCGAATCGACATGTCGACCCATCGGGACTCGGTGTAACGCTATATAAGTCATGCAGTGCGACGTGTCGGCCCGTTCTCGGGACTCGATTGTAACGCTCTATAAGTCATGCAAGTGCGACATGTCGAGCCCATTCTGGGACTCGGTGTAACGCCTATAAGTCATGCAAGGTACGATATGTTCCGGCCCATTCTGGGACTCAGAGTAATGTGCTATAAGTCAAATAAGGTACGACATATTCCGGCCCATTCTGGGACTCGGTGTAATGTGCTATAAGTCAAAATAAGGTACGACATGTTAGGCCCATTTGGGACTCGGTGTGAATATAAAGGATTGTACACCTATAGCTATCACAAGCAACTATGTACAATTAAAATCATTTTCGACTCTCATTAGCACAATTAGAATGAACTATCTTTTAGAAAAACTCAACGCATTAACAAACGAATAGGTAAACAACTTTCCTTTTATAAAACCCAAAGTACTATCAAGGGAAAATATCACTAAGGATTAGGATCCGCTCAGTTTATAAAGATCAAGTCAAGTATAAGATCCACTCGTCGTTTGTACCAACTCGATAATCTCATTCATCTCGCTCATCTGGCTAACATTATGGAAACATTTGCATGGTGATAACTGATCTGAATTGGCAAATTAATCCATTTTATGAGCCATTAGTAGGTTATATATTAATAATGATCTTATCTAATCAGCTGTGAACCTAGAAAGTGTAAAACGAACTGGTTATATCTTAGCTTCTATGCAGATGGAAAATTTTACTCATTTCAATATAATAGATTGTCGATTCCTTTTCATTAACAACTGCGATGGATTGTTCGATACATTTTCTCATTAGTCTTTGTAACTAGCAAGATCAACTCGACTCGATGTTTACTAAAAGCTCTTACCAACGTCTCCCGTAATACTTGGTAAGGACTTATGAATAATTTAGACATGCCTTTAGCATAGAATCGATAACAAGAATACTCGCAACTTCTAAGAGTAGAATAACTTTTGAAACGATACCACGATTCTGGTTCACGCGAAGAACATGCCAAAGAGAGAGGAAGAAGTTCACATACCTCATTGACGACTAACCAACACGACAAGTAGAATACGTCCCGATTAGGTACTTCAACCTATAACAACAATAACACTTCTATCAACTTCAAGGTTACTAGATTAGGTTAATACTAAGTAAAAGTCCTCTTATTCTACGAAAATTTGGGCAGCACTTCCCCTGTTTATACATATTGTTCCACCTTTTCCAAGACCCAAATTCAACAACAAACAAGCCACAATTAAGGGGACAGCCAACAGTTAACCAAAGAGGATTACACGTCTACTTGACGTGTAAAATTCAGCCCCTTAATCCATGTAAAATAGTCCATAAAATCAGTTCAAAATCCGACAACAACAAGGGTAAAATGTGAAGTCTTTTATCACCTTTTTATACCCTTAATATCTTAGGACTTTCATTAGCAATTTATCACATTAAACATACATAATGTCCACTGAAATTCCAGGTTAATAACGCCACAAAATAGTCCATAAAAACTGCACGACGATATCCAACAATTTTATAGATTCCCCGGCCAACAACTCAATTCAAGTTCCAACACCTCCATATATGACATATCAACATATCAACAACCATATTACTCAATTTTAACATGTAATAGGTGAAGATAACAACAATAACCAGCGAAATCCAAAGGACCAAAGCGCCCATTCTCGACGCACTTTAAAATGGTTCAAACAACTTTTAATCTTCATTATTTTTAGCCAAGCTCGTATATACATTACTACAACACGTAACATCTAATTACGTCAAGAGGAGGACGAAATCTTACTTCAAAGTCGTCCAAAGCGATCGCTCAAATGTCGGTCCTTAGGTTAGTCTTAGCTCGTATTCTTGAGTTCCAATCAACTTCCATGCTCCACTACACTTTATAACCAATTTCCTTCACGTTTTACCTCGAAAGTTGATGAACAAGCTAGAGTTTCCATCGCCATTTTCGCCAACCCGAGGTTTTGGTTCTTGGAGAGTTAACTTGGTTTAAGACTTGATTAAGGTTTTAATCTTGGATAATAATCACTTATTCTTGGAATTTTCAAATTTAGAGCTAAGGAGAGAAGAGAAAAGTTTGGAAGATGAAAATGTGAAAAATGCTAAGTCTTTCATCTCTTTCTATATAGATATTTTCTCCTTTTGAGACAAGTGGACAAGTGGATGAGGACACATGTCACCTCCGTTGGTCAAAATTTCATTTTAATAAATATCTAGATATTTGTCCAAAATATCTTAAAATCGAAGGGCGACAAAATTGTGAAATTTTTGGCCCCATATTATTAATTAGATACTTTACAATCGATACTTATCCCGTAAATCAAATTAGAAGTATTAAACTCGAGTTAATAATTTTTAAAGTCACATTTTTTCTAAATTTTTCTTAACAAAATATAATAATTCTTTCCTTGAAATTCAAATCTTAAATCCTTAATCACGTTCTCGATTAGTAGCCACAGTATTACGGGTTGTAACATCCTTCCCCAGAAACATTCGTACTCGAATGTTCGTCTAAGATCTCAGTATACAACTTTCGGCATAGTCTCCTTTAACTATACCTACACATCTATACTTGTTAGTCTCGTAGCATGATCGCAGCGTCGCGTGATTAGAATTCACCTTGCGACTCTCAAGTTTCAGGCCGCGGCGTCCTATCGCGCGCGATGATGTGCTGAATTTCACGGCACGTTTTCCACTTAATCTCTTCTTTTTCTACAAGTTTCAACAATACTCATAAATCCAAGATGTCTCACATGACCGCCATATAACACGTAGTCTCGTTCTGCCGGATAGTCCTTAGCACGTTGTACTCCAACATCGATCACAAGTGGTTTATACTCGAACCGAGGAATCATCACCTCTAATATACTTCACATATACAATGTACTTTAACAACGATCACGCATAAAATATTTTACTCTTGAGGCCTTGTCTATCTAAGGTCTCAGCGATTATCGATTCTCTAAGATCCTCAAATATTTCATGTCCCAAGCTTACATTATCTCTCGCCATTATCTGGCGAGATAGCTTACGATATCTCAAAATCATGTTGTCTTAATCACAACAACTCTATGTACTCATACCGATATTATTCGGCATCTCACTTAAGCATACAACACTTAATCTAACGCGTGGTATGTCATTAAAGCGATTAAATACGTCTGCGTAGATGTACGTCATCATACCAACAATACAATAATTTTACCAACACGGATACGAGTCAAATATTCGCTTTGCAGGCCAAATTCTCATACCGTTCAAAACAATAATATGTTAGAGAGGGACTACACAACCACACTATATCGTGCGATCTTGGAGTAAGAAGAATGAAATCAATCCTAAATGTACTATAGCCTCAGGTTTATGAGTGTAGTGCGCGACACACCGATAACGAACTACTACACACGGTGCGTAGACGTTCGAGGACTAAGCGCTCGATATCACTCTTGTCACGACCGAACCGGGGCATGGCGGTGCCCTACCTAGGCACCACTACTACCCATACAACCAAGTAACATGAGCTAAATAACACTCGTCATTTTTTCATTTTTGCAAAGGCAAAGTCAAGGCTACCATAATATATAACACCGAATGGGACTACAAGCTACAAAAAATATACATCTGACTCACGCAAGTCCGGCCAGCGTATGAATACGGACCTCACAGAGTTTGAGCAGTAAACTATGGCCATGACGACATGGCCCCGCCCACGAATATACCTAGCCGTAATGGAAGACTGTGACAAAATGACAAGCTCGAACATTGGAGCTATCCATGATCTTTGAACAAGGATCCTAAGCTCGCGGATCGCCCAATGAGTACCTAATATCTGCGGGCGTGAACACAAGTGGGTCGGTCTGACAAGGTACCAAGTATGTAACCATGAAATCATAAACAAGATCATAATTGTACAAAAGATTGGCAGGACAAGTATGAAAATCAAATACTAGATCTCTACCGTGCAAAAATAAGAGTCGACTATACGCTTGTATCACTTTGTACCGCGTACGATGTACGCGTATTTATGTATCAACTGTACGTTTGTACTCAGTATTCTTGTATCATTCTATCAACCTTGTATCAGACATTTGTACCAACGTACTCTTGTATCAGATGTACTTTATAAAAATGATTCAATTGTATCCTTTTAAAAATAAGATTCAATAGCGCCAGTACTTCGCTTTTAAAAATGAAGTCGTGTCAAAATTAAGAACGTTTGTCAAATAAACAAATCGTAAATGCAGTGCGGCGTGTCGACCTATGCGGGACTCGATGTAGCGCTATAAGTCATGCAGTGCGACATGTCGGACCGTACGGGACTCGGTGTAACACTCATAAGTCATGCAGGTAAGACGTGTCGACCCGTTCACGGGACTCGGTGTAGCGGCTATAAGTCGTGCAAAGTGCGACATGTCGACCCGTTCACGGACTCGGTGTAGCGGCTCATGGGTCATGCAGGTACAACGTCTCGGCCCGTTCGGGACTCGATTGTGTAGCTACATAAGTCATGCAGTAAGACGTGTCGCCCGTTACGAGACTCGGTGTAACGCTCTATAAGTCATGCAGTATGACATGTCGCCGTACGGGACTCGGTGTAACGCTACATAGGTCATGCAGTGCGACATGTCGACCCGTTACGGGACTCGGTGTAATGTGCTATAAGTCAAATAAGATGCGACGTATTAGGCCCGTTCTGGGACTCGGTGTAATGTTCTATAAGTCAAATAAGGTATGGCGTGTAGGCCCGTTACGGGACTCGATGTGAATATAAAGGATTGTACACCTATAGATATCACAAACATATGTACAATTTAAATCATCTTTGACTACCATTAACAATTAGAATGAACTATCTTTTAGAAAAACTCAAGGCATTATCAAGCGAATAGGTAAACAACTTTACTTTTATAAAACCCAAAGTACTATCGAGGAAAATATCACTAGGATTAGGATCGCTCGGTTTATAAAGATCAAGTCAAGTATAAGATCCACTCGTCGTTTGTACCAACTCGATAATCTAATTCGTCTCGCTCCTCTGGCTAACATTATGTAAACATTAGCATGGTGATAACGGATCCGAATTGGCAAATTAATCCATTTTATGAGCCATTAGTAGGTTATATATTAATAATGATCTTATCTAATCAGCTGTGAACCTAGAAAGTGTAAAACGAAATGGTTATATCTTAGATTCTATGGATGAAAAATTCTACTCGTTTTGATATAATAGATTGTCGATTCCTTTTTCATTAGCAGCTATGGCTTGTTCGATACATTTTCTCATTAGTGTTGTAACTAGCGAGATCAACTTGACTCGATGTTTACTAAAAGCTCTTTGACGTCTCTCGTAAGACTTGGTAAGGACTTGGAATAATTTAAACATGCTTTAGCATAGAATCAATAACAAGAATACTCCTTAACTTCTAAGAGTAGAATAACTTTTGAAACAATACCACAGTTATGGTTCACACGATGAACATGCCAAAAGAGAGAGGGAAGAGGTTCATATACCTCATTGACGACTAACCAACACGACAAGTAGAATACGTCCGATTCGTGCTTGACCTATAAATACAATAACACTTCTATCAACTTAAGGTTACTAGGGTAGGTTAATACTATGTAAAAGTCCCTTTATTCTACGAAAATTTGGGCAGCACTTCCCCTGTTTATACATACTTTTCCACCTTTTCCAAGGCCCAAATTCAACAACAAACAAGCCACAATTAAGGGCACAACCAACCGTTAACCAAATGGGATTACACGCCTACTTGACGTGTAAAATTCAGCCCTTTAATCCATGTAAAATAGTCCATAAAATCAGTCCAAAATCCGACAACAACAAGGGTAAAATGTGAAGCCTTTTAACACCTTTTTATACCCTTAATCTCTTAGGACTTTCATTAGAAATTTACCACATTAAACATACATAATGTCCACTGAAATTCCAGCTTAATAACGCCACAAAACATTCCATAATAACTGCATGACAATATCCAACAGTTTTATAGATTCCACGGCCAACAACTACAATTCGATAACTCTTTCTTTAATCCATTTTATTCCAATTCAAGTTCCAACACCTCTATATATGACATATCAACTTATCAACAACCATATTACTCCATTTTAACATGTAATAGGTGAAGATTACAACAACAATAACCAACGAAATCCAAAGGGACCAAAACTGCCCATTCTCGGCCCAACACCCAAAAATGGTTCAAGAACTTTATAATCTTCATTATTTTTAGCACAAGCTCATCTATACATTACTACAACGCGTAATATCTAATTACATCAAGAGGAGGACGAAAGGTTCCTTCAAAGTCGTCAAGCGATCGCGAATGTCGGTCCTTAGGCTAGTCTTAACTCATATTCTTCAAGTTCCAATCACTTCCATGCTCCACTACAACCTTATAACCAACTTCCCTTCACGTTTTACCTCCAAAAAGTCGATGAACAAGCTAGGGTTTCCATCACCATTTTCGGCCAACCCAAGGTTTTTGGTTCTTGGAGAGTTAACTTGGTTTAAGACTTGATTAAGGTTTTTAATCTTGGATAATAATCACTTCTTGTTCTTGGAATTTTCAAAATTTAGAGCTAAGAGAGAGAGAAGAGAAAAGTTTGGAAGATGAAAATGTGAAAAATGGCTAAGTCTTTCATCTCTTTCTCTATATAGATATTTTTCCCCTTTCAAGACAAGTGGACAAGTGGATGAGGGACACATGTCACCCTCCCATTGGTCAAAATTTCATTTTAATAAATATCTAGATATTTGTCCAAAATATCTTAAAATCGAAGGGCCCCGCAAAATTGTAAAATTTTTGGCGGGCCCTATATTATTAATTCCGATACTTCACAATCCGATACTAATCTCATAAATCAAATTAGAAGTATTAAACTCCAAGTTAATATTTTTTCGTCGTAACATTTTTTTCGAAATTTTCTTTGATATAATGTAATAATTCTTTCCTTCCAAAATTCAAATCTTAAATCCTTAATCACGTTCTCAATTAGTAGCACTGGTATTACGGGGTATAACATCCTTCCCCCGTTTGAAACATTCGTCCTCGAATGTTCATCTAAGGTCTCAAGCTATACAACTTTCGGTATAGTCTCCTTTAACTATACCTACACACCTATACTCGTTAGTCTAAGCATCATGGCCCGCACGCCGGCACACCGCGTTCTAATTCCCGCAACTCTGAAGTTTCAGACCAGCTGTCCCGCCCTTTGGCACGCGATCAGGCCTGAATTTCTCAGCACATATTTTCCACTTAATCTCTTCTTTTTCTACAAGTTTCAACAATACTCCGCAAACCCAAAGATGCCTCACATGGCCACCATATAACACATAGTCTCATTCTACTTCGGATAGTCCTTAGCACATTGTACTACCTTTATAATCAAAGTCACATTCCTAAGGTCCTATTACAGTTCCTTAAAATCGATAATACCATTTCTAATCGGCTAAACAATCATCAACATCAATCACAAGTGGTTTATACTCAAACCTAAGAATCATAACCTCTAATATACTTCACATATACCATGTATTTTAACCACGATCACCCATAAAATACTTTACTCTTGAAGGCCTTGTCTATCTAAGGTCTCAACGATTATCCAATTCTATAAGATCCTCAAATATTTCATGTCTCAAGCTTACATTATCTCTCCTCGTATACGGGCAAGATAGCTTCTCAATATCTCAAAATCATGTTGTCTTAATCACAACAACTC
Source organism: Przewalskia tangutica (assembly GCA_029844215.1). Classification (NCBI taxonomy): domain Eukaryota; kingdom Viridiplantae; phylum Streptophyta; class Magnoliopsida; order Solanales; family Solanaceae; genus Przewalskia; species Przewalskia tangutica. The sequence continues at coordinate 57,051,172 of CM056740.1, forward strand.
TCTGTACTCCATACTAATATTATTCGGCATCTCACTTAAGCATACAACACAGCTTAATCTAACCACATGGTATGTCATTAAAGCAATTAAACATGATCCTTAAGTGTTCATCACCATCTCAGGGCACCTTATCTTCTCCTAAATATTCCAAATTAGCACATATATAAGCAGATGTGGATTCATTAAACTACGACACCTTCCAAGCAATTTATAAAGCTTAACCATCACACGATAACCCACAATTGCTGCATAAACACATGGCCCCAAATAAATACGTCCGCGTAGATGTACATCATCATACCAACAATACAACAATTTTACCAACCACGGATATCAAGTCCAACTATTCCTTTCTCACAAAGTCGCTTTCATACCGCGATGACACTAATATGTTAGGGAGGGACTACCCTAACCACACAGCTATATGTACTATAGCCTCATGTTTATGAGTGTGGTGCACAACACACCGATAACCAAGACTCTACTACACACGGTCTGTAGACATTCTGAGGACTAACTGCTCTGATACCACTCTTGTCACACGACCGAAATCGGTCCGCATGACAGTGCCCTACCTAGGCACCCTTCTACCCATACAACACAAGTAACATGCGGAAGCTAAATAACACTCATCATTTATTTCTTTTTTTGCAAAGGCAAAGCCGGCAAGGCTACCATAATATATAACACCCGAATGGGACTACAACTGTACAAAATATAAATACAACTCACGCAAGTCCAGCCCACATATGAATATAGACTTCTAAGAGCTTGGATAATAAACTATGGCGACAAGGCCCCGCTGTCCCCGAATATACCTAGCCGTAATGGAAGACTTGCAAAATGACAAGCTCCAGAACATTGGAGCTATCCCACAATGCTGAACAAGGATCCTAAGCTCGCGGATCACCCAATTGAGTACCTAATATCTGCGGGCATGAACGCAGCCCCCCGAAGGGGGTCAGTACAATAAGGTACCAAGTATGTAAACATAAAGTACAAGAACAATATTATAAGCATAAAATATTGACAGGTGACAAGTATGAAAATCAAATACTAGATCCTAGTACGAAATAAGAGCCAACTATACTGTATCAATGTTTCTGTACATCACCACCGTATTGTTGTATCACTGTACTAATCAGATCATCAGACATCAGACGTTGTACCATCAGTATCAGATCATCAGATCGCTATACCACTATACTATCAGATCATCAGATTTATAAAAATGATTCAACTGTATCATTTTAAAAATAAGATTCAACAGCGCCTACGGTTCTTCCTTTTAAAAGTGAGAGTCATGTCAAAATTAAGAACGTCTGTCCAAATAAACAAATACTGTCATGCGAGGTACGGCATGTCCCGGCCTATTATGGGACTCGATGTAACGCTCTATAAGTCATGCAAGGTACGACATGTCCCGACCCATTCTGGAACTCGGTGTAACGCTCTATAAGTCATGCAAGGTAAGACATGTCCCGGCCCATTCTGGGACTCGGTGTAACGCTCTATAAGTCATGCAAAGTACGACATGTCCCGGCCCATTCTGGGACTCGGTGTAATGCTCTATAGGTCATGCAAAGTATGACATGTCCCGGCCCATTCTGGGACTCGGTGTAATGCTCTGTAAGTCATGCAAGGTAAGACATGTCCCGGCCCATTCTGTGACTCGGTGTAACGCTCTATAAGTCATGCAAAGTACGACATGTCCCGGCCCATTATGGGACTCGATGTAACGCTCTATAGGTCATGTAAGGTACGACATTTCCCGGCCCATTCTGGGACTCGGTGTAATGTGCTATAAGTCAAATAAGGTATGACATGTTCCGGCCCATTCTGGGACTCGGTGTAATGTGATATAAGTCAAATAAGGTATGACATGTTCCGGCCCATTCTGGGACTCGGTGTGAATATAAAGGACTGTACACCTATAGCTATCACAAGCAACTATGTACAATTTAAATCATCTTTGACTCTCATTAGCACAATTAGAATGAACTATCTTTTAGAAAAACTTAAGGCATTATCAAACGAATAGGTAAACAACTTTACTTTTATAAAACCCAAAGTACTATCAAGGGAAAATATCACTAAGGATTATGATCCACTCAGTTTATAAAGATCAAGTCAAGTATAAGATCCACTCGTCGTTTGTACCAACTCGATAATCTAATTCGTCTCGCTCCTCTAGCTAACATTATGAAAACATTTGCATGGTGATAACTGATCCGAATTGGCAAATTAATCCATTTTATGAGTCATTAGTAGGTTATATATTAATAGTGATCTTATCTAATCAGTTGTGAACCTAGAAAGTGTAAAACGAACTGGTTATATCTTAGCTTCTATGCAGATGGAAAATTCTACTCATTTCAATATAATAGATTGTCGATTCATTTTTCATTAACGCTGCAATGGCTTGTTCGATATATTTTCTCATTAGTGATGTAATTAGCAAGATCAACTCGACTCCAATGTTTACTAAAAACTCTTACCAACATCTCCCATAAGACTTGGTAAGGACTTAGGAATAATTTAAACATGCCTTTAGCATAGAAGCAATAACAAGAATACTCCTTAACTTCTAAGAGTAGAATAACTTTTGAAACAATACCACAGTTATGGTTCACACGAAGAACATGCCAAAAGAGAGAGGGAAGAGGTTCACATACCTCATTGACGACTAATCAACACGACAAGTAGAATACGTCCCGATTAGGTACTTCAACCTATAAATACAATAACACTTCTATCAACTTCAAGGTTACTAGAGTAGGTTAATACTATGTAAAAGTACCTTTATTCTACGAAAATTTGGGCAGCACTTCCTCCGTTTATACATATTTTTCCACCTTTTTCAAGGCTCAAATTCAACAACAAACAAGCCACAATTTGGTCAAAATTTCATTTTAATAAATATCTAGATATTTGTCCAAAATATCTTAAAATCGAAGGGCCCGGCAAAATTGTGAAATTTTTGGCGGGCCCCATATTATTAATTCCGATACTTTACAATCCAATACTTATCCCATAAATCAAATTAGAAGTATTAAACTCCAAGTTAATAATTTTCCTTAAGAAAATGTAAAAATTCTTTCCTACCAAAATTCAAATATTAAATCCTAAATCACGTACTCAATGAGTAGCCCTGGTAATACGGGCGTAATATTATTCATTCAACATTATAATTGCCTTTAGATTTTATATTTGTTATTTATTAAGCAATTGTAATGAGATGTTGTCTATGTCTATTTAGGTATAGTTTTCAGACAGATGTCATATGCGACTTCAACTTTGTAATTTCTTTTGTATTATTTTATAATATTGTAAAAGAAGGAATTTATTCAATTGTATATAAATATATACAATACTTTCGGTCATTGATCGTCATATGTTATATTCAATATAACCTATGTAAATATTAAACATTTGTGTTCTTTATATTTCCACTGTATTTACTCTTAAAGTTTTTCTGTTTTATCGAAGTGTTGCCACTTGGGTCAGACGACATTATCGATGACATTTGCAAACTGTATTAGCATTCGAGTTTGTTTATTTCCAGTTTTTTTATTGCTCCATAGTATACCCTCGGGACCTAACAAGTGGTATCAGAGCCGACACTTAACACAATAAGTATTTGGTCCTGTTATTTACAACTATGGATCCGACTAATCCAATAATTGGTAGACTTCCTATTTTAGATGGTTCAAACTATGCCTATTGGAAGATTCGTCTACGCTCTCATATCAAATCAATTGATGTTAGGACGTGGAGATCTATCACCAATGGATATGTTGTTCCAATACTACCACCGGATGAGGAAGGTGGCATACTTGTTAAACCTGAATCCGAATGGATTGCGGAAGAAATCAATAATGCAAGCTTCAACGAAAAGGCCTTAAATGCCATTTTTGGATGGGTTGATCTTTACATGTTCAAACTCATACAAAACTGTTCCACGGCCAAAGACGCATGAGTTACTTTACAAACTCATTATGAAGGTAGCTCTAGTGTTCGTCGAACGAAGCTTTGTATGCTCATGAGTAAATATGAACGTTTAAGGATGGAGGAAATGAAGGACATTAAAACCTATTTTGAAAAATTGATAGACATCTCTAATGAATGTCAAGTGCTTGGTGCCCCTTTGACCAACAATCAACATGTGGAAAACGCACTGCTTCTCTTCCGAAAAGTTCAATATAAAGATTTGTGCAATTGAAGAAACTCATAATCTTGCTACAATGGACCTTCATACCTTAATGAGTATTCTCAAAACCTATAAGATGAATATTGAGAATCAAAGGACATTGTATAAGAGTAAAGATGTAGCACTTCAAGTCAAATTCTTGGAGAGTCAAATCGAAGAAGAGGATGAGAATTTTGAAGAAATTTGTGATGGTGCAAATGTTTCTCCTTACTGAAAGTTTAATTCGATGAAGTAAGTTCAACAATAATAGAAATAAGTTCAAAACCAAGACTTCAATCAAAAGTCCACTAAACCCCTTCCTATAGTTCAAAGAGGAAATCAGCTAAAGAGAACCAACTCAGATCATACAAAATTTGACCCCAAACAACTTGAAATCGTGCAATATCATGCATGCTCGGGATGAGGTCATTATGTTAATGAATATGCAAATACCTTGAGAAAATTTGGTAAAAGTCTGTGGGTTTCTCTTAGTGACCACGAAGGAGAATATGAAGGAGATCAAGAGATAGAGTCACAAGAAATGCTGGCTACTATTTTCGAATAGTCCTTATCAGATGGGGAGAATGTCATCGACAGTGTTATCCCAAATGTCACAATATTTGCGTCAACATCTATATTTCCAGCAACATCCGAGAGGTATGAATACTTTAACTATCCTGATGTTAATTGTTTTAGTGGTTTTGTTTCTAGTAGTGAGACTAACTTTGAAAATCAAGTTGACTCCAAAGACGACATGATTAAGAAATTAAAAAAACTTTGTAAAGACTTAATCATAGAATCCAAGCTACTGACTCAAGTTAAAATCTTTAACTCTTGAGAATACAAATTTAAAAGGCACGATAACCCGTTTAGAGGTCAGATTGTACTTACCAAAAAGACATTGAATTTGGTAAGATAAGTGCAAAGTTGGATCTAGCTGAAGCAACCTTCCGTAAGCTCAACTCAGGGGCTTCTAAACTGAATGAGATAATCAACTTTAGTAAACCTACACATATATGTATTGGGTATAAAAACTCTCTTAAAATAATATGTTCTAGTCTGTTTGACAAAAATGAGAAAATATGCTTTGTAAAGAAAAAATAATTAAATAATAGGTTCTCATATATGTCAAATGATATGAAGTTTCATGTGCCATCATCAGAACTCTCCTGCTCAATTAAAACCATAATGTTTCAAACTTCAGAATTATGTGAGCAAAATATTGCCTAAAAGGTTGTGCAACATCCCAGACAACACTCGAAGCAACATTTCTGAGCCTAAAATTAAAAATTATTTTAAAAGAGTTTGGGTTCCCAAAATAGATGTAACTTGTAATGTTGCGATAACAACTTTAAGGTCTAACATTGCAGATTCTTGGTACTTTGATAATGGATGTTCACGCCACATGACAAGTACAAAGGAGTTTCTAAAAGACTACGATTCATTCAGCGGAGGTAACGTAACTTATGGAGGTGACAGTAAAAGCAAAATAATTGGAAAAAGGATCTTAAATGTTCTTGGTTTTCATGCCTTAAAGAATGTCTTACATGTTGAAGGGTTAATGGCTAATATGGTCAGTATAAGTCAACTATGTGACGAGAATCTTGAGGTAAAGTTTAATAAGAATACTTGTCGTTACAAATAAAGCTAACATGTGTGTGATGACATGTACAAGAAAATGTGACAATTGTTATCTTATCAAGACAAGAAATATGCAATAATGTTAGGATGATGACACAACATTGTGACATCAAAAGTTAGGGCATGTAAACTACCGTAACTTAGAAAGATTGATCTCTTATGAGGCAGTAAGAGGCATTCCTAAACTGAGTCCTAAATGTAAAATAATGGTCTGTGAAGAATGTCTAAAAGGTAAGCAAATCCGTGTTTTCCATAATGTTGTCCAGAATGACGGGCAACATTCAGGTACGTCTCACTATTTTCAATTACTACACATGGATCGGGTCCAATTGAGGTAGACAGTTTAGGAGGCATGAGGTATTCCTATGTGATTGTAAATAATTTTTCTAGATATTCATGGATATATTTTTTGAAAGAAAAATCTCAAACTTTTGACATGTTCAAAGTCCTGTACTCTAGGATAAGAAACTTGTTTCATTATCCTATTTTTTTGGATTAGGTCTGATCATGGAAAATAATTTGAAAATAACTTGTTCTCAAAATTTTGTGAGAAAAGGGTATTTTTCATGAATTTTCTGCTCCCAAAACTCCTCAACAGAATGGTGTAGCAGAGAGGAAGAATAGAACACTACAAGAATAGCTAGAGTTATGCTTAGTTCTAAGAAAATATCAAAACATTTTAGGGCTGAAGCCTTGAATACTGCAAGTCACTAATAGAGTCTATCTTAGGCTTGGAACAAAGATGACACCCTATGAGCTAATAAATGGAAAGAATCCAACTTGTGTTACTTTAATGTGTTTGGGTGTATTTGTTACATTTTAAATGATAGAGATCATTTAGAAAAATTTGACTCTAAGAGTGACAAAGGAATTTTCATGGGCTATTCTCAAAATAGTCATGCTTATCGAGTGTACACCATTTCCTAACAAGGGAAATTAGGGGCGAAAAGCAACTCGACTAGAAACTATTAGGACCAAAATTGTATAAGAGTCTGTAAATGTTGTTTTTGATGACTTTTGTACAGGAAATACATCTGAAAATAACACTATAATTTCAGTGGAAAATGTGCAGACTGCTGAAGAACCAGATGTTGCCCCAAATGTTACCACATCTGAAGCAACATCTGAACCTGAACCAGAGATCACATAAGGTGTAGATGAAGATTCAAATGTTGAATTGCTAGATCAAGTACGCAGGGACACCTCTTCAAGGATTAAGAAGAATCATCTTATAGATCAGGTGATAGGGGGAGTATTAGAACAAGAGGGAAGGAATCACTCAATTACAGAGATATGGTAAGGAATGTGTGTATGTCTACCATGTACCAAAAGTTTAGTCTTTCTTGTTCTGTATCTACTTTAGAACCTATGAATATTTCAGAAGCACTCAAGGATAATTGTTGGATTCAAGCAATGCAAGAAGAACTTGAATAGTTCTCTCGAAATGAAGTCTCAGACTTAGTTCCACGCCCAAAGGATATCAATGTAATTGGAACTAAATGAATTTTTAAAAACAAGTCAGATGAATCAGGAACTGTTGTGAGAAACAAAGCTCGCCTAGTTGCTCAAGGATATACTCAGGTCGAGGGGATTGACTATTGTTGAGTGTATTTTATACACTCTTTTGAGGGTCGCGGCGCCGAGGCAGAAAAGTTCAATTCTCGGCCAAATTTGACAGGTTTTCAGGGTCTGAAACGTGATTTTTCTCAAGATATAAAACCCCTAAACACTGGCCTTATTCTAAACATTCTATATCATACTTTGTGGAGGCAAAAAAGGAGGCAAGAACAAGATTAGAGACAACTTTGTTTAAGTTATTTTCTTTCCCTTATTTTATTTCAGTTTATGTTGAATTGTTAATTAGTTCTTGACATGACAATGTTTAGGAGCTAATTACTTTAGTAGGGTTTTCCGTCGAATCTTCTTAAAACTCTTTCATATAGTTAATGCATAGTTATTGATTTCTTCTTCAGCATATTAAGATCTATTCAATATTATTGTGATTGCTTGATAATTAATTGATCACTAATTGTCATCACGTATATGATTTCGAATCGAGATCCGAGAGGGGAGATTTGAATATGCTGTAGTTGTCTAGACATAGGTTAAAATCGTGAACGAAAGTGCCCCGATACTTGTGTAGTATTGAAGGTTATTGTTCTTAATCCTTCAGTGTGGTAAAATCTATCATAGAAATATAAAAGGTTTTTGCACACGGTTGAACTTCAGTATGTCCTAACCGAATATAATGACGGACTAGTTAACTTGCTATCTTAATAAGAAGAAGAATCATTAGCATTGCATTAACACATGAAAGAGTGGATAGTTGAGAGATCGAAGCCCTATTTCATTCATAATAGTTATAAACCCAAAGTATTATAATCTTTAGTTTATTTTATGCCTTAGTAATAATTCTTAGTTATAATTATCAAAACTAAAGAACGATTGCCAAATAGATACCATAGAATAGATATTCGATACTTGATAAACCAGTCTTTGTAGACGATAAACTCGGTCTTACAGATCTTTATTACTTGAATGATATGTACACTTGCGTAAGCATCTATAAATATCGCACCAACTATGACGAAACCTTTGCTCATGTGGCTAGAATTGAGTCAATTAGACTACTACTTGTCATTGCTTGTTGTCTAAAGATTACTCTTCATCAAGTGGATGTTAAAGGTGCTTTCTTGAATGGCTATCTTGATAAGGAAGTCTATGCTGAACAACCTAAATGATTTGAAGATCCTCACCATCTACGCTTGTATACGCCTCAAAAGTCTTTGTATGGATCGAAACAAACTCCTCGCCATGCTATGGTCATCTAAGTCACTTCCTTCTTGAATTTGGTTTTAAACGTGGTGAAGCTGATTGTACCTTATTCATCAAACATCACAGTATAGATATTGTTATTGCTCAAATCTATATAGATGACATAGTTTTTGGTTCGACATCACAGTCCTACCTTAAAACATTTATTGAAGCAATGTCATCAACATTTAAGATGAGCATGATTGGGGAACTAACTTTTTTCTTAGGCTTGCAGATAAAGAAAAGTGAAGATGAAATCTTCATCTCCCAAAGCAAGTATGCCAAGAATCTAGTTAAGAAATTTAGATTGGAAAACTCTAAACAAATGAGGACTCCAATGGGATCACCGCAGAAGATATGCAAAGATGATGTTGGCAAAAATGTCGACCCAACACTGTATCGATCTATGATAGGTAGTCTTCTATATCTCACTGCTAGTCGTCCTGATATAATGTTTAGTGTTTGTGTATGTGCTCGATTCCAAGTCTGTCCTAAAATCTCCCACTTAAATGTCGTAAAACGTGTCATTAGATATGTCATTTACCATGTTAGTTGGGAATTTGGTATTCCAAAGACACCAATCACAATCTAATAGGATATATTGACTCAGTTGGGATGGTGATGTGGATGATGAAAGAGTACAAGTGAGGAAATGTTTTTATCTTGACAATAATCTTGTTTCTTAGTATAGTCGTAAACAAAATTGTGTCTCACTTTCAACTTCCGAATCAATACGAAATTGAAAGTTGTTGCTCTCAATTACTATGGCTAAGACACATGTTAAACGACTATGGGTTTTCAAGTAATATCCTAGTTTTGTATTGTGATAACTTGAGTGCTATAAATATTTCTAAAAATTCACCAACACTCGCACAAAACATATTGATATCATACATCATTTTTAAGAGATTTGGTTGAAAAACAGCTAGTTCAAATTGAACATGTTGACACTCTTCATCAACTAGCTGATATTTTTACAAAAGCTTTGGACCATGAGAGATTTTCTAGTTTGAAGAAATCTCTTGGTCTATGTAATCTCTAAAAAGGCATGTTTGGTGAATATTGGCTGAAATATCTCTAACATTTCGTGACATTTACTTTTGTAATATCATAATCGTTATTATATCGTGATAGTGCATTAATTTTGGTCACACAAGAATGATCTTCAATAAGAATATGATTCGAATGTGATACCGTTCTCTGCGATGATATTAGATATCATAAAATGGAGTATCAAAATGAGGCAAACCTTTACTAATTTTTGGCAATCAGGCAAAATAGCAAAGCCTTTGAAATGATACGCCTTATTCTATGAGTATCAAGTGATTAAACAGAAATTATGAGGATACTAAATAAGTATTCTTATTTTTGACACAAAAATAATTTTGTATGTGTTTTATGATTAGATCAAGGACACAATGAGAAAATGTTACATTGGTCCAGTGGTTAACTAATAAAAATACAGATAAAACGTGTCTTGTTTTGTTGCCAAAACAAAATGTTCTTGCGGGATCATAAACTTGTGTTGTCCAAAATATTGTCAACATTGCTGTTGACATTCTCAGATAATGATATTTGTTGGGATATTATTTGTAACTGACTTTCGAAAAATCAGTTTTTATCTTCCCTATTTTATGCCATGTTTTTCAATTGGAATTCAAACTTTTAAATAAATAGATCAAATTCCAAATTTTGAAGTCGATCTTTTTCTATAATTTTAGGTGCAAGCATTTGAATACAATTCAAACACCTAAAATCAAGGATATGTTTTTTTGCCAAGAGTATAAAATATTCTTCATTGGTTCTTCTTTTTCTTTTTGTCTTTTCTGAAATTAAAAAAAAAAAGGAAAAAGATCACATCACTCTCGGTTAAATCCAAAATCGATGGATTTCTTACTCAACTCTTCAACCAAAAATCCTAAACCTTCGATACCTTCTTCTCTAATTTCACCCATGGATACATCACGAATGTCAACAACTATGTCCACCAACACCAATGACAACACACCAATGAGCACTAGTCCCCCACTTTGCTCAGCCGTTGTGCTTAGTTCTATTCAAGAACACTTGGAGATCAGTTACCCTGGGGATGACAATAACCCCCATTGATGCGGACACAACTCCTGATGTTTCTGTCCTAGGCAAAAGGACTAGCTCTTTATCTTTTCCCTCCAGAAGATCAAGCAGAGTGTTTGAAAGAACATTCCAAACAGAACCTGCTGTCAAGAAGTCCAGGTTCGAGTTCAAAGTTGTTGCTTGTTCAAGCAGTGATACAGATGATATGGACTTCAAACTATCTTTCGAGGATACTAAAGAAGAAACCCCAGTCGCAGATCATCAACATGAACCACAAATTTCTGATACTCAACCCGAACCCTCAGTCTCTGTTCCAGAAGAAGAGATTTTAGACGACACTCCTTTAAAAAAGTTCTATCCCAGATGAATCCCTCGTAAAGTCAGACCAGATAATTCTCCAGATGTTGCCCAAGATGCCACAACATCTCAAGCAACATTTCAATCAACATCTGTAGAAACACATTCTCTTACCTCCTCTAGCAAAACAAAAAGAGATTCTGACCACGAGGTATCTACTCTCTCAGAAGATTTCTATTTTAAAGCTCGCTCTGATAATTGGAAATGGTACAAAAATAGAATCATTAGGTCTGAAAAATCAATAAACATTGCCTCTTGCTCAAAATATGGCTTGGTAGAGTTCTTAAAGGAAAGACAACTCATATGATATGTTACAAACAAAGGATCGTATGTTGATAAAATAGTCAGGTTGTTTTATGCTAATTTAGAATCTGTTGTAGAAGATATCAACTCAAAGAAATTTGGGAAAGTATATCTCTGTAACAGAATGTATTCTTTCACACCTGCAGTTATAAACCAATGTATGAGATTTAATGATGAGGAGAATGATAGAGAAACAGACCATGTAGTGGACAATAGAGATGAAGTAATTACATATCTCACAGAAGGTATAATGCATAAATGGATCTCTAGATGTACAACTTCTAAACTGACAGCCATGTTTGCCACTCTACACAAAATTGCTATACACAATTGACTTCCTTCTACGAATGAGTTGTTAACATCAAGTTGTTAACTTGGCACAAAAAGAATCAACTTCAATCCTACCTTTTTCTTTTTTGATATATAAAGTCCTAACTGCACAAGGATTTCAACCTAATAATGAGGACATATTAGGAAAAATCTAGAGTTGTACACAGTAAATAATGCAGTTTTGAAAAGCAAGGAAATAATTATTGATTTACCATGGAAACTGGAAAAAAGTAGTATAGACATTGCAAGAAATGTCACCAACATTGGCAATACTGAATTAGGACAATCTCCAATGACCACTGAATGGCTAGTGGATCAAATTACAAAAATCAATCACCAAATTTCTGAGGTTGATACTATGAGGGAGGCCCTGGTTCAAGCACGAGACCATCTCCTGCTACTGTTTTTTTCACAAAAAAGGGAAGATAATACTGTTGGTGGCGGTAAAGATGTTGATGTTGTTGTTGCCGTGAAGATGAGAAAACGCCGATACAAGTGGAGAAGAAGGATAACCATCGCTGATGCAAAAGCAGATCATGCAAAAGTAGAAAATGACTGGAAGCTACTACTAATGCATGACATGCAAGGGATATGTGCTGATACTATTTTGGCTGCTATTGTTAAAATGTTGATTGTTGTTTACTGATTGGTTACTATTTGTTTTGAAAAATTGGGATATAATTAACAATGTTCTGACAATTATTTTGTTTTGGATGATGTAATTAAATGACTATGTTTTAATATTTCTAATCCTATATGAATGACATATATATATATACTGCTTGTATATATTGTGTTTGTATGCCACCACATGTTAAGGGGGATCATTATTGTAATCATAGATGTTGGGACAACATCTATGATATTGTCGTAAGTCACTTGCACAGAATATAATAGGTTTTGTGAAGAAAGACAAAAAGGGGGAGAATGTTAATGTTGGGTTTGGTGTTGTGACATTTTGCCCAACATATTATTTTTTGTACTAAGTTAAAATCAGAAATATTGGAACAAATATCACGACATTCGAACCAACATTCTGTGAAACTGTTTTGCCTTACTTTACTGAACTGAAGATCTCGTGGGATTTTTACCACAATAGTAAAGTGACTTGGCAAGGAGTTTTGGAGATGAAGAAAAACGTGGGAAAACCAAGTCAAAGTCGCTAAGCTGGGGAACAAGTCCAAGAAGTTAGAGGATCTTGCTCCACAATCTTCTCCAACAAACCTTATCGGCTGCCAACCTTTCCCTCAACTTCTACAACGATTCAATGAGCTTTTCAAGGAAGACCATCTACTATAAATAGAGAGGTTGCATCAGCGAATCGATATCCATAAAAAGTTAGAAAAAATATCAAGAGAGCTCTCCGATGTATTCATCAGAAAACTGGATCACAAGTGTTGCCTGAGCGTGTCGACAACATTCTGTCCAACATTATAATTGCTTCCCAGATTCTAGATTTGTTCTTTCTTGAAGCAATTGTAATGAGATGTCATTTATGTCTATTTAGGTAGATTTTTCGTGCGTAAGTCATTCATGACTTCAACTTTGTAATTCCTTTTGTATTATTTTGTAATATTGTAAAAGAAGGAATTTATTCAATTGTATATAAATATATACAATACTTTCATTATTGACCATCATAGGTTATATTGAATATAACCTATGTAAATATTAAACTCTGTGTTCTTTATATTTCCGCTGCATTTACTCTTAAAGTTTTTCTGTTTTATCGAAGTGTTGTCACTTGAGTCGGACGACATTATCGCTGACATTTGCAAACTGTATTAGCATTCGAGTTCGTTTATTTCCAGTTTATTTTTATTGCTTCATAGTATACCCAGTTTGTTTTATTACTCCATAGTATACCCTCGGGACCTAACACAAACGTTGGTTGTCTACGATTTGATTTTTCCTTGCTCTGAATCAATATGGGATCACGAACCTTTTTCAAGAATATGAAAATAAAGTTGGACTTGAGAAGAATTTTAATACCAAAGATAGTGGATAGGTTTAGAAAAACGAGCACTACTTAATGGACAAATGTAGCAAGATTCTACACGTCTTCTAAGGGTTCGTAATCGTAACTATGAAGAACATTGATCAACAGAGGGTCGAAGGCGGATTCAAAATTTTAATTTTATACTTGTATTTTTAAGATTTTAACATTGAAACTATTATGTTTTATAACGAAATCCATGATGTTTCTCAAGTTACAGGTTCATGTTACTATTATTCATCTTAATTTAAGTGAATTTTTATAATTTATGTTCTGAGTACTTTACTGATTCAAATGAACACCGTACCATAATATTGGATCCGTCCCCTGTTGCTCTATTGGTAATGTCTTCCTATAATATTTTACGCACCTTTATTAGTGGATTTGGATATTAAAAAAAGAATAGAGTTGGAGAAACTTGTGCATTCCACACGTCTATTTACTTGTTTAAATTTTCCTAGAGATGAAGACAAATTCCAATTAGGAGTAGCACAGTGAAATGGCGAGCAACGTTATGAAAGTTGCATCAACGTATCAGTCTCTTATCGACATTTTTGTCACTTACTCCCTTTCTGTTAATGGCTTACATCATATATGCAACAATATTGGTTATGGGTTCCTGCATTACCACTTACAAAGCAAACTAGTGAAGATAGACTGACATTTTTTTAATGGAACAAAATTACCCTTAATGTTTGTGATTTATTTTATATTTATCCTTTGTAAACCTACCTGCTCATAAATGTCCTTATATTAACTTTTATTTCAAGTATACTCCTGAACAGTTTAAAATGCTTCCCTCGCACGAACGATGGAAGCCACATAGAGGCATATGAACCTTTTTAATTGTTCAGGGTAAAAGATAATGTGTGACACATTTATGGGATAGGTTAATGAAGGGAAAGAATCACCAATGTTAAAGACATTTTTTTTACCATTTTCGTTTTTCTAATGCTATCAATTCTGTGAGAGATGTATGGTGGATGGTTGCGCTCTCTCCATTTTTTAACCTCAAATTTCTAAGAATGAAAAACGTACTTTCTATTGGAAAGGGTTTATCCCTTTAATGAGCTTGCCTGATACTAATTTAGATTAGTCTTGAATTTGATATCCAATGGTTAACAAAATAAAATTCATAAAAAAATAAACAAGCCAATAAAAGTTGTGGTAGGATGTAAGGATCTCTCAACCCAATCTGAGTCTTGTGTATGAAAAAAATCTTATTAGGGAGTGATTTCACTTACTATGAGCCTTACAATTTAAATTTCGGACACAGAGTGAAAAATCAAGAAAAAATATAAAACAAGTAACATAAAACATTTACAATCAAGTATAGTCTAGTGTTACGTGTGAAAGTCTTCTAAAGATTGAGTTCGATTCTCATTTCACCCTTCCCCTTCCTTGATTCTATGATAAATATAGTATTTATCAGAAACAATTTTTTTACCCATAAAAATAGATATTAGATCTGCATACATCTTATCCTCCTCAAATCACACTTGTGGAATTACACTGGTATGTTGTTGTTTTACTAACTTAGAAAAGTAACTAACCTACTGTCACTTAAACTACACTAATAACTTAAAATTTCTAACACTATACTATCAGCTTATATAAAAGGGACCCCCACCCCAATGTAATATAATGGAGTATATAAATATTTTAATAAAAGATCCTCTCCCTTTATGCCTTTCAAATGGAATATTTCCAAGTATAAATATCACCTGTGGACACAACAATATGCACCAACCACCAACTAATTAGGTGACAAGAAAAAGGGCAAGCTAGCTAGGAGAGGGTTCAAAAGAGGAAAGAGCAAAAAGATGGCACAAGAAGAAATGAGAAAAGGACCATGGACAGAACAAGAAGATCTTCAACTGGCATTTTACGTGAACATGTTTGGAGATCGACGATGGGATTTCTTGGCCAAAGTTTCAGGTTATTATAAGGTTGGCGGGAGACATATAGATTAGGTAGGCTTGTCTTGGACATGAAATCCTATTTTCATGGAGCAACTTCTAACTCTTTTTGTTCTATACAATTTTGTTTTTGTTTTGTATGTTTTTAATAGGTTTGAGAAGAACAGGAAAGAGTTGCAGATTACGTTGGGTGAATTACTTGCATCCTGGTCTCAAACGAGGAAAGATGACTCCTCAAGAAGAACGCCTTATCATTGAACTCCACTCCAAATGGGGAAATAGGTTTGACTAATTTTCTAACTTCTTTTCTAATCAAAGGCGAAGTGAAGATTTGAAGTTTTTGTGTGCACGGAATTCTAATCTTATATTACGTATAGATATACAATGAATTTCTTACCAAAAAAAATATAGATTTTAGATTAAAGTTACTGAGTTCTACCAAATTCGTAATAGACACACTAGCTTCACCCCTATTTCTATTATGACGAGACTTAATACATAGGCAGGCTGGAACTTGAATACTATGGTGACTTAAGAAAGTGAATTCTGAAAGGTATATTTAACTCTGTGTACATTTTTTTTTACATATAAATACGTTTCGACCCGAACCACCAACTTAATTTTTCCAAATCCAAAAATCCATGATTGGATCTTCCACTAGGGGCGGAGCTAGTATAATGAATCCTTTGTCGAAAGATAATACTTGAAAAATAGGATAAAAGTAATTTTTTTTTGTATATACATAAAATTATAAACCTCTTTAACATAAGGAATGCATCTAGTGTGGCGATAAAGACGGTTAACAAATTAGTTTAGGTAGGAAGTTGAAATTCCAAGTGACATTTTTGTATTTTTTAATTCTCTTGTTCGAATTTCTATTCGCGCTATATATAATTTAAATTCCTTCCTATGTCCAGATGGTCAAGAATTGCAAGGGATGTACCGGGGAGAACTGACAATGAAATCAAGAATTACTGGAGAACCCACACGAGAAAGAAGGCTCAATATGAGAGAGAAAATAAGGCTTATGTTATTTCTCCATTTTCTTCCTTCTCCAATTCTTCATCTTTTCTTCTAATAGTTCTGATGTGGACTTCATGCCCATTGCTGAAAACAACGAAAGAAACTTCTACGATACAGGTGGACTACAAATTAAGAAAGTTGCTGACCACGAGAAAGGAAAAAACATGAAGGTGTACTCCATGGATGAAATATGGAAAGACATCGAGTTATCAGCGGAAAATGAAACAATGAGTAAACCAATTATGCCATCACTTATATGGGATTATAGCCAAAACACTCTATGGATGACTGATGAAGAGGACACTAAAACGTTTCCTAAGTTTTATTGCTTGGACAACCAGGATAACACATTTTTGGCTAGCAAAGGGTTATTTGTTTGAAGGCTATTTGTTTTTATAGTTTGGTGTAGGTATTGTGAGATGAGTTTGTAGCTCTAAATTTGGTAAATACCAACAATAAAAATCACAAAAAGTCGCTTTGAATATCCTTTGATACTCTTAGAACATGCAATACACCTGTAGGGTCCCAACTGAAACTAATGAATAAGAGAAAAATAAATGTGTAAATAAGTTGCAGTGGCAACAAGTTATGCAATGGGTGGTGACATATTTTATATTTGCAGAGTAAGTTATATGCAGAAAGCAGTTGAATCAATTTTGATTGGTTGAAGTTTATGGTTCTCTTCCTATAGATATAAGCTTTTGTTTCTGAGTTCATGTACACCAGTTCAGATTCAGAAAGAGAAATACGGAGAAAGTTGTGAGCACCTCATAGATAGTGATACCAAATAGTCTGAACAAAATAGAGAGTTTGAGAAATGTTATAGTAAGGTGCAAAAATAAAGATGGTTGTTTCTTTTGAGTATGTAGTAGTCTTTTCAGATTACCAAATATATTGAATTTCTCATTTTAGTGGTATTGCATGTTGCTCCTATGAGTATTATATATTCCACGCTAAAGAACTTGGCGTCCTTGTTATTCACTTGTTCTTGTTATTTATCGTGGATGTTTTTCTTTGTGGGATATTATTTCCTAACAACGTGGTATCAAATTCATGACAAACAATGATCTTTTATGTTTTCAGTACCCCCGTCTCACAAGAAAATATTATAAAAAAAATGGTGTTTATGAATGGAAGTCATTCTTGGTTCTCAAGATGTGTGGAAAAATGTAGAGAGAGGGTATATAAAACCAAATAATGAAAAAACTCTGCCTCAAAGTAAAAAAGATGTATTGGCAAAGACAAGAAAGAGGGATCAATAAGCCATCACTCTCATCTATCAATGCTTGAATGAAGCCATGTTTGAGAAGGTGACCAATGCAACCATCTCAAAGGAAGTTTTGGAGATTTTACAAAATTTTCTCCAAGGAGTTGATAAAGCCAAGAAGGTAAAACGTCAAATCTAAACATGTAAGACTCTATGACGATGGAGTAATTGGAGGATTCTTTACAGGCCCATAAAGAAAAGATCGTGAAAAGTAACTAGATCAATTTCTTAAAACCTAGGCATCTTTCAAAGATTATAGAGGTGTAAAGAGCTATAGAGAGAATGTACGAGGAAGAGTTTGTGTCACACCTCAACCTGAGAGGTGTGGCCGGCACCTGGTGTCTTACTAGCCCGAGCGTACCACAATGAAACCCAATGCTTGAACATATGGAAATGGGCTGACAAGGCCATAACATTCATGATAGGTATGGAGGTAGAACCAACATAAAAATAGGGCCGATAAGGCCTCAAGGGGGAAACATAGGACGTCATCGGGACATCTCAATTGACAAACATCCAGGCCGATAAGGCCATATAAGACACCTAGATATACATACCAAGTCCATAAGCCTCTATGAATAATAGAACTGTCATATGGTCGGGACAGGACCCCGACCTACCCATCAACTATATATATACCAAAACTCAACTCATAACCTCTGACTCGGTAGCTCCGGAAGAAGTGAAGCTTATCATTCAACCGCTGAACACACAAGCTCCTACTGGGGAGGCCTATTTGTGCCCCTACCTGAACTTGCATCATGAAAGCGCCGCCTGCAAAAGTGGACGCCAAGACAAATGAAATGCACTGCATGTAAAGTTTGAATAATAATTAATATGGAAGTATAAGTCAGAATGTGGCATAAGAAGAACCTGATAACATGTATACTGCGAACTATGAAACTCAAACTATTATGAGACTCTTATACATATGATTTACTATATAATCGCCTACGATTATAGTCACAGGTGTTTATAGACATGTATAACTGTCGAACCTATATTAGTTCGGTGGTGTTCATATTGTACTGTAGTAGTAGCACTTTTGGCCCTCTATAACTCCTGAGACTCTTTTCTTTGATTTGGGACGGCATTTGGTCGACTCGGTAACTAACTGTTGACACCCAATTTTGACCCTCCCGTCCAGCCATTAACTATGAAATTACACTAATTTTGTAAAATAATTTTTATGATTTTTTATAATAAAATGCAGCGAATAAAACATTAAATACAGGCATAAATAATTAATTTACTAATGACATCGCGTCTTACGTAGAGTTTTAAGCACTTAGAGTCCGCTACCGCATTTATTAATTTTAAGCCCTGTCAGGATTCTTAATTATTAATAAATGCATAAAATAAATAATTTAGCAATGACGTCGTGTCAAGTAGCATAACCGCATTTATTAATACGCAAGAGAATGTCATAGTCATTTATAATTTAAAATCAATCTTAATCTAATACATGCATTTTAATAGCGTCGCATTTATAAAAAAAGTTTTAAAAAAAACAATTCTTAAAAAAAAAATATATAAATCATACTTGCATTTAGCATTTAAATAATCTAATTTAACTTCGCAATATTGCATAATAATAAGTTTTTAAATAATAGTGCCGCATTAAGCATTAATTAAATAGTACGTCCGTTTTATTCTTGTAATAATTTTAATAAAGCACTTAATAAATGGCACGCCCATTTTATTTTTATGATAAGTCTAATAAAGCACCTAAATAATTTGAGCACAATTTATTAATTTAATTAACTAATTAAAAGCCTAGAATTAAATAGTTAAACACTACCTAATTAAAAGCCTAATTAAAACTACCTAACTAATTTCTACCCAACCCTTGAACTAAAAAATATCAGCCCATCAGCCCTCCCTTTAGGCAACCCGCAGCCCACTAACGCAGCCCAACCCGTCAACCCGCACCCGCAAGCCCACGCTCTTTCCCTTTAGTCAGCAGCCCAATACCC
Source organism: Przewalskia tangutica (assembly GCA_029844215.1). Lineage (NCBI taxonomy): Eukaryota > Viridiplantae > Streptophyta > Magnoliopsida > Solanales > Solanaceae > Przewalskia > Przewalskia tangutica. The sequence goes on from CM056740.1 coordinate 57,071,063, forward strand.
CTTCTACATATTTTCCCCTCATCTCGTCTTCCCTCTTCAATAGCCCTTAGAAAAGAGACGCAGACCACGAACCCTAAAGCCAAATCGCCAAAGACTCACCTCACCCACCAGATTTCACCGAGAATCCGGCTATTTTCCTTACCCACGTACACCCAACCAACGTATTCTTACCATAACCAAAACCAAATCTTCTGAAAATGGCAACTCGTCACAATCTATTCAAATCGCGAAATCAGAAATTACCTTCCTTACTGCAAAGGCGCCAAATCGTCCCTATATGGTACGAAATAACCCCAGATTATCAACACCAATATTAGCACAAATCTCGCCAAGAATCGATTTAAATCGCATTGATTGCTTACAGACTTTAGAACTCAAACGTAGCTATATAAGTGAGGCCATCATATATGCAAAAAGAAAAAAGGAGAGAGTCAACAGAGCTCAGAGCAACGAGGGCGTAATCTGTAAATCAATCGAGAATCACGGATACCGGAACCCTTCAAGATCATCGACGGCATAGACCAAAGATCCAGAACCGCAACCCAATCGAATATTCAGAAAACCTAACTCTCTTAATAGCCAACGATTCTCGCAAACCTTTCCTTCTTTCTACTGCATTAAGCAAACCCGTCGAGTGGCTTAGACGACTTGATACGCCTTGCCACGCCTTAGAAGGTAATATTTTATCCTTATAGTCTTGAATTTCGCTTAACGTTAATGTATGCGACATGTGTTTGAGCAGTGTTAGGTGTGTAAGCCGATGGTCATGCATCGCCAGGTTCATCGGGTTGATTGTGGACCGCTTTAACTAATGTTGATCGTTTGACCACTCTTGATTGTACAGATTTGGTTATTGTTTGAGTCCGTGGCATTATTTATCAAGCATTTTTAGCTCGGGAATCTTAGGCTAACATACGTCTCGTTTAGTCTAAATACATGTTGACGGCCATATAGGATCGCATCTGATTGGGTAATGTCTAAAATGCTTGCCAACCATTAAGATGTCTCAAAATGGGTGTCGGTGTGTAAGTCACCTATTGCATTTGTTTGGGGGCAAAAAGAGTTTGAGTAGGGGAAGATTTCTAAGGCCATGTAACTCGCAAATGGCTTCACATGTTTGAATGCATTCTTCACTGTTTTATGGACCAGGGTGTATGTTTAAGTCACGTAGGTATCATGCTAGGCCTATGGCAAGAAATCAGTCTAATCAGATGGTTTAAATATGGAACTGGCATGTTTTGTTCAAATCACATCTTAGAATTTTTTAAAGGACACACTCTAAATAGTTGTTCTTAGTGCTCCCTGTTGCCTGATGTACACACAGAATCTGATTACCCAATTGGGTATATATTAAGTATGCTTCCTTTTTTATTGCACCTGAATCTGTCCATTTGTGATTACTCCAGTATGCTTGTGTCATCCAAATCATATAAGATGTCTCTAATCCCCTTATCCCCGTGGTATAGCATTGTTTGATTCGTTTGTATGCTTATTATGTCTTGTCTAGATACATAAGAACTTAATCTTTCTTTGCCTAATCCTATAGGTCGATTTAGTTGTACTAATAAAGTCTAATAGGCTATCTTGAGTAATGAAATGAGTCTTGTTAAGACTTGATGTTAGTATTCTATATCGGTTTGCGTATTATGAATCTCAATGCCCTATACATTGTCAAGTACTCTTATCATTCTAAGAATCATGTTATATGTATCCGGGTTTGTCCCATTTGATTTCCTCCGTGTTGTCGTTTACCCAATGCAATCTAGAATTTGCCCTTTGAATCTACCTTCCGTCATCCCGATTACTTGTTGGCTTAATAATCTAATCCTCATATATGCTTAGTTTCAATCACGTGTCAAGATAAAATGCTCATTTGTTACTTCTGATGAACTTTGAACGTATACTAATCCTTTTCCTTCTTATTTTTACATGAAACGCACGGGGAGCAACGAAGAGTCTTATATGAGACTCACCGCATTTCTCGCCAAACGAAGACTCGCCTAGGTTCCTCGTGATTCTCCTCGCCTCAGACTTCTAAACAAATAGTATGATGATATCTTCATCCGTCCTAGTCACTTCTCTTAAACTCCTTACTCTTTTTTATTTATTTCGCCATTTTATTCTTTCTTGTTATGAAATTGTATAACTCTATACAATTATGGAAATGCGAGAAACTGGATTTAGTATACTTGTAGTAATTAGACTTTAGTAGATTTGGAGGGTAGTTTAAGATGGAAATTCACCCTTAGTTTGGTTATTTTAATGTTGTCAAACATGCCTAGATTCCGATTTTTTTAAAAAAAACTCATAACAAAGAATGATCTTTTCTCACAAATTCAAAGTAATCTCTTTCCTATAACAAGACCTGTATTTTCATAAACTATACCACGTCCACTTTGTGTTTGTCTAAATATACATTTTCTATCAAAAATCGATTCTTTCCTTAACTAATGCAACATATACGCGGGTTCATAAAGTATTTTTATGCAATTTCAATGCCCTTATAAATGTATATTTTATCCAAAAAAAAAAAACCTCACATGTATTTTATAATCAAGCCTTATTATTCTTTTATGCATTTCCCATTTTTTTAAAGCACCCTTTACTTAAAGTATTTTTCAAAAAAATAAGCGCTTTAATATAATAATTATCCTAGGTTTGGCAGACAACCGCGAGTTAAGCGGATCTTAGAGGGTGCCTAACCCCTTCCTCTAGATTAGTAAGAACCCTTACCTGCAGTCTCATTAAGGTTTAATGCACCATTAAACGGAGTTAATGTTACTTTAAACTAGTTAACATTTAGGTGTCCTAATTCACCCAAACTAATTAGGTGGCGACTCACAACCCTTAGCATTCTAACGACCCTTTAGCACTTTTAGCACCCTTTACTTTAAAAGTAATCCTTTAGCATTCTAGCACTCCCTGTAGCATTTTAATATTTTAATACTTTTACCCTTTTAACATTTTAGCATTTAGCATTTTTATTTTTATTTTCTAACATTTTATTTAAGCAGAGTTTAGAAAATAAAGCCGCACTAAAAGAGCGCAGTAAATGGCGACTACTGGGAATTTAGGTTCTTAACCACAACAGACCTAGGGTTATTATTTGGCATTACTTTTGCATTTAATTCTGTGTGCAGTATTTTGTTTTGTTTATTTTAATTGCTACATGCTTTACTGCTTTCCTTAAACTGGCATTCCGCCATATTTCTTCCATTCGAAAATCACACTATCACTCACTCACGCTGGTGTGCTTCACGACCCGCAAATTTCTTCAAATACCCAAATTTTAAGAGAGTCACGCCATGAGTTAGATCGGTCGTCTGATCACCGCGTAGCCTTCTCACTGAGTTGTCTCGCCGAACTCAAGGCCTAGAAAAGCCAAATCTTAGAAACTTAAGATGAGCTATACCAATTCTTATTTTAGGGCATGCACGCATTTACCTTGTGCTGGCTGGCCTCGCATCGACACCACAATTAAGAGACTAAATTGGCCGACGGGTTATTATAACCCCGCGCCCAAAAGCATATTATGTGTTGCATAGTCATGATAAACAAAACCAAGCCCGGTTGAAATGCCTAAATTGGAAAAGGTATACTCATTTTTATTTGTTTTTTTAGATGGAACCTATCCTCGATCGAATGGTGAATGGGTTCCGAGCAAATCGAGGACACGGTGGTCAAAATTCGACTGGGTAGTCAAACGGCAATCGTAAGGTTGGGGTGCCTTACCTCGTTAATCGACATCTCCCGATCAAGATTTGGTCGAGCATTGATCCAATTTTGGGATCCGGACGAGTCACCTTCAAATTCGTGGATTTCAAATAACCTCCTCGGAAGAAGTCACCACTTTACCGCTTTAGCATATCACGACAGAAACCGCTTATTCCACATGGCCAGTGAAAGCTCCTCCCAGATCCGGGTTTGAAGAATACTGCAGAATTGCGTTGCTTTGAAAATAATCGGGTTTCTAGACTACTTGTCAGAGAGATATGGTTGTCGAGACGGATATAAATTGTTTAAGAATGAATTTTGCCGCATCACCATCGAGAGTTAGACGCCCTATTGCATTTGCTATGGCTTTCCTAGGGATTCTTTTATTTCCGCCGAGCATGGAAGGATCAAGACATGCATATGTTCGGTGGTTGAGCAGTGTTTGATGACGCTGTGGCAAACAACTCACTCGACGCCCATGATCTTCGCGTAACTATTTAGAGCGTTGAACAAAGTGCATGGTGAATCGAGCTTTTCGGGCGCAGAATCTCATTTTGCAGTGGGCAATAGAACATTTTTATCGCTCAAACATGACCGATGTATGCTACAAACGGACAACAAGATCTCCACTTTTACGAAAGAACGGTTGTTATGTGTCACCGCCAAGCAGGATCGTACAAGTACCTAGCATCCCGCAGAGCGCCAAGTTCAACGGAAGTATCCATTGCTTCACATGGTCAAAAGCGGTCTACTGAGACCTGCGGATTGTATTATATCGCACTTATAGGTCTAAAGCGGACTACAACCATATGCTCCACTCACGCGCATTCTACATTTTGGCCATACACAAGTAATCCTCTCAGAGTATACGCAGAGCCTCCGAAATTCGGGCCGACTGAATTCATCGCTCCCGGCCAAGCATCCTTTACGAATGGCATCATATTGACCAAATGGAAATCGAAGGACAGCAGGGTCTCCCAGTATCAAGCATGGTTTCTAGATCGCATGGAATATAGTCCGTATGAGCAAGGCGCCGAGGACATCACGCAAGTGACGTAATGAAAGACAATCAACTCGCGAGAGGTCATCACCCCGCATACGTGGGCCCTAATGCACGATGCAAGACAATACTTGGAACAAAGTGAGCTATACCAAAGAAAACCTAAGCTTCACCATCACATCGATTTACATAGTTATTTAGTTTGAGATTTTATTGTTTTTATTATAAAGTGTCATTTCAATTAACTTTATTTCCAATAAAGGCATTTCGATACAACGGCTTGGGTACATCTAACATGACTTTGCATGATGACGCTTAGGCCTACCGCATAATAGAGGTCCCCTTGCATATTAGGAAACGCTTGAACGTGTGCTATGCAATATATCCGCTACATACTTGCAAATTATGTTCTTATGCTAAACGCCGCTTGTTGCATCTTTTAGAAAGATTTATCATCTTCCCAAAGCGGTCGGTTCGATTTGACTCAACAAATGCCTGAGCATCCACACTTCACCGCATCCAAGGCAAGAAATGACGATATGATCGCTCAGGGCGCCCGAGCCGAACGGCGGGAATTATTCCTCACAAATAAATGTAAACTTCGAGGAGGAATATCACCAATCGTGAAGAGTGTATTGCTCACCGCCGCAAATGCATTGTCGAGATATGCAGTTGAGACGGAGAGGCTACTAATCGACCAACCTATCCATCGGTTGAATACCCCTATGCCGTGAGCAAAGGGCCACTATCTCGCAGACCACCCCGCATCGACCTCCACCACCACATATCCCCAAAACTCCCACAAAGGCCGCCATCGACCCAATCGCCTCGCCGCCAATCATCAACCTCACCTTCAAAATGATCCTCCCATCGCCTACGCACCCGCCCGCCTACTCACTTCACCATAATCACCCTAATCGCCAAGCCAACCAATGCCCACGCACCATACCCACTACCACCTCAAAGAAACCACCCGCATACCTAACTTACACAATGTAAACCCAACCTTTACCGCCCCCGCTTCACCAAGAAGTGGATCATTACGAAGAAATGGAAAGGGAAGTCCGAGCCAAAATGGACGATGACGTAGCCCGAGATTCACACCGAAAGAAGCGCTCGTGGTACGCGATCGGATAAAGGTCACGGGCGACTAGATTATGAAGATCTTTGCACGCATCCGTACGTGGAACCGCCAGCTGGGATATAAGGTGCCAAGTTCGATTTATTTGACGGGAAGGAAATCCTCGCGCACACTTGAGATCATATCGCGACAAGTTAATCGGTAGGAAGAACCCAATGGCCATCATGGTTGTTCATTCGCTTAACCTACAGGCAATGATCGTACACTAGCCAGATCCGCAGAATGGCATAGTTGGAATGCATCGCCCAAGACTTTGTGGAGCGGTTCGATTCAACACTAAACCGCGCGATGTGTTCTATCTAATGGTTGGAAAAGAAATCTACGAGACTTTCGTGAGTACGCCATGAGGTGGCGTCAGAGGCAAAGAAGGTACAACCACCCACGCGAGAGTGAGACGACCACACTATTTGTACAATCTTTGAAGGATGCAACCTATTATGAGCGGATGATAAGCGCCATCGCGAAATTTTGCAGAGGTCGCCGAATGGGTGACTTCGTAGGTTAAGGTATTAAACCGCAGGATTACGACCGCGGCATTACAGTAACCAATAAGGCGATTCACGTGGACGATCGGTACTTCTGGAAGAAGGAGACAGCTTCCCTTCCATGTTTGTACAAGAACGCAAACCCAAGCATTCATAACATACCGTAACCCACCCTATCAAACCCCATACTACCACACCAAGACCCAAAACTTTACACCTCACTATACACCGCCCCACACCCCTACTACACACAAACCATATATAACGCTCCTAAGCACCCATTTATCCAAATTTCACAACCCGCCCATCAAGCCCGCCAACAACATAGAGCACCCAACGCGCCTGCACTAAATGCGACTTTGAAGGAAAACCATCCGTAACTCCGCACTCCCACCGGCCGAACCCATACCCCAGATATACGAAAGATCGCGAGCCGCAGTTTGATCCAACCACCTGTGAGGATTCCCACCTATCCCAAGATGGTATGACGAATAAGCGTTGTACAGATTACTGATAGCCTGGCATGACACCTAAGTTGCTACACCTCGTGGACAAAATCAAGAGTTGATCAAAGAATGAGTAATTCACCAAGGATCTCGCCCCAAACGCATGATAATCCTTGCCAAACCACTAACGCCTAACGCACTTGATAGCCCTCGATGAGGAATACAACTCGAGGAACCATCCGATCGGGCTGGCGAGAAGAGTCGAACCTTCGCTGGCCACCCCGCCACCAATCCTCGAAAGAAAGCGATTTGAGCCGGAAAGCGGCACCGCCGAGACATAAAGGTTCAATCACGCTTATTCAGCGCCGAAGGGCCACCGATCCGCATGGATCGCGAGAGCTGGAAGCGGGTCATGGTCACCGCCGCAGTATAACTGTGTCGGAGGTATTACACACCTATAGAGGCAGCCGGAGGCACCGCAAAGAAGCCCGTGACAGAGGTCAAGTCGAGGAATTTTGGAGAAGATGCCCACTAAAGAGTATTCCGTCAGAGCGCTTAAAGAAAACCTCAGCAGATATTTCATTTTCATTGTTAATGCATTCGCCTCACAGGATCGCATTGATGGAGGTGTTGAAGGACGATACGCTCCGAGGGTACAACAGACGAACTTGGCGCCTTTGGTCTGACAGTACTAGAGGCCCGCAGAATCACCTTTCACGATGATGAGTTACCCGCCGAGGCGCTGACACAACCTCGCATTCAATATCACCATCCAAGTCGCATAAGATTGTTTCAACAAGGTCGATTGACGAGGCTCACCGCCAACATTTGTCCCATGACGACATCGTTGAAATCAGGGCGCATCGTAAGAAAATTCGTGAAAGTCATATCGTAGTCAAAGGTTTCGACGAGTCCATAGAGGGTCGGCGCGAATGGACCTCACATCGCGGATCGGACTGCAATCTGTCAGGAATTTCAAATATCGATATTGCTACGTTACAACTCGTTGATAGGAAGGCCGTGGATCCACGAGGTCGTGCACCCCATCCACCTTGCATCGTTTCAAAGTTTATATGGAATCACAAGCTGTGGTAGTATTTGGAGATAAAAAGGGGAGCATCAACACCGATTATGCAATCCTCGCCATAAGACGGAAACAATGGATGGTTCTTTTCATATTAATGAGATCAAGAGAGCAAGTAGGTCGGTCCGCCATCGCAACGCCACGCTCTCTCAAAATGGTGGCGAAATGTTAAGAAATGGATACGAGCCCTACAGAGGTCTCTGAGTCGCATGGAAGGGATCACAGAGCCTATCCAGCTTATTCGGGAAGAGAGACACTTTTGGTTTGGGGTACCACCACTTCAAGGATTTGGTGACCACGAACCTCCCGGCGGATACATTCCTCGCTCGCGCCCATTCCGCCTCGAGTCACCATTCGTCAAAGCCTACACCATCCAGACGCCGAGAGAAGATGACCTGATGATCTTGCGCAGCAGGTTCCGCAACTGCTCATAGGTGATGATGAGGCGATTGTCGCATTGATCGCAGGAGATCACGCGAGGAGCTCACCATTTGGGATGCAGAGCAGGATACACCAATAATCGACTTGCACTCGCCCCGACCGCCCGGAAGCTTGGTAGAATTTATGATTAGTTCTAGCATGTGACCTTTTTATCTAGAAAGAAAATGTATATGCATTTATGATTCTTAATATGTTTTTAATCTCGCAATTTACTTTCATCATAAATTCCAGACATTTTTGCAGCCTTTTAAAAGATTTTGTTTGTGTTAAAATTAAATTCTTTAAGCATTTTTCTTTCAAATGATCATATTAATAAACCCGTTGATAACGCTAATATGACATGTAATGAGACAACGAACAAAGTTCAAATGACGAGCATAACCCGGCGAACAAGAGGAATGTCCGCAATCGTAACTTAGCCAAGAGTCGAAAACTTGAGAATAGCCTAAACCAAATTTGGAAGAAACAGAGTTAATAAACTTAGGCGATGCAGGAACCGTGAAAGAGACTAAGTCGCCACCTAAACGCCGCACGTAAGAAAGAATTAATTGAGCTCTCAAACAAGATAATCGATGTGTTTGCTTGGTCATACGAGGATACGCCAGTTCGAGTACGCATATCGCCGCACACAAAGCTACCTATTGAACCATCTTGTTTCCCCGTGAAACAAAGTGCCGAAAGATCAAACCGTATACGAAGCTTGAAGCGTCAAAGAAGAGGTGTCTAAACAACAGGCAAAGGTAATTCGAGTTGCAAAGTATCCTACTTGGTTAGCAAATATCGTGTCAGAAAGAAGAAAGATGGAAAGGTCCGAATCTGCGATTACAGAGACCTCAACAGAGCCAGAAGGATTGACTTTCCTCTTCCAAACATCCATATACTCATCGATAATTGTGCGGCGCATGAACTACGCTGCTCGTCGATTGCTTACCGCTATCATCGATCCTTACGGCGTAAGAGACGCAGAAAGACAAAGATTCACTACCCCGCGGTGTACTATTATCGAGTTATGCCGCTTGGTCTCAAGAACGCAGCGCCACCTACATTAGAGCCATGACCACCATCTTCCATGACATGATTCATAAAGAAATTGAGGTCTATGCGACGACGCCATCATCAAATCGCGAAATGAGGACCATTCGCAAACTTCAAGAAATTTTTCCAACGACTAAGACAAGATAACTTGAAAGTCAATCTCGCAGTGCGTGATTTACGCCCCCGCAGGAAGCCATTGGTTTTATAGTGAGCAGGAGAGGGATTGAGCTAGACCCTCGAAATAAAAGCCATCCAAGAATTACCTCCAAAAGCAAAAGGACGTGATGAGTTTCTTGGTCGCCTAACTACATCAGCAGTTCATAGCCCGCCACCGTGATATGCGAGCCGATATTCAAATTATTGAAAAGGACGCATTTACTGCCGACAACAGATCGCCAACAAAGCTTTGACGTAATCAAAAATACCGTTTAATCCGCCACTTCTAGCTCCGTAACCAGACCTTTGCTACTCTATTTGTCCGTGTTAGAAAATGCTTGACGCGTGTTGGGGCAACACGATGAAACAGGAAAAGGAATGTGCCATATACTATTTGAGTAAGAAGTTCACGCATACGGCTCGTTATACTCACCGAACGCATTTGTGCGCATTAACTCGGTCGCCTAAGTTCGCACTATCTACTCCGATACACTACTTATCTCATTTCGAGGACGGATCCGCTTAAGTATATCCTTCGTAAGCCCATGCCCACCGGAAACCAGCGAAATGGCAAATTATGTCGAGCGAGTTTGACATCGCTTCACGCCACGCAGAGCCGTAGTGCGACAGCATTAGCCGATCATCTTGCCGGTAACCCAATGAGAGTACGAGCCCCTTCGAACATATTTTCCTCGATGAAGAGGTATTGTTTGTCTGAGAAGATATCTCGTAGGTTTACCCGGCCGAGGATGTTTTTCAATGGAGCGCAAATTTCAAAGCGAGTCAGATTGGAGCAAAGGTTGGTTTCGTAAACAGTCAAGATTATCCGATTTCCGCTAAGCTCGATTTCCACGCACCAACAATATGGCGGAATACGGCTTGCATATCGGGGCTCGAACGGCGTAGATACGACATACACGAGCCGCCGGTCATAGGTGATTCAGACTTCATCGATCCATCAGTGCACGCGAACGGGCGACCAAGAATACGAAGATACTTCCCTACCGCTTTGCGTGAAGGAATTACGTAAGAGGTTCACCACATAGAATTTAGGCATGTTCCGAGGATCCGTAACGACTGCCGACGATTGGCAACCTTATCCTCCATGATTCAAAGATCCTGACAAGAATTACATCGATCCAATCACAATTGAGCGCTAGAGCAAACGCTTATCGCTCCCATATAGACGAGGAAACAGACGGCAATCCATGGTACCATGACATCAAAAGGTACCTCAAAGCAGAGAATATCCGTATGCATAACCAACATCCGTAAGACACTTCAAGACTAGCAAATCATTTCTTTGAACGGGAAATTGTGTACCGGCGACTCCAGATCCGGGCTTATTGAGACGTGTCGATGCTCAAGAGGCGTGCAAGCTAGTAAGAGATACACGGAGGGACGCGTGGACCTCATACGAACGCTTCACTTTGGCGAAAAGATTCTCGCGAGAAAGGTGTTACTTTTGGACGACGATGGAAACAGATTGTATTCGCTTTGTGCGTAAATGTCGATAATGCCGATTCACGAGATTTGATTCGAGTGCCTCCGCGAGCTTAATGTGACAAGTTCTCTCGCCATTCGCAATGGCACGGACGCCATCGCCCCGCCGAACCCGCTGCCTCAAACGGGCATGCATTCATCCTCGTAGCAATTGACTATTTCACTAAACGGGTGTAAGCCATCACACGCATCGACGAAAAAGGCGGTGGTCGACTTCGTCGCAACAACATCATTTGCCGATTCGGGGTTCCCGAATCAATCAGAATCGATAACTAACCAATCTCAACAGAATTTGACGCGTGAGATATGTGGAAATTTCAAGATCACTCACCGTAATTCCACTGCACCGACTCGACGAACGAGCAGCAGGCGTACCAACAAGAACATCAAGAGGATATTGCGCAAGATGATCAAAGAACTACAAACATTGGCACGAATTTGCCTTTTGCGCTGGGTTATCGCAACACAATCCGAACTTCTACCGGCAACGCCAGATTCGTGTATGGAATGGCCGTACTACCAGCAGAGGTGGAAATACCATCGCTGAGAATCATCCAAGAAGCCGAAGCCGAGCGGCCGAGGATACAAGATCGCATGAGCAAGGTTGATTGACGAAAAGCGTCAATGCAATCACGGGCGCTATATCAAAGCGTAACGGCTGTGAGCTTTTAACAAGCAGAGTAAGGCCAAGGTTATTCAAACCGACAATTGGTTTTGAAACGATATTTCCGAATCAAATCAAGCTAAAGGAAAGTTCGCACCCAATCGCGCGGCCCCATACGGTCCATCGAGTATTAAGTGGAGGGCCCCGATCTTGGCCGAGATGGACGGGCGAGGTACGCCCAAGGCTATCAACGCAGACGCAGCAAGAGATATTACGCCTGGAGTATTTGTTTTCCGTGTAATCCCTTTATATTGTAAAAGCCGCATTCCCTGGGATATGCATAGAGCCCATATAGGTCTCGCCACGCAAATTAGAAAGCCTTTACTTGTAATCAACTACGCATGACTGATTCCTTGGCGGATACGTAGGCGCCATATCGCTTTGGTCCCACTTTTAGAATTTTACCCAATTTCGCTTGTAATGAACTACGCCATGACCGATTCTCACTGGATACGTAGCGCCTAAATCGGCTTCGGCCACACCGTTAGGAATCTTCCCATTCGCCTACGTGCAACAAAGTGGATATGAGCAATTCATCACGGTTAAGTTCCGCCACGCGACACACACATTGAAATTGAGACAAGCTTGCGACCGCGATAAGGCAATAACAAGGATTCCAAAAGATGTTCGCTGGTCGAAATACATGTCATATTCGCAAATTAGACGAGGCTTTTACATTTTTACGCATGTCATATAAATGTTTATTTCTAAAGATGTTTTGGTATACTTCATGAAAACATTTCATTTTTGGAAAATGCTTTTGGGCACTACTAAACATCTCAAAGAGGTCGACAGTGGTTGCAAACCCAAACAGCTGCACGTGGACATCAAGGGACAAGGCGCAAAGTCGATACTTAATCGACTTCCCCAAAACTCACAAATTTTCTTCGAGCGCAGTGTTTTTTCATGTTAATGTATGGTAAAGCGCAATAGCCAAAGCGTAAAATACGGCGAAAAGTCTCTTCACATCGCTAAGCAAAGCAAAGCAGCAGTAAGGGGCAACAACAATCCACAATCCAAAGTTCAAAACGCGCGACAAAGTCTAAGACACCCGCTGGCATAAAGTCAAATTTATGACAGGCATCGCACTCCAACGAAGGCATCGTGGCAATTCGTCACCGCGACATCTAGCATATCCGCGCGACAATATCTCAAGATTCATCCGAGTATTGTGGACGACATCTCTACCCATAAAAGTGCACATATCCTATATGCTTATCATTTTGTTTAAACAGCACGCACTAACGCTTTCTCAAGCTCACCAGAACATTTATTCTACGCGAGCAAAGAATTACGCCCGCATAACGACGCACAAAGATTGTCCAGTAACGACACCATCAAGATTTGCTTCACGCAACGACGCCAAGAAGAACATCGCCCAGTAACGACGCCATCGCGATTAAGCTTCACGCAACAACGCCTCAAAGAATACGCCCGTGCAACGACGATTCAAGATCGTGTTGCAGCAATCGAATTATCAAAGATTGCGCGTTTCACGCAACGACGCCAAAGAAGAACACGCCCAGTAACGACGTTATCAACATCAGGTCTGTGCAACGACACTCTCAAGATTGCTTTACGCAACGACGCCAGCAGCAACACGTCCAGTAACGACATTATCCGATTGCGGTTCCAGTAACGACATCATCGCGATTGCGCTTACGCAACGACGCCAAAGAAGAACATCGCCCAGTAACGACGCATGAGCATCGTCCGTTCAGCAACGATCGCGATCGCTGCTCACGCAACGACGCGCCAAAGAAGAACATCGTAACGACGCCATCAAGATCGCGTTTACGCAACGACGCCAAAGAAGAATATCGCCCAGTGCAACGACGCACGATTGCGGTCCAAGCAACGACATCATCGCGATTGCCTACGCAACGACGCCAAGAAGAACACGCCCAGCAACGACGCTATCGCGATTATGTCAAGGCAACGACATCATCGCGATTGCGCTCACGCAACGACGCCAAAGAAGAACACGCCCGTGCAACGACGTTATCAGCATTATGTCAAGGCAACGATATCATCGCGATTAGGCTTACGCAACGACGCCAAAGCAGAACACGCCCAGTAACGACGCGATCGCGATTACGGCAAGGCAACGACATCATCAAGATTGCCTACGCAACGACGCCAAGAAGAACACGCCCAGTAACGACGTTATCAAGACAAAGAAGTCCAAAACGACACCATCATCAGCATATCACGCGGGACGATTCCTATACTCCCGAAATTGCATTTCACGCATGCTTTATTATTCGCCTTAGCGCTTATGCACTAACTCTTTTGAGCTTTAGTCCACGCGGGCAATCGCAGCAGCGACGACGATCCGCATTCACAATCGCAACACGCCCGCAAGCGGCGAAATCACAACATTTGCAAAGATCGCATCAACACAAAGCCATCACATTTTGCAGATAACCTTTTCTATCCACGCTACATTGTTTTAAAATTATTTTTGCCTTAGCGCTATGCACTAACCGCTTGTTCAAGTCTTAGCATGCAAATGCCAGGAGCACAACGTGGATTTTCTTACAATAACCGGCAATCGCCGGGCCAACCTTCCCAACGATCGCGTAAGCGCCCTGCCGCCGCCCACTCGCCCACATCACCATAACCCAAAGACCACAAGCCATAGCAAGACACCCTGTGTTCGCCGCTTATATTCTTTTACTTTTGACCATAGCCCAAAGGTCATCATAACTCGACACCGACATCTTTTAAGCCCGCTAGCCCGCCGTGCTCGATTACGGTAGCTCAGTTGTCGCCATAACTCGACACCGGGAACTTTGAGTCCGCTAAGTAGCCCGCCGTGTTTAGACTATGGTAACCCAAAGGTCGCCATAACTCGACATCGACGCTTTTGATTTTTGTGTCACCTGCTTACCGCCTAACATTTTTGCAACTCGAAGATCGAGACAAAATCAAGCATGAGTCAACGCTTTGTCCAAGATTCTTCCATCATCTCCATACAAAGAGGACATCCGCTGACACCCAATTTTGACCCTCCCGCCCACCATTAACTATGAAATTACACTAATTTTGTAAAATAATTTTATGATTTTTATAATAAAATGCAAATAATAAAACATTAAATACAGCATAAATAATTAATTTACTAATGACATCGCGTCTTACGTAGAGTTTTAAGCACTTAGAGTCCCGCGCCCGCATTTATTAATTTTAAGCCCTGTCAGGATTCTTAATTATTAATAAATGCATAAAATAAATAATTTAGCAATGACGTCGTGTCAAGTAGCATAACCGCATTTATTAATACGCAAGAGAATGTCATAGTCATTTATAATTTAAAATCAATCTTAATCTAATACATGCATTTTAATAGCGTCGCATTTATAAAAAAGGTTTTAAAAAAAACAATTCTTAAAAAAAAAAATATAAATCATACTTGCATTTAGCATTTAAATAATCTAATTTAACTTCGCAATATTGCATAATAATAAGTTTTTAAATAATAGCGTCGCATTAAGCATTAATTAAATAGTACGTCCGTTTTATTCTTGTAATAATTTTAATAAAGCACTTAATAAATGGCACGCCCATTTTATTTTTATGATAAGTCTAATAAAGCACCTAAATAATTTGAGCACAATTTATTAATTTAATTAACTAATTAAAAGCCTAGAATTAAATAGTTAAACACTACCTAATTAAAAGCCTAATTAAAACTACCTAACTAATTTCTACCCAACCCTTGAACTAAAAATATCACCATCGCCTCCCTTTAGGCAACCCGCACTTCACTAACGCAGCCTCAACCCACAACCCGCACTGCAAGCCCACGCTTTTCCCTTTAGTCGCACCTCAATACCCCTTCTACATATTTTCCTCATCTCGCCTTCCTCTTCAATAGCTCCTTAGAAAAGAGACGCATCACTAACCCTAAAGCCTAATCGCCAAAGACTCACCTCACCCACCGGGATTTCTCACCGAGAATCCTGCTATTTTCCTTACCCACGCACACCCAACCAACGATTCTTACCATAACCAAAACCAAATCTTCTCAAACGGCAACTCGTCACAATCTATTCAAATCGCTAAAATCGTAAATTACCTTCCTTACTCATGCAAAGGCATTTCAAATCGCCCCTATACGGTACGAAATAACCCGCATTATCAACACCAATATTAGCACAAATCTCGCCAAGAATCGCATTTAAATCGCATTGATTGCTTACGACTTTAGAACTCAAACGTAGGCTATATAAGCCAGGCCATTGTTACATGCAAAAAGAAAAAAAGGAGAGCAAATTAATAGAGCTCAACAGAGCAACGAGGCGTAATCTAAATCAATCGAGAATCATAGCGGATATCGCGAACCCTTCAAGATTATCGACAAGATGTATCAAAGATCCGTAATCGCAACCCAATCGAATATTCGTAAAACCTAACTCTCTTAATAGCCAACGATTCTCGCAAACCTTTCCTTCTTTCTATCGCATTAAGCAAACCCGCCGAGTGGCTTAGACGACTTGATGCGCCGCCCTGCTCACGCCGGAGGTAATATTTTATCCTTATAGTCTCGAAGTTTCGCTTAACGCATAATGCGCAGACGTGTTTCAACGAGTGTTGCGCAGCGCGTGTTGCCACGGTCGCGATCGCTTGGTTCATCGGGTTGATCCGGACCTGCTTTTAACTAATGTCGATCGTTTCACCACTCGATTGACATATTTGGTTATTGTTCGAGTCCGTGGCATTATTTATCAAGCATTTTTAGCCCGAATCTTAGGCTAACATACGCCTCGCTTAGTCTAAATACATGCTCACGGTCGCATAGATCAGACCGCATTGGTAATGTCTAAAATGCTTGGCCAACCATTAAGATGTCTCAAACGCGCTTGTAAGTCACCTATCAGATTTGTTCGGGGCAAAAAGAGTTCGAGAGGGAAGATTTCTAAGGCGCCATGTAACTCGCAAACGGCTTCACATGTTTGAACGCATTCTTCACCGCTTTATGGACCGTGTATGTTTAAGTCACGTAGGTATCATGCTAGCCTATGGCAAGAAATCACCTAATCGATGGTTTAAATACGAACTGCATGTTTTGTTCAAATCACATCTTAGAATTTTTAAAGGACACACTCTAAATAGTTGTTCTTAGCGCCCTCGTCACGGATGTACACAGAACTGATTACCCAATCGGGTATATATTAAGTATGCTTCCTTTTTATTGCACTGAATCAGCCCATTTGTGATTACTCCAAGATGCTTCAGGTCATCCAAATCATATAAGATGTCTCAATCCCCTTATCCTCGGTGGTATAGCATTGTTTGATTCGCTTGTATGCTTATTATGTCTTGTCTAGATACATAAGAACTTAATCTTTCTTTGCCTAATCCTATGTCGCATTTAGTTGTACTAATAAAGTCTAATAGGCTATCTCGAGTAATGAAACGAGTCTTGTTAAGACTTGACGTTAGTATTCTATATCGGCTTGCGCATTACGAATCTCAATGCCCTATACATTGTCAAGTACTCTTATCATTCTAAGAATCATGTTATATGATCCGGGTTTGTCCCATTTGATTTCCTCCGTGTTGTCGCTACCCCGAATGCAATCTAGAATTTGCCCTTTGAATCTACCTTCCGCCATCCCGATTACTTGCTGGCTTAATAATCTAATCCTCATATATGCTTAGTTTCAATCACGTGTCAAGATAAAATGCTCATTTGTTACTTCGATGAACTTTGAACGATACTAATCCTTTTCCTTCTTATTTTTACATGAAACGACGGAGCAACGTAAGAGTCTTATATGAGACTCACCGCATTTCGCCAAACGAAGACTCGCCTAGGTTCCTGCATTCTCCCGCTCAGACTTCTAAACAAATAGTATGATGATATCTTCATCCGTCCTAGTCACTTCTCTTAAACTCCTTACTTTTTTATTTATTTCATTATTTTATTCTTTCTTGTTATGAAATTGTATAACTCTATACAATTATGGAAATGCGAGAATACTGGATTTAGTATACTTGTAGTAATTAGACTTTAGTAGATTTGGAGGGTAGTTTAAGATGGAAATTCACCCTTAGTTTGGTTATTTTAATGTTGTCAAACATGCCTAGATTCCGATTTTTTTAAAAAAAACTCATAACAAAGAATGATCTTTTCTCACAAATTCAAAGTAATCTCTTTCCTATAACAAGACCTGTATTTTCATAAACTATACCACGTCCACTTTGTGTTTGTCTAAATATACATTTTCTATCAAAAATCGATTCTTTCCTTAAATAATGCAAAATATACGCGGTTTCATAAATTATTTTTATCCATTTTCTGAAATGCCCTTATAATTTTATTTTTTTTAACCAAAAAAAAAAAAAAACCTCACATGTATTTTATAATCAAGCCTTATTATTCTTTATGCATTTCCATTTTTTTAAAGCACCCTTTTACTTAAAGTATTTTTCAAAAAATAAGCGTTTCTTTAATATAATAATTATCCTAGGTTTGGCAGACAACCATGAAGTTAGCGGATCTTAGAGGGTGCCTAACCCCTTCCCTCTAGATTAGTAAAGAACCCTTACCCAGAGTCTCATTAAGGTTTAACAGACCATTAAATGGAGTTAATGTTACTTTAAACTAGTTAACATTTAGGTGTCCTAATTCACCCAAACTAATTAAATTTCACACTAACCCTTAGCATTCTAGCGAATTCTTTAGCACTTTTAGCACCCTTTACTTTAAAATTAATCTTTTAGCATTCTAGCACTACCTTTAGCATTTTAATATTTTAATACTCTTTACCCTTTTAACATTTTAGCATTTAGCATTTTTATTTTTATTTTCTAACATTTTATTTAAACAGGAGTTTAGAAAATAAAGCCGCGGCCGGAAAAGGGCGCGACACTAACTCTTTGAACATACTCCATTTGGGAGGACGAGAAAGTATGATAGCTCATAATAACAGTAGGCAAACCAAGACATACAAGATAGGATCTCAAGACGGCAAAATACTCCCGACAAGAGACAAATAAACATGGATTTAGGATACTCCTTTTAATATTTCATTTAGAAATTGATATACATTTTGGAATTCATGTTTTCGAATGAAGGGTTAGTCTTACATTGCTTTTGTCGTTAGCTCACGAGTCCCTGAATGCTCTACAAATAATAATATACATTATATGAAGGATTTGAATTAAGATTGAATCAATGAACTATAAGTCACTTCACATAGACATTTCATCGAGCACCTAATGTGCATAAAATTCTCTTGTTCTCCTACAATGGAAACTTATATGTATAACAACACAACAAGCTTTTTCCATCCCCCTCCTTAATCTGACAATACAACGAAACATTTCTAGCAACTTCACACAATAATCTCAGCCCCAAGCTCAACAATGCCAAACAAGATTCAATGTTTTTCGATAACTGCTTAGCAATCTCGTAGCAAAACAACTTCCCATAACTTGTATAAGCTTAAGAAGAAGAAGAAGAGACTTACCTTAACGCACCAGAACTACTCCAAATCTGACGTTACTTCACCTTAAGAGATTCTCTCAACTCAACACGATGAGGAGAAGAACAAGCTAGCAATGGTTACGAGGTTCCTTACGTCAAAATCAAGTTGTTTGCCCTTGATTTTAGCCTAAGATCATAGGAGAACCTTTGGAGAGAGTTTACGAGTTGTTTTAGGTCTAAAAATAGTAATAATGTAATGAGGGTCGAGATTGGATTATATAGAACATTTTGGATAAACTTGCATCGACCACCATCTGCGGCGAGGTCTGCGGTTCGCAGATGGTGTCACAGACCTTGCCAGAAAACTAAAAATCTATCTCTCACTCTGCGGCTCATCTGCGTCTCGCAAACATGGGTCTGTAATTTGCAAACATGCTCTGCGATTCGCAGAGTGCCTTGTACGATGACATTTCATCGAATTTCATGAAACTTATTTTCGTCGATCCGATTAGTTTTAAACTTTCTCAAAACTTACTCAAAATTCTCCTAAACCTTTATTGGTATCTTGGAGGGATCTTACCTTTCTAAGACTATGTCGAATAACATTACAATAACGATGTCGTACGAAAATACCGGATATAAAAGTTCGTAGTGGCCGAGAAACAAAACAATATGTTGGCCCGTTATACTTAATAATCAAAATCAAACAATAAGTAAAATTGTTTCAGACAAACAAATAGAAACGTCATTGACAATATCGTTCGGTAGAACTGACGACACTTAAAAAAAAACAGAAAAATCTTTGAAGAGTTAAATTGCAGTGGAAATAATAAAGACACAAAGGTTTAAATTTACATAGGTTATATATTAATATAATCTATGATGATCAATGACCAAAAGTATTATATATATACACAATTAATATATTCCTTCTTTTACAATATTACAAGATAATACAAAAGAAATAAAAAGTGAAGTCAGATTTACTTACACGCTGAAAAATCTAAGTAGATATAGACAACATCTCATGTTAATTGCTTCAATAAAGAACTAATCTAGAATCTATGCAACAACTATCATGTTGGACAGAATGTCGTCGAAAAGCTCAGGCAACACAAATGATCCAGCCGGATCGTGATTTTTCGGTAGCTCTCTCGATCTTTTCTCTTGTAATTTATGGATATTGATTCTTGATGTAGCCTCTATTTATAGAGAGTCTTCCTTGAAATGCTCAATGAATCGTTGTGGAAGTTGAGCAAAGGTGGCGACTTGATAAGGTTTGTTGGAGACGAATGTGGAGCAAAATCCTCCAACATCTTGGACTTGTTCCCCAAGTTTAGCAACGCCTTGGACTTGGTCTTCCCACGTGTGTAATTAGCTCAACAAATTCCTTGTCAGGTCACTTTACCATCGTGGTAAAAATTCCACGAGATAAGCTTCACCAGAAGGGCAAAATCATATCGAATGTTGGTCCAATGTCATGACATTTGTTCCAACATTTTCTCGACTTTAACTTAGTTACGAAAATGTTATGTTAGGTAAAATGTCATAACATAAAACTCAACATTAACACATAAGAGTAACAACGATGGCGGATGGATTCGTAATCGCAGCAATGCAATGCACCACCAAAACTTTTATTTTTTACCAAAACGACGCTTTTGGCATTTTGACAAATTACTAGGCGATTATCTTTGTCAACGTAAGAATATTTATTATTTGCATGATTTTCTTTATATATTATTTTAATACAACTATTTTGCTTTGTTTGCTATATTGGTCTCTCTTGATAACATTCGTAATTTCATTTTTTTTTGCTACGCAAAAAAATATTACTTCGTATGTTTGCACCACCAAATTTTGTTGTCTGAATCCGCCACTGGTAACAACTTCAACAATGTAGAGAAATCCCATCAAACATTCAGAGGTCCTAGTTGTAAAAAAGAGGTGAAAGTTGGTGTGATTACTTTCATGAAATGAATGAAAGAAGGTATAATAAATCTAAAACTGAGTGTTAGGACCGAGGCTACGGATAAGCACGAAGGAGTAAGAATTAAAACAAACTCGAACAGTTAAATAGTTTCTGGATGTTGCCTTCAGTGTTGTGACAACACTTGAGTAAAACAGTAATAAACCTTAAAGAGTAAATGCAGCGGAAAAGTAAAAGACACAGGGTTTATATTTTCAAGGGTATATATTAATATAGCCCTTGATGGTCAATAACCGAAGTAATGTATATATTATATACAATTACAATTGAATTTCTTTTTACAATTTGTAGCAATGAAATAAAAAGAAATTACAAATAAAACGAAGTCGTAGATGACTTCAGCCTAAAGATAAAACATCTATAAAGAAACATACAACATCTTCATTACAATTGCTTCAACAATAAACTTAATCTAGAACTGGGCAGCAATAGTAATGTTGGACTAGATGTTGTTATACTACTTTAGATTAAGGTGTTGATCCAGTTTTTGAAGTGAATTTCTGAGAGCTCTCTTGGTGATTCTTCTCGTTGTAATCTGAATTTCGATACTCTGATGTTCCCTCTCTATTTATAGTGTGAAATTTCCTTGAAATCCTCACTGGTTGGTTGCGGGAGTTGAGAGAAAGACGACTGCAGCTTGGACCGATTCTTCCTCCATGAAAATCTCAACAATTTTGACTTGGTCTTCACGTTGCTTTTCTTCCAAGCTTGACTTTGTTTTCCCCACATTTTAAACACATCTTCCAAGTTGGCTTGTCTAGGTCTTTTTTAACTCACGGTAACAAACACTGTTTTGGCCGGAAGAATAGACAAAATTGTTTACAGAGATATTGTATGTGATGTTGTCACAACACTGCAGGCAACATCCTTATGTTCATCAACGATGTTGTCCTGAAGGATAACTGGTGTTGTCACAACACTCATCCAACATCAACACTGAGTATTATAATTGTCATAAATTTGGTCATTACTACTCTTGAAAATATTGAGGAGAATTCTAAGCTTGTGGATAACAAGAAAGAAGAAGATCTGTCAATATTGTTGTTGGCGCTCAAGGGAGAAGACAGAGATGATTGTACGTCGTGGTACTAGAATACTGGAGCAAGCAACCACTGGGGAGAGGCAGAGAATAGTATAATTCGGCTAGAAGTATGTTGCAAAACTAAAAATATGCCAAAGAAATTTTGGACTGAGGCTGTTTCTAGGGTAGTTTGTTTGAGCAACAAGTCTCCAAAAGGAAATGT
Organism: Przewalskia tangutica; assembly: GCA_029844215.1. Lineage (NCBI taxonomy): Eukaryota > Viridiplantae > Streptophyta > Magnoliopsida > Solanales > Solanaceae > Przewalskia > Przewalskia tangutica. The sequence continues at coordinate 57,093,404 of CM056740.1, forward strand.
TAGAGATAAAAGTACTCAAGAAGCATGAAGTGGAATAGAGCAAGTGTCACATACTTAAGAATCTTTGGAGCATATGCTCATGTATTTTTGATGAACGGAGTATCAAACATGTATTTTTTAGCAAGTTCAAAAAGTTACAAGTTATACAACCCAAACAATGACAAAGTAGTGGTGAGTTGTTATGTTCAATTTGATAAAGAAATGATATGAAATTGAGAGGCCCAGGAAGAAAAGACATATGATTTTCTTCCATACAAATCATTATCTACCTTGTAAGGGGTGATAAGGTTTATAAAGGGTGGTCCTAGAATGACTTGGAATTATTTATATCTTTTATCAAAACAAACAATGTTGATATGGAAACTTCATCATTTATTACTGACGGGGTGGTCTTGGATTTAATTTCTAATTTAGTATTATTAGTTGCTGCTAATTTTTTATGAGTTTTCTTTTGAAATTTTTCCGGTATTATACCCGTTTTTATGAAATTTAAATCTGCTCCTGTGTCAAAGAGCAATTTTTTTAATTTTAAATTGTCTGAGAATTTTAGGGTTATTTTTATTAGATATTTCTTGAAAATAATTTGTCCCAAGACATTAAGAAATTCTTCTAGGATTTCTTCTAGATTTTGGTTTTCAAAATCTCTTTCTGGTTTTTTTGAATTTTCGGAATTAGAATTTTCGAATTAAGAACTTTCTTGGGTATTTTTTGAAATGGTTATTTTATTAGTTCAGAATCTTGTTTTTATTTTTGTTTTAATTCTTTTATCTCTAATTTTACTTGTTTTATTTCTTTTTGTATTTTTGAACCTTTATTTCATCTTCTTACCGTTTTCTAAGATATTTGTTAAGTCATAAGTATTTTTAGAAGTATTTGGCAAAATGATATTTTTAATTTCTTTCTTTTTTTCAGTAAAAGATTTTAGGAGTTTATTTAAATATATTTTTGTTCTTGAGTATGTATGTGTTTAACTTTAACCATATCTATAAAAATGAATTCTTGATCTTTAGTTAATACACATATGTGATTTTCTTTTTCTTTTTCAAAATTTCCAGATGAACTAGTTGTGATCAATTCATCTACTTGAAGGGGTTTATTATTTTTTAAAGACCAAGAAAAGTTTTCAGATTATGTCTCAGTGTTTGAATAAGAGGAATCTATTAGAATATTAGAGATTTTTTGTATTACTTTCATTTATCAATAGGACCCTGCCCTGGTCGGTCACTTTTCTGGGCCGGGATCGATAAGTGGGCGTGGTTTGAGAAGTTCAGTAAGACCATAGTTTTTTCTCTTATTTCTGTATTTCTTTCCCATGACGACTAACCTATCAATTGTAGAAGTAGGATTTTTGGCAATCAATAAGCACTTAAATAATACAATTCAAGTGTACCATCTTCTTTCTCATTTCGAGGAAAATGTGCGGAAGGAAATTCTTTATCTAATTTTAATTTTTATAATTTTTTATTTATTTTACAATATTTTGAAGTATGTCCTTTTTTATAACATTTATAACATGTTACATCTTTATATATAGATTCATACCTTTTAGGATTTCTTTTATTTACGAATTTTGTATGAGGACTTTTATAATATTTTCACTAGAAATTATATATATATATATATATATATATATATATATATATATATTGGCTTAGTTCAAGTAGGGATAAAATCATTAACTAATGAATGATTAAATACCTCAATTCTTGTGATCTTAAGAGATGTCAGATTCACTAATTTTGAAGATTCCTAATTAAGTTTTGTTGAGTTTAGTCTCTGCACAGGGCCAATCTCTTTTGATTGTTACCTAAACTTTTCAGTATCTCTTAATGATAAAAATATCTAAAAATTCCTGGTCTTACAAATAAAAACCCACAATTACCAAATGCTTGAAGGTTCAATTTCGGTAGCAATTATCTTTAGAACCCATTACAAAACTATGCTTCTGCTTTTGCCACAAAAGTTAGGTACCATAGTAAAAAAAGGTGAAACACTACTTTTACAAACAGATCTTTTCAAATCTAACACCGTAATACCAAGACCTATTAGGTGGAAAGATATTACTCTACCAGAGGAATGGATCTTGGAAAGGGTAGTTAAATTTGAACCCCTAGAAACGTCCAAACCAAATACCCATCTTAAAGAAATAATCCAAAACCGGGATGATAGAGTTAGCCTATAATTCCGAAGAAGATCTACAGTAGTAGATGCGATGATACACGTTCTATAGAGATCCTAGATTTATGAAGAGTTACACAAATTTCTTCAATAATAAATATACCTTACGAAATCAAACCTAGACATTCTACGTCATATTTACCCAATCTTAAAAAATGTAGACTATATCAATGAAATACCTAGACAGTATATAAAAATTCCACTATTAGAGAAAATAAATGACCGATAACTTACTAGTCAGACATTTTCCTCAATAATGAAAAATATAGTAAACGACATTGGAGTTTTAGAAAAAGAATTCCAGGTAGATAAAAAATTCCTACAAAAAGATTTTTATGGGAAACATAACTTAGAAAAAATAACTTGGTTATTTAAAAACTTTTTAAATACTAAAAAGCAAATACAAAAAAATTATGAATTCATAGAAGAAAATAGGATAAACATTTTATTCTTTGACTGGTTTGAAATATACTCTTCTCAAAATTCCATAGAGTATCCTTTTTCTAAATCGGTAAATCCTATTACAATTAAGAATAAAACACCGGAATGGGAAAACCTAACTGATTCTAGGAAAATTCAAATCAATCACCCTCCCTACAAGGTATTAAACTTAACATACATGATCGTCTTGTAGACGCAATTCCTTTTAAAAATTCAGCAGAAGATGAAAAAATAAATATAAAATCCATTCTCGCACAAAATAATTTTACACATATTAATTTAAACATCATAGGAAAATATTAGATAGAGTGGAAAAACACATAAAATCCCACCCTTTAGTCACTATCGATTAACGTCTAAAGAAATGAAATTAAAAAGCCCAATTTTTAAACCATTTCAGGTGTCCAAAAATAGTGTTAAAAATATCCAATAGTTCTAATACATAACTCATTATTTCAGATACCCCACAATCAAGTAATAAAATAACAACTTTAACGTATGATTTCAATAATAGTGATACCTTAGAACATTTCCAAAATAAAACACCCCTAGTTAGTAAAATGGATTGAAAACAACCCGTACAACAACAATTACAAATAATTCTAGCTCCAGGCCTAGAAATAGTAAACCACCTAGCTCAATCCCGATTTAATGTCTATTTCATCTACGATTGGAACATAGATGGAATGACTGAATACAATGTCCTTAGCTTCCTCCAACAAATGACCATGACCGCAAATGCCTATAAAACACAAAATGGTGCACAAGATAAGACCACCGCAGAACTGCTCATCGCAGGATTCTCTGGTCAATTAAAAGGATGGTGGGATTATTATCTCACTGATCAACAAAAAGAAGACATCTTAAACACTAATAGAAGCACCTCTCTAGAAAGAAGCTATTGAGAGTGAAATAGACTTCATCCTGCAAAATCATACTTGTGAGTTGGTTGATCTTCCTCCGGGAAACAAACCGTTGGGTTGTAAATGGATACCCAAACAGAAGTATAAAGCAGATGAGTGTATATATAAGTACAAGGTCAGGTTGGTAGTCAAGGGCTAATGACAGAAGGAAGGTCTTGACTATTTTGACACGTACTCCCCAGTGTCTAGAATGACGTCCATACGAGTATTCATTGCGATCACAACATTGTATGACCTTGAGATACATCAAATGGATGTCAAAACAGTCTTCCTAAATGGTGATTTGGAAGAGGAAATTTATATGGAACAACCCGAGGGGTATGTGGTTCCAGGTCAAGAGAAGAAAGTATGTCGACTTGTCAAATCTGCATGCGGTGAAAGCAGCCCAGAATGCGATAGCGCGAAAAAATTGATAGTACTCTACTATTGAATGGTTTCTCCATTAAGGAGTGTGACAAATGTGTCTATATGAAAGGTAACTCGTTCGTCATGATATGCATTTACGTAGATGACATGTTGATCACATGGTGCAGTCCTAGTTTGATCCTAGACACTAAGAATATACTGAAACAATATTTCAACATGAAGGATATGGGTATTGCAGATGTCATCTTAGGGATCAAGGTCTCTAAGACGTCTGACGGACTGGTCTTACAGTCTCACTACATCGATGATGTGTTGAGAAAGTTTGAGATGTTCGACAATTCACCGATGAAGTCACCACTGGATATGAATCAGAAAATTGATAAAAATTGTGGTGCACCCGTATGTCAGAAGTAATATGCGTAGGTGATTAGGAGTTTGATGTACATAACAAACTACACCCGACCTGATATCGCTTATGCATGTAATAAATTGGCTAAGTTTATCCGTAATCTGAGTAATGATCATTGGAAAGTGTTGAATCGGGTACTACGATACTGAAATACATACTAACTTACGGGTTGCATTATTCGAGATATTCAGTAGTACTAGAGGGGTATAGTGATGCAAACTGAATATCTGATATGGAGAACATCAAGTCCACCAGTGGGTATATATTTATAATTGGTGGTGGGGTTGTGTCTTGGAAATTCTCTAAGTAAACCTGCATTGCCCGGTCCACGATGAAGTCAGATTTTATTGCTTTAGACAAAGCAGGAGAAGATGTTGAGTGGCTTCATGACTTCTTAGAGGACGTCCCGTGTTGGGACAAACTCGTACCTTCTATAATAATTCACTGCGACAGCCAATCGGCTCTATGAAGGGCACGGAGTTCTATGTATAACGGCAAGTCTCGTCATATTTGACGAAGACATAAATCAGTTAGTCAGTTGATCACCACGGGTATTATTTCTATTAATTATGTAAAATAAAAACAATAAGGAGTGATATGGTGGTAATCCAACCTTACTGACTGGAGATCACATGAATTAGGTTCAATGAAAAACTAAATTGTAATGGTTCAGTTGAACACTTCGGTGAAAGCAAGAGCACTTCGGGTTATGATTTCTGTAAGGAACATAAACCCAAAGTCGTTCCCGCGATAGACATTAAGTGATATCTGCAGTATGGGTAGAGTTTAAGTTTCCAAAACCTTTAATGATCCTCAACGGTTGAGGTTAGGTTTGGAAACTTTTAATGATTCCTAACACTAGTGAGGTGGGATATAGCAGGAGACCGCCTATTTAAGTGAGAGGATAGTCCGCCTCAAATGAACGCACTTAAGAATTCAAGAGTGTCCACGACCACAACGGACAAAATATTAAAAAAGAACAAAGTAAGGAAGTTGTTGTGTTGGTACTGTTGACTTGACTTACACTAAACACTGACGGTTCAAGACATAACATTCACCGCGTATTAAGTAAGTTTGATGGTATTCAACTAAGGAAGGTTCAAAGCGGAAGCTACCTCTCCTGATGCAACATCGGTTCGCTGAAAGATTGTTGGAAATAGGCACCTTGTGAGTGCGTCAAAATCTCTTTCAAAAGGGGATAGTTGAAAATTTATTAACATGGAATAAAGTTTATCTTATTATTTATGACTCGAACAATTGGGGCCCCGCATGTCGGAAATATCGTTTCCACACACGTGCACACATTGTACCAATGATCGTAAATTTACTAGTGAAAGAGATATTAGTACGTAAGTAAAATGTTGACATAGAATGATGGACGATTATTGGCCAAATGCGGAGAAGGGGCAGGCGCCGGCGAGCCGTGGCGCCTCATTGGCTGAGCCGCGGCGCTATCCATCAGAAAATCTGATTTTTGGAGACGTTTGGGTTGCCCTCAATAGCATTCATTCCAATATTATTCAGTAATTATTTGGCTGATAAATGAGTGTGTCATTACTTGGGTAATTTATTGTCATTACATGAATGATTCAATGTTATTACTTGGCACTTGAAAAGATAAAAGCTTATATTATAAATTGAGACATTTGACTTAATTGTTAAACAGTTGAAAATTCAGAAAAACTTTTTCCTCTCTAGTATTCTTTTAATACTTAAAGTTCTTCAAGAAAAATACTTGAATTTTTTTTGTTCAAGTATGTTAATAGATGTTTTATCTTGAAAGATTATTGTCTGGTAATTTAAAAGGATCTATATGAAAAATCTTGTCTTAAAGATAGTGTCATTATTCGACTCAGTTCAGATCAAGTTTGATTTTTATTTCCAACTGTTTGTGGATTATTTCATTTGTTGTAATTATTTGTTCTTCATATTTCTTAGTTCTTGTAATAGATATTTACTATTTATTGTTTGTTGTTTTCATTTTTCTAACACAAGTTATGCGTTAATTACTGTTTTTTTAAAAAAATGTTTTATCATAATTATTCGTTTTATTCTCTCATTTTCGACTATTTTAAATTTATTGTCGAGATCGACATTTTCTCTGCTTTTGCTTGTGAGGTTCTTTTGAAAACATTATCTCTCTTATCAAGTAGAAATTTAAGATATCGTCACTCTACTATTTATTTATTTGTGTTGTTACTTACAACAAGTGTAAAAATACCACATACACCAGTAGAATTTCTGTTTTCTATTATGTTCAGTGGTGCAATCTTTGATCCAAGGCTCTTTCGATTACCTGGATCTTCTTCAACCACATGAATAGAATGGAGTAACAGAACTAAATCAGAAAGTCGATCCCAAGAAAATTTCCAAATTCAAGCTCAAATGAATCACATTTATATGCACAAATGAGCAGAAGAATACAGTACTATTTGAAGAAGTTGGAAAAACGCCTTATACATATCATATATCAGCAGAAGAATTTAGTAGTTATACACATAATTAAGTGAACCATCAAACAATATTAAGTGACACTATACATTAAAAAACAGTTAAACACCATTAGTGGTTTCACTTTTTCACACAGTAAACAAATTTTCAACAAATCAATTGACACAATAATTAAGTCCTCGAACAACATCATTATGCAGCAGCGAGATCATATTTAAACAATCCTGGAGTAAAATTGCCAGTTAATATAACTACTGATAATTAGCTATTACTTGCTAAGAAAGGTAATTGAAGAATAAAATTAAAGCAAAGAATGTAGATAAGGACTAAGCAAATTTCTATTCCTTGAATATGCAACGGAGAATTACACCATCAAGCTCAAAAACTAACATTACCCAACACCAACATTACCAAACATAACCCTAATTTCACAAAAACCTAACCCCCAAATCCATAAAGTGTCCTTCCTTGCCTCTTCAATGCATACACAACATCCATCGCAGTAACAGTCTTTCTCCTAGCATGCTCAGTGTAAGTCACAGCATCACGAATTACATTTTCCAAGAAAATCTTAAGAACTCCACGTGTTTCTTCATAAATCAACCCTGAAATACGCTTCACACCACCCCTACGAGCAAGTCTTCGAATAGCTGGTTTCGTAATTCCCTGAATATTATCCCTCAATACTTTTCTATGCCTCTTTGCTCCTCCTTTGCCCAAACCTTTGCCTCCCTTGCCTCTTCCAGACATCTTTTAGATTTTCAATTTGAAATAAATAGAATTGACTGAGATTTTTGTTACTGTGAAGACAATTTGGTGGGTATATATATATATAGCTGATGGTTTGTTAGGGGCTTAAATCTTTACCGTTGGTGTGTTGGAACTTAAGCTGATGTATCGGACGGATGTGAGGGTTGATCTGTGTGAGAGGGGGAGAGTGTTTGTGTGTCGTTGATTAGATGGAGATCTACGGTGTGGAGTGATTGTTTGTGATAGTGTGCGGATTGTGCTTTTGTGGTGAGAGAAACGAGGTAGTAGTACATTGTTGGCGAGGGCAGAGAATCTATCAATTCTACTAATTTCATAAAGCTTTTTTTTTTTACAGCCTCTTTAAGTTTGCAAATATTAGTATGGACATTAATATTAGTATATTCATATAATAAAAATATCAAAGTATTCATTTTTTTGCTAAAATAAATATTTAAATATTTGACATGGAAATAGTTTCTTCTCTATCAATAATTTTCTTCATTTTATGCTTTTGATCTCCTTCTCATATCTACAATTTTGTGATTTTGATCTCTCTCGTTATCCATTCTACAATATCCTCCATTTATTAAAATGAGAATATCATATTATCCACACCATGATGCAGGGGCGGAGTCAAGAATCCGGGCTAGGAGAGCAAAAAATTGAGGACTTTTGATCTAGGGGAAGCGAAAATTTGAGGACTCTATTGTAATATCATGAATATTATTATTAGTATATAGAAAAAATTTAAATTTGAGGGGGAGCCCCCCCGGCTCTTAGGTGGCTCCGCCCCTGCCATGATGAACCGAAATCTCGGGTTCCTTAACAACGACTTGCTCAGCATTCAGATTTAGGTGAAGATCTATGGAAATTTTTTGTAAGATTTAAAAAGACGAGTCAATTTTGATAACATTATTATTCTAATTAGCATACAACTTAATTATTTCTATAAAAAAAATTGTATAGTATTAGTTTAAGAATGTGAAAAATAGAGATTATTTAGTACTTCAAACTAATTTCTTTGGATTGCAAGTTTAGCCATATGGTCACACTATTTTGATTCGTTTTGACTGAATAGCTTGATCGATCATTTTGAATCCCACATGTTATGCTCAATAAATATATCATAGCCCAATTCATAAAAACTTCTAAGGTTGGGTGTTCAAATTTAGTTGATTTTGTTACTTCTACGTGAAATCAATTATAAATATATTAATATAACTTTTACTTCGTTTTTAACAAAAATAGGTCAAGTGGTAGAACTTCTCTTTCTTCCTCTTGATGGTGATTTTATATTTTCCATTTTAGTATTTTTTTTTTCTTATAAGATGAACTGATAATTATTTTAATTAAAAATTATAAATTCATTCTCTTTCAGTCTTTTGCGAGCGCGTGATTATTATCTGATTCAACAAATTAAGGGCCACATAAATTTATTTCAACAGTCAAAAGAAATTTAAAATAGTAAATTTGTACTAGTTTTAAGTGTTTGGTTGAAACTTCTTGGAACGATGGAGGAGATAGGCATGGAAAAAAAGGTACGAACTATGTTGATACTACGGATGATTCGTTCGGTTTTTTCGTTTTGGGGTGAGGTATGGGGACAGGAGAAATGAAAGATCATGTCATTATTGATGCAAAAATTATGAAACGCATAATTATTAAACTCACGGCCGTTATCACATTGTAATGATTTTATAGATTTTTCAAATTGTGTTTTGATAAAGTTATGAAACTCAAGAAACTTGGTATATTCAGACTTAAACTTTAGAGGGTAATTCATATAAAATGCGAAAAGTCATCTAACAGCACAAGATAAAATTTATGACTCAGTGAGCTAACAACAGGAGATGTCCATAAATCTGCATGAACAATATCAAACGGAGAGAACGTAACACTTAAAGAAGACTGAAAAGAAAGGTGAACGTGTTTGCCTAGAGGGCAAGACAAACATTGTTGGGCGGGTTTTCCACCAGAACACCGAATTAAATTATTGGTCCGAAGTAAATTAAAAACAGGGGTTCCGGAATGTCCAAGTCTATTGTGTCAAGTAGACGGAGAAATTGTTGCTAAGGTTGTGGGAGGAGTGACTTGGGAAGTTAGAGATGTGGGAGGGGTGAAACTGGTAGCGATCGTGGATAGGAAAGGATAGATGTCTCCTTCACTATTTCATCTCGTTAGGAGTTTTCCATTATATAAGTCTGTTATAGAAAATCCAAATGGGTCAAAATTAATTGACACGGAATTATCTGTGGCAAATCTAACGAAGATTAGATTCTTGATAATGTGTGGGGCTTAAAGGACGTTATTTAGGGAGAAGTGGGGATGCGATGGTGGGGTTAGAGTGTGGTCAAATTCTTGAATTGGAATGCGATGATTGTTACCAATCATAATAGATTGCGGAGAATTTAAATTTCGCAGTTGAGGAAGATTACCATAATTATTGGTGAGACGTGGCGCCTGTATCCATATACCACACATTATCGGGTTGTCGAGGATTTGATGTGGCGAAAGCCTGACCCAAATTCACAAAGAATGTGGGAGAAGTCATCATAGTGAATTAGGAAGAGAGGACCACTGTTAATTAGAACAAAATAAAAGAAAGACAACAACATCTCCTAGTAATAGTTGGTCTGTTGCAGGGATATAAAAAGGGGAAAACCGTTGTGAATTTGGGTTAATTAATCTCGTGTAATAGTCGGTAGAAAAGGGAGACAATAATATCTCCTAGTAATAGTTGGTCTGTTGCAGGGAATTTTTTTTACAGACACCGAGGAATGAGATTAGGGTTTAGGTTTTGGCTTTGATACCATGTAAGATTGTGAGAACAAAAGTGTAGTAACAAGGAAATTGGAAATGTAACAACAACAACAAATATGTTAGAAATCTGGAAATGAATAAAGAAATTGGTTTGCTGAGTCGATTGATTTTTCAATCTATCCTTAAGATAATATTGCCCTGTATATTCCTTTCGACGGTATATTGACAACTTATCTTCCAAGATAAAACAACAATCAAACTAATGAGCAAAGGAGGCTCGAGAGTTCGCTTTAGGAAGAAAAACTTTAGAGAGTTTCGGGCGTCACGGCCTTTTTCAGACTTGTTTATATTTTACACATTGTACACGTCTTCCTTTCGTTTACCAACGTGAAATCATTGTCATTTGGCCAATAACCGTCTATTACTTTACGTCTCAACAAATCGTATACGTACCAATATCTCTTTCATTATGGAAATTACGATCCTTGGCATTTTATGTGCACGTGTGTGGAAACCGTATTTCCGACGCGCGGGGCCCCAAATGTTCGAGTCATAATTAATAGGATTAACTTTATTTCACATTTAGTAAATTTTCAATTATCCCCTCTTGGAAGAGATTTAGGCGCACGCACATGGTGTCTTTCGACCAATCATTCGGCGCATCGATGATGCATCTGGAGAGGTAGCCGTAGCTTTGAACCTTCCATAGTAGAATACCATCAGACATATTTACTGTGCGGTGAACGTGATGTGTTGAACCGTCAGTGTTTAGTATATGTCAAGACAATGGTACCAACACAATACCTTTCCTACTCCATCCTTCTTTATGTTTTTGTCCGTCGTGGGTCGTGGACACACTTCGATTCTTAAGTGCGTTCATTTGAGGCGGCCTATCCTCGCACTTAAATAGGTAGTCTCCTACAAGGTATCCTGTAATACCCCGCTACTCAAGTGTTAGGAACCATTAAAAGTTTCTCCAACGTAACCTCAATTGTTGAGAATCATTAAAGGTTTGGAAACTTATCATTTACCCCTCTACAGGTTGCACTTTATGTCTCTCCCGGGAACGGCCTTGGATTATGTTTCTTAAGAAGAAAACATTATCTGAAGTGCTCTTTCTTCCACCGAAGCGCTCAACTGAACCTTTTACAATTTAGTTTTCCCATTGAACCTTATTCTTGGGATCTCCAGTCTGTAAGGTTGGGTGTCCACTATATCAACTTTTATTGATTGGGTTTTAAGCCCATTCCACACCAGGCGAACATTTGATCTCAGGTATTCCGCCGTCGAGTATCTGCGATATTTTCCTTAGATTTTACGTAATCAATGGAAATAACACCTGAGGTGATCAGCTGCCTAATGGACTCATGTCTCCGTCGAATATGACGAGACTTGCCGTTATACATAGAACTTTGTGCCCTTCCTAGAGCCGACTGACTATCGATGGATCATTACAGAAGACACGAGTTTATCCCAACATGGGACGTCCTCTAGAAAACTATGAAGCCACTCAGCTTATTCTCCCACTTTGTCTAAAGCGATAAACTCTGACTTCATCGTGGATCGGGCAATAAATGTTTGCCTAGGGGATTTCCAAGACACAGCTCCACCACCGATTGTAAAAATATATCCGCCGGTGGACTTGATGTCGTCGCTATCAGATCTCCAGTTTGCATCACTGCATTGCACCATGCAATGTTGGATATCTCGAATAGTGTAACCGAAATTTAGCGTGAACCGAGAGCAGTAGTACATTATTCAACGCTTTCTAGTGATCCTCACTTGGATTACAAGTGAACCTAGCTAATTTATTAACTGTATGAGTGATATCAGGTCGAGTGCAGTTTGTGATATATATCAGACTACCAATCGCATGCGCATACCGCTCCTGGTGTACAGGAACACCAAGATGTTTGTCAATATTTTGACTTATATCTAATGGTGTAGATTCTGGTGGAAGCTTTAGAACATCCCAATTTCTTGATGCGTCCTCGATGTAGTAAGATTGAGATAAGACCAATTCGTCAGATGTCTTAGAGATCTTGTTCCCTAATATGACATTTGCGATGCCCATATCTTTCATGTCAAAATATTGTTTTATCATGTTCTTAGTCTCTAGGATTATCCCAGGACTGCTTCCAGTGATCAACAAGTCGTCTACATAACGGTATATCAGGACGAAAGATTCGACATTTCCTTTCATGTAGACACATTTGTCACATCTATTAATGGCGAACCCTTTTGATTGTAGGGTACTATCAAATTTCTCGTGTCATTGTTTAGGGGCCTTTTTCAGCCCGTACAATTGTCACGACCCGACCCCGGGGCCGCGACTGGTGCCTGCAAGGCACCCGTCGGTATCGTCAAAGAATAGCGGAACATCATAACACATAACATAAAAAGGTAAACATCATTTTGGCGGTAGATAAGGATGCCTTCCATAAAAACATACTTAATCGAAAGTATAGCGATGCGACTTATTCTTACCCAAAACACAAGCGTGACCATTGCACTAACAATAAGTATGGACGGGGGCCGCCATACCCTGAATGTACCTGATACCTATGGCGTCGGGGAAGAACGGTACAACAAAACAAGCTTAGGAGGAATGGAGCTTCGACAAGCGGTGATCCAGAATGAGGATCCACGGCGTGCTTACCTCTACTGCGGCATGAACGCACCCAGGAAGAGTCGATACAATATGTACTAAGTATGTGGCGGAAAATCGAAAATTACCTCAGTATAAAATAACGGAGACATGTATAAAAATCGATTTCTGCATTTGTGCCTTACTAATAATGAGAATATCAAACATATACAATCTGCGTGAAAATAGGAAGCTCGTGGTCAAGCGAGGTCATCAGCCGCAGCATTACAAGACTCCTACTCGGGACTATTTCACCGCATGGGTCCTGTGGACCCGCGTGAGGTATTCTCGCGTAAGTTGTACTACGCGCGTGGGACTATTTCACCGCGTAAGTCCTACGGACTCGCGTGAGTATTCCTCGAATCGTGGGTAGCAAATCCACGGACTAGGTGGTATAACGTCTTGGGGTTTACCCTCATTTATCTCTTACCAGGCGGGTGGTATAACGTCTTGGGGATTTACCCCTCATTTATACTCTTACCCTGGAGAAGGTGGTATAACGTATTGGGGATTTACCCCTCATTTATACTCTTACCCTAGCTCATCATACATAACATAAATAGGTTAACATATCTTAGTTAAGGAAAACCCGGGAATTTAACCCAAAGTACTACATACTTCCACTCTTTTAAAAATGACTTTTTTTGACATAAAACTTTTGGGCAATTGCTGCCCTAAAACCAATTTGCCTTTCACAACCTCAAATCATTTATCCGTACTCATTTTACTTAAAGCAAATCTTTCTTTGTTAACCTTTCATAAAGCTAATATAATCAACTTCCCATAAAGTCATTATATTAACGTTATACCTTAGTCAAATACATTTTCCTAAAACCAGGACTTACATTTTAAAAGGAAAACAAGAATCGTATACTTGAACACATCAAGTCCCTTGACTTTGAAAACTCAAGACATCCTGAAACAAGTAAGGGATATCAAATCTTATGCGTCTATCGCATTACATGATAAAACCGTTCATGCTCGAGAGATAGGAAAGTTCCACATACCTCTTGGTCGATCCACTTGCTAAGTCCAAAATACCGTCGTAGTATGTCAACTATAATGACCATATCGTTTATTAACCTCTAGTTCCAATGTAAAATATTCCAAGTTCAAAGTCACTAAATCCTATGGAAAATTGGCGGCATTTCCTTTGTTTCTACATATTTTGCCACCTTTTTCAAGTAGAATTCAACATCCAAACGCCACATTTAAGGCCCGCTGATCCAAACAATTCAAAGGGATTATACACCTAATCTTGGGTGTGTAAAATTCTGCCCCACAATGCATAACAACTAACTTAACAAGTTTAAGGTAGTTTTAGGCTACAACGTGCTCACATAACCTTTTTAACCAATCCTTTCATATCAAACCATATTTCTTACATGCAGTGAGTCTAAGAGCATTATTTACTACTACAAGTTCTTTCTCCTTCACATGCAACACAAATAACTAGCTCTGAGAAGAATTGTTACCATAGAGCTTTAGCCAAAATTATTCCAACAACTTTGCTAGCCTCCTTTCCGAGAACACCACCACGATAACTCCTACAGCTAGCCACAGCTTCCTTCTTGCCACACTTTTCAGATTTTCCTCGAGCTTTGAATTTCTCTTGGAATTCTAGAGAAGGAGAGCTTTATTTTTAGAGAGGTGAGAGTTTGAAGAATGACCAAGTCTTGAAGACTTGGTCAATAAGTAGTGCATGCAAAATCAGATGGGGGCACTTGTCACCTCGTGGCCTTTTTAAAAGAAGAAATCTGATTTTCTCGTTTTCCTCCAGAAATCCAGCGCCATGCGGCCTGCGGTGGCCGTGGCGCAAACTCCTGCCGACTCGGAACTTCCGTAGTGATGCGCGGTAAGATGCACACACTTTAAGCGCAAGTACGCGTTATCGTGACAAGTAGTATAGTCTTGATAAGGCCAGAATATCGTCGCGCGATTAGGGTTGAAGTATCGACTATCTATTTTTGTATCTATTTGGTAGATTGATATTTTGATTTGTTGTTTATAACTAAGAATTATAAAGCTATTTAACTATAAAGGTTTACTTGGTTGTGATGGGAATAGGCTTCGTCTCCTCATTATCCGCATGTTACTTATTAATGCACTAACTTATGGTTTTCTTTTTGGAGAAAGCGGGTTCACTAAATCGTTTTATACTCCGTTAGGGTTATATAAACACTCGACCCAGATGTGCACCTTACCTGCCTTTCGGTGATAAGGATAACTACATAGAAGGATTAAGAACAAGAACCTAGTTAAGCGTCGCGCCTGATGCACAAAATTAGGGTTGTTAAGCCTCTGCATTCTTACGTAAATAATTGAGGTATTTTCATCCCCGATCCGAGAATGTCTATCCAACTTACGGCGTATTCACAATCCACTTTCGAATCGATTAGAAATCATATAGTGATAACTAGTTGTCGATTAATTACCAAGAATTCAACTCAAATATTGGATAGATCTCCTGATAAGAAAAATAACCATAAGCGTCGTTAACTCATAACAAAAGTTTCTAGAGATTTAACATGGAAAGCTATAGAGGAATTAGTTCCTAGTCGTTGACATGTGAGAACTAATCCCGTATTCATCATACAAAAGCGAAATAAAGTAAAGAAAAGGGAAAGAAATTACTAGACTATGGTCTCCAATCTCTAAGCAAGAATCCTTGTTTTGTGCGAAAGGGAACCCTTAAAAGCGCACAGGTTCTCCTTTTATAAGCTAAAACCGCCTCTTTTCCTTGAGCCCGCCCAATTTCGTCCAAAACCTAATTTTTCAGCGTCGCGTACTGCGAACAGTCGCGGCGCGGAAGTTCTGTCAATCCGGGTGTTTTGGCGCGCCACGATATCTGGCATGCCGCGCGGCGCTACTGCAGCAAACTACCGGATGTTTAGCGCCATGACCTGCATCTGGCATGCGCGGCCATGTGCTGGTCTTCGCGGCCTCTGCGAATAGTGGCCGCGCGCTGGCACATTGTAGGAGCCGCGGCCAGTGCAGATTTCACCTCGTTCGCCACTTTCTCTGTTTCAGCCTGCGTCTCCTCTTTGCCCTCTTTTAGCTCCTTTTTAGTCATTTGGCCATTTTAACCACTTTGACTCAATAGAAAGGAAAACTATCATAATACAACACTTATATGTGCAAAATGGGACAAAAGACTAACTAAAGCGACTCAAAGGTGTATATAAAATACAGATCAAATACAAAACTTAACCTTTGCTCGCCTCGAGCAAAGATAGAAAGAAAGAAAATAAAGACTCGAAGAAGCGAAAATAAAAGACTCACTGCCATTGATTACTTTTCTTTGCATTAGTGTTAACTAGAAAAACATGAAGGTTAGCAAAATAATATGCAGGAACATATAGCATGACATTTCAGCACATTAAGCTAGATATTTCGCAAACTCATATTCATCATGCTTAATGGAAGTTAATATATTAAATCATGCATATAAATTCAAGAATCCTATGGCATGCTTACTTGTTATTCTCCACTAATTCTGGATATGCATAAAAGAGATCTTCAGGACTTTAAGGGTTGTAATGTAGGCTTAGGTATAGGTAGGTAAAAATAGGCAATTTAGGGTCATTTCGTGTACCATAAGCTCTTGACTTTTCGATTTCCCTTTTCTTTTGTTCTTTTCTTTATTTCGATTCTATCTTTCCCTCTTTTGTTTTGGGAGAGTGAAGTATATAATAATGACAAGGCCCCAAACTTAGGCTTTGCCTATTTCTTATTACTTTTGTATTGGGGTGCAATGACTCATTCACTCTTTTTGTCTCTTTTTAACCTGATGTATTCCACTATTTCATATTTTCACTTATGGTACAATTTGTGGGAATATAGGGTGTCAAATAAGAAGTTTCAATTTTAGGCTCGATGGGTGACTAGGGATATTTTTAAAGTGCGGGATGAAAAGAATGGTAAGAATTGGCTATCAAAGAAATGTCTCGATCGTCTCCCTAACACGTATCTAACTATTTAGCCTCGAATAGCAAGCAATCATAACACGTAAGCATTTATCATTTAGCATGCATAACTCAAGCGAAACTCGAATAGAGATTTTGTGAGTTTTTGCATATCTAACTTTGGTGTTTAGATAGTTGCTTCAATTAGTTACATTATTCCACCTTACTTCACTAGGTGTTTCTAGCAACTACGGCAATTATGATCTTTGACAGGCAATTATGACTCAAAAAGGGGGAAAAAATTTGACTCAAAAATACATAAAAACAATGAAAAGACTTAAATAAAACATAACATGACACAAAGAAAATAAAACACAAATAAAACACCCGAACTTAAATCACACATTGTCCCGATGTATGCAAGACTGAAAAATAAAAGAAATAGGACTTACGGACTTTGGCTAAAATGGTGGTGGTGGCGGTGGATAATCGTCGACCGTTGGTTGAACAAGGAACTCGACTCGTTGATTTGTTGCCTTGTTTCTTGCTTGTACTCTGTATCCAGTGCGTCATCCTCATCGATTTTGAAACAATTGCTCCATCGTGGGCGTTGGAGGTTCTGCTCTGTGGTTGGCGGTGGCTGGGTCTGCCTCATGTGAGCCACATTTGAGGCTCATCTTCGTCCATGGCGGCCTCTGCTTTGCTTCTTGGTTGTACTCTTACGTCTGGCTGGGGGGCTTGGAGTGCAGGAAAGAGTGTCTTATCCCAGGACACCGGCATTGGTTTCTCTCGAGTGTCGTGGGTAGTTTTGGGACCGCGCTCGCGGCAAAGGCGGTAATGAGTGAGCCGTGTCCCAATCACTTTGTCACCAACTGCTGATTTCTTCAATGCTCTGCACTATTTCTTTCCCCGCGTCAATCGTCGTTCCCATGATTCCATATATCGGTTTAATCATCCTTTGGCACTCTGGTGAAGTGCGTGGATGGAATCACGCGGTATTGAAATATAGCCAACCTTTGGCTACTTTGTTGAATGGCTTTGTTCGGTGCTCTTGATCCATTTCTTCCAATATCAAAAAGCCTGACCTCGCGGTGTCTGCGGCATTCGGTCGATGTGGTGATTCGGTCTTACAGACCGTGTTCTAAAGTGATTCCAATCACTTCTTTCTTCAACGTCAACCGTCTTGATTGTGCATTCACGTTCTCTGCTGCGGACACGTGAACTCCCTAACAAAGCATCCGCTTTCCACCTTTCCGGAAAGTTGGCATAAAATTCACGCACCGTTGTTGTGTTTCTTGGTGCTATCTTCTCCGATTTCTGAATCTCCTCCACCCTTAACTCAATCATGCCGGATGGGCTCGTAAACATCTTCCTCCCATACGACTCCTGCGGTAGTCCGTTCCCTTCACGGTATTATGGAGTGCAGTATCGAGCTTTTGTATCTTTGGAAGGCTTCGTAGCTCACAAACTAGTATTATCGTAATGTGGGGTTGGGGTGGATGTGGAGCCTCTTCTCTTCTGGTGGCCGTGGTTTAAAATAGTTTGGAGCTTTCAATTTAGTGGCACAAATGTGTCTACACAATCTGACTAGCGTGAACACAACACCCCCAAGCTTGACTTTTCTACCCGATACCCGCGCTCCTTTTCTACTCTTTTCTCCAAACTTCACAATGACTTTTGACCCGACTACTTGACTACAATACTCGTTCAAACTACTACCTCGTGTGACTTGATGAGTCGAGAACAGAAAAGATTACCTTTTTATGAAGCTTGAGTTGTTCTTATTTCTAATGGTGGTTTGAGGCTATGGAATGGAGCTTTGTTGGTTGAGATGGCTAAGGGTTTTTAGGAATTTAAGAGTTTTGGTTGTGGTTGGGTTTAATTTGTGGAGGATTTGTGGGCAAATGTTTTTGGAATTTCGTGGGTTTTTGGAGAGGGAGAGTTAGGTTTTTGAAATTGGAATTGGGGAAAAATCTGGTTGTTGGGCATTTTAAGTTCTGGATTCAGCCGAGATGCGGCCTGCTTTTGTACCGCGGCGCCCAATCTTCTCGCCCGGGACTTTCTGCGCGGCTAAACAGCAAATTTTAAGGATTTTAGGCTGCGGCCTGCTCTGGCGTATGGCGCTCTGCGCTGTTCGATTCTTTTAGCGTCGCGGCCTATTACGGCGCGTATTCCCGCTTTTGCGAAATGCAGCTTTTCTTGATTTTCGCCTTGATTTATTTCCTGTACCTATCAATCACAGCCAAACACAAGAAACCCGAGGCCGTGAGATTGTTACTGACAAAATAAAATAAACTAAAGCGAAATTAAAATAACATAATTGAAAGCGTTGGGTTGCCTCCCAATAAGCCTATCTTTAACGTCTTTTAGTGGACGCAAGTTCCTTAGCCTTAATAACCACAGGGTGGATTAAGCCCCAACCAATCCATTTCCTCCACGTTTGGCGTTTTCTTTTTCTCCTTTTCTTAGCATTATCGATGGGGAGTTCGGAATACTTACCTCTTTTAGTGGCATTTCGACCAAACCATGCTTTCTTGGGCTCATCGCTCTTTGGTTGACTTGTATTGGCTCGCGTGGGGTTTGATGGTGCTGATTGCAAAGCACCCACTCATTGTTGGTGGCTCGATGGCGTGTTTAAAAACTTTAAACACCGTTTCTTCATTCTCCACCCTTAATGTTAACTCTCATCTTTCAGCATCAATCAAAGCTCTTCCGTTGCTAGGAATGGCCTCACGATATGATAGGTATTTCGCGTCTTCTTCCATATCAGAATGAAATCTGCGGGAAAGAAGAATTTTCCTACTTTCACAATCACGTCCTCAATCTTGCCTGCGTGGATGAACCAGTCACGCTGTCGGCCGGTGTGGAAACTTCTTGTGGTTGGTTTGGCCTCGCTGACTCGATCTTTTAAATCTTGATAAGGGCGTGAGATTTATACTTGCCCCTAAATCACATAGAGCTCTGTTGCAAGTTACCATTTGTGTAAGGTAGTGTAAAGCTCACGGATCTTTTAGCTTTGGTGGCAACTTTTACGCAAGATAGCACTACACTCTTATGTTAGTGCTACTATTTCGTACTCTTCCGACTTTTTCTTCTTCCCCAAGATCTCATTCATAAACTTAAAATAGGAGGCATCTGCTCTAATGTATGAAAGGTATGTTGATATCTGACTTCTGAATGTCTCCAAAAATTTGGAGAATTATTTATCAACCGCCTTTATTTGTAGTCTGCAGGAAAAGGGATCTTTTACGTATACTCCTTCTGCAGGTTTTCTACTGGTGGGCTCAATCACCTTCTTTTTCTAACTCGCCTTCTCAACCATCTTGCGGTGTTCTTTGCTCCATTGTTTGCCACTTCTCGATTGCTGCTGGCGTTGCTCATGGATTTACCTCGTGTTGCTTGGCAATGTCCCGCAGTGGCTCTTTGTTTGCTGCTTTGCTAGTGACCCACCGAGTCTCAAGTTCTGAATGAGGATCTAGCTTCGTCATGAGTAGAGTGCAGGCATTGACAAGTCTTTATCGCGTTGCTTCTTCGTCGCTTTCTTCTTTCTAACCGGCATTACGTTGGTGGAAATTTGTGGGGCTTGAATGAAGAATTTCTGATTCTACAGTTCTGCGATGCGGCCTGTATTGGATTACTGCGCCACGGTATTGGTTACATTGCCATTGGTATTGGATTCTGCTGCTGGTGCCCCTGATCTCTCTCCATGAGAAATTTGGGTGGTTCCTCCACCGGATTATAAGTGTTGGAGTAGGGTTGTTCTGCCTCGATAATTACCTATGGTATGACCACTGCTGCTCCATGGTATATTGTTGGGATCGGTGAAGGACACCTATCAAATGTATGTGGCCACCGCGTATCTCATGACTTCTGGCGTCTGCGCGTTTCACGACCTTGTATGTTCTGTTGCAATTTTCGCTAAAGGGCCACTTGGGCATTCAAGGCGGCAATAGCATCTATTTCGTGGACTCATTGTTCTTCTCCCACTGTCGACCTCTTACGTGACATGGTTGTTAGTAGCCATATCTTACAGTAACTCATGGCGTCGTGGCTGTTTTCCTCATGAATGCTCCACTTTCTTTGCGTATAATGGATTACGGTTGTCTTTGCTCGCCAGTTGTAGAAGATGTGGACCAAGTTCCACAACTCAATGATGGTGTGGGCACTTTCTCTGTAGATCTTTGAACGCTTTCCCGAAGCCGTATAAGGACTCTCCGTGCTTGGTAGAAGTTGTTCAACTCCTCTTAGTTTCTTTGCTTTACGGAGGAAAGAACTTGGCTAAGAATTTACGTGTCTCGTGCCATGTAAAAATCGAATCGTGGAATTCAACCATACTTTTGCTCTATCCACGAGTGAGAAGGGAAAGAGCCTCAATCAACGGCATCGTCGATGCGTCGTTATATCGAAAGTTGCGTAGCTCGAAGAAATTAGTTATGTGCGTATGTGGATCCTCAGATGGCGATCCTCCGAATTGCCGTGTCTTTGTACCATGCTCGAATCGCCGGTTTATCTCGAAGTTGTTGGCTCTGTGCGGGAGCCTAATGCATGTTGTGCTCCATTCGCTCTTGGCGGCCATAGTCCCCGAACTCGCTACGCTGGATTTGGACTCTCTCCTCCACGTCTATTGGCATTTGCCGAGGCATTCCTGGGTTATGTTGATTTTCACCTAACCCTTCTCTCATCATGTTATTGTTTTGACCTCCGTCCATTTCTATCAAAGTTGCAATCCGCTGATTCTTTCTGTTCTGTTTGCAGGTTTTCTCAATCTCTGGATTGAAGGGAACAAGAGTGTCTGCTCCTCTTCTCCTTCGCATAAACTGATTTCCTGAGATAGATCAAAAACAAACAACCAATCACGGTACCTCGAATTTTCCAAAAATAATAAAAAACATAAAAATTAAAAATTAAAATAAAAATTAAAAACCAAATTAGAAATTAAAAATAGACAAATTTGATATTGAACTAATCTAATCTAATCCCCGTGGCGCCAAAAAATTTGATGCGCGGTAAGATGCACACACTTTAAACGCAAGTGCACGTTATCGTGACAAGTAGTATAGTCTTGATAAGACCGAATATCGTCCTCAAGGATTAGGGTTCAAGTATCAACTATCTATTTTTTTGTATCTATTTGGTAGATTGATATTTTGATTTGTTGTTTATAACTAAGAATTATAAAAGCTATTTAACTATAAAGGTTTACTTCAGTTGTGATGGGAATAGGGCTTCCACGTCTCCTCACTATCCGCTTATGTTACTTATTAATGCACTAACTTATGGTTTTCTTCTTTTGGAGAAAGTGGGTTCACTAAATCGTTTTATACTCCCGTTAGGGTTATATAAACACTCAACCCCAGTATTGCACCTTACCTACCTTTCGGTGATAAGGATAACTCTATAGAAGGATTAAGAACAAGAACCTAGTTAGCATCACGCCTGATGCGCAAAATTAGGGTTGTTAAGCCTCTGCGTTAACGCTTACGTAAATAATTGAGGTATTTTCATCCCGATCCGAGAATGTCTATCCAACTTACACGGCGTATTCACAATCCCCTTCGAATCGATTAGAAATCATATAGTGATAACTAGTTGTCGATTAATTACCAAGAATTCAACTCGAATATTGGATAGATCTCACAATAAGAAAAATAACCATAAGCATGCATTAACTTCATAACAAAAGTTTCTAAGATTTAACATGGAAAGCTATAGGAATTAGTTCCTAGTCATTGACATGACAAGAACTAATCCCGTATTCATCATCAAAAGCGAAATAAAGTAAAGAAAAGGGAAAGAAATTACTAGACTATGGTCTCGATCTCTAAGCAAGAATCCTTGTTTTGTGAGAAAGGAACCCTTAAAAGCGTCAGGGTTCTCCTTTTATAGTGAAAACCGCCTCCTCTTTCCTTGAGCTGGCCCGAATTTCGTCCAAAACCTAATTTTTCGCGTCGGCGCCGCGACATGCATGGCGCCAAGTTCTGTCCGTAGGGTGTTTTGGCGCCGCGCCGATATCTGTTGTGCAGCGCCGCGGCTACACAACTCTGTAGCTACCGAATGTTTAGGCGTCGCGCCTGCATCTGGCATGCGAGGCGCCGCGTGCTGGGTCTTGCGGCCTCTCACGAATAGTGGCGCGCGGCCCATTTTTGTAGGAGCGCCGCGCTGGTGCAGATTTCACCTCGTTCGCCACTTTCTCATTTCGGCTCTGGCATCTCCTCTTGCCCTCTTTTAGCTCCTTTTCCGCCATTTGGCCATTTTAACCACTTTGACTCAATAGAAAGGAAAACTATCCTAATACAACACTTATATGTGCAAACGGGACAAAAGACTAACTAAAATCGACTGAAAGGTGTATATAAAATACACCGATCCGCCATGTGCAACTTCAGCCACCGGAATAACCGTACGTGACCCTGCATCCGCGCCGCTGTAGTCCCCGACCGATTACACGCTTTTGGCTCATTGCGCCGAACTTGCAGCTTCCATAACTTTCTACTCCGATGTCCTATCGATGAGCGGTGGGTTGCGTTGAAACTAGACTCGGCGAACTACGTGCTTGGCCTTTGAAACGCCAGGAACTCTCAATGTAACGGGTCATAACCTGCCTCAAAGTTGACTAAAACCCGTCCAAACAAGCCATCAACCTTTCCTTCTAAAATTTTAAGTCTTACTCCCTTTCGTACGCTCTCATACGCATGTCCTGAACTACGGGGTGTAACAACAATGATTTGACAACCCGACACACTCTTGTCTCTTGTTCTGGAACCACATACCCCTCAAGTTGGTCCATATATATTTCTTCTTCCAAATCACCATTTAGGAAGGCTATCTTGACATCCATTTGTTGTATTTCAAGATCCCGCAATGCGACAATAACTATAAACATACATATGGATGACATTCTGGACACCGGAGCGTAGGTGTCGAAATAATCAAGGCCCTTCTTTTGGCGATAACACTTGACTACCAGCCTAGCCTTGTATTTATCGATAGCCTTTAAATTCCGTTTAAGGATCCACTTACAACCCAAAAGTTTGTGTCCCGGAGGAAGTTCAGCCAACTCCAGGTGTGGTTGTGCATGATGGACTCTATTTAACTTTCTAAAGCTTCCTTCCAGAGTGGTGCTTCTAGAGTTGACAATGCTTAGGCGATTATCTGTGGTTCGTCCTGAACCAGATAAGATTCAAAGTCTAGACTGAAAGACTTGTCCTTCCGGGCCCTTTTGCTTCACCTTGGTTCCATCTCTGAATCTTCCAAGTCCTTAGAATCTGGAATACTAGATTCCGGATAATTAGCCACTTCAGAATTCACTAGATCTGAACCGTTTGGATCTTCTTAGTCAGCGACTCCTAGATCCTCAGAGGTTTGTTCATAACTTCGTTTTTGAGAGGTTATGTTATTTTCTTTCTTTGGAAACGTGTCTTCAAAGAACCACACGTTCCTTGATTCCATGATCGTACCTTCATAAATGTCTGGTACATCCTACTTATGCACTAGGAAGCGATAAGCACTACTGTTATTGGCATATCCGATTGAATATAGGATTAAAAGGAACAAGTATGTCTTCCCATCTCCTTCTTCGCATAAACTAAGTACTGAAATCGATCAAAATCAACAAACCAATCAAGGCAACAGGGTTCTTAAAGTAAAAGTAAAAATACAAAATAAAAGCCAAAGTAGAAATAAAAATAGATGGTTCGATATTAGAAGTACGTCAGTCCCCGGCAATGACGCCAAAAACCTGTTAGGCGATTTCCAATTGCTCACGCAAGTGTACGTATCGTTCACAAGTAATATAGTCTGGTAAGACCGAATATCGTCCTCAGAGACTGGTTATCAAGTACCGATTATCTAAGCTATGGTTTCTATTTGGTGAACGTTAATTTGTTTGTATTTTTATCTAATAGCTAAGACTAAGTGCATAAATTAAACTAAATTACTTTGGTTTAATCAGTTATGATGGAGATAGGGCTTCGATATCTCGATTATCCACTCTATTCAGCGAATTCTTGCAACTAGAATGACTTCTTCTTCTACGTTAAGATAGCGGTTAACTAGACTGTCTTATATTCCGGTTAGGATATATAATCACTCAACCTCAGTGCAGAACCCTTCTATATTTCTATGATATGATTTACCACATAGGATGATTAAGAACAGTAACCTATAATGCTACACAAGTATCGAGGTACCTTTGTCCGCGATTTTAACATATGTCTATTCAATTACAACATATCCAAATCTCTCCTCTCGGTTCTCGATTCGAAATCATATAGATTATGATAATTAGTGATCAATTAACTATCAAACATTCATACTAATTATTGAATAAATCTTAATCAAGTGAAGAAGAAACCAAACTAATGTATTAAATCATGAAATAAGGTTTCAAGTGATTCAATAGGAAAGCCTTAATTAAGTGTTTAGCTCATAGCCATAGTCACGCTAAGAACTAATACAGAATCTAACATGAACTGAAATAAAACAAAGAAAAGAGAAAAGAAAATAACGAACTAGATATCGATCGTAGCCTTGATTTGCCCTGTGTTGTGTTGTATGATAGAATGACCAACTCCCTTCAATAGGGTAATCCCTATGGCTTAAATATGTTGTAATTTTCGTGCCCTATGGACCCTTCTGCCCTTGGCCAAGTTTACTTCGGATTGGAAATTTCCAGACGGCACCGGTTCTTGTTCATGTGCGCTGAAAGTCCTGCAGACTTCTCGGTAGTTACTGCATCGCGATCCTGCAGAAGCGGCAGCGGTGCGAAAGTCCTGCAGTTCTCTCGATCTTCCGCACCGCGATTACGAGAATGGCATCATGGTATACGCGCTCTTTTTCGTAGCGGCATTTATTTTCTAAACTCCTGCTCAAAATGCAAATGTTAGAAAATAAAATAAAATAAATAATAAAATGTTTTAAAAGAATGCTAAAAGTTCTAAAAGTGCAAAAAGGATGCTAACATATTAGAAGTGCTAAAGGAGGCTAAAATTGCAAAAGGGTTGCTAAAATGCTAAGGGTTCGCAGAGTCGCCACCTAATTAATTTGGGTGAATTAGGACACCTAAATGTTTAACTGGTTTAAAGTAAAACATTAACTCCATTTTAATGGTCTACTAAACTTAGTGAGATTCTGGGTAAGGATTCTTTATTAATCTGGAGGGAAGGGGTTAGGCACCCTCTAAGATCCGCTAACTTGCGGTTGTCCTGCCAAACCTAGGGTAATTATTATGCTATTGAAAATGCATGTTTGAAAGATATTTTAATGGAAAGTATTTTTTGGCAAAAGATTAATAAGATTAGTATTATAAAATGCGTGTAAAGTTTAAAGCATGCCTTAAATAATATGTAATGCAAAATAGATCATTTGACTAAATGTACACCTTTGTCTGCCTTGATTAGTGTAACACATGCTTAAGGGGGTTTTCTTAATATAAAAAATAAGATTTCTATATGGGTGCTATAGCAAATGGGTTAGAAATCTTGAAAATAATATCATAGCTACATATGATTAATTATGCAAGTTAAGATTATTGAGTGGTTTATTATAAATGCTAAACAATGTATGGCGTGCCTAAAGTAATTAACTTAAGGGAAGCAAAAATTAAATTAATTTCTATTTATTGATTCAAGGTTTGACTATTCTAAGTATTCTATTAATTACAAAATTAAATAATTAGGCAACAAATTTCAAACAAATAATATAGAGGGTGGATATGGTCGCAGCTTCCAAGATGTGCGGCGACATCGTCTTATCCTATTTTGTCTTAGGAATTTCTGAAGCGGGAATGCAAATGCGGGTGCGGGTTGCCATTTGAAATGACTTGCGATGAGTCTCGCCGTGAGACTCTTTATTTTGCTCCGGTGCGTGCCATGTAAAAAACAAGAAAGATAAGGATTAGCATCCACCCAAATAATATTAGATATGATTAAACATACGTCCAGAATTTATCAACTAATAAATAAGCATTTGGCGTAAAATTCAATATATAACTTATACTTTAAAGCGTAAATTAACTAAACTGTAAGGAGCAATAGGCAGCCAATAACGAGAATTAAGTAAAATAGACTTAACTCAAATACATACTCATCGGCCAAACAAATAGTGCGGAGGCAAAAAATGAATACGTATGGGCCTAAGGAGTCCTATTTCACTACATTAGCGGCTTGAGGGTCTACGGTATGGGTTGAACCGAGTATACATACATATGATATCCAGATGTGAATGTTGCGATGATATACCTAACTATATACCCCAAATACCTAAAGTTATCGAGTAAAGTAGCATATGCATCATTGTATGTCTAGAGCAAATGGAGAAAACAGCCATGAAAGTTGATGCCCAGAGTTGGATTCTTTTTTTTTTAAACCTGTACCTAAAATCTGGGATTCTGCTTACTTAGTCCTAAAAAAGGGGGAAACTGGTCGAACATAACCAGGTTCAACATTTACAATAGAAGAAGAGAAACATGTGCACGTTCACTGATTCAGACAAATATGAACTTGAACACTGGATAGGATATCCTAAGACACACTCAGGAATTAGTCGAATAAGGTGCATATATATATACAATAATCCAGGTATGAAAATTTCCTCAAACTAATCCAGTATGCAAACAAAAGAAGTGTATTGTTCCAGACAAAGCATACATGTTATTCAAGGGTTGTACAAGATTCAAAGAGCAAATGCAAGGTCTACTTAGACATATATGCACATGATTCAAACCTTCCAGGGCATACTTAATTCTCTGAAATATGCAGGAATGGACTCAGAATCTCAGATTAGTACTTAGACGCGCAGAGACAGTTATGCAAATCGTTTAATGCATAAGAAGGCCCAAGCAACCACAAAGATATGGCATTTCGGGCACAAGAAGCCAAATAGATATACTCATATACGATGTGCAACACGGTCAATTAGTGAATGCGATGGACATAAGTAGATAGACACCTAAGGCAATTTTTCGATTATAACATTTGCAAGTATAGCGAACATTGCGCATCTAAAACACACCAAAGCATTCTTCATATTTATTGAACACGCAAATAACAAGTCGACACCATACTCATATATCCCTCAAACGACAGGCATCATACAGATTAACATAACAGAAAGTTAGGAAAGGTGATGGATTTACCTTCTCCGGGCAGCGAACCGAGGCAGCGTATCAAGTCGTCGATTCGCTCGGAGTTTATTGCTATGCGAATGCAAAGGGCAGATCTTGTTGCAGATTTCTGGACTGATATTTAAGAAAGGGTTTCGCAATTCTATTCTTACTCCTAAGCTACTAATTTCTGAATGCTGGAATCCTAACTCTGAGGTTGAGGGCTAATAAATGCATGTGTAAGAAAAATGTTTCGACTGTCGTTGTTTGAAGATGCGAATCGACGCCCATTCCCTTTTGGATGCTTCTCCCCTGGATACTTAATGGGATTCCTACGCGGAGGAACTAATTGCGAGCGATCGCTTCTCTCAATTATTCCCGATCGCGCCGCTTCGTTCTGTTTTTGCATGCGCTTATATAGCCATCCTTGGGTTCTAATGTTGGTAGGCAATTAGGGCTGAGACTTGTGCTTGATTCGACCAGATTTCCTAATTTCGTGTGATTTGAATAGATTTAAGATAAGTTGAGATTTTCGGAAGATCTGGTTTTGGTTATGGTAAGAATACGTTGGCTGGGTGCGTGGGTAAAGGGAAAGCCGATTCTCGGCGAAATCCGGCGTGGCGATGGGAGGTGTGAGGTGTCTTGTGCGCTACTTAGTTTTTTTAGGGTTCTTTCTTTTTCGCTTCGGCGGATGAGGGTAAGAGAAAGAGGAGATCAAGTAAATCGGTTTTAGCGTGGGCCTTGACCGATAAGTGGATGAGTTGGGTCGCGTTCGCGTCAGGCGTTGCGTGGTGGTGAATAAAAGGAAGAAGTGGGTTGGGTTAGTTAGTATTAGGTAATTAATTAGTTTTAGGCTTAGTTAATTAATTAGCTAATTAATTCTAGGCAAGTGTATTAATTAATTAGTGATAACTTAAATTAACAAATGTGATTAAATTACTTAGGTGCTTTATAATAAATGCGCGTGTCATTTAATTAATGCTTAATATTTTAGAATGCGGCGCTATTATTAAAACTTATTATTATGCATTATTGCGACGTTAAATTAAAATTGAATTGAGTTTAGATTATTTAAAGGCTAAATGCAACTATGATAGTTAAGAATTGTTTAAAGCCTTATAAATGCGACGCTATTAAATAAAAAATTGATTTTAAATTACAAATGATTATGAAATTCTCTTGCGTATTATTAAATGCGGCGATGCTACTTGACACGCGTTATTGCTAAATTATTTATTTTATGTATTTATTAATTACTTGAGAATTACGTGAGCTTAAAGTTAATTAATGCGGCGGGACTCTAAGTGCTTAAAACTCTATGCGATGCCATTATTAAATTGTTCAATTATGCATGTATTTATGTTTTATCGCTGCATTTTATTATAAGAAATCATAAAAATTATTTTATAAAATTAGTGTAATTTTATGGTTAATGGTGGACGGAGGGTCAAAATTGGGTGTCACGGATGTCCCTCTTTGTATGGAGATGATGGAAGAATCTTGGACAAAGACGTTGACTCATGCCAATTTTGTCTCGATCTTCGAATGCGTAAATCTTTGGCCGATGTAGATAAGTGCCGACGCAAAAATCAAATCGCCCCAGTGTCGAGTTATGACGACATCGATACCATGGTCTAAACACCGCGGGCTAACGCGGGCTTAAAGATGTCCCGGTCGAGTTATGATGACATTGGGCTATGCAAAAAGTAAAAGAATATAACCGCTTGAACTCGGGTGTATCGCTACGCTTCGCGTGCTGGGTTCTATGGTGATGTGAGCGAGTGGGCCGACGCTGAGGTCGCTCGCCAATCGGAAGGTTGGCCCCAACATTGCCCGGTCAGAAGAGAAAATCCACGCCAGGCTCTCGCCATCGCATGCTAAGACTTGAACAAGCGGTTAGTGCATAATCGCTAAGGTAAAATAATTTTAAAAACAATGCAATCGTGAATAGAAAAGGTTATCCCGCAAGACGCGACGTTGCTGTGTTGATGCGATGTTGCGAATCTTTGTGATTTTCGCCTCATGACGCGTGTTGCGATTGTGAACACGATACGTTGTCTGGCTGCATTGCTCCTCAGAACTAAAGCTCAAGAAAGAGTTAGTGCATAACCGCTAAGACAGAATAATATACGAGGGAAGAAATGCAATTTTGGCGACGAGAAATCGTCCCCGTAGATGTGATATCTTGACTTGTCGTCGTTTCGACTTGTCGTCGTTTCGGACTTGGCGTCGTTTTGACTTGGCGTCGTTTCTGACTTGGCCGCTTTCGGACTTGCGCCGCTTTCGACTTGGCGTCGGACTCGGACTTGGCGCCGCTTTCGACTTGGCGTCGCTTTCGGATTTGGCGTCGTTTCGGACGTGGCCGCTTTCGGACGTGGCGTCGCTTTGACGCGGGCGCCGGACGCGAGTCGCCGACTCGAGTCGCTTTGGACTCGGCGTCGTTTTGGGCGTGGTGTCGCTTTCGACTCTGAGTCGCTTTCGACCGGCGTCGCTTTTGGACGCGTGTCGCTTTCGGACTTGTTGTTGATGCTCGCCAGTATAATAAATGCTCCCCGCAAGCTGCTTGAGAGAAATTAGTGTATAACCGGTATAAACAAAATGATAAATATATGAGAAATGCAATTATGTGAATAAGGATGTCTTCCCCGTATGATATGTGGTGTGAATCCGAGGTGTTGTCCTGGCGGACATGCTAGATGTCGCCATCGATTTAATTGCCGTGATGCCTTTGTTGTGATGCATTTGTGAACCATATGGATTGATATGATGTCTTTGTGGTGCGTTTGTGCATCGCATGAGTTGCAATTTGACTTCAGCCCGAGCCGACGCGCTTATAATTTGTCGCGACTTTTGAATTCGATCGTTGATTGATTTGCCTCTATCTCTCGGCGTATGGAATCATATTTGTCGGTGTCCTTTCGTGGCGAAGTCCTTAAAGATTGTCCCGCTGATCGACAACCGAAGCCTGGATATATGTCGCCGCCGTCATAACGCCGATAACGCCGCTGTTCGACGTGTTCTTCGCTGCTCCTATGATAGATGCTCAGAGATGTCGCCCTGCATGGACGCAAATGTCGCAACCGATGAATTGCCATGATGCCTCGTTGGGTGTGATCGTTGGTTGCCGATTTGACTTTGTGCGCTACCGACGCGCTAGGTTTTGTTGCGAACTCAACCTTGATTGCCGATTGATGCTCCTTTCGCTGCTGCTTTGCTTTCTTGCGGACTTTGGATTGTTGTCATCTTCGCTTTGTTGCTTTTACGCTTTATACGCTAATAAGAAACCTTTCGCCGTATTTTCTATGCACTTTCGCCTCGTTATGAAGAACCCGCGCCAAAGAAAAATTTGTGAGTTTGAGGGGCGGTTGATTCGCTGACTTTGTAGTTTTGACTCTTGATATCGGACGTCTGCCTTGTTTGAGACTCATAACCCCGCCTGGTTTCCTACCTTGTCCCGCTTTGAAAAGGGTGTTTGGCCCGGAGGGTCTCAATGGAGTTCCAGTAGGCTATGTGTATTCTTGTCATTTTCAAAGCAAAGGGAAAGTTTCCTAATGGTGTGACCGAAGCCGATTTAGGCCGCCTACGTATCCCCATGAGGGAATCAGGTCGAACGTAGTTCATTACAAGCGAATATTGGGAAAATTAAAATTTCTAGATGTGGGACCGAAGCCGAGACGGCCGCCTACGTATCCACTACGGGAATCAGGTCGAACGTAGTTCATTATTACATATAAAGGGCAAAATGCATTAAACTAACTATTTCAGGACTCAGCGGGCCGAGGCAGGGGCGCGAGTCCATTTCTTCTTGCTCTGTGTCTTCGATGGTTGAGTCTTCAGCAGGATCATCTCTTGCAGCGCACAACTAGACGAATGACTTATTCAATAGTTAAACAATCTCCGGCAAGGAGCACCTCCTTTCCTCTGGCGGTTGGTTGATGATTCAACTTTCTTCCTTCGCGGCCGCGTAATAGTCCCTTCCGCATCGTTTCTTCATTTTTAGCTATCATGTTCACACGGCATCTTCATAACCCGTTAAGGTTATTGTTTGCATCGAGAGGAGCATCTTTCACCGAATGACTCATCTTCGATTAATTCCTCTACTCGCCCTCGAGTGTATAGCAATTTTCGATGTCGTGTCCCTCTCGACCGG
The DNA here is from genome assembly GCA_029844215.1 of Przewalskia tangutica. Lineage (NCBI taxonomy): Eukaryota > Viridiplantae > Streptophyta > Magnoliopsida > Solanales > Solanaceae > Przewalskia > Przewalskia tangutica. The sequence continues at coordinate 57,125,485 of CM056740.1, forward strand.
AGTGGTATGCACAATGTCTAGTCTTATCGCGCCGGGAAGTAGGCACAGGAGTATTTCGGGCATGGACGAGTATTCTGCGGCCACCTTCTCATACACTTGAGCTATGGGCTCGGCTAAAGGTGTATAGGTTTTGTTGGTTTTCTTCTGCATCTACGGGGTTCGGGTCCATTCGAGCGAGTTCGTGATTGTGGTGAGTATTTTGGATATCTTTGGTTAGGTATGGTAAACAGATACGGGTGGCGCAGCGGTCGATAATATGACCGCGGTTCCGAGTGTTTTGGTAAGAAGGTGGTGGGCTTTGATATCGGATGTTGTTCGCCTATGCTCCGAATGACCACGATGGAGGTGATGATCTCTTCTCCTCCGAGGTACCTCGATGGAATTTGACCGCATCGCTCGCTAGTTGCCGTAGGTCGTCAAGTTTGTAATCCCGCCTGTCTTAATGTTTCTTCCACGGTCGCCCATTCTACGACTTCGCAAAACTTCGCCAATTACACCGATCATTCTTTCATAATATGTCGCGTCTTTCAACGATCGCACAAACAAAGTGGTCATTTCGCTCTCGCCATCGGAGGTCGGACTTGCCGCTTCGACCGCCACCTCGAGCGTATTCTGAAAGTTTCTGTGGATTTCTTTTCAAGCTTCATAAGATAAAATCTGTCCAGATGTCGATGTTGAATCTAAATCTATCCATGAAATCTTGTGCTACGGCATTCCAACCGCCCCATTTTCGAGGTCTTGGCATGTACTCACCAAATACCACGGTTAGACTCCTGATGAATAGCTTCATGATGATTGCTGGATTTTTACCAACTCCAATCAATTTATCGCAATATGACCTTAGATGAGCCCGAGGATTCCCCTTTCCATCAAACGTGTCAAATTTGGGCACCTTGTACCCCATAGGTAATTCAACGTCGGGGTGCATGCATAAGTCTTCATATTCTAATCCTCCTCCTTGTTCATCCGAATGTTTTGAATGCCTCTTTCGCTACAATTTCTTTTGCCACATTTTCATCACTCTAGCTCTGTCCGCGCTTCATTTCCTTGTATTGATCTGTCTCGAGATGATGCACGCACAATAAATGGTTGGCTTTGGTCGATGTGCTAATCCTCATATTGTTTGTGTGCCATCCGCTCATTGGGTGGCTTGGCAATTTGGGTTGAGTCGGAGATATAAGTAGGTGGAGGTTGAGATGTATGTAGTGAACGGATCATTTGGAGGTCGGCTTGCAAATTGACCGCGAGTGACATTTGGTGTGAAATGGTATGTTCACGCCTCTCGGGAGCTTTGGAGAAGTGGAGGCTCAAGGGCTTGTGACACGATTGCATTTGTCCCTTGCTCGGGAATGGTGCATTCAAGCTAATAGACATGTTTGTGATATCTCTGAGCCTTTCTATTTCGCCAGATGATTTCCATTCTCGCAATAGTTTGGCGAGTGTTGATCATCGTGTTTCTCCTTTCTCGACGCTCGCATCCTCTACATGAACGGGATGAGTCCTAAGTTGTTTCGTCCTGCTTCGGATTGGTCATTTATCGATGATTGTGCTTCTACTAATCAACGCGAATCAACCTTTTGGGGATAAGCTAAAATAAACCTTTAATAAACGAAGCAAACCAAGTTAGTATAATATGCAAAAGTTGCGCATAATATATACTAATAAGCAAATTGTAAATCAAGTGCGTGTTCTAACATGTTTGGGACCTCTTTTAGTGCCAGGTGGGCCTAAACGCCGATATGCGAGGTTATGACGGATTTGTCCAAGTCGTCCAACTATAATGCCTTTGTTGAAATGGCGACCAAACGACGCGCACTTTTCCCAATTTCGCATGTCATGATTGGGCTTGGATTTGTCCACATTGTCACGCTACACATAATATGTTGGTTGGTCGTTGGTTGAGCAACCCGTCGACAAGTTTGGTGTCTTCCTAATTGTGGTGTCGATGCGCGACCAACCCACCTAAGGTAAATGACGCATGCCCTAAAATAAAGGGTGGTATAGCTCATCTTAAGTTTGCTAAGATTTGGCTTTTCGGACGCAAGGTTCCCGAGCGACAACTCGAGTGAGAAGGCTACGCGGCCACCGGTTAGACCGGGCACTCCACGTATATTACCGACTCTCCTAAATTTGGATTTTGAAGAAAGAATTTTGCTGATGCACCCAACGCACCTCGCATGTAGTGTGTGATTGTGTGAATTTTCCAGAGTGGAAGAAATATGAGCGGAATGCCAGTTTAAGGAAAGCAGTAAAGCAGGTAGCAATCAAAAATAAATAAAACAAAATACAACACACAAAAATTAAATGCCAAAGTAATTGCCAAATAATTATCCTAGTCCATTGGTTAAGAACCTAAAATCCCCAATAGAGTCGCCATTTCGTCGCTACTTTTCGGCCATGATTTATTTTCTAAACTCCCGCTCAAAATGCAAATGTTAGAAAATAAAATAAAATAAATAATAAAATGTTTTAAAAGAATGCTAAAAGTTCTAAAAGTGCAAAAGGATGCTAACATATTAGAAGTGCTAAAGGAGGCTAAAATTGCAAAGGGTTGCTAAAATGCTATGGTTCGCAGAGTCGCCACCTAATTAATTTGGGTGAATTAGGACACCTAAATGTTTAATCGTTTAAAGTAAAACATTAACTCCATTTTAATGGTCTGCTAAACTTAGTGAGATTCTCGTAAGGATTCTTTATTAACGGAGGGAAGGGGTTAGGCACCTCTAAGATCCGCTAACTGCGGTTGTCCCGCCAAACCTAGGTAATTATTATGCTGTTGAAAATGCATGTTTGAAAGATATTTTAATGGAAAGTATTTTTTGGCAAAAGATTAATAAGATTAGTATTATAAAATGCGTGTAAAGTTTAAAGCATGCCTTAAATAATATGTAATGCAAAATAGATCATTTGACTAAATGTACACCTTTGTCTGCCTTGATTAGTGTAACACATGCTTAAGGGGGTTTTCTTAATATAAAAAATAAGATTTCTATATGGGTGCTATAGCAAATGGGTTAGAAATCTTGAAAATAATATCATAGCTACATATGATTAATTATGCAAGTTAAGATTATTGAGTGGTTTATTATAAATGCTAAACAATGTATGGCGTGCCTAAAGTAATTAACTTAAGGGAAGCAAAATTAAATTAATTTCTATTTATTGATTCAAGGTTTGACTATTCTAAGTATTCTATTAATTACAAAATTAAATAATTAGGCAACAAATTTCAAACAAATAATATAGAGGGTGGATATGGTCGCAGCTTCCAAGATGCTACATGACATCGCCTTATCCTATTTTGTCTTAGGAATTTCGGCGGGAATGCAAATCGCGCGGGTTGCCATTTGAAATGACTTGCGATGAGTCTCGCCATGAGACTCTTTATTTTGCTCCTATGCCATGTAAAAAACAAGAAAGATAAGGATTAGCATCCACCCAAATAATATTAGATATGATTAAACATACGTCCAGAATTTATCAACTAATAAATAAGCATTTGGCGTAAAATTCAATATATAACTTATACTTTAAACTGTGTACCGTAACTAAACTGTAAGGAGCAATAGGCAGCCAATAACGAGAATTAAGTAAAATAGACTTAACTCAAATACATACTCATCGGCCAAACAAATAGTGCGGAGGCAAAAAATGAATACGTATGGGCCTAAGGAGTCCTATTTCAGTCACATTAGGACAGCTTGAGGGTCTACGGTATGGGTTGAACCAAGTATACATACATATGATATCCAAATGTGAATGTTACGATGATATACCTAACTATATACCCCAAATACCTAAAGTTATCGAGTAAAGTAGCATATGCATCATTGTATGTCTAGAGCAAATGGAGAAAACAGCCATGAAAGTTGATGCCCAGAGTTGGATTCTTTTTTTTTTTTAAACCTGTACCTAAAATCTGGGATTCTGCTTACTTAGTCCTAAAAAAGGGGGAAACTGGTCGAACATAACCAGGTTCAACATTTACAATAGAAGAAGAGAAACATGTGCACGTTCACTGATTCAGACAAATATGAACTTGAACACTGGATAGGATATCCTAAGACACACTCAGGAATTAGTCGAATAAGGTGCATATATATATACAATAATCCAGGTATGGAAATTTCCTCAAACTAATCCAGTATGCAAACAAAAGAAGTGTATTGTTCCAGACAAAGCATACATGTTATTCAAGGGTTGTACAAGATTCAAAGAGCAAATGCAAGGTCTACTTAGACATATATGCACATGATTCAAACCTTCCAGGGCATACTTAATTCTCTGAAATATGCAGAATGGACTCGAATCTCGATTAGTACTTAGACGCTACAGAGACGCTTATGCAACTGCTTTAATGCACAAGAAGCCCAAGCAACCACAAAGATATGGCATTTCAGGCACAAGAACGAAGCCAAATAGATATACTCATATACGATGTGCAACATGACTGAATTAGTGAATGCGATGGACATAAGTAGATAGACACCTAAGGCAATTTTTCAGATTATAACATTTGCAAGTATAGCCAAGGAACATTGCAGTACCCAGAAACACACCAAAGCATTCTTCATATTTATTGAACACGCAAATAACAAGTCGACACCATACTCATATATTCCTCAAACGACAGGCATCATACAGATTAACATAACAGAAAGTTAGGAAAGGTGATGGATTTACCTTCTCCGCAAATAACCGAGGCAGCGTATCAAGTCGTCGATTCGCTCGGAGTTTATTGCTATGCGAATGCAAAGGGCAGATCTTGTTGCAGATTTCTGGACTGATATTTAAGAAAGGGTTTCGCAATTCTATTCTTACTCCTAAGCTACTAATTTCTGAATGCTGGAATCCTAACTCTGAGGTTGAGGGCTAATAAATGCATGTGTAAGAAAAATGTTTCGACTGTCGTTGTTTGAAGATGCGAATCGACGCCCATTCCTTTTGGATGCTTCTCCCCGATACTTAATGGGATTCCTATGCCGCGGAGGAACTAATTCAACGATCGCTTCTCTCAATTATTCCCATCGCGCCGCCGTTCGCTTTTTGCATGCGCTTATATAGCTATCTTTGGGTTCTAATGTTGGTAGGCAATTAGAAGTGAGACTTGTGCTTGATTCGACCGATTTCCTAATTTCGTGATTTGAATAGATTTAAGATAAGTTGAGATTTTCAAGATCCGGTTTTGGTTATGGTAAGAATCGTTGGTGGGTGCGTGGAAAGCCCGGATTCTCCTACGAAATCGGGCGTGGCGGCGATGGGGAGGTGTGAGGTGTCTTCATACGGCTCTTAGTTTTTTGGGTTCTTTCTTTTTCGGCTTTCGATGTGACGAAGGTAAGAAAGAGGAGATTAAGTAAATCGCTTGACGCGTGGGCCTTTGATAAGGAGGGGAGGTATGAGTCGGGTCGCGCGCGTCGCCACGTTTGTGTGCGGTCAAAAGGAAGAAGTGGGTTGGGTTAGTTAGTATTAGGTAATTAATTAGTTTTAGGCTTAGTTAATTAATTAGCTAATTAATTCTAGGCAAGTGTATTAATTAATTAGTGATAACTTAAATTAACAAATGTGATTAAATTACTTAGGTGCTTTATAATAAATGCGGGCGTGTCATTTAATTAATGCTTAATATTTTAGAATGCGGCGCTATTATTAAAACTTATTATTATGCATTATTGCGACGTTAAATTAAAATTGAATTGAGTTTAGATTATTTAAAGGCTAAATGCAACTATGATAGTTAAGAATTGTTTAAAGCCTTATAAATGCGACGCTATTAAATAAAAAATTGATTTTAAATTACAAATGATTATGAAATTCTCTTGCGTATTATTAAATGCGGCGATGCTACTTGACACGACGTTATTGCTAAATTATTTATTTTATGTATTTATTAATTACTTGAGAATTACGACAGAGCTTAAAGTTAATTAATGCGGGCGCGGGACTCTAAGTGCTTAAAACTCTATGCGATGCCATTATTAAATTGTTCAATTATGCATGTATTTATGTTTTATCGCTGCATTTTATTATAAGAAATCATAAAAAATTATTTTACAAAATTAGTGTAATTTTATGGTTAATGGCTGGACGGGAGGGTCAAAATTGGGTGTCAACAGCTACTTTGCCTTCGTCTGAATCTCTAATTTTTAACATTTTTCTGCCTCGGGACCCTCCTTTTATGCTCACATTTCGCTCCTTTTCGTCATTTTGCCCTTTTGAACTGCTGTGACTCAAAAGAAAGAAAAACGACCCTAACACTACACTTATGTAAACGAAAATGGGTAAAATACTAACTAAAAATGACTCAAAAGGCGTATACAAAATACGCCAAACAACCGCGGCTCTGCAGGATGGCACCGCGGCGCTCTAGCATCGCGACGTTTTTCTAACTCGTTTCATCTTTTACACATTTTACGCGTTTTCCTTTCGTTTACCAACGTGAAACCATTGTCATTTGGCCAATAACCGTCTATTACTTTACGTCTCAACAATTCGTATACGTACCAATATCTCTTCCATTACGGAAATTACGATCCTTGGCACTTTATGTGCATGTGTGTGGAAATCGTGTTTCTGACGCGCAGGGCCCAATTGTTCGAGTCATAATTAATAGGATTAACTTTATTTCACGTTTAGTAAATTTTCAACAAAGATTGTATTATTCTCCCTTGGAAAGTTCTTTTCATTAATACAACTATATATAGTGTACAATGTGGAACCCTATTACAATAAGAATCCTAAATCTACCATAATTATACATCACTAATTATTACACAATATATAGAATATACACCAATTATAATAAGAATAAAATATGTACACTACACATTAATTTTCTAATAGTTCAATCACATATTTGATTTTTTTCCATAATCTATCATTGCATTTTGCGACATGCATCTCTATTATCGTTAGTAATTGAGTGTTCAACTATTGATTGAGCTTTAACACATATTTTCTAAGAAAATCAAAGTCCTTGTTGATAAATGATCGTTTTAAAGATTTACATGATCTTAGTTAAGGCTTACCACCTTAACAGTTTTACATTTTGCCATCTAGACAACCCACACCTCTTTTTCTGATTAATATTCTTTTTTGTTTCTCTATTTTTTTGTTATCTTTATACAACACATAGTTATATCTTTTCACAACACTATTCTTTCGATAATGCTTGTTTGAAGGGCAAAGTATCATTCAACTTTTGATTACTATTTTGGTATTTCAATATTTTAACTTTAAGATTTCCTACTTATAGAATAGTATATATATATATATATATATATATATATATATATATATATATATATATATATATATATATATATAATAGAAAGAACTTTTGTTTCTGTTTGTTCTCAATGATCACTCAATTCAAATGTATGATTACTCATCAATCAACATCAATAATAATAGCCTTTTTTATTACATTTGTTTGCTAACAAACTATTTGGCATGTACAAAGACTTTGATTACTTCCTGCAGAAGCACAAGTACAGCTATGAGGCATTTTACTTGCTGGCCATTGAAATAGAGCTAGATTGCCACAACTAATTTTAGCACACATGTCATTAGCTGTGAAAGTTCCTGGGCAAAATTTTGAATCACCTGATACAGAAAAATGAGAAGACTACACATTAATCAATATGATTAAAAAGGTGAATGATGAAAATAAACATTAATTCATAGACATACTTGCATATAGAGTCGTATCGGTCCGGATACACCCGAAAATCACCTGAGAATCGGACCGAAATATCCGGATCAATACTAGGACCGAAAAGTTAACGGTCCAGATATGAGTACCAGACATAAGGATCCGGACCGATAAGGATCCGGTCCGACAACCCGGTCTAATTACCCGATAACTTATATGTTATCAGTCCCGGTTCGATACCCGATAACTATCTTATCAATCCTTGGAATATTGCTATTATATATTGCGTTAAGGTTGTTAATATGTATTATGTAAAGCAGTAAAGCAGAGATTTTTATAATAACTTTATAAGTAAAGCAAAAATTTTAATATTTTGGATCGAAAACAGTATTCAGAACCGGACCGGTAACCTTATCGATTCTGTCCCGAATCTCTTTTCAGGATCAAATTCTTATGATAGACCGGATCGGACCGATAACAACCCTACTTCATATGCGTTAAAGAAGAAAATCATACCTAGAGAAGGGTCAAACAAGGTGAAAAAGATTGCCATGGAGAAAAGAAAAAGCATAATGTAACTCTTCATGTTTTTTCACGATTGAACTTTTGTATGATATGAAAGTATGAATTGTTGATGCCATTTAGGACTCTTATATAGAGGTTGAAGGAATATATGAAATTATGGTATTAGTTCAAACAAGGCTAGTAAATCTGTAATATTTAATTACTTGCTAAAAAATATAAATGAAGTTATAATATTAGTTCATATAAGGCTAGTAATCTTATAATATTTAAATTACTTACTAATATATATATATATATATATATGAAATGTTGGTATTGATTCAAATAAGGCTTGTAATCTTGTAATATTAAATTATTTGCTAAAAAATAAGACACGATGTAACTTTTTTTCCCATTATCTACCGAGACAATGACAGTGTATATAGATTATAAAATGTGCATTATTCATACTCTATGTTACTACATGGATTCTTGCTCTTTGTTTAGGCAGAATACATCGTAAGCCTTTTAAATATATTTTATACAGTGCAAACATTTGAAGCTAGCATTTTGAGTTTAGATGTTTTAGATTTTGAAATTTAATAGGTTATTGATGAATTATTTATACATAATAAGTAAATTTTTAAGACAAATACAAAATCTGCGCCCAAGCTTCTGGGTTCAACTGACACGTAGGCGTAATCCTAGCTTCGCTCTTGTAGAGTGCCACTCGATCTTCGCTTAGTCCTACTCCCCCCCCTTGAACTTTGCATTTCGATAACATCGATTCCTGTATTGTAGGCATCATTTGTCTCATATTTTGATGCGTAATTTGTATTTGAGTAGATTGGCATCATGAGGAGGCTATTCGAAAAAGCAAAGTGACTTCGTGACTTCAGACTCCTACCTCTAGGCATATTGAGACTATGGACCTTATCTTAGATGTCTAGGTTAGTTAACTGAATTAATTAACTAAAGAGGGGAGTAATGAGAAAACTAAGGAGATCCCGATACTTGTGAGGTGGCGAGCACTCATATCGTGCACGAGTGTTATGTATGGGAATTTGTGCTTTAAATTACCAAGAAGAATGTCATGCATCGTAATCGATCGATAGTATAGTACGATCCCTTGGATCCGTGATCGTATGGCATGTACATTACACATGATATGATATATGTTTGTGTTTTATATGACTGTTTGTCCCCATCACCCCCTTTCATACTCATCTAGTTGGAAAAGAAGCTAAAAATTGAGGCTTTTACGAAAATGACTGAGTTGTGACTTGTTTGTTATACTCGCTTCTTATTCCTATGCATAGCCTGTTATATGTCTTTTAGTGTCTGAGTGTAGGGCTGTTATCGGTCTGATTCGGTCGGGATATCGACATACCAAAATTGGACCGATAAGGTTATCGGTCCGGACCGAGACCGGATCGATAAGAATTCGATCCTGAAACGAGATCCGGTATCGGATCGATATCTTATCGGGCGAGTATCCGGTTCGGTCCGATAAGGTTACCGATCCGGTTCTGAATACTGTTCCCGATCCAGTTCTGGATAAGAGTTCGCTGGAATAACACCATTAATGCCTGAAAATTCAGAATGCCGCCGGAATAACACCATTAACACGGGATTTTCAAAAAGTCATCGGAGCGACCAAAAATAAAAAAAATCAATCCAACAGCATAACAGATCCCGAAAAGAAAAGGCCAAACAGGTCGTCGAAGTTTTACACTCCGGCCAGCTACCCAAAAATCAGAAAATGAGTCTGGTTAACCGAAACCAACAACAGATATCAAAACATAAAAAAACAGCAGAGGTTGTCGGCGTTTAAAAAGTCCGGCCAGATACTAAAATCGTAAAAATTGACCCAAAAACCAAACAGCAACAAAACCCCAACAAAACCCCAACTGGTGAACCGAACATAGGTTGTCGGAGTTACGAGATACCAAAATTGAAAAAAATCAGTCCGGTTAACCAAAGTCCAAAGCAAAAAAATAGATCCCAAAAAATAAGGCTGGCAGAGGTCGCCGGGGTTTTACAAAATTCCGACCAGATACCAAAATCGGAAAATCAGTCCAAACAAACAACATCATCCTTATCGATCTCCTAAAGCGGTGGTAATGCTTTCGACGATGGGGTTGTGATGACGGCGAGATTTCGAGGATAGGGGTGTGGGGTCGCCGAATTTTGGGGAGAGGTATGGGGCTGGTTCAGAAAATGAAAAGGAGAGGGGGTTTAGATTTTTTATAAGGAAGAGGGGGTGTTTCGAAAAAATCAAAGGGGAAATAGTAGTTATCGAGTATATTACCAGGTTATCGGATGGGATCCTTATTGGTCCAGATCCTCATGGTTGGTACTCGTATCCAGACCGATAACTTTTTGATTCGAGTATCGGTTCAGGTATTTTGATCCGATTCTCGAGTGGTTATTTGGAGTATCCGGACCGATAACAGTCCTATATGAGCCTGTGTGAGGATAAAAGAGTATAGACGTTGTGTGAGTAGAACAAGTGATGTGTGAGTAGAACATGTGATGTGTGAACCTGCAGTGTGCACTGAACTTAGATATTATATGTAAGCTTGAGTGGTCTATGTACCCTCGAGTTTCCCATGGGTCATGCTTCTTTGACATTCGAACGTGTGTGTACCGATAGAAGAAAGTACTACCTTTGCATATCAGTCATTATATTTACTTCATTGTATCTCGCCCTTGTTGATGATGGGTTGTTGATTTAGTGCCTATATGGAGTAGTGTATGTACTTTACTTGATTGAGGGGATAAATGCTACAACCTAAACTTAAATCCATTAATGAACTAATGTGTTATGTGATTATACTATTAAACTGTTATGACAGTTGGTGTAGTAGTAGTATTATTTAGACCAGCCCTCGTCTTTGTTTATGATCGGGTCAGTCGACGATGCTACTGAGTACCCGTGTATTTTGTACTCACGCTACACTTGCTGCACCTTTTTTTTTTTTTGTGCAGGTTCAGTTTCCATCTCTAGTTGGACTCGTGACTATCCAGCCCGTTGAGGAGCTACATTCGAGGATTGACGGGGTGAGTTACCAAACGACCCTTAGCCCCGAGTTCTCTTCTTTTATCTTTGCATTCTATCCTTCTATTCAGACAACCCCATGTATTTCGGGGCATGTTTAGTCTCAAGACTTGTAAGACTCTTAGTAGTTCTTGTATTGTAACACTCGATTTTCGGGGGAGTTTCTCATGTTGCTATCTTATTTTAATTATGGATCTGATTTAAAGACTTTAAGCTACTTCTTAATTATTTTTCGCACTATTTCATCATTTCTATTTGGGTTGTTGAGTAGTGATCGGCTTACTGATTCGTAAGAGTTGGTGCCATCATGATCCTCGATTTTAGGTTTGACACAAGTTTTTTCCCTTTTAGCATGACCCCAAATTTTCTCATGAAAGAAAACCATAACCTAAATTATAAAACCCAAGTTTACTAGTCAAATTAGATTTTATTATTGCCAACGGAGAGCATCATCTGCTTTATTTTTTATTATTTGGTAAAATTGAAATAACTGCAAATATCGAATCAAACCAACCAAATCAATAAAATCGAAATCGGCAAAACTTAAGTCAAAACCGAGTCAACCGCACCATGGACATCTCTACCAAAGACAATGAGAACTCAGAATTTTTTTTATAGTGTCGTTGTTGCTGCTACAAATATTCTTTCTGATTCGACATTGGTAAAAAGTAGTACTAGAAGAAAATGTGATGGCAAGAATTTTAGTAATGGGCAAACGATTTGCGAATTTGGAGAACATTATTTTTGTTGATAAATATTATAAGTTTTCATATTTTTCGTGGAACTCAATTATTGATAAATTAAGATTTTGGTTCATGTTATATATAGCATAATTCAGCTTTAATTAACTGAAATATGTATTTTGATTAACAATGAAATTAATTATAAGGGAAGCAACCACTTTTTATGTGACACTAATAGGGCTATCTATGAAAGTATATGTATGTTAGAGATAATATGTATTAGGACAAAAGTACTTTATACATATTCATATTATTATTAATGAAAATTGATATTTTGGCATTTGCAATTATTAAATTATTAGTTGATAGTTTGTAATATTCTATAATATGCATCCCTAGAGGTTACATTGTTATTAATAGTGTGGGATATTAATATTATAACATAACTTTTAAAATAGCCTCGACTAATGATCATCGAGATTGTGATATCGATGATATGTGATAAGTCGACATGTGATCTGCATCACATCCTTAGAGGATGTAGTATGTCTCACCTGCTACGAGTAACGACTACTCGTCATGGACACATGAATACTTTGGAAGTATTGGTATACCCTGCTGATGTAATATTTGTTATACATGTCTAAAGTATGATCAACATGTGGGAGATAGAAGTCCTTAGACTTTAGGTCGATACACACATTGTTTAAAGAGTAATATACTTTGATCATGTCCTAAGTTCAAATGCCTTATAGGTTGAGATACAACTTGTATTTGGTACATTACGATGTGGATTAAAGGTGGTAGTTGAGCTAAGATTAGGATTCATTCCTCGAATGTATATTCGAGAGAACACTCAACTTCTCAATGATATTAGATTGACTAAGTCGTTGGCCAACACAATAGACATCTAGGATATGGTCTTGTTGTCAACCAATATAGATGAGATATAATGATCAATCCATTTGGATAGACACTTGGCAAATCCTAAGCTTGATCAAGTGCGTCGTGAATGAAAGAATTTTATCTTCCCACATCGAGGTTCAGTTTACCAGATTCGTGTAAATATACTTCACATATTGAGTCTTCCGGCGTTGTCTAGGAGTTTCGTGTAGACCTTAATATGATTAGTGTCAATATGTGAAGGCATGTAGGGTAACACTATATCAATTTTTCCTTCGATCTAAGGATGCAATGAGAGAACATAAATGCTCGATTTATAATCGAGACATTTGAGTGAATAATGATTATTTAATTAAGTCGTAATTGGATTTCGAATTTAATTAAAATGAAAACAAGACGACGTTCCACACTGGACATCGAGGGCCGCGGTGCCTGAAACATAGGGTCGCGACACCATGGGGCCGCGACGCGGGTCACGGTGCCGCCATGGCAGTGGGCCAGTCTGACTGACCCATTGCACCTCATTTTCTGGGCCTGGACCACGAGAAACCCTAGTTGCGTTTTAAATAACTAGAGGGTTTCTATTCACTATTTATAGAAGATTGTTCATATATTATTCGAAGTCTTAGAGACCTAGAATTAAACTCTCTCTTTAACCTCTGCCGAATTTCCTAGATGATCTAAAGAGGTATACATCAGAGTTCTTGGAACTTGCTGTCGAAGAGCAATTGCGTGCGCACCCTAGAAAATTACTAAAAGACTCCAGAGTTTCCAAACCATAAGTATTCTATCGAAATATTACGGTTATATACATGTTATGTATTTACATGTTTTATATTACTACATAATCATCCTACAGTTCGTCGCTTGTTGGGTTTGAAACACAATTTTTAAATTACGTTGCGTACACGAACCCAACAAAATCCGAATAGTCGTATCAGAGCCTGAGCTATTTTGTGTGATTATGTAGTAATCATTAATAATAATATGAGTTAGAATTTGTTTAAATCTTAAATTTATGTCGTTTAAAGCTTGAAAACCTAATATCTCAAGAGCACATCATCCTTGTCTCCCAAACTATTAAACAATGATGTAATTGATGAAGTCATTCCGATCTAACTCTTCTAAGTCGATATGTGTAACCGGTTTTAGAGGCGGCGTTGCGGTTCCACGATGGAGTGTCGCGGCGCCACCTAGAATTTGACGAGGCGCTGCTGCACTGTTCATCCCGAAAACTTGAATTAAATTTTGTGCTCTCTGGATAATTAGAGTCGCGGCTCCATGATGGAAGCTCCGCAACCCTAATTAAAATTAAGAACCCGAGAGGCACTACCTCTAGGGCGCCACGACGCCACCCAATTAGGGTCGCGCTGTCGAGACTCCAGTTTTTAAAAAATAATTCCCAGAATCAGAAACTGAAGATTTAAAAGTTTCATATTTGAATTAAGAGTTTCAGAATTTGAAATTAAAACTTTTTTCAAATAGGCAGATTTGGCTCTTTAGGGCAAATCTATAATTAAAATAAGTTTCTAAAAACTAGTTTTGGTCCTTTGGGCCAAATCTGTAATTAATTTAAATTATAGAAATTACATACATGTCTCTGAAATCTGAAAATATTTTGTTAAAATTAAAATTGGATTTTCTGAATTTAAAGGGGTTCAAAATTAAAATTTTAAATTCTTGAGGGACTAAACTGTAAATTTTGAAAATATGGAATTTACAGAAATACCCTGAAATTAGTTTTTTTTTTTAAATCAGAAAATGTTTAAGGGACTGTTTGGATTAGACTTAAATTTTAGAGTTTCACTAAGTTAACCCATGCTTATTATTAATGATATATTATTGAATAATATACAAACTATATGTTAATTGTATATTATTGAATAATATACAAAATATATGCTAAGTGTTTGAATGCGTACATTTAATTATTAGCATAATATTGACTATAACTGTCTGGGTGGGCGACACCCAATAATTGATTAAACCATCTTATACATGTCTAATTAGTTGATGGTTCCCAATTAAATGTGTTTTAGAAATTGCATGATTAGATGTCGTATAATACCCCCAAACTTAACATTTGCTCGCCCTCGAGCAAAGATCAAGATAAAAATAAAGAGCAAAAACAAAAGACTCAAATACTCAAATCAAGCAGCTACAAATGGTTACTCAGAAACACATGAATGTCAGTTGAGATAATATGCTGGAACATATATAGCATGAATATAACAATCTAAAATTTCAAGCCAAATATTTCGCAAATTCATTTCAATCATAATTAATGGAAGCATGAATAACTAACTTATGCATGTCAATTACATTTAGTTCTATGGGCCTGTTTATTTTATATTCTCCACTAATCACAAACATATATACTAGAGATCTTCAGGACTTTTCAGAGTTGTAATGTAGTCTTAGGCAGGGGTAGGTAAAAATTGGCATTTAAGCTCAAATTACGTACCATAGACGTTGTTCTCATTCAACCATTTAGTCCTTCTTTTTGGTATTCTTTTTCAGTTCATACCTATCGTTATCCTCTTCTCTTTTTGAGAGCATAAAACACATTCACATAAGCACCCCCAAACTTAAGCTTTTGCATTTTTTTTATTGGGGTGCATCAATTTTCACTCTCTTTTGTATTTCTTTTTCACACTTCTTCATACCGATTTTTCAATTACTGCTTATGACACACAAGAGAACCATAGGGTGTCAAATAAATAACTCATTTTAGGATCAACGGGGCTGACTAGGGATACAATTTATTATCAGGATAGGTAATGAAGGGTAAGCAGGGCTATCAAAGAAATGTCTGAATCATCTCCCTAACATGTACATCCTAACTATTTCGCCTCAAATAACAAGCAAATAGACTCATAGATGTTTTTTCACAATTGACAACATACATGCTAAGCACAAACTACTCCAAATAATCAGGTTTTCATGAATTTTTGGCATATCTAACTTAAGCACACAATTTTTAGCTTCTCATTCCATTACATTATCCAACTTAATTCACTAGGCGTTTCAAGTAACTACAGCATGCATGACTCATAAAAAAAATTAACTCATATAAAACACAAAAACAAACAAAAAACTCAAAAGTAGACACAAAAATAAAATAACCCCCCCCAAACATAAACGACACATTGTCCTAAATGTGTAAAGACTCAAAAATTAAAAAGGGACGACTTATAGACATACATCGGTTCAAAATGGTGGTGGTGGCGACAGATACTGCACTGACCATTGGGTGAACATGGATCTTAAATTATCAACACGCTGGGTCAGGTGTTGATGGTCTTGCATCGTTTGATGCTAATTCTGCATCATGTTCTCTTGGTTTTGCAGCATCCTTTTCTTCGTGCTTAGTCTCCGATTTCTTCACGTGGCATCACAACACAACAAAAATATCAAAAGAGAGACTGTTCTATTTAAACTAAATTGCATAATTTAAACATTAAGTTGCCTCCCAAGTAGCGTTGTCTTTAACGTCTTGTAACCGGGCGTAGATTCTTTATCAAATCATTGGGGTAAATTAACCCCATAACCTATCTACTTAAAAATCATTCTCCTCTTCCTCACTCTATTTTTCTTCTTCACAGTATTAGGTTCAGTAGGATGTACCTATTTTTCAGCTTTCATGTCATCTACTTTTGTTGCAGCTTTCAAACTAGCATGTGGGTTCACCGCTGTAGGGATGATCTCCCTAGTTTGGTCTGTGCTTGCGACACTGTTTTATCAGTTGTGCTTACTGCGAAGCACTTGTTGCTGGCCTGGGACTCAATGGTGGATTTGAACACCTTGAATACCATCTCTTCTTCCTGAACCCTTATTCTCGATTCTCTCTTCTCCACATCGATTAAGGCTCTACCCGTCGCAAGGAATGATCTCCCCAAAATGATGGGTATTTCATCATCTTCCTCCATGTCAAGAATGAGGAATTCTGCTGGAAAGAAGAACTTTCCCACCTTGACAAACACATCTTCCACTATGCCTCGATGCACTGCACGGTTGCGGCTGGTAGTCAGAATTAACTGTGGTTGGTTTGGCTTCCCCAAACCCAATCTCTTGAACACAGACAGAGACATGAGATTGATACTAGCCCCTAAATCACAAAGTGCCCTGTTGCATGTTACTTTGCCAATTGTGCAAGGCAGGGTGATGCTTCTTGAACTTTCAACTTAGGAGGCAGTTTCTTTTGTAAGATGGCGCTGCACTCCTCTGTCAGTGACACTGTCTCATAGTCCGCCAACCTTCTCTTCTTCCCAAGTATCTCCTTCATAAATTTAAAATATGCGGGCATTTGTTCTAACGCCTCAATGAAGGGGATATTGATGTGAAACTTCTTAAATACTTCCAAGAACTTGGAGAACTGCTTGTCTATGGCCTTCTTTTGGAGCCTCTGAGGGTAAAGGATTCTATCAGTGTATTCCCTCAGAGGTGCTGGTGGAGCTTTCTCAATCAGGGTGGTCTCGGTGACTTCATTTCCTTCCTCAACTGCTTTCTCACCCTTTTTTTCATGAACCACTGCAGGTTGGGGAGCTACCTGCTCCAACTGTTTTCCACTCCTTAGCAACATTGTCTGACACTGCTCTCTCGGATTGACCTCTGTATCGCTTGGGAGAGTACCATGCGGCCTGTTAGATACCATCTGTGGTAGTTTCCCAACCTGCGTTTCCAAGTTCCTGATAGAGGACCTGGTTCAGAGATGAACTGATTCTGTGAATTGGTGAGTGCAAGCATTGCAGCTCTCAGTTCATCAGGCTTCTCCTGTTGTGTAGGCGGTCTAAATTGCTGGGATGAGATAGCCTGATTCTGTGCCTGCTGGTTCTGGTAACCATCTTGATATGGTTGCTGATGGGCCTGATCGTTCCTCCATGAAAAGTTAGGGTGATTTCTCCACCCTGGATTGTACGTGTTGGAATTATATGGTCGCTGAAAGTTTCCATCTGCTTGAACCTGCTTTATTGGCACATTATTAGGGTCCACCGTTGTGCATCTGTCAAAAGAATGCGGGCCCCCACAAATCTCACAATTTCGCGATTCTGATCGCATTTACGTATACGGTGTTCTGCAGCTTGCCGTCGGAAGGGCCACCTGTGCATTCAAGGCAGTGATGACATCTAATTCATGTATGCCCATAGTCTTCCTGATATTCACTGACATGTCCCTTGATGATTGTTGGCATTCATGTCTTCTAGTAACTCATGTGCCTCATTGATACTCTTTCTTTTGAATGCTCCCCCTGCTGCAGCATCAATGATGGTACGAGTAGTACCACTCAACCCATTATAAAAAATGTGGACCAGCATCCACTTCTCTATTCCATGATGTGGGTACTTCCTTTGCAAATACTTGAATCGCTCCCATGCATCATAGAGCGACTCACCATCCACCTGGTAGAAATTGTTCAGCTCTCCCCTTAACTTTGCCGTCTTTGAATGAGTGAAGAACTTTGCAAGAAACTTTTGGGCTAAATACTGCCAGATAGTGACGGAGTTGGCAGGAAATAAGTTCAACCAGCTTTTGGCTCTGTCCCTAAGTGAGAACGGGAAGAGCCTCAGTCTAATGGCATCGTCAGTAACGCCATTATATTTGAATATGGCACACAGCTCCAGAAAGTTGGCAATGTGCATGTGGGGGTCTTCAGATGGTAATCCCCCAAACTGTACTATGTTCTGGACCATGCTCAGGATGGCTGACTTGATCCTTTGCCCCTATTGCTGGGAGCCTGATGCATGTCTCGCACCAAGAATCGCAGGGCGTCATAGTCTCCAAGCTTCTTTCCATTGGAACTGGGAGCTCCTGCATTTTCTGGAACCTCATTTTCCTCCCCATTTTTATTCTGTTGGTTGTTCATGGTCACTGAATCAGAAATCCTCTTATTTTGCCTGTTTTTCTTGCAAGTTTTTCTCAATTTCAGGATTAAAAGGAACAAGTATGTCTTCCCCTCTTCTTCTTCGCATAAACTAAGTACTAAAATCGATCAAAATCAACAAACCAATCAAGGCAACAGGGTTCTGAAAGTAAAAGTAAAAATACAAAATAAAAGCCAAAGTAGAAATAAAAAATAGATGGTTCGATATTAGAAGTACGCCAGTCTCCGGCAATGGCGCCAAAAACTTGTTAGGCGATTTTCAATTGCTCACGCAAGTGTACGTATCGTTCACAAGTAGTATAGTCTGATAAGATTGAATATCGTCCTCAGAGACTGGTTTCTAATTACCATTCATCTATTTTATGTTATCTATTTGGAAATCGATATTTGAGTTGAGTTTTTGTTTAACTACTAGGATAATTGCAAGAATTTAACTAACTATTGAAGTTGTAATCAGTTATGAAGGAATTAGGGCTTCCAATATCCTCGACTATCCACTCTATTCAATCATTAATGCAACTAGAATGACTTTTTCTTCTACGTTAAGATAGCGGTTAACTAGACTGTCTTATATTTCGGTTAGGATATATAATCACTCAACCCCAGTGCAGAACCCTTCTATATTTTCTATGATAGGATTTACCACATAGGAGGATTAAGAACAGTAACCTATAATGCTACACAAGTATCGGGGTGCTTTCGTCCGCGATTTTAACCTATGTCTATTCAATTACAACATATTCAAATCTCTCCTTTCGATTCTCGATTCGAAATCATATAGATTTTGATAATTAGTGATCAATTAACTATCAAGCATTCATACCAAATATTGAATAAATCTTAATCAAGTGAAGAAGAAATCAAATTAATGCATTAACTCATGAAATAAAGTTTCAAGCGATTCTAAAGGAAAGCCCTAATAAAGTGTTTAGCTCTTAGTCATAGTCACACTAAGACCTATCACAAAATCTATACATAAACTGAATTAAAAAGAAAGAAAAGTTCCGTAGAACTAAGTCTCCAATTGTAGCCTTCAATCTGTGCCTTGTGATGCATTGTGTGATAGAATGACCTCCTCCTCAATAGGGTAATCCCTAGTGATTAAATATGTTGCAATTTTCGTGCCCTATGGACCCTTCTGCCCTTGGCAAAGTTTACTTCGGATTGGAAATTTCCATCGTAGACCGTTTCGCAGGCCGCATCATGCGCTGAAAGTCCTGACTTCTCGAGTTCTGCATCATGTCCTCGCAGAATCAGATCGCGTGCTGAAAGTCCTGCAGCTTCTCAGTAGTTTTGGCTCCGCGGTGTTACTTTTCCTTCGTCCGAATATCAAATTTTCAACCTTTTTGCCTCGGAACCCTCCTTTTATGCCCAATTTTCGCTTCTTTTCGCCATTTTACCTTTTGAACCGATGTGACTCAAAAGAAAGAAAACCGACCCTAACACTACACTTATTTAAACGAAAATGGGTAAAAGACTAACTAAAAATGATTCAAAAGCGTATACCAAATACGCCTAACAATTGGATATGACACAAATTGTTGATCTTGGTTAAAATCCCTGAAACTGAAATGTTCTCTAAATTTTAAATACAAGTCTAAATTAAAATGAGTCGTCCATTATAATTGTTAGAGTGCAAAATCACTTTCGGCGATACTAGTATTTATGCCAAAAAAATTGCTCTAAGTCTACGAGGACTCAGACTCTTTCATAGATGTGTTTTAAATGTAAAGGTAGATGATAAACTTTTATGAGTATTTACACCAAAGTGTTTGCTCACAAAGACCAAATTTACTTAGATACATAATCGCAGTCGTGTAATGAGGTTGACTTGCTTAGACAAATCTTGGCGCCAAAGTGTCGGACTAATCTAAGGACGCAAGATTAAATATAATATTTGATCTACCAAGAGTTGCAAATAAATTTTACAATTGGTTTAGAACCTACCAAGATGTGTTATTGAAGTTATCATCCAAAGCAAACGTGGAGATAGCATAGACTTGGATCTTGGCCTATTATGACCTTAAATTAATATAGGTTTGTATTCTACCATGGGGTCATAGAAGTATGTTAAAATAGTGGGAGCTAATTAAATAAAAGACCATGTTGATTAGCCTACACAAATGCGTGTAATAGGAAATAAATTTGAGTTTAATTTCCTGTCTATCTAACTCTTCAGATTATCAAAATGTCGAGCATATCATTGAAAATGTTGATAGAAATGAACAAATGTATTGGACCCAACTATCTAGACTGGCTAAGGAATCTGAGAATTGTCCTAAGGCAGGAAAAAATAGAATACGTATTGGACAAAATATTTCCTACAGTCCATGTCGAGGATTCTGCAGAATATGCCACATTCGAGAAGGTAGCCTACCAGAAGAACCTAGACAACGCCACTTCAGCACAATGCGTGATGTTGTATTCCATGTTAGTGGAGCTTTAGAGACAACATGAGAACATGGGGCCTAACTAAATGCTCGAACATTTGAAGAGTCTCTATGACTCTCAGTCCCAAACTATGGAATATGAGTTGTTGATAGAACTCTTCAAGTGTAAGATAAATGAAGGGGGCCAGTGTCATAACATGTGTTAAAGATGATAGGGCTGATAGAAAGGCTGACCTCGATTGATATAAAGCTGCAAAAAACGTCGCTTTCACCCTCATCTTGAACTCTCTCCCTCGTTCATTCGAGAATTTTATTATAAACTACAATATGAATGGAACGAAGGCGAGTCCGTCAGAGCTGCACAACATGCTCAAGACATTTGAATCTTCAACTACCAAAGCAAAGTTATGCTCATGGTGAGCTCTACTAGCCGACCCAAGTCTAAAGGTAAGGAAGGCGAGAAGCGTTAGCCGCGCCTCGCCACGGCTTCTGAAGGGAGGTGTGAATAAGAAGAAGGTGAATCCGGATAAGGATGTATGCCTCAACTCCAATAAGAAGGGGCATTGGAAGAAGGACTACACTGCACCAAGAGGAGGAATAGCACCAGGTGCTTCTACCTCTAGTGGACAAGGTATGTACATCATTGAAATAAATATGTCTTTAAATAACTCTCATTCCTGGGTATTGGATACCACTTGTGACTCACACATTTGTACCAATGTGCATGGGCTAACTAATATCAGGAATGTTGGACCAAGAGAGGTGGACATACGCGTTATAAATGGAGCACGAGTGGATGCTGAGAGTGTAGGAACTTATAGATTAAATTTACCTTCTGGCTATTGTCTAGTGTTAAATGATTGTTACTATGTACCCTCGTTAACGAGAAGTGTCATTTCTATCCATGTTTTGAACATGGAGGATTTTTCCTCATATATTTATAATGACAGTCAATCACTGTCTTTTGATAATGTTATATATGGAACTGCTCCTCTTGGATGGATTATATACACTAAACTGTAGTCGAGAAATATTCAATGTACAAAATAAATGAGCTAAGATAAGTAATAGAAACTCTACCTACCTATGACATTGTAGACTTGGTCATATCAATGAAACAAGGATAACAAAGTTGAGGAAGCTTGACTATCTCGAACCATTTGACTTGGAGTCTTATGGTAACTACGAATCCTGTTTGAAAGGTAAGATGACCAACAAGCCACTTTCTGGGAAGGGTGTGCGAGCCAAGGAGGTACTTGAGTTGGTACATACTAATGTATGTGGACTATTCTCGACTCAAGCTAAGGGAGGTTTCCATTACTTCATACTTTTACTGACGACTTCACAAGGTATGGATATGTGTTTCTTATGAAACACAAATCCAAGGCCTTCGAAAAGATCAAGGAGTACAAGTCTGAAGTAGAGCAACAACTCGCAACAAGTATCAAGACCCTTTGATCTGATCGAGGAAGTGAATACTTGAGCAAGGAGTTTCTAGATTACTTAAAATTACATAGAGTCAAATCAGAGTGGACACCTCCTGGAATGCCACAGATGAGTGGTGTTGCCGAAAGGAGAAACCAAACATTATTGGATATGGTTCGATCCATGATGAGCTTCTCAGCTGTACCGACATACCTTTGGGAACATGCTATACAAACCTCAATATATATTCTGATCAGGGTTCCCTCTAAGTCAGTAGAAAAGACACCCTATGAGATGATGTGGCAAGAGCTCTTAAACATATGGACCCTGGGGGTGCCCTACATATGTTAAGTAGATGCTTACTCACAAGTTGTAATCCAAAAGTGAGAAATGTTACTTCGTGGGGTATCCAAAGGAAAATAAGGGACAATACTTCTATCTTCCTGGAGAATATAAGGTCATTATTTTAGGAACACAACTTTCCTTGAAGAAGAATATATCTACAAGGAACAAAGTTGCACAGAGATAGAACTTGAAGAAATTTAAGAACCGCGATATAACATAGAGGTTGAATCCTTGACGAATGACCAATGTAAGAATTCAATGAGAGTATTTGGTGAAGATTGGGTACTTCAAGTACGCCCTTCAGCCAGTGAAAGTGTTACGAGGAACAATGCAAAAATACAAGATCCTCCTACACAACCTTTGAGAGTAAATGCAATGGTTGCACCTCTTACCATTCAGAAAATATATGAAAATGATATTCCTGAAAGCTCTCAAGTTGGTGGATTATCCAACACACAAGAACCCTCTCACAGTCAGAACATACTAAGCACTGAACTTCAAAACAATCAAATCCGTAGGTCCACTAGGACTCATCGTCCTCTTAAAAGACTAAATCTACGTATGGAAGCACATAATGAGATAGATATTCCCGATAACGATGATCCTACAACCTATAGCGAAGCAATATTTGACATTGATTCAAAGAGATGACAAGAAGCCATGAAATACGAGATGAAATCTATGTACATCAATCAAGTGTGAAACTTGGTTGATTTTCCAGTTGGGGTTAAACCCATAGGATGCAAATGGGTCTTCAAGAAGAATATCGACGCATTTGGCAAGGTACAAACTTATAAAGTAAGGTCGGCGGCTAAAGGTTATAATCAACGGCTTGGGGTCGATTATAATGAAACATTTTCACCCGTTGCTAAGATTAAGTCCATTTGGATTTTGCTTGTAATAGCTTCATATTATGACTATGACATTTGGCAGATGGACGTCAAAACCGCTTTCCTCAATGGTAATCTAGTTGAAGAAGTGTATATGAAACAACCTGAGGGTTTTTCATCTAAATCCAAACCAAATACTATATGCAAGCTACACAAGTCCATTTATGGGTTTAACCAAGCCTCGAGGAGTTGGAACATTTGCTTCGACAAAGCTATCAAGTCATTTAATTTTGCTTAGAAGGAAAAATGATCCATGTGTTTATAGTAAACGCAAGGATGGGAGTATTGCCTTCATTATTATATATGTAGACGACATATTGATAATGAGAGACAATAAGACTCTCTTGCAATCAATCAAGGAGTGGCTTTCCAGTACCTTCATGATGAAAGACATTCTGGGAATTAGGATCTGTAGAGATAGACCTAACAAATTGTTAGGGCTGTCACAGTCAGTCTACATAGAGAAAGTGCTTAGACATTTTCTATGGAAAATTCTAAGAAAGGCGGTCTACCTATGAGTCAAGACATCAATTTATCTAAGAAGGACAATCCTTCTAATGCTATAGAACTTGAGCGCATGAAGAGGATACCATATGATTCGGCAATAAGATTGATCATGTATGACATGACCTGTACTAGGCCAGATGTGGTATTTGCACTTAGTATGACTTGCAAATTCCAGCAGAATCCTAGGAAAGAACACTAGAAAGCAATAAAGAGTATTCTTAAGTATCTTAGATGAACTAAAGATTACTTATTTCTTAGTCTATGGTGGGTAAAAAAAGATAGATGTTACTGGGTATACCGATGTTAGATTCCAGACGGATCTTGATGACTTCAAATATCAGTCTAGGTACACGTTCATTTCAATGGTGGAACAGTGGGCTGGAAAAGTTCCAAACAAGCTACAACTGCTGATTCGACAAAAGAAGCTGAGTACATTGCTGGATCGGAAGCTGGTAAAGAAACTGTCGTGATTTCTGAGTTCCTGAAAGAACTAGGGGTAGTTCTGAGTGCCAGTTATCTAATAACTATTTATTGTGACAACACTGGTGCGATTGCACAGGTTAATGAACCAAGATCGACAAACAGAAACAAACATGTACCAAGAAAGTACCACATACTCAGGGAGATAATGAAGACTGAAGATATTAGATTAGACTATGTTCCCATAGACAATAATCTAGCTGACCCACTCACCAAACCGTTAAGCTTAATTAAGCATAATAATCATTTTGAGAATATGGGCATTAGATATGTTGGAGATTGACTCTAGGCCAAGTGGGAGATTGAAAGTATATTTATGTCCTAGAGACAATATGTATTAGGACAAATGTACTTTATACACATTTATATTATTATTAATGGTAATTGATATTTTGGCATTTGCAATTATTGAATTATTAGTTGATTGTTTGTAATATTCTATAATATGCATCCCTCGATGTTATGTTGTTATTAATAGTGTGAGATATTAATATTATAACATAACTCTTAAAATAGTCTCGACTAATGATCATCGAGATTGAGATATCGATGATATGTGATAAGTCGACATGTGGTATGCATCACATCCTTAGAGAATGTATTATGTCTCACCTGCTACGAGTAACGACTACTCGCGATGGACGCATGTATACTTTGGAAGTATTGGTATACCCTTCTGATATAATGTTTGTTGTACATGTCTAAAGTATGATCAGCATGTGGGAGATAGAAGTCCTTAGACTTGAGGTTGATACACACCTTGTTTACAGAGTAATATACTTTGATACTGTCCTAAGTTCAAATGCTTTATATTTTGAGATACGGCTTGTATTTGGTACATTACGATGTGGATTAAAGGTGTAGTTGAGTCAAGATTAGGATTCATTCCTCGAATATATATTCGAGAGAACACTCATCTTCTCAGTGATATTAAGTTGACTAAGTCGTTGGCTAACACAATAGACATATCTAGGATATGGTCTTGTTGTCGACCAATATAGATGATATATAATGATTAAGCCATTTTGGATAGAAACTTGGCAAATTCTAAGCTTGATCGAGTGTGTCATGAATGAAATAATTTTATCTTCCCACATAGAGGTTCAATTTACCAGATTCGTGTAAATATACTTCACATATTGATTTCGTCTTCCGGCGCCTTCTAGGAGTTCCGTGCAGACCCTAATATAATTAGTGTCAATATGTGAAGGCATGTATGGTAACATTATGTCAATTGTTCCTTCAATCTAAGGATGCAATGAGAGAACATAAATGCTCGATTTATAATCGAGACATTTGAGTGAATAATGATTATTTAATTAAGTCGAAATTGAATTTTGGATTTAATTAAAATGAAAACAAGACGACGTCCCACACTGGACGTCAAGGGCCGCAACGCCTTGAACATAGGGCCGTAGTGACATGGGGCCGCAGTACCTCTTATTTGGGTTGCGGTGCCGCCAATGTAGTGGGCCAGTCTGACTGACCTATTACACCTCGTTTTCTAGGCCTGGCCCACGAGAAACCTTAGGTGCGTTTTAAATAAATAGAGGGTTTCTATTCATTATTTATAGAAGATTATTCATATATTATTCGAAGTCTTAGAGACCTAGAATTAAACTTTCCCTTGAACCTCAGCCGAAATTTCTAAATATTCTAAGGAGGTATACATCAGAGTTCTTGGAACTTGCTGTCGAGGATCTATTGCATGCACACCCATGGAAATTCCTAAAAGACTCAAGAGTTTCCAAACCGTAAGTATTCTATCGAAATATTACGGTTATATACATGTTATTATCTACATGTTTTATATTAATACACAATCATCCTATAGTTCGTCGCTTGTTGGGTTTGAAACACAAAATTTTCAAATTCTGTTGCGTACATGAACTCAACAAAATCCCAACAATCCCCCCCCGGATTTCTACTTCATTCAAGTCTTAATTAAAGTAAGGATAAGTCCTTATCATCCCGATCGGGATAGAGGGGCCCGCCTCGCTACAGGTCAACACCCTAGACTCTTTTTCTGCTTTATGTCTGTCTACAAGCAGAAGTGTGTTAATGAAAATTCAAGTAAAATAGCCATCCAATGCGAATTGATGTTGAGATGGAGTCCTTATGGATGTACTTTTATTATCATATGAGGCAGAATCAGAACCTGGAGATCAACCCTAAAGACTGACTGCAGAGCAAGGATTCAATTAGAGACTGCATGACTGGATTCCTCTTGTTCCATTGAGTACTCGAAGGATATAAAACGAGTTCACTACTAGAAAAACATGAATCACATGGGGGAAATATTGGAGATTTTGAAGAAAAATCCGCATGTAAATAACTTTTCGACGGATTTTTTTGCCAAAAAGAATCAATTGGAAAAAAGCCCGTGGGTAATTATTACATGCCTTTTTCCAAAATCCTACGAATTCACAATTTTTTTGGTTACATATAGAACTACCTAGGAAAGTGATATCCGGGGATTAGTTTCCTCAAGTAAATACCCAAGTAAATTTATGGCGCTAAATGGCGCCAAAATTACATGCAGATTTATCTGAAAAAATCATATCTGCATGTAATTATTTTACATTTAGTTTTTTTTAGATTTTCGCAGGAATTATTTGCGGAAAAAAATTCCTAGATAAAATCCCAATGTAATTCGAACTTTTCTAGTTGTGGCTGTCGGCAAGCGCGAAGAGAGGGCAATGTTCATAGGAGGAAATGCTTAGGGTGGATACCTAGACACCGAGATGAGGAAGGGCGTAGAAATTGACGAAATGCTTTGGGAGGTTGAAAATCGGCATAGATCCGAAGATTTCCGAATAGGAAAACCTTTCCAACTGCTGCTGAATTCAAGGGCAGGCAAGAAAAAATCAGACGAACTGAAATATCTTAGTAGTCAGAGGAAAAGAAAGCAAAAGAAATCCCGTAGTAGCGGCGGGCGAAACGGGAGCTACCTAAACCGTGAAAACGGGATTGTGGAAGAACAATACAAGCGTCGTCCAGCTAGGCGAAGCAGTCCGAATGCTGCACTTTAGATGGCAAAAGTATCACTATAGTTTAGGCTCTGACCCGAGTAGGATGGGGCACGTGAAATTCCGTGTGAATCAGCAAGACTACCTTGTAAGACTAAATACTCCTGAGTGCAACCGATAGCGAAGTAGTACCGTGAGGGTAATGAACCCCAAGAATGAAATAGAACATTAAAGTGTAAGCTCCCAAGCAATGGGAGGAGTCAGGGCTCTGATCGCGTGCCTGTCGAAGAATGAGTCAGCGACTCATAGACAATGACTTGGTTAAGGGAACCCACCGGAGATGTAGCCAAGGCAAGTCTTCATAGGAAAATTGTCACTGCTTATGGACCCGAACCTGAGGAATCGATCTTTGACTAGGGTGAAACTAAGTGGAGGTTCGACCAACTGATATTGAAGAATCAATGAGTGAGTTGTGGTGAGGGGTGAAATGTCACTCACACCCAGAGCTAGTTGGTTCTTCCCGGAATGTGTTGAGACGCAACAGTTGACTGGACATCTAGGGGTAAAACACAATTTCAGTACGGACCGTGAGAGCGGTACCATATCGAGACAAACTCTAAATAGATAATTTAAATATATAAAACACAAGTTGCAACATATTAAATAAGTAAGATCACTTTCGATAAATCTCCCAAAGTCGTGCCACCAATTAATTAAACTTGTGACATTAATATAATGAAAATTGATAGCCAACCCAAATGGGATTAATGTGTCATCATAGAATATTTCAACAGATAACAATCTTGCAGCATAAGGAAAGTAATTGTTCAAATTTAATATTTCTTCATTTTACTTTTTCTTTATTTGACTTTTAAAGAACTCCTATATTAATTCACTTAGAAATACAGATAAATTATAAAGGAAATCATTAGTCAAAATCTACAGGATATGTTATCCCCAACTTCAATGAAATTAAAACGTAGTTGGTTGATAATATTGATTAAACTGATTTTGAACGTCACATTACTTTTTCCTAATAGATAAGCGTCACATTTTTAAATTTATATAACGTTTTTGTTTTAACTTTGAGACGTCTCAAAATGTTTCGATATTTTCTCCCTCTATAAGACTTTTAAGTTTAAAATTTACTCGCAGCCAGAAGAATAGATGAATATGACCGCGGGGCCACGAGTTCGATCCCCGCATAAACCTTCTTTGGTTGAAATGCCACATACTGGCTTGCAAGTGTAGTTACATGGCCGTGGTTTGCATTTCATCATCAACCGGTTTACTGCTTGCACTGAAAGAAAGTAGCGGCCAGTTCCTTCACAACAAAAAAAAAGTTTAAAATTTTAAAATTCGTATTCAGGTTGTATACCGTCACATAATTATATTAAATGAACGGAGTAAAATATACTCCCTCTGTTTTAATTTATGTGAATTTTTTCGAAGTATGAGGATCAAACATTATAACTTTGACCTTAAATTTTGACATAGATTTTTCAAGTTTATAAAAATAAAATTTATATATTTAGAAACTATATTAAAAATACTATAAGTCATGATAATTTATAATTCAATTTTTTTTTTAAAAAAATATAAGAAAAACGTGATCGAAGAATCATCTCGTAGACTCTCCAACTAGTAAAGAGTTCACGTAAATTGAAACAAAGGGGATATGTTTTTCTCTCTAGGAACTTAATTTCGATTGTAAAAATACAATATGCTTAGTCATTCTTTATAGAAGCAAGTTTAATGCCTTCTTATCTAAAAGAAAAACATTATATATTTCAAACTTTTATTCACTACACCATACAAATACCACATTATTGGTCCACGTGTCAACCATAAACTGATCTATCAATACGAATTGTGGTGGGATGGTTACGATTCTTCCCTCATTATCAAGTTGTCTCGATTTCGAGTTCCTGAAAATGAAGGTGGGAAAAAATATATAAAAATGACTCTTCCTTCTCCTATAAAAAGCCTAGCCTTTCTTCTTTCACCAAACCAACAATTACTTGCTTTAATTTAGTGATTACTCAATTTCTCTTATTATTACTAATACGTCTTTCAAATTCAAACTAGAATGTCTTGCAACGGAGGAAACTGCGGTTGTGGTTCTGGCTGTAGTTGCGGCAATGGTGGAGGGTAAGCCATAAAAAATATTTATGTTAGTATTTAGAGATAACGCAAGTTTTATATTTTAACTATCAGTTATTTCATTTTCCTAGCTAAACTATTATCGTCTACCTTCTTTTTTCCAAATGAACTATCACGGTCTACGTATTAAAACGCATCTAGTTTAGTAGATGGTAATAGTTCTGGTAAAAAAAGTGAACTGATAGTTGACCTAATAAAATTCGAAGAAATACATATAGTTAGTTAAGGGAACAACTGATCGTTGAGGTATGAAACTCACAAAAAAAATTCACGTCTGTTTTTTTTACCATTAACTCTTGTATTTATAAATACTAAGTCGTTCTGTATTTGCAAACTATTTAGTGGTAAAAATACTAAAGTTCAATATCTTAAATACATGTGAAATATTGGAAAACTTGTTTAAAGTGTATTTCAAATGAAATAATAATATTTGGTCACGAATATTTACCTCTTTTTCTTAAAATAAAATTCATCTCCAAACACAACCTTAAACTTTCAATTTTTTTTAAATTTTTTTCATGTAAACAAAAAAGGGTCTCTTTTTGTTTCTCACATCGGACCCTTAAAATATAAAAATAACCCTTATATTACCACTACATCCAATAGTTATTTAAAAATACATATAAAATTTTAGGAAATATCAAATATATTTTCTATATTTACTCTGATATTTGATACTTTCTTTATTCCAATTTATGTGAAGGTGCGGCATGTATCCTGATTTGGAGAAGTCCACTACCCTTACCATCATTGAGGGAGTTGCGCCTATGAAGAAGTAAGTGAAATTGTACCTTCCCTCCGCCATCCCTTTACCTTGGAGTATGAGTTAGCATTTTATGTATCGATGATGTAAAAAATGTTTATAAAATTAAGAATTCAACTTATATGAGTTGATAGTGTGAAAAATCTACATTAACTGCGTATATTAGCTTGTAATTAGTGTTACTTTCTAGGTTACTAGTTTCACTTTTTATTAACGATTGATTATCTATAGTTATCTTTCAACTAATTGGATAGAGTAATTTCTTTTGTTACAATATCGGTCCTATAAGTTAGTTATAGGTTAAACTACACTAATAATATAAAAGATCTCTACGCTGTCAGTATATGAACTTAAATCCTTCTATATGGCTAAATTTGTAGCAAAGCAATGGCTGAGGGATCATCTGAGAAAGCAACAGAAGGAGGACATGGATGCAAGTGTGGATCAAGCTGCAGCTGTGACCCTTGCAACTGTTGAAGTTCTATTAGGGCTTCCACTATGAACATGAAAAAAATACATTGTGTGTTTCTGTATTTAAATGTGTTATGTAATATTGTGTAATAAAAGCTTTGTATAATAATTTGAATAAGACTAAAGCCATGTGATTAATAGTGTGGGATGTTACTTTACTCTCATGGCTTTTCTGTTTGGTTGTAAAATTTGATATTTGTCTGAAGGAGCTGCTTATCTGAGCTGTAACACAAACCTTAATAATGTGCAATATATAAGTTGTCTCCCTCATTCATGGTATCTTAAATCCCTCTGTTATTTCTTTCATGATATAATTTGTCATTTGTTGATCCTTTTTAGAAGTACTCTATTTCTTCTTGTATGTCTATGGTCCTAATTTTCCTAAATCTTTGAATTATTGAGCTTTATTTATAAAATATGGTAGCATCTATAATCTACCACAGTACAAATACAATTCACAAGTTAGTCAAGATATTCATTTCTTTAGCTTTAATTATTTTTGAGGTTTCAAGTTGTGAAGCCTAGACAGTCATTTCTGTTGCATACTGCGAACGAGGTTAATTAATATACACGATACAATAACAATATATTCAGTGAAATGTCATAATATGGCGTCTGAGAAGGGTAGAGTGTACGCAGATCTTACCTCAACCTTGGTAGGTAGAGCGGCTGTTTCCGCGAGACCCTCGGCTCAAGACAAAGCACAAGCCTAAGCACAGTAAGACAAACAAAGTGAGTAAGTCATGATAGCGAATTCTGAAAGAGAAAAAGAAGCAAAAAGATGCAATAAATAATGCAAGTAAATAAGACAAACAAAATAAACATGGCATCATAAATCAAACGACAAGGGACTATAAGGCAATACAGTGCCTACTAGTATGATAGGCTAAGCGAGCCTACAATACTAATATTACAACTACCAGTTTGTAAGCGTAGGAATGACTACCTACTACCATTCTATCCTAATATGTGTCCTCCATAACCCCCTATCTAAGGTCAGGTCCTCAGTGAGTTGCACTTGTGTCATGTCCCGTCTAATCACCTCTCCCCAGTATTTCCCCGGCCTACTTGATGCGCGATTTATGCACACACTAAACGCAAGTGCACGTGTCGTGACAAGTAATATAGTCTAGGTAAGACCGAATATCGTCCTCAGGGACTGGTTTTCAAGTACCGATTATCTATGCTTTAGTTTCTATTTGGTTAACGTTAATTGAGTTGAAATTCTAAACTAATAATGCAGGAAATAAACTAATTATGAAAATACTTTGATTTAAATCAGTTATGATGGAGAATTATGGCTTCCAAGATCATCAACTATCCACTCTATTCAATCCTTAATACAATTAGACTAACTTCTTCTTCTACGTTAAGATAGCAGGTTAACTAGACCGTTTTATACTCCTGTTAAGGTAATATAAACACTCAACCCCAATGGAGAACCCTTCTATCTTTCGATGATAAGATTGACTACAAAGGAGAATTAAGAGCAATAACCTATTAAGCTACACAAGTATCGGGGTACTTTCGTCCACGATTTAAACCTATGTTTATTCAACTATAGCATATTCACAATCTCCCCTTTCGGATTTCGATTAGAACTCATATAAGTGATGATAACTAGTGATCAATTAATTATCAAGCAATCAAAGCAATTATTGAATAAATCTTAAGCAAGTGAAGAAGAAATCAACTAATGTATTAATTCATGAATAAGAGTTTCAAGAGAATCACAAGAAAATTCCTAACAAAGTAATTAGCTCCTAGCCATAGTCACGCTAAGAACTAATATAATCTCCATACATGAACTGAAATAAACAAAAAAAAAAAAAAAAAACTTGAAAAGCCTCCAATCTTAGCCTCTTAAGTTGTGTTGTATGTACAATGGATGGAAATTGATTCTTCTAATGATGTAGAGACTATTTATAGCCCAAGAATCCTTTAGGTAAAGGGTTAAGGATTATGTAGGTAGGAAAAGTTATAGAATCCTTTAGGTAAAGGGTTAAGGATTATGTAGGTAGGAAAAGTTATAGAATCTTTTAGGTAAAGGGTTAATGATTATGTAGGTAGGAAAAGTTATCCCTTTTGGACCCTGAAAACGTGTCAAATTCGGCCCAAAACGTCAAAAATACCGCGTCGGCGCCGTGGTCCTGAAATGCAGCCACGGCGCCAAAAATCAGCGTTTGAAAAATTCAGAGGCGTGGCGACGATGTACATTCTTCTGGATTTTTCGTTTCTTCGTCCTTTTTTCGTCCGGTCTTCGTCTGATTTCTTCTATACTTCCCGGAACTTCTTAGGCTTTATTTCTTGGCCCTCTTAGTGTGCAATTCTATCTCATTTATGCTCATTTCATCTCCTTTTTGTCATTTCTCCATTTCTGACCGCTGTGACACAAAAGAAAGGAAAACGACCCTAATACTATACTAAACATAAATGAAATGAGTAAAATACTAACTATAAATGACTCAAAAGGTGTATATAAAATACACCGATCACTATCTCTATCCCTCTTGTACCCGTCCATAGTCAACCTCTCACACCTCCGCACTGGGGCATTTGTGTCTCTCCTCTACACGTGCCCGAACCATCTCAACTTCGCTTCCCGCATCTTATCATCCACCGAATCCACTTTCACTCTGTCCCAGATATCATCATTTCTAATTCTATCCCTTCTTGTATACCCACATATCCATCTTAGCATCATCATCTCCGTAACTTTCATCTTTTGGGTATGTGAAG
The DNA here is from genome assembly GCA_029844215.1 of Przewalskia tangutica. Taxonomy (NCBI): domain Eukaryota; kingdom Viridiplantae; phylum Streptophyta; class Magnoliopsida; order Solanales; family Solanaceae; genus Przewalskia; species Przewalskia tangutica. Next base: position 57,159,310 of record CM056740.1, read on the forward strand.
TCTTGACCGACCAACACTCTGCCCCATACAACATAGTCGGTCTAACCAACACCCTATATAACTTGACTTTAAGTTTTGGTGGCACCTTTTTATCGCACAAGACTCCTGATGCAAGCCTCAATTTCATCCACTCTACCCCAATACGATGTGTGACATCGTCATCATCTCTCTATTACCTTGGATAATAGAACTTAGGTAATTGAAGCTCCCTTTCTTTGAAATGACCTGAGTACCAAGCCTCACATCCACACATGTCTTAAGGTCTCTCCTGTTACTGAACTTGTACTCTAAGTATTCTGTCTTTGTCCTACTCAACCTGAACCCTTTAGACTCCAGAGTCTATCTCCAAACCTCCAGCTTAGAGTTCATTCCGCTGCGAGTCTCATCAATAAGGACTATGTTGTCTGCGAATAACATACAACATGACACCTCATCTTGAATTTTTCGCGTCAGTCCATCCATCACCAATGCAAATATGAATGGGCTAAGAGTTGATCCCTAGTGAAACCCCATCATTATTGGAAAAAACTTTGAGTCTCCTCGTACTATATGTATCCTGGTCTTGAATCCATCATACATATCCTTGATTGCCCTAGTGTATGCCATAGGTACACCTCTAACCTCCAAGCATCTCCATAGAACCTCCCTAGGGACTTTGTCGTATGCCTTCTCTAGGTCGATGAAAATAATATGTAGGTCTCTCTTCCTCTTCCTATACTTCTCCACCAACCTCCTAATAAGATGAATGACTTCTATAGTCGAACACTCCGACATAAATCAAAACTGATTCTCGGAGATAGACATGCCTCTTCTCACCCTCATCTCCACGACTCTTTCCCAAACTTTCATAGTATGACTTAACAACTTGATACCCCTATAGTTATTGCAACTCTGGATATCACCTTTGTTCATATACAAGTGAATCATTGTACTCCACCTCTATTCTTCGGGCATCCTTGTCGTCTTAAAAATGACGTTAAACAACTCTGTCAGCCACTCCAAACCTGTCGTACCTGCTCTCTTCAAAAATTCTACCGGGATCTCATCAGGACCGGTCGTTCGTCCCATGTGCATCCTGCAACAATCTTAATGTTTTCACAATACCCAAAATTCTGGTACCTACCAGTGTGCTCCAGATCTCCCAACACAATGTTTCTATCTTCTTTTTCTTTAAGAGTTTATGGAAGTAAGTCTGCCACCTCTGCTTAATATGCGCGTCCTCCACCAGTAATTTGCCGTCCTCGTCATTGATGCATCTCACGTGATCCAAGTCATGTGCCCTCTCCCTCTCCTTGGCTAGTCTGTACAACTTTTTATCCCCACCGTTTTCCTCTAATTCCACATATAGACGTTCAAAAGCCGTCGTTTTCTCTGCCGAACCGCTAGCTTTGCCTCTTTCCGCACCATCTTATATAATTCCATATTCGTCCACTTCTCCACCTTATCCTTGCTTTCTACCAATTTCGCATACGCCGTTTTTTTCGCTTTCACCTTCTCTTGAACTTTACCATTCCACCACCAGTCACCTCGATGCCCACCACAGCTACCCCGCGAGATCCCTAACACTTCTCTAGCAACTTCCCGAATGCAAGTAACTGTCTTATCCCACATACCGATCACATAATGTAAAGAAATTTTATTGGAGTTGCTTAAAGTCAATTATAGGTACCTTATTATAGCAAACATGGATCAATCCGCAAAACATGATAATTGACTCATGACAAGTAAAACTACACAAATATTGTAATAAAAATACACTAAATATTGTAAAATATTTTTACGATGGCAGGCAATGTAAGCTAAACTCATTGCAAACACTTAATATAATTCTGAAAATCCATGTGGTTCATCGCCGTTTTATTTAAGTTACTTGTTAATGCTTCATATTTTTCACTGGCCTAACTAATTTGAATTTGTATCACTTAGAGCTCATTAAAAGAATAAGCGCTTTCTGGAGGAGATTTCACAAACCTATAAGTCTTTTTCATTACAGCATAAAAAAATAAAAGAATAAGACAAATATGAGTTTGAATTTCGTAACATAAACTTAGATTTTTAAAGCAACACGCAAATCTTTTTGTTTTGTTGACGAATGAACCCGCAGCCGCTACTCTTTCGAGTGCGCACAGGGTAAACCCCGGGCTGACGTAATAGCCTGCAAACCACGTCAGCCGATTAACCACACTTGGCAAGTAATGTGTGACAGACTCAACCAAAAAGGTTTATGCAGGAGATCGAACTTGTGACCTTGCGATTCCGCGCTCTACTGCTACACCAACTTGGTTACCCTTGCGGGTAGCAACACCCAAATCTAATCCCTAAAGTCGTTGTTGGATTTTTTTCCTAAGCAGGGACGGACGAGGCAAACATCGTCATCATAATTGTCAACACCCACCTCTGATAGGCTGATATCAATATTTTCAAGTATATCATTTTTCAATAGATGACGAGGAATAAAGTGACACGAGCGAGGTGTAAAATATTATATTAGAATAATGTTTTGATGATATCTTTTTTGTATATTTTATAATTAAAACGGTGAGTGGTAATGTGTAGAACAGGAAAATAACAATAACAACAAATTTTAATAAAACTTGAAAATGATCAAATAGAAGGGCTTGCTGAGTCGACCAAATTCTTGATCTATCCTTAAGATAATATTGCCCCGTATATCATTTTAACGGTTGTAATGAAAACTTATCTCTCAAGTTAAAACAACAATCAAACAAATGAGCAAAGGGAACTCAAGTGTTTGCTTTGGAAGAAAGATCTTTGAGTGTTTTGTGATTGCAAGAGAGGAAGAAGTATTTCAGATTTTTAAGTGTTTTAAAAATGAGCCTAAGGCCTCATTTTATAGTGTTGTGAAGATGACTCTTCAATTGTCCATGTAATGGCCTTGAATGACCATGTAATGACCTTGATTATGGAGTGTTAATTCAGCCAAATAATGGCTGAATTCATTTGGGATGTAATGGAGGTTTAATACCTCAAAAATCAGCCCAAGAGTCATGTCTTTCGCCTCCGTCGCAGCCTCGACTACCGGCTACGCGTTCGCAGGGAGGCGCCGCGGCGCCACAACTTCAGAGAGTTGGCGCCGTGGCCCTGCAGTTGGGCGTCACGGCGCCACAACTTCAGAGAGTTGGCGTCGTGGCCCTGCAGTTTGGCGCTGCGGCCCGATAGGGCCGCGGCGATTCATGACTCGTTTCATCTTTAAACACATTGTACACTTCTTCCTTCATTTACCAACGTGAAACAAACGTCATTTGGCCAATAACCGTCTATTATCTTACGTCTCAAACAATTCGTATACGTACCAATATCTCTTCAATTTAAGGAAATTATGATCCTTGATATTGTATGTACACGTGTGTGAAAACAATGTTTCCGACGTGTGGGGCCCCTAATTGTTCGATTCGTAATTAAATAGGATTAACTTTATTTCACGTTTAATAAATATTTCCAACAAAAATAATATCTAAGCGCTGATTTTCAGTTTTCTTGTGATAATAGATCATTGTTTTTATTATTCCCAAGCCTGTATTCTGGGTATTTAAAATCTATGATATATTTTCATATAAAAGTCTGAATAGATTCGATAACCATAAGATATATTCTAAACTAATGTTGATAGTCATATTGGGCTCTTGAACAATCAGATTTTAGGTTAGCTTCATGAAACTAAATCAAGGTACCAAAAGAGGTGGTGAGATGAATAAAATTCCTCTATTCATAAATAGAAATTTCGTGTTCGAGCAATAGGAATGGTAAAGTTCATAATAGAAGTATGGCCCTAAGCTACGCAAATCTAAATTAATCAAGCTAGTAAATATGGAATATAATTATATCCTTAAGAAAAACATCTGCGGTTCTCAACCTGACTAATTCCTTGAAATTGAAGAACTCTTTACATGCCTGCTATTTGGCCACCACAACTAGGACATAGGTAAAGGTCAAAAGATAACAGGAGAAATCTAAATCTTCAGATGAACTTTCAATTACAACAACCATATTTGATCTGATAATGCTACATCAAATCTCGCAATTAATATTGTTCAGCATCAAGAATGGAATAAAAGAAGAAAGAAGGTAATTAACGAAATTCTAATTCCTCCGATTCAAAAAGAGTATATAGTTAGTCATTTGCACATTCCTTAAAATATATTAATTTCTAGACAAAAATAGGTAATTTGATTAAAATGCCCCTAATTAAATAGGTATTGAAATTTGATCACCTAACATTTAATAAGGGCAAATTTGGAAAAGTAATGTTAATTCTTTCTTGATTTGATAAATGAACACTCTTTTTGAACCAAAAACTAAAAGGTAAGTGTACACTCTTTTTGACCGGGAGTAGTGTCTATCGACTTCTACGAGCTAATATGGAGTGCTGATTAAATGAAAACCCAACATAATGATGTCATTAGGCCAAATACACTAATAGACCTTAAACATGTCATTAGATTTCATTTAAACACTTAAATTATGGATTGATTGGATTGAACACATAATAAAGTTCCCTACTAGACAATTCCGACTAAAATTTTTTGCTCGTCTTCAAGCGGCCATTACTCCAGCCATATTTTAATGAGAAAAGCAGTATCTATTGCCACAAGGTAATACTTCCGGCCAGAAGGTCGCTGCATGGAAACAATGGAGCATAATGAAATGTTGGATTATGAAACAAAGAAAGTTATAAATTCTGCTAAATCAGGACCTCGAGTACTCGTCTTATTCAATGCTCTCTAAGCACGAAGCCCCTGTTAAGATTAACCATATGGCGTGATCCATCCATCTGGCTTGTTATTGTTGACGGGACGAAACCAAGAAATAACCCCTCACATTAAACAAAAGAATCAACCTAAACTAAAGGAGGGAGCACCGCTAAAGATTCACCTTGTCCATCCCAGATATCTTGAAATCTAATAATGGAGAACTACTCCTCAATGCCAAGCAAGTGGAAGTCTGGCTATATATGAATGAATCCTCACTGTCCACGTCACTCCATTTAAACCCGTCTCAAAATCCAATACTAAACCAAATGATTCAGAAAATAACTAAATTGTAGATCGACTCACAATAAGATTCATTTGTCACAAGTGTGTACTTTTGAACGGATACAATTAGAGAAATACAGCAAATACTAAGCAATGTTTTTAGCAGCTGGTAAGTAACTTCTTAGTTCTCAGTGTTCAAACTCAGGTGAGATAGTTAAGGAACTCTGCAGCAGTAGCAACAGCACCTCCTGTAATAGCATCCATCACAATCTTGTCTATGTTGTTGTTGCTTGCAGCAGATACAACAGCCCCAGTCAATGCTCCCCCAATCATCGCATTCTTCTGCAAACGGAGTGAAGGAAATGAATCAAAAAAGATATTGACTTGTCTTCAAGAGAAGACATTCAAAATTTCAATCCACTTTCAGTAGGACCGTTGAATGGAACACTCCAAGAAATTCAGAATTTCAATCCACTTTCAGTAGGACCGTTGAATGGAACACTCGAACAACAACTAATAACTATGCCTCAATCCCAAACTCCCAAACTGACTGTGTGAACTTGCTCACATTACATTACAATAACGTAAGCAATCTAAAGGCCGGCAACCAGCGTAAAACTTGTCAATTCATATTGAATGGAACACTCGTCAAAATTAAATTGTATAACATGTGCCAAAAACCATCATTTTCAATAAAAGAAAAGAGCAAATTAATATAATCAGATTAATGGATTCCATCCTATAAAAACTTCGACGAATCATATGATGGTCAGACAACAACAACATCATACCCAGTGAAATCCCACAATGTGGGGTCTGGGGAGGACAGAATGTACGCAGACCTTACCTCTACCTTGGTAGGTAGAACGGTTGTTTCCGAGAGACCCTCGGCTCAGGACAAGCACAACAAAAAAAAAAAAAAGTCAGACCCGGTTAAAAAATCAAAATAGTAAGCAGTAGGAAAATGAGATAAACCAACGCGAATGCGCCATGATATCGCATCCTGAAAGAGAAGCAATAACTAACGCAGATAAATGAGATAACCCAAGTACATTAAAGAACGCATAGCAGAAGAAATAAAACTAGAGAAGACTATAAAACAATACTACGGCTATTCGTATGAAATGCGAAGCCTGCCTACAATAATAACACCACAACTATCAGTTTGTAAGTGTGAGTAGGACTACACCCGACTACCTACTACCCTTCTACCCTAATATGTGTCCTCCACAACCCCTTATCTAAGGTCATGTCCTCAGTAAGTTGCGTCTGCTCCATATCCCGTCTAATCACCTCTCCCCAATATTTCTTCGGCCTGCCTCTACCCCTCATCCTGAACCCGTCCATAGCTAACCTCTCACACCTCCGCACTGGGGTATGTGTCTCTCCTCCGCACATGTCCAAATCATCTCAACCTCGCTTCCCGCATCTTGTCTTCCACCGATGTCACTCCTACTTTGCCCTAGATATCATCGTTTCTAATCATGTCCCTCCTCGTATGCCCACACATCCATCTGAGCATCCTCATCTCCGCCACTCTCATTCTTTGGGTGTGCGACGTCTTAACTGGTCAACACTCTGCCCCATACAACATAGTCGATCTAACCACCACCCTATAAAACTTGTCTTTTCGTTTTGGTGACACATTTTTGTCGCACAAGACTCCAGATGCAAGCCTCCATCTCATCCACCCTGCCCAATACGATGTGTCACATGGTCATCAATCTCTCCATTCCCTTATATGATAGACCCGAGGTACTTGAAGCTTTCTTTATTTGGAATGACCTGAGCCTCAAGCCTCACCTTCACGCCTCTCACAGTCGCTCCCGTTGCTGAACTTTCACTCCAAGTATTATATCTTGGTCCTACTCAGCCTGAACCCTTTAGATTCCAGAGTCTGTCTCCAAAACTCCAACTTAGTATTCACCCCGCTGCGAGTCTTATCAATCAGGACTATGTCGTCTGCGAATAACATACACCATGACACCTCCCCTTGAATTTATCGCGTCAGTCCATCTATCACCAATGCAAATAAAAATGGGCTAAGAGTTGATACCTGGTGCAGCCCCCCATCATCACAGGAAAGTGCTTCGAGTCTCCTCCCATGGTTCATACCCTGGTTTTGGCTCCATCATACATATCCTTAATCGCCCTAATGTACGCCACATGTACACCTTTAGCCTCCAAACATCTCCAAAGAACTTCCGTGGGAACTTTATCGTATGGCTTCTCGAGGTCGATGAAAATTATATGCAAGTCTTTTTCTCTCCCTATATAGCTCCACCGACTTCGGTAGTCGAACGCCCCGGCATGAATCCAAACTGGTTCTCGGAAATAGACATGTCTCTTCTCACCCTCATCTCCACGACCCTTTCCCAAACTTTCATAGTGTGGCTCAGCAACTTGATACCTCTATAGTTGTTGCAACTCTGGATATCACCTTTGTTTTTGTACAAAGGAACCATTGTACTCCACCTCCATTCTTCAGGCATTCTCACCTTCTTAAAAATGACGTTCAATAACTCAATCAGTCACTCCAAGCCTGCCCTGCCTATGCTCTTCCAAAATTCAACTAGGATCTCATCCGACCCGGTCGCTCGGCCCCCGGCGAACAACACCCTTAACCTCCACCTCCTCAATCTTGATGCTTCCACAATACCCAAAGTTTCGATACCTACCAGAATGCTCCAGATCTCCTAACATAATGTCTCTATCTCCTTTTTCGTTCAAGAGTTTATGAAAGTAAGACTGTCACCTCTGCCTAATATGTGCGTCATCCACCAGTACTTTGTCGTCCTTGATCACCTAATGTGATCTAAGTCGCGAGCCCTCCTCTCCATCATCTTAGCTAGTATGTACAACTTTTTATCCCCTTTTTCCCCTCTAATTCCACGTATAGGCGTACAAAAGCTGCCGTTTTCGCCGCCGTGACCGCCAATTTTGTCTCCTTATGATATGCTAAGGCTGCCTACCGTAATAACACCACAACTACTAGTTTGTAAGGGTAAGTAGGACTACACTCAACTACCTACCACCATTCTACCCTACTATGTGTCATCCACAACATGTGCCAAAAACCATCATTTTCAATAAAAGAAAAGAGCAAATTAATCAGTCAGATTAATGGATTCCATCCTATAAATACTTCGAATCATATGATGGTCAGACAACAACAACAACAACAACATATCCAGTGAAATCCCACCACGTGGGGTCTGAGAGGGTAGAATGTACGCGGACCTTACTTCCACCTTGGTAGGTAGAGCGGCTGTTTCCGAGAGACCCTCGGCTCTAACAAGCACAACAAAAAAATAGTCAGACCCGATCAAAAAATCAAAGCAGTAAGTAAATGAGATAAACCAACGCGTGAGACATGCGTGGAGGTGAGCCTTGAGGCTCAGGTCATTTTTAATAAAGGAAGCTTCAAGTACCTCGAGTCTATCATCCAAGGGAATGGAGAGATTGATGACGATGCCACACATCGTATTGGGGTTGGGCGAATGAGATGAAGGCTTGCATCTGGAGTCTTGTGCGATAAAAAGGTGCCACCAAAACTAAAAGACAAGTTTTATAAGGTGGTGGTTAGATCGACTATGTTGTATGTGGCTGAGTGTTGCCCAATCAAGACGTCGCACACCCAAAGGACGAGAGTGGCAGAGATGAGGATGCTCATATAGATGTGTGGGCATACAAGGAGGGACATGATTAGAAACGATGATATCCGAGACAGAGTGAAAATGACCTCGGTGGAAGACAAGTTGCGGGAAGCGATGTTGAGATGGTTTGGACATGTAGAGAGGACAAACACAAATGCCCCAGTGCAGAGGTGTGAGAGGTTGTCTATGGACGGGTTCAGGAGGGGTAGAGGTAGACCGAAGAAATATTGGGGAGAGGTGATTAGACGAGATATGCAGCAGACGCAACTTACTGAGGACATGACCTTAGATAAAGGGTTGTGGAGGACACATATTAGGGTAGAAGGATAGTAAATAGTCGAGTGTAGTCCTACTTACACTTACAAACTGATAGTTGTGGTGTTATTACTGTAGGCAGGCTTAGCATATCATACGAATAGGCGTAGTCTGTCAGAGCTCGTGAGAAATTAAGGCTTAAGACATATGTGGCAGTTTAATATATATTGTTGACAGTCAATTTTGACCCATTTTTTGTATATTTGTTGCAATTCTAAGTATTTTAGCACATCGCATTTTAATCAGCATTTTTGCATTTTTTATCTTATTATGTTAAAATAAGCATCAGGTCTTCGTTAATATTATGTTTTTAGTATTGTTACACCGTCGTTTTATTTTAATAATATTTGCATCTTTTAAATAATTAATTGGTATCCGCACTTTTACTTTTAATCAGACATTAAACATGTCTTAAATATTGCATTTTTAGTATTATTGCGTCGGCATTTGAATTTTAATAATCTTGCATCTTTTTTTAAATAATTAACCAGCCTTGCATTTTTGTCAAACCAGTCCAGTTCAAGACACAATTTGAATCAGTCCAAGCCAACACTATTTTTAATATCACCCAAACACCCTCTTTTATTTCCCCCCCTAAAATCAAATACCACTTTTCATTTTTCCCCCCAAAACAATACCCCACATTTCATTTTCCCCCCCAAATACCAAACCCTAAACCTACCCTATAAAATAAAACATTCCCCCACCCCCTTTTCAGAAAATCAGCCGTCCCTCACCCTCTCCTTAACTCACCTTCCCTCTCCACTCATCTCCCTCACCCCACTGCCCGTCGCCGCCAGTCCCCGTCGCCGCCAGTCTCACCGGCGAACTACCCTAGCCGACAGCAAACCCTCAACCCCACCTTTTCCCCACTCCCGTCGACCACCCCCTGTCCTCTCCCTCACTCGCCAGTCGACACCCATCCACCACCGGAGCTCTGAGCTTCGACAACCCCACCAGCACTCTCTCAAATCTCACACACAAACACCATCGTCGAACCCCCGTTGTTCCCGTCGTCCTAATCCCGTCGCTGAGCACCACCACCACTGTGGCGGCGTCGCTCCGGCGATAGCCGTGGAAGTGATGCCGCCCATTTCCCCATTAGTTCGGTTTATATCTTGTTCGGTATGTTGTCGATCGTGGACTGATTTTCCCTTTTTCGGGTAACTGGCCGGAGTTTAAAATCTCCGGCGACCTCCATTGCTTTGTATTTTTATATATAACTGCTGTTTATTTTATCGTTGGGCTGATTTCTGAAGTTTTGATATTTGGCCGGAGTTTGCAAAACTCCGGCGATGTTCGTCGGTATGCTTTGTTTTGTGGGACTGATTCTCGCGATTTTGAACTTGGCCGGAGTTTGTGAATTCTGGCGACGCTAATAGTTTGTTGCTATTTCTCTTGTTGGTTATTTTACTCATCATTATCGTGGGTATTTTTGGCGATCGTTGTGATGTTGCCATTGGCCGCCATCGATTTGCTATTTTATGGGACTGATTTTGAGATTTGGTTATCTGGCCGGAGTTTTCGCAACTCCGGCGATTCTGTCGGTTTATTTTGGACTGGTTTTGCCTATTTTGGATGTGGGACTGATTTTAACTTGCTGATAAAAAAAAAAAGACATCGGTGCGTTTCTGAAATTTCGTGCAAGTTATTTGTTGCTTGTTCATCACTGTCCCGTTAATGCTCACTGTTCGGATATATATTTTTAGATTATTTTGGTATTTTTGACTGATTATATTGGTTGCTGGAGCTCAGTCGATGTCATGTTAAATATGGTGTTGTTGAATTTTGTGTTGGTATTTTACTGATTTGAACAAGATGCTACACTTGTTTGGCCGATGAAAAAGTTATCCGTCGATTTTTTAGGCCTCCACAGTTGCAAAGACGGAAAATAAAATAAATGAAGCTTTCTGGGCAAGGATGATTTTCTTCCACTTACACCGGATAACCAACATGCGCTGGCAGGGCGAATTCTCGCAGCCGCACTTGTTTAGGCTGTCCCACTTTACATTTTTTATATCTGAGCCCTCCGTGTTTAAAACTATTATTGTTTTGGCGCGGATCTGAAGGTTTTATTTATTTTTATTGCTTTTAATAATATTGGCCGATGAAGGAATCCCCGTCTGATTTCCAAGGCCTCCTTTGTGCAAAAGACGGATTTATTTATTTATTTTTGCTTTATTTATTAATTATTGTCATTGCATTAAATTATTTATCCTATTACTAACACTTTTACTAAGTGTTTATGCAGGTACCCGGAGATCATTTTGTGCAGAATGCCTAAAAAGGGCTAAAAGATGTCCCGGAGTTTTTATTTTTATGTCGCATTTAATTTTAAGCTTTTATTATTTTGTATTGCATTTTATTTTAATTATAAATTATGAAAATGCTTAGAATACGTAGAATAAAAAGGGCAATAAATAATTAACCTAGGTTTGAACGAATAACCGCAAGTTAGCGGATCTTGAAGGATGCCTAACCCCTTCCCTTTAGGATAATAAAGAACCTGATCCAGAATCTCACTAATTTCGCAGACCATTAAATGGAGATTAATTGTAGTGTTTCACTGCAATAAATCAAGTGTCCTAATTCACTATAATAATTAGGTGGCGACTCCTCAAAACAACACTAATTGCTCCATCCAGGGAACCGCGCCAAAGAGCAACGTTGCGGACACCGTTCAGACCCCCGAGGTCAAAAACGGGCGCGACATATATAACTAACGCCAGAGGCAGATATAGGATGTAAGCTCTATGGTTTCAACCTTTAAGATTCTTAGCCTTGAACCCATTATAATTTTAAAGTTATGGGTTCATATCTACTATTTATGGCAATTTGAATGGATTTTTACACATATTTTTGCTCCACATGCAAGGTAAGACTGCGTACAATAAATCTTTGTGGTCCGGCCCTTCCCCGGACCCCGCGCATAGTGGGAGCTTAGTTCACTGGGCTGCTCTTTTTATAGAAAGTACTGAGTTTAGATGAACCTGGTGCCTCAAAGCTCCATCCACCGTGACTAATGCCTCTCTGTGCCAGGTATCTTGTTGTTACGAAAGAGCAAAGAGGACTTTGATGATAAGAGCAAAAAAGAGAGTAGATGAACAAGTTTTATCTACCAACACTATGGCAAACAATTTGTTTGAGAACAACAAGTTCTGAGAACAATTTCCAACATTATCCCCTAATACTAAAGTCAGTCGCTAGTATCCTCCTTTAAACATCATTATAAGTTCAATCTTCCCCCGTCCCATTTTATGTAAGGTGTTAGTATTTGGAGAGACAAACAATGTTTTGTTTGACTACGATTTTCTCCAACTCTTTTTAAATATTTTGAATTAACTATGTCGACTTATAGTACTTTTCATATAATTTCCAAATATGTAAATTTTATTTCAAAAAAAACTTGAAGAATCTATGCTCAAACTCACACAAAAATTAGGTGCTTTGACCCTTATACTCGGAAACCATTAATATAAATTGGGACAGACGGATTACTATCTTCATCAACATTGCTGCAACATTGAGGGGTGCATAATCACATTGTATTGGGAGGTTGAACAGGTCGCATACCACAAAGAAGCTTATCTTTTTCCTTCTTCATATTCTCCCATATATATCTTATCAGTTTAAGAGCAAAGTCTTACTATTATCACAAACATAGGCCTTTAAATTGGTTACGAGTTACCACCACCACCATTCTACTCAATCTCTTTACCTTTGTTTAATTAGTTACTGAATCATGATTATCATATCAAAGATCTTGCTGCTGTACTTATCACTCATATCATAATTATAGTAGTGGCCACCATGAGGAATTTTGATACAACAGAATCTGAACGCAAGCACGGTTAAAAGTAGGGGTGGCAAAAGTAGTCCATGAAAACATGACTCGCTCAAGTTTGGATTGGTCATTGACCCGCCCATTTATTAGCTCAGCCCATTTTAACCCAACCGATTTCAGCCCATCTAAAAATTGGGCTGATATTTAGCCCAAATTGATCCATAGAAACCTTTGTCAAATATTTTCAATTTTTTTTATTTAATATGTTATATATATCCATAATAAAAAATAGAAATAGTTTTATTAGGTGCTTAAAAATTATAAAAGAACATATAAAGAAATTAAAACTTGGGACGAATTGGGCGGGTTGGGTTATGACCATCTTTTTAGCCCATTTCAGCACAAGTGATGACTCACTCATTTATTAACTTAGCCCATTTTGACACGTCCAAATCCATCCCAACCCGCCTATTTGACGCCCTAGTTAAAAGAAAAGACAATGTAGAGAGGATCCAATGATGGAGATAATAGGTTGTAACAGGGTATAGGCAATCAACTTCAAGTGGTTGAGCAAATTCATATAAAAGTACAGTACAAATTACCCAGTCTCTGGATCCACGAATTCTCTCTGCTCCATACTCTATTCCAGTATATACCCCAGCAACAGTCCCTGAATAAAGAGACAAGATTTGTTAGATAATCCACTTGAAGATTCTAGCAATTGGGAAACTAAGAATTTTTTTTCTAACCGTCCAATTTGAAATTGCAGATTACTCACCCCAATAAGCACCTTCTTTACACATTCTCTTCAACTGCAATCAAAGGTAAATTCAGTTAAAACGCAACAAGCATATTGGTCAATCCATTTTTTAAGTCAACATAATTAAGTCCTCCAGAATAGCCACTTACTTTCTGTGGTGAATTATTAAAACATTTGTTTGAGCAGAGCATAAGAGAAATGCTGCTCTTAACACGAAATTTTACCAAAGCACATTTTCGGGCTTGCTAAGCTGTCTTTGAGATAAACAGGACAATTTGGTTTTACCAGGCTAGCCTATAGTTTGCTACATTCTAGTTGGTAAAAATATTTGACTACAACATTTGCTTACTCTGCAACAACACAACACATCAGCATACCTACTGTGATCCCACAGTGGGGTCTGGGGAGGGTGGGGTGTACGCAGACCTTAACCCTACCTTTCGTGAGGTAGAAAAGTTGTTTCTGATAGACCCTCGGCTCAAGAAAAGCGTTTTCAAAAACAGGTACACAATACAAGAGTAAAAGCTATGGTGAATATACTATAGGAAGGAAATTACCGACAACAAAAATAGTAAAGATAACTCAAGTAAAAGAAATGACAATAGTAATACAATTGAAGAATAAGATAATAATAGGAGCAGACAAGGTGCTCTAAGCTAGAAACATGCTCTCCCTCAAGGAAGAGAGAATCACTTGATTACCTACTAACCCTCCACCCTAATCCTCGATAAAGCATCATTTCATAGGCATCACATACAATGGGTTAAATTCTTTAGTCTCATGTAGAGGAAAACTAACCGAGATGCGGTTGGATATGGAGGATGTACGTAGGAACCAGTAATGGGTAAAATAATCAACAGGAGTAAGGGTATGATTTGCGTAGCTAAAATATCTTGTTTACCTCCCTCACCAGTCATGTACTTATCAGCAGACATATTGACACGTTACGAAGCCTACACTGGTCAACGGAGATGCATATGATAAACACATTAGAAAAGGGGAAAATTACATTTTTGGACCGCTCAAAACAATAATAGCCAGCAAATTTATAGGTTTTGTATATTAAACATAAATGTACATACAATATACATAATCAGTGTATATGTTCTGTATATTTTGGCTACTGCACATAATTAATTTCGGCCGACGGGCCAAAAATGAAAAAAGCCCTTAGAAAATGTTCTCCCTATTTGCAGGAGCAGTCAAGACACAATAAAGAGCAGAAAATAATGGTTCTTTGTGTCTGTTTATAAGTAGGATGAAAAGAATGATAGATGTTTGGGATATCAATTTCCAAAGTTGGCAAATTCATGATAAAGAACACACAATGCAAAGAGGACTTGGAGCAATATTTGTTCCAACTGAGCTTTTTCAACTTCAATAAATGCAAGGAAAACCTTCTTCACAAATCACACCTTGTAGGTGCCAGACAAATCTATAAGAGGATCACATCATTAAGCCAAATTTTATTAGAGAATCATCACCCTTATATAAAACTAAATAAACACCTCTAAAAGAATCAACTAGAAAAAAAGGGCAGCCCGGTGCACTAAGCTCCCGCTATGCGCGGGGTCCGTGGAAGGGCCGGACCACAAATTCGCACAAATTTACAAAATGATGTCCATGTTTAAGGCGTGCTCACCGATTTCTCAAAGTTGTGACTCGAAACACTGCCTGCAAAAAACCATGTTGGTTGCGAAATAGTGAGCTGATGAATCGCCTGGATACTTTTATATATAAAAGCTTGTAACGTAAAAACTAAGGAATTTACACTTTACCATAACACAAGAAAGAAGAAAAATTGGAAATCCTCACATTACATATCACATTGAAAGGAATCCAGGAAGAAAAAGAACAAAAATAGTATATTGAATTTTTACCTCAACAATTAATAGTGATGATGCTTACTGTGGTCATTGGACCGAAATAGTACAAGAACTCAGGGTTACCAACAGAATCAGCCACTATTACTTTTCGAGAAATGACATCAAGCATCAGCTATGTCATGGGTTAACCCGGTTTTTACCCACCCATTGTTTACCAGCATGACATGCTGGCAGGTTGGGTTGTGTCACCCATATTTGCTTGGTCCAATTTCAACCCACACAAATCTTATCCAAACCACCCATTCGCCACCACTAGTCTTGACGTACCGTTGTCACTAGGGGTGTCATATGGGTAGGTTGGGCGGGTTTGGACCGGTCAAAATGGGCTAAGTTAATAAATGGGTGGCTCATTACTTGGGCTAAAATGGGCTAAAACACTGGTCATTACTTGTCACTAGGGCTGCACAAAAAATGGACCGGACCGAAAATAACCCCTGGACCGAACCGGACCGGACCGAATTTTTCGGTCCGGTCTTCGGTCCTACGTTTCTGAAAATTCGGTCCTGGGTCCGGTCCGGTCCGGGTTTTTTTTCCGGTTTTTAGTGTATATTAGACCGGACCGAAAAAATCGGTCCGGCCTTCGGTCCGACCTTTCTGGATTTTCAGTCCTTAGTCCGGTTCGGTCCTGTCCGGTCCGAGGGTTTTGTGCAGCCCTACTTGTCACTAGTATGATATGGGTGTGAGAACTTCGTCTATGTTAGTCGAAATACACCAAATTACCCAAAATAACTAGGGAAAAGTATGGAATGATGATAGTATATGCACCATAACAAGTCCATGTAAATAGGTCATCACTAGGTAATTGAGAAGTCTAGTCACTCCAATCACATAATACTGATTACATACAAATGCATTAATATCCTTGCTATTCCCTACATCTCAAATTATTTACCGTGTTTCTCTTTTACACGCCCTTATGAAAACATTAATTAGGAGAAGTTTTTACTATTTTACCCTTATTTATGTCTTAAGATATAATCCGTGTTTCATTGAGTATTTACTCTACTTATGTTTATGTGTCATCTTGAGGTGTTCGGTCTTCAAGAACAATTACTATTAAGGGGTAAAATCGGAAAAAATAATAAATATTGTCTTGAACTTCTAAAATGACAAATAAATCGAGACAATAAGTTTTAGAAATCACGACAAATAATTTGAGATGGCGTGAGTAATTTGCTATTGGAATTAACTCTACACATGATAAGCCAACAATTTGCAATTGAGTATTCAAGAAATGGAAACAGAAAACTAAGAATCCAACGAAAAACCAAAACCTCTTTTGACGATTTCATAACTTTCTTCTGCGACAACTTTGGTGGAAGCAACCTAAAACAAGTAAAATATGGTTAAATAAATAAATTAAAACCCATGTTCACAAAACATCCAAGAAATCCAGCAAAAAATATAATGTTGAGGTAATTAACAACACATATACTCCCTCCGTCTCAAATGATCTGTCGTTGTTCTCTTTTACACTCGTTAAGAAACATAAATTAGGAGAGATTTTTAACTATTTAACTCTTCATTGCTCCATAATTGATGAGTTTGTAGGCTTCAAGAACAATAACAATTAAGGGTAAAATGGGAATAAATATAATTAATTGTCTTGAACTTCTAAAAGAATAAATAATCTGAGACATAGTACTCCCTCAGCTCCATAATAAGTGGTGTTTTTAGCTTATGCACACCCCTTAATAATTGCTCTCTTAGAAAATTATGATTATTTTTACTAACTTACCCTTACTTAATGATTCTTGATGATGTAAATAAACATAATTTTGGAAGAATAACATCAATTTCTACTTGAAATCCTAAAGCACCACACACCACTTAACCTTAATAAAATGGGAATAATTATAATTATTTGTCTTTAACTTCTAAAATGATAAATAATCTGAGACATAGTAAAAATTAAGCGACCCATGTTCTCAAACATCCAAGAAATCCATCAAAATTAATAAGACATATACAAAAAGTATTGAAGAGAAGGAGGAAATAATTACAGTGCCGATCTTCAAGAAAGCATCAAGAGTGTAATTGAGTAAAGGGTTTCCCATATCAATCACGAAATCAACCTTTGGAGTAGCCAGTGATCTGCTACGACCCATCTCTTCTTCTTGTTTGTTACACTTCGCAGGTACCAATTTATTTGTTTCGCCTTTACCGATGCATGCAAACCACCTGTTTTTTTCTCCTTCCTTCTTTTTACTTTTCTCTTTTGTTTGATTTTAAAATGGGGATATTAAATCAAACGTACAAAAATATCAAAAATTTGCCCGGATTTCCCTTCAAACGCATTGATCTTTAATTTTGGTATTTATATACGTAGTCTTTAATTTTTTACTCTGCTATTTATTTTATAAAAATATTTAAGCCTATTTCGCAAGACATAATTTTTATAATATTTTTATCTTTAAAAACTGAAATTTTACCTCGCTCAACAAAATTATGTATAAATTAAATTATGCGGCATAGTTCTGTAGTATTTCTTCATATTATATTGAGTGATAAAAATTATGCCGGATGTTATGATACATATGTCGAAGTTAACGCTAATTATGTCTGTCGAAATCTGAAATCAGGGACGTCTTTGGGCCCGTGCGAGATCTGTTACCGCACATGGCCCCCGAAAATGAAAAATAAATTAGAGGCCTCTTTTTTCATTTTTTTTATTAAGTAGTATTAGCCAGAATTTACTGTAAAGACCCATAATTCGCATGTCTTAGTCCAATCAAAGTAAGGTGATTCAGTTCCTGTGGCGCGCGCATGTGGAGGCTCAAATTCATATTTCAAATCAAACATATTACTTATATTAAGGGTCCACTTTTACGAATTAGGATAGGGTCCCAAAATGTTTGAGACGACCCTGTCTGAAATTATGTATTTTTTAGATTATGTTGAGTGTTGAAAGTTATATCTTTGTCTGACATAATTTATGAGTTGTTATGATACATATACCGAAGTTAAACACTAAGGGTGCGTTTGGTTCGGGGTAAACAGGAAAGAGAAAGGGAATGGAGGAATGAAATTCCCTTTGTTGTTGTTTGTTTGACCTTATTTTTTCATTCCCTTTATCCCTTTTCCACTTTCATTCTCTTTCCTTGATTCTCCCCACACCACTAGATATTTGGATTCTCTTTCCCCAATCCGGACCCCGGACCACTCGGATCACCACGGACCCCGGACCCCCGACCTCGGACTTCAAACCCCGGACCACCCAGAACCAAACATGTAGGGACAATCAGGTAATTCCTTTCCTTTCCATTCCATTTTCTTACTGAATTTCATTCCGTTTACCCTGCACGAACCAAACGCACCCTAACTATGTTAAAATCCTAATTCTAATGATTTTTACTAATTCATTAGAATTTTATCCGTAAATTATTTAGATACTTTGAAGTTTGAATAGTGTGGGCAGAAGATGTAGAAATGGGAGGATATTTAAAGTCGCATGGTATAAAAAACTAGTAACATTTTTTTGTTTCTGTTGAATTTTATCTGAGTAACCTAATTCTAATGATTTTTACTCATTTTATTAATTTCTATATTACACTCTTGAGTATGTGTATCAGAAATGTGTACTGTATACAGTGAAAATCGACACGACACGTGGTATGATTTGAGTATGAAAATTGAAGAAAGTAACAATGACTTGCTCCGGATGCGGATTATCTCGGGTATCATAACAAGACCGGTTGACGGATGAACCAGATGACACCGAATAGTGATCGGACCTGATAACATCGAAGGAGCTCAACGTCTACCCATTTCGGATATGACGACAACCGTTACTATTTGCTCATTAAGTGATTGTTATTATCATTTAATTGCATTTAATGAGGGAATGATTTTCGAGCATAAATGTCTTGTACTACTAGCTATAAAAGGGCCACAATTTTCATGTTGAAATGACATCTCATTCTCATTACTGATATTTGCACTACTTCATTGTAATCATAATTGTAAAAGCTCTCACAGTTGGCTCGGAGCTGAAGCAAATCAGTTTAGGATCAGAACAAACTGATCAAGTCATGTCAATCAAGTTTATCACATTTCAGACTAATTTATTTGCTTGATATTTTCATTTGCTCATTTACTATTAATTGTTTATTACTCTTTATTGCAAATTTATCCATGTATCCTTAAATCAGTTACAAATTCAACTATAACTTTTTTGGGGTAAACAGTTTGGCGCCCACTGTGCGGCTAAGGATAATAGTGGTGATTTATTCAAACTCAAATTTTACTTGTTTCTTTCTAGATTTTGTGATTTTAGGTCAGTACTAAGTACTTATAGTATGGCTATTGATATTCAAGTTGAGGTTAGCAACCACGAGGACAAAAAAATGGTATCTTCAGGGAAGGAGAGAGTGGCAGTTCTCACCCTCCTCGAATCCACACTCGGGGCTAGGAAGAGAGCCATGCGTTTGGACCGGGGGCTGGAGTGATTCTTTGGAGTTCAGGTGAATTTGGTATGTTTTTGGGGGATAATTAAATGTGCAAACCCGAAGGTGTTCTAGTTTGCAGAGGTATCTGCTTCATCAAAGAAGTAATTAAAATCTTCTTGCCAAAAGTTTGGGCATATTGTATTGGTAGTGAAGGAGTTGAATTTTTTTATTTTTTTAGCCAACGACTCCTCATATGTGGCTTCATCATCATCTTTGATAATGACGGGAACTAGTTGGGTGGTTGGTGGTATGGTGGCAGTAGTTAATATAGAACCAGTTTGTCACGACTCGAACCCCGAGCCCGCGACTGGTGCCCTACCTGGGCACCCCCCTCTTATACCCTTAAATCCCATATAACACATAGGCCAGACAACATATGGAAAACTGTACATGTAGCAACAAGGCAAGCCGACGAGGCTGCCGCTATATATAAACGGAAACATCCCGACAATACAGTAGTACAACTGGCCAACCATATACACAACTCACGCAATTCCAGCCCACATATGAATACAGATCTCTAAGATTTTGACAATGTACTATGGCGGGACAGGGCCCCGCCGTACCCCTGAATGTACATAAGACTGTAATACAAACTCTGTACCAAAATGACAAACTACGGAATAGTAGAGCTATCTCCATAAAAGCTGAGTGGAGATCCTAAGCTCGAGGATTACCAAACTGAGTACTTATACCTGCGGGCATGAACGCATCCCCCGTAGAAGGGGGTCAGTACAACAATGTACTAAGTATGTAAACACTAAGTATTCCTGAAATCGATTAAGATTTCGAGTCGACTATAACAGAAAAGTAATTCCTACTTTTTCAGATTCGTCCACTGGAGTAATCACTTGTTTCTCCTTCGATATGTTTCCTACTTTTTCAGATTCGTCCACTGTAATAATCACTTATTTCTCATTCGATCTGTTTTGCGATCTGAAACTGTCTCCATTTCTTTGATATTTCTCTTGCATGTACCCCTATCTATCTGGATCTACAATTTTCCTGTGCTGATCCTTTGTTCGATTCTTCTGTTTCGAACATCCTAGGATCTACAGGCTCTGATACCATGTTAAGTTCTAGATTGTCATGAAAAGATGACAAGAAGTTGAAGAAAGAAGAAGAAGAAGAGGAAGAAAGAAGAAGAAAGGAAAGGAAGAGGAAGAAGATGAAATCGGTGGCTTGATGAAGAAGACGAGGGTTCAGACGAGAGGATTCTAGAAGAAGAGGAAAACAGTTGTATTAAAATGAATCCATCAATTATACAATTGAGTTACAATCTATTTATAAAGGCCCACTATACTCATTAGTCCATTATACTAGTTAGCCCAATATACTAATTATACATTTACAATTATACTTTTACAAATATAGTAAAAATATGTATTGAATAATTATAATTAGGTAACAGAAATGTATATATAAACATACATCTATTCATTTGATGTAAATATACAGTGTGACTTAATTTTTAACGCACTCGAACTTAATTAAAGCAAAAGAAGAAAAGAAAAAGTCATTGCTTGCTCTGTCATCTGTCGGTGGTTAACAATTTGGCATCTCTATGACTCTATGAATTTAGAAGTTCATGCAAGACCAATATCAACTTCAAGGAAATATTCTGTCTCTATATACAACATGTATATCAGTTGATTATATGTATCTTTCTATGTTTTATTCACATGAAATGCAATTATAAATTAACTTAAAGCAACCTCAGGGAGGTGAAGGTAATTCTTCAACTAGACCACACACAATACAGCCAAACCAACAATTTCCTAGAAAATTTTCATATTCAAAACATTTGAATTTGAATACTAAAGATATCCTAGAAGTTGGTAAAATTTGCATTACTAATGGCAAGTGGCAAATGTATAATAAAGGAACGAATGAAGTTTATTTTAGATAAATCTTGAAACTCCTATAATGGTAGCTTATATCGTTGTTATACATCGTTAACATCAATATAAGAAAATAGTGAGATATCACTAAACCAAATAGTAATATAGCTAGCTAGTGGTTTAAAGCATTAGGTTTTGTTCTAAATTGATATTTATTTTGCATGTAATATTTCTAAATACCACTAATGTTTTCTTACACATATTATGTTTTGAAAATCTATTTCACACAAATATAAGAAATTTGTTAAATAGTCTCAGATGGTGCTTGAGGTTATCATTGGTTAAGTTGAAAGCACGCGCAGTTGTGGGGTTTTAGAGAAAGGGAGAAAGTTCAATGAAAGGGATGTCTAATAATGTAACTATAGTACCAAATTTACTTCTTATACACCGTTGGTGTCAATTGTCAACTATTTATGATAGCAACATGTGCTCATTGTCGTTGCATGATGAAAATAATAAATAAAAACACGACATATAATTATGCACATTACTGAAAATGTGTTATTATTCTGTATTCGAAATTATATTTCAGAAAAGTAATCAATCAAAGTAAAATAAAAATGGAGAAGAAGCAAAAAAATGATGAACAAATTTGAGTCCACTGAATTCACAGTGTTTTCATAAGGAATTTAATCCCTCCAAGTACCCGAGTTATGGATTATTTTCTCTCATGATAAAACATATTATCTTCATCGGTGTAGTGGTACCTCAAACGGCGATATGCTGCGAACTCAAAGAAACAGCCAAATCACACTTAGAAATTTTATGTTTTGTACAGAAAATATGAATGCTGAAAGATGAGAGATTGCAGAAATTTTTGTTAAGAAAAAAATTGAAGAATGGCCTATTTATAGCCTAAGTAAATGAGTGAAAAGGTGTGAAATATTTTTCATGAAAATGTGCAATGGTTCATTTCTCATTCACATCAATTCATAAAATCTCAATAATTCCCACATGAATGGAAAATGACTATGCATGCAAAATAGCGTGATTCGCAAGGATTAATCGCACCTGGATAAGTAGGTTTTCCTTTAAAACTTTTCGTAGTGAACGCATATCGGATATACTCGATCAATCGGTAGATTTGATATCCTTGAAACCGTCAAGCTTTAGTGTATATCTAGACAACATACATTACACAATTAACCTTAACCGTCTTTGGTTATTATTGTTGTGTTCGTTTCATCCATGAACACCGCCTGATTTTGTAAGTGCGTAGAGAATTGACATTACAGAATTCTCCTTGAAGCGTCTAACACTTCACACTTACATAGGTGATTCCTAAAATGTTATCTCGTAGATACACTATTTGATATACCCCACATCAAACTTAAAAACTATTAAAAGACTTCAATGTCTTATCCTTGGTACTGAACATTGTCTCATCATGAGAATGGACAAAAAGGTTATTTTGACAATGTTGAACCATCATTCATAACTATGTTTGATCTCCTTGAAACCTAGATCTTGGGATCTCCAGTTATCTATGTAGAATAGTTACCGTCATGATGACTTGTCCTCGGTCATAGTCTTGTTCCTCGCGATGATTTTTCAACTACCTCTCTAGGTAGGCCTTTTGTAAGTGGATCCGATACATTATCACTTGACTTCACGTAGTCGATTGTGAAAATTCCCCTAAAGAGTAGTTGTCTAATAGTTTTATGTCTCTGTCGTATATGACGAGATTTACCGTTATACATAATGCTCCCAGTCCTTCCAATTGCCACTTGACTATCGCAATGTATGGATATATGTGCTAACGGTTTGGGACAAAATGGAATATCTTTCATGAAATTTCGGAGCCATTCAACCTTTTCACCGACTCTATCTAAGGCTATGAATTTAGCCTCCATTGTAGAGCGAGCAATGCAAGTTTTTTTGAACGATTTTCAAGACACCGCTCATCCACCAATTCCGAAATCCTCCAGTGGGTCCACTCCAGCCCACTATCCCATCGCCTCTGCCCAGTGGGCCAGACACACATCCTAATACCGATCTCGGTACTGTTCTAGTGGTCCAGCCCACTGTCCCAGTTCCCGTTCCAATCATTGTTTCGGTCATTGGGCCAACAAGTCGGTCCGCCACCAGCTCATCCACTGCCCAAAATCCACCCAATTCTCATCCGAGTCACAAACCCGTTACTCGTAGTCAATAGGGTATTTTTAAATCAAAACAATATTTTAATATAAATTCAAATGTTCTTAAATCTCATCTACCCCGTAACCTAGTATCTGCCTTAAATGATCCGAATTGGAAATTGGTTATGAACGACGAATATAATGTTCTTATTGAAAAATAATACATGAGAGTTGGTACCCTGTCTTTCTAGTGTTAATATTTTCGGTCTTTGTAGATTTTTACTCATAAAGATAATTCTGACGGTTCTTTTGCGAGACATAAGACTCGACTTGTAGGTGATGGTAAAACGCAACATGTTGGCGTGGATTGTGGTGAAACATTAAGTCCAGTAGTTAAATTGGCTACCGTTCGCACTGTTCTCAGTCTGGATCTCTCTAAAGTCTGGCCCATTCATCAGCTAGATGTGAAGAATGTTTTCTTACATGGTGATCTCCAGGAGACAGTTTACATGCATCAACCCTTGGGTTTTCGAGACTCCACCTATCCTAATCATGTTTGTTTGTTGAAGAAGTCCTCAGATGAAGCTGGCAGGCCCGGCGGCCCGTATGTCGAGACGCATCACTATGTATCTACTAATGGATTTTCTCACAACATGTCTGATAATTCTTTGTTCATATATCGTCGTGGTACTTCCTTGGCATATATTCTTTTATATGTGGATGATATTATTTTGACAGCTTCCTCTGATGATTTACGCAAGTCTATCATGACACTACTCAGTTCTGAGTTTGCTATGAAGGACTTATGGCCCTTGAGTTATTTCTTAGGGATTGCTATCACTCATCATACAAGTGGTTTGTTCTTATCCAAAAGGAAGTATGCCGCTGAGATCATTGAGCGAGCTGGTATGTCCTCGTGCAAGTCTACTTCCACTCCAGTTGATACTAAACCCAAGTTAGGTTTTACGATGATCCAACCCACTATCGCAGTCTTGCATGGGCTCTTCAGTATCTTACTTTCACGAGATTGGATATTGAATATTACATATGCCGTACAACAGGTGTGTTTGTTTATGCATGATCCCAGAGTTGAGCACATGAATGCGTTCAAACACATTATTCGATACATCTGGAAAACGCTTGACTATGGCTTACATTTGTATCCATCATCGACGTCTACACTTGTCTCGTATACAAATGTTGATTGGGGTGGTTGTCCAGTTACCAGACGCTCCACGTATGGTTATTATATGTTTCTTGGTGATAACTTGGTCTCATGGTCTGTAAAGCGTCAGTCTATATTATCACTCTCCAGTGCAGAGGCCGAGTATTGAGGAGTAGCCAATGTGGTATCTGAAATGTTGGTTACGTAATCTTCTTTTAGAGTTTCATTGTCCCATTCAGAAAGCTACCTTGATTTATTGTGATAATATTAGTGTTGTCTATCTTTTTGTTAATCATGTTCAATATCGGCGCACTAAACATATCGAGATGGATATCCACTTCGTTCGAGAAAAGGTAGCTCGTGGGCAAGTGCGCATATTACATGTCCCTTTTAGGTACCAAATTGCAGACATATTTACTAGGGGTCTTCCCTTGGTTCTATTTGAAGATTTTAGGGACATTCTCAACGTACGACGACCGTCCGCTATGACTGCGGGGTGTAAAAGTATACCATGGTATACACAATATACACGGCATATACAATGCCTTGTGTATACCATGTATATCACGGAAATACAAGGCAGATCAGTCTGTGATATACATGCCAAGTATATCACGGTTTGGAGTATATTTGGCAATATAGTATTTGTATTTAATTAGCATTGTACACTTATCATACTTGTAGAATTCTTGTACAAATAGAATAAGGGTTTGGAGTAGAATAGGAATAGGATTTCCATATAATGAATTATAAATTGTATATATATACTCATTCATTAATGAAAATAATCAAGAGATTATTTTTTTCATTAAGTTTTGGCTGCTGAAATTTACAAATTTAAATATTGTTCCAAGTTATTATTCTTTTTCATATTTTTCTACTTCTTATAAGAGGAAATGTAGGCACCTCTACATCAACATGCTTGCCGATGGAATATGGTATTCTAGATAATGCATAATTTTTGTGCTTTAAAATAGTTGTGCTCATTTGTTATGTGTTCATTCTAGGGGTGTCAAATGGGCCAATTGAGTTGAATTTGAATGGGTTTGGCTGAATTTGAGTGGATTAAAATGGTAAATTAATAAATAGGTTGGTCAAGTATATATTGAAGAAAAAGAAACACTTAATGCTAATAAAAAAAGATTAATTTTATTTGAATATTGAAAAGAAACTATCTTTGATAATTCAGTCATTTATTTATTCTTTATGAGCTTCTAATAATCGGAATTAGGTCAGTTTAATCCTAAAAGCTGATAGTTAGTGAGTTCCACTAATATATATGTTAAGATCAACAATGGCTGAGGAGAAGATGAGTTGAAAGCTCACCAACAATGGTGAGTTCTGTAGTTCACGGACTGAGAGAGAGAGAGACAAGTTTGTGGAGAAAAACTTCTCTTCTGTGTATTCAATCAACTGAGGAATCCAATGTACAGATTAATCATTTATACAAGGAATGTAAAATATCTAATCTAAGAGCTAACACTAACCGATTGTGAATGACAATTGGTGACAGCTGGCCTAGTTACCAGCTGGGAATTGATTGATTATCTAACTAACTTGTAGGTACAGGAAATAAACTAACAAACTGATACAAACTAATAAATAATCTTAATATCCCCTCAAGTTGGAGGTGAGGTAATCACAGCCAACTTGTGTAGTACTACAACATGTTTTATTCCTATGAGAGCTTTGGTAAGGATGTCAGCTAGTTGGTTTCAGTAGCAATATGATGTAGGGAGATCAACCCTTCTTGAAGCTTGACTCTAACAAACTGGCAATTCACTTTAATATGTTTGGTTCTTTCATGGAAAATTATATTTCTTGCAATGGGAAGAGATGACTGGGTATCACATTAGACAAAGAAAGGACCAAGGAAAGGAACTGTCAGTTCTTCAAAGATCTTGTGCAACCAGACTAACTCACCAACTACCTTCCTTAGGGATCTGTACTCAGCCACTGCAGATGAGAGTGATAAGGTTTCTTGTTTCTTAGACTTCCAGCTAATAGTAGTATTGCCCAAAAGGACAATGTAACCAGTGACTAATTTTCTAGAATTAAGACAAGAAGCCCAATCATATTCACAATAAACTTGCACTTTGTAGTCAGGGGAAGAGGAGAGGAAGATACCAAGACTAGGATCTTTTTTGAGATATCTGAGCATGTGAAAAGAAGCATGAAGATGGGGTTCCCTTGGATCTTGCATGTATTGGCTAAGGTGTGGAACCCCATAAGCAATGTCAAGTCTGGTATTTGTGAGGAAATTAAGTTTGCCAACTAATTTTCTGTAATAAGTGGGATCATGCAGTGGCTTGCCTTCACTTTCCCTGAATTTGATATTGGGATCAAGAGGGGATGTCAGTGTTGTAGCATGAGTGCAATGGAATTCTTTGAGAAGGTCTAAAACAAATTTCCTCTGGGAAATAAGGATTCCATCAGGTTTATACAATATTTCTAAGCCCAAGAAATAGTGTAACCTCCCAAGATCCTTGATTTTGAACTGATTATGGATGAAATCTTTAAGTAGAATTATCTCATCAAGGTCAGTTCCTGTTAACAGTATGTCATCAACATACACTGTAATAAAAACAATAGAAGTTCCTTGCTTGTGAAATAAGAATATTCATAATGTGAGTGAGTGTATCCCCTCGTTCTCAAAGCCTCAGTTAATACCATTTCCTACTTGCTTTCTTGAGTCTATACAATGACTTGTTGAGTTTACACACCAACCCTGAATTCTGAGTAGTCAAACCTGGTGCTATATCCATGTGCACTTCTTTATGTAAGTCTCCATGAAGAAATGCATTATGTACATCAAGTTGTTAGATATTCCATTGTTTCTTAGCAGCAGTAGCAATAAGTGCTCTAACCGTGGTCATCCTAACAATAAGAGAGAATATCTCATTGTAATCTATCCCATAATATTGAGTGTACCCCTTTACTACTATCTAGTCTTGAACCTTTCTACACTCCCATCAACTCTGTGTTTTACCTTGTATACCCACTTGCATCTAATGAATTTCTTTCCAGCAGGAAGAGACATGAGTTCCCAAGTGTTGTTGTCCTGTAGAGTAGTAAAATCTTGTGTCATAGCTTCTTGCCAAGCAGGGTCTAATGCTACTTCATATGTAGATGGCTCACAATCATGAAAGACATACATCAAAAAAGACTGAATGTCTGGTGCTAGAATCTCATGAAAAATATGGTTGCATTTGAAAAATAAGGCAATTAGAGACTGGTGGTTTAGGCAAAGTGTGAATGAAGTAATTTAGGTATGTAGGTAACTTTGAAGTTATATGAGATCTTCTAGTGTCAGGTCTTGGTGTTGGTGTGATGTGAATAACTACAGGTTGAGGAAGTGATAATCTTGATGATGTTGTGTGAGGAGAGTGAGTGGTAGAGGATAAATGATTGTCATTAGGTGAAGGATGAGGTCAGGATGATTGTCTTGGTGACACTGGTGAGTTAGTGTTACATGCTGACCTCTGATCACATTGTACATTGTTAGGAAAAGAAGAACTACAAGATGGAGAGGAGTTAACAGGAGAAGTGGAAGACGAAGGAACAAATGCAGATGGATAAAAATAGTCAAAAGAAGTAACTGAATGAAAAGGAGAAGAAGAAAAAACACTAGGATCATTTGTTGATGCAAATGGGAAAATTGTTTCATGAAAAATAACATCTCTTGATATGTAAATCTTCTTGGTGGCCAGATTTAACACTTTGTACCCCTTTGCACCAAAATGATATCCCATAAATACATGCAGAGTGGTTCTAAGGTCAAACTTAGTTCTATGAGGCTTTGATGTAGTAGGATAACATAGGCATCCAAAACTCCTCATATGATAATAGAGAGGTTTCTGGTTATACAATAATCCAAAAGGGCATCTCTTCTTAAGATGAGTGGATGATAACCTGTTTATGATGTAGGTGGAGGTAAGTATACATTCTTCCCAATATTTAATTGTAAGTTTGGACTGGAAAAGAAGGGCTATGAGCATGCATAGGAAGCAAAGACCAACATGCACTCTACCAATCTCCAGAGGCCTCTTCAGAGAAAGGACCTGCAATAGACAAGAGGTGTCAAAGAAAGATGTAATACATTTAAGATGAATTGCTAGAGAACTGATTGAAATCAAGTTGTATTTAAAATAAGGGACAAAGAATAATTTATACAATGTGATCTTAGGAGCAAGTTCTACATTCCCAATTTGTGTCACCTTGACATTATATTCATTAGGTAGACTAACTAGTAAAGGAAATGGTAGGTTTATGATACTGGTGAGATTATTCTTGTTAAAAGTCATGTGGCGTGATGCTCCGAAATCTAGTATTCATAAGTCAACTTTTGATTTGAAATATCCACTTGAGAGTTTGTCAAAATCAATAGAGGAAGTACAAGCAAATATATCTACAAATTTCACAGCTCCACTAGTTATCTACATCTCACTCGGACTCTCTCCTGCACTCTGGCCTGTCTGAAACTGTTGTAGCAGCTGAGCAATCTGGATGTACTGTTCTTTGGTGAGAGTAATGTTTGGATGACTTTGGAAGTCAACATGAGTTGTATCCTCTCTTTCTTGTCCAATGTTAGGATCATATGACAAACTCACATAGTTGGTTGCTATGTCTTTCCCCTTGTTGTATCTGTAATTTTGATTGTTGTGTTGACTATTTTGGTTGTAGTTTTGTGACACGTTAGCCTGATGCCTCTAGTTCTGATTGCCTTTGTAGCTGTTGAAGTTCTGAGAATTTTGAGAATTGAAATTGCCTTCATAATTCCTATCATGAGAGTTGGGATATCTATGTATCTTATAACATGTGTCCTTGGTGTGCCCTGGTCTTTTACAGTGTTCACAAAAAGGCCTAGATCTACTGCTTGAAGGGAAATTATAATGAGAGTAATTGGTTTTGAGACCTCTCCCTCCTGAGGAACCCGAGGAACTTGCAATAAAAGAATTTGCAACTAGTGAACTGGACTCTACAAACATTTGATTGTTAGGCTTGAACTCTCTTTGTTTTACCTTTTGTATGAGTATGGCAAAAGTCTGTGCCATTGATGGCAAGGGGTTCATCATCAGTATACTACCCCTGATCACAGTGTAGACGTCATTCAAGCTCATGAAAAACTATATCAGTCTCCTATCTTGTTTAGCTTTGTGCATATTTCCCTTAGCTCCACAGGTGCACACACAACTACACTAACTTTTGACACTTAAATTGTTCAACTCTTCTCAAAGATTCTTTATCCTAGTATAGTGGTGGGGTGATATCAAGTGTTGCTTGGTTCAAATCATTAATTTACTTTTGAATTTGATATAGTTTTGCCTCATTAGTTCGATCATAATGATCCTCCAATTTTGTCCACAGTTCTAAGGCATCACTCACATATTCTACACTACTAGCTATACCCTTACCTAATGAATTGAGAATCCAAGACGTGACCATATCGTCACATCTTTCCCAATGTCGATAGGTTGGATGCTTTGAATCTGGCCTTTTACACTCCCCATTAATAAAACCTAATTTATTTTTCACGAAGAGAGATCTCAGTACACCCCGCCTCCGATAACCAGTTCCATCAAAAGGAAAAGGTACGAGAGTCGCTCCAACACTATCAGAAGGATGTATATAGAAAGGGCTTGTTACTTCAACTGTAGTTTCCGTCGTTGGCTCTGCAACTTCTACATTCACAACCATGTTGTATTGAAAAAATGTTGATGAAATTTAGTGTTTTGGGATTTGAAATCGCAAATTGAATTGAATATCGATTTGTGTTGAATTCAATCTAGGACTATTATGATAGTTGTAACTCAAGGTTCACAAATTGGATAATCGGTTGCGTAATTGATCACAAACTAGAAATGACCTAGAAATCGATCGAAATTGTTTAAAGAATTAAAAATCGAAGACGAAGGAGCTTCGTTACCTAAGCTCTGATACCCTGTTAAGCTCAACAATGGCTGAGGAGACGATGAGTTGAAAGCTCACCAACAATGGTGAGTTCTGTAGTTCACGAATTGAGAGAGACAAGTTGGGGGAGAAAAGCCTACCTTCTGTGTGTTCAATCAACTGAGGAATCCAAATTATCCAATGTACAGATCAATGATTTATACAAGAAATGTAAAATATCTAATCTAAGAGCTAACACTAACCGGCTGGGAATGACAACTGGCCCAGTAACCAGCTGGGAATTGACTGATTATCTAACTAATTTGTAGGTACAGAAAATAAACTAACAAATTGATACAAACTAATAAATAAACTTAATAATATAAGGTTCTATGGTTGATCTGTGAAACCCTCCTACCGAAACGTTTTTGTGGTGATCTCGTTGTTCATATGAAGTTGAGATGTTGAGGTTGGTCCATAAATTTTCTTTTCTTTTGCAGCATTTCGCACAAAGGTTTGAATCTCAAAAAGCTCTTCATAAATACTTGGCAAACTAAAAAAGTTCAAATATACCCCCATGTTGCTTTCGCTGTTAGTGAGGGACATCTTTGAACCTTCTAAATTGTTAAAATGATTTATTTGAACCAGAAGATGATGGTGATGGTGTTTTTTTATCATCCAATAGGTGAATAGAAGGTACTATTTTGACCTTTCGCCGTTCCAACAAACTCGTCCTTTAGATTTGAAGTGCACCCGAATAAAAAAAATGTTTTAACGAGAAACACAAGGAAAATTCAATGAAATTTTCAGAATCACATCACAAGAGACTACACTAGAGACTAGACACCCAAACCTAGTTAATGAATAAAAGAAGTTACACCTCAAAAAGATGCACAAACCCAAACCTAGATAATGAATAAAAGAAGTTACACCTCAAAAAGACGCACAAGCCTAAAAAAGAGACAAAAAATAGTAAAAACTACCTCTTCAAATGTGAGTACCCGTTGTTTTTTATTCACAGTTCCCATCAAATCTTATGTTAGATATTTGACAGAAATAAAAATTTGACAAACTCATAAGAACCAAATCTGCTCAAGAATATATTTAAAGTACTACTGAATCTAACGTCAAACACAAGGTACATCATTATAAATCAATCTAAAATCTAAATGAACGATTAGGCTAATTGTTTCCAAGCAGTAGGCCGAATGTTTACTCCCGGTCCAAAACTTGCATTTCTATTTCAATAACAACAACAACAATAACAACATACCCAATGTAATTTCATATTTCTATATATTTCCTTATAAACAAAAATCACTAAATGACAACAACACCCGATTTTATCTATCAAGTCCCCACATTTCCTAATGACACAATTGTACTTCCAAACTGCTGGCCTATGAATAAAGAATGATACAATGACCTGCTGCTTAATAGCATGTAGTATATGTCAATAAGAAAGAAATTGTCCATTACAATAAGATCATCCACTAGCCATGCATATACTGATAGGGTCAACTCTCAAGTTTGTCAATATGAAATGAATAGAAACTTGCACCATTTCATAAAAATGGATATTGGGGGTGATTACTCGAGTGTCCAAAAGAGAAAGTATCAGGAAAGAATCAAATTGAATACGATCTTTAGACCGAGAAGGTACAAAAATATTGGTGAAACCTGTTCAGTGGCAAAATCTGAACAATATGTTCTGAATTATGGTAGCGAGATGCTAAAAACAAAACCAGATGCAACAACTGTAGACAACCAAAACTGCAAAATCTTGATCGTGGTAGCACATAAACAAGATACTCCCAGGTCGTGTTATTATGATACAAAATACTAAAGCCGCAGTATTTATACCTCATATTCAAGCTTGTGTAATTTGTTGGATGCCGAAAATGGAAGTGGAAATGAAGAGATAACAAAAACCTTCAAAAAATTGGTGTCGAGCAAAATTGTGTTTTCTGTCCAATGCTAGATCATGGAGTCACTGGGGAAGAATGACATCTCTCAATCTTTAGCCCCTGCCTCTTTCTACAGTTCACAGGTACCAAGAATCCTTTGGCTTTGATTTCAGATCTAATACAGGATTTTATCCTCCTCAACAGCTCAGTACAATGCCGATGAGAGGAACTAGAGGGGCTGACGCTACTTTGGACCTGAATATTGACTACTTTTTGACTGGATGATTCCCACTTGGCTTCTAGATAGGCAAGGGATCGCCATGGAGGAAGAGGCATCGAATTTTGTTTGAGCGAACATTTCGCTGCTTCTACCATAGCCTGAAGATACGGCTTAAGTTTTGTTACTGTGCCAACATAAACTGGTGGAAGACAACTCAAGACCACATCGTAGGATTTGACAGCTCTTGCAATTTCAAAGTGGCTCCGGAAATCGATGTCAATGATATACCTTCCGGTGCATCCATCATTTCCATGGGAGATCACCTCAATGTACTCGTGTTCACCTACATAACAGATAGAAAAAGTAGCAGAATGTCAACCAGAACACTAGCTCTCAAATTTATATGGGTGGATGCTTGAGAGTGCAAAATTAAATAGTTTAATCACAAGATACAGAAACATGAACACATTATCTTGTTGAATCTACTAGTAATACATATGGCACACATGCCATAGCGTCTGCAACATTGTCACCAGAACTAAGTTGAAACCCAGGCACGGATACATTCAAAGGTTCAGACTTTAACATTGTACTGTCAAAGGCTTTCCTACTTAAGCTAAAGAATGTTCATAGGTAGACCTCTTAAGATAGCAAACACGCGAGAATTGAATTCAGAAGAAAGCGTACCTCCAGGAATTTTTCCACAACCCTGCCACTTGGTTGCACACATATCTGCATTATAACAGCAAGACTGGAGGAGCTTCGCTAGATAAGATCTCACGCAGCTTGCATTGCAGGTTTCGGGCTTGCCAATATGGAAAGATTCGGTCATTGAAAGAATAAGGGAATGAACCACCATTGTTAAATCACTTTCATACTGATCTACTGAGTTCTTGTACAGCTGCAAAATGATACAATTTGCCAAGTTGCATTATTAAGACTATTCTCTTTTTGATAAGTGGAGTTGCACATTTAAGATTTAGCAAGGAGCAACTTGACCAACATGTGAAAGCTAGGACTTCAGTTGTCTTATGCTCGATACTGTGTCATTTAGAAATTCATTTCATTGACTAATGTTCTCTTTCACGAGCAGCAGCTGTTATTTAAAGATGATTTAGCAAAATTGGCATAAAACACATTGCACGTAAAAGGAAAAAAAGTCTGCTTCAGAGTGGTAAGAAGAAAGGAGCGAAGAAAAAGTTTACTTTTTTTAGAAAATTGCTAGGGTTACCTATCTCTTTGATCGTAGTTTTTCTTCAGTAGCTATTCCAACAGCGGAAAGTATTCATTCGTGGTCAATACAATCTCCTGGTTACAGGAAAAGGGAAACAACCTCCACTGGAGTGTAATACTGATAGTGATGCCCTATATACTTAGGAACGCGGCAGCAGGATAAGTCCATATGTCCAAAAAAGAGAGGACAGTGGGTTATCCCATTTTTGCACTTTTAGATACTTGTACTAATGTAGAATAATTAAATTGTGTATTTACTAACTACAGACTGAAACTTCAAACTCTTACCAATCAGAAAACCTTATCTAAATTGGACAATCACCAAAAATGAGTTGAAGTAAATGCAGGTAATTGAGTTTTGAGCACGGAACACCATATTTATGCTTCTATATTGACTACCCTTTTTGTAACACACTATTATCAGAGTTAATTGCTGCTATGAAGCACAATTACATTTGTTTTTACACCTCTTGCACAATTGTATTATTTACTGTGTCCCTTTCTGTACATATAGTTGGAGTGCTTTCAACTTCTTAAACTCCTGTGCTGGCTTGGCTTTTTTCTACTCTTTGTAGTCCTATTCTAAATCCATTAGCTTTGTCCTCATTATCTCCAATTTTCACTCCAAAAACTCACCACAAACTCTGGGATGCTGTCATTCAAAATCTATAATTATGCATGATCGAGAGAGAATTTCACCATCACATAGCCACCATAATACATCTAAATCCAACAATACATAGCTTGATGATAGGCAATCAAATACTGGATATTCAGACAAATCATCTTTTCCTAGCCTGTAAAAGCTCAAAGCACTTATGACTCCTATTTCCTATCTATTAAAGACATCAGTTTCATCTTCAGAAAAGTTCCACTGATACATCAGACAGACTTTAATTATGCACAGGTAATTGAAGAATAATTATTTCATTTCAAATTTGAATCCTCTATAGAAACACATTAGATGTGCTATACTGCTATTTTTTAATTTGTTGATATGGGTATTGTCCAGGCTAGTTTATGTACGCCTTCACTATTACACAAGCTCACTCGTATACACCTATACAGAAATACTGAACAATTTCATTGCTAACATCACGCAATTCAAAGCTCGCTACATATTCACCTAGACTGAAACACTAGGACAATTTTTGGTGCAGAGTAGTAAATTTGCTTATGGCAGTGGGTAATCCCATTTTTGCACTTGCAGAAGCTTGTACTAACATGCAACAAACAACAACAAAAACATACATAGTGAAGTCCCACAACGTGGGGTTTGGGGAGGGTGAAGTGTACACAGACCTTCTTACCTCTACCTTGGTAATAATTAAATTGTGTATCTTTCTACAGAGTACAATTTCAAACTCTTATCAAACAAAAAAACCTTGTCTAATTTGAATAATCATCATTATTAACTAGACTACACGTTTGTAACACAGTATTATCAAAACTAACTGCTTCTATGAAGCCTAACTGCGGTATTTTTTGTTTTCACATCTCTTGCTCAACTGCATTATTACATTATTACCCTGTCTGTTTATGTACTTATAGTTAGTGCAAGTTTTTAGCCTACTAAGCTCCTGAGCTGGTTCGTCTTTTCTCTACTATATGGAATGCTATTCTCAATCCATTAGCTTTCTCCTCATTATCTCCAATTGTTACTCCAACAAACTGACCAGAAGCTCTAAAATGTTGTTATTCAATATGCATCGATTGAGAATTTCACTCAAAGCACCTATGACTACTATTTCCTATCTATACTAATTATCAAAAAGTTACACTGATTCACCAGATTGATTTGTATTATGCACAAGTGAATGAAGAGACTCTAATTATTCCACTTCAAATTTTAATCCGCTAGAGAACTCGTCATATGAAGGGAGCCTTGGAGTAACCGGTAAAGTTGTTGTCATGTGACTAGGAGGTCATGGGTTCAAGATGTGGAAACAACCTCTTGCAGAAATGTGAGGTAAGGTTGCGTACAATAGACCCTTGTGGTCCGGCCCTTCCCCGGACCTCGCGCCTAGCGGGAGCTTAGTGCACCGGGCTGCCCTTGTTTTAGAGAAAATCGTCATATGTGTTGTACTACTATATCTGTATTTATTGATGCCGGAAGTCTCTAGACCAAATTGTGTACACCTCCACTATTTTACAAGTTAGCTTTGCATACACCTACACAGTAGTACTTGAACAGTTCCATGGCATGCAAAACTGAAATCCAATGAACACAAAACAAAAATAAATAAGGATTACTCCATTTCAAACCTTAGTTGTTCCTGGATTCGATCCTTATTTATGCTATTCAAGCTCGCTACATATACACCTAGACCGAAACACTTGAACAAATTTCACACCTAACGCCTCTATACAGAACGCAAAACTAAAATCCGATGAGGATAAACATGTGTAGTATACACAGAGACAAGGATAGCTCCATTTCAAACATTAATCGATCTGCAGAAAATCATTATTTGTTCTATTCAAGCTTTAGCTCATATGCACCTAGATTGATGAGCATAAACATATCTATTCACAGAAATGATGATTACTCCAATCCATTAGCTTTCACTCCAACAAACTCACTGCAAGCTCTAAAATTCCATTTTTCAAAATCTATATTTATGCATCGATTGAGAAAGAATTTCACCATCACATAGCCACCACAATACGCATACATCCAATCATCCTTGGCTTGTTGATCGGCAATCAAATACCGGATATTCGGACAAATCATTTCTTCCTAGATTAAATGTAAAGGCTCAAAGCACTAATGACTCCTATTCCCCATCTATCAAAGACATCAATCTCATATTCAAAACATTTCACTGATTCATCAGATTGACTCGTATTACGCACAAGTGAATGAAGAAAACTCTAATTATTCCATTTTAAATTTTAATACGGTAGAGAAATCGGCATATGTCTTATGACATTATATCGTATTTGTTGAGACCAGAAGTGTCTAGGCCAACTTGCATACACCTTCACTATTACACAAATTAGCTCTGCATACACCTACACCACAATACTTGAACTGTTTCATGGCATACAAAGCATGCAAAACTAAAATTCAATGAGCACAAACATGTACAAAAATAAACAAGGATTACTCCATTTCAAACTTTAATCTCTACTGGATTTAATCCTCATCTATGCTATTCAAGCTCGGTACATATACACCTAGACCGAAACAATAGAACAAATTTCACATCTAACACCTCTATACAAAAAAACTAAATCTGACGAGGATAACCATGTGTATACACAAAGAAAAGGAAAAATCAATTTCAAACTTTAATTGCTCGGCAGAAAACTGTTATCTGTTCTATTCAAGCTTCGGTCATATGCACCAAGACAAACGAGCATAAACATGTCTATTCACAGAAATGAGGATTACTCCATTCAAACATTAATTGCTCCAGATTAACCCTGTGGTTCAAAGTTCAAACTTGCTGTGTACATACCTACACCATCATAGAATCCCTATCCGTGCTATTCAAGCTAGCTACATACACACACACACACACACCTAGACCGAAACACTAGAACAAATTTCACACCTAACACCTCTATACTAAAATCCGATGAGGACAAACATGTGTTTACACGGAGACAAGGATAATTCCATTTCAAACATTAATCACTCTGCAGAAAATCTCTATCTGTTCTATTCAAGCATAGCTCATATGCACCTAGACCGACGAGCATAAACATGTTTATTCAGAGAAATGAGAATTACTCCAATTCAAACACTAATTGCTCAGGATTAAATTTTCTATACTGTTAAAGCTTACCAAGTACACAACTAGGAGTCAGTTTGGATGGGCTTATGGCTTTTGAGTTATAAGCCAAAAGCTATAAGTTAGGAATTGTAGCTTATGATTTTTGGCTTAAAAACAAGTGCTTAAAAGCACTTTTTATTTTATTTTATCCAAACACTAGAAAAGTGCTTAAAAGCACTTAAAATAATCCAATCTAAACAGGCTCTGGACCAAAAACTTAAAAATTTCAAAGCCAAAACCTCCAAATTCTACACAAACGGAAAAATAAATATCTGATAAGCACAACATGTGTATCTAACAGATAATCGCTCTGCAGAAAATCATTATCTGTTGTATTCAAGCTTAGCTCATATGCGCCTAGAATCCTAGATGAAAACATGTTTATTCACAGAAATGAAAATCACTCCAATTCAAACATCAATTGCTCCCGATTAAGACTTTATCGCTGCTGTTCAAACTTACTGTATACACACCTAGACCAAATAACTTAACATATTCATAGCCAAAACCTTCAAATTCTACACAAAAAGCAAAATAAAAACTCGATCAGCACAGCATATGTGTCTATTTCAAAGAAATGATAATTACTCCAATTTTAAACATTAATTGCTCCAGAATAAAACCTTATCTATGCTGTTCATAGCAAAAACCTCCAAATTCTACAAAAGTACACAACTAGACCAAAAACTTAACAAATTCACAGTTAACACCTCCAAATTCTACACACACAAAAGCAAAATAAAAAGGCGATAAATACTCACCGAAATCGTATCAGCAAGTATAGCGAGATCGGAGTAACCGGAATCATTATCACTGCTATACCGCGACTCAGCACCAGCACTACTACTTTCCAGAAAGTCACTTACCATAGCAGCCAAGTCAGGTTCACTCCCATAACTATAACAACCTCCGCCGCCGTCGACGGCCACCGGAGCTCGACGTTCGTGACTACTTCTCATCTCCGGAGAAGATTCTAATTTGTATATTTTTTAAGGCGAGCGGGAATTGAGACTTTATTTTCTCTTTTGTCCCTTCAGCTTTCTATTATGCTCTCGATTGTTCCTTCTTATGTTGTAATTGAGTAAGCAACAAGTTACGAATACTAATATTCGGGTGGTTCCCGAAAGACGTTAAAGATTCTTTATTAGTTTAATTAAAATATTATTTTTTTATATTAAAAATTAATTTAATTTTATGAGATTATTTACTAACATATAAATATCTAAAATTTATTAAATGATTTTTTTTATTTTTTTAAACTCTGTATCAAGTCAAAATCAGGAAAATATTTTTTAAATAGAGAGTAATTATTATAGTAATCCCTCCATCTCAATTTGTTTGTCTGATTTTGACTTGACATCGAATTTAAATAAGATTTTTTAAATTTTGTGATCTTAAATTAAAGATATTTAAAATATATTTATTTTTGCCTTTAACATGTCAAGTGAAAAATTAAAATAAAAAAATATCAAAAAGGAAAAAAATTAAACGGATTAAAAATAAAAAGTAAAACAAATAAATTGAAATAGTGGGTTTTAAATTTAACCGAAAAGTAGATGCATTCATCCTCCTACAGTATCTCATCATTATCTCAAGGATAGAAAAACATATTTTAATAATAATTGCATTATTGTTATATTAGCACAAATCAAGTAATTGACAAATAACAACATATGTTCACTCCACAAATAAAAAAGAATAGATTAATTAAGGATAACACGTCAATAATTGGACAAGCAATCAATAAATTATTAGAGAAAAATCCAAAATATTTTTAAAAGAATACGCGTATGGCTTTATTATAAACGTTATCCTTTTTTTTTTTTTTTTTGACGAAGGCCGCATGGCCATTCTTCTTCAGTGTGCGGGGATAAATCGGTGACGCAATAACCGCAAACCACGTCCGCCGTAACAATAGTCGATGTGCGCTTCAACCAAGAAGATTTATGCAGGATCGAACTCGCGACCATGGCCGCGGTCATCATTCTCTTCTTCTCGACACTACCTCATGGTCAAGAGATTAGCCACCCAAGGCCCTACCATCTGAACATGCCCAACATTCTACCATTTTTATGTCCCACTTGGGTTACAAGCCCACGCTACTGAGCCCGACAATTATAAACGTTATCCTAAACCTTACTCCAGCGGTCCAGCCTCAAGCGGTGACTGTCACTTTCATACATTATGGACATGCAAACCCCTTTATTACGTTATCCGTTTTACTTTTATGTAAAAACTTTATCTGAACCTGATATTTCAAAAAAATAAGAAACTAGTTAATAAATTAAATATGTACCTAATCTATTAAAAAATACTTAAATTTTATGACCTTAAAAATTATTTTATGAAATTTAAAATTTAAAATTACTAAATATAATAAACGTTATTATATTCTCTTGTTCATTGATTTATGGTTAAATATATAGGAGATTATATCTATGTCGTAGAAAGAGAACAAAACTTTATATTCTCTTTCTACGATAGAGATATAATCTCCTACATATTTGGCCATAAACCAAGGAACAAAAGATATAATCTTATTAACTTCATAAAGATCTTTATAAAAATCCTCTTGAAAAAATGCTCTTTCTTCTTTATTAAAAGTTGTAAAAACCCATTTTTTGAATGATTCCCATCTAGGTTTAAAAAATTCGTCACTGGTCTTTTTTTTTTTGCGGGTGATCCCCGATTAAAATCAATTTTTGAAGTTTGATCTATTAAACAGTAGGAAAATTCATATTTGACTCAGTTATGGGTCTTCTTTAACATCATTGGCAATATTATCTCTACCAAGTATAATCCTATCAATTCTATTATCATCAATTTCTCTAATACGAGAATTTATAAAATCCTCACTCTCTTTAATACGAGAAGTAGATTCTCTTGATGGAGATCTTACAAAATAATCAACTGGTGAGATATAAGAATTGTTTAAAGAATTAGACTTATTGGATATGGACCTAGAATCAAGGATATTATGCTCAACTCTGTTCATCGGGTAGTCAAGTTCGGAAAACCTTAACTTAAAAGTATTATTTGGGGCTTGCTCAATTTCAATAATATCAGTATTGAAATTATTTTGAAGAGGAGTGGCTTCTTCTATGATCCACTATTTGGGGAAATCAATTTCATCCCATTTGATAGGTCTTCTAGTAGTGATTTTGAATTTACCAAAATTAATTTATATTAAAATAATATCATTTTTAAATGCATAATTTTACACATAGGGTTCATGATATATATAAGGGTTTGAAATATATTCTATAACAAATACATATAACCTCAGTTTCAGTCATATAATCATACCCATGCAATTTCACACTTAATATTAAAACGTTCAGGGAATTCTGATCATGTAAGGATACCTGCAGGTTAGGATAAACATTAAAATACACATGACCATAGGCTAAACTAGTTTGAACAGTCCCTCTAAGGGATTTTTTCCCAGTTCTGGTTCCTGCCATCTCTCAAAGTTGCTATAAAACTTTCAGGTAAGCCTCTTAATGTAAGGGACTTAAATGTAGCTTGTACTAATCCAATATGCATGAATCTATGAATTTTTCTATAAGTGGCAATATCACTTTCATTTAATAATTTAAAGGTAACATGATCACTATCTACAGTGATTGTTTCCTCAGTAGTTTTAACTACTTGTTTAAATCCTAATTTTTCAGAAGTACCCATTTGATACATTAACCTTGGTTGAATCTTTGAAATAGTCCACTTATTAAGTATATCTAAGTGTTGAGGTATATCATACTCTTCATTTTTAATGTTTTAACAGTATTTTTGTTCCCGATGATATTCATCTAGAAAAGTGTGTTGAACATATATCACATATTACTACGTGTGTACCATAGTTTTGATACCATAGTTCTGATACCATAACCGGCGGAAGGGACCACAAAGAGGGCACTACTAGAGGATCTTTTAGTGGGTCAATAACCCTAGCATAGAGGTTGTCTTAATTCAAAACAGATCCAAAAACACCATAACGCCACCTTGACTGTTATACCCCGTATTTCCAGAGTATGTACGTGGGGGACGTACGTAGAAATTTTCGAACTTCATTAGGCTTGGCCGAATTCTTTTTGTGCACAACACCCGGTTAGAGTCGTTTTTCGACGAAACGTTTCCACAGCTTTCGTAGGGGAATTTCCGGCTATGTCATTTATATTTTTTGCGGATTTTTCCGAGAGACGAAACATTTTGGACAAGAGGCGACACTTGTCACCTCAATTGGTGGAGTGGGCGGTAATGTGATGGACGATTTGGCCTTGTTGGTCAAGGGAGTTGGTAGGATATTTTGTGTGTTAGTTGGTCGAGGACACTTGGTTGAATCTTGCCCTACACTTGCCTTGCACTTGCAAGATCTTGGCCATTGATTGGCCTTCACTGACCTATAAATACCCTCTCCCTTTGATGAATTCTTCATCCTTTCCACAAATCTCTAAGTGTTAAAACTCTCTCCCTTGTTGTGTTTTCGTCCCCCCTTTGTGAGGCTTAGCCGAGCACCCTCCCCTCGGCGAGTACCCCACAGTGGGGTAGGCCGAGGGTATACACCCCCTCTTGAGTGGTTGTCTCGTATAATACCTCTCTTGGTAGAAATACTCTCAAGTATTGTTATAATGCCCAAATTACCTTAGCGTATACCTTGTAGTATTCTAAGGTTATACTTATACTGAAAAGCCCGAAATACTATTATACTTCCTTCATCCAAAACCAAACCCTAAGGAAAATCTCCATAGTTAGTTGGAGTAATAAGTAGAAGTTGGTTAGAACTTCTAAGGGTTGTTTGGAGCGGGTCGGGCCTGCGGAGTAGGAGCTAAACCTCGCTCGGGATCGACATTTAAACTTGGATAATTATGGGCTTATCGAGGTAAATATCTTGTCCTCTATTGTAATTGGAAATTACATGATTGTTAGACTATATAGTTGAAGTATACTATATATAATCGAGCGTTGTTATCGTGATGTCTTTTGACTTAAGCTGAATAATAAGAAACCTTTTTGAAAGAAAAGTCTTGAATCAGTATTTACATAGGGTGTATTACTGAGACTTGTCAGCTTTTACGTGGAGTAGAATTGTACCGTTGGGTTAGATGTATAACCCCCCGGTTGGCTTGGTAGCGGCCTCGATAAAGGAGGAGATTTCTGCCATGTTGCGGGAGAGTCTTCAATTTTCGGTAGAATGTTCTACGATGAGGTCTAAATGTTAATAAAGCGCCTTGTGGCCTTATAGGTTGAAGTACTACGTGTGGCGCGATCTTGGCTTAGGAGTAGCGACGGTTGGAAGTACTTGAGCGTTTTGCTATTAGTCGATACTCGTCGCGAGGTATGTGAACCTCTTCCTATCTCTTCTAGCATGATATGTGTGAACTATGTAGTACGGTAGACGTACATATGCTAAATGTATTTGATTGGTTTAAAACATAAAGTGTTATAACGGCTTTATGGGAAGTTGGTTATAATAGCTTTATGTTGGTAAGAAAATACTTGTGGTTTTTAAAAGGTAACTGATTTGAACTATGACTGGCTTGTTATGTGTTAATAAAGAACTCGAAGTATTTCAAAAGATTTTTGAATCATTTCGAAAGAAGAAGTAATACTTGGTTTTTGAAAACTTAAGAGTTATACTAGCTTTATGGGAAGTTAGGTATAACGGCTTAAGAATGTTTTACTGATTTCGGAAATCAGAATGTGTATCGACAAACCACTGCAGCGTTAATAAAAGGAAATGTTTTAACAGATTAAGTATTATTAAAACCAGTAGAAACTTCCATCTGCATAGAAGCTAAGATGAGACAAAATGATATTTCCTAGATCATGGTCATTGTAATAAGATTGTTATAAACGAGAATATCCTACTCACATATAAGGCTTATGTTCTCAGATAGTTTAAAAGAGAGAATTATATTCTTAAATGAATAAGTCTATGAACTACGAAACCTTTCTAAAATAAGAAACGTGAACATTTGAAATTAGGCAAACTTGGACGTTTGGATAATAATGTTGTTACTTGATTTTACAAAGATAAGTGTTTTGATTCACTTCAAAAGATAATCACTCTATTTTCATATACTACGTATTGTGTGACTTTGTGAAAGTAACGATCTTTTAAAAAGTTAATGTATGAAGTACTTTGGGGATAGAAACCCGAACATGTTGACACATAGTAGAAAGTACCTTATGTGTGAATAACTTGATGGTATTGGTTTGTGATAGCCTTGTAATACCTTCGTGTTGATTTGATAAGTAACCATATTAGGATCTTACGTGTGTTAGTATTCGTGATGTTTGTGTAAAGGGTTTTCCTCGATTGTGCTTATGTTGTTTAAACGTTAAACCGTTATGTTGGTATTATACCACTCACCGTGTTTCCGGGGTTGGCGCCCTCCGTCGCGGTAGACTCG
Organism: Przewalskia tangutica; assembly: GCA_029844215.1. Taxonomy (NCBI): domain Eukaryota; kingdom Viridiplantae; phylum Streptophyta; class Magnoliopsida; order Solanales; family Solanaceae; genus Przewalskia; species Przewalskia tangutica. The sequence continues at coordinate 57,203,741 of CM056740.1, forward strand.
AGCGATGCAGGACCATGATTCGAGAATACCTCATGCGGGTCACGGGGCCTATCTTGAGCTACGAGAGTTCCAGTTAGTGTGCGACCTTTATGGTCACGCGGTCTATGTGGCCGTGCGGATCGCGAGTCGGGGCGATGCCGGAGTAGCTACCTCGATGCGGGGTTATACCTCATGCGGGCCTATGAGATTGGCCTATGCGGAGTGCGGGGAGTTCGAGGGCTAGCGCGCATTTGATATTGCGGGCGGCGACCGGCTTTGATCATGTGGCCAGTGCAGACAGATCTTATAATCTGATTCGCGACCTTGTTGCATGCGTGGGTTTTAGTAGTCGGCTATGCCTTCGTACTTACCGTCTGATTTTATTATGACACAGTGGGACACAGTGTTCATGTGTGTTCTCGTGCTTTTATATCATGGCCGGCGGTGAGGAAGGTATTCCACGGGCATGATTGATGTTGTGGGCACGAGACCCTTTGTTATACTTGAGTGATGACTTGAGGCGTGAGTCACGACTTGACATGGCGCTTTGTTGTAAATCGTAGTTTGGTTATCATACATGTCTCCGCTTTATATGACGCTATGATTTCATTTCTGATTTATTTTCGATTTCACATACTCGGTACTGTTATCGACCTCGCCCGGCTGCGTTCATGCTGCGAGTAAAGGTACACGATCGTTGATCCTCGCTCTTAGGGTCACGATTCGGCGTTTGGGAAAGCTCCGTTCTCCGAGGCTTATCTTCGTATAGTCCCTGTTGTTGTAGGTGCTACATTCAGGTATGACGGGCCCCGTCCGTCGTTGTTGTCATATCATTCGTAGAGTGCAGTAATCTTGTTGTGGCGAGAAATTGTAAGAGGTTTGTAAAAAGGATTAATCTGCTCAAATTGTTATTTATATGTCTTGTGATAGAACCGTTTTTGGTTAGCTTTGTCTTATTTCACCGTCTTATTACATTGGTTTCATGTATTGTCTTTATGTTCCGATTACTCGATGTTGTATCACCAGGGTGCCCGGTAAGGCACGATCCACGGGCCGGGCAGTCGTGACAAAAGTAGTATCGAGCGCTTAATCCTCGGAAAGTGTCTCTGCACCGTATCCGATGGAAGTCTTGATTATCGGTGTGTTGTGCACCACACCAATAATCGTCGAGGCTATAGGATATTTAGGATTGGTTTCTATTCTTCTCACTGAGATCGTGCCTTAGAGCCGTGTTGTAAGTTGGACCTCTCACGTATTTCTTTCCCTTACCGCTATGCCTCGCGTAGGCAACCCGCCCGAGAAGGCAAGCGTAGGAGGCTGCGAGTAAATCTGAGAGGGTTACGAGGCACAGGCCCAACCATCACCCGAGTTAGGTGCTTCGTTCGGGGAGTTCTGCGACGTCACTAGCCCCAGCAGAGTTTGGCACGGCGGCTGCAGTTCCTACTGCGGCCATGACATTTGAACCTTCAGTTCCACGACCGGGAACAGAGAATATAGATTGCAAAGAGGCGACCCTGTTACTAGCTATGAAATTGGCTACCGTAAAATATCTGGATGTATGCGCGAGGCTTGATGAATATCGAAGGAAGGGTTGTCGCGAAGTAGTTCGTCGGTTGGGCTTGGCATGACACGTATGCGGGCTTATGCGCACGGTAAGCGTAGAGATCGACGGGTTAACGGGCGACGAGAAGGGCGAGCGGCAAGTGTCCTTGGTAACTTTCGAGGCGAGTCGCCTCGCGAATTATATTATGCACGGCCAGGTCGAGAGGTCTCCACGGAGTTTAGGGCGTTCGGGGTATCGCAGGAGTTGGTCGAACTCGGGGTTTTTTTTTGGTTCATCAGGTGTGACGCCATCCGGGAATGTCGTCTTTTGGTTGGTACTTGTTGTACCTCGGCCGTCGTGGTCGATGTTGAAAGAGTGTCCTTGTAGGAGGACTTAGCCTTCGTGATCGGTGGGTAGTTGTCATCTTCCTTAGCTATGCCTACATGGGGCGAGTTTGATTAAACGACTAAGGGAGTGAAGCGATAGATATAGATATATCCTTAACCTCAGAGTTTGTATATGTGATAAGGTGAGTATACCTTAAGTGTTATGTTCGATTAGCATGGTGTTATTGTGATTAGAAATCATGGTTAGTTAACCGAGTAAGATTTGGGGGATAGAGAAAGTGTGAGCCTTAGAGCTTTATACGTAGAGACCTTAGAGGTAAGGCCATCTCGAGTAAAGGTGTAGTTTTATGTTTGACCCTTATCGGAGTGCATAGTGCACGTGAGCTATGTTTGGGATAGGTCCCTAAGTAGTGTGAAATGAAAGAGGGTAGTTGAGCTAAGGAGACCGCTAGGTTTTCGTAACGTGATTAGTGAGATTGTTCCAGATAAGGGAGCAAGTGTTTTGCGCATTGCCGGGTCGGGTTGAGGCCACGTTGCGGGTCAACCCGCGGCCTGTAGAGTGGTGGGGTCGTTTGTGGTGGTCCCGCCTTGTGTTAGGTCACGAGGGTGTTAGGCCCGAGTTTAGTTAGCCAGACGACTGGTCGTGGATGCGTTCGACCGATGGTCGGGCGAGGAAGGTCACCGCCTTGTTTTCTAGCAAAGACCGTTTACTCGGCAGTGTTGTTTTATCAGAAAGGTTGTAAGGCTGCACGGGGTGCCTACCTTCACCTTATGACAGGCAGTGAAGCCCAGGTTGTGGCTATTTTTCATTTTTTTTCTGGAAGTTATACCAGGCAGGGTTAGGAACTCAGGTGAGTCTCAGAATCACATTCGCCCTCGGGCCAGTGTTTGGATTTCAGGGGTAGTTGCAAGGTTTGTTGTCTCCTGTTGAAGGAGTGTTGTTAGCTACCATTTCGGTGTTGGATGTCTCCTTATGAAGCCTTGTAGGCGGAAGTGTAAGTCACGGCCGATTGGTTCGATGTTGGCAAGGTTCGGATAGTTGGTTGAGTTTGTTCCAACAGTCGTGGATAAATGAAGCTTATCTAGAAGAGGTTTTGGCGCAGAGGAATCGTCGATTATCGGCGACGACGCTTAGAGTTCGAGTTGACGGTCGGTCTTCAAGATACCACCGGTTTGGGTGTGACGAGTTTTGGAAAAGCAGAGGAAACTTAGCCCGAGTTACTTTGGGCCTTGCAGATCCGTGCGAGTAGGCGGGTTGCCTATATGTTAGCTTTTGCCGTCCGACTTAGGAGGCGACGTCCGATCTTCGTATTGTTATGATCGGGAAAGTATCGAGATCCATCAGTGTTCCCGATTAATGATGACCACATTAGAGATAGTAACCGAGTTTTGAAATCAAGCGATTCGAACGTGGTAAGAGTTCGAGGTATAATGACCTCGTGGATCGCGTGCGGCGGTACCATTTGTTGGGTCGCCGGAGTGACACTAGAACCTCGCGGCAAAGTGACAAAAGTGGTATCATTTCTTTTGTATGGAGAAAGTGCGAAGGAATTATATTTTTGACCCTTGGATGGGAGCGTTTGTGATGTTAGAGGTGCTTCCTCGTGGGCGTAGATGTGGGTATTTGTGCGGTTGTTTCTATGGCCATGTGTGGCAAGGATTGTTCTCGTAAGTATAGTAGTGAAGACTATACTGGCGCGCGTTTGTTTTGAGACTTAGAAGGAACATTCGGGACGAATGTTTCTAAGGAGGGGAGAATGTTATACCCCGTATTTCCAGAGTATGTACGTGGGGGACGTACGTAGAAATTTTCGAACTTCATTAGGCTTGGCCGAATTCTTTTTGTGCACAACACCCGGTTAGAGTTGTTTTTCATGAAAGCGTTTCCACGACTTTCGTAGGAAATTTCCGACTATGTCATTTATATTTTTTGCGGATTTTTCCGAGAGACGAAACATTTTGGACCAATGAGGCGACACTTGTCACCCTAATTGGTGGGAGTGGCGGTAATGTGATGGACGATTTGGCCTTGTTGGTCAAGGGGAGTTGGTAGGATATTTTGTGTGTTAGTTGGTCAAGGACACTTGGTTGAATCTTGGCCCTACACTTGCCTTGCACTTGGCAAGATCTTGGCCATTGATTAGCCTTCACTGACCTATAAATACCCTCTCCCTTTGATGAATTCTTCATCCTTTCCACAAATCTCTAAGTGTTAAAACTCTCCCCTCCCTTGTTGTGTTTCGTCCCCACACGCTGTGAGGCTTAGCCGAGCACCCTCCCCTCGGCGAGAGTACCCACAGTGGGGGTAGGCCGGTATACACCCACTCTTGAGTGGTTGTCTCGTATAATACCTCTCTCTTGGTAGAAATACTCTCCAGTATTGTTATAATGCCCAAATTACCTTAGCCGTATACCTTGTAGTATTCTAAGGTTATACTTATATCTGAAAAGCCGTAAATACTATTATACTTCCCTTCACCACAAAACCGAAACCACAAGGAAAATCTCCATAGTTAGTTGGAGTAATAAGTAGAAGTTGGTTAGAACTTCTAAGGGTTGTTTGGAGCGGTCGGGCGCACGGAGTAGGAGCTAAACCTTGCTCGGGATCGACATTTAAACTTGGATAATTATGGGCTTATCGAGGTAAATATCTTGTCCTCTATTGTAATTGGAAATTACATGATTGTTAGACTATATAGTTGAAGTATACTATATATAGAACTGAACGTTGTTATCGCAATGTCTTTTGACTTAAGCTGAATAATAAGAAACCTTTTCGAAAGAAATCTTGAATGTATTTACATAGTGTATTCAGATGAGACTTGTGCGACTTTTACGTGGAGTAGAATTGTACGTTCGGGTTAGATGTATAACCCACGGTTGGCTTGGTAGCCGGCCTCGATAAAGGAGGAGATTTACGCTGTTTGCGGGAGAGTCTTCTTAATTTTCGGTAGAATGTTCTACGATGAGGTCTAAATGTTAATAAAGCGCGCGTGGCCTTATATGTTGAAGTACTACGTGTGGCGCGATCTACTTGGCTTAAGGAGTAGCCGACGGTTGGAAGTACTTGAGCGTTTGCTATTAGTCGATACTCGTCGCGAGGTATGTGAACCTCTTCCTATCTCTTACAGCGTGATATGTGTGAACTATGTAGTACGGTGACGTCATATGCTAAATGTATTTGATTGGTTTAAAACATAAAGTGTTATAACGGCTTTATGGGAAGTTGGTTATAATAGCTTTATGTTGGTAAGAAAATACTTGTGGTTTTAAAAGGTAATCGATTTGAACTATGGTGAGCTTGTTATGTGTTAATAAAGAACTCAAGTATTTCAAAAGATTTTGAATCATTTGAAAGAAGAAGTAATACTTGGTTTTGAAAACTTAAGAGTTATACTAGCTTTATGGGAAGTTAGGTATAACGGCTTAAGAATGTTTTTCTTGATTTGAAATCGAATGTGTATCGACAAACCAACTGCGGCGTTAATAAAAGGAAATGTTTTAACAGATTAAGTATTATTAAAACCAAGAGAAACTTCCATCCGCATGAAGCTAAGATGAGACAAAATGATATTTCCTAGATCATGGTCTGTAATAAGATTGTTATAAGCGAATATCCTACTCACATATAAGGCTTATGTTCTCGGATAGTTTAAAAGAGAGAATTATATTCTTAAATGAATAAGTCTATGAACTACGAAACCTTTCTAAAATAAGAAACGTGAACATTTGAAATTAGGCAAACTTGGGCGTTTGGATAATAATGTTGTTACTTGATTTTACAAAGATAAGTGTTTTGATTCACTTCAAAAGATAATCACTCTATTTTCATATACTACGTATTGTGTGACTTTTGTGAAAGTAACGATCTTTTAAAAAGTTAATGTGAAGTACTTTGGGGATAGAAACCGAACATGTTGACACATAGTAGAAAGTACCTTATGTGTGAATAACTTGATTGTATTGGTTTGTGATAGCCTTGTAATACCTTCGTGTTGATTTGATAAGTAATCATATTAGGTCTACGTGTGTTAGTATTCTGTGATGTTTGTGTAAAGTGGTTTTCCCTCGATTGTGCTTATGTTGTTTAAACGTTAAACCGTTATGTTGGTATTATACCACTCGCGTGTGTTTCGGGGTTAAGCCCTCCGACGCGGGTAGACTCGGCGATGCAGGACCATGATTCGAGAATACCTCATGCGGGTCCCGGGGCCTATGCGGAGCTACGAGTTCGTGTTAGTGTGCGGCCTTTATGGTCACGCGATGCATGTGGCCACGCGGTGCGAGTCGGGGCGATCTTGGGAGTAAGCTACCTCGATGCGGGGTTATACCTCATGCGGGCCTATGAGATTGGCCTACGCGGAGTGCGGGAGTTCGGGGCTAGACGCGCATTTGATATCATGCGAGCGGCGACCACTTTGATCATGTGGCCAGTGCAGACAGATCTTATGATCTGATTCACGACCTTGTTAGTGCATGGGTTTTTAGTAGTCGGCCATGCCTTCGTACTTACCCCGTCTGATTTTATTATGACACAGTGGGACACGGTGTTCATGTGTTCCTCGTGCTTTTATATCATAGGCTGCCGGATGAGGAAAGGTATTCCACGCATGATTGATGTTGTGGGCACGAGACCCCTTTGTTATACTTGAGTGATGACTTGGCGTGAGTCCCCGACTTGACATGATCGCTTTGTTGTAAATCGTAGTTTGGTTATCATACATGTCTCTCGCTTTATATGATCGCTATGATTTCATTTACGATATTTATTTTCGATTTCACATACCGGTACTGTTATCGACCTCCTTCTGCGTTCATCCGCAGTAAAGGTACACCGATCGTTGATCCTCGCTCTTAGGGTCACAATTCGGCGTTTGAAAGCTCCGTTCCTCCGAGGCTTATCTTCGTATAGTCCTGTTGTTGTAGGTGCTACATTCAGGATATGGCGAGGCCCCGTCCGTCGTTGTTATCATATCATTCGTAAGTCTGTAATCTTGTTGTGGCGAGAAATTGTAGAGGTTTGTAAAAGGATTAATCTGCTCAAATTGTTATTTATATATGTCTTGTGAACCGCTTTTGGTTAGCTTTGTCTTCTTATTTCACTGTCTTATTACATTGGTTTCATGTATTGTCTTTATGTTCCGCTGATTACTCTGATGTTGTATCACTAGGGTGCCCGGGGTAAGGCACCAGTCACGGGCCCCGGAACGGGTCGTGACATTGACTCAGCGGGCTAAAAATAGGACAATCAGCCTGAGCTTCAGACATTCCGCCTGGGTTATCCTCTGCCCGACCTTAGTACCTTCTCACATGAATCTTTAGCTAATTAAAACATTTTTACCATAATACTCGATAATCTAGTGTAATATAGTTCAACACAAGGGGTCTAGCATGTCAAAATCAAGAATGCCCTTAACATACCGCAAAATTCGTTTGAGAGCCCTCATATGTTCTTCTTCGGGTCATGCATATGTAAACAAACATGTTGGACTGCATATGAGATATATAAAGTTCTAGACTACACCCGATTTAAAAAATAATATTCGGCTTTTCTTGTATCGTCTTTTTGCCTTAAATTGGCTTCCCTTTCACTTTCCCTTATCAACCCCTTTTGAGCCTCGTACCTTTTCTTTGGTAACAATGTTACAAGCTTTATCTTTTTATTCATCATTGATCTATCTTTCAGCACTATACCTCCCGAAATGCTTTGAGTAAAAATAAACTAAAAGTCTAAATATGGAGGTTGATTGGAAAAGTTGTGATGTGGGAGCTACTTAAAAGGTGAGAATATAAAAAATGAAAGGAAGAATAGGAGTTGTGAATAAAGAAAAGACTATATGGTGAAATTAAGAAAAAATAAAGCAAAGGTGAAAAAGTTTTAAAAGAAAATTGACTTCGATTGTTGCAAATTGTAGTGCATAGGGAGGTTTTGAGTCACTCTTATCCATAACTGTGCCTTACTTTAACAAACAATCTACATTACAACCCTTGAAATTCTAGTTGATTTTGAACCAAGTGTGTTTACATGAGTGGAGAACAACATGACAAGTCTATGGTACTATTTGTGTGCGTTTGAACATCTTTTGTGAAATAGAAAGTAAATTCATTCCATTTTATATCCCGCTTATGTTTTAAATTACAATTTATTAGGATGGCGATGGTCGTCGGACCACGTCGATCCCGACCCGACCACACGACCATTAAAAAAACGGGACCAGGGCTCGAACCGGCGGGCGGTATGGTCCCGCCCGACCCGCCAGCCCCGATCCCGCCCGACCACGCCCGACTCCAGATCCTCCTTTGCAGAAAATAGCCGTTGTCAAGCTATTTTACATTTTGGCCGTTAGACAACGGCCATTTTGGCTTCCCTCCCCAACCCCCCTTACCCCCTTTATATTTATTTTTAATCTCTAAGTTATTATATTTACACTTTAACCCAATTTCCCAACTATAAATACCTCATTTCCTCCTCTTATTATTTTCACAAATCTTTCTACTTTCTAATCTCTCAATCAATCAATCTCTATTCTCTATACAACATTGTCTACTACATATTCAATCTATTTATTTGAGAATTGGGAGTGAAGTTGACAACTAGCTTGAGGATTATCTATCGAGCAAAGTTTCAATTTTCAACCTCTCGATTACACGTCGACTCTACGTCGGCGTTTGATCTGTCGTTCTCTCATTAAATTATTATTTTGTTTTTATTTCATTTAGCACATTTAATTTCATTATCTTTAAGTCTTTAACTATTTATTAATTATTACCATGAAAAGAGTAAAAAGTGTTTTTGGCAAGGGTACTTCTTCTAGTAGGGCGGGTATGAGGCGAGTACTTTCTAGTATTCCAAATTATTCCTAGACAAGATGATTTTATAGATCCTGAACAGTTTCCTGAAATACCATATGATCTTGACGACCATGTATTTTCTCAAAATGAAGAAGACTTTGATTTAGATGTCACTCTAGATGATGATACACCTACTAATGAAGATGATGATACACCCACTAGTGAAATGCCTCATATCCCCCCTACTATGAGACGAGGTCCGGCAAAACGACCATTAAAATCAGTTGTATGGAAATATTTTGACAGGGACGTACCGAATCAAGTAGCTGTATGTAAAACTTGTAAAAATGTTTATTCTTTTAAAACTGGACAAGGTCATGGTAGGACGGGGTTTAGGAAGAAGACACCTGTGCAAAACACAAAGCCTTGTACGCCAATACATGATTGAAAAAATGGTGAGCAAGCGTCCTCTCAATCGGGACAAGGTTCACATCATCTGGACAAAGTCTGGTCAAATTAACCCTATGACGGGGAGTTGTAGGCCCTAAATACAATAAACATAAAGATAGGGAAGCACTAGCAAAATTCGTTGGTGTGGAGGGTTTGCCTTTTTGATTTCCTGAATCTCCTGGGTTTATTCATTCTATGTGAGATATGTATAATCCTGCTTATAAAGGTTTTCCTAGATTAACTGTTAAAAGAGATGTATTTAAATTTGCATATGAATATCAACAGTATTTACGTTATGCATTATATCATTTAAATTGCAAAGTCGCTCTAACTTCTGATATAGGTCGTAGTACTAACGACCATGATTATTGATAGATTATAAATGGTCTATGCAAAAACGTATTTTAGCATATAGATATATAGATAGTAGGCACACTGGTGAGTTTATTTCAGAAAATATTTATTCAGTCTGCGATTATTACGGAATAACTGATAAAGTTATGAGTATTACATTAGATAATGCATCTTCTAACAATTCTGCTATTAGTATTTTAAGAGATGTTTTAACTCCGTCTTTTCCAAAACATTTTCATATCAAATGTGTGTGCCATATTTATAACTTAGTTGTAAAGGATGGTCTTTCACTTTTTCAAGATATTCATGAAAAAATACAATTTGCTATACACTTTATTTTTAAAAATAATAGAATTCAACAGAGAAAAGAATATAAAAAAACTTGTCACGATTGTGGACTATGTTACAGAAAAATTCCCGAAGAAGTACCAACTAGGTGGAATTCTTTATATGACCAACTAGTTGTTGCTTATGACTATAGAAAATTTATTACTTTATTTTTTAACGCCCATAATCAAAATCCAAATGATATGATTGTGGATAATGATTGAGACAAAATTAGAGAACTTATTGTATTTTTAGAAAATTTTCAACGAGCAACAAAAGAATTTTCTACTTTATATTATCCTACTATTTCAACTATGTTGTTTTATATAGCTATAATATTTTTACTTCTTAAAGAATATATGGAAAAACCTGCTTATAATGCAGCTATTAAAAAAATGTTTATGAAATTAAAGAAATATTTTATTCATATTCCCCCTATTTATATTATTGGTGCTGTATTAAACCCGACTATTAAAATAGAGGGTTGTAAAAGTCTTATTGAAAATATTTATACCTGTATGGACGTACTACCACCTCCAACTCCCAAAAATTTAAATGTTGAGCCACCTATTGAACTAACGCTAGAAGAAGTGTTGAATAGGGTAGAAGATGAATGCAAAAAGTATATCGGCATTACCAAAGAAGAAAGTGCTAGTAACAACCGACTTTTGTACCATCTTCTTCTTCAACACAACTAAAAAAGACATGTTGTTTCGTGGCTAGTATTAATTCTATTGAAAGTCTCGTAAATAGAATGTGCGGTGTATGATGCTAACCAAATTAGCGAGTTCGATGTTTTTGTTTTGCAGGGTAATTTACCTTACCAAGCAGTTATCAATGAAGAAGGAAAGGAAGACTTGCTGAAATATTGGATGCAGAATGAGAAGACATTTCCGACACTTTCAATGATGGCCCGAGATATTTTGAACATTCAAGCGTCATCAATCGCTTCTGAAAGCGCTTTTTCTGCAGATTTCAAATAGGAGAGCACAGACACTCATTAGCCGGAGACAGCTTGGAGATGGCGGTACTATTCAGAGATTGGATACGAGCGGAGCAAGGAGGTGCGGTCAACCAAAGATTAACGAAGAAGAAGACGACAACTACAACGACATTTTATCTGAAGGCATGAGTAGCGACGTGAAACAATTTGACCAAGATATACCAATTCCAACCGAAGAACCACAAGAAATTATAAAGAAACTAGAAAAAATATTTTCAAATTGGTAATTTATTTCATTGCAATTTTTTAATTTTTCTATGTCTTTTGCAATTTTTTTCAACAACAGTACACTACAATGTTGTAATTTTGAATCTTGTATATTTCAATGAAATAATTAATAATATAAGAGGCACAAAAACAACTTTGGGATGTTTTTTTTACACTATTCTTGTCTTTGTTTAATTATTTAGTTTATACTTTATAGTTTATACTTTATAAATATATTATATATACGAGTATAATACTATAATTATAATACTATAAGTCTATAATATTATAGTATATGTATATGACTATATGACAAGTATATGTTAATGTTACTTTGTTAGTAATTTAGTATTTTTAATTTAGTGAAAAAATTAAAAAAAAAAACCGTCGACCTGTCCGTCAGGCCGTCAGGCCCTACCCAACGGGACCGGGACGGGACACGGTATGGTCCCGCCCGACCCCGCCAGGCCCGCCCAAGCTCGACCCCGCCCCTCTTCTCCGCCCCGACCCCGTCCCGATCCCGTCAAACCCGACCCCGGTGGGCCCGGCCCGGCCCACTGGCCAGTCCTACAATTTATGAGTGAGGTTCTCTTGATTATTCGGACACTGTATGAGAATATGAGTTATGAAGTTGTTCAATTGAGAGGAATGAACAAAAAGAGTGTGGTACGACAAAGAAGTAACTTTTGAATGCCTTAATAACATGCCTCGGTTGTTATTTTAATTTGTTTATGACAAAGAAGTAACTTTTGGTAGTTAATGATTTGAGCACTTGAAGTGAAAAGTTATGAGTTTTTTAGAAATGGTAGGCTTTACGTCAACTATTGGTATCAATTAAAGTTGTAGATTTTGTGCTTAAATTGATTATTTTGATTTGGTATGGTGTGTATATTCTCTTGAACTTAAATGTTTGATCCAATTTGACGAAATTGTTAGTTTTTATTCGCTTGAGAACAAGCAAAGAATTAAGTTTGGGAATTTGATATTTTTACCAACTTATCTTTACTTAAATTTTGTTGTATGAAGTCATTAATCTCTTAATTTGAGTATATTTAGGTTAAGTCAACTTGGCAATTTCGGGACATGAACAATTTTTAAATAAATCCGCTAGATAGTCCAAAGACACAAGTGGATAATTAAGATCACAAGCCTAATTACTTGACATGTGATTAATTAGTAGTCAGATAATTACATACAATGAATTGTTCCCTTTATTTTCTTTGCTTGTGAAGGTCATAAATCACTTTATCCACTTTCTAATTAGCTTTAACTTTGTTAGTTTTTAAATCAAAAATCAATTACTAAAGTATTTCGCTTAGTTTAACTAGTTACAAAAATTCTAACTAGCTTAATTGTCCTCGATATTGTACCCTATGAGAATGGATCAACTCTCTTGTTTTACAATACATCTACAATATTTCCTGCAGGATTGATGGCAAAACCGGCAAGGCTTTTTCCTTCTGATACATGGCGTGGATCCTGCAGAGTGCAGAACCGGCTACTTTCCAAGCAAAACCACATTTTTCGATGCTGTATGTGATCTTCGAATTATCATATGTTACATGATATATCGCGAGGGCCTCGTCGAAAATGTCTTCGGTCTTTCTTGGACTTTGTTCAAACTCCACAGCACCATAGAGCAACTGCATTGCAAGAAATCAACTTCATTTGTCAACGAAAGTTGACAACAACAACATACCCAGTGTATTCCCACAAGTGGGTTATGGGGAGGTAGAGTGTAGCGACTTAAAATTGACATCAAGGGAAAACTACCTTCTTGTACTTCTTTATAACTTCATAGCAAGAGGAGATTCTCAGTTCACAACCAGAGCTCATGGCCTTTGTCATATCCTTTTTGTACTCTTCATATCTTCCTCTCCACAATTCCATGCATGTTTGAGGGATTTCAACCTCAAAGCAAGGCAGTTTAGAGATCTCTACACACAACAAAGAATTAATTACCACAATGATCACTGAACTGCTATAATTTTCAATTGAATTTGTCACTGTGTGCTTCACTTATTTCTTATCAAACATTAAATAATAAACAAAAGATATCTGGCTAAACAAGACAACACAAAAATTATATAACCTTGTCTATCAATTTATTAGTTAGCTTGTGTTTCATGAAAGCACAAAAGAGAACATAAACTATAGTCTCGTGGAAAACATTATACAACAAGCCCAAATATTATGCATGCAACAGAGGAGCTTTAACCTGTTACACACAAATCTTCATCTGGATATGAGTCGACATGATCATAAATCTGACCCAGAATAGAAGTTGAATGATAGCTGAAGGAGTTCCCTTTTTCCATATAGTGCGGGAACTTGTTTGCCTTCAGATCATGAGGGATGCTAACCTGTCTTGCCAGAATAACATGCAATGTGTTAGGAACTCTGCATTCAAGCTGAAAGGAAGGTTGACGGCTAGTAAAACTTTTGGTTCAAGCATTAAACATTTTGAGGTATCATAATAGAAGAGTTGAAGAAAAATAAATACAGCCACCAAATCGAGGGCAGAATTGAAGTTAAGCTAACCTTCTTCCCGCTTTTAGGTGCATCTAATGCATCATAGTAGATGTCAATCAGGTGAAGCATCTTGCCTTTCAAGCTATGCATCTCGTCCACATCATCATTTCGCAACATCAATAGACGATCCATAAATGCCAGCCAGCTATCAGCTGCCACAGACATATTGGCACTAAAACAGCAGAAAGAGACATCAGCAACAAGGACGAAGAAAGGCTATAAACAATTTTGAACAAGTAATAAATGAAGTAAAGGCTATAAACAATTTTGAACAAGTAATAAATGAACGTGTTAGCTACGGTTAGAAGTATCACTAAAACAAGATTGTTAAAATATTCAAATTCAATCATGAATTTTGTGGCAATTGACAATAAAAGTTGCATATTCAGCAGGCCATCTAGGAGGTAGTATTACTGGTCTAGTACTTCCCTCAGTCGCCATTATTGACCACCTATATAGTCTCTCCCATCCCAAGGAATATAACCTGAAACATGTAAGCTCGCTGGATGTCAAAAATCATTCCCTTGCCTGTAAAAATATCCCTCTGAAGCAGATGACATGTCAAAAGCTCCAGCAACAACAATGGTGTTTAGATTGCTAAACTTTTTGAATTAAACACCAGAATAAAATATGTAGACTTGTAAGCATACCCTTTAGCCTTTGCTTCCAGAAATTGCCTAAAAAGCTCATATTCCAATTCATCAGCTGAAAATTCACTTGGCTTTTTGCTGACTGCCTTAGGAGTTGAATGCATGCGAGTCCATGGTTTACTTGTTGTATAAGAATCTACTAGCTGAAATGTAAAAACCAAATGTTGTACAGCCGTATTCCTCCAAGACATGTAGTCAGAAATTCTAGTAAACAACGCATGAAAGGGATGTAATTGCTATGAAATGGACCTTGGGCCTCCGGAGGGAAGGATAGCTCCTGAGGGGAGGATAGCCCAAGACTGTGTAAGGAGACCCATTTTTAAATCTCCAACCGATATAATCTAAACACCCTCCGACACACCCAGGACTGGACATCTAAGGCATGGAGATATAACATGGGACCCAACATCGGATAAACCAAGAAATTGAGACAAACCTTGGTTCTGATACCATTATATTATAAGAAATCTGGTACCATTATATTATAAGAAATGGATATTGGGTCTAACTCATCCCCAAGAACTAGCTCACGTGATGAAGATTGACCAGGATCGTACAGAGAGACTAAATTGCACCGCCCACACCAATGTGGGACTCAATACACCCCACCCCCAAGCCCAGGACGGGACATCTCTAGCGTAGACAATACAATATGGAGACCCAACATCGGGTAAACCAGGAACTGGGATGGGCCTGATTTTGATATCATCATAAGAAATGGACATTGCCATGATCACCCAAGACCATATAACGAGACCCATCTTTAAATCCCAACCAACAATAAGTACTCTCCCTTCCTTCCCGAAAGTAACTCTTGGGAAACCGAACTGAAAACCAACCTTACGGTTTATGGAAACCCAATACATATCACCATCGAAGTCACCATTGGCAATCTCAGTAGCAGCTGACCTTGGACCTTTAGTGGAAAAAAATATACCATATTTGGCATCACCAACAATATCTACAAGCTCTTCCACATATCGCGCTTTCATCACATGTACATCTCCAAAGTGAAGACCAGGGTTTCTATAGACCAAAACACGCCCAGATACTTGGCCATTATCTCTGCATTGCGGTATACAATTGAAAAGGGGATCAGTAGCTGAGAAATTCCCCATACAATGAGAATATTAAAATAAACATACTAGATCAGAATCTAAACAAATTATCATGTTTCAAAGCTTAAATTCTCTTTTGAAGAAAACCTTAGGTTAATGTAAGTTCAAAACAATGGTAAATGTCATTTCAGCATCTCTCCTCACTTGTCATTGTTGAACTTTAACAAAAACAAAGAATTTAAGTTGCTACACGTTATGGCAGAAAAATAGTGTCTAAAAAATAGAGGCAGACAGAAAAAAAGTCGTGGATGGAAGCAACAAAACAAAAAAAACATTGGTGAAGTAGGAATTTATTTTCTCATAACCATCAAATCTCCTTAGAGCCCTATTTATTGTCAAGGAATAGTTGAGCCACCTCGTATTTTTTGTGATATCTAGTTTAGCCACCTCTAGAATGAAAAAGTCAATGCATCCCGTTGAAAATATAGATTCTCAAAATATTTTTTCCTTAAATTTCTACAGCTGCGGGAATAGGGGGGGGGGGGGGGGGTAGCTGGGTCAAACTACCAAAAAAACACATGACAATCTGTGTCCATACAGGTCTGTAAAACCAAAGGCCATGGCTTCAACTCCAAACAACCACTTCCCAAAATTGTAAACATCCTTACAGTTGCCATTGGCAGGTACATTTCCTTATCTCTCAAGCACAGAATATAAGAAACATAAAAAAGCTCCAAACGCTTTTAACGATAAAGATTTCAATCTACTTACAGAATAACACAGACTTCATTGCTTTCCAGTACACCTGTGGGATCAGCTGTTCCCATAAGATAAAAACTGTTACTTATAGGAAGCTTTCCTCCTCTAAGCTTACTTCTTTCAATCTTTGCAAGCCTAGACAAGCGAGCTTGGAGATGAGGTTCATTGAGAGGTATCCCAGACGATATCATCCTTGCTGCTAAACAATCATCATCCGTTTCTCTATAGTTGACAGCAACTATTTGAAGAGTTAAAGAAATGACTCAGCAAAAAAGTTCTGACAGGTTTCACATATTAAATGAGAGATAGTAACAGAAATAGTTGGACACTTATTCCTCCCCACCTTTCTATGACTAAGAGAGTAACCATCATACGAACAAAAGAACACTGAAGAAGGAGCCGTTTGGCCATGAGAATTGTTCACCTTTTTCATGAATAAATTTTCACTTTATTTCAAAATCAGTTATTGCTTATAAAATTTTCAAATCCAATTTGGAGTTGGATTACAAATTTTGAAAAGTGCTCCAAACCTGTTTTCCAACTCCATCTTCATAAATTCCTAATAGAGTGCTCTCGTCTCCTTTGCAAAAAGTATAACCAAACACAACCTCAACTTCAACTTTATAAATTCCAAATAAAGTGAAAAATACTTGGAATCTATGGCCAAACCCTACTATAAGTTTTCAGCATGGGTGATTCCACAGTTATGTTACAAGACTTATCAAAATATGAAGACAAATGCAATAGGAGTATCTGATTCTGCTATTACCTTTTAGAGCTGCCCGCTTCGTCAAGTACACTTGTTTCGTCTCTTCCAGAGCACTTCCCAAAATCTCCATAAAGAATTCTTTCTGCACTCCTCCGTAGCTCAGCAGAGAGATTAATTGCTTGGACAGGTATGTCTTTTTTGGTCTATGACTTAAAGAGAAAAAAGTCAAAGAATTAGGGAGTGAAATGCAAGTAGAATGTCAGTGTTTAGCAATGAGTAAAATACCAAAATTCCTAAGTTTGGCACACATCTCTCCCTGAAGCATTAAACATTAACCGCAAGAGTTTGTCATTTTCCAACTTTGTTCCCCTGAGTTTACCCTCTTGATATCTTATGAAAGGGTGTGATCGGATTGCTTTGTTGGTAACCGAAAGAGATCATTGCTTTGGAAAACCTATCAAACCAAGCTCTAGGGGATTACTTAAATCCGTACAAGGCTTAGCCTTTATTCAAACTGAGCCTCAGAAGGTACTCTTTCCCAAATCAGGGAGAACTGGAAAAACGAATCTTTTTTGGTAAGTAAAGAGAAAAAAAAAAAGGAGCAGCCCGGTGCACTAAGCTCCCGCTATGCGCGGGGTCCAGGGAAGGGCCGGACCACAAGGGTCTATTGTACGCAGCCTTAAAAGTAAAGAGAAGAAAAAAGAATGAATTAGGAGTTCATGATTTTATATTCCAAGAGAAAGCGGGAATCAGAGAGAAGAGGAAAAAGATCAAGTGAAAGATAATCGTTACAGGGTTGCACCCTCCTTGAGCCACCTTTCTTGAATTATTTTATATCTAAAATAAACAGACATACAACAAACACAGAGAAATCAAAAGAGAAGTATATTGGGAAAATTATTGATGAGGAAGCATAATTTTTTCTAAGATAGTTTTAGGATTAACTTTCAGAGGCTATTTAATAAGGGGACTGAGTTTGAATAAAAAATTCAAAGCAAGGAAATAATGAAGATTGATGCTGAATGCACAGGATATTTAAATGGTTAAGGCAGAGTTGAAGTTCACATAGAGGAATATGCCAATCCACTATTGTGCAAAATTTAACAGTAGTCAGCAACGTATCAAAAAGATAACGACTTTTTCAGTTTCCATATACAAAACATATCCTTTGAAACTGCTAAGGAGCAAGTATTTTACTCAATTTTCAACTTTGAATCAGTGCTCAGGAGATAAAGAGGATACCTGATTGCAACTATCTCCAATGAGTTAAAAGTTGGTATAATTGAAATTGTTGGGTCTGTCTCAACCTTCACCATTGAGGGTCTAATCTGAATTTTTCGTGGTCCAATCTAAGAGAAGGTGAAAAAGTGAGGCAATTATTGAAGACTAAATAGCAACACAAAAACCAACCAAATAAGGGGGATAAAGTTTTCACATAACCACCGACTGATTTTTATCAATAGGAAAAACTATCAAAAAGGTACCAGGGATTTTTATTTTAGCTGGCACGTTAAAAACTTAAAATTAAACACAAAGAACACGACATATATTGTAATAACTGATCAAAGATGGAATTGCAATAGAAGATATACAATTCAAATGTGATTCTCCAATTAAACAAGGTAAACTACGTGAGCTGTTTTGAAGGATAAGCTTCTAGCAAGCGGACAACTGCCGAAGAACTAATAGGGCTCACAGTAGCTTCTCTAGAAGTATTATTTCAACCTATGATGCTCTGACTCTCCAAAAATGTTGCCACACCCGTGTCGGATTCTCCATAAATGCACTATTTTTGAAAAATCCCACACGCACCCGTCAACATTTCTGAAGAGTCCGAGCAACATATATTTTTACTAGTGCTGTCAAAGGACTATCAAAAGCTCTATGCAAGTACTTTTAAAAGATTGAAAGCACTACCTGAAAACTTCTAAACTACAATGCCAGACCGATTTTAAATTAGCCAGCAAAATGGGTTATCCAAAAAAAAAAACAGCAAAATGCTCCACAAAAATCAACTGCACATATATTCTACAGTAACATTACAAAAGCATTTCCATTTTACAGAACAAACTTTAAACAGAAGTTCTATCGGGTCTTTTTCCTTTCTTTTTTTTATAACTGAAAAATCCCGAGGACCACTGGGGCACGATTCAGAACTCAATGGATAATGAGCCCTCCCTCTTCCGGGTTAATCGGTTTAATTTGATAGTGAACAAATAACCTTTTGAAGTGGTGCCTATTTTTAGGCCTTAAGGCAAACTTGAATAACTCCTAATCTGATTGTGGTCAAAAGTGTTATTCTCAAACACACAGTTTACAACCTAAAATCAATTTAAAACATTTTTTTCCAAACACTTGAAGAAGTACGATTTCCTGACAAAACCACTAATGTCTTCAGCATAACACACTCCAAAAGGGGCATTAGAAATGAAATTAAATGGTGAAAATTTTTAATCATCTATTCTGATAAATGCAGAAAGTGCTCTGATAAACTCATGGTCAATGTATTTGAAAGAAAATAGGGGCATCAAATAAAATACCGTGAACAACTCAGTAGAAGTCAAAACATATCACATAGTTCAGCCGGTGATAGGACAGAACATAAGCAGATACACAAACATATGGCTAATTATCAACTCATATTCATTCTTTCAATAGTTTATCACTTCTTGTTTCAATAATGGATTTGTATTCTTCCATAATAAATTTCGAGTTTTTGATCATTAACCAATAATAAAATACAGTTTTTCTATGCTACCTTTTCGATCAAATACTACTCTTAAGAGATGACATCATGTTTAAACTAAGGCAACCTCTCCATAAAACTTTCTTGGACAAATTTTCTTGTATAATTCCTACCTTCTTTAAGATGGCCTTTTAGATGGGATTAGTTTAAACTTGATGCGCTGAGGAAATAAGAGTAAAATAGAGAAGAATTTATGGTACATCAATCAGGTTTTCTTCAGGATTTTTCTAACAAATGAAATGCTCAGAGGCATACATGGTAACCTCATATATCAAACATCATTTGTTCTTTTGCTGCATGATCTTAGGACTTATGTGAAATGTCCTTTATAAAAATAAAATAAAAAGGACTTATGTGATATGTCAAAGCTAAAACGAAAAGATGATCAGAAACAGGATTAAAAATACAGCATATCTTAATTGAACGATGCAGAAATACCTTTCTATTAACAAGAAAAGTTCCCTTGACAGCACATCCGTTGTAGAACAAACGGCACTGCATCAACAAAGGCTTGGAGGAAGAAATATGAGATAATTAATGATGCTTATTTTCGAAAATCAAGTATAATAAAGTATTCTAAGATTAGTTACCGGTTCCCTATTCCAAGATCCAATCGCTCTTCTTTCTGCAATAATGTCATCAAGGTCCACGATATCAACAAAATTCTGGAAAAACATCATATGATTAATGGAGTTATAACAGCCCATGAATAAAGAAATATCGGCAGAGGCAAATGATGATGCACAATCCAAAGAGCTTCAACTGAAATGGTCCCTTAAGTTTAAGGATTGCTCCATTTTTGTCTTCCTCATATAGCACTCAAACAAATTTAGACCTTTAAGTTTACAAGATTGGAATACTTTTTTTTTTGGTAAAGTAATAAACTAACATTAGAAAAGCATCAAGAAGATGCAAGGTTACAGATGAGCAAAAAGCAAAAAGCTGCTTCAAAGAAAACATGAAGCAGACTTAGCAAAAACCTGTGAAACACCTGCATCTCTACTACACTATAAAAGGGAACTAACAAAATCCAGAAAGTTATCCACACTGTTTACAGGGGCAAAAAAGTGCCAACTGAAAAGACAAGTAAACACCTTACAGGATTGGAATACTTTTGGTCTAATCAACACACTGTTTACAGGGGCAAAAAAGTGCCAACTGAAAAGACAAGTAAACACCTTACAGGATTGGAATACTTTTGGTCTAATCAACACGACTCCTAACAGATTTCCTCAAAAATAACTGAATAACTCACGTATAATCCCTTAATTTTGGGTTTGGCCTATTTTCATCCTTATGTAAAACTGAAGAAATGAAGTCCTTTAAATTTACAAACTGACAACACTTTGCCCCATTAACAACATTCATACGAATTTACTACAAGTTAACAGAATTGATCACACGCAAAACCAATTCAAGAATCAACAGAAGTGAAAGGTGGGTTCTTTCAATACCATAATTATCAGGAGCGACGATGAGGCCTATTGATGGTAAGATTCCTTCAGTAATTTTTGTCTAATCTCCTTTGTATTGCAATTGAATAAAGAATTGGTATGATCGATTCGGAATTGAGTAATAACTTAGTTTTGGAAAGCTCTTAGAGGTATCTTTGAAGGAATGGAGGAGAAAGTTATTGAACTCTTGAGGGTCATCGAGCAAGAGGAAAGGAGTGATGTTGATATAGTTAATAACGACAGGATGGATAAGGAGAGGCAACTGGTGGAAGCACAAAAAGGAAAAATAGTGGTGTACGAAAGAAGAAAGAGGGAGATGGGAAGGGATAGGGAGGGGGGAGATAGGAGCAAGAGGGAGAGGCAAAGAAGTTGTTTGTGGATATTAAAATCATAAGTTGGAATGTGAGGGGATGAATGACCCAAACAAAAGGATCATCATCAAAGTGGGGTTAAGAGGGAGGGGGGAGGACTTAGTTTGTTTACAATAAACTAAGTAGGTAGGTGAAGGATGATTATGTACCTCGCGAATGCAGGAGGTATAATATTTCTTTGGGATGACCGGAAATTACAGAGCATGATGGTCAAAAGAGGGAGTTTATGGTAGCCATGCGACTTAGAAACATTGGGAAAGGGATGGAGTGGGATTCAGAGGTGTTTACGGCCCTGTGGCTGTGGCAGTGTTATCAAGAGAAAAAGCGCAAAAAATCTCTAAGGTCAGCTGGGGCTTTAAGCGCAAAGCGCAAAAAAAGTGTGTGCTTTAATGAAAAAAAGCGCAATGGTGCAAAAGTACAAATATAGATATATGTTTAGTCCAATACTAGTAATAATAAGCATGAATAACAAATATATTGACAAAGAAACAGTAAAAACATTACGATGAAGTGAAATGTCAATTTTCTAGTGTCACCTCTTCAAGAGAGGCTCATTTGCAAGGGAAAGTATGTCTTACCGCCTTGATAATGACACTAAAGCGCACATAAAGCGAGGCAAAGCGCTCAACATGTTTTGAGCATCGCTTCAGGACTTAAGCGCGCCTTTGACAACACTGGGCGGAGGGAGTTTATGGTAGCCGTGCGACTTATGTGATATGTCCACGTAGAAATTTCATAATTAAGTAAATAAAAGTGTGCTCTCCCTAATAGCTTAAGCTTTTAGATGAGATGATAACACCTCATCAACAGTGAAGAAAAATCAAAATGCTTTGGATGAACTGATAAAAATGAGCTATGATGCTTTACCACTAAATATTACTCCCTTAATCCCAATTTATGTGGCATTGTTTGACTAGGCACAAAGTTTAAGAAAGAAAAGAAGACTTGTAAAATTTATGGTCTAAAATAACCTTAAACATTTGTGTGGCTATAAATCATTTCACAAGGGTAAAAGGGAATTTTAAGTTGTTTCTAATTATGGAAAAGGAAAAGGGTCAAATATACCCCTCTACTTTGTTTTAATAGATAACTTCATCCTCCGTTAGTGATTATGAACAAATATACCCTTGCCGTCCATAAAGTTTACACTCGTACCCCTAATTGGATGGACAATCCCAAATCAAGCTAAAATACCCAATTCACTTAATTGACCCGCCCCGACCCAACTATTATAACCACATTTGATGATCCCATCACCCCTGCCCCCCAACCAACTCCCATCGCCGGCAATAAATTCACCTATGAGATAACTAATCCAACAAAAAATAACTCAGCTCGTAAAAGATTTGGATGATACACCAAATTACAGTATCAGACTTCTATTCCTACATCACCAATTCATCAACAAAAGCTTAGATTGCAGCAATACAGAAACATCAACTATGAATGTGACCAAATAGTCTATTTTCATCTTTCTCACGTTCTTTAGGTTTTTTTTTTTAAATGTGGAAGGGTGATAAAATTGAGAAAAAATTATGTCTCACTTTCTGGTTCTAAAGTATGTTGTTTTGAATTCTATTTCCAAATGATGTGAACTCTTTAGGCTTGTCATGTTGTTGCTCAGTTTGAAGAAATTGGGTAGGTGTTTGGTTTTGATGAATGATCTGTTTAGGCTAGTGGTTATGAGCTGCTACAGGCAGTCACAAAGGCTTTTCAATAACAAGCTAGTTGCTTCTTCTCCCTAAAAAATTGCAAAATTGTAACTTAAAAGACCTCTTATTCATCAGAGATGAAGTCTGAGTTTCGTTCTTCAATTTATTTTAACATAAGTACTATTAAGCAAGGTGCTATCCGTCTTAAGATTGTGCTGTAATTCACATTGTTAGCTTTCCATTTGTGTCCTTTTAGTTCATACAGCACCAAAGATGGATTTACACTGAAAGTTTACCCCAATGGCTCTTCTTCCTCAACCCCTCTCTTATTATATCAGAAATACTTGTACTACGATTCATTATGATCTAATATGTCTTCTCCTAGTAAAGTTTTAAAGCAATAGTTGGACTTGATCATATAAAACCCCAACCCCTATAACATTATACTCAATTTCGCCGGAGATGGGAGTTGGTGGGGGGAGGGGGAGGGGGAGGGGAGGTGGGGGGTTGTGATGATATCATCAAATATGGTTATAATAGCTGGGTCAGGGAGGATCTTAAGTGAATTGGTTAAGTGATTTGGGTATTTTAGCTTGATTTGGGATTTTTCATCCAATTAGGGGTACATGTGTAAATTTTGTAGAGGACAAGGGTATATCTGTTCACAATCACTAACGGAGGATAAAGTTAGCTATTAAAACAAAGTAGAGGGGTATATTTGACCCTTTTCCCTTACGGAAATGTGACATTCTTTTTGGGACAGACTAAAAAGGAAAGTGTGCCACATAAATTGGGACACAGTAGATATTTGTAAGTCACCAAAGCTACAATTCGTACAGAACTGCAAATTCAAATTGAAGTAGGATATTGCTGAATCTCCACCTCTCAATGATTATAAATTAGTCATTTAGTATAAATGCTACATATACTCTTTAAACTCCTAAAAACAAAGGTTCTTGAACATTTTTTGTAGCTTATGAGAAGTCTAGATTGCGCAAACATTTAAACCTTCATTTTGTAATCTTTAACCCTACTCTTGGTCCAAGTATAACTTTCAGTTTCCCCTTTTATTTAGAAGACTCCCAGGGAAGCTATTTATACGACATTGAAACTGTAAATCAGTACACATTCCAATTTCAGGGTTTCTCTTTTATGAAAAAAGAAACTATGCATACCTCATAATTTTCGTCTTTTATATATTCTGCTTTGGAGAAATCTTTGGGACAGTGCATAGCTAAATCTTCTGATATGAAACCGGTTCCATCAGTATGTATACGAGGTTCGCCATCTTCATCATGAATAATACAACCATTTTCATCCTACAATTAAATAAAATAAAAGGATAAACGAATTTGCTCGACATATTTACCAGAAAATCACAACATGAAGTACAAATATATAAAAAAAAGAAAATCACTACCCGACAAAGTATATCTTCAATTCTTTCAATGGTGACAGAAGCAAGATTCACTTGAAGCTTAATTGTCTTTGAGAGAATTAATGAAAGCCTGCATATGCATTATTTTACTACTCAGCCAAGAAAGCTCAATAAATATTAATTATGACTATTGAGGAGACCAACCTGGCTGCATATTTTGCCATATTAGAAACCATATGTACATGCATGAAATGACACCTTGCTTGACTGATTTTTTTGGTAGAAAATACATAGGATCCTCCATCATTGCAAGTTTCAGTGGACTCAAACCTAACAAAGTAGCACTTCAAAGAAGCTGTTTTTGTCTTCACCATAGCTGGGTTTTTCTTTTTCTCTTTATCATCTTTATACACTGCACAAGAATCATACTGTCAGAAAAGAATTAGAATGCAGCCAAAGGTTAGGATTATCAGGAGTAACAACAATTATGACAATAATAACAGTGACAATACAGACAAGAAACATAACGAAAATAATGTTCATAGTGTGGCATGATGGGGACTATTGAAAGTCGGGAGAAGCATTAAGAATTTCTATAGAATCATTAGTAATATTCTCTAAATGTAGTTATGTTTTTTTAAAAGAATCAAGAGACCCATTAAAATATTGCGTGGAGTATATGTAATGATTATGCCATAATAATTTGGAATATCAACAATTACGACATTTTTCTTATTTCATAAACTCAAAGGAGTCCTCTTTTATGCGGCTAAGAATCATTTTCAACAGCAGTTCTTTTTTCATCTTTTCAAGATTAAAATCCCAAGTGAAAGTCAAGAGAATCATTTAGAAAATTGTGCAGAATACTCATTTCAAGAATCAGAAAACTTTCCTTATTTCATGTTGCTTGAAATTCCTACATAAGCAATCTTTCTTTTGCGTTGTTAACAATGAATTTCAAATTTACAACATCTTTTCTCTTCTGTTGCTATTTTTAAAAGAACCAAAATGAAATTTCAAGAAAGCATACCAATAACACATTGAAGTACAACATACAAAAAGAAAGAGAACTTCATAAATCAAGGAAAGGAATACAATGTCACCAAAAAAAAGGTAACGTCTCAAGCCAACAAGAATGCCTTCCTCAACAATTATATTGGCACAAGATGTATCTTCAATAAATTTGACAATCAGTATGTTGTCATCTCCCAGGGCTCTCTGTAAGTGAGTCCTTGTTGTGCTCAAGTATGGACCCTGGATAATTCAAAACCAAATAATTTGATTAATGTGAAACCAGGAACTAGGAAATAGAAGCTTAAGAATATAAGGATAGCACATGAATTAATTACTAGTATCAAATTTTATGCTACACAGAAATCCTAAAGCCAAAATTGATGGTTACTGAATAAGCTAGAATCTCTTAAAAATTGAAAACAAATAAGATAAAGTTCTTTTTTCACAAGTAAAAATAAGAAAATATTCTAACTAGAGAACAATACATAGAGAAACATACTGGACATACTGCTAGAGATAACAATTTCTCTTTTTCATTTCTATACTCAGTATGCAAAAGTTCTTCAAAGGCTGGCAATACTGGACTAACACTTAGATGGAAAAGAGGATTCAGAAAAACCATTAACAAGAGGTAAGGCTTGCAATGTAAATGATCCATGAAATGAGTGACCACAGATTGACAATACGAACCTTGAAGGTACAGTATCCATTCTGTTTAATGTGGCAATAATAGAGATGTGTCTTTCCGCAAGTCCAGTCCAAGTACTGCAATGACGAAGAAGATCTGTAAAACACGGTGTTCAGCATCGCCTGAGTCATACCTAGGCTAAGGGTACTCCGCAAAATAGATGAAAGGATAAGCTTACACAACTACATATCTTTCGGCACTACCTTCACCACAGGTACAACTTATGTGTGTTGTCTCTACGAATTAGCAAGTGGGAAAAAAAGAGAGGAAGACATAAACTCATGTTTGACTAATTAAGTATTACTTGTGGGACATGTTTTAGCTTATAAAGCCATGCAGATTCACATTTCCATTAGATGTGCATTTTGGCTCTAACTATATTGACCTTGAATCTAGGTCAAAACAAACCAATTTTTGACCTGCCTTTTAATTTTTTGGGCTGTCCCAAAAATTATGACCTACCTAGAGTACCAAGAAGGTACTGCAAAAAGTTGCATCAAGGGATTAAAAAGAGGCATACAAAATTACAATATCAGAGAATCAAAAAACTTTAAAAGACAGAGATATGCTTTCTACATTCTGTTCCTGCACCAAAAGTATAAATTCTGTAAGCATTTTTTTTTCACAAATGATATATGTTGTTCTTGGTCTTCAAAGCATCCTTTACTTCTTTCAAGCCAAATAGTCCACATGATGCAAAGAGGGATGGGGTTCTCCAGATCTGCTTGCTTTAAGCTTTTTCTGCCCAGTTTCTGATTTTGCCAGCTTTTTAACACTCCTTCGACAGTTTGAGGTATCACTCATTGCACACCACATATGTTACGAAAAAGATCCAAAGTTGTCTTGTCGGCAATGTAACAGGAGTTGACTTGTAGATTCTTGGGCTTCTTCACAAAAAAAAGAAAGAACCGCTGCATTAGGAAAAACAGCATCTCTACCCCTACAAAGGTTGGGGTAAGGTCTGCGTACACCCCACCCTCCCCAGACCCCACTTATGGGATAACACTGGGTATGTTGTTGTTGTTGCATTAGGAAAAACCTTCCATTTGCAGCATATCCTGGGTTAACACTACAATTCAACCAACATAGGCCACCTTAGGTGGTGCTCTAGTTCCCCACAACATTTTCCATGGTCAAGTTAAATCTCCCATGTCCTGCTTGTTTTTGCAAATACTCTTCACGGAGAAAGTGCCATCTTTTCTAGCTGTCCAGATCTGAGAATTCAGCCTGTTAACATCAATAGATACAGATTCCAAATTATGTATTAAGTGACTAATCTCCTCCAGCTCCCAATCATGGGAATTCTCCTAAAGTTGAACTGCCACCTTGAGTTAGTATAACAATTAGCCACTGTACAGTATTTGTTAACAGAAAAACTGTATCAAATCTTTCTCCACCCATGCTACCGACTCCACCCATAACGGCACAGTAAATATCAAATCTTCAACCACAAAATTAATAGATGTCGGAAATTTTATGCCCGTGAATTTTATACAGATTCTAACCCATCTCATATGGGTATCTACGATCATCATCTCTTCCAAAAAGGCTCCCAAGCGATCACCTATAATCTTAAAGATACTTTGTGTCCATAAATGGATCGGGAAACTTAATCCAAATATTGCTTGGTCTCTGATTCTCCAGGTGACAGACAAGACACTGATCAGAGACCACCACTTTACCACCATTCCCAGCGAAGTTCTCCTGTAGAAAACCGTTTTGCCAATCCACCCTAGATAGGAATTCAAACAGCAAATACTCCCCAGCTAACTCTTTATTTCAACACCGGTGTCAAATCTACATACTTTATCTATCCATTGCTATAATCAAATGCGACTGGGGGAACCAAATCATTGCTTTCAAAGGACCTATTCAAGCACTTGTGAAGATATTCTATTCTACTTTTTAGAAAGCTCTTATCAATCTTAAACTGGTTCAATTTTTATTTTTCATCCCAGGATTTTAGTGTTGTTTTTAGGCCATGCCTTAATTTGAGCTGCCTGAGCATAACTCCTTTTCTTTTCGTTTGGTAATCATTCTCAAAATTTGTTAAATCCATTTTCCACAAATTTGCCATTTTACATTACAAAATTACCCTATATTATCATCGATTGTGTTTCCTTAATAAGTTAGGATTCACTTGTATAAATACCCCTTCTAGTCGATTGTGTTTCCTTAATTAGTTAGGATTCACTTGTATAAATACCCCTTCTCAGACCACGAAGTTCTGTTATAAATAAAATGTCATCATAATCGACAACGGAACAATTTCATATGTTGAAATTAGTAGCAACAATATTATATAAGCTTAATTTTTGTTTTCTGGTAAAATTAAATAAGGATAACTTTAGACAACATCAAACAAAAAGTTGACAAATTTTAAGACGTGACACTGATGATATAGACAATAAGACTCTTTGTCCCAAATACTTCTCCTGTTATCTTTTTTCAGTTTGTTCTAAAATATTATCCGCTTTCATTGAACTTTAAGTTCTATTACACATTATATAGCACCAAAAATTTCAAACACACACTTCTACACTTCTTTGTAAGATTACATTACTTATACTCTAGGTTACATGGACCGGTTTACAAGTGTGTATCCAATGCAAGTATATGAGTACTCTAGTTTTTCGCCTGGGGATCTTTACAATCCCCATACCCATTGGCACGTATATGTCATTGAAAGTGGTGAAGGATCCAAGTAACATAGCTTATTCAACACTTATACAATTTAAAAAAGAAAAGTAAGAACATGGCGCCACATGTTCCTCAACAAATATTAACAATATATCAACTTCCTATTAACATGTTGCGTTGTTTTTATTCTTTTTTTTAAAAAACTTTTGTATTTATTCTTTATTGTACTCTTCAAAACACAAAAGTCACGAGTATGACTCCCCGCATTCTTCAGCAAGTGCTAGACAATTTTTATCTTTAACCTTTCTTTTAATAATCGTGACAGATTACAAGAAGGCTACCAAATTAGGATAAAATAAGTTGCTAACAGAGTAATTATCAAATATATAAAACCATAAAATAAACCCATACAAAAAAGCAGTGTTCTAAAAAACGGCCTGGGCGGCCGCCTAGGCGCTAGGCGCCCCCAGACCGTCCCACCTAGGAATCCCGCCTAGGAATATACCCGCCTAGGCGCCCACTCCCCGCCTTGGTCCCGCCTAGCGTTTTTTAGAACATTGCAAAAAAGATGCAGTTGAGCAATGACAAAAAAGAAAAGATTGAAGGTGAGAAACACTATATGCTTGTGTTAATTAAAAATGGATCGCCTTTGAGGAGAGGCTATGTACCTTTGATCTATCTGACACAGCATAATATGCTTTCCCAAAAGCATTCCAAATTTCTGATTCAAAATCAGTCATCGGAAGATTTTTCTTTCTAACAATATCATCAGCAATTTTAGGGGATATAACATCTTCCAACTTCTTGCTGCCAACAGCAGAGATTCAAGTCACATACAATTAGTAAATTATTCCAGTAAGATTAGGCTATTGGGACTAACCTTCCAATGTAGCTCAGTACCAAAAACAATTTTCTGAATTCAAGTTCACTGAGGACCATCAACTGTTGGCTGATATTAGGTGAGGTTCTTCTACAATTAGATTCAGGCTCTTCGCGAAATGATAACTGGCGATTAACTTTCCGAGGGCTTGCAGAGCCAATATCAAGCTTTGATTTAGAAGAACTTTCACCTTGTACACGTTTACCCTCTGAGCATAGAAAGTACAAACATATAAGTTGTGCATGTTTTTCAATTTTCTCATGTTCGGTTGGTCAAAAAAAATTGAAAGCATTTTTACTAGGAAAATAAATTCCTTGAAAACGAGGAAAATGACTTTCCTAAGTAGCGAAAACATGGCATTCCACATTGATTTTCTTCTCCCCACCATCACCCCTACCCTCACTACCCAACCCAACCTCTACCCACCCCACCCACCACCACTACCACCCAACCTCTACCCACCCCACCCACCACCACTACCACCCAAACCTACACCCACCAACCCACCACCTACCTCCACAACCCACCCCACATAGTAGTTGTGATATTATATAAAAATGGTGCTAGGATAATATTTTCTTGCTTACATACCAAAGAAATAGTAACAAAACTCACTTATTTTCCTGGAAAGGATTTTCCAGGAAAAAAAACTTTTTTCCTTCATACCGAACACACCCGTAGCTTATTATTAATTTTTACCAATCATCCAAGGAATCAGAAAATTAGTACCTGGGGTTGGAAAGCTAACAGGTGAAGCGCGTTTGAGTGGACTGTTGAAGGGGCTAGAGGAGAGACAATCTGGATAGCGATCAATCAAGTAAACAAGAAAAGCAGAGAGACTCTTCTTGATAGGACGAGATGATATGATTTTGAGCATTGCTAATGACCCTTGTTCACCTATGGAACTCAGCCTTTTCCTTATGTCAGTGTCAGGTGCTTCTTGACACTGCTCACTACAGATTTTCCTCAACATCCCCTCTACAGAGCATGGCAGTGGTGCCTCCAGAATACACCGAGGAACATCAATTATTTCCTCAAATGGGTCACCCATTTTCCAAAACTGAAAAAAGATTGAACCTTTGGCTGATCACTGATTATGTTTGTCACTTGTTCAAACAAAAGATTTTGTTTCCCGCTTTTTTGCCCTCTGAGCATAGAAAGTACACACATATAAGTTGTAGTTTATTAAAGAGTTAATAGTTTATTAAAGGGTTAATGATAAAAAACACATGAAATATCTTCTTTTTTTTGGCGAGACTCACACCCCAATTATCAGTTGTTAACATTTTTCTATCTAAACTAATCACTATCTATATATTAAAACAGGCCTCAACTTTCGGTTATTCACTTTTCCTAACTAAAAGAGTACAAACATTTTCAGAAAGAAAAAGGCAACAACCGATAGTTGAGGTGTGTTTTAATAGATAGATAGTGATAAGGAAAGTGTAACAACGGATAGTTGGGGTGTGGAACTCGCGAAAAAAATGATAGTTCTGTGTTTTTTTATCATTATCTCATTATTAAAATTTTACCAATCATCCAAGGAATCAAGAAATTAGTACCTGGGGTTGGAAAAGGAAGCAAGTGAGTTTCAGTGGACTGATGAGTTAGCTAGCCCAGAAATCTATATCTCTCACATCCATTTCGTCGAACACCCTGCAGGCATGTGATCAGTTGATGTTGACTCTTCTAAACTTTGTCACTTGTGTTTCCCCCTATGTTCCTAAATATCTCTCACACACTGTATGCATAGTCCAAATACACAAAAAATGGAATCTTTAGGTGATCACTGATGCTTTAACTTTGTTTCAAACAAAAGATTATGTTGTTGGGTTCACTTTACATAGGTAAAGAAGAGTGAATTCTTTTTCCTTTTTTCTCTCTCGTCATTTCTATCTTTTCTTGAGGCAGGAAAAGTAGTTACTTATGAGTTGTGGGAGTAAAACAAAAAAGAGTAAGTACACTCTTGCAAGTTAGATGACTGACAACTGACACAAAAAGAACCCGAATAGTCCCTAAAATTTTGGGGCTAGGTTTAAGTGGTCCCTTATATATAAATCTGTATATTAGTAGTCCTTACATTTTTCAAAATAAAAAACTTTTGATGGAAACCCAACATAAATGGTGAAGAGCCGAGTAATTTTAGACTATTAATAAGTGAAAGTTCCTTGTACGATGAAGGGTATTTCGATAATTTCATAGAAGGGTATTCCGATAATTTCATATGGTCCAACTTTCTTCCTCCTTCTAAATACATCCTTTTTATATGCTCCAACTTTATCATTTTCTCAAGCTCCAACTTTCTTCCTTCTAGATACATCATTTTATATGCTCCAACTTTATCATTTTCTCAATCTCTAACTACTAAAACCTCTTAGATATGTTTCTCCCTGTTCTCCTAATTTCCTTCAAATTTACCAATTGTATGGCTTAAATTCATTGTTATTGTCAGAATTTTCATGAACTTTCTCTTCAATGTTCTTTGGTTTTTTTCCCCATTGTACTGCTGAGCTATTATCTGCTGCTTATTCCGATTTTCTGGTGGGTTCTTTTGGTTGCTTTCTTTTTTTTTATTCTTTTTGTTTGTTTGCTTAGCTTTCTGGTGGTGGGTTTGCTTAAAAAAATCAAAAATTGTAATATAGTATATAAAGTAGAATCTTAGTTTTGATGTTGTTCCCATGAAACAATTACTCTAACCAAGACTATAATGAAAATATAGAGCTTTTGTTGACTGCGTTTTCTAATTTGGTTTAAATAAATAAATAGTACTAGAAGTTAAGACTTCCCCTCTAATTTTATGTTGTGTTTCATACTGCAGATTTTGCTATTATTGAGCAAAGTAGTAATTTGTTGTTGTGATACTGTGTTGGCGTGAACGTCGTGGTAAGTCTTAATCTTTTATTGCCACAAAATTTTAGTTGGAAATCAGTTAGCTTTTCTCTTGATATCAACTGAGAAATCAATTCGTCTATCTTGCTTTAGATTCGATTCTGTGTAGATTGTTAGAAATAGATTCAGCCTCAACTATCCTTTCTAATTCCTGCACATGTAAATTAAAAGCATATTTGCCTAGATGTTAATTCGGCCTCTACTCAGAAAAGTTATAAGAATATATTAAATTTTAACTATGACAAAAAAAAAGGTTCTAACTAAGTACTTTGAAATCAGATGTCTGACAAAAAAAGAAAGACAACCAGCGTTCAAATGGAGAAAAATCTTAGACGTCGTATTGCCTATAAAGAAATGTCGCCTGCCCAAAAGGCAGCACTCCTAGAACGGCGTCGGCTAGAATATGCTGCGAGAAGACATATTCTCTTAGAAAATTCTACTCACTATTCTACTCAGAAAAGCATGATTTCCGCAGAACCTGCTCTGGGACAACTTACTCTGTTCATTCAAGATACACCTTATTCTTCCCGAATTGGTTGGTTAAATCAAACTTTGTTTTACTTTGCCGCTCTATTTACGTTACATCTTACAAAATTAAAATATTTCAGACCGCACATCAACACATGTAGGTTGTTGGAATATCAATCCACTACCTTTCTATCCTACTATTTTAAAAAAGGTCCCAAATTGTAGATTCTGCAAAGCCAAAAGATTTCAATATGAACTCTAAGCTTTTGCTGTAGTAATGGTTCAGTCAAATTAGTTTCACACCAACTACCTCCTGAATTAAAACATTTCTACTATGGCAACTCCGATGAATCCAATCATTTCCGTACTTATATTAGAACATACAATAATATGTTTGCATCCACTTCACTTGGAGTAAAGTACGATAAGGAATTGGCACAAAGAACTCAAGGAATCTACACATTTAAAGTTCAAGGACAAATGTATCATTTTCTCAATAGCCTCACTACTACAGATAACAATGTAAGGAATTTACAACTTTATTTTTACGATAATGAGAATGATATAGTTAATAGAATGACCTTTTCAGCAAACCTCAATAAATCTGTTATTGCAAAATTAGTCGATATTCTAAAAATTAATCCATACTCTGTTTTCCTAAAATCTCTAACACATATTCCAGATTTATCCAACTTCTACATCACACTTAAATGTGATTCTACTTTGGACCAACGAACATACAACTTACCCAGTGTTTCAGAAGTTGCAGCTATATGGACTGATGAAGAATTAGACAGTCCTGCTTCTACACCACATATTCATGTTTGCACACATAGTAACACTAACCAACTGGTTCACTATTACTATGGTTGTTACGATGCATTACAATATCATTTGTTGTTTCCCTATGGTGAAAACGGTTGGCATTGTGGTATTCAAAGAGTTATCCAAAAAACAAACTTCCCCAGAAATTCTTCTTCTTGCAAACATCAGAACATTCCAAGTGTATCCAACATGACTTCAATTGATGGATATCTTGATATTGAACAAGAAATTTTGTAGAAAGAAAGACAGGAAAAAAACATTGTATCTTGTCGTGAATATTACTGTTACAAACTTCAAATTAGAGATGATGAAGAAAATGATACTTTACATTCTGGGAGAGTATTCCAACAATTTTCTGTAGATCAATACATAAAAGTAGAAACACAAAGATTAGACTTCTTATTATTCAATCAAGATTTATTTTGAATTGAGGTATTAGCGGGACTTATTGATCTTTTAAGACTAGGAGAAAGACAGCCTTTGGTAGGAAAACATTCATTCCTGCTAGCTTTAATGGGGTCCTAGAGATATGCGACGTCGATACATGGATGCCATTGCATTAGTACAACACTTTGGAAAACCCGATATCTTTCTGACCATGACATGTAATCCTTCATGGCCAGAAATAGAAGATTTCTTACTACGAACCGATGAAATACAAAATAGACCCGATTTAATAAGTCGAGTATTTAAAGCAAAACTAGAAGAATTAAAATCTGATATAGTTAAAACAAAAGTATATTCGGAAAAGTTGATGCTTTTATGTACTCTATAGAATTTCAAAAAAGAGGTCTTCCTCGTGCACATTTCCTTATTATACTTGAAGATGAGTATAAATTATTGACACCTGAGGCTTATGATAGAATTGTTTGTGCCGAACTACCAAATCCTGATACAAATCAATATTTACATTCTTTAGTTATTAAGCATATGATGCATGGACATTGTGGAACTTTAAATCCTACAAATTCATGCATGAAGAAAAAAGGATATTGTAAATTTAAATACCCCAAAAGTTATGCCGATGAAACATCTAAAGGTCAGAATTCATATCCAATATATAGGAGACGAGATACTGGAAAATTTGTAAAAATTAGAGTGCAATATCTTGAAAATTCATGGGTAGTTCCGTACAATCCATATCTACTAAGCAAGTTTAATTGTCACATAAATGTTGAAGTTTGTGCAGATATTAAAGTTGTTAAATATCTCTATAAATACACTTGTAAAGGGCATGATAAAATTGCTTTCAATGTACAAAGTAATGACACTAATAATACAGACATAGATGAAATAAAGAAATATCAGGTAGATGGGTATCACCTCCAGAAGCTATGTGGCGTTTGTTTGCGTTTCATATCAATGAGATGAATCCCAATGTATACCAACTTCAGCTACATCTTAAAAATCAACAATTTGTCTCCTTTAAAACGACTACAAATCTAAATTCAATACTTAAAAATCCTGGAAATCGAAGAACAATGTTGACAAAAAAAAATTCAATGAACGAAAAAAATAAACATGCCATAGAACTTAACTTATTGTACAAAGAATTCCCAGAACATTTTGTTTGGTCAATGACTGATAAAATGTGGTCACGTCGAAGACAAGGTTATGCTATTGGACGTATTATTAGTTGTCATCCAACAGAAGGAGAAATATACTACCTTCGACTATTATTGATGAACATACGAGGACCAAAATCATATGAAGACCTCAAGACTGTAAACGGAAAATCCTACAACACATTTAGAGAATCTGTAGAAAAAAGAGGATTGTTAGCTTCTGATAATAACTTAATTGAATGTATGTTAGAAGCTGCAAATTACCAAATGCCTTATAGTCTACGACGTTTATTTGTTACACTATTAGTATATTGTACTCCTGCTAATCCAAAAGAATTATGGAAAAGATTTGAAAGCTCCATGTCTGAAGACTTTACAGCTATGCTAAACATACAAACAAAAAACATTCACTATTTAGTTCTAAGCCACATAAATGATATTTTGTATTCAATGGGACGGAAGATCAATCAATTTAATTTTAAACTCACATCAGAAATATTACATCTTTTACATCTTCTAGAATAATTCAAGAGGCTAGAGACACCCATTTAGAAAGAAACATAACTGTAACTGAAGAAGATTTATTATTATATAAAAAACTAAATAAAGAACAAGAACAAGCATACATCGCCATAGTTAATAAAATATTCTCAAATGAACCAGGAGCATTCTTTATTGATGGTCCTGGAGGAACGGGAAAAATCTTTTTATACCGCGCTTTATTAGCTACTGTACGATCAAAGGGAATTATAGCTTTAGTCACATCAATTTCTGGTGTTGAAGTTTCAGTGCTCCCTGGAGGACGAACTGCTCACTCACGTTTTAAACTTCCTATTCGTGTAGATGAAAATTACTGCTGCAATATAAGTAAACAGAGTTCACTTGCATTTTTAATTCAAGATGCAAAACTGATAGTATGGGATGAAGTATCAATGGCTAGGAAAAAACTTGTTGAGAATTTTGATTCACTCTTGAGAGATCTTATGGGTATAAATACACTATTTGGTGGGAAAATCGTAGTTTTTGGAGGCGATTTTAGACAGACTTTACCTGTTGTGAAAAGCGGAACAAAAAAGGATTTCATACGTGAATGTTTATTGTATTCAAATATCTGGGATCATCTTTAAAAATTCCGTCTGACACAAAATATGCGTGCACGCAACGATCCTACATTTTGTGAGTATTTACTAAGAATTGGAGATGGAAGAGAAGAAGTTAATGCACATGATAAAATTGAGGTTCCAAAATCATTTCTTATTCCTTTTACGAATGAGAAAGATTCATTAAATATTTTATTCAAAATTGTTTATCCCAATCTAGAGATGCTCATGTCTGATACATCCTCCGTACATCACGTGTTATCTTAACGACCAAAAATGATTTCGTAAACGAAATTAATCAAATGTTCGTAGATCAATTTCCCACAACTGCTATGACATTCATTGGAATTGATGAAACTATAGAGCCAAAAGATCAAAGTCAATTTGAAGATTTCATCCATACTTTGAATCCTACTGGTTTGCCTCCTTATAAGTTAGTTCTAAAGCAAAATTGTCCAGTTATACTACTACGCAATTTAAATCCTCCTGAAGGTTTATGCAATGGTACACGCTTAATTTGTTCTGATTTCAAAATTCATATTATTAGTGCTAAAATTGCAAGTGGTGACTTTAAAGGCAAACATGTTTTTATTCCTCGAATACCATTGTTATGTTCACAAGACGAAAAATTGCCTATTCAATTTAAAAGAACACAATTTCCTATTCGACTATGTTTTGTTATGACTATAAATAAAGCTCAAGGTCAAACACTAGATTCTGTAGGATTTTATTTACGTGAACATGTCTTTTCACACGGTCAACTTTATGTTGTTTTATCAAGAACAAAAAGTTCAGACTGTGTAAAGATATTAATCCGACCCGCAACATCAGACGATCCCGATGATCATTCTACCTACAATATAGTATATACTGAAATTATCCATAAAGCATTCTCTTAAGACATTCAAAAAGCTACTAACTATTCATATAACATATGTAAGTTATTACTTGCATTTACATTTTTCATCAAACTTACTTCTTTTATCAGACTACTCCATTGTTTAACCCACTTTAATTATTTTTCAGGGGATATAAAATGACACAATGACTTGGTATATATGCAATCACTCCTGAAATACCAGACTGGACTTGTATCACTAATAAGTGCCCGTTTGGTTGGACTTTTCCAAAGGCCAGAATTAATTTGAGTGTTTGGTTGACAAATTCAAAAGTGCTTTTGGGTTCCAAAAGCACTTTTGGAAGAAGCCCAAAATTTGGGCTTCTTGAGTAGAGGTAATTTTGGCTTATAACTTTTTTGTCTTTTATACAAAAGCACTTTTTTTATTGACAACCAAACACCTAACCACTTTTTGATAAAAAACTCTACTTGAAAAGCTCTACTCCTAAAAGATCTACTTCTAAAAGCTTTTTTTAATAAACTGTACCAAACGGACCCTAAGTGTTGTGGCAGGGTGGATAAGATTCATTTACCCTTAATTGGTTTATGTTCGAGTATTGAGTATGAAAAAAATCTTGTTACGCATAGGGGCGGATCTATCTTAGGGCGAGGATGCCACGTGACACTGCTTTGTCGGGAAATTCAAGAGAGAAAAAAATATAAAGATATATTGTTTAAAGAACACCCTTTAACACAAAATATTTACCACTTGGTCCAAACTTGCACTTATCATTATTGCGACAATAATCCATGTATACCATAAAAAGGATTTCATTGCTTCCCTATTGTTGTGTGGTTTTTTATATTTTTTTTCTTTCACCTTCTTTCATCGCAATGAAATTGATTAAGAATAATTATGAAATTAAATTAATTAAGTATTTAATTTGCAACCACGAGAATGTCATCTTCCCATCAAAAATATTTGCAACCACTCATATCCTATAAACATTACAAGAAAATCAGTTTTTGAAAATAAAATATGTAAATCATATGAAAAAACTCTGAACCGTAAAAACTTGTAAGAACACTTACATCAGACACTTTACAATGCCAAAAACGATGATCCAGATTATTTTGGGTCCTTGATGTCCTGAGCTTACAATAATAACCGCAACCACAAACATCCGATTCTATAGCAAAGTTTGACATTTCTGAGCTTTGAGACATGATTTTTGGGGGTTCAAAGAGTGAAAATGGAGAAGGTAAAAAGTAACTTGAAAATGGCCAAGTCTGTTAGGATTTATAATAACCCCTATTGCACAGTAAATTTCTGCGCAAAGGAGTTAATTGTAACTCCTCCTGCGCAAAAGATAATTTTATCATTTTTATGGACTATTTTGGTTCAAATATCCATTTTTTGTGGGTCATTTAAGTTCCGCGTAGTGAAGAGGGCCAAGATCTTTCATTGTAATTTCGGAGGCAAGTTGTGACATGATGGACTTGCAAAGAGCATCTGATGAAGTTGTTAAAATGATATCATCCACATTTAACAGAAGATAAGCAATATCATTACCTTGTCGGTAAATAAACAAAGAGTTATCAGACTGTTAGAAAACCCAATGTGTGAAACAAAATCCGCAAACCGCTTATACCAGGCATTTGGAGTCCCGATTTCCCAGTGGTTAATGTATGCATACTGTTTTATTTAACTGGTCATGGAGAAAAACATTTTTGACATTCAACTGATGGAGTGGCCATGACTTTGAGAGAGCCAAACTGAGGATCGTACGTATGGTTGTTGGTTTCACCACTGGATTAAACGTCTCCCCGCAATATATATCAACCTGTTGTGTCTTTCCATCACCTACAAGACGAGTTTTATGCCTCTCAAAAGTACCATAAGATTTTTCTTTATGACTGAAAATTCATATAAATCGAATTATGTTGGCATTAGGAGGACGAGGCACTAACTCCCACATCCTATTTTTAATAAGATCATTAAATTCATTATCCATAACCATTTTCCTATTCGGGTCACGGAGTGCAGACACATGATTGTGAGGTAAAGGTGATTTTGAGACTTGGGTGTGTAGGCTATATTTGGTGTTGAGTTTGACAATGCCATATTGACTATGGGTGATCGGACAACGGTTTGAATTTGAAAGTGGGTCGGAGGGTGGGATAACACTGCCTGACAGTGAGCTGGGGGCTAAGCTTTGGCCCAAGCTATTGTTAGGAACCGAGATCTCACTGGGCAGTGGGCCACTGGAATAAGGCACAGTTCGCTGAGCACTGTGCTGCGACTGGGCCACTACTTGTGTCCCAAAATAGTTTGGGCCCAAAACAGTTTGGGCCCAAAACAGACGGCCCAACACGCTGGGCATTAGTGTCTTGCGACTGGGCCACTATTTCATGGTCTAAATTTTGTGGACGGGATGAAACAGTGGGTCCGGGATGGGACGAAAAAATATGAAACAGATACGGGGGCAATCCATTATCTAAAAATGAATAGGTGTAGGGTCCAGACTTGTGAATTTTGCCAAACGGGAAAGTTGTTTCATCAAAAATGACATGATGACTCACAATTATCTTATTGGATCATAAGTCATAACACATACATCCCCGATGATTAGATGGATAAACACAAAGTATGAATCGGGGTTGGAGTTTATTGATTGCAGTGGATGGAAAATAGAGGATTTGAGATGTGCTTTGTAGGATAGGTTTTTGTTAAAGAGTATGTTCAATAAATATGTAGCCATGTATAGTGCATGATGTCAAATGGAGGGTGGTAATGAGGCATGAGCAAGGGAAGTTCGAACAATGTTATTTATAGTTCGGATTTTACGTCCGGCCTTTCCATTTTACGAAAAGGTGTGTGGACAAGAAAGCCAAAAATTCAAGCCATAAGAGTTACAAAAATCTCAAAACTACCGATTATCAAACTACCTACCATTATTACATTGAATATTTTTTATTTTCCGTTCAGAGTGAGTTCGGATGAATGCTCTAAATTTTAGAAATGTGGAAAAAATTGTGATTTTTTAGACAAGGGAAAAGTCCACAAAAAATTAGAGTAATCATCTAATAATAGCAAGTAATACCGATGACCTGAAGAGATCAAAATGGGTGAAGTCCAAATATCACAATGTATAATATCAAATGACAATAAAGTGCATGAATTAGATGAAGTAAATAGCAATTGAACATGTTTACCCAAAGGACATGAACGACATTTATCCAAAGTCCTTTTTTAATACAAGAAATAAAATTATTGTTTTTTAGAGAGGCTAAAACAGATGCTCTTGGATGCCCCAAACAGTCATGCCATAACGATTGATTGAAAGTTGCAAAAGTAGATGGTAACTTGGATTGTTAAATGGGTGAAGTGATTGGATATAGCTCCCCTTGACTATCACATCTCATTAGAATTGTCCCCATCCAAAAATTCTTCACGAAAAATCCAAAAGAGTAAAAAACAACAGATACCCAATTATCAGTAGTAAATTTTTTAACATATACCAAGTTCTTGATTAATTGTGGGGCATGAAGCACATCCTTTAAAATTAGTGGTGGATTGGGGGTGACATTAGTAGACCCATAACCTCGTATTAGAATAGAATGGTCATTTCCTACAATTATGCCATTATTTTTGCTCAAATTAAAATAATACGATAGGTTACCTTGAGAGGACGTCATAGAGACGTGGCACATGAGTCCATATACTAATTTGCATCGGGTGGGTTGAGTCCAAAAGTGTGTATGGCGGACTCGATGTCTGTTGGGCTGGTCATCATCGAATGGGCCACCTACCACTGGTTCGACAGAGGCCCATTACTTCCTGGACTGGGGACTACTCTCGTTCTGGGCCCAAAACTGGTAGGCCCAATACTGCAAATTGCACACTATTGGGCTAAAAATTGGGCCTGACCCATTTTCCAGTTGGGTAGAGGTATGGTGGCACCGCCCATGGCCACTGTCAGGCCCACTAGACTACCACTGTTGCTGTCCACCAAAGTTCTGCATGCCGAAATTTCCACCACCGCCACCAGAATTTTGGTGGCCTCTATTTTTATTATTTCTGTGATTTCCACCCCGATTTTTATTATCATTTTTACCTTTTTGTCCCCGATTTTATTGTGTG
Organism: Przewalskia tangutica; assembly: GCA_029844215.1. Taxonomy (NCBI): domain Eukaryota; kingdom Viridiplantae; phylum Streptophyta; class Magnoliopsida; order Solanales; family Solanaceae; genus Przewalskia; species Przewalskia tangutica. Next base: position 57,245,103 of record CM056740.1, read on the forward strand.
GGTTCATTAGGTATATTTTCGTCATTTGTAGGAGTAGCAATCATGGCGGAATTGAAAACGGTGACAACCTGTTTGGCGAAGTTCGACTCTTAAAGAATAAACATTGACCGTACTTGATAAAATAATGGAAAAGGATTTCTTTATCGGATGATTGTCCCCACATCATTATAAGAGTTGGTAAGACCGACAACCATTTGCAAAACTAAGCGATTGTGGGTAACCGTCGAACCAACATTTTTAAGTTGATCCGACAAAACTTTAATGCGCTGACAATATGCCGACACATTTGGAAAATTCGACTTATCAATGGTGGAAAATTCTTGTTCTAACGTAACGGTGCGGAAATTTTTGTTGTCTTGAAAAATGTCCCGCAACCGATTTCAAGCCTCCATGGTTGTAGAATCCGGTTCCATTATTGTGTATAACAAGTTCGAAGAGATTGTTGCGTAAATCCAAGATAGAACTCGGACTTCAAGAGTTTCTCAGAGTTCTTTATCATCGTCCGTCTTCAACTCCTTTCCTTTGCCATTTTTCGACGGGATTATATGATGAATCACCCGGTGAGAATGACAACAAATTTTAAACAATTCAGCCCAAGTGGCATAGTGAACATTTTCCATCTCCAGAGTGATGGAAACGCGTGTTTTAATGTTTGAAATGGTAAGGATTGGATGAAAATTGTTTTTGAAGTCAGACATAATTAATTGGAATACACAAGTTTGGACGAGAAAATGGAGAACAATAATGGAGATGAACAAACAAATGAAAATAAGAAAAGAACAAATTCGGTGGGAATGGTAGAGGGTGGCCGAATGTTGGAGGGTAATTGTGTTAGGGTAGGATCTCTTCCTAATATCTTGATACTATGTAAGAATAATGAAATATTTTCCTCAAAAATTTCATTCCAAGACTTGGTAATTATACCAATATTACAAGCATAAAATCAAAAAATGATAAGATATGATTCTTTATATCATGCCTCCTAATTTACCCTAATCTGTTTTAATTGTCCTGCCATATACATAAGATATTATAATAATTAAATTTATCATATTATGATTCTATCAGAGACGACTTGAGAAGTTAAAGTCTTTGAGAGATAGAAAGTCAAAAGTAAAAAAACATCTCCTATTTTTCTAGTTGACAATGCAGTACTCCATATGGAGTATTGTTTTCTCATGCTCGATATCTATTTGGGATTCGTCTAATTTGAATTTGTGCTTTACTTTAGGTGTGAAGCTTTACCATCAAAAGTGAATTCATACTCAAAGCTCAAATCCTATTAATTTTTTTAATTAAGCATGAAAGAGCATTTACTACTCCACCATAATCTTTGGTAGTCAATATTCCATGCTTTTGTCTTTGTCAAAAAATTGCGTCATATTTGTGAACTTGTGTCTCCGAAGAAAGCCCACTGCATGAATATTCTAACGGTTCTTATCAGGTTCTTAGGAGTGAAAACATTTTAGTAGTATTAGTTTAAAATATGATAGTAAAGCAGAAAGAAACTCTTTTCTAGGGGTGAGATCGGTTCGGATCGGTTCGGTTTTGGGCCGAATTCGAAATAATATTTGGTACGAGTTCGGTACGGTAGTTCACTTTTTGGCTATCTAACCCGAATTGACCCGATCCGAATGGGTTCGGATCGGTTCGACCCATTTCGGTACCAAATGCTACTTTTTCGAAAATCGGACTTTTTGTTTTTTTGTTTTCTGGAAAGTGAAAACAACTTTGTCACTGAGTGAACTCAAAAAATCTGAAAACAGCTATAGATAGTACATTGAAATTTTCAGCAGATTAAAAACCTAAATCCAAAACAGTTAAAAACATCAAATCAGCAAAAATAAGGGATTTTAGGTTATATATGATAGATAATAATATAATGGGTGCATGTACATTATAGTAAAACTGTAACTACACACGTAAGTTTGCTATTCGGTACCATTTTGGATCGGTTTTGCCATGGATCCGAACCCATACTGAATGGAGCAATCGGTTCGGATTGTTTTCGGTTTCGGTTTGCTAGCAAGCCCAAACCGTTCAGTTCGGCCCATCAGATTTCGGTTCGGATTTCGGCTCAAATGGTTCGGTTTTTCGGTTTTTAATCCCACCCCTACTCTTTTCTATGCTAATTAATTTGTGGAATAACCTTTTTAATTAATGTTAAGTATTTTTTTGGTTTTTCACCTGGTGTTCGTTATTCGCATTGGAGCCTGATTATATCTGAATTCGCGCTGGGTAGAGCCTATTTATGAGGGAAACACTTCCTATCAAGAATTTTTCATACCCAAAACTCGAACCCAAGAATACCTTTGATTAAGGAAGAAGCAGCTCCATCCACTACACTCACATTCTTTGGTGGTATGCTAAATATTAATCGAATATACAGTATATGAGCGACTTTGATACATGAAGAAATAAAATCTTACCTCATGTGTGTATTATCACCCTTATCTTTGTTTAAGGTGCTTTTCGACACCTAATTAAAGATATTTCAAATGTCCACTAATATTCTTGCATGATTCAATATCAGAATTTATTTCGTGGTCTCTGTTAAATTTTCACCATTGATGGTTAAACATCAGCCATAAACACAAAGAAGAAACAGAAGCAGAAGCAACAGAATGTAGAAGAAGAAAAGTAGTATAAGAAGAATGTAGAAGAAGTATAGTAGGTGTAATGTGTAGTCAATTTTTATTATTGAAAATTTGAGATTACAAGTGTATTAAACATTGTATTTATAGACTTGTATGTAGAGTTAAAGTGGTTATTAAGATAACTACTTCTCTAATAAGGTGATTAACTATATAACTAACTTATCAACTAACTAACTATCTTTAGTTGTTGTTTACTCTCTCAACAGTCTCCTTCAAGTTGGATGTTGTGAAGATGTTCAGTAATCCTAGATTGGAGCACAAATGTTGATGTTGAATCCTGTTTAAACCTTTGGTAAGCAGATCAGCTGATTGATTGGTTGTGTTGATGTATTGTGGTTTCACAATTTCTTTCTAAAAAAATTCTCTTATAAAATGTAGGTTTATTTTTATGTATTTAGTTCTTTCATATAACACTAGATTTACAACTATTTGAATGGTTGATTTGTTGTCAGTAAATATTATCACTGGTAAGCATATTTTGATCCTGATTTCTTCTTACATGCCAAGTATCCATGTTAATTTTGCAACTGTTTTTGCTAGGCTCCTATATTTTAATTCTGTTGAGCTTCTAGATATTATAGACTGTTTCTTAGATTTCCATGATATTAGAGAGTCTCCAAACTTGACAATATATCCAGTTCCTAATTTCCTTATTTGTGGGTATGCAGCCCAGTCAGCATCACAATAGGTTATCACAATAGTTTGTTACTATCTCATGTGACTTGCTAGATAGTAATATACCTTGTCCAGGTTGATTTTTGATATATCTAACAATTCTGAGATCAACATCAAAGTGTGACTTCTTTGGTTATTGTAGAAACTGACTGAGTGTTTGTACACTGTATGTTATGTCTGTTATGGTAACTGTTAGATAGAGTAGCTTTCCTATCAGTCTTTGATATGAGCTGATGTCCTATAGTAATGTGTCTTATGTCTTAGTCTTGTTCTTTCCTAATTTCTGGATCTTTTGTATATGATCATCATACTATTTAGTAGTCAACTTTAAACTACAGTCAATTGGTGTGCTGATTGGTTTAGCAGCAGTCAACCCAAGCTGAGATATGAGTTCTAAAGTATACTTTCTCTGGTGCATAAGAATTTTCTTATCTGATCTTACAAATTTTATTCCTAGAAAGTATTTTAATTCATCCAAATCTTTCATTTTGAAGGCTTGGTGTAAGGCTTGTTTTGTTTTCTCTATTTGTTTCAACTGATCTCCAGTTATCAACATGTCATCCACATAGATTAATACTAGAGTTATTCCATTACTAGTTTGCCTTATAAACAGAGAATGATCATATTGTGACTGTTTGAATTTCATTTGTAATAATGCTTCTGTAAGCTTGAAATTCCACTATTTTGGGGCTTGTTTCAGCCCATATAAAAATTTAATCAGTCTACATACTTGTTTACCTTGAGGAAGTTTCATATATATTTCATCATGTAGATCCCCCTGTAAGAAGGCATTGTATGCATCCATTTAATGTATATGCCAATGTATGGTTATAGCAATAGAAAGAATAGACCCGACAATCACTATTTTTACAACTGGAGAGAATGTTTCTTGATAGTCAATTCCTTCTTGTTGGTTGTATCATTTAGCTACTAATCTAGCTTTCAATCTTTCAATTTCTCATGTTTCCTTGTACTTGATCTTGTATATCCATTTACACCCTATTGGTACCTTGTCTTTATGTAATGACACTACTTCTCATGTCTAATTATCCTATAGTGCGGTAATTTCTGCATTCATGGCATCCACCCACCTTGGATCTTTGGATGCATCAATATAATTTTTTGGCTCAGTTATTTCTGAAAAACAGTGAGAAAAGCTTTGTACTTGGGTACTTTTTTTTATAAGATATGTAGTTAGCTATAGAATATGGAGTGGTTGTATCTAATTGTTTTGTAATGAATTTTTTAAGTCATATTGGAGGTTTTTTGATCTTGTAGATTTTCTGATGCATGTTGTGATAGAAGGTTGTTGTTGTGTGGTTTGTGTCTATATATTGTTATTCTGAATTGGATCTGGTACATGTTGTAGCTGATCTGAGTTATCTGTTGTATTTGGTCAGAGTTGTTCAATTGAAAATTTTCTGATGAATGATGTGTTTGTTTTGATCTGTCATCTGTATTATCCTGAGAGTTTTGTATAGGTTTAGGCAGATATATATTTGAGATAACATTGTCAGCAGTAGCCTTATTCCGTTGATTTTGTAGAAACAGTTGTTGTTCTAGTTGTTCCTTTTTTAAAGGAAACTCAGTTTCCCAAAAGCTCACATCTCTATGTATAGAAAATATATTTGTTTGTATATCATGTAGAATATAACCTTTTTAACTTCAGTGTATCCCATCATAACACACATTTTTGCTCTGGATTGTAGTTTATCACTTACTGTCAGATCTTTAGCATAACATAAGCAGCCTAACACTTTCAGATGACTAATAGAAGGTTTTCTCTTGTATAGTTTTTCATAAGGAGTTACTCCAGTAATAGATGAAGGTAGTCTATTTATTAGATATAATAGTTTGTACACATAACCCCCATAATTTTAAAGGAATGTTAGCCTGGAATCTCATTGCTCTTGTTATTTCTAGTATGTGTATGTGCTTTCTTTCAACCACCTCATTTTGTTGAGGTGTATAAGCACACGATGTTTGATGTATGATACCTAGATTTAAGAAAAACTTGTTGCATATATCATTAACAAATTTTGTCCTATTACCAGTTCTTATTACTTTCATTGTTTTATTAAACTGTGTAAGCACAAAAGCTAAGAATTGTTTAACTATAACACATACGACTGTCTTAAATTTTAGCAAGTATATCCAAGACATTCTTGGAAAGTCATCTACAACTGTTAGAAAGTATTTATGACCATTATGAGTTTGAACCTTGTAGGACCCCCAAACATCCATATGAACAATATCAAAGCTAGAAGAACTTTTATTATTACTAGTAGGAAAAGGAATTCTACACTGTTTGACACATGGACATACATTACAATTTTTATAGTAGCAGATATAACATCAAATTGTGCTCTAATTATTTTGCTTAAAACATACCAGATGTATGTCCAAGTCTTCTGTGCCATAGTTTTATTTCTTCTTAAGTCATTGCAGCAAGTTCATTATTTTTTCTCACATTTAGTCCTAGCCTCAGTTGTTTATTTAGATCATTTTCTTATGTTTGGTTTACTAATATGTATAACCCATCTTGCAGTCTACCTATCTCCTTCACCTTCTCATTGTAGAGATTCTGAAATAAGCAGAAATCGGGGTAGAAGATGGTTGCACATTGTATTTCTCCGGTGAGTTGTGATACATACATTAAATTGAATTTGAATTGTGGTAAGTAGAATACATTGTTAAGAGTACTCTGTTGGATATAGTGCTTGAACCTGTGTGAGTAACACATACTTTTTCCCCATTAGGCAAATGTACATAGAGTCAGTTGTGTTTGTAATTATAGTAGCTTCATTGAGCATTAGAATATCAGAAACTATGTGATTAGTAGCCCCAGTGTCAATGATCCATTGTTTAAGTATATTAGTTACTAGAAGAGATTTGTGTTTACTCATACCCGTTATATTTGCAGATGATTGTGCGTTGTTTGACCCTTGTGGCTGGTTAGTTGTAGACTAAACCATGTTGAGCTGTGTATTTCCATTGTGCCTTAGCATCTGTAAAATCTGATCATACTGATCTCTGGACAACATAAGTGCCCCTGTGACTTGCCACTGGCCTGAATAAGTTTCTGAAGTAACCTTATTGTTCATCTCATAAGTTCTGCATCTTTTTTCATTTTTTCTTCATAACCTTCTGAGCACACATTATGAGCACTATGTTCCTTCATTTTTACTTAAATTCTGGAGGGTACCCAACCACTTTATAACAAACGTCCTTAGTATGTCCCTTCATTTTTACAAATATCACAGTACAAATTGAAATTCTTCTTGAACTTCTGTTTTGTCCTAGTGTACAAAACAGTAAGATCATGACTGATATTATGTCCAAAACCACAAGGACCAACACCTAATAATCCATCAGCCTTAACAGTGATAGATTTCGGATTTTCATTACTAGTGATCATAGAATATGCCTTATTTACAGTAGGCGGAGGTGACATTAACAAAATCTGACTTCTGGCTTGCATATAGTTTTCGTTTAAACCCATTAGAAACTGATATAGCTTTTGTCTTTGGAGATATTCTACAAATTCCTTAGATTTGGGACATCCACAACTAGGAGGTGGAACAATGGACTGAAATTCAACCCATAGTGTCTTTAGTTTAGAAAAGTATTCAGCCACACTTGAACTTCCTTGAGTTAATGTGGTTATTTCTCTATGAAGATCATATGTTCTTAAGCCATCTACCTTGTCAAACCTTTCTCTCAAATCTTCCCATACCTCAAAGACTGTATCAGTAAATAAGACTCCACTTAACAGGTCATTTGACACATAATTCATTAGCCATGTCTGCACTAATGTATTCACTCTATCTCATTGATCCCACAATTCTTCTCCATAGTTCTCTTTCTTACATTTTTCATTTACAAATTTTATTCCTACCAAGTATTATTATCTTCATAGATTTACCCCATAATGCATAATTTTTTGATCCAAGAAGTTGAAAGAATATAAGTGACACCCCACTTACATCAGAGGATTGCAGGAATAGAGGGTGATTGTGATCTAAAATTATAGTGATTCATGTAATTTCTCTTGGTGATGGATGTGTGTTACTATTGTTTCTAGCAGAAGAAATTTCAGTGTCCATTGTGGAAATGATGTTCACTTTATTACTATCAGTCAATAAATTTGTACTTAAGACACACTTTTTCTTTAACAGATTTATCAGACTGAGTAGTTGGTAGAAGTATGCAAGACAAGATTTCAGAATCAAGAAAGAAAGAATACTCAAGAAGAAAAAGATGATGTATTCTAATAAAAAACTAAGTAGATAGTGGTTGAATGTTTTAGAATATCAATTTTACTAGAGAATCTTGGATGAGTAATCTCAAGAAAACCAAGTATATGTTGTGGTGATTCAGTCAGTGATATTAGATAGAATTTTGAATAATCAGTAACACAATGAGATGAGAAATCAGATGACCAGAATAGATGGATTTAAACAGACTCGGAACAAGATCAGAATAAATTTGTATACTACAGAACAGACTCAAAATATCATATAGCAAGATTAGATACATAGAAACAGAAGTGGATGAAGCAGGTGATGAATTAGAAACCTGAATTAAAATCAGTAAGTTACCTTCAGTATTCTTGTGGAAGAAAGACAACCAATGTGGCATTGGATTGGCTCTAATACCATGTTAAAATTTCTCCATTGATGGTTAAACATTGGCCATAAACACAGAGAAGAAACAGAAGCAGAAACAACATAATGTAGAAGAAGAAAAGTAGTAGTAGAAGAAGAAGTATGGTAGGTGTAATGTGTAGTCAATTTTTATTATTGAAAATCTGAGATTAACAAGTGTATTGAACATTGTATTTATAGACTTATATGTAGAGTTAAAGTGGGTTTAGGATAACTACTTCTCTAACAAAGTGATTAACTATCTAACTAACTTATCAACTTACTATCTTTAGTTGTTGTTTACTCTCTCAACAATCTCCCTAACATCCATCTATATCGGTTACCTTATATGTGACATCATAATTTTGACATTTGTTTATGGTACATAAAACATAATAACTGATTTTTTTCTCGGATATAAGTTTCTCATATCTTTGCGATGTAAAATTGTTGCATGTATTTTCCATTTTAACTCACAAAAATAATATTAGGCGTGAAGATTAGAAGTTTCTAGAGATGAAATAATTAACAAATGGAAGTACATAAGGGTTTAATATTTGAAACTAATTTTACTAAGGATTTAATATTTGAAACTAATTTTACTAAGGGTTTAATTACAATTTTTGTTTTTGATCCAAAGATAGCATAGAAATTTACGTTAAATAAATATTGAACATTAAATTCAATAAAAGTTTTTTCAACTTGGCAGAATATATTAAGAATCTGGAGAATATTACATATAAAATGGGAATATAAAATATATGATATTGTATAACATAATATATATCATATTGTATGACATAATAATAGCTTATTTCGACCTAATCAAGAAAGACGAGATCTAAAGATAAAGACACACAATTTTTTATCATTTTAAAATTCTGAAGAACATCGATTTTTCGTTATTTCTTTCCTTTAATAATGCCTTCGCTTCACTTCAAGCCGCTATTTAGCAAGGAAAGACTACATTTTCTTTAAATGCATGCATGAAAGCAGGCTGCAAGAAATTATTTTCCAACCGTTCTTTTCTCCTTTAATAATACTTCTAGATGGATACTGGTCCTTTTTGAGTTGTAATTGCTACTCGTGGATGGAGAAAGTCTTAATCTATTGACTTATATGTTATGTTGGTATTAATTAAATTCTTTATTTTTTTACAAAAGTCAAAGTGATAGCTACAAAAATAAAGGAAATTTTGATAAATATTAGCTGGAATAAGTGTTGGTAAAATTTGCAAAAAAGGGAACATTTTGGTGGATTTGATAAAAATCACTATTCTTACGGAATTTATGCCCCGCGATATTGTTATCGTTTCTATGGCAAGTTTTCTTCAAGATTTACAAAGCCAAACGTTTTCCCCTAATATTTTAGTTCAAGTAATACAAAAAATGTTTAAAAACACTCTTCGCAATATCTAATAACTAGCACTAACAATAAGTTCCGGATTTTAACTTGTCAAAGAATTGTTTAATTTATTATTGATTTTTAAACATTATATAATTCCTAATATAAAAATGAAAAACGATTGCCTTCTAATATTGCAAATAGTGCTTCTAGATGGAAATGATCCTTTTGATCTATTATTTGCTACTACCTTGTGGCTCGAGAAACTAGTCCTTTATTGACTTACATGTTATGTTGGTAGTGTAGAATTGTATTAATTTTTATTGGGAGTCTTTTTCATTAATACAATATATATATATATATATATATAGTGTGTGTACAATGTTGAATTCTTCTATAATAAGGATCTTTAATTCTATCATAATTACATAAGACTAAATATGGTACAATACAATATGGATATATGTTGGTACACGTCTAATACACCCCTCAGTCGGAGTAAGAGGAGGTCGGATGTTAAGACTGGATCTGAAGTCGAGAAAGAGTTGTCTAGGAAGATACTGATATGAAGAAGGCACATGCAATACCTTGACATGACCGATGTCGACCTTCTCACGAACGAAGTGTATGTCCATCTCAATGTGCTTGGTTCGTTGATGCTAAACCGGATTATGAGATAGATATATGGGGGATATTTTATCACAATAAACCAAATACGCCTTACGTAAGGGACATTGAAGCTCCAAAAGAAGGTTTCGGAGCCAACATATCCTAACAACAACATTAGAAACGCCTCTATATTCTGCTTCTGCACTCGACCGGGATAACGTGGCTTGTCTCTTAGCAGACCAAGAAATAATATAATCCCCTAAGAATACACAATAGCCTGAGATGGAACTTCGCGTGTTCGGATAACCTACCCAATCAACATCCGTATAGGATAATAATTTTGTCGGTGCTGAGGGATATAGATGCAAACCTTAATCAAACATGCCTTTAACATATCAGATGATACATTTAAGGGAAGTAAAATGAGGCTCCCTGGGGGCATGCATAAATAAGCATACCAGCTGAATAACATAAGCAATATCTGATCGGATAAAAGTGAGGTATTGTAGTGCACCTGTAAGACTCCGGTAGAGAGTGAGATATGATACAAGATCACCATCCAAAGCACCCAGCTTTATTTTAGAGTCAACTGGAGTAGACATGATCTTGCAATTAGTCATTTTGGCCTTGTATACAATCTCATTCACATACTTTCACTGACAAAGAAACATAGTGTCTGCAGACCTAGTCACAAAAATCCCTACAAAATAGCTCAAATTTTCTAAGTCAGTCATGACAAATTCTGTTTTGAGCAGGGCAATGATCTCATTTTTCTACATATCAGAGGAGGCAGTAAACACAATATCATTCACATATAACAATAAATAAGAAATGCTGCTACCTTAATGAAAAGTAAATAGAGAGTTATCACATTTGTTACATGCGAACCCAATTTGCATAATGTACTGTGCAAAGCGATCATACCACGCTCGAGGGGTTTATTTCAGACCATAGAGTGACTTACGAAGACGACATACATACTGAGGGGCTGCTGGATGGACAAAACCAGGCGGCTGATGCATGTAAACAGTTTCTTTCAAGTCCCCATGTAGAAACATATTTTTTACATCAAGCTGATGAATAAGATAGTGCTTACCCATATCAATACTCAGAACTGTGCGAATGGTGGCCGATTTAACAACCGGATTGAATGTCTCACCCCAATCTATACCCTTATGCTAGTTAGTGTCATTAGCCACAAGTCGTGTCTTATACCTCTCCATGTCACCACTGTCTCTGTATTTGTGATGAAAAACCCACATGATTTGGATCACATTCACCCTCTCCGATTTGGAGACCATATCCCAAGTGTGTTATTTTGTTAAAGCATTAAATTCCTCACACATGGTCGTATTCTAATTTGGGTCTAGTTTGGCTAATTTTGGATTTTTTGGAATTGGGGGACACGATTTGGATTGAAAAGTTAAAGTGGACTTTGGGTTTGAAAATATCATATTGAGCACGAGTTTCCATACGGTGGGTAGGGGCAGGGGAATTTTTGGTATTTGGTGATGGAATATGGTTCTGGGATGTGAGCGACATGATTGAAGGTGGGTGGGAACTAGGTGTAGTGACTGGTGTCGGGATTGTGGTATATGGATTGGTCAGTGACGATGGTGTCGGTCTGGGTAGATCGACGCCGTGAAGGTGGGGAGAAGTAGGGTAAAATATCGACGGTGGGTTGGGGATGGGTTGTAGTTGGGAGGATGGTTCATCGATTTGGGTTCTGGTCATGTCGGGGATGGGTTTTCTATGACTGGGTGGGTCAGGGTTTTGGGGTGAAGGTTTGACGGTGACTCGATGACAGCTATAGACCGGGAATAGGGTGGGTTGGATCTCTGGAATGGTGGTGTGACAGTGACACAATTGATGGTGGTTGACCGAACCGATGAGAGATTTGTGTGGTGGCTGGTGAAGCATGAGGGATTGCGTGGTGGTATCCGGTGGTGGAGGTGGGGGCCGACACAGACTATGGTAGTGATGATGCACTGTATGAGGTGGTAGTAACGGGTGGAAGGGGGTCGGTGGTCGACCAGTGGTGGTGGAACGATGTAAATTTTCGAGGACGACGGGTGTTGGGTACAGTGGTAGCATGTTGGACAAGCGGTGATGTGTCCGAATCTTCGAGGAATTGGTAATCAGTGACTTGAATTTTTTTGATGTTGTCAAACGGAAAGACATATTCGACAAAGGTGACGTGGCGAGAAATTATAATTTTGTCGGTGGAGAGCTCATAGCATAAGTACCATCTATGATTTGACGGAAATCTAGGAAGGCGCGCGGAGTAGACCGGGGTGCTAATTTGTGAGGTGTCGTGGATGTCATATTTGGGTAACATAGAGAACTGAAAATTCTAAGGTGGTCATAGGTGGGGATCCGACAGTAGAGAACTTCGGTGGGTGTCCTATTTTGAATCACACAGGTAGGTAAAATGTTGAGAATGTTTTATGTCATTTTAAGGCATATACCCAAAAATTAGGGGGGAGAGACGCATGAAAAAGAATGGTACAAATCATATTATTAATGTTTAGGAGAATTCGTTCGGCTATTCTATTTTGAGGGGAGGTATGGGGGCATGAGAAACGAAAAATCATGTCGTTAGCCTCAAAAAAATTATGAAAGAAGGAATTATTAAACTCGCGACCATTATCACATTGAAACGATTTTATGTCTTTTTCAAATTACGTTTTAACCAGTGTACGAAACTCAACAAATTTGGAGAACACTTGAGATTTGAGTTTGAGCGGATAGACCCAAATAAAGTGAGAGATATCATCCAAAATACCAGATAATATTTGTGGCCTAAGTTGCCGGTGATGGGAGATGTCCATACATCAGCGTGAATAATATCAAAGGGAGAGAAAGTAGTACTCATAGAAGTCGTAAATGGTAGTCTAACGTGTTTTCCTAACTGACACGCGGAGCAACTATGAGAAAGATTCGCTTTGTTGCATTGGATTAGATTTCGATTTCTAAGAGAATAAAAAACGTGAGACCCCGAATGACCAAGTCTACTATGCCACTTAGAGGGAGATATGATTGTTTACACGGTAGGAGGAGTGACACTAGCAGCGGATATGTGTAGGAACGAATATATGTCCCCCCTCAACTATTGCATCGCGTAAGGAGTTTCCTGATATGGAGGTCCATTACAAAAAATCCAAACGGGTCAGAATTAATTGAGACTGAATTATCGGTGGTGAATTTTCTAACATATATTAGGTTTTTGATGATGTTCGGGGCATAAAGAACGTTTTTAAGAGAAGTGGGAATGCAGTGGTGGGATAAAGGTGTAGCCAAATCCTTGAATTGGAATGCGATGACCACTACTGATCATAATAGATTGTGGAGTTGATAACTGATACAGTGAATTGTTGGTGAGATAAGATATGACGCCCGTATTCATATATCACGCATTATCGGATTGTTGATGAGTCAAGAAATCCATTTACTTATTTTCTCGGATAAAGAATAAATTTGAATTATTTTTGAGTAGGGAGAAAGCAGACAAGACGGCTTCTCATAATTTTAATTAAAAGCAGACAAATCACAGCGAATCTACAAAAATAGAGTTAACACGTGAAGGTGATCGGGACCACGTGAAGAAGAAGAGAATCATACAACTCGGTTTTGGCTAACGAAATTGTCAAAGAAAGACAATGAAAAGAGAAGGTTGTTGGCAACTTTGTGTCATCGCTGTGCCTTTCATATGAAAGAAATAAAAGTGGATAGTGACAACTTTGTTGTATTTTCGAGAAAGCAGGGACAGACCTCAGGAAGACGAAACCGACCGGAAGAAAAAACAAAATAGCGTTTAGGCTTTTAATATCATATAAAATTATATTAATTTTTTTTGAGATGTCTTTCTCATTAATACAATATATATATATATATATATATATATATATATATATATATATAAAATGTTGAATCCTTCTATAATAAAGATCTCTAATTTTACCATAATTACATGACAATTAATCATATAAAGATAACATATGTTTATATAGCAAGTCAAAAATATACTTGGCATGATTCCAACAATATTATGTGCCAATAATGCAACTCTTTCAAAAGAGTGGAGATGCAATATACATAATCCAACTAAAGGGAGGATTCATAAAGGTGATAGAACACATCATATTTCACCAAAGATTTTCTTCACACAAGTTCCGGAAGAAAGGTGATATTAATGTGCAACAGATTTATTCGAGTGATAATATGACTTATTTATTCACAAATTTCTATCAATTGCAACTTTCGAAAAGATGGTGCACAAGATTGAGTTGTCAAGATTCAAGTTCTCATCAGGGGGAGTTAATACGCATTGTACTCTTTTTTCCGTTCAATATTTTTCTTCCATTGAATTTTTCTTGCAAGATTTTTTATGAGGTAACTAGAAATGCGTGTTATTAAAAATGTGCACTCTTTTTTCTTCCCTAGAATTTTTTCCATTGGATTTTTCCTAATAAAATTTTGATGAAGCACATTATCTACCAAATAGACATTCAAGGGGGTGTTATAAATAATATTTATTATTGTGTATGTCTATCTCTACAAGAAAAGTTAGGGTTAGTAACTTTGGAACCAAGTCAGTTTTCTATTATAAATAGAGATGTTCCCTTCATTGTATTTATATCCCTCAAGAGAAATAAGAACTATCCTCTCCTCTATTTCTCCAAAATATTCTTGTTCCAATTTTATTATTATTTCATAACACTAGTGCAATTTTTTGGTTAGACTTTGGTCTCTAATATTACTTCTTTTTTTATTCGTGAGCTCAAGTCGTAGAGGATCCATATTAATAGACGGAATACATCTACAACTCCTTCAATTGAGTATTCGAACACATGATAAGGTGTTCTCGCTAAATACTTCCAGCTCAAATTTTGAAGAAGTTTTTGTGGATCTTCTCAAAGGTCTATTACGTAAATAAGTTAATTACAACATAAAATATGTTATCTAAAGGTTAGAGATTTTGCCGTTTATAAAGAAAAGGATAAAAAAAAAATGATTCGCTAGATAAGGGATGGTCGAGTGTCAATCACGGATCCTTGGAGATTTGGACCGTAACAAAATATACTGTCCTAGTCATGTGAGGATGCCATAACTTTACATTGGTTACACTAAGTATATCGTGAACTATTGTCTCTTTTTATGATTATAATATATTGTATTTCAATCATAAATACTAGTTTAGGAGATTTATGCATGTCATTCTCCTCAGTGGAAGCAAATTTGTAACAATTACGGTTTGGGTCACTGGTCATTGGGAATACTCACAAAATGGATGAAATCCCTTTGTCTACACCTAGATATTCTTTAGGAGATGCAGAACGATTTTCTCTATTGTAAACCCTAAGTCATCACACTAATGTGAAAAAACGCTGTTCATTCAACACTCGTAATGATTTATTTATACATAATTATGTGGCTAGGTTTAGGAGAAGAACAAAGTAATAGGCTAACGAGCTAATTAGCACCTTATAAGTGGACTCGACTCAATAAATATTCCAAACATAATCAATTATAACCTGTTAGTGTTAGGTTCTGTGTCCTAACATTTTCCGTAACATGTCTCTTTTTGGTGTTAAGTAAAAACAGGAAAATGTCATCCCAAATGTCGTGACATCTGGGAGGACATTTCTGGCAAGAGTTTTTTTCCTATCTTCACGAAAGCGGTCTCGTGAGAAGATTTTATCACGTGAATGTTTGGCTTGGTTAGGAGCTAAGGGAAACACGATAATACTTAACAAGACCAAGTCCAGGAGAGTGCATAACGGAAGGGCGTTCTCGTGAAGACAAAGTCAAATCGGTGAGAGTTTTAAAGGTGAAGAAACGGCTCCACTCTATTCGCTCAACCTCCACCGAGAATCAAGGAACCTCTTGGGTGAACTCTCCACTATAAATAGAGGTTCACTCAAGGTTTTGATATCCGATTTTTGCAGAACAAAATTCAGATCTGAGACGTCTCAAATATTGCCTCAAACACAATTTGGATCGAGCGACTGTTTTGTGATTACACTTGTTCAAAATTACGAATTGCTTTCTTAGATCTATACTTGTTCTTTCAACTCAAAGCAATTGTAATAGGGTGTTTTTCACTTCTATTTTAGATAGATTTTTAGCTTAGAAGTTAGGATTTAACTTCTTTTAATCCCTTTTTGTTTTACGGATTACTATTCATTCTCAAGGGATTTGTAAGATTGTATAATTTTTATACAATAAATTTTTGGTCATGAGACCACTATAAGTTATATACAACTATATAACTTATGAAAAACAATCTTGGGTGTCCTTGATTTATTTCACGCATCTTAAACTCGCTTTAGTTCTGCGTTTTTGTTAATGTTCGATTCATGTCACGTAACATTTTTGGGAACATTCCTTCATCTTTAAGTTTACCTCTGTTCTTCTTTGCTGATTTTATTTATTTCATAGTTTAAGTTCGACAATTCTCCCTTTCAATTGGTATCAGAGCCGACACTTGACATAATAAGTGCTAAGGTCCTTTTACTTAACTATGGATCCGGCTAATCCAAATATTGGTAGACTTCCTATTTTAGATGGATCAAACTATCCTTATTGGAAGATTCGCCACGTTCTCACATCAAATCCATTGATGTTAGAGCATGGAGATCTATTACTAATGGATACATCGTTCCTATGCTTCCACCGACGAGGAAAGGCGACATTTTGGTCAAGCTCGAGGCCGAATGGACTTTTGAAGAAACTAATAGTGCGAGCTTCGAAAAGGCACTAAATGCTATTTTCGGATGGGTTGATCTTTATATGTTCAAACTCATCCAAAATTGCTCTCTTGCGAGATGCTTGGGATACTTTACAAACTCATTGTGAAGGTAGCTCAGTGTTCAACGAACGAAGCTTCGCATGCTCATGAGTAAGTATGAACGTTTAAGGATGGAGGAATCGGAGGATATTAAAACCTATTTTGAAAAGTTGATTGATATCTCTAATGAATGTCAAGTTCTTGGTTCTCCATTGACCAACAATCAACTTGTTGAAAAAGCCGCCGATCTCTTCCGAAAAGTTCAACATTAAGATTTGTGCGATTGAAGAAGCCACACAACCTTGCCACAATGGACCTACATACTTTAATGAGCATTCTCAAAACATATGAGATGAACATGGAAAATCAAAGGTCTTTATACAAAGGCAAGGATGTTGCCCTTCAAGCAAAATCCTTAGAGACGGAAGTCAATGAAGAGGATGAAACACTTGAAGAAATTGGGGATGGTGTCAACGTTGCTCTTCTTACTCGTAGGTTCAATACGATGTTAAGAAGATTCAACGAAGATAAGAATAAATCTAAGTCTAAAGAGCACCAAAACCAAGGACTCAATCCACGAATTACCAAGAATTTTCCCACCGCACAAAAAGGCAATCAACTTAGGAGAATAAATTCTGACCGAACCAGGTTCGATCCCAAGCAGCTCGACAGCATTCAATGTCATGCCTGCTCGGGATGGGGCCATTATGCCAACGAGTGTGCAAACACTCTAAGAAAGGTTGGCAAAAGTCTATGGATTTCCCTAAGTGATGATGAAGGTGAAGGGGAAGAGAATACAGAAATAGAGTCACAAGCAATGTTGGCCACTGTTTTTGAACATTCTCTGTCATATGATGAAGGTTTAGCTGACTGTGATACACTAAATGTCTTGACATTTCCGGGAACATCAGCTGTAACATCTGAATCTGACAGCAGACAGGTATGAGTTTTTTAATTCTTCAGATGTCAATTGCTTCCGTGGCCTTATTTCAAAAAATGATTCTAAACCTGAGACTCAAGAAGACTCTAAGGATGATATGATTAAGGAATTACAAGCCCTTTGCAAGGACTTAATCATTGAATCTAATCAACTTGAATCAAAGGTGAAAACTCTAACTCGTGAGAATGCAGATTTGATAAGTACCATTACCCGACTGGAAGTGACTCTTACCAAAAAAGATCTTGAATTCGGAAAGATAAGTGCAAAGTTGGATCTGGCCGAAGCAACCTTCAAAAAGCTTAACACAGGCACCTCCAAATTAGATGAAATCCTTAGTATTAGTCAACCTCAATGTACTGGTTTGGGCTACAAGAATCCTATCAATACATTATGCTCCAACTTGTTTGTTAAAAATGGGGAAATGAACCGTAAGAAGGGTAGCAACTATGTGTGCAATTATTGTAATAAATCTGGACATTTAAAACCTTTTTGCTTTAAGTTACTAAAACTCAGAAAGAAAAGGTCTTCCAGAATGCTGTCAAGAACTTCAGACAGCACTCTAAGAGACTCATCTATCTACAAAAATCGTAAGGTAACAAAAGGGTTTGGGTTCCCATCAAGAAAACAAGTTGTAATGTAGCCATAACCGCACTAAGGACCAATATCTCGGATCGTGGTACTTTGATGCTGGTCGTTCCGCCATATGACAGAACAAAAGATCGCCTAAAGAACTACGAAGCTCTAAATGGAGGAAATGTTACATATGGAGGAGGTGGAAAGAGTAAGATAATAGGAAAAGGAACTGTTAATGTCCCTGGAATTCCAGCACTAAATAATGTCTTGCACGTTGATGGTCTGATGGCTAACCTAATTAGTATAAGCCAACTGTGTGATGACAACTTAGAGGTAAGCTTCAATAAACATGCATGTATCGATGGTGATGAAACTAACAAATGCATAATGACAGGTACAAGAACAAGTGATAATTGTTATCTTGTCGGAGAACATAAGGTATGTAATAGTGTTAGGACTGATGACACAACATTGTGACATCAAAAACTAGGACATGTCAATTACCGCAACCTTAGAAAATTGATATCTTATGAGGCGGTAAAAGGCATTCCTAAACTAAGTCCTATGAGTGAAACCGTGGTGTGTGAAGATGTCACGACCCGACCCCGGGGCCGCGACTAGTACCCTACTGGGGTACCCTGTCAGGTATATGTCAGAGAATAGCAGCGGAACATAACACAACACATAACTTCATAAAAAGGGTAAAACATAATCGCCGGTAGATAAAAGGCTTTCCATAAACATACTTAAACAAAGTATTTATAATACAACCGGTTCTTATAGCCCAAAATATATAGGTGGCCACACTCTAAAGATAACAATCGTGGCGGGACAGGCCCCGCCATACCACTGGATGTACAAAATACCTATAGCGTCGGGAATATCCATACTAATAAATAAGCTTCCGAGGAATGGAGCTTCGACACCGAATAGTGATCCTAAGAACGAGGATCCTCAATCGCTACCCTTACCGCATTTAACGCAGCCCAGGAAGGGGTCGATACAATATGTACCAAGTATGTAAAGTCGGAAAATATTGTAATATGATATCATAAGTCTAAAAGCAAGTGAGTCATGGAAGACAATAAAATACCTTTTCTTGTGCCTTACTAACAATGAGTGACAAGTATATATACATATATAATACGGCATAAAATAGGAGGCTCATGATCAAAACAGGTACCTCGCGTAGTATCAAAAAGAAACCATCCTACTCGGGACTATTTCACCGCGTGGGTCTGTGGACCCGCGTGAGGTACTCCTCGCATCGGTGTACTGACGTGGGACTATTTCACCCGCATAAGCCCATAAGGACTCGCGTGAGGTATTCCTCGCATCACGGGTAGCAAATCCACGGGCAATGTGGTATAACGATCTTGGGGACTTTCCCCTCAGATATACTCTTACCCTGAAACAGATGGTATAACGATCTTGGGGCTGTACCTCAGATATACTCTTACACTGGAGCAGATGGTATAACGATCTTGGGGCTTGCCCCTCAGATATACTCTTATACTGGTGCAGATGGTATAACGATCTTGGATCGCCGCCGGATATACTCTTACTGAGCGGATGGTATGACGATCTTGGGTGGCCCGCCGGACATACTCTTACATCAAGGAGGTGGTATGACGATCTTGGGGCTTGCCCCTCAGACATACTCTTACCCTATCACAAACTGTCATCATATCATAATAATAATAAGTTAAGAAAACTTATAACTTCTTTTTAGTCTTGTTCACATACTCTCTCATTTTAGTTTACTTAAGGCACTTAACCATATCTTTAATAAAAGAACACCGGGAATTTAACCCAAGTACTACATACTTCAACTCTTTCAAAAGTGACTCTTCTTTATACATAAAAGCCTTTGGGCAATTGATGCCTTTAAATCAATTTGCCTCTTCATATAATTATCTTACTTAGAGTAAATCCCTTCTCATTAACCTTTTATGAAGCTAATAGACCAACTTCCCATAAAGTTGTTATATTAACTCTATACTTTAGTAAAAATCATACTTTTCCCTTAACCCAGGGACTCATACGTTCTTAAAACGAAAAGTCATTTTATACTCAAAACAAGTAAGAACACCAAATCTTGTACGTCTACCGTACTACATAGTTTCATCTATTCATGCTCAAGAGATAGGAAAGCTTCACATACCTCTTTGGTCAATCCACTTGCCAAGTCCAAACTACCATGAAGTAATATTTCAACCTATAATAGTCATGATACGTTTATTAACCTCTAATCTTAATGTAGAACAATCCAAGTTCAAAGTCACTAAATTCTAAGAAAAATCGGCATTTCCTTTGTTTCTACTCACTTTGCCACCTTTCTCAAGGCCGAAATTATCATCAAAACACCACATTTTCGGCTCAATCAATCCAACAATTCAAAGGGGATTTCACACCCAAAATTTCTGCCTCATAAGTTTACAACAAATCACTTAACAATTCTAAGGTAGTTTTTAGGCTACAACAAGCTCATTTGTTCTTCTTAACCCATTTTCATATCCAAACCACATTTACTTGCATGCAAAGACTCTAAGTGCATTATTTTACTACCACGAGATCTTGCTTTCTAAGCATGCAACACTAGAACTAAGTTTAAAGGAAGAAATGTTACCTTAAAGTTTTAGCCAAAACTTATTCCAAATATTGCTAGCTTCCTTGCCAAGAACACTACCACAACAATGCCAACAAGCTAGCTACAAACTTCCTTTCCTTGTTCTTAACTTTCAGATTTTTTCTAAGGGTTTTTAGAGAGAAGGGGGAGCAATTTGAGAGAGAGAGAGAGAAGATGAAAGATAGACAATGACCAAGTCTTGGTCAATATATTGCATGCAACAGAAAATCAGATGGGGGGGGACACTTGTCACCCTCCCATGGTCTCTTTTAAAACAAAAATCAGATTTTCTAAGTTTTTCCGCCCAAATTCTCCGCCTCGGCGCCCACGTGGCCGCTAAACCTCCGCAGCACTCACGAACTTTGGCGCGCGGCCTCATCTGGCGCCGGCCGCTGCAACTCTGCGACCTCTCGATACTTTAGCGCGCGACCTCGCATCTGGCGCCGCGGCCATCGCGCTTTGCTCGAACGCATACGCCCTGCGCTTGCGAACTTGTAACTCTCATAACTTTCTACTCCGATTCCCTATCTACGAACGGTTGGTTGCGTTGGAATCAAGACTCAACGAACTACGTCCTAGGCCTTTAAAATACTTAGGAACTCTCAACGAATCTGGTCATAACCCGCCTCAAAGTTGACTAAAAACCGTCCGGAACGACCCGTCAACCTGTCCTGCGGAAATTTTAAGTCTTACATACTTACGTACGTTTCCATACGTAGGTCGAACTACGGTATAACATTCTCCCCTTAGAAACATTCGTGCGAATGTTCCTTCTAGGCTTACTCAAATCACAACATCGACATAGACCCTCTTAACTATTCATTCGTAATAAAGAAGCTCCACGAGCCACAACATACAGAAGCGTAAATGCTAAATCAAAACTAACAAGCAGGAAAGTAGGTTACCTGGAGGTATAGGGAATAAGTGAGGATACTTCTTCATCATGTCATCCTCTCGCTTCCCACGCCATTTCCTCCTGCTTTGTTCCGCCATAGACCTCGACGAAGCCACGTCTTTCGTCCAAGTCGCCTAACTCGACGATCGAGTATCGCTATGGGACTCTCTTCATACGATAACTCCTCTTACTTGGACATCCCGAACCGTGCACTCTAGATGGATCTCGATACATTTCCGCAACATGGACACATGAAAATCGATGCACCGCCCAAATCGGACGGAAGATCTAACTCATAGGCAACCTTGCCTACCCTACGGACAATCTGATACGGCCCAATGTACCTTGGGCTAAGCTTCCCTTTCTTTCCAAATCTCATCACGCCCTTCATGGGCGATACCTTTAGGAAAACCCAATCATCTATCTCAAATTCCAAGTGTCGACGCCGATGATCTGCATACGACTTTTGCCGACTCTGAGCTGCCAACAACCGCTCCTGGATAAGCTTCACCTTATCCATCGTCACTGGACTAAGTCCGCCCGACTAATCGAACTTCTCCCACCTCGAACCAGCCTATCGGTGACCTGCACTTTCTCCCGTATAAGGCCTCATAAGGCGCCATCTGAATACTGGAATGGTAGCTATTGTTATAAGCAAACTCCACGAGAGGTAAATGATCCTCCCAGCTACCCCTGAAATCAATAACACAAGCCCGCAGCATATCCTCGAGTGTCTGGATAGTGCGCTCGGCCTGTCCGTCCGTCTGAGGGTGAAACGCCGTACTGAGACTCACCTGTGTCCCTAATCCCTTCTGAAAGGACCTCCAGAAGTTAGCCGAGAAGCGGGCTCTCTATTCGATATAATCGACACCGACTCGTGCGATCTCACAATCTCTCTAATATATAATCGGGCATAGTCGTCATCTGATAACGTGGTTCTGACCGGAATATATTGGGCTGATTACGTCAGCCTGTCGACAATCTCCAAATGGAATCATGCTTCCTCTGAGTGGTAGGTAGCCCTGTAATAAAATCCATATTTATCACCTCCCACTTCCAAGTCGGAATATCAATGGCCTGCAACAGCCCTCCGGGCTTCTGGTGCTCAATCTTAACCTGCTGACAATTCGGCATCGTGCACGAACTCCGCAACGCCCCTCTTTGTGCCATCCCACCAATACACGATCCGAGGTCATGGTACATCTTAGTCGACCCGGATGAATAGAATAACGAGCACCGCGTGCCTCCCTGCATCTGGACGAAGTCTGTCACATCGGGAACACACAACCGCCTCGAATCTTAGCACCCCATCAGCGCTACTCAAATAGACTCTTCTCCTTCCGGAGAGCTGCATCTCGATCTCGCACCAAAATCGGATCCTCATATCGCCGCCTCGCTCCTCGCCGATGATAGAAGACTCGGCAACCTCTCGAACCCGAATTCTCACTATCGAATCAACCAAACGAACCCCAAGGCTCGCTAATCGATGTAACTCTCGGACCATATCCTCTTCTCTGGCCGAACATCGCACGCACTACCCATCGATCTGCGACTAAGGGCATCCGCCACACATCGCCTTCCCTGGGTGGTATAGAATATCAACATCGTAATCCTTAAGTAGTTCCAACCACCGTCTCTGTCGCAAGTTCAGCTCCCTCTGGCTGAAGATATACTGGAGACTCTTGTGGTCTGTGTAAATGTCCACATGAACTCCATATAAATAATGTCTCCAGATCTTTAAGGCATGAATCACTGCTGCCAGCTCCAAGTCATGTGTGGGATAGTTCTTCTCATGTTTCCTAAGCTGTTGATGCGCGATTAGATGCACACACTTTTAAACGCAAGTGCACGTTATCGTATCAAGTAGTATAGTCTTAGATAAGACCGAATATCGTCCTCTAGGATTAGGGTTCAAGTACCAGTTATCTATTTTCTAGTATCTATTTGGCGAATTAATACTTGATTGGTTGTTTATGACTAAGAATTATAAAAGCTATCTAAATATAAAGATTTACTGCAGTTGTGATGAGAATAGGGCTTCTATGTATCCTTACTATCCGCTTATGTTACTTGTTAATGCATTACTTATGGTGTTCTTCTTTTGGAGAAAGCAGGTTTACGAAATCGTTTTATACTCCCGTTAGGGTTATATAAACACTCAACCCCAGTATTGTTCCTTACCTAACTTTCGCTGATAAGGGTAACTCTATAGGAGGATTAAGCACAAAAACCTAGTTGACCGTCACGCACAATGCGCAAAATTAGGGTTGTTAAGCCTCTCATCAACGCTACAAATCTAATTGAGGTATTTTCATCCCCAACTCGAGACCGTCTACCCAACTTACAGCATATTCACAATCCCTCCTTTTCAGAATCTGATTAGAAATCATATAGTGATAACTAGTTGTCAATTAGCTACCAAGAATTCAACTCAATTATTGGATAGATCTCTCAATAAGAATAATAACCATAAGCATGCATTACTTTATAACATAAGGTTCAAGAATTCAACATAGAAAGCCCTATAAGAGAATTAGTTCCTAGCCATGAATATGACAAGAACTAATTCAAAGTTCATCATGCAAAAACTGAAATAAATAAAGGAAAGGAAAAAGAAATTACTAAGCTAATGGTGTCCAATCTCCAAGTCAAGAATCTTGAGTTGTGCAAGAAAGGGGAACCCTTGAAAACTGCCTAGGGTTCTCCTTTTATAGGTTTAAAACGTCTCCCCTCTTTTCCCTGCAGGCCTGGCCCAAAAATCCGTCAAAAGACCTAATTTTTCCGCGTCGGCGCGCCTCGCAGATGGCGCCGCGCCTAAAGTTCTGCAATACGGGTGTTTTGGCGCCGCGCCGATATCTGCTGCGAGGCCGCGCGCTGCAACTCCCGTGGCTTCTGATGTTTAGCGCCGCGCTGCTCGTCTCGAGGCGCCGCTGAATCTTCTGCAGCTTCTCTGAATAATAGCGCCGCGCCTCGCTTCGATCGCAGTGAGGCCGCGCGCAGTCCGATTTCACTCGTTTGCCACTTTCTCCGCTTTCTAGTACTTCTCTCTTTTTTTTTTTTTCCTTTTCCGCCATTTGGCCACTTTAGCCACTTTGACTCAAAAGAAAGAAAATCTATCCTAATACGACACTTTGTATGTACAAAACGGAACAAAAGACTAACTAGACTGACTCAAAAGGTGTATATAAAATACACCGATCAAATACCCCCAAACTTAACCTTTGCTCGCCCTCGAGCAAAGATAGAAAGAAATACAATAAAATGACAGACTCAATAAATAAGAAAATCAACAAAGAAAATAAATGCACTGCCATTGATCACTTTTCTTTGCATTTAATGTTAACTAGAAAAACATGAAGGTTAGCAGAATAATATGCAGGAACATATAGCATGGAATTTCAACACATTGAGCTAGATATTTCGCAAACTCATACTTATCATGCTTAAATGGAAGTCAGTGTACTCAAGTATGCATATTAAATTCAAAAATTCCTATGGCATGCTTACTTGCTATTCTCCACTAATTCTGGATATACATAGAAGAGATCTTCAGGACTTTGGGGGTTGTAATGTAGGCTTAGGTAGGGGTTGGTAAAGATAGACATTTAGGCTCATTTTTCTGTACCAGAAGCTCTTTGGCTTTTCGATTTTTTTCCCTTTTTTTTCTTTTGATTCTTTCCTTCACTTCAATTCTATCATTCCCCTCTTTTGTTTTGGGAGAGTGAAGTGTATTATACAAATAGGCACCCCCAAACTTAGGCTTTTGCCTCTTTCTTATTACTTTTCCATTAGGGTGCATCAAACTTGTTCACTCTTTTTGTTTCTTCTTTTTAACACAATGTACTCCACTATTTCATATTTTCACTTATGGCACAATTTTGTGGGAATATGGGGTGTCAAGGAAGAAGTTTCAAATTTAGGCTCAATGGGGCTGACTAGGGATATTTTTAAAGTACAGGATAGAAAAGAATGGTAAGAATTGGCTATCAAAGAAATGCCTGAGTCATCTCCCTAACATGCATATCCTAACTATTTCGCCTCAAATAGCAAGCACTCATAACACATAAGCATTTATCATTTAGCATGCATAACTTAAGCAAGAAACTCCAAATAGACAGATTATGTGAGCTTTTGGCATATCTAACCTAAGTGTTTAGATAGTTGCTTCAATTCCTTTACATTATTCCACCTTACTTCATTAGGTGTTTCTAGCAACTACAGCATACATGATCTTTGACAGGCAATTATGACTCAAGAAAGAAAAAATTTTGGTGACTCAAAATAAACATAAAACAAATAGAAAAATTTAAATAAAACATAACATGACACACAAATAAAAACTAAAACACAAAAACACACCCCCAAACTTAAATCACACATTGCCCCCAATGTGTGTAGACTCAAAGACAGTAAAAGAAAACGACACTTACAAACTTTGGCTAAAATGGTGGTGGTGGCGGTGGATAATGCATCGACCATTGGTTGAACAAGGCACTCAGCTCGTCGATTTGTTGCCTTGTTTCTTGCTGTCCTTGTACTACTGTTTGCAAGGTCTGCATCATCTCCTTCTGGTGTTGGTACAATTGCCCTATTGTGGGCTCTGAAGGTTCTGCTCTTGTGGTTGGCCGGTGGCTGGGTCCTGCCTCATATTGAGCCCCTATTTCAGGCTCATCTTCATCCATGGCGGCCTCTGCTTTGTTGTTCTTCTTCTTTGCGGGTTGTACTCTTCGTCCTTTGGGGCGGGTGCAGTTTTAGGCGTTTTAAATTCTCGATTTCGCCGCGGCCCTGCTTTTGGAGCCGCGGCGCCCAAACATCTGCGCTCGCCGGAACTTTCGGCGCGACCACCTGCTCACTGGCGCTGCGCTAAATTCTGCGCTGTTCAGCTCTTTTAGCGCCAGCGTTCCTTACGGCGCGCGGCTACCGCTTTTTTCTGGAAATCCTGACTTTCTTTCAGTTTTTCGCCTTCAGTTCATTCCCCTGTACCTATCAATCACAGCTCAAACACAAGACCCCATGACCGTGAGATTGTTCTAGACAAAATAAAATAAACTAAAGACTGAAATTAAAATAACATAATTGAAAACGTTGGGTTGCCTCCAACAAGCCGCTTTTACGTCTTTTAGCCGACGCAATTAACCTTTCGAGTGCCCATTGGATACTTCGCGAACCGCTTGCAATCCATGATTTATTGCTATAGGTCTCAATTTCCTATAACTATTTGTTCCAACAGGGGCCTTAAACATACAAGTATCCCCAAGCACACAAGATGAGTTTGTCTTTTTAGGCTTCTTATTTTGTAGGAAACCGTGAAATTCTCTACATCTCTTGACTCTGGGGGTTGCCCTTGATGGTATGCAATTCCTAATTGGGAGTCATTCGTGATAGCTAGTGGTGTTTCTTCTGTGATAGGTGCATGAAAAAGAATTTCCACAGAATCCAAGAAGGTGAATAATTGGGTTTCTGCAATCTTTTCCTTCTCTACACCAGCTATCTCACCAAATTCCTCAATAGTTGGGTGTGATTCAGGCTCCTCAACTTGCTGTTCGCTGTTGAATATGATCGCGAGTTCTGCTATTTGCGTTTCCAACCTCTTTATACCCAACCTCATTTCGTCCATGAACCGAGCTTGGGACCTCGTGAGACTGAGTAGAGTTTCTCGTAATTCCTCCCTCTCTTCCTCTATGGTTGGAGCTCGATCATATTGACAGTAGAAATCCATGTCTTAAGGATCCCTGAGATAAATCAAAACCAACAAAGAATCACGGCACCCTTGTTTTCACACAATAAATACATAAAATAAACAAAATTAAAAAAAACTATACATAAAACCAAATTAGAAATTAAAAATAGATAAATTTGATATTGAACTAATGCCTAATCCCCGGCAACGGCGCCAAAAACTTGATGCGCGATTAGATGCACACACTTTTAAACGCAAGTGCACGTTATCGTATCAAGTAGTATAGTCTTAGATAAGACCGAATATCGTCCTCTAGGATTAGGGTTCAAGTACCAGTTATCTATTTTCTAGTATCTATTTGGCGAATTAATACTTGATTGGTTGTTTATGACTAAGAATTATAAAAGCTATCTAAATATAAAGATTTACTGCAGTTGTGATGAGAATAGGGCTTCTATGTATCCTTACTATCCGCTTATGTTACTTGTTAATGCATTACTTATGGTGTTCTTCTTTTGGAGAAAGCAGGTTTACGAAATCGTTTTATACTCCCGTTAGGGTTATATAAACACTCAACCCCAGTATTGTTCCTTACCTAACTTTCGCTGATAAGGGTAACTCTATAGGAGGATTAAGCACAAAAACCTAGTTGACCGTCACGCACAATGCGCAAAATTAGGGTTGTTAAGCCTCTCATCAACGCTACAAATCTAATTGAGGTATTTTCATCCCCAACTCGAGACCGTCACCCAACTTACAAAGATATTCACAATCCTCCTTTTCGTAATCGATTAGAAATCATATAGTGATAACTAGTTGTCAATTAGCTACCAAGAATTCAACTCAATTATTGGATAGATCTCTCAATAAGAATAATAACCATAAGCATGCATTACTTTATAACATAAGGTTCAAGAATTCAACATAGAAAGCCATAAGAGAATTAGTTCCTAGCCATGAATATTAAAAGAACTTATTCAAAGTTCATCATGCAAAAACTTAAATAAATAAAGGAAAGGAAAAAGAAATTCCTAAGCTAATGGTGTCCAATCTCCACGTCAAGAATCTTGAGTTGTGCAAGAAAGGAACCTTGAAAAGCGCCTAGGGTTCTCCTTTTATAGGTTTAAAACGTCTCCCTCTTTTCCTGCAGTTCGCCCAAAAATCCGTCAAAGACCTAATTTTTCGCGTCGGCGCGCCACTGCGAGATGGCGCGCGCCTAAAGTTCTGCAATACTTGGTGTTTTGGCGCGCGGCCGATATCTGGCATGCGAGGCGCGCGGCCTGCAACTCTGTGGCTTCTCGGATGTTTAGCGCGCGGCCTTTCTCGTCTCACGAGGCGCGCGGCTGAATCTTCTGCGAACTTCTGAATAATAGCGCGCGCCTAGCTTCGATCGCAGGAGGCGCGCGCAGTCCGATTTCAGCCTCGTTTGCCACTTTCTCCGTTTTCAGCTCTAGTACCTCATCTTTTTCCCTTTTTTCGCTCCTTTTCCGCCATTTGGCCACTTTAGCCACTTTGACTCAAAAGAAAGAAAATCTATCCTAATACGACACTTTGTATGTACAAAACGGAACAAAAGACTAACTAGACTGACTCAAAAGGTGTATATAAAATACACCGATCAGCTGTCGGGATGCATAAGCTATAACCTTGCCGTGCTGCATCAGCACGCACCCAAGCCCGACACCTGACGCGTCACAATAAACCACATATCCATCTAAGCCCTCTGGAAGAGTAAGAACTGGGGCGGTCGTCAACTTCTCCTTTAGCAACTGAAAACTTTCCTCACAAGTATCCGTCCGGAACATAGCGCTTCGAGTCGACTTAGTCAAAGTCTTTGAAATAGAAGCAAACTTCTCCAAACCTCCGATAATAACTCGCAGGCCCAAAGCTACGCACTGCTGCCGATTGTAGTGGGTCTGGGCCATGTCTTGACTGCTTCAATCTTCGCTGTATCAACCCGAATACCATCGGCCCCGATAACATGCCCTAAGAAAGCCACTGACGCCAGCCAGAACTCGCACTTCGAGAACTTGGCATACAACTGCCGGTCTCGGAGGACTCCCAATACCGTCCTCAAATGATCTGTATGCTCCCGCTCTGTGCGCGAATACACCAAGATATCATCAATAAACACTATAACGAACATATCCAAGAATGGCCTGAACACCCTATTCATCAAATCCATGAATACTGCTGGGGCGTTGGTCAACCCGAAAGACATCACCCTGAACTCATAGTGCCCATACCGGGTCCTGAATGCAGTCTTTGGGATATCTACCTCTCTAACTCGTACCTGATGATAACCAGACCGTAGGTCTATCTTGGAAAAACACTTTGCACCCTGATTCTGGTCAAACAAATCGTCAATCACGGGAGGATACTATTCTTGATAGTTACCTTGTTCGTATGCTGTAATCAATACACATACGCAGAGTCCCATCTTTCTTCTTTAACTATAACACTGGTGCTCCCCTAGGAGAAACACTTGGCCTAATAAAGCCTTTCTCCAAAGAAATCTTTCACGGTCCTTCAACTCCTTCACTCGGCAGTGCCATCTGTATGGCGGAATAGATATCGGCCAGTATCGGCGCCAAATCAATGCAAAACTCAATCTCCTTTCGGGAGGATACGGAAGCTCATCCGGGAATACGTCCCGAAACTCTCTAACGGATCGGCGAAGGTCCGTACCTCGACCTCGATGTCGAATACCCGAACCATATGGTAGATATACCCTTTCCGCACCATCTTCCTGCCTTGAGGTAAGAAATAAACTTACCCGCCGGCGATGCGAGATTCCCTTCCACTCGATAACGGCTCGTAGAAAGCGAACCGAACTAATCTCTCCTACGGTCCACGTTGGCATAGCAAGATGCTAGCCAATCCATACCCATAATCACATCAAAGTCTGTCATATCCAACTCTATCAAGTCGGCAGAGTCGGACGGTATCTATAGTCACAGACAAGCCTTATACACTCGCCGGCTACCATGAATCACTCATCGCGTAGCCACCTCAAAAGGTCTTATGGACTCGGGCTCTATCCCTATTCTACGGCAATATGAGGAGATATGTAGGACAAGGTAGAACTGGATCTATCAAAGCATATACATCACAAAGAAGAAACCAATAATGTACTGTGACGACATCCGCGACGCCTCCCGGTCTGTCATCGACATAACATAGATGCGGTTACGAGGACCGCTAATCGAACCCCTACCACGACCTTTGCGCGGCTCTTTGGCCCATAAGTACCACGCCTCCGGGCGTCTAACCATCGAAGATGAAGATCCGAGAACGGACCCGTCGGTGAACCGTAATGCTCCGCCGCTGGGGCGGACAATCCTTCGGATGGCCTGCGCCACAAGAGTAACATGATCTCGAACCCATACGGCACTCGCCGGATGAGACCTACGCGTCGAACGCACCGAGAGGTAGGTGGTCTCGATTAGTCGCTGGTCTCGCCTCGCGAAACTCGACGCCCCGAGCCTCGACTGCCTCACGAATAACCTGGCGATCGGACCTCCCGCGAAAGCGTGAAGGAGCACTCAGCCGGGCCGGAAGGTGGACTGGTCTGCTGCGAGGCCGCCTCGAAAGCGCTCTCGAGAACCCGATGTCTCGCCTCTTGGTGGCCCAAATCTAGCGATCCGCTCTCTCGCCTCGATCCTCGCGTATGCTGCATCCCGGCAATATCCATCCTCGGCTGAAGTGCCACTCCTAAGCAGCGATGTCGTGTGACGGTCAGCCCCATCACGTATCTATGAACCATGCGCCATATCGCCTACAATGGTGTGTGCATATCCGGCCAGGAGTCAAACTCTGTGTACTCCCTGATAGTCCTCCCGCCCTATCTCAAGGTCAAGACCCTATCTTCGGGATCTCCTCACCTTAGGAGGTAAGAAGTGGTCTAGGAACGCCTCTGTGAACTCCTCCCAATCAGCTGGAAGAGCAGCATCACCACTCGACAATACCCATGACTCAAACCAGGTCAACGCAATATCGCGAAACCGGTAAGAAGCTAGTGTAATGCACTCGATTCGATGCCCTAAGAACCTGCATGGTCCGATGTAACTGTCGGACAAACTCCTGCGGATCCTCATCGAATCTCGAACCATAGAACTCGGGTGGGTGACAACCCAGGAAATCCCGAATCCGTAAACTGTCGGCTCTGGGTTGGCGCTGCTCTGTCGGCGCCGCCACCTTGCTATCTTTGGTCGATGGCCGAATCACTTCCCCGTAATCTCGTACTCGGGCCACGGTGGGTGGAGGCTCGTCTGCATGATCTCGATGGCGCGTCCACGCTCGAACTCTGAGGTGGCGACGACGTGGAACTTCGCCGCCCTAAACATCATCTCTCGTAAGGATTGGGCTGTGCCTCGTGATTCTCCGCGTCCACTAGCGGCGACTCGGTGCCTTGCCGCCACGGGCGCGGTTGCCTTGCGTGGAGGCATAATCGATACATAAAGGAAAACATCGGGAGATTCAACCTATAACTCGGCTCATTGCACGATCTTAGAGTGAAAGAATGGAAACCAATCCTAAATATCCTGCGACCTCACGATTATAGATGTGGTGCGACACACCGATAATCAAGACTCTACTAGACCGCGATCTGTGGACACTTTCCGAGGACTAATCGCTCGATACCACTTTTGTCACGACCGACCGGCCGCGACTAGTACCCTCTTGGGGTACCTGCCGGTATATGTCGGAGAATAGCGTGAACATAACACAACACATAACTTCATAAAAGGGTAAAACATAATCGCGCGGTAAGGCTTTCCATAAACATACTTAAACAAAGTATTTATAATACAATGGTTCTTATAGCCCAAAATATATAGGTGGCCATGCACTTAAAGATAACAACTGGCGGGACGGGGCCGCCATACCACGGATGTACAAAATACCTATAGCATCGGGAATATCCATACCAATAAATAAGCTTCCGAGGAATGGAGCTTCGACACGGAATAGTGATCCTAAGAACGAGGATCCTCAATCGCTTACCACCTGCGGCGTGAGCGGCCCAGGAAGGGTCGATTACAATATGTACCAAGTATGTAAAGTGGGAAAATCGTAATATGATATCATAAGTCTAAAAGCAATTTGAGTCATGGAAGACAATAAAATACCTTTTCTTGTGCCTTACTAACAATGAGAGTGACAAGTATATACATATATAATACGGCATAAAATAGGAGGCTCGTGATCAAAAGCAGTACCTCGCTTGTAGTATCAAAAAGAAACCATCCTACTCCGGGACTATTTCACCCGCGTGGGTCCTGTGGACCCGCATGAGGTACTCGCGTCGGTGTACTGCCGCATGGGACTATTTCACCCGCGTAAGCCCATAAGGACTCGCGTGAGGTATTCCTCGCATCACGGGTAGCAAATCCACTAATGTGGTATAACGATCTTGGGGACTTTCCGCCGGATATACTCTTACCAAACAGATGGTATAACGATCTTGGTACCTCGGATATACTCTTCTTTGCTGAGCAGATGGTATAACGATCTTGGGGCTTGCCCGCCGGATATACTCTTATCTTGGTGCGGATGGTATAACGATCTTGGATCGCCGCCGGATATACTCTTACATCGCGGATGGTATGACGATCTTGGGTGGCCCTCGTACATACTCTTACATCAAGGAGGTGGTATGACGATCTTGGGGCTTGCCGCCGGACATACTCTTACCCTATCACAACCGTCATCATATCATAATAATAATAAGTTAAGAAAACTTATAACTTCTTTTTAGTCTTGTTCACATACTCTCTCATTTTAGTTTACTTAAGGCACTTAACCATATCTTTAATAAAAGAACACCTGAATTTAACCCAAGTACTACATACTTCAACTCTTTCAAAAGTGACTCTTCTTTATACATAAAGCCTTTGGGCAATTGATGCCTTTAAATCAATTTGCCTCTTCATATAATTATCTTACTTAGAGTAAATCCCTTCATTAACCTTTTATGAAGCTAATAGACCAACTTCCCATAAAGTTGTTATATTAACTCTATACTTTAGTAAAAATCATACTTTTCCCTTAACGAGGGACTCATACGTTCTTAAAACGAAAGTCATTTTATACTCAAAACAAGTAAGAACACCAAATCTTGACGTCTACCGTACTACATAGTTTCATCTATTCATGCTCAAGAGATAGGAAAGCTTCACATACCTCTTTGGTCAATCCACTTGCCAAGTCCAAACTACATGAAGTAATATTTCAACCTATAATAGTCATGATACGTTTATTAACCTCTAATCTTAATGTAGAACAATCCAAGTTCAAAGTCACTAAATTCTAAGAAAAATCGGGCAGCATTTCCTTTGTTTCTACTCACTTTGCCACCTTTATCAAGGCCGAAATTATCATCAAAACACCACATTTTCGGCTCAATCAATCCAACAATTCAAAGGGGATTTCACACCCAAAATTTCTGCCTCATAAGTTTACAACAAATCACTTAACAATTCTAAGGTAGTTTTTAGGCTACAACAAGCTCATTTGTTCTTCTTAACCCATTCTTCATATCCAAACCACATTTACTTGCATGCAAAGACTCTAAGTGCATTATTTTACTACCACGAGATCTTGCTTTCTAAGCATGCAACACTAGAACTAAGTTTAAAGGAAGAAATGTTACCTTAAAGTTTTAGCCAAAACTTATTCCAAATATTGCTAGCTTCCTTGCCAAGAACACTACCACAACAATGCCAACAAGCTAGCTACAAGCTTCCTTTCCTTGTTCTTAACTTTCGATTTTTCTAAGGGTTTTAGAGAGAAGGGAGCAATTTGAGAGAGAGAGAGAAGATGAAAGATAGACAATGACCAAGTCTTGGTCAATATATTGCATGCAACAGAAAATCAGATGGGGACACTTGTCACCTCCCATGGTCTCTTTAAAACAAAAATCAGATTTTCTAAGTTTTTCGCCCAAATTCTCCGCCTCGCTCACGCCGGCATGGCCAATGAAACCTCCGCAGCACTCTGAACTTTCGGCGCGGCCCTGCATCTGGCGCGCGGCCTGCAATCTGCGACCTCTGTACTTTAGCGCGCGACCTGCATCTGGCGCGCCATGCCGCGCTTTGCTCGAACGCATTTCTACGCCATCATGCGAACTTGTAACTCTCATAACTTTCTACTCCGATGCCCTATCGACGAACGGTTGGTTGCGTTGGAATCAAGACTCAACGAACTACGTCCTAGGCCTTTAAAATACTTAGGAACTCTCAACGAATCGGGTCATAACCCGCCTCAAAGTTGACTAAAAACCGTCCGGAACGACCCGTCAACCTGTCCTTCGGAAATTTTAAGTCTTACATACTTTCGTACGTTTCCATACGTAGGGTCAGAACTACGGGGTATAACAGAAGATTGCCTCAAAGGTAAGCAAACCCGTGTCCCTCACAAAGTTGTTCAGAGTGATGGACATTTCTCTGGTACGTCTCATTGCTTTCAACTTTTACATATGGATCTTATGGGTCCAATCGAGGTAGATAGCCTAGGAGGCATGAGGTACTCCTTTGTGATTGTAGATGACTTTTCAAGATACTCTTGGATATTCTTTTTGAAAGAAAAGTCTCAAACGTTTGACATGTTTAGAATATTGTACTCTAGAATTAGAAATCTATATCATTCCTCTATTTTTCGGATAAGATCTGATCATGGAAAGGAGTTTGAAAATAATCAATTTTCTACATTTTGTGAGAAAAAAGGTATTTTCCATGAATTTTCTGCTCCCAAAACCCCCCAACAAAATGGTGTAGCAGAGAGGAAGAATAGAACCCTACAAGAAATGGCTAGAGTCATGCTAAGTTCTAAAAAACTGTCAAAACGTTTTTGGGCAGAAGCCTTAAACACTGCAAGTCACATCTCTAATAGAGTCTATCTTAGACCAGGAACAAAAATGACACCTATGAGATCTTGAATGGAAAGAAACCAAATCTACGTTACTTTCATATTTTTGGGTGTGTATGCTATGTTCTAAATGATAGAGATAATCGAGCAAAGTTTGACCCTAAGAGTGATAAGGGAATTTTCATAGGCTATTCTCAAAATAGTCATGCTTACCGAGTGTACAATCTTGAACCAAATCCGTACAAGAATCATAACATTGTTTTTGATGATAATGCAGATTATGCAGAAATACACCAATGTGAATCTTTGTCGTAATAATACAGGAGGAGCGGACACGAGAAAATGCAGATGTTACACCAAATGTCACAACATCTGCAAAGAACACCTGTCAAGATGAGAACACCGCAGGTTCGATGAGGATTCAAATCGAACTTCGTGATTCAAGACGCAGGATCCTCATCCGTAATCGTAAGAAACCATCCCAGCAGGTAATAGGAGAAGTATTCAAGGAATAAAAACAAGGAGAAAAGAGCCAAAAATTACCGAGACATGGTGAAGTATGCGTGTATGTCCACCATACATCACAAGGTAAGTCAATCTTGCTATGTTTCTACTTGAACCTAAAACATTAATGAAGCACTAAAAGACAGTTGGTGGATACAAGCCATACAAGAAGAACTAGAACAGTTCACCAGAAATGAGGTTTGGGATCTAGTTCCTCGCCCTGATGAGACTAATGTAATAGGAACTAAATGGATCTTTAAGAATAAATCTGACGAATCTGGAACTATTATTAGAAATAAAGCTAGACTAGTGGCTCAAGGATACTCTCAAGTCAAAGGTATCGACTATGATGAAACCTTTGCTCCAGTAGCTAGAATTGAATCAATTTGATTATTACTTGCCATAGCTTGTTGTTTAAAGATAACTCTTCACCAAATGGATGTGAAAGGTGCCTTTTTGAACGGATATATTGATAAGGAGGTATATGTTGAACAACCCAAAGGATTTGAAGATCCTCACCATCCACAACATGTATACAGGTTAAAAAAGGCCTTGTATGGACTAAAACAAGCTCCACGTGCATGGTATGGTCGTTTAACTCAATTTCTTCTTGAATTTGGCTTCCAACGTGGTGTAGCTGATTGTACTTTATTTATAAAACACCATGGATCAGATATGGTTATTGCTCAAATCTATGTAGATGACATAATTTTTGGTTCGACTTCAATGTCTCATCTTAAGACCTTTGTCGGTATGTCCTCAACATTCGAAATGAGCATGATTGGGAACTAACCTTTTCTTAGGCTTGCGGATAAAACAGAATGAGGAGGGTATCTTCATTTCACAAAGCAAATATGCCAAGAACTCGTTAAAAAGTTTGGATTGGAGAATGCCAAACATATGAAGACTCAGATGGGATCAACCGCACTATATCAAAGATGATGTTGGGAGAATGTTGACCCAACTTTATACGGATCTATGATAGGTAGTATTTTGTATCTCACCGAGTCGTCGAGATCTTATGTTTAGTGTTTGTGTGTGTGCGATTCCAAGCATGCCCTAAAATTTCCCACTTAAATCTTTGTCAAACGTGTCATAAGATATGTTGCACACGTGAGTTGGGAATTTGGTATTCCAAAGACACTAATCCTAATCTAATAGGATATAGTGACGCTGATTGAGTGAGGATGTGGAAGATAGAAAAAGTACTAGTGGAGGATGTTTTTACCTTGGCAATAACTTAGTTTCTGCATCGTAAACAAAATTGTGTCTCACTCTCAATCGAATCTGAATATGTAGCGTGGGAGTTGTTGCTCTCAATTAATATGGCTAAGACACATGTTAGACGATTATGGCGTTTCAAAAAATATCTTAGTTTTGTACTGTGATAATATGAGTGCCATCAATATATCTAAAAATCCGGTTAGACTCATTACAAAACATATAGATATAAGACCTCACTTTCTTCGAGACTCGGTTGAAAAACAGCTAGTTAGAATCGATTATGTTGACACCTCTCATCAACTAGCTGTTATTTTTACAAAAGCTTTAGATCATGAGAGGTTTTCAAACTTGAAAAACTCTCTGCCTGCTCAATATAAAAAGTAACATGGCAAGGTGTGTTATCGAAATGTCCACGACATTTGTGGTAACATTCATCGATGTAAAATCTGAACCGCTTCTTTTCAAGAAATGTTAAAGTTGTTTTGTGTTTCTAACGGTCATGACTTCTCAAAGGAACACCTTTTTAAAAATGATACCGTCTCTGCGATGATATAAAAATCATAAAAGGAGTATCAAAAATAAGGCAAAGCCTTAAATTCCTCGGCAATTGTAAAATGTTGGGCAAAGCCCTCAAAATTGATACCGTTCCTATTCTATAGGAGTATCAACATACTTTATATCATGATAGACACAAGATCTTATCTATTTGGACTCAATATACATTGTTCCACTAATTTAGAGACAAAACTCTATAAAGTGTCTTGTTTAGTTGCCGAAACTGCTGTTCCTATGAGAAAATGACTCCCGTGTTACACAAAATGTGCTAAACATTTCTGATAACACTCAGATTTCCAGATTTTTCAAAAGACGTATGTCGATTAATGTTGAGTTGGTTTTTGTTGAAAAATTTCTCTTGGTTTTGATGTCTATTTTGAAACAACCTCTAAACCTTAGGAACTAGTCTTTGTATAGAATTTAAACACTTATGTAGATAGTTTTTGCCAAGTGTATAAATACTAATTCTCACTTCCAAAAGAAAATTCCTCCAAGAAACAACAACAACAAAAAAAAAAAGGGGCGGGAACGAAATTTTTCGTACATTACCCACGATGAATCTCTCTTTCAAGTCACCGACCTCACAAACTACTCCCATTTCCGTAAACCCCGAAAACCCTAAATTCTCCTTCTCTTCTTCCCCTTTCTCTCCAATGGATGTCTCACCCATGTCACCGAAAATGTCACCACCAGTCCCAGAACACTCCCCAATGAGCACAAGTCCACCATTGTAGGCAGTTTGGCGATAAGTGACTTCCAAGAACCTCTGGAAATCGCCTATCCAGGGGAGACAAACAATCCTATCAACTTAGAGGAAACCCCGGATGTTTCCGTCCTCCCAAAGAGGACAAATCAAGCAACTTTTCCCACTCGCAGATCAGTCCGAAACTTTGAGAAGGCTTTTGGCAGTGGTGAATCCTCCACCAAAAGGAAGAAATCAGCGACTCCTCCCTCTTCAAGCTCCAGGTCTACTGATTCAGAGAAGACTCGTTCTGTTGAGTCCCAACCTGAATCTCCTGCTTCACCTTCCTTCACAAATCTGCCAGAATCCAGTGAGGAAGATGAGATTCCAGACGACACCCCTCTGAAGAAGTTTTATTTCAAGAAATCTGGTCATGCCTCAGGGGAAACAAAATCATCATCAACCCCTCAAGATGTCACTGAAAATGTTGTGACATCTTCTGAGTCATCTTCAGATTCCAGTGTCCGAGGTTTAACAAGCAGTAGCTCTGAATCTGCGTCTGAGGTAAACCCTTTCTCTCCCAAGTTTTTAACAGCCAATCACTCAAAACATTGGTCTTGGTTCAACGGTCGAGCCATTCGAACCGAAAAGGTGTTGGACATTGTGTCTTGTAGTAGCCACGGTCTGGTGGATTTCTTCACTTCAAGAAATCTACTAGACTCGGTAAATAACAAATGTCCTTATAAAGAAAAGGTGGTGAAGTTATTTTATGCAAATCTAACAAGTAAAATAGAGAAACCCAAGTCAAAACACTTTGGGAAAGTGTTTCTCTATAACAAATTTTATGACTTCACACCGACTACAATTAACCAATGTTTGAATAGAGTGAATGATGATGAGAGGGCAGAACGGGAAGTGATAAATGATAGGGATGGAGTGATTTCATACCTCACCGGTGGAGTTGTGAAGAGATGGGTTTCAAGGTGTCCAACATCCAGACTCACTGCCTTATTTCTTTGTTTTGCACAAGTTAATGATACACAATTGGTTGTGTTCTTTGAACAAATCAATTGTAACAATTGAACAAGCATTGTTCCTATACAAAATAGGAAAAGGTCTTAGTGTTGATATAGGAAAAACAATCTTTCAACAGATTGTAAATATGGCAGAAAAGGACACAGGTATCATCCTTCCCTTTCCCTCATTGATCTTTAAGGTACTAACCTCACAGGGATTCCAAGCCCCTAAGCAGGATCTGCTCTGGAAAGAACCTGAAGTATATGTCGTTAATCAGACGATCCTGAAGAGCAAAAGCAGAGTCATTGATCTTCCATGGACGAATACAGCTGGAAGTGCTAGTGTTACCAGAAATGTCCCAGACATCTCCGGTAACATCTCACAGTCGTCCTTGACAACTGCTTGGCTGGTGCAAGAGATTGCAAAGCTCAATGCCCAGATCGCAGGAGTACGCAGTCTGAGTAGCCACGGTGGAAGCTAGGAACGTTACATATTTTTGCTTTCTTCCCAAAAAGGGAGATGGGTGCAGTCGGGGAGCAACCGATGGGTTGAATGCTCAAACCGTAGGATCTTGTCTGAGGAGATGAAACCAGAAGACATCTGGAGATGAAATAGCTCTGAGGTTGTGTTGCTGTGTTTAGGCTGCTAAGTAGCAGTTGTTGAATACTTTTATTTGTGGACTGTAGTTATTTGGCTCGACAGTTTGAGACATTTTAATTCTGTTTATATATTCTTGCTTATTCTATCATTTATGTGTATATTGATGGTTTCAAAGGCATTAATCTTTTAGATGTATACTCGCATTTTGCATCATACTCTGATTCGAGTAACTTACTGGCACATAGTGTATATATCGTGCTTTATAAATGTTTCAGGATGAAGGTTGAGATATTTGCCTGTGATAAAATCATTAACCTATTTAGTTTTGTGAAGAAAGGCAAAAGGGAGATTGTTAGTGTTAGGTTATGTGTCCTAACATTTTCCGTAACATGTCTCTTTTTGGTGTTAAGTAAAAACAGGAAAATGTCATCCCAAATGTCGTGACATCTGGGAGGACATTTCTGGCAAGAGTTTTTTTCCTATCTTCACGGCGGTCTCGTCGAGAAGATTTTATCACGTGAATGTTTGGCTTGGTTGTGAGCTAAGGGAAACACGATAATACTTAACAAGACCAAGTCCAGGAGAGTGCATAACGGAAGGAGCATTCTCGTGAAGACAAAGTCAAATCGGTGAGAGTTTTAAGGTCAAGAAACGGCTCAACCAGCCTATTCTCTTTCAACCTCCACCGAGAATCAAGGAACCTCTTGGGTGAACTCTCACTATAAATAGAGGTTCACTCCAAGGTTTTGATATCCATTTTTGCGAACAAAATTCAGATCGAGACGTCTCAAATATTGCCTCAAACACAGCTGGATCGAGCAGCCTGTTTTTGTGATTACACTTGTTCAAAATTACGAATTGCTTTCTTAGATCTATACTTGTTCTTTCAACTCAAAGCAATTGTAATAGGGTGTTTTTCACTTCTATTTTAGATAGGTTTTTCAGGCTTAGAAGTTAGGATTTAACTTCTTTTTAATCCCTTTTTGTTTTACGGATTACTATTCATTCTCAAGGGATTTGTAAGATTGTATAATTTTTATACAATAAATTTTTGGTCATGAGACCACTATAAGTTATATACAACTATATAACTTATGAAAAACAATCTTGGGTGTCCTTGATTTATTTCCGCTGCATCTTAAACTCAGTTTTTAGTTCTGCGTTTTTGTTAATGTTCCAGTTCATGTCACAGAACATTTTTGGGAACATTCCTTACTGTCTTTAAGTTTACCTCTGTTCTTCTTTGCTGATTTTATTTATTTCATAGTTTAAGTTCGACAATTCTCCCTTTCATAACCATTTCATTTTCTAATTCTTGGAGTTGAATTAGGCATTCATCCTAAGTTGAAGCCTTTTTTTTTTTTTGACGAAGGAACCCGCAGCCGCTACTTTTTCGAGTGCGCGAGTAAACCCGGCCGATACAATAGCCAGAAACCACGCGACCAATTAACCACTTGACAAGCCATGTGAGCGCCAAAGAAGATTTATGCAGGATCGACTCGCGACCATGGCCCCGCGGTCGTATTCTCTTCTTTATCTGAAACATTCGGGTTAAGTTGAAGCCTTGAATGTACCAAGAGAGAACTTGAAGTTCGTCAAAGTTGACAAGCAGTTGGTCCAACAGAATGGTCCGGTCTAGTTTTGTATCATTCTAAGGCGGAAATATTCTTTTGAAAAACTTTTGAGGTCCAAATTTGGTTAAACTTTATTGTAAAAAAATATTGCAAAATGCAAAAAGTCTGCACGTGAACCCTTTTTGTTAGTTTACAGGAAATTTCCTAATGTTTCTTGTTCTTCAAAAAACAAGCTTATGAAGCTAAAAATAGAAGATATACATATAGTATCCATCATATATATTCCAATCTAGAGTTTATTAAATTAATCTTCAAAATTAATAGGCACCAAGTACTACTTTAATTTCTTTCTCGAAGGTCCTAATTGTATCATAAAGTCTTCGAAGCACACGTGCATACAGGGGCGGACTAACGAAATAATCATAGGGTTGACGACTAAAATAAAATAAAAAATATATTTAGCGCTCAAATATATTGAGCTCACTCAGCGGAATCATAATTAATAGAATTGATACTAAGTTTTCTCGGCCTAGCGCGCTTTGAAGTTTCTCGTTCACTTGAAACCCCGACATTTGTAACAAGTTCATTTACCACAGGTGCATCATTTTCCAAAGATTTAGTGGGTTCTTTTGTTTTAAAGAACGAACTAATATTTTTTTGTGATTTTGACATTTGTATAATATTCTCAAATCTGACAAAAAAATCAAACATTTAAAATAACCAATCGCATCGCCTAACTAAAATTGAATTGGGACCACAATATTACTATCATAAATTAAATATTTCTAACAATTCATCAACCCCAGTCAATAAAAGAATTGGTTTAAAATTAATTATTTCCTTAATTTGCAATCATAATTAACAATCCAAATTAAACCCAAAAATTTTATTTACAAAATCTTCAAATAACCTA
This sequence comes from Przewalskia tangutica, assembly GCA_029844215.1. Lineage (NCBI taxonomy): Eukaryota > Viridiplantae > Streptophyta > Magnoliopsida > Solanales > Solanaceae > Przewalskia > Przewalskia tangutica. Next base: position 57,287,479 of record CM056740.1, read on the forward strand.
ATAAAATAATAGAGATAATACTACACACCTTGAGAAAGCTTTCGTTGTCGTTGGAAATTGCAATTCCTCACTCACGTGGTTTAGAGTAGCGACTTCATAATTTTTCAATAGGTTAATTTTTTTTTTTAAAGACAGTGGGTCAATACTAGTAGTCAATTTTTTTTTAAATGGGGGTGGGCCAGAGCCTAGGCTGACCCAAGATATGGTCCGCCCCTGCGTGCATACCTCTAATTTATTGATCATGTATTTAATTAAATATCATATTGTTATGCCGTTAATGGAAAAGCAAATTTAAGCCCAAAAATAACGTCAAAGACAAATTTGATCTAATAGATGAAAGAAAATGTTTTTTATCCGATAAGTAAAAGAAAAAGGCAAATGTAATTCAATGGACGGAAAAAAAAATTGAGACATTTCTAATACGTTAAAACAATTTCTGACCCTTTCTTGTATTCAATAAACGAAGATAAAGGGCACAACAAGAAAGAAATAATACTATACAAGGATGACTTTGGAATAGGGATGTCAGTGGGGCGGGTAAATCCGGGTACCGCCCTGCATCCGCTCTAGTTGGGGCGGATATGGAGATGGTTTGGTGGGTGGTGGGTGTGGGTATCAAAAGTGCTACCCGCCATTGGTAGTAGGGCGGGGTGAATTTCATATAAGACCCGCACCGCATCCGCCCAGCTCCGCTACTCGCACCGTCCGTACCCGTCATGCCAATATACGCACCGCCTATTAATTTAGTTAGGCTATATACTAATTTATTTGGCCATATTTAAAAGGGCACCTCGTACAGGTCACATCGCACAAAGTAATTTAGTTGGCCATATTTAAAAGGCCACATCGCACAAAGGAAGTCAGACTCGAGAGATCTCAGGCCCAATTCTTAAGTCAACAAAAGGGAACATCGCACAAAGTAAAAAACCCTACGTCATTCATACTCGTCTCAACTCTCATCGTCTGCAACAAAAGGGAAAAAACACTATAACTCAGAAGTAACAAATAAATAGTTGAGTCATTGCAGAGTTCTACAACAGATCCAGCCAAGTCCTGCTTGTAAGATAAGAAATGCTAGAGACCATTCTTCTGTTCAGACTTTGTTTATTTCCTTACTCTGGTCAGTTAAGAGGATTTGACGATGGAATAATCAATAATATAGAAATGAAAATGAAGAGCTAGATTAAAATCTTAGTTTTATGAAAATAAAATGAGAGCAAAGTGAGAATGTTTTTATGCCATTCTTTTTTTTATGTATTGCTTCTGAAGTGGGGGTTAATGGTCTATGGGGTTCTCACAATAATCAACTATTTGTTTGTTGCTTCTCCATGCTCTCTCTCACCTCAGAAGTTAATGGTCTATGATTTTCCTTTTTTCGGTATTGTATATATGTTGGTTTGGTTAGATAAAGAATGTTCTACATGGTGAAAATCTTCAATGCATGTGGACTTTATAGTCAAAGGTATGTCTTTTTAATATTGTTAGGCATATTGGTAGGGGAATAATGTGTAAAGTTGCAATCTTTATTGATTTTCTGAATATTTGGTTGCAGTCAGTATTGGATTTATATGTTTTGACATCATTATGGCATTCTTCTTGTTCTTTACAGTGTTACGGACATGGGAGATGAGAACTTTAATTCTGGGACAAGACCTTCCGGAACGGAAAGTGGTTTTGAAGGTTCTTCCAATGCAAATCTGATTCCCTTAGACTTAGAGGGTCCAAATGAAACAGAATCAGACCTAGACCCTTCTATTATACCTCTTACTAGTAGACACACATCCGAAGTTTGAAAAAATTATAAAAGGAAGAAGATAAATGATCAAATGAAAGTCGAATGTAACTTTTGTGCTAAGCTTTTGGTAGGAGGGCCAAAAACTGGCACATCTCATTTGAGAGATCACACCAAGTCTTGTGCCAAGAGAGTATGTCAAGATATTCGACAAACTAGATTGTGTAGGTCACTATCTAATCCTGCCAATAATGGTGAAACACTATCATTGGCGCCATATGAGTTTCACCAAGCGGACGAGATCCTCGATATAAGATACCACTTGTTCACTATTACTACAAGCAACTTTACGAAGACAATGAAGTTGATTTGGAGGTGGAGAAGGTGAAAGATGTGTTGAAGGAATTGACTAGTGAATATGGAAAGGATAAAGGAAATGAACCAACTTTTAATTTCAAGCTACCAACATCTGGTAAAGTTAGTGGAAAAGGAAGGATGAGTGGCTTTGCTAAATATTTGGAGGTGGAGGAGAATCAAGTTCAAGAAAAATCGGAGTTGGAGAAGTATTTTGAGACTCCTAATGTACCTCTTGACGATGACTTTGATATCCTTGTTTGGTGGAAAACCAATGGATCGACATTCCCCATTCTTCAAAGGATAGCAAGGGACATCCTAAGTATTCCCGTTTCTAGTGTTGCTTCTGAATCGGTTTTTAGCACAGGTGGTCGTGTGTTGACTACTCATCATAGTCGCCTTCTTCCGTCAACCATGGAGGCTTTAATGTGTGCTCAAAATTGGATTTGGACTAATATTAAAGGTAAGTAGAATTGTAGAAGTTTTATTTTAAATTCAATTCAACTTGTTTCTTTATATAATTCATAATTTTAAATTTGTATTATCTCTTAATTTTAATTATTAGGTGATGATGGGCTAAAAAAAGTTGAGTATCGACAAATTATTGACGAAATAGAGCAGAAAGAATGTATTACCGAAGATGAGGGACAAGCTGCATGGTGAACTATGGGTGTTGTTGTTGCTATGTTGCTAGAATTGCAAAAGAATGTATTACGGAGGGATAAAAGAAGTTGATGTTGCTATTTTCATTATTGCTATGTTGCTGCAGTTGCTATGTTTTTTTTTTTATGAAAGCTGTTGTTGCTATGTTTTTTTTTTGGATGAAAGCTGTTGTTGGCTGTTGCTATGTTTTTTTTATGAAAGTTGCTGCCTGTTGTTGCTATGTTTTTTTTTTTTATGAAAGTTGCTGGTTCTGTGTTGTTGTTGCCTGTGGGCTGAGTTATTTTGGTGCAAGAGTCATACTACTTTCTTCTGCTACATTGAGAAGTAACTGCAACATTTTGGGGTCTGTTTAGGTGGGTACCCGCCAGGGGTAAGTGGGACGGGGGAAAGTGGAGGATTTTCGACCCGTGATGGGTGGTGGGGCGGGGATGGGGGTGGATTTTAGGTGGCGGATACGGATATGGGGTACCCTTCCCCCGCCCCGCCCCGCCCCGCCCCATTGACATCCCTACTTTGGAATTGTAAAAATTTTACAAATATTTTCTTTGATTAAATTGGGAAAATTCTACAGTTTGATTAGCTTAACGTAGTTGGAAGTGTTGTCCCAATGAAAAGTCATTAATACCAAATAGGAAGAGTATGTCATTAAAATTATCTTTGCTTCCTACTTAGTATCACTGTTTTAAAAAGCGAGGACTTAAGGTAGGACGTTTTACATATGTTTCTGTGAGGCGTAAGTCCTTGACGTAAGCCTCATAGGCATTTAATTTTTAATATTTCATAAAATAATATAATCACAATAAATATTTTAAAATAGATAAAATTACATAAAAAATAAAAGAAAATTATAAATCAATGATATATATATATATATGTGTGTGTGCGCGCGCGCGCGCGCGTGTGTGCGCGCGCTTGATCCTCACAAAAAACTAATCAAAGCAATTCATTATACGTCACTTACAACTTGTAATTATATATAACCAGTGGCGGATACATTCAAAGCATGGTGGTGTAGTTGCACCACCAGAATTTTCACCACTAATTTTTTTTTATATACAAAACGACGTTGTTTTGTTGTCAATAGTTGCGTTTTGAGTTTACACAATATCTTTATGAAACTGCCTATTTGAAGTGGTATTGTAACTTAATTTACTTCAATTAAAATGAGTAGTTTGTGCTCGATGACCTGAAATTCTCTTCTCCTGAAATTGCATATTCGATGGCTCTAACACTGTAACACATTGTCTTTATGAAAAGTTTGTCGTAGTTGAGACATCTGTTGTCTATTATTTGCATGACTTTCTTTATATATTGTTTAAATACAACTAGTCTGCTTGTTTGCTACATTGGTCTCTTGATAACATTCGTAATTTCATTTTTTTTAATTCGTACATTGCCTCGCAATTTTTTTTCCTACGCAAAAAAATATTACTTCGTATGTTTGCACCACCAGATTTTGTTGTCTGGATCCGCCACTGTATATAACATAATTTTACAAGTATAAACAATACAATGAAGTTATTATGAAATGCAAATCAACTCTAACATATTAACTTTTAAATAATGAAAAAATTATAATATCTTAAAATATCATAGTATTCATTTTATCTCCCTATAAGCAAATAATAAATCAACTTTATTAGTATTATAATTAAAACGTAACGCCTTCATGAATACAAATAAAATTACTTTCAAATAGCGAAAAAATAAAATATGATAATTTTGATACATAGGACAAAGGACCAATGACAAGTGAAAATGTACAATTCGGCTATGTGTTCTTAAAAGAAATATTAAGTGATATTTACTCTCGCGATGTTCTCAAATAGTAAATATGCAATACTACTATTAGCACACGTGAATATTAGGTGTAATATTGTGTATATTTACCATATTTTGTATTGTATAATTATAGTAGAATTAGGGATCCTTATTCTACCATAATTATACAATACAAAATATGGTAAATATACACAATATTACACCTAATATTTACGTGTGCTAATATTTCTCATTAATACAAAATATATATAGGTGTACAAATTGAATCCTTCTAAAATAAGGATCTCTAATTCTATCATAATTATACAATACAAAATATGGTAAATATACACAATATTACACCTAATATTCACGTGTGCTAATAATTACGACTTGTTATTTGAGTTATACCAAATATTCTTGTTTCTATAGATGAAAAACTATTAAATATCATTCATTGTTAAAGAATTATGAGGATCAACAATTTTAATTAATGAATTTAACATATAATTTGTGTAAGAACGGTTAGGCGAGCCCCGAGCGTTGGACGTTAGGCGTGTTTAAGACATACAGTAGGACGCTTAGGACGTAAGCCTCAGAGGAACTAATCCATGCACGTGAGCCCCGATGCGTTTTGCCAATGCCCTGCCCCGAAGTGAGTCCTGAAACTGCCTTTTAAAATACTGTTTAGTATTAAACGTTATTTTCACTCGTTAATACTCAAGTCATTGTTAGTGTCAATATAGATCTTTCAATATAAACCACAATAATATTTATAATTCAAAGAAATTGAATTCAACAACACTATTATATAGATACTTCAACCATATAGAAATTAACAACAATGGAAAGCAACAATATGAACATCACATACTAACTTATTTATAGATAGAGGCCTGCAATGACGCAGTGTCATAAGACAAAAATTCGTCCCCACTTGTGATGTAGTTCTACGGACGTCTGTCAGGATACAACTATCTAAGTGAGAGTTCTAGAACAAGAACTTCACTTCTGGCAAATTTACTATATGTGTTCTTCAGAAATTTCTTTTGAAGAAGAAGATGAAGATAAAACACAATCTTAGATCATTAATTGAGTTTAATGATTTGATTGTAATGTATTGTGTGTTATATCTCGTCCAACAAGTGATCAACATGCTTATATAGCATGAATTTTCATCCATTAAGCAGTCATTCATTAAAGGTTGTGACCTTTCATGAAGAGACACACATTTTGGGCATTCTGGAATTTTCCATTGAATTAGCGCCGGGGCGCTTCAAAATCTGCAGACCTCTCTGCAGTTTTAGCACTGTGGCGCTGTCGACAGACACTTTTTTTTCCAGTTTTTCGATCACTTTTCACTTCTTCTTTTACAAGTTCCAACAATACCCCATATTTTCTATTCACACATCTCACAATACCCCACGTGTGGATAGAAAATAAGATAACTAGGAACTTATCGTCATTTCTGTCAAACGTGATATAACATGCATCGGAGACAATATTCTTTGGACTTGAACCGCTCGTAGTGAGTACCTATCGGATCTACTTGTGAAGTAGTGGACGTAGTGCCTTAAACTATTCATGTTTTGTAGTAAATCGAGACAATAAGAATCACACATATCATATCAACATATTTCAATTCTTACGGTTGTGTTCGTTTCGGTCATGAACAACTCCTATTTTCATGAGAATTTCTAGAGAACGTAGCCATGTCGGTTCTCCCAGATGTGACCCCACAACAATCTCACATAGGTAATATTAATCAAGAATAGTCCGTACTATCCCACCATAATGACTATTAATATTATTAAGAACAAAAGTTCAGCCCTATATCGTCAACGGATTAACACACTAGTACACCATAGGAACGAGCATATGTGTGTTTTACGCTCCTTGAGTCTTCCCCAGCTAGTTTGCCTATTGAACCTAAACCATGGAATCTCCAATTATGATAGGTTAGGTTTCCACCAGTTCACAACTCATTGTATTGGCTGTAAGCCCATTCCCCTCGATGTAAATATGACTTGCTCTCGTGTAAGGCCTTTTGTCAAAAGATCCGCTATATTGTCCTTTGACTTTACATAATCAATTGATATAATTCCATTCTTCAGCAAGCTTCGTATTGTATTATGACCTCTCCTTATGTGTCTTGATTTGCCATTATATATTTGATTCTTCGCCCTCGTCAGGGCATCCATACTATCACAATGTATGCAAATGACGGTCACTGGCTTTGTCCACAACGGAATACCTTCTAGGAAGTTTCTTAGCCATTCTGCCTCTTCGGCAACTTTATCTAAGGCTACAAACTCTGCTTCCATAGTTGATCTCGTATTTACCGTTTGCTTTGATGATTTCCAAGATATCGACGCTCCAACAAGTGTAAATACATACCCACTTGTGGACTTACTTTCTGTTTGGATGGAAATCCAATTAGCATCACAATATCCTTCTAACACGGGAGGATATTTTGTATAATGAAGGATATTTTGTATAATCCTTCATTGTATGCTTTAAATATCGTAGTGCCCTTATTAGCGCTACCCAATGATCATTTCCAGGATTGTGTGAGTATCGACTGAGTCGACTTACTGTATATGCTAAATCCGGTCTCGTACAATTCATTATGTCCATCAAGCTTTCAAGAACTTACGTATACTCCAATTGAGACACACTATCACCTTCATTCTTCTTAAGGTGACTAGCGGGATCAAATGGTGTAACAACTGGTCTATCATCATAGTATCCAAATTTTCTAAGGACTTGCTCAACATAATGAGATTGAGTTAATATATAACCCTCAGAATTTCTTTGAATTCTAATACCAAGAATGACATCCGCTATTCCCATATCTTTTATATCGAAAGCGACATGCAACATCTTCTTAGTTTGATTAATTACATCCTTATTTGTTCCCATTATTAGCATATCATCCACATATAAGCATATAATGACACATGCATTCTTACATTCCTTAATGTAGACACATTTGTCACATTCGTTTATTTGAAAATCATTTGATAATAATGTATTATCAAACTTCTCATGTCATTGCTTTGGCGCTTGTTTAAGTCCATATAACGACTTAACCAACTTACAGACTTTCTTCTCTTGAACTTTCACAACAAACTTGTCACGACCCGACCCCGGGACCGCGACTGGTGCCCTACCTGGGCACCCTTACAGGTATACATCAGAGATAATCAGCGGAACATACATGAAACTTATAAATAAAACATCGGAAGTAAAACAACAGGTTAGCCGATAGGGCTACCTTCCTGAACATATATAAATACAACCGAAGCAGTTGCCTCATTTCTTTTACAAACTGACCCACAATATGTGACTACAGACCTCTAAGAGTTTTAACATAACAACTGTGGCGGGACAAGGCCCCGCCGTACCCCTGAATAAACATAAACGTGACAACTCCGGAACACTGGAGCCATCTCGACTTGCTGAACCGGGATCCTAAGCTCGCGGATCCACAACTGTGTACCTAAACCTGCGGGCATGAACGCAGCCCGAAGAAGTCGATCTAACAGTACCGAATATGGAGCGAAATAACGTCTGATGCGGATCATAACTGTACAAAAGAATGACAAGGACAAGTATAAAAATACATACCAGATCCTGCCGTGTCATTACCACTTATGAACTTAATTTCACATCAATATCTTTTTCCATTCCATTAAGAGTTATAGCCATATCTTACGTACTTACTTAGGAGAAGTCATTAAGTTCATTTCTATCTAACTTACTTATCTTTCATAACATAGTCCGGCCCACTACGGAGGGACACATATACTACCCGCCAAATGGGCGCGATCAAGTCACACCAATATCAAAGCATGCGTGGAATCCCCATCACCATCGCGGACTAAAAGTGTAAAACATAACCATGGGTCTCACGCCCATAATATCAATCAAAACAGGTGGTATAACGTCTTGGGGCTTGCCCCTCATTTATACTCTTACCCTGGAGAAGGTGGTAAAGCAGGGGGTATAACGTCTTGGGGCTTGCCCCTCATTTATACTCTTACCCTATCTCGACCGGTCGTCAAACAACACATAAAGCAGGTGGTACAACGTCTTGGGGGTTTACCCCTCACTTATACTCTTACCCTGGAGAAGGTGGTATAACGTCTTGGGGCTTGCCCCTCATTTATACTCTTACCATATCTCGACCGACCATCAAACAAGACATAAGCACTACCATGTCTTTTATAAAATCCGGGAATTTAACCCAAGTGCTACAAATAACGGAAGCATACCCGTGGAATCCCACATCACTGTCGGTACGTCCAAGTAACTTATAACAAGACGATCGGCCTCCAACCGAGAGTCGCGGCAACGTAATAAAACATAATACTGCACTCAAAGGCTATCACCAGCACCTATAGGCTAAATCTCAATTAACCAAGCCAAAGTACTACGTACGTACATTCTTTTCAAAAGACTCCTTTCCAAATAAAACTTCCCCGATACTAACCACCGTAGTATCAAGTCCTATCCACCTTTCAAGACAAGTCACAATACCTTTTTAGAAATACAATTACGAACTTAAATCAAGTGACTTCTTTATTAAAACCTTAAGCAATTGGTACCTTTAAACCAATTTGCCCTTACCTAATACAAGTTATTCCTTTGATTACTTTACTAGAAAACCATTCTCTTAACCTTCCATAAAGCCGTTATAACCAACTTCCCATAAAGCGTTATAACCCTTTATGGTTTAGACTAACACGTTCCTTTTATAACCAAGAGACTTCTACTTTTTGACACCAAGTATTATATACTTTCAAATCAATTCTCATAACTTTCAAAAATACAATTAGTCTCTTAACCATTAGAAAACAAGTGACTCCTTTTATTATAAAACCAGGCAATTGATGCCGTAAAATCAAGTTGCCTTTTACATAGTCAAGTCATTTATCTTTCCATAAGGCAAATATAACTAACTTCCCATAAAGCCGTTATATTCACTTTATACCTTAGCCATAAACAATTTCCTATCAAGGGACTTATACGTTTAAAACGGGACAAGTATCACATACTTTAAAACTCTTCAAGTCCCTTAACTTTAAAATCAACTTAAGACATCCTTACTATTTTCAAAGAAGTGAGTTAATCTCCTAACCCACCCGACTTGGCATTACATAAAACAAGTAAAGAATATCATAGTCTTGTACGTCCACCGTACTACATGCGTGCAACTAGTCATGCTCAAAAGATAGGAAAAGTTCTACATAGAGTAAATCACATAACTACCTCTTAACTTCTAAGAGTAGAAGGAAACATGAAATGATACTACAAGTATATTCCATACATAGAATCATGCCAAAGGAAGGAAGAGGTTCACATACCTCGCGACGATTATCGACACGTAGCAAAATGCTCCAAAGTACTTCAACCTTGATAGCTATTCCACTCTCCCAGTAGGATACGCTATACTTAGTACTTCAACCTATAATGGTCACAATATGTCCATTAACCTTTCACTTGTAACGTAGAATTTTTCTAAGTGCTAGGTCACTAATTCTACGAAAAATCGGACAGCACTTCCTTGTTTCTACTAACTTTGCCACCTTTTTCAAGGTCGAATACAATAACCAATACAACCCCAATTGGCTCACCACAATCTATAAGGTAGTCCAATATAAATAAATAACCATACAGCCCCAATTGGCTCACCACAATATAGAAGGTAGTCCAATACAAATGAAAACAAACTATTACAAACTAGAAGTACAAATTCGGCCACCTTGAGTTCAACAATACTAATTCTTATCCAATTTCCATTTCAATCCAAATTGGTAGCATAACATGATATCAAGTCGCATTTGATTATAACAACCATAATCTTTAAGTAAGTAACATGCGACGATTTCTAAAAAACGACAATTAGTAATCCAACTTAACATGGCTTACATTTCATTTCGGTTCCAAGGCTACAATCAATCCATAATCCTTATAAACTTCAACACATATACTTCATGCTAGCAACAAGTAAAGCTAACAACAAAATAATTAATCTTGTAACACTTTCAAAGAACAAGATTATACCTCAACGATTCTTAATCCAATCTTCAAAACCGAAGTTGCTCCTTAGAAACCTAGAGACTCTTCAAGACACTTCAATCCGCTCCTTGAGACCCTTAGAACCATACCAACAACTTTCCTTCAATCTTCCAATCCAAAACCTAGAAAGCTACTAGGTTTTCACTTTGCGACTAATCTGAAAACTCTCTTTTCCGGATTTTCTATTGAGATACACTTACATAACACTCATGAACCTTGGTTTAAAGTGTGGAGCTTAAAGAACTAGCAACGAAATTTTTTTCTTCTCAAGTGCCATGAACCCGAGAGCAAGCTAGAGCTCTCTTCAAATTTTGTGAAAATTTTCTAAGTGTTTGGACAAAGTCTTGCTACTACTAGTATTATAAAGGGACATGGAGGGTTAAGATGCAAACAATTGGGTGGTTTGGATGAGTTCTTAGTAAATATCAAGACTATGTGGGTCCTTGACCAAGTCAACATTCTCAAGCTCATTAATTGGAAGACTTAGTCATCCTAAGGCTATGGTCAATGACCATTGTGGCCATGCCTAATTTCGTCCAAGGCATTCTAAGGGGGGTGACACGTGTCGCCCTCCCATTCGTCACAACAAAACGTTTTCCGACAATTTCATAATTCCGATAAATTTTTACAAGTCTCAAATCTTAACACTTGTGAGTTCTTACGTACGTTCTTACACCATGTCCTGTAAATACGGGGTGTAACAAAACTCTTCGGGTTGTTCCATATAGATTTCTTCATCTAATTCACCATTCAAAAGTGCAGTCTTCACATCCATTTGGTGAATTTCCAAATTGTGAATCGTTGTTATAGCAATTAGCGTCCTTATCGACGTAATTCTAGATACTGGTGAGTAGGTATCAAAGAAATCTACAACTTTCTTTTGTCAAAATTCTTTGGCTACTATCTGAGCTTTGTATTTCTCTATAGTACCATCAGGTCTTAACTTTCGTTTAAAGATCCATTTATGGCCTATTGGTTTTTGTCCCGGAGGATGATCAACCAATATCCATATATTGTTTTGTACAATGAATTCTACTTCATTTTGGATGGTCTCCTTCCAATAAAGTGCTTCGGATGATTCCATAGCAGCCCTATACGTTTGAGGTTCTCCTTCAACGGAAAAAGTCATAAAGTCTGGTACAAAATCTTTGGCCATTTTACCATGTTTACTTCTCTTTGGTTCATATTTTCCTTCTTGAACTGATGAAGTAAGATTATCATCATTTTGGTTTGATTCATCTTGAGGCAGTGCCCTCTTCTTATGATTAGGAACACTTTTATCCTTGTCTTTGTAAGGTCTCCCTCAAAGAATTCTGCTTCCGTAGATTCCATAAGTGTATTTTTGTGGATACCTTCAACATCAGAATGATATACCAAAAACTTATATGCTGCACTATTATTGACATGACCAATATATATGCAATACACCATTTTTTATTCAAGTTTAGTTATCTTTGGTAAAGGAACTTGAACTTTCGCTAGGCAACCCCACACTTTCATCCTTTTAAAAGTAGGCAATCTTCCATTCCATAATTCGTATGGAGATTGATCGTTTTTCTTTTGAGGAATTCTATTTAATATCATATTTGCAGTAATTAATGTCTCACCCCATATACTGAGAGGTGCACCCGAACTAATCAACATTGAATTTATCATATTCTTCAATATTTTATTCTTTCGTTCGGCAACTCCATTTTGTTGCGTGACTATGGATAGGAGCTAAACACTTTATTAGGGTTTTCCTTATGAATCGCTTGAAACTTTTATTCATGAATTAATGCAGTAGTTTGATTTCTCCTTTATTTGATTAAGATTTAGTCAATATTTGGTATGAATGTTTGATAATTAATTGATCACTAATTATCATAACCTTTATGATTTCGAATCTAAATTCTGAAAGGTGAGATTTTGATATGTTGTAATTGACTAGACATAGGTTAAAATTGCGGACGAAAGTACCCCGATAATTGTGTAGCATTATAGGTTACTGTTCTTAATCCTCCTATGTGGTAAATCCTATCATATAAATATAAAAGGATTCTGCATTGGGGTTGAGTGATTATATGTCCTAATCGGAATATAAAACAGTCTAGTTAACCGCTATCTTAACGAAGAAAAAGAATCATTCTAGTCGTATTAAGGATTGAAAAAAGTGATAGTTGAGAATTTTGGAAGCCCTATCTCCATCATAACTGATTAAACCCTAGTAAGTTAGTTGAATTTCTGCACTTAGTCTTAGTTATTAGATAAAAACACAAACAAATTAACGTTCACCAAATAGAAACTAAAGTTTAGATAATCGGTATTTGATAACCAGTCTCTGAGGACGATATTCGATCTTACCAGACTATATTACTTGTGAACGATGCGTACGCTTGCGTGAGCAGTCGAAATATCGCTAACAAGTTTTTGGCGCCGTTGTCGGGGACTGGCGTGCTTTCAATATTGAATTATCTAATTTTATTTCTAATTTAGTTGCTCCAGGAACAAGTTTCTAACTTTTTATGCGATCATCTTTTTATTACTTTTTGTTGTTTTTCTTATTTTATAGGTAAAGCAAAAACAAATATGGATTACTACTACTATCAGGGGCAGTGAAATCATCAACAACAGTCTAACACACAGGTTCCACAGGAAGATAGAAATGAGTGTGCAGGCAACCATACTCAGGCTCACCAAGTGTCAGACTCAGTTTATGGCTGAGACCAGGGTGTCCGTCAAAAATTTGGAGACACAAATAGGGCAGCTGATGGATATGATGATCAATGTACTGCAAGAAAATCTGCCTAGCGACATAGTTGTGGGGGGTGATAAGCAGAATGAGGAACCTGAACCACACCAAGTTGTTGATGAATTGAGAAAGGTGGTTGATATAGAGAAAGAAGGGGTTACTGGAATCCAATTTTTCACTTTTTTGGATTCTTTGGAGTTCCTTTTGTTGTACCCATTGCAGAAGAAACACCACCAGATGTCTTTGCTGACCCTCAACCAGAAAGTCCATACCCTCAAGGGAACCCCCAAAAGTCTAGAGATCCATGGAGTTTCATTATTCCCTGCACTTTAGGAAATTTTGAATGCAAGCAAGTATTGGGCAATTTGGGGGCAAGCATAAAAGTACTACCCTTTTCTGTGTTCTATAGAAATGGTGTAGGTGAAGTGAGGCCGACTAAAATAATTATGCGGATTGCAAGCAGTTCGCAGAAGGATCCAATGGGCACTAGTAAAGGTTAACTGCATCGGGCTAAAAGACGTTAAAGACAGCGCTACTTGAGAGACAATCCAAGGTTTTAATTATGTTATTTAAATTTTTCGTTTTAGTTTGTTTTAGTTTAATTAGAACAATCTCACTTTTGGTATTTTTGTTGTGTTGTGATGCCAGGTGAAGGAATAGGACATGAAGCAGGGAAAAACGCTGGAAAACACCGAATCAGGAGTTCAGCACCGCGGTGCCATCCTGCAGAACCGCGGTGTCACGCCCCGACTTTTCCTAAGTCTTTACTTAGGGCGTGATGGCACCTGGACAATTATTTTCCACCAGGAGCACCATTTAATTCCCTTTATTTAAAAATTTAAACTTATATTCAAATACGGAGCTATTAATAAAAATAACAATAAAGAAATTTGTTTATGACTTTATTGAAAATATAACGCGAGCCCATGCTCGTGCAAATATTGTTTCTACATAGACATACTGACAAATATTATTCTAAGTTGGAAGGGAGACCATTCCACACAGACATTTCCCGAGACATTGAAACTGACATTCTGAACTCGACGAGTACCAAGCCCAAACAATGGACTTGGTATGACAAGAGGTCGGGACGATCGCTAGCCTTGGCGTGGAGCCTTTCTCTATCACGCTTTCTGAAACATGTTAAATAAAGAGTCATTACCCGTACAAATTTGAGTGAGAACTACTGCAATTCAAAGTAACACCACAATATTCCAAGCGCAATCACATTATAACGTAATAAGCATATTGCAAAAACATATCAGGTTACAACATTTTTAAATATGCAACAACTCCTCATAGGAAATTCTCGGTTTAACTAACACTTCAGTTTATCTCGTATTATACGTTAGGACATTCCCCTACATTTCCATATGGTTGTTACATTTATATATTTGTGAACGCGTATTCACTTTTCATATTTATATAAAGGCGAACATGTATTCATCTTTCATATTTGTTGCGGCGTGCAACCCGATCCATTATATTTACGTATTTGTGAACACTTATTCACTTTACGTTTTGTTGCGGCGTGCAACCCGATCCATTATGTTTACGTATTCGTGAACGCTTATTCACTTTACGTTTTGTTGCGGATTGCAACCCGACCCATTATATTTACGTATTTGTGAACGCGTATTCACTTTACGTTTTGTTGCGGCGTGCAACCCGACCCATTATATTTACGTATTTGTGAACGCGTATTCACTTTACGTTTTGTTGCGGCGTGCAACCCGATCCATTATGTTTACGTATTTGTGAACGCGTATTCACTTTACGTTTTGTTGCGGCGTGCAACCCGATCCATTATATTTACGTATTTGTGAACACGTATTCACTTTACGTTTTGTTGCGGCGTGCAACCCGATCCATTATGTTTACGTATTTGTGAACGCGTATTTACTTTACGTTTTGTTGCGGCGTGCAACCCGATCCATTATATATTTATATATTTATGTGAACACGTATTCACTTTTCATATTTTTCAGAAGATCGAATAAATACTATTCTCTTTTCTAACATTCTGTCATTCATACTTGTAACAATTATAACTTTTTAACCATAACTCCAACTAAGGTGTTTCTCAAGCGGAAACTAAGGTAAGACGGGGATCTTTCAATGTACCAAATTTCATTTAAAACTACTTTGGGAAACTAACACAAATTTATCCTCAAAACAGCCACATGAAGCAAATGAATAGCCAACGCTGTTAAGAACAACCGAATATGTTGTTTTATGTCCCTCGATGACTTGATTGGGACATTCTTGTTTTACATCTTTTCTAAAGCGGCATTATCCCTTCTATCTCTCAACAATGAAATTATGAATTCAAATCTGAATCTGTATAATCTATGGGGGAATCCTCATCCGCAGTGCTGCCTGACTTTCTCAGAGATCAAATACATCACGAGGAGTTGTGAAAATCTACTGAAGTACCAAAGGCGAACGGGGGTGGGGCATACCAAAATAATCCGGGCGCAAATGAAAGACGTAGATTCATATGGTGTACGCCCTAGAATTTGGGGCATAGGTTTTGGGAGCGAAAGTGTAAGCCCTGGGCGTAAAGCGTATGTCTCGAGCGTTAATTCATTTTTTTTTAAAAATTAAAAGTATTTTTGCTATAGATTATAATTTTTATTATTGGTATAATGATATTTACACTTTTTGTTATCATGTTGTAGTGATTTGTCCTAAAATATATAAATAACACTGCCATAAATAATTTTTTAAAATATTTATGTCTGAAATTGGTAAGATATAAATTTCATAGCACTATGTTGCTGAAGCAATTTTTTCATATTTTGTTATTGCTATACACTTTTCATCCTCCTCCTTCTTTGAAATATATAAATAAAAATTAGTGTAAATATTAATTGAGGGTGGAAAGAACTAATAGATATGAAGATTAATGACGGAGTGGATGGAGATTTTATTTTAAAAATTATCTAGGCTATTATGGAGTACTATTTTTTGTGTTGTTACCTTTCTCATATAATAATTATAATAATTTTTTATACTACTAGTGATATATTTGAATTTACTTACAGAATTTTAATAATAATTTTACTTTTTGCTTTGTTTAGCGTTAATTTTATAAAATTAAAAATAAATGAGATATGTGCCCCGTAAATTCATCATCTGCGTGAAACGCCTCGCGACCCCACGTCTTAAAACATTTATCATATCCTAACGCTCGCGTATATCTGAACCAAAAGGCATTTACTTATTAGATGGCCCTATATTTTATTAGGAGTAAAGAAGTTTTCAGTGGTATTCCACTCTTTAAGCAACCTAGTTACTCCTATTATTTTTCTAATATATTAGTTTCTTTATCTTAATTTATATGAATCTCTTTCATTTTGAAGGTTTTAAATATTTAATACACAAATGGTTCGAGATTAAAATTTAGCATTTCATAAATATGAGATGTGGGTTTTGAAAATAGTAGACTCGGTATCTTTATCTGTGCATTCGCCCGTGATGAAATTAACTTCATAAGATGTTTTTCGAATTCTGTGATTGAAACATAATAATCTCTTTTTGATTTCATTAATATGATATACAATAATCATCATAGACTATAATTATAGAAATTAAATATACACTTAATTAATATAAAGGATTACTATCATAATTACAGGTATACAAGCAAGATCACTAATAATATCAAAAGAATATATTGTGTATATTCTATCACACACCCGCACTCATAGCGGGCGGTTGTCGTACGCTGAGACTGTCCTTAAAATCATCAAACAGAACTAAGGGAGGCTCTTAGTAAATATGTCAGCAATTTGATAACGTGAGGGAACATGCAAGACATGTACTTGTTTACGAGCTACCTTTTCGCGAACAAAATGAAAATCCATCTCGATATGTTTAGTGCGATGATGTTGGACAGGATTCCCCGAGAGATATATCGCACTAACGTTATCGGAGTAGACCAATGTAGCTTTTCGAATAGGAAAATAAAGCTCTAGGAGGAGGTTACGCAACCAACAGGACTCAGACACCACATTGGCTACCTCTCGATATTCAGCATCTGCGCTAGAGCGCGACAAAGTAGTCTGCCATTTAGCCGACCAAGTTATCACCAAGAAACATACAATAACCAGATATTGAACGTCTGATATATGGACATCCACCCCAATCAACATCTGTATAAGACATGAGAGTAGATATCGATGATGGATATAAGTGTAAATCATAATCAAGAGTGCCCTGAATGTAGCACACAATGTGTTTGAGAGTATGCATGTGTTCTTTCATCGGATCTTGCATGAATAAAAACACATGTTGTACTGCATAAGTAATAACGAGTCTCGTAAATGTGAGATATTGAAGAGCCCCTATAAGACTACGATAGTGGGAGGGATCCTCGTATGATGTGTTGGAAGTAGCACTCAGCTTCGGTTTAGTGTCAACCAGAGTAGGAGATGACTTACAAGCTGACATGTCAATTCGTTCAATGATCTTTGCTGCATACTTCATCTGAGATAGAAAGAGACCACACGAGTGATAGCTATACCCAAAAAATAACTCAAAGGTCCCAAGTATTTCATAGCAAATTCGAAGCTGAGAAGGGATATGATAGACTTGTGCAGTTTATCAGATGAAGCAGTCAATAAAATATCATTCACATATAACAGAATGTAGGCCATAAAAGTACAGTGACGACAGATGAACAGAGAATGATCAGACATGTTGTGAGAAAACTCAAGAGTATACACATAATCTACAAATCTGTTGTATCAGGCCCGAGAAGCCTATTTTAGCCCATACAAGGACTTCTTCAGCAAGCACACATGATTAGGATGAGCGGGATCCCTGAAACTCAAGGGTTGATGCATGTATACAGTTTCTTTGAGATTATCGTGTAAGAACGCATTTTTCACGTCCAGCTGATGAATATGACATGCATTTGAGAGAGCCAGACTGAGAATAATGCGAATAGTCACCGATTTGATCATCGGACTAAATGTCTCTCAACAATTCATGTCAACATGTTGAGTTTTGTCATCACCTATAAGACAGACATTATGCCTCTCAAAACAACCATAATAGTTTACCTTATGAGTAAAAATATACATAGAACGAATCACATTAACACCAAGTAGACGGGGCACCAACTTCCATGTCTTATTTTCAATAAGAGCATTATATTCATCATCCATGGCCATTTTCCAATTCGGATCACGAAGGACAGACACGAGGTTACATGGTAGGGGTAATTTAGTTCCATTAGAATTAAGATTAAATTATTGTTTTGGTCTAAAAATACATCATTGGCTACGAGTAACGGACCTTTAACCCAAAATAGAAGTGAGCTGGATCTGGATCGGTGTAGTGATGTCGATATTGATTCGGGTTGGGAGGAATTGGGCCAGCTGGAGGTTGGAATTATTTGGGTCAACAGGAAGTGGGCCTGCTGGCAGAAAATGTGGACCGAGAGTATTTGGGCCAGCATGTAGTGGGCCTGCTCAAGGACGGGATTGTTTAGGCTAGCAAGAAGTGGGTATGCTGGCAGAAGCTACAGAGTGAAATCATTTGGGCATGCAGGCACGCTTGCTGGCAAAAAATTTTGGACGAGTGTGTTTTGGCCAAACAGGCAGTGGGTCGGATTGTACCTGCTGGTCCGGGTTTTGATGTGTGGGCTGAACTAAATAGTAGATCACATACGGTGATAACCCATCATCCAAAAATGCATAAAACTTGGACGCGGAATTATGCAACTTAGCAAACGAAAATTAGGTTTCATAAAAAATGACATGACGACTAATGATGATTTTATTAGAGGATATATCAAAATATTTGTAACCACGATGATTAGATGGGTAACTCAGAAATACACAAGCGGTAGAGCGGGCTTGAAGTTTAATAATTGTAGTGGAGGGGAATAGAGGATAACATAAACACTCAAACACTCTAAGATGAAAATACGAAGGTTCTTTTTTATAAAGAATTTTGAGTGGAGATTGGTATGTTAATCCTTTGCTGTGGAGTATGTTAAGAAGGTAAGTCATCATTTGTAATGCATGATGTCAAAATGAAGGAGGTAATGATGCATGGACTAGTAATGTACGAACAATATTATTAATGGTGTGGATTTTTCTTTCGGCTTTCCCATTTTGTGATGACGTATGTGGACATGAAAACTGAAAAGATATACCATTAACCTTACAAATTCTTTAAATATCCCATTATCAAATTCCCTTCCATTGTCACATTGATGTTCTTAATTCCCGTTTAAATTTATTACAGATAAATGCTCTAAATGATAGGAAAGTGGAATAAACCTGAGACTTTTTAGATAACGGAAATGTCCACAAAAAAATAGAATAATCATCCAATAACAAAATATAATAACGGAGAGCTCAAATGGCAATACAATACTAGAATTTGAGGTAACAAACGATAATTTGACATGTTTCCCAAGCGGAAAGAAGGGAAACATTAGTACTACGAGCGTTATTACACTCAATAAATTTATTGTTCTTAAGGAAGGAAAAACAGACGCTCCCGGATGACTCAAACACACATGTCATAAGGAAGGTGCTAGAGCGATAAACGTTGACGGTGTGGCTTGTTTAGTAGTGATGGTAGTGGTGATGGGATAGATCTCGCCCCGACTATCACATCTCATTAGATGTATCCCCATCCATAAATCCTTCACAGAAAATCCAAAAGGATCAAATCAATAGAAACCGAGTTATCAGTTGTAAATTTTCGAACAGACACTAATTTTTTAATTAATTGAGGAGCATGAAGGACATAAAGCTAAAGGTGGGTTTGAATGAGTCAAATTTGTGCGACCATAACCATGAATTGGAATTGAATGACCATTACCAACAATTATGCCATGATTTTACTCAAATTGATTAAGATGTGAGATTACCTTGCGTAGATGTCATATGAGAAGTAGCACCAGTGTCCATGTACCAATTTGCATCTGGAGGATTTAACGCAAGTGCGTGTATTGCTGCCTCGATGTCCGTGTGGGTCAGAGATAAGGTTGGGCCTGCAGCAGCGAAAGCCTGTTATGGCCAAGGCCCAAACAGGCCAGGTTGTTGTCATGACGAATGATTTTGAGGCCCATTCTGGGCTTGCTGGTGCTGCCATCCACTGGGCCTGGCCAAATTTTTTATTGGGGAAGGGCATGGCGGCATGGGCCACTACCCACTGGCCCAAGGCAGGCCCATGACCACTGGCCCAAGCCTGCTGCCAGATGTGCTATTGCTCAGCCCCCTGCTTGACGCCACTGCCATCACTGTCGCTACCATGTCCGCCACTATGGCCACCACCCTTGTCGTTGCCATGGTTTTTGCCACTGTTTTGACCCTTTTTGCCACCTCTGTTGTTACGGTTTTGACCATAATTGTCAGAGAATGATTGAGAGTCATCGATTTCTCGAGATGTGGCCACCATCGTTGCAAAATAGGCTTCGGTTGCAGCCTTTTTAGCCAACCTTACTTCTTCTAGAGTGAGCATATAACGTGTTTGGTAGAACCCATTATACGCCTCAGAGAGACCCATAACCATCTAAAGAACGAGACGATCATTTATGATGGGCGCACCAATGTTCTTGAGTTGATCCCACAATTACTTGAGTACGGAGGCTTTCTGAAAATCCTCCATATTTATGTGAGATAATTTTTGCACAAGGGTTACGACATAAGAATTTTTATTAACTTGGAATATATCACGCAACCTATTTCAAGCTTACATTGTCGTGGCATCGGGTTCGATAATTATGTGTAAGAGGTCCGTAGAGATGGTGGAATAAATCCATTGGAGGACCGTAAGCACATTCTCCTTAATGTTTTCCGGTTTGACGATTGATGGAGGACTCAATGAGACCTTGTGTGAATTTTAAAAAGTTTCGTCCACGTCGCGTATTGAACATTCTCTATTTCAAGAATGATAGAGATGTTGTTCTTGATGTTGGAGACTGCAAGAGCAGGATGAAAGATATTTTTTGTGTTAGACATGATGTAGGAATAAGAGGGGAATTAGGGTGGCGGAAAAAAAATTGAAAGGGACGGAAAAATTGAGAGGGCGGCGGAAGTGGTATGGAGGAAAAAGTTGTCATAGATTGCTGATACCATAAAAGAGAATAATTTCTTGTTCATTTCATTAATGTAATTGATTTATATACATGATATACAATAATCATTCTAGGCGATAATTATGGAAATCAAATATACACTTAACTAATATAAATGATTACTACTATAATTATAAATATACAATATTACTAATAATATGAATATATCGTGTCTATGAGTGATACCTCAAAACTTTTAGGAAAGAAATTGGTTTTTGTGAATGTCAACCCCTCTTAAATTGTCTTGTTACATTACTACAAAGTAGGTCACAACACATGAGTGGTTGATCAAACATAAGAGTGGGTGAGAGAAATGACTAAAAGATTGTAGGGCTAGCTGTAATAACATAAATAAGTTAAAAGGATTTAAATCATATACTTTGCACTGTAATGAAATTTTATTCTAATCACTACTGTACTTATTAAATAAATTTACCTGTAATTACTTTTGAAGTGATATGGTGTGTTAATAGTTTTACACTCAGGGTGTGTTTGGTGCCGAGGAGAATATTTCCAGAAAATATTTTTTATCAAAACTATTTTATTTAGAAAAACTAGTTCTTTAAAAATTAAGAAAATGATTTTCTTGTAAAAATAAGAAAAATAAATTTCATAAATGACATTTCATGCTAATTGTTTTCTCCACCCTCAACTCCGGCCTCGTTTTCGCCCCCACTCCATCCCCATAGTATATGCATAAATTATATTTACATATTCTTGAAATAATATTCTCTACTTACCAAATATCAATAAATAAATAAAAATACTTATTTTTCAGAAAAAGTATTTTCATTTGTACTAAACTCATCCTCAAGGGTCGTTAGGTTGGTGGTTAGGAAGAGAGTTATTGTAACGCCCCAAATCATGGCCTGGGCGAAACATGACACTTGGTGCCTGACTGCATGTGACCGAGCGAACCACATAGCTTGATGATCATCATGGGCATCAAAACATATACTAACAATGGTTTAAAATATGTAAAACATAATACGAAAAATACATATTGAGAATATGATTGCGGAAATATCTGAATAAAACATAATAAGTCTGAAAGTAATACTGTCATGAGATGCTAACTAGTGTAGTCTATGAAACCTCTGAAACATGAGTCTGAATGCAAAATTATTTACCAAGACAAGACCTTGGCATACCTCTACCATAATGCCTAATCATAAAAATAACTAGATTGACACCCTAAATGAGATGGGGCTCACCAAATCACTGATACTGAAGCAATCCAATTGAGTAGATTCATCTCCCTGAAACTCAGCACCTGCACCGTGAAGTGTAGGCCCCATGAAAAGGAACGTTAGTACGTTTAAATTATTTTGTATGTAAAGCAACTGAAGCAAATAAGCAGACACATGAAATAATAAGACATAAAACTAAAACTGTAACATGAGCATGATCTGACATGAGTATAAAACAAGTGTAAAATCTGTAAAATTATGTATCTGTATATCTATATATATGTATATATGTAGGGAGATCAGTAGCATAACTGACAACATGAAACACCACGCGGGTACATGGAGTTTGGTACCTGATCCGACTAGTAGAGCAATCTCATACTTTATCGGGGTATGAGACATGAACATGGCATGAACGGATCTAATATGCAATCAGAATGTATTATCCTCTGATGAAACGACCTTTTTCCTACGATGACATACGTAGTTTCAGCCTATCTGAGCCTTCTCAGTAAACCATGCCACTTCTGAAACATGTACTTGAAAATAATGGCTTATAAGCCCATGAATTTCATGAAAGCAACATGTAAAACATGATTCGAAATCATAATTTAGCATGTGAAATAGATATATCATATAACTTGTATAAATCATGAAAATCGTGTAAAATTTCATTACTGAGTAACATTGATCATAACTTATAATTTAGGAACTCATGAAATTTAAACATGTGTTCATGGATTACAGACAGGTTCATGACAATCATAATGACATATCATGAATACAATAACAAATCGTATATATATATATATATATATATATATATATGTGATTAGGGTTATCATGATAATAGAGTTAAAAACCTAATTTATGAAATTTTATGGTTTCATGGAATAACGTGGTTGGGAAAAAATAATGATGTTTTCACACATGGATAGAAGTTTTATATACCTTGTTCGCTCCTAGTCTTGCATTAAAAATCTGAACTTGAATCGTAAGTGTCGCGCCCGTTTTTTACCTTGGGGTCTGAACGGTATCCGCAACATAGCTCTTTGGCGCGGTTCCCTGGATAGAACAATAATGCTGATTTTGAGGAGTCGTCACCTAATTAGTTAAGTGAATTAGGACACTTGATTTATTGCAATAAAAATACTGCAATTAATCTCCATTTAATGGTCTGCAAAATTAATGAGATTCTGGATCAGAGTTCTTTATTATCCTAAAGGGAAGGGGTTAGACATCCTTTAAGATTCGCTAACTTGCGGTTATCCGTTCAAACCTAGGTTAATTATTTATTGCCCTTTTTATTCTACATATTCTAAGCAGTTTTCATAATTTACAATTACAATGGAATGCAATATAGAATAATAAAGCTAAAATCAAAATAAACTCCGGGACATCTTTTAGCCCTTTTTAGACCTTCTGCACAAGATGATCTCCAGGTACCTGCGCAAACACTTAGTAAAAGTGTTAGTAATAGAATAAATAATTTTAAAGTAATAGCAAGAATTAATAAGTAAAGCCAAAAATAAACCCGTCTTTTGTACAGGGGTGGTCTTGAAAATTAGACGGAGATTCCTTCATCGGCCAATATTGGTAGAAACAATAAAATAAATAAAACCTTCAGATCCGCGCCAAAACAGTAATAGTTTTAAACACGGAGGGCTCAGATATATAAAAAAAATAAAGTGGGACATCCTAAACAAGTCCGGCTGCGAAGATTCGCCCTGCCAGCGCGTGTTGGTTATCCGGTGTAAGTGGAAGAAATCATCATTGACCAGAAAGCTTCATTTTATTTTATTTTTCGTCTTTGCAATTGTGGAGGCCTCAAAAATCGACGGATAACTTTTTCATTGGCCATTGTAGTATCTGCTTCAAATCAGTAAATACCCCATATTCAAATGTAGCAATTTGTTCAAAATCGGTTTAATAAAGGTAAAAGGGCAGAATGGTCAAAACAGTTCACAACAGACAGCGAAACAGTAGTGGTTCAATATCAACATCTGCGACAGTGGTTCACCGGAAAATACAGGCTATCGCCGGAGTTTTAAACTCCGGCCAGAAAGAAAATCAGGCCCGAATATAGCAAAACCAATAGCAAAATCAGTACCAAAATATAACAGCTTTCAGCGGTAAAACATAGCAAAATCAGTAGCACAAATGCAGCAATTCTTAACAACAAATTGATGACCGAAATCAGTTGCCAAATGGACCCAAAATCAGTCCAGAATCGATTCCAAACAAAAGCTAAGAGGCAAAAATGGTCAAAACAGTTCACCAGCCAACAACATACAAAATAGCAAACAAAGTTGGAGACATCACTATTGTCGCCAGAGTTTTAAAATATACCAAAACCAACGAAAATCCGTCCAATAAGCAAAAGAACAACCGATAGTCGCAAGAGAAGCAAATACAGTGACATCGCCGGAGCGATGCCACCATGGTGGATTCGACGGTGAGCAGCGGAACAGTGGTTCAGCGATGGAAAGTGGGGAGATCGACGAGGGTATGGCCGACGAGTAGTGGTCGACGGAAGTGTGGTCGGCGGGAATGGAGATTCGCCGGAGCTTGGAGCTCCGGCGTGAACAACGACGGCGATGGGAGAATGTGAGAGTTGAGGGATTGAGAGAATAAAAATGAAAGGGGAGGGTTATAGATTATAGGGTGCGACTGCTACTGATGTTGTCCTGGAAAGTGGGGGTAAGGTTTTTTATTTATAGGGGTATTTAGGTTTAGGGTTTTGGGTATTGGGGGAAAAGATGAAAGGTGTACTGGGCCTCATTTTTGGGTCTCAGTTTGAGCTTCGGTTTTTAATGGATTGGGTGATCCAGTTATTGCCTCGGTGGGTGATTTGACAAAAATGTAAAACGGGTTTATTATTTAAAAGAAAAATTCTTTAAAAAGATGCAAAATTATTAAAATGCAAATGCCGATGCAATAATAATAATATACAATATTTAATAAATGTTTAATGTCTAATTAAAGTAAAAACGTGATGCCAATTTATAAAAAAAACAACAACATAGAATGTTAGGTAAAAAATATACAAAAATGCCAAAAAATGGTGATTAAAATGCGGTGTCCTAAAACACTTAAAATTGCAAGAAATGTCCAAAAGATGAGTCAAAATTGAGTGTCAACAGCTTGTCCCTCTTTGACTGAAGACGATGAAAGAGTTTTCGGACAATGACGTTGACTTGTAGCCAATTTTGTCCCCATCGTCAGAATTAAAACAACTATCAAGGAAATAAATGGGCAAAAGCTGATGCAGATTCAAAAATTTTGTCCCAGTATCGAATTATGATGACACTGAGTCGTTGTGATGCAAAAATAAAAGGCAAAGCTGATGCAAATTTAAAATTTGTCCCAGTGTCGAATTATGAGGACACTGGGTTGCTGCGATGCTAGAAAATTAAAGCAGGCAAACGCCGATTTAAAATTGTCCCAGTGTCGAATCATGATGACACTGGGTTGCTGTGATGCTGCAAAATTAAAGACAATGCCAACGCAGATTCAAAATTTGTCTCAGTGTCGAATTATGATTGACACTGGGTTGCTGCGATGTGGTGCTGTAAAAGATAGGGTGTTTGTAGATGTTGATGGCGTAATTGCATAGACGCGATGCAGATGCTCGTCGCTGCATAAACGAAACATAGATGAAGCCGTTGCATAGACTTACATGATATGATGTCGTTGCATAGACGTGATGCAGATGCTCATCGTTGCATGAACGAAACATGATGAAGCCGTTGCATAGACTTAAAAGATATGGCGTCGTTGCATAGACGCGATGCAGATGCTCGTCGTTGCATAGACGAAATATAGATGAAGCCGTTGCATAGGCTTACATGAAATAATGTCGTTGCATAGACGCGATGCAGATGCTCGTCGTTGTATAGACGAAACATGATGAAGCCGTTGAATAGGCTTAGAAGATATGGCGTCGTTGCATAGACGTGATGCAGATGCTCGTCGTTGCATAGACGAAACATAGATAAAGTCGTTACATAGGCTTACATGAAATTGCGTCGTTGCATAGACGCGATGCAGATGCTCGTCGTTGCATGAACGAAACATGATGAAGCCGTTGCATAGGCTTAGAAGATATGGTGTCGTTGCATAGACGTGATGCAGATGTTCGTCGTTGCATAGACGAAACATAGATGAAGTTGTTGCATAGACTTACATGAGATGGCGTCGTTGCATAGACGCGATGCAGATGCTCGTCGTTGTATAGAAAAAACATAGATGAAGCTGTTGCATGAGCTTACATGAGATGGCGTCGTTGTATAGACGCGATACAGATGCTCGTCATTGTATAGAAGAAACATAGATGATGTCGTTGCATAGACTTACATGAAATGATGTCGTTGCATAGACGTATCTGCTTTGTGACTCGCCTGGGTTGAGATAACGTCATTGCATAGACGTTGTGCATTTGTAACCCGCATAGGCTTATTGTTGCCCTCCCGCATTTGCTGATATGAAGATCCTACTTCATAGAAAACTTGTGAGTTTTAGGAAAAGAGTGGTTGATTCGCGTCAACTTTGTAGCTTTGGCTCTTGACGCTTGCATGCTCAGACTTAAGCAAAAAATTAGTGCATAACTGTTAAGACAAAAATGATAACGCATGAATTTATAAGCAATGTAATTGTATGAGTAGAAATGTTATCCTGTAAAACGTGATGGCGGTTGTATTGATGTGATGCTGCAAATGCTGAGATTTCGTCCTTGCACGGACGTGTTGAATGTTGCGAATGCTTGTTGAATGCTCTGCGCGGGTTTGTTGGATGCTGCGAATGCTTGCTGAATGTTGTGATTTCTGATGTAGTCTTTGCACGGACTTCTTTGGATCCGTGAATGCTTCTTTGAATCTGCGATTCTTTGAAGTAGTCTCTGCGGACTTCTTTGGATGCTGCGAATGCTTGTCGAATGTTGCGATTGCTGATGTAGTCTCTGCACGAACTTGCTGGATGTTGCGGATGCTTGCTGAATGATGTTGATGCTGATGTAGTCTCTGCGGACTTCTTTGGATCTGCGAATGCTTCTTTGAATGTTGCGATTCTTGATGTAGTCTGCGGACTTCTTTGGATTCTGCGAATGCTTGTTGAATCTTTGTTGATCTGATGTAGTCTGCATGCGGACTTCTTTGGATGCTGCGAATGCTTGCTGAATGTTGTTGATGCTGATGTAGTCTCTGCACGGACTTAACTCTGGCGGAAATTGCTCATATCTCTTTTCGAAATAATCAAATGCATTCTGTCGCACGCGAGCCAATGAAAAGATTTCTAATGGTGTGACCGAAGCCGACTTAGGCCGCCTACGTATCCTCATGAGGGAATCAGGTCATGACGTAGTTCGTGATGCAAAAAATGATTGTACAATTTTCAAAAAATGGGACCGAAGCCACTGTGGCCGCCTACGTATTCCGCTGAGGGAATCAGGTCAAGACGTAGCTCGTGATGCAAAAATGATTGTACAATTTTCAAAAAATGAGACCGAAGCCAATGTGGCCGCCTACGTATCCCGCTGAAGGAATCAGGTCAAGACGTAGTTCGTGATGCAAAAAATAATTGTATATATGTGTTTTTTTTTTAAAAAGTGAAAAGACAGCATCACGTTCTGACTTCAGTCGATACCAACAATTAGTATTGTGCTTAGGAATTTCATTATTTACTTTCAGTCTAACCGAGACTGACTCCTGGGTAATTTCTATAGTTTCAAATGGTACCTCAGACACCTAAGTATCGACACACTTACTTGTGGCCAAGATTTCGAACTACACGTAGTCTCACGTTTCAAATGCCCTCACTGAAAGAAAGTCTCATTTCTCACATATATTTCAGCATTTTGAATTTTGAGATGTTTAGAGAAGTACGCTCACACTCAAAAGGATGTTCAATGCATGCAATTGTTATACCATAGACTTGGATATCATGTAAGTATCCACTAATGTGAGAACCCTCAGTATAAGATCATGTAGGGCTTGTCACGGGCTTGTAATGTAGGTTTGGGGAAAGGGATGAATATCATTTGGATAAAAAGTGACTAATTCTTCCTCGAGCGTTGGAACTATGTCCGTGCTTGATATTTGTGTGCTTTAGTATTGACCTGCTTTCTTTTTGTCCCAGTTTATCTGTACTGGCTTCTTTTTGAATATTTCGTTTGGAGCCCCCTTTTTCCAAAGTTATTCTCTTATTTTTATTCATTTTCTTTTTATAATGTCGGGGCTTTTGATTTCTTCTTTTTGTGAAGTCGTCATTTGTGTTTTTCTTTTTCCTTTTGGGACTTTGACAATTTTTGTCTTTGCAAACTTCGACGCAGAATTTTGTCAGCCACTTGCACATTTCTAAAGCGCTCAAGGAGGTTAAGAGAGGGATAGTGCGTACGCACTCAGAAAGAGTATAGGCTTAATATGTGGTTGTCAAAAGAATAGGCTTTAGGCTCAAAGGGGTGTACTACGGGTAATGTTATTTGGTAGGCTGAAAATGCTCAAACGGGTCAAAGAAAACCTACGATCATTTCCTACACAGAGTGTTACTCAGGATTTCGCCTCAACAAACATTCAGGCCAAGTTCTAGATCACAATGCAATACAATTGAACTTATTCTAAAACTCACCACACAATGCACATGAAACGATGATGTTGGTTTCGTTCTTATCTTAGAAGCATGCAAGAATGTCATTACAGATGTGCGTGAGAGGTACCAAAAGAATCTATGGTTTATCACGAAGTCAACCCATACTGATTATTACTCGGTCTTTCCTATCCACACTCCTAACTGTGTTGGTATCAACCAAATCAAACAATGATACTTAAAAGAGCTTTTTTTTGTATTTTTTTAAAAGATATTTTATGCTTTTTGAATAAAATATTTTTTGTATTTTTGAATAAATGGTACCGAACCCGAATAGGGCTGCCTACGTATATCATCTTTGACGAGAATCAGATGTGCATACTTCGTTCAGATATGTTATAAAACGTATGATTTAGAAAGAATTCATTCATGAAAGAAATGCAAAAGTAAAAGCTGTGCAAAACAAATGATTGTTCAATATAAGACTAATGCAAAGTAAAAGGAATGTAATGAAAAAATGAATGACTATGATAGAATGAATGAAATGCATGAATGAATGTATGTGATAAAATGATTGAAATGCAATAATGAATGTCCGTGATTGGATAAAGGCAATGAATGTCCGTGATTGGATTTGCGAGGACGGTCTTCCTGCAAAAAATATGACGAATTAGGTGAGAGTAGAAAAATGACAAAATAATAAAAATGCAGGGTGTGACAATATAGTCAAAGACTCCCCTGATTGGTTCGACCGGACTGGTGGTTGATGCTTCACAAAGTTCAAGTCACGCTATTCAAGAGTGATTTACGCAGTAGAAGTCCTGATTGCAATGTGACGACAAAAAGTGCAAAAATGCAAATGCTCGTGGCCGGAGCATGATATGTACATGGGTTAAAAGGGTAATTATTGCATTAAATAATATGTACAGAATTGCTAGCGACAACAATAGTAAACAAAAACATGCAAATCAAGCGCGCGCCCTAATATGCATGAGACCTCTCTTATGCCCGAGGTAGGCCTAAACGTCAGATATGCGAGATTGAGATAGATTGACCAAAGTTGCTAAACATTAATGTTTTCGTTGGAATTGACGACCAAATGACGGTGCACTTTTTTCCAATTTCGGGGTGTCATGATCAAGCTTGGATCCGTCTATCATCATCACGCTACACATAGTATGCTAATGAGTCGTTGGATTGTGAAACTCGTCGACAAGTTTGGTGGATTTCTAATTGTGGCGTTAATGCTAAGGATTAACTCACCTAAAGTTTATGCATGCATGACTTAATATAAAAGGGTGGTATAACTCTATCTTAAGCTTTCTAAGATTTGGCTTACTAAACGCAAGGTTCCCGAGCGGACAACTCGAGTGAGAAGGCTACGTGGATGATCAGACGAACCGATCTAACTCCACGCAGGCGCCAACTCTCCTAAATTTACGGTATTATGAAAGAAATTTGCGGGTGCGCGAAGCACACCAACACGTGTACTGTGTGACAATGTGAACTTCCACAGTGGAAGAAATATGAGCGGAATGTCAGTTTAAGGAAAGCAGTAAAAGCAAAAAGCAATTAAAACAGTTAAGCATACAAAATTAAAGCAAGCAATTTTAAGGCATTTAAAACAAATAGAAGCAAATAAAGACAAGCAACAATAAACCTAAGTTTGCTATGGTCAAGAACCTGATTATCCCCAGTGGAGTCGCCCGTCTTTGTCGCGCGTTTTGACGCGGGAGTGCGAGCGGTATCCGCAACATTGCTCTTTGGCGCGGTTCCCTGGATAGAGCAATAATGCTGATTTTGAGGAGTCGTCACCTAATTAGTTAAGTGAATTAGGACACTTGATTTATTGCAATAAAAATACTGCAATTAATCTCTATTTAATGGTCTGCAAAATTAATGAGATTCTGGATCAGGGTTCTTTATTATCCTAAAGGGAAGGGGTTAGGCATCCTTTAAGATCCGCTAACTTGCGGTTATCCGTTCAAACCTAGGTTAATTATTTATTGCCCTTTTTATTCTACATATTCTAAGCAGTTTTCATAATTTACAATTACAATGGAATGCAATACAAAATAATAAAGCTAAAATCAAAATAAATTTCGGGACATCTTTTAGCCCTTTTTAGGCCTTCTGCACAAGATGATCTTCAGGTACCTGCGCAAACACTTAGTAAAAGTGTTAGTAATAGAATAAATAATTTTAAAGTAATAGCAAGAATTAATAAGTAAAGCCAAAAATAAACTCGTCTTTTGTACAGGGGTAGCCTTGGAAATCAGACGGAGATTCCTTCATCGGCCAATATTGCTAGAAACAATAAAATAAATAAAACCTTCAGATCCGCGCCAAAACAGTAATAGTTTTAAACACGGAGGGCTCAGATATATAAAAAAAATAAAGTGGGACATCCTAAACAAGTCCGACTGCGAAGATTCGCCCTTCCAGCGCGTGTTGGTTATCCGGTGTAAGTGGAAGAAATCATCATTGCCCAAAAAGCTTCATTTTATTTTATTTTCCGTCTTTGCAACTGTGGATGCTTCAAAAATCGACGGATAACTTTTTCATTGGCCATTGTAGTATCTATTTCAAATCAGTAAATACTCAATATTCAAATGTAGCAATTTGTTCAAAATCAGTTTAATAAAGGTAAAAGGGCAGAATGGTCAAAGCGATTCACAATGACAAACAGCGATGGTAGTTTCAATATCAACATCTGCGACAGTGGTTCACCGGAAAATTGAGGCTATCGCCGGAGTTTTAAACTCCTGCCAGAAAGAAAATCAGGCCCGAATATAGCAAAACCAGTAGCAAAATCAGTACCAAAATATAGCAGCTTTCAGCGGTAAAACATAGCAAAATCAGTAGCAAAACTGCAGCAGTTCTTAACAACAAATTGATGACCGAAATCAGTTGCCATATGGACCCAAAATCAGTCCAGAATCGATTCCAAACAAAAGCAAAGAGGCAAAGGTGGTTAAAACAGTTCACCAGCCAACAACATACAAAACATCAAACAAAGTTGGAGATATCACTATTGTCGCCGGAGTTTTAAAATATACCAAAACCAACGAAAATCCGTCCAATAAGCAAAAGAACAATCGATAGTCGCAAGAGAAGCAAATACAGTGACATCGCCGGAGTTTGAACTCCGACAATATTCATTAACAACAAAAGAGGGGCGTCACTTCCACGGCGAGGTACGCCGGAGCGACGCCACCATGGTGGATTCGACGGTGAGCAGCGGAACAGTGGTTCAGCGATGGGAAGTGGGGAGATCGACGGGGGTATGACCGACGAGTAGTGGTCGACGAAAGTGTGGTCGACGGGAATGGAGATTCGCCGGAGCTTGGAGCTCCGGCGTGAACAGCGGCGACGATGGGAGAGTGTGAGAGTTGAGGGATTGAGAGAATAAAAATGAAAGGGGAGGGTTATAGATTATAAGGTGCGGCTGCTACTGATGTTGTCCTGGAAAGTGAGGGGTAAGGTTTTTTATTTATAAGGGTATTTAGGTTTAGGGTTTTGGGTATTGGGGGAAAAGATGAAAGGTGTACTGGGCCTCATTTTTGGGTCTCAGTTTGGACTTCGGTTTTTGATTGGGTGATCCAGTTATTGCCTCAATTTGGGTGATTTGACAAAAATTCAAAACGGATTTATTATTTAAAAGAAAAATTATTTAAAAAGATGCAAAATTATTAAAATGCAAATGCCGATGCAATAATAATAAAATACAATATTTAACAAATGTTTAATGTCTAATTAAAGTAAAAACGTGATGCCAATTTACAAAAATAAAACAACATAGAATGTTAAGTAAAAAATATACAAAAATGCCAAAAAATGGTGATTAAAATGCGGTGTTCTAAAACACTTAAAATTGCAAGAAATGTCCAAAAAATAGGTCAAAATTGGGTGTCAACAGTAAGCATGACTTAGTTTGAAGGTACAACGTATTACAATTATTCATGTATTAAAACTAGCATAACTAATACTATATTTGGTAGTTGTTAAGTTGCTTTGTAGAAAATTCAGCACATCAAGTATAGTGTTTGGTTGTCATTTTACAATCCCACATAAATAAAGCACTATAAGTCAATTTATGGAGTATTGTTTTATGCAGAGTAGAAGATGGAATAACTAAATCCTCCATAACTAATTCCTGAATAAATCTTACACAACTAATCTATGCATAACTAATCCCTACATAAATAAATCTTACATAACTAATTTTTGCATAGCTAATTCTTGAATTTTTAATACATGTATAACTCTAACCAACTACCTAATCACCCCTCATTAATGTATAAAACTTAAAGCTCAACAACTACTATATCCGTCTCATTTATGTGATATAATTTGACTCGACACGAAATTTAAGAAATAAAGGAAAATTTTATAATTTTGTGGTCTAAAATAAGTCAAAGATATTTATGTGGTTATAGATTATTTGGTTAAGCGCTAAAATGTAAATGTTAAAGTAAACTATTGCTAAATAAGAAAATATATCATTCTTTTTTGAACGGACTAAAAAAGAAAGTGTATCACATGAATTGGAATAAATATAATATTTATTGGATAGCATAAGTAGCCATATCCCATATGTGTGAAAATCAGAAAATGTTGGTTGGGTGTAAACCACAGATTAATTAGTTGGTTTTCATATATGATTAGAATCCAAGAAAACAGGAGATTATTGCTTCCTTTTGACTTAAAACTCTTTGCTAAGTTGCTATGCATTCATTTTTTCTTTCAAATAACAATTTGGTAATATTAATTCCTATCCATTAGTCGGTGAATTTAAAAGGGAAATTTTACTTTGGTAACAATTACTTGTTTTTTTTTGCTATGTAGTACCGGTGTTAACATGAGGTGAACCACCCAAAAAAAGTGATGAATGGATGGCATCCATAAAAAGTGAAACTTCTCCATGTGTTTTGCCGTGAACTTCAATGTGACTTTGACTATTTTTTGTGTTCATATTTATGAAGTGGATCAACAATTAAAAAAAAATCAACAATTTCCATTTTTCTTTCAAAACCAAAATCATTGGGTATGACTTATGAGCAACTCACTAACTTGGATTAATCTATATTATCGTCACATAATTCAATATCTGCTTTGATGTCTGATTAATGCTAATTCTTATTGCGTAAGGTCAATTAAATAGAAAAATACTTCTTCTAAAAAATATATTTGTAGAACTCAAATTTGAAATCTCTAGGTAAACATAAAAGGAATTATATTCATCTCATTAAAACAATGAATGATCGTCAGGCGTTACTCATTGCTCATTAAGTGATCATAATTGTCATTAATTACATTTACTTGAGGAAAGATTCTCGGGAATTAATGCTCTGTGTTCATAGCTATAAAAAGAGCTCAACTTTCATGTTCGAGGGACATCTCATTCTCATTATTCACACTTGTACAATTTCATTCACTTCAGTTGTAGTCATAAAGCTTTCATTATTGGTTTGGAACTGAAGCAGTTAAGCTAAGGGCCGGAACAATTCTGTTGAAGGAGTTCATCTTGGTTTACGACATACAGGCTATCCTTACTTACTATTTTCAATTGCTTACTTATTGTTAACTGTTTATTACTCTTTATTCTAAATCGATTCATGTATCCTTAAAATCACTAACAAATTCAAACCGTATCTTTTTTTAGGTAAACAATTTGACGCCCACCGTGGGGCTAAATATAATAGTGGTAATTTATTCAAACTCAAATTTCACTTATTTTCTTCTGAGATTTTGCCAAAACAGATCAATACTAAGTACTTACAAAATGGCTAGTGATATCCAAGTTGAGGTTAGCAACCACGATGACAACAACAACGAAAACAATAGTGCTCACAACATCAATAACAATGGTATTTCGCCTGTTGATCTAATGACGGGAAAGCATAGGAATAACCCTGTGATTTCACCCCAGGGGTCTAGATGGTCACGTGAAAAGACACCAGTCTATGATGAGGATGAAGAAATAATTTTGGCTCGAATCTTTAACAGGCTGAAAGAGCAACAGGAGGCTATAACTTAGTTGTAGAAGAAAAGCAGCGGATCAAGTGCGGCAGATGAGGCTCGTACCGTCCGCAATGAAGGTTCGGGCTGACATGAGGATCGAGTTGATGAAAATAACAGTGGATCGGGGACTAATAAGTCTTCGGAGGTTTTGAGGTTGCTACAAGCTTTGTCCAAACAGATGAATACTAATGAAAAAAAGGTCGAAACCTATAATTCACTGGTGGACTAGATTCTTGAAGCGCCTCCGATCTTGAAGGGACCAGAATCAAAGAGATATATTCAGTTGTCATTTCCACTGAGCGTAACTCTGAAATTGATACCAAAAAGGTTCAAGATGCCAGATCATCCAAAGTATGATGGAACTACATATCCTCATGAGTACGTGATGTCGTACACCTGTGCGGTGAATAGCAATGACATGCCCCCGGATGTGATTGAATTGGTGTTGTTGAAAATTTTGACAAAACACTATCTAAAGGAGCAATGACATGGTATTCTATATTTCCTGAACACTTTATTAATTCATTTGAAATACTTGCAAATGCTTTTATAAAGGCGCATGCTGGAGCGCGGAGGTCCAGGCAAGAAAAGTGAATATATTGGAAATTGCTCAGAAAGATACGAAATTGTTGTGTGAGTTCGTGACAAGGTTTTAAAAGGAACGGATGATCCTTCCTATGGTACCTGATAAATAGGCAGCTGAAGCTTTCACCAAGGGGTTGAATCCTAGAAGCTCCAGTTCCTTATTTAATTAAAGAAGAACTTATTGGAATTCCCGGCAGTAACATTGGCAGACGTAAATAATAAGTATTGAGTTTAAAATCCGGGTGGAGGATGATCAACTCGAACTTTCCCCATAATCAGCATGATGGAACAAAATTTTTGATAAATCAAATAGGGTAGTTGAGTCAAAATTGAAATCTTCAAAAGATAGGTATCAACCCTATGGACAGTCAGAGAGGTCAAACTTTAGATCGGATAGGGATTGCAACAATCGCAACTTCTCAGCGGACAGAGGAGATCGACATAATGATCAAGGATCTATCGGTAGGGTTTTATAATTCAAAAATGATACCGGTGGAGATTCCTCTAAAAGTGTGGAAAGTCTGAGGTTTTTCAAATATAATTTCAACATTGATGCGGTCGGACTTGTTTGGGCTATTGGATACATCAAGGAGATAAAATGGTTAAGATGACACACCCGACTCAGAGAGATTCAAGTTTGATTTGTGATTACCATGGAACTCATGATCATTAAATGGAGGATTGTCATTAATTGAGGGATGAAGAGGTCGGGTTGTTGAAAAATGGCTATCTACGTGAATTTTTGAGTGACAGATCAAAGGGAAACTACAGAAATAGAGAAGCAAACAAGCAAATGGATCAAGTTGAACCCCAGTATATCATAAACACGATTATCGGAGGGTTGGATATTCCGAAGGGATCCATCATGACCACAAAGAAGATGAAAGTTTCAATAACTCGAGAAAAGAGATCCAGAGATTACATACCGGATGAAACAATATCTTTCAACGATGAAGATGATGAGGGTATCATCTAACCTCAAAATGATGCATTGGTATTTTTTGTCTTTATTAATAAATTTTAGATTTAAGTGTATTTTAATTGATACATGTAGCTCAGCCAACATCATCCGATAGAATGTGGTGGATCAATTGGGATTATTGGATCAAATTGTACTGGCAGCTCGAGTTCTAAATGAGTTTAACATGGCTAGCGAGACTACGAATGAGAAAATCACTCTTCCAATCAATATAATTGGGACAATTTGGCAAATGAAGTTTTATGTCATTGAAGGCGAAATGAGGTACATCACACTATTCAGCAGGCCTTGAATACATGAAATAAAGGTCGTACCTTCAACATTGCACATAATGTTAAAATTCCCAACTACGGAGGGAATTAAGATAATTCAAGGAGAGAAATTAGCATCAAGAGAGATGTTTGCGGTAAAGGAATTGGTAAAAGCACCAAAAGAAATGATAGATGTGAGTAAAGACAAAGAACTTAAATAACAATCACAAGGTCCGGGTCCGTTGAGTTCGAAGAAATAAGAGGGAGATAAGATAGATTACGAGGAAGAAGAGGATTACTATCGCGTCCTAAGGTCATTTGTGTTGCTGAATGATTCAGATGCCATAAAGTCAACTATATAATTATAACAAGTCATTTATTTGTGCATCTGTCCGATAGAAAGGTATACCTGGGCACCGGGTTATCCCCAAAGCTCAAACTTAAATTAATTAAATTTTTAAAGCTAACATCGATTACTTTTCCTGGGCCCACTTAGACATGACATGTATATTACGACTCACAAATTGAGTTTGAACTCGAGCTTCCCCCCGGTAAAGCAAAAAAGGAGGTCAATGACCGACTTCAAGCATAAGTTTGTCAAGGAGGAGTTAACAAAACTTTTAAATATAGGTTCCATATGGGAGGTAGAGTATTCGAATTGGTTATCAAATATAGTTGACGTACCTAAAAAAAGACAATAAATTGAGAATGTGCATAGATTTTAAAGATTTAAATAAAGCATGCCCAAAAGATTATTTTCCTTTGTCGCACATCGATCGAATGATTGATGCTACAGTGGAGAATGAGATGTTGAGTTGTCTTGACGCATACTCTGGATACAACCAAATCGAGATGAATCCGGAGGATCAAGAAAAAACCTCTTTTATCACTAGGTACGAGACTTACTCCTATAACGTAATGTCATTTGGTTTAAAAATACCGGAGCAACATATCAACGCCTAGTTAATCGCATATTCGAGGACCAAATATGTATCACAATTGATTTTTATATTGATGATATGTTAGTTATGTCCCTGAAAGTAGAAGACCATTTAAAACATTTACAGGAAATATTTGACATACACCAAAAGTACAACATGAAGTTGAATCCTGAGAAATGCATTTTTGGAGTTGGGTCAGGCAAGTTTCTTAGTTTCTTGGTTTTAAACCAAGGAATAGAGATCAATCCGGATAAGATCAAAGTAATAGAGGAGATTCTAGAGTACTTGAAGATGTGAATGCAGTGCAAAAACTCACCGAGATGATAGTCGCTCTGAGTAGGTTTATCTCTCAATCCTTGGAGAAAAATCATAGATTCTTCTCTTTGTTAAAAAGAAGAACGACTTCAAGTGGACACCGGAGTGTCAGCAAACTTTGATGGATATGAAGAAGTACTTATCTAGTCCGTCGTTGTTGCATAAACCAAGGGCAGACGAGAAGTTGTTCCTGTATTTAGCGGTGTTTGAGGTAGCTGTAAGTGCAATTTTGGTTCGAGAAGAGAACGATACACAATTTCATATTTACTATGTGAGTAGAACACTAGCTAGTGCGGAGATTAGTTATCCTCATTTAGAAAAATTAGCATTAGAATTACTAACGGTTGCTAGAAAATTGAGGCCATACTTTCAATGTTACCATATATGTGTTGTAACAACTTCCCCGCTAATGCATAAACCGGAACTGCCCGTAGGTTAGCCAAATGGGCAATAGAAATTAACGGGTATGACATAGAGTATAAACCAAGAAAAATTATAATGTCTTAGGTTTTAGTAGACTTCGTAGCAGATTTTACACTCAGAATGATTCCAGAGGTGGAAAGAGAGTTAATATTAACCTCGAGAGAAACTTTGGGGGTCTGGACCTTATACACGGACATAGCTTTAAATATGAAAAGGTCCGAACTCAGGGTAGCTCTTAAGACACATATGAGAGATGTTATTAGGCAGTCAATAAGAACTGTGAAATTGATTAAAAATAAAGCCTAGTATGAGGCTATGATTGCATGTTTAGAATTGGCAAGGTGTCTGGGAGCAGATGTCATCGAAGCAAAATGTGACTCGCTTCTGGCTGTTAATAAAGTGAACGATGTATTCGAAGTGAAAGAAGAAAGAACACAAAATTACTTAGAGAAACTTCAAGTGTTATTGCATCAGTTTAAATAATGTACCATTGAATATGTTTCTTGAGAGCAAAACAATGAGGCGGATGCATTGGCGAATTTGGGATCCTTCGTGGAAGTAGAAGAGTTTAACTCTGGAACCGTGGTGCAGTTATTGAACTCCACAATTGATGATGGCCACGCCAAGGTGAATATAACAAGCTTGACTTGGGACTAACGCATTAAATATATTAATTATCTTCATGGTGGAGGTTGCCTACAGATGCAAATGAGTAGGTTTTGCTTGATCAATGTTCAGCTGTACCAAAGATCCTTTTATGGTCCTTTAGCGAGATGCTTAGGACCTGAAAAGACTGATTATGTGACACGCGACGTTCACGAGGGAACTTGTGGCAATCACTCAGAAGTAGAGTTGTTGGTCCGAAAACTGATTAGGGTCGAATATTATTGGTCTCAGATGGAAGAATACATAAAGAATTTTTTGGGAAGTGTGATGAATGCCAAAGACACGCACCAATGATTCACCAACTGACAAAATTAATGCATTCGATTTTATCACCATGACCATTATTGTGGGGCCACTCTTATGGGCACCCGGAAAGGTACGCTTCATTTTGTTTATGACTGAATGTTTTTTAAATGGGTTGAATTCAGCTAAGGAATTCAAAAAGGTTAGAGATATGGAAGTCATCAATTTTATTTGGATCACATCATTTGCCGGTTCGACATATCGACAGAGATTATTTACGACAAAGATAGTCAGTTTGTTGGGAGGAAGGTAGATGACTTTCTTGAAGGATTGAAAATCAAGAAGATAGTGTCGATTCCGTACCACCCCAGTACAAATAGGCAAGCAGAGTCAACAAACAAAACAAGCATTCAGAACCTAAGAAAAAGACTAAAGGATTCAAAAATCAAGTGGAGAAATTTTTTACCGATGGTGTTGTGGGCGTATAGAATAATGCCTAAATCTAGCACTGGTGAAATACCGTTCTCTTAGGTTTACAATGCAGAAGCACTAATTCCTTTAGAAGTAGGTGAGCCGAACTTAAGTTTTATCCTTACAACTGAGGAATCAAACAACGAAGCTATGGCCGTCAAACTTGACTTATCGAAGGACTAATCTTAGGCAATTTCAAGTAGGGACTTGATTATATGAAAATTAACCCTCAACACCAAAAATTCCAATGAAGGGAAATTGGGCCCGAACTGAGAAGGTCCCTACAAAGTGTCAGGAATAACCGGTAAAGACTCGTACCAGTTGAAAGCTGAAAATTGTCAAAAATTGCCAAATAATTGGAACATCACACACTTGAAGCGATATTATTGCTAAGGTATGTGTTCGATTAATTATTTAAATTTTATTTGTTCTGATGTTGCTAACTTTTACAGGAAAAAAGTCCGAGTCATCATGCAAAGACCGGAGAGTTAATATTAGGTATAAAAATACGTGTTGCACTCTTTTTTCCTTTAACACATTTTTATCCCAAAAATGGTTTTTCCAGTAAGGTTTTTAATGAGGCAATAATGTAAAGTGTGTTACTAAGTGGATGAAGATCGGACAAGAACACTTGGGACTGGGGACTGCCCGATAATAAAAGAAAAATAGTGTTTAAGTTCTCATGCTTTGAACACAAACATTAAGGGACTGCTATACCTTTGGATGCTTTAATCAATTTAATCAAGTCAATAATTCGAAGCTTTTTTGCATGTGGGCTAAGGCCCATTGGACGACTCAATCCAACTGGTGATTTGATAGGGTTGGGTTTGAATTTTCAGAACCCATTTAAGAATTAGGCTTTTTAGCCCGACCCGAAAGCCCATTGACTAGTGGGCTTGAGTGTACGTGGGTTGGGCCGAGTCGTGGGCAAAAAAAATAATCTAAAAATAAAAAATAGAAAGAAAGTGAAGATGTTAAGACAATCTTGTCACAAGCAGAATCAGATGTGCTTAATGAAGATGATGTGATGATGTTTGATACATCATAAGAGCCATGGAAGTTTTTTTGAGAAGTTTATTTTTTCTTTAAATGGATGGAATATTATCAATTTCTTTTGCATTTTATTGAGATCTATTGAAACAAAGCTAGGT
The DNA here is from genome assembly GCA_029844215.1 of Przewalskia tangutica. NCBI lineage: Eukaryota > Viridiplantae > Streptophyta > Magnoliopsida > Solanales > Solanaceae > Przewalskia > Przewalskia tangutica. The sequence goes on from CM056740.1 coordinate 57,328,726, forward strand.
TAATATTTCTATTTAGCTATTTGTATCGCTACTCATTAACTGTTTAGTTTGTTATTAATATCTCTATTTAGTTCGAGTGATATCATGTATAATATGTTAAGTGTTAACAATGTCAAAAGTTATTTAATTTCGCAGAAAGTTTGATCCTATAAGATCATTTTTCCAGTTGTACCCAAAATAATTGCATAGAATGGTAGATATTTCATATCAAAGCCATACAATCAAATCTTTACTTGAATCCAAATTTAATAAGCATTATTAGAAATTTTATTTGTGAATTTGAGACTTGGTTAGCAAGTGATAACACCATGTAATATTGTCTTGTAAATATTTATGTTAGCATTTTAAATTAGAATTTAAATTAAAGAATTATGAAAAATATTTTTTTTAAAACGTGGGTTGGACCGGCCAGGCCCGTCGCAACCCACATAGTGATGGGCTGGACTTGCTTTTTAAAGGCCCATTAAACAGGTGGGCCAGTCTGGCCCATCAAATTCCAAAGCCCGTGTGGGCTGGCCCAACCCATTTTGACAGCTCTAACCTGCAATAATTAGTTAGGATTATGTCTTAGTCATGCTAGTATATTGATTTAGGTCTGACATTCTCAAGGAGTTTTATAATTTTGCTAGTGAACTACATGTAAGTACAGAATAAAAAGAAATTATTACAACTTTTAGTTTTTATTTTGTACGATTGATGAGCGTAAAACACAGTAAACTTTAAGTGATTCGCTAGTAAAAATAGTATAGTTTAAGATTGTCTTTACAGAGACATGTACAAATAATTACTCAAATAAAAATGTGCTTAGTATTATTCAGGTAATCAAAACTTGAGTTTGTTCTGGTTATAAACCACGATTATCGACTACAAACGTAACTAATGACAATTGTCAACGAAAGCAAAGGTTACTATTAATATGAGAAGTAAGAGTAGTAGACAAGACAAATGCAAGATTTTAGCAATTAGCTCTGATTCGTTTTATCATTCTCTTCTAAATTTTCTTGAGTCTTTCGAATTCAATAAGTAATTAGTTTACTCAATAATCTAATAAACCCTTTTCGATTATTTATTCTGATTCCACAAATTAAACTAATACAAGCCCTGAGAATGTTAAAAACTATGGATAGAAATAGATCTTCAGACGACTTCTCACGGATACCGTCAACTTATAACCCAAGATAAAGTATTCAAGAGTTTCTTTTGATTACTCAACAGAATCATTCAATCAAGAGCTAAATCAGATTTATATTAAGATAATCCACAAAATACTTCTTCTTGTGATTAAAGCATCCAAAAATATTTCAACGATCACCTAAAATTACTATCCATGAGTTCAAGACTAATGAAAAACCATGTGAACATATGCAAGAAAATATTAAGGGTTTAGTCTCTCGAATATTTTCCTCTCTTGGTTCAATCAATAATTCAAGAATCTCATTCGGTTACTTAAAAGAATCACCAATTAAAACCAAACAAAATAATGCAGAAATATTCACTAAATTATTCCTCTTTCGATTAAATAAAATAGTAAATAACTTTGCAATTCAATTCAAAACTCTATTAACGAATTCAAGCAATAAAACAAGAATCGTATCTAAAAACGTCAATCAATACATCATGTCTTGTCAAAACCCTATAAGAAAACTACTCCATAATAGAATAAAAGAACATTGAAGAAATAGAATTAGAGGACATTACAATCGACGATTGATTCAAACTTTTCTATTGAAGTAAATCGTGATGGACAGTAATGAATTCAGGCGTCTGAACTCTTCTAGGTGCCTCCAATTCTCCTTAGGTCAAAAGTCCCCTCAAAAACATGTTTTGGACGTATTTATTACAGTCTAAAATTAGCCCGGGACTAAAATACCCTTAAAATTTTTAAACTAGAAAATTGCCAAAAAAATGGCCTACCGCGTCGCGCTAGTCTAAATCTTCAGAATCAGCGATTTCGGAAACATGCAGCAAAACTGGGTAGGCGCGATGCGCAGGGCGTAGCTCTAGGCATCGCGGCAAACCTATTTTGCGATGTCATTCATATTCTTCAATTTTTTACATGCATACTCGATCCTTGAACCCCAAAATCGATCTCGATTTATTCGTTGAACTTCTTCTTAGACTTCAAAGTGTCGAAACCTCCATTTAAGCTCCAAAAATGATCGTTTGCTCGGGAACAAATCCTACATAAGAAAATACATCTAATAAGTATAAAATTCTAATATTATAGTTCAAAGACGATTAAAGTGTAGAAAATAAAAGGCGAAATATAGCTAAATTACTGTGTTTCTAGACTACCATCAATAATATTAGAGTGAAATGAGTTTAATGGAATTAATATATTCAACCTAAAAAAGTTATACCAAACCCCAAAAATAACAAAAACTAAATCTCAAATGTAAATTTTCATTAATTTTTAAAGTCAAAATTTAATATTTTAAAATAAAAATAAAGGACCAAAATTACTCAAATGTACATTTTAAAAATTATTTCAAATCCACTCCAAATAAAAAGATTATTTTTGTTAATTTGTCATGAAATTCATATAATTAGTGTAAAATTTGGTCAAAATTGTGGCTTACATACAATATATCATCCTGAAGATTGTCAATATTTGTTAAAAATGACAAAAATAATTATTACACTCATTTGAAGTAGAAGAACATGAGTGTACCACTAAAAAAGATTAAAAAAAAGGGAATTAGTCTCTCCTTTATGTAAATAACTTTAAAGTGCACCATTTAGCCTTTTGAGACCAGATAATATTAGATGAATTAAAAAATATGTATATAAAATATCTAATTTGACGGAGAGATCATAGGTTAATGAGTACCAGAAATCGCCCTATAAATTCACCCATGTTTGAAAGGAAGCAAATCAATGTACTAATTTTCTAGAAAACGAAGATAACAAATATGCACAAAATTTGTTAATATGTGAAGGAAAGTCTTGACGTAATTGGTAAAGTTGTTGTCATGTGATTAAAAGGTCACGAGTTCGAGACATAAAAATAACCTCTTGCAGAAATATCGAGTAAGATTGTGTACAAATAAATCCTTATGATCAGACCCTTCTCCGAACCTCGCGCATAGCGAGAACTTAGTTCATCAGATTGCCCATTTATGTGAAGCTGCTCTCAAGAAAATGGAGTTTATTCTCCTAGCTTATTTAAATCTTGTAATTTATGAAGGACTTCAAAATTGTTTAGTACTACAGTAGCATTTTTCTATGTACAAATAATTTTTAAAAAAATCCATCATTACCCTTTGAACTAGTACATTTAAAAAAAAAAGACACTTTAACTTTATAAATGTCCTAAATACCCTCTTCAACAATTTCAAACTAGTACAAAATTACGGGGTGTATTCAATTAGGATTTTAAAAGACTTTTTTGGGATAAAAAAATCATGTGATATTCAATTAAGATTTTTAAACAATCTAAAAAGTCTTGTGGTATTCAATCAAGATTATTAGGATTTTTTAAATAGAGTGTTCAAATCTAGTGGTATTCAATTAGGATTTTAAAAGACTAACAAAAAGTCTTTTGGTATTCAAAATTTTGAGATTTCGAAAGATTTTTTAAAAATATGGATTTTGGAGGACTTTTTAGTGGAAGGTATAACTAACAAATCCTATAAACAATCTCAGTCTAACCTATTAGATTTTTTCTCATTCTAAAATTTCTATTTCATATATTTTTTATACTTTTATAAAAATATGGATTTTTTTCTTACCCCCTACCGCCCTAACCCAACCTACCCCCGACCCCCACCCTATCCTCAAATTTATATTCATATTTTTAGTTACTTTAAATTTTTTTTATTAAAAATATAAAATTTTATCTTACCTCCCCCCGCCCTACCCCAATCTCAATTTTTTTTTTAAATTTTTTTTTTACTTTTATAAATAATTTATAAAAATATGAATTTTTTTCTTACCCCCATACCCACACCTATCCCTTACTCCCTCCATCCCCACCCCATCCTCAAATTTCTATTTCATATTTTTTTTACTTTTATAAAAAAATATTTAATTTTTCTTACCTCCCCTACCCCTTCTAACCTACCCCACTCCCATTGCGCATCCTCAAATTTATATTTCATATTTTTTGTTACTTTTATAAAAAAAAATATTAAAAATATGTAATTTTATCTTACCTCCCCCCTACCCCCTCCCCCCGCCCTACCCCAATCTCAAACTTTTATTTTATATTTTTTTTACTTTTATAAATAATTTATAAAAATATGAATTTTTTCTTACCCCCATACCCACACCTATCCCTACCCCCTCCACCCTACCCACACTTACCCCTCCATCCCCATCATTTAGCCCATCTTGATCCGTTCATCTTAGCTCATGTAAGTTTTGGGTGAGTTGAGCATTGACCCATCCACAACTTCAACCCATCTTGACCCGCCCAACTTCCGCCCAAACGACCCATCTGCTACCCCTAGTTGTATATCTCAAGTCATGTGAACAATTCAACTGTAATAGGAGAAAACGGGAGATCCTTACATTTGTTTGTGTTATTTTATTTTACTTTGGTTGAACTATTTGGTGCTTTGATTGAACTATTTGGGTTATAATTTTGTTGAACTATTGTTATTGTAATTTAGTTAAATTTTTTATTGTTATTTAATTAAGTAATATTTTAGACAATTAATGAAAAATAATTGTTAATGGAACTTGAAATACTATATATTGTTATTTTAGAAGTACAATAACAACTTTTGATATATTTTACATTGAAAACTAGTGATGAAAAATTATAAAAAAAGTGGTGATGATTAGAGTAAAAGGATTGGAGAAAAAATTCATGTGGTCATTTCAAATCTTTATAAATCTTATGATAAGTCTTTTAAAATCCAAACATCGAAAATCTTGATTGTCAAAATAGTGTTTTAAAATCATAACAATCCTAAATAGTCTTTTAAAATCAATAAGACTTATTTATCCCAAAAAAGTCTTTTAAAATTCTAATTGAATACACCCACTTTAGGTTCAACTAACACTAGGGAACAAGAATCTAGTGTCAAAACAACAAAATTAACACAATTTTTCTCCTGGAATTTTCTGAATTTAGATTTTTGTTTTTCGGGGTTTTCAAAATAGAGAACCTACGGTTAAGAATTGTAGATACAATCCTTTTAGCCGAAGCTCTGATACCAAATGATTGAATCCTAAAGAAGAAACTCTAGGATTTGATACGCGAAATGGAAAGATAGAGGATTGATACACGGAATTGAAAGATAGAGGATTGATACAATCAACGACATTCAAAGCAACCTAAACTATATGAAAGCTTAGACCTCAATGAAATAAATCAAATCAAGCAACAACCCGAATAGAAGACGAGACACAAGAATAGACATCAATAGGAAAACCAAAGGTATATCAAACCAAAGACCTTCCTAAAGATTAATCCATAAAAGTACCTATGTTATGAAGATGATTCCACAAGTGAGTGATCTCATGTGAGAATCATGAACAAGTTCAATAGACAATCAAGGAATCCACCATGTGCTATCATTCTATAATCTACACTAATCGCTAGCTAACACTAAACTAACACTACAAAGTAGCTAACAAGAGTTTTACACTCAATTCATCAATCATCAAAATCTCCTAATGAAATGACCAAGTATGGTATTTATACTAAACAAGCTAAAGAAGACTAGACTAGTTATTACAATAATACCCTTAATGAAGTAAGGGCCTTGTTTGGTAGTTTTCTTTATGTATGATGGCTTGAATTTAGAAAATATCCTCTTTGCATGGCTAACCACCATCGTTCCTCTCCATCTCATCTTCACTCCACACGACCAATCAATCATCCATACGTCGCTCTCCTATGAAGCTCCTCAAAGGTCTCCAAAGTCTCTCTTTGCATCAACATGGTTTGTAGGGCTTGAAGTTTCTTAGCTCGACCTCGAGTGAAGCAATTTGAATCGTGTGTGCTCCTCGGATCGTATCACTCCATATGTTTCACTTTATATGATAATATTACTATTTGAGAAGACAAACTACTTTTTCTTTGACTACACCTTTTATATGGTGTTCAAATATTTTTAATTATAAAAAGTTGTAATTTATACTATTTGACCTTTGTAATTCAAACTTCTTCATTTTAAAAAAAAAGAGATGGAGTTACGGTATAAATGATTTTTTCGGTACGAAGGAAAAAAAAGGAAAAATGCATAACATGGACATACATCGCGAAGTTACGTTCGTTTGAAGTTTTAATCCTTCTCATACGTTGTATAGCTTTCTGATTTTCAATTATTTTATTAATTGTCATATATATATACGATTTATATTTATCTAATACTATGTTCTAATTATATGACACTGTTTCTGTTATAATCTGCATAAGAAAGTATGACATGTTTTTATGTTTCAAGACTTTTTAACCCTAAATTTTATATATATGTGTGTGATCCCATAAGTGGGGTCGGAGAGCGTGTGGTGTACACAACCTTGCCTCTACCTTGTGAAGCTCTAGAGGTTGTCACCTATAGACCCTCGATATAATTAAGGACTAAAGTAGAAACATATAATAAATAGAAATAGAGAACATATAAGAAACACTAAAACAATAAAAAAGCTCCGTGTTGAACCAGCATTCAACATACCCTCTATAGAAGTTACCGAATATTGTTCGGACTCTTCAAAAATATGGGTGCGTATTATATTTTTCAAAAGTAGTGTATTTTTGAATAATCCGATATGGGTGCGGCATCAAAAGTGAAGAGTCCGCAACTTAGCTGGTCGTGGGCTGCTCCTAGGGCCATCTTTCTAAAATTAGCTGGTATAGATCTCACCCACTTGCTTGGTAACGGAGAACCAGGACCAGCCCACTTGCCTTGTATAGTTCTGGGTGTGCATGTGCCCTGATTACTACGTTATGATGATTTTTTGTGAGTGTTTATGTTATGGTGAAATATGGCTTTCATTTTACATTTTAATTCAAGTTTTTTTACTTTATTTCTTTTTCATTTTCATTTTTCTCTCTCTGTTACTCTTCCCCTAAACCCCATCTCCTCTGCTCCAGCCGCCGATCAAAAACTTCTCAAACCAATAGTTAACTTCCATTGTCCCTCACATTACTCCTTCCCTTTCGAAACAGTACTACAATGACAACATAGATTAATTAGTTTAATTTGACAAAAATGGATTAATGTGACAATATGTTTGATAATTTCGCAAACTATCGCGCGCTCAAACGAAGGGGTCTTGGAGTAACTGATAAAATTTAATGTCATGTGACCAGAAGGTTATATTAAGTTGTGAAAACATCATCTTGCAGAAATGTGAGGTAAGACTGCGTACGACCCTTTTCGAAATTCCGCGCATAGCGGGAGCTTAGTGCAACGAGTTGCTCTTTTATTGCGCGTCCAAATCTCTAAACTCCTCCGCCCGATTCCGACACCGGTGACAACAACTTCTGCTGCTGTCACAGCGACACATTTCAATCCTCTGAACTCGAACTCAAACTCCAACTCGTCGTCCTCCGATTTTTACCCATCGTTGCCGGAGTTTAGGGTCAATTTAGACTAGGGGTGGCCAGTGGGCTGGGCCGGGGTGGGGCGGGATCAGGGCGGGACGGGGAGGGGCTGGGCTAGCGAGTCGGGTCCGATGCGAGACCAAGTTAGATTCGGTTCGGTCAGTTGGCTAGTGGGTCGGCGGGATCGGTGCAGGCGGGGCGGTGGCGTTTTTGCACTTAATTAAAAAGAATAACATATATATAAACAACTCAATAATTGAACAAGAGTGTAATAAAAACATCTCAAGACTGTTTTTGTGCCTCTTATATTATTTAAAGAAATACGATTTTTTTTCTAATACAGTATACATATACAGTTGTCAAAATTTACAACTTAGTAGTGTCGTTCAAAAGTTGCAAATGACATAGTAAAATTGCAATTAAAGAAATTACATTTTCAAAAAAATCTGTTTTATTTTCTTTATAATTCATGTGGTTTTTCAGTTGGAATTGTATTTGTTGGTCAAATTGCTCCACGTCGCTACTCATACTTTCATATAAGATGTCGTTGTAGTTTTCGTCTTTTTCTTCATTGATATCCGGTTGACCGCACCTTCTCCACTCGTATCCAATCTCTGAATAATATTGCAACCTCCAAACTGTCTCCGGCTAATGAGTGTATGTGTTCTCCTATTTGAATCTGTCGGCAGAAAAAACGTTTTCAGACACCATTGATGACGCTTGAATGTTAAAACATCTCGGGCCATCATTGAAAGTGTCGAAAATGTCTTCTCAGTCTCTCTCCAGTATTTCAGCAAGTCTTCATGTCCTTCTTCATTGACAACTGCTTGGTACGGTAAATCACTCTATAAAACAAAAACATCAAACTTGCTAATTTGGTTAGTAGTGTTAGCACCACACATTTTATTTCTGAGACTTTCAATACTAGCCGCAGAAATATCATGTCTTTTTTGAGGTTGTGTTGAAGAAGAAGAAGAAGAAGATGATACAAAAGCCGGTTGGTTGCTAGCACTTTCTTGGTGGTAATACTTATATACTTTTTTGCATTCATCTTGTATGCTAGACAACACTTCTTCTTTAGTTTGTTCAATATGTAGTGGATCATTTGGATTTTTGGGAGTTGGAGGTGGTAGTACTGCTATACAATCATAATTAGTTTCAATAAGTGTTTTACATCCGTCTATTTTAATAGTCGGATTTAATACAACACCAATAATATAAATAGTGGGAACATAAATAAAATATATTTTTATTTTGATAAATATTTTTTTAATAGCTGCCTTATAAGCTGGTTTAGCCATATATTCATTAAGTAATAAAAATATGAGAGTTATATAAAACAACATAGTTGAAATAGTAGGATAATATATACCGAAAAATTATTTTGTTGCTTGAAATTTTTTCTCTAAAAATACAATAAGTTCGGCAATTTTGTCCCAATCGCTATCTACAACATATAAGCTGAATTTTGATTATGGACGTTAAAAATAAAGTTATAGGTCTTCTATAGTCATAAGCAACAAGTAGTTGATGGCACAAAGAATTCCACCTAGTGGGTACTTCTTCGGGAATTTTTCTATAAAGGTAGTTGTCAATCGTGACAAATTTTTTTATATTCTTTTTTTCGTTGTATTCTATTATTTTGAAAAATATAGTTTACAGCAAATTGTATTTTATCAAGAATGTTTGTAAAAAGTGATAGACCATCCTTTACAACTAAATTATATATATGGCACACACATCTTATATGAAAATGATCTGGAAAAGATGGAGTTAAACTATTTTTTAAAATTGTAATAGCATAATTATTAGAAGAAGCGTTATTTAATGTAATAGTCACTATTTATCAGTTATGTCATAATAATGACAAACAGAATAAATATTTTCTGCAATAAAATTACCAGTGTGCCTATCATCTATATATCTATACGCTAAAATACGTTTTTGCATAGACTATTTATAATATATCCAATGACAGATTCCTGTTAAATAATCATGACCGTCAGTACTACGGCCTATATCAGACGTAATAGATAATTTGTCAGGAAAATTATATAATGAATAAAGTAAATATTATTGATATTCGTGTGCAAATTTAAATACATCTCTCTTAACAGTTGATCTAGGAAAACCTTTATAAGCAGGATTATACATTTTTTAATGTAATGAATAAAACCAGGAAATTCGGAAAATGAAAAAGGCAAACCCTCTACAACAACTAATTTTGCTAGTGCTTCCCTATCTATACGTTTATCGTACTTAAGGCCTACAATTCCCCCTGTCATATGGTTAATTTGACCCTGTACTTTGTCTAGGATGGTATGTGAACCTTGTCCCGATGGAGTGGGCACTTGCGCACCCTTTTTTTGAGCATCTTATTGGGCATACCTAGCTGAGTGTTTTTGTACTATGTGTCTCATTAAACCCCTCGTCCCACCATGACTTTTTTCAGTTTTAAAACTATAAACCCCTTTACAAATTTTATATATAGCTATTTGATTCGCTACGTCGCTAATAAACAAGTGACATGCATCTGATTTAATGATTGTTTTGCTGGACCTCGTCTCATACTAGAGGAAATATGAGGCATTTCAGTTGAAGGCGCATTAGTGGGTGTGTCATCATCTAGATCATCTTCTAAATTAAAGTCTTGTTGAGTTCCAAAAAATATCTCCTCGTCTAAAATCATATGGTATTTCAGGAAAATCTTCAGTATCAACAAAATCATTCAGTCTAGGAATAAGATAACTAGAACTAGAAGAAGTACCCTTATTACCCCTACTAGTAGAAACACCCTTACCCGTAATCATACGTTTAAATTCTTCCATTATAATTATGCAAATAAATAATTAAAGATAATGAAATTAAGAAACAATAATAATTTAATGGAGGAACAAATGTATCAAACGACGACGTAACGTCGACGTGTAATCGAATTCGAGAGGTTGGAAATTGAAACTTTACTCGATGGATGATCCTCAAGCTAGTTGTCAACTTCACTCCCAAATGAATAAATAAAATTGAATATTTAGTAGATAATGTAGACTTGTAGAGAGATTGATTGAGAGATTGTAGGAGGAGTTGTGAGAAAGATGAAGAGAAAATGAAGTATTTATAGTTGAAAAATTGGGTTAAAGTGTAAATATAATAACTTAGGAGTTAAAATAAATATAAAGGGGCTAGGGGAGGCCAAAAATGGTCGTTGCACAACGACCAAAATGTAAAATGGGCGTTGGTGCAACAATTATTTTTGCAAAGGGGTTTAGTGGGGCCGTGGCGAAGTCGAGTGGGGCCAGCGGGGCCAGATGTGGCGGGCCTGGCGGGACGAGGCCATGTCCCGTCCCGGGTTTGAGTTCCGATACCGTAATTTTTTTTAAACGGGGTCGGGTCGGGTCGGAACCGGATCGTCCGGGCCCACGGACAGGCCTAATTTAGACAAACCTTTAGTTGAATTTGAAGTTGTTTTATTAGTATTATACGCCCGGAAATTTCCTCCCGCAATGCCAAGCTCTCTTACATTTAGTGAAAAGATTGAAAATGAAAGAAACAGGTGGAATTTAATGAAGAAAATAAGGGGGAAAAAGAATTGAAAAAAAATTAAAATAAATAAAGTAAAATACATTCTAATGAGAATGCTGAAACAATTTTTTTTTTTTCCTATTTCACGTTCTATTGGAGAATGAAGTACACTCTCTATGTCACGGAGTTATATATCCCTTTACATAAGAATAAGCGGTGTTAGAAATTAGAATCTTACCGAGTTGAAGTGTCTCTTTGAAAAAAGTGTTATAGTTGATAGGTGTAATAATGTACAACAATAATATATCTAGTGAAATTTTACACTGTGAGATCTAGGAAGAGTAGAGTAGACACAGACGTTATCTTCACTTTGGTAGGTAGAACTAGGGTTGTCCAACGGGGCGGGACTACCCGACCCCCACCCCCAGACCAACCCACCCCGCGACTGCACTGGAATCGAATCATCGTACTGATATCGATTTCGATGCGGTCGAGAAATTTCGACTCGACCTTCCCATTTGTTGTACAATGGCTACTTAACAATTTGGTCGTTGTACAACGGCCAAATCCCTACACACCCCAAATGCCCCTACCCCCTTTAATATTTATTTTTAACTCCTAAGTTATTATATTTACACTTTAATCCAATTTGTCAACTATATATACCTCATTTTCTCTTCATTCTTTTCACAAATCTTCCTACAATCTCTCTAATAATCTCCAATCTATCTCTCATTCTCTCTACATTGTCTACTAAATATTCAATTTTATTTATTCATTTCGGAGTGAAGTTGGCAACTATTTTGAGGATCATCCATCGAGCAAAGTTTCAATTTTCAACCTCTCGATTACACGTCGAAGTTACATCGACGTTTGGTACATTAGTTTCTTCATTAAATTATTGTTGTTTCTTTACTTTAGTTAGTGCACTTAATTTCATTATCTTTAATTATTTATTTGCATAATTAAAATAGAAGGATTGAAACGTATGATTACGGGTAAGGGTATTGTTTCTTCTAGTAGGGGTAATAAGGGTAAGAGTACTTCTTCTAATCATTGTTACACCCCGTAATTCCAGGGCACATAAGTGAGAAAATGTGTCTTTGTGAATTTGAATGCACAAGATCGCTAAAGAACGAGACCGTGAAACTTCGAGAGTCGCAGAATTCCGAACCGGTGCCATTCTGCGCAGCACTCACTGCCGATGCGGGAATTTTCAAGTCAAGATATTTTTGTGAAGGGAAAGACAAGTGGACAAGTGGAGTTCATGTGTCCCCCTCCACTTGTGCTATATACACATCATATATACAAGTCTTGCAAGACTTTGTCAACAAATATCTTCATCCTCCAAACCCTTATCTCTTGCCTTCTCCTTCAAGTCTCGAAACACCATAGCCAAAGTGAAGAACAAGATCAACTTATCTTCCAAGATTAAGCACCTTAACTAAGTTCTAAGCCAAATTAACCTTACAAAACAGTGGGTCACGATTTTGGCCAAGAATAATGTCTTGAAACCCTAAGCTTGGAGGTGAACTTTGTGGAAGAAAAACATGAGAGCAAGATGGTTACAAGCTTGTAGAGGATTCATGCATGTTGTTGTAACTTGAAGAAGTGGTACAAAAAGAAATCAGTGGACCGAGAACTAGGGACTGTTTTGGCTAGTTAAGGTAAGGATTCTTCTTCTTATAAAGTTATTGGAAGTTTAATGATGTTATAGTTAAGGGATGAACATGTTTTAAGAAGGATTGGAAGTAAGAAAATACTTGTGGTTGTGGTTAGTGGGTTGGCCGATTGTGGACTGTTTTCTTTACTTTGGATTAGATGGTTATTGTTGTTGTTATCATCACCTATTACATGTTATTAATTGAAGGAAATCTTGTTATTGAAAGTTGAAACTGTTTATATAAAAGTGTTGAAATATGACTTGGATCTTAAGGAGTTATGAAGGGCTTTGGTATTAAGTCTTGTGGGCCGAAACTGCATGAAAATGTGGGACGTTATTGTGTTGTTTTAGGGACTGTTTTGGTGGTGTCATAATGCTGAAAATTCAGTTATCATTATGCATGTTTAATGTGGTAAATTGCTAACGTATGTCCTAAAGGAATAAGGGTATAAAATGGTGTAGAAAGCTTCACATTTTACCCTCGTTGTTGATGAAGTATGGACTATTTTAGTGGACTATTTTTATATGGATTAAGAGGTCGGGTTAACATGTGAAGTAGGTGTGTCGATCACCTTAGTTGCTATTTTGGTTATGACCTTAATTGGTACTTAGTTATTGATGTTATTGGCCTCGTTTGAAAGTTGTGGATGTATGTATAAATAGGGGAAGTACTGCCCAAATTTTATATGAAAGGAGAGTCAATGTATGGTATAACGTATACTAGTATTCATGAAGTTGATAGACGTGTTATTGTTATTATATGTTGAAGTACTAATTGGGACGTATACTACTTATCGTGTTGGTATAGCCGATAAGGTATGTGAAACTATCCTTTCTTCTTTTGGCATGATTTATATGAAATGGGTGTACGGCGGACGTACGTAATTCCATTGAATCCTTTATGATACATGATATGATAGTGCCTTGGTTTTTCTAAAATGAAAGTTCATGTTAATGAGTTATACCTGATATGATAGTGCCTTGGTTTTGCTAAGATGAAAGATGTGATAGTGCCTTGGTTTTTTCTAAAATGAAAGATGTGATAGTGCCTTGGTTTTTTTAAAATGAAAGTTCATTTAAAGGTTTTATTGAGAGTCAAATGATGTTTTAAATTTCATATGGTTGCTTGATAGCTATTTGTGCACAATCCCTTATATGTTCGCCACGTCATTCATTAGTGGGCCGGGCAGTATATGTATATAATTCCATGGATATGTATCCATGATGCGAGTATAGATACTCTTGACAGTATATAATTCCATGGACATGTATCCATGATGCGAGTATAGATACTCATGACAGTATATAATTCCATGGACATGTATCCATGATGCGAGTATAGATACTCGTGACAGTATATGATTCCATGGACATACGTCTGTGCGAGTATAGATACTCATGACAATATATAATTCCATGAACATGTATCTATGATGCGAGTATAGATACTCATGACAATATATAATTCTATGGACATGTATCCATAATGCGAGTATAGATACTCATGACAATATATGATTCCATGGACATACATTCGTGATGCGAGTATAGATACTCATGACAGTATATAATTCCATGGACATGTATCCATGATGCAGGTATATATACCCATGACAGTATATGATTATATGGACATACATTTATGATTTTGATATGACTCTTGTTATACCCCGTATTTCCAGTGTATGTACGTAAGGACGTACGTAGAAAAATTTGAACCTTTAAAGTGGCTTGGCCGAAAATTATTTTGTGCACAACACCCGGTTAGAGTCGTTTTTCGACGAAACGTTTTCACAGCTTTCGTAGGGAAAATTCCGGCTATGTCATTTTTAATTTTTGCGGATTTTTCCGAGAGACGAAACGTGTTGGACCAACAAGAGGGCGCCACTTGGCACCCTCTCATTGGCGGACGTGAGTGGGCGGTAAAGGGAGGGTTGGACGAATTGGCCTTGTTGGTCAAGGGGAGTTGGTAGGATATTTTTGTGTGTTAGTTGGTCAAGGACACATGGGTGAATCTTGACCCTACACTTGTGTAGCACTTGGCTCAATCTTGGCCATTGGTTGGCCTTCACTTGACCTATAAATACCCCTCTCCCTTTGATGAATTCTTCATCCATTCCACAAATCTCTAAGTGTTAAAACCCTCCCCCTCTCTTAGAGGTGTTCTCGTCCAACACCATCCCCCTCCCCCCTTGGCCGAGAGCCCCTCCCCCTTGTGTGGCCTTGTGGCCGAGACTTCACCCCCCCTCCTAGTGGTGTTGTTCTCGTATAATACCCCCCCCCCTTTTGTGGTGTAGAAATACTCTCCAAAGTATTGTTATAATGCCCAAATTACCTTAGCCGTATACCTTGTTGTATTCTAAGGTTATACCTATACGAAAAGCCCAGAAATACTATTATACTTCCCGTCAGTCACAAAACCGAAACCCTAGGAAAATCTCCATAGTCCGTTGGAGTATTGTGTAGAAGTTGGTTAGAACTTCTAAGGGTTGTTTGGAGCGGGTTGGAGCACCCGGAGTAGGAGCTAAGCGTTGCTAAGGATCGACATTTATACTCGGATAATTATGGGCTTATCGAGGTAATTATCTTGTCCCCCTATTGTAATTGGATATTACATGTTGTAGGAATATATAGTTGAAGTATACTATATATATAACTGAACATAGCTTGTGGCAATGTCTTTGGACTTAAGCCCAAGAATCGAATCGTAATTACATGGATCAGTATTCTGATAGACTTGTGTAGTTTGTGGGTAGGGAAGAGTACAATTTCCGTAGGATCGCGCATCTAGATTTATTCTACCGAGTAGTCTAGACTTTGATAGACTTGTGTAACTGTATAGGTTGAATGTTCTGCGAGTAGCGTGTGCTCTTGAGAAGGTGGACCGGCTAAGCGGGTTATAGCCGTGGGCGATTTGCTAATAGTCGATAATCGTCGCGAGGTATGTGAACCTCTTCCTATCTCTTCTAGCATGATATGTGTATAACTATGTAGTACGGTGACGTCGTGTGTTAATTGAACGTAGTTGTGCGGCAATGTCTTTTGACTTAAGCGAATAATAATAATCTTGAAGTAGTTCAAGAGAATTAAGAACTGTTTTTAAAAGAAGAGTAATACTTGGTTTTAAAAGCTTAAGAGTTATACTAGCTTTATGGGAAGTTAGGTATAACGGCTTAAGAAAGATAAAACGAATGATTTATTTATTTTAGAAGTTAAGAGACTTGATCTTGTAAGATAAGAGACTTAACTTAAATAAATTATATGAATTTTATGTGAAACCTCATTCGTGAGTAATGAGTACTTGATTTTAAAAGGGATAATGTTTCTTGATTTGGAAATCGAATGTGTATCGACAAACCAACTGCGGCGTTAATAAAGGGAAATGTTTTGATTAATGAAGTATTAATAAAACCAGAGAAACTTCCATCTGCATAAGCTAAGATGAGACAAAATGATATTTCCTAGATCATGGTCTTTGTAACAAGATTGTTATAAACAAGAATATCCTACTCACATATAAGGCTTATGTTTCTTAGATAGTTTAAAAGAGAATTATATTCTTAAATGAATAAGGCTATGAACCACGAAACCTTTCTAAAATAAGAAACGTGAACATTTGAAATTAGGCAAACTTGGACGTTTGGAAAATAATGTTGTTACTTGATTTTACAAAGGTAAGTGTTTTGATTTACTTCAAAAGATAATCACTCTATTTTCATATACTACGTATTGTGTGACTTTTGTGAAAGTAACGATCTTTTAAAAGAGTTAATGTATGAAGTACTTTGGGGATAAAAACCGATCTTGTTAATCATATAGTAGAAAGTGCCTTGTGTGTATAACTTGATTTTGTTGGGTTGTGATAGCCTTGTAATACTTTCTTGTTGATTCGTTAAGTAAACATGCTAGGATGCTACGTGTGTTAGTATCTTGTGATATTTGTGAAAAGGGGCTTCCCCTCGATTGCGCTTAAATTGTTTCACTATCAGCCGATATGTGGGTATTATACCACTCGCCTGACTTGTTTCCGAGGTTGCCGCCTCCGTCGGGGTAAACTCAGTAGTCTGTGGGACCTATGATTCGAGGATACCTCATGCGGGTCCCGGGGCCTATGCGAGCTACGAGTTCGAGTTAGTATCGTCCTTTATGGGCATGCGGTCTATGTGGCCATGCGATCGCGAGTCGAGCGGATCTTGGAGTAGCTACCCTCGATGCGGGGTTATACCTCACGCAGCTATGAGTTTGGCCTATGCGAGTGCGAGAAGTTCGAGGCTGAAGCAGCGCGCATTAGATCTGCGAGCGAGTGGCGGCTTTGATCATGTGGCGATGCAGACAGATCTCGTAATCTGATTTATGACCTTGTTTGTCTTGTAGGTGTTAGTAGTCGGCTATGCCTTCGTACTTACCGTGCGGTTTTATGATGACACAGTGGGACACGGTGTTCATGTACTTCTTGGTGTGATTATATCATGATGCTGGCGATGAGAATGTATTCCACGGCATGATTGATGTTGTGGGCGTGAGACCCATTGTTAAATTTGAGTGATGACTTGAGGCGTGAGTCCACGACTTGACATGATCGCTTATTTATTGTGAGCGTAGTTTGGTTATCATACATGTCTCCCGCTTTGTATAGACTACTATGATTTCATTCTGATGTTATTTTGATTTCACATACTTGGTACTGTTATCGACCTCGCCCGAAGTGCGTTTCTGCATGAGTAAAAGGTACACCGATCGTTGATCACCGCTCTTGGTCACGATTCGGCGTTTGGGAAAGCTCCGTTTCTCGGAGGCTTATCTTCGTATAGTCCCTGTTGTTGTAGGTGCTTACATTCGGTGGTATGGCGAAACCTGTCGTCGTTGTTGTCATATCATTCGTAAGTGCATGAAATCTTGTTGTGGCGGGGTTTGTAAAAGGATTAAAGCGTTCGTATTGCAAAGTTGTTGTTTATATATATCTTAGAAAGGCAAGTTTTCTCAGTTATTGTTTCATATTTCATAATATGGCTTGTATCGTTTATGTTCGATTACTCGATGTTGTATCACTAGGGTGCGGGGTAAGGCACGATCACGGGCCGGGCAGTCGTGACAAAGTGGTATCGAGCGATTAATCCTCGGAAAGTGTCTGACCGTATCGATCCGCAGTCTTGATTATCGGTGTGTTGTGCACCACACCACTAATCAGTAGGCTCTAGGATCTTTAGGATTGGGTGCTCGTCTTCTCACTCTGAGGTCGTGCCTTAGAGCTGTGTTGGAAGGTGGACCCTCTGAACGTAGTTCTTTCCTACGCTATGCCTCGCGTAGGCAACCCGGGCCCGGGAGGCGCGCAGGAGGCTGCGAGTAGAGTTCAGAGGGTTACGAGGGCACAGGCCCAATCATCACCTGAGTTAGGTGCTTCATTTGGGGAGTTCTGCGACGTCACTAGCCCCAGCAGAGTTTAGCACGGCGGCGGCAGTTCCTACTGCGGCCATGATATTTGAACCTTCAGTTCCACGACCGGGAACGGTGAATATAGAATGCAAAGAGGCAACCCTGTTACTAGCTATGGATTTGGCTACCAGAGATTATACCGATGTACCACGAGTCTTGATGACTATCTAAGAAAGGGTTGTGCAAGAGTAATTCTTCAGTTAGGCTTGAGCATGGCACGTATGCGGGCTTATGCGCGGCGAGCCAAGCGTAGAGATCAGCGGGTTAACGAGGCGCAGAAGAGAGGGCGAGCGCAAGGTCCTTTGGTAACTTTCGGCGAGTCACCTCACCAGTGATTAGATTATGCCGTCCGCGGTCGAGAGGTCTCCGCGAGGTTCGGGGCGTTCGGTATCAGGAGTTGGTCGTAACTCGTGGCTTCCGTTCACGATATGACGAGCGTCATCCCGAGAATGTCGTCTTTTGGTTGGTCGGTTGTACTATGACCGTCGGTGCAGTGTCGAAGAGTGTCCTTGTAGGAGGACTTGGCCTTGGTCGGTGGGTAGTTCGTCACCTTCCAGCTATGCGCCTGCAGGCGAGTTTGATTAGAACGACTAAGGAGTGAAGCGATGAATATAGACATATCTTTAACCTCTGAGTTTTGTTTATGTGATAAGGTGAGTATACCTTAAGTGCTATGTTCGGATAGCAGTGTGTTAGTTGTGATTAGAAATCATGGTGGGTTAACCGAGTAAGATTTTGGGGGATAGAGAAGGTGTGAGCCTTAGAGTGTTATACGTAGAGACCTTAGAGGTGAGGCCATCTCAAGAAAAGGTGTAGTGTTATGTTTGATCCTTATCAGAAGTGCATAGTGCACGTGAGCTATGTTTGGGATAGGTCCCTAGTAGTGTGGAATGAAAGGGGGTAGTTGAGCTAAGAAGACCGCTAGGTTTTCGAAACGTGATTAGTGAGATTGTTCCGGATTGGGGAGCTAGTATTGTGCGCGTTGCCGGGTCGGGTTGAGGCCACGATTGCGGGTCGACCCGCGGCATGTATGGCGGTGGGGTCAGGTTGTGGTGGTCCCGCCTTGTGGTAGGATCACGAGGGTGTTGGGCCCAAGTTTAGTTAACCAGCGTACGAGTTCGTGGATGCGTTCGACCGGTGGTCGGGTCGATGGGGGCAGCCCATCGTGTTCTTGATCGGGGACCGTTCACTCGGCGATGTTGATACATCGTAAAGGTTGTAAGGCTGCACGGTGCCTACCTTCACCTTATGACAGTGGAGCCAGTGCGGCTGTTTTTGTTTCGGAAGTTTTACGGCGGGGTTAAGAACTGGTGAGTCTCGAATCGCGTTCGCCTCGGGCGGTGTGTGGATTTCGAGGGTAGTTGTGGGGATTGTTGTCTCTGTAGAGAAGTGCTTAGCTACCTTTTCGGTGTTCGGATGTCGCCTTATGAAGCCTTGTAAGGCGGAAGTGTAAGTTCACGGCCGATTGGTTCGATGTTGGCAAGGTTGAACGATTGGTTCAGCTTGTTCCGGTAATTGTGGTTAGGGTGAAGCTTGTCTAGAAGAGGTTCGCGGCTCGGAGAAATCGTGCGGATAATCGGCGGCAGCTTAGAGTTCGAGTTGACGGTCGGTCTTCTTGAAAGTACCACCGGACGAGTGTGGCGAGTTTTAAAGCGAAGGAACTTAGCGAGTTACTTTGGGCCTTTTGAGTTCATGTGAAGAATAGGCGGGTTGCCTATATGTTAGCAATTGCCGTCGACTTAGGAAGCGACGTCCGATCTTTCGTATTGTTGTTCGAAGTGGCGTATAAAGAGGCGAGCCTCTACCGAGAACAGACGACCGTGGCTCTCGTATGGCACATCCCGAGAAGGGCCGTAGGGCATGCCTCGAGGATCATGGCGGCCGGTACCATTGTTGGGTCGTCGGAGCAAGGCTCGCGACAGAGTGACAAAAGTGGTATCAGTTAATGATGACCACGTTAGAGATAGTAACCCCGAGTTTTGGGAAACTGAAACGGTAACAGGAAATGTGGTAAGTTATGAGAAGGAGTTCGAGTGTACGAGTAGGGTACGACACGTAAGGGAAGAAGCGAGCATGTATGGCGATCGTAGATGTGATCATTTCTTTTGTGAAGAAAAGGTGCTAAGGAAGTATATTTTAGACCCCGGGGAGAGGTATTTTTGGTGATGTTAGAGGTGTTTCCTCGTGGACTTGGATGGAGGTATTTGCGCGGGTGTTTCTGTGGCCATATGTGGCAGGATTGTTCGCAAGTATAGCGATGAAGACTATCTTGGCGCGGTTGTTTTGAGACTTAGAAGGAACATTCGGGACGAATGTTTCTAAGGAGGGGAGAATGTTATACCCCGTATTTCCAGTGTATGTACGTAAGGACGTACGTAGAGAAATTTGAACCTTTAAAGTGGCTTGGCCGAAAATTATTTTGTGCACAACACCCGGTTAGAGTCGTTTTTCGACGAAACGTTTCCACAGCTTTCTTAGGGAAAATTTCGGCTATGTCATTTTTAATTTTTGCGGATTTTTCCGAGAGGCAAGCGTGTTGGACCAACAAGAGGGCGCCACTTGGCACCCTCATTGGCGGGCGTGAGTGGGCGGTAAAGGAGGTTGGGCGAATTGGCCTTGTTGGTCGAGGAGTTGGTAGGATATTTTTGTGTGTTAGTTGGTCAAGGACACGTGGGTGAATCTTGACCACTACACTGTGTAGCACTTCGCTCGATCTTGGCCATTGGTTGGCCTTCACTTGACCTATAAATACCCCTCTCCCTTTGATGAATTCTTCATCCTTTCCACAAATCTCTAAGTGTTAAAACCCTCCCTCTCTCTTAGAGGTGTTCTCGTCCAACACCATCCCTCCCCATGGCAGAGCCCTCCCCTTGTGTGGCCTTGTGGCCGAGACTTCACCACCCCTCCTAGTGGTGTTGTTCTCGTATTATACCCCCCTTTTGTGGTGTAGAAATACTCTCCAAAGTATTGTTATAATGCCCAAATTACCTTAGCCGTATACCTTGTTGTATTCTAAGGTTATACCTATACGAAAAGCCCAGAAATACTATTATACTTCCCGTCAGTCACAAAAACCGAAACCCTAGGAAAAATCTCCATAGTCCGTTGGAGTATTGTGTAGAAGTTGGTTAGAACTTCTAAGGGTTGTTTGGAGCGGGTTGGAGCACCCGGAGTAGGAGCTAAGCGTTGCTAAGGATCGACATTTATACTCGGATAATTATGGGCTTATCGAGGTAATTATCTTGTCCCCCTATTGTAATTGGATATTACATGTTGTAGGAATATATAGTTGAAGTATACTATATATATAACTGAACATAGCTTGTGGCAATGTCTTTGGACTTAAGCCTGAAGAATCGAATCAGTAATTACATGGGTGTATTCAGATGAGACTTGTGGTTGTGGGTAGGAAGAGGCGCCCAATTTCCGTAGGATCGTGCATCTAGATTTATTCTACCGAGTAGTCTAGACTTTGATAGACTTGTGTAACTGTATAGGTTGAATGTTCTGCGAGTAACGTGTGCTCTTGAGAAGGTGGACGGGCTAAGCGGGTTATAGCCGTGGGCGATTTGCTAATAGTCGATAATCGTCGCGAGGTATGTGAACCTCTTCCTATCTCTTCTAGCATGATATGTGTATAACTATGTAGTACGGTGAGCGTCGTGTGTTAATTGAACGTAGTTATGCAGTGATGTCTTTTGACTTAAGCCCGAATAATAATAATCTTGAAGTAGTTCAAGAGAATTAAGAACTGTTTTTAAAAGAAGAGTAATACTTGGTTTTAAAAGCTTAAGAGTTATACTAGCTTTATGGGAAGTTAGGTATAACGGCTTAAGAAAGATAAAACGAATGATTTATTTATTTTAGAAGTTAAGAGACTTGATCTTGTAAGATAAGAGACTTAACTTAAATAAATTATATGAATTTTATGTGAAACCTCATTCGTGAGTAATGAGTACTTGATTTTTAAAAGGGATAATGTTTCTTGATTTGAAATCGAATGTGTATCGACAAACCACTGCAGCGTTAATAAAGGGAAATGTTTTGATTAATGAAGTATTAATAAAACCAGTAGAAACTTCCATCTGCATAGAAGCTAAGATGAGACAAAATGATATTTCCTAGATCATGGCTGCTGTAACAAGATTGTTATAAACAAGAATATCCTACTCACATATAAGGCTTATGTTTCTTAGATGGTTTAAAAGAGAATTATATTCTTAAATGAATAAGGCTATGAACCACGAAACCTTTCTAAAATAAGAAACGTGAACATTTGAAATTAGGCAAACTTGGACGTTTGGAAAATAATGTTGTTACTTGATTTTACAAAGGTAAGTGTTTTGATTTACTTCAAAAGATAATCACTCTATTTTCATATACTACGGGTATTGTGTGACTTTTGTGAAAGTAACGTATCTTTTAAAAGAGTTAATGTATGAAGTACTTTGGGGATAAAAACCCGATCTTGTTAATCATATAGTAGAAAGTGCCTTGTGTGTATAACTTGATTTTGTTGGGTTGTGATAGCCTTGTAATACTTTCTTGTTGATTCGTTAAGTAAACATGCTAGGATGCTACGTGTGTTAGTATCTTGTGATATTTGTGAAAAGGGGCTTCCCCTCGATTGCGCTTAAATTGTTTCACTATCAGCCGATATGTGGGTATTATACCACTCACCTTGACTTGTTTCGGAGGTTGGCGCCTCCGTCGGGGTAAACTCAGTAGTGCTGGGACCTATGATTCGAGGATACCTCATGCGGGTCCCAGGGGCCTATGCGGAGCTACGAGAGTTCCAGGTTAGTATGCGTCCTTTATGGGCATGCGGTCTATGTGGCCATGCGGACTGCGAGTCCAGGCGGATCTTGGGGAGCTACCTACCGATGCGGGGTTATACCTCATGCGAGCCTATGAGTTTGGCCTATGCGGAGTGCGGGAAGTTCGAGGCTAGACGCGCACATTAGATCTTTGCGAGCGAGTGGCGGCTTTGATCATGTGACGGTGCAGAGCAGATCTCGTGATCTGATTTATGACCTTGTTTGTGCTTGTAGGTGTTAGTAGTCGGCTATGCCTTCGTACTTACCGTGCGGTTTTATGATGACACGTGGGACACGGTGTTCATGTGTACTTCTTGGTGTGATTATATCATGATGGCGGTGAGAATGTATTCCACGCATGATTGATGTTGTGGGCGTGAGACCCATTGTTAAATTTGAGTGATGACTGAGGCGTGAGTCCCTGACTTGACATGACTGCTTACTTATTGTGAACGGTAGTTTGGTTATCATACATGTCTCCTGCTTTGTATAGACTACTATGATTTCATTTACGATTTATTTTCGCCACATACTTGGTACTCGCCAGATCGACTTTCGGGGCCGTTCATGCCGCAGTAAAAGGTACACCGTCGTTGATCCTCGCTCTTGGGTCACAACATTCGTTGGGAAAGCTCCGTTTCTCCGAGGCTTATCTTCGTATAGTCCCCTGTTGTTGTAGGTGCTACATTCGTGGTATGGCGGCCCTGTCCCGTCGTTGTTGTCATATCATTCGTAGAGGTCTGTAGTACTGTTGTGGGCAGGGTTTGTAAAAGGATTAAACTGTTCATGTTGCAAAAGTTGTTGTTTATATATATGCCGAAAGGCAAGTTTTTCTCAGATTATTGTTTCATATTTCATAATATGTCTTGTATCGTTTTATGTTCCGCTGATTACTCTGATGTTGTATCACTAGGGTGCCCGGGGTAAGGCACCAGTCACGGGCCCCGGAACGGGTCGTGACAACTCTCATGATAAAACTGTACAGTTGACTCTCATTTTTATATGGTACAGTGGTACAGTGATACAATGATACAGTGGTACAGGGGTACTGGTATTTTGACTATCATACTTGTTGTCACGACCCGAACCCCGGGCCCGCTACTGGTTCCCTACCTGGGCATCATTCTACCCATACAACACAAGTAACCCGCGGAAGCTAAAAAACACTTCTTTTTTTCAAACAAAGGACAAGCCGGCAAGGCTGCCATAATATATAATACCCGAATGGGACTACAACTGTACAACAATATAAATACAACTCACGCAAGTCCAGCCCACATATGAATACAGACCTCTAAGAGTTTGGACAAATACTATGACGGGACAAGACCCCGCCGTACCCATAAATGTACAAGACTCTAATACAAACTTCGTACCAACATGACAAGACTCCGGCATAGTGGAGTTGTCTCAATAGAAGCTGATTGGAGATCCTAAGCTCGCGGATCACCCAACTGAGTACCTAATACCTGCGGGCATAAACGCAGCCCCCCGAAGGGGGTCAGTACAACAAGTACTAAGTATGAAACGGAAATAAAGTACAGTATTAAAATCATGGCTGGCCAAGAAATGACAGGGACAAGTAAAATAATCAAATACCAGATCCAACCGTGCCATATAAAATAAGAGCCAACTATACCTTGTATCATTGTAACCCTATACCATCGTACTTTGTACTCATCAGTACTATCAGATCGCCATGGATGCCTACTCATAGAATTATCATGTTCATACACGTAAAGATAACGTATCATACTCCGTACCTGTCCCGTCCCATATTGGGACTCGGTCCTCATACTCTGTATCTAATATGTTCCGGCCCATATTGGGACTCGGTTTAAGGTCTTATAAGGTATAACATGTCCCGCCTCCACGACCGATCCTGCCCATGAATCGTGCCCTACCGGGCACCCCCGCTGTATACATCGAGAATAGCAATGAACATACATAACACATAAACTCGTATATAGCAAACATCAGCTTGGCTAAGAATGACGCCGCTTTTATAGATTAAACTTATTCAAAAGTAAGCGATAACTTGTTCTTACACCCAAACCACAAACGTGACTACGCACTTAGAATATAGCATCGTATGGCGGGGCCGCCATACCCCTGAATGTACATAATACCTATAGCATCAGGGAAAAACCGTACCAATAAAACAAGCCTCCGGAGGAATGGATCTTCTGACACCAGACCAGTGATCCTAAGAATGAGTATCCACCACCGCTACCCCTACCGCGCAGATAACGCAAATGCCAGAAGGGGTCGATTACAATATGTACTAAGTATGCGAAACTGGAAAATACCTCATAAGTCTAAAATAACTGGAGACATGTATGGTAATCAATTTACAGAACACTGTGCCTTATTAATAATGAGAATATCAAACATATACTATACTGCATGAAAATAGGAAGCTCATGATCAAAGCAAGGTCATCCGCCCGCAGTATCATTAAGCAATACTACTCCTGAGACTATTTCACCTGGATGAGTCATGAGGACCCGCATGAGGTATTCCTCGTGATAGTCGTGACTACCGCATGGGACTATTTCACCCGCATGAGCCCTACGGACTCGCATGAGGTATTCCTCGCATCGTGGGTAGCAAATCCACGGAATATGAAAATGCCACAACCCGAGGAATGACCCCGTAATAAATAATAATATATCACTAGCACAAACCGGCTATCATACATAATACAAACAAGTTAAGAAATCCCCTAACTTCTTATTAGTCTTGTTCATACACATTCTCATTTTAGTTTACTTAAGGCACTAACATGTCTTTATGAAATCCGGGAATTTAACCCAAGTACTATGTACTTCTACTCTTTTAAAACCTTAGGCAATTGATGCCTTATAATCAATTTGCCTTCCGTTAATTCACGTCATTTATCCTTACTTGTTTTACTTAGAGTAAATCTCTCTCTTTAACTTTCCATAAGGCCAATATAACCAACTCCCCATAAAGTCGTTATATTAACTTCATACTATAAGTAAATTACATTCTTCCTATATCCAAGGGACTTGTAGATTTAAAACGGAACAAGTATCATACACTAAAAAAACACTTCAAGTCCCTTAACCTTGAAAACTTAAGACATCCTTACTACTTTTAAAGAAGTGAGTAAATCCCCTAACTCCACCGACTTGGACACTTTAAAAACGAGTAAAGGATACCAAGGTCTTGTACGTCTACCGTACTATATAGGTAAAACTATTCATGCTCAAGAGATAGGAAAGTTCCACATACCTCTTCCGGTCAATCCACTTGCTAAGTCCAATATACCGCACGTAGTACGTCAACCTATAATGATCATAATACGTTTATTAACCTCTAGTTTCAACGTAGAATATTCCAAGTGCAAAGTCATTAAATTCTACGGAAAATTGGGCAGCATTTCCTTTGTTTCTACACACTTTACCACCTTTTCAAGGTCCGAATTCAACATCCAAACGCCACTTTTAAGGCTCAACAATCCAATCAATATAAAGGGGATTACACACCTAACCTTGGATGTGTAAAATTCTGCCCCACGATGCATATTAACTAACCAATAAGCTAAAGGTAGTATTTTGGCTACAACATGCTTACATAACCTTCTTATTCAATCCTTTCATATCCAAACCATATTTCTTACGTGCAATTTATCTAAGAGCAATATTTACAACTACAAGTTCTTTCTTCTTCACATGCAACACAAAAAACTAGCAACAAGAGAAAGAATTGTTACCTTAGAGCTTACCCAAAATAATCCAACAAATTCACTAGCCTCCTTTCCACAATCACCACCACAAAAACTCCTACAAGCTTGCCAACAAGTTTCCTTCTTGCCACCTTTTTCAGATTTTTCTCAAGCCTTGATTTCCTCTTGATTTTCTAGAGAGAAGGGAGAGCTTTAATTTTTAGAGAGAGAGAAGAGCTTGAAGAATGACCAAGTCTTCAAGACTTGGTCAATAAATAGGACATGCAAAATCAGATGGGAGGGGGGGGACACTTGTCACCCACCCATGGCCTCTTTTAAAACAAAACAGTTCTGATTTTCCCCCCAGCCTCGCAGAACCCGCCTCGGCGCCGTCGCAGAGCCGGGCCGCTGAAACCTCTGCAACCCTCGAACTTCCGCGCGCCGTGGCCCGCTTCCCGCGTCGCGCCCGTGGCTCTCGATCGAATTATTTTTCTCGTCCGATCACAAGACCGAACTTGTAACTTCCATAACTTTCTACTCCGATGTCCTATCGACGAACGGTTGGTTGCGTTGGGAACTAGACTAAACGAACTACGTACTAGGCCTTTGAAACACCTAGAAACTCATAATGCAACTAGACATAAACCGCCTCAAAGTTGACTAAAAACCCGTCCGAAATATTCTGTCGACCTATCTTTCTAAAATTTTAAGTCTTAATCCCTTTCGTACGTTCTCATACGCATGGCCAGAACTACGGGGTATAACATTCTCCCCCCCTTAGAAACATTCGTCCCGAATTTTCCTTCTAGGCTTACTCAAATCACAATCTCGACATAGACCTTCTTAACTATTTCTCTTGCAAAAAAAGACGCTCCACATAGCCACAACATTACTTAAGCATAATTGCTAAATTAAAACTAACAATCAGGAAAGTGGGTTACCTGGAGGTGTAAGGAACAAGTGAGGATACTTCTTCATCATGTCCTCCTCTGCTTCCCACGTCATTTCCTCTTTGTTCTCATTCCGCCATAAGACCTTGACGAAAGCCACATCCTTTGTTCGAAGTCGCCTAACCTGACGATCGAGTATCGCTATGGGACTCTCCTCATATGATAACCCCCCCGTCACCTGGACATCACAAATCGGGTGCACTCTAGATGGATCTCCAATACATTTCCGCAACATAGACACGTGAAAAATTGGATGTACTGCCTCCAGATCGGACGGCAGATCCAACTCATAGGCAACCTTACCTACCCTATGGACAATCTGATAAGGCCCAATGTACCTTGGGCTAAGTTTTCCCTTCTTCCCAAATCTCATCACGCCCTTCATGGGTGACACCTTCAGGAAGACCCAATCATCTACCTCAAACTCCAAGTGTCGACGCCGATGATCTGCATACGACTTCTGTCGACTCTGAGCTGACAATAACCGCTCCTGGATAAGCTTCACCTTATCCACTGCCTGCTGAATCAAGTCTGGCCCGACCAACTGAACTTCTCCCACCTCAAACCAGCCTATCGGTGACCTGCACTTCCTCCCGTATAAGGCCTCATAAGGCGCCATCTGGATACTAGAATGGTAGCTGTTTGTGAAATCCGGAAAAAAAAATATATAGTTGTGGTTGGGTTAATAAAAATATATATATATAAGAATACAAAGAATAAATTGCATGGGATAGAGTTAGTGTTAAAGTTGGATAAATAGATAGATGAAATGAAAATAAGAAAACAAAAGAAAAAAAAAAAAAGCATTGCATTGCACGTCCATTTCTTTCCCCTCCCCCCCTTTTCATTTTCCTTCAATCTTTTGGTTTTTCCCCTCCCATAAGTTATAGAAAACTCTCCATTTATACATTGTATTTACACACAAACAAAGTACATAACATAAAGGTTAGGAAATCAGAAAAAAAAAACAAGTGAAAAGAAGAGGAAAAAATACCAAGAGGGCAAGAAGAACAAGAAGCAAAATACTAGAGAGTAAGAATAATTTTAGCAACCACACAACAATAATCTTCACACTTACAAGGTGAGTTTTCTCACTCAGAAATTCTTGGTAACATCCTTTATTTTGAGTTCAATACATGTTAGAATAAGAATTGAGTGTTGAAAAGAAATATTGAACTTTTGATTGTTTAGACAACTAGTCGCGTCATGAACTTTACGAACTGTTCTCACTGAGTTATAATTGTTAGAATTTGATGAAATTCGGAAGAGTGGTACACCTATCTAATATGATCATATAGAACAAAAAATGAGGTAAAATGGACATACGGTTTGAAAGTTATCATAGTTCAAAGTTCCTGCCTTAGATTTGGTCGAAATTTGGAAAGGCATAATTACGGACTGTTTTTATTGAGTTTTACTTATTAGAATTATATGAAAATTTACATGGTTGTAAATCTCTCAGTTACGGACAGATATATATAAAGATTTATTAAAACGGACTTACGAGTTGAGAGTTATTGTAGTTTGAAGTTGCTGCCTCGGATTCGTCGGAATCCAGAAGGGCAGGACGTTGAAACGTAAAACTGTACTAATCTGTGGGGAATATGAAAATTGTTGCTAAATGAAAGTTCTATATATCTTTGTTGTGGACATTTTGAGACCTTACGGGGGTCTATCCGACTTACGGATTGAGAGTTATCGCTGTTTAAAGTTTCTGCCTCGGATCTATCGATATCCAGGAAGGGCAGCGAATAAAAGTGTAAAACTGTACCAAATGGTACAGAATATGAAAGAATGGTTCACATGGAGACGTGTAGCTCTCTGTTCTCGTCGTTTTGAGAATTTATGGGGATTGAACGGGTTTACAGATTAGGAGTTATGACTATTATAAGATTGGGTGCTGTTTAATAAAAATTCTGCCGAAACAAATTTCATGTGGCTGTTTTGAGGATAAATTTGTGTTAGTTACCCAAAGTAGTTTTAAATGAAATTTGGTACAGTGAAATATCCCCGTCTTACCTTAGTTTCCGCTTGAGAAACACCTTAGTTGGAGTTATGGTTAAAAAGTTATAATCGTTACAAGTATGAATGACAGAATGTTAGAAAAGAGAATAATATTTATTTGATCTTCTGAAAAATATGAAAAGTGAATACGTGTTCACATAAATATATAAATATATAATGGATCGGGTTGCACGCCGCAACAAAACGTAAAGTGAATACGCGTTCACAAATACGTAAACATAATGGATCGGGTTGCACGCCGCAACAAAACGTAAAGTGAATATATGTTCACAAATACGTAAATATAATGGATCGGGTTGCACGCCGCAACAAAACGTAAAGTGAATACGCGTTCACAAATACGTAAACATAATGGATCGGGTTGCACGCCGCAACAAAACGTAAAGTGAATACGCGTTCACAAATACGTAAACATAATGGATCGGGTTGCACGCCGCAACAAAATTTAGAGTGAATACACGTTCACAAATACGTAAACATAATGGATCGGGTTGCACGCCGCAACAAAAATGAAAGATGAATACATGTTCACCTATATATAAATATGAAAAGTGAATACGCGTTCACAAATATATAAATGTAATAAACATGTGGAAATGCAGGGGAATGTCTTAACGTATAATACGAGATAAAATGAAGTGTTAGTTAAACCGAGAATTTCCTATGAGGAGTTGTTGCATATTTAAAAATGTTGTAACCTGATATGTTTTTGCAATATGCTTATTACGTTATAATGTGATTGCACTTGGAATATTGTGGTGTTACTTTGAATTGCAGGTAGGTTCTCACCATTTCATGGTAGGGCTGACTCTTTATTTAACATGTTTCAGGAAAGGGTGATAGAGGAAAGACTCCACGTCAAGGCTAGCGATCGTCCCGCGGCCTCTTGTCATACCAAGTCCATTGTTTCGGACTTGGTACTCGTCGAGTTCGAATGTCGGTTCCAATGTCTCGGGATATGCCCGTGTGGAATGATCTCCCTTCCAACTTAGAATAATATTTGTCAGTATGTCTATGTTGAAACAATATTTGCACGAGCATGGGCTCGCATTATATTTTTAATAAAGTCATAAACAAATTTTTTTATTGTTATTTTATTAATAGCTCAGATTTGAATATAAGTTTAAATTTCTAAATAAAGAGAATTAAATGGTGCTCTGGTGGGAAATAATTGTCAGTGCCATCACGCCTAAGTAAAGACTTAGGAAAAGTCGGGCGTGACAAGTTGGTATCGAGCTAAACCAGTTAGGAGATTCTAGGAAGTTTCTTCGAGTTGGGTGTTTGAGCAGATTTATTGCGGCGGTGTGCCACCTTAGTAATAAGTAAATGGAATAACATCCTAAAGTTTCACTTCTTTCATACTCTCCTGCCTATCTTGAGTCTTTTCAAAGACTTGGTTCTCGTACTACCTCCTTCAAAGGATTGTGGAAGGAGTGTACAACGATAAAATAACCGGATGTGATCGCACCGACCGAAAAGGTAGGAGAGGTACCAGATAGACTATGGGGCAAATTTTGTGAGAAGAAGAGAACATATCTATACAGAAAGGACTACAAGTCTAACTTGATAGTATTTCTCGATGAGGTAGAAAACCTCACGTTTACGAGGATGTGTGGAGACGCATGACGTCAATTTGGTAATCGTGCGGTTAGTGGGCGACACACGGGTGTGGTGGAGAAATTTTAGAAGAAATCATTTTCCGATGTCACCACCGATGACGTGGGGGGAGTTCAGAGCCGCATTCAATGAAAAGTACATGCCTAACTCCCGAAAAGATGCGCTCAGACGTGAGTTTGAACTGTTGAAACAAGGAGACCGCAATGTGATAGAATACAATACCAAATTCATCCGATTGTCAGCATACAACGCACATATTATTCCTACAGAAAGGGAGAAGGTCAAAAGAGTTGTTAAGGGTTTAAACCCAAACTTGGAAGAGAAGGTAGTGGCATTAGCCCATTATCGGGCATACCTTCAGATCGTTGGTATGACAATGAGGGTAGAAGGTTTCGCTAAAGCAAAAAGAGAATATTCGCAGAAGAGATTTCGGACGTCAGGATCATTTAACCAGAGTCAAAATCAGAAGCAGGAGTTTAGTAAGGGATCTTCAGGACCGAACCAATCTGTGGGCGATCTTATTTCAAGCCTAAGGGCACGTTGGTCTAATTACCAAGGTAGCAAGGACAAGGCCATCAACCCTAACACGGAGGTGACAAACCGATTTGTAAGATTTGTCGGAAACACAATGGAGAATGTCGGCTCTTAACGAAGACATGTTATAACTGTGGAGAGTCAGGCCACTATGCCAGGGATTGCAAGAAGAGGACCCAAACTCAATCTATTCAGGGGAGGTCAGAAGCAACCACAACTGTCTACAGGGGAAATCAGGGAAACCAACCCCGCCAGAGTCAGGGAGGTCAACAACCCAACAATTCTAATCGGCTCTACGCTTTGCCCCAGAGGAATGAGGCAGAAGCATCTAATGCGGTGGTCACATGTATTTTGCTAGTCTCGAGTATTCCTGCATTTGTATTATACGATCCCGACTCTACATTTTCATATGTGTCAATGGGCTTTGCTAAGAATTTACACGTAGAACCTTCTTATTTAAGTGAACCTTTTGAGGTTATGACACCAGTAGGGGCCTCAATTTGGGCCTCTCGGGTGGTAAATAATTTTCCATTAGAAGTGAATGGCAGGGGAACAATGGTGAACCTAGTACTACTTGAGATAGTAGACTTCGACGTCATTTTGGGTATGGATTGGTTGTCGGCATGTTATGCCATGTTAGATTGTCGACGAAAGATAGTGAGATTAACTTTTCCCGGAGAACCAGAAGTTGTTATAAGGGGTAGGGTTGGAATATCCTCAGGTCAGTTTATTTCCTACCTTGGGGCTCAAAAGTTATTGAGAAGTCACAGAGTGGAGTATGCATATCTGGCTAATATAGTGGATACCCAAAAAGAATCCCCAGCGGTGAATGATGTTCCTATTGTTCGAAATTTTCCGGAGGTTTTTCCTGAAGATCTTCCATGCCTTCCTCCGGATAGAGAAGTGGAGTTTGCCATAGAGTTAATTCCGGGTACAAGACCCATTTCTATTCCTCCATATCGAATGGCCCCAGCTGAATTGAGGGAGTTAAAAGAACAATTGAAGGATCTTCTGGATAAAGGCTTTATAAGGCCTAGTGTTTCTCGGGTGCACCATCTGTTTGTGAAAAAGAAAGACGGATCGCTCCGAATGTGCATCGATTATCGGCAGCTCAATAAGGTCACGATCAAGAACCGGTACCCATTACCAAGAATCGATGATCTTTTTGACCAACTTCAGGGAGCTAGCTATTTTTCCAAGATTGATCTCCGTTCGGGATATCACCAGCTGAAAATAAATCCAGATGATATATCCAAAACAGCCTTTAGAACCCGATACGGCCATTATGAGTTCTTGGTCATGTCTTTTGGGTTAACCAATGCCCAGCAACTTTTATGGATTTAATGAACAGAATCTTCAAACCATTCCTAGATTTGTTCGTGATTGTGTTCATAGATGATATCCTAATCTACAGTAAGAGTGTTGAGGAACATGAAGAGCATCTGAGGGTAGTGCTTCAAGTCTTGAAACAGGAGAAACTATATGCTAAATTTTCAAAGTGTGAATTTTGGTTGGAAAAGGTAGCCTTTTGGGTCATGTTGTGTCAAGGGATGGAATTATGGTAGACCCCGGAAGATAGAAGCGATGAAGAATCGACCAAACCGACCACTCCGGCTGCAGGTTAGAAGTTTCTTGGTTTGGTGGGTATTATAGAAGATTCGTAAAGGTTTTCTAGTCTTCACGCTCCTTTGACCCGGTTGACTCAAAAAGCGGTTAAGTACCGGTGGTCGAAGCATGAAGCAAGTTTTGAAACTAAAGGAATTGTTGACTCATCGCATCCCCTAACCTTACCATCGGGACAAGAAGGGTTCACAGTCTATTGCGATGCCTCCAGAGTTGTGTTAGGATGTGTCTTGATGCAGTTTGGAAAGGTTATTGCGTATGCATCTAGACAATTAAAGATACATGAGAAGAATTACCCAACTCATGACTTGGAATTAGTCTGCGGTGGTGTTTGCCTTACGAATATGGAGACATTATTTGTATGGTGTGCGTGGACATATTTACAGATCATAAGAGTTTGCGAGACATAACCACGCAGAAGGATTTGAATCTCCGACAAAGAAGATGGTTAGAGTTGCTTAAGGATTATGACCTTAGTATTCTTTACCATCACAGGAAAGCTAACGTGGTGGCCGACGACTCATGAGAGATCAATGGGCAGCTGGCCCATTTGGCAATTCAAAAGAGGGTATTGTTCGGAGGTACAAAGATCGGGAAACCTGGGGTTAGCTTAACGAGATCGGTGAAGGTAGGGTGGTGGTACATGATACCTCGCATGCCTTTAGCTTCGTAAATAAAAGAAAGTCGTTTGAGGATACGGAGTTTGTTGAATTTCGAGAGGATCCAACAGGAAAACCTTCACAGTTTACATTGGGAGATAATGACGGAACCCTTCGGTATAAGTGTAGGTTATGTGTTCCTAAGGTAAAGGATCTAAGGAGGAAGATCTTAGATGAGGGTCACAACACAAGATATTCCATTAATCCAGATCAACAAAATGTATCGAGACCTCAAGGCAAATTACGGTGGGGACGGGATGAAGAAAGACGTTGCGGAGTTTGTCTGAGGTGTCTTATATGTCGGTGAAAGCTGAACATCAAAAACCTGGCGGATTACTTCAGGACATTGGAGTCCCCGTGTGGAAATGGGAGGCGATTCATATGGATTTCGTAACTGGTCTACCGAAAACTCGAGAACGGTATGATTCTATTTGGGTGATTGTTGATCGACTTACAAAGTCAGCCCATTTCTTACCGGTCAAGACTACGTATCGCGCACCACAAGACACACAGATTTATTTGAGGAGATTGTGCGGTTACACGGATTCCCTTACAAATTATTTCGATAGGGGTTCCTAGTTCACCTCACACTTTTGGCAAAGTTTCCAGCAGGTCTCGGACAAAAGTTAAGTTAAGCACGCTTTCCACCCGCAAACAGATGGGCAAGCCGAGCGAACAATTCAAACACTGAAGGCATGTTGCGATCTTGTGTGTTAGATTTTCGGGAAGCTGGTTGGACCATCTATGTCTAATTGAGTTCGCCACAACAATAGTTTTCACTCTAGCATACAAATGGCCGTTTGAAGCATTATATGGACGAAAATGTAGATCTCCACTTGGATGGTTCGAGGTGGGTGACGCAATCGTCGGACTGAAGTCATTCAAGAAACAAATGATAAGGTACAGATGATTCGGAGCGGATCAAAACAAACATAGTCGTCATAAGTCCTATGCGGATCATCGGAAAAGAGATCTTGAATTCCAAGAGGGGGAGAAAGTATTTTTAAAAGTGTCCCCAATGAAGGGAGTGATGCGCTTTGGTAAGAAAGGGAAATTGAGCCCAAGGTTTATTGGGCCATATGAGATCTTGTGAAGAGTGGGGAATGTGGCTTACAAATTAGCACTTCCACAAGAGCTGGAAGCAGTGCATCCGGTATTTCATGTGTCAATGTTACGAAAATACTTGCACGATCCAAGTCACGTCATCATTCCCCAGGAGATAATTCTTAATAAAGAGCTTCAATATGAAGAGGCTCCGGTAGAAATACTTGATAGAAAGGTCCAACGCCTAAGAAATAAAGATATTGCTTCCATGAAAGTCCTATGGAAGAATCACTCCACAGAGGAAGCCACCTAGGAAGCGGAAGAGGAGATGAAAGTCAAATATCCATTCCTATTTGACTAAAGTAATAAAAAAAATGCATTACATAGTACTTCATATGTGTGTCATTTGCGTGTCTATATGCATTGTGTTACAACCTTATTCTCATTCGAGGACGAATGCTTCTTAAGGAAGGGAGAATGTGAAGCCCCAAATTAGTGTTACAATAACAATAAACATTATTGTGTCTATGTGATTATGTTACGACCTTATACACATTCGAGGACGAATGTTGCTTAAGGAGGAGAGAATGTGAAATCCGGAAAAAAAAAATATATAGTTGTGGTTGGGTTAATAAAAAAAAATATATATAAGAATACAAAGAATAAATTGCATGGGATAGAGTTAGTGTTAAAGTTGGATAAATAGATAGATGAAATGAAAATAAGAAAACAAAAGAAAAAAAAAAAAGCATTGCATTGCACGTCCATTTCTTTCCCCTCCCCCCCTTTTCATTTTCCTTCAATCTTTTGATTTTTCCCCTCCCATAAGTTATAGAAAACTCTCCATTTATACATTGTATTTACACACAAACAAAGTACATAACATAAAGGTTAGGAAATCAGAAAAAAAAACAAGTGAAAAGAAGAGGAAAAAATACCAAGAGGGCAAGAAGAACAAGAAGCAAAATACTAGAGAGTAAGAATAATTTTAGCAACCACACAACAATAATCTTCACACTTACAAGGTGAGTTTTCTCACTCAGAAATTCTTGGTAACATCCTTTATTTTGAGTTCAATACATGTTAGAATAAGAATTGAGTGTTGAAAAGAAATATTGAACTTTTGATTGTTTAGACAACTAGTCGCGTCATGAACTTTACGAACTGTTCTCACTGAGTTATAATTGTTAGAATTTGATGAAATTCGGAAGAGTGGTACACCTCTCTAATATGATCATATAGAACCAAAAATGAGGTAAAATGGACATACGGTTTGAAAGTTATCATAGTTCAAAGTTCCTGCCTTAGATTTGGTCGAAATTCGGAAAGGCATAATTACGGACTGTTTTTATTGAGTTTTACTTATTAGAATTATATGAAAATTTACATGGTTGTAAATCTCTCTGTTACGGACAGATATATATAAATATTTATTAAAACGGACTTACGAGTTGAGAGTTATTGTAGTTTGAAGTTGCTGCCTCGGATTCGTCGGAATCCAGAAGGGCAGGACGTTGAAACGTAAAACTGTACTAATCTGTGGGGAATATGAAAATTGTTGCTAAATGAAAGTTCTAGATATCTTTGTTGTGGACATTTTGAGACCTTACGGGGGTCTATCCGACTTACGGATTGAGAGTTATCGCTGTTTAAAGTTTCTGCCTCGGATCTATCGATATCCAGGAAGGGCAGCGAATAAAAGTGTAAAACTGTACCAAATGGTACAGAATATGAAAGAATGGTTCACATGGAGACGTGTAGCTCTCTGTTCTCGTCGTTTTGAGAATTTATGGGGATTGAGCGGGTTTACAGATTAGGAGTTATGACTATTATAAGATTGGGTGCTGTTTAATAAAATTCTGCGAAACAAATTTCATGTGGCTGTTTTGAGGATAAATTTGTGTTAGTTACCCAAAGTAGTTTTAAATGAAATTTGGTACAGTGAAAGATCCCCGTCTTACCTTAGTTTCCGCTTGAGAAACACCTTAGTTGGAGTTATGGTTAAAAAGTTATAATCGTTACAAGTATGAATGACAGAATGTTAGAAAAGAGAATAATATTTATTAGATCTTGAAAAATATGAAAAGTGAATACGTGTTCACATAAATATATAAATATATAATGGATCGGGTTGCACGCGCAACAAAGCGTAAAGTGAATACGCGTTCACAAATACGTAAACATAATGGATCGGGTTGCACGCGCAACAAAGCGTAAAGTGAATATATGTTCACAAATACGTAAATATAATGGATCGGGTTGCGCGCAACAAAGCGTAAAGTGAATACGCGTTCACAAATACGTAAACATAATGGATCGGGTTGCGCGCAACAAAGCGTAAAGTGAATACGCGTTCACAAATACGTAAACATAATGGATCGGGTTGCACCGCAACAAAGCGTAGAGTGAATACACGCGTTCACAAATACGTAAACATAATGGATCGGGTTGCACGCAACAAAAATGAAAGATGAATACATGTTCCTATATATAAATATGAAAAGTGAATCAGCGTTCACAAATATATAAATGTAATAAACATGTGGAAATGCAGGGGAATGTCTTAACGTATAATACGAGATAAAATGAAGTGTTAGTTAAACCGAGAATTTCCTATGAGGAGTTGCATATTTAAAAATGTTGTAACATGATATGTTTTTGCAATATGCTTATTACGTTATAATGTGATTGCACTTGGAATATTGTGGTGTTACTTTGAATTGCAGGGTAAGGTTCTCACTCATTGGATGGTAGGGTGACTCTTTTATTAACATGTTTGGAAAGGGTGATAGAGGAAAGACTCACGTCAAGGCTAGCGATCGTCCCGCAGCCTCTTGTCATACCAAGTCCATTGTTTCGGGCTTGGTACTCGTCAGGTTCAGAATGTCAGTTCCAATGTCTCGGGATATGCCTGTGTGGAATGATCTCCCTTCCAACTTAGAATAATATTTGTCAGTATGTCTATGTTGAAACAATATTTGCACGAGCATGGGCTCGCGTTATATTTTTAATAAAGTCATAAACAAATTTCTTTATTGTTATTTTATTAATAGCTCCGTATTTGAATATAAGTTTAAATTTCTAAATAAAGAGAATTAAATGGTGCTCCTGGTGGGAAATAATTGTCAGTGCCATCACGCCTAAGTAAAGACTTAGGAAAAGTCGGGCGTGACACGGTGCATAATGAAGAAATGAAATTCATTAAAGGAACTCCCAGTTAACTAGTTTGGGAGTCAGACTAATGGATTGGATGATGGTGATTTTGTGATTCGAATGTGTTAGAAATCATATAGTGATAATTAAAGGAGCGTCAATTAATTACCAAGAAGACCAGCTGTTTGAAAATTAGAGAGTCTCTCAATAAGAAAAACAACCGTAATAGACGCTGAGATTGACAAAGCATAAGTTTCAAAGCAATTCAACATAGAAAGCCAGTTTATGTGTTTCAAATGTGGTTCCGGGATTATGGGATAAAATTATGAAGGAGATCCTTGCTCAATATTCATTCATCATGGATCTGAAACTAAAGTAAAGATCATTATCTCAAATTACTATTGGTGGAGCGAGCGAAGAGGGTTGTGAATTTGTAGCTAAGTGTTACAGAAAATAGGATTGGTGGAAGGATGGATGTAGAATGGTGAATGGTAGAATGTGAGAATGGAATAATGATTAATATGTATTTTATTATAGGTTATACCTAAGCTCTTATCATAAGGGTTGATTCTGTGTAGGTAGGAATAATTGTTAATAGATTAGAATCACTCTTTTAGGTCAAAGGGTT
This sequence comes from Przewalskia tangutica, assembly GCA_029844215.1. Taxonomy (NCBI): domain Eukaryota; kingdom Viridiplantae; phylum Streptophyta; class Magnoliopsida; order Solanales; family Solanaceae; genus Przewalskia; species Przewalskia tangutica. The sequence goes on from CM056740.1 coordinate 57,367,583, forward strand.
TTTAGGTAGGAAAGGACTATGTGAAGTTATGCGTTAGGAAAAGTTATCCCTTTATGGAAGGAAAAGTTATCCCTATTTAGGATTAAAACGAGTGCAAATTTCGGCCCAACTTCTAGAAATTATTTTTAAAGCGTTTAGGCACCTGAGGTTAATCTTAGCATAACTTTCCAGCCTCGAACAAGCGGGCTCGGTGGCGTAAGTCGGGCACTTTCCGAGGGCGTATTACGATCTGTTTGTGTATTGGACTTTAAGGAATGTTGGGATGATCGTCTTTTACTCGTGAATTTGCATTACAATAACAATTCTCTATAATTCGTTGTCGTTAAAATGACTCCATCGGCGTTGTATGAGCGAAGATGTAGATCTGCTCGGATGGTTTCTTAGGTGAATTTCTCCATTTGGGCTGACTTAGTGACACAAAAGAAAGGTAAAACTTATACTAAACATAAATAAAATGAGTAAAATACTAACTAAAAATGACTCAAAAAGTGCGATGGAGAGACTTAGATTTCAATCAGATGATTGAGTATTTTTGAACATTTCGCCTATGAAGGTATAATGAGAAAAGAAAGAAGGAAAGACTTAAAGCGAAAATATTGGGTCATATCGCATAATTGATGAATTAGCGGGTAGTGTTATCTGCCTTGAAGGTTAGAATAATATGCAGAACATTAGCATGAAATTTCCTTATTGAGAGCATGTGTTGGAGATCCTTGGCGGATGATAGATTGATGATGTCTGAAAGCAGATTTATCATATGAGGAGAGCGTATAAGAAATCATGGGCATATAAATTCAAAATCCTATGGCATGCTTCAAATATCCATCGTGTTCCGGATATGCATAGAAGCATCTTAAGGTGACTATTTTCATAAGTATTATAATGTAATGCTTAGGTGTAGATGTGAGGTAATAATGACATGTTATAGTATATGACCAGATTGAAAAGCTCTTTTGCTTTTCAATTCTTCCCTTTTCTTTTAGATGTCACTCCTTTCATTCGAAACGAATGTTTCTATGGGAAAGGATGTAACACACTCTTTTGTTTGGAGCAATGGTTTGAAGAATATATATATAAAAACAAGCAGCTTAGTATATAAAAGGATGCCTATTGAGATACTTTTCATTGGGGTGCATCAAATGTTTACTCTTTTTTGTATGTCCCAACTTATGGACTAGTGCTTATGCGATTATAATTTGTGTATATAGAAGATTTTATAAGTTATCAATATTTAAGTGAATTGAGTTCAAAAAATTAATTATGGGTGTAATTATTTAAAGTTGAGGTATTGTAGCGGAGTAGGATAAAAAAATTGGGGACAAATGTCAGTCATCTCTACGTGCATATCTATGGAGATGAAGCAATACATGACTAATACTAATGTAGGATTTTCATAATTTTAGTGGGATAAGCTTTAGGTGTAGCAAAATATTAATGTGGACACCTCGGCCTAGGACCTAGGTGTTGTGGAGATAGTTGCTTCTAATTCCATGGAACTATATATTCCTTCAATTAAATCAACGAATAGTGTTGCATTTGTCACATAACAGATTGCTTTGTCTATGTTCTGCATATCATCTACTGAAAAAGAACCAAAATAAAAAGAAAAATTTCCTTTGTGATTCAAAGAAAATAAAAGTAGTTTCAAAACAAGTAGTCATTAAAAGACTTAAGGGTTGGCTAACAAGACACATTTAAGGTTAACTGGTAAAGAAGGTTGATTTTATCACCATTGTGCAAGACGGTTCAAAGGTAAAATAAAAGATAAATCCTTTCTTCTTTTGACATTTTTATATGCGAGAAAAATGTAATATTGTTTCATAAATAATTTTACTCTTAGAGTTAAGAATGTTCTTGTTATTGATTTCTATTTTAAAAGCATGTCGTATGTTCTTAAATACTTATTGAGGTATATCACGAAGATGTTGATATTCCTTTTTTTGAAGCGTTTTGATATTATATCACCGAGAAGTTCATAATGTTTTATTGTCGTTCATCCAAATTACATTCATGTATTACCACAGTCCCGTGATGTGTTATATAATATTATATGGTATGAATTATATATATGTAGGAGATGGGAAATTAAAATAACATTATATCATTGCGCCGCAATGGTATTTCTATCCGCAAAGAAAAGATGCTTGTAGAGTCAATTATAATGTTCAGTGCCCATTGGATCCGATATGGAATGCAATCCCGAGTACATTGTTATGGGAAGAAGATGCCAATTATATATACCACATTTGTATTATGCATGACATTTAGGCATCCCAGTATCTGAGCGTTAAATGCTTTTAGGATACTCTGTAGGGATCGGTGAGATTCCTGTCTTTCAACTCTGATTGTTGCTATGGTATTGTTATTTTGTTACTATCTATTGTTTCTATGTTTATTCTGTCGGCTAGCTAATTTCCTATCTCGAAAAAAGATTTATTGTTATATCTACGAAGGTGAATAATTGGATTTATGCACTCTTTCCTACCACGTGTCGTCTTGCGTCCAATCGGGGACAATTTGCGTTTCAGTCTCAATTTATTTGTTACGTTGTTGAATCCGCATGATTAGTGAGTGCTATTTGCGTTTCCAACTTCTTTATGCGACCTTATTTGAGTGTCATCCCTAATCTCGTGAGGCGATATAGTTTGCATGTACATATAGATATGGCGGGGCTCTGCCTTACTACATGTTGCTCTCTATCATTTAGAGGCTTGAACGGTAAAATCCATATCTAAAGTGTTCTGAGCTTGTATTATTACACCAACAAAGATCACGGACATGTTTAAAAACTAAAAAATCAAAAATTTAAAAATTTGAGCGAATTAAAAATAGATAATTTGATAGGAAATTCTTAGAACCTGGGAAAAAGTGTTTGTTAATGAGCGAATTGGGTTATCGTATCAAGTAGTATAGTTTAGATAAGGCCATGTAGTATTATTTTTGGATTAGGGATCGTAGGTCCACGGAAAATTTTCTAGTATACATTGTAGGGCGAATTGATAATTGATTTGGTTGTGAATTATAACTCACGAATTTATAAAATGGAATAAAGGTTGTAGACCAGTTGTAATGAGAATAGGACATGTATCCTCACTATGGCAGTCGAAATTGACCTTATGGTATTCTTGGAAAGCGAGGTTCTGAGATATTTGTACTAAGTCAAATGCTTATATAAACACTCGAGATATTTGATTCCATTAATCTCGACCATGGGAGTGTTTTAATCCGAACAAAAACCTAGTTGGCCATTTAACTGTCACCTTGATGCGAAAATTAGGGTTTCTGCACTTAGTAAAATTTTTCAAGAACTAATTGAGTGCTCTATTTTGAAGCTCTCGGCCATTGAGCTCTCCAAATCCATTATTTTGCAATCTTGCTTCATAGTCGATTGAAATCATATAGTGATAATTAGTTGTCAAGGTTAATCTACGACCCAAAATCCGAAAAAACTACGTTTTGGATAGATCTCTCGATAAGAAAAACAACCATAAGCGTTCGTTGAAATTATAGCGTAAGTTTGGAACTTGACAGAGGAGCCACATAAGTGAATTAGTTCTTGGAGTGGATTGGCGTCGAAAAGAGGAGCTAAAGTTGCTAGGATCGACTTTAGTGTTGGATTGTATTTGGGCTTAAGAGGTAATAATCTCAGTCTTGTTATTGTAATTCAAGATTTCAGTATTTGTAGTAGTTGTTAGATGAGCATGTAATATTTAGAATGAAGATTGATAAATATTGTGGAATTTGGAAGTTAAATCAGAGACACAGAATCTAGCCTTTGATATTGTAATTTTGGAGTTATAATCGTCGCGATGTTATATAAGAAAGGGATTATAGTTGTTATAATTGATTGCAACTATAACATGTTGGAATATGACTTGGATTGAAGGAATTGAAAGAAATAGATGTTGTTGTCCATTATTCTGCAAAAGTTATTGGGCGGTTTTATATTAATTGTGTGAAGTTTTACAAAGTTTCTAGTATCTATTTGGTGAATTAATGATTGATTGTTTGGTTTGTAACTAAGAATTATTAAAGACAAGTAAATATAGAGAATTACTTCAGATGTGATGAGAATAGGACTTCTATGTATCCTCACTATCCGCTTTTGCTACTTACTAATGCATTACTTATGGTATTCTTCTTTTGGAGAAAGCGGAGTTTCTTAAATCGTTTTATACTCCGCTAGGTTATATAAACACTCAACCCCGATTGTTCCTTACCTAACTTTCGATAAGGGTAACTCTATAGGAGGATTAAGCACAAAAACCTAGTTAACCGTCACGCACAATGCGCAAAATTAGGGTTGTTAAGCCTCTCATCAACGTTACAAAACTAATTGAGGTATTTTCATCCCCAATTCAAGCCCGCTCACCCAACTTACAAGATATTCACAATCCCCTTTTCGTAATCGATTAGAAATCATATAGTGATAACTAGTTGTCAATTAGCTACCAAGAATTCAACTCTATTATTGGATAGATCTCTCAATAATAACAATGACCATAAGCATGCATTAATTTATAACATAAGTTTCAAGAAATTCAACATAGAAAGCCCTATAAGAGAATTAGTTCCTAGCCATGAATATGACAAGAACTAATTCAAGGTTCATCATGCAAAAACTGAATTAAAGAAAAGAATAAGGAAAAGAAATTACTAATGTTTAGGTCTCCAATCTCCTAGCAAGAAAATCTTGAGTTGTGCAAGAAAGGAACCTCAAAGCGCTTAGGGTTCTCCTTATATAGGTTTAAACGCCTCCTTCTTTTCCTTGCGGGCTGGCCCAAAATCCGTCAAAGACCTAATTTTTCGCGTCGGCGCGCCAGCAGATAGCGCGGCCGGAAGTTCCGCGATCCGTCCGGGTGTTTTGCGCCGCGCCCCGATATCTGTTCGAGGCGCGCGTACCGAGTCTTCTGTAGCTCCTCGGATGTTTGGCGCGCGCCTGCTTTCTTTGCTCGAGGCGCCATGCGCAGTCTGCGGCCTCTGAATAGTGGCGCCGCGCCCGCGCTGATCAGGGCGCCTTGTAGGTCCGATTTTAGCCTTGTTCGCCACTTTCTGCTTTCACCCTCTTTGCCCTCTTTTGCTCCTTTTCCGCCATTTGGCCATTTCAACCACTTTGACTCAATAGAAAGAAAAACTATTCTAATATGACACTTATATGTGCAAAATGGGACAAAAGACTAACTAAAACAGACTCAAAAGGTGTATATAAACTACACCGATCAAATACCCCCAAACTTAACCTTTGCTCGCCCTCGAGCAAAGATAGAAAGAAATAAACTAAAAGACTCAAAGAAACGAAAAAGAATAAAAGACTCCCCTGTCATTAATCACTTTTGCTGCATAAATGTTAACTAGAAAAACATGAAGGTTAGCAGAATAATATGCAGGAACATATAGCATGAAATTTTCAGCACACTAAACACATGAAGCTAGATATTTCGTAAACTCACATTCATCATGCTTAATGGAAGTCAATATACTAAATCATGCATATAAATTCAAAAATTCCTATGGCATGCTTACTTGCTATTCTCCACTAATTCTGGATATACATAAAAGAGATCTTCAGGACTTTGAGGGTTGTAATGTAGGCTTAGGTAGGGGTTGGTAAAGATAGGTATTTAGGCTCATTTTTTCTGTACCATAAGCTCTTTGGTTTTTCAATTTTTCCCTTTTTCTTTTGATTCTTTCCTTCACTTCAATTCTATCCTTCCCCTCTTTTGTTTTGGGAGAGTGAAGTATATAATAATAATGAACACCCCCAAACTTAGGCTTTTGCCTGTTTCTTATTACTTTTTATTGGGGTACAACGGGCTTATTCACCCTTTTTGTCTCTTTTTCTTTTAACACAATGTATTTCACTTTTTCATATTTTCACTTATGGCACAATTTGTGGGAAAGTAGGGTGTCAAAGAAAAAGTTTCAATTTTTAGGCTCAATGGGGCTAACTAGTGATATTTTTAAAGTACGGGATAGAAAAGAATGGTAAGAATTGGCTATCAAAGAAATGCCTGAGTCATCTCCCTAACATGCATATCCTAACTATTTCGCCTCAAATAGAAAGCAGTCATAACACATAAGCATTTATCATTTAGCATACATAACTCAAGCAAGAGACTCCAAATAGACAGATTCTGTGAGTTTTTGGCATATCTAACCTAAGTGTTTAGATAGTTGCTTCCATTCCTTTACATTATTCCACCTTACTTCACTAGGTGTTTCTAGCAACTACAGCATACATGATCTTTGACAGACAATTATGACTCAAAAAAGAAAAAATTTTGGTGACTCAACATAAACATAAAACAAATAAAAAGACTTAAATAAAACATAACATGACACACAAATAAAACTAAAACACAAAAACACACCCCCAAACTTAAATCACACATTGTCCCCAATGTGTGCAAGACTCAAAGAAAGTAAAAGAAAACGACACTTACAAACTTTGGCTAAAATGGTGGTGGTGGCGGTGGATAATGCATCGACCATTGGTTGAACAGGGAACTCAACTCGTCATATCTTTGCGTGCATTGCTGCCGCCCCGCTCACTTGTCGCTCTTGTCGCAACTCCCGCTGTCCCTGTCTCAACTCATTTTGTCCTTGTAACAATGTGCCGTTGTTGCATCGTCATCCTTCCGTTCTCGAGCACTTGCTCCATCATCGCACCGCGGTCCTGCTACGTGGTTGGCCGCTGGCTAGGTCTCGCCATATGAGCCCCTATTTCGTGCTCATCTTCATCCATGGTTGCCTGCTTCCGCTAACGCGGTGCTCTCCGTCCGCCGCCGGGTCTGCAGGAAAGAGTGCACTATCCCATGTGACACCGGCGCTGGTTTCTTTCATGAGTATCTCGGGTAGTTGGGACCGCACTCATGTGGCATAGATCGTAATAAGTGAACCGTGTCCCAATCCACCGCTGTCACCAACTCGCTTATTTCTTCGATGCTCTGCACTATCTCTTTTCCCACATCAATTATCACTTCATAATTCCATAAATCAACTTAATCATGTCTTCGGCACTCGTGAAGTCGTAGATGGAATCACGCGGCATCGATTAAATACAACCAAGCCTTGGTCGCTTTGTCAATTGGCACCTACTCGCTCTAGATCCATTTCTTCCAATCTCAAAAGCAGCCTCGGTGGTAGCCGACTGTTTGCAATCTGATCCCGCTGATGTTGTCGGTGCTCCTAGACCATGTTCTAAAATGGCTCCGATCACCAATTCCTCCTTCAACATCCACTGTTTTTAGAGTCGCATTTATTGCTTCCGCCGTCACAGGCATATAATTTCCCCTTACAAAGCACCCCCTTTCTCGCCCTCTCCGAAAGTTTGCAGATAAAATTCCTCACCATTGTTGTATTCATTGGTGTTATCTTCTCCGATTGACAAATCTCTTCCACCCCTTAGTTTCATCATAGCCCTGGATGGGCTCATAAATGTCTTCCTCCCATATGATCCCTTTTGGTAATCCATTCCCTTCTCGAATTACTGTCCGTATCAAGACTTTTGTATCTTTGGAAGGCCTGGTAACTCACAAATCTATTTTCATCGTATTGTGGGGTTGGGGTGGATGTGGATCCTCTTCTCTTTCTGGTGGCCATTTTTAAACAAAATCTGCAGCTTCTAATTTTTGTGACACAATGTCTCCTACACACTCAACAACTAGCAGCGACAACACCCCCAAACTTCAATAATGCCACAACCTCCTTTTCTACTCTTTTCTCCAACTTCACAATCACTTTTCAGCACCCAAACTACTCCAACTACAATACTCTTCCCAACTACTACCTCCTATGACTTCAGTGAAAGGATTCAAGAACAAAGATAGGATTACTGACGGTAAGATTCAAGCTTGTTCTTGTTTCAATTGGTGGGTTGAGGCTATGGAATGGAGCTTTGTTGTTTGAGATGGTTGGGGGTTTTTGGGAATTTAAGAGTTTAGGTTGTGGTTGGGTTGGATTTGTGGAGGATTTGTGGGAGAGTTTCTGAAATTTCGTGGGTTTTTGGAGAGGGAAGGTTAGGTTTTCGTGGAATTGGGAAAATCTGATTTTTGGGCGTTTTAAGTTTCGATTCCCGCCGCGCGGCCCTCGCTTAGCGCATGCGCTTAAACTCGCCTTCGACTTCCAGCGGCCACATGTTAAAGGCCGCGCTTAAATCCCTGCAAATTTTTCGAATTCACGCGCCTTCGGCCTGATGGCCGCGCTTAAACTTCAAAGACATCTTGAGATATTTTGGCGCCGCTGCTCGCTCAGGCGCGGCTACCCGCTTTTCGGAAATCCCGCTGCTCGTTAAACTCGCCCTCCTGCTCATTCGCTGTGCACTGCCAATCACACAACCACAAGACCCCAAGACCGTGAGATCGTTTCTTAGACAAAATAAAATAAACTAATGACAGAAATTAAAATAACATAATTGAAAACGTTGTTGCCTCCCAAGTAGCCTGTCTTTAACGTCTTTTAGCCGGACGCCGCCTTCCTTAGTCTTAATAACCTTGGGGTGGATTAAGCCCCAACCTATCCATTTCCTCCACATTTGGCGTTCCTTTTTCTCCTTTTCTTTTAGCATTATCGGTCATAGGAGTTCAGAACACTTACCTCCTTTAGTGGCATTTCGAAACCATGCCCGCTGGGCTCATCACTCTTTGGTTGACTTGTAATGGCTCGCGTGGGGTTTGATGGTGCGATTGCAAAGCACCTACTCATCGTGGTGGTTCGATGACATGTTTAAACACTTTAAACACCATTTCTTCATTCTCCACCCTTAATGTCAACTCCTCTTTCAACATCAATCAAAGCTCTTCCGTTGCTAGAACGGCCTCCCTAATATGATAGGGATTTCCGCATCTTCTTCCATATCAAGAATGAGGAAATCTGCAGGAAAGAAAAATTTTCCTACCTTCACAATCACGTCCTCAATCTTGCCTCGTGGATGCACTACTGTCCTGTCGGCTAGTTGCAGACTCACAGCGGTTGGTTTAGCCTCTCCCAACTCCAATCTTTTGAAAACTGATAAGGGCATCAGATTTATACTTGCCCCTAAATCACATAGAGCTCTGTTGCACGTCACCCTGCCCATCGCGTATGGTAGTGTAAAGCTTCCAGTCCTTTAGCTTTGGTGGCAACTTTTGTAAGATAGCACTACACTCTTCTGTTAGTGCTACTATCTTATATTCGGCCAGTTTCCTCTTTTTCCCCAAGATTTCTTTCATGAACTTGAAATAAGACGACATCTGCTCCAAAGCCTCTATAAAAGGTATGTTGATATGCAACTTCCTGAATACCTCCAAGAATTTGGAAAATTATTTATCGACCGCCTTCCTTTGTAATCTCTGGGGGGAAGGAATCTTTCGTATACTCATTCTCCGAGTTTTCTATCATCAGGCTAGGTTCACCACCTTCTTTTTCTAACTCGCTCTTCTCAACTATTGGGTGAGGTGGTTGCTCCGATTGTCTTCCACTTCTCAACCGCATCGCTTTACATTGCTTCCTGATTTACCTCTGTATTGCTTAGCAATGTCCTCGTGGCTTGATGTTTGCTCGCTTGCTACCGTCCTACTTGTGTTTCCAAGTTTCAACGAGGATCTAGCTTCGCTATAAATCGCGTCAGGCGTTGCAAGTCTTGCCGCCATAGCTGCTAAGCTCATCCGCTTTTTCACGAACCGGCATTGAACTGCTGAGGCCGGGCTTGAATGAAGTCGCTGATTCTGCTCACGTTCGCATCGACTGTATTGGTTCTGTTCTCGATATCGATTCTGCGCCGCTGGTATTGGATTCTGCCGCACGATATTGATTCCCGCTGCCCCGATCTCCTTTCCATGAGAAATTTGGGTGATTCCTCCACCGATTATAAGTGTTTGAGTAGGGGTTGTTCGTTGCCTCGTAATTACTTCATCGCTGACACTCCGCTCCATGGTATATTATTGGGATCCGTGAAGGACACCTATCAAATGTATGTGGGCCACCACATATCTCATGCCTTTTAGGCATCTGCGCTGCTCACCGACATCGTATGTTCGCAATCGCTTCGCTGTGGCGGCTACTGGGCATTCAAGGCGTGATAGCATCTATCTCGTGGACTCGCGCTTCTTCTCCCACTTGTCGCCTCTCTTCGGTGACACGGTTGTTAGTGGCCATATCTTCTAATAACTCATGAGCGTCGTGGGTCGCTTTCCTCATGAATGCTCCACTGGCCGCATCTATGATGGTTCTCGTCAGACGGCCACCGTAGAAGATGTGGACCAAGTTCCACAACTCAATGCAATGGTGTGGACACTTCCTCAGAGATCCTTGAACCTTTCCCAAGCTTCATAAGGACTTCCATCACCTTGTAGAAGTTGTTCAACTCCCTCTCAATTTTGCCGCTTACAAGGCGGAAAGAACTTGGCTAGGAATTTCGCGCATTTCGTGCCATGTGAATATCGAATCGGCCGGGCAGGAATTCAACCATACTTTTGCTCTATCCTCGAGTGAGAAGGGAAAGAGCCTCAACTGACGGCATCATCGAACGCCAAGATATCGAAAGTGGCACATAGCTCCAAAAATTAGCTATGCGTGTGTAGATCCTCCATGGCGCCTCCGACCGCAGTGTGCTGCACCATGCTCAGAATTGTTGGTTTTATCTCGAAGTTGTTGGCTCCTATTGCAGGGAGCCTAATGCATGTCTGTGCTCCATTCACTCTTGGCAGCACATAGTCTCCCAAACTTCTTTCTGGCTGGATTCGGACTCTATCCTCCACATCTATTGGTACTTGCTGAGGATCTTCTGGGTTAGGTTGATTTTCACCTAACCCTTCTCTCATCCTGTTATTGTTTGGATTGCCGTCCATCTCTATCAAAGTTGCAACCCGTTGATTCTTTCTGTTCTGTTTGCAGGTTTTCTCGATCTCTGGATTGAGGGGAACAAGAGTGTCTGCTCATCTTCTCCTTCGCATAAACTGATTGCCTGAAATAGATCAAAAGAAAACAAATCACTTAACTGATTTTCCGAAAAATAGCGAAAAACGTAAAAATTAAAATAAAAATTAAAAATTAAAAACCAAATTAGAAATTAAAAATAGATAAATTCGATATTGAACTATGCCTAATCCCCGGCAACGGCGCCAAAAACTTGATGCGCGTAATATGCACACACTTTTAAACGCAAGTGCACGTTATCGTATCAAGTAGTATAGTCTTAGATAAGATCGAATATCGTCCTCTAGGATTAGGGTTCAAGTACCAACTATCTATTTTCTAGTATCTATTTGGTGAATTAATGATTGATTGTTTGGTTTGTAACTAAGAATTATTAAAGACAAGTAAATATAGAGAATTACTTCAGATGTGATGAGAATAGGGCTTCTATGTATCCTCACTATCCGCTTATGCTACTTACTAATGCATTACTTATGGTACTCTTCTTTTGGAGAAAGCAGGTTTACGAAATCGTTTTATACTCCCGTTAGGGTTATATAAACACTCAACCCCAGTATTGTTCTTTACCTAACTTTCGCTGATAAGGGTAACTCTATAGGAGGATTAAGCACAAAAACCTAGTTAACCGTCACGCACAATGCGCAAAATTAGGGTTGTTAAGCCTCTCATCAACGTTACAAAACTAATTGAGGTATTTTCATCCCCAATTCAAGCCTGTCTACCCAACTTACAGCATATTCACAATCCCCCCTTTTCAGAATCTGATTAGAAATCATATAGTGATAACTAGTTGTCAATTAGCTACCAAGAATTCAACTCAATTATTGGATAGATCTCTCAATAAGAACAATGACCATAAGCATGCATTAATTTATAACATAAGTTTCAAGAAATTCAACATAGAAAGCCCTATAAGAGAATTAGTTCCTAGCCATGAATATGACAAGAACTAATTCAAGGTTCATCATGCAAAAACTGAATTAAAGAAAAGAAAAAGGAAAAGAAATTACTAATATTTAGGTCTCCAATCTCCTAGCAAGAAAATCTTGAGTTGTGCAAGAAAGGGAACCCTCAAAACTGCCTAGGGTTCTCCTTATATAGGTTTAAAACGCCTCCTTCTTTTCTTGCAGCTGGCCCAAAAATCCGTCAAAGACCTAATTTTTCCGTCGGCGCCGCGTTCGCAGATAGCGCGCTGGAAGTTCCGCGATCCGTCGGGTGTTTTGGCGCCGCCCCGATATTCGCTGTCGGTAGCCATGCGCAGGTCTTCTGTAGCTCTGATGTTTAGGCGCCGCGCTCGCTATTGTCACGAGGCGCGCTACAGTCTTCGCGGCCTCTGAATAGTGGCGCCGCCCCTCGCTGATCGCAGGAGGCCGCGCTACTGGTCCGATTTTAGCCTTGTTCGCCACTTTATCTGCTACCGCATCTCCTCTTTTGCCCTCTTTTTGCTCCTTTTCCGCCATTTGGCCATTTCAACCACTTTGACTCAATAGAAAGAAAAACTATTCTAATATGACACTTATATGTGCAAAATGGGACAAAAGACTAACTAAAACAGACTCAAAAGGTGTATATAAACTACACCGATCAATGAGCCCTACGGACTCGCATGAGGTATTCCTCGCATCGTGGGTAGCAAATCCACGGAATATGAAAATGCCACAACCCGGGGAATGACCCCGTAATAAATAATAATATATCACTAGCACAAACCGGCTATCATACATAATACAAACAAGTTAAGAAATCCCCTAACTTCTTATTAGTCTTGTTCATACACATTCTCATTTTAGTTTACTTAAGACACTAACATGTCTTTATGAAATCCGGGAATTTAACCCAAGTACTATGTACTTCTACTCTTTTAAAACCTTAGGCAATTGATGCCTTATAATCAATTTGCCTTCCGTTAATTTACGTCATTTATCCTTACTTGTTTTACTTAGAGTAAATCTCTCTCTTTAACTTTCCATAAGGCCAATATAACCAACTCCCCATAAAGTCGTTATATTAACTTCATACTATAAGTAAATTACATTCTTCCTATATCCAAGGGACTTGTAGATTTAAAACGGAACAAGTATCATACACTAAAAAAAACACTTCAAGTCCCTTAACCTTGAAAACTTAAGACATCCTTACTACTTTTAAAGAAGTGAGTAAATCCCCTAACTCCACCGACTTGGACACTTTAAAAACGAGTAAAGGATACCAAGGTCTTGTACGTCTACCGTACTATATAGGTAAAACTATTCATGCTCAAGAGATAGGAAAGTTCCACATACCTCTTCCGGTCAATCCACTTGCTAAGTCCAATATACCGCACATAGTACGTCAACCTATAATGACCATAATACGTTTATTAACCTCTAGTTTCAACGTAGAATATTCCAAGTGCAAAGTCACTAAATTCTACGGAAAATTGGGCAGCATTTCCTTTGTTTCTACACACTTTGCCACCTTTTCAAGGTCTGAATTCAACATCCAAACGCCACTTTTAAGGCTCAACAATCCAATCAATATAAAGGGGATTACACACCTAACCTTGGATGTGTAAAATTCTGTCCCACGATGCATATTAACTAACCAATAAGTTAAAGGTAGTATTTTGGCTACAACATGCTTACATAACCTTCTTATTCAATCCTTTCATATCCAAACCATATTTCTTACATGCAATTTATCTAAGAGCAATATTTACAACTACAAGTTCTTTCTTCTTCACATGCAACACCAAAAACTAGCAACAAGAGAAAGAATTGTTACCTTAGAGCTTACCCAAAATAATTCAACAAATTCACTAGCCTCTTTTCCACAATCACCACCATAAAAACTCCTACAAGCTTGCCAACAAGTTTCCTTCTTGCCACCTTTTTCAGATTTTTCTCAAGCCTTGATTTCCTCTTGATTTTCTAGAGAGAAGGGAGAGCTTTAATTTTTAGAGAGAGAGAAGAGCTTGAAGAATGACCAAGTCTTCAAGACTTGGTCAATAAATAGACATCTGAAATCGGATGGGAGGGGACACTTGTCACCCACCCACGGCCTCTTTTAAAACAAAAAGCGATTCGATTTTCCCCGACCTCGCGGAACCCGCCTCGGCGCCGTGCAGCGGCGCGCCACGAAACCTCCGCAACCCTCGTAACATCCGTCGCGCCGCTCGCTTCCCGCGCCACGTGGCTCCTGACCGAATTATTTTTCTGTCCGACTGCGCACTGAACTTGTAACTTCCATAACTTTCTACTCCGATGTCCTATCGACGAACGGTTGGTTGCGTTGTGAACTAGACTCAACGAACTACGTACTAGGCCTTTGAAACACCTAGGAACTCATAATGCAACTGGACATAAACCGCCTCAAAGTTGACTAAAAACCCGTCCGAAATATTCTGTCGACCTATCTTTCTAAAATTTTAAGTCTTAATCCCTTTCGTACGTTCTCATACGCATGGCCAGAACTACGGGGTATAACAGGCCCATTCCGGGACTCGGTGTGAAGTCATATAAGGTATAATATGTCTCGGCCTTTTCTGGGTCTCAGTGTAAAGTCATATAAGTCATGTAAGGTATAACATATCCCGGCCCATTCTGGGTCTCGGTGTAAAGTCATATAAGGTACAACATGTCCCGACCCTTTTTGGGTCTCGGTGTAAAGTCATATAAGGTATACATGTCCCGGCCCTTTCTGGGTCTCGGTGTAAAGTCATTTAAGGTATAACATGTCCCGGCCCATTCTAGGTCTCGGTGTAAAGTCATATAAGTCGTATAACATGTCCCGGCCCATTATGGGACTCGGTATGGTCATCTTCCTCACATATGCACCTATAACGTGTCCCGGCCCATTAGGGGACTCGGTGTAATCATGACTATCCATATAATCCTCATGTGTGTACATGCAATGTGTCCCGACCCACCATGGGACTCGGTGTATCAATGCAACCATATGACATTTTAAACCATCTCTTGACTTTCCATAAAACCGTTATAACAAACTTCCCATAAAACCATTATAACAAACTTTCATTTTAGAAACTAAAGCACTACCACATCTTTCTTTTTAAACAAACCAAGACACTATCACCTCTTTCCTTTTAATAAAACCAATGCATTATCATGTGGTGTAATATTAGGGAAATGAACCCAAAGTACTGTGTACATCTAATCTTATAAAAAGAATCATATCATGCCATATAAGGGAGTTGAACCCAAAAGTACTATGTACATCTATTCTTTCCTTTATAAAACCCCAAGATACTAGCACTTGTAGCATCAAAACACTTTCACTATTAAAAACAAGTTACTTACACTTTTAAACTCAAGTAACTTATTCTTTTCAAATCAAGTAACCTATACCTTTAAATCAAGTTACTTCTTCTTTCCCAAAATCAAGTCATTTATACTTCATATAAATCAAGTCTCTTATACTTCATCTAATCAAATCTCATATACTTTCAAGTAAGGTCTCATATACCTTCAAGTAAAGTCTCATATACTTTCAACTAGGTCTAATAACTTTCAAATAAATCTAGTCTCATGACTTTCAAATAAATCAAGTCTCATAACTTTCAAATAAATCTAGTCTCGTGACTTTCAAATAAATCTAGTCTCGTGACTTTCAAATAAATCTAGTCTCAGGACTTTCAAATAAATCAAGTCTCATTAGTGTTGTAACCTAGCAAGATCAACTCGACTCCAATGCTTACTAAACACTCTTACCAACATCTCCCATAAGACTTGGTAAGGACTTAGGAATAACTTAGACATGCCTTTAGCATAGAAATCAATAACATGAATACTCTAATAACGAGGCAAGTATACTTCAAGAAACAAGTCATGTATACTCCAATAATCAATCATGCCGATAGAAGGAAGACGTTCACATACCTCGTTGACGACTAACCAACACGACAAGTAGAATACGCCCCAATGTACTTCAATCTTGTCGGCTATTCCACATGCCAAGTAGAATATGCCACACGTAGTACTTCAACCTAAAATGACAATAGCACTTCTATCAACTTCAAGCTTCTAAGTGTAAGACTTATACCAAATAATGGCCCTCTTATTCTACGGGAATTTGGGCAGCACTTCCTTTGTTTCTATGTACTTTTCTATCTTTTCCAAGGCCCAAATTCAACAACAACCATGCCTCAATTAAGGGCACAACCAGCAGTTAACCAAATGGGATCACACGCATACCTTACGTGCAAAATTCAGCCCTTTAACTTAAATAAATAGTTCACAACCAAGAAAAACCAAAGGGGATTACACGCCAACTTGATGTATAAAATTCTGCCCCACAACGATATAAAAGCAGTCTATAAAACAGTCCATAAATAACCAACATTAAGGGTACACTGTGAAGCCTTTTTCACCCTTATTCCTTAGGACTTTCATTAGTCATTTTCCCACATTAAACATGCAAAATGAGGGCTGAATTTCCATAATTCCAATGCCCTAAAACAGTCCCAAAAAAACTGTATTATAACGTCCAACAGTTTTATAGATTCTACGGCCAATAACTACAATCCGATAACTCTTTCCTTAATTCATTTTATTCCAATTCAAGTTCCAACACTTCCATATATGACATACCAACTTATAAACAACCATATTAACTCATTTTAACATGCGACAAGTGTGGATAACAACAACAATATAACCAACGAAACCAATGGCACAAAACTGCCTCAAATCGGCCAACAACACATCTATCACATACACATCTTATTTTCCATTTCTTCCTTAACATAAATTCATCCCTTAAACATAACAATAAGTAATATCCAATTACTTTAATTTAAGAAGAACTATTACCTCATTTTTGTGCCCAAAATTGTCCAAAACAGCCCCTACTATATTGGTCCACAGTTTTCGTTTTGCTCCACTTATTTAAGTTCCAATCACATATATGTATCTACTACAAGCTTATATTCAACTTCCCTTTGTATTTCACTTCCAAAAAGTTGATAGAACTTAGGGTTTTCTTGCACCCTTTCTCGGCCCAAACAAGTCTCCAAAGGTTGAGATGTTAATTTTGGTTCAACACTTGGTTTAGGGGCTTAATCTTGGAGAAATAAATTGATCAACAATGGTTGTTCCTGGTCTAAAGGTGCTCAAGATTTAGAGCTCAAAGGGAGAGAAAATGGTGAAATATATGGCTAAGTGTAAGTGAGATCCAAGTCTTGCAAGACTTGGATATGTATAGCCAAGTGGAGTGGGACCCACATGTCCACTTGTCCTCAAAATATCTAACATGTCATCTTAGCAAGACAAGTGGAGGGGTGACACGTGTCACCCTCCTATTGGTCCAAAATAATTCTTCACCAAAGTAATTTCTATACTTGACCAAAATATCTAAAAATCGCGTGGGCCCCACAAAATTGTAAAATTTTCAGTGGGCCCCACATGACCAAATCCGAGACTTCAAAATCCAAAACTAATTTCGTACCTCCAATTAGGAGAATTGAACTCCAAGTTAACAAATTGTCGTCTTCACATTTTTCTGAAACTTTCCTTAAGAAAATGTAATAATTCTTTCCTTCCCAAAATTCAAATCTTAAATCCTTAATCACGTTCTCAATTAGTAGACCTGGTATTACGGGGTGTAACACTTGTTTACTGCCATCTTTTGGTTATTATACTTGTCAGTATGATCTCATTTGCAGTACTTTATGTTTACATACTTGGTACATATTTGTACTGACCCCATTCTCCGGGGGCTGCGTTCATGTCCGCAGGTATAGGTACACAGTTTGGTGATCCTCGAGCTTAGGATCCTTGCTCAGCATTTTGGGATAGCTCCATTGTTTCGGAGCCTAGTCATTTTGGTACAGGTCTTTCATTATGGCTTATGTATATTCAGGGGTACGGCGGAGCCTTGTCCCGTCATAGTTACTGTGATACTCTTAGAGGTCTGTAGTCATGTGTGGGTTGGACATGTACAGTTGTAGTTCTTTTAGATATTTGTGTATATGACGGCAGCCTTGTCGGCTTGCATATTATGTTATATGACAGTTCAGGGGACAGGATCCCTTTGTTATGAGATTATAAGTTTTCTTAAGCTTCCGCTGATTATATGTGATGTGTGGGTATAAGGGTGCCCAAGTAGGGCACCAGTCGCGGCCCGTCGGTTCGGGGCGTGACAAAAGTGGTATAGCAGTTAGTCCTCGTAATGTCTACAGACCGTGTGCAGTAGAGTCTTGGTTATCGGTGTGTTGTGCACCATACCCATAAAAAGGAGGCTACAGTACATTTAGGATTGGTTTCTATTTTCCTTACTCTAAGATCGTGCGATAGAGCTATGTTGTTAGGGTAGTCCCCCTCTAACGAATTATTGTGGTTACAGCTATGCCTCCAAAGAAAGCGACATCGGCCCAGAAGGGAAATATATGGACTGTGTATACAGGTTGGTAAAATTGTTGTATAGATGGTATGATGATGATGTACATCTATACAAACATATTTATTAGGACCATGTATGTGTTGCCTGAAATGATTATGGGTGATCATGAGTTGGTTAAGCTTTAATAATTGCTTGAAAGGTATGAAACAGTTTAATGAATCCACATCAAAGCATAAAATGTGTGCTAATTTGGAATATTCAGGAGGTGATGAGTTGTCTGAGATTGGGGTGAACTCTTAAAAAATCATGTTAAATTGACTTAATGGCATACCATGTTGTTAGATGAAGCTATGTTGTATGCTTAAGTGATATGTAGGAATAATGTTATATGGAGTACATAGGTTTGTTATGGTTAAGACAACATGATTTTGAAATTATGAGAAGTTATCTTACCCGTATACAGGGAGAGATGATGTAAGCTTGGGACATGGAATATTTGAGGATCTTAGAATATTAGAAAATCGTTGAGACCTTATATATACAAGGCCTTCTTGAGTAAAATATTTTATGTGTGATCTTAGTTAAAGTACATAATATACGCGAAGTATATTAGTTGTGATGATTCCTTAGCTTGAGTATAAGACACTTGTGTTGTTAAAGTTGGAGTAATGTTGAAACTGGAAATAAGATCCTTGGAAGGATTTTAAAAGAAAGCAGCCTTTAAAGGTACACGGAAGTACATTAGTCCTAATGGATGTTTTTTTCAAAAGAGTGCAAACATCAGCTATTGGTGGCAGTTGCAATAAGGGAAACAACCAAATGTTGCCTATAGAATATGAGAATCAATTCACCTGGAGATGGTTTGTAACTCTGTTGAAGCATGACCCTGATCTTGGATATAGAGATATGAATACGAAAGTATTACACAGCTTGATAATAGGATATTCAATATAAATGACAAAAGAGTGATACTCTAAATAATACGATATGGATCATGCAACCAGTAATATAGTGAGACAATGAGCTGGGATAAGTGAGGAACAGAGAACAATGCTAAAAGGGAAGGTTATGAAAGGGAGATATGCCCTCTTCCTCGCGTAAAGGGCAATATTGCGTATTATTAAGAATTACATGTATCAGGGTTAGTAAGCTAAGGTATGCTATAGATATTGGACTGGTAAGGTCTTTGGCTTCGGCTACGTGGTACAACATGTTATAATTCTACATAACCTCGGGATAACAATGGTTTGTTGGGGGTAATTGAGAACGACACTATGGAACAATCGAAGAAGTGTTGTAAAAATATGGAAGTAGTTAATAAGTATGAATGGAACTGTATGATCGAGTATCAAGGTAGAAATATTTTTGTTTAATAATGAATAGAATGAAGGATTACGACAAGAATGATGAAGGTGAATGAAATTATAGTTATGCATATTTCATAAGGTATGATTACTCCGGAACAGTGTAAGGACCAATGGTAGATGAGGGACAGTAAAAACACTTCGGCCAAAGGTAACGAACCTCTGATGTTCAGGAAGGTAGTATGGGAAATACTTAAGATAAGAGACCCCAAGGTAACTTGAAATGGAAATGTAAAGGGAAGACGAATGGGAACTCGGTCGATGAGAGACCTAATAATGATAAGACAAGAAAGCTTGACAAGCCATTAGATCATGTAACACAATGAATTAGATCTAAATATATGAAGCATCGGTTCCACAACATATGTGGACATACCTTTCAGAAAGTGTGTAAACGGAAGTAACAATGAGTAAAGCTCGAGATTAGCACCTAAACAGTTGAAAAGAGGCCAATGGAGCCTGATGGATAAGTATAAGGTAGACATTAAAGATATATGTCAAGAGATGATGACATTATAAAATAGAAATTGTCAGGCACACACAGATGTCTATGAGCATTTTTGAACTGACCATAAGTTCTATGCGATAGATAAAATAATGGGTTTACAGCTTAACGAGATCAAGGAAATCTTTTCCTGAAACGCCATTAACAGAAAGTCTTAGCCATGAGGCAAGTGAAGGAATTTGAATCTAAGTATAATGACCAAGTTTGGATATAGTAACGCCAATGATTGGAATCAGGAGCAATGCTTGATATTACGTGTATATACCAGAATATTTTGAAATTATGAGGAGTACGCAAGTAAGAAATGAGTGAACAAGTGTCAATATAAATGAAGTTGTTTATAATTATGAGTAGTGAGAAGGTACAAAAAAAAGGGGATTCCTTTCAGACCATGAATGAGAATTAACTGTGATGATACACGCACTTTAGATTCGATGACATTGTTCATAAAATTTTCACGTTTGAGATACTACAAATATAAGAGTTTCCAGCACACCAATTAGTAAATAAAACTAAGTTGACAATATGATCATTCACCCACAAGCAGCGTGACTAATGTGAAGACTAAGGAGAGAAGCTGACATGAGGAAACACATCGGTTAGTTAAGTGGGAGTCCGATTGAAGGATTCAGATAGTGATAGCCCTAAGACTCAGAATACATCGGAGTCATCCCTCATACGGGAAGGAAAAAGAACAGCATGATAGAGATCCCATTTATGGAATAGATTGAGAAGAGATGACGTGGGAAGCAGAAAACGAGATGAAGAAGAAGTATCCCCACTTGTTCCCTACGCCTACAGGTAATTCGATTCCTTATTTGGCTATATTGATTGATGAATGAGACCATGTGCTATATTGTGGCCATGTGAGGCATCTTTGGGTTTGCTGAGTATAGGTTGATAGGTATAGTTAAAAGAGACTATGCCAAAATTTGTATAGCTTGAGACCTATTATGAACATTCGGGGATGAATGTTTCTAAGGGGGGAAGAATGTTACACCCAGTAATTTCAGGGCACATAAGTGAGAAGAATGTGTGCTGTGAATTTCAAGCACAGCACCGCGGTGCCAAATAACAGGACCGCGATCTTTGAAACTTGAGTGCAGAATTCGGAACAGCGGTCGTCTTGGAATTTCCAAGTCAAGATATTTTTGTGAAGGGAAAGACAAGTGGACAAGTGAGGTTCATGGGTCCCCCTCCACTTGTGCTATATACACATGATATATACAAGTCTTGCAAGACTTTGTCCACAAATATCTTCATCCTCCAAACCCTTATCTCTTGCCTTCTCCTTCAAGTCTCGAAAAACCATAGCCAAAGTGAAGAACAATTTCAACTTATCTTCCAAGATTAAGCACCTTAACTAAGTTCTAAGCCAAGTTAACCTTACAAAATAGTGGGTCACTGTTTTGGCCAAGAATAATGTCTTGAAACCCTAATCTTGGAGGTGAACTTTGTGGAAGAAAAACATGAGAGCATGATTACAAGCTTGTAGAGGATTCATGCATGTTGTTGTAACTTGAAGAAGTGGTACAAAAAGCGATGGGCCGAGAACTAGGAATTTGTTTTGGCTAGTTAAGGTAAGGATTCTTTTTCTTATAAAGTTATTGGAAGTTTAATGATGTTATAGTTAAGGGGTGAACATGTTTTAAGAAGGATTGGAAGTAAGAAAATACTTGTGGTTGTGGTTAGTGGGTTGACCGATTATGGACTGTTTTCTTTACTTTGGATTAGATGGTTATTGTTGTTGTTATCATCACCTATTACATGTTATTAATTGAAGGAAATCTTGTTATTGAAAGTTGAAATTGTTTATATAAAAGTGTTGAAATATGACTTGGATCTTAAGGAGTTATGAAGGGCTTTGGTATTAAGTCTTGTGGGCCGAAACTGTATGAAACTGTGGGACGTTGTTGTGCTATTTTAGGGATTGTTTTGGTGGTGTTATAATGCTGAAAATTCAGTTATCATTATGCATGTTTAATGTGGTAAATTTCTAACGTATGTCCTAAAGGAATAAGGGTATAGAATGGTGTAGAAAGCTTCACATTTTACCCTCGTTGTTGATGAAGTATGGACTGTTTTAGTGGACTGTTTTTATGTGGATTAAGAGGCCGGATTAACATATGAAGTAGGTGTGTCGATCACCTTGATTGTTGTTTTGGTTATGACCTTACTTGGTACTTGGTTATTGATGTTATTGGCCTCGTTTGGAAGTTGTGGATGTATGTATAAATAGGGGAAGTACTACCCAAATTTTTATATGAAAGGAGAGTCACTATATGGTATAACGTATTCTAGTATTCATGAAGTTGATAGACATGTTATTGTTATTATAGGTTGAAGTACTAATTGAGACGTATTGTACTTATCGTGTTGGTATAGCCGATAAGGTATGTGAAACTATCCTTTCTTCTTTTGGCATGATTTAGATGAAATGAGTGTACGGCAGACGTACGTAATTCCATTGCGTCCTTTATGATACATGATATGATAGTGCCTTTGTTTTTCTAAATGAAAGTTCATGTTAATGAGTTATACCTGATTTGATAGTGCCTTGGTTTTGCTAAGATGAAAGATGTGATAGTGCCTTGGTTTTTCTAAAATGAAAGATGTTATAGTGCCTTGGTTTTCTAAAATGAAAGTTCATTTTAAAGATTTTATTGAGAGTCAAATGATGTTTTAAATTTCATATGGTTGCTTGATAGCTATTTGTGCACAATCCCTTATATGTTCACCGCGTCCTTTATTAGAGGGTCGGGCAGTATATGTATATAATTCCATGGACATGTATCCATGATGCGAGTATAAATACTCATGACAGTATATAATTCCATAGACATGTATTCATGATACGAGTATAGATACTCATGACAGTATATAATTCCATGGACATGTATTCATGATGCGAGTATAGATACTCATGACAGTATATGATTCCATGGACATACATCCGTGATGCGAGTATAGATACTCATGATAGTATATAATTCCATGGACATGTATCTATGATGCGAGTATAGATACTCATGACAGTATATAATTTCATGGACATGTATCCATGATGCGAGTATAGATACTCATGACAGTATATGATTCCATGGACATACATCCGTGATGCGAGTATAGATACTCATGATAATATATAATTCCATGAACATGTATCCATGATACGGATATAGATACCCATGACAGTATATGATTATATGGACAGACATTTATGATTTTGATATAACTCTCATGATAAAACTGTACAGTTGATTCTCATTTTTATAAGGTACCGATGCGATGATACGATGTACTGATGATCTGATGATACGAAGTGCGATATTTTGACTATCATACTTGTTTACTGCCATATTTTGGTTATTATACTTGCAAGATGATGATCATTTGCGATTTTTATGTTTACATACAGTACATATTTGTCGCGACCTTCTTCGGAGAGGCGGCGTTAAATGCCGCGGTATATGTACTGGTTGGTGATCCTCGAGCTTAGGATCCTTGCTCAACGTTTTGGAATAACTCCATTGTTCCGGAGCCTAGTCATTTTGGTACAGGTCTTCCATTATGACTTATGTATATTCAGTGCAGCGGAGTCTTGTCCGTCATAGTTCTTGTGATACTCTTGAGTGCAGTAGTGTGTGTGGATTGGGCGTATACAATTGTAGTTCTTTTGGATATTTGTGTATATGATGGCGGCGCTTGTGGCATACATTATGTTATATGTGATTCGAGGATGAATCCCTTTGTTATGAGATTATAAGTTTTCTTAAGCTTTCGCTGGTTATATGTGACGTGTGGGTATAAGGGTGCCCAGGTAGGGCACCAGTCGCGGCCCGTCGATTCGGGGCGTGACAATCATCATATTCCTCCTAGACATGACGATTTTGTTGATACTGAATTATTTCCTGAAGTACCATTAGATTTAGACGATGAGATATTTTCTGGAACTCAACAAGACTTTAATTTAGAAGATAATCTAGATGACACACCCACTAATCTAGATGACACTCCCACTAATGCACCTCAAACTGAACCGCCTCCTATTCCCCCTAGTATGAGACGAGGCCCACCAGAACAAAAATTAACATCAGATGTATGGTTTTTTTTATAGGGACGTAGAAAATCAAGTTGCTAGATGCATAATTTGTAAAAAAGTTTATTAAATTTAAAATGGGAAAAGGTCAGAGCGGGACATGAGGTTTAACTACGCATTTGAATAGATTTCTCACAGTTAGGTGGGAGGAATATAAGGCTAAAAAGGCGGGTGCGCCAATGCCCTCTCAGTCCGGACAAGGTTCATATACTGTCCCGGACCAGGTACATGGTCAAATTAACCCTATGACGGGGGAATTGTAGGCCCTAAATACGATAAACAAAGAGATAGGGAAGCATTATCAAAATTTGTTGCAGAAGAGGGTTTGCCTTTTTCATTTCCTTCCTCTCATGGTTTTATTCATTACATAAGAGATGTGTATAATTCTGCTTATAGCGGTTTTCCTAGATCAACTGTTAGGAGAGATATTTTTAAATTTGCACACGAATATCAACAATATTTACGTTATTCATTATATCATTTTCCTGGCAAAGTATCTATTACGTCTGATATATGTCATAGTACTAACGACCATGATTATTTAACTGTAACATGTCATTGGATAGACTATAAATTTTCTATGCAAAAACGTATTTTAGCATATAGATATATTGATAGTAGACACACTGGTCTTTTTATTTCATAAAATATTTTTTCAGTTTGCGATTATTATGACATAACTTAAAAAATCATGACCATTACACTAGATAACGCTTCTTCTAATGTTACTACTGTTAGATTATTAAAAAATATTTTAACTTCATCTTTTTCAGATCATTTTCATATAAAATGTGCATGTCATATTTATAAATTAGTTGTAAAAGATGATCTATCACTTTTTGAAGGCATTCTTGGAAAAATACAATTTGCTATAAATTTTATTTTTAAAAGTAATAGAATACAAAGAATAAAATAATATAAAAAAACTTGTCACGATTGCCAACTACCTTACAGAAAAATTTACGAAGAAGTATGCACTAGATGAATTTTTTTATACAACCAACTACATTTTGCTTATGAGTATAGAAGACCTGTAACCCAATTTTTTAACGTCCGTAATCGAAATCTTACTGATATGATTATTGATTCCGATTGGGATACAATTTTAGAACTTAATACATTTTTAGAGAAATTTTATCTAGTTACTAACGAATTTTCCGGTATTTATTATCCTACTATTTTATTTAATTATATTACTCAAATATTTAAATTGCTTAGTGAATGCTTATAAGGCACCTATTAAAAATATTTCTAAAAATGAAAAAAAAAATTATTTATATTCCCCCAATTTATATTATTAGTGTTGTATTAAATCAGTCTATTAAAATAAATAGACGGTTGTAAAACACTTATTGAAACTATTTATTATTGCATAGATAAAATTTTACCTCCATCTCCCAAAAATCCAAATGACCCACCACCTATTGAAAAACTAGAAAAGAAGTGTTGTCTAGCATACGAAATGAATGTAAAAAAATATATACGCATTACCAACAAGAAAGTGCTAGCAACCAACCGACTTTCATGCCATCTTTTTTTTTTCAACACAACCTAAAAAACGACATGCTGCAGCTAGTATTGAAAGCCTCAGACATAGAATGTTTAGTGGTAACATTTCTAACCTAATTAGCGAGTTTGAAAAGACATTTTCCTACACGTGAAGACTTGCTAAAATACTGGAGGGAGAATGAAAAGACATTTTCCTACACTATCTAAGATGGCCCGAGATGTGTTGAACATTCAAGTGTCATCAACAACGTCTGAAAGCGTTTTTTCGGCCGACAGATATCAAATAGGAGAGCACATACATTCATTGGCGGGAGACTCATTGGAGATTACAGTTCTATTCAGAGACTGGATTTGTGCGGAGCGCAGGAGGTGCGACCAAGCGGAGATCAATGAAGAAGAAGATTACAACTACAACGAAATTTTATCTGACAGAGGTGGAAGCGACGTCGACCAATTTGACCAACAAATACTAAATCCAACCGAAGAACCACAAGAAATTATAAAGAAACTAGAAAACGTGTTTCTTAACATGTAATTCTTTTAATTATAATTTTACTATGTTATTTATTTGCAACTTTCAACATCACGAAGTTGTAATTTTGAAATTGTATTACAAAAAAAAAATCATACTTCTATTAAATAATATAACAGGCACAAAAACAACGATGTTTTTCTTAAACTATCTTGTTGTGTGTGTGTTATTTTTTTAATTTAAGGGAAAAATAAATATTACCCATCCCGACCCCACCCCCGACACCTCGGGATCGTGACGCGACAGACCCCGTTAGCCCCGCCAAACCCCGACCCCGCCAGCCCCGCCCCACCTCACCCTGTTGGCCACCCTTAGGTAAAACTACTGTTTTTGGAAAACCTCCAGTGAAGACAAAATATAATCATCAAGACAAAGGTTAATAATGTATTTACAAATAACAAAACATAAACGTCGCCCATGTAGTGTACAAATGCGCCAACATCCCGGCCACAAATTCAAAGCAAGCAACCCCTTTGTAGGTGTTCTGTGTATGTGAATTAAAGACTAGCAGTCCAAAGAGAGAGAGAGAGATAGCTTAAAGATATCATATGTAGTAGTAGGACCATCCCCCGCCATTAATATCCCCTTCTACCTACCTTCCTCTTTTCTCTCTCTCACCCACACCAGCCTACATATTTCTATATTGATTATAAACCCAGTGCTAAACACAAGATAAGTCAAAATTTAGCTATTTGTTTTTGCTACCTTCAAAGAAACCTCTGCAAATAAGCAGCCATCATCTTTCTTATCCTTCCAACCCTCCTGACTTTTCTTGAAAAAACACAAGAGGTGGGGTCTTGAAAAAGCCTGTCTTTTTTTACCTTAAAATTGATTTTGTTTATGTTTAATTAATAATCTTGGTTCTTGAAAAAATAAGTGTCATTTGGTGGAGTTGTTAAAAGACTTTTTGTTATTTATCTCATATATTTCAGCTTTGAGCTACTTGGATCTGCTATCTATTTTTTTAACAAGTGGTTTGGGTGTTGTGTGATCTACAGAAGCAAAGAGAAGTTTGGTGAAGCTAAAGGAGTGATTTTGTCTCTCTAATGGGGATATGTTTGAGTGCTAGAATTAAAGCTGAAAGCCCATATCATACAGGTATTTCATATTTTATAGGTTTCTTCTTTAGCTCAACAGTGCACAATTTGCAAAGTCAAGTCTTTTTGTAGGAGGGTTTTTGCAATATAGTTTTGTTTGATTGGTTGCTTTTCTTTTTTCCAATTTTCATTTATATAAGGATGATTTTGTCTCTGTTTATAACTGAAATACCATCAATTCATCATAATAGTAATTGAAGTTTGTCTTTAAGAAAAGTGGCTAGTTGGAGTTTTTTGCTAATCTTTAGCTTGTATATGTGAGTAAAAATGCGGTTACAAGGAAATAGAGAAAGTAACAACAACAACAAATTACAAATCTGGAATGGAAAACAAGAAAGAGGTTGGTTGAGTCGATCGATGTTCAATATGTCCTTAATCCTTAAGACAATATTGCCCCGTATTAATCCCTTAACGGCGATTGACAACTTGTCTCCCAAGATAAAACAACCACAAACACTTGAGCAAAGGATAACTCAAGAGTTTACTATAAAAGAAGAATCTATGAGTGTATGAAAGATTACAAGAGAGGAAGAAGATTTTCTGAAGTGTGTTCTTACAATTGAGCCAATGACATTAATTTATAGGGTGATGAATGTGTCTTCCCATTTAACCAAATAATGGCCATCAATGTCAAGTAACGACCATTGATTTTGGGGTTACAATTCGGCCAAGTTATGACTGAATTCATGAGCCAAATAATGGAGAGTTATTGCTTCAAAGTCAGCCCAAGAATAAGTTTTATTTCTTCTCCAATGGTCTGGAAACCGTCGAAGCGCCGCGGCTCCGACGTTGAGGCGCCGCGGCGCTCCGAGGCTCTGCGGGGTTTTCTGACTCGTTTCATCTTTTTACACATCGTACACTTCTTCCTTCATTTACCAACGTGAACCATCGTCATTTGACCAATATCCGTCTATCATTTCATGTCTCTAACATATCGTATATGTACCAATATCTCTTTCACTAGAAAATTTGCTATCCTTGGTACAACGTGTGCACGTATGTGGAAACGAGGTTTTCGACGTGCGGGACCCCAATTGTTCGAGTCATAAATAATAGTATTAACTATATTCACGTTTAATAAATT
The DNA here is from genome assembly GCA_029844215.1 of Przewalskia tangutica. NCBI lineage: Eukaryota > Viridiplantae > Streptophyta > Magnoliopsida > Solanales > Solanaceae > Przewalskia > Przewalskia tangutica. The sequence continues at coordinate 57,396,025 of CM056740.1, forward strand.
TTCAACAATCCCCTTTTGAAAGAGATTTTGGAGCACACATATGGTGTCTTTCTAGAAATATTTCGGCGGATCAATGCTGCATCTGGATAGGTAGTCGTGGATTTGAACCTTCCATAGTAGAATACCATCGGGCTTACTGCGCGGTGAACGCGATGTCTTGAACCCGTCAGTGTTTAGTGTAAGACAAGACAATGGTACCAACACAACACCTTTCCTTACTCTATTTTTCTTTAAGGTTGTCCGTTGTGGCCATGGACACGTCTTGGATTCTTAAATGCTTCAAATTGAGGCCGGCCAGTCCTCGCACTTAAATAGGTGGTCTCCTACAAGGTATTCTGCTATACCCAACTTTACAAGTATTAGGAACCATTAAAAGTTTCCCCAAACCTAACCTCAACTGTTGAGGATTATTAAAGGTTTTGAAAACTTAACCTCTTACCCCTTTGCAGGTAGCACTTGATGTCTATCACGGGAACAACCTTGGATTCATGTTTCTATGTAGAAACATTATTCGAAGTGCTCTTGCTTCCACCGAAGCGCTTCACTGAACTTTTACGACTTAATTTTCCCGTTGAACCTAATTTCTTGGATCTCCGGTCTGTTAGGTAGGGTGTTCACGGTATCAGTTCTTAGTGATTGGGTTTTAGGCCCATTTCCCTAGACATGCAGAACATCTGATCTCTGGGTATGCCCTTCGTCAAGGGATCTGCTATATTTTCTAATCAATAGAAATAATATCCGTGGTGACCAGCTGCCGAACGGTGTTATGTCTCTGTCTGATGTGACGAGATTTACCGTTGTACATATAATGCCCTTCCTAGAGCCGACTGACTGTCGCAGTGGATCATTACAGAAGTTACGAGTTTATCCCAACATGGAATATCCTGAAGTCATGAAGCCACTCAACTTCTTCTCATGCTTTGTCTAAAGCGATAAACTCTGACTCCATCGTGGATCGGGCAATGCAAATTTGCTTAGAGGATTTCCAAGACACAGCCCCACCACCAATAGTAAATATATACCCGCTGATGGACTTGGTGTTCTCGATATCAGATATTCAGTTTGCATCACTGTACCCCTGTAGTACAGTTGGATATCTCGAATAATGTAACCCGTAAGTTTGCATGTGTTTCAGGTATCTTAGTACCCGAGTTAACGCTTTCCAGTGGCCATCACTCGGATTGTGGGTGAACCTAGCCAACTTGTTGACTGCATAAGCTATATCAGGTCGAGTGCAGTTTGTGATATACATCAGACTACCAATCACCTGAGCATATCGCTCCTGACGTATGGGTGCACCAAAATGTTTATCAATCTTTTGATTTACATCCAGTGGTGTCGTTATTGGAGAACTGTCGAAAACATCAAATTTCTTCAGCACATCCTCGATGTAATGTGATTGAAATAAGACCAATCCGTCAGACGTCTTAGAGATCTTGATCCTTAAGAAGACATCTGCGATACCCATATCTTTCATGTCAAAACATTATTTCAACATGTTCTTAGACTCTAGGATTACCCTAAGATTGCTTCCTGTAATCAACATGTCGTCTACGTAAAGACAGATCATTACGAATGAGTCGGCATCTCCTTTCATGTAGACACATTTGTCACTCATTAATGGCGAATCCCTTCGATAATAGAGTATTATCAAACTTCTCGTGCCATTGCTTAGGGGCCTATTTCAGCCCTACAGAGATTTGACAAGACGACAAACTTTCGTCTCTTGTCCAGGAACCACATACCCATCGGGTTGGTCCATATAGATTTCTTCTTCCAAATCACCATTCAGGAAGGCTGTCTTGACATCCATTTGGTGTATTTCTAGATCCGCAAGGCGCGATAGCTATGAACATACGTATACGTATGGATGTCATACTAGACACCGGAGAATAAGTGTCAAAATAATCAAGACCCTCCTTTTGTCGATAGCCTTTGACTACTAACCTGACCTTGTATTTGTCTATAGATCCATCTGCCCTTAACTTCCGTTTGAGTATCCATTTACAACCCAATGGCTTGTTTCCCGAAAGAAGATCAACCAACTCCTAAGTATGGTTGTGCAGGATGGATTCTATCTCACTCTCTATAGCTTCTTTCCAGAGTGGTGCCTCTGGAGTTGACAATGCTTCAACGATTGTCCGTGGTTCATCATGAACCATATAAGCTACAAAGTCCGGACCGAAGGACTTATCTTGCCTGACCCTTTTGCTTCGTCTTGGTTCCATACCTGGACCCTCCAAGTCCTGAGAATCTGGAATACTGAATTTCGGATAATCAACCACTTCGGAGTTCGCTGGATCTGAACCGTTTAAATTCGGGCAGTCAATGACTCTTGAATCTTGTGAGGCTTGATCATAACTTCATTTGAGAGAGGTTATGTCTCTTTCCTTTCTAAGAAACGAGTCTTTAAAAAATCTAGCGTTTCTTGATTCCATGATTGTATCCATATGAATGTCGGGTACATTTGACTTATGCACTATGAAGCGATAAGCTCTACTGTTACTTGCATATCCAATGAATATGCAATCTACAGTCTTAGGTCCAATCTTGACCTGCTTTGGCGTAGGTACTTTAACCTCTGCCAGACAACCCCAAACTTTAAAGTATTTATAGTTGGATTTCTTTCCTTTCCATAACTCTGTTAAGAATCTTGCAAGCGGTAAGGACAACTTCTCCCCACAATTCTTGGGGAAGGCATGACTTGATGAGTAATGCATTCATCATTTTCTTTAACGTACGGTTCTTGCGTTCAGCAACCCCGCTTGATTGAGGTGAGTAAGGAGTCGTCGTTCGATGAACAATGCCCGATTGAGCACATAGTTCTTCAAAAGGCGCTACATATTCTCCCTCTCTATCGCTACAGATTGATTTAATCCGTCCGCTTAGTTGGTTTTCAACTTCTGCTTTGTAACGTTTGAATGCTTCAAAGGCTTCATCTTTACTTTTGAGTAAGTAAAAGAAACAATGCTATCATCTATGAAGGTCACAAAGTACTTGTTCCCCCGTCTAGTTTGTGCGAACTTCAAATCACATATATCGGTGTGTATGAGTTCTAGAGGAGCATTTTTCCTTTCAACGAATCTAAAGGGACTCTTTGAAAGTTTTGCCTCTACGCACACCTCACACTTACGTTGATGGTTTACGTCGATAGGAGGCAACAACTCCATCTTTACCCACCTTTGGATAGATTGATAGTTTACATGTCCTAATCTATGATGACATAAATTAGAAGATTTAAGCAAGTAAGTAGAAGACTCAATTTTATTAATAATAGGTGCAACCATTATAGATGAAGCATTAACTTTAAAGAGACCTTTACAGACGAAGCCCCTTCCTACAAATATTCCATTTTTAGTGATTACAAACTTGTTAGACTCAAACACTAGCCTAAAATCAACGTTTACCAACAATGGTCCAAAAATTAAATTTCTTCGAATTTCTAGGACATGCATCACTTCCTTCAGAATCAGCTCCTTTCCGGACGTCATCTTCAGGATCACCTTTCCTACCCCCAGCACCTCTGAAGAAGCGTTGTTCCCCATGAACAACTTCTTGTCCGTGACTGGTGTATATGTGGAGAAGACATCTTTGTTGGAACATATGTGGCGGGTGACACCCGTGTCCATCAACCATTGCATAGGATTATCAATGAGGTTTTCTTCAAGAACCACCGCCGCGAAGTCCTTAATCATATCGCCAAGAAGAGTATCTTCGACGACGTTAGCCTTGACCTTTCCTTTGGCCTTCTCTTTATTTGCATGCTTGAGTTTGTGGCACTCCTTAGCCATATGACCAGGTTTGCCACAGTAATGGCAAGTCCCCTTAAAATTTTCAGTTGTTGGGCCCTTTGCATCCTTCTGGAACTTCTGCTTCTTGCTCGAGTCCCCTTTGACTTCCATCAGGTCCGCCTTAGCCTCAGCGGGTTGGTTCCCTTTTGGCATGACCTTCTTATTATCCTTCTGAATCTGGAGTTTGATAATAAGTTCATCTAGAGTCATTTCTTTCGTTTTGAGTTTTAGATAACTCATAAACTAATTCCACGAGGGAGGTAACTTCTCAATTAACGAGCCAACCAAGAATTGCTCGTTCGGTTTCAAACCTTCCAAATCCAAGTGATGTAAAATCATTTGAAATTCCTGGACTTGGGATGACACAGTCTTGTTGTCCACCATTTGAAATTTCAGAAATTTCCCACTGATGAACTTCTTAGAACCCGCATCTTGGGTGTTGTATTTCTTCTGAAGCTTATCCCACAACTCTTTGGCAGTGCCAACGGTACAGTATACCGTGTAAAGAGGATCGGACAAGCAATTCAGGATATAGTTCCGGCAAAGGAAATCACTATGACTCTAGGCATCCAGAGTCAACTTCATGCCATTAGTGACATGGATATCTTGGCCTCTTCCCGCCGATGTTTCTGACCGAGGGTGCACTTCATTTCCAGTTTTTGGAGGGTCTTCTGTTATGAAGCGAGACACTCCCATAACAGTCAGAACATCTTTTGCTGCCATCTTGAAATTTGTTCCCATGAACTTCTCGGGGCGTTCATGGTGAAAACCAGCACGTAGTGGAACGGTGGTGTTCCCATTAGCAGTAGCAAAGGCGTTTGGAACGCCTTGAGCAGTGGTGGTGTTGACACTAGTTGTGCCTTGAGCAGTGAAGGCATTTGGGTTTCCTTGAGCAGTGTTCCAGTCATGTTGTTGTTAACCGTGAATATTGTCTTAAGATTGTGAGTAAAAATGCGGTTACAAGGAAATAAAGAAAGTAACAACAACAAATTACAAATCTGGAATGGAAAACAAGAAAGATGTTGGTTGAGTCGATTGATGTTCAATCGGTCCTTAAGACAATGTTGCCCCGTATTAATCCCTTAACGGCGATTGACAACTTGTCTCCCAAGATAAAACAACCACAAACACTTGAGCAAAGGATAACTCAAGAGTTTACTATAAAAGAAGAATCTATGAGTGTATGAAAGATTACAAGAGAGGAAGAAGATTTTCTGAAGTGTGTTCTTACAATTGAGCCAATGACATCAATTTATAGGGTGATGAATGTGTCTTCCCAATTAACCAAATAATGGCCATCAATGCCAAGTAATGACGATTGATTTTGGGGTTACAATTCAGCCAAGTTATGGCTGAATTCATGAGCCAAATAATGGAGAGTTATTGCTCCAAAGTCAGCCCAAGAATCAGTTTTATTTCTTCTCCAACGGTCTGGAAATCGTCGAAGCGCCGCGGCGCCAAAACTTCAGAGAGTTCCTTGCAGAGTCGGGGCCGTGGCGCTGGCTGGAGGCGCCGCGACGCTCTGAGGCTCCGCGGGGTTTTCTGACTCGTTTCATCTTTTTACACATCGTACACTTCTTCCTTCATTTACCAACGTGAACCATCGTCATTTGGCCAATAACCGTCTATCATTTCATGTCCCGAACATATCGTATATGTACCAATATCTCTTTCACTAGGAAATTTGCGATCCTTGGTACAACATATGCACGTGTGTGGAAACGAGTTTTTCGACGTGCGGGGCCCCAATTGTTCGAGTCATAAATAATAGGATTAACTATATTCACGTTTAATAAATTTCCAACAGTATCTTTAGTACCCACTATGTGGTAACAAGAGTTGCTATATTTGGTTTAAGTAGCTTTTTGGGGTCTAATGAGGTTAATTGTTGCTGATCATTGATGGATAGTGGCATCCAAAGCAAGTTATTTAGTAGGCGTTTGGTCATAGATTCCAAATATTTTTACTTTATTTGAAATTTATGGAGTTGGAGTTGAAGACGTCTGGTTATACTTTTTTACAAAGAAGAGAAGAGAGCGTATTATTTGGAATTTATGAATATGAAGTTGGAAAACATGTTTGGAGCACTTTTCTAAATTTAGAATCCAACTCAAAGTTGCATTTGGAAATTTCATAACCAAACACTAATTTTGAAATTTTAAAAAAAAAGTAAAAAAAAAAATATTTCGGGAAAAAAGTGAATAATTCTCATAGTCAAATATAGCTATTGCTATCTCTAGTTTAAGTAGCTTTTGTGGTCTAATGAGGTTAATTATTGCTAATCTTTGATGGATAGTGCAATCCAAAGCAAGTTATCTGATATATTAAGAGAATCGTTACAGGGCTAAATTCAAGATCTGTTAGCACAGATGGCTATGATAGCAATCCAAGCTCCAGGGTCCCACCGCCAATCAGAAGTGAAGGAGAGATATTGCAGTCCCCAAATTTGAAGAGCTTCAGTTTTTCTGATCTCAAAACTGCCACTAGGAACTTTCGTCCCGATAGTGTTCTGGGAGAAGGTGGATTTGGCTCGGTTTTCAAAGGGTGGATCGATGAGAACACATTTGCAGCTACCAAGCCCGGGACAGGCGTGATCATTGCTGTGAAAAGGCTAAATCAAGAAGGTTTTCAAGGTCACAGGGAATGGCTGGTGAGTTTCTTATGTTCCGGTTGAAGATGTACAACTCGGTTTAAACTTAGGGATAATTACATTTTTGGACCGCTAAAAAAACATAATTGCCAGCAAATGTATGGTATATTAAGTGAAAATATACAAATAATATACATACAATATACATATAATATACATAATCAATGTATAGGTTTTGTATATTTTGGCTAGCGCCCGTAAATAATTTTGGCTGACGGGCCAAAAAATGAGAAAAAATCCCTTAAAACTTAAGTGCACTGATTATCCATGAACAGTCGTCGTTACTTATTGCAGTGCTTGTTAAAGTGCTAGAACTTTCTAATTTTGAGTGTCACGGGTTGTAAAGGTTGTCCGCATTTCTCATTTGTATTGCGCTTCTATGTTTTTTAGGCAGAAGTAAATTATTTGGGACAATTTTCTCATCCTCATCTTGTAAAGTTGATTGGCTATTGCTTGGAGGATGAACACCGGCTTTTGGTTTATGAATTCATGCCTCGGGGCAGCTTGGAAAACCATTTGTTTAGGAGTGAGTTCTTTGTCCCTGCCATTTGTAATTTCAACTCTAAACTATAAATCATCGACGCCTTTGGAGTAAAATATTGTACGTTGTTCTGTAACAGGAGGTTCTTATTTCCAGCCTTTATCTTGGAAACTGCGGTTGAAGGTTTCTCTAGGAGCTGCAAAGGGGCTTGCTTTTCTCCACAGTGCCGAGACAAAAGTGATATATCGAGACTTCAAAACCTCGAATATTTTGCTCGATTCAGTATGTTTGCTGTGAATTAAATCTTTGTGCAATTGCTTGCTTATTACAAACCAGCAAACCTGTGCTTATTTTGGTGCTGTTTCGCTTATGACATTGTAGAACTACATTGCCAAACTCTCGGACTTTGGATTAGCCAAGGATGGACCAACTGGTGATAAAAGCCATGTCTCTACAAGGGTTATGGGGACCTACGGATATGCAGCTCCAGAATATATGGCCACTGGTACAGTTTCTTTTTCCCGACTCGTGTATTAGTTTCCTCTCTTGATTTTTACACTGTATAGCAGCCCACCAAAATAATAGCCGACAAATGTATAATTTTTGTATATAATATACATATTTTTATACATAATGGTATATATTTGGCTTGCAAATGTCTTATTTTTGGCTGGCCGACCACATGTGTAACTTTCCTCTGAAAATTGGGATATTAGATACTGATCAGGACATCTTTGCATCTATGATGAAACATCTCCTCTTATCCAAGATCCATTTAACATGCAGTTTCCTCTTTTACTTTTTAACTCACATTCTTTTTCTCAAGAACCTCATTAATTCTTGTTTTTTTAGTAGTGATTAACTATCCATGTTGTGTTCAACCATTATCATAAATCACTTGTACCCTGAGTTATCTATTTACTCATCTCCCTTTTATTCATCTCTTTTAATACAGGTCATTTAACTAGCAAGAGTGATGTGTATAGTTTCGGAGTTGTCCTCCTCGAAATGCTGTCCGGTCGTAGGGCGATCGACAAGAATAGACCATCCGGAGAACACAACCTAGTGGAGTGGGCGAAACCTTACTTGGGTAGCAAACGTAAAGTCTTCCGCGTTCTGGATACCCGTCTTGAAGGTCAGTATTCAATGGATGTGGCGAGTAAAGTAGCTAACCTTTCCTTGCGGTGCCTATCAAAAGATCCACGGTTTAGACCAAGCATGAGTGACATTGTTAAAGAACTGGAGCAACTTTATCAGCAATCTAAAGATGCAGGAAATACTCGCAGCCACGGTGGTAACAACCGGCCTAGACCACGTAGACGGAGTGCTGGTGATGTTTCTAGTGGTAAAAATGCTTCAGTTGCATATCCGAGACCATCTGCTTCTCCCCTTTATGCTAAATAATTAAACAATTGATTGAAAGATGCCTTTTCTTGCTGAAGAACCTGCACATTTGCAGAATCAGCTGACTGATTGTACAGTTGTTTTTGGCTAATGTATTCAGTCAATACTTTCTATAGCTAATGTGTTTGTAACTGGAGGATTGTTTACAGATCACAAGATGTTTTTTTGACACAGCAAAGGAATGCTAAGCAGTGGCAGAGCCACATAGGCATCGACTGGTCAGTTGAACACCCTTCGTTGGGAAATTATAATGTGTATACAGAAAATCATACTGCATATATAGGTGAAAAATTACGTCCTGTAGATATATCTTAAATCTTGAACACTCTTAATGAAATTCCTGGCTTCGCCAGTGTTGCCAAGTGTTATTGGCAACTTTTTCCCCCTATGTTCAAAGTCAAGTACTTGTTTTATGTCTATTTCAACTCTTTTCTCTGTTACATAAAAAGGATAGCTCGGTGCACTAAACTCTCGCTATGCACGGAGTCTGGGGAAGGGCCGGACCACATGAGTCTATTATACGCAGTCTTACCTTGCATTTCTGCAAGAGGTTGTTTCCACGGCTTGAACGCATGATCTTCTGGTCACATGACAACAACTTTATCAGTTACTTCAAGACTCTACTTTTCTTTTCTCTGTTACATAATGTGGGATACATGGGACATTTTATCCTCCATTCTAAAGTCTTCATAATAGAAAGAGAGGCAGGTTTTAAAAAGTTAAAAGGGAAATATGAGTGTAAATTCTGATGTTATCCATGAGAGATGTAATGTAAAGAAAGGTTACTCATAGGAGAATGCAGAAAGTTGCGATTCTTTTTATTTTTTCCAACGTTACAGGATCTGGAGGTCGGTCCCCAATAAGATCATTAGTGCTCTCTTCTATATCTTAGGAATCTTTTGAGCATCAACTTGATGGAGAATTACAAGAAGTGAAGTTTGAAATAATGTTAAGGATGTCCTCTAGGATTATCTGCAAGTTCTAATGCTCAAACAACCTAAAAGAAATTATCCAAGTGCTCTTGCAGATAATTGGGCTGAAAAATCAAGGAACTGTATGTAACTACTATATAATTTTAGAGAATTTTCATAAATAGCATTATTTATGCATCTAATAACAAATTATGGCGATATTATTGAGTTTTCATAAAACAACAATAATTTCCCTCCCTAAACATATCATACATACATACAAGCATACATACATATAGTCATGTGTGCATGCATATATACATGCACTAGCCGTCATACATACATACAACAAAAATCTGCTATAAAATGAAATCTAGGTATTTTCTGTAATAATTTAAAAGTATTTCTAAAATAAGTAGTTAGTGAGTTTAAGTCATTATGTCATGTAATTTTCTCATTTTTTTTACAAAAAACTTTACAAATTATAAATAAAAATTTCACGACGCATCTTATTTAATTTGTCTTGTGTTAATAAACTTCAGACAAAAGGCTGCTCCGCTTCTGCTGCTTATTGTGTATTGAATCGTATGTTTGATTGTTGACATTTAAAGAACTACTTGCTCATTATGGGCAAAAATTATTCACCTGAACTTCATGCCAAAATGTCTGAAGTTCAAGAAAATTATGTCTTAGGCTCATGCCAAATTGTTTCAGTATGGCCTTGTCAAGACCACAATTTCAATAACAAATGTCTGAAGCAAAATATTGCCAAAGCCTACCTTTAGTAAAAAATGTTTATGAAGTTGTGTTGGCCTTGGCAAGACACACTGCACAGACACAAGTGTGTGCAGTGTAACTATATATCTTTATCATATTTTTTATTTAACTTCAATCTCAAAATTACTTTTGGACGATGATTGTAGTCACACTGCACAGACACAAGTGTGTACATCGTGAGTCACTTTCTTCTAGTTATGAAATATATTTTCAAGATTGAATATAGAAAGTCATCTTAAACCCAACTTAGAGAAATGAACCTAAGACTTTATGCTTGAAAAACTAACAAGGGATAGAAAGTCAAAATTGGAAAAGGAAAACTATAAAATGTAAAAGGAAAAGAAGAAAGAAAAAAGGGGGGAAAAGAATAAACAAAAGCTAAAAGGAAAAGATAACATGGGGGTGTATACTTGGTGTGGCATGCAGCCCAACGCCCCAGCCCATCCACGGAACCCAAGTTCACTTGCAACATTATTGGGCCAAAAATCAAGGAACTGTACATAACTGACCAATTCACACTACAAGTAATTGCACGGGTTATTCTTCAAATGGGCTGGTCTTTAATTTTTTTCCTTTAAAGTTGAATTTATGTTTATAGAGACATAAGTTTTTTAAGGAAGATGCTATAATTTGTGAATATTATGATATTGTATGCCCTTATACGCATAAATTCGATTTTGAAGGGCAAAAATTAAAGACCAGCCCATTTGAAGGGCAAAAATTAGAGACCAACACAAAATAAGGATGAAAATGCAAATGGCCCTTCCCATTAATGTCCCTATTTTGGAGTGGTCTTTAATTTTTGTCCCTCAAATCACGTCTTTAATTTTTTCCTTTCGTCACTTTAAGTAATAAAAAAAGTATCCAAAAATATCTCTGACATCGGAAAAAATAAAAAATAAAATTTAAATTTATGACCTAATTTCGCAAGGCAAAGTTTCATGCAAATTATGCATATTCGTGCAAAGTTACATATAAACGAAGTTATGCGGGATACTTAATTTCTACATAACTATATCGGACAAGACATAGTTCTATGTAACTTTTCCCGAATAGACATAGTTTTTATGAAACTTTGCCTTGTGAAATTATTATTTTATAGATGGGGAGCGAACCTAGAATATCTTTTCGTAGACCAGCGAATAAGAATACTTGGACTGAATTGCCACTGGAACCAGACCTCTTTCATATATTTTATGGCCACGACCAGATCCACAATCTCCACGTTAAAGTTATAGAAGGCTACGCTCGGCGACCTTAAGTCATTTACGGACTTCTTTTATCGCACTTCCCTTTCTCTTCTAGGTTAACCTTGATCATACCTTGGTTTATTTGATCGACCTTTATTCTTAGGTGAAGGTCGAGTTGAATAATATTTGTACTATCCCCTAGAGTCCCTTTTCCTGTATGAAGGGGGTGGGATTACGAGATCTCCTCTGTTGTACCCTCCATCTCTGATCCCATGATTAGCCTCTATCCTCAACTTGGCGGTATATCTGTTATTTACCTCGTTTCAAGAATTGGTCGGGAACTCCTTCAAGCTTTCTTTTAATTTTCTTGATGCCTCTAAATTGTCGGCGGTCAAACCATCAGTGAATGCTGCGGAAGCCCAATCTTCAAAAATCAAGGCAACTACATCCTCTCCCGCTAGAAGCGCTCCACGAAGTTGCACAATAATTCGTCCTTCCCTTGTTTCACGATAAAAATATCTGCTTTATTGGTTTCGACCCTCCGGGCCCCAGCATGGGATATAACAAATGCATTTGCAAGAGTAGCAAAAAAATTAATAGAATTTTCAAGTAAGAGAGTATACCAAAAAAGTGCTCCTTTTGGGAGCGTTTGACTGAATTTTTTCAGCATAATAGATTCGATTTGATGTTGTTGTAGGTCATGCCCAGTGATCACGGCCTCAAAAGTCATGATGTGTTCATCTGGGTCTATTGTTCCATCATACTTGGGTATGTCAGGCATTCTGAACTTTTTTGAAATGGGCTCCAGAGCCGCATCTTCTTTGTAGGGTATCTTTCTGTAGTTCCTCGCTCCAACCCCCTTTAGTACAAGAGGCCCCCAGGTATCTGGCTCATCATTTCGTGGAGCTCATTTTTTTGCGCAACGAGTCTTGTCAAATCCGCTTCTAGCATTACAGATTTTGTCCTCCCCATCTTTGCTGTAAATACGTCGGTATGTCAAATCCCGCTTTCACATCTTCTGCATGGTGGAAATCTGCTGATGTCCCATATAAAGATCTTAGGAACTTCTTTATGCGCTCCATTATGGCATTATTTTCTGTCAGGATTGTGGCCAATGCAACTTCCGAGGGGGTGCCTTCTTCTTTGAACATCCCATATACTTTGGAGTGTGGTTCTCTTTTCCTCTTTTTGGGGTATCATTCCTTGAGTCACGCCTCATGGCTCTCCGCTGGATGTCTTCGAGCAATTTCTTTATCTACAGACTTGCTTGCTTTCGGGGCTATTATTTCCTCCGATCTTGTCTGTGATTTCTCAAACTGTTCTTCCAGGACCTGATGCTCACTGGGAACTTGTTCCTCTCCAATCTCCCACGAGTTGCGAGCAACACTGTTATGACATGACATACTTCTTCTTTGAGACGTGTTCGCTTTAGGGTTTTTAAGAAAATCAGCTACGGATCGAGACAACTCCACAACTGTCTATCCCCACAGACGACACCAAATTGTTTTTCGGTGAAAATGATTTTAACCAAAATACAGTTCGAGATTTGTATTCAATGGATTAAAGACAAGCATGTCGTATCCGATACGAGTATCATATTGATTGAGTCCGGGATTGATATTTAGCTTACATATGTGTGGGATTAAAAACACTAGTAAACAATAGGATAATAAGCAAGTAAAGAAAACTAATAGATTAGATCTGAAAGTAAGCTATGAATCGAATAAGAGTCAAAGCTGAGAATATTATATTAGCTTGAGAGAGATATGAGTTACAAGTGTGTGCTTAGAGATAATACGATATGTTTTTCTTCTCTTCTAAATCTTGCATATATAAGACAAAACATAGATTATTATGACGAAATCCGTTAGAATTTTCGGAACCACAAAGCTTTTCATATACGCTTAATGGCTCTGGGTGCCTTTCTATCCAATACAAAGAAGTGCCATATATATAATCAGTTTTTTGGGATTCTTTTTTCAACCAAACCCTATACATCACTAGCAAGAGCGCATGAGGATACTGTCACTGACATTGCTGAGACTAGGAAGAATTATTGGCGGTCCATCGTGATATGGTCGTAGCCATTGTGTTTTGGTTTGAAAAAGTAAATATAATTATCTTTTATATGACACGTTAGTAACATTTATCACAAATTAATACGTAATAAGTGGATCTTGTGGCTATGTCATATTTAATGATTTAAATCTTATACTCCCTACGTTTTGAAAATACATGATTGTCTAGGAAATTTTTACTTTTTCACAATAGTTGATTGTTTGCAATTTCAATGTAGTTTTAATCTTATTTTCTCCATTTTACCCCTAAGCTCCATAATACTTTGAAAGTATTTTTTATGAGATAAATATATAATAATTTATTTGCTTTTAATGATTGTAGGATATATTAGTAAACTATCACAATTCCTTAATAAAATATTTTTATTTTTAAACAATCCTGTATCGTGGAACAGAGAGAGTATTTACTTCTGTGATGAACTTAGAGAGGAGTTGGATAGCTGAATTTATATGACATAACCTGCAGCCATTCTTTGCATTTGGGCTAGTGGATATATACCAACTTCAAAGATACGCCAACTTTACAATCCCCAACAGAGTCTGTAACTTCAGACCTTGATTTTCAACATCAACTCTGATGGTCTGAAGGAGGCTAAACATTAATTCACTAAATCTTTTGTAATTTTCGGTTATGCCATAATTCAATGGGTTATCTATGCACTTGTCCCGAACTTAGTATACGAGTATAAGTTCATCCATATTTAATAATTTTAATTCAGATCTTGTATATGTATTTTAAAATCAACTAAACAAAAATAAATAAGTACTAGTAAATTTTGAACCAAATAAATCAAGTCAAATTTTGAACTAAAACATATATATCTTTCATTATCGTGCTTTATGATTTAAGTAACAAAATAAATCGATTACAATAATTAATATGATATTCACAACCCTTACATAAAATAAATTCCACCCACGAATATTAAAAAAAATTAACTAATGAATCTTATCAAAACTGTGCATTGCAATTGCTTGAAATCAGCTGCTCCATTAACAGATTATTGATTGACAAGTCTACCAGCTTTTATCATGAACTTTTACACTTTTTATGACCTTTTTTCTGTATACTCTATAGACCTAAAATTACTAGCTACTCTGTAAGTGTAACTGTGTGATTCTCTGTCACCAAATTACTAGCTACAATTGGTTATTATGATAGGGTTTTAAATTAGGACCGTTTTTAATTGAGCACTCCGAATATATAATAAAGTGTTTCTATTAGATACTTTCGGTTTAAATTTTGAATTTTTTTTCCGCGTTCTCAAGTGTCAATTATTTAGATAATTTAACAACTTAAAATGTATCACCTTCTTTAATTATACACGTTAATCTCAATAAGCTGTAAAATCTCATGCCTATTGCAATTGAGGCTGATGTATATAATTAATGTTTATATTTTATGTAGTTAACTTAACTACCTAGACATTTGCGAACATGCGCAAAAGTTTTTTTTTATCATGTGTTTAGGTATTTTATATTTTTATTGGAACAAAATAACAAACTGTAATTCAGGTGTCTAAATAAAATTTATGGTTATTGATGTCTAAAGCCTTAAAAACATATATGCTCTCCATTATCTCAATATATGTGATGAACTCGGTATGACGTGCTATACTTTCCTTATTATTAATGTGATTAAATTCTATCCTCATAATTAATGTGATTAATTTATGTTAAAGCAAAGAATTTGACATCTGTCCACGTCTAGGATTAGTAACGCCTAATTTTTTCTTCTTTAATTTGTTGCTTAAAGAGTTTAGCTTTATGTTACATTCCCAAAGGTGTCCTATAGCATAATCAGCTATTTTTTTTTTTTTTTGACGAAGGAACCCGCAGCCGCTGCTCTTTCGAGTGCGCACAAGATAAACTCCGGACTAACGCAATAGCCTGCAAACCACGTTAGCCAGTTAAACCAAACTTGTGGCCAGTGTGAGACTCCCAAGCGGCGATGAGCGTTACCGGCGTTTCGAACTTGTGACCAAACTCTCCCACACAAAGTCCTATACCAAAAGAAATAATAAGGTTGATATCAGTCAAAACTCGAAAATGTTAGACACACAAGAATTTATATTTGGTTGAAGGGAAGAATGATGTTGAAATCAACCTATTAAAATTGCATTTTTTTTTGTACCGTAGGACAAATTAACTAATTATACTAATAGAAACACTAGAGCAGATCAAATATATAGTTGAACGATGGACACGCATTTTTTGGAAACCACGCACTGCATGTTACCCACTGGCCAACTATTAAACAAGAGAAAACATAGAATTACATTTAGGACCCATTTTACGAGTTCAACTATACTCATTACTTTTAATTTGAATTAATTAGGTATAAATATGCAATTAATTGAAATGTAAAATAAAATAATTGAATATTTTCCTCGTCCCAATTTATTTGATGGTGGATCGATTTGAGGAGTCAAATAACTTTTTCTTTAATTACGATTTTTTCTAAATCTTTTCATATATTATGAATTATTAATTATGCAGATTTGTAGTATTTTTTATGTTTAAAATTAAGTCAAAAGAAAAGCTATTTGACTACTCAAATTGGTCTATCCTTCAAACAAATTAGGACGTAGCTTCAAACTTCTTAGGTCGAAGCATTTTACTGTTTTACACATGTAAAAGGTGATGGTTGCCATGTGGGCCATATTCATGTATCCTTATGATGCTCGGGGGGAGCTATAATTTTATCTTCAGTTCAAAGTCAGTATACCTAAAGACCTCTTTAAATTTGGTGTGTTTTATTCAAATTCTCCTTAATCTATATGTGATCCTAGTTATCCTTGTACTTGACTTAAACTCAATAACTTAAAAAAATTAAATTTCATAACGCATAAACTTTAAATTCTAGCTTTGTGTTTGCTGATAATGCTTGAATTCTTCATTTATCACGACATACTTGTGTCCAACTGGTAAGATAAAGGTGTTGTACGTACTTCATTTGAATTCTTCAAAGTGCACTAAAATTTACTATCAAAAAGGTTGACGTACCAGTATCAGATCACGTAACCATGTCCGAGCAACATTGATGAACACTAGCTTAAAGGAGAGTCACGGACTTCAAAGAAAGATGGATTCTTGACAACAATGTCATACATATGTCGAGATTTGAAGTTTGTAAAACTCTTAGGAAGTGAGATTAGATGTGCAGAATCATCTGACTTATGGAATTGTAGTAGGTCTGATCTTAATGGGTTGTTGTAGAGACTCCATCTGAGTTCGATGAGTCTCTTCTGTAGTTCTTCATACGAACTTATCGTCTCGTTCTCCGGTAGGTACACTAGCACCTTAGGACGCGCCCCAGGTGCGGTGGCTGTGCCGGTGCCTACAGAGATGAATACAAAATTTAGAGTTAGTATTAACGTTGCGGAGGAACAAGATACAAAACTTTGCTATAGAACTTGCAACAAAAGACTATTTTGTCTAATCCTTGTTGAAATAAATAAATAAATAAATAAATAAATAAATAAATAAATAAATAAATAAATAACCAAACCTCACACTTAGAGAATTTGACATCTCTTTAAGAGTTTGCAACGTTCCTGTAGAAATATAGCATTGTTGTAATTGACCATAGTTAGGAGAATATGACTAACTATGGTTAATATGGTTAAATGCTAGTTAGTCTTGGCAGTTAGTAGAGTTAGATATTTGTTAAATGTCATTAGCAATTATAAATAGACATACACACATATAAAGTCATTTTTTAATCAATACAAATTTCATTCTGTTTCTCTCTCTTCTCACGACTCTTCTCGATCTACTTCTTCTCCACTTTTCTTCCTTTCTTCTTCTTCTTCTTCTTCTTCTTTCCTTTCTCTTCTTCTTCATCTAAAGCATCATGTAGATCTCAACAGTTCCTCTAAGATGACTTACATAGTCTTCTTAACTTTGTAAATTAACAAGGATATTATCAATGAACACAATATTGCCATTAGCAAGAACCCGTTTCAGTTGTTTATCATAAGGAATTAGAACAACTGCGCGCTTCAAATACATTATCAGAAAGTATCGCTTGTGAACCTCAATCTCCACGAGCTTATTAGCTAAATGGCAATTGACACATACAATACGCTCAGTCGCTTCTCGTGGATTTTCATTAATCGCGAAATTTCTACATTAAATTGGTTAGGTCGCTAGTATAAGTCTTTTTATTTCACTAATTACTGCTATTTCAGATACGTCATGGTAAGTGATTATTTGGACTCCAAAATCAAACTAGATTATAGAACAAGATTTTAGGAATATGTGAAGAAATGACTTGAAAATCCAATTTATAAGGTCCATGAAATTCGGCAGAGCATTTGTCAATCCCAAGGACGTCGCTATAAACTCAAATATTCATACCTAGTTCTGAAAGACATTTTGATGATAATTTTTTTCTTATCTTCAAGTGGTGATAATCCGATATTTAAGTCAATTTATGAGAAGTACTTGACACTTTAACTACGCTTTAGTATCAATTTTGACAATTTTAGATCGCGTGATGGTCTAATACTATCCAAGGAACCCTAAATTCCAACGTAAATAATAATAATAATAATACGCATATATTGGAGATAAGACTTATCCTTTGTACAATATATAAGTTTGAATTTACATAATGTAAGTGATAAGGTTTAGGAGTCCAAATTAAGCTAGTTTGGATATGTTTAAATACCATACTAGTTTTGTTGTATAAATAGGAGATTTAATCTCCTCAACTGATCATTGAATACAAAATTATTTCTCCTCCTAATTACAACTCTTATAGCAAAATCGAGATCTAACTAAGCGTCTTCATAACATCAAACACATGCAAATCTTTTTTCTCCCCTGATAGGAGAGAGAGAGAGTGCATAGTACTTCTGAATCTATATGTTAAATAAGTAAAAAAAGAAGAAGAATATTTATAAAACATAATTTTAGGGTACCTGGATATGTTGGTTGTTTTTGCTCAAAGGACTCGCGAGTAGGGTGTTTAATCAAATGGACGACACCCTTGTTGTCGAACATCCATACGCCAGACATTATATTATTAATGATTTTCTACTTCATTCCAGTTCTAATGGAGAAGAGACATAGAAAAATGAGAGAAAGTTGATGAAATGCTTTCTTATGGATATCTCACTGTGTATAATAGCGTGCTAGTACAGCATGTGATCACTCATCTTCTGGAAGACCAGATTTACCTTTTTGGAGATACAAGTTTAGTTACTTTCTGCTTCTTCTAATATTTATATGCAAACAACATTATTTTATAAGCCAACTGATAAATATTCTTTCATTACATAAAAGTCGATCGGTAGTTCGAGTACGGAGACGTTTTTATTAATTAGGAAGCACTTTATCTTTTAATGTGGGATTTTCGGCGTAATTCCGAATTTAATCGGATCCCAATACGAATATCGAACACTGAGTGAAAATAAAAAAAATAAAAAAAAAGGAAAATATGGTAAATTTACATGCTAATAACTTCAATTTATTGACAGTGAAATTTATTCCACTATTAGTGTTTATATTGAAAGGATTTAACCATACTACATCAATACTCTCTCCGTTCTAATTCATATTAATATTTTTTCTATTTTAATTTATGTCAATATTTCTGAGCTTCAATGGATATGATATATTTTGAATCGATATGAAGTCTAAAAAAATAGACTTTTCAAAATTGTAATTTTAATTTTCCAATACAATTGTGCGGGCAATAAAACTTAAGAACTTATCGCATTAAATATGTCATAATATTTGTGCGATTATAAAAACATCTCATTAAAAGTATCGAAGAGTACTCCCAGATTAAAAAAAAAAGGATGGACGATCTTCTTATATGTCTTGGATGATCCTCCCCTCACGAGCTAGCTTTTGAGCCTAAGATCTATTTCAGTATATCATGAAAGTATCATGAAAGTGTGAAATTTATTTTCAAATATAGAAGTGTATTCTTTTAGGAACTGATTTATAAGTAAATAGTGTCACATAAATCAGAATTGAGGGAGTATATTTCATCTCTCAATATATTATGTTATGAACGTAAATTATATACTCTGACAATTGTAGTGAATTTTTTATTCCATCACTGTAATTTAACATGTTATAACAAGTTACTTATTATTTATTGTATATTATTAATCAATGCTATTAAATAGATTTAGTAGGTGTTTGACCATGCAATATGAAATCATGATTTCATATTTTGGTTTCAAATTAGTATGTGTTTATGAACTTTACATAAAATTCAACTTCAACTTCATATCATGATTTAAAATCCTAAATTCTCCAAAAAGGCATGATTTGAGATTTCAAATCATGATTTCAATTTTTTTAAAATGTAAGACTTATAAGTTTATATTTTGTAAAAAAGTTCCATAAGATGGTAAATATGTTTATCAACCATTTATATCAAATATAAAAAAAGATATGTAAATTAGTAGTATATTTATAACAAAATTTACTCTTACCAACTAAATTTACTTCTACAACTCATGTTCGATCATTAAAGGTTGTATTTTTTAGAAAGGTCTTTTAGTAGTTTGTTATGAACTATGATTTGCTCATTTGGTAAAATTGTATAAGAATTAGTGAAGTTTTGATTGTTTTCACAACTTGTGAGATTTTTATGCTTATGAGAAGAAATAGATCCAAATTGCATGTTCAAACAAAAATTCAACTTCAAAACATTCTAATTTTAAACCACTGATTTCATATCATGATTTCAAATCATGTCCACACGGGGCCTTACTTGCAATTACCTTTTAAATGGACTGAATAGTATATGCATATTTTTACATAATTATCAGTGCGATAAAACTTAAACTTGTAGGCTATTTAGAATATATATTTTCTATTATCAGATTAGGATTGTTATAGCATGTTATATGTTATTGTAGGTCATCTTTAACTCAGCAAGAAAACTGTACACTAATAGTGGACATAAGTTAATTACACCCAATGATCTTGAATTTTTTATCCCTGCTTGTCTCATGGATAAACCCTCAAGATTATAAGTTTTACAGGCTATTGCGTCAGTCCGGGGTTTACCCTGTGCGCACTCGAAAGAGTAGCGGTTGCGGATTCCTTCGTCAACAAAAAAAAATGTTGATCACGGCACAAAATTTATTAATCTTGAAATTTCTTCCATAGAACAATCGGAGTAAAAAGTTCAAGACCACTAATTTTAAGGTCATTTTTATAAATCAACCGCTCTTAGAATGTCACAACTAGCCGATATTTATTAATCTTGAAATTACTTCCATAGAACAATCGGAGTAAAAATTTCAAGACCACTACTTTTAAGGTCATTTTTATAAATCAACCGCTCTTAGAATGTCACAACTAGCCGATATTTATTAATTTTGAAATTTCTTCCATAGAACAATCGGAGAAGTTCAAGACCACTACTTTTAAGGTCATTTTTATAAATCAACCGCTCTTAGAATGTCACAACTAGCCGATAATTATGTAACTGATCATCCAACGTTTGACAAGGTAGTTGAGGAGGTGCGTGACATAATTAAGGATGAGCCACAATGGGCTGAGCCCAATATGGCCTATCAAAATAATTGGGGTTGGCTAAAAGCACGGGTTTATTGTTATGGGCTAATATACAAAATTTTAAGAATAAAGACGAGGAACATTGTATATTCCTTTATAAGCTTCTAAAATTAGGAGTGAACGTTCGATTTTACGAATTTCAGTTCGATTTCGATTTATTTATTAGTGCTTACCGAATATAGAACCGTATTAGTTCGATTCAGTTTGGCTTTTTCTACTTCGGTTCTCTCATATGAGTTTGATTAACGGGCTAAATCAGGAGAAAAATAAGAAGAAATTGCACTGTTTGGCCTTCAAATGGGCTGATCTTTAATTCTTGTCCTTCAAACGGTCTGGTCTTTAATTTTTCCTTGCAAATTTGAACTTAAGCCTAGAGAGACATAATTTATGAGATATTATGACGCAAAATTTATGTTTCACGAAAAAGTTATTTATTATGAAGGACAAATATGAAAATCAGCACAAAATAGAGCATAAGCGCCAATGACCCGAAAAATAAAAAGGAAACTTGTCCCTATGTGCACACAAAGTCCAAATTGGAAAAGGAAATAATCTTGGCTGACCCTTTCCTATAAGAACCCTAGGGTCTCTACAAATGAAGAAAGGAAACAATCATCAAGGGATCGAGCAAGATGATAATGGAAGAAGCAATAGTATTAATTGTGGATACATGTTTTACGCAGCTTAATAATTTGAGAAGAAAGAATGTGTACTTGGTAGAGAAGGAGGTAAAAGACAAGTATTGGAAGATAATAAAAGAGATTGATCACATGTCGCCAATAAGATGTTGTTGATGATGATTAAACTACGTTACAAACAAATCGAATGGTTTTCCATAGTTATGATCCACAATCTGGGAGAATCATCTTAAGGGCATCCCTTTAAAGAATAACCAGTGAAAATGGCTCCAAGGTAATGAATGCATTATAAACTTAAAGTTGAATTAAATTGTTGGAAATTTGCCTTTGGAGGGGATTGCGTCCGCCCATCTTTAATGACTTAAACACCATGGTTCCGCATGTTGGAGACTTTGGTTCTTCACTTCTACTAGGTGAGTAGATGACCGTAGGGCCAAGGATCGTCAAATTTCGTTAAAAAATGAAAGAGATATTGATCCGCAAAGTAAGGTGTTTGAGACATGAAAATATGGTAGTGGGACAAATCTACCACATTGGTTGGAAAGGAAGAATTATTCATCTTATAAGCCTCAAAACTAGATAAGGGTTTGGGACCCCAAGGAATAACTCATGTGTTTGAAGGAGGGAGGACCTAGGTGTGCTTGAGTTCAAGGCTAGGCACACACGTCCGCCACCACTTACCCGCCCGTGTTGGGCTGATATTATCTTTTTGGACCCCAAGCTTTTCATTATTTACAGTTTGATCCCTAAAATTTTCAGGAAGATAAAATTGGAAGCGCCGCGGCGCCTAATGACCAGAAACGTTGCCACGCAACGGGATGGCCAACGGATAGATGGTTAAATCGCCTGTAACGTTTTGGACTTATTACATAAATGTTCATAAAGTTCCTTGGCATGAATATACCTATTAATTGACCTCTTAAACACCTCTCCTCATCCGTAAAATTATATATCAAGACCTTATTTTCAGATTTGAGAAGACAAAAAGAAGACAACATAATACACAAGTCTTGATAAAAATCAGTTCATGAAAGTTCTTGTTTTTCATTCTTCAACAATCGTTTCGTGTTTGTTTTCTTCTCTAGAATCACTTGTGTTTGTTTTACACAAGTGATAGTTTGTTGTTTTATCTTGGGAGACAATTGCCCGCAAACGTAAAAACATATATACGGGACAGTTTTGTCTTAAGGACTATCACTCGACTCAGCACCGTTGTAACCATTCCAGATTTAGTGTCTATTGGTTTCAGATTATCAAAATTCAAGGATCTTGCTGCAGTTGGAACAAAGATCCAAGATTCATTCAAGAACGAAGTTCAAGATCAAAAAAGATTATTGTTGCCACAAAACTTGTTGACATCAAGTTTATTACTATTGTAATTCATAGTTGTTTATCCTTTCGAAGCACTTGTAATAGTAGTTTACTATTCTCCGTACATCGACTGTTTATCTCACATAAATTACTCTATAACCTAATTATTCTGGTACCTTAGTAGGAAATCATCATAAATCATCATTGATGATAACGTTGAAAAGTTGAATGGATTGAAGCATGAGTTTGGAGAAGCGGCTTACGAATTAGTTACTACTGCTTTGATGGAGATGAATGAAGAGTAACAGTAGATGCATTACAACAGAGTTGTGGAATCATAAACAAGAAAGGAAAGCTACTCTCAATGAAGGAATAACATATGCTCTCCAGAAGTTGAAGGCCAGTAAAGTGAAGAAGCGTTAACTTTCATGGTTTATGTTACAGCTTTCCAAGAAATTAGAATCTGTTTTAGGAAACAAGTCTATTGAGACAAAGAAGCATATGTTGTAAAAGTCAACCAGCTAATCTTTTAACTTTTCTCTATGTGGTATATGTTATGACTAAGGTTGGTCAGTAGGCCGGGCTGGGCCCGGTGGGATCGGGATGGACGGGGTCGGGACGGAGAGGAAGGGCGGGGTGGAGCTGGGGCGGGCCAGGCGAGACCGGTACGAGCGGGACGATACCGTGTCCCATCCCGGTGGACAGAGGGTCGGGTCGGGACAAGTTTTTTTTTTAATTTTTTTTTCCACTAAATTAAAAATACTAACATATAGTCATATATATTTATAAACTAAATAATTGAACAAAGACAAGAAGAATGTAAAAAAAACATCCCAAGACTGTTTTTGTGCCTCTTATATTATTAATTATTTCATTGAAATATACAAGATTCAGAATTACAACATTGTAGTGTACTGTTGTTGAAAAAAATTGCAAAAGACATATAAAAAAATACTAAAATTGCAATGAAATAAATTACCAATTTAAAAATACCTTTTCTAGTTTCTTTATAATTTCGTGTGGTTCTTCGGTTGGAATTGGTATATCTTGGTCAAATTATTCCATGTCGCTACTCATGCCTTCAGATAAGATGTTGTTGTAGTTTTCGTCTTCTTCTTCGTTAATCTCTGGTTGACCGCACCTTCTTCGCTCCGCTCGTATCCAATACTCTGAATAGCACCGCCATCTCCAAGCTGTTTTCGGCTAATGAGTGTCTGTGCTCTCCTATTTGAAATCTATCGGCATAAAAAAAAGCGCTTTCAGAAGCGATTGATGACGCTTGAATGTTCAAAACATCTCGGGCCATCATTGAAAGTGTCGGAAATGTCTTCACATTCTGCATCCAATATGTCAGCAAGTCTTCCTTTCCGTCTTGATTGACAACTGCTTGGTAAGGTAAAGTACCCTGCAAAACAAAAACATCGAACTCGCTAATTTGGTTAGCAGTGCTACCACCGCACATTCTATTTCTGAGGCTTTCAATACTATCCGCAGAAACAACATGTTTTTTTAGAAGCTGTGTTGAAGTAGAAGAAGATGGTACGAACGCCGGTTGGTTGCTAGCACTTTCTTGCTGATAATGCCGATATACTTTTTTGCATTCATCTTCTACGCTATCCAACACTTCTAGCGCTTGTTCAATAGGTGGTGAGACATTTAAATTTTTGGGAGTTGGAGGTGGTAGTATGTCCATACAGTTATAAATATTTTCAATAAGACTTTTACAACCGTCTACTTTAATAGTCGGGTTTAATACAACACCAATAATATAAATAGGGGGAATAGAAATAAAATATTTCTTTAATTTCATAAACATTTTTTAATAGCTGCCTTATAAGCAGGTTTTTTCATATATTCTTTAAGCAGTGAAAATATTATAGCTATATAAAACAACATAGTTGAAATAGTAGGATAATATATAGTAGAAAATTCTTTTGTTGCTCGATGAAAATTCTCTAAAAATACAATAAGTTCTTTAATTTTGTCCCAATCATTATCCACAATGAGCATAAATGAGATGGAATTGCACACTAAAAGGGCCAAGAAATGAAGCCTAAGAAGTTTCGGGAAGTATAGAAGAAATCAGACGAAGACCGGACGAAAAAAAGATGAAGAAACGAAAAAATGCCAAATTCACGCCTCCGGCCATGACGCTCGCGAGCGGCTGCGCCAATGTTCTGAGTCCGAAGTTGCATTCTTCAAGACGGTGGCGCCATCCGAGACACACGCGACGCGGTATTTCTGAGTTTTGGGCCGAATTTGTCACGTTTTCAGGATGCAAAAGGGATAACTTTTCCTACCTACATATTCCTTAACCCTTTACCTAAAGGATTCCATAACTTTTCCTTAACCCTTTACCTAAAGGATTCCATAACTTTTCCTTAACCCTTTACCTAAAGGATTCCATAACTTTTCCTTAACCCTTTACCTAAAGGATTCCATAACTTTTCCTTAACCCTTTACCTAAAAGATTCAATAACTTTTCCTACCTACATAATCCCTAACCCTTTACCTAAAGGATTCTTGGTCTATAAATAGTCTCTACATCATTAGAAGAATTCATTCCATTCTCCATCCACCATTCCATTCCATTTCATCTTGTAAATATTCCACAACACAATCCTTGGATGCTAGAAGGCTTGGAGACTTGTTCTTGAGTATTTTTCTTTTCTTTCTTTTGCTTTGTTTATTTCAGTTCATGTATGGAGATTGTATTAGTTCTTAGCATGACTATGGCTAGGAGTTAATTACTTTATTAGGGATTTCCTTGTGATTCTCTTGAAACTCTTATTCATGAAGTAATACATTAGTTGATTTCTTCTTCACTTGCTTAAGATTTATTCAATAGTTGCTTTGATTTCTTGATAATTAATTGATCACTAGTTATCATCACTTATATGAGTTCTAATCAAAATTCGAAAGGGGAGATTGTGAATATGATATAGTTGAATAAACATAGGTTTAAATCGTGGACGAAAGTACCCCGATACTTGTATAGCTTAATAGGTTATTGCTCTTAATCCTCTTTTGTAGTCAATCTTGTCACCGAAAGGTAGAAGGGTTCTCCATTGGGGTTGAGTGTTTATATTACCTTAACAGGAGTATAAAACGGTCTAGTTAACCTGCTATCTTAACGTAGAAGAAGAAGTTAGTCTAATTGTATTAAAGATTGAATAGAGTGGATAGTTGATGATCTTGGAAGCCCTAATTCTCCATCATAACTGATTTAAATCAAAATATTTTCATAATTAGTTTATTTCCTGCATTATTAGTTTAGAATTCCAACCCAATTAACGTTAACCAAATAGAAACTAAAGCATAGATAATCTGTACTTGAAAACCAGTCACTGAGGACGATATTCGGTCTTACCTAGACTATATTACTTGTCACGATACGTGCACTTGCGTTTAGCGTGTGTATAAATCGCACATCACTAGTGCTTCCCTATCTTTATGTTTATCGTATTTAGGGCCTACAACTTCCCCCGTTATAGGGTTAATTTAACCCTGTACTTTGTCCGAGACAGTATGTGAACCTTGTCTCGATTTAGAGGGCGCTTTCTCACCATCTTTTTATTGAATTAGTATCAAAAGTAAGTACTAAATAATTTATTTTTTCCTTTACTTGTTGATGTAAAATCATCTTTCATTCAATAAAAAATTCTTTCAATTCAACGAAAGAGATTCTCATATTCCCACAATTGTTGTAGATGCGAGATATAGAAATTTGCACCATTTCTCACTTCTCAATATTCATATTCTCTTTCGGAATGATTCTCCCAAAAAAAAGTCTACATGTGATATTCCGAAAACAAAAATATGTGATTTAGTAAATTAGAACCCATTGTGGGGTGCAACCAGGGAACTGTGGAGGACAGACGCTAAGATGGAATAGGCCCGCTAATATGCCCAATGTTCCTGCTGCAATATGATGAGAGGCTATTCCTCCTGGAATAAAAGGATCAAAACCTTCCACGCCCCACGCTGGATTTACAGGTTGTACTTTTCCCGTTAGTCCGAGTCATTGGTTCAAATCCAATAGTAGGTAAAACTTATTAGTTACCAGAGTCAATAGTATCTAATAAGGTTTACGACCCACCTTTAGTGATATTTATTTTTTCATTTTGTATCTTTTCTATTTCATTTTTGAATTTGAATTTTTACAAACCTAATAGTAATTACTACTAGTTGGACCAAAAAAAAAGATTTTTTCAAGAGATTGTGTGATAACTGTTTCTTCTTCTGAATCATTCAAGATATTATGTGAATTAATATATTACTGAATCTAATGAGTGAAACAACAATGAAAGTCAAAAGAGGTTTCATGATTATCCTGTCCCACGCAAATCGTGTACCTGTAACTATTCAATACCCCTATCAAAAATTGATCACATCGGAACGTTTTCGAGGCCGAATACACTTTTAATTTGATAAATGCATTGCTTGTGAAGTATGTGTGCGTGTATGTCCTATTGATTTACCCGTTGTTGATTGGAAGTTGGAAACAAATATTCGAAAGAAACGTTCAATAATGTATTGGGCATGCAAGACTTTGTGTTTTTGCAATAGGTGTCTTCCTAAACCCCCCCGTCCCACCATGACCTTGTCCAGTTTTAAAAGTATAAACAACTTTACAAGTTTTACATATAGTTACTTGATTCGGTACGTCCCAGCTGATTTTAATGATCATTTTGCCGGACCTCGTCTCATACTAGGGGGAATAGGAGGCATTTCACTAGTGGGTGTATCATCATCTACATTAGTGGGTGTATCATCATCTAGAGTGACATCTAAATTCAAAGGCTTCTTCATTTTGAGAATATACATGATCATCTAGATCATATGATATTTCAGGAAACTGTTCAGGATCAATAAATTCATCTTGTCTAGGAGTAGGACTAGGAATACTAGAAGAAGTACCATTTCCCTTGTTACCCGCCCTACTAGAAGAAGTACCCTTGTCATAAACACTTTTTACTCTTTTCATTTTAATTATGGTAATAAATAGTTAAAGACTTAAAGATAATGAAATTAAATGTGCTAAATGAAATAAAGATAAAATAATAATTTAATGAGAGAACGAATTTACCAAACGCTGACGTAGAGTCGACGTGTAATCGAGAGGTTGAAAATTGAAACTTTGCTCGATAGATAATCCTCAAGTTAGTTGTCAACTTCACTCCCAATTCCCAAATTAATAAATAGATTGAATATGTAGTAGACAATGTTGTATAGAGATTGATTGATTGAGAGATTAGATAGATAAGAGATTGTAGGAAGATTTATGAGAAATAAGAAGAGAAAATGAGGTATTTATAGTTGGAAAATTGAGTTAAAGTGTAAATATAATAACTTAGAGGTTAAAAATAAATATAAAGGGGGTAGAAGGGTTGGGGGAGGACAAAAATGGTCGTTGCAAAACGGCCAAAATGTAAAATGGCCGTTATTGCAACAACTATTTTTGCAATTGGCTGGGTTTCGGCCGGGACGGGACGCGGGACGGGTCAGATCATCGCGGGATCGGGCCAGGCGGGACCATATCATGTCCCGTCCCGGTTCGAGCCCCGGTCCCGCTAATTTATTTATTTTTTAATTATTTGAGGCAGGGACGAGACCGGATTGGGACCGGCCCGGGGCCCACTGGCCGGCCCTAGTTATGACAAAAGAAATTGAACCATTTGAATTAGACTCCTCTTTTCTAATAGTGCTGCCAAAGGAATCCAAAGCCTTGCTTTGGAGAATCCAAGGTTGTCTAAGGAATAGCAAAAGCAAATGTGCACTTTAGTAGCAGTATCAAAGTAAGCTTATACTTCAAACATTGAATGGCATCTACAATCAGTTTACCTTTTGAATGACATATTATACTATACTTTAGGATCTGTTGTACAATATGATTATGTTGAGACAAAGAAGCATGTGTTTCTAGTTGTTATGATGACAGCTGCTAATCTTTTACTTCTTTATTATGGTATATATGTCGTTGTTTGGTTGGTGGGATAAGGGATAACAATTTTGGGATAAAATGCAAATTATTTTATTATGTGTTTGGTTAAGGGTATTAGTTAGCCCGGGGATAAGTTTTGTACTAAAATGGTGAGATTAGCTATCCCATATTGATGGTGGGATAGATAATTCCATGGAATATTCTTGTTTGTCCCATCCTAATGACCAATGTTGGAAATTGGAATGTTTAAATGTAGGCTCAAACCAATGTTGTATTCATCGTTTTAGTTTAAACACTAGGTGTGACTTGTAAGTTTTTCTCATTGAAGTGTGCTTGCCTGGCAAAGTGCAAGGATGAAAGTAACTGAAATGGCATCCAAAGCCCTACTATAGAGAATCCAATGTTTTGTATCAGGATATTATCATAGAAATAGCAAATAAAATGTGCACTGGAGTAATAACAAAGTGTACATATATACTTAATTGAGCCACTAAATAGTGCATTGTAAGTTGTAATAACATACCAAAAAAGTAAACCACTATAAGTTACTGAAAATACAGTAAGAATACACTGCCCTTGCATCATGTACTACTAAAACATTACATTGATACTACTACATTGATCTTTCAAGAGCTGCGGGCTACATTTTTTTTTTGCAGCCGCTTCAGCTCTTCTACATACACCAGAAATAGAGGTTAAAATGCCAAAAGAGAAGCTGAATTCCGATAGGGTCTAAACAATAAAACTCGGAGTGCATGAACCACGAGTCTTATATACACCTCATTTACCCTATTTAGACTCTAAAGTTCTTTCCAACAAAAGTTTGACCAAATTGCCAATGGGAAGGGGCTATGTTCCACGAGGTGGATTTGCGCCTGTCGCTAGCTGTGACCCTGAATGACAACGACTGACCAACTAAAACGGAGTTCGTTTGCCAGTTTTGACCCCAGTTACGGCTCAAGGTTATCCAGTTAGTCTTCGTACCCTTCACCATAACCTTCGTGATATCACCTGCACCCGCGACGTTTGTGACCAAAACCAAGTTGAAGTAACTAAAACCATTGATTGTGAACCTAATTCCACCCTGCTTTCTACATGGCACCCTGCGTAAACAAACAAATAGACTTAACTTCTATACACCGACAGTTTAAAAGAACGTTTATACTACTCCCTCCGTTCCATACTAAGTAATTATTTTAGCTTGTGCACACCCCTTAAGAAAGTACTCTTTCTTAAAAAATTAGGAGTGTTTTTTTTAATTTACCCCTAATCAATTTTTATCAATTTCTAAGTTGACATTGGGTATTGAAATTTGGATATTAATAGTCCTCATTAACGAGGGGTATCATTAAAATCACAAGTGAAATACTTATTTTTTGACATGAAATATTGTGCTTATATAATTAAATGCCTAGAAAAAAATATAGTTAATGAATGTTGATTATTTAAACAAAGAGCAATTTTGAAAGAATTTGACCAAAGTATTATTGAAATTCTAAACAATCAATTATTTTTTAAAAAATTGAAAGACGAAAACAACAACTTATTATCGAACGGAGAAAATATCTCGTTTATCGAGAATCAAGTTCTTTTAGTCAATTTGAAAACAAAAAAAGTCTCGGGACAGTTACAATAAATTCTACAGAATGTGAACATCATTTTGTTGTAGAATGCAAAATCCTATGTTAGCATGAAACATGGATCGTTAATTAAGGATGAAAGAAAACAGTGTGGCTGGGAAATTTCACACTGGTTAATAAATCTATGTCCCAACCACCTAGGGTTCTGGAGTTTGACATTCACTATGGAGAATGTGCATGTAAGACCACCTTTGAAAAGCTAAAATGTTTCAAATTTTTAGTAGATGACAACTCAGTAGCCAAAATAATTTCAATTCAAACTATAATGTCCTATGAAAGAATAACTCCTTACTTGGTCTTTACATCAATTATACTAATACTCACAAATTAATGTAAAAATACATATTCCTCTGTTTCATTTTACTTAGTTTGACATGTCACCGAGCTTAAAAAAAAAATCTTGTGATCTCAAATAAAAATATATAATGTATCAGATCTTTTGAACCTTATAATCTTTAACATATCATATCATATGGATGCTGAATTAACATGTTATTAAATATAAAACATAATATTATTATAGGTAGACTATAGAAAAGAAATACACATAAATTGAAAAAAGAGTATTAGTTAATGTTGTCTCTTTTCCCCTCAAGTTACTTGAGAATCCTTTAAATATTATTCTATTGATTAATGTAGTTCACACCAACTTTGACAAGTGATAACAGTGCCCTATGACACAAAATAAGTACTCCATCCATTTGAATTTCCCTCGCCGGGTAGGTCGAGCCTCCTTTTAAGTCGCTCTCTTATTTTGTTCGGTACTTTTAACTTAGCACACCCTTTAGAAAATGTTCACTCCTAAAAAATTGTAAGTATTTTTATTAACTTATCCCTAATTAATGTCTATAAAAGAAAAATTAATTAATGATTCTTGATTATTTAAATAAGAATAATTTTAGAAAAATAAAGTAAATTTCTTCTTAAAATTCTAAACAACACTTATTTTGAAAAATAAAATAAAAAACATAAAAGTAACACTTATTGAACGGAGTGAGTACTATAAAACAAAACCAACCTATGACACAAAATAGGTAGGAGTATCAAACAAAACGAATAAAGGAAACCAACTCAACAAGACCCCACAAGAAAAGAATTGTCCACTTTTCTACTCATGGGTACGAATTAGTAGGTCAGTACATTCTGAATATTGAATATGTACAAAATTAAAGTATATATGACCTTATACTACAAAAATTAAATTCTCTTAGGTAGTTAGTGTAATTTGACCTATATTTTAGGGATAATTACCTTTTCAGACCATTCTAAAAAAATAATAATCGATAAATGTATATATTATATAAATAAATATACATATAATATACATAATTATAGTATATGTTTTGTATATTTTAGCAGCACCTATTATTAATTTCACACGACAAGCCACAAATGACAAAAAACTTATTTTTGTCAGGTTATCAAGTACTCCATCTTTGTCAATTTATATGACACATTTTTTTTAGTCAATTATAAAAAAAAATGACACATTTACTTATTTTGTAATAATTTTTAACTTTAAATTTTATTTTTTAAACTTAACGAACCACACAAATATCTTTGGTTTGATTTAGATTACAAGATTCAAAAGTATTCTTTTGTTTTTTAAAATTTGTGTCCAGTAAAACTATATCATATAAATTGAGAGGGGAGGGAGTAACACTTATCATGATTTTTTCCCTAAAGCTCAAAAATGCTTACCGACGGTAAGTGACGGGGACGATTCCGGCACGATACTCTGCAATCTTGAGGAACATGGGCATGGCGAGGTCGAAATGAGGACGAGGAGGGTTACACCAACCACCGTTATCATTCGGCAACGCATAATTTGGAGGGCAAAAATTAGTTGCAGTAATTAAAATGGAAGGACTCCCAGGATGGCACCATTGTGGCTCATTGTCACATTTGATCTCAAAGCAAGCTCCACAACTTAGTCCATTGTTGAATAATGCTGTGCTTAATGCTGCATTGTTCACTCCATAGCCTTGGCTATAAAGATTTCCATATCCACATGCCCCACCTGCAGGAAGTCGCGTTAGCGCTCCTTATTTCACTAAAGCGAGAAGAGAGAAATTAACGTTGATTTTTGAAAAAAAAAATGTTTTTCTTTAGATTAGTTTCTTATAACAGTAAAAGATAAGCCAACAAGTAAGGGTGTATAATAGTTGCACAAAAGGCTGTTGTGTCTTGGCATATTTTTTTTTCTTGCTTGTTAGCGCCCCTTTATTAAAGGTTAGGACTTAGGAGGATGATAGGTTGGCCATAAAGTATCAGTGTGTAATGGGAAACTGATGTATTTTTCCTTTACTATAGTATTTTATAGTCATAAAGTAACTAAAGGAAAACCTTTTATATGTGTAAAAGTATTATACTATCAAATCACCTAAAGATAACTATAAGCAATTATTTTTCTAAAGATAAATTAGTCATATCACCTACTATAACATGTTAAAATAGAGACAATGTAAGAGATAATCAGGATTGGTCTAATTTAACCCTTTAGGACAAGTCATCCACATAGTTTTGTTCTATTTACTAACAACAACACCATCGAGTTAACATACTCGATGCAATCACACATGATATGAAAAGGGTAGAATGTACATAGAGATTATCTCCACTTTGATAGGTAGAGCGGTTATTTCCGGAAAATCCTCGGTTCAAGACAAAGCATAATCACAAACAAGACAATAAAAATAAAGCACTAGTAAAACAAGAGTAAAGCAAGACAACAATTGTATCATAATGTAGCATTTAAGCACATTATGATGAACACATCTGATTTTGACTTATAATTTATATAGTATATAGTTAAACTATTTTCAAATATTCTAAGGTCATGTTAGCTTCATTCCTTTATCACAAAGAAAAGAAGTATATATCAGTACATTGAAACACAAACATGTAGAGTTTAACTTCTATATCCCGATATTATATAAGTTTTTACACCTTAAATTACCTGTTACAATATATTAAAAAATACAAATAGCATAAAAATTATACTGACAGTGTACATAAGTTAAATTCCAGTAAAATTCTCATAAGAGGAAAAATGGAAAGTGACGTACATACCCATAGTACCGGAGGCATCACTGCCACCATAGAAAGTAGCATGAGCACTTTGCCATGATCCACCACTATAAACGCCTGGGATTCTACCTTCAACTCCTACTATAATTAGTGAAATAATTAGAGACAAAATACAGGACAACTTCAAAATCTCCATTTTTGTGGAAACAAAAGAAGTTGAAAAGTTTATGAAGAATGGTTTGAGAGAGAAGAGAGAGATTGGGATGAGGAGGAAAAATGTGGAGGGAATGAGGACTACTTATGGAGAGAGGCTAGAGGAAGGTATCACCGTATCAGTGGCAGTTGAAGTAATTTAAGTACACTATTTATGACCTTATTATGGAAATTTAAATTCTTTTAAGAGTGACTTTTATGCAATAACAATAATATACGGAATAAAATCCTATAAAATGGAGTTTGAAGGGAATAAATTATAACTAACCTCTAATTGGGAAGGTAAAGAGAAGAGTGACTTTTATGGATTCAAGTAAATTTACACACAATGTTTTGAAACTCGGAACGGACATTGAACTGGACGACCAACTAGGTCACTGGTTCAACCGGTTGGACTGGTTCAAAAAACCGGTATCCACACACACTCACACATATATATATATATTGAATGTTAAATACATGTCTATATCCAAACATATGAAATAACGAAGATTCATGTCCATCAACTCATTTCAAAACACATGTTCATAAATTAAATTACCGATATTCATTAAGCTAAATAACCAAGATGTCATGTATATCTAAATCCAAAAAGTAGAAACTAGAAACTTGATTATCTATGTCCTCACAAAATAAATAACTTCAAAACACATGTCCATAAACTGAAATAGTCAAAAGAACTTGAATAATAAAAATCTCATTAAGTCCAAAAATGTCCTCTATGCCATCATCAACACCTCTACTATTGCTATTTTGATGGCCAAAACTTCTTAACTCAGCATCATTAATATGTCTTCATCAATTTATTTATCTAAAATAATAAATAAATAATTAATATAATATAATATTCAATATAATTATAATATGAATAATAATTAGGGAAGACGAAAAGTTTAATTAATTTTTTTAAAAAAAAATTATATGAATAAACAAAAACCTGATTTGTACTAGTTACCGAGTCACCGATTCGTACCGATTTTTATCGGTTTATGCCGAGTTTGATACCACCCATTTCTACAATAAACTCGGACCGACCTCGAGACCGGTTCCCGGTTAACCCGATCCGTCCGGCCGATCCGGTCCGAGTTTCAAAATATTATAATTACACATTGATTATGTAAGGATTATTTTACATTATAACATGTGATAATATGTTAGTTACTACCATTTTTATTAGAATAACAATTACTCCTTTGTTCTTGTTTATTTGTCGTAGTTTGTATTTTGAGAGTCAAATTCTTTAATTTTTACTGTGACTTAAGATATAATTTTTTAAAATTTTTGAAATAAAATCTACATACTTAAAAATTACATACTAAAAAGTATTATAAATCATAATAATTAATAATTCAAAAGACATATAAAAATTGCGATAAAAAAACTTGTTGTTTAACTCTTGAAATTCAAACACCTCTACATAAATCAGGATGGAAAATTTACTTAATAAGTGAGGTGATTTGTTAAATTTATTTTATATTAACTGAAACTCAGATTTTACCATAGAAGTGTAAAGAACATTCACTCTATCATGTTTTTTAAAAGCCTATTGAATGTCGGAATTTATGTCATATATACTTTCCGTGTAAAAATTATTACACTATCAAATTAAATTTATATATAATTTTATTTAACTTTCCATATTAGCTTGATATCATTTGGGAATTGAAAAAACAGGGTAACAATTTCCTATGACCTGTTAAATTATTATTGTAGTGATTTTGTAAACTGCAAATTATGAATAGGTGACATTTTAAATAGCTAGGTA
Source organism: Przewalskia tangutica (assembly GCA_029844215.1). Lineage (NCBI taxonomy): Eukaryota > Viridiplantae > Streptophyta > Magnoliopsida > Solanales > Solanaceae > Przewalskia > Przewalskia tangutica. The sequence goes on from CM056740.1 coordinate 57,431,399, forward strand.
AAGCTACACTGATGATGTAAAAATCTCTTATGATATTCGGCGGTTTATATAAGTTTAAATATTAATTTGTTTAATAATACAAAAAAAAAAATCCTCTTATGATATTCAAGTGTTTATATAAGTTTAAATATTAATTTGTTTAATAATACATAGATGTAAAAATCTCTTATGATATTCGGCGGTTTATATAAGTTTAAATATTAATTTGTTTAATAATACATAGATGTAAAAATCTCTTATGATATTCGGCGGTTTATATAAGTTTAAATATTAATTTGTTTAATAATACATAGATGTAAAAATCTCTTATGATATTCGGCGGTTTATATAAGTTTTAATATTAATTTGTTTAATAATACATAGTTATCGATTTTTTTCTTTTGCAGTGTGTAATTTTTATGCTCCAATGAAATTGCTTCATTTGAATGGATTAACGGGGTCCATTGGAGAAAATTAATGAGGAGTCCAAGAGAATATGGAGGCCGCGAATTAAGGTAGAATGTTAATATTTTGTTGTGGTTATTGTTCTTTTTCTTCCGATTGCTATATAATGCTTTCCCTATTACTTGTGATATCCTCGTTATTTTGTATTCTGCTTTGATATGCGTTACTTGAGCCGAAAGTCTTTCGGAAACAATATCTCTACCTCCATGAAGTGGGGGTAAAGTATGCGTACATACTACTCTCCCCGAAGCTCACATATGAGATTACACTGAATATTTTATTTTTATTTTTCATCCGGTGTTAAGTACCAGTATCGGAGTCCGACTAAATCGGATTCGCGCCGAATAGAGTCCCATTCGGGGGATATCACTCCCTACCACATATTTTTTCATATTCAGAATTCGAACCCGAAATCTATAATTAAGGAGGAGCAGCCCCGTCACTAACCCAGTTACTTTTGTCTAATCCAAAGTCCTTTCATACGATATGTGGGCAACAAGTCAACAATTTACGTGAAAATTGGAACCATTTCACAAATGGAGCAAGAACAGTGAGGAATTAATAAAAGAAAATTATTTTGTCGGCTTCTTACTCTTTTCCTTTTTTGTTCTCATAAACAATTATAGTCGTTCATAATTGGATAGATTTATTATTATTAATTAATCAAAAAATTACATGGATTGTCCTTCATACTTGTTGGTCTTTAATTTTTTTCGCTCAATTCGCTTTAATTTCCCCCCTACTTCCCATTTATGGGTCAGATTACATTCTATTCGCGAGTCTACTAAATCAAAGATTTTGGATTCGAATAATAGCATAGGCAAAAAAAGAAAAATAAGCGAAAGACAACTTTCATAAAAATTATGCCTATTCGATTAAAATTATATAAAGATTATGCCTTAAAGGACATATTTTCAATATAACTAAACTTTGCCTTCAGACATAGTTACATAGAAATTATGTCCCTTAAGGTATAATATCAAAATATGCTTATTCGGACAAAATTATACAGAGATTATGTCTTGAGGACCATAATTTCTATTTACTATATTGTTTACATAGAAACTATGCCCCTTGAGGCATAATCTTTATACGACTTTGGTTGAATAGACATAATTTCTATGAAATCAACCTTGTGATTTTTTTTCTTTTTGACTTTGTTGGATTCGAACCCACAACCTCAGAGGTATTTTCGGAGGCATAATTTATATACAACTTAAGCCGAATAGACATATTTTCTAATGAAATCTTGCATTGCAATTTGTTTCTTTTTTACTCTGCTGAGATTCGAACCCACAATCTTAAGGGTATTTTCAATCATTTTTTAGGCGAAAGACTAAAATTAAATACTACCAATTTAAGGGGCAAAAATTAAAAACCACCTTAAAATAGGAGTAATGGTGCGAATTGTCCAGTTAACATGTTACGTGGAGTATTGAGAAATACAGTTTGTTGCTCTGTTCTCTCTCCTAAAATTGAAGACTAAACAAAGTTACAAGAGTGAATCTTTTGGCTTGGATTTATCTAAGTGCTTTGTTTTTATGTTCTTAATTTATGGAGGCGAGTACCTTTTCGTTTGGATTTAACTGAGGAAAATGCATTCCATTTTGATAATCACTGTTAGAAATATCACGTGGGATTGCATTTATTAGCAAGAACTTCACTGTTCTTGGACACTTGTCTTTTATTTCTATACACATTTATTGTGTATATCGAACGTTTTTCTACAACAGTGGAGATTGTACACATTCAGCTCATTTATTGAAGTTGAACGTGTCAACCATCGAAGGCAGTGCTTTTATATTCATTCTTGCACTCCATTTCAACAACCCTTTCATTTTCCAAGATCTATATCTCTCTCTTTCTTTTCGTAAGGGCGGCGACAAGGGTTTTCACCCCTTTAAAGGGTCGAGAACTCCATCAACGGGGACCTTTGGAGCGGGTAACTTGTGTTGTTCTCATCAGTGAACGACGCTGAAGCTACAGAGACCCATTTTGCTGGGTTTTATGTTCGTGGTTGAAACTTATTAGGTTATTTGTGGTCTTTGAAAGCTTGCATGTACTGTGAGAACAAAGAACAACACCATTTGTGGTGCTAGAGCTTCCGACGAAGCTATTTCTGTCAGTGCAAAGGCTTTGAAGCTTCTCAAACGGCAAAAGAACATTTATCCAGGTGTATCTCTTCCTTAAACCTCCTCTTCTATGCTTTAATGGCCTTTCTATATCTGTTTTAGCTAAGTGCTCCTGCTGCATGTGTTAAGTTAAGCTTTGGTCCTACCTCTGCTTTCTGTTTGTTGAGCTCGCCCTTACTGTTTTCTGGTCGAGTTGTCATTGGTTTCACAGTGTTCTAGGTGTTTAAGGGAGTTTAGTGTTTCTGCTCGCAGTAGGCAGTACATTCTAGCTGTTGAGTTATGAGTACTTGATCATCAAGCTTGAATTTTTTATTGTCCGTGCTCATTTGTGGTTATTGTATGTCTGTTTCTACTAGTCGTATGAGTAGGTCATTCACATGTGTTGTCATGCTCTAAATGTTTCTGTGTCCTCCTTGTTTTAAAGGTGTTATTCATGCTATAATTGATTGGCGTTAATATTGTCTATTCACTGGTTGATACTAGCATGCCTGATATCCTCTCCTTGTGTTCTCGATTTATTTTAGCCTGGTGTTTTAATTATTAAGACCTGTGTTCTTCGTGTTCCCATCTTGTTTTTGGCTTATCATGTGTTTACCTTGTTGTCTAACATTTGGTGTTTTAGCATGTCTGCTACTCTTCTTTATGTTTGTCAGTCACTATGGCCTGTTGCTGTTATGTATTCATAGTTGTGTTCTTCATAAGCTTCCTCCTATCTATTTGTGCTCCAATGTTTTGATCTGTTGTTAATATTTTCTCTTTCCATTATATTGTTGCTTTGTGTTTTTGAATTTTTTCTGCTGGTACACGCTATCTGCGATAGCAGTCACTTACGCTTCAGTGAAAGCTTTCATCGTAATCGCCCTTTCTCTCGCTGCATCAGAGCTGCCTTTCTTTGTCATTTTGTTCACGCGTTTATTCCCTACAGTATCTCTAAATATATATTTATTTTTATATATATTTTATATATATTTCAAATATAATATATATTATATTTACTTATATTATATGTTGCTTTGTTTCTCGTGCTCTGCTATGTGCTCGGTTTGACTTCCAAAAATGTGAGAGCTTTCACTTTTGGGTGACAGCTGTGTACTTGTCACTGTGGATCTCTGTGTTTTCACCTGCCTGTTCGTCCTGTGCCTCTTTGATTTTCGTGTATTGATGTTCCTCTTTCTTGGGCAATTTATCATTATCTTATCTTGGATGTTATTTATATTATATACATATAATTATCAAATAGGTGTTGTGCTGTATACCTATATATATATATATATACACTCAAGTATATACTTTCTTAATATTATGTTGTTGATGTCGCCTATATTGTCTACTGCTGCACTTCCCTTTGGGTGCAGATAAAGAAGATACTCCCCAGCAAGCTTGGATTTTGCAACGCACTAGTTTTCCTTTATTTATACTTTAGGAAAAGGAAAAAGGATTGCTACACGCCGGCAGTAGCACATCGTCCTTATCTGTTCACGCGTAAAACCGTTCGAACCAACGAGGTACGTGAAAACGAGGTATTCCTAAATCCTTGTTTGAATACATTACATTCCTTAATATTTAGTATTGTACTTTCTTTATTCACTAGGCAAACCTAAGATTACCGATAGGCAAATATTAGGGCACTAGGCAAACATAAGAGTATCGATAGACAAATATTAGGGCTTTGGCATATGTATGTAATGAATGCATGAATGAATGTTTTCTTACGGATTGTATTAATTAGAAAGCGTTGTATTTTAAACCCCGGGCCTGTCCAGACTACTTTTTCTTAAGGTGTTTTCTAGTTTATATATTGAAATAGGCTATTATTTGTATAATTTGTAGAAGAGTTGTAATTCATAAACCGGGCCTGTCCGAATTTGAATTAGTGCCTTCCCAATTGTATTCATCACTTGCTTATAATCGTACCTGCTAACTTTGAGGATAACGAGAAAGAAAAAGAAGCGGTCTCATGAAAAATTCAAACCACTGCCTATCCGGATGGGGCAAGCCTCTATTGAAATCACCAACGACGTCGAGTTCCCCCCGATTGCTCACGAACCTACCACACCCAGGCTTGTGAGCAATAGTCTTCATGTGGGGGAAGCTCACGCGGCAAATGATGAGTTATCACCTAATGAGGGAACTTCGGACTTCATTCCCTCATCCTGCACCCTCGGCTCCCAAGACACTGCTTCGATTTTAAGTGGCAACAATTGTGAACCCGTCGCAAGAAATGTCACAGATGGAAAGAACAAGACTACGGATCATGTGAGCCTGAACAACAAGAAGGCTTATGCATCAATAGTCAAAGGAAACCGTTGGAAACCGTTTGTATTTTGTTGCTGATTCCCGTAATGTGGGGCCTCTTGATTTACCTAGAGGGGATTTGGATGATCTTACGGAGACTGTAGGGCACCTTTTGATTGGTTATTTTGCGGGGTCTTTCCAGGGGAGCTTGACATTAAGGAAGCTATGTCGCTCATGGGGAGTTGCATACCGCTTTAATGTCCACGCTTCGGGATGAATTATTTTCAAATTCAATACTGATATTGACAAAGAAAAGGTCATGGCCAATGGGCCACACTTTATTTATAGCACTCCTCTACTGCTGAAAGATATACCTCATTGCTTCACTTTTGACAAACATGAGATATGTATCATTCCAATATGGGTAAGGCTCCCGTATCTCCCATTAGAACTTTGGAACATTAACGCTTTAAGTCGTAGCTTATCCCGTATTGGCAAGCCTATTGGGACCGACAAGCTCACTAGTGAAAAAAACCTTATCTCTTATGCTCGTGCCCTAGTTGAGATAGATCTCTCCAAAGGTACTTTTGATGCCATTGAACTCAAGCTTTGGGACGGCACCATCATTGACCAAAAGCTTGTTTATGAAAAGCTTCCGGACTACTGTGAGCAATGCCATATGATTGGACACTCCATTATGACTTGTGAGAAGCATCATGCCGACACTAATAGGCGGGTGTAAAGGAAAGGCGAGACACAAACCCTCAATACCAAGGCTAAATGGGTTCTTACCTTCTTAGACACACCCGTGAGGGAGGTTGCCCCTGCGGGTTCAGGCGGGAGTAAGGGTGGATGCAAAAGTGGGGCGATCTTGGGGCCTTGAGGCCGGGGCTGGCGCAGGTCGGAACATGGAGAAGGTACGAGGAGGAGGCCAACCATCGGGGTCACAAACCATGGTTGGCATAGGTCGGAACTTGGACTTGGCGGGTGAGGGAGGTTAGGGAATTCTATTGATATAAATGACCAACCACCGGGACCACTAACCGACGTGGTTAAGGGCGTGAAAGGCATAAAGGCACAATTTACCAAGGTTAATGACCTGGGCAACATGAGCCCGGTCGTTAAACAATTCGCAATATTCAGGAAACTTGTGGATATGCACGATAATATTTTGGTGCTAAATGCTACCGACGCCAAAGCTAGATCAACAATTGAAGTAGTCCTTGAGCAAAATCATGTTCTGTCTGCTACTTGGGATGAGCACAAGGGATGACGGATTAAAGAAAATCAGACTGTCATGGAGGATGGGTTCACGGTAGTTAAGAGAAGAGGGAAGGCAAATAATAGCACGGGGTCACAAACAGTGCCTAGTACTGGTCCACTTACGAGAGCTCAACAACGATATAATGAAGGTCAAGGGGTTCACACCTATCTGACCTCCCCTGTGATGGACGCAAATACAGCTGGAAGTTGTATCCATGATGATCGACCCACACATCCCCCGACTCTTGTCCCTCATGCTCATGGTGGCCAGCCTTTGGGGTCCCAAACTAAGGCTGGCAAAGGTCGGACTAACCCTAGGATAGAGGGGGGAAAAACGGAGGGGTTTCGTTCAGAATTGGGGGCCAACTTGTGGGGATTCAAACCGGGGTTCGCACAGATCTTCCTATTGACACTGACGGTATAGGACAACCCGCGGACAATGCGGGTAGTTCAATGATTGCGAATATTGGTGGTCAGCTTGCGGGGACACAGACCAAAGTTGGCAAGGGTCGGACTAATTTGGAAGCTCAACCTTTCGGCCCTTCGGCTAAGGTTGGGAAAGGTCAGAATTTGGAACGGACCAGGAAGGAGGAAGGGCAAGTGGACGTGAGGACGAGGGTAATAACTAAGACCAATAATGATGGACAAAACTTACCCATACCCTTGAGCAAAATAACAACTCTTCCCATTAAAAAGAAGGGTACTTATGGCGGCATCAACTCTATTATTACTAATGAAGATAGCACGAAGGGGACTATTCCACTGCCGTTATCGAAATGATCATTGCTTCTTGGAATATAAGGGGCCTGCACCGCTCCTCCAAGCAAAAGGAGATTTGCTCTGTGGTGCGTGAGAACAACATTGACATCTTTGGTATCCTGGAATCTAAACTCAACAACTCGTCTCTTGAACGTTTCTGGAATTCTTATTTTCGCAACTGGGAGGTGTTGGATAACTTTGCCCATCACCCGACAGGGAGGAAATTTATTTTATTCAACCCGGCCAAAGTCATCTTGCAAGTGCTATCTCCTCCAAAAGGCTTCAAGTCACTTTTGTTTACGGTCTTCACATGATTATTGATAGACAGGGCTTATGGGAGAAATTGAGAGAGTACGGGACCCCATGACTATGCCATGGCTTGTTCTTGGGGATTTCAACACGGTTATGAAGGAGGATGAATGTTTCAACATGGCACCCATCACCAGCTACGACACGAAAGATATTGTTGATTGTTGCGGAGATCTAAGCCTCACAGATTTATCTTCGACGGGATGCGAGTTCACTTTCAGTCGTGGAAATACTTTGAGCAAGCTTGACAGGGCCCTCATTAACGCCCATTGGTTACATGCGGGCTGGTATGGCAATGCACATTTCCGTCGGTCCGGGACTTTTTCGGACCATACGTCGTGCATTGTCTCTATTTTGGATCGTCCAAGGATGCACAATAGACCTTTCAAGTTCTTCAATATGTGGGCTACTCATGAGCACTTTGGTAGAATTGTGACGAACGTTTGGGAGCATATTATTGATGGCAATGCTCAATTCCGATTTTCCCGAAAGTTACTTTACCTCAAAAGACCCTTGAAGCAGCTAAACGAGAAAGACTTCTCCCATATCTCGACGCGGGTCAAAAGGGCAAAGGAGGAGCTAGATATTGCTCAACAGGATGCCTTAAGCAACCCGCATCTTGACCACTTACACACGCGGGTTTCCAAGCTAAGGCACAAGTCCATGGTTCTTATTGATGCTGAAATGAGTTTCCTTAGGCAGCTTGCCAAGTGTGAACATCTCAAGCACAGTGATAGGTGCACTAAGTTCTTCTATGGTATGGTCAAACGTAACTCCAAAAGGAACTTTATTGCGGTCACTACCAAGAGTGATGACTCTCTTACGAACTCCAGTGACCAAGTTGCGGCGGAATTCATTTATTACTATAAACAATTACTTGGAACTAGGGACGCTTGTGAGCCTATTGATGTTGGTGTCATATCTTCGAGCAATTGCCTCTCGGTTGAGCAGGGGGATGACCTCGTTAGAAACGTCACGGATGCTGAAATTAAAGGGGCATTATTCGGTATTGGGGATGACAAAGCCCCTGGTCCAGATGGCTACTCTTCGAGTTTCTTCAAGAAAGCTTGGAATATCATTGGCAGGGAATTCTGTGAAGCGGTTAAAGAGTTCTTCACTTTTCGAAAGCTTCTCAGGCAGATCAACCACACTGCCATCGCCCTTATTCCTAAATCTACCCACAGCTCTACGGTGGGCGACTACATGCATATTTCTTGTTGCAACATTATGTATAAGGTCATCACTAAGATCATTGTTTATCGTTTGGTGACGGTTCTGGATGTCCTCATTGATCCAGCTCAGGAGGCTTTTGTTCAGAATAGAAGTATGTCTGACAACATACACCTTGCACAAGATCTTTTGAGGGGTTACAACCGTAAGATGGTCTCTAGTAGATGCATGCTCAAAGTTGATCTCCGTAAGGCCTTCGATTCAGTTAATTGGGAATTCCTCACGGCTATTTTGATTGGTTTGAATTTCCCTGAGATACTTGTTGCTTGGATTATGGAATGCGTCTCCACGACCTCTTATTCGATCTCTATCAACGGGAGCTTGCACAGCCATTTTAAGGGCCGAAAGGGACTCAGACAGGGGGACCCCCTCTCCCCTACCTTATTTGTTATTTGCTTAGAATATCTCTTGAGGATGATCAACAAGAACACTCAGACTTCGGTTTTCCACTACCACCCCAAGTGCAATAGCTTAAAGATCACACACCTTTCTTTCGTCGATGATTTGCTACTTATGTCGAAAGGGGACACTACTTCTGTCTGGATCCTCATGGATTGCCTTCGTGATTTCCAGAATTGCTCTGGGCTCGGTTCCAATGCACTCAAATCCAGCTTGTACACGACTGGTATCACGGATCACGTCCTTGCTGATATTAAGCACATTACTAGCTTCGACACTGGTGCTATGCTTTTCCGCTATCTCGACATTCCCCTTGCCGCGGAGAGGATGAGACTGGTTCACTATGAACATTTTGTGAACAAAATTGCAGGGTACACTGACTCATGGATGAGCGCTACTTTATCCTATGCGGACAGACTTGAACTCATCAAGTCTGTCCTCCAAGGTGTGGAATGTTTCTGGTTATCAATATTGCCGGTACTTGTTGCGGTCTATAAGAAAGTTTACGGTCTATGTAGGACCTTCCTGTGGCGTTCTAGCCACCCTTCTGTAGCATGGAAGGAGTGTACCAGGCCGAAATCTGAGGGTGGCCTTGGAATTAGGGATCTCAAGGCCTGGAACCTCGCTTTTCTAGCCAAGTGCCTTTGGAAATATCCATCAAAAGAAGGACTCACTTTGGATTAAATGGATCAATAACAAGTATCTCAACAACAACAACAACATTTGGACCTGGGTAGCTAAGAATGGCGACTCACCTTTGATCAAGCGGCTTCTGTTTATCCGTGACTTCATCCTTGAACGTGAAGGCTTACACGATCAAGCGGCTATTAACATGGCGGCATGGTATAATAGTAATCATAGTGCCTATGACTATTTCAGGACACATGGGCATAAGATGATTTGGGCGAAGGATGTTTGGAGTTCTTGTATCACTCCAAAGCAGTCCTTCATTCTTTGGCTTTGTGCGAGGAAAAGATTACGGACGAAGGATAGAATCACTTATATGGACATTGATAGAAGGTGCTCCCTTTGTGGTTATTCTGACGAGTCTATAGCTCACATATTCTTCAAATGCACGGTCAGTAGTTATATCTGGTCACGGGTTAAGACTTGGCTTGGCATCAGGAGGGCTATGACCACAATCGATAGCGCTTTGAAATATATCAAGAAAGAGGGGTGTGGCACTGGTTGGCAAGCTAAAGCTAAGCGGGCTGGGCTGGCCACCACCATCTACCACATTTGGACTGAAAGGAACAGGATTATTTTTGACGGGTCGAAACTTGATAGAGAAGCTATTCTCTTTAAGATCAAGACCAGCGTCTACAAAATTTTGTTCACATTTTACCCCCTTTTCCTGTTTAGATTTGTTTACCTAGCATCAAACTAGGATATGGATGTCGGGTTAGACCTGTGGCATCGTCAATGCGCCTTTTGCAAATCTCCAGACTGCCCAACATGTGGGATCAGCTGGAGTCTTTCGACCACCCGGAATGTGGGATTGGCGGGAGTCCTTTATACTTTGTACCTAATGACTTCAAGCCCTGTGGGCAAGCATGATATAGTACGTGGTCTGGATAATAGCTACTATGGCGATTACTCCCAGCGGCATAACGTGATGAGGGTGGGTCTTTACCCATGTCCGAATAGGTACTCTTCCCTTGATCTTGGGTTTGTCCCTTTTGGGTTTAGCATGAAAAGGGTTTAAGGAGGCCCACGACTGCAACCTTATGCTCTACATAAGGGAATTGCCATAGTTTAGGACTTTTGTAGGATGCATCTCTCTTTTTCTTAGCTTGGCCACTCACGACTACCCATCATGTGGGCTAGCTTGAGCTTTTGTTACTGACGAGCCTAAATCTTATGCTGAGACGCACTAGATTTACATCGTCTTTACGCCGTGGGCACGCCCGCAAAACATGTACATTCTGATGATTATTAATACACATTTACCTTTCCATAAAAAAAAAGTTATGTGGAGTCAGCTGTTCCATGAGGTCTTTTCTTTTCATAATTAAACAGCCATGAGAAATAAGTTGTTTTTACCAGAAATTGGAAAAAAAAAAACAATGTGGTACTGTTGAAAAAGCTCAACTCTAAATTTATAAATTGATAATTTTGGAATTTGTGTCACTAATAAACTTTAAAGGGAAAAGGGTCATATTTACCCTCAAACTTAAGAAAAAGAGTTATATGAGTCCTCAGTTAAAGTTTAGGGTCAAATATGCCCTCCGTTAGTCCAAATCTTTTAAATTTACCCATTTTTAACGGATCTACCACGTGGCAATTTCCGGAGGGCTACAATACCCTCGTTGGTGATGCCATGGATACTGTCGGTTGAAGCTTCAACAAGCAACAATGGAGAAATTCGATTTAAGATGAATTGAGACACAGGGTTGGTTGCAAATGTAGCTAAGACCAAGGCGAACTCAGGGACACCACCCACAGTCGTCGACGTTACCTGAGTTGGCCGAAAAACGCACTCAAAGTTTTGGATTTTCCGATTTTGTCGACCCACGATTTCGTGAAGAACTGACAGTGGTGGGTGGGTGTAAAATGACGGATATATGACGACGAATCTAATGGTGCAAGCCCTGACCGTCGATTATAGCCCCGGTGGCCGGAAAATTGACGGCAGCGTTTAGGGTTTTAAATTTTTCAATTTGGGAGTTCTGGCGATTTAGCAAGAATCGAACAACATGGGAGGTGTCAAATGACGGCGAGGTGATGGTGGTATACCTCACTGCCGTCAATTCGATCGGAGTACGCCGAAAAATTCAAATCTTCGTCAGGTGTATATACGTCCAGAACTTCGATCACCAAATTGACAAAGAAGATGATGAAATCGACGGTAATGGGTAGTATAGAATTGAAGAGGATGAAGAGATGAATCTTTCGGTATATCACACGTCGCCGAAGCTACCGTGGTTTGGCCGGAAATTTCAAATTTTCGACGAGGGTACTGTAGCCCGCCGGAAATTGTCATGTGTCGTCCACGTGACAGATCCGTTAAAAATGGGTAAATTTGAAAGGTTTGGACTAACGGAGGGCATATTTAACCCCAAACTTTAACGGAGGACAAATATGACCCTTTTCCCTTAAGTTTGAGGGCAAATTTGACCCTTTTCTCAACTTTAAATGAACAAATTATGGCGCTGGTCATCACAAGCGGATGGGTGACCTATTATGAAAAAATAGATTAAGGATATATATTTGAGAAATTCAATCTTTAAATTTTTACCATTGAACCTATTATGCTTTTGAAATTATACTTTTAAAATTATATTTTTAAAATATTAATTTTCCTTAGATTCGCTGCTACCATATTTGATTTAATTATATAAAATCTTTTAAAAAAAAGTTCAATGTGTCGGCCTTGGAAATTTTCAAAGATTAAATTAAACCAAAGAAAGAAAGAACAAGAAAAATATACTTAATTAAAACGCAAAAAGTGACACCAATAACCATTAAGAGAGGCGTTACCTAATTTTAGATAAGGAAAGTAAAACAAATAACAACATAGACATAAGATGTAAACTCGAATCTCACTTAAGAAGGTTTTCCCAATTATCATCAGATTATATGATATTTCGAGCTTGGCTACACATAAAAAAATATAATATTAGTATACGTGATCTAGGAAAGCTAGCATGGATTCACGTGAACCTTTGAACCCAACCCCTAGATAGACCTTGCTTGCCATGTAAACTTGTTACACTCCGTAGTTTTGCGTTTCATCGTGACATTGATAGGATACCGATATTTTAGGATGAGGTACGGCCTTACGAAAGGATAATGAAGATTTACGACTTGAGTATGAATGTTCTGGAGTGTTTGGAAGCTAAACGGATCAAGGAAAATAAGTTTCGATAAAATCAGGAAATTATATATTTTGACGGCGAGTTTGACGGACTGTCAAAATGCAGGTTGAGCCATCAAATTTCCTAAAGATTTTCAGGTCTCATGAGGCGACTTGACGGTCCAGGTTGACGGACCGTCAAACCCACCGTCAAGTTGCGGCGGTGAAAAATTATAATCGGATATAAAGCGGGTTATGTTGATTTGGACTTCATGTTTCACCCAAATCAGACCAAGAACACCTCCTAAATCCTATCTAGTGAATCCCTAATGCCCAAGATCAATTCCAAGGCAAATTACGAAAGATTAACGTGAAAATTTTCGCGATAATCATAGAAACTATCGTCTCCGAATTGAATCGGTTTTGAATACCCTTGGGGATAAAATACTCTACTGTTTTGTGAGGATTATGGTGTGTTTTATCCCCTCTACTTAGATTTATGACTAATTGTTTGTTTGGAACAAGTTATGAAAAAGTTTTCATGATTAAAACTTCGCAAATATGTGAAATCTTCGTAACATAAATTGTTGGGTTGTTTTACTTCAAGAATGATTTGAATTGGATAGTTGAATTGATTGTGTGTGTTATGGATTAAGGAAAGTATGGTTTGAAGGATTGTGAAGTTGAATTACAAGACTTCTCGTGTAAGAAACGACTAAGGAATCACATATGCTAGAATTGTCGAAGAAAACCTAAATGAGTTTATATGAAAAGGGTATTTTGATGAAACCGTGAGATTGAATTACATGAGTATCCCTTGTAAAAGAATTTAAAATTCTGAGGTGTCAAAGTTGTCGATAAGATACTTACATGAATCTTTCTATGGAATTGATTCAATATTGATACCGACTTTTATGTGATATAGATAATCACCCGTATGAAGTGTGAAGACCGGTAGGACGATTGTAGCGTCAAGAACAAGGTATGTAAGGCTCACTTTTTTTTTTTGGCATGATCATATTGAAATAATTATTATGAAATGAAATCCGAGAACTCTATTCTAAAGTCCTACGAAGACACTAGTAATTCTCCTGTAAATGTGTCGTTGTGTATTACCATTCTTCGTCAAGATTACATTCTCGTGCCAAAGTATTCTTTTGATATCTATAAAGGTTGACTCCTTATTGCTTCCTAAAATCTAAGCTTACAATGTGACTTATGGTTCTTATAAAGTCATTGAAAGAGTAACATGTGATGTATTAACCCTCATAAGGAAGTCGAAGGTGCAACGACCTTATGTCACTCTGACGGATTCGAAAGAGCATCCATATTCCATAAGAGGTCATCATATACATACATTAAATATATATCTATATGTACTTTGAGGCCTATGGCATTATATATGCAGTTATATATATATATGAGATTTATGATATTGCCCCCAGATGCCTATGGCGTTATATACGCAGTTTATACAGACATGAGACTGATGATATAGCCCACAGAGGCCTACAACATTATATACACTATTACATTTAATTTATGTATATTCTGACCTACAGAGGCACTTAGAGTACATGTTGTATTTCTAAAACTTCACCTTACAGTTGTATATTCAGTTACAATTTCGGTTCATGTTTCATTTACAACATTGTACTTATTTACAACTTCAACCTAACATATTCAATACATGTTTCGTACTGATGTCCCTTTATGAAGGTATTACATTTTATGCCCGTAGGTACAAGTTGAGATACATATGCTTTCCACATAGTAGGACTTTACTCAGCTGGAGTTGTCACCCTCATTTCTTCCGGAGTTATGTTGTGAGTTGATAGGTATGACAGTTGTGCATATGTATATAGTAGGGTATTGCGGGGCCCTATCCCGATCAGTTGTTGTCAGTATATTCCTTGGGAGCTTGTAGACAGTTGTGTATGTATGATAGTCGTGTGTGGCCTCGTAGGATTCTTCAGTAGATTTATTATGCTCACGTCGGTCTTGTTATATATATGTATAGTTTAGGCTTTTTATTGAGTGCAGACGATTTGTGCTTATTCAGTTAAGTATATGTCAGAGGCCTCATCGACTCTTGAGTTAGTATACATATTAGAGGTATCAGGATCGGTGTACTTAAGTCTTAGGGCATCGGGTGTCGGCCACATCTCCCAAGATTGGGGCTTTATAGAAACACCAACCAGACGACCTCAATGCAAAGCGAGGTTCTTACGTTGTTTTGTACACATTACAGTTTTAATTTGTATGTTGTATATCTCTAGGGTATACAATTCACACACACACACACACACACACACATATATATACATATATATATATATATATATATATATATATATATATACATATATATATATATATATATATATACACGTCGACAATATATAACAATAAAAATAATTGAATCACATTATTGTATACTATTAAGATATACTACATATGAATTTTTATAATCCAAAAGTATACAAGGTGCATATTTCCTATATATTTTTATGAATATTTTTTCATTATAGCAATAAGTGTAACCTACTATGTTGAATGGGATGGAGTGTTGGCCAGTCAAGAAATCTCACATACAAAATATGAAGGTGACGAAGATGAGGATGTTGCGGTGGATGTGTGGACATAATAGGAAAGATAGGATTAGAAATGAAGTTTTTTCGGACAAGGTAGGAGTGGCTCGATGGAGAACAAGATGCGAAAAGCAAAGCTAAGATGATTCGGGCATGTACATATGAGATGCACGGAGGCACCAGTGCGGATGTGTGAGAAGTTGACTACGAATAGTTTCAGGAGAGGTAGGGACGTAAGCCAACACTACAAAAAAAAGGCCTACCGTGACGGTTTTTCTAAGTGTCACGGTAGGTACTGTCACAAATTCGTGACGGTTATTGTTACGGTTATAAAAACCGTCACAAAATGTGATGTTTGACTTTGACTTTTCCTTTTTTTTTTAAAAAAATTCCGTGAAATTATTAATTAAATAATATTTTTTAGTCGGAAATTTTAAATAAAATTAATTTAAATTGGCAATTTTTTTTATTAAATTTGATTTAAAGTGGCGGGAAAATTAGTTTTTGACATTTTTTTATATTTTAATTTTAATTTATTAAATAAAAATAAATTAGAATTGTAAATATATTATAACTAAAATGTCACCCACATAATGAAATTGTTCTAATACATTAAATCGAAACTTTACAAATTGTTTTTCAAAACATCTAATGTATCATCAAATACAACAAAAAAAATATATGAGAATCCCAGCCATTGAAAACTTGTGCGATTCCAGCAAATCTTCATCTCTATAGAATCCCACTTTGAACCTGTTGTTCCGAACTCTTCTGGATGTTCACTATCAAGTTAAAAGATACATCGAAGGACTTTAGCACATGAAGCCTAGCAGAACAAAAAAAGAAGTCATTAAAATATCTAGATCAGCTTTCAAGTAAGATGCTAAAAAGAACCAGTCCAAAGTATTTCAAGATTGCAGACGTTAAAAAGGCGTACTCTCCAATAACAGCTGGAAGATCGGTTAGCTTGTTGTCACTAACATTCAACACTGACAGTAGAGGTAAATTTCGAAGGTCTTCCTTCAGTGTCTCTATATTGTTGTCACGCCCCGAATCCCGGGCCCGCGACTGGTGCCCTACCTGGGCACCCTTCTATTCATACAACATACGTAACTTGCGGAAGATAAATAACACTTTTTTTTCTTTAAACAAAGGCAAAGCCGATAAGGTGCCTGATATAAGTCACGAAAGGGGCTACATTGTTCAACAATGTAAATACAACTCTATCCAGTCCATCCCACATATGAATACAGACCTCTAAGATTTTGGACACATACTATGGCGGGACAAGGCCCCGCCGTACCTATGAATATACCTAGCCATAATGACAAACTCCGGAACATTGGAGCTATCCCATAAAGCTGAATGATGCGCGAAAAGATGCACACACTTTAACGCAAGTGCACGTTATCGTAACAAGTAATATAGTCTTAGTAAGACCGAATATCGTCCACAAGGATTAGGGTTCAAGTACCAACTATCTATCTTTTGGTATCTATTTGGTAAATTGATATGTGGATTTGTTGTTTATAACTAAGAATTATAAAAGCTATTTAACTATAAGTTTTCTTCAGTTGTGATGGGAATAGGGCTTCCACGTCTCCTCACTATCCGCTTATGTTACTTATTAATGCAATAACTTATGGTCTTCTTCTTTTGGAGAAAGCAGGTTCACTAAATCGTTTTATACTCCCGTTAGGGTTATATAAACACTCAACCCCAGTATTGCACCTTACCTACCTTTCGGTGATAAGGATAACTCTATAGGAGGATTAAGACTAAGAACCTAGTTAACCGTCACGCATCATGCGCAAAATTAGGGGTTTTAAGCCTCTCATTAACGCTACATAAATAATTGAGGTATTTTCATCCCCAATCCAAGAATGTCTACCCAACTTACAGCATATTCACAATCCCCTCCTTTCGGAGTCTGATTAGAAATCATATAGTGATACTTAGTTGTCAATTAATTACCAAGCATTCAATTCAATTATTGGATAGATCTCAACAAGAAGAAGAATAACCATAAGCATGCATTAAATCATAACATAAGTTTCTAGAGATTCAACATAGAAAGCCCTATAAGAGAATTAGTTCCTAGTCATTGATATGACAAGAACTAATTCAAAGTTCATCATGCAAAAGCTGAAATAAAGAAAAGAAAAAGGAAAGAAATTACTAAGTTTAGGTCTCCAATCTCCAAGCAAGAAAATCTTGTGTTGTGCAAGAAAGGGAACCCTTAAAATCTGTCTAGGGTTCTCTTTTTATAGGCTGAAAACCGCTTCTCTATTTTCCCTGCAGGCTTGGCCCAGAAAATCGTCAAAACCCTGATTTTTCCCGCGTCGGCGCACGCTTTCGCGCCGCGCACGAAACTTCTGTGGTCCTTCGGGTGAATTGGCGTCGCGGCCCTGATCTCTGCTGTCTGTGGGCGCCGCGGAGCTACTTCTTCTGTAGACTCTCTGATGATTAGGCGCCGCGGCCCTGCTATTGTTGGCAAGAGGCGCCGCGGCGCTGACCCGCGATTCTGCCTCGTTCGCCACTTCCTCTATTTTTAGCTCTGGAACCTCCTCTTTTGCCCTCTTTTAGCTCCTTTTCCGTCATTTGGCCATTTTAACCACTTTGACTCAAAAGAAAGAAAAACTATCCTAATATGACACTTATTTGTACAAAAAGGGACAAAAGACTAACTAAAACTGACTCAAAAAGTGTATATAAAATACACCGATCAAATACTCTCAAACTTAACCTTTGCTCGCCCTCGAGCAAAGATAAAAAGAAAGAAATAAAAGACTCAAGAAACGAAAAATAAAAGACTCACTGACATTGATCACTTTTGCTGCATTAGTGTTAGCTAGAAAAACATGAAGGTTAGCAAAATAATATGCAGGAAAATATAGAATGAAATTTTCAGCACACTAAACACATGAAGCTAGATATTTCGCAAACTCATATTTATCATGCTTAATGGAAGTCAATATACTAAATCATGCATATAAATTCAAAAATCCTATGGCATGCTTTACTTGTTATTCTCCACTAATCCTGGATATGCATAAAAGAGATCTTCAGGACTTTAAGGGTTGTAATGTAGGCTTAGGTATAGGTAGGTAAAAATAGGCATTTAGGCTCATTTCGTGTACTATAAGCTCTTTAGCTTTTCAGTATTTCCCTTTTCTTTTTGTTCTTTCCTTCACTTTGATTCTATCTTTTCCCTCTTTTGTTTTGGGAGAGTGAAGTATATAATAATGACAAGCACCCCCAAACTTAGGCTTTTGCCTATTTCTTATTACTTTTACTTGGGGTGCAACAAGCTCATTCACTCTTTTTGTCTCTTTTTTAACACAATTTATTCCACTATTTCATATTTTTACTTATGACACAATTTGTGGGGATATAGGGTGTCAAAGAAGAAGTTTCCATTTTTAGGCTCAATGGGGCTAACTAGGGATATATTTAAAGTCCGGGATAGAAAAGAGTGGTAAGAATTGGCTATGAAAGAAATGTCTGAGTCATCTCCCTAACATGCATATCCTAACTATTTCGCCTCAAATAGCAAGAAATCATAACACATAAGTTTTCATCATTTAGCATGCACAATTTAGGCAAGAAACTCCAAATAGACAGATTTTGTGAGTTTTTGGCATATCTAACCTAAGTGTTTAGAGAGTAGCTTCAATTCCGTTACATTATTCCACCTTACTTCACTAGGTGTTTCTAGCAACTACAACATACATGATCTTTTTACAGACAATTATGACTCAAACAGAAAAAATTTTGTGACTCAAAAATACATAAAAACAATAAAAAGACTTAAATAAAACATAACAAGACACAAATAAAACAAGACACAAGTAAAACACCCCCAAACTTAAATCACACATTGTCCCCAATGTGTGTAGACTCAAAGACAGTAAAAGAAATAAGACACTTACAGACTTTGGCTAAAATAGTGGTGGTGGCGGTGGATAATGCATCGACCATTGGTTGAACAGGGAACTCATCTCGTCATACTGCTGGTGCAATTGTTGTTGCTCCTGCCTCAAATCTTGTTGCCCTTGTCGCAACTCATGTTGTCCCTGTCTCAACTCATTTTGTCCTTGTATCATTGTGTCGAAGTGTTGCATCATCATTCTCTGGTTCTGGAGCACTTGCTCCATCATAGGCGTGGAGGTTACGATTACGTGGTTGGTGGTGGCTAGGTCTGCCGCATATCGAGCCCCTATTTCGGGCTCATCTTCGCTCGCGCCTTCGCGGCCTCTGCCGCTGGTTGTACACTCCGTCTGGCTGCTGGGGGCTTGGGTCTGGGAAAGAGTGCACTATCCC
Organism: Przewalskia tangutica; assembly: GCA_029844215.1. Classification (NCBI taxonomy): domain Eukaryota; kingdom Viridiplantae; phylum Streptophyta; class Magnoliopsida; order Solanales; family Solanaceae; genus Przewalskia; species Przewalskia tangutica. Next base: position 57,450,880 of record CM056740.1, read on the forward strand.
ACAGGACACCGACAATTGGTTCCTCTCATGAGTATCAGTGGGTAGGATTGGGACCCCCACTCATGTGACATAGCTTGGTGATAACTGAGTCATGTCTCAATCCACCTGTTGTTACCAACCTGCTGATTTCTTCAATGCTCTGCACTATTTCTTTCCCCACATCAATTGTTTCCCCCGTCATGATCCCATATATCAATTTGATCCTATCTTCTGGCACTCTGGTGAAGTGTGTTGATGGGATCGACGACATCGATGAAATATAGCCAACCCTTGTCGCTTTGTTGAACCGCACCGCCACCCTTCTTGACCCATTTCTTGCAAGATCAAATGCAGCCCCAGGGTAGCTCACTGTGTCTGCAATGTTATTCCAGTCGATATTGGAGGTGCTTCTAGACCATGTTCTAAAGAGGTTCCAATCATCTCTCTTCAACATCAACCGTCTTCAGTTGTATATTTATATCTTCTGCCGTCACAGGCACATAATGTCCCCTTACAAAGCATCCCCTTTCCACCTTCTCCGGAAAGTTGGCATAAAATTCACGCACCATTGTTGTGTTCATTGGTGCTATTTTCTCCGGATTTACAAATCTCCTCCACCCCCTTAACTCAATCATTGCCCGAATGGGCTCATAAACATCTTCTTCCCCCAACGACTCCCTCTGATAGTCCATTCCCCTTTCCGGTATTAAGGGTCTGGTATCAAGCTTTTTGTATCTTTGGAAGGCTTGGTAGCTTACAAACCTAGTATCATCGTGGGGTTGGGGTGGATGTGGAGGCTCTTCTTTTTCTGGTGGACATTTTTAAAACAGTTTCTGCAGCTTACAACTTAGTGGCACAAATGTTTCCTACACAATCAACAACTAGCAGCGAACACAACACCCCCAAACTTCAACTCTTCTACCCAATACCCCACCTCCTTTTCTACTCTTTCTCCAAACTTCACAATCAACTTTTTAGCACCCAAACTACTTCACAACTACAATACTCCTTCAAACTACTACCTCCTGTGACTTTAGTAAAGATCTCAAGAACAGAAAAAGATTACCTTTTTATGAGAGGATTCAAGCTGTTCTTGTTTCTAATGGTGGTTTGAGGCTATGGAATGGAGCTTTGTTGGTTGAGATAGCTAAGGGTTTTTAGGAATTTAAGAGTTTGGGTTGTGGTTTGGTTGGATTTGTGGAGGAATTGTGGGTATATTTTTGAATTTTTCGTGTGTTTTTGGAGAAGAAGGGTTAGGTTTTTGAAATTAGGATTGAGAAAAATCTGATTTCTGGGCGTTTTAAGTTTCCGATTTCGCGCGTTCGCTTTAGCCATGCGCCAATCTTCTCAGACTCTTCCGGGACTTTCTGCGTCGCGCCTACATTCTGAGCCGCGCGCTTAAACTTGGTATTTTTCTGGATTTTTGGCGCCGCGGCCCTGCTCCTGGGCGCCGCGCGCTTACCCGCTTTTCTTGGAAATCCAGGCTTTTCTTCAGTTGTTCACCCTTTAATGTATTTGCCTATACCTGTCAATCACAACACAAACACTAGAACCCAAGACCGTGAGACTGTTCTAGACAAAATAAAATAAACTAAAGACAGAAATTAAAATAACATAATTGAAAACGTTGGGTTGCCTCCCAACAAGCGCTGTCTTTAACGTCTTTTAGCCGGACGCAATTAACCGGTACGAGTGTCCATTGGATCCTTCTGCGAACTGCTTGCAATTCACAAATTTATTGTTGTATGTCTCACTTTCCCTACGACGATTTGTCCACACAAGAGCCTTAAACATACAATTATCCCCCAAGTACACAAGCATGCTTGTTTTCATGCTTTCAGAATGTAGGAATCAGTGAACTTCACTACATCTCTCAACTCTGGGGTACCCTTGATGGTATGGGCTTCCTAATTGGGGATCAAGTGATGGTGGTGGTGTTTCTTCAAGAATAGGTGCAAGAAAAGGATTTCCACGTAATCTCAAGGTGAATAATTGGATTTACGCAATCTTTTCTTCTCTACACCAACTATCTCACCGCATTCTCAATAGTTGGGTGTGGTTCGTGCTCCTCGGTTCTTGTTGCTCATCGTTAAAAATGACTGCGAGTTCTCCTATTTGCAGTTCCAGCTTCTTTATGGCCAATCTCGTTTCGTCCATGAACTGTTTTTGATACCTAGCGAAACTGAGTATGACTTCTCGTAATTCCTCCCTCTCTTCCTCTATGGTTGGATCTCTATCATATTGACAGTAAAAATCCATATCTAAAGGATTCCTGAGATGAACCAAAACTAACAACGAATCACGGCACACTTGTTTGTACAAAAGAAAATAAAATAAAATAAACAATGTACAGAAATAAAAATAAAAACCAAATTAGAAATTAAAAATAGATAATTTGATATTGAACTAATGCCTAATCCCCGGCAACGGCGCCAAAAACTTGATGGGCGAAAAGATGCACACAATTTAACGCAAGTGCACGTTATCGTAACAAGTAATATAGTCTTAGTAAGACCGAATATCGTCCACAAGGATTAGGGTTCAAGTACCAACTATCTATCTTTTGGTATCTATTTGGTAAATTGATATGTGGATTTGTTGTTTATAACTAAGAATTATAAAAGCTATTTAACTATAAGTTTCCTTCAGTTGTGATGGGAATAGGGCTTCCACGTCTCCTCACTATCCTCTTATGTTACTTATTAATGCAATAACTTATGGTCTTCTTCTTTTGGAGAAAGCAGGTTCACTAAATCGTTTTATACTCCCGTCAGAGTTATATAAACACTCAACCCCAGTATTGCACCTTACCTACCTTTCGGTGATAAGGATAACTCTATAGGAGGATTAAGACTAAGAACCTAGTTAACCGTCACGCACCATGCGCAAAATTAGGGTTTTTAAGCCTCTCATTAACGCTACATAAATAATTGAGGTATTTTCATCCCCAATCCAAGAATGTCTACCCAACTTACAGCATATTCACAATCCCCTCCTTTCGGAGTCTGATTAGAAATCATATAGTGATACTTAGTTGTCAATTAATTACCAAGCATTCAATTCAATTATTGGATAGATCTCAACAAGAAGAAGAATAACCATAAGCATGCATTAAATCATAACATAAGTTTCTAGAGATTCAACATAGAAAGCCCTATAAGAGAATTAGTTCCTAGTCATTGATATGACAAGAACTAATTCAAAGTTCATCATGCAAAATCTGAAATAAAAAAAGAAAAAGGAAAGATATTACTAAGTTTAGGTCTCCAATCTCCAAGCAAGAAAATCTTGTGTTGTGCAAGAAAGGGAACCCTAAAAATCTGTCTAGGGTTCTCTTTTATAGTCAAACCGCTCTATTTTCCCTGCAGCTCGCCCGTAAAATCGTCAAAACCACGATTTTCAGCGTCGGCGCGGCGCGAACTTCGCGTCCTTCGGGTGAATTGGCGTCGCGGCCCTGATCTCTGCTGCATGGCGCCATGAGCTACTTCTTCAGACTCTCGATGATTAGCGCCGCCCCGCTATTGTTGGCAGAGAGCCGCGGCCACGACCCGCGATTCTGCCTCGTTCGCCACTTCCTCTGTTTTTAGCTCTGGAACCTCCTCTTTTGCCTCTTTTAGCTCCTTTTCCGCCATTTGACCATTTTAACCACTTTGACTCAAAAGAAAGAAAAACTATCCTAATATGACACTTATTTGTACAAAAAGGGACAAAAGACTAACTAAAACTGACTCAAATAGTGTATATAAAATACACCGATCACTGAACAAGGATCCTAAGCTCGCGGATCCACAACGGATTACCTAGACCTGTGGACATGAACACAGCCCCCCGAAGGGAGTCAGTACAACAAGTACCAAGTATGGAGCAATCTGATACGATGAAACAAGATCATAACTGTACCAAAGAATGACAGGGGCAAGTATGAAAATCAAATACCAAATCCTACCGTGTCATATAAAAATCAGAGCCAATTGTACCTTGTATCACTGTATCACTATAACACCATACCACTTTCACCTATGAAAGTCATGTCAAAATCAGGGACACCTGCCCTAAGTATATAATATCATAGAAGCATGCTCGTGGAATACAACATTACTGCCAGCATGTAACAAGTATAATATATAATTATCAATACACTGTGCCTTTTTTTAAAAAGTAGAGTAAACTTTAACTCTTATTAGACAAAATGAAGGCACCATCTTTTTGAATAACCAAGGCAATATCCTGCCTTCATTTTTAAAACAAACAAGACAATACCATGTCTTCCCACAAAGGTATACTGCCAGGCCCATTCTGGGACGAGGTAAAGTCACATAAGTCTGCCCATAAAGGTATACTGTCTGGCCCATTCTGGGACGCGGTAAAGTCACATAAGTCAGCCCATAAAGGTATACTGTCCAACCCATTCCGGGACGCGGTAAAGTCATATAAGTCTGCCCATAAAGGTATACTGCCTGACCCATTCTGGGACGCGGTAAAGTCATATAAGTCTGCCCATAAAGATATACTGCCCGACCCATTCTGGGACGCGGTAAGGTTACATAAGTCCTTCCCATAAAGGTATACTGCCCGACCCATTCTGGGATGCGGTAAAGTCACATAAATCTGCCCATAAAGGTATACTGCCCGGTCCATTATGGGAAGCGGTAAGGTCACATAAGTCTGCCCATAAAGGTATACTGCCCGGCCCATTCTGGGACGCAGTCCACACATAAAGGACTGTACACATAAACTATCACAAGTAACTATGTGTCATATAAAATCCTCTTCTTACTTCTCGCTAAGTCGTTATAACAACTTTTCATAAAGCTATTATAACAAGTTTTCATTTTAGAGAACTTAAGACACTTTATCACATCTTCCTTTTTAATAACTCTTAAGGCATTTTCATAACTTGAAACCTTAGGGAAACTAAACCCAAAGTACTACGTACGTCTATTCTTTACAAAAGAATCATTTCATGCAATATTTAGGGAGTTGAACCCAAAAACACTTTCACTATTAAAACCAAGTTACTTATCATTTTAAACTCAAGTAACTTACACTTTTAAAATCAAGTTACTTCTACTCTTTAAATTAAGTAACATATACTTTTCAAATCAAGTTACTTATTCTCTTTGAATCAAGTAACATAAACTTTTCAAATCAAGTAATCTATACTTTTCAAATCAAGTTACTACACCTTTAGAAATTCCATTCAAGGTTTTGAATTTAAGCGACTTCTCTTTAAATCAATCAAGTAACTTATACCTTTAAATCATGTTACTTCTCTTCTTTAAAATCAAGTCACTTCTTCTTTCAACATTTAAGGAAATTATTCCTTTTAATCAAGTAACTCATTCTTTTCCAATGACGTTACTCCTATCTTTTTAAAGTCAAGTAAGCTTGTACTATTCAATTCAAGTATTATAACTTTCAAAATAAACCAAGTCTCTTATCTTTAAAATTCAAGTATCATATACTTCAAAATCAATTCACTTATACTTCATATAATCAAATCACACAAACTTTCAAATCAAGTCTCATAACTTGAAAATAAAGTCTCATAATCATTTAAATAAAACAAGTCTCATAACCTTGGAAATCAAGTCTCATAACTTTAAATCAAAGTCTCATAATCTTGAAAATCAATACTCATTTGAACCGTGAATAGGTTATACTTGTTTCTAATACTTCCTAACGACTCTTACCAACATCCCCATAAGACATGGTAAGAACTTAGAAATCTTTTAGACAGGCCTTTAGCATAAAATCAATAACATGAATATTTCCTAATGACAAGGTAAGTACTTCAAGAAAACAAGTCACGCATACTCCAAAATAAGGCAAGTATACTTCAAGGATAGTCATGTCGATAGAAGGAAGAAGTTCACATACCTCGTGACGACTAACCAACACGACAAGTAGCAATATGCTCCAATGTACTTCAACCTTAGCGTCTATTCCACATTCCAAGTAGAATATGCTACACGTAGTTCTTCAACCTATAACGACGATAGCACTTCTATCAACAACATACTTTTTAGTATAAGACTTATACCAAATAATGCCCTCTAATTCTACGGAAAATTGGGCAGCACTTCTTTTGTTTCAATGTACTTTTCCACCTTTTCCAAGGCTCATATTCATCAACCAACAAACCACATTTAAGGCGCAACCAACAGTTAGCCAAAGGGGATTACACGCCTAACTGGACGTGTAAAATTCTGCCCCACAGTTATACAAAACAATCCTCAAATCAGCCCATAAAAACAGTCCGTAATCCAACAATAACGAGGGTAAAATGTGAGGCGTTTCAACACCTTTCCACACCCCTATTTCCTTAGGACTTTCATTAGCAACTACTATACTTAAACATGCATATTAGGGCTGATTTTCCAGCATAACCAAACCCCCAAAACAGTCCATAAAATGATACGACAACGTCTAACAGTTTTGGGCAGTTTTTCGGCTAAAACAACTACAATCCGATAACTCTTTCCTTAATTCATTTTATTCCAATTCGAGTTCCAACACTTCCATATATGACATACCAACTTATCAACAACCATATTACCTTATTTTAACATGCGACAAATGTGGATAACAACAACCATATAACAAACGAAACCAAGGGCACAAAATTGTCTCAAATCGGCCAACAACATATCTACCTCATACACATCTTATTTTCAATTTCTTCTTTAACATGAATTCATCTATACATTATAACAATAAGTAATATCCAATTACTTTAATTTTAGAGGAACTATTACCTCATTTTTGTGCCCAAAACGCCCCGGCGTAATGTTCAACAATGGCCCGTAGTTTTCGTTTCGCTCCACTTCTTCAAGATACAATCACATATGTGTATCCCCTACAACCTTAGGAGAAACTTCCCTTCACATTACATCACCAAAAAGTCGACGGAAACCCTAGGGTTTCACCCTCTATTCTCGACCTAGTGCAGCGTTTTTGCTCACTGTTTTGTCAGCTGAACTTGTGACGTCCATAACTCTTTACTCCGATGTCCGGTCGACTAACGGTTTGTTGCGTTGGAAACTAGACTCGACGAAATTCATTTTATGATTTTAAAACACCTAAAAACTCCTCGTATACGAGGAGATATACCTCTTTAAAGTTGGCTGAAATCTGTCAACCTTGGCCGAAAGCATAAGAGAAGAGGGAAAGAGATGGAATATTTCTAAGTGTGCAAATGCAGTCTTGCAATGTCTCTAAGTATACATATATAATGTATCACAATGGGTAAGATGAGGACAAGTGTAGGGACTAAGTGTAGCAAGACAAGTGGAGTGGGACCCACATGGCCCACTTGTCCACTTGTGTCTAAAATATCTAAGGTCAAAGTCTTCCAAGACAAGTGGGGTGGGGGTGTGTGCCACGTGTCACCCTCTCATTGGTCTAAAAATATTTCATCTCCCAAAAATCCATAATTGGCCAAAATATCTCAAAAAATATTGTGGGCCCCACAAAACCGTAAATTTTCCCGTGGGCCCCACATGACCAAATCCGGAATTTAAAATCCAAAATTCCAATATATTCAAAAAGTCTCAAATACCAACTTTGAGAACCAAATTCCATTTAACAAACTTTTTTCCTTCACGAGGTTCGGAAGATTTTCCTTAGGAAACACAATTCTTTCTTTCGTTCCAACTTTCAAATCTTATTTTCATACGTTCGTTCTCATTTCAATCTCTTGGAAATACGGGGTGTAACAATTGTTAAGTGCCAAAATCATCTTATGTAGCTCCATGACCTAAACATAGTAAAAAGGCGTCAAGTTGCATTAGCAATTCTCAAGGAAATAAACCAGGTGCCTCGTTAACTAAAAAGTATAACTAAGGAGAGATCCATATACCTCCCACCATTTCTCATCTTCACTGGCTGCATCCAAACTTTTGTATACATCATTGGGCACCTCACTGTACATAAAGAAGCAAGTCATTTTTCCTACTTTTCTCTTACCGATACAAATCAACCATTTACCATGTTTATTCTTAAAAACATTAAGATATTACATCTTGAACTTATTAACTACACAAGTAAAGTAGTCATTCAATCACCTCACAAACGCCTAAAATATAAATGAAGAAACGAATATTAAATGATATGGCATAATATGAATATTTATATACCAACACTTAAACAGTCAAATATATAAGATACTGCTAATAACATGCTTTTCAGTAGAACGGTAATGTCTCAGAATCAGAAGCAAAATGACCAAAACCGAAGGGACGCATATTAAATGATATGGCATAATATGAATATTTATATACCAACACTTAAACAGTCAAATGTATAAGATACTGCTAATAACATTCTTTTCAGTAGAATGGTAATGGCTCAAAATCAGAAGCAAAATGACCAAAATCGAAGGGACGCGACCTCAATTTCAATTTCATTGGCCTAAGTATAGTATCTTGTATATTTCTTCACAAGTGTAGTAATCTGTTCATTTCAAGGTATAACATCCAATTCTCAAACTATAGCAGCAAAATGGCCAAAGATCAGTAGCAAAAGCCAAGAAATTAGTAGCCGATGGCCAAGAAATTAGAAGCAAAATGTCCCAAAAACACAGCAGTGAAATGGCCAAAATCAGTAGCAAAAATGGCCAAGAACACTGCAGTGAAATGGCCCAAATCAGTAGCAAAAATAGCCAAGAACACAGCAGTGAAATGGCCAAAATCAATAGCAAAAATGGCTAAGAACACAACAGTGAAATGGCCCAAATCAGTAACAAAAATGGCCAAGAACACAGCAGTGAAATGACCCAAATCAGTAGCAAAATAGCCAAGAACACAACAGTGAAATGACAAAAATCAGTAGCAAAGTAGCCAAGAACACAACAGTGAAATGACAAAAATCAGTAGCAAAATGGCCAAGAACACAGCAGTGAAATGGCCCAAATCAGTAGCAAAAATGGCCAAGAACACAGCAGTGAAATGACAAAAATCAGTAGCAAAGTATCCAAGAACTCAATAGTGAAATGGCCAAAATCAGCAGTAGTGTGGCCTAAACAAGGCAGCACAATGGTTGATTCCATTCTGTCCAAAGGTAGCCTTGTTTCTCCCCAAAATACCTCATCTGAATGTAATAAATGCTTGCCCTTAAAGTGCTACCCGTCATAGCAATTAGAATGAGTACCGAATTGTAACAGAAAGCTTATCAATGACTGGGCACCCAAGCACGACCAATATAGCAGCAACAAAATACTTAAAATGCAGCAACAACATCTCAAAGTTTTAGCAGCATCTCGAGGGCATTTTGACGAGTGGAGAATTCCCCCAAGTCATGCAAAGAAAGAAGAGGGTAAAGAATGAGTATCCAACAATCAAAGTTTGTCGAAAACAATGATAAATCACATATGAGGCATTTCAACTTTCTTGAAGAAGGATCATAACTTACTCAAGCTTATTTCAACCGTTGTTTATACATAACAGTACATATCCAGAGACATAAGAGAGACCGGGTAAGCATATAAACTACTACATGATGGATCACAAAGCTTAGAAGACATTTCAAACTCATGTCAAGATCATCTTAAGTCTAATTTCATTATGAATGAGTATACAAGGAACGTAAACTGAAGCTAAAATAGCACCAAGCATCACTCAAGGTCATATAAACCCAGATTCAATTAGGACACACATGTGATAGACATAAATATGTTCAGTAGGCCCCGGTGAACTGATAAAGTAGTTCAAAAAGTAAGAGATTGTGCATTCTTGAGAGATCATAACCTATATGCTTAATTAAATCCCTTTGATCATATGAGCATGCCGAAGAGGTAAGATTTAGACAAGTCAACAAGTAGGCTGGGCTCAGCCCAAACAAGTAAGTCATGTTAACACAGTGCTATCTTAATAACCAGGAAATGTCAAGTCTATGCAAGATTAATGAGGGAACTTGTCTATTTTGTCATTTGAACAAATAACCAATCTTCTCATTTGGTTTTACCATAGAGACAAAGAACAACTAATCCCATATTAGACCACATAAAACACACAAAAATAACTCAACATGTGACACACGTAGGTTGAAACTAGCATTTGGACTAGCCAAATATGCTCAATTAACACAATAATAACATATTATGCAAGAGAGCTTACTGAAACTAAAGAAAATGACAACGAAGAGATAGAACTATAGACTATGAGATGAAAAATTAATATTGAATCAAGTACTAATTAAGCACAAACAGTCTGCATAATAACTAATAAAGATTCTAAATACATTCGGCTACTTTTTTATTTAAACCGACCAGACAACTAAAACAAATTCTTACATATTAAGGGTTTTATTAACCAAACAGTCTGTGCATAAGTCTCAAACAAATATTCAAGCTTCCTAACACGTCAATTGATATAAAACAGATTATAATATTACATATTAAACTAAACTCTACTGAAATCAGTGAAGCGACAAAAAGGAAATCGGATTATTAAACCTTTTGCGGGTAGCGGACTTGAGGCGACGAGCGGCGACCCTTCGTTACGTCGATGAACTTTCCTCGGCGACTCGACCAACAATAACAAAATTTAGAGAACCAATGTTTGAAACTTAGTACTCGAATTTTCAAATTTCAGTTTTTGAGATTTTTAGTACTCAAAATCGATACTTTGGATGTTCAAGACTTGAGCCAAAGAGGAGGGGAAGGGTTCCTTTATATAGGAACCCAAAGCCTCAAAATTTCTACCACAAATCGATTTTTAATTTAAATTGCAAAGAAAATCTGAAATCGACCAATAGAACTCGAAATTCAAAATGCGAATCGGACAAAAGATAATAAATTTTGGCAGTGACGGATGGTACCAAAGGGGGTTACCTACGCAGAGCTAGTATGGCGAGTGAGATGAAGGACGATTAATGCCTCTTTCCTCTTCCGTGTAACAACGACTTTGGAGAGAAAAAAACCTCTGCAAATGGTCATTTTTGGGACCTTGAGAGAAGGCAAGGAGCGACTGTTGTCACGACAGCCGAGCCATGAGACTTACCTCACGCACTCGCCATATACGTCGTAATAACAATAACATACATAACACATTACTTGTAGGTGCAGAACATTACTTGCCACCGATAAGATCGCTTTCTATAAAACATACTTAAACAAAAGATAAGAATACAACCTGTCTTATAAATTTCAAAACACATGGTAGGTGACTGCACTTAAAGATAACAATCGCATGACAGGCCCGCCATACCTGAATATACAAAATACCTATAGCATCGTGGAATATCCAGACAATAAATAAGCTTCCGAGGACGCTTTTGACATCGGAGTAGTGATCCTAAGAACGAGGATCCTCAATCGCTACTTACCGCGCAGATTAACGCATTTCGCGAAGGGGTCGACACAATATGTACCAAGTATGTAAAGTGGAAAAATATCGTAATAATGATATCATAAGTCCAAAGTAAAATGAGTCATAAGTCAATAAAATACCTTTTATCGTGCCTTACTAACAATGAGGTGACAAGTATATATATACACATCTGCGTAAAATAGGGGCCTTAGGATCAAAACGGTACCTCGCCCGTAGTATCAATAAGCACCCCTACTCCTCGAGACTATTTCACCCGCGTAGTCCCGCGACCCGCATGAGGTATTCTCGCATAAGTCAGACTACCGCATTTGAGACTATTTCACCCGCATAAGTCCATAAGGACTCGCATGAGGTATTCCTCGCATCACGGGTAGCAAATCCACTAACATTGGTATAACGATCTTGGGGACTCACCCTCGATATACTCTTACCCCCGGGATGGTATAACGATCTTGGGACTTTCCTCGATATACTCTACATCAAGCGGTGGTATAACGATCTTGGGCTTGCCTCGATATACTCTACACCAAGAAGGTGGTATGACGATCTGGGTCGCCCTCGCATATACTCTTACCCCGGAGAAGGTGGTATAACGATCTTGGGGCTTGCCCTCGATATACTCTTACCCTAGCTCAAATCACATCATATCATAATCGTAAATAAGTTAAGAAAACTTATAACTTCTTATTAGTCTTGTTCATATACCCTCTCATTTTAGTTTACTTAAGACACTTAACCATATCTTTAATAAAAGAACACCGGGAGTTTAACCCAAGTACTACATACTTCAACTCTTTCAAAATGACTCTTCTTTATACATAAAACCTTTGGGCAATTGATACTTTAAAATCAATTTGCCTCTCCATATACTTATCTTATTTAGAGTAAATCTCTTCTCATTAACCTTTTATGAAGCTAATAAACCAACTTCCCATAAAGTTGTTATATTAACTCTACACTTTAGTAAAATCATACTTTTCCCCTAACTAAGGGAATTATACATTCTTAAAATGAAACAAGTTATTAATATACTTAAAACAAGTAAGAATACGAAATCTTGTACGTCTACCGTACTACATAGTTTCATCTATTCATGCTCAAGAGATAGGAAAGCTTCACATACCTCTTTGGTCAATCCACTTGCCAAGTCCAAACTACCGCAAGTAATATTTCAACCTATAATAGTCATGATACGTTTATTAACCTCTAATCTTAATGTAGAACAATCCAAGTTCAAAGTCACTAAATTCTATGGAAAATTGGCGGATTTCCTTTGTTTCTACTCATTTTGCCACCTTTCTCAAGGCCGAATTTATCATCCAAACACCACATTTAAGGCTCAATCAATCCAACAATTCAAAGGGGATTACACACCCAAAATTCTGTCCCATAAGTTTACAACAATTCACTTAACAATTCTAAGGTAGTTTTTAGGCTACAACATGCTCATAATCTCTTCTTAACCCATTCTTCATATCCAAACCACATTTTCTAGCATGCAATGACTCTAAGAGCATTATTTTACTACCACAAGTTCTATCTTCTAAGCATGCAACACTAGACTAATTCTAAAGGAGGAAATGTTACCTTAAAGTTTTAGCCAAACTTATTCCAAAAATTTTACTAGCTTCCTTGCCAAGAACACCACCATAAGCTAGCCACAAGCTTCCTTTTCTTGTTCTTAATTTTTCAGATTTTCTTAGGCTTGGATTTCCTTTAGAAATGTAGAGAGAAGGAGGAGCTTTTGCTTTAGAGAGAGAGAGAGATTGGAAGATGACCAAGTCTTCAAGACTTGGTCAATATATTGCATGCAAGAAATCAGATGGGGGGGGGACACTTGTCACCCTCCCAAGGTCTTTTAAAAGAAAATCTGACTTTTTCTAAGTCTTTCCGCCCAAAAATCCCGCCGGCGCCTGGCTGCCACAAAAACCCCGCAGCTCTCGACTTTCAGCGCCATGGCGCCGCAACTTCAGATGACCTCTCAAGATTTCGCGCCGCTGCCCTGCATCCGGCGCCATGCCCGCCGCTTTGTCCGAAACATATTTCTGTCCGACTGCGCACTGAACTTGTAACTCTCATATCTTTCTACTCCGACGTCCTATCGACGAACGGTTGGTTGCGTTGGAATCTAGACTCAACGAACTACACCTTAGGCCTTTGAACCACTTAGGAACTCTCAATGTACCGGGCCATAACCCGCCTTAAATTTGACTAAAAACCCGCCCGGAATAATCCGTCAACCTATCCTTTGAAAATTTTAAGTCTTACATGCTTTCGTACGCTCTCATACGTAGGGTCAGAACTACGGGGTATAACATTCTCCCCTCCTTAGAAACATTCGTCCCGAATGTTCCTTCTAGGCTTACTCAAATCACAACATCGACATAGACCCTCTTAACTCTTCTTTTGCAAATAAAGAAGCTCCGCGAGCCACAACATACTGAAGCGTAAATGCTAAATCAAAACTAACAAGCAGGAAAGTAGGTTACCTGGAGGTATAGGAAATAGGTGAGGGTACTTCTTCATCATGTCATCCTCTGCTTCCCACGTCATTTCCTCCATGTTCTCGTTCCGCCATAGGACCTTGACGGAAGCCACGTCTTTCGTCCGAAGTCGTCTAACCTGACGATCGAGTATCGCTATGGGACTCTCCTCATACGATAACTCCTCTGTCACTTGGACATCATGAACCGGGTGCACTCTAGATGGATCTCCAATACATTTCCGCAATTTGGACACATGGAAAATCGATGTACCGCCTCCAAGTCGGACGGCAGATCTAACTCATAGTGCAACCCCGCCTACCCTACTGACATCCGATACGCCCAACGTACTGGGCTAAGCTTCCTTCTTTCCAAATCTCATCACGCCTTCATGGGAGATACATTTAGAAAAACCCAATCATCTATCTCTCAAATTCCAAGTGTCGGCCGATGATCTGCATACGATTTCTGGCCGACTTCTGCGCTAACAACCGCTCTCGCATAAGCTTCACCTTATCCATCGCTGAACTAAGTCCGCCCGACTAATCGAACTTCCCCACTCGAACCAAATTTATCGGTGACTGCACTTCTCCCGTATAAGGCCTCATAAGGCGCCATCCGAATCTTTGGAATGATAGCCGTTGTTTTAAGCAAACTCCACAAGAGGCAAATGATCCTCCAGTACCCACGAAATCAATAACAACACAAGCCCGCAGATATCCTCGTTGTACGGATAGTGCGTTCGGCCCGTCCGCTACCGAGGGTGAAACGCCGCATCGAGACTCACTGTGTCCCTAATCTCTTCCGAAAAGACCTCCGTAAGTTAGCCGAGAACTGGCTCTCTATCTCGATATAATCGACACCGACTCGTGCGTCTCACAATCTCTCTAATATATAATCCGCATAGTTCTCACCGAGAACGTCGTTCTGACCGGAAGAAAATGGGCTGATTTCGTCAGCCTGTCGACAATCACCCAAATGGAATCATGCTTCCTCTGAGTGGTAGGTAGCCCTGTAATAAAATCCATATTTATCACCTCCCACTTCCAAGTCGGAATATCAATAGCTCGCAATGACCACCGGCTTCGTGCTCAATCTTAACTCGCCGACAATTCGCACCGGCCACGAACTCCGCAACATCCCCTTTGTGCCATTCCACCAATACACGATTCGAGGTCATGATACATCTTAGTCGATCCGGATGAATAGAATAACGAGCACCGCGTGCCTCCTGCACCGCCGACGTCCTCGCTACATCGGGAACACACAACCGCCTCGATCTTAGCACCCCATCGTGAGCTACCTCAAATAGGCTCTTCTCCTTCTCGAGAGGCTGCATCTCTGCATCGCACAAAATCGGATCCTCATACTGTCGCCTCCTCACCTCCTCGACGATGGAAGACTCGGCAACCTCTCGAACCCGAGTTCCGTCACTATCGGAATCAACCAAACGAACCCCAAGGCTCGCTAGCTGATGTAACTCTCGGACCATATCCTCTTCTCTGGTGAACATCGCACGCACTACCCATCGATCTGCGACTGCGGCATCCGCAACTACATCGCCTTCCCCGGGTGGTAAAGAATATCAACATCGTAATCCTTAAGTAGCTCCAACCACCGCCTCGCCGCAAGTTCACTCCTCTCGTCAAGATGTATCGAGACTCTTGTGGTCTGTAAATGTCCACGAAATCCATATAAATAATGTCTCGCATCTTCAAGGCATGAATCATCACGCTAACTCAAGTCATGTGTGGGATAGTTCTTCTCATGATTCCTAAGCCGCCGAGACGATAAGTTATAACTCCGCTGCCGCATCAAGACGCACTCCAAGCCCGACACTGACGCGCCACAATAAAACCACATATCCATCTAAGCCCTCCGGAAGAGTAAGAATCGGGCTGCCAACTTCTCCTTTAGCAACCGGAAACTCTCTCACAAGTATCCGCCCATCGAACATAGCCGCTTTCCGAGTCGGCTTAGTCAAGTCTTGAAATAGAAGCCAAACTTCTACAAACCGCCGATAATAACTCGCAAGGCCCAAAGTTGCGCACCTCCGCTGTAGCTGGTGCAGGCCAAGTCTTGATCGCTTCAATCTTAGTCAGACAACCCGAATGCCGCCCGATAATAACATGCCCTAAGAAAGCCACTGGCCAACCGTAACTCGTGACTTCGAGAACTTGGCATACAATCGCCGGTCTCGGAGGACTCTCAATACCGCCCTCAAATGATCAGATGCTCGCCTGCAAGCGCGAATATACCAAGATATCATCGATAAACACTATAACGAACATATCCAAGAATGGCTCAACACCCTATTCATCAAATCCATGAATCTGCTGGGCGTTGGTTAACCCGAAAGACATCACCTCGAACTCATAGTGCCCATACCGGTCCTGAATGCGATCTTTGGGATATCTATCTCTAACTCGCACTGATGATAAACTGCATCGCAGTCTATCTTGAAAAAACACTTTGCACTCGCAATCGTCAAACAAATCGTCAATCCCGGGAGGGATATCTGCTTGATAATTACCTTGTTTAGTTACGTAATCAATACACATACGCAGCTGGCCCCATCCTTCTTCTTTACAAACAACATGGTGCTCCCATGGAGAAACACTGCCTAATAAAGCCTTTCTCCAAAGAAATCTTTCACCGGGTCCTTCAATTCCTTCAACTCGGCGGTGTCATCCTCGTATGGCGGAATAGATATCGGTCGAGTGTCCGTGCCAAATCAATACAAAACTCAATCTCCTCTGGAGGATACCCGAGCTCGTCGGGAATACGCCCGAAACTCTCTAACGATCGGATCGATCAAGGTCTGGTACCTCAGCCTCAGTGTCGAATACCCGAACCAGATGGTAGATATACCCCTTCCGCACCATCTTCCTAGCCTTGAGGTAAGAAATAAACTTATCCCTCGGCGATGCAGTATTCCCCTTCCACTCGATAACCTCGACGCGAAACTGGAACCGAACTAATCTCTCTCTACAGTCCACGTTGGCATAGCAAGATGCTAGCCAATCCATACCCATAATCACATCAAAGTCTGTCATATCCAACTCTATCAAGTCGGCTAGGGTCTGACGGCTATCTATAGTCACAGGGCAAGCCTTATACACCCGCTCGGCTACCACTGAATCACCTACTGGCGTAGCCACCTCAAAAGGTCTTATGGACTGGCTCTATCCCTATTCTACCGCAATATGAGGAGATATGTAGGACAAGGTAGAACTGGATCTATCAAAGCATATACATCACAAAGAAGAAACCAACAATGTACTGCGGATTTACATCCGCGACGCCCCGGTCCCGCTGACCGACATAGCATATATCGCGCTCGAGGACCGCTAGAATCGAACCCTACCACGACCTGCCGCGCCTCGCCGCCCATAAGTACCACGCTCCGGGCGTCTAACCATCGAAGATGAAGATCCAAAGAATGCACCGTCGGCCGAATCAGAATGCTCCCGCCGCCTAAGGACGGACAATCCTTCTTCAGATGGCCCTGTTGGCCACAAGAGTAACATGCTCTCGAACCCATACGACACTCGCCCGGATGAGACCTACCGCTCAAATATTTGTTATTTGCTTGGAATATCTCTCAAGGATGATCAACAAGAACACTCAGACGCCGATTTTCCACTACCACCCCAAGTGCAAAAGCTTAAAGATCACCCACCTTGCTTTCGCCAATGATTTGCTACTTATGTCAAAAGGGGACACTACTTCCGTCTGGATCCTCATGGATTGCCTTCGTGATTTCCAGAATTTCTCGGGTCTCAATTCCAATGCACTCAAGTCCAGCTTGTACATGACTGGTATTACGGACCACGACCTTGCTGATATTAAGCAAATCACTAGCTTCGACACTGGCGCTATGCCTTTCCGCTATCTCTGCATTCCCCTTGCCGCGGAGAGGATGAGACTGGTTCACTATGACCCTTTTGTGAGCAAAATTGCAGGGCACACTGACTCATGGATGAGCGCTACTTTATCTTATGCGGGAAGGCTTGAACTCATCAAGTCTGTCCTCCAAGGTGTGGAATGTTTCTGGTTATCAATCTTTGCCGATTACTGCTGCGGTTTGTAAGAAAGTTTACGGGCTATGTAGGACCTTCCTGTGGCGTTCAAACCACCATCTTGTTGCATGGAAGGAGTGTACCAGGCTGAAAGTCGATGGAGGCCTCAGAATCAGGGATCTCAAGGCCTGGAACCTTGCTTTGCTCGCTAAGTGCATTTGGAATATCCATCAAAAGAAGGACACACTTTGGATTAAATGGATCATGTGGCTTCTGTTTATCCGTGACTTCATCCTTGAGCGTGAAGGGTCACACGATCAGACGACTATTTACATGGCGGCATGGTATAATAGTAATCACAGTGCCTATGATTACTTCAGGACACATAGGCAGCAGATGATTTGGGCGAAGGATGTTTGGAGTTCTTGTATCACTCCAAAGCAGTCCTTCATTCTATGACTTTGTGCGAGGAAAAGATTACGTACGAAGGATAGAATCACTTACATGGATATTTATAGAAGGTGCTCCCTTTGTTGCTGTTCTGACGAGTCAATAGCTCACATATTCTTCCGATGCATGATCAGTAGTTATCTCTGGTTACGGGTCAAGACATGGCTTGGCATTAGGAGGGTTATGACCACCATCGATATCGCTTTGAAATATATCAAGAAAGAGGGGCATGGCACTGGTTGGCAAGCTAAAGCTAAGCGGTTTGGCCTGGACACCACCGTCTACCACATTTGGACTGAGAGGAACAAGATTATCTTTGACGGATCGATACTCGATAGAGAAGATATTCTCTTTAGGATCAAGACCAGCGTCTACAAAATTTTGTTCACATTATACCCCCTTTTCCTGGACAGATTTGTTTCTCTGGCCACAAACTAGGAAATGGATGACTGGTTGGACCTGTGGCCTCATCGTAGCGCCTTTTGCAAATCTCCAGACTACCCAACTTGTGGGATCAGCTGGAGTCTCCCGACCACCCGGAATGTGAGATTGACGGGAGTCCTTATGCTATGAAATAGTACGTGGTCTGGATAGTAGCTAAGGAGTTATGTGGGTATCCACTTAACTCTTCATGGATCCTTTATAATTATGAATATGTGCTTTGCTGATTTTTTTTCTTACTTTCTGGAAGTGGTAATGCAGTGACTATTTGTCCAACACATTTCATTTGACGTTTTCGTTTTTCTTTTCATATATTTGGGCTATACTGTATGGATTGTCTGATTGTTAGGTCCTTAAAATTTGAACTCCATTCCTATGTTTAAGTTTGGATTTTTATTTTCATGTGTTCGAATCCGGCGATCCTTATTGATTTAATTATTTGATGGTCTGCTTGTCATTATCTTGGTAACGATATGAGATGTGGCACTGAGATCATATTCTTTAGAGAATCTTAAAGTTGGGGCGATTGGGCTTACTTGTCATGTGAATGTTAAATGATTTAATGTGTTAACTTTTTGGTCAATGCTTATTTATTATTTGGTATCCTTTTCTTTTTCTTTGTCTTACATGAAATCATCGGGAGTACGTGAAGAGTCTCGGTATGAGACTCAACATACAACCATGACGAAACAAAGATCTGCATCCATGTCCATTGCATCCCCCACTTCGGAGATTCCAAAACAAATAGGGCGGGTTGACAATGTCGTCTGCCCTGGTCCTTCTTTTATCTTTATTCCTTAATTCCGTTGTTTTTTTTATTTTCTTGTTATAATATGTTAAATCTTGTATAAGTATTGAAATATGTAGCATATGTAGATTTAAGACCAATAGATTGAAAGGGAGGGTAGCTTAAAAACGGAAATTTATTTTTCATATCTCTAAAATATGCTTTTTAATAATGCCTTATAAGTGCATCTTTTTATAAAACTTTAATTTTATTCATAACATATGATTTTCAAACAAACTCTTTTTCATGCATTTTTAAATAAAATATTATACAAATTTTATAGAGAATATATACTTCAAGCAATCATTTGTAAACATCTTTTCCTGAACTTTATATTTTCAAAACATGCATTTTTATACATTGATTAACCTAAGTTTGATCGGACAACCGCGAGTTAGCGGATCCTGAAGGATGTCTAATCCCTTTCCTTTAGGATAATAGAGGACCTTTACCTAGAAACTCACTAAGTTATGCAGACCATTAATTGGAGTTATTTTTAAGCAGATTTTACTAGAATAGGTGTCCTAATTCATCTCTAAAATAATTAGGTGGTGACTCCTTAAACACAAATTTAGGAATCAACCATATGTCCTACACCATTTTTGACTCGGGTTAAAAATGGGGCGCGACAATTATAATAAACTTTTTACTGAAAAATCATAGGCATTTCTCATGACTAACATCTTTAGGAAATAGACTGTGTAGAAATCATGTACGTTCGTCGTACGTTTACTTTTTGAAGATCATGCCAAAAGAAAGAAGGAATAGTTCACATACCTCTTAGTCGAACTAATCAACTCAATATTAAGATACGTCTCGTCTAGTACGTCAACCAATAATAATGGTAATACGTTCGTCAATTCTATAATCACTAGCATATTTTATATCGAATGACGACTTCCTATTCTATAAAAATTCGGGCAGCACTTCCCCTGTTTATATGTACATCCACAATTTACAGCAATTGCCAACCAAACCAATAATCAAGCACAATTTTCAAGATATAACCAAATTAGTCCCATGTACTTCATATACGCTACCATAATGCCCTTTTTCTTTTACATTTATGCAATACGACAACTTCAAAAATCAAGGTGATTCATACACTTATTTCTCTTGTTAATTCAGTCCCTTAAACCACATTAAGATAACCTTAAAAACAGTCCATCAATTCCAACAACAACAAGTAGTGCAAGTCCTACAATTTTCAACATAATATTCTTTTTACTCTTTAATTCTTTAAGACAAGTATTAGTAATTACCACAACATATATATACATGTTTATAATCAAATCTCCAACATTTAAACTTCAAAAAATCATCCCCTAACTCGACGCGACAATGTCCAACAATTTCAAGCCAGTTTTCGGCCAACATCCACAAAACCAATTCTTTTCTTAATTCCTTAGAGTCCAATTCATGTTTCAACAAATTCTTATGAACAACTATAATCTAAATATCAATATTTCCTTCAATTCCAACATGCGATAAGTGACGAGATTAACAACATAATACTCGAACACCACAATTTCCGGAATTAGTAAAACTAGTCCCACAATCGGCTTACAACATCCAAATATTCACATGCAATATCTTAATTCCAGTTTTCCTTAACACAAATTCATTTCCTTAATTCTAACAATATGCGCTTCAATTATATCATAGAAAGAAGAATTGTATACCTTAAAATGAAGCCAAAACGGTCCCTACGAACCAGTCATTGTGCCCTCGATTTTTGCTTCAATTTCCCACTTTTTTCAACTCCAAATTGACATGCACACATTCTACAATATTAACCCATTATTCTTACACTTTTTTATTCCCAAAAACTTGTCCAAAAATCCGAAATTTCTTGACCTAAATCAGTCCAGCAGTCCCGATTTTTGCCCACTATTTTCTCATTTCTTCCCTTTTTTTTGCTTATAATTGTAAAGGATTTATCTTGGAATAGTAGTTAACAAGGTACTTTATTTTTTCCTATATCAATGGAGAAGAATCTGTGGAGAGAAAGAGAAGGATAGGAGAGGAGAGAAATCTAATGTTAGAAAATGGTGGAAAATATGAAGAGGGTGAAAGGGTTTAAAATTTAACTAAAACCTGAAAATTTAATTTGCACATAAGCCCCTAATTTTCCTCTTAATTTAATCTCTCAAATACTTATTAAAACTTTGATCTCACTTCTTTTAATTCCTGAAAATTCATAAGACCTCGTATCTACGTTGTCGTAACTTATATAATACGTTACTAATCCATAACGGGAATATACAATTATTCTTTTCAATTTCCCTTGTCACGCTTATTGTAACCAAAATTTTCTCCGGAAGCACATCCTTTTTATACTAATTTACGGATTAGCATATATAAATATACTTTATATCCAATATTCGAATCTTAACTCCTTAATGACGTTCTTAATTATCGTCTTAACTTACGAGGTGTAACATCCTTCCCCCCTTAGAAATATTCGTCCTCAAATGTTCATAACAGGTCTCGTGCTAGAAAAATGTCGGTAGAGTCTCCTTTACAACTATGTCTATCCACCTATATTTAGTAAACCATCAGATGACGCATAGGGCCACAATATATCACACATACAATTCGTCAATTACTATACTCAAATAAGGAATCGAGTTGAATTACCTGGAGGCATAGGGAATAATCGAGGATACTTCTTCTGAGTACGAGGTAAGCCTGTAATGAGGTCCATATTAATCACTTCCCATTTAACTATCTTACTTACTAGACTTATCCTGTAACCTTCAATCATCTGCATTATCTGAGGAAGGTACTTTAGAATATTTTGTTGCCATGGAAATATGAGTTTGCACATCTTATAGATAGTCATATTGATCTCCTATATCACCCTGTGGATAGTCATCTGCCTTCATGCAACCCAATATTTCCCCATTCCCATATCTACCGCATAGTAATAAGTGGTACAGCTCTGAATACTACTTTGAACTTGGAGGGGAAATAAGCATTCACCACACTCGCGATACTTGTGTCACATACAGAAATTGAGTTATAATACCTACATCAGTGTTACCGTATCTCCAAAAACAACCAATTGATCTACGGTCTCATATTGTCTATTACAATAATAGCATCTAGCCTCGGTCTCTTTTCCAACTCTTCTTAGGACATCCCCACTTGTATTTTAAACTCCTATAATCTCTAGAAAAAGAACGAAATCTTAAAATGTAATCCTGGTATCCATATATTCTTAAAACATCATATTTGTGTGATTTTCTCCTTAACAACTCCCATGCAATGCCTACTGTAAATTTACCTGAAGATGTCATTAATTGTCATGACATTTCACACCATTCTGTTAATTTATGCAACTCTAATTCTTGTGCGATATGATCCACTATATCTCTAGAACATAACTGTTGCAAATTCTACAAATCCCATCTCCCATCTATCATAGGTTCCTTCACATCTTGAATATTCTCATCCACCATGTATTTTTGCAGGAACAATATAATACAAAGCTCCTAGTTTTTTTGTCAAACCAGAAATTAGCAGTTCCACTCTTTGGCTCCTACCACATCTCCTGCTCTATGTCATATCTAGCTTCTAACATCATTTTCCATACACTAGAGTATCATTTCTATGGTATATTTAGAGGATAACGTCTTTTGCAATATTTGATCCATATAAAATTTTCTCACAATCAGTTAGATGTTTGGAATTTCACTAAAATTTAGCACATAAGGCTTTAGACACATCAAACAATAACCTAAGTCCTATGCTTCATTTATCTCTAGGTAAGTACATATTCAACCATGAGGTCCACTGCCTCATTCTGCCTTCATCACTGCTATTCCAATAAAATCTTGCAAAGACTTTATGTAACTCATTTATGGAATATTTTGGAGGCTTTATAGCTAATAATAGATGGACTGGTATACTTAAAAGAACACTGATTATCAAAGTATTTTTTTCTTCAAATGATAGTAATCTTCATTTCCAGACTTGTAATTTATTCTTCACCTTCTCTACAATCGACATTCTCCTAACGAGAAGCCAACCAATCCATACCCATAATAACATCAAATTCGGTCATGTCTAATCCTAGTAAATCTGTTGTGGTATGCCGACTATGTGCAACCACCGAACACTTTCTATATACTCGCTTAGTTATGACCGAATCTCCCACTGGTGTAGCAACCTCTTTGAGCTTGTTCATCTTGCCCATTAGTTCATATATCTTGTACCTCTTTTATCTGTTTTCCATCCTTCCATTACTGTCTGTAGAAATTCAGGATCCAACCTTCACATATCAAAGTATCTGAACCTGTACTGAGTCTTTATGCCTACTTCCCACCTAATTATCCCAAGAGAATGTTCATATAGGTCTGGTTTCATGAAAGGCACTTTAGAAGCATGTAGATTATCAACCCATTCTTGGTTAGTAAGTACTGCTATACACTCTGAATACTACTCATTTCACCATAATCTGATATATACTGCTTAAAATCCCTTATCATAGTCATAGTAATCGGACAATTCACTCTTTCATTTCTCTTTAATGCCCAGTTAGAATCACTCCTTATTGCCTATGGGCCTTGTACCTGGCCACGTAACCTTCCAATATCTATCCACAGTTCCCTTTTAAGAGCCACATCATTGAATGCACACACCAAGGTCATATGGAAACTTTTCTTTGTACCCCTATGTGTTACCCCGCGGTGTATCAATTATTCTCATAGAGATGAGACTTCCACAATAACGATATTTCTCAATTTGGATGCTCAATAAGATTAGTACTAAAAGATCACCCACTACACAAGTTAAAAGATGCATTATGAGCTTCTCCCCTTGTAACCTTTGGTTCCAATTCTTCAAATAACTTCTTAACTGAAAATATGAATTCCAGAGGTTCGCTGCACGTCCTTGCTTTGCTTTATCAATTCAATTTTATTTTTTGCGCTAAACATTACTCTTTACGATATTTTTAAAGGCTTGACACAACTATACGCTAATAGGATGCTCATCATTTCCAAATTCTAAGTCATTTGCGAAAGAAATTCAAATAATCCATATGTCCAATACTTCCCAGAACCCAAAAATAAAAAGACACTTCCATTTGTTTATATCAATCTTATTACCCAATAAGTAATAGTCCCTTCTTATTCTTACATGGGAACAATATTATTTTGCAGTTTTCTTCCTTCACATAGTCCAGCAACATGGTATACCATAAAACGGTCACAAATTCTAACAATTAAAGCTCAAAATTTAATTAGAGGTATGAAGGGAAAAAGAGTAGATAAGCTTCATTTTCTATCTTGGGAAGGAAAAGTTCAATCTCTGTAAATATAGAGCAGATAACGTAGCATAACGGAGTACCAATTTGTAAGATAGAGAATGTTGTAATACATTTCCCAAGTCGACATTTCATTCATGGTCTGAGAGGAATCTTTTTTTTTCTGTATCTTCTTGCTACTCGTAATTATAAACAACTTCATTTCTTTTAACACGTGTTCACCCATTTCTTACTTATCGTACTTTTCATAGTTCCAACATATTCTAGTATACATACGTGTTCTCAGACATTACTCCTGGTTCCACTCCTTGGCCATACCATCCCTTAAGTAATGAATTGTTAACTTATTTCCTTATTCAGTACGTAGAAGATTCCAAAGAGTTACCTTACCTGACATTGACCTAGTATCTCCAAACTTGATCATCATACTTCTATTCAAATTCTTTCACATCCCTTATGGCTTGATACACTAAGTCAAGTCCAAATAACTCTGATTTTCCCTTCCGGGCCACTGTCGCTTTCTTTTGGAACATAGCTACAATCACAATAATTTGTTAGAGGGGGGGGGGGGGGGGGTGTTACCCAAAAAAAGTAGCTCTATCGCACAATCTATGAGATGAAAGAATAGAAACCAATCCTAAATGTTCGGCAGCCTCCTGCGTATAAGTATGGTGCAAACATACCCATACACAAGACTCTACTAGACACGGTCTGTAGACATTCCGAGGACTAACTGCTCTGATAGCACTTCTGTCACGGCCCGACGGGCCGCGACTAAACGTCCTAATGTCGCCAGTATACTAACCTGTTGCACATAATCCAATTAACACGTAAGGAAAATATGAAATCCGGCAAAGATAACATCAGAATAATAACATACGCCGTAATAGGCAAGCCGGCGCGCCGCTTTTTACACGTTAATGTAATCGCCTCGTGAGTCACAACTAGCCAACATAATGTAACAGGCAAGCCGACAAGGCTGCTACCAAATAGTATCACGTATACACGGGAACATCCCAACACAAAGTACAACAACATGGCTGACCTAAATACATTTATAACTCTACATAAGTACAACCCACAACTGTCTACAGACCTCTATAAGAAGGATAACGACATGTGACAGGATAGGGCCCCGTCGTGCCCTTAAATATACAAAAGTCAAAATAATAGGGTTCTGTACCAAAATGACAAAACTCTGAATCAAATGAGCTTTCCAACCAACTGGGCAGGAACCTAGACAGGAGGATCACCAAACTGAGCACTGCATACGCGAGCATGAACGCACTTCCCGAGGAAATGAGAGGTCGACGAAATAATGTACTGAGTATGTAAAAGATGAAGCATCAGAAATGAGATCATAATCGACGATAGATAACAAGAGACATGTAAGATTATCAAATACCAATCTAACTGTGCCATAAAAAATAGAAAATCATATCAGTAATCATGAATACTTATCCATATAATCATATATATATATATGATTCCATGGACATGCATCCATGATGCGGGTATAGATACCCATGACAGTAGATATATATATATATACCCGCATCATGGATGCATGTCCATGAAATCATATCTACTGTCATGGGTATCTATACCCGCATCATGGATGCATGTCCATGGAATCATATCTCTATTGTCTTGAGTATCTATACCCGCATCATGGATACATATTCATGGAATAATCAATATAACGTGTCCCGGCCCATTATGGGACTCGGTGAATTCCTATAATCATATCCAGCACGAATAGAGTATCATGAGTAACTATACAATTTAAATTTTGACTCTTAATGAAATCATTATAATAAACTCTTTACTGAAAAATCATAGGCATTTCTCATGACTAACATCTTTAGGAAATAGACTGTGTAGAAATCATGTACGTCCGCCGTACGTTTACTTTATGAAGATCATGCCAAAAGAAAGAAGGAATAGTTCACATACCTCTTAGTCGAACTAATCAACTCAATATTAAGATATGTCTCGTCTAGTACGTCAACCTATAATAATGGTAATACGTTCGTCAATTCTATGATCACTAGCATACTTTATATCGAATGACGACTTCTATTCTATAAAAATTCGGGCAGCACTTTCCCTGTTTATATGTACATCCACAATTTACAACAATTGCCAACCAAACCAATAATCAAGCACAATTTCAAGATATAACCAAATTAGTCTCATGTATTTCATATACGCTACCATAATACCCTCTTTTTATTTTACATTTATGCAATACGACAACTTCAACAACCAAGGTGATTAATACACCTATTTCTCTTGTTAATTCAGTCCCTTAAACCACATTAAGATAACCTTAAAAACAGTCCATCAATTCTAGCAACAACAACAAGTAGTGCAAGCCCTACAATTTTCAACATAATATCTTTTTTACTCTTTAATTCTTTAAGACATGTATTAGTAATTACCACAACATATATATACATGTTTATAATCAAATCTCCAACATTTAAACTTCAAAAAATCAGCCCCTAACTCGACGCAATAATGTCCAACAATATCAAGCCAGTTTTCGGCCAACATCCACAAAACCAATTCTTTTCTTAATTTCTTAGAGTCCAATTCATGTTTCAAAAATTTCTTATGAACAACTATAATCTAAATATCAAGATTTCCTTCAATTCCAACATGCGATAAGTGACGATTTTAACAACATAATACTCGAACACCACAATTTCCGGAATTAGTAAAACTAATCTCACAATCGGCTTACAACATCCAAATATTCACATGCAATGTCTTAATTCCAATTTTCCCTTAACACAAATTTATTTCCTTAATTCTAACAATATGCACTCCAATTATATCATAGAAAGAATAATTTTATACCTTAAAATGAAGCCAAAACAGTCCCTACGAACCAGTCACTGTGCCCTCGATTTTTGCTTCAATTTCCCACATTTTCAACTTCAAATTGACATGCACACATTCTACAATGTTAACCCATTATTCTTACACGTTTTTCTTCCCAAAAACTTGTCCAAAAATTCAAAATTTCTTGGCCTAAATCAGCCCAGCAGTCCCGATTTTTGCCCACTGTTTTCTCGTTTCTTCCCTTTTTTAGCTTATAATTGTAAAGGATTTATCTTGGAATGGTGGTTAACAAGGTACTTTAATTTTTCCTATATCAATGGAGAAGAAATATGTGGAGAGAAAGAGAAGGATAGGATAGGAGAGAAATCTAATGTTAGAAAATGGTGGAAAATATGAAGAGGGTGAAAGGGTTTAAAATTTAACTAAAACCTGAAAATTTAATTTGCACATAAGCCCCTAATTTTCCTCTTAATTTAATCTCTCAAATACTTATTAAAACTTTGATCCCACTTCTTTTAATTCCCGAAAATTCATAAGACCTCGTATCCACGTTGTCGTAACTTATATAATACGTTACTAATCCATAAAGGGAATATACAATTATTCTTTTCAATTTTCCTTGTCAGGCTTGTTTTAACCAAAATTTTCTCCGGAAGCACATCCTTCGTATACTAACTTCCGGATTAGCATATATAAATATATTTTATATCCAATATTCAAATCTTAACTCCTTAATGACGTTTCTTAATTATCGTCTTAACTTACGAGATGTAACATAATATCTATGGCCCGAAGAGCTCAAACGGGTGATGTCTAAATATCACAATGGATAATGTCAAAATGCATAAGTGTGCATGAATTAGATTAAACAAATGGCAACTGAACATGTTTACCAAGTGAACATGAACGACACTTATTCGAAGTACGTGTTTGAGTATATGAAATAAAATTATTTTGTTTGAGGGAGGCTGAAACATGTGCTCTCGGATGACCCAAACGTCCATGCCATAACAAATGTGTAAAGGCTGCAAAAGTAGATAGTAACTTGGATCATTGAATGGGTGACGTAATTGGATAGAGATCCCCTTGACTATCACATCTCATTAGAAGCATCCCCGTCTGAAAATCCTTTGTTGAGTGTATTTTATACACTCTTTTGAGTCATTTTTAGTTAGTATTTTACTCTTTTATTTTGCATTTAGTATAGTGTTAGGTGTGTTTTTCTTTCGTTTATGTCACAACGGTTATAAAGGAGAAGATACTACTTTTGATGATGAAATTGCACAAGAAAATGCCAAGAAATGAAGTCCAAGAAGTCCCGGAAAGTATAGAAGAAATCAGGCGAAATTCGGACGGGAAAATGACACAAAATCAGAAAATCCGAGAAAAGACGCCACCGGCGCCGTGGCGCTTAAACTCCTGCGCCAGCCAGCAGGGCCAGCAGCGCCGTGACACCTAAACTTCTGCGCTGCCTGATTTGGTCTCAGTAATTCCGGCACCGCGACGCCAGCCAACATAGACGTGGCGCCGAGGCGGGTTTTCAAGTTCTAGGCTGAATTTTGACACGGTTTTCAGGGTCCGAAAGGAAAATTTTCCCAGCTATAAAACCCCTAAACCCTGAATTTTTTATTCATTCGACATTCTACTTTGGAGAGGAGAACGACGGCTATAAGCAAGATTAGAGACATCTTCTTGTTCAAGTTATTTTTTCCCTTATTTTATTTCAGTTTATGTTGGATTGTAATTTAGTTCTTGACATGACAATGTTTAGGAGCTAATTACTTTAGTAGAGTTTTCCATCGAATCTTCTTGAAACTCTTTCATATAGTTAATGCATGATTATTGATTCCTTCTTCAGCATATTAAGATCTATTCAATAGTGTTGTGATTGTTTGATAGTTAATTGATCACTAATTATCATCACTTATATGATTTCAAATCAAAAGTCTGAAAGGTGAGATTTGAATATGCTGTAATTGTCTAGACATAGGTTAAAATCGTGGACGAAAGTACCCCGATACTTGTATAGTAATTAAGGTTATTACTCTTAATTCTTCCTGTGTAGTAAAATCTATCATAGAAATATAGAAGGTTTATGCACAAGGTTGAGCTCTTGTATGTCCTAACTGGAATATAATGACAAATTAGTTAACCTGTTATCTTAATAAGAAAAAGAATCAGTAGCATTGCATTAATGCGTGAAAGAGTGGATAGTTGAGGAGATTGGAATGCCCTATTTCCTTCATAACTGTTATAAACCCAAAGTATTATAATATTTAGTTTATTTTCTGCACTTAGTCATAATTCTTAGTTATAATTCTCAAACTAAAGAACGTCAACCAAATAGATACCATAGAATAGATAACTGGTACTTAATAAACCAGTCTCTGTGGACGATAAACTCGGTCTTACAGATCTTTATTACTTGAACGATACGTATACTTGCGTAAGCATCTAAAAATATCGCAACAAATTTTTGGTGCCGCTGCCGGGGACTGGTGTACTGTTAATATCAAATTATCTATTCTTATTTCTAATTTGGTTTTTATTTTTAGTCTTTTTTATTTTTATTTTGCTTTAGTGTTGTTTGTCGTGATCTGTTTGTTGTTTTTTATTAGTCTCAGGAACTTAGTTTATGCGAAGTAGGAGAGGAGCATACATTCATATCCCTCTGAACCTTGAGATTGAAAGATTGTGCAGACAGAACAAAAAGGAGAAAAGAGCAGCTGATTTATTAGCAATGGGAGATTAGCGAAACTACAACTTGGTGAATGATGAGTTACCGCTTGTCTTAAGATAAGTTCCTGTAGAAAGAAGCTTGGGGGACTATGTGATGCCGACTATTACAGGGGTGCAGACTTGTATCAGGCTTCTAGCTGTTGAAATCAAACCAGCCATATTGTACATGGTTCAAGGCTCAATTCAGTTTGAGGGATTGTCGTCTGAATATCCCCATTTGCATCTAGCAAATTTTCTGAAGTTGTGTGCAACGTTTAAGTACAATGGTGTCATTGATGTTGCCATTCGGTTGAGACTTTTTCCATTCTCACTCAGGGATAGAGCAAAGATCTGGTTGAATTCATTACAGGCGAACTCCATTACCACATGGCAAGACTTGGCGCAGAAGATTTTTGCCAAATTCTTCCCTCCAGCCAAAGCAAAAAGACTTAGAGGTGAGCTTAATAACTTTCATCAGCAGGAAGAGGAATCAATATATGATGCATGAGAGCGGTTTAAAGATTTTCAAAGGAAGTTCCCGCATCATGGGATTGAGAAGTGGATGTTAGTCCACATATTCTACAATGGGTTGTGTGGTACAACTCGTACCATTATTGACGCTGCAGCGGGAGGTACATTCATGAGAAAGAGTGCCAATGAGGCACATGATTTGCTAGAGGATATGACCACAAACAACCATCAAGGGACCGATGAGAGAGCAATGAACAGCAGGAAAGTGGCTGGGGTTCATGAGTTAGATGTTATCACTGCATTGACTGCTTAGGTGGCCACTTTGACAAAGTAGTTGCAGCAGGTTACTAGGCCCGTTAATGCGGTTCAGACACCAGTGAGTTGTGAAATTTGTGGGGGTCTCCATCCTTTTGATAGGTGCACAGCAGTGGATCCAAATAATGTGCCTATGGAGCAGGTTCAGGCAGTGAGAAATTTTCAGAGGCCCTACAATAATGCATTCTCTAACACATACAATTAGGGGTGGAGAAATCACCCAAATTTTTCATGGAGAAATGACCAAGGGCAGCAAGCGCAGTTTCAGGGCCAACATCAGAACCAACAACCACAAAATCATGCATCTTCATCTCAGCAGCCACAAGAGAAACTTGATGAACTGAGACCCAACGCTCATAAATTCAGAACCAACTCTCACAAATTCTCAGACCCAGTTCATGACAGAGACTAGGTCATCCATCAGGAATTTAAAGACACATGTGGGACAACTGGCGAACATATTTAACAATAGAGAGTCAGAGAGTCTTCCCAATGATACTGTGGTGAACCCAAGAGAACAGTGTCAGGAAATTAGCATGAGGAGTGGGAATCAGTTAGAGCAGATGACACTCAAACCAGTGGTTGAAAAGGAGATCGAGTTGGAGAAAGTGTCGCGCCCTTTTTCGACCGCGACATTATTCTAGCGAATCTCCTGCTCAAATAAAAGATGTTAGAAAAAAAAATGCTAAAATGTTTAAAAGGAATGTTAAAGTGTTAAAAAGGGTGTTAAAAGGTTAATTTTAAAAGTAAAAAGGTGCTAGAATTGCTAAAGGTTCGCGGAGTCGCCACCTAATTATTTTGGGTGAATTAGGACACCTAAATGTTAACTAGTTTAAAGTAAACATTAACTCTATTTTAATGGTCTGCTAAACTTAATAAGATTCTGGGTAAGGGTTCTTTATTAATCTAGAGGGAAGGGGTTAGGCACCCTCTAAGATCCGCTAACTTGCGGTTATCCTGCCAAACCTAGGGTTAATTATTCATGCCAAGGAAAATGTATATTAAAAAATGTTTAAGTAAAAGATGTTGTAAATATCCCTAAGAGAAAATACATTTTTTCTTTTGATAATAAAGAAAGTCACAACGTTTGTTTTAAACATATTTGAAGAGAAAGATGATGCAAGTGTTTATAAAAGGGATGCATTTTGATAAAAAATTTATAAAGCTAAGGCTATAACAGTACATGTAAAGTCTAAAGGGGTGCACTTATGTTATTTACAAAAGATGATGCAAAGTTAATTTGTCAACTAAATGCACGTATTTACTAAAGATATATACTTCATTTTTACAAAATCAATTTTTTTGATTAACAATATGCAAGGTATGATATAAAGATTCTATATTTTTTACAATTAATAACAAGAAGATAATGAATTATAATGTCATTTAGTGATTTGCAAAAGAAATCAATTTTGTTAGTTTTGTGATTGGGTATGCAAGCAAAATTGTTTGGCGAAGTTTAGATATGTATGACAAGCCTAAAAGACAAGCAGGTTAGAAGTGTGTTTCTAATTATGAATTACTTTCTCACCTTATATGTTCAAGGACTAATTATTCTAGATTCCCTGTTAATTACAAAGTTAGATAATAATTTGCAATAAACAAACAAAGGCATAAATGAGGTAATGAGGTTAAGGGAATAAAGGAGTTGAAGTGGATGACTCCGTCCTATTTTGTTTTTCTAGGAATTGCCGAGGAGGGAACGCGGTGGATGTAGATGCGGGCCTTCATTGACGAAAGTCGTGATGAGTCTCGCCATGAGGCTCTTCATTTTGCTCCGATGCATTTCATGTAAAAAGAAAGAAAAGATAAGGATTAGTAACTACCCAAATCAGATAATAATGCCAGTAAATGAAATATTCATGCGAGATTCAAGCATATATGAGACCCATCTGGTTTTATATGAAATATTCTATATGCACGCCAACATGGTCTTTGCTTTTACATGAAATAAAATTAAACTGAGCAATAAACATAGAAAAACGATCCAACAATGATAGAACTAGTTCAATACACATACAGGGCTAGTATAGGTATAATTCGACAACTTGGCAAATAGATATAACACAGGACAATTTTAGAAGAGGGTTAACACGAATAGTTTTGGGTCACTCAACAGGTAGGGTGGAGTAGTACAGTGTTAGCATTCCTCAAATGCCTAAGCCGAGCCAAATGATTTTGGGGTATTAAAACACACACCAAAACATGATGATATGGATCCTTAACTCCCTTTTATGACTCTAAACCGAAAATTCTAAAACGAATCAACAGCGATTTACATTCAAGGTTCAAACTGGGCATGCAACATGTATGGGAATCATGGTCACACAAAATAGGACAACAACACTTCTGGCTTCCAACAGATTTCAGATCAGATGGTAATACCATTTAGGAAGGGAAAAACGACTTCAGCAGACAGGCTATGGCAAGGTTGGAGCTTGATAAAAACAGATTACCAAGTCGGATTCTAGCAACTCTGACTCATTGAGACATGTTGAATATTTGTTTATGACTTATAGCACAACCATATTGTCCATAGCAGTAAGCAAGTTTTAAATTCAGATGACTATGTCCTTCATGCTTGATCTAGTCCCTAGGCTGATTTCATGATTTAAACTAACCTTATACTTAGCATCTATTAACCACATTGCACACAGAAAGTCAGCAGCCACTTTTAAACACTAAGAAGTCAATGAGCAACTTAAGCTAGTCCTCTGC
The DNA here is from genome assembly GCA_029844215.1 of Przewalskia tangutica. Classification (NCBI taxonomy): domain Eukaryota; kingdom Viridiplantae; phylum Streptophyta; class Magnoliopsida; order Solanales; family Solanaceae; genus Przewalskia; species Przewalskia tangutica. Next base: position 57,484,716 of record CM056740.1, read on the forward strand.
CTATAAGACTCGCAAAATATCATTTAATGGATATCAGTAAATCTCATAAACTCGAACCATGACCAACCTATTCGACAAATGCTGGTGAAACAAATTAACAATTGCATTTGTGAATATTAATAACAGTTAATATTAACTGAACAGATTCTGCGATCAGTTTAATACACTTAAAGTGGTCGCACAAAACACGTATCATGCACACAAATAGCAAATGAAATCTAAGACAGAAAGGGTGATAGATTTACCTTCTCCGGACAGCGAACCGAGGCAGCGTATCAAGTCGTCGACCCACTCGGAGATTTGTTGCGTGCGATTTAAAAGGAAATGAAACTTTTGCTTTGAGAATGCTCACTGGTTCGCGACTAATTCTTGCGAGGAAGACGAAAGGGTTTCGAATTTATGTTCTTGCCTTAGACTTCTAATTTTTGGATTGGCGTTGAAGAGGTTTGTTGCTGTAAGAAGAGGTGGGTGTATCTATTGTTCTTCGGATTTTATTACTTCATCGGATCGCCAATTTTCGACGCCTTTTTCTATTTCTACGATGTTCCTCGATGCCTCGACGATCGCCGCTTCCCGCCTGGATCCATCGTATGCCTAAACGCTCAGATTTATAGCTAATAACTGGGCCCCAAGTTGGTAAGTAATCAAGGTCGATTCTGTATTGATTTGTGCGATCTTAACGGTAAGGTAAGGATTCGGAGGATTTCATTGCTCATGATGCAAGTTTGTATTCGATTTTGAATGGTATCGTAGGGTAAAGTAAAGTCGCCGATTTTCTACCCTAAAAATTCGCGAGATTCGGGTAAAGGGAGAGAGCTGCGGCGGGTCCTGTGGTTTTCTAGTACGCGTTTTTATGGAGAGAAATGGAGGTGAAGGGGCTGAGGTTAAAGAGCTGAAGGAGGAGTGGGCTGCGGGTGAGTTATAACTTGGGTATGGGCCGCGGATTTGGGCTGGGTAAAATTAAAAGGTGGGCTGATTAGGTTTTAGTTTAGGTTAGTTTTAATTATTAGGTATTTAATTAGTGGTAAGTTATTTTAATTAGGGGTAGAGTTTTAAGTGTATTATTTAATTAATCAGTGGTAAATTAAATTAACAAATGTGATTAAATTATTTAGGTGCTTTATTAATTAAAGTTGGGTTTAAATTGTTACAAAAAATAAAGACGGGTGTGCTATTTAATTAGTGCTTAATTTTTAAGATGCGGTACTATTATTAAATTGCTTATTTATGTCTGTATTAATGTATTATTGTTGCATTTTATCATAAGAAATTATAAAAAATTATTTTTGCAAAAATTAGTGTAATTTTATAGCTACTGTCTGGACGGGAGGGTCAAAATTGGGTGTCAACAGTTGTCCCTCTTTGTATGGAGATGATGGAAGAATCTTCGGACAAAGACGTTGACTCATAGCCAATTTTGTCTCGATCCTCAGAATTAAAATGTTGGGCAATTAGGCAAGGCTGACGCGAACTCAAAAATTGTCCCAGTGTCGAGATATGACGACACTGGGCTACCATGGTCAAACACCAAGGCGGGCCAACGCAGACTCAAAATTTGTCCCAGTGTCGAGTTATGACGACACTGGGCTACCATGGTCAAAACACCAAGGCGGGCTAATGCAGATTCAAAATTTGTCCCAGTGTCGAGTTATGACGACACTGGGTATGTGGTGCTAAAAAATAAAGAAAATGAAATAAATGGCTTGAACCTGGGGTGTACCGGTGTCGACTTATTATGCTGGGTTTTATGGTGATGTGGAACGAGTGGACCGACGCTTGAGGCCGCTTCTGCCATTTGTTGGGAAGGTTGGCCCCCCAACAAATTGCCCCGGTTCGCTGTAAGAGAAAATCCACGTTGTGCTCCATCTTTTGCGCCTCGTAGATTGAAGCTAAGATAGAAGCATTAGTGCATAACTGTCAAAACAAAATAATGTAAGAATATGAATTTTGTGTTGTGGTTGTAGTCAAATCGTATATACTATATAATGAAATGGTGTGATGATACGCCGTCTTGTATAGGCGAGATGCAGATGTTCGTCGTTGTATGGACGAAATGTAGATGACGCCTTGTATGGGCGCAGATGTTCGTCGTTGTATGGACGAAATGCAGATGTTCGTCGTTGTATGGACGAAATGCAGATGTTCGTCGTTGTATAGACGAGATGCAAATGATGTCTCCTAAGGTTTAGATAAAAATTGTTCTATATGTGGAGTTGTGTCGTAATTCATGCGTAATCAAAACTAGATGAAATAATTAAAGTGTAAATGATGTAGCCTGAGTAAAGAAGATGTGGTTTTTGCAAGATGTATTTGATGTAGACTTGTTGCAGTTTGACTTTGTGAGCGAATCTGTTGTATTGGAATGTTGCTATTGGCGTCGTTTTCGGACTTGGCGTCGTTTTTGGACTTGTCTTGATGACGCCGCGTTCTGGACGTGTCGCTTCCGACGCCGCCGGATTTGGCGCCGTTGACTTGTCGCCATTTTTGACTTGTCGTGTTGATGACGCCGGACTTGGCGTCGGACTTGGCGTCGTTTGGACGTGGCGTCGCTTTCTGACGCGTGGCGTCGACTTGGCGTCGCTTTCGGACTTGGCCGCTTTCGACGTGGCGTCGCGCCGCTTTCTGACGTGGAGTCGCTTGGACCGAGTCGTTTTCGGACTCGACGTCGTTTTGGGACGTGGTGTCGTTTTCGGACTTAGCGTCATTTTCGGACGTGGCGCCGTTTTCGGACGTGGCGTCGTTTTCGGACGTGGAGTCGCCGACCGAGTCGCTTCGACCGGACGCCGCTTTCGACCGTCGTTTTGACGTGGCGTCGCTTTCGGACGTGGCGTCGCTTTCGACGCGGGCGTCGCTTTCGACGTGGCGTCGCTTTGGACGTCTTGGCCGATAACGCCGTTATTCGGACGCGTTCTTGATGCTCGCGTATAATGAATGCCCCGCAAGCTAAGCTTGAGAAAAATTAGTGTATAAATCATAAAACAAGATGATAAATATATGAGAAATGCAATTATGTGAATAGGATGTCATCCCCGTATGATATGCGCGGTGTTGTGAATGCCGAGATGTTGTCCTTGGCGCGACACGCCAGATGCCGCCATCGACGAATTGCCATGATGCCTTTGTTGTGATGCATTTGTGAACCATATGGATTGCCATGATGTCTTTGTTGTGCGTTTGCATCGCATGAGTTTCAATTTGACTCTGCACCCGAGCCGACGCGCTAGAATTTGTTGCGGGATTTGAACTCGATTGTTGATGTCACCTTCGTCACGCTTCAAGAATTTTGTTGTATTTTTCTCGCTTACTAGTATGAAGAACTTTGTTGTACCTTCTGCTACTATGAAGGACCTGCGCTCAAAGAAAAATTTGTGAGTTTGAGGGGGGGGCGGTTGATTCGCGTTGACTTTGTAGTTTTGACTCTTGATGCCGGACGTCTGCTTTGTTTGGGACTCATAACCCCTGCCTGGTTTCCTGCCTTGTCTCAGTTTTGAATTTGCAAAGGGCGTTTAGCCTAAAAGTGGGTTTGCATGGGGTTGTTTGTATATTATGTGTGTTTTCGTTATTTTAAAAAAATATGGAAGGTTTCCTAATGGTGTGACCGAAGCCGGAACGACCGCCTACATATCCGCCAAGGGAATCAGGTCAAACGTAGTTCCAATGATGCAAAAGAGAAATTGAGATTTTTCTAAAAGGTGGGACCGAAGCCGATGTGGCCGCCTACGTATCCGCCAAGGGAATCAGGTCACACGTAGTTCCAATGGTGCAAAAGAGAAATTGGGATTTTTCTAAAAGGTGGGACCGAAGCCGATGTGGCCGCCTACGTATCCGCCAAAGGGAATCAGGTCACACGTAGTTCCAACATTACAAACGGAAAGAGGCAAAATATGTTAAACTAACTATGTATTTTTTTTAGATTCTCAGAGGCCAAGACAGGGGTACACGTCCACTTGTTCAAAATGTCGCATTGCTCTGCATCTTAGATGGTAGGGTCTTCAGCGGAATCATACCGGATCACATTGTATTTATGTTTCCTTTTCAGCAACGAGAAGACTTTAGAGCCCTTCCACGCTGTTTTCTGTATCTTCTTCTTTTGATTTCTGCGAAGTGCATGTTTTGATGAATGACTGATTCAGCGCAATGTGCTCTGCAAGCGAGATCTCTCTTCCTTCGAGATTGATTGATGATTCAACCTTCTTCCTCTTTGGACCGCACAACAAATCCTTTCAAACCGCTTTGTTCAACAATCATGTTCACATAGGCATCATCGTGGTTTGGTAAGTGGTTGTTGTTTATATTGGGAGCTTTAAGTTGGATGACTCCATCTTTGATCAATTCCTCGATTTTGTCTTTGAGGTATAACAATTTGTGATGTCATGCCTCGACATCGGAGTGGTATGCACAATGTTTGGTTTCATCGTGCTCTGGAAGTAGGCTCTGGGGTATTTCGAACCGGCCGAGTATTCTCGCGCTTTTCGCCTTCTCATACACTTGGTCTAAGGTGTTCACTAAAGGTGTATAGTTCTAGTTGGCTTTCTAAGCATCTATACGGGCTCGAGTCCGCTTCGCGGGTTTGTGATCAGGTGAGTATTTTGGGTATCTTTGGTTGGGTATGGTAAACAGGATACGGGTGGCGCATCTTTGATAATGTGGATTCCGAGTGTTTTGGTTATAGCGAGGCGGTGGACTTTGATACACCGGATGTTGTTCTCGCCTATGCTCCCGAATGACCGTGATAGAGGTGATGATCTCTTCTCCTCGCGAGGTACCTCCATGGAATCATCGCATTGCTCGCTAGTTGCTTGTAGGTCGCCAAGTTTGTAATTCTGCTTGTCTTAATGCCTTCTTCCACGAAGTCGCCCATTCTTACGACTTCTGCAAAACTTCGCCCAATTACACTGATCATCCTTTCATAATATGTCGCGTCTTTCAACGACTGCACGAACAAAGTGGTCATTTCGCTCTCGCCATCGAGGTTGGACCTTCGCCGCTTCGACCGCCACCTCGGCGTATTCTCGAAAGTTTCGCGATTTCTTTTCAAGTTTCATAAGATAAAATCTATCCGGCGATTGTCGTTGTTGAACCCGAATCTATCCATGAAATCTTGTGCCATGGCATTCCAACCGCCCCATTTTCGAGGTCTTGGCATGTGTACCACCAAATCGCCGGTTAGACTCCTGATGAATAGCTTCATGATGATTGCTTGATTTTTACCAACTCCAATCAATTTATCGCAATATGACCTTAGATGAGCTCGAGGATTCCCCTTTCCATCGAACATGTCAAATTTGGGCACCTTGTCAGGTAATTCAACGTCAGGGTGCATACATAAGTTTTCATATTCTAAATCCTCCTCCCCTTTGTTCATTTGAATGCTTTTGAATGCCTCTTTCAAACTACGGATTTCTTTTGCCATATTTTCAAGCACTTAGTCCGCCGCCCACTTCCATCGATCGACCGTTCTCGAGAGGATGCATGCATAATAAATGGTTGGCTTTCGGTCGGATGTGCTAATCCCCCATATTGTTTGTTGGGACTAGTGATGCGTGTCCTCTGCTCGTATTGGGTGACTGGGCAATTTGGGATGAGTGAGGAGATATAAGTAGGTGGAGGTTGAGATATGTATGTAGTAAACGGATCATTTTGGAAGTCGGTTTGCAAATTGACCGGGCGAGTGACATTTTGGTGTGAGCTGGTATGTTGCGGCCTCTGCGGGGAGCTTTGGGGAAGTGGAGGCTCAAGGGCTCAGGACACGATTGCATTTGTCTCTTGCTCGGGAGGTGCATTCAAGCTAATAGACAGTTTGTGATATCTCGAGCCTTTCTATTTCGCCAGCATGATTTCCATTTGCTGCAATAGTTTGGCGAGGTGTTGATCATTGGTGTTTCTCCTTTCTAACGCCTCTGCATCCTCTACAGGAACGGGGATGAGTCCTAAGTTGTTTCGTTCCGGTGCCTCTGGATTAGTCATTTATTGGATGATTGTGCTTCTACCAGTCAACGCGAATCAACCTTTTGGGATTAGCTAGACAAAATAACCCTTTAACAAATGAAGCAAACCAAGTTAGTATAATATGCAAAAAGTTGCAGGCAATATATAATAATAAGCAAATTGCAAATCAAGTGTGTGTTCTAACATGTTTGGGACCTCTTTATGCCAGAGGTAGGCCTAAACGTCAAATATGCGAGGTTATGATGGATTTGTCCATGCCGTCCAACTGTAATGCTTTTGTTGGAAATGGCGACCAAATGACGGTGCACTTTTCCCAATTTCAGCATGACATGATTGGGTTTGGATTTGTCTATCATTGTCACGCTACACATAATATGCTGGTTGGTCGTTGGGTTGAGAAACCCGTCGACAAGTTTGGTGTCCTCCTAATTGTGGTGTCGATGCCAAGGATCGACCCACCTAAGGCAAATGCATGCATGCCTTAAAATAAAGGGTGGTATAGCTCTATCCTGAGTTTCTAAGATTTGGCTTTACTAGACGCAAGGTTCCCGAGCGGACTACTCGAGTGAGAAGGCTACGCGACCACCGGTTGGACCGGATTCTCCGCGCAAAACACCAACTCTCTTAAATTTGGGTGTTTGAAAGAAATTTGCAGGTGCGCGAAGCACACCCGCGTGTTGTGTGTGATAGTGTGAATTTTCCAGAGTGGAAGAAATATGAGCGGAATGCCAGTTTAAGGAAAGCAGTAAAGCAGGTAGCAATTAAAATAAAACAAAATATAGCACACAAAATTAAATGCAAAAAGTAGTGCCAAATAATAACCCTAGGTCTGTTGTGGTTAAGAACCTTAAATCCCCAGCGGAGTCGTCATTCTGTCGCGCCCTTTTTCGACCGCGACATTATTCTAGCGAATCTCCTGCTCAAATAAAAAATGTTAGAAAAAAAAATGCTAAAATGTTTAAAAGGAATGTTAAAGTGTTAAAAAGGGTGTTAAAAGGTTAATTTTAAAAGTAAAAAGGTGCTAGAATTGCTAAAGGTTCGCGGAGTCGCCACCTAATTATTTTGGGTGAATTAGGACACCTAAATGTTAACTAGTTTAAAGTAAACATTAACTCCATTTTAATGGTCTGCTAAACTTAATAAGATTCTGGGTAAGAGTTCTTTATTAATCTAGAGGGAAGGGGTTAGGCACCCTCTAAGATCCGCTAACTTGCGGTTATCCTGCCAAACCTAGGGTTAATTATTCATGCCAAGGAAAATGTATATTAAAAAATGTTTAAGTAAAAGATGTTGTAAATATCCCTAAGAGAAAATACATTTTTTCTTTTGATAATAAAGAAAGTCACAACATTTGTTTTAAACATATTTGAAGAGAAAGATGATGCAAGTGTTTATAAAAGAGATGCATTTTGATAAAAATTTTATAAAGCTAAGGCTATAACAGTACATGTAAAGTCTAAAGGGGTGCACTTATGTTATTTACAAAAGATGATGCAAAGTTAATTTGTCAACTAAATGCACGTATTTACTAAAGATATATACTTCATTTTTACAAAATCAATTTTTTTGATTAACAATATGCAAGGTATGATATAAAGATTCTATATTTTTTACAATTAATAACAAGAAGATAATGAATTATAATGTCATTTAGTGATTTGCAAAAGAAATCAATTTTGTTAGTTTTGTGATTGGGTATGCAAGCAAAATTGTTTGGCGAAGTTTAGATATGTATGACAAGCCTAAAAGACAAGAAGGTTAGAAGTGTGTTTTTAATTATGAATTACTTTCTCACCTTATATGTTCAAGGACTAATTATTCTAGATTCCCTGTTAATTACAAAGTTAGATAATAATTTGCAATAAACAAACAAAGGCATAAATGAGGTAATGAGGTTAAGGGAATAAAGGAGTTGAAGTGGATGACTCCGTCCTATTTTGTTTTTCTAGGAATTGCCGAGGAGGGAACGCGGTGGATGTAGATGCGGGCCTTCATTGACGAAAGTCGTGATGAGTCTCGCCATGAGGCTCTTCATTTTGCTCCGATGCATTTCATGTAAAAAGAAAGAAAAGATAAGGATTAGTAACTACCCAAATCAGATAATAATGCCAGTAAATGAAATATTCATGCGAGATTCAAGCATATATGAGACCCATCTGGTTTTATATGAAATATTCTATATGCACGCCAACATGGTCTTTGCTTTTACATGAAATAAAATTAAACTGAGCAATAAACATAGAAAAACGATCCAACAATGATAGAACTAGTTCAATACACATACAGGGCTAGTATAGGTATAATTCGACAACTTGGCAAATAGATATAACACAGGACAATTTTAGAAGAGGGTTAACACGAATAGTTTTGGGTAACTCAACAGTAGGTGGAGTAGTACAGTGTTAGCATTCCTCAAATGCCTAAGCCGAGCCAAATGATTTTGGGGTATTAAAACACACACCAAAACATGATGATATGGATCCTTAACTCCCTTTTATGACTCTAAACTGAGTACCCTGAAACGAATCAGTGTGCGATTTACATTCAAGGTTCAAACTGGGCATGCAACATGTATGGGAATCATGGTCACACAAAATAGGACAACAACACTTCTGGCTTCCAACAGATTTCAGATCAGATGGTAATACCATTTAGGAAGGGAAAAACGACTTCAGCAGACAGGCTATGGCAAGGTTGGAGCTTGATAAAAACAGATTACCAAGTCGGATTCTAGCAACTCTGACTCATTGAGACATGTTGAATATTTGTTTATGACTTATAGCACAACCATATTGTCCATAGCAGTAAGCAAGTTTTAAATTCAGATGACTATGTCCTTCATGCTTGATCTAGTCCCTAGGCTGATTTCATGATTTAAACTAACCTTATACTTAGCATCTATTAACCACATTGCACACAGAAAGTCAGCAGCCACTTTTAAACACTAAGACGTCAATGAGCAACTTAAGCTAGTCCTCTGCCTATAAGACTCGCAAAATATCATTTAATGGATATCAGTAAATCTCATAAACTCGAACCATGACCAACCTATTCGACAAACGCCGTGAAACAAATTAACAATTGCATTTGTGAATATTAATAACAGTTAATATTAACTGAACAGATTCTGCGATCAGTTTAATACACTTAAAGTGGTCGCACAAAACACGTATCATGCACACAAATAGCAAATGAAATCTAAGACAGAAAGGGTGATAGATTTACCTTCTCCGGACAGCGAACCGAGGCAGCGTATCAAGTCGTCGACCCACTCAGAGATTTGTTGCGATGCGATTTAAAAGGAAATGAAACTTTGCTTTGAGAATGCTCACCGTTCGCGACTAATTCTTGCGAGGAAGACGAAAGGGTTTCAATTTATGTTCTTGCCTTAGACTTCTAATTTTCTGATTGGCGTTGAAGAGGTTTGTTCTTTGTAAGAAGGTGGGTGTATATATTGTTCTTCGGATTTTATTACTTACTGGACTGCCAATTTTTGACGCCTTTTTTCTATTTCTTACGATGTTCTCGATGCCTCGACGGATCGTTGCCCCGCCTGGATCCATTACATGCCTAAACGCTCAGATTTATAGCTAATAACTGGGCCCCAAGTTGGTAAGTAATCAAGGTTGATTCGTATTGATTTGTGCGATCTTAAAAGGTAAGGATTCGGAGGATTTCATGTTACGCTTATGGCAAGTTTGTATTCGATTTTGAATGGTACCGGTAGGTAAAGGAAAGTCGCTGATTTTCTACCCTAAAAATCCGCGAGATTCGTGGGTAAAGGGAGAGAGCTGCGGCGTCCTTAGGGTTTTCTAGTCGCTGCGTTTTTATGGAGAGAAATGGAGGTGAAGGCCGAGGTTAAAGAGTCAAGGAGAGCTGGTCATGGGTGAGTTATAACTTGGGTATGGGCCGCAGATTTGGGCTGGGTAAAATTAAAAGGTGGACTGATTAGGTTTTAGTTTAGGTTAGTTTTAATTATTAGGTATTTAATTAGTGGTAAGTTATTTTAATTAGGGGTAGAGTTTTAAGTGTATTATTTAATTAATCAGTGGTAAATTAAATTAACAAATGTGATTAAATTATTTAGGTGCTTTATTAATTAAAGTTGGGTTTAAATTGTTACAAAAAATAAAGACGGGTGTGCTATTTAATTAGTGCTTAATTTTTAAGATGCGGTACTATTATTAAATTGCTTATTTATGTCTGTATTAATGTATTATTGTTGCATTTTATCATAAGAAATTATAAAAAATTATTTTTGCAAAAATTAGTGTAATTTTATAGCTACTGTCTGGACGGGAGGGTCAAAATTGGGTGTCAACAGAAAGCAGTTGAGACAGAGAAAGAGGGGGTTACTGAGGACCACCCAATTTTAGAGAAGGCTCCACCCGTAGTGATGAGGGAGTACACAGACAAAATTCCTTACCCTCAAAGACTGCAGAAGAAGGCCTTGGATAAGCAGTTTTCAAAATTTTTGGAGGTATTCAAAAAACTGCATATCAATTTTTCATTCATTGAGGCCTTGGAGAAAATGTCAGCTTATGTGAAGTTCATGAAAGACATCTTGTTTTAGAAGAGGAAGCTGACAGATTATGAGACAATAGCACTGACAAAGGAGTGCAGTGTTATATTGCAAAAAAGACTTCCCCCTAAGTTGAATGATCAAGGGAGTTTCATCCTACCCTGCACCATAGGGAATGTGACATGCAAGCAAGCCCTGTGTGACTTGGGGGTAAGTGTCAACCTGATGCCCCTCTCTGTGTTCAAAAGAAGCAAGGCCAACCACACTCACCTTGCACCTAGTTGATCGCTCAATTGTGCATCCCCAAGGAATTATTGAAGATGTGTTGGTACAAGTGGGTAAATTCATCCTTCCTGATGATTTCCTCATTTTAGACATGGATGAAGATGAAAATATGTCCATGATCCTTGGGAGACCATTCCTAGCCACAGGGAGAGCCCTCATTGATGTTGAAAAGGGGGAGTTAAAACTCAGAGTCCAAGGTGAAGAAATGGTATTGAAAGTCTTCAAGCAGCCCACTGAACCTCAAGTCGATGCTAGATGTTTTGCTATTGGGGTAGTTGACAAGGTTGTGCCTGAGAAAAGTCTCACAAGCACTGATGCTCGTGGGGTACCACCAAAGCAGCATGAAAAACCTGATGGAAAGACTTCTGAACTAGCAATTGATGAAAAAGAATTGAACTCCTCTGAAACCAGGCCTATAGAGAAAAAGAGAAGGAGGAGAAAGAGAATGGTGCTAAAATGGATATGCGGAGGGGACACTCTACCCCTTTTATTTAGTAAGTAACCTGCGTCCGGTTAAAAGACGTTAAAGACAACGCTACTTGGGAGGCAACCCAATGGTTTTAATTATGTTATTTTAATTCTTGTTTTAGTTGTTTTATTTTGTCTTGAACAATCTTACGGTCTTGGGTTTTGTCTTATGTTTTGATGGCAGGTGGAGTAGGAACTAACCCTGACTAGAAAAAGGATCAAAAATACTGGAATTCAGAAAATCAAGAACAGCGTCGTGGCGCCAAAATGCAGGGCCACGACGCTGAAACTTCAGAGAGTCCAGATCATGTGCAATTTCCAAAATTTCCTCCCAGACCTCCGTTATGACCGATGTGTTATGTCAGTAAGTTGTCTCTTTATTCTTAAGTCTTCACACATTGGGGGCACTGTGTCGATTAAGTTTGGGGGGTGTCTTATTTTGTTTTATTGTTCTGTTTTTGAGTTGTCTTTGTGTGTTTTTTAGTCATAATTTTTTTTATGGATCATGTATGTTGTAGTTGCTAAAGATATTGAGTGGAAAGTGGGATAATATAATAGAATTAAAATCGACAATTTGTGTGTTTAAGTTAGATATGCCAAAAATTCATGACATCTAATTATTTGAATATTGGTGTTTAGCCTATGTGTGTCAGTTATGGAAAGAAAAGGTTGAAAATGTCGAGAAAATCTAGTTGCTTGTTATTTAAGGCGAAATAGTTAAGATGTACATGTGTTAGAGAGTGATTCAGACATTTCTTTGATAGTCATTCTGATCATTCATTACCTACCCTGACATGAATTGTATCATTAGTCAGCCTTTTGAACCTAAAATAAGATCTTTCTTTGACACCCTATGATTCATTTGTTGTGCCATAAGTGATAATTGAAAACTCTTTGAATGAAAAGTGTTGAAAAAGAAATAAAAAGAGAGTGAAAAGTTGATGCACCCCAATGAAGAATATGCAAAAATATAAGTTTGGGGGTGCCTGTTATTTATAATATATCTCATTCTCTCAAAAAAAGGGAAAATAAGTATGAGATTAAAAAGAAAGTCAAAAAGAAGAAAAAAGAGTTGAATGAAAAATGATTATGGTGCGTGATTGAGCCTAAATGCCTACTTTTACCTACCCCTGCCTAAGCCTACATTACAACCCGTGAAAGTCCTAATGATCTTTAATATGTATATCTATGATTAGTGGATAATAACAAGTAAACAGGTCTATAGCATTTTGGGAAAAATGGAATGAAATTGACATGCATAGGTTAGGTGCTTGTATTTTCAGTGGTCTAAGTGAATTTGTGAAATATCTAAGTTGAAATTCTAGATTGCTGAATATTCATGCTATGTATGTTCTAACATATTATGTCAACTTTCATCCACGATTTTGAAGAAGTATTGCTATGACTACTTGATCCATTTCATAGAGTCTTTGTTTATTGTTTAGTGATTTACTCGAGGGCGAGTAAAGCGTAAGTTTGGGGGTGTTTGTTGAGTGTATTTTATACACTCTTTTGAGCCCTTCTTAGTTAGTATTTTACTCTTTTATTTTGCGTTTAGTATAGTGTTAGATGTGTTTTTCTTTCGTTTATGTCACATCGGTTATAAAGGAGAAGATACTACTTTTGAGGATGAAATTGCACAAGAAAATGCCGAGAAATAAAGTCTAAGAAGTCCCGGAAAGTATAGAAGAAATCAGCTTAAGTCCGGACGAGAAAATGACACAAAATCAAAAAATTCGAGAAAGGACGCCACCGGCGCCGTGGCGAGGATAGCATAAGCACCCGAATACCCGTAAATGAGAATAACATGGGTCCCGTAAGTAGATGATTTTTAGAGGAGCTTGATAGAACCAGTTTTTGTGTGAAAGTATGTTCAATAAATATGTGGCCATTTGTAGTGATTGATGCCAAAACAATGAGGGTAATGATGCATGTGCAAGGGATATTCGAACAATGTTATTGATGGTTCATATTTTTCGTTCTGCCTTCCCGTTTTGTGAGGATGTGTGGGGACATGAAAGATGAAAGTTTAAACCATTAGAGTTGCAAAAATCTCAAAATGCCTATTATCAAACTCCCTACCATTATCACATTGAAATTTTTTGATATCCCGTTTAAATTGGTTTAGGATAAATGCTCTAAAATTGAGAAATGTGAAAACACTTGTGATTTTCTAGACAAGGGAAACGTCCACAAAAAATTAGAGTAACTATCTAACAAGAGCAAATAATATCTATGGCCCGAAGAGCTCAAACGGGTGATGTCCAAATATCACAACGGATAATGTCAAAATGCATAAGTGTGCATGAATTAAATGAAACAAATGACAACTGAACGTGTTTACCAAGTGAACATGAACGCCACTTATTCGAAGTACGTGTTTGAGTATATGAAATAAAATTATTTTGTTTGAGGGAGGCTAAAACAAGTGCTCTCGGATGACCGAAACGTTCATGCCATAACAAAGGTGTAAAGGCTGCAAAAGTGGATAGTAACTTGGATCATTGAATGAGTGAGGTAATTGGATAGAGATACTCTTGACTATCACATCTCATTAGAAGCGTCCCCGTCTGAAAATCCTTCACGGGAAATTCAAAAGGGTCAAAAGCAACAGACACTCAATTATCAGTAGTAAACTTTTTAACAGATACCAAGTTTTTAATTAATTATGGAGCATGAAGAACATTATTTAAGGTTAGTAGTGGATTTGGTGGAGATAATTTAGTAGAACCATAACCTCAAATTGGAATAGAATGACCATTTTCGATAATTATATCATTATTTTTGCTAAAATTAAAATAGGACGGGAGATTACCTTGGGAGAACGTCATATGAGATGTTTCTCTGGAGTCCATATACCAATTCGCGTCGGGAAGATTAAGTTCAAGAGTGTGCATGACAGACTCATTATCGGTTGGGCTAGCCACTGCCGAGTGGGCCTCTTACCACTAGGTCGGCAATGGCCAAAAGTTGCATGTTCCGCTACTGTTTCTTGGCCCAAATAAATTTGACCCAAACCCATTGTGTGGACTGCCAGAGCCTTGTCCAGAAGGCCTTGGACTGGGCCTGGCCCAATTACCTATCGGGCATGGGCAGGTTGGCACAGCCCAAGGCCACTGCAAGGCCCACTGGGATGGTCTGCCATGGGGCTGCCACTGATATCCGTCGGTACCGTTGTTCTTGCAGCTATGTCCTCCGCCACCGGAATTATGATGGCCTCCGCTTTTGTTATTTTTGCATTTTTCATCATAATTTTTACCACCATTTCATCCTTTTTGTCCATGATTTTGGTCTATAGGTTCAAAATTGGTAGTAGCTTCATTGGTTGGGGTGACAATCATGGTAGAATTTGAGACGATTGCAGCCTTTTTGGTGAAACCCGCCTCTTCAAGAATAAGCATTGAACGGGCTTGGTAAAAAAGTGATAGAGGGTTGCTTTGCCGGATGAGCGTTTCCACGCCACTATACACGTCGGTAAGGCCGACAATTGTAGAACCAATAAATTATTGGTAATCGGCGAATCAACATTCTTGAGTTGATCCGATAAAACTTTGAGGCGTTGACAATACGCCGACGCATTCGGAAAATCCGCCATGTCGGTGGTGGAGAATTCTTGCTCCAACGTGACGACTCGAGAATTTTTGTTGTCTTGAAAAATATCACGCAAGCGACTCCAGGCCTCCATCGCCGTAGAATCGGGTTCCATTATTGTGTGCAACAAATCACTAGAGATATGTGCATAAATCCACGAGATAACTGTCGCATCAAGAGTTTCCCAAAGTTCTTTTTCATCATCGGTGTTTAACACTTGTTCTTTGCCTATTTTTCGATGGGATTATGTGATGAATAACCCGGTAGGAACTGCAACAAATTTTAAATAACTCTACCCAAGTTGCATAATGAACATTTTCCATCTCAAGAGTGACGAAAATATGTGTTTTGATGTTAGAGACGACAAGAGCGAGATGAAATGTGGATTTAGAGTCAGACATTGTTGACCGAAAAATGAAAAGAATAATGAAAAAAAAAGACAAAAAAATAATTAAGAGGGGTGGTGGTCGGCCGGTTATGATGGAGTAAGGGTGGCCGAATTTTAGAGAACAAAATTGTTTAGGGTAGAATATTTTATACCAATATAAGATTATTTTCATCAATATTATTCTTCCACGAATGTGATAATTATACAACCAGTAGATCCACATCTTAGGCTATAATTAGGCTACTAATAAGATATGATTAGACTAATATCATCTCATCTAATCTATACACTTTAATGCTAATTTACCTATCATTAACGTATGATACTAAAATCAATTATAATAATTACTAATTACAATATTAATTACTAATTATTCTATTAATTTGATCTACATATTCTAACATATGTGACGGGAGTAGGGCTGTTAGCGGTTCGGATACATCCGAGAATCGGACCGATAAACCCGGACCGATACTCGGACCGAAACCTTAAATCGGCCCTGGACATTTAGTACCAAAAATACCCGGACCGATATGAGCGGACCGATAACCCAGAAATACCCTAACACCCCCAACCCCAACCCCCACCCCTCCCCCTCCACCAAATTTCACCACCCTCCCGCTCTAATTAGTTGTAAATTAATGAAACTTTAAATGGTCATAACTTTGCGCTCGGATGTCCGTTTGACCTAATGTTTTTTTGATTTCGCATATTTTTTCGAGATAGGCCCGGACAAACAGCTAAAGCAGTTTGGAGCAGCCAATTTCTCAAAAAACATCCGTCTTGCCAATCAATTTCACTTTTACCCCAAATTATTACCAATTGTCCATTTTCAAATCTAAATATCTCGCGTTATACAATATATTTCAACGTAAAAATTTCGTGGTAATGTGTCAGAGAATGTCAATTTCAGTATTGAAAATTCAATTTTAAAAAAAAAAACGGCCCGACCCGGAAAATTCTTACCGGTCCGGACTGAGAACCGGACCGATAAGGTTTCGGTCCGGGACCGGATCTCGTTCCAGAACCGAAATCTTATCGGTCCGAGATCGGTCCGGACCGATAAGCTTATCGGACCGATTCCGATAAGTGGATACCCGAACCGATAACAGCACTAGACGGGAGTACTATTTTTATTTGTCAGGAAAAAAAAGAGACTGTGTATCTCACAGTAATTTGATTTTAATATCCTCACTTTTTTCGTTATTGAAATTATTGTTTGAGACCTGGACGTGATATAAAGTCTTCTAACCCCCCCCCCCCCCCCGCCGCCCAAAAAGAAAAGAGACTAGATATAATGATATTATGTCTGATCTTCATTTGGAGAGGGAAAGATGAATAAAGATGTGATAGCATTATTATGTCTGTTTAATTGTTGACCGTAAGGACAATTTTAATATTTTGTGTATAATAGCTTTTGATTTCAAATTCCTTTTATGTTTAAACTCGGTTAAATATCACACATAAAATAAAAGTAAAATAGTATTGTTTTTTATTTTTCTTCCATGTTCAGTACCATTGGAGCTGGACTATATATGAATTCGCGTCATATAGGACCCATTCGGGGGGGGGGGGGCTCATACCAAGAATTAAAAAAATAGTATTTACATATTGAATTTTACACTTGATAAGAAGTTTTTTATAGTCACACAAATATTATGACTTATTTAAGATCATAAGTTTCCAAAATAGATAGAAAAATGTATCGAATTAATATATCACATAAATTTGAAAATACATAATATTATTTTTAATTTTATTTTAGGGTGTGTTGGTATGAATTCCAATTTTTTCATGTTTGGTTGGTTTCAAATTTTGAAAAATATTTTTTAGAAAAATAAATTCTTTAAATATGAAGAAAAATATTTTTCTTAATAAAAAAATAGAAAAAACAAGCTTCATAAGTAACACTTAAATGACTTAATATCCACTATACAACCCACCCCCACGTCCAAACCCAGGGGCGTAACTACATTGTCCTAAACCTTTTTTTGAAAAATTACACTACTTAAAAAGGTGAAATATTAGATTTTAGAGGTATATAACATATACTCCTAGGTATTCAGTTGGTCTTGAATGCAGAGGGGATCCTCATTGGGTGGTGTGGGAGAGCTTGGTCACAAGTTCGAAACCCTGTAACGCCTACCGCCTCTTGAGGAGTCTGTCACACACAGCTTGCAGTGTGAATCTAGCCCAGGCGCGTGGTTTCGCGCTATGCGTCGATCCGGATTTCTGTCTTGTATTTCGAAAGAAGCGTGAGTGCTTCTTCACAACAAAAAAATAACATATACTCCTATTAAACACCCTTTGTGGAGGGTCTTTTACTTCTTTCAGAGTTGAACATACTTGATAAAATTTCTGGATTCACCACGATCCAAATAAACCCCATTTCCATCACTCCACACGCCCCAAGGCCTCCTTACCAACGGAAGTAATATTTATCTAAATTATTAGTCAAGTACCAAAGTAAATAAGAGACTCATTTATATTTTAAAAAATCTTTTGAGGAAAATATTGTTCTTCCTATCAAACACACTCTTAACCATCCACAGCAGGGGACCCAATAATTACATACAGCAGGAGACAATTCGAATGACATGTTGACGTGAAAATAATTGGAAATTATTGAATATATAACAGAAAATTTTGCCACGTGTAGCCAATGTCTCCTGCTGTGGAAGGTGCAGGATGTCTCTTGCAGTGCCATGTGGCAGCCTGTCATTAGCTGTCAGAAATTCATTTTACACCAGTATTTTAATTGCTATTTTTGACGAATAATTTAACCAAATTTTAAAATTAAAAAAATATCAATTTTTTTAATTTTTCAAGATCTATAAAAAGAGACTAGGTTTACTTCATTTGCACACCAAAATATTTTGGCTATTTTTTCCAAATTTCTATCTTCTTCCAAAGTATTTGCTATTTTTTAAATATGGATCCTAATCAAAATTTTAATCTTCCTCCAAATTTTATATTTCTTAACCAACTACAAAATCCCAATATTCACGTCCACAAAATTCTCAAAGTATGTCATCCAATTTTCAAATGTCATATATAATTAATCATTCAATAACGTTCTTGCTCAAATTCAAAATGTTGATGCGAGAATTCATCAAACTATGTGGTATAGTACCAGAAATATTGTTACCATCAAGATTTAATGTTGCAAGAACATGCATATTTCCTAGAGATAGAGCAACAGAAAATTAATTTTCAATTTGTGATTTTTAATATTATCATTGTTTTAGTGTGTTTTTGATAAATTGTACGATTAATTTATCTTCATTAATAAAATTATGTATTGTTTTGTTTTAATATTATAATAATATTTGATAAGTGTCAAAATTAAATGAATATAAGTAATTTATAATTTTATTATTATATATATAATAATATGAATTACAAGAATAATATCATATACAAAATAGAAAATGAGATAAAATGAATATATATGGTGAAGTATATATATTGATGTGAAGGAAAGAAAAAATAAATTATTTTTGAAATATCTTCTACTATAGAGTAGTATATAATAAATAAAGATAATTGATAATGTAGCGGAGAATTATTTTCTGGCCGGTGGAGATGGTCTTAGTAGAAAGCATTCGGTACTTACTTTTGTCTGCAAAATAACACATGGTGAGAAAGGCAAAGGCAGACTGTGACACCAGCTAGATGACATTTATTGACAGTAAAACTAATCCAAACAAGAGCATCCAACGCACTTGGTGGGTCATTCTAAAGTATTTCCGTGATTAACGGGCCAGTTGCAATGACAATATGGGCTTCAATTTTGGGTGGGGCCCGTTTAGAGACCAGGGTATTTCGAGCCGCACATGCAACGCAATAACTATAGCATTTGTTACGAATAGAGTGCATTGCTAGCTAGTCACATATCAGATATCTCTCGTGTTTGAATCAAATTTATAAATATAAAATATTTATTTCATGTTAGAAATCTATTAAACGTAAATATAATTAATTCTATTATTTATGACTCGAACAATTGAGGCTTTCGCACGTCGGAAATCTCGTTTCCACACGTGCACACATTGTACCAAGGATCACACGTTGTACCAAGGATCACAACTTAATTGTAAAGGATGGTCTTTCACTTTTTCAAGATATTCTTGAAAAAATACAATTTGCTATAAATTTTATTTTTAAAAATAATAGAATTCAACAGAGAAAAGAATATAAAAAAACTTGTCACGATTGTGGACTATCTTACAGAAAAATTCCCGAAGAAGTACCAATTAGGTGGAATTCTTTATATGACCAACTAGTTGTTGCTTATGACTATAAAAAACCTATCACTTTATTTTTTAACGCCCATAATCAAAATTCAAATGATATGATTGTGGATAATGATTGGGACAAAATTAAAGAACTTATTGTATTTCTAGAGAATTTTCAACGAGCAACGAAAGAATTTTCTACTTTATATTATCCTACTATTTCAACTATGTTGTTTTATATAGCTATAATATTTTTACTTCTTAAAGAATATATGGAAAAACCTGCTTATAAGGCTGCTATTAAAAAAATGTTTATGAATCTTGTAATTCTGAATCTTGTATATTTCAATGAAATAATTAATAATATAAGAGGCACAAAAACAGCCTTGGAATGTTTTTTTTACACTCTTCTTGTCTTTGTTTAATTATTTAGTTTATAAATATATATGAGTATAATACTATAATAGTATAATATGAGTATATGACTATCACTATATGACTATATGTTACTTTGTTAGTAATTTAGTATTTTTAATTTAGTGGAAAAATTAAAAAAAAAAAACTTCGCCCGATCGTCGCGACCAGGCGACCGATCGCGGGGCCGTGCTGGGGCGGGACACGCGTATCGTCCGCTAGTACGGTCCCGCAGCCCGGCCACCGACCCTCCTCTCCGTCCCAACCCCGTCCCGAGCCCGCCTATCTCGATCCCAGTGGGCCCGGCCCGGCCCACTGGCCAGCCCTACTAAGAACTGATACCGTAGACACCCAACCTAACAGACTAGAGATCCCAGGAATTAGGTTCAATGGGAAAATTAAGTCGTAAAAGTTCAATGGAGCGCTTTGGTGGAAGCAAGAGCACTTCGGATAATGTTTCTACATATAAACATGAATCCAATGTCGTTTCTGTGATAGACATCAGGTGTTACCTGCAAAGGGGTAAGAGGTTAAGTTTCCAAAATCTTTAATAATCCTCAACAATTGAGGTTAGGTTTGGGGAAACTTTTAAAGGTTCCTAATACTTGTAAAGTTGGGTATAACAGAATGCCTTGTAGGAGACCACTTATTTAAGTGTGAGGACTGGCCGGCCTCAATTTGAAGCACTTAAGAATCCAAGACGTGTCCATGGCCACAACGGACAAAACCTTAAAGAAGAATAGAGTAAGGAAAGATGTTGTGTTGGTACCATTGTCTTGGCTTACACTAAACACTGACGGTTCAAGACATCGCATTCACCGCGCAGTAAGTAAGTCCGATGATATTCTACTATGGAAGGTTCAAAGCCACGGCTACCTATCCAGATGCAGCATTGATCCGCCGAAAGATTGCTAGAAATACACTATGTGTGTGCTCCAAAATCTCTTTCAAGAGGGGATTGTTGGAAATTTATTAAATGTGAATATAGTTAATCCTATTATTTATGACTCGAACAATTGGGGCCCCGCACGTCGTAAACTCCGTTTCCACACACATGCACACGTTGTACCAAAGATCGCAAATTTCCTAGTGAAAGAGATATTTGTACATATACGATATGTTCGCGATATGAAATGATAGACGGTTATTGGCCAAATGACGATGGTTCACGTTGGTAAATGAAGGAAGAAGTATACGATGTGTAAAAAGATGAAACGAGTCAGAAAACCCCGCGGAGCCTCGGAGCGATGCGGCGCCTCAACGTCGGAGCCGCGACGCCTCCAACCAGAGTCGCGGCCACGACTGCAGAAACTACGAAGTTTTGGCGCCACGCTCGACGGTTTCGGGCCGTTGGAGAAGAAATAAAACTGATTCTTGGGCTGACTTTGGAGCAATAACTCTTCATTATTTGGCTCATGAATTCTTGGCTGAATTGTAACTCCAAAATCAATGGTCATTACTTGGTATTGATAGCCATTTTTTGGTTAATTGGGAAGACACATTCATCACCCTATAAATTAATGTCATTGGCTCAATTGTAAGAACACACTTCAGAAAATCTTGTTCCTCTCTTGCAATACTTTATACACTCATAGATTCTTCTTTTATAGTAAACTCTTTAGTTATCCTTTACTCAAGTGTTTGTGGTTGTTTATCTTAGAAGACAAGTTGTCAATCGCCGTTAAGGGATTAATACGGAGCAATATTATCTTAAGGACATATTGAACATCAATCTACTGAACCAACCTCTTTCTTATTTTTTCATTCCAGATTTGTAATTTATTGTTGTTACTTTCTCTATTTACTTGTAACCGCATTTTTACTCACATTTCATACCGATAGTTCCGTGAAGTCGGAAACATGTCCGACTCTTGGACGTGGTATACTTGTTCAGAATAGAGCGAAATTGTCCTTTGTAGCAGAATTGAAAGAAAGGCATGACGATCCCTTGTGGTTTCAGCTTAAAGAAGGGATTCACACTATATGGATTGAAATAGGCATATGAAAGACCGTCAAAATGTTTTCTTGACAACAAATTCACAAGGGGTAAGATCAAATTTGATATAAACGATGCTTAAAAAGATAGAAAGATATTTAAATACATCTTTCTATAGCTAAACAAGTCAGTTAAAAATAAATTAGGTAATTTTTATAGCTAGTATGAAATGATAGCTTGTAAAAGATGGTAATAATCTGATATAGTGGGTAAAACTAAAATCATGGTGCAAGGACTTTAAGAATATTTGTTTATGTAAGAGCATGTTATTAAAAATAAAATATTTTATATAATTTAAGTTAATAAATATAAAGTGTCTTTGGTTTTTACTTTAGGAGCAAATTATTTTGACTTTTGCCCGACCAATGATATATAGCTGTCACTTTTGTTTCTTCTTCTAATTTACATACTGTTAATCCACTTTTAACAGTTTTTATGTGGAGTGTGAGATTGTTAAAATTGTGTACAAGTATTTACAAGAAAATCCAATGATTATGTCTGTCAGTCCAAAATAACAGGCTTGGCTTTATTTAAAATTCAAATATATTATCATGGCAAGTAATTTCCTATTCTTTTTCTTCTTCTTTTTTTTGTGAAAGGCTCGCAATTCTTCTTTCTTTCAGTCACGTAGCAGAAACTTGGGATCTGATAGCGCATACCGCAAACCACGCCACCGATTAACCACTTAGCATGCCCATGTGTGCGAGTTAACCAAGAAAATTTATGCAGAGGATCGAACTCGTGACCTTGCGGTTCCGCGCTCTACTGATATATTTATAAAACTTCTTTCTGAGTGAACACAAGGAAAGGTGAATATTGTAGTTTTTATTGAACATTTCATAAATCGTTTGATTCCCAAATAGGAGTTTTTCGATTATTTTCTTTGATAGATTAAATCTCACATTTAAAGGTTCGTATTTTATCAATTCAAATGATGGATATTAGTATCAGATGATCCTACATTCAAGATTGAGGATGAGAGACGACTAAACATATGGCATGGCTCTCTTTCCAACGTATTTTATAAAGAAGTCTCTATTCTCACTTGCTTCGGCTGTAGGCAAGCCTTTTCATTTGGATCTGGCTACAATAAATAAAACTCCATATAGCTGTGCTAAAATGAAGGTTCTAGTGGATTTAAGTTCTCATTTACCTAAATCAGTTCAAATGAAGCTACTGGAAAGGAGAGAACTGAAACAGTGACTATTAGGTATGACCATTTACCTAAATATTATTTTGAATGAAAATTGCAAGGGAATAGTGAATTCTAAATCCAGAATTAAGAATTGAGGATGAGGAGGAGGAGGAGAATGGAAGGAAGACAGAAACTGAACACAAGGAGGAAGCCCCAACACAGAGGAACAACAAAGTTGAAACAACTAGTTCTAAAGCTGCTGCATAGAAGAATAGCCCGCATCAAAGAAATGGAAAGAATTAATTCGTTGATTATTTCATTAATTGAAAAGTATATATATAATTTACATATTTTCATAATAGAAAAATTATATTTCTATTCTACTTCCAAAACTCTATTCTACTTGTACAAGATTTTTATAATTATGGTAAGTATATAATGCTAATTATATACAAAATCTATTACCAGAACTTCATCCAATACTATGTATACTAGGCAGGTATACACTGTCCAAATTGTCCATCAAATACCGTGTATACTAGGCATGTATACACGATATATTTAACACACACCCACAGTCATAGCGGGCGGTCTTCGAACGATGAGATTGTCCCTAAAATATTTTAAAATGACCGAAGGAAGACCCTTTGTAAAGATGTCTGCAATTTTATACTTGGAAGGGACATGACAGAGCGTACTTATCCACGAGCTACCTTTTCTCGAACAAAGTGATGTTCATCTCGATATGTTTAGTGCGTTGGTGCTGAACTGGATTACCTGAAAGGTAGATGACACTAACATTATCGCAATGAACCAAGATAACTTTCTGAATAGCACAAGGAAGCTCTAAAAGTAGATTTCGTAACCAACGTGATTCAGAGACCACATTGACCACTCCTCGGTACTCGACCTCTCCACTTGAGCGAGACAATGTAGACTTACATTTCACAGACCACGAGACCAAGTTATTATCAAGAAACATATAATAACCAGACGTAGACCGTCTGGTATCTGGACAGTCACCCCAATCAGCATATGTATACGAGACAAGTGTAGACGTCGTCGAATGATATAAATGTAAGCCATAGTCAAGTGTCCCCAGAATGTACCTAATGATGCGTTTGAGTACATTCATGTGCTCAACCCTGGAATCATGCATAAATAAACACACTTGTATGACATACGTAATATATAGTCTCGTGAAAGTAAAATACTGAAGAGCCCCTACAAGACTGCGATATCGAGCCGAATTTTCATACTGGGGGCCAGTTGCAGCACCCAACTTGGGCTTAGTATCAACTGAAGTGAAAGTGGACTTACAGGATGACATCTCAACCCTCTCAATGATCTCAGTTGCATATTTCCTCTGGGATAAGAACAACTCACCTGCATGACGACTGGCGAGTGACAACGGTCTCCAAAAAGTAACTCAATTGAACTATTATTTCATCAGACATTTATTATATTTCACTGATATATGTAGTGAATAATTATACTCCAAAAGTTAAGACAAATGAAAAGAAATAAAGTTGATTTTAAACTTAAATGTCAATGGAAGTAGCTATTTGTTATAATGGATGTGAATGGTATGTAAATCTCTAATCTTAATTGACGTCTTTATGCTATTGGATATTGTGTTGTTAACTAGAAAGACATTGTGAAGTGCTAGTGATGAAGTAGTAAAAGTAGGCCATAATTATGATACAAAATTATGAGTCAGGAAGAGTAAGCTTAAAGGATCATTTTTGGTTTGTCAACAAATTTTAAGTAGGATTACAAACTTACAATAGCCTTTAATGCAACCGTAAAATTGTCTCTTGTAACATAAGTCACGGATTCGAGTTGTGAAAATAGTCATTATATGCTTGCATTAGTGTAGGTTGTCTACATCACACTCAGGAGTGGATTTAGAGGGTAACGAGGTGTTCATCGCAACACCAAAAGGGCATCCCAGTACACTAAGCTTACGCTATGCGCGGGGTTCGGGGAAGGATCGGACCACAAGAGTCTATTGTACGCAGTCTTACCTCACCGGAACACTCTCGGCAAAAAATTATAGTGTATATATAAAGTATATTTTTGTGTCTATGTATATATATTAACCTTTGAATACCCTAAACAAATGTAAAAGGTCAGCTCAAGTGGTCTAGATTGTTCAAAATTATTTCTATTGTCTCACGTTCAATTCCTAAGGACAACATTTTTTTTTATGTTTAACTTTTGTTAACTTTCCCGAACCCTACTAACATGGAATGCTTTATACAATGGGCTGACGTTTTTATGATTGTTATAAATTTATATATCATCAATGCACATAACTAAACTCTTTTTTTTGTAGTAAATGATTTGTGATAGACGTACACAAAAATAGGCATGGATGAGATTATCATTGGCGTACTCATACCAAATAACCATTTTGGTTTCGAGTTTGGTTTCATTGAGGGCCATTTTAGTGCATACATCTTGGAGCATGCTCCCCAACTATCATGGATCCTTTCCACTCCACACACAAACTTCCACGTTAATGCCACCTTTCTCCTTTATTTTTACTTTTAAAAATTTAGATTTTCAACCTGATATTCGATACTTATCTTGAGGCCCTATTAATATGGATCAATTTAACTTTAAAAATAAAGTGTTTTATGTTGAGATGTCAAATAATTCATCCCAACTAAGTTAAGATTGAAATTCAATGCATTGTGAATTCAATTCACCAATCAGGGATCTACACTATTTTCAAAAGGCGAAATTGTGTTTCTTTTATAATTGAAGTTTACAATCTTGATTATTTTGGATTTATGCAGTACAAAAAACTCACTAAAAGTGAAACTACTCCTTTTAAGAAAAATTTCTATTCCCAGGGGGCTTAACCCGAATTTTTATTTGAAATAGAACGATTTGAGACATCTCACCACACGCTGTGGTGGTGAAATTATGAGTGTATGGCCATGAACATGTTTCATTTGGACCATTGGGGTTCTTAAACATACAGTCTTTACTCTTTTCCAGAAGTTTGTTAAGACAGTTATTAGTTAGTTATTAGAAGAGTTAGCCAGTTATTAGCAACACTGATTAGTTTTTAATCATTCTATGTGTATATATACAATGGGATTGGGTGAATGCAATTGTCCTGGTTGATGAATTATGTGTCTAGTCATCTGCTTAGTGAAGTGGTGTATGCAACTAATGATTGAGTTGTGTGGGAAGAACTAAGAGAAAGATTTGAAAAGGTTAATGGTTCAAGATCTTATAATCTTCACCAAGAGATTGCAAAATTGACAAGGAACATTTTTTGTGGCTGTATATTTCACTAGACTTAAAAATTTGTGGAATGAATTTGAGTCACTAGTCCCAGCACCTGGTTGTCCATGTGAAAAATCAAGAGAATTTGTTGCATACCTACAAAGGCAGAAGCTCTACCAATTTCTAATGGGGTTAAATGAGAACTATCTTCGAGCAATGAGTCAAATCTTGATGATGACTCCCTTACCCAATGTATCAAGCTTATGCTATGGTTGTGAATGATGAAGGAAAAAGGCTATTACCTCTAGGTTTACTGGTTTGCTAAGGATTGGACCATCTATGAGTTCATCCTATAGTGTAGGGCCATCTATGAATGCATCTTATGACCCTACTACATTATATTAAAAAACTGGACATCAGCAGAAATACAAGAAAGATTATAGCCTGCCATGTGATTTCTGCAAGTTGAAAGGGAATACCAAAGAAAGCTGCTGGAAATTAATTGGATATCCATCAAAATTCAAGAAAAGAAACGGTGGGTCTGGGAATAACTTAGCAGGGTCTTCAGCATACAGTGTGCAAACTGAGAATTTTAATCCAGTGTTCAATAACATAAATCAACAGAATAATGGTCAAGGACAGAATCATGTCATAGCAAATGTTGCTGAACTGTATCAGAACAAAGAACAGGAGGCAAGAGCTCAACAACTAACTGGCATGATGCAGCCCGGATCATGTCTCTTCACCAAGGAGCTATATGATCAAATTCTGCAGATGTTGCATCAGTCCAATCATCACTCAACAAGTGCAAATGTGGCAAGCTCATCTGAGCTAACAAGTAACAGTAATAGTACATATATGATTAGAGCATTGTTAGTATCACATAATGGTAAAGAGTGAATTATTGATATTGGTGCCACTAACCATATGGTAGGGGATGTTAACATGTTAGACAAAGTTATCATTATTGTAAACTCTAAGCCTAAAAAAGTATATTTGCCTAATGGAGATATAGCTTATATTACACATTGGTTTAAGTCTAATTTCTGATAGAAGTACTCTTAGTAATGTTTTCTTACTACCGCAGTTTAAATATAATTTAATGTATGTCTCAAACGCCACTAGGGAACTGAATTATGCTGCACTTTTTTATTCTGATTTTTGCATTTTTCAGGATCTCTCAAGTGGGAAGGTGAGGGAGGGTAGACAAGAAGATGGATTATACCTACTAAACCAGTTATCTAGCATCACCTCTCATGGAGTCTCCCGAGCAGCTAATAATACTCAAGACAGTTCTACTAGTTCTAGTTCTATAAATATAAACTTGTGGCATAAGAGATTTGGATATGTATTTTCTTCTGTACTTAGCAAACTTGTGCCTAATAAGGTAGTCAATAGTAGAGATAGTCGATAAATGTTCTAATGCTAAACAAACTAGATGTCCATTTCCTGCAAGTTCTATAAAAAGTACTCATTCTTTTGATATGGTGCACATGAATATTTGGAGACCATATAAAATACCTACGGTTGATGGCGAACAAGTATTTCTCAACTGTTGTTGATAATTACACTAGAATGACATGGATATATTTGTTAAAACTAAAGTCAGATGTATGTGTTATAATTCAATAATTTCTCAATTATGTTAAAACGCAGTTTAACAAGGTTTGTCAAAGTGTTTAGAACAGATAATGGTACTGAATTTGTCAATGAGGTATGTAGTAACTTGTTTAACAATATGAGAATAAATCAATGGACTTGTGCATATTCACCCAACAAAATAGGGTTGCTAAAAGAACATAGACATATATTAGAAGTTACTAGAGCTCTGAGATTTCAAGCTCATATTTCTATCAAATTTTGGGGTCATTGTGTACTGACTACTGTATATATCATTAATAGATTGCCTTCATTTGATATTAACATGTCTTCTTATGAAAAATTGTTCTAGAGGAAACCTTCTCTTAGTCACATGAGAATACTAGGGTGCTTATGCTATGCTAAAATAGTACAATAATCTGATAAATTACAGCCTAGCACAAAGACATCAGTGTTTATGGGTTATTTTGAGGTTTAAAAAGGTTACATTTTGTATGATCCAAGTACAAAAACTTTTTTGTAAATAGAGATGCAATTTTTAAAGAAGATGAATTTCCTTTTAAGACTACTACTCTTCAAGTTCCATTGTTTCCACAAACATATATATGTCTCAAACTCTGATAGATACTAACAATAATATGTTTGAGACTAATACTTCAGGAGTACAAGGGTCTAATACAGGAGATACTACTCTACACAATGAGTTACCTGTAGTTCAGGAAGATAATAATGCTGACACTGAAGCTGTGATAATTCTAGTGTATGTGGATGATATGCTTGTGACAGGAGATAATCTATAACTGATTCAAGAAACAAAATTGGCACTACATCAAGTGTTGAAGATGAAGGATTTAGGAGACTTAAAATATTTTTTTGGAATAGAGTTTGCAAGGTCTGAAAAAGGGATACTTATGAATCAAAAAAAGTATTTTTAGAGTTTATTTCAGAACTAGGACTAGCAGCAGCTAAACCAGTTGCTACTTCCATTAATACAAATATTAAGCTTACAACAAAGGAGTATGATGATCATGTTGACAAGACCAAGACAAAAGATCCTTTATTGAAGGATGTATCCTCATATCAAAGGTTGATTGACAAACTATTGTACTTAATTATAACAAGATCAGACATTGCATATGGTGTACAAACACTAAGTCAATACCTTCAATAATCAAAGAAGTCACATATGGAAGAGCAATCAAAATTGTAAGGTACATCAAGACACAACCTGGACAAGGAGTGCTTATATCTAGTAATCCTATACAAAGTATAACTGCCTATTGTGATGTTGATTGGGCGGTATGTGCTCACACAAGGAGGTTTGTCACTGAATTTCTAATCAAGCTATGAGACTCTCTAATATCCAGAAAGTCCAAGAAACAAACTACAATCTCGAGGAGCTCTGCAGAATCAGAATACAGGAGTTTAGCTTCCACGGTAGCTAAGCTCACTTGGTTACTTGGTTTGCTAACAGAATTGGCTGTCAAAATTGCCTTACCAATTGAAGTGTTTAGTGATAGAAAATCAGCTCTGTAAATAGCAGCTAATCCAGTGTATCATGAGAGGACAAACCATATAGAAATAGACTGTCATTTTATTAGGAAAAAAATTTAACAAGGTCAAGTGAAAGCTCAGTACATTCCAACAAAGGAGCAACCTACAAATATGTTCACTAGAGCCCTAACTATAAGGCTCAACACCAATATCTCAATTCCAAGTTAGATGTACTTAACATATTCAGAACACCTAACTTAAGGGGAATGTTGAAGTAAACAAGCAATGAAGCCATAAGGGGCAAAACAGTCTTTTACTCTTCTCCAGAAGTTAAGTCGGTTAAGGCTGTTATTAGTTAGTTATTAGAAGAGTTAGTCGGTTATTAGCAACATTGATTAGTTGTTAATCATTCTATGTGTATATATACAGAAGCTACTCATTTATAAACATTACAAGTTATGGGATTAAATTAATGAGAACTCTTTCCACTTCTTCCTCTTCATTCAATCTTCTTCTTCATTATTCTCTCTGCACAGTTCATAAACAATGAACTGATTTAGTTCACTATCCCATACTATTCCTCAACGTTTTTTGTTTGTTTTCCACATCGTATCCGACATTCAATTTGCATTGGGTTCGCGCTTTCTAACAAGATTTTTTTATACCTAGTGCTCGGAGCCGAAATATTTGATTAAGAGTGAAAAATCCTATTCATACCGTCACAACACTTATTGGTACTATTCTACCACGTTACTATGATGGTGCCTTTTCTTTTGTCTAACATTTTTAGGACCATATATATTATTAGAAACTCTTCTTCTTGAAGCAAACCCATATTATAACTAACTTGAGGACCCAACTAACTACTACAGCTATCAACTTAACTAACCTTCAAGTACCTATTATGATTTTGGCCCCTCAAAGATAAGAAATAAAACTTCAAATAATGTTGACTTACCCCAATGAGATTTAATGCGTAAAATCCAAATAAACTTGTTGCAATGTTCCTCAATTGTAAGAATGATAGACTATGTTGTCGTAGGTTGGCAATTTAGTTGTTTTTTTCGATTGAGTAAAGTGGTAAGACTGTACCAACTTACGTATCAGATGATACGAAATTGAAAATTTATGACATTGACCAAAATGACACATAATTATACTTGTAGATTTTAATTTCTATGTACTGAACAGAATAAAAAACAAAGATTACGTTACCTAAATGATAGTTACAATGACCATCCATAAAATATGGAATAGCACGTAACTTTAAAAGAAGCTAGAATACAATGTAAACAATATTACATCATAATCATGAAGTGTTGTCCTAAGGTAGTTAACTTAAATATATATGTCGTGTTTGTGTTCCTCTTTCTTTATTTACAAGAGCGTAGAAAGTGAATATTCAATTTCGTGAGTTGGATATACGCAACTCCGGTCAGACATGCATGTGAAAAGCAACCTTCACTTTAAAGGACTCTTAGTGTGTGTTTGGTTGAGCTTATTTTAAGCTCATAAGTGTTTGTTTTTTAAAATAAGCACTTATTAAAATATTGAGAGGTGTTTGGTTGAGCTTATTTTAAAATAGGAATAGAGCTTATTTTAAAATAAACACTTATTTAAAAAATCCAAATTTGGGCTTTTTGGAGTAGAGCTTATTTTGGCTTTAAAATTTTTGGTTTTTGGTACAAAAGTGTTTTTTTTTGTTAGCAACCAAACATCTAACAACTTTTTGATAAAATCTCTACTTGAAAAAATTCTACTCCTATAAGCTCTTTTTAATAAGCTCTATCAAATGGAGCCTTAATAAATGTTAAAAAAATCTTGAGGGATTAGGGATCCAAATCCGAATCTTCACCAACCATACCAAGAAAGGGATTTTCAATAATATCAGCATAAATCATTCACTTCTAATAATATAAAACAACAATAATAATAATTTTTTATTATACCAAAAAAGGGGCCTCGATTTCTAAAGCATCTCGCGTTAGCAGGGTCAGGGAAAGATCGTACTCTAATAGGTGTGATAAAGACAACATACCCGAATGCAAATATTGATTAGTGACTGCTTCCATGGCTCAAAACCGTAATCTATAGATCACAACAAAACAATTTTACCGTTTCTCCATAACTCTTCTTCAATAATAATACTTCTTTTACAGTCGGGTCATGTAGACTCTTTTTATTTACAAAATTAACAAAAATGCCAATACAATAAAAATAATTAATTATCTTAAAATATCCATTTAAAAAAAAATATTACTATTTATACTTATTTAAAAATATTTCATAAAATATCCAGCAGTTATGTATGTTGTATACCGTCGGGATAATACAATTCACATGTTATATACCTTAAGGGGTCGGTTAGTAGGGTGCATAAGAATAGCGTTGAATAGGGTGTATTAGTAATGTTTATATTAGTTATGCTGACATATTTCTTATCCATTGTTTGGTTTGATATATTAAAGTATTGCACGTTTCTAAAAATAAATTATTTGTTTACAAAAATACCCTCATATTTGAAAGTATATGTATGTCCTAGAGACAATATGTATTAGGACACAATGTACTTTATACACATTCGTACTTATATTAATGATGATTAATATTATGACAATTTGCATTTGTGGAATTATTAATTGATTGTTTATAATATTCTATAAATGCATCCATAGAGGTTACGTGTTTATTAATGATGTGAGAATTAATGTTATAATGTAATTCTTAAATTACCTCGACTAATGATCATCGAAATTGGGATATCGATGATATGCGATACGTCGACATGTGGTCTGCATCTTAAGGGATGTAGTATGTCTCACTTGCTACGAGTTATGGCAACTCGTGATGGACACATGAATATTTGTTGAAGTATTGGTATGCCCTGCTGATGTATTGTTTTGTTATATGTCTATAATGTCATCGGCGTGTGGGAGATAAAAGTCCTTAGACTTAAGGTCAATATCATCTTGTTTACGGAGTAATGTACTTTGATCCTGTCCTAAACTCAAATCTTATAGGTTGAGACACAACCTGTTTTTGGTGCATTACGAAGTAGATTAAAGGTGGTATGTGAGCCAAGATTAGGATTCATTCCTTGAATACATATTCGAGTGAACACTCAGATACTCATTTGGTATTAGGTTGACTAAGTCATTGGCCAATGCAATGGACATGTCTGTGACATGGTCTTGTTGTCAACTAATATAGATGAGTTATAATAATCAAGTCATTTGGATAGACACTTGACAGATCCTAAGCTTGATTGAGTGTGTCATGAATGAAGGGGTTTTATCTTTCCACATATAGGTTCAGTTCACATATTTTGTGTAGCTAAAATTTACATGTTGAGTTCGTCTTCCGGCGCAGTCTAGGAGTTCCGAGTAGACCCTAATGTTATTAGTGTCAATATGTAAAGGCCTGAAGGGTAACACTAAGTCAATTGTTCCGTCGATTCAAAGGATATAATCAGAGAGTATATAAATTTTCGGTTGATAATCGAGACATTAGAATAAAATAGAAATGAAGCAAAATTGGAGCAGGGCCACAGCGCCACTTACTCAGCGTCGTGGCGCCGACACGCGTCCAGTGGGTCCGAATGACCCACTCTGCTTCGGTTTTTTGGCCTGGCCCACGAGGGAAACCCTAGATGATTTATTCAGCTATATATACAGAGTTTAGCCTCATAATTTATATACCATCTTTTCATAATATTTACTCTACTGAAACTCTGTTGGAATTCCTAGCTTTCCAAAGGAGTAATTATATCATAGTCTTTGACTTGCGAATCGAGGAGTGATTGCGTGTTCACCCTCGGACTACACAACACAAGGCTTGAAGATTTCAACTGCTTGGCTGATTGCTTCGAATGTAAGTCTTCTGTCGAAGTTTTACATTTTCTTTGTGCTTTATATTTACATTGTATAATCATCCTACAGTTTGACCGTCGTCGGGTTTGAAACATAAATTTTCAAATTTCGTTGCATGTACGAACCCGACAAAACCCCTACAGTGGTATCAGAGCCTGGGTTGTTTTGTGTGATTATACAATATATATTAATGATAATATGGGCTAGAATTTGTTTAAATTTAATTTATGTCGTTTAAAAGCTTTAAACCCTTAAAACTCAAGAACATATGGCTTTGTCTCCAGATCTGTTGAACAGTGATGTAATCGAGGAAGTCATTCAAATCTAACTCATCTAAGTTGATATGTGTGACCGGTTCGATTCGAACATGGTGCATTGAAACGAAGAACGAGAATGATTTGATGATGATCGATGAACGTGCTGTGAAATAGTGAAAGGGGTACGAAATGAATCTGCAAATCTGAGCCTAAACCAGTTTTAGGGTTTCGGAATTGCAGAGATTGTGTTTACGGTTGAGCGCCACGATCACGTGGCGCCGTGGCGACTAGGGTTTCATGGGCGCCGTGGCTCTGATCAATAGGACCATGGCGTTGTTCATCCAGAAGCTTAAAATAATTTTTTTGAGAAAATCTGGAAAAAAAATCCGTCTATGAAGTTGCGGCGCCTCCCTGCAGGGCCACGGCGCCGTCGACGGGTTTTCAAAAAAAAATGAAATCAGATACTGAAGTTTTAAAAGTTTCAGAATCTGATTCTGAAATTTTTAGAATTTGAGAATCTGAAAATAAAACTTTGAATTGAACAGATTTGGTCCTTTCGGGCAAATCTGTAATTAAAGAAACTTTCTAAAAATTTAATTTTGAGTTCTAAAAATTGCAAACAGGTCCCTGAAATCTGAAAATATTATCCGAGATTTAAAATTGCATATTCTGAATTTATAGGGTTCGAATTGAACTTTTAAACTCTTAAGGGACTAAACTATAAATTTTAAAAATTGCAGAAATCCTGAAAATCAAATTTTAATATCAGAAAATATTTAGGGACTGTTTGGCATTGACATAGTTTTAAAGTTTAGACAAATAAACCCATGATTGTCATTAATGGTATATTATTCTATAATATACAAATGTGTTAAGTGATTGAATGTGATGCATTTAAATTATTAGCATAGCGTCCGCAATTATTGTCTGGGTAGGCGGCGCCCAGTAATTGTTTAATTTCAAATGACCGCTATAACTATCTGGGTAGAAGGCGTCCAGTATGTGATTAAAATCATCTTATATCATGCCTATTGAGTTTGATGGTTTTCCATTTAATTGTGTTTAGAAATTGCATGATAGGATGTCATATGATGTATGACTTGATTGTTGATCTTGAATGAATCCCCGAAAACTAAAAATATTCCCCAAATATTAAATACAAGTCTAATTATAACGTGTCGTCCATTATAATTGTTAGGGTGCTAAGTCCTTTTCGACGATAAAGGTATTTATGCCAAAACAATTGCTCTAAGTCTAAGAGGACCGAGGCCCTTTCATAGATGTGTTAAAATGAAAGTAGATAATAAACTTTTGTAGGTATTTTGTCACGACAGAATGAACATACATAACACATAACTTATAAAAGGGTAACCATCAAAACATACATAGACAAAGTATAAAACATATAAAATACCTATAGGAATATAAACAAGAGTAAAAGATCCTAGGAATGAGGATCTACCACAGTAATATCATAAGTCAAAATAGTCATAGATAAAATCAATTTCAGTATAAATCTTATAGCATAAAAATAGGACTATTTCAGACTATTTCACTGTAGCAAATCCATGGCATTAATACAAATATATAACATAGCTCATCCGCTATCATACATAACATAATCATATCACAACATATCATATCATAAGCAAGTTAAGTAATCATTATCAATATATCCTCTCATTTTAGTATCCTAAGGCACTAACATGTCTTTTAATAGAAAATCTAACTAGAAAACTCTTTTTGTACAAGGATCCCAAGATACTAATCACCATAGTATCAAGTTACAATTTCTTTTCAAAACAAGTCACATTTCCTTTTAGAAATATAATAGGCTTCTAAATCAAGTGACTTTTTTTAAAACCTTAGACAACCAATGCCTAAAATCAATCCATGTTTTTAATTAGAGTAAACCATTCTTTGTGAACCTTTCAAAACTAATATAACCAACTCCCATAAAGTCATTATATTAGCGTTATTCTTTTGTCAAATACATTTTCCCTAAATCGACTTATACTTTTGAAATGAAACAAGTGTAGATTATCAAATCTTGACATAGATACAACTATTCATGCTCAAGAGATAAAGCTCTACATACCTCTTCTCAATCCACTTGCTAAGTCCAACTAGTAATATGTCAACCTATAATAACCATATGATTAACCTCTAATTTCAATGTAGAAATTCCAAATTCAAGTTACAATTCCTAAGGAAAATTTTCTACTCACTTTGCCACCTTTTCAAAGGCCGATTTTTCAACATTCAAACGCCTCATTAAGGCCCAACAACCAACCCAACACAAAGGGATTACACACCTAATCCATTAGTTATAATAGTACACTTAACAATTCTAAAGTGGTTTTAGGCTACAACATGCTCATAATATTACTTTAGCCAAATCCTTCATATCCAACCCACATTTCTAGAGAGCATTATTTACCACCATAAGTATTTTCTTCACTCTATAAACTCACAATAGAGGAAGAATCATTACCTTAGAGCTTTGCCAAATTTATCAAACAATTTGCTAGCCTTTCTACCAAGAATACCACCACCACCACCTTCACAAGTTAACCACAAGCTTCCTTCTTTAATTTTTCTCGTTTTCCTAAGGCTAGATTGTCTCTTGAATTTTTGAGCTTGAAATATTTAGAGAGAAGGAAGAGGTTTTTCAAAGAGAGAGATGACAAATGACCAAGTCTTTAAGACTTGGTCAATATATAAAATCCCCCACTCAAATTTTTCAAAAGATAAATCGACTTTTCCTAAGTTTTTGTATAACATATTTACACCAAAGTGTTTGCTTGCAAAGGCTAAATTTACTTAAGCATTTAAACACAGTCGTGTAATGGGGTTGGCTTGTTCAAATGAATCTTGGCGCCAAAAGTGTCGGACTAGTCTAAAGACGTAAGATTAAAATGAAAGATATTTAATCAAACCAAGAATTGTAGAGTTGCTTTACAATTGGTTGAGGACCTACCAAAGTGTGTTATTGAAGTTATCAGCCAAAGCAAACGCGGATATAGCATATGTTTGGATCTTGGCCCATTAAGACCTTTATATTGATTGCATTTTCCTGTTCTATCTATTATCTTCAGATCTTCAGAAATGTCAAATTTTCGTTGAAAATGCTTATGGAGTCAAACAGACTCACCGGACCCAACTTCATTGACTGGCTAAGAAATGTTAGAATGTTCTTAGACAAGAAGAAATTGAGTATACATTGGACAAAGTGTTCCTCACAACTCCGGCGGAGGACTCTGCAGAGTATGCAACTTTTGACCAGGTTGCTTACAAGAAATATTATAAAGATGCCACCGCAGCTCAATGATTAATCTATATCACCTACATTACAAAGACAGCATGAAACTATGGTGCCCAACGAAATGTTAGCCCATTTGAGGAGTCTTTATGATTCGCAGAGTCAGACAATGGAGTATGACCTGCTCATAGAACTTTTCAAGTGTAGACTAAATGAAGGGGGCCAAGTTTCACCTCATGTGTTGAGGATGATTGAGCTGATTGAGAGGTTAGCTTCTATAGAGATAAGGTTTCATGACAGAGTCGCCACTACCCTCATCCTTGCCTCACTTCCTAAGTCGTTTGAGAGTTTCATTGTCAATTACAACATGAATGGGACTAAAGCGATATTTCCAGAGTTACATAATGACAACAGAAGGGGAAGGGAAAAGTTGTTGCTCCGGCAGCAGCAATGAAGCCCAAGGGAGGAGCGAAGAAGAAGAAGAAACTGTCGGCATCGGATGTTTGCATGAATTGCAACAGGAAGGGGCATTGGGGAAAAGATTGCACTGCTCCAGGCGGAGGAATGGCACCAGGTGCTAAGGTGCAAGGTATGTTTGTAATTGAAATTAATCTATCTATAAATGATTCTCATTCCTGGGTACTTGATACCGCTTGTGGCTAACACATTTGTACAAATGCGCGAGTCGATCGATAGCAGAAGGTCGCCTCGCGAGTGGACTCGCGTCGAAAATGGAGCACGAAAGGTCACTGAGTGCGTGGGAACTTATAGATTTACCTTTTGACAAAGTTTTAATGTTGAACAATTGTTTTTATGTTCCTTCTTTGACAAGGAATATTATTTCTATTCTTGTACTTGATTCAGAGAGTTTTTACTCAAACACGTCTAATGGCAATATGGTTTTGACTTTAGTTAATGTTGTGTATGAAATTGCGTCTCTTGTGAATGGATTGTATACATTAAACTGTCACAGGGAAATTTTCAATGTACAAAATAAAAGGGCTAAGTTAAATGAAAGAAATTCAACTAACTTATGGCATTGCAGACTTGGTCATATCAATCAAACAAGGATAGAACGGTTGAGGAAATTAAATTACCTCGAACCATTTGACTTACAATCTTATGGTAACTGTGAATCCTACTTGAAGGGTAAGATGACCATTAAACCTCTTTCTGGAAAGGGAATATGTGCCAAGGAGGTGCTTGAGTTGGTACATACGGACATATGTGGACCATTTTCAACTTAAGCTAGAGAGGGTTTCTCTTACTTCATCACTTTCACAGACGACTTATCAAGGTTTGGATATGTTTATCTTATGAGACATAAATCCGAGACTTTTGAGAAGTTTAAGGAGTTTACGTGTGAAGTTGAGAAACAGCTCTCAAAGAGTATCAAGACTCTCCGATCTGATCGTGGAGGTGAATACTTAAGCAAATAATTTCTTGACTACTTAAAGCTTCATGGAATTCATTCCGAATGGACACCTCCTGGAACACCACAAATGAATGGTGTTGCCGAGAGGAGAAACTGGACCTTGCTTGACATGGTTCGTTCCATAATGAGCTTTTCAGCTCTTCCTACATACCTTTGGGGATACGCTATTTTAACCTCAATATATGTTCTAAACAGAGTTCCATCTAAATCAGTCGAAAAGACACCATATGAGATATGGTGTGGCAAGAAGTCATCACTTAGACACATGAGGCCCTGGGGGTGTCCTGCATATGTCAATAAGTTGGTCACTGATAAGTTGGAATCTAAAAGTGAGAAATATTACTTTTTTGGGTATCCAAAGGAAATTAAGGGATACTATTTCTATCTACCTGGAGAACATAAGATATTTGTTTCTAGGAACGCAACTTACCTGAAGATGAATATGTCTACAAAGATGAGAGTTGCACGGAGATAGAACTTGAAGAAATTCAAGAACAAGGTAACAAAGAGGTGGAATCCTTGCCCGATGATGAAGGCAAGAATTCAGTGGGAGCTTCTGGCGAATATTGGGTATTTAGAGTACCCCCTTCGGCCAGTGGGAGTGCTACGATGAGTAATGCAGAAATGCAAGATCTTCCGACACAGACCTTGGGAGCAAGTGCACCAGTTGCATTTCTTCCCATTCAGGAAAGACATGAAAATGATAGTCCTGAAAGCTCTAATGTTGGTGGTTCGACCATCGCACAAAAACCTACTCACAATGTAACATACCAGAATCAACTGAAGACAATCAAATTCGTAGGTCTACTAGATCTCATCGTCCTCCGGAAAGACTAAATCTGCTTGTGGAAACACAAAATGAGCTAGATATTCCAGATGATGACGAGCCTAGAACCTACAGCGAAACAATGCTAGACATTGATTCGAAGAGATGGCAAAAAGCCATGAAATCCGAAATGGAATCTATGTATATCAATCAAGTGTGGAACTTGGTTGATTTTCCAAATGGGGTTAAACCAATAGGATGCAAATGGGTCTTCAAGAAGAAGATTGATGCATCTGGCATGGTTCAGACTTATAAAGCTAGACTAGTGGCTAAAGGTTTTACTCGGTCTGTGTGGATTATGATGAAACCTTTTCACCGGTGGCTAAGATAAAGTCTATTCGGATTTTGCTTGCGATAGCTGCACATTATGATTATGACATTTGGCAGATGGACGTCAAAACTGCATTCCTCAATGGTAATCTAATTGAGGAAGTATATATGAAATAACCCGAGGGTTTTTCTTGTGAGTCCAGAAAAATGTTGTGTGCAGGCTACAGAAGTCCATTTATGGACTTAAGCAAGACTCTAGGAGTTGGAACATTTGTTTTGACAATGCTATCAAGTATTTTGATTTTGTCAGAAGCAAAGAAGATCCTTGTGTTTATTCCAAACGCAAGGATGAGGGTATTGTCTTCATTATAATATATGTTGATGACATATTGATAATGGGAGATAATAAGACCCTCATGCAGTCAGTTAAGGATTGGTTGTCCAAGACCTTCATGATGAAGGATTTAGGTGAAGCCTGCTACATTCTGAGAATTAGAATCTATAGAGATAGACCTAATAGATTGTTGCTACATAGACAAAGTGCTTAGACGTTTTTCAATGGAGAATTCCAAGAAAGGCGGTCTTCCGATGGGTCAAGGCATCAAGTTATCAAAGAAGGGCTTCCCTTCTAATGCTATTGAACTTAAGCTCATGAAGATGATCTCATATGCTTCAGCTATAGGATCAATCATGTATGTCATGACCTGTACTAGGCCAGATGTGGCCTTTGCACTTAGTATGACTTGCAAGTTCCAGCAGAATCCTGGCGAGGAACACTGGAAGGCAGTCAAGAGTATTCTCAATTACCTCAGGCGTACTAAAGATTACTTCTTAGTCTATGGTGGAGTTGGTGAGCTGGTTACCACTGGGTATACTGATGCTAGTTTCCAGATAGATGTTGATAATTTCAAATCTCAATCTGGTTACACGTTCATTTTCAACGGATGAGCAGTGAGCTGGAAGAGTTTCATACAGCTACCATCGCACTTCGACTCATCGGGCGGAGTACATTGCTGGATCGGAAGCTGCTAAAGAAGTTGTCGCGACTTCTGAGTTCCTAAAGGAACTAGGGGTTGTTCCGAGTGCTAGTTGTCCAATAACTGTTAGGCGTATTTTGTATACGTCGTTTGAGTCATTTTTAATTGGTATTTTACTCGTTTTTGTTGTGATTAGTATAGTAGTAAGTTTGTTTTTCTTTCTTTTGAGTCACAGCGGTGCAAAAGGGAAAAATGGCAAAAAGGAACGAGAAATGGGCAGAAAAGGTGCTCCCGAGGCGAAAAGGACGAAAGTTGGCAACTTAGAGCGAAAGAAGGCAACACCGCGGTGCCATATTTACCGAGGAGTCACAGGACTTTCAGCACTGCGGTGCCATCAGGCAGTACCGCGGTGCCATTTCAGGCCGAGAAGTTTAAGAGTTTCAGATCATGCCGGTGATGCAGAATCCACTGCATCGATACGAAATTTTAGTTCTGAAGGTAAATTGGCTAAGGGCAGATTGGTCCATATAGCACGAAAATTAGAGGATATTTAAGCCCTAGGGATTAATGTTATGGGGAATGTTAGTCATTCTAATACACAACACAACACAAGGCGGATTTGGAGCTACAATTGAAGACTTTGTTCTACGTAATTTTCTTTCTTTCATTTTTAATTCAGTTTATGTATGGATATTGTGTTAGTTCTTAGCGTGACTATGACTATGAGCTAAATACTCTATTAGGTCTTTCCTTATGAATCGCTTGAAACTTTTATTCATGAATTAATGCAGTAGTTTGATTTCTTCTTCACTTGATTAAGATTTAGTCAATATTTGGTATGAATGTTTGATAATTAATTGATCACTAATTACCATAACCTATATGATTTCGAATCAAAAGCCGAAATGAGAGATTTGAATATGTTGTAATTGACTAGACATAGGTTAAAATCGCTGACGAAAGTACCCCGATATTTGTGTAGCATTATAGGTTAATGTTCTTAATCCTCCTATGTGGTAAATCCTATCATAGAAATATAGAAGGGTTTTGCACTGGGGTTGAGTGATTATATGTCCTAGCCAGAATATAAGACAGTCTAGTTAACCGCTATCTTAACGAAGAAGAAGAATCATTCTAGTCGCATTAAGGATTGAATAAAGTGGATAGTCGAGGATTTTGGAAGCCCTAATTTATTCATAGCTGATTACAACTTTATTAGTTTACTTGCAATTATTTTAGTAGTTAAATAAAAACCTCAATCAAATATCGATTGTCAAATAGATAACATAAAATAGATGAACAGATTTAGAAACCGCCGGATTTATATTCGGTCTTACAGACTATATTACTCGTGAACGATGCGTACGCTTGCGTGAGCATTCGAAATATCGCTAACAAGTTTTTGGCGTCGTTGTCGGGGACTGGCGTACATCTAATATCGAATCATTTGTTTTTATTTCTACTTTGGCTTTATTTTTTATTTTTATTTTAACTTTTACTTTCAGAACCGTGTGCCTTAATTTTTTTGTTGATTTTGATCTGTTTTAGGAATCTAGTGTATGCGAAGAAGGAGAGGAGCAGTTACACTTGTTCCCTTCAATCCTGAAATTGAGAAAACCTGCAAACAAAACAGGCGCAACAAAAGGATATTTGAGTCAGTGACCATGAACAACGAACTAAATCAGAATGGGGCGGACAATGAGGTTCCTGAGAATGCAGGGGACCCAATACAGGTCCCAGTAGAGAGAAGTTTGGGGGATTATGTTCTTCCCACGGTCACAGATGTACAGACTTGCATCAGACTCCCAGCTATAGGGGCCAACAACTTTGAGATCAAGTCACCATCCCGAGTACGGTCCGTAACACGCACAATTTGGGGATCAGAATCAAGATCCCCACATGCACATTTTAAACTTTCTGGAGCTGTGTGCCACTTTCAAATATAATGGCGTTACTGACGATTCCATTAGGCTGAGGCTCTCCGCGTTCTCACTGAGGGATAGAGCCAAAAGCTGGTTGAACTCACTGTCTGCCAACTCTGTCATTACCTGACAGGACATGGCCCAAAAGTTTCTAGAAAAGTTCTTCCCTCCTTCCAAGGCTGTAAAGTTAAGGGGAGAGTTGAACAATTAATATCAGGTGGATGGTGAGTTGTTCTATGATACATAGGAGCGATTCAAGGATTTACAAAGGAAGTGCCCATATCATGGCATAGAGAAGTGGATGTTGGTCCACATTTTTTATAATGGATTGAGTGGTACTACTCGTACCATCATTGATGTTGTAGCATGTGGAGCGTTCATGAAAAAGAGTGTCAATGAGGCACATGACTTACTAGAAGACATGGCTGCCAACAATCATTAAGGGGCAGATGACAGGTCAGTGAATAGCAGGAAGACGATGGGCATACATGAAATAGATGTCATCACTGCCTTGAATGCACATGTGGCCTTTCTGATGAAGCAACTGCAGCAGAACACCATGTCTGTAAATGCAGTCCAGATGTCAGTGAATTGCGAGATTTGTGGTGGACCGCATTCCTTTGACAGATGCACAGCGGTAGACCCTAATAATGTGTCAATGGAGCAGGTACATGCGGTAGGGAACTTTAAGTGGCCTTATAATTCCAACACATACAACCCAGGGTGGAGAAATCACCCTAACTTTTTATGGAGGAACGATCAGCCTCAGCAACAACCATATCAAGGTGGTTACCAGAACCAACAGGTGCAAAATCAGGTCACTTCATCCCAGCAGTTTAGACCACCTACACAACAGGAGAAGCCTAATGAACTGAGAGCTGCATTGCTGACACTCACTAATTCGCAGAATCAGTTCATATCCAAACCAGTCCGCTCGTGAACTCGA
This sequence comes from Przewalskia tangutica, assembly GCA_029844215.1. Classification (NCBI taxonomy): domain Eukaryota; kingdom Viridiplantae; phylum Streptophyta; class Magnoliopsida; order Solanales; family Solanaceae; genus Przewalskia; species Przewalskia tangutica. The sequence goes on from CM056740.1 coordinate 57,527,802, forward strand.
AATGCAAGTTGGACAACTGGCAACCAACAGGCCGCAGGGCACTCTCCCAAGCAATACAGAGGTAAATCCTAGAGAGCAGTGTCAAGTAGTGTTGTTGAGGAGTGGAAAGCAGTTGGAGCAGGTTGTTCCCCAGCCCGCAGAGGTAAGTGAGAAGGAGTGTGAGAAAGAAGATGAGGTGGAGAATGAGGGGGTCACTGGGGACTGCCATACAGTTGAGACAGCTCCACGAACACCTTTGAGGGAGTACGTTGATAGAATCCCTTACCCTCAGAGGTTATAAAAGAAGGCAATTGACAAGCAGTTCTCCAAATTTTTGGAGGTGTTTAAGAAGCTTCACATAAATATCCCCTTCATTGAAGCACTAGAACAAATGTCAGCATACTTTAAATTTATGAAGGAGATACTTGCAAAAAAGAGAAGGCTAGCAGATTATGAGACAGTATCTTTGACAGAGGAGTGCATTGTCATCTTGCAAAAGAAACTGCCTCCTAAGCTGAAGGATCCAGGGAGCTTCACTTTATCCTGCACTATTGGTAAGGTGACATGCAACAAGGCGATGTGTGATCTAGGGGCCAGTATCAATCTCATGCCTTTGTCTGTCTTTAAGAGATTGGGTTTGGGAGAAGCCAAACCAACCACAGTGAATTTGCAGTTGGCCGACCGAACCGTAGTGCACCCCAGAGGCATAATAGAAGATGTGCTGGTCAAGGTGGGAAAGTTCTTCTTCCCAGCAGACTTCTTCATTCTTGATATGGAGGAAGATGATGAAATACCTATCATTTTGGGGAGACCATTCCTTGCAACTGAGAGAGCCCTGATTGATGTAGAAAAGGGAGAACTGAGACTAAGGATTCAAAGTGTTCAATTCCACCATTAAATCCCGAGACATCAACAAGTGTTTCGCAGTCAGCACAGCTGACACATCAGTTCAGCCAGCACAGGCCAAAGCTAGGGAGATCATTCATACAGCGGTGAATCCACAGGTCAACAAGAATGCTGAAACAAAAATGAATGTCATGGAAGCCGTCGAACAGGTAAGTCTTACTGAACCCCCTCCTGTGAAAAAGAAAAACAGAGCGAGAAAGAGGAGGAGGATTTTGAAATGGATAGGTTGTGGGGTTAAAATACCCCAATGATTTAATGAGTAACCTGCGTCCGGCTACAAGACGTTAAAGACAGCGCTACTTGGGAGGCAACCCAATTTTTAAATTATGCAATTTAATTTAATAGAACAGTCTCACTTTTGATATATTTTTGTTATGTTGTGAAGTCAGGTGAAGGAATGGGACACTAAGCACGAAGACAAGTATGAAAAACACGGAATCAGGGAAGCACTGATATGCCATTCTGCAGGACCGTGGTGCCTAATATTCAGAGAGGTCCAGGAGTTTGTGCACCGCGGTGCCATGATGCAATACCGCGGTGCCGCATGAGCAGAGGGGCCACAATACTTTTGGCACCGCGGTGACGTCATGCAGTACCGCGGTGCCCTAATGGGATTCAGAATTAAAAAGCCCTAAATCTCCAAATCCTTTCCCACACAAACACAAACCCTTCATCTCTCTACAAATTCCGAAATTCCTCTCATTCTATCCACAAAAATTCCCACAAACGCCACCAAATTCTTCAAAAATCCCTACACACCACATCATTGAAAATACCCTCATATCTTACACCATCATCATTCTCTCCATTTGGGTCAAGCAATTGGTGAAGAATAACTCTTCAAACGGGTAATCTTCATAATTGTGCTTGCAATTTCAAGGCTAGTAGGGAAAGTAACTTGCAAGTTTGGGGGTTGTATGTAATGTGGTGGTGGGGCGTTGTGTGATTGTGGGTGTGTGTTTGGTATTGTTGTGTTGTGTAGTTGTGTGGATTGAGGCTTATTGTGGTGTAATTGTTGTGTATTGCTGTTGTGGTCCGGTTTTTGCTTGGTTATTGTTGTTGTGTGGTGGGAGAATAGTTCTCAGACGAGCTAGGACACGAGTATAGGCTATCAATGTTATGCAAAGGGAGTTGAGTGTAAGTGTATTTTTTTAATAAAAATACTTTGGGCAGCAGAATGGCGGGGTTCTTGCCATAATAAATACATCCTTGGAAAACCTCAAGGAAACAAAGGAAACGCTACTGAAAAATTTCCCAACAACCTTCACTATGACCTCTAGGAAACGAACTTCAAGAGATTCAGCATCTTCATTCGCCCCAGAATATGATGTGACTCGATTCACTAACAAACAGGCGGAGGATCGATACAACAAGATTAGCACTAGGGCATTGATACCAGAAAGATGCATGGATTACCAGGTCAGGCCATTTGATGATGATGATGACTACGAGACTATTAGGGCCATGATCGAGGCAAATGGGTGGAGAAGGTTCACCAACCCAGAAAGGATCCCACTTCAAAATTCTAGCCTTGTGAGTTAGTTCTATGCGAACTACCCCGAGCAAGAGTATGGGTGGTGCTTTGTTAGAGGGAAATATGTGTCTGTCAGTTCCGAAACAGTGAATGCGATACTAAGGACCTACGATGTGGAGGACAGAGGCTATAATCCAAACTATTTCAGAACTTGGTCAAGAGACGCCAGCCACATCCTATGGGACGTAGTAGCGCAGACATTGTGTTACCCAGGCGTTGAGTTTAGTTTTGCCCGCAACGGATCCAGGAGACTTGCCCGATGCCAATTTAATAGAATATCCAAAGGATGGCTATATTTCATAAGTGCACGCTTGATTCCGTCAACTTATTTTACAAATGTGCCCTCAGACAGAATCAAGCTCATTTATGGCATCATGACGCGTATGACAATTGATGTGGGGAGAGAAATAGTGCAGAGCATAAGGGAGATTAGTAGGTCGACGACTACTGGCGGATTGAGTCATGGTTCACTCATTACTGCCTTATGTGATAGGCATGGAGTTCCAACATTCGCCACTGATATCCTAGAAGAGTCATTGTGACTTGCGATTTAGTGCACTCCTTCCTCGACCCCCTACCGGGACTAGCAAGAGAAAGGGGCGGCGAAAGAAGCAGCCCAAAGAACCATGTATGAGGAAGAGCGAGGCACATACATAGTGAAGCGTAGCGGCCATCAGCCTCCCATGTCCTTAGAGCCTCCTATGTCAATGATGGAGCAGATGCTCTTGAACCAACAAAGGGTGTTGCGGAATCAAGAGCAAATGATGCAAGACCATCAACACCTGACCCAACGTGTTGATAATTTGAGTTTCATGTTCACCCAATGGACAATGCAGTATCCGCCACCACCACCACCATTTTCAGCCGTTGTATGTCTGTAAGTCGTCACATTTTAATTTTTGAGTCTTTTACACATTTGGGACAATGTCTAGTTTAAGTTTGGGGGGGGGGGTTTTATTTTATTTTATTTTTGTGAGTCTTTTATTGTTTTTGTGTTTTATGTGAGTCAATTTTTTTTATATATCATGCATGATGTGTTTATTTGGAATGCCTAGTGAACTAAGTGGGATAATGTAATGGAATGAGAAGCTAAAATATGTGTGCTTAAGTTAGATATGCCAAAAATTCATGAAAATCTGATTATTTGAAATATTTGATGCTTAGCCTATGTGTTGTCAATTGAAAAATATATATGAAGTCTGCTTGCTTGTTATTTGAGACGAAATAGTTAAGATGTACATGTTAGGGAGATGATTCAGACATTTCTTTGTTAGCTCTTCTTACCATTCATTACCTACCTTGCAATAAATTGTATCTCTAGTCAGCCCCTTTGAGCCTAAAATAAGTTACTTCTTTGACACCTTATGATTTCCTTGTGTGCCATAAGCAGTAATTGAAAAAAAAATTGGGATGAAGAAGTGTGAAAAAGAAATACAAAAGAGAGTGAAAAATTGATGCACCCCAATAAAAAAAATATGTTAAAGCTTAAGTTTGGGGGTGCCTATGTGAATGTGTTTCATGCTCTCAAAAAAAGAATAGGAGAATGATAGGTATGAACTGAAAAAAAATACCAAAAAGAAGGACCAAATGGTTGAATGAGAACAACGCTTATGGTACGTAATTTGAGCCAAAATGCCAACTTTTACATACCCCTGCCTAAGCTTACATTACAACCCTGAAAATCCTGAGGATCTCTAGTATGTATGTCTATGATTAGTGGAGAATAGCAAGTACACAAGCCCGTAGACTAAATGAAATTGACATGCATAAGTTAGTATTCATGCTTTCATTACTTGTGATTGAAATGAATTTGCGAAATATCTGACTTGAAATTTTAGATTGTTGAATTCATGCTATATATGTTCTTGCATATTATCTCAACTGACGTTCATGTGTTTCTAAGTCTTTGTGCAGCTGCTTGATTTGAGTCTTTGAGTTTTTTATTTTTGTTTTTTGTTTTGATCTTTGCTCGAGGGTGAAGAAAGGTTAAGTTTGGGGGTGTTTGTTAGGCGTATTTTGTATACGCCTTTTGAGTCATTTTAGTTGGTATTTTACTCGTTGTTGTTGTGTTTAGTATAGTATTAGATTGTTTTTCTTTCTTTTGACTCACAGCGGTGCAAAAAGGCAAAATGACAAAAAGTAACGAGAAATGAGCAGAAAAGGTGCTCTCGAGGTGAAAAGGACGAAAGTTGGCAACTCAGAGCGAAAGAAGGCCCACTATGCAGAACCGCAATGTCATATTTATTGAGGAGTCACATGAATTTCAGTATCGCGGTGCCATTAGGCAGTACCGCGGTGCCATTTGTGCTGAGAAGTCGGGAGTTTTGATCACGCGTCTGGTATGCGAAACAGATGCCGATACGGAAATTTTAGTTCTGAAGGCAAATTGGCTAAGGGCAGATTGGTCCATATAGCACGAAAATTAGAGGATATTTAAGCCCTGGGGATTAATGTTATGGGGAAGGTTGGTCATTCTAAAACACAACACAAGGCGGATTTGGAGCTACAATTGAAGACTTTGTTCTACGTAATTTTCTTTCTTTCATTTTTAATTCGGTTTATGTATGGGTATTATGTTAGTTCTTAGCGTGACTATGGCTAGGATTTAAATACTTTATTATGGTTTTTCTTATGAATCGCTTGAAACTTTTATTCATGAATTAATGCAGTAGTTTGATTTCTTCTTCACTTGATTAAGATTTAGTCAATATTTTGTATGAATGTTTGTTAATTAATTTATCACTAATTATCATAACCTATATGACTTCGAATCAAAAGCCGAAAGGAGAGATTTGGATATGCTGTAATTGACTAGACATAGGTTAAAATCGCGGACGAAAGTACCCCGATACTTGTGTAGCATTATAGGTTACTGTTCTTAATCCTTCTATGTGGTAAATCCTAACATAGAAATATAGAAGGGTTCTGCACTTGGGTTGAGTGATTATATGTCCTAACCATAATATAAGACAGTCTAGTTAACCGCTATCTTAACGAAAAAGAAGAATCATTCTAGTCGCATTAAGGATTGAATAAAGTGGATAGTCAAGGATTTTGGAAGCCCTAATTTACTCATAACTGATTACAACTTTATTAGTTTAAATCTTGAAATTATTCTAGTAGTTAAATAAAAAACCCAATCAATTATCGATTGCCAAATAGATAACATAAAATAGATGAACGGTACTTAGAAACCTCATGATTTATATTCGGTCTTACAGACTATATTACTTGTGAATGATGCGTACGCTTGCATGAGCATTCGAAATATCGCTAACAATAACCATTTATTATGACAACACTGGTGTCATTGCACAAGCAAAGGAACCAAGATCAACAAACAGAAACAAACAGGTACCAAGAAAGTACCACATTCTGAGAGAGATAGTGGAAGCTGAAGATATCAAGATAGATTATATTCCCACAGACAATAATATAGAAGACCCGTTTACTAAACCATTAAGCTTGGAGAAAAATAATGGTCATTTTGAGAACATGGGTATTAGATATGTTGGTGATTGGATCTAGGCCAAGTGGAAGATTCAAAGTATATGTATGTCCTAGAGACAATTTGTATTAGGACACAATGTACTGTATACACATTCGTACTTATATTAATGATGATTAATATTATGGCAATTTGCATTTGTTGAATTATTAATTGATTGTTTATAATATTCTATAAATGCATCCCTAGAGATTACGTATTTATTAATGATGTGAGAATTAATGTTATAATGTAACTCTTAAATTACCTCGACTAATGATCATCGAAATTAGAATATCGATGATATGCGATACGTCGACATATGGTATGCATCATATCCTTAGGGGATGTAGTATGTCTCACTTTCTACGAGTTATGGCACCTCGTGATGGACACATGGATACTTGTTGAAGTATTGGTATGCCCTGCTGATGTACTGTTTTGTTATATGTATATAATGTCATCGGCGTATGGGAGATAAAAGTCCTTAGACTTGAGGTCAATATCATCTTGTTTACGGAGTAATGTACTTTGATCCTGTCCTAAGCTCAAATGTCTTATAGGTTGAGACACGACTTGTTTTGGGTGCATTACGAAGTAGATTAAATGTGGTATGTGATCCAAGATTAGGATTCATTCCTTGAATACATATTCGAGTGAATACTCAGATACTTATTTGGTATTAGGTTGACTAAGTCATTGGCCAATGCAATAGACATGTCTGTGACATGGTCCTGTTGTCAACTAATATAGATGAGTTATAATAATCAAGCCATTTGGATAGACACTTGACAGATTCTAAGCTTGATTGAGTGTGTTATGAATGAAGGGGTTTTATCTTTCCACATATAGGTTCAGTTCACATATTTTGTGTAGCTAAAATTTACATGTTGAGTTCGTCTTCCGGCGCAGCCTAGGTGTTCCGAGTAGACCCTAATGTTATTAGTGTCAATATGTAAAGGCCTGAAGGGTAACACTAAGTCAATTGTTCCGTCGATTCAAAGGATATAATCAGATAGTATATAAATGTTCGGTTGATAATCGAGACATTAGAATAAAATAGAAACGAAGCAGAATTGGAGCAGGGCCACGCCACGTCAGCGCGCGCCAACACGCGTCCAAATGGGTCCGAATGACCCACTCGCTTCGGCCGGTCGCCCACGAGGGAAACCCTAGCTGATTTATTCAGCTATATATACAAGGTTTAGCCTCATAATTTATATACCATCTTTTCATAAGATTTACTCTACTGAAACTCTGCTGGAATTCCTAGCTTTCCAAAGGAGTAATTATATCATAGTCTTTGACTTGCAAATCGAGGAGTGATTGCGTGCTCACCCTCGGACTACACAATACAAGGCTTGAAGATTTCAACTGCTTGGCTGATTGCTTCGAATGTAAGTCTTCTGTCGAAGTTTTACATTTGCTTTGTGCTTTATATTTACATTGTATAATCATCCTACAGTTTGACCGTCGTCGGGTTTGAAACATAAATTTTTAAATTTCGCTGCGTGTACGAACCCGAAAAAATCCCTACAATATTCAGTCCATTCACTTCATCTTTTTAAAATAACATATGTTGAGGAATGTTTTTATATGAAAAAGGTTTTTTTTTAAATCATTTGATTTGTCTGCCTATATTGTGGTATAGAACTGAATATTGTGAGTAGTAATGTGTAGAACGGGAAAATAACAACAACTATTTGTTAGAAATCTGGAAATGATCAAGTATAAGGGTTTGCTGAGTCGACCAAATTCTTGATCTATCCTTAAAATAATATTGTCCCGTATATCCTTTCAACGGTTGTAATGACAACTTATCTCCCAAGATAAAACGGGCAATCAAACAAATGAACAAAGGGAACTCAAGTGTTTTCTTTGGTAGAAAGATTTTTGAGTGTTTTGTGATTGCAAGAGAGGATGAAATGTTTCAGATTTCAAGTGTGTTTCCAAATGAGTCTTGTGTCTCATTTTATAATGTGTAGATGATGACCCTCCAAATGGCTAAGTAATGGCTATGAATGTCATGTTAATGCCTTGAATTTGGAGTTACAATTCAACCAAATAATGGCTGAATTCATGAGCAAAATAATGGAGAGTAAATACTCCAAAGTCAGCCCAAGAATCAGTTTTTAATTCACCTCCAACGGATTGAAACAGTCGAGGAGTCGCGAACGTCAATTAGAGTCGCGACCCTTCAATTCTAGTGAGTTACTGGAATTGAAACGTCAATTAGAGTCGCGGCCCTTCTCGGTTTCGTGGTGATTTCTGATTCATTTCATCTTTACACATTATACACTTCTTCTTTCATTTACCAACGTGAAATCATTCGTCATTTGGCCAATAACCGTTCATTACCTTACGTCTTAAACAATTCGTATACGTATCAATATCTCTTCCATTAAGAAAATTTTGATCCTTGGCACTTCGGGTGCACGTGTGTGGAAACAAGGTTTCCTACGTGCGGAGCCCCAATTGTTCGATTCATAATTAATAGGATTTCCTTTATTTCACGTTTAATAAATATTTTCAACAATCCCCTCTTGGAAGATATTTTGGTGCACGCACATGGTGCCTTTCTAGCAACACTTGACGGAACGATGTTGCATCCGGAGAGGTAGCCGGAGCTTTGAACCTTCCATAGTAGAATACCATCGGACATATTTACTGCGCAGTGAACGTGATGTCTTGAACCGTCAGTGTTTAGTATATGTCAAGACAATGGTACCAACACAACACCTTTCATACTCAATCTTTCTAGTGTTTTGTCCATCGTGGGTCGTGGACACCCTTGGATTCTTAAGTGCTCATTCGGCGCGCATGTCCTCGCACTTAAATAGGTGGTTTCCTACAAGGTATCCTATAATACCCCGCTACACAAGCATTAGGAACCATTAAAAATTTCACCAACCTAACCTCAACTTTTGAGGATCATTAAAGGTTTGAAAACTTATCATTTACCCTTCTTACAGGTAGCACTTTTTTTCTATCACGGGAACGGCCTTGGATATGTTTCTTAAGAAAGACACATTATCCCAAGCGCTCTTGCTTCCACCGAAGCGCTCAAAGGAGAGGTTCACATACCTCATTGACGACTAACCAACAAAACAAGTAGAATACGCCCCGAATAGGTACTTCAACCTTATCGGCTATTCCACACGCCAAGTAGAAAATGCCACAAGTAGTACTTCAACCTATAACAACAATAATACTTCTATCAACTTCATACAAACTAGTATAAGACTTATACCAAGTAATGGTCCTCTTATTCTACGAAAATTTGGGCAGCATTTCCCCCGTTTATACGTACTTTTCCACCTTTTCCAAGGCCCAATTTCAACAAAAATCAAGCCCCATTTAAGGCACAACCAACAGTTAACCAAAGGGGATTACATGCCTACTTGACGTGTAAAATTCAGCCCCTTAATCTACCAAAACAGCCCATAAAAATTAGTTAAATATCCAACAACAACAAGGGTACAAAGTGAAGCCTTTTAATACCTTTCTACACCCTTAATCTCTTAGGACTTCCATTAACAATTACCACATTAATCATGCATATAGGTGGCTGATTTTCCAGCAGCCTAATACCACAAAACAGTCCATAAAAACTGCATAATAACGTCCAACAGTTTTATAGATTTCACGGCCAACAACTACAATCCGATAACTCTTTACTTAATCCTTTTTATTCCAATTCAAGTTCCAAAACTTCTATATAAGTTATATCAACTTATTAACAACAATATTACTCCATTATAACATGCAATGTGAAGATAACAACAACACAACCAACGAAATTCAAGGGAACCTTAAACTGCCCAATCTCGGCCAAAGCATTAAAAATGGACCAAATACTTTTATCCTTCATTATTTTTAGCACAAGCTCATTTATACATTATAAAAATAAGTAATATCCAATTACTTCAAGAGAAGGAAGAATTTTTACCTTATTTTGTGCCCAAAAACGTCCCAAACAGTCCGCACTATAATGGCCAGCAGTTTTCGTTTTGCTCCACTTCTTCATGATCCAATCACTCTCATGTATCCACTACAACCTTATAACCAACTTCCCTTCACGTTTTACCTCCAAAAGGTCGACGAACAAGCTAGGGTTTCACCCCAAACTTTCGGCCAAACCGGACATGTCTTGAAGAATATTAATCTAGGCTTAGCACTTGGTTTAAGGGCTTAATCTTGGAAAAAGAAACTAATCAACCCTTGTTGTTCTTGGCTAGGGGTTCTCGAAAAATAGGGAGCTTAAGGGAGAAGATGAGAGATATATGGATGTAAGTGTATAATAATCCAAGTCTTGCAAGACTTGAATATTTATTCTAAGTGTAAAGCCAAGTGTATGGACAAGGGGAGTGGGACACACTTGTCCACTTGTCCTCATCTTCTCATAATATCTAAAGTGTGGTCATTTTGCAAGACAAGTAGAGGGTGACACGTGTCACCCTCCGATTGGTCCAAAATATTATAATTTTCGAATCCCCCCCCCCCCTCCAAAATTGTGAAATTTTCGGCGGACCCCATATTATCAATTCCAATTCTCCGTAATCCAATACTAATCTCACAAATCCAATTAGAAGTATTAAACTCCAAGTTAATAATATTTCGTCGTCACATCTTTCCGAAATTTTCCTTAAGAAAATGTAATAATTTTTTCCTTCCAAAATTCAAATCTTAAATCCTTAATCATGTTCTCAATTAGTAGCCTTGGTATTACGGGGTGTAACATTCTTCCCCCCTTAGAAACATTCGTCCTCGAATGTTCATCTAAGGTCTCAACGATTATCCAATACTCTAAGATCCTCAAATATTTTATGTCCCAAGCTTACATTATTTCTCCCCGTATACGGGCAAGACGGCTTCTCAATATCTCAAAATCATGTTGTCCTAATCACAACAACCCTATTTACTCCATACAAATATTATTTGTACACATCATTTAAGCATACAACACATCTTAATCTAACAACATGGTATGTCCTTAAGTCAATTAAACATGATCTTATAAGGGTTCATCACCCTTCCCGACAGCTCATCACCTCCTAATTATTCCAAATTAGCACATATATAACCTTGATGTGGATTCATTAAACTGTTTCACACCTTCCAAGCAATTTATAAAGCTTAACCATCACATAATAACACACAATTGCTTCAGACAACACACACATGGCCCCAAATAAATATGGCTGCATAGATGTACATCATCATTATACCAACTCTACAATAATTTTACCAACCTGGATACTAAGTCCAAATATTTCCTTCACGGCCGCTTTCTCATAGCTGCAATCACAAAAATATGTTAGGGAGGGACTACCCTAACCACACAGCTCTATCGCACGATCTTGGAGTAAGAAGAATAGAAATCAATCCTAAATATACTATAGCCTCTTATTTATGGGTGTGGTGCACAACACACCAATAAATAAGACTCTACTATATACGGTCTGTAGACATTCCGAGGACTAACTGCTCTGATACCACTCTGTCACGCCCCGAACCCCGGGACCGCGACTGGTGCCCTACCTGGGCACCCTTATACCCATACATCACATGTAACCAGCAGAAGCTAAAGAAAACTCGTCATTTTTTTCTTTAAAAGTAAAATAGGTAAAGCCGACAAGGCCGCCATTATATATAAAACAACCCAAAGGAACTACAATTGTACAACTCACGCAAATCCAGCCCACATATGAAAACAGACCTCTAAGAGTTTGGACAGTAACCTATGACGAGACAAGGTCATGCCGTACCCCTGAATATACACAAGACTACTACCAAAGACATGTACTAAGATGACAAGCTCCGGAATAAGGGAGTCATCTCAACAAGCTGGGAAATGATCCTAAGCTCGTGGATCCACAAACTGTGTACTTATACCTGCGGGCATGAACGCAGCCCCCCGAAGGGGGTCAGTACAACAAGCTACCAAGTATGTAAACATGAAGTACAGTAAACAAGATCATATCTGTAAAAATAATGACAGGGGCAAGTATGAAAACTCAAATACCAGATCCTACCGTTCCATAAAAAAGTAAGAGCCAATCAGATTCTTGTATCATCAGATCATCAGACACTGTACCATCAGACATCAGATTACTATACCATCAGATTTATTGTACCATCAGACAAGATTACCGCATTTTATAAAATATGCCTTTTAAAAGTGAGATCAACCGTATCATTTCCAAATACCATTTCAAAATATGAAAGTCATGTAAAAATCAGGGTCATCCGCCCTCAGAATCATTATGCAATCCTACTCATGGGACTATTTTACCCGCATGGGACTATTTCACCCGCATGGGTCGTGTGGACCCGCAATGAGCATTTGTACACGATACTCGCATCACGGAGAGCTAAACCATGGAATGTGTCCTGGGAATTGAACCCGCATGAGTCCTTCAGACCCGCAGTGAGTGTTTACCATCTCACGTTATGGGAGCTACTCCATGAAATATATACAACGCATCGCCTCTGAGGGACGCGGTGATGTGGAAATATAACACTCGCACGAATGGCTATATGAGCAAACATATGCAAGTTAAAATATCAAAGTCACGTCAAAATCAGGGGCACCTTCCCATAGAATCATTATGCAGATCCTATTCATGGGACTATTTCCCTCGCATGAGACTATTTCACCCGCATGGATCTTGTAGACACGCATAGAAAATCTGTACCCGATACCCGCATCACGGAGAGCTAGTCCATGGAATTCCTGGGAATTGAACCCGCATGAGTCCTTCTGACCCGCAGTGAGTGTGTATCATCTCACGTCATGGGAGCTATTCCATGAAATATATATATACAATTTACGACATGTTCCGGTCCATTTTGGGACTCGGTGTAATGTGATATAAGTCAAATAAGGTACGATATTTTCCGGCCCATTATGGGACACGGTGTAATGTAAAGGACTGTACACCTATAGCTATCACAAGCAACTATGTACAATTTAAATTATCTTTGACTCTCATTAGAACCACTAAAATGAACCTTCGCTTTAGAAAACCATGGCATTACCATGCCTTCCTTTTTATAAACACCAAGGCAATACCATGCCTTCTTCTTTAGAAATACCAAGGCAATACCACACCTTCCTTTTTATAAACATCAAGGAAGTACCATGCCTTCCCCTTTAGAAATACCAAAGTACTATCCCGTCATGTAATATTGGAGAGTTGAACCCCAAAAGTACCATGTACGTCCGTCGTACATCCTTTCCTTTATAAAACGCCAAGACACTAACACTTGTAGTATCAAGGCACCTACTCTTTTAAATTCAAGTGACTTCTACTTTTAAAATCAAGACAAGTATACTTTTAACATCAAGTTACTACCACCTCATGTACCACATGAAATCTAGATTAGTATCGCTCCTCTGGCTAACATTATGGAAACATTTGCATAGTGATAACCGATCTGAATTGGCCAATTAATCCATTTATGAGTCGTGCTTAATATATATCATGAGATTTTATCTAATCGGCTGTGAACCTAGAAAATGTAAAACGAACTTGTTATATCTTAGCTTCTATGCAGATGGATGGCATTCTACTCATTTCAATATAATTGATTGTCGATTCCTTTTTCATTTAACGCTGCAATGGCTTGTTCGATACCTTTTCTCATTAGTGTTGTAACTAGCAAGATCAATTCGACTTCAATACTTCCTAAAAACTCTTACCAACATCTCCCATAAGACTTGGTAAGGACTTAGAAATAATTTAGACATGTCTTTAGCATAGAATCAATAACATGAATACTCCTTAACTTCTAAGAGTAGAATAACTTTTGAAATAATAACACAGTTATGGTTCACACAAAGAACATGCCAAAAGAGAGAAGGAAGAGGTTCACATACCTCATTGACGACTAACCAACACGATAAGTAGAATACGCCCCGAATTGGTACTTCAACCTTATCGACTATTACACACGCCAAGTAGAAAATGCCACAAGTAGTACTTCAACCTATAACAACAATAGTACTTCTATCAAATTCATACACACTAGTATAAGACTTATACCAAGTAATGGTCCTCTTATTCTACGAAAATTTGGGCAGCACTTCCCCCGTTTATACGTACTTTTTCACCTTTTTCAAGGCCCAATTTCAACAACAATCAAGCCTCATTTAAGGCACAACCAACAGTTAACCAAAGGGGATTACACGCCTACTTGACGTGTAAAATTCAGTCCCTTAATCTACCAAAACAGTCCATAAAAATCAGTCCAATATCCAACAACAACAAGGGTACAAAGTGAAGTCTTTTAATACCTTCCTACACTCTTAATCTCTTATGACTTCCATTAACAATTACCATATTAATCATGCATATAGGTGGCTTATTTTCCAGCAGCCTAACACCACAAAACAGTCCATAAAAACTGCATAATAACGTCCAACAGTTTTATAGATTCCACGGCCAACAACTACAATCCGATGACTCTTTTCTTAATCCTTTTTATTCCAATTCAAGTTCCAAAACTTCTATATAAGTTATATCAACTTATTAAAAACAATATTACTCCATTATAACATGCAATAGGTGAAGATAACAACAACACAACCAACGAAATCCAAGGGAACCCGAAACTGCCCACTCTCGGCCAAAGCATTAAAAATGGCCCAAATATTTTTTATCCTTCATTATTTTTAGCACAAGCTCATCTATACATTATAACAATAAGTAATATCCAATTACTTCAAGATAAGGAAGAAATTTTACCTTATTTTGTGCCCAAAAACGTCCCAAACAGTCCGCACTATAATGGCCCGCGGTTTTCGTTTTTCTCCACTTCTTCAAGATCAAATCACTCCCATGTATCCACTACAACCTTATAACCAACTTTTCTTCACGTTTTACCTCCAAAAAGTTGACGAACAATCTAGGGTTTCACCCCAAACTTTCGGCCAATCTGTGACAAGTCTTGAAGAATATTAATCTAGGCTTAGCACTTGGTTTAAGGGCTTAATATTGGAGAAAGAAACTAATCAACCCTTGTTGTTCTTGGCTAGGGGTTCTCGAAAAATAGGGAGCTTAAGGGAGAAGATGAGAGCTATATGGATGTAAGTGTATAACAATCCAAGTCTTGCAAGACTTGGATATTTATTCTAAGTGCAAATCCAAGTGTATGGACAAGTGGAGTGGGACCCACTTGTCCACTTGTCCTCCTCTTCTCAAAATATCTAAAGTGTGGTCATCTTGCAAGACAAGTGGAGGGGTGACACATGTCACCCTCCGATTGGTCCAAAATATTATAATTTTCGAACCCCCCTCCCCCTAAAATTGTGAAATTTTCGGCTGAACTCATATTATCAATTCCAATTCTCCATAATCCAATACTAATCCCACAAATCCAATTAAAAGTATTAAACTCCAAGTTAATAATTTTTCGTCGTCACATTTTTCTGAAATTTTCCTTAAGAAAATGTAATAATTCTTTCCTTCCAAAATTCAAATCTTAAATCCTTAATCACGTTCTAAATTAGTAGCTCTGGTATTACGGGGTGTAACAGTTTGAATGCTTCAAAGGTTTCATCTTTACTTTTTAGTAAGTAAAGGTAACAAAACCTTGTGCCATCATCTATGAAAGTCACAAAGTACTTGTTCCCCCCTCTAGTTTGAGTGAACTTCAAATCACATATATCAGTGTGTATAAGTTCTAGAGGAGCGGTATCCCTTTCGACGGATCTAAAAGGACTCTTGAAAAGTTTTGCCTCTATGCACACCTCACACTTACGTTGAGGGTTTATGTCAATAGACGGCAATAATTCCAGTTTTACCAATCTTTAGATAGATTGATAGTTTACATGTCCTAATATATGATGTCATAGATTAGATGACTCAATCAAGTAAGTAGAAGGTGCAATTTTATTGGTAGTTGAAACAGAAGGCATTACAGGTGCAACATTGAACTTAAAGAGGCCTTCACAGACGAAGTCTCTTCCTACATAAGTTCCATTTTTAGTGATTACAAACTTGTTAGCCTCTAACACTAGCCTAAAACCAGCATTTACTAACAGAGGTCCAGAAATTAAATTTCTTTGAATTTCTGGGACATGCATCATTTCCTTCAGAATCAGCTCATTTTCGGACGTCATCTTTCGGGTCACCTTTCCTACCCCCAACACCTCTGAAGAAGAATTGTTGCCCATGAACAATTTCTTATCTGTGACGGTGTATATGTGGAGAAGACATCTTTATTGAAACAAATGTGACGGGTAGCACCCGTGTCTAGCCACCATTGCACCGGATTCTCAACGAGGTTAGCTTCAAGAACTGCCGCTGAGAACTCCTCAATCATATCGTTGACGAGTGTGTCTTCAACGATGTTAGCCTTGCCTTTGGCCTTATTCTCACGTTTGAGCTTGCGACAGTCTTTGACCATGTGACCAACTATACCACAGTGGTTACAATTTCCCTTGAACTTTTCAGTTGTTTGGGACTTGCCTTCCTTCTGGAACTTCCGTTTCTTGCTTGAGTTCCCTTTGACTTCCATCAGCTTTGCCTTAGCCTCAGCGGGTTGTTTTCCCTTTGGCATGGCCTTCTTATTGTCTTTCTGAATCTGGAGTTTGACAATAAGTTCATCTAGGGTCGTCTCCTTCGTTTTGAGTTTTAGATAGTTCATAAACTCAGTCCACGAGGGAGGCAACTTCTCGATTAATGCCCCAACCAAGAATTGTTCGTTGGACTTTAATCCTTCCACATCCAGGTGATGTAGAATCATTTGGAATCCCTGGATTTGGTATATCACACTTTTGTTGTCCACCATTTGAAATTTCAGGAACTTCCCAATGATGAACTTCTTACTACCCGCATCTTGGGTGTTGTACTTTTTCTGAAGTTTGTCTCATAACTGCTTGGCAGTTTCAACGGTGCAATATATCATGTATAAAGGATCGGACAAACTGTTTAGAATATAGTTCCTACACATGAAATCACTATGTTTCCATGCTTCGCGAACCATCCTCGTGTCGTCAGCGACATGGTTACCTTGGCCCCTTCCCGCCAAATTATTTGGATGAGGGTCCATGTCTTCCCCAAATAGTGAAGGATCTTCGGTTAGGAAATGTGACATTCTCATAACCGTCAGGAAAAACAACATCTTTTGCTGCCATCTCTTAAAGTGAGCACCCATGAACTTTTCAGGACGTTCATGGTGAAAATCAGCAGGTGTTGGGGCAGTAGCGCCCCCTTGAGGAGTTGCAAAGGCATTGTGAATGTCTCCAACAGGAGTATAGTTGTTGTTGACGCCTTGGGTGGGAGCAAAGGCACTATAAGTGCCCAGAGCAGCAGTGGAGGAATTGGTTGTGCCAAAGGCAGTGGCGGTGGCACTTGACGTACCAAAAACAATGGAGTTGAAGGCAACGTTAGTGCCTTGAGTAGTGGGATTGAAGGCAATGGGATTGCCTTGAGCATCTGTGGAATTTTCGGTGTTGAATTGGTTGAATTGATCTTGTCCAGTCATGTTGTTGTTGAAATAGCCAATATTATCTTAAACTTGTGAGTAGTAATGTGTAGAACGGAAAAATAACAACAACAACTATTTGTTAGAAATCTGGAAATGATCAAGTATGAGGGTTTGCTGAGTCGACCAAATTCTTGATCTATCCTTAAGATAATATTGCGTTGTATATCCTTTCAACGGTTGTAATGGCAATTTATCTCCCAAGATAAAACAGCAATCAAACAAATGAGCAAAGGGAACTCAAGTGTTTTCTTTGGAAGAAAGATCTTTGAGTGTTTTGTGATTGCAAGAGAGGATGAAGTGTTTCAGATTTCAAGTGTGTTTCCAAATGAGTCTTGTGTCTCATTTTATAGTGTGTAGATGATGACCCTCCAAATGGCTAAGTAATGGCCATGAATGTCATGTTAATGCCTTGAATTTGGTGTTACAATTCAGTCAAGTAATGGCTGAATTCATGAGCAAAATAATGGAGAGTAAATACTCCAAAGTCAGCCCAAGAATCAGTTTTTAATTCACCTACAACGGATTAAAACAATCGAGGAGTCGCGGCTAACTCACTGAAACTGGAACGTCAATTAGAGTCGCGGCCCTCGGGGAGGCGCCGCGGCCCTTCAATTTCAGTGAGTTACTGGAATTGAAACGTCAATTAGAGTCGCGGCCGCGGAGGAGCCGCGCCAGCGCCGCGCGCTACTTGGAGGAGTCGCGGCCCTTCTCGATTTCGTGGTGATTTCTGATTCATTTCATCTTTACACATTATACACTTCTTCCTTCATTTTTCAACGTTAAATCATTCGTTATTTGGCCAATAACCGTCTATTACCTTACGTCTCAAACAAATCGTATACGTACCAATATCTCTTCCATTAAGGAAATTTTGATCATTGGCACTACGTGTGCACGTGTGTGGAAATAAGGTTTCCTACGTGCGGGGCCCCAATTGTTCGATTCATAATTAATAGGATTTACTTTATTTCACGTTTAATAAATATTTCCAACAAATATTTATTTATAAAAAAGGAAATATGCTAAGTATTTATTTATCTACTAGCACTAGGGAATAATTTTATTTTTCACTTTCTTGGATTATTAGAAGAAAGTTTGAATTAAAAAATAAAAGGAAAATGAGTTGATTATAAGTGCATTCTAGTACGTAGTAGTAGAATACAGATTTATAAATTTACAATGAAGAAATTGGCGGAGTATAGATATAAATTGCGGGAGCAATTTCAGTATCAAAATTGAATTAATATAATAACATATTTTAATCAAGCATAAATTTTGAAGGATAATTTTATCTTTAATTAATCTAATGCATGCATTAAATTCATTGCATTGTTAATACCATAATTTTCTATGCATTAATTATGCATAGGATAATATCAAATAAGATATTATTAATACACAAAATTAATGCTTACATTATTTTATCTAATCCGAGGCGGACCCACGTGTAGTGGTCTGAGTGCTCGAGCACCCATTGACCCGGACGAAAACCATCTATCCTTATATAAAAATTTCTTAAAATGTGATATATAATTTCAAAGCACTCACTAGTTAAATGTTTGGCTGGGTGCTTTGATTGAGAGCTTGAGTTGAAGGCACAATGTTGGGGAAGTGTGAGGGTCCGATTCCGTGAGACAAAGTTCTTTTTCTCGATTTTTGTCCTTTTAGATATCCTAAGAACTTAAACCATATATTCCTCTCTTTTTAAATCTTTTTTGTTCACTTTTTAATTTTTTAAATGTTTTTTCGTTTTAACATTTTTTATTATTGTGTTCAATAATTACACTTAGATTTTATGATCAATAGCAACTTTACGTTAATGAGAGGTTAGCATCCACAACTTTAAAATCATGAGTCTGTCACGGTATCTTATGCATCCTACCAAACGACCCATAATAGCATGAGAGATCTAACTATTCTAATTGTGGTATATCACAAAGGTACACAATTATGTAAGTTGTATACAATAACAACATACTCAGTGAAATCCTCCATCGTGGGGTTTGAGGAAGATAGAGTATACGCAGATCTTAGCTTTACCTTGGTAGGTAGAGCGGTTGTTTCCGAGAAAATAGAAAGGTATATACCAAAATGGTAATACAAACGTATATAATTGTGTTGTTTAATTATTTTAATGAGCGGATTGTATAAATTTTAAACACGTTCTGTAAATCTAACATCTTCAATAACAGAAAATTTCCAAAACACGTAGTAATAATAACCAACAAAACCACATTAGACAATAAAACACTTATTTTAGCATGACAATCAATCTCAAGCCCAGACTCGCAAAAGTATCAACCCAACTTTCCATTGATAGCTTGTGCAAGCCCTCCACAAATTGAACACTAGTAGCCCAAAGGTAAATACAATATTGCTGAATCTTATACATTTGTCGCTTAGTTGATGTATATAAAAATAATTAACTAATATAGTCTTAACAAAGTGTTGTGTTAGACTTCATGTTTTTTTAAATTCGCCATAAAATAATAGTGTCAGGCCAAACAATAACCATACATAACTCAAGCAGCATTTGTTTGGCAATAATAAATAATATTTGCATTAAATTATGAAAAACTTATGTATTATTTTACGTATGAGAAATTTTAAAATAGGACATGTATTAAGTACTGCAGAAATTTAGACACACTGTTCTTTTAAACTAAGTGCCCGTTTGGTTGGGCTTTTGGATTTGCCAAAAGTGTTTTTGAAAGCCAAAAACACTTTTGGCGAGGGTTTGATTTAAAATTGAAAAAGTGTTTTTGACTTCCAAAATCACTTCTGGCCTCTATTTTTAAAAGCTCAAATTTTGGGCTTTTGAAAGTAAATGTTGTTTTTGCCTATTTTTAAGTCAAAAACACTTTTTTTATTGACAACCAAACACCTACTTGAAAAATTTTATTCTTAAAAGCTCTACTTCTAAAAGTTTTTTAATAAGATGTATCAAACGGGCCCTCAAGTAAAATACAGCCACTCTACATAATTGTTCATTTCTTATTAATCGATTGTATAACTATTCCATGTATTATGATCCCTACATAACTAATATGGAACAGAACAAGCCCTCGACACGTTTTAATTCTGTAATACTAACGAGTGCTGAATTTAGCACTTCAATAGGGTGGTGCGGTACACCCCCAAAAGATCAGCCTCTCTGACGGTGCAAAATGACGTCCAACTAAAAATTTTGGAAAAGGATTATTCCCAGGAGCTGTTTTTCTATCAAACAGAAGTAAACAACCAAGAGCTGCATTATTTTTTCAAATTTTTGAACGAAAACCTATGATGCACGGCTAGACTGATAATACTACTACCCACCAAAATAATAAGCGATAATCGAAAAATAAAAGATAACTCTGGGCATAAGGTACGTCTCCTCTGCAAGGAAATAACAGTTTAGAACAAAACACAATTAAGTCATTCCATCTACTAAATCGCTTGCTTATGGCAAGAATGGAGGGAAAACATGTAATACAGCTCAAACTACAACATAAAATAGAATCCCAATGGTCTGAGCACATTTTAGATACTCTGAAGTTTTAAGCTGACGCATGATTCTGATGGGAATGATAACCAGAGCCTCATGTGACGGTACCTTTATTGTAACCTAATATCGATATTGAGGTTGACGAGGAGGGTACTCGTATAGAGAGCTTGCTGCAGATGAAGGGTACTCAGGAAGCATGCTTCTAGTAGAAGAACTATACTCAGTAGATATACCACCACGGCGGTATTCTGATCGCAAACCGGCTGCAGGGGGATTATACTCTGGCTGGGAGCGGACAGAGTTAACAGGATCATGGTATGATAAACGCTCACGGTATGACACATAGGAATCACTGATTCCACCACCATCCTGGAGTCTAGTTTCCAAATTCAGAGGCTGATGATATTCACGACGCTCTGGGATTACCTCCCGCCTGTAGTAATCACGTGGCTCTACTAATGCCTGTCTTCTGTAAACATCAGGATTGCCTATCACTGTGTCCCGCCTATAAGCATCAGGGAGTTCCACCAATCGGCTCTGCCTGTAAGAATCATCATGCTGTATCATTGTGTCCCGTCTATAAGGATCTCTTCCCAATGTTCTATCATATGCATAAGATTGAACAGGAGCAGGTGGTGGTAAAGGTTGAAACGGGGCTAATGGCATCAAAGGAGATGTAATTAAGTTCCTTTCATGAAAATGAGGATGTTCACGGTACCCACGATCTTCAACCTGCTCACGGTACCGACGATCTTCAACCTGTCCACGGTACACACGATCTTCAACCCGCTCAGATCGTCGAGGAGCACAATCAGGACGTCTTCTTTCATCCCGACCACGCCTCTTAGCTCTGTCTCGTCTGGATATCACACGGGTCTCAGGTGCGAGCCGTGTGTCTTTGGACCTGGACCCTTTGCTCGCAGTAGTGAAAAGCTTACACAGGTCCTTCACCTATCGATTAGAAACAAATACAAACAAATTGTAGGTATCACGATCACAAGAAAACTGAAGAGACTACGCTCGCAAATGCTTGTGATATCCATTAATGCAAATAAGATGCCCAAGTACCTGTTCAGAGGACAATTGGCAATCAAACTTTGACTTTGAGTAATAGTTTTTCTTAATCGCTTGCCTGAAAGTCTCCTCTGCTATCGGTAAGCATTCCTCAATAACAGAAAAACGAACCTGAAATCAATTTTCAATTAAATAAATTAACACAAAATGTCCAAATCCAAAAAATTCTCCCACTTACCGTTAAATCACATGAAGAGAAGCAGCAGTAGAATTCTAAAACCTGTATTTGTTTAGGAAGTCTTTCAAACAAACCAAGACCCTACGTTTCGTAAACATCATAGACATTTACATAACTCCTCTCAAGAGTAGTCAGTTACAATACCAATCGTGTTGCAAAGCCTCCCAAACCTGAGGGCCACCAGTACACATGCCAAAGCATCAAAGTAATTGATATATAGATGCTTGAAGATTGTTCCAAAGCATTGACACAAGACTGATCTTATCGTACAATCAAATAATATACAACAATAAAACAATCATGCAAGAATTTGTACTTAATTTTGCACGTAGCTTCAGTGCGTAAGTATGCCTCAAGCAAGACTTTGACATTGTACATGAAGATGGATAAAACTCTGTTAAAATATTTGAAGTCACAAATCAAGCCACTCCAACAAGAACATCTCTTTGAAGTAAAAAAAAAAATTGATGCGGTGTATAGGGAGGGGCAAAGAGGAATCTGGAAAACGGATAAAAAGCTCTCATCCTACTCCCCACATGCCTATTCTACGATTGTATACAAAGATGCCTTCGATACTTCAGAAATAAACTTACAATATGTATCTATCTAAAGAAGAGATTGTAAAATTACAACCTAGAGACATATCTATCAAAAGAAATAGAAGGGGGCTTCTTTTGGGGTCTGGCTGAACTGAAAATACTTGATAATACCTTTGGCTATTATACTCGCCAATTTATGTGTGAACATAAAGGGCATTACTTGACTTGAAATTAGATAATCATCTCTCTGCTTTACCATTTTTTCTGTTACACCAACATACATGCACATACACAGATGGAAAATAACCACTCAACCTGATTGCAGCTGTCTCCTCAGTACTGCTAAGAGACAAATTATATGCACTAGAACCAAATAACTTTTTCCTAATTGTTCGAAGGAATAACGGTTTTTCCTTTATAAATTATTTATTGTTTTCTAGTATTAAGATGCCTCACTTTGTCAAAAAGTTATCTCACTGATCATATTATACACCAAATGAGGAGAAAATGACGAAATCTCACCAAGTGAGGAGAATAAGACGAGACCTTGATCATTTTTTACTAGTAAATGTACTCTAATATCACTAGCTCCATCGCAACCATTTTTCACTTATAATACTCAACCATCACGAAAACATTTCTCACATGCTAAAGCACCCGCATATCATTATAAGATATCAAGTACTTCTACACCCATCCATGACAGAAACTGACCATCAATTTATCTTAAATGACACCAAACACACCCTAACTGGACAAATTACAGTGGATTCCCAAAATGGACAAATCACAGAACGTTTAGCCAATCCCATTCAACTTCTGACCTATTCTTTCTTGGCTAAATCCCTTATGTCATCCTCTTTACCTCTAAAGAATACCATCGACAAAATAGTTTCAGATGCAAGGAACAAAACTTGTAATGGTTCAGGTCATCTCATTGTCCAAAATTTTTAAGGAATTTACCTTTCTCTCAACAATTTCCAGGAATACAATCTCTTATTCTCTTTTGTCTTTTTTCTGTCTGATGGCCAAAACTCGTTTTGTGGAACTTTGGATTCGGAGTCCAGCCCATATTCACATGGGCGACGTTTACTGTCAGAAAAGGAATTCCACCTAAAGGGGATAATTTTTACAGCAGCCAATCCAACGAATTCAGTTATTCTTTTTTATAACCAATCCAATGAATTTAGTTATTCGTAAGACATCGAAGACACAAAAACAGTTCAAAAGACAGAATGTAGGTAATCCAAAAAACAGACCATCTTTACCATAACAAAAAAGCTAACACCTAACACTGGCCTTCAAATAACAAGGGAGTATCTTTTAATTTCTGAACATATTTTCTCTTTTATCTTTTTCCCTGGATGTCTACACACCTCACCAGTGCGGAAAATTATCTAGTTCAGAAGTTTGCTAGCTGATTTATGTCATGACGGCCACCTGACATACTTTGATCTGCTTGAAATCAGAGTCACGTCCGTGATCAGTAACACACCTTACTAATTCTGTTCCCCCTCCAAAGTACACCACATATTTCACCATAACATAAACACTCACAAAAAATCACCATAACGTAGTGATCAGAGAACATGCACACCCAGAACTATACAAGGCAAGTGGGCAGGCCCTGGTTCTCCGTTACCAAGCAAGTGGGTCAGATCTATACCAGCTAATTTTAGAAAGATGGCCCTAGGAGCAGCCCACGACCAGCTAAGTTGCGGACTCTTCACTTTTGATGCCGCACCCGTGTCGGATTCTCCAAAAATACACTACTTTTGAAAAATACAACACGCACCCATTGACATTTTTGAAGAGTCCGAGCAACATCCGGTAACCACTATAGAGGGTATGTTGAAGGCTGGTTCAACACAGGGCTTTTTTATTGTTTTAGTGTTTCTTATATGTTCTCTATTTCTATTTATTATATGTTTCTACTTTAGTCTTTAATTATACCAAGGGTCTATAGGTGACAGCCTCACTACCTTCACAAGGTAGAGGCAGGGCTGCGTAGACCACACGCTCTCCGACCCCACTTATGGGATCTCTCACACACATATATAAAATTTAGGGTTAAAAAGTCTTGAAACATAAAAACATGTCATACTTTCTTATGCAGATTATAACAGAAACAGTGTCATATAATTAGAACATAGTATTAGATAATATATATATATATATATATATATATGACAATTAATAAAATAATTGAAAATCAGAAAGCTATACAACATATGAGAAGGATTAAAACTTCAAAACGAACGTAACTTCGCGATGTATGTTCAAGTTATGCATTTTTCCTTTTTTTCCTTCGTACCGAAAAAATCATTTATACCGTAACTCCATCTCTTTTTTTAAAATGAAGAAGTTTGAATTACAAAGGTCAAACAACTCAAACATTCTATTTTTGTCTCAACTTGAACATTGATTTTTTAATATATTAAAACAAAATTTAGCTAATCAGAAAATAGATTAATAATAGTATAAATTACAACTTATAATTAAAAATATTTGAACACCATATAAAAGGGGTAAGTCAAAGAAAAAGTAGTTTGTCTTCTCAAATAGTAATAGTATCATATAAAATGAAACAGATGGAGTGATACGATCCGAGGAGCAAACATGATTCAAATTGCTTCACTCGAGGTCGAGCTAAGAAACTTCAAGCCCTACAAGCCATGTTGATGCAAAAAGAGGCTTTGGAGACCTTTGAGGAGCTTCATAGGAGAGCGTATGACGTATGGATGATTGATTGGTCGTGTGGAGTGAAGATGAGATGGAGAGGAACGATGGTGGTTAGCCATGCAAAGAGGATATTTTCTAAATTCAAGCCATCATACATAAAGAAAACTACCAAACAAGGCCCTTACTTCATTAAGGGTATTACTGTAATAACTAGTCTAGTCTTCTTTAGCTTGTTTAGTATAAATACCATACTTTTCATTAGGGGATTTTTGATGATTGATGAATTGAGTGTAAAACTCTGGTTAGCTACTTAGTTTAGTGTTAGCTAACGATTAGTGTAGATTATAGAGTGATAGCACAATTAGGGTGGATTCCTTGGTTGTCTATTGAACTTATTCATGATTCTCACATGAGATCACTCGTGGAATCATCTTTAAAGCATAGTACTTTATGGATTAATCTTTAGGAGGCCTTTGGTTTGATATACCTTTGGTTGCCTATTGATATTTATTCTTGTGTTTCGTCTTTTATCCGGGTTGTTGCTTGATTTGATTTATTTCATTGAGGTCTAAGCTTTCATATAGTTTAGGTTGCTTTGAATGTTGTTTATTGTATCAATCCTCTAACTTTCAATTCCGCATATCAATCCTCTATCTTTCAATTCCTCTTATCAATCCTCTATCTTTCACCTTTAGGATTCAATCATTTTTTAAAACCCCCAAAAAAAAACGAAATTCAGAAACTTCCAGGAGAAAAATTGTGTTAATTTTGTTGTTTTGACATTAGATTCTTGTTCCCTAGTGTTAGTTGAACCTAAATTTCAAGTTTGGAGATGTTTTGAGCATTCTACCATGGTTGGATCTTCAAGGTTTGAAACTTGAAAGTGGATTTTGGTGAAGGAAGGTGATATTGGCCTCAAAAGTTGGTGGGTTTTGTTCTACTCATCCCGGGGAACTTGGATATTAATAAATTTGGTGGAAATTGGAGATCATTTGGACAAGTATTGAAGAATCCACCATTGAAGCCTTTAAACCTTCAAGAACTTAAAAGTGGTCTTGTTGAAAAAGGTGAAATTGGAACTTGAAACCTATTGGGTTTCGTTCTCTACATCAAGAAGAGCTCGGATTTAATTTTTGGTGCAATTTGGAGTTGATTTGAAGGTGATTGGAAATTTGGAGTTTTTGGTGTTCTTGAAGAACTTTAAATCTTCATAGAGAAGAAGACCCAAAAGGGGTATGTTTGATCCAAAAATCTTCGGTGTTTGTGGGCCAAAGAAAAAAATCAGTCCAAATTTCTGATTTTTTGATTTTTTTTAGAAAGACACATCAGCAGCCAGTAGGCTGCCACGTCAGCCACACGCCTGCAGGGCAAGCCCAGTCGCACCTGCAGGGCGTATGCAGTCCACTTTCAGAGAGCAAGTTGCTCTGTTTCAGTCCCTGTTTGGGCGTTTAACCCGGTTTTCGTTCAAATTTCTTCCGGATTGATTTCTTAATACTTATAATTAATTAAAAACAAGTAATTAAACATACTTGTTTGCTAATTAATTCTTGAATTTCATCACTTTCATCCCAAATTTCCAAAAAAAATCTAAGTGTTTCCTTCTCATTTCTTTAATTTTCTAAGCTAATTAACAATTAGTAATTGTTCTTACTTGATTGTTAACTAGTTCTTGAGTCTCATTTTTATTTAGAGAGCTCTTGGGGGTACGGGTGCTTGTAGACACCTGGGAATAATTCATTCGTATCAGCCTCCCTCCTCACTAGCTACTAAGCGAGAACATAGAGTAGAGATTCGTGTCAGTGACCTCTCACTCCCTCCCTCCCTCAACAGTAGTTAGTTGAAAGATGGCAGCTAACCTTCTTAAGTTTTCTGTTTTATTTCGTTGAACTTCTTTGACTCCGTCCGTTAGCTTTATTGAGTTGTTAGTCTTTCGATTTGACAAGAATCTATTCCTCCACATAGGCCAAGTGACCTTGTGAATTGATTGGACAAAGTTCTTTACCAACCTTGAAAAACACTAGCGTGGAGAGCTGAGCGTGTGGTGAGTGGAGTGCAAATACGAGTGACGTGAGGAGCTTTTACTCCCAACTTGTTTGCTCGTTTTGTAGGTACAAGAAAAAGAGTCATAAGACATTTTCTACTTCGAGAAATACAATGAATGGTGTTTTTTATCCAAGAACAAGTGTGTCATGTTGAAGGTAGGAGGGGAGTATTGGTAGGCAATAAGTAGAGAAAATGTGATACTTCAAGGAGGAAATGACCTGAAGAGGTGAATTCTTAAAATGAAGGTTAGTGTCTTTAGTTGTGCCTTGTGCTTGATGATGGTAGTCATGGCAACTACATTACACCTCAATCGGTTGAATGGTTGAGGATACCTTCTGTAATGAGACGGATCCTTATTATGATCAAAGAGAGTACTTGGTTGATAGGAGTGTGAATGTATTCATTACACATGGTGAGTACCAAGAGGAGGTTTGTTGTGATGGGCTTCCCATGGATACTTGTCACATATGTTTGGGATATCATTGATTCCAAGAACATAGGGTTCCATCTGAGCAAGAATGGTACAAGTGCATAGTGATTAGTGGATGCTAGAAGGAAACTTCTATTTCCACCCATGCATCCTAATCCCGAGGCGAATGCAAGCAAGCAACATTCCAACATAGAGTGGCCAACTTTGTGTACAAAATCTAGTGAAGAAGATTACTTCAAATGGGAACACAAGTTGGATGAGATCTTTAAATACTACAACTACTTGGAAGAGAAGAAAGTGGAGTTGGCTTCTAGCACCCTAAGAGGAGCCCTTATTAAATGAGAAGGTAAAGAGGCACCTAATTGATACTTGTGTCTTGAAGGAATTTTGGAGGTGTCGCTTTTTCAATACACATGGAAAGAAGGAGAGAACCAAGCACATTCCGTAAAGGAAAGAACCACTACAAGATGAGAAGGCTGCTTCAAGTGAAGCCAAAGAAAAAGAAAAAGTGAAGGGTTCACCAAATCCTTCACAAGAGATTCTTAGCACTTGCCCCATCTCTTATGAAATTGAGAGAGAAAAGATTGAGAGGTGCGAGGGAGAGAAAAGTGACAACTCTAGAGACGAAAAAAGGAGAAGTTGTGTGGAGTGACGTGAGAGGGTTGTCACAACACAATGCTAACTCATGTAACTTTTCCTTCTTTTCTAGTTGTCTTGATAATGGTGCAGATGTTCTTGGAAGCAAACCGAAAGATGAATCTCAAACTTTGGAAGTTCATGAGGTAGTTGAAGGCTTCCAAAGGAGCAAATGTGCTCCACCATTGAAAAACCATGGGATATTTTGTGTGAACTTCAAGGTAAAATAGTTAATCCCAACACTCCAATTAATGTGAATGTTCATGTTGTTGACTTGAGTGTGAATGATAGCTTGTCCTTAGTTGAACTTAATGAATCTTTACCACGTGATGAGCTTAGTTCTTTAAAGATTGTTGACAATGTTGTTGAAATGAGTGATTCCACACTAGTTGATCATATTGATGACCGAATTAATTCTTTTTGTGAGATCCATTTGTGTCCACCCAGTGTTGACACTTGTGATTTGCATGTTAGTACGTTGTCATGTGATATGATAGCTCACACACTAGTTGATCCTAGCGATGACCGAATTGATTCTTCTAGCAATATCGATTCGTGTCCAACTAGTGTGTTTATTTACTATGATAGTCCACTAATTGAGGAAATGGGTGATGTGCTTAATGAACCTCAACTTAGTGATGATGTTGGTGCGATTGATCATATAGATAGTCATGAAAAGGAAATTGCTTTGGAAAATGACAAATGTCTTTATGAGAGTGAACTTACATATTTAGAACCCTCATCGTTTATGGATTGTTCTCTCTTTAAGAATACTTAATTGATAATGACATTATTATTGAAAGTGAAGTGCATGGTGGTATGTGTTGTGATGATGAACATGTAGCCACCTTTAGAGGCTACTTGATATTTGGTAATCCACTATGGGAGGATGATGCCCTCCCCGATGATAGAAAGTCCTTCTTGAAGGTTTGCGCTTCCGAAAGTGAAGATTGCTCTTTAAAGAAGGGGAGCGGTTTGAAAGGAAAAGAGCATACTTTTTGGAAGGACTATGTTAGATCTTCTAACCTAAAGGGTGAGGGGATGCTACTCAAAACTTGGCATAGGATCGATGAGCTTAAAAGTAAAACTCTCTTGATGAACTTGATTATGTGATTAACTTGTTTGCGAAGCTTCATCAAATGAGACTTGAAGGGGAGTTTTGGAGGGAACCTCATTGGAACAACTTGGTATGACGTCACATCTTGTAATTCCTTCACGGACGGTATGTACTCGTGGCTCATGCTTATTCTTGGACTTTCTAAAGCCATGGAGGTAACTTTCATGTGTGATGAGTATAGTAGTAGCACTTATAATCATTCATGTGATTCTTTCCTAGTGTTATTACTTGAGTTCATGTTGGACTTGCATGGAGAATGTGAGCAAGAGAGTGTGGGGAATACCTTTGTATTTGACACCGGTGTTGACTTAAGAGTGATTGCTTTCTTGGGATGGGCTAGTGTAATGATTAGACTCTTGATTTGTGTTGATATTATTTGTGACGTTGCACTTGGCCATGAGGAAATCATTTGTTTCTTGACTTAAGGGGAGATATGTGCTTCTTGATTGCTAGGACCAATGAGAACTTGCATGTTTGTTTTTCTAAATGCATTGGGTTCCTTAATTTACCCTTTTGTCAACATGTCTTGAATAGT
Source organism: Przewalskia tangutica (assembly GCA_029844215.1). Lineage (NCBI taxonomy): Eukaryota > Viridiplantae > Streptophyta > Magnoliopsida > Solanales > Solanaceae > Przewalskia > Przewalskia tangutica. The sequence goes on from CM056740.1 coordinate 57,557,925, forward strand.
GAAGTGTCTTGGGCATTATTGGGATACATAGTCTTTCTAGATCATTATGATGCTTGGTAATATCATAAAAGTAGGTCCTTTAGTGTGTTGGTTGCATGTTTTGCTTACTTTAGGTATTATTATCATTTTCCTTATGATGATTATCTTATTTGTTGTGTGCGAAATATGCACTCATTACTCTTCTATGTCTTGCAAGGTACGGATTTGTGGACGAATTATTTTCAAGAAGGGGAGGATGATACGATCCCGAAGAGCACACATGATTAAAATTGCTTCACTCGGGGTCAAGCTAAGAAACGTCAAGCCCTACAAGCCATGTTGATGCAAAGAGAGGCTTAGGAGACCTTTGAGGAGCTTTATAGAAGAGCGTATAACGTATGGATGATTGCTTGGTCGTGTGGAGTGAAGATGAGATGGAGGGGAACGATGGTTGTTAGCCATGCAAAGAGGATATTTTCTAAATTCAAGTTATCATCCATAATGAAGACTACCAAACAAGGCCCTTACTTCATTAAGGGTATTATTGTAATAACTAGTCTAGTCTTCCTTAACTTGTTATGGTCATTTCATAAGGGGATTTTTGATGATTGGTGAATTGAGAGTAAAACTCTTGTTAGCTACTTTGTAGTGTTGGTTTAGTGTTAGCTAACGATTAGTGTAGATTATAGAGTGATAGCACAATTAGGGTGGATTCCTTGGTTGTCTATTGAACTTATTCATAATTCTCACATAAGATCACTCGTGGAATCATCTTTACAGCATAGTACTTTATGGATTAATCTTTAGGAGGTCTTTGGTTTGATATACCTTTGGTTGCCTATTGATGTCTATTCTTGTGTCTTATCTTCTATCCGGGTTGTTGCTTGATTTGATTTATTTCATTGAGGTCTTAAGCTTTCATATAGTTTAGGTTGCTTTGAATGTCGTTGATTGTATCAATCCTCTTATCTTTCAATTTCGCATATCATTCTCCTTTAGGATTCTATCATGGAGTGATATAAAACTTTTCAACTAAATATATTGTTTTCTACTATCCTCTTAAAGAAAAAACCAAGGGGAATAATGTGCACGCCTTAGCATCTTGGTACCTCCACTAATGCGCCACATAAGCAAGGCAAAGCGCCTCACAGAGCATCTTCCTTTAGCTCGGGAAACAATACCATCACGTCAAGAAACTATTTTAATTAAAATCCAAATGAAAAACCACAATTTTAAGCTTCTAATTTAGATCAATGACTATCTATCATATACTAAATTTCTAGTTCTACTTCCTAGGCACTAGCACGTTCCTTTATAATGTTACCTCAACAATTGATATATCCTTTGTTTATAATCGTAGTGTTCTGACCATCTTGGATGCACCTAAACTAATTCCACGGGATACATGTCACCCCGTGGCGAATCCAAGATTTTACAAAGGGGGTCTGAAAAATAAAATGTAGTAACTAGAATTTGAACTTGGAACCTCAAAGTGAATTTTGAATCCCCTTAACCACTGAATCAGTCTCTTCTCTTGTGTTCAATCTATTCAAAATCTATATATGTACATAAAAATAAAAAAATATCTTATATATACGGTGTAAATTTTTACCGAGGGTGTTCGAGTACTCCCTGGGCCCTAGATCCAACCCTACTGCCACCTCCCACTAGTAACAAGTATGGTAATTTTGTCCACCAAGACTAGGACAAATGAAAAGAAATCACCTAGTGTTTTTGTCTTTGTTGGGATTGAACTTGAGACCTCATGATTCTCCACACACTTCATTAACCACTAGACCACACCCTCGGGTGGCTCAACAATTGATGTATCTTCGTCATCTACATTTATTGTTGAGTCCCACTCTCACTAAGAGGGAGCTCCTCAATACCTACACTAAAGCGGCGCCTTATAGAAACGGAGCGCACAAACCTTATTGCACCTACTTTCAATCTTAACATGAGTGTTCATCCTTTGGTGAAAAGGGTTACCGAACCAAACCAAAATCAAGATTTTGATTTTGCTTTTGAAAATTCATTACTTTAGTTTTATTTTGATATTCTATACAAAGAAATTACCAGACAAATTGAAATGCAAAGTTTATATACTTCCTGCCCCCAATTTTAGGGTCTTAGTTTGACTACACCCAAAATTTAAGAAATAAAAGACTTGAGAAACATTTAAGCCTCTATAAATTGAGTTTACATATAATCAAAATTCAATTATAAAATTGTACTCCCTCCTTCTCAATTTATTGGCACCGTTTGACTAGTCACAAAGTTTAAGAAAGAAAGACTTAAAATTTGTGGTCTAAAATAAATCTTAGACATTTGTGTGGCTATAAATCATTTCATTAATGGTAAAAAGAAAAACTTTAAAATTAAGTTGTTCCTAATTATAAGAAGGTGACATTCTTTTTGGACAGACCAAAAAGAAAAGTGTGCAACATAAATTAGGACGGAGGGAGCGTTATTTTAAAGACCCAATCGAGCCCAAACTAAACCAAAATAATTGAACCAAAAAGAAAAACCAAATTGAACTAAGATTTATTTTGGCTTAAATATTTGTTCTTTAGATTACCAAAAATTGGAAAACGAATAATACTGAATCGACCGAACCTTCAATGAACAACCTTACTCAAAAGTTCAAGCTTAAATGTGCCCAAGCAAGCATTTATAAACTATATATTCTCCGTAAAAGGGTACTTCTCTCATACGTCAACTAGAAATATTGTCAAAAATATTGTAAAGAGAAAGCAATTGAAGGTTAGAGGGCATTGATAGCACAACTAGCTAACCTGAGATGGAAATTGAGACTTGAAAGCCTTGGGTGCAAGATTTAAACCACCACGTCCGGCAGCTTTGTAGATGCCATACATCAACTTCAAGTCAACATCATAAAGGAAAAGCCTCATCCCTTTATAAATTTTTTCCACAATCTCTTTCTTGTTTGCCGGCAATCCTAGAACCTTGTAATGATAGCAATCCTTCTTAGTCTCAGAGTTGCACATGAAGATCATACCCATGCCCTTAACCTTCTTCTTCGGGGATGACTTCTTGCTTGATGGCTCGGGCTTGTCTTTGCCTTCAAAATCCATATCCTTAGGGGCCACCCTAGACTTATCTTTGGAGGCAACTTCCTTAGAGATTTGCTCAAGAGCCTTTGAGTCCAATTTTCCCAAGTCCTTACTAACCTTGCCATTAGATGTTACTTTCTTCATAACTTGCTTATTTTCATCTTTCTCAAGGGGGATTCCATTTGCCTTTCTCTTCCTATTATTCCTTTTCCTCAATCTTTTAGTTTTTTGTTTCAAACTCCCTTCCACTTTCTCTTTTTTTTTTTCGTTTGCATTTGTTTCATCTTCATTTTTTTCCATACCATCTTCTTGGTTACCTTTGTCTAGTCCAGCAGCACCTCCTACCTGCTTATCAACGTTCTGTTTACCACCTTGTTCTATGACAGTTTCCTGGTTATCATCTACTTTCTGTTTGCCACCTTCTTCTTCTATGGAAGTTTCCTGGTTATTACCTTCATCATTATCAATGGCATCTTCTTCTTTATTATCAGCACTACATGTTTCATCTCCTCCTCCAACCACTTCATTTTCTTTATAATCTCCATCTTCCTCCATAGCAAGTTCTTCCTCGGTTTCAGCTTCTGGTCCATCATTTTCTTCTTCTGCTCCATCATGTTCTTCTGCTCCATCATGTTCTTCTTCTCCATCATTTTCTTCTTCTGCTACAACGGTGATCATTGTTTCCTCAGTTACTGTTGTTTCCTCAGTTACTGTTGTTTCCACTGAACCTCCAGTTTCGACATTGTTTTCCATATCACTAAAGTCATTTGTCAAAGCAGCTTCAGAAGCAACATCAGCACGTCCAGACACTGATCTTTTAGTTGAAGCATTGGACTTGCCTTTTGCACGGACCATCACGAACCTATGTATCTCTGAATCAAAGGGTGTCAAAAATTGCAAGTAGAACTCCCTAGTATGTAATGAGAAAACAAGCCTTGGTTTGAATCCACAAGTGCACAGCACACAACAGAAATGAGCTCAAAAATCGAAGTAAGGAAGCTCGCAAAACCCAGTCTATCATAGTACATTAGGAATAAATGAGGGAAGCAGCTAGGAAAACACCCATTTATATTAGTTACACACTGAAGAATGAACCACTTCGTCTATCCATAAATAATTAAATCATTCCATAGCAAAGTTCAGGAAAAAAAATTAGAAAAAATAAAAAGCAGAGGCTCCCCAAGCAATGAACTAAACCAGTTTTAGTTTTACCTCTACCCTACCCCTAATATCTACCAAAACAAAAGAGCAAACAACTGCAAGATACATAAACATCTAGATTTCAGTTCCGAACTAGTCGAGAGCACCTTAAAGAACATAAAATTATAATAATGAGAAAAACTGCGAGATCGCAGAGACGAAAGATCAATTTATCCACAAATATATTTTAAAAAATAAGAAATTCAACGATTTCTTTTAATTTCGGATTTATGATAAATAAGTGAGATTCCTACAACCCAAACTAGCTCATAAATTGAGGCTAAATAGTTAAAAGAATGATCGTAATGAGAAAAACTGTGACACCAGAGAAACAAAAGCTCGAGTCATCCACAAATACATTTAAGAAAATACAAACTTCGACGAATTTCATTTTTTTATGTCGATTTATTATAAATAAAGTTAGATTCCTACAACCCAAACTAGCTCATAATTTGAGGTTAAATAGTTATTGCTGGTGAAAAAAGAGTAAAAAGCATGCGATTCATCAATCTCGTTCTCATCGAACTAAACTAGTTGAGAGCACCTTAAAGAATATAAAAATGACATTAATGAGAAAAAACTGTGTGGTCACATAAACAAAAGCTCAATTTAACCACAAACATTTAAACAAAATACAAAATTCGCGAATTTCTATTTTTTTAATTTCAATTTATGATAAATAAAGTGAGATTCCTACAACACAAACTAGCTCGTAATTTAAGGCTAAATAGTTATTGTTGGTGAAGAAAAAGGGTGAAAAGCATGTGATTCATCAATCTCGTTCTCATCGAACTAAACTAGTTGAGAGCACCTTAAATAATAAAAAAATGGTAATGACGAGAAAAACTGCGAGATCGCAGAAACAAAAGCTCGATTTATCCACAAAATACATTTTAAAAGGTACAAAATTGGACTAATTTCATTTTTTTATGTCGATTTATTATAAATAAAGTGAGATTCCTACAACCCAAACTAGCTCATAATTTGAGGCTAAATAGTTATTGCTGGTGAAAAATGGGATATAGCAAAAACAAAAGCTCAATTTATCCACAAATGCATTTCAATTAATGCAAAATTCGATGATTTATCTTTAATGTCAAGTTATGATAAATAAAGTGAGGCTAAATAGTTATTGTTGGTTAAAAGCATGTGATACATCAATCTCGTTCTCATCGAACTAATAAAAATACGTAATCGGATAACTATCCGGCTTCAATAATGAAAAAAAAAACTGTGAGATCGCAAAAACAAAGCTCAATTCATCCACAAATACATTTAAACATAATACAAAATTCGACCAATTTCATTTTTTAATGTAGATTTATTATAAATAAAAGTGAGATTCCTACAACCCTAACTAGTTATAAGATTGATCACAATGAGAAAAACTGCTAGATCGCAGAAATGAAAGCTCAATTTATCCAAAATTCATTTAAGCAAATAAAAAATTCGACAAATTTCATTTTCTTTTAATGTCGATTTATGATAAATAAAGTGAGGTTCCTACAACTCTAACTAGCTCATAATTTAAGACTAAATAGTTATTGCTGATGAAAATGGGATAAAAGCTCAATTTTATTAACAAATAGATTTTAAAAAATTACAAAATTCGACGATTTTCTTTTAATGTGAAATTATGATAAACAAGTGAGATTCCTACAACCCTAACTCATAATTTGAGGTTAAATAGTTTATTTCTGGTGAAAAAAGGGTGAAAATCGTGTGATTCATCGATCTCGTTCTCATCGAACTAACAAAAAAATCTAATAATCAAAACTAGCTCATAATTTGAGGCTAAATAGTTTATTTCTGGTAAAAAACATGCGATTCATCGATCTCGTTCTCATCGAACTAATAATCAAAAATTCGATTACGTAATTGTAAAACAATACCGGCATAAGCGAAATCTAAGGGGAAATAGAACGATAACTCACCAATAGATAACGTAGATTGAAAGGGAAAGCAAAAATCCTCAAACTAGGGTTTCAAGTGAACCAACACCCCCTTTTATGTCATGTAGGGCGGTGATGAATTTGATGATTAAATCTCAACCGTCAAAATTTGTTTAATGAAAATCTTTTTCGCCCCTTCCAAACTTTGTATTCTTCCTCTTCTTTTTTAATGGTCTTTGAAGGAAAAAAGAATAATGAGGTACTTTTCTTTCCATAAAGGATTTATAAATCTTATCAAATTATATGGCACGATAATCGCATGCCCAATGATCTTTTATATCATATTGATGAAGATTATTTTGAGAACTTATATTCTTCTTTCTTTTATAATTATTATAATAATGATGACTATTATTGTTTTGCCTCTCTATGTCCATATTAACCACTTGATTTTTTCAGACTAATTATGCATGGTTATTCATTGGGACGGGCTTCGTGAAATTTCATCTAAAATATATTATTTTAATTATATCGTCATTATATTATTAACATCTTATTATCAAAAGGGCATCGAGATTCAAATCTGAAGTCTTACGCTCTTTTAATACGATGGGACTTGAATTCATTAGTTTATTCTCAATTAATGCTATACTAGATAAAGTACACTTAAATTCATTCTTGAGCCTTTAAAAATATTATCATTATTTGATGGTCATTTGTAAACCCAATTAGTGGTAACAACTTTTATGATACTCTTTCTATCAAACATACAATAAAATCACGATAAAATTAATAAAAATAATATTTATATATGGTATGCAAATCATCGTATGTCAAAATTGTCTATTGTATCGCCATTGTTTCTGCAACCTGTATTTGGTCAAATTTATAATATTGAAGAAAACAATATATAGTAATATACTTACACATTGCATGTAGGAGTCGTTGATATATATTGACAATCTACTTTTTATGATGTAATCATCACATGCAATGATGTCATATTAATATTGAGCACAAGAGAGTTGTACATCACAATAAATGAAACTTTTGGTAAGTCATTGCTACAACAATTAGACTCAAGCAAATACACCATGACTTAAACTTGCTCATAGGTAACCTTATGGATCATGAAATATTGAAATAGTAAATAATTTTTTACCGTCCTAAACGTCAAAGTTATTTGTAAAATAGAGAACTAATTAATACAAAATCAACATAAACTTATAGGCATTCTATGATAAATCTATATATAATTTAAACAAAAATTGCCCTAATCAAGAGAATTTTGATATGATGACATCTTTTTCATTGTAGCCAAAAAAACTCATAGTATAAATAGTCAAAAAGGATTTTTACTTTTTTATGCTTAGATGATAACATAAAAAGTAAAATAATAAGAAGATGGTCACGAATGACAAAAACAGTTACGCAAAAGTATTTCTAACATATTCAGAGTGGGCCGTCTTTACACCGGTGCGAGATATGCTACCGCACAAGACCCCCGAAAAATGACAAATTTTAGAGACCTCTTTTTTTATTTTTCTTAAGTAGTATTAGCCAGAATTTACTGTAAAGACTCATAATTCGCAAGTGTTACACCTCGTAGTTTTAAGGCGATAATTAATAACGTAATTAATGAAGTAAGATTCGAATTTGGATATAAAATATATTTACATATGCTAATACGGAATAATTTTGGATATAACATATGTGGCGACGAGAATTAATACTAGTAGTTAAACTTTCTCCATGGGGTTTTGGATTAATGTTGTATTATAAAAAAATGTGTTGACATTGACAATAGGGGGTCCATTCGAAAATTCAGGATTTAAGCTAAGTGTGGGATTAAATTTAGTAGGAAGGATGATAAGTGGGAGACTAATGGAATACAAATGGCATCGTGTGCCTCCAAATGGCAAGACCACTAACATGCATTGGTTTAAACCCCATTTTCAGCCCACATATTTCCATTTCCCTCCCCCTCATTCGAACCACACCCCTCTCTCATCTTCCATTCTCGGCCCCTCCCAAAACAGATTTTACCTCATCCTCCAAAGCTTAGTTGAAGGTTCAAACAACTCTCATTCCAAGGTTAAGTTACTCTACAAGTTCTAAGCCATAGAAACTCCCCAAAAATAGTGGCAAAATCGGTAATCTGGCCATGACTTAGCTATAAAATTTAACCTTTGGAGATGAACATTTTTAAAGAGAAACAAGTAAGTAAGATGGTCTCAAACTTGTAGAATACATGCATGTCAATATAAGTTGAAGAAATGGTGAAAATGGTGCAAAAGGAAGTGGACCAGTGACCGAAATATAGGGACTGTTTTGGGCAAATATTAAGGTAAGAATTCTTCTTTTTATAGAGTATTTGGAAGATTTAATGATGTTGTAGTTAAGAGATAAACTCATGTTAAAGAAGAATTGGAAATAAGAGATTGCATGTGATTGTTGTTGATGTTGTTGAGCCAAATGGAATGGCTATTACCGATTTTTAGGGACTGTTTTGGTATACCTTGGACTTGATTGTTATTGTTATTAGTGTCACTAATTGCATGTTGAAATTGAAAAGAAACATTGATATTTTAAGTTGTATTTGATTACATGAAAGTATTGAAATATGAAATTGGATTTTAAGGAGTTAAGAAAAGAGTTTGGTATTGTGGGTGTTGGCCGAGACATGAAATTATTGGACATGTTGTGTTGTATTTTAGGGGTTGTTTTGGTGGAGTTATAATGCTGGAAATTTAGTTACAATTATGCATGTACAATGTGGTAATTATCAATACATGTCTTAAAAGAATTAAAGTGTAGAAAGGTGTTATGTTGCAAACTAAAAGAATTGCACTCTTGTTGTTGTTGCTAGAATTGATGGACTGTTTTTAAAGGTTGTTTTAATGTGGTTTAAGGGGCTGAATTAATAAGAGAAATAAGTGTATTAGTCACCTTAGTTGTTGTAGTTGTTGTCGTCCATGAACATAAAGAGAAGAAATGTATTATGATGGCGTATATGGAATATTTGGGATTGTTTTGGTTATATCTTTATGTTGCATCTTGTTATTGGTGTTGTTGGTTTTGTTTGTAAGTTGTAGATGTGCATATAAATAGGGGAAGTGCTGCCCAATTTTTTATAGAAAAGAGAGTCATCATTCGATATAACTTACGTTAGAAATCATAGAGTTGACGAACGAATTACTATTGTTATAGGTTGAAGTGCTAAATGAGACGAGTTGTAATTATAGAGTTGGTTAGTTCGACAATAAGATATGTGGATATATCCTTTCTTCTTTTGGCATGATTTATATAAACTGAATGTACGGGGGACGTACATAATTCCATTGAATCCTAATCCTTAATGATACATGATAAGATAGTGCCTTGATTTTCTGAGTAAAAGTTATTTTATTTATTTCATAGAGAGTCAAATAATGATTTAATTTGTATAAAGTTACTCATGATATTCTATTAGTGCTGATGTGATTATATGGCTTCACTGAGTCTCGGGCCGGATATGTATTCGTGCACATTATATGATTTCACTGAGTCCCTCACTAGAGGATCGGGTACGGTATATATATGATTTTACCGAGTCCCGGAATGAGTCGGGTACGGTATGTGCACATTATATGATTTCATCGAGACCCTCACTAGGGGGCCGGATACGGTATGTATATGGATATGATCTCATTCACCGAGTCTCAGAATGGAGCGGGTACGGTATATGATATGGACTTATATGACTCTCATTTTATAAGGCACAGTTGACTCCCATTTTATAAGGCACATTTGACTCTCATTTCTATATGACATAGTTGTACTGGTATTTTGATTATTATACATGTCTCTTGTTATCCTTTGGCCAGTTATGATCTTCTTTACAGTACTTCATGTTTTACATACTTAGTACATTATTTCGTTCTGACCCCCTTTCCTCGGGGGGCTTCGTTTTATGCGCAGTCTGAGATATTGAGTTGGTGGTCCTCGCCTAGAATTTCTGTTTTATTGGAAACTCCATTGATCCGAGCAAGTCATTTTAGTCTGCACTCTTTGTTGTAGACTTATGTATATTCAGGGGTACGGCGGGGCCCTGTCCCGTCATGTTTCACTATCATACTCTTAGAGGTCTATAGACAGTTGTGGGTGGTAGATGTGTTATGGACTCGTGTGGATTGTATATGTGTTTGGGACAGCTGTATTGTTGTACTCGTTTTGGGATGTTTCTGTATGTAGTGGCAGCCTTGTCGGCTTGCCTATTTGATATTTACATATTACTACATTATCTTTGGTATCCGTGTGATTGTATGTGACATGTGGGTATAAGGGTGTCCAGGTAGGGCACCGGGTCGCGGCACGTCGGGTCGGATCGTGACAGTAAGTCTTAGCTCAATCAAAGTAGGGGTTGATTAACTTGAAGTTGTATTGGGTTATTATTTACAATTCAAAATAATTTCTAATTATTGAAATCGTATATTTACTTATATAAAAAACTCACTTTTACGAATTATAACAGAGCCCCCAAAATGTTTGAGACAGCCTGATTCAGCTTAAAATCTAAACTTGAGTTATGTAATACTTCACTGACAAAATATCTTCCATATATATCGACTACCCATTTCAAACAATTTGGCGAAAAGATGAGTTTGGCATTACATACCTGAATAGGACATATTAACTCAACTCTTTTATGAAGTAGAGCAAACCCCATTGAAAGCAAATAATCTCAACTGGTGCCGATAACGTTCGTACATAAAATGAGAGCAAACAAGAAATGTAGACAAAGCAAATAAATAGAGACAGAAGATGAGAGTGTAGAGTTTTTTTTTTTCTTGATTTTTTATTCGGTGTCCGGTACCCATATGGAAGCCCGATTAAATTTAAATTCGCGTCGAGAAGTCCCACATTGGGATAAAGCACTTTCTAATAAAGGTGAATCTATACTCAGGGGAACTAAACCCGATACCTCTAGTTAAGGATAAAAAAGTACTTATCACTATGTTGGTTAGAGATTTTCTTATTCCTATGAAGTGTGTTCCAAGTATATTCAAGAGTGTACCATATTGAAAGTATATTTATGTCCTAAAGACAATCTGTATTAGGACAAATGTACTGTATACACATTCGTATTGTTATTAATGGAGATTAATATTATGACATTTGCAATTATTTAATTATTAGTTGATTGTTTATAATATTCTATAATTGCATCCTTAGAAGTTACGTGGTTATTAATAGTGTGAGATATTAGTATTATAACGTAACTCTTAAAACAGTCTCGACTAATGATCATCGAAAATGGGATATCGATGGTATGTGATAAGTCGACGTATGGTCTGCATCATATCCTTAGAGGATGTAGTATAGTCTCACCTGCCACGAGTTATGGTAACTTATGATGGACACATGGATACTATGAAAGTATTGGTATACCCTGCTGATATATTGTTTGTTATATATGTCTAAAGTATGATCAGCGTGTGGGAGATAAAAGTCCTTAGACTTGAGGTCGATACGTGCATTGTCTACAAAGTAATGTACTTTGATCTTGTCCTAAGCTCAAATGCCTTATAGGTTGAAACACGGTTTGTATTGGGTACATTGCGACGTAGATTAAAGGTGGTAGTTGAGCCAAGATTAGGATTCATTCCTCGAATGTATATTCGAGAGAACACTCAGATTCTCATATGGTATTAGGTTGACTAAGTCGTTGGCCAAAGCAATAGACATATCTATGATATGGTCTTGTTGTCAACTAATATAGATGAGATATAATGACCAAGCCATTTAGATAAATATTTGGCAGATCCTAAGCTTGATCTAGTGTGTCGTGAATAAAATGATTTTATCATCCCACATAGAGGTTCAGTTTACCAAATTCGTGTAACTATACTTCACATATTGAGTTCGTCCTCCGACGCCGTTTAGGAGTTTCGTGTAGACCCTAATGTAATTAATGTCGATATGTGAAGGCTTGTAGGGTAACACTAAGTCAATTGTTCCGTCGATCTAAGGATGTAATGAGAGAGAATATAAATGTTCGATTTATGATCGAGCATTTAAATGAATAATGATTATTTAATTAAGTCGAGATTGGATTTCAGAATAATTAAAATTGAAACGAAGCAAAATTGGGCGGGCGCGCGTGGGACCTGTGGCATGGCGCCACCCATTTAGCGTCGCAGCGCCACGATCCGATGGGCGATCACTGGTCACCGCCTCGGTTTACATGCACGACCACGTGGGAACCCTAGCTGTATTTTACACAGCTATAAATAGAGGGTTCCATCATTATTTTAATACACTAAAATCATTAAGATTATTCTCTTCCGAAACTCTGTCGGATTTTCTAGCTTCCCGAAAGAGAAATTACATCGGAGTTTTCAGAACTTGTAATCGAGGAACAGTTGCGTGCTCACTCTCGGATTACACTTGAAGATTCCAGATTTGCAAAATCGTAAGTTTTCGATCGAAGTATTACAGTTAATATTATACATGTTGTATGTTTGTTTTATCATTGCATAATCATCATGCAGTTCGTTGTCTTGTTGGGTTTGAAACTAAAATTTTTAAATTCCGTTGTGTACACGAACTCAACAAAATCGTACACATATCACAATTCACATCACATGCCTCTATTTATTCAAATATGACATTAACCATTGACATCACTGAGAAAAATCATGGGGTGGGTTATGGAGGTGGTGGGAGTTATAACTAATAATAGTGAAGGGTAGTCGACATCCACACTAATTGTTTCATAATATATATATATATAAACTCTTCTCAGAATAATCTTCGGGTCTTCTTTAAATAGTCATTCAGACCATCAACGTGTTGAAACCACAGAGGTAGGAAAATAAACCTACCTATAGGCATAGAAACATTCCCCTTCTACTCTAAGATCGTCCCGTTTGAGAATTCAAACTTCACAACATTCGCATGACAGTCAAGTGTGGCATAATATGAAGATAGCCAATACATGCCCATAATAAAATCAAAGTCAACCATTTCCAATTCAATAATATTAGTTGTGGTGTCTCTGCTATGTAGTGTCACAGTACAACCCCTGTAAACTAATTTGGACATAATAGAATCACCAACTGGGGTAGACATAAGGAATGACTCACGTAGCTATTTTGGATCTATCCTTAATTTCATAGCAATAAAAGGGTATGTAGAACCAAAATCTATAAGAGCATATACATCATAAAAGTGGACTATCAATATACATGTGATGGCATCACTACTACAAATTTCATTTTGCATAGCGCTTTTTTTCAAGCTTGCATAGCACTTTTAAGCTATGGTAGCTTAGATAGCGCTTAAAAAAGCGCTATGCAAGCAGACTACTACCATAGCGTTTTTCTTGCATAGCGCGAAAAAAGCGTTATGCTAGTATAATTTCGATACCGCTTATATTTTGAAGATACTAGCTTGCATAGCGCTTAAAAAACGCTATCCAAGTGTTTTTATCTGGTTTTTTTTTACTTTTTATTGTTTTGGTACCTATTCCCCCCCCCCCCCCCCCTGTTTTTTCACCTAATAAATAAAATATCAAAAAGATAACAAAAAGAATACCGATTCAAAAATAATATAATATAATCATTCGCATAAAACATAATAATATATTTAAAATAGTATCTCAATCATTAGTAGCTTACAATCATTAACTAATAACAATACGACAACAAACTAACTAATAGCTTCAACCTTTCATTTTTTCTTTGAGAAATCGATTGTACAAGTAGCCTGCCCAATTAATTCAAAAATTCTTCATTTTGCTTGTAGGATAAACTTTGAGTGGTGAACTATGAACAAACTGCAAAACATAGATGTTACAAAAATATAGTTTGAATAGAAACGTCCAACAAATAAACATACTTACACAAATAACCTCATACAAATATGGTTGGGTATGAACAATGACCCAGATCATTTACTTTTTAATAAGAAAGCAAAAATCATATAAAGAGGGAGTGAAGAAAACTTAGCAGTATTTCTCTTTTATTTTCCTTTTCTGCGCGGGCTTTAACTTTAGGATGCGCCTCCGGGTACCTGCAAAAGACACTTAGTAAAAGAGTTAGTAAAATGAATAAATACGAGTAAAATCTTCGGATCCGTAATAAAACAATAGGAGTTTTAATTACGGAAGGCTCAGATCTATATTTTGTAAAGGGACATCTCAAACAAGTCATGTGTGTGTCCTAGTGACTTGTCAGTCAATCTAGTCACCCCCCAAGCATGTTGGTATCCAGTATATATATGAAAAATCCATAAGTGTCATCATTGCCCTTTTTCCGAAGGAAAGCAAACCGAGGGACAACCTTTCCGGAAGGGTCATGTAATATCATATTCAAATCAGTATTATACCGAAATCGAAGGGACGCGACCTCAATTTCAATTTCATTGGCCTAAGTGTAGTATTTATGTTCAAATCAGTAAATAACCAAAAAAAATCGAAGGGACGCGGCCTCAATTTCAATTTCATTGGCCTAAGTGTAGTATTTATGTTCAAATCAGTAGATAACCAAGGAACGCGGCCTCAATTTTAATTTTATTGGCTTAAGTGTAGTATTCGTTCAAATCAGTAAATACCAGAAGCAATAGACTCCGTATGGAACAGCTTCAAGACAACAATATGTTAGCCAAATCATAGCAACAGTAGGCTGAAATACTCAACGGAAATGGCCTCAAAACCATAGTAATAAGAGGCAGCAGTAATCTGTTATGAAGAGCAACAGTTGAACATTAAAGGTAACAGTTGTTCTGCCCAAAGGAACATCTCAAGTGTAGTATTGTTTTCATCTTCAACGTAATTAACTCACAAAAGTACAACATCAAAGGGTATCAACAGAACAACCAGTAATTTGACTCAAAACTGTCTCAAAATGCAGCAACTTCCTAAAAAAACAGACAACCGCTATTTGACCTTAAATCTGGACCAAATGCATAGTGACAATGTGACTTAAGCTTGTCCAAAGTGCAGAAAGTTCTCAACCAATGTGGTATCTGTTCGTTTGAGATAACAACAACATGATAACAAGGAACCAACAGACAAATATGTCTCACAGATCATCAACTGTTTGTCTCATTAGGTGTATCACAATAGCTCAAGTCAACCCAAGTATGGAAGCAACCATTTTGCTTAAACATAATGACAATTATCAACACTGCCTTAGGAGTGATGGTTGTAGCTAAAGTGAGTTACAACCTTCCGGGAGGGTCATGTAGTATCATGTTCAAATCAGTATTCTGCCGAAACCGAAGAGACACAGCCTCAATTTCACTTTCATTGACCTAAGTATAGTATTGATGTTCAAATCAGCGAGATTTTAATCAAGTGCAACAATCCATTCTGCCTTAGAAAGGCAGCAGTAGTGGCCTGGGAAATCGACCAGTAGACTGGTTAAATATGGCCAGGAACAACAAGTTGTCTAGTTTAAAATGCATCAGTGGTATAACTCAAAATAGTGCAGCGACTGGTTCAAATTTAGCCGAGAGAATTCAACAACGTGTTGGCCTTAAATTTAATTAGGCACATATTAAGACACTTAGCATTGATTTCAAACAGCAGGATGTCAACCCGAAATAACAAGCGATTAATCTAAGATATGTTAGCAACACTGGAGATCAGATACCATGTAACATGTGACTTTTAGAGATACATCGACTAATTGGATTCAACTACTTAGTAAAATACTCCTCCATTTTATCTGAACTGGATTAAACCTGCTCGAAACATAATGATAGACTGTAATTAAACATATAAAATCATACGCATATAAAGAACCGAGAGGAGTTCAGGTTTATCGACCTACTTCGTGCAGCGAACCGAGACGTCATTTCGACTCGTCGAACTCGCTCGAAGAGTATATGGATGGATCGTTGCCACTATAATGTCTCGAAGTCAACTTTTCGATCAACAATGGTGTTTTCAAATGGGTGATAAATTGAGAGACGGTAGTGGGTATAGAATGTAGAGAACAACTATACGAACACAATGAGACCTCTCTTGATGCTTGACGTTACCGGAGATGGCCGGAAAATCGAAAGTTGCGCCTAGGGTTTTTGGGAATTTCGATTTAGGAGATGTAGATGTAGGGGTTGAATCGAAGGGTGTGGTTAGGTGCAAACTGTAGGTATGATGAATACGAACCTTTTGGCACCACACTTGACCCTCGAATCGACCGGAGATGACCGAAAATCAAGAACGACGATCGAAAAACATGGGGATTTTTCGATCTGAGATTGCCGACGATGTAGGTAGAATCGACGATTGTGGTTGGTATGGAAATAACGGGCTTGAAGAGACAAAACTAATGGTATAAGTCTCGTCTCCAATGGAGTCATGTGGTGGCCGGAATCGACGATTCGCCGCCGGAATCACTGTTCACCGACGGAAATTGAGAATTTGGGACTTGCTTACA
This sequence comes from Przewalskia tangutica, assembly GCA_029844215.1. Classification (NCBI taxonomy): domain Eukaryota; kingdom Viridiplantae; phylum Streptophyta; class Magnoliopsida; order Solanales; family Solanaceae; genus Przewalskia; species Przewalskia tangutica. The sequence goes on from CM056740.1 coordinate 57,574,497, forward strand.
CGTACATCGGCTAAGTCCTTCCTTATTTTGTAATTCTTTACTTCAATAGTGCTTCCACAAGCGCTATCTAAGTGGGAATATTTATATTATTATATTAATAAATTACTTAGATAACGCAAATTATAATAGCGCTTAAAAATAAGCGTTATGCAAGGAGTAACTTGCATAGCGCTTCGATTAAAATTTCCGCAAAGCGCTATGCAAGTATTTTTTGTTAGTTTTTTTTTTTTAATTTAAAAATTTTAAAAAGCGCTATGCAAGCTGTTACTTAGATAGCGCTTTGTAAAAGCGCTATCTAAGTAGCGTTACGCAAGCTGAAATCTGTAGTAGTGCATTTGGATATACTTCTAAATCCTATCGATCCATCATAACATAGAAACGAAACATTGTCCCTCTTAAGGCTGGTGCACCACATGTAGTTAAACCATGCCTAGCAGGTTCATAAGTGCCACGAGTTGGTGGGGTGTTGCTAAAGTAGTCTTCACTAAACTGGTACATTAAGCCGTGACTCCAATGAAAAGCTAGTGGAATGAATGGATATACCTCTGGATATGACCCTTAATATGGTAAAATCTCGCATACCCTTCCCACATTGACTACAAGAGGTATGTTGTTTTGTCCTCGAGCCCACACTATTTTAAGCTTATGGAGTAGGTGTCTTGTTACACTAACCCGGCCTAGGATGGCCTCACTGACTCTAGATAGGTCTCTACGACTGTGTAGTGACTAAAGACTAAGCAACTAAATAAGTAGGTTCAGATGACCCCTTACCAATCAATCATGTTTTACAACCACGATAATGAGAACCTCTCAAGTTACATGTGGATAAGGGCTTTCTTGCTTTGATCGCGCTTTATCCTATTCTTTTCTTATACTATTTAATCTGTTGTGAAAACACAATATTGGAAAAGGTCATATCAAAATTCACAACAGCTACAGAACAAGGCCTTAAGGCCTTGCACAAATCGACATACTCTAGCTCCCAGGGTGGACGTGTGGGGAGCGTTCCTAGAAAGGGGTAAATTTCAAACTGTACTCCGACTTGGTCATGGTCTCTTGCTTCAAAGTTTCAAATTCCATGGCATGTGCCTCTTTAGTCTTAATAGGAAAATAACTATCGATGAAAGATTTAGTGAACTCACTCTAAACCGTGGGAGGAGCATTTTCCCCATGTGATTCTTCCCATATGTCACACCAAGTAGCAACGACATCTCTAAGAAGTTAGCTCAACCGCGTTTGTCTTGGTGGCATACATAAATCGAAGGGTTTTTTGTACCTCGTCAATAAATTTTTGGGGATTATCCTCGAGCTTAGAACTCATGAAGATCGGAGGATCCATCTTGATGAATTTAGACTTGCATACATGTCTTAGTGGAAATCCATAAAGATTACCTCATCCAAGTGTTGACTTGAGATGCCACAATTTTGGTTGAGCAGTTTGATAGATCCCTTTAGATCATTGTTGGAAGCACTTAGTGGGGGTGGAGATGGTAAATGGTCTCTCATAGGCTCCACTACCCTATGGGGACGTGGGATTTGAGGTGCTTGAGTTAGTGGACGACCATGAGCCCTTGTTTGGACCCCCTTAGTATTGGGAACTTCATTAGATTCCACTTCTTTGGAGCGATAATATCCCTTTTTCTCTTTTCAGTCTTTCACTTTGGCGGTATTCTCTGTGAATGGTAACAATACACACATAGAAATTATTATTAAAGTCAAGCTTTGCTCCGTAACCTAGAACATGAGAGAACACTCAGTACCTTAACTTTGATCGAGTAGACCAAATTACATGCATTCAAGGTTTACACACATAAATAAGTGCGGAAGAGAAAACAATTCAGTAGGATATTTGATATTTCAATACATAAAATAATAATCCAAAAGAATAGTATTCATAAAAGACATACGAGGCTACATTTGAGATAACTTGCAATGGAACATGACAATATGATTGTACGCATATGGAGCCTCTACGACATCATGAGTAAATGAAGCACCGGGAAATGGCCCCGCTATAACTAAAAGAAATGGGAGTTTGTATTATGAACAAAAAATGTTGGACAATAAATGGGGCTCACCAAAGAAGAAGGAGATACATGGTGCCTAACCATGATCCACGCTGCCCTGAATATCGATACCTGCATCCACAGCGCCTCCGACAAAAGGACGTGAGTACCTATAAAATAGTACTCACATAAAGAGAAGTACCCGTACATAGGAAGAGAGCATAACGATGTAAATAAATTTTGAGAAACAAAGTGTGCTTCAAATATATTTCATAAGCACTAAAATTAAGTATTGAACTTTAAAACATAATTTTTTCTTTTGTGGAGTTCATTTCATTACTGACCTTATCATTAAACCACCATGTGTACGACATAAAGTCCGATCTCCGCCCTATCGGCTAATCCATCTCACCACAATATCGTGTGGGTAGGCATATCATTTTGCTAGCAATACATAAATCTCAACCAAGGGAAGCATAATTTCGTGAATCAATGAAACGATCCTTCTCCTACATCGGCACACATAATTTTGAACATTTGACACTTGGACAAACATCCTCTCATTTATCTCAATATGACTCTCAAAACATTTGTTACATTTTGTTGAGGGAAGTTAGAAATTAGAATAGTAAAAGTTAGAAATTAGAATAGTAACAGTAACATTCCATTTTGCTGTTAGTAACAGGAGCATTCCATTTTGCTGTTATTTCATTTTTAAGTACTTTACCATTTTGCCCTCCCCCTAGTAGTTTACGGTTTTACCCCTTCCAATAAATTAGAAGGCTATACATGTAAGGATTGACACTTCTTCTTCTTTACAGAAAATATACGAAAAGCTCAGCAAATCCCTCTTCTCTTCCAATTTACATTCTCCATTATTGTACATAGGAGCTTTAATTTTCTTCCCTGCTGCGTTCTAACATGGTATCAAAGCCTGCGCAGTGAAGATTATACACATGCAGCAGTCAATTATGACTCGCTGAATCCTTACGAAATTCAGATCTGGTTTTGAGTTTTTTTTTGAGTTTTTGAGGTTACATTCGCATCGCCTCTTACAATTTCAGTTGATTGAGCACTTATATGGACAACGTCAACACATTTACAGCAGATTCAGCTATGACAGTAGAAAACATAGCTGACCACAATCATCCTCTCTTCCTAGGAGCATCGGACACAGCGGGAGCAATACAAATGGAGATTCAGCTGGCAGGTATGGAAAACTATACCCTCTGGTGTCGATCTATGAAGCTGGTCCTATTGACGAAGAACAAAATTGGATTCATAGATGGTTCAATTAAGCGAGATACATTCGGTCCTAATCAGGTGCGACAGTGGGATAGATGCAATGCTGTAGTTATCTCTTGGATTATGAAGAATGTTAATAAGAACCTACTGAGTGGTATACTGTATAGGTCGACTGCCTATGCAGTGTGGAAGGATCTAAAGGAAAGGTTCGATAAAATAAACTTATCTAGAGTTTATCAACTGAAGAGAGAGCTCACAATGTTGACTCAAGGAGTTTTACCTGTGTCGACTTATTACTCTAGATTGAAGGACCTCTGGGACGAGATCAACTCGATAATTCCTCCACCAATATGCGACTGTACAAGTCCAAGAGAATACATAGAGCACTTGTCTAATCAAAGGTTATTGGAATTTCTAATGGGATTAAATGACGGTTATAATCAGGCTAGGAGCCATATACTTTTGATGTCTCCTACTCCTAGTGTAAATCAAGCTTATGCAATGATTGCACAAGACGAGAGCCAAAAACATATAGCAGAAGGACATTTCTATGGAGGAGAAAATACTGAGAATGTTGCACTGGCTAGTCGATTCTCTCAGAACAAACAACAGCAGCAGAGAAGGTCATATGCTTTTTGTGACTATTGTCAAATGAAGGGACATACTAGACAAGGATGTTTCAAGCTGATGTATTGTGATTACTGTAAAAAACAAGGACATGTCAAAGAAAAATGTTATGAGCTGATAGGATATCCATTGGATTATAAGGGAAGAAAGAAGGTAGCAAATGTAGCCATAACAGGTATGCCACAGTTGGAAGGATATGGAGGATGCAGACATCTGTCTCAGGATCAACAGGAACACCTCAATTACTTGCTAAGGATATACACTCCAGAAAATCTTGAGGAGATAAAAGCCATGGTGCATCCAGTCGAAACAGGACCACAATATGGTCCACCACCAGTTCATAAAGCTCATATGGCAGGTAAACTTGCACTTGACAAAGAAAGTTCATGGATAGTTGATTCAGGAGCAACTAACCATATGGTAAATGATAGAAAAATGATTGAACAACCTGATACATTAGAGAATGCAGGGAGAGTGCAGCTGCCCACTGGTGACACAGCTTCAATTACACAAACTGGGAATTGCAGGTTAAATGGAGGTGACATTATAAAACATGTGTTATGCGTACCAAGCTTCAAGTTCAACTTACTTTCTGTTTCGAAGCTAACAAAAGAACTGAATTGTAGTGCAAGGTTTTTCCCTGACTTCTTTGTGTTACAGGATCTCTTCACTGGGAAGGTGAAGGAGATTGGTAGAGAAGTAGATGGTTTATACATGTTGGAGTCAAGAGGAAGGAGTCTAGAATGTATGAAGGCAAAGGCATACACTGCAGGAATGACAGAGATGAATGAATCAGAGCTTTGGCACGTAAGGCAGACATGTGCCCATGAGTGTCATTAGAAAGATAGATAGTTTCAAAAATAAGTCCAACTTCACTATACAACATTGTGGAGTCTGTCCTATGGCAAGACAAACTAGGATGAAATTTCCTGTGAGTAGTAGTAGAACTGATAGTGCATTCCAATTGTTACACCTTGATGTATGGGGACCATATAGGTTCCCCACTTATACTGGTATGAGATATTTCCTAACTGTTGTTGATGACTACACTAGATGGACTTGGATTTTCTTGCTTCATGTCAAGTCTGATGTTGTTACCATTCTTAAGAATTTTAGCATAATGGTAAAAAATCAATTTGGAGCATGTATTAAAGGTGTTAGGTCAGATAATGGTTCAGAGTTCTTTAACAGATCTTGTAGTGAATTATTTACACAACTGGGAGTTATGCATCAAAGTTTCTGTCCACATACTCCTCAACAAAATGGAGTAGTGGAAAGAAGACATAGACACATACTTGAAATTGCCATGGCTATCAAATTTCAAAGTCATATGCCATCTCAATTCTGGGGAGAATGTGTGGAATCAGCTGTGTATGTGATCAATAGGATCCCATCTGTGGTATTAGGCAATGTTTCACCATATGAAAGATTGTATGGAAGGGTTCCTAATCTTTCACATCTAAGAGTTTTGGGATGTCTTTGTTATGCAACCAATTTGCAAAAGAGGGACAAGTTTGACACTAGGGCCATCAAATCAGTGTTACTGGGATACTCATCTAGGCAGAAAGGCTACAAATTATTAAATCTCACTAACAACACTATTTTTGTGAGCAGAGATGTGGCATTTTATGAAAATATCTTTCCCTTCAAAACTCAGCAGGAAGACACCAATCCAGAGGTTGGCAGTTTTATTCCTACAGATATTGAAGAGCATGTGGATAAGGAGTTCAATGAAGGCAGTAGAAACCAACCAAATGATGGGTCAGATGGAGCAGACAGGCCAACAACTCAGACTGAAGATACAAATGTGGAAGAAATTAATTGTGGAACCTCAGCAGATAACTCAGACTTCCTCCCTACTACAGTAGATAACTCAGACAATTCAGACCTCCTTCCTTCTGAAAGTGATTACCTTACTTCACCAACTGCTCGCACTCCGAATCGTGAGATCGATGAGCTAGAAGACCACCATCATGGATGCAGGACTTCATTCAGCCTGCAGCAAGTTCAAAGGGTATGCAGGCATGTCTATATCCAATGTCTGCTTCTCTCAGCTATGCAGGCTTATCCTCCACCTACCACAGTTATTTGGTCAAGGAATCAGAAGAGTATGAACCACAGTCCTACAGTGAAGCAATAAAAGATAGCAGATGGATAGAGGCCATGAAGTCTGAAATTCAGGCTTTGGAGGACAACCATACCTGGGAAGTGATAGATCTCCCTGCTACAAAGAAGGCTTGCAAATGGGTGTTCAAGATCAAGTATAAGGCTACTGGTGAGATTGAAAGATTCAAGGCAAGGCTTGTGGCAAAGGGCTACAATAAAAAAGAAGGCATAGATTATCAAGATACTTTTTCCCCGGTGGCAAAAATGGTAACTGTAAGATCTGTCATTTCAGTTGCTGCTTCACAGGGGTGGTATATATATATCAAATAGATGTTTTCAATGCCTTCTTGTAAGGGGATCTCACAGAGGAGGTTTATATGACACTCCCACAGGGGTTTACTAGCCAGCAAGGAAAAGTTTGTAGGCTGTTGAAGTCCCTCTATGGACTGAAACAGGCTTCTCGACAATAGAACATAAAGCTCACCACATCATTGCTCTCTTTTGGCTTTGCCCAGAGTCATCTGGATTACTCTCTATTCACCAAGAGGGATGCTCACAGATTGGTGGTGGTGTTTGTGTATGTGGATGATTTGCTTATCACAGGGAATGATGCACTCCTCATTCAGGAGACTAAATCTTTGCTTCAGCAGAACTTCAAAATTAAGGATTTAGGTGATTTACGATATTTTTCAAATTTGAGTTTGCGTAAACGCGATCGATGGTGATCATCAGCGTAAATACGACCGAATTGATTGGTGATTTGGGCTTCTCAGGAGGAAAGCCTGCTGGTTCTCCTATGGAGATGAATGTCAAGCTGACTTCTTTTCTTTATGATAAACATGTCGCTGCTGATTCCTCTGCTGATTTACACAATGATCCACTTTTAGACGATCCAGTCAGCTATCAACGATTGATTGGTCGCCTCTTATATTTAACCTATACTCGACCAGACATTGCTTTTGCTGTCCAGAATCTGAGCCAATTTCTGCAAGCCCCCAAGGCATCTCATCTTCTCCACAGCGTGCGGAGGTGGTGAGACATCAAAAGGCTCCGGTTTGGGAATCTTCTTCGCCCGAAAGTTCCACCCGCTAATCGCCTATTGTGACGATTGGGCTTCATGCCTCAACACTAAGATGCATTACGGATATCTAGTCTTCTTTGGAGCATCCCTCATCTCCTGGAAATCAAAAAGCGGCGGACCATCTCGGGAGCTCGGCGTTGAATACGAGTATGGCTTCACGTGGCAGAAATAGTTTGGCTATCTGGGTTGTTTGCGGATCTTGGTATTTCCCTGCATTTGCCTATTCCCCTGCACTGTGACAGCAAGTCGGTCATCCAAATTGCTGCAAATCCTGTTTTCCATGAGCGTACGAAACACATCGACATTGACTGCCATTTCATCCGGGAGAAAATACATCAGGGACTGATTTCCACTGTCTATGTTCCAACTGAGGATCAGCCTGCTGATGTGCTCACGAAGGGACTCACCCAATGTCATCACTCTTATTTGCTATCCAAGCTTGGCCTGAAGAACTTATTTTCAGTACCAAGCTTGCAGGGGGGTGTTGAGGGAAGTTAGAAATTAGAATAGTAAAAGTTAGAAATTAGAATAATGTGAGAATATTCCATTTCTTTAGTAATGTGAGCATTCCATTTTGCTGTTATTTCATTTTTAAGTACTTTACCATTTTGCCCTCCCCCTAGTAGTTTACGGTTTTACCCCTTCCAATAAATTAGAAGGCTATACATGTAAGGATTGACACTTCTTCTTCTTTACAGAAAATATACGAAAAGCTCAGCAAATCCCTCTTCTCTTCCAATTTACATTCTCCATTATTGTACATAGGAGCTTTAATTTTCTTTCCTGCTGCGTTCTAACACATTTGACACCTTTTTTCCATTTTGTTAAATCATAACATTTGACTCATATGCCCATAAAAGTCTCTATTTTCAAGTCGTTTAACATCATTATTTTGAAAATTGTAAGTTAATGTGGAGACAATTGGAAAACAAAATAGCATTATTCAAAACAATTGAAACATAAGAATGTTCATATATTATGAGGTATCGCATTTGGAAAGATGTGTAAATTTGAAAATAGACATTGAATTGTGGTTGATTTCAAAATACCTCTAGCTAATCGAGCTATTGTAGCTTTTTGATTAACCATTAGCAATCACGGGTAAACCTATATGATATAACAAGTACGAGACATTAGTTCCACAATTTCAAACCCTATTCGCCCAATTGTAATCCCAAACCCTAACTCATGGGGTTCAACCAAGAACGAGAGATTTTCCTCATGCAAACAATGATTCTCAACTCAATCTACATCCCAATTAACTATCTCAACTCATATTTGAAAGGTGGGGAAGAAACATTACCCTTTTAATTTTGGAACGCTAGATTGGATGGTAGAAATTTCTTGATTTTTTGGATGATTTCATACGAATTTGAATCCACTAGAGGGTTAGAATGAACAAATATTAGGCATGGAATAATAAAAAATCCACTAAGAGACTTACCTAGGTTGATGGGGTAGTGAGAGAAGCTCCTCATTCTCACAAAAATAGAATGCTCAAGTCAAAAACTCGTGCAAGACTAAAAAAGGCTCTGAATGACCGCTAAATGAAGTTAAAGACTAAGTAAATTGGTACGTCAGGTCTTGACCTATAATGCTTTGATATTATCCCCAATTTGCCTTATTTAGAAACAACCTAATATGTGTCACATTCTGTAGTCCGAAGAATGGTTTCGCAAGCCGGGGATCCGGGTGGACGTAGAATCTAACAGAAGGTGGCACAATGAGAGGGCACTTTGCGAGGCATTTCTGTGAACCATAGAATGTATCTAAGATGCCACAAATTCTTCTAGAAATATCCAACTTGAGGGGGCTAGTATGTGGTCTGTTCTGTTAACCGCAAACCGGTTTTGCGGATTGCAGACCCATTTACCTCTCCTTGGCATTTCCACCATTTAATTGTCATTCTCGTAAAGACCCCACACTCCCGGACTTAGTTGAATTTAATGTTCTTAGATCGAAATTCGATCGAATCTCGAGGATATTCATAATTGTGTTCTAAAAAGAAGAGATATTCATCGTACAAATGCAAGTGATAAAAAATAAAATATTTCAACAACAAAATGATTTATATATGGTGGTGTACACTGGTAAAAGCAACATTTGGTACAAATATACAGGTGATCTTGGAAAAAAAAAAGAGTAGAAAGAAGAAGAAACTGAAAATATTTCATTGAATATAATAATTATATAATTAATAAGCTTGTTCAAATGAAGGTTGGTTCACATAATCTTTTGCAGCCTCCAATTAATACTTGTGTTCTTGGGCAATGTATCACAAAAAGGGGTTGCTTGATACTCTTCACCACAAATAATGATTTCCCAAATCTGAATCTTTCATTTGCAAAGTTTGGAACATAGAATTTGAATTTCTAAAGTGTTGTTTGGATTTGCCAAAATATACGTCCCATTCTTATGATTCGATGTGCACGTCATATTCAATTGGCTCTCAAGTTGAGTTGTCTGCAGCAAGAAATTAAGTTGCATAAATTATTAAGAGGTTATTCAAAATTCTCAAAGATGATATTTCACCATCACTTTGTCCTTAACCACCATCGACTATCACTACACATCATTAATATCGTCAACCACCATCACTACGACCACCACCGTCATCAATCATTACCACCAATCACCATCGCTACGAACTGATAATGTCGGCGCCGATCACTACCACTAGCTACTACCACACCAACCATTTTCACTATCACCACCAACATCACTACCATTACCAACCACCACGAACACCTCCGTTAGTTACCACTAGCAACCACTACGACCAATCACCTCCATCGTCACAAGTATCACTATCGCACAACCACCACCAATACCATCGCCGCCAAATACTATCACTGATCACCTCAATTATCACAACCATCACCATTGAATAACCACCGATACTATTACTGCCTACCATAACCACCATCACTCCTGTCAGCTGTCGTACAACAATCACCGTCACTAGCCACCATAGCCAAATAACCAACCACCACCTTACAACTTACTTAATAACTTGTGGATATAAATATAAATTATTTGAATTTTGTATTTGTTAATCTTTTATGACAAATAAATTATAAAACATTGAAAACAAATACTTTTAGTCATTCGGTAACCATACTTAAGTATAAAATATTAATATTTAAAGACGTCTTCAGATCTAGATATCTTAATAAAAATAAACATAATTCTAAGATAACCAAGTGGAAGAAAATATTTACCACACAACGTGCTTCAGTACAACTCCATAGAGGGGTTGGGACACAACTTAAGTAATGACACCATGAGCAATGTTCATTACCATCCCATCCATTTGTTAATAGAGCTAGGCCAAGGATAAACCTACAAATAATAGTAACCATTACCACCACAATTTGAAGCCAAGAAAATATATTCTCCGAGTTAACTTGTATACACCAATAATGCAAAGGAAATTGCACTATCAGGTCACCCAAAAGATTTGTAATCTTGAAAAAAGACAAATATACTTATTATCATAAAAGTGATCTGATAGTGTAAAAGTCATTTATATTATCGTTGTATATAAGTTAAACTTGATCATTTTCTTCAAGAACCAAGAATTTGACAATTATGACTTACCCAGTTAACAGAAGTGCTAATGACACAATCAATAGTATGTACTGATAAATCTTGTACTTGGACTTTTTGGATGCCACAAAATAACCAGGAGGTGCTTTCTTTAGATTAACCCATCCAAATTGGGGACGAAGCAAGAGGACACAACCAAGAAGAAATCCAGTTACAAATCCTCCAAGATGTGCAAAATTGTCCACATGAGGAAGAATTCCAACAGCTAGGTTTATGGCAATTATGAGAAGCAGTGTAAGCAGTGTTGCCAACTGTTTGATAGAAACAAATGAATTAGTCTAAATTTTCCAGAGATACTATATGAATATTATGTTTGGCTACCCAAATTATAACAAAGTTTAACTTCTATACACTAACATTGAAAGATAATTTATACTAGGAAAAAAGTACCAATATATACATCAACTATACTAAATATTTGAATTATTTACCGTATGTTATTATATTTTAAGGTCACTCATACCCTTACGGTTGACAAATCATCTCATATTTGTCGTTCTTGACTTAAACAAAGCTCATCGAATGAATTTCACATGTCAAAATACTTCGAGAAAAAATTCCAAATTTACCTTATACTTTTGACTTTGGTTTAAAATTATCGTATGTTATAATTCAAGTTGGAGCTCATTAGGATCAAGGGTAAATACAAGACCATGTACCAATGACGCCAAAGTATAAGGCGAGGTAAAATTAAAATACTTCGTACAATCAAGGGTATTTTTAACCCTTTTTTCCCTTTATAGTATTAGGTCACTCAAATGACAATTACAGGTAATCGTTCATAAAAAATGAAACTAATATTCTGAAAAATAAGACAAGTTACTTGTTTTAAAAAGTAATAATATATTGATAGTTGCAAAATAAATAAATTATACTGACTATATACAAGCTAAATCAATTTTACAAAGAGTTTAAGCCGTACCTTGTTTTCATATAATGTCCAATTTGTGACGAGTTCAGAAAGCATAGCTCCAAGTAAACCAAACAATGCACCAGAAGCACCAACTGAGATGTTCTTCCTCACAAATAGAGCTGATAATAGACTCCCTCCAACTCCAGCCAAAACATAGAGTGGACCAATTCTCACTACAAAAACAGTTTTAGAAATTAGAAAGTAATTGTGACAGTACTATTAGTAATAAAGAGTTAATCAATCATGTTTTACTTTGCAAGAGTTGCAAACAATGTTTGAGAAGCAAATTAAAATACAATAATTAGTGGGAAAAGTAAAGTCCAATGCCTTTGGGTAATCTAGTTTACATAATATGACCAAATGTATAGGTTTGTATATTTATACATATAATGTATATAAATATACATATTATTCACATATCTATATATATAATATATACAATCATTATATAAATTTTGTATATTTCGGTCATATTGGTAAATAAGTTTGCTCGAACCACACATATTCGCAAGTTTCCCATAACTAATACTATGAGTTTAAGTTATGCGCACTAATATGGAATAATATTTTGACACCATCAAATGAAGTTCCACAGTTTATAACACACACGATTTGGTACTTGAAAATTAAAGTAATTTCTACAACATGTCGAATCACACAAATAGTGTGAAATTTCTATACGCTTATCCGTGCGTATAACTTAAACCAATAAATATTTACAGTTTATGTTATGCAGTGTAAATAATTATTACACTATCAGGTCAAGTCAATCTACAACTACAAAAGCAACAATTTATATCAAGTTTGATTTAGTAACTTGAAATAGAGTAATAATTTGTAATCATGACCGGTAAAACTATACTAATAACGTAATAAGTATCATTTAAGTTGTCAGTGTATGACTAAACTCACCACACATAAAAAGTAAGGCAATCATTTACTTACAAAATCCAAACTCTTGCTCAAGCCGAATGCCCACAAATAACAAGCTCAACATATTGGCAGCAACATGGAATACACCAGCATGAAGCCACATGCAAGAAAATAGTCTCCATATTTGACGCCCTTCAACCACTTTGTTCACGTCAAGAGCACCCAATTTTTGTAACCTATAACAATTTTTGAAGAAAATTATCATGTTATTATTAGAACATTACATTCTTCAAAACCCTTGATCAAGTGAAAAGGGTATCCAACATCAACCCTTGATCATATGTAATGATTTATGAATGACCTACTTAATCTCAAAATAAACTATGATGAACATTTTTTTTCTTTCGAAGATGAGGGACATAAAATGCAAAATGGGTACTTACGTTGTTGTGGAGGGACCAAGTAGAGGGTTCTCATGAACATCTTGAAATGCAAAACGACCAAAGATATCGGTTCCAAAACAATTGTGACTCTTAAGAGGACAATCGTTAACGTACATAACAAGGATAAAAAGTGCAACGTTGGCTATAATAATAATAGGGACTAGCCATGAGAACCATTTTGTATAAGGTTGATAATTAGGTGGCGGGACCGGAGGACGAGAATGTCGGCGTCGGTCACGTTCCTCCGGGCCACTATCCCGAGGTTGAACTTTGATCGTCTTGAGGTCCGACTCCGGCGAAGAATTTCCCGACGGAGTCCTCCTTCCCATGATAATATCGCCCTTTTTTAGATCGAAAGAACGAAGAGTGGAAGAAAAGGCGAAAAAAAAAGAGGGGTTATGGAATTTTTATGTGAAAAAGTCCATTGGTTGATGAAGCACTAATTGAGGGAGAGCATTTCCAACGGATTGCATGTTGTGAACCAAAGGAGAAGAATACAAAAAGCCTATAGTTATAGAAAGAGAAATGAGAGATGTTTGAGTTTAATTACTATACTTACTAGTTAATTTGTCCCCGCATCTCGTAGAGATTTACTATTCAACACGAATTATAAGGAGCAATGCTTTTAATTTTTTTTACAAGTTAGATTTTTTCCTTGTCATAGAAAAATGTATCTATAAATAAAATAGATAGATACTGTAAATAGAATGGTTGCATCACTTGCATGAGTTATATTGTTCATCTAAATTTTACAATAAAAGATGGTGATATTTCTTGTACATAAAAATATCCAACGAGTCTTAGTGGAGCTCTTTGAAAGAAATAATTCCTTAATTATTTTTATTAATGAAGAGGTATATATACAATTTACAATGTTCAAATATGGAAAATCATATTTCTACTATACTACTAATATCCTAATTATATCTGTACAAGAATTTTATGTGACCCTATTTGAAAGATTTGATTCTGAGGTACGTTCCTAAGGTACGGCGCATACCGTTGTTCCAAGGTATGTTGTTCGTACCGAGTTTGGTTTTTTTGGGGTGATAGTGGAAAAGTTAACAGATAAGTCACCCTTACTGTCACCAATTCCCAGGGTGTGACGGGCGGTGTGTACAGGGCCCGGGTACATATTCACTGCGGCATGCTGATCCGCGATTACTAGCGATTCCAACTTCATGTTCCCGAATTGCAGAGAACAATCCGAACTGAGGAAATCTTTCCAGATTCGCTCCGCCTTACAAAATCAATCGATAGTGTTCTTATGTCTACAAATATGGTAAATTTGTACAACAAATTCGACTCCAATAGGTAATGATTCTGTGATATACACGGTATACCACTATGGACAGTGTATACCATGTATATCACGGGTATACATGTAATCTTCTATCACACCCCGCAGTCATAGCAGACGGTTGTCGTACGCTCAGACTGTTCCTAAAATATTCAAATAGAACCAAGTGAAGCCCTTTAATAAATATGTCTGCAATCTGGTATCTCGAGGGGACATGGAGGACGTGTACTTGTCCACGAGCTACCTTTTCTCGAACAAAGTGTATGTCCATCTCGATATATTTAGTGCGCTGATGTTGGACCGAATTTTCAAAAAAAATAGACTGCACTTACATTATCACAGTAGACCAAGGTAGCTTTCTGAATAGGAAAATGCAACTCTAGTAGAAGATTAGGTAGCCAACATGACTCAGACACTACATTGACTACCCCTAGATATTTGATCGGTGTATTTTATATACACCTTTTGAGTCATTTTTAGTTAGTATTTTACTCATTTCATTTATGTTTAGTATAGTATTAGGGTCGTTTTCCTTTCTTTTGTGTCACAGCGGTCAGAAATGGAGAAATGGCGAAAAGGAGACGAAATGAGCATAAATGAGATGAAATTGCACACTAAAAGGGCCAAGAAATAAAGCCATAGAAGTTCCGGGAAATATAGAAGAAATCAGACGAAGACCGGACGAACAAAGGACGAAGAACGAAAAATCCGGAAGAATGCCGTCACCGGCCATGGCCGACCACTGGCCGTCGAAGCTCAGCGCCGGATTGCAGTGTCGCGGCGCCGACGCGGGATTTATGAAGTTTTGGGCCGAATTTGACACGTTTTTAGGGTCCAAAAGGGATAACTTTTCCTACCTACATATTCCTTAACCCTTTTCCATAACTTTTCCTAAACCCTTTACCTAAAAAGATTCCATAACCTTTCCTACCTACATAATCCCTAACCCTTTACCTAAAGGATTCTTGGGTTATAAATAGTCTCTACATCATTAGAAGAATTCAACCACCGATCCTTCATCACCCATTCCATCCACCATTCCATCTTGTAAATATTCCACAACACAATCCTTGGATGCTAGAAGGCTTGGAGACTTGTTCTTGAGTATTTTCTTTTCTTTCTTTTTGCTTTGTTATTTCAGTTCATGTATGGAGATTATATTAGTTCTTAGCGTGACTATGGCTAGGAGCTAATTACTTTATTAGGAATTTCCTTGTGATTCTCTTGAAACTCTTATTCATGAATTAATAAATTAGTTGATTTCTTCTTCACTTGTTTAAGATTTATTCAATAGTTGTTTTGATTGCTTGGTAATTAATTGATCACTAATTATCATAACTTATATGATTTCTAATCGAAAGCCGAAAGGGGAGATTGTGAATATGCTAGAGTTGAATAAACATAGGTTTAAATTGTGGACGAAAGTACCCCGATACTTGTGTAGCTTAATAGGTTATTGCTCTTAATCCTCCTTTGTAGTCAATCTTGTCACCGAAAGGTAGAAGGGTTCTCCATTGTGTTGAGTGTTTATATTACCTTAACAGGAGTATAAAACGGATGCTTGTGAGGAGAGCTTCCAGTTGCTGAAGGAGAAATTGACAACCGCCCCAGTTCTTACTCTTCCAGAGGGTTTAGATGGATATGTGGTTTATTGTGATGCGTCGGGTGTCGGGCTTGGGTGCGTCTTTGATGCAAAGACGGCAAAGTTATAGCTTACGCATCTCGACAACTCAGGAAGCATGAGAAGAACTACCCCACACATGACTTAGAGTTGGCAGCAGTGATTCATGCCTTGAAGATCTGGAGATATTATTTGTATGGAGTTCATGTGGATATTTACACAGACCACAAGAGCCTCCAGTATATCTTCAGCCAGAGGGAGTTGAACTTGCGGCAGAGACGGTGGTTAGAGCTACTTAAGGATTACGATGTCGATATCCTATACCACCCAAAGAAGGCCAATGTAGTTGCAGATGCCCTTAGTCGCAGATCGATGGGTAGTCTGTCAGATGTACAGCTAGAGAGAAGGGGTATGGTCCGCGAGTTGCATCAGCTAGCAAACCTTGGGGTTCGTTTGGTTGGTTCTGGTAGTGATGGGGTTCAGGTTCGAGAGGTTGCCGAGTCTTCCATCGTCGAGGAGGTGAAGAGGCGACAGTATGAGGATCCGATTATGGTACGGTATCGAGATGTAGCTCTTCAGGAAGAGAAGAGTCTATTTGAGGTAGCGCCTGATGGGGTGCTAAGATTTGAGGGGCGGTTGTGTGTTCCCGATGTGACAGGACTTCGTCAGCAGATTCTGGGAGAGGCACACAATGCTCGTTATTCTATTCATTCGGGGTCGACTAAGATGTACCATGACCTCAGATGTGTGTATTGGTGGGATGGCCTGAAGAGGACGCGTTGCGAGTTTGTGGCGCGATGTCCGGTGTCGGCCAGGTCAGTGGAGCACGAAGCACAGTGGGTTGTTGCAGATGATAGAGATTCCGACATAGAAGTGGGAGGTGATCAATATGGACTTTATTACAGGGCTACCTCACACTCAGAGGAACCATGATTCCATCTGGGTTATTGTCGACAGGCTGACGAAATCAACCCACTTTCGTTCAGTCAGGACGACTTTTTCGGCCGAGGATTATGCTAGATTGTATATCAGAGAGATTGTGAGACTGCACGGAGTGCCTATATTGATCATTTCGCATGCGGAGCCCGGTTCGGCTAACTTCGGAGGTCTTTCCGAAGGATTAGGGACACAGTGAGTCTCAAGATCGCATTTCATCCTCGGACCGACGAAGCCGAGCGTACTATCCGCATACAACGAGGATATGCGGGCTTGTGTTATTGATTTCAGGGGTAGCTGGGAGGATCATTTACCTCTTGTGGAGTTTGCTTATAACAACAGCTACCATTCTAGTATCCAGATGGCACCTTATGAGGCCTTATACGGGAGAAAGTGCAGGTCACCGATAGGCTGGTTTGAGGTAGGAGAAGTTCAGTTAGTCGGGCCAGACTTGATTCAGCAGGCAGTGGATAAGGCGAAGCTTATCTAGGAACGGTTATTGTCAGCTCAGAGTCGACAGAAGTCGTATGCAGATCATCGGCGTCGGCACTTGGAGTTTGAGGTAGATGATTGGGTTTTCCTGAAGGTATCACCCATGAAGGGCGTGATGAGATTTGGAAAGAAGGGGAAACTTAGCCCAAGGTACATTGGGCCTTATCAGATTGTCCGTATGGTAGGAAAGGTTGCCTATGAGTTGGATCTTCCGTCCGATCTGGAGGCAGTACATCCAGTTTTTCATGTGTCTATGTTGCGGAAGTGTATTGGAGATCCATTTAGAGTGCACCCGATTTGTGATGTCCAGGTGACAGAGGGGCTATCATATGAGGAGAGTCCCATAGCGATACTCGATCGTCAGGTTAGGCGACTACGGACAAAAGATGTGACTTCCGTCAAGGTCTTATGGCGGAACGAGAACAGGGAGGAAATGACATGGGAAGCAGAGGAGGACATGATGATGAAGTATCCTCATTTTTTCCCTACACCTCCAGGTAACCCACGTTCCTGATTGTTAGTTTTTAAATTTTGCAATTATGCTTACGTATTGTTATGGCCATGTGGAGCGTCTTTATTTGCAAGAAGGATAGTTAAGGGGGTCTATGTCGATATTGTGATTTGAGTAAGCCTAGAAGGAACATTCGGGACGAATGTTTCTAAGGGGGGGGGGGGGGGGAGAATTTTAAACCCCGTAGTTCGGGTCCTGCTTTTGGGGACGTACGAAATAAGTTAAGATTTAAATTTTTTGAAAGATAGGTCGACAGAATGTTTCAGACGGGTTTTTAGTCAACTTTGAGGCGGTTTATGTCTAGTTGTATTGGGAGTTCCTAGGTGTTCAAAGGCCTAGTACGTAATTTGTTGAGTCTAGTTTCCAACACAACCAACCGTTCGTCGATAGGACATCGGAGTAGGGAGTTATGGAAAGTACAAGTTCAGCGCGCTGTTGGGCAGAAATGAATTTGCGGTCAGGGGCCACAGCGCCGCGGCGCCGGAAGTTCTGATAGTTGGCAGAGGTTTCAGTGCCGCGGCGCCGACTGCAGGGCCGCGGCGCCGAGGCGGAGTTTTTCGCGAAAACTGAGGAAAAATCAGATATTTTCTTTTAAAAAGGTCATGGGAGGGTGACAAGTGTCCCCCCCCCCATCTGATTTTTTCATGTCCTATTTATTGACCAAGTCTTGAAGACTTGGTCATTCTTCAAAGCTCTCCCTTCTCTCTAAAATTAAAAGCTCTCCCGTCTCTTTAGAAATTCAAGGAGAAACCAAAGCTTAGTGAAAAATCTGAAAAGGTGGTAAGAAGGAAACATGTTGACATGCTTGTAGGAGGTTTTGTGGAGGTGATTGTGGAAAGAAGGCAAGTGAAATTGTTGAACTAATTTGGGTAAACTCTAAGGTAACAATCATTTCCCTTTTTGCTAGTAAATTACGTTGCATGTGAAGAAGAAAGGATTTGTGGTTGTCAATATTGCTCTTAGATATATTGCATGTAAGAAATATGAGTTGGATTTGAAAGGATTGAATAAGGATAGTATAGGAACATGTTATAGCCAAGATACTATCTTAAACTTATTAAATTAGTTTGTATTAGTTGTTATGAATTGTGGGGCAGAATTTTACACGTCCAAGTTAGGCGTGTAATCCCCTTGGTGTTGATTGGATTGTTGAGCCTAAAAGGTGGCATGTTTAGTTATTGAATTCGGCCTTGAAAAAGGTGGCACAGTATATAGAAACAAAGGAAGTGTTGTCCAATTTTCCGTAGAATAAGGAACGCTTCAATTAGAATGTTCCACGTTGTAGATAGAGGCTAATAGACGTATTATGGTCATTATAGGTTGACGTACTACGTGCGGTATATTGGACTTAGCAAGTGGATTGACCCGAAGAGGTATGTGGAACTTTCCTATCTCTTGAGCATGAATAGTTTTACCTATATAGTACGGTAGACGTACAAGACTTTGGCATCCTTTACTCGTTTTAAAAGTGTCCAAGTCGGTGGAGTTAGGGGATTTACTCACTCGTTTCAAAGTAGTAAGGATGTCTTAAGTTTTCAAGGTTAAGGGACTTGAAGTGTTTTTAAGTATATGATACTTGTTCCGTTTTAAATCTACAAGTCCCTTGGATATAGGAAAATGTAATTTACTTTAGTATGAAGTTAATATAACGACTTTATGGGAAGTTAGTTATATTAGCCTTATGGAAAGTTAAAAAGAGAGATTTACTCTAAGTAAAATATGTAAGGATAAATGACGTGGATTAATGAAAGGCAAATTGATTTTAAGGCATCAATTGTCTAAGGTTTTAAAAGAGTAGAAGTACATAGTACTTTGGGTTAAATTCCCGGATTTCATAAAGACATGTTAGTGTCGTAAGTAAACTAAAATGAGAATGTATATGAGCAAGACTAATAAGAAGTTAGGGGATTTCTTAACTTGCTTATATTATGTATGATAGCTGGTTTGTGCTAGTGATATATTATTCATTACGGAGTCATTCCCCGGGTTGTGGCATTTGCATATTCCGTGGATTTGCTACCCATGATGCGAGGAATACCTCAAGCGAGTCCGTAAAGGCTTATGCGGGTGAAATAGTCCCATGCGGGCGGGTACAGCCTATGCGAGGAATACCTCATGTGAGTCCACACGACCCATGCAGGTGAAATAGTCCCAGGAGTAGGATTGCTTAATGATACTGCGGGTGGGTGACCTTGCTTTGATCATGGGCTTCCTATTTTCATGCAGTATAGTATATGCTTGATATTCTCATTATTAGTAAGGCACAGTGTACTGTAATTGATTATCATACATGTCTCCAGTTATTTTAGACTTACGAGGTATTTTCAGTATTTTCCGCCGCATACTTAGTACATATTGTATACGCACCCTTCTCGAGGCTGCGTTCATGCCGCAGGTAAGGTAAGCAGGTGGTGGATCCTCATTCTTAGGATCACTGGTCTGGTGTCGGAAGCTTCATTCCTCCGGAGGCTTGTTTCGTTGGTACGGCATTTCCCTGATGCTATAGGTATTATGTACATTCAGGGGTATGGCGGGGCCCTGTCCCGCCACAGTTGTTATTCCTAGAGGTCTGTAGTCACGTTTGTGGTTTGGGCTGTAAGAACAAGTTGTACTGTTTTACTTTTGGTTAAGTATATTCTATGGAAGCGCGCATTGCTGGCCAGTGATGTTTACTATCTACGAGTTTATGTTTTATGTATGTTCCACTGCTATTCTCTCGAGGTATACGAACAGGGTGCCCTGAGGCACCGCCGCGCCCCGGGGTCGGGTCGTGACACTTAGTTCTTAACTGGCTCTTCATAGATATCAGGAACTCAAACAGTAACTCGGCTCCCAATTAACCAAATCATGCATCGTGTTTTAATTTCGTATCGACACGTATCGCCGACATATTTCCAGTAAGACTCCTGCTAAACACAGACATCATTTGCACTTACGGCAATGGATCTCTAAACAATAATTAAAAATAAGAAGACATCTAGATCAATTAAACAGGCATCATATTCGCGCATCGACGACTGTCGCACCCGATTTTGAACTCTCAGGCTTGAATGCGCGACGGAATGGTTATCCCTCCAAAAATATAAAATAAAATGTAAATGTTAAGGGAGTCGCCGCCTAATTAATTGGGTGAATTAGGACACCTAAATGCTAACCGATTAAAGTCAACATTAACTCCATTTAATGGTCTGTGAAACTAAATAAGATTCTGGGCAAGAGTTCTTTATTATCCTAAAGGGAAGAGATTAGACATCTTTTAGAATCCGCTAACTTACGGTTGTCCGCTCAAACCTAGGTTAATTTATCTGGCTAAGAGATGTATGTTTTAGAAAAATTATTTAAGTAAAAAGGGATGTCGCAAATGTCTAAAAGAATGCATTTTGGTAACTTAAAGGATTTTATAAGACTCACAAAAAATATGTAAAGTTAATTATGCATTTGTAAGACATGAGATTACTTTATTAACAAAAGGAAAAATGATAAATTACTCCTATAAGTATATGTAAGGTTAAGACTCCTAAAATATATGTAAAGTTAATTATGCATTTGTAAGACACAAAATTACTTTTGTAAGTGTATGTAAAAACGTTTAGTGATAATAAGAAGAGTGATAAATTACTCATATGATATTTATGAAGAGTTTATGAGAAAATTATTTCTTTTGTTAGAAATTAGATAAAGAGTAATGTATTAGTTACATATATAAAAGATGAATGGATTATCTTTGAATATTGAATTTTTATGACGCATCTATAAGAAATAATTTTAAGAAGAGTTTCTACTTTATATTACCCTCCCCAATTTATTCTACAACTAATGGAGTTAGTATTCTATTAAGTACAAAGTTAAACACATAAATCGTAAAAAAAATAAACAAATATATGTAAAAGAGGGGAGGATTTTGAGAATTGTGATGACGTTTTAAGGCGAATGGCCATATCCCGTCCTATTTAGGATACCCAGAATGAGGACACGAAGAATGTGGATGCTGCGATGCGATGAAAATGGTTATGGATCTTCCTTTTGATAAGAGGCGCGACGAGTCTCGTATTGAGACTCTTCGTTTTCTCCAATGCAGTTCATGTAAGGAAAAGAAAGAGATAAAGATTAGTATAGGTTCGAATAAAGACATATACACATAAGAGAAATGCGGATAAACATTTTCAGGAAATGGTATTATCCTTGCAACAACTAGAACAAGCTTAAAATGACAAAATTACCAATACTGGCCCAAGATACAAAATTTCAGATTAAAAAGCCAACAAATCAGCCCAATACTAAGGCCTAATACAATATCGGTCTATTTCTAAATATGATCAGTTACAATTTCAAATTTTAGAAGAAAGGCAAACCAGCCATATATGTGATCAACTAACAAGAAAAACAGACCCATTACAATTCAGTCCAATCCTTAAGGGTAACGAGCTTGCAAGCCTGTTATCGCGCGTAAGTGAAGCTAATATATCTATGATATGGTGGTATAATGCAATGAGATATGGAGTGGATACACTTTGTATATTTATCTATATATCAGAGGTGGATAAAACAAGTTAGATGCAGGGAAGGTAAACAGAGGGAAAGTTACGATGAATTTAAAAGAGTATGACGGCCTAGTCATGCCAAGATGGTCCTTTTATGCAATTCCTTCATAATATGGAACTAATCAAGCCAGAATATGTAGAATTTCTTTCTTACTGCCTACTTGCTACAACGATGCAAATCAGCAAAATCCGATGCATACATGACAGCTTAAAGTAAGATGAATACGGGCTGATATGATAGCTAAATAATTTAGAGGATACTACATGTTATCACAAATATGCTTTAGTATTCAAACAAAGATAGATAGATTGCTGGTTCAGGGAATATATCAGGATATGGGGGAGGGGGCACTTCCAGAGATAGCATTCTAAGCATACAGACAAGAGATAGATTTCTCTTCTAAATGAACATGAAGGGTTGCATATTTGCACAATATCAATAGAATAAGGATATGACCCAAAGAAGAGAAAAATAACTTGAAAACCCCAACAAAATACTGGAGAGGAACAGGAGGACAACTGCATAGCCGGGCTAAGACCATTTTCAACAAACTCATACTCAATAATTGCTAAACACAAAAATAGACATGTTGTACATGGACGAATTCAGAATCCAAGGCACAATGAACCAACACTTGAAGTAGACAATGTGGATATGTTTATATGTAATCTATCAAAGGGAATAGACATTTTGTTTACATACAAAAGGGTTCATCCAAATCATTTTCTTAACTCAACCCCTCCCTAAACAAATTGATAGTCCATCAGATGTATTTAACACATGAAACAAATTTACAAATTAAGCCAGGGAATACAACCAAAGATATAGCTTAACATAGTATGGTTTAGTCCAATAAGTGTAAAATTTAAGGCAACACAACTTAACAGAGAGTATACTCTTCATGTTCTATTAAGAACGCATTGACAATATACTCGACAGATATGATAAACATTAGCCTGATTCATGGTTTAACAAACAAAATGCAAATCTGGGTTATTTATTCAGAATAAGTTCTACATCATATTTAAGCATTGACAAACGTAATAATATAAACTAACCTAACAACAAATAATTAACTAACATAAAGCACATATGAACACATAAAACACTGAAATAAACTAAAATTTGAAGGGAAATTGAGTTTTACCCTTTGTGTAGGGAGAATCTGAGGCGACGGCGAGCGTACCTTTGAATCGTCGAAGAAGAGTTCTTAGTAATTCGTGTACGAGGAAGAAGATGAAACTAAACAGAAAAGAGAATGTCTTCTAGAACCGATCTGTGGGTGTTTTTTTTTTTTGGATGATTCCTGCCCCCTATTGCATGTCCAAACGTTGGTATTTATAGTTTCTAGTTAGGCTTCGATTTATGGTAAGTTTAGGACAGCTTTTAGGGACTAATTTTGGTGCGATTTTGAAGGCGATTCGTTGCGATTTTGTGTTTATTAGGATGCTTTTTATGGGCTGATTTGGTTACTGGCTTTAGGCGATTTGTTACCATTTTCGGGTTCTGAGATTCTTATCGAAATTGATAGGGAGAGGTTTTATGGTAAGATGGGGAAAGGTCTCCGGATTTTCAGGCGATAATCTCGGCTGGGGTGGTGGCGTGAGGGAGAGGTGTATGCGGCGGATGGCTTTAGGGTTAGGTTTAGTTTAGGTTTTTTTTTTCTTTTTTTCGTTCTGAAGAAGACGAATGTGGGCTGCTGGATATAGAGGCTGGGGGAGGTTTGGGCGCGGGTTTTGGGCCGAATGGAGTGGGCTGCTGGTGTGGAAAAAATGGGTTTGGGTATTAGTTTTAGGATAATTATTATTTAATTAGTGAGATTTAGGTAGAGTTTTAGGTGTATTATTTAATTAGTGGTAAATTAAATTATTTTAATACACCCTTAGTTTTAGCTTGGATTTAAATTATTAACCATAAATGCGGGCGTGCTAATAATTAGTGCTTAATATTTATAATGCGAGACCATTATTAAAACTTATTTATTATGCCTACTTTGTTGAATTAAAATTAACTTGATGGGTTTTTAAATTATTATTAAATTACTTAAATGCGGATATGATATTTAAGGATTGCTTAATGCTTTTATAAATGCGACGTTATTACTTAGAATCTTATTTTATTGTGCATTATTTATCATTATTAAAGTTAAAATTAAAATATCTTAATATGACTTCAGGTGTTTTATTAATTTTAGCTTGGGTTTAAATTATTACAATAATTATGAAATTCTTTTGCGTATTAATAGCTGCGACTATGCTATTTGACACGACGTCATTGCTGAATTATTTATTTATTTACATATTTATTATTATTAAAATTATTAAGAATTAATGTAAATAGAATAGGGCTTAAAATTGATAAATGCGGACGCGAGACCCAAAGTGCTTAATATTCTACGTAAGATGCGGTGTCATTATTAAATTGCTTATTTGTGCATGCATTAATATTTTATTGTTGCATTTTATTATTAAAAATTATTTTGAAAAATTAATGTAATTTTATAGTTAATGACTGGACGGGAGGATCAAAATTGGGAGTCAACAACGACGAACATAATTCATATCAATTAGCACATATAGATAACAATCGATATCGTCCCGATATATTTCTCAAACAACCGCACATCATACGACTCGTAAACTATAAATTAATAGAAAGTTGGGCAAAGTGATGAATTTACCTTCTCCGAGCAGCGAACCGAGGCAGCGTATCAAGTTCGTCGTTCCACTCGGAGATTTGGGCTTATACGATAAAGAAAGACGAGGCTTCGATGCTACTGATTTCGGATGCTAAAGGATGTTATTGGGTTTCTGTTGATTTCCTCCGGATGCTCTCTTGCCTCAATGGTTTCAGAATTCTTAACTGATGCTAAAGGATTCTTGCTGAGGTTGAAGGCTTCTAGTTATTATCCCTAGAATGCTAATTTTCGATGGGTTCCTCCCTGTGGGCCTCGGTTCCTACCATTTTCTCCCTGATTATTGCTGATTTTCGATGGATTCCTCACTGTAGTCGTGATATTTTCCTCTCTGGAAATCCCTCCTCTATTGCATGTGTATAGCTCCCCATTGATAGTCCCAATCTTGGGTTCTAATTTATGGTATGTTATTGGTACGATTTTAGACTGATTTCGGGATTGATTTGATATGATTTTGGGATGAGATTTCGTGGATGGTTTTGTTCCATTCTTCGACGATTTGGGAGCGATTATGGTTGATTTTTTATGGTAAATTGGGATAATCTTTTAGAACTGATTTAGACGGGTTTGAGGATGGGGATGAGAAGATTTTCCGGCGGAAATCTCGCGCACGCATTGCTGGAGGTGTGGGGAGCGACGACTCAAGGTTTTAGGGTTGTGTTCGTTGGTTCTTTTTTTAGGTTTTTCCCTCTGTTGGGCGATGAGGATGGATATAAGAAATTTGGGGTGATGGGCGGTAGTTGGCTGAGGTTTGTGAAATGCCTTGGTATGTTTAGGTTGGGTAGAGTTTAGGTATTAGATATTTAATTTGGGTAGCGTGTTATTAATTTTATGTGTATTAATTAATTAGTGGTAAATTAAATTATTTAAATACAACCCTAGGTGTTTTATTAGTTTTAGCTTGGATTTTTATTATTACAATAATAAATGCGGGCGTGCTATTAGTGCTTAATATTTTATAATGTGATGCCGTTATTAAAATATTATTTATTATGCGTATTTTGCGATGTTAAATTAAAATTGAATGAGTTTAGATTATTATTAAATTATTTAAATGCTAAATGCATATATGATATTTAAGGATTGCTTAATGCTTTTATAAATGCGACGCTATTATTAAAACGCATGTATTAGATTAAAATTAATTTCAATTACAAATAATATTAATGAAATTGCTTGTTATTAAAATGACGAATGCGGACGTGAGACTCAAAGTGTGTTTAATATTCTACGTAAAATGCGGTGCCATTATTAAATCACTTATTTATGCGTGTATTGATGTTTTATTGTTGCATTTTATTATTATAAAATTGTAAAAAATTATTTTTTAAAAATTAGTGTAATTTTATAGTTAATGACTGGACGGGAGGGTCAAAATTGGGTGTCAACAACTTGTCTCTCTTTGTGTGGAGATGATGGAAGAGTCTTCAGACAAAGACGTTGACTAATAGCCAATTTTGTCTCGATCCTCAGAATTAAAAAATATTGGGCGATTAAGACAAGGCTGACGCGATTTCAAAACTTGTCCCAGTGTTGAGTTATGACGACGCTGGGCTACCATGGTCAAACACCAAGGCGGGCTGGAGAGGACTCAAATTTTGTCTTAGTGTCAAGTGATGACGACGCTGGGCTACCATGGTCAAACATCAAGGCGGGCTGACGTGGACTCAAAATTTGTCCCAGTGTCGAGTTATGACGACGCTGGGCTACCATGGTCAAGCACCAAGACGGGCTGACGCGGACTCAAAATTTGTCCCAGTGTCGGGTTATGACGACGCTGGGCTACCATGGTCAAACACCAAAGCGGGCTGACGCGGAATCAAAATCTGTCCCAGTGTCGAGTTATGACGACGCTGGGCTACCATGGTCAAACACCAAAGCGGACTAACGCGGACTCAAAATTTGTCACAGTGTCAAGTTATGACGACACTGGGCTACCATGGTCAAAACACCAAGGCGGGCTAACGCGGACTCAAAATTTGTCCCAGTTTCAAGTTATGACGACACTGGGCCGTGATGTTAAAATAAAAATAAACTGACTTGAACTTAAGGGTGTACCGGTATCGACTTATGATGATGATGGGCTTGTTGGTGATGTGGAATGAGTGGACCGACGCTCGAGGCCGCTTCTGCCATTTGTTAGGAAGGTTAGCCCCCCAACAAATTGCCCCGGTTCGCTGTAAGAAAAAATCCACGGTGTTCTCCTGCTCCTGCATGCTAAGACTTAAGCAAACGGTTAGTGCATAACTGTTACAGCAAAATGATAACGCATGAATTTTTAGGCAAATGTAACTGTGTGAGTAGAAATACTATCCTGTAAAATGTGATGCTTGTCGTGTTGATGTGATGCTGCAAATGCAGTGATTTCGTCCTTGCACGGACGTGTTGCGATTGTGAATGCGGATATGTTATCCTTGTTGCAAATGCTCCTGTAGACTAAAGCTCAAGAAAGAGTTAGTGCGTAACTGCTAAGACAAAATAATAAAGCATGAATAAGAAATGCAATTTTGAGAGTATATAAAGTGTCCTTGCGTAGATGTGATATGCTGATGACGTCGTCTTTGGACGTGGCGTCGTTTTCGTACGGACGTCGTTTCGGACTCTGCGTCGTTTTCGGACTCGGCGTCGTTTTCGGACGGGCATCGCTTCGGACTTGACGTCGTTTTCGGACTCGACGTCATTTTCGAACTCGGCGTCGTTTTCGGACTCGGCGTCGCTTTCGGACATGACGTCGTTTTCGGATATGGCGTCATTTTCGGACTTGGCGTCGTTTTCGGACTTGGCATCATTTTTGGACTTGACGTCGTTTTCGGACTTTGGCGTCATTTTCGGACATGACGTCGTTTTCGGACTTGGCGTCGTTTTCGGACTTGGCGTCGTTTCGGACACGATGTTGATGAAGACGTCATTGTGTTGATGCTACTATTCTTGTGAATTAATGCTCCTGCATGCTAAAACTTTGGAAAAATGTGCATATCGGTTAAATCAAAATAATGAATATATGAAAAACATAAAATTCTTTGAGTAAAGATGTCGTCCCTGTATGATGTGTAGGGCGCTGCGAATGCTGATGTCGTCTCTGCACGGACTTGCTAGATGTTGCGAATGCTTCTGTGAATCGCTAATCTTGATGTAGCCTCGCATGCACTTGCCGGATGTTGCGAACGCTTCTTGAACGTTGTGATTCTTGATGTCGTCCGCGGCTCGCACGCGTTAAACCGCTTTGTAAACTAAGGACCTCAGAGGCTAAAGCTTAAGAAAAATTAGTGCATAAATTTTAAGACAAAAATGATAGAGCTTGAATGTGATTTTGTGAGTATGGATGTAGTAATGTGCTGAAGGTGTCGTTGTTGCAGATGCTGGGGGAGTCATGGTGTTGACGATGCATTCTGATGGCGTCATGGTGTTGACGATGCTGATGGCGTCATGGTATTGACGATGCTGCTGATACTCTTGTAAATTGAGGGTCCTGTAGGCTAAAGCTTAAAAAAAAATTAGTGCATAACTGCTAAGAAAAGCATAAATATATAATCAATGCGGTCAGGTAGATATGAATGTCATCCTGTGTAATGCGATGAAGATGTGATTGATGGCGTCGTTGTCTGGACGCGTTGTGCTGATGACGTCGTTGCTTGGACGTGTTGTGCTGATGACGTCGTTGCCTGGACGTAATGCTGCTGGCGTCGTTGTGTGGACGTGATGCTGATGACATCATTGCGTAGACATAATACTGATGACGTCGTTACGTGGACGTAATGCTGATGGCGTCATTGCATAGACATCATGCCAATGACGTTGTTGCGTGGACATAATCGCCGGCGACGCCGCTGCTGGACGTGCCTTCCGGGCGCCGTTGCGTGGACGTACGCCGATGGCGCCGTGGCGCGACGCATCGACGACGCCGCGTTACGGACGTATTCCGCCGGGCGCCATTGCGGTGTACGCACGCCGCCGGGCGTCATCGCGTAGACGTGATCTTGATGGCGTCATCGCGTAGACATACGCCGGCGACGCCGCTGCATTTAACGTAATCGATGACGCCGCTTCTCGGACGTAATGTTGATGACGTCGTTTCACGGACGTACGCCGATGGCGCCGTTATGCGGACGTGTTGCCGGGCGCCGTTACGCATACATGTTGCCGGGCGTCGCGCGTACGCATCGGCACGACATCGCCGTTCAACGTATTCTGCTGAGTGTCGCTGTGCGACGCACGCCGCCGGGCGTCGTTGCGTAGACGTAATGCTGATGACGTCGTTGCGTGGACGTAATGCTGATGACGTTGTTGCCTGGACGTATTGCTACTGGCGTCGTTGCGTGGACGTAATGCTGTTGGCGTTGTTGCGTAGACGTGATGTTGATGGCGTCATTGCGTAGACATAATCGCCATGGCGTCAGCGTAGACATACGCCGATGACGCCGTTGCACGGACGTATTGCTCGTAATGCCGATGGCGCCGTTGTGCGGGCGTGCCGCCGCCCGTAGAATAAATGCTCCTGCAAGCTAAGCTTGAAAAAAATTAGTGTATAACTGTTAAAACAAAATGATAAATATATGAGAAATGCAATTCTGTGATGTGCGGGATGCTGCGAATGCTGAGATGTTGTCCTTGGGCGGACGTGCTAAATGCTACAACTACTGAGATGTTGATGTAATGCGTTTTGTGAACCGTGCGTTTGTGCACCGCATGAATTGCAATTTGACTCTATGCCCGAGCTGATGCGCTAGACTTTGTTGTGGAATTTGAACTTTAATTGTTGATGTCTCTTTCTGCTTGTGCTACTTCTACTGCGGACTTTGAACTTTGGATTGTTGCCATATCCTCTGCCTCTACTGCTTCTTTCTGCTTCTGCTAATACGAAGAAACTTTTTTGCCGTATTTTCTGCTTCGGCTGTTGCATTTTCTGCTTCTGTTAATATGAAAAACCTGCGCTCAAAGAAAATTTGTGAGTTTTGGAGAAGGGTCGATTCGTATTTGACTTTGTAGCTTTGTTTCTTGACATCTGCGCGCCTGACATGTTTGGACCTGTAACCCCTGTCTGGTTTCCTGTCTTAGTTAGTTGTTAATGGTCCTAGTTTTGTATATGCAGAGGCGTTTGGCCTAAAACAAGTATCCATGGGATTGCTTGTCTATCATGCCGAAAATGTGTACTTGTTATTTTCAGAACGAAGGGAAAGTTTCCTAATGGTGTGACCGAAGCCGATTTAGGCCGCCTACGTATCCCCACGAGGGAATCAGGTCATGACGTAGTTCATTACAAGCGAAATTTAGTAAAGCTAAAATTTCTAAAGGTGGGATCGAGGCCGATATGGTCGCCTACGTATCCGCCAAGGGAATCAGGTCGAACGTAGTTTCAATGGCACACAAAAAGAGAAATTGGGATTTTCTAAAGGTGGGACCGAAGCCGATATGGCCGCATATGTATCCCCACGAGGGAGTCAGGTCACACGTAGTTCCAATGGTGAAAACTTAAGCAAAACATTATTAAAACTTAAACATGAGTCTTAAATTATTCTGCGAAACTAAATTGCTCTTCTTATCTAGACTCTAGGCGGATCAGAACAAGGATGCAAATCCAATCTACCAATATGTCTCATTGCTCTGCATCATGGCTGACTGAGTCTTCGTGCTCTGCTATCAGTATCTCCTTCTTTTGACTTCTGCGTGGTGCACACTTGGATAAATGACTGATTCAGGCAGAGCGGGTTCTGGCCAGGGAACACCTCTCTTCCTTTGGGGTTCATTGTACTTATTGGGGGAGACCTCCTCCACCTGAATGACTCCCTCTTTGCTCAGCTTCCTTATTTTATCTCTGAGTGTATAACACTTTCCCATGTCGTGTCCGATGGCTCCAGAATGGTATGCATAACTTTTATTCTCATCATGAGCTTTGGACTTGGGATTGAGAACATTCTTTGGAATTGGCTGGAGTGTCCCTGCAACTCTCAACCTTTCGTACAACTGCGACAAAGGCTCGGCTAAATGAGTGTATATTTTGGCTGGCCTTTCTGTGACATTTAGGTGGGGTGTGAAGATGTTTAGTGGACGGGCCTTTGGCCGTGGCGTATACACGGGTGGGTATCGCAAGGGGTTGTCGTATGTATTACAAAAATAGGTTTGTGGTGACTTTTTATCTTGGTTTGTGTTTGGCCGGGGTATGGTAGACATTTGGTTTTGTGTGGGATATATGAGCGCATTGTATATTGGTTGGGTGTGGTAAATGGGATATGTAGTAAGAGGGTACTGACAATAATTTAGAGGATTTTGGTTGTTTTGGTTATTTGAAGTGACGAGTGCTCTAGTGAGGTTTCAGAGCCTTTTAATTTCGGCCTGCAGGGTTGCCATTTGCTGCGGTAATTGGGCGAGGTGTTCGATCGGATCTACGATGCTCTTCTTTTCTGAGACCTCTGCTTTGTCTATAGGAACCAAGACGTTCGACTGCTCGCTCAAATGCCCTTGAATCAGTCATGTCGCTGGATCGTGCCTGTGATCTTGTGAAATATCGATACTCTGTCATTGCTTAGTCAAATACAAATCGACCTTTGGGGAAGATGATAAATCCTTTTTAAACAAAATGTAGCAAACTGCGTTAGTGTAAAGCACGTGATTTTGCAAAGGTGTAAATAACATTTAGCAAGTATATGTTGCACATAAATTGTCACATTGCAAGCGAGTCCTAACATGCACGGGGACCCCTTTATGCCAGAGGTAAGCCTAAACGTCACATATGCGAGGTTATGATAGATTTGTCCAAACCGTCAAACTGTAATGTTTTTGTTGGAAATGACAACCAAATGACGGTGCACTTTTTTTTCCAATTTCAGCATGTCATGATTAGGCTTGGATTCGTCTATCATTGTCACGCTACACATAGTATGCTGGTTGGTCGTTGGGTTGAGAAACCTGTCGACAAGTTTGGTGTTTTCCTAATTGTGGTGTCGATACCAAGGACCGACCCACCTAAGGTAAATGCATGCATGCCTTAAAATAAAGGGCGGTATAGCTCTATCCTGAGTTTCTAAGATTTGGCTTTACTAGATGCAAGGTCCGCGAGCGTACAACTCGAGTGAGAAGGCTACGCGGCTGATCAGACGAACCGATCTAACTCCGCGCAGGCGCCAACTCTCCTAAAATTTGGATATTTTGAAAGAAATTTGCGGGTGCGCGAAGCACACCAGCGCGTGCGTGTGTGATTGTGTGAATTTTTCAGAGTGGAAGAAGTATGAGCGGAATGCCAGTTTAAGGGAAGCAATAAAACAAATAGCAATTAAAACAATTAAACATACAAAATTAAAGCAAATAATTTTAAGGCATTTAAAACGAATAAAAGCAAATAAATCCAAGCAATAATAAACCAAGGTTTGCTATGGTCAAGAACCTCAAATCCCCAGCGGAGTCGCCATTTTTGTCACGCCCATTTTCGACCGCGACATTATAAAAACTCCTGCTTAATAAAAATGTTAGAAAATAATAAAAAGTTAAATGTGCTAAACTGCTAAAAGGTTAATGAGGTGCTAAAAGTGCTAAAGGGTTCGCGGAGTCGCCTCCTAATTAGTTTGGACGAATTAGGACACCTAAATGTCAACTAGGTTAAAATCAACACTAACTCCATTTTTATGGTCTGCAACTAGTGTGAGATTCTGGTTAAGGGTTCTTTATTAATCTAGAGGGAAGGGATTAAGCACCTTCTAAGATCCGCTAACTTGTGGTTGTCCTGCCAAACCTAGATTGATTATTATGTTGGAGAAAATGCATGTTTAAAAAGATGCTGCAAGTATTTTACAAAGAATGCATTTTCGATAAAAGATTTATAGGACTGATGCTGTAAAATATACATAAAGTTTTTTAAAGGGTATTATTTAAAAATGATGCAAAATTGATGTATTGACCAAAGATATGTATTTCATTTGGAAAGTCAATTTTTTATTAACATATGCAAGGTATGATAAAATGCTATTTTTCACAATTGATAATAAGAAAATACTTTTATTATGAAAATAAGTTATAATGCCATTAAATGATTTATGAGAAAATCTACTTCTTTTGTTATGTAATAACTTCATGATTAGATATACAAATTGAATTGTTAGGCAAAAGTTTAGACATGCATATCAAGCCTAAGATAAATAACTAGGGGAAGACCAAATTTCTAATACCCAATTACTTTCTAATTATTGATTCAAGGTTTAACTATTCTAGGTGTCCTGCTAATTAGAGTAGAGTTAGTCAAATAATTATAACAAATAAATGGGGGTGAAGTAGGAAATCAAAAGAAGACTCGAAGGATGGCGATGTAATTCGCCGGCGGGTTGGAATTTCCGATACGGATAGAGAAATGAACATAGATGCGGGTCTTCATTTGTTGTAGCTTGTGATGAGTCTCGCCATGAGACTCTTCATTTTTTGCTCCGATGCATGCCATACAAAAAAGAAGAAGATAAGGATAGTATATATCTTAGGTTTTACCAAACAAATAAATAAACATTGATATAAGACTTGGCATATTTTAAATCATTTCAGCTTTAAAAGGAAAGAATGGGCCTCCAAACAACAATTTCAAATATGAGGGCATATTAGCCCCATCGTACAATTTTCAGATTTGTCTCCAAAGAAAGGAAGCAAGAAAACAAGTTCAAATCAGCAAGCATCAACATTAATTAAAAAACTATGCCTTTGGATAATTGCATGCTCAGCATTTTACACATGCTATAACACAACCACACACCAAATGAGACAGCAACTATAGCTTGATGTAATTCAGATTAACCTCCAGACTGATGCAAAATGCTATATGCAGACTTGTTCTAATGTTTTTTAATAGATAAAATGTGGCACTGGTCAGCATTTAAGGTCTTACCTACTGATGTGGGTGTAATGCAATATTTGGACAGAGAACTTAAGAAATAACAGATTCCAGTGGGTGAGCCAACAATCATTGAAGATGACACTTAGAGAACTCTGTGTCATCTAGGCTAAAAGCCAAACAATGAGTCATTCAAGTAAGAATATAGAAGATTTTAAAACACAATGGAGGATCATTAGTATCCAAATTACAGGCTGCATAGTTAGACTGAGATCAGACAGCTTATAAAACAACTTACATCGTGCGATTCATAGAAATAAATGATCAAATAAGAGTCATTTTATCACCAATACATGGGGATGTTTATACGCAGACTATCTATTGCAACAGTGGAGGATACAATATTGCTTAATTCGATCACACAACCAAATCAGAAACCTGGACAGGCATGACTCGATTTAGTTTCAATCAGAGAGTAGGAAACAGACATATGCCAACAGCAGGTTCAAGCAACTAATTCTTTTAGGGAGATTGTTCAAAGCAAATATGGTTGCTAAGAGGGTCATTTATGCTTTAGAAGATAAACAGAATATTTCCTACAACACAACAGTAATCAACTAACATTACGTTTTCTCTTGATGTGAAATGAACATACATATAATCATCCAAACAGAACAACTTCGACTTCCAATCTTAGTTCTTAACTGACTTTTCATAGATATCAGGAACTCAAACAGTAACTCGGGTCCCAATTAACCAAATCATGCATCGTGTTTTAATTTCGTATCGACACGTATTGCCGACATATTTCCAGTAAGACTCCTGCTAAACACAGACATCGTTTGCACTTCCGGCAATGGATCTCTAAACAATAATTTAAAACAAGAAGGCATCTAGATCAATTAAACAGGCATTATATTCGCGCATCGACGACGAACACAGTTCATATCAGTTAGCACATATAGATAACAATCGATATCGTCCCGATATATTTCTCAAACAACCGCACATCATACGGCTCGTAAACTATAAATTAATAGAAAGTTGGGCAAAGTGATGAATTTACCTTCTCCGAGCAGCGAACCGAGGCAGCGTATCAAGTTCGTCGATCCATTCGGAGATTTGGGCTTATGCGATAAAGAAAGACGAGGCTTCGATGCTACTTATTTCGGATGTTAAAGGATGCTATTGGGTTTCTGCTGATTTCCTCCGGATGCTCTCTTGCCTCACTGGTTTCAGAATTCTTAACTGATGCTAAAGGATTCTTGCTGACGTTGAAGGCTTCTAGTTATTATCCATAGAATGCTAATTTTCGATGGGTTCCTCCCCGTGGGCCTCGATTCCTACCATTTTCTCCCTGATTATTGCTGATTTTCGATGGATTCCTCACTGTAGTCGTGATATTTTCCTCTTTGGAAATCCCCCCTCTATTGCATGTGTATAGCTCCCCATTGATAGTCCCAATCTTGGGTTCTAATTTATGGTAAGTTATTGGTACGATTTTAGACTGATTTCGGAATTGATTTGATATGATTTTGGGATGAAATTTCGTGGATGATTTGGTTCCATTCTTCGACGGTTTGGGAGCGATTTTGGTTGATTTTTTATGGTAAATTGAAACAATCTTTTAGAACTGATTTAGACGTGTTTAAGGATGGGGATGAGAAGATTTCCCGACGGAAATCTTGCGCACGCATTGCTGGAGGTGTGGGGAGCGGCGACTCAAGGTTTTAGGGTTGTGTTCGTTGGTTCTTTTTTTAGGTTTTTCCCTCTGTTGGGCGATGTGGATGGATATAAGAAATTTGGGGTGATGGGCGGGGTTGGGTCGGGCTTGTGAAATTCTTGAAATTTCTTGATATGTTTTGGGTTGGGTAGAGTTTAGGTATTAGGTATTTAATTTGGGTAGTGTGTTATTAGTTTTAGGTGTATTATTTAATTAGTGGTAAATTAAATTATTTAAATACAACCCTAGGTGTTTTATTAGTTTTAGCTTGGATTTTTATTATTACAATAATAAATGCGGGCGTGCTATTAGTACTTAATATTTTATAATGCGATGCCGTTATTAAAATATTATTTATTATGCGTATTTTGCGATGTTAAATTAAAATTGAATGGGGTTTAGATTATTATTAAATTATTTAAATGCTAAATGCAGATATGATATTTAAGGATTGCTTAATGCTTTTATAAATACGACGCTATTATTAAAACGCATGTATTAAATTAAAATTAATTTAAATTACAAATAATATTAATGAAATTGCTTGTTATTAAAATGACGAATGCGGACGTGAGACTCAAAGCGTGTTTAATATTCTACGTAAAATGCGGTGCCATTATTAAATCACTTATTTATGCGTGCATTGATGTTTTATTATTGCATTTTGTTATTATAAAATTGTAAAAAAATATTTTTTAAAAATTAGTGTAATTTTATAGTTAATGACTGAACGGGAGGGTTAAAATTGGGTGTCAACAGTAAGATTTTTCAAAAATGGACCGAATCCCGTATAGACCGCCTACATATCCCGTCGAGGGAATCATGTCATAACGTAGTTCAGGCATGTGACAATTTTGAGAAAATTGTTGTTTGGGATATGGGATTTCCGCATATTGCGCCGATAACGCAAGGAATAACGCAACCCCAGAAAACAAAGCTAGTATGACTCGTAATTAATGCTAAGCGAACACACAAAATTGAAGTAGCAAAATACTGTACTAAAGTGCACATAGTTGAAAGCAACAAACATCACAATAGTAAGCAGACTATATAGATATCGAATGCGCATCCTAGCATGTTTGGGACCTCTTTTATGTCAGAGGTGGGCCTAAACGCCAAATATGCGAGATTATAATAAATAGGTCCAAGCCGTTAAACTGCAATGTTTTGTTGGAAATGACGACCAAATTACGGTGCACTTTTTCCAATTTTGGCATGTCATGATTAAGC
This sequence comes from Przewalskia tangutica, assembly GCA_029844215.1. Lineage (NCBI taxonomy): Eukaryota > Viridiplantae > Streptophyta > Magnoliopsida > Solanales > Solanaceae > Przewalskia > Przewalskia tangutica. The sequence goes on from CM056740.1 coordinate 57,611,253, forward strand.
TTGTATATGTCTTATCATTATCACGCTTCACATAGTATGTTAATTGGTCATTGGGTTGTGAAATCCGTCGACCAGTTTTGGTGGATTTCTTAATTGTGGAGACGATACCAAGGACCGACCCACCTAAGGTTAATGCATGCATGACTTAAATGAATGAGCGGTATAGTTGTATCTTAAGTTTCTAAGATTTGGCTTACAAGACGCAAGGTTCTCGAGCGGACACTCGAGTGAGAAGGCTACGCGGCCACCGGTTGGACCGGACACTCCACGTATATTGCTGACTCTCTTAAATTTGGGTTTTATGAAAGAAATTTACTGATGCACAAAACGCACCTCGCGTGTATGTGTGTGATAGTGTGAATTTCCGTAAGGAAAGAAATATGAGCGGAATGTCAGTTTATGGAAAGCGGTAACAAATAGCAACATGCAAATATTCATATGTAAAGAAGAACAATTTAGGCAAATGTAAAAATAAAAGCAAGCAAATGTTAAAACACAAAAAGGAAGCAATTAAGCAAATAAAGAAAATAAAGCACAGTAATTAACCTAAGTTTGTTATGGTTAAGAACCTAAATATCCCCAGCGGAGTCGCCATGTTGTCACACCCCATTATAACCGGAGTCGCCATGTTGTCACACCCCACTATAACCGGAGTCGAAATGGTGTACGACGTATGGAAGATTCCTAAATTTGATTTAAGGAGTCACCACCTAATTATTTTTAAAGATGAATTAGGACACCTATTAGCAAAATCTGTTTAATATAACTCCATTTAAAAGGTCTACAAAACTTAATGAAATTCTAGGTAAAGGTTCTTTATTATCCTAAAGGGAAGGGGTTAGACATCCTCTAAGATCCGCTAACTTGCGGTTGTCCGGTCAAACTTAGGTTGGTATTATTGTGCTAACATGTATTCTACAATTCTAATGGTTTTCTATTATTATTAAACTAAATAAGAGATATTTAAACTAGTCATGCAAATATTTAATAAGATATGCATTTAACAAGAAATCAAAAATCATATAAAGAAGGAGTGAAGAGAACTTAGAGGTATTCCGCTTTTATTTTCCTTTTCTGCGCAAACTTTAACTTTGGGATGCGTCTCCGGGTACCTGCAAAAAACACTTAGTAAATAATAAATAAGCCATCGAATAAACACAATGTGTGTGTATATATATATATATATATATATATATATATATATATATATATATATATATATATAAAAGATATGTTTTTTTATTATATAGTGTGGCTCATCTAGTGTTATGTCATGGGTACTGAGACATGAGAAGCCAATATCGCTTCGGCTGCGGTCGACTCGCCTCCCGGTGAACGACACTATGCATTCTCGTCTATCCTTTTCACTTTCATCCTTGCCCACATATTCCGTCTCACTCACCATGGAGGCCTCCAAATCGACGGATAAATCCTTCATCGGCCTAAGTGTAGTATCATGTTCAAATCGGTGGGATTTTTACGAAGATCGATATGTTTTGCCTTAGAAAACAACAGCAATGGTGGCTTCCGAAATCCAGCAGTACACTGGTTTAATGCAGCCAGAAAACAACAGCTATTTGGCTTCAAATGCAGCTGCAAAAGACTTGAGGACAAAGCAGCAGTGGCTCAAATTTGGCCAAGGAAAATACAGTGACAATTTGACCTTAAACCTGCCTAAAATGCAGCAGTAGATGACCAGAAATGCAGCAGCTCACAGGCCAAAATATGGCTGCAAAGTCATTAATAATGCAGCGGCAAACAGTAGCAGAATCAACACTTTTAAGTGTAGCATCTGTCCATTTTCAGAGACAGTAGCAGCAATAAACAACAATAGAATCGACACCCCAAGAGTAATATTTTGTTCGAACCAGTAGGATTTTCAGAAGTCTAGCAATTCTGTTTCTCAGACCATATGAATATCATAGTTGTAGCAGCTTTTGAAAGATAAGGAAGCAAAGAGGGCTACCACCATCCATATTTCGAATGCCGCAACAAGATTGAAAGGTTTCTAGAACCTTAAGCATGACAGGCTATCGGGGAGGCTAAACCAATCCGAAGTTTTCTTTCGCTTTCAACCGATAAAGTCATATAATAGGAAAAGTTCAGATACTCGAAAATATAACTGAAATAGGATTGCGGGTCTTCGCTTGATGAAGTCATAACAAGTCTCATATCGAACTCTTTGTTGCTCCCGATGCATTTCATGTAAAAGAAAAGAAGAGGAAATGAGTAGTAAGAGCACGACAATATATATATACATAAGAAAAAATGTAAATAAATGATTCATGAAAGATAACATTCTTAGGAATATAAGGTCATTCAGGCCAAAGCCCACACAAAATTTTGAACATGTCACTATTCGAGCAACTAATACTTAAACAAATTACTTCAAGCCAATATCTCATAAGGTGAAGCTGATAAATGCACAAAGCCAAACTAACGTTGTACAAATGAGTGTAGATATGTATAAATAGGGGAAAGACATGAATATATCTGGAGGAATGATCTGGGGATGATACCTTTAAGTATTTTTAGGCTAATAATATCAAGACAAATGTACATAACACATAGGACATACCGAATCCCTAAAAGAGACAAATATGACACAACCAATCAAGAAAATCCAATGGACTGGACACTGATTATCCTATGCAATAACAGACCCAATATAAATCAAAAATAGATATAAAATAATCCAATTTCGGATCTGCCCCAAGAGCATCTGCTGTGACTAAAAGTTCATCCCAAGAATATCTTACTATTTAACACATGTTGTGGCTCAGAAACAAACAGAACAATCATGGGATCAGGCTTAGTATATCATATAGGCACAACAGTAGACTTAGAAGGGATCAAAAGCTAGACTAGACACACAAATTCACACCACAGAGGTAAAATAGGAAATGTTAACCTTCGATATCATATGATTTAGAGCATGATTATAGTTCACATAAAGTCTAGAGGTGTCTTGCGTAAATTAGTTCGAGTTAGACTAGACTACTAGCAGGACACTTAACCGGGATCAAAATTATCAATCACTATACTTTTACATGGTCCAACATTATATAAGGTTCATACAATATAGAGACTAAAACAGATATAACAGATATGCTACGGGTCTAATTTTCAATAGATGAGGCTATTATACAAAAGCATTTAAACAGCTAATCATTTTTATCCTTGTTCTATCATGAAGAAAATAACAAACTAGTCATATGTTCATCTAGACTGAACATATAAACTTAGCATGTGACATTTTAAGTTTAAGCTAATAAGTCGTGCATTTTCCTAATTAATCACACAAACAGCCATAAGAAACTAACAATGATTTAAAAGATGTTACATGATATCAGTTAGACAAAATCGTCAAGACAGACAGAGTGTACATATAATCATTTAAAGGAAATCTGAAAACTGGATATGAACCAGTGCTGCAATCAATATTAGAAATAATAAACATCTATCACATAGTGCTGAACATGAACCCAACATAGCATATCTCAATTTTAATGGCCAATAAGACAAGCAAACAAGCCATTAGACACTAACAAACATTAATGGAAACATTTCATTATCAATATCGTATTCCTCCCAGCAAATAAATACCATAATCATGAATCTGTTTGGGGATTTAACTGAGCATATACAGACCTAGATTAATTAACGCAAACCAATCTAACTTTACAATCAAGCATTAATAGAAATAGTAACATAACAAAACTAGCTAAGCACGACCGATCGACAAAAAGCACATAAACAACACATAAACACATAAATAAACTAGAGTCGAGAGGAAGTTAAGTTTACCTTCTCCGGACAGCGAACCGGGGCGTGTTTCGACTCGTCGATTCCGCTCGGAGATGTTTTGTTTATGCGATTAAGAAAGAGTGAAAGTTTAAGAATGATTTTGTGGTTTTGTTTTTTTATTGAGCTAAATTAAGAGTAAAAGAACAGGGTGTCTTCCCTCTGATTTTTCCAACTCTGAAGGAGGGAATTTTTTCACTGATTTTCCAACAATTTTCAGAGTAATGAAAATATGAGTTTTGTTCTTAATTCTTAAACAAAACCTAGAATTTTTCCAGTGCTCTACCACAGAAAAGGTATTTTTTATACTTCCGAAAATCTCTCCTTTTAACATAACCAAAGGGTTTTTATTTATAGCCAAGCAACCAACAATTATAATTCGAAATTTGACAAAGGAAAGGAAAAGTGATGGATATCTGTCTGATTCGAAAGGGAGAGACCATGATAAAGGTATGAATTTCAGCTTTTCAGAATGATTTGAAAGGAATAGAGCCGTTTGGGGTTAATGCATGGTTATTTGATGGGTAAAATGAAGGTTAAGGGTGATGTGTGATGGTAGGTTGCAGATTTTAGGGGATTTGCGGGGTATGGGCGTTGAATATTAATGGGTTGCTGGTTCGTTTGGGAATGAATATTCTGGTTTGAGATGAGTGTTTAGTTGGGAAAGTGATGAAATAATGAAGGGAATTGGTGCTGGGCTTGGGTCAACGGAATTGGTAAGGGGAATTGGGTTGTTGGTGTGGGCCGATGGGAATTAATGGGGTTAAGAGTTTTGGGCTAAAAATAGAGGTCTAAATTTGATAGATTTAATTAGGGAATTAGCCCAATTCTCCTAATTAATTAAAATATGCTTCTTTCGACTTGATTAATTTCTAAAAACGTACACACATAAAATATGGTACAAAAGATTTAATATATGTTATTTAGTTTTTGAGTAAAATATAATATTCATAAAACGATTAATTTAGTAATTGATGAAAGTAAAATCAATCATCAACGCGATGCCGAAATCATAAAAAAATAATACCGGATATTTTAAAACCATACTATAAATAGCGAAAATATCAAAACATTTATTTTTTTGGAATTTTCAAGACTAAGAAACATAGTTATATTAATTAAAGATAAAAGGACGATTTGAGCAAATAGTAGGCAAAAATGGGATAAAATTGGGTGTCAACAATGATTACTTTGACGAAGTAGTGTCCCAATTCCATTATAGGCCTCGGATAGGCCTGCAACCATCTGAAGACAAGACGATCATTGGTAACGGGCGCACTAACATTTCAGAGTTAATCTGCTAATTTCTTCAGCCTTTTACAATAGACTGAGACGTTCAAAAAAGCTTCCATGTGGACATGGGAAAATTCGTACTCAAAAGTGACATCACGGAAATTTTTGTTATCTTGGAATATATCAAGCATCCTATTCTATGTTTCCATCGCCGTATCGTCGGACTCAATAATCGTGTGCAAGAGGTCTGTGGAGATGGTTGAATAAATCCATTGGAGAACGGTAGCATCAAGGGTTATCCATAACGTAGAATCATCCTCGGGGGTAGGCACCTTCTCATTTCCAGTAACCAATGGGATGATGTGATAGAAGACTTGATGCGAGCGTGCTTGAATCTTGAATAATTCTGCCCACGTAGCATATTGGACGTTTTCCATCTCAAGAACAATAGCGATGTGGTTCTTGATGTATGCGACTGTAAGGGCATGATGAAACATGTTCTTTGATGTAGACATAACGAAAGAACAATAGATGAATTAGGGTTTTGGAAGAAAATTTGAAAGAGAGGAAGAAATTGCACGGAACCGAGACAGAGCCCGAAAACCGAGATAGAGAAAGGGCAGCTGAATTATGTGTGGAGAAGGTATTTTAGCCCTACACTGCTGATACCTTGAGAGAAATTATCATTGATTATTTTCATTAATGAATAAGTATATATACAATTTACAATGTCCAAATATGAAAAATCATATTTCTACTATACTACTAATATCCTAATTATACTTGTACAAAAATTCTACAAATATGATAAATTTGTACAACAAATTCGACTCCAATACAGTAAAGATTCTGTGATATACACGATATACCACTATGTACAGTGTATACCGTGTATATCACAGGTAATAGAAACTATTTTAATTTACCTTCCACTTTAAAGTTTTAAATTTTTTCATAAAGATATTGTTAGAAAAATAGGTTTCAAAAAGAATAATCCAACTTCAATATAATAATCTATGTTCTTAAGGAATTTAAACTTCCCACCTCATTGGTGTAGGGATGGTAGCAAAATTCCTCTAGGATTTACAAAGTTAATGAAATTCAAGTTTCAACAATTAACTTGATTTTTTCACAAGAACAGAATGTTATGATTTGTAGTGAAAGTGAAAGAGAGAGAGGGAGAGTAATACATCTTTTTATCTTGAAGCAATCAGGTATTTATAATACCTAAGTCTCTGTTCAAACTTTGGGTGATCAATGGGGCGGGGCGGGGCTGGCGGGGTCTGTCGTTGTCCCGATCCCGATGTGTCGGTGGTAGGGTCAGGGTAGGTCATTTCCCCCCCTTAAATTAAAAAATAACACACATACAATAAGATAGTTTAATAAAAATAACCAAGAATGTTTTTGTGCCTCTTATATTATTTAATAGAAGTATGATTTTTTTGCTAATACAATTTCAAAATTGCAACTTCGTGATATTAAAAGTTGAAAATAAATAACATAGTAAAATTACAATTAAAAGAATTACATGTTAAGAAACACATTTTATAGTTTCTTTATAATTTCTTGTGGTTCTTCGGTTGGAATTGGTATTTGTTGGTCAAATTAGTCGACGTCGCTTCCACCTCCGTCGGATAAGATTTCGTTTGAGTTGTAGTCTTCTTCTTAATTGATCTCCGATTGGCCGCACCTCCTACGCTCCGCACGAATCCAGTCTCTGAATAGAACTGCAATTTCCAATGAGTCTCCCGCCAATGAATGTATGTGCTCTCCTATTTGATATCTACCGGCTGAAAAAGCGCTTTCAGACGCTGTTGATGACGCTTGAATGTTCAACACATCTCGGGTCATCTTAGATAGTGTTGGAAATGTCGTCTCATTCTCCCTCCAATATTTTAGCAAGTCTTCACGTCCCTCTTTATTTTCAATTACTTTGTACGGTACAACACCCTGCAAAACAAAAACATTAAACTCGTTAATTTGATTAGAAATATTACCACTAAACATTCTATGTCAGAGGCTTTCAATACTAGCCTCAACATGTCGTTTTTGAGGTTGTGTTGAATAAAAAGAAGATGGCATGAAAGCCGGTTGGTTGCTAGCACTTTCTTGTTGGTAATGCGTATATATTTTTTTACATTCATCTCGTATGCTAGACAACATTTCTTCTCTAGTTTTTTCAATAGGTGGTGTGTCATTTGGATTTTTGGGATATGGAGGTGGAAGTTTATCTATGCAATCATAAATAGTTTCAATAAGTGCTTTATAACCGTCTGTTTTAATAGACAGATTTAATACAACACTAATAATATAAATCAGAGGAATATGAATAAAATATTTTTTATTTTTAAAAATATTTTTTAATAGGTGTCTTATAAGTTGGGTTTTTCATATATTCGCTAAGTAATATAAATATTAGAGCTCTATAAAATAACATTGATGAAATAGTAGGATAATAAATATACCGGAAAATTCTTTAGTAGCAGATAAAATTTCTCTAAAAATGTAATAAGTTCTAAAATTGTATCTGTTGGGTCCCGTGAGCTACGGATTAGTAAAACGTAAGATTAAAATCGCAAACTAGAACAACAAAAACAGTCACTGGATGTTACCTTCAATGTTGGGTCAACATCTTAGGCAACATTGCAATAAAACGAAATAAACCTTGTAGAGTATGTGCAGCGGAAAAAGTAAAGAGACACAAAGTTTATATTTTCAAGGGTATATATAAATATATCCCTTGATGGTCAATGACCAAAAGAATTGTATATATTATATACAATTACAAAATGAATTTCTTTTTACAAATTGAGCGTTACAAACGAAAAAGAAACTACAAACAAAAATAAAGTCGCAGATGACTTCGCCTAAAGTTACAAAATCTAAAAGATAAAAGACAACATCTCCATTACAATCGCTTGAACAATAAGCTTAATCTAGAATAAAGATAGCAATTTTAATTTGGGACAAAATGTTGTTAAAACAACTTTAGGCTAAAATGTTGATCCAGTTTCCCAAGGTAAAGTCCGAGAGCTCTCTTGAAAATTCTTCTTCTGAATTATCTGAAGTGACTGAATCATCGATAATTGAAGTTTCCCTCTATTTATAGGGTGAAACTTCCCTTGAAATCCTCACTGATAGTTGCGGAGGTTGAACAAAAGATGACAGCAGCTTGGACTGAGTCTTCCTCTTGAAAATCCTCAACGATCTGGACTTGGTCATTCGCTGCTTTCTCTTAGGCTTTGACTGCGTCTTTCATCATGTTTTAAACACAATAATCTTGTAAACTTGCCTAGATCATTTTAATTCGCAGTAACATCAACTGCTTAGGCCGGAAGAATAGGTAAAACAATTACATAGATGTTGGCAGAAATGTTATCGCAACATCGCATGCAACATTCTTGTCTACACAAGAGATGTTGTCCCGAGAGTTTTCAGATGTTGCCACAACATCAACAGTATCCTAATCAAAATTAATAATCATATCAGTAGGATTTCGATTACGGACGTTAAAAAATTAGGTTATAGGTCTTATATACTCATAAGCAACACGTAGTTGGTTGTATAAAGAATTTCATCTAGTGCATACTTCTTCGGAGAATTTTTCTGTAAGGTAGTTGGCAATCGTGACAAGTTTTTTTATATTCTTTTATTCGTTATATTCTATTACTTTTTAAAATAATGTTTATAGCAAATTGTATTTTTCCAAGAATATCTTCAAAAAGTGATAGACCATCTTTTACAACTAAGTTATAAATATGACATACACATTTTATATGAAAATGATCTGGAAAAAAGATGAAGTTAAAATATTTTTTAATAATCTAACAACAGTAACATTAGAAGAAGCGTTATCTAATGTAATAGTCATGATTTTATCAGTTATGTCATAATAATCGCAAACTGAAAAAATATTTTCTGAAATAAAAATATATGTGTGTCTACTATCTATATATCTATACGCTAAAATACATTTTTTCATTCTCCATTTATAATCTACCCAATGATATATTACCGTTAAATAATCATGGTCATTAGTACTACGACCTATATCAGACGTAATAGATACGTTGCTAGGAAAATGAGATAATGAATAACGTAAATATTATTGATATTCGTGTACAAATTTAAAAACGTCTCTCCTAACAGTTGATCTAGGAAAATAGTTATAAGCAGGATTTTACATATCTCTTATGTAATAAATAAAACTAGGGGAGGAAGGAAATGAAAAAGGCAAACCCTCCACTGCAACTAATTTTGGTAATACTTCTTTATCTCTTTGTTTATCGTATTTATGACCTACAATTCTCCCCGTCATAGGGTTAATTTGACCATGTACCTGATTCGGGACAGTATATGAACCTTGTCCCGACTGAGAGGGCATTGGCGCACCCGCCTTTTTAGCCTTATATTCCTCCCACCTAGCTTTGAGAAATCTATTCAAATGTGTAGTTAAACCTCCCGTCCCGCTCTGATCTTTTCCTACTTTAAATTTATAAACATTTTTACAAATTGTGCATCTAGCTACTTCATTTTCTGCGTTCCTATAAAAAAAAGCACATACATCTGATGTTAATTTTTATTGTCGTGGCCCTCGTCTCATACTAGGGGGAATAAGAGGCGGTTCAGTTTGAGGTGCGTTAGTGGGCGTGTCATCTAGATTAGTAGGTGTGTCATCTAGATTATCTTCTAAATTAAAGTCTTGTTGAGTTTCAGAAAATAGCTACTCGTCTAAATCTAATGGTACTTCAGGAAATAATTCAGCATCAACAAAATCATCATGTCTAGGAGGAATAGGATGACTAGAAGAAGTACTCTTACCCTTATTACCCCTACTAGTAGAAACACAATTACCCTTACCCGTAATCATACATTTAAGTCCTTCCATTATAATTATGCAAATAAATAATTAAAGATAATGAAATTAAGTGTACTAAATAAAATGAAGAAACAATAATAATTTAATGAAGGAACAAATATAACAAACGCCGACGTGTAATCGAGAGGTTAAAAATTGAAACTTTGCTCGATGGATGATCCTCAAGCTAGTTTCCAACTTGACTCCCAAATGAATAAATACAATTGAATATTTAGTAGACAATGTAGAGAGAATGAGAGATTATTAGAAAGATTATACGAAGATTTGTGAGAATGAATGAAGAGCAAATGAAGTATTTATAGTTGAAAAAATTGGGTTAAAGTGTAAATATAATAACTTAGGATTAAAAATGAATATTAATGGGGTAGGGGAGTTGAGAGGGGGGGGGGGGGGGAGGGATTTGGCCGTTGCACAATGACCAAATTGTGTATAGTCGTTGTGCAACGGTTGGGGAAGAGTTGGGTCGGGGGCGGGGTGGGGAAAATTCCTGACCCCGTACTGAAATCGATACCGATACCGAATACCGGTATTCGATCCCGGTACATGGTCAGGCGGGATCGGGGTGGGGTCGGGTAGCCCCGCCCCGTTGTACAACCCTAGTTCAAACCAATAGACTTGAACCTTTTAGGAACATACACCTTTTAATTTAAACCTTTTAGGAATCAATACCTTTTTAATCACAACTAATCATTTTAATCACTAATATTATATTCACTAAAACCTCTTCTCAATACTTCCTCATCAATAACACTAACTAATACTAACACATATTATAGCTCGTCTTTGCCCGCATGAGCGTAGCTCAGTTGGTTCTAGGGTGGTAGATTGCTCCCAAGTAGGCAGGTTCGAGCCCTGACAGCCGCAGTGTGAGAGTTTCATTCCTCCTTTCTTGGGGGATGGCTCTTTGTAGGCACCAGACACTGTGCCTCCCACCTAGTGGGCCGCTGAGTCACCATAATTTACCTCCTTCACCAATCTCTGTCGGGCCCTGAGGGTGGAGGCCCTGTGGGCGAGAGATTTCACCTTTTTCTCCAAAATATTATAGCTTGTATTTCGTAAATGTACGTACCATTAATCTTATGGCAGTTTTTCAAGTGTTTACCAACAAATTAGAATGACGAAAATGCGAAATCTTCCAAACTATGAGGACTAAGATTGGAAAAAGAACAAAAGATTCTGGAATCTGAAAACATCTAATAATAGGATAAACAGACTCAAATAGTACCCTTTCGATAAAAAAAGTGTTCATTTAACCATTTACACACTCCTTAGGAAAATATTAACTTCTAGGCAAAATAATCAATTTGATTAAAATGCCCTTAATTAAATAGATATTGAGATTTGATCACCTAACACTTAATAAAGACAAATATGAAAAAAATAAGATTAATTCTTTATTAATTTAATAAGTGAACACTCTTTTTAAATTAAAAAATAAAGGTTAAGTGAACAATTTTTTTATGGGAAAATAGTATGTAATAGGAACAAAACTACACATTTATCGACAATGACTTCCACACAACTCTCCTAGTGCAAAAATAGAGCGTACCACACACGAAACTCTAGAGTGTTGACAAAGACTTTTAAAAAGGAAAGTTCCAGAAGAAAAAGGACACTTGAAAATTATTTTTATCACAAATTATTTGTTGTTTTTATTGTTTTACACACCCGTTAAAAATATAAAATTAAGAATGATATTTGACTATTTTCACACTTATTCATGTAAGTTATAATCTTTTCATCAAATGGTTGTACTATTTATGGAAAAGACTCAAATATATCATCGAACTATAATAAAAGGGTCATTTATGTCACTAATCAATAATTTGGCTAATTTATCTTATCACCATTATCAAAATGATTCATCCATGTCATTTTTTATTAACACCAATTTTAGAATATCACGTGACATCCAATTAGAGGTCTACGTCATTTAATTAAACCGGCACAAATTAAATCCTAAATAAATTAACGAGTTCAAAAATATACAATTTGGTGACCATTACCCCATTATAAGTGTGTATAAACAAGGATAATATATATTTACATTAGAAAATAACTTTTAGCCGCCATTATGACGAGATTTAGTAGCCTGATTAATTAGTAGCTTGGTTAATTAGTCCCTAGTATAGTTTCTCTTTTTACAGTTTGCACCCCATATTGGTGTTATTACTTGTTAGTCCATAATTCTCACTATTAATGTGAGCCTCTGTAGTCATTTTACATTTCAGAGAAAATAGAAGAGAAATGTTCCACAGCTTCCTTCTCTCTTTTCTTCCTTGATCGTTGCAATTCATGGAGGTCGACAATGTCGACTATGTGAAACTTAACATGGTATCAGAGTGGACGTTAATATAGATTCGCAGATAGCAACATCAGTGTAGAAGAGAGCATCATCGAGGTGATAAACTTGCTCAATCTGTTATTCTTCGATTACAATCTGTTCTTCTTCGATCGGTGATTGTATATCCTATCTTCTTCGATCAGCGATTGTGTGTTATGTGTTGTTTTTAATTTCGATTGTGAAAATCTGAATTGCGATCTACTGCATGCGATCGATTTGTTGCGATCTATTGCATGCGATTAATTAGTTGCTTGATTCGCTGTGTATGAACATCGCAAAGTCATTTCTCTGCAATTTGAATTACCTGCTTATCGAATTGATTGATTTGAGTGTCGATTGATTGTTGAAGTGAATATCGACTGCTGAACTGTGAAGTCTGATCTGGTTGATTGTAAGAAATGGAGAATATGATACCACATACTGATTCGAGTATAGGAGATAGCTCAACTGCAAGCCTCAACATTGTAGATCATAACAATCCTCTTTTCTTAAGTGCATCTGATTCACCTTCAAGTGTTCAAGTGGAGATTCAGCTATCAGGTGTCGCGCCCGATTTCGACCGCGACTTTCTAAAAGCGAACCCTGCTTAAAATGCATGTTAGGAAATAAATAATAAATGCTAAATATTAAAAGGAATGTTTAAAAGGTTAATTTTAAAAGTAAAGGATGCTAAATATTAAAGTGGTGCTTAAAAGGTGCTAAATGCTAAAATGCTAAGAGGGTTGCTAGGGAGTCGCCACCTAATTATTTTGGGTGAATTAGGACACCTAAATGCCGACTATGTTTAAGTCAACGTTAACTCCATTTAATGGTCTGCTAAACTTAATGAGATTCTGGGTAAGGGTTCTTTATTATCCTAAAGGGAAGGGGTTAGGCACCCTAAAGGATCCGCTAACTTGCGGTTGTCCGTTCAAACCTAGGGTTAATTATTTATGTCAAGGAACAATGCATTTTTTTTTTGAAAATATTTGCAAGCGTTTGTAAAAGGATGCATTTTGATAGAGATTTACAAGGCTAATGCTATAACAATATATGTAAAGTCTAAAGGTATTTATATTATTTATAAAAGATGATGTAAAGTTGATTTATCATAGATGCATGCATTTTATAAAGGATTTAAAAGGACTTGTGCTACATGTAAAAGGGTGTTCATTTACTTTTATTTATGAATAAATGATGCGAAATTAATTTATAAACTAAATGTATGCACTTACTTGAAAATTTGATTTATGTGGCATAGTGCAAAAGACGATTATCATTTGGCAAAGTTTTAGTCGTGGCAAGCCTGAAAGAATTAAATTAAAGGGAATACATTTCTAATGTCAAGGTTAAGAAAGTCAGCTTAAAGGCATTAAGTATCCTATTAATGTAGTGTTAGACAATTAATTACAATAAATAAATGGGGCGGGGTAGGAAATAAAAGAAGACGACTCGAAGGATGACGATGTCTTTTCGCCGGTGGTTTTGGAATTCTGATGCGGATAGAGAAATGCACGTAGATGTGGGTATTAATTTGCCACGATGAGTCTCGCCGTGAGACTCTTTGTTGCTCCGGTGCGTTTCATGTAAGAATAAAGAAAGATAAGGATTAGTATATGCCCAAACTTATCAAATAATGCAAGTAAATAAAAGCATTCATGTGAATTTAAACCTATATATATAATTTGACTATAACAATCCAAAATAAAGTGGCAGACACAAGCAAAGAAGATCTCGAGATTGTTCAATTAAATGTTGGGCCTCAGATGCAAATAACACGCAGAAGATGTAGCGGGCCCAAGGCGAATGAAAATTTTAAATTCAAAGGAAGAAACAAATCGATCGATATACTTGCAGCCCAATAGTCAAATATTCACATATGTACGTACATAAGCCCACATTTAATGCAACACCTTAAGAAGACACATGGAGATTGGCTTGGTTGTATTAACTTTTCAACAGAAGAACATTCATGCGAAACAAGGATATGATACAATCAGAGATGTACAAAAGCATATAGCTTTGACGTATACCTCAACAGTAAGTAAAACCAAATCAAACATTTATAACAATCTAAACTAGAGACAGTGGGCAAACAAGTTCAGAGATCAATATACAAATATTTAGATCACTTAAACTAGTAAGTCAACACCATGGCCTAGTTTACTAATGAAAAATAGTTGACAAAATGGCAGATAACACATAAACCCCTGAACCCTTTTATCCCTTATCTAAGTATGTATTTAACTAGGTTATGTAGATTATCAAATGAGTAACAGTAGCATGGTTCATCTGAACCGGGTCAAGGCATATGAAGGCATTCAGGTAAGTTCTACAGATTTGAAGGAAACATGTTCATAAAGAATACCAACTAAGGATTGGAGCATAATGGGCATGTATCACAACACAACCAAATAAGATAAGAATAAAATAAACCTAACAGTGGACATATATGATGATATACATAACTAATTTAGCCAATAATTCTTAACGAATACCTTATCTTAAAGCTGACTTGTGTACCCACAGGGAACCAGATCAGTGGGCTGAATATGAGCAATAGGAAATGAACTAAACTTGGAAAATTAACTCAAAACTTCACAACAAACTTAAAACATCGCAATAGACTCAAAACAGAACTCTATGCAGGCACATGACTTGTTAAATGAACCATTTTCTGGACAATCTCAACTTATGAGGATTATTATTATTATGAATCAGGATTCATATATAGATACATATATATATAGGAAAACATGACCAAACAGTCTTTCCACAAATTAAATAATGTACCAACTGGTTCGGAACAAAAGCATATCTAACAAAATATAATCTCCTGATGGACTCATTGATGATCGACTCCAATTAGTTCTTTGGTCAGGAAGAGATTTCATGTTTATCTCGAATTCTAATTTAAAAACATAGGAGAGATCCTTTACCACATGAGAGTATACTGCTTTTAACAGTGGGGTCATCGATGCTGGAATGCAATTTAGATGAGAGGTAAGGCTAGTCACATAAGGTGTTTTACGTTAACCTTTTACATGCTAATTTTAGTAAGGAACTGCAATAAAATAAACACTCAAACCATTTAGAAACAGATTTAGATAAATGACCAAGTTATCACATAGTCGCACATTCTACATAACACTTTTTTAACCAAAATCCGCAGTCTCTGCAAGACCATGAACTCATTTGGTTTAACAAAGATAGCCACGATACACACAATCAAACCAACATTGATATGAACGACATAAACATTTAATAGCTAATCTAATTGATTCAAACAACAATTTATGGACATATAAATATATAATACAGATTATATCAGGCGTATTAAACTGGAAATTAAAAGGGAAATGGATTACCTTCTCCGGGCAGCGAACCGAGGCAGCGTATTAAGTCGTCGGTCCGCTCGGATTTTGGTTTTGCAATGTGAATAAAAGGGCGAGATTTAATTGTTGGTTTCTTTGCTGGAACTAAGAAAGGGATTTCAAACCTCTTGTTCTTATGAAAACTAAAGGTCTGGGTGCCGTGTTACCATGTGTTCTTCGAATAAACTCTACTGTGCTCTGCCGTCTCTGTTCTTCACTGTGCTCGACTCATGTGTGAATCTCCTACTGAGCTCCGTCGTCTTCTGACTGAGCTCTTCCCCGTGCTTGACTGATGCCTTTTCGTTCTATTGCATGTGCCTTTTTATAGCCCTCCTTTGGGTTCTAAGTTTGGTAAACCTTAAAGGCTGATTTTGGGTATCTCCTACCATAATAGGTGTTGATTTGGTATTGATTTGTGCGATTTTAACAGGTAAGGTAAAGATTCTGGAGGGATTTCGCACAGATTATGGTAAGAAAATCGTTGGAGAAAGGGTGTGTGTGGGTAAGGAAGGTAAGGGAGCCGGATTTTCAGCCGAAAATCCGGCGAGAATAAAGGGTGATGGATGAAGGCGGCGATTGCAGGGGTTCTTAGGGTTTGTGTGAGGTTCAGTCGACAGGGGGGGGGGGGGGGAATGAAGGCTTAGGGCGTTTTGTTTCTATCGGTTTTGTCGACAGAGATGGGGTTAAAGGGCTGAGGGGCGTGTGGGCTTTCGGGTGTTGGGCTTTCGGGGGTTGGGCTGCGTTCCAAAATGGTGTGCTGGTGGTATTTTTAGGTATTTAATTAATTTGAGGTGTGTTAGTTTTAGGTAAAATTAATTAGTGGTAAATTAGATTGTTTAAATTGTGATTAAATTATTTAGGTGTTTTATTAGTCTAAGCTATTATTATAATAATAAATATGGGTGTGCTAATTTAATTAGTTCTTAATGTTTATAATGCGATATCGTTATTAAGACTTATTAAATAAAAATTAGGACTGTTTAAAGCTTTTATAAATGCGACGCTATTAAATGCATGTATTAGATGAAATTCTTTTGCGTATTAATAAATGCAACTATGCTACTTGACACGACGTCATTGCTAAATTATTTATTTTATGTATCTATTATTAATTAAGAATTATGGCTTTAAAATTAATAAATATGGGCGCGAGACTCTAAGTGCGTAAGACGCGGTGCCATTATTAAATTATTTATTTATTTATGCCTGTATTAATGTTTTATCGCTGCATTTTATTATTTAAAAATTATTGAAAATTAGTGTAATTTTATAGTTAATGACTGGACGGGAGGGTCAAAATTGGGTGTCAACATCAGGCATGGATAATTACACACTTTGGAGTCATGCAATGAAGTTAACACTTTTAACTAAGAACAAACTTGGTTTCACTGATGGATATGTTAGAAGAGATACGTTTGGGCCTAATCAAACAAAACAGTGGGATAGGTGCAATGCTATGATGATAGCATGGATTATGAAAAATGTTAACAAGAGTCTGCTGAGTGGAATACTGTACAGGTCTACAGCTTGTGCAGTTTGGAAGGACTTGAAGGAGAGTTCGACACAATCAATTTGTCGAGGGTGTACCAGTTAAGGAAAGAGTTAACAATGCTTCACCAAGGAACAATACATGTATCTAGCTATTATTCCAGGATGAAGGACCTTTGGGATGAAATAGACTCGATTGTACCACCACCAACTTGTGAGTGTGATAGTCCCAGAGAATACATACTGCATCTCTCAAACCAGAGGCTGCTTGAGTTCCTTATGGGACTCAATGATGGTTACAACCAAGCAAGGAGCCATATTCTCTTAATGACTCTTATACCCAGTGTCAACCAAACATATGTCATGGTGGCTATGAGAGTGATATCAGGAGATAGCATGACTGGAGGTGAAGCCAATGATCCAATGACAATGGTTAGCAGGTTTCCTCAGAGTAAAGGATGGGGTAAATACATTCCAGGTGCATTATGTGATTATTGTAAAATGAAAGGGCACACTAGAGGCACTTGTTACAGGCTGATGTTTTGTGATTACTGTAATAAACAAGGTCATGTCAGAGAAGACTGCTATAAACTAATAGGCTATCCCGATGATTGGAAGAATAAACCTGATGACTGGAAGAACAAGTCTGATGATTGGAGGAATAAGAAGAAGGCAAACATGATGGTTTCAGGAAGTATTGGTAGATGGAGATACCTTAGGGCAGCACATAAATCAGTTGACACACTATCAGAATGAACACTTGAACTCCTTGTTAAGGACCTGTACACCAGATCAGTATGAGAAGGTGCTGGGAGCATTGGCAGATAACCATAAAATTTCTGTCCCCAAGGTGCACATGGCAGGTAAGGTGCTCAATAATGATGCTGATCATAATTAGATAGTGGATTCAGGGGCCACGAATCATATGGTAGGTAATAAAGGTATGATTGAAAGGTGTAATCTGATAGATAATACAGGTCAGGTTCAAATGCCAACTGGGGATACTGTCAGAATCACACAAACTGGAAGCTGTAGGTTGAATGGAGGTGATATTATTCAGGATGTACTGTGTGTACCAAGCTTTAATTTTAACCTCTTGTCAGTATCTAAACTAACAAGAGAGTTGAACTGCAGTATAATATTCTTGCCTGATTTTTTTGTCTTACAGGATCTCTTCACTGGGAAGGTGAAGGAGATTGGTATGGAGGTAGATGGCCTGTACATATTGGATTCTTGGAGAGGTCACAATCAAGCAGCAATTGGACAAGCTAATCTTGCCAAGGTTTTGGATTTCTCGGTTACATCAGCAGAGATGCAGGCAGAGTTGTGGCATAGAAGGATAGGACATATTCCTATGAGTGTCCTAAGGAAAGTTGATGAGTTTAGAAATAAGGATAGTTTCAAAATAAGTCACTGTGAGATTTGTCCAAAGGCTAGACAAGTCAGGTTGCCATATCCTGTAAGTAGAAATAGAGCAGCTTTCCCTTTTGAGTTGTTACACATTGATGTGTGGGGACCTTACAGAGTTCCCACTTATAGTGGAATGGGATAATTTCTCACTGTAGTTGATGATAATACTAGATGGACTTGGATAAATTTGATGACTCTTAAATCAGATGTCTCTTATGTTCTTAAGAATTTACTTGCAGTTATTCAAACTCAGTTCAATACAAGGGTTAAGCAAATCAGGTCGGATAATGGATCTGAATTTTTCAATCATGCTTGTGATGGTTTGTTCAAGCAGTGGGGGATCATTCATCAGACCTCTTGTCCATATACCCCCACAACAAAATGGGGTAGTGGAAATAAGACATAGACATATTCTAGAGATTTCAAGGGCAATCAAATTTCAGGATTACCTACCTGCAAGGTTCTGGGGTGAGTGCATATAGACTGTTGTGTATATCATCAATAGAGTTCCCTCTGTGGTTATTGGAAATGTGTCACCTTATGAGAAGTTATTTCATAAGAAGCCTTCCTTATCTCATTTAAGGGTGATAGGGTGTCTATGTTATGCAACTAATCTTACCAAGAGGGACAAGTTTGACACCAGGGCAAATTAAATCAGTTCTGCTTGGCTGTTTTGTCAGGCACAAGGGCTACAAACTACTAGATATGGTGAATCAGACAATATTTATAAGTAGAGATGTAGAATTCTATGAGGATATCTTTCCATTTGACCAAGCCAAGCAGTCTACAATGCAACACTGTGATCATGATGAAGAATTTTTCCCTGATCTTGGTTTTCATGCAGATCAATGTGTGCCAGGAGAGCAACTTATTTCAAATTGTAGGAGCCCAACTGGAGCTATGGAGCAGGCAGAGGAACCTGCTCATGATATGAATGGTCCAACTGGAGATGAGGAACCATATCATGGCATGGATAATCCAAATAAAGTTGTGGAGCAGGAATAAGAAGTTGATCATATTGTGGTGGCCAGCAGACCAGCTCGAGAAAGAAAACCCCCCACATGGATGAAGGACTATATTTACAGTACATCAAATTCCAAATTCACACAAGCCAAGTATCCATTTGCTAGTACAATTAACTATGCTGGGATTTCTAAATCCTATCACAGTTTTCTGGTTAGTATTTCAGAAGCTCAGGAACCAGCTACTTATGCAGAGACAGTGAAAGATGCAAGGTGGATAGAAGAAATGAAGGCTGAGATCCAAGCCTTGGAGGACAATCAGACATGGAAACTTGTGGACTTGTCTGTGGGTAAGAAGGTCATTGGATGCAAGTGGGTGTATAAAATTAAATACAAAACTTCAGGGGGGTTGAAAGGTTCAAGACAAGGCTTGTAGCTAAGGGGTACAACCAACGAGAAAGGGTTGATTACCAGGATACATTTTCTCCAGTAGCCAAGATGGTTACTGTTCGATCAATTATTTCCATTGCTGCTTCAAATGGGTGGAATATTCACCAGATGGATGTCTTCAATGCTTTCTTACAGGGGAGATCTTGATAAAGAAGTGTATATACAGTTACTACAGGGCTTCAATGACAGTAAGATGAAGGTTTGTAAATTGCTTAAGTCATTATATGGACTTAAGCAAGCGTCGAGGCAGTGAAACATCAAGTTGACAACATCATTACTCGAATCTGGCTTTACTCAGAGCCATTATGACTACTCTCTTCTCACCAAGAGGAATGGGGATCAAATTGTGATGATTTTAATCTATGTCGATGACCTTCTCATCACTGGGAATGACAAGGCTCTCATTGACTCGACTAAAGATATACTCCAACAACATTTTAAAATCAAAGACCTTGGTGAATTAAGGTATTTTTTGGGGTTTGAGTTTGCCAGGAACAAGGATGGGATCGTGATGCATCGAAGGAAATACGCATTAGAATTGTTGGCTGACTTGAAGCTTACAGAGGCCAGTCCTTCTGGATCGCCCATGGAGCTTAATGTGCAGTTTACATCTGTTGTGTATGATCAATATTTACAAGACATGGCTCCAGCTAATAGAACTGAATCAACTGCTTGTGATTCATTATTGGATGATCCTTCGCAGTACCAAAGGCTCATTGGTCGTCTTTTATACTTGACTAACACTAGGCCTGACATAGCCTTTTCTATGCAGAGTCTTAGTCAGTTCATGCAAAATCCAAAGGCCTCTCACATGACTGCTGCACTTCGAGTTGTTAAGTATCTTAAGGTGTCACCGGGACTGGGCATCTTTATGCCCAGAGGAGAATGTTCTAGTCTGTCGGCTTATTGTGATGCTGACTGGGGATCGTGTCTCAACACCAGGAGATCTGTGACTGGATATGTGGTGTTCTTTGGCCATGCTCTTATTTCCTGGAAGTCGAAGAAACAACCTACGGTTTCTCGAAGTTCAGTTGAGGCTGAGTATCGGAGTTTGGCTTCTGTGGTGGTAGAAATTGTGTGGCTTACTGGTTTATTTTCTGAGCTTGAGGTTTGCTTGTCTCTGCCTGTTTTAGTATCTTGCGACAGTAAATCCGCAATTCAAATAACTTTCAATCCAGTTTCCCACGAACGCACCAAGCACATCGATATCGACTGCCATTTCATTCGGGAGAAAGTGCAGCAGGGATTGGTTTCTCCTCTCTACCTTGCCACTGCTAAGCAACCTGCTGACTTACTTACTAAGGCCCTTATACAGAAGCAATATTTCCATCTTCTATCCAAGCTAGGCCTGAAAAATATTTTTTCCGGACCTAGCTTGAGGGGGGGTGATGAGATTACTTAGTAGCCTGATTAATTAGTATTACTTAGTAGCTTGGTTAATTAGTCCCTAGTCTAGTTTCTCTTTTTATAGTTTGCACCTCATGTTGGTGTTATTACTTGTTAGTCCATAAGTCTCACTATTAATGTGAGCATCTGTAGTCATTTTACATTTCAGAGAAAATAGAAGAGAAAAGTTCCACAGCTTCATTCTCCCTTTTCTTCCCTGATCGTTGCAATTCATGGAGGTCGACAATATCGACTATGTGAAACTTAACACATTACCCCCTCAAAAGAAGAATCATCACAAGAAGAAGAAAAAATCCACAAAATACCTATAAACAATGTATCATATATACTTTATTATATAATGTTATATATTGATTTACGAATGAATCCTGGAGCTTCACATTTTCTTCTTCTTGCTTGAGCCTCATCTGAAATTTAACTCAAATCTAGTTCAAATTCTACTCCAAATCACTTTAAATTTTAAGTTTTGAACTCCTCTTGAAGTTTCCAATTGATTGGAACAAGATGATGTTTTCAAGAAAACCCAACAATACTTATTTCGAATTTAATCTCAAATTTCATATAGGCCAACATACTGTTGAAAGCAAGATCTTTATTCTTATACACACCCAATATACAACATTATACACTTATTATAATTTTGTAGTGTTGTATAATAATATATAATATTGTATAGGGAAACTGAATTTCATCTTCCACTTCCTTTGTCAACTGGTATGATTCCCAATATCAACATTAATCAATTCCAATCAACCAAGACGAAGTAGCAATGTATAATGTTGATAGCATTGTTGCCCAAATTAATATACAATGTAATTAATTCATAAATTAAACTAAAGCCCGACCCGTGAATCCATACACCGTTGTGTTGTCACGTGTTCCACAGTAGTTATAGACGGGTGAGTTGTAACGAACCAAACTTGTCCGCTTTGCAGGTCTACTGTATACCCTGCGGACGAAGATTCCGGATTGAGCTACGTCTTAGTGGAAGTTTCAGGATTGAGCTACGTCATAGTGAAAGTTTCAGGATTGAGAACAGTAGTGTGAGTCACCGACGTGGCGGTTCTGATTCCGGTCAGAGATCGTATTCTCTTGGCTCGTTTGATTACATTGTGGATAACAGTTATGAGCTTTCAATTGGCTCTATCCACATGAGATGTGGTTCTGAATGTACTGATAAGGAATCGTGATTGGTGTCCGGTGTCGGCGCCACTTGTAGAAAGAGGGAGAAGGAAATGAGAATAGGATCTGGGTGGGTAGATCGTACACATCGGGTTTTAATTTAATTTATTTACTTCCTCCGTTTTATAATAAGTGGCTTTGCATTTTGTTCAAAAAAATAAAGGGTGTTTTAGGGTTTTTGAAGAAATTAATATTATTCTTCCAAAATTATTCTTATTTACATAATCAACTATCATTAAATAGATTTTCTTTTAATGAAATTAATTAGGAGTAAATTAGTAAAAATACTCATAAAATTATCCTTTTTAATAATTATTTTATATAAGTAAAAAAATATGAAATTGAAGATTTGAGTAAATAATAAAATAGTAGATGAGTTACTTTGGATTAATGTAATGAGTTGATTTGGGTTGTTCAAGATAAATGAGTTAAGTTGAGTTAGCCCAAACTTAACTCATTTAATAGTATATCAATTCTCAAACTCATTAAAATCTAGGCGAGTTGAGCGGGTCAATTGGTTTGGGTTCAATTTATCACCCCTACTCTGAATCAATTGGTAATTACAGACCAATTTCATGTTGTAACACTATTTATAAAGTGATATCGAAGATGCTATGCTCTAGATTGAAAGTGGTGTTACCAGATATCATTGCTGAAAACCAAAGTGCATTTGTTGTAGGCATGACTATTGTGTAAAATGTATTGATTTGTCAAGACCCGGTCAGACTGCTAATACATCTATGAATTGCAGGTTATTCCAATGGAGCCTTACCTTTTAGGTACTTGGGTGTACCTATTAATGCAAAGAAATTAAATGTTGTACTGTGAGATGTTGGTGGAAAAATGATAGTCATGGTGAAAATGTGGGGATCAAGGAATATGTCATACACTGGTAGACTGCAACTAGTTATCTGTCAGGACCCCAAAACCCCTAACTCGGGCGGGCACCTATCATTTCCAACCTTGACAGGAGAATTCTTCCCGAATTCATCCACAATTAAGTAAATAAAATAGAATAATTAGAAGTCTAACTCATGTCATAACTACTAAGTGCGGAAATACGACTACTGATACAACCCAAGAATGGTGGTCTGAAATAGTAGAAGAGCCACTAATCAATCTGTCTGAATAATACATAAATATCGAAAGTAGGAATACTATCTAGAAATCAAAATAATACAAGTAGTAGAGAAAGATTCTCCGGTCATCGGATCCATCCAGCATGCTCACCCGAGTAGACTCAACAAATAGTCTTAGGATCAGTCTCGAGGTGCAGAAGTGGCACCAGAATCGTACTCTGCACTAAAAAAAATGCAGCAAGGTAGTATCAGTACAAACACTATGTACTGGTAGATATCATAGGCCGAAAACAATTACCTAACATATATACAGAAAGACGCGGAAGAATAGGCATGTTCGCAATCAAGTACAAGTAATATCACAGTCCAAGAATACAACTCAAATATAGAGAGTCAAGTACAGAACCCATGAAATATGTAAATGATGTGATGAATATTTTGATCTTACCTGTAACCCACACTATAGCTCCACACATGCTTTCAGTTCTTTTAAATTCAGCAAAGATCGCTCTCAGGCAGAGATCAACACGATCTGTCCCAACATGTAATGACTCTTAATGGAACAATGAGTATTTGAGGTATTCAAATGAAAAATCTGTATAAGATGATATTAATCTCCCTTTGCGGAGTCTTTCTCATTAATATCAATATATACAGTGTACAATATTCATCCCTTATACAAGAGGAATCCTAGTCCTACTTACAAGAGGAATTCTAGTCCTACTTACAAGAGGAATCCTAGTCTTACCATAATTACATTTACATAATATATGGAATATATTCTAATTATGGGTAGGGATAATAATGACTATACATGTTTACACACCCCCTCAATCGGAGCGGGAGGAGGCCGGACGCTGAGACTGGATCTGAAGTCAAGAAATAACTGTCTCGAAAGTTCTTTGGTAAATATATCGACATACTGATAGGATGATGGAACATGTAACACTTTGACATGACCTAGCGCAACTTTCTCACGAACGAAGTGTATGTCTATCTCAATGTGCTTGGTTCGATGATGCTAAACCGGATTGTGAGAAAGATAGATGACAGAGATGTTATCGCATTACACAATAGATTCCTGACGCAAATGACACTGAAGCTCTAACATTAAATTTCAGAGCCAACAAATCTCATCTACCACATTTGCAACGCCTCTATACTCAACATCGACACTGGAACGAGATAGGGTAGTCTATCGCTTGGCAGACCAAGAAATCAGATTATCCCCTAAAAAAAATACAAAAGCCGGAGGTGGAGCGTCGCGTGTCCGGATACCGCCTAACTGCGTCCAGATAATGCAGAGCAACTTGTTCGCGCAGCGGTATAGGTGCAAACCATAATCAAGTGTGCCCTTAATGTATCAGATGATACGCTTAAGGACATTGAAATGAGACTCCCTGGGGGCATGCATGTTATACCCCGTAGTTCTGACCCTACGTATGAGAGCGTACGAAAGCATGTAAGACTTAAAATTTCCAAAGGATAGGTTGACGGATTGTTCCAGACGGGTTTTAGTAGACTTTGAGGCGGGTTATGACCCGGTACATTGAGAATTCCTAAGTGTTTCAAAGGCCCAGGGCGTAGTTCGTTGAGTCTAGATTCCAACGCAACCAACCGTTCGTCGATAGGACTTCGGAGTAGAAAGTTATGAGAATTACAAATTCAGTGCGCAGTCGGACAAAAATGTGTTTCTGACGAGGCGGCTGTGGCCGCGCCGGATGCAGGGCCGCGCGCCAATGTACCGAGGGGTCGCTGAAGTTTCAGCCGCGCGCCGGAAGCTGGCCGCGCGCCGAAGATCTGAGGGTCCGCAGAGCGGCGCCGCGGCGCCGAAGCAGGCCGCCGGCGCGGATTCTGGCGGAAAAACTTAGGAAAAGTCAGATTTTTTCTTTAAAAGACCTTGGGAGGGTGACAAGTGTCCCCCCCATCTGATTTTGCATGCACTATATTGACCAAGTCTTCAAGACTTGGTCATACTTCATCTCTCTCTTAGACAAAAGCTCTCCCTTCTCTCTTAAAAGTTCAAGCTCCTCCTTCTCTCTAAAATCCCAAGAGAAATTCTAGCCTTAGGAAAAATCAAAAGTTAAGAACAAGAAGGAAGCTTGTGGCTAGCTTGTTGGTGGTGTTCTTGGCAAGGAAGATAGCAAAATATTTGGAATAAGTTTGACTAAAACTTGAGGTAAAATTTCTTCCTTGAGAATTAGTTTCTAGTGTTGCATGTTAAGAAGAAAGAACTTGTGGTAGTGAATAATGCTCTTAGAGTCATTGCATGTAAGAAATATGGTTTGGATGTGAAAGAATTGGTTAAGAAAATTATGTGAGCATGTTGTAGCCTAAAAACTACCTTAGACTTGTTAAGTTAATTGTTTTACCTTTTGGGGCAGAATTTTACACACCCAAGTTTAGGTGTGTAATCCCCTTGAGATTGTTTGGATTGTTGGCCTAAGAAGTGGCGTTTGGATGTTGAATTCGGACCTTAAAAAGGTGGAAAAGTATGTAGAAACAAAGGAAATGTCGCCCAATTTTCCATAGAATTTGTGGCTTTGAACTTAGATTATTCCTACATTGAAATTAGAGGTTAATAAACGTATTATGGTTATTATAGGTTGGCATATTACTTGCGGTAGTTTGAGCTTAGCAAGTGGATTGACCGAAGAGGTATGTGGAAACTTTCTTATCCTTTAAGCATGAGTAGTTATAACTATATAGTACGGTAGACGACGTGTTTTGAATGAAGTAAATCCTTTGTTATACTTGACTTGTTTTAAGAAAATGTCTAAGTTGGTCAAGGTTAAGTTAACCCGCTTGTTCTTAAGGAATGGTTTATCCTAAATAAGAGAGACAAGGATTTTCTTGACCTAATGAAGTATAGAGTACTTTTGGTGTGAAAGTATTGAATATTGAATTATTCTAAAAGATAAGAGACTTAAATTTTTGGAGGTAAGAAACTTGTTTTCTAAAGGATAAGGGGCTTGAAGTATTTTGAAAATTGTATGAATTTGTATGAAGTATAAGCCTCTTGGCTAGTAAAAGAACGAAATGGTTCATAAAGAGTTATAACGGCTTTATGGGAAGTTAGTTATAACGGCCTTATGAATGGATAAGGATGTCGTAAATTTCTAAAGCATAAAGTTAGTATAACGGCTTTATGGGAAGTTGGTTATAATAACTTTATGGAAGGTTATGAAAGTTGTCTATTTTGATTAATGAGCATAAGTGGTCTAGATTGTGGGAAAAATTGAAGTTACTTGGTTTCAAGCTATGAAATGATTTTTCTAAAGGTGTAGTAACTTACTTTGAAAAATAGACACGCCTCGATACTACGAGTGTTAGTATCTTGGATTTTACATAAAAAGGAGGCTTTCGAAAAGAATGTACGTACATTGTACTTTGACTTGTTTAATTGAGAATTATTCTATGTGTGCCTTGAAAAGTACTTTGGCTTGCTTAAATAAGAATTCTCTTGGTTTATGTGAAAAGAAGGCATGGTAATTGTCTTGGTTTATATAAAGGCATGGTATTGCAATTCGAATTAAAAGCATGTAATTATGAGTCTATTTGGGCGCATCGGTGATGGAGGATCCCACCGTACGCGCCACGATGAGGGTTCATTTCGCTGATGATTATTCCATGGATTAGCTCTCCACGAGGTCTACGATGCAGGTGGATCTAGTAGTTAGCCTCGCACCGCCCCGGCCGCCGTGATTTCGCTATAGTATTGTTGTACAGTGGATCCGTAGCCGACTTTCGCATTGCCACGGCCGTGTTAGGCGGCGGTGTGATGCAGTGGATCTGGTTAGCTCGCGATTTGCCGATCGGCGATGTGACGCAGGTGGATCTCGTAGAGGCTATCGCACTTGCCTGGCCACCGTGATTTCGATTATAGTATTGTTGCTGCACGGTGGATCCGTAGTCGCTTTCGTGACGCCGGCCATTGAGGATGCAGGTGGATCTCGTAGCTATGCCTTCGCATTTGCCTCGCACGGTTCTTATGATACAGTGGGATCTAGTATTCATATGTACTCCTTAGTGTTGTTATATCATGATCGCCAGCGATGAGGAAGGAATTCCACGCACGATTGATATTACGGCATGAGACCTATGGTTATATTTGAGTGATGACTTAGAGGCGTGAGTCCACGACTTGACATGGCTGCGTATATGTTGTGTAATCGTAGTTTGGCTATCATACATGTCTCCGCTTTATATATATGCTATTATGAATTCATTACGATTTTTTGGCCACATACTTGGTACTGTTATCGACCTCCTTCGGCCGCGTCACGCCGCAGTCGAGATACGTAATTTGGTCCGCACTCTAGATCACCGCTCATTTCTTGGGAAGCTCCATCTCTCCGAGGCTTGTCTTTTGGTATGATTCCCGAGGTTATAGACTTTGTACATTCGGGGTATGGCGGGCCCGTCCCGCAATGAATTATTCCTGCAGGTCCGTAGTCACGTTGGTGTTTTGGGCTATAAGAACCAGGTTGTATTACTATACTTTTGTTTAAGTATGTTTTATAGAGGCACTTTATCGGTGCCGAATGGTTACCCCTTTTTTCTAAGTAATGTGTTATGTATGTTCCGCTGCTATTCTCTGACATATACCTGACAGGGTACCAGTCATGGCCCCGGGGCTGGGTCGTGACAATGCATAAATAGGCATACCTGCTGAACAGCATAAGTAATGTCTGGTCTTGTAAATGTGAGATACTGAAGTGCACCTGCAAGACTCCTATACAGAGTAGGTTCGGAGAGTAGGATGGGAGACTAGAGCACCATCCATAGCACTGAGTGTTAGGCATATTTTATATATACTTTTTGAGTAATTTTTAGTTAGTATTTTTCTTATTTTCTTTGAAATTAGTGTCGTGTTAGGTTCGTTTTTCTTTCTTTTGATTCACAGCGGTCCTAAATGGAGAAATGACAAAAAGAAGATGAAATGAGCTTAATTGAGGTGTAATTGCACAAGAAAATGCCAAGAAATGAAGTCTAAGAAGTCTCGGGAAGCATAGAAGAAATATGACGAAGTCTGGACGAAAAAAGGACACAGAATCAAAAAATCTGGCAGAAGATGTCACAGGCGCCGCAACGCTAATTAACCTGCACGCTCTGATTTTGTCGCAGTACTTTCGGAGCGGTGGCGCCAGCTAGCAGGGCCGAGGCGGAAAATTTCTGATTTTGGGCCACTTTTGACACGGTTTTTAGGGTCCACAAAGCAATTTTTCCTAACTATATAATCCCTAAAACCCTGACCTTAAGGAGACACCTTGTACATATTCCATCTCATCTCTCATAACATACAACATATCACAACCTTGGAGACTACAATTGGAGACATTATGTCACGACCCGACCTGACGGGCTGCGACTAGGCGCCCTAATGATGTCATTATACTAACTTGTCACGTAATCAGACTGACACTAAGGACAATATGAAATTCGGCAGCATAACGCCGCAATCATAACATATGTCCGAATAGGCAAGCCGACAAGGCTGCCTTTACACACAAATAACTCTGTCTCCTGAGGAGTCACATCTAAGCAAATATAAAAAAAGACGCAAGCCGACAAGGCTGCCACTATATATGGGAACATCCCAAAACGAAATACAATAGTACAGCTGAACAAAACATAACTACAATCCTCATATGACCAACCCACATATATACAACCCACAATCGCTTCATGCACTTCTACAGAAGGATAACGATATATGACGGGACAGGGCCCCGTCGTGCCCCTAAATATATATGAATCAAAATAATAGGGTTATGTACCAAAATGACAAATCTCTGAATCAAAGAACCTCTCCAATCAGCTGAACAGGAATCCTAAACTGGAGGATCACCAAACTGAGCACTTGTACCTGCGAGCATGAACGCATCCCCCTGAGGAAAGGGGGTCAGTACAAAATAATGTATTGTGTATGTAAAATATGTAATACTGTAAAGAATATCATAAGTGGCCAATAGATAACATGAGACCAGTATAATAATCAGAATCCAAATCCAATTGTGCCGTATACAAATAAGAGTCAGATGTGCCTTATAAAAATGAGAGTCAAGTCAAAATCATGAATGCCTGTCCATATAGTCATCGTATACATATATAAACATATAACGTAATTCGGCCCTCTAGTGCGGGACACCGGTGGAATCATATCATAACCCGACCCATACTGGGACTCGATGAAGTCACCATCTCATCTATGCATGCATCCCACGTAAGTCGGCCCTCTAGTGAGGAACTCGGTGAACAATGCAAGGATGTGCACGAACATAAGCCGTCCCGGGACTCGGTGGGGTGACGTAATAATACTTAGCACGAGTAGATACCATGAGCAACCATATGCAATTAGAAATCATCATTTGACTCTCAATAAAACCATTACAATAACTCTTTACTGAAAAATCATAGGCACTTCTCATAACAGATATCTTTAAGAGTTAGACTATGTAGAAATCATGTACGTCCGCCGTACTTTCATTAAATCATGCCAAAAAGAAGAAAGGAATAGTTTCACATACCTTTTAGTCGAACTAGCCAACTCAATATTAGAACATGTCTCGTATGATATTTCAACCTATGATAAAGGGTAATACGTTTGTCAATTCTATGATTTCTAACGTAAGTTATAACGAAAAACGACTTTTTTTTTATAGAATTCGGGCAACACTTCCCCTATTTATGTGCATATCCACAACTTACAAATCAAGCCAGAAATACCAAATAACAATTACAACATAAGGATATAACCCCAAACAATCCCAATTACTCCATTAAATCAGCCTCTAACTCGACGCGACAATATCCAACAATTTCAAGCAAGTTTTCGACCAATATCCACAAAACCAATTCTTTTCTTAATTCCTTAGAATCTAATTCATGTTTCAACAATTTCTTATGAACAACTATAATCTAAATATCAAGATTTCCGTCAATTTCAACATGCGATTAGTGATGAAATTAACAACATAATACTCTAACACAACAACTTCAGAAATTAGTAAAATTAGTCCCAAAATCGGCTTACAACATCTAAAATATTCACATGCAATGTCTTAATTCTAACAACATACACTCCAATTATATCATAGAAAGAAGAATTTATTACCTTAAATGAAGCCCAAACAGTCCCTAATCGAAATTCATTGTTTCATCGATTTTCTTCACAAATTTTCACACTTCTTCAACTCATATTGACATGCATACATTCTAGAATGTTAATCCCTCATTCATACAGGTTTTTCTTCCTTAAATTATTGTCCAAAAACTGGAAAAACTGGGCAATTCCTCTCGGCAGTGGCAACGATTTTCGCCATTGTTTTAATGCCTAATCTTGCTTAGAAATTTTGTAGAAGAATAATATTGGATAAAAGGAAATAAAATCTTCAATTGGGATATGAATTTGGGTATGGTTCTCGGCTAAGCTTAAGAGAGAAGGAGGAGAAAAATGAAATGAAATGTTTTGAGTTAGAATGGGAAGATGAGAGTTCACAAGGTCTAAGTTGAAATCTGAAAAATTATTTTGCAAATTGGGTCCAATTTCCACAATTAACTAAGCTTATATCCCACTTTTTTAAATTTTGAAAATTCCATAAGACCTCATATACCCATCGTCGTAACTTAAATAATACGTTACTAATCCATAACATGAATATACAACTATCATTTTCAATTTCCCTTGTCACGCGCGCTGTAACCAAAATTCTCTCCAGAATCACATCCTTCGTGTACTAACTTCCGGATTAGTATATGTAAACATACTTATATCCAATATTCAAATCTTACTTCCTTAATGACGTTCTTAATTATTGCCTTAAACTTACGAGGTGTAACACATTTGTTCTAAGTATTTTTCTTTCTTTTCTTTATTTTTCAGTTCATGTTTGGATTTGTATTAGTTCATAGCATGTCTATGACTAGGAGATAAACTTTTAATTAGGGCTTTCCATTGAATCGCTTGAAACTCGCTTTCATGAATTGATGCATTAGTTTGGTTTCTTCTTCAATTGATTAAGATTTATTTAATATTGGTTTGAATGCTTGATAGTTAACTGATCACTAATTATCATAATTTATATGGTTTCGAATCAAGAATCGAGAGGAGAGATTTGGATATACTGTAATTGAATAGACATAGGTTAAAATCGCGGACGAAAGTACCCCGATACTTGTGTAACATTTTAGGTTATTGTTCTTAATCCTTCTATGTGGTAAAACCTATCATAGAAATATAGAAGGTTTCTGCACTGGGGTTGAGCGTTTATATATCCTAATTGGAATATAAGACAGACTAGTTAACCTGCTATCTTAACGTAGAAGAATAAGCCATTGTTATTGCATTAAGGATTGAAAAGAGTGGATAGTCGAGGATATTTGAAGCCCTAATTCCATCATAACTGATTTAAATCAAAGCATAATTAGTTAACTCTTGCAATTGCTCTAGTAGTTTTTAGATAAAAACCCAAATCAAACTATCGTTAGCCAAATAGATAACATAGAGTAGATGTTCGGTAATTGAAAACCAGTCACTGAGGACGATATTCGGTCTTACCAGACTATATTACTTGTAACGATACGTACACTTGCGTGAACATTTGGAAAATCGGCTAACAAGTTTTTGGCGCCGTTGCCGGGGACTAACGTACTTTTAATATCGAACTATGTAATCTTATTTCTAATTTGGGTTGTATATATTTGGTTATGTTATTTTATTTCTAATTTGGTTGCTCCAGGTGCGAGCATCTTTTTATCACTTTTTGTTGTTTTTCTTATTTTGTAGGTAAAGTTGAAAAAAAAAAAGGCATGGACTACTACTACTACTATCAGGGGCAGTGGAATCACCAACAACAGCCTAACCCATAGGTTCCACAGGAAGATCAAAATGAGTTGCAGGCAGCCATACTCGTGCTCACAAAGTGCCAGACTCAGTTTATGGCTGAGACAAGGGTGTCCCTCAAAAATTTGGAGACACAAATAGGGCAGCTGATGGATATGGTGATCAATGTACCGCAAAAAAATCTGCCTAGCGACACAGTTGTGGGAAGTGATAAGCAGAGTGAGGAACCTGAACCACAACAAGCTGTTGAGAATAATGAGGAATTGAGAGAGATAGTTGGTGTAGAGAAAGAAGAGGTTACTGAGATCCAATTTTCACCTTTTTGGATTCCTTGGAATTTCTTTTTCCTATACCCGTTGCAGAAAAGACACCACCAACTATCATTGTTGAGCCCCAACCAGAAAGTCCATACCCTCAAAGACACCCCCTAAAGTTAAGAGATGTAGGGAGTTTCACTGATCCCTACATTATAGAGAGCCTATAAGACAAGTCTACCTTGTGTAATTGGGGGATAATCTTAGATATGAGGCCCTTGTTTGAAAAAGTGTTGTAGGATAAGTGAGACCTGCAACAATAACTGTGCGGATTGCAAGCAGTTCGCAGAAGGATTCACTGGGCACTAGTAAATATTAACTGCGTCTGGCTAAGAGACGTTAAAGACAACGCTTGTTGGGAGGCATCCCAATATTAATTATGTTAGTTTGATTTTCTGTTTTAGTTTGTTTTATTTGTCTTGAACAGTCTCACGGTATTGACTCTTTGTCTTATGTTTTTTATGTCAGGTAGAATGGGAACTAAAGTGTCAAAATGCTGAAATCCAGAGGTTCAGAGAGTTCTGATGACCTGTGCAATTTCAAGGATCTCATCCCAGACCACCGTTATGACCGTTATTTTGTGTCTGTAAGTTGTCCCCTTATTTTTAGTCTTCACACATTGGGGACAATGTGTCGATTAAGTTTGAGGGGATCTTATTTTGTTTTGTTATTTGTTTTGAGTCTTTTTGTTTGTTTCAGGTGTTTTGTGAGTCAATTTTTTTTTAAAATTTATGGATCATGTATGTTGTAGTTGCTAAAGATATTGAGTGGATAAAGTGAGATAATGTAATGGAATTGAAAGCAACAATATGTGTGCTTAAGTTAGACATGCCAAAAATTCATGACATCTAATTCTTTGGGATATTTGTGCTTAGCTTATGTGTGTCAGTTATGGAAAGAAAGGTTGAAAAATGTCTAGAAAATTTGTTTGCTTGTTATGTGAGGCGAAATAGTTAAGATGTACATGTTTAGGGAGATGATTCAGGAATTTCTTTAATAGTTCTTCTAACAATTCATTACCTATCTTGACATGAATTGTATCACTAGTCAGCCCCGTTGAGCCTAAAATAAGATCTTAGTAGGTACAACTAGGCCGTGAACAACCAACCATCGTATTGTAAAAATTGGATAGGTTCGATCTATAGTTATTGGAGTTTTTTTGACACCCTATGATTCCCTGTAAGTGCCATAAGTAATAATTGAAAGTTAGTGGGATGAAAAGTATTGAAAAAAAGAAACAAGAAGAGAGTGAAAATTTGATGCACCCCAATGAAAAATATGCAAAAGCCTAAGTTTGGGGGTACTTGTTATTTATAATGTATCTGTCACGCCCCGACTTTTCCTAAGTCTTTACTTAGGGCGTGATGGCACCTGGACAATTATTTTTCCACCAGGAGCACCATTTAATTCTCTTTATTTAGAAATTTAAACTTATATTCAAATACGGAGCTATTAATAAAAATAACAATAAAGAAATTTGTTCATGACTTTATTGAAAATATAACGCGAGCCCATGCTCGTGCAAACATTGTTTCTACATGACGCATCGACAAATATTATTCTAAGTGGAAGGAGATCATTCCACACCGCATATCCCGAGACATTGGAACCGACATTCTGAACTCGACGAGTACCAAGCCCAAACAATGGACTTGGTATGACAAGAGGTCATGGACGATCGCTAGCCTTGACGCGAGCCTTCTCTATCACCCTTTCCTCAAACATGTTAAATAAAGAGTCACTCTACCATCCAATGAGTGAGAACCTTACACTGCTATTCAATGTAACACAACAATATTACAAGTGAAATCTCATTTTAACGTAATAAGCATATTGCAAAACATATCAAAGTTACAACATTTTTAAATATGCAACAACTCCTCATAGAAATTCTCGCTTAACTAACACTTCATTTTATCTCGTATTATACGTTAAGACATTCCCTGCATTTCCACATGTTTATTACATTTATATATTTGTGAACGCGTATTCACTTTTCATATTTATATATATAGGTGAATATGTATTCATCTTTCATTTTTTGTTGCGGCGCAATCCGATCCATTATGTTTACGTATTTGTGAACGTGTATTCACTTTACGCTTTGTTGCGCGCGCAACCCGATCCTTTATATTTACGTATTTGTGAACGCCGTATTCACTTTACGCTTTGTTGCGCGCAACCCGACCCATTATATTTACGTATTTGTGAACGTATTCACTTTACGCTTTGTTGCGCGCAACCCGACCCATTATATTTACGTATTTGTGAACACGTATTCACTTTACGCTTTGTTGCGGCGTGCAACCCGATCCATTATGTTTACGTATTTGTGAACGCCGTATTCACTTTACGCTTTGTTGCGGCGTGCAACCCGATCCATTATATATTTATATATTTATGTGAACACGTATTCACTTTTCATATTTTTCAGAAGATCAAATAAATACTATTCTCTTTTCTAACATTCTGTCATTCATACTTGTAACGATTATAACTTTTTAACCATAACTCCAACTAAGGTGTTTCTCAAGCGAAAACTAAGGTAAGACGGGGATCTTTCACTGTACCAAATTTCATTTAAAACTACTTTGGGTAACTAACACAAATTTATCCTCAAAACAGCCACATGAAATTTATTTCGGCAGAATTTTTATTAAACAACACCCAATCTTATAATAGTCATAACTCCTAATCTGTAAACCCGTTCAATCCCCATAAATTCTCAAAACGACGAGAACAGAGAGATACACGTCTCCATGTGGACCATTCTTTCATATTCTGTACCATTTGGTACAGTTTTACACTTTTATTCGCTGCCCTTCCTGGATATTGATAGATCCGAGACAGAAACTTTAAACAGTGATAACTCTCAATCCGTAAGTCGGATAGACCCCCGTAAGGTCTCAAAATGTCCAAAACAAAGAGATCTAGAACTTTCATTTAGCAACAATTTTCATATTCCCCACATATTAGTACAGTTTTACGTTTCAACGTCCTGCCCTTCTGGATTCCGACTAATCCGAGGCAGCAACTTCAAACTACAATAACTCTCAACTCGTAAGCCCGTTTTAATAAGTCTTTATATATATCTGTCCGTAACAGAGAGATTTACAACCATGTAAATTTTCATATAATTCTAATAAGTAAAACTCAATAAAAACAGTCCGTAATTATGCCTTCCTGAATTTCGACCAAATCTAAGGCAGGAACTTTGAACTATGATAACTTTAAAACCGTATGTCCATTTTACCTCATTTTTGGTTCTATATGATCATATTAGAGAGGTGTACAATTCTTCCGAATTTCATCAAATTCTAACAATTATAACTCAGTGAGAACAGTTCGTAAAGTTCATGACACAACTAGTTATCTAAACCATCAAAAGTTCAATATTTCTTTTCAACACTCAATTCTTATTCCAACATGTATTGAACTAAAAATAAAGGATGTTACCAAGAATTTCTGAGTGAGAAAACTCACCTTGTAAGTGTGAAAAAGATTGTGGTTCGGTTGCTACAAGTGGTCCTTGCTCCTTAGTGTTCCCTAATTTTATTGTTCTCCTTCCTCCCTTGATATTTTCTTGATTTTTTTCCTTCTTGTTCCCTTGTTTTTTTCTGATTTTCTAACCTTTATGTTATGTCCTTTGTTTGTGTGTAAATACAATGTATAAATGAAGGAGTTTTCTATAACCTATGGGAGGTGAAAAACCAAAAGATTGAAGGGAAATGAAAGGGGGGAAGGGTAAAGGGAAGGCAAACACTTATTGCAAATGCATGCCGCACTTCTCTTCTTTCTTTTTTTTTTCTTTTTCTTTTGTTTTTCTTTTGTTTTTTTATTCTTTTGTTTTTCTTTTGTTTTCTTATTTTCATTTCATCTATCTATTTATCCAACTTTAACACTAACTCTATCCCATGCAATTTATTCTTTGTTTTCTTATATATATATATTTTTATTAACCCAACCACAACTATATATTTTTTTTTTCCGGATTTCACATTCTCTCCTCCTTAAGCAACATTCGTCCTCGAATGTGAATAAGGTCGTAACATAATCACATGGACACAATAATAACATAATCACATAGACACAATAATGTTTATTATTATTGTAACAAATTTGGGACTTCACATTCTTCATTCCTTAAGAAACATTCGTCCTCGAATGAGAGTAAGGTTGTAACACATGCATAAAGACACGCAAATGACACACATATGAAGTACTATGTAATGCATTTTTTTTATTACCTTAGTCAAATAGGAACGGATATTTGACTTTCATCGCCTCCTCCGCTTCCTGTGTGGCTTCCTGGTGGAGTGGTTCCTCCATAGACCTTCACTAAGCAATATCTTTATTCCTAAGGCGCTTAACCTTCCTATCAAGTATTTCCACCTAACTTCTTCATATCAAGCTCTTCATTAAGAATTATCTCCGGGAAGGATGACGTGACTTGGATCGTGCAAGTATTTTCGTAATATCGACACACGAAATACGGATGCACTGCTTCCAGCTCTTGTGGAAGTGCTAATTCGTAAGCCACATTCCCCACTCTTCGCAAGATCTCATATGACCCAATAAACCTTGGGATCAATTTTCCTTTCTTACCAAAACGCATAACTCCCTTCATTGGGGACACTTTTAAAAATACTTTCTCCCCCTCTTGAAATTCAAGGTCTCTTTTCCGATGATCCGCATAGGACTTATGACGACTATGAGCTGTTTTGATCCTCTCCCGAATCATCTCAGACCTTACCATTTGTTTCTGAATGACTTCAGTCCGAACGATTAAGGCCTCACCCACCTCGAACCATCCAAGTGGAGACCTACATTTTCGTCCATATAATGCTTCAAACGGGGCCATTTGTATGCTAGAGTGAAAACTATTGTTGTAGGCGAACTCAATTAGACATAGATGGTCCAACCAGCTTCCCTGAAAATCTAACACACAAGATCGCAACATGCCCTCGTGTTTGAATTGTTCGCCACTGCCCATCTGTTTGCGGGTGGAAAGTCGCTTAACTTAACTTTTGTCCCGAGACCTGCTGGAAACTTTGCCAAAAGTGAGGTGAACTGGGAACCCCTATCTCAAATAATTTGTAAAGGAATCCGTGTAACCGCACAATCTCCTTCAAATAAATGCGGCGCATCGTGGTGCGCGATACGTAGTCTTGACCGGTAAGAAATGGGCTGACTTTGTGCCGATCAACAATCACCCAAATAGAATCGCACTTTCTCGAGTTTGGTAGACCGCCATTTAAATCCATATGAATCGCCTCCCATTTCCACATGGGGACTCCAATGTCTGAAGTAATCCGCCAGTGTTTTGATGTTCAATTTCACCGCCGACATACAAGACACCTCCCGACAAACTCCGCAACGTCTTTCTTCATCCCGCCCCACCAAGCATTTGCCTTGAGGTCCCGATACATTTTTGTCGACTGGATGAATGGAATATCTTGTGTTGTGACCTCCTCTAAGATCTTCCTCCTTAGATCCTTTACCTTAGGAACACATAACCTACCCTTAAACCGGCGGTTCCGTCATTATCTCCCAATGTAAACTGAAGGTTTTCCTGTTGGATTCTCTCCGAAATCCAACAAACTCCGTATCCTCAAACCGACTTTCTTTTATTTACGAGCTAAGGCATCGCGAGGTATCATGTACCACCACCCTACCTTCACCCATCTCGCTTAAGCTAACCCCGAGGTTTCCCAATCTTTGTACCTCGAACGATACCTCTTTGTATTGCCAAATGGGCTGCTGCCCATTGATCTCCTATCGAGCGCCACCGCGTTGGCTTTCCTGTGATGGTAAAGAATACTAAGGTCATAATCCTTAAGCAACTCTAACCATCTTCTTTGTCGAGATTCAAATCCTTCCGCGTGGTTATGTATCGCAAACTCTTATGATCTCAGAATATATCCACATGCACACCATACAAATAATGTCTCCATATTCGTAAGGCAAACACCACCGCAGCTAATTCCAAGTCATGAGTTGGGTAATTCTTCTCATGTATCTTCAATTGTCTAGATGCATACGCAATAACCTTTCCAAACTGCATCAAGACACATCCTAACCCAACTCTAGAGGCATCGCAATAGACTGTGAACCCTTCCTGTCCGGATGGTAAGGTTAAGACTGGTGCAGTAGTCAACAATTCCTTTAGTCTCTGAAAACTTGCCTCACATGCTTCTGACCACTGGTACTTAACCGCTTTTTGAGTCAACCGGGTCAAAGCAACAAGACTAGAAAAACCTTTTACGAATCTTCTATAATACCCAGCCAAACCCAAGAAACTTCTAACCTCGCTTGAGTGGTCGGTTTGGCCGCTTATCGCTTCTATCTTCCTGGGGTCTACCATAATTCCATCCTTGACACAACATGGCCCAAAAAGGCTACCTTTTCCAACCAAAATTCACACTTTGAAAATTTAGCATATAGTTTCTCCTGTTTCAAGACTTCAAGACTACCCTCGACGCTCTTCATGTTCTTCAACACTCTTCAGTAGATTAGGATATCATCTATGAACACAATCACGAACAAATCTAGGAATGGTTTGAAGATTCTGCTCATTAAATCCATAAAAGTCTGGGCATCGTTAACCCAAAAGACATGACCAAGAACTCATAATGGCCGTGACGGGTTCTAAAGGTTGTTTTGGATATATCATCCGATTTATTTTCACCGGTGATATCCCGAACGAGATCAATCTTGGAAAAATAGCTAGCTCCTCGAAGTTGGTCAAAAGATCATCGATTCTTGGTAATGGGTATCGCTTCTTGATCGTGACCTTATTGAGCCGCCGATAATCGATGCACATTCTGAGCGATCCGCCTTTCTTTTTCACAAACAGATCGTGCACCCTGAGGAAACACTAGGCCTTATAAAGCCTTTATCCGTAAGATCCTTCAATTGTTCTTTTAACTCCTCAATTCACCGGGGCCATTCGATATGGAGGAATAGAAATGGGTCTTGTACCCTAATTAACTCTATAGCAAACTCCACTTCTCTATCCGGAAGGCCCGAAGATCTTCAGAAAACCTCCTAAAATTTCGAACAATAGGAACATCATTCACCACGAGGATTCTTTTTGGGTATCCACTATATTAGCCGATATGCATACTCCACTCTGTGACTTCTCAATAACTTTTGAGCCCTAAGGTAGGAAATAAACTGACCTGAGGATATTCCAACCCTACCCCTTATAACAACTTCTGGTTCTCCGGGAAAAGTTAATCTCACTATCTTTCGTCGACAATCCAACATGGCATAACATGCCGACAACCAATCCATACCCAAAATGACGTCGAAGTCTACCATATCAAGTAGTACTAGGTTCACCATTGTTCCCCTGCCATTCACTTCTAATGGAAAATTATTTACCACCCGAGAGACCCAAATTGAGGCCCCTACTGGTGTCATAACCTCAACAGGTTCACTTAAATAAGAAGGTTCTACATGTAAATTCTTAGCAAAGCTCATTGACACATATGAAAATGTAGAGCCGGGATCGTATAATACAAATGCAGGAATACTCGAGACTAGCAAAATACC
Source organism: Przewalskia tangutica (assembly GCA_029844215.1). Lineage (NCBI taxonomy): Eukaryota > Viridiplantae > Streptophyta > Magnoliopsida > Solanales > Solanaceae > Przewalskia > Przewalskia tangutica. The sequence continues at coordinate 57,651,560 of CM056740.1, forward strand.
TGTGACCACCGCATTAGATGCTTCTGCCTCATTCCTCTGGGGCAAAGCGTATCGCCGATTAGAATTGTTGGGTTGTTGACCTCCCTGACTCTGGCGGGGTTGGTTTCCCTGATTTCCCCTGTAGGCAGTTGTGGTTGCTTCTGACCTCCCCTGAATATATTGAGTTTGGGTCCTCTTCTTGCAATCCCTGGCATAGTGGCCTGACTCTCCACAGTTATAACATGTCTTCGTTAAGAGCCGACATTCTCCAGTGTGTTTTCTTTGACAAATCTTACAAATCGGTTTGTCGCCTCCTGTGTTAGGGTTGGTGGCCTTGTCCTTGCTACCTTGGTAATTAGACCAACTGTGCCCCTTAGGCTTGAAATAAGATGACCAGCATTGGTTGGTCCCGAAGATCCCTTACTAAACTCCCGCTTCGATTTTGACTCGTTAAATGATCCGATGTCCAAATCTCTTCTGCGAATATTCTCTTTTGCTTTAGCGAAACCTTCTACCCTCAAAGCCATATCGACAATCTGAAGATAAGTTCGATCGTTGGCTAACGCCACCACCTTCTCTGCTATGTTCGGTTTAAACCTCTACAAATCGCTTGACTCTATCCATTTCTCGTAGGGACGACATGTGTGTTGTATGCGATAACCTCACGAATCGGTATCATATTCTTGTACCGCTGCGGTCACCTTGCTTCAATTGTTCAAACTCGTCGAGCGCATCCTTGCGCGTATTAGGCATAAACTTCTCAATGAATGCGCTCAACCTCCCTGTCATTGGTGGTGACATCGAGGAACGATTTTTCCTAAAATTCCTCCACCACACCCCTGCATCATCCACTAGTCGTGCGCCTACCAAGTTGACGCCCTGCATCTCCACGCATCCCAATGTGAACATTAAGTCTTCAACTTCATCGAGGAATACCATCGGGTCGGCCTTGGGGTCCTTCCCTGAGTACAGTGGTTCTCTTCTCCTCATAAAATTTGCCCATAGCCTATCAGTAACTGCTTGGGATTCTACACTCCCGATGCGTAGTGCGGTCATGATCGGTCCTGGGCGTCTGTTCAGTTCGGGCTATGACAGAGACACTAAGTGCGGGCGGAACCATGTGTGGAACTGTAACTGTCATTAACTCTATGAGTCTATCTAGTTTTTGTCCCACCGTTTCTTGGGCCATTTGACTCTCGTTCTCTCCAATATTTTCTCCGACATTTTCTCCGCTCCCTTCAGACACCACTACGTCAACTGGAGGTACATGAGCTTCGTGATGAACCTCCTCTTGAGCCCCCGGGATTTGTGAATTCACCATTTTCTGTGAAGACAAACACACTCATATTTTAGAAGACGGAATGTCTATTCTAGCTCCTAAATTTTCTTATAGTTCATAAGCATGCAACACCACAATATGCCAACAAGAAAAATAATTTAATAAAACATATCCTTTCTTTCTTGTATTCATAGCACTTCATTCATCATATTTTAAAATAACAATGTCATGACTACAATACATCACATCAGGTCAACTCTGCCATTGTGCAACCCGCTATAACCCTTGTACTGGAACAGACACCTACTATCACGCGTTCTAAAGGGCTTAACCGCATGATTCGTCTATTCTGCAGGTTGGTATTCAACTCCCTGTGAACCTTTCTTTTTGCTTCTCTTTCCATATAGTTCATTTTATACCTTACTCCTCTTACATGATGCAGAAATTGGTGCAATGAATTTTCTGTAATATCTTCTCTTAGCATCCTTGCCTTTCTGAATGCGGAATGAAACTTTTCTGGGACGGAATTGACTATTATCTGTAGTATGACTCCAATTGGAAAGTTGAAGAAGGTCGGGTCGTATGAACGCCTTTTCCTTCTAGTCCTAAGCAAATATGTACATAGTACGATTGTGTCATCAATGTACTCATCAAAATCACCTTCTGAGTCCATCTTGCGACGCATGAACTCCCTCTGAGCTCTCATTTCCTTTGCCTGTTCCATGAGTACTTCCCTTTTTGTTGGAACTCGCCTTATAATCGCCATCTACACAAATCATATTAGTCAGTATAACGTTGTACAATCCCCTTTTCTAACCCGTGTGAAGGAGGTAGTACGAGAAATCAAGTCTTTGAAAAGACTCAAGGTAGGCACGAGAAGAGTACGAAAGAAGTGAAACTTTAGGATGTTATTCCGTTTACTTATTACTAAGGTGGCGCGCACACCGTCGCAATAAGTAACCGTTCAAACACCCAACTCGAAGAAAACTTCCTAGAATCTCTTAACCTGGTTTAGCTTTGATACCAACTTGTCACGCCCCGACTTTTCCTAAGTCTTTATTTAGGGCGTGATGGCACCTGGACAATTATTTTTCCACCAGGAGCACAATTTAATTCCTTATTTAGAAATTTAAACTTATATTCAAATACGGAGCTATTAATAAAAATAACAATAAAGAAATTTGTTCATGACTTTATTGAAAATATAACGCGAGCCCATGCTCGTGCAAACATTGTTTCTACATAGACGTACTGACAAATATTATTCTAAGTTGGAAGGGAGATCATTCCACACGGGCATATCCCGAGACATTGGAACTGACATTCTGAACCTGACGAGTACCAAGCCCGAAACAATGGACTTGGTATGACAAGAGGCTGCGGGACGATCGCTAGCCTTGACGTGGAGCCTTTCCTCTATCACCCTTTCCTGAAACATGTTAAATAAAGAGTCAGCCCTACCATCTGGGGCTGAGTGAGAACCTTACCCTGCAATTCAAAGTAACACCACAATATTCCAAGTGCAATCACATTATAACGTAATAAGCATATTGCAAAAACATATCAGGTTACAACATTTTTAAATATGCAACAACTCCTCATAGGAAATTCTCGATTTAACTAACACTTCATTTTATCTCGTATTATACGTTAAGACATTCCCCTGCATTTCCACATGTTTATTACATTTATATATTTGTGAACGCGTATTCACTTTTCATATTTATATATATAGGTGAATATGTATTCATCTTTCATTTTTTTGTTGCGGCGTGCAACCCGATCCATTATGTTTACGTATTTGTGAACGTGTATTCACTTTACGTTTTGTTGCGGCGTGCAACCCGATCCATTATATTTACGTATTTGTGAACGCGTATTCACTTTACGTTTTGTTGCGGCGTGCGGCAGACCCATTATATTTACGTATTTGTGAACACGTATTCACTTTACGTTTTGTTGCGGCGTGCAACCCGATCCATTATGTTTACGTATTTGTGAACGCGTATTCACTTTACGTTTTGTTGCGGCGTGCAACCCGATCCATTATATATTTATATATTTATGTGAACACATATTCACTTTTCATATTTTTCAGAAGATCAAATAAATACTATTCTCTTTTCTAACATTCTGTCATTCATACTTGTAACGATTATAACTTTTTAACCATAACTCCAACTAAGGTGTTTCTCAAGCGGAAACTAAGGTAAGACGGAGATCTTTCACTGTACCAAATTTTATTTAAAACTACTTTGGGTAACTAACACATATTTATCCTCAAAACAGCCACATGAAATTTATTTCGGCAGAATTTTTATTAAACAGCACTCAATCTTATAATAGTCATAACTCCTAATCTGTAAACCCGTTCAATCACCATAAATTCTCAAAACGACGAGAACAGAGAGATACACGTCTCCATGTGAACCATTCTTTCATATTCTGTACCATTTGGTCCATTTTTACACTTTTATTCGCTGCCCTTCCTGGATATCGATAGATCCGAGGCAGAAACTTTAAACAACGATAACTATCAATCCATAAGTCGGATAGACCCCCGTAAGGTCTCAAAATGTCCAAGACAAAGAGATCTAGAACTTTCATTTAGCAAAAATTTTCATATTCCCCACAGATTAGTACAGTTTTACGTTTCAACGTCCTGCCCTTCTGGATTCCGACGAATCTGAGGCAGCAACTTCAAACTACAATAACTCTCAACTCGTAAGCCCGTTTTAATAAGTCTTTATATATATATGTCCGTAACAGAGATATTTACAACCATGTAAATTTTCATATAATTCTAATAAGTAAAACGCAATAAAAACAGTCCGTAATTATGTCTTCCCGAATTTCGACCAAATCTAAGGCAGGAACTTTGAACTATGATAACTTTCAAACCGTATGTCCATTTTACCTCATTTTTGGTTCTATATGATCATATTAGAGAGGTGTACAATTCTTCCGAATTTCATCAAATTCTAACAATTATAACTCAGTGAGAACAGTTCGTAAAGTTCATGACACAACTAGTTATCTAAACCATCAAAAGTTCAATATTTCTTTTCAACACTCAATTCTTATTCCAACATGTATTGAACTAAAAATAAAGGATGTTACCAAGAATTTCTGAGTGAGAAAACTCACCTTGTAAGTGTGAAAAAGATTGTGGTTCGGTTGCTACAAGTGGTCCTTGCTCCTTAGTGTTCCCTAATTTTATTGTTCTCCTTCCTCCCTTGATATTTTCTTGATTTTTTTCCTTCTTGTTCCCTTGTTTTTTTCTGATTTTCTAACCTTTATGTTATGTCCTTTGTTTGTGTGTAAATACAATGTATAAATGAAGGAGTTTTCTATAACCTATGGGAGGTGAAAAACCAAAAGATTGAAGGGAAATGAAAGGGGGGAAGGGTAAAGGGAAGGCAAACACTTACGTGCAATGTGCATGCTGCACTTCTCTTCTTTCTTTTTTTTCTTTTTCTTTTGTTTTTCTTTTGTTTTCTTATTCTTTTGTTTTTCTTTTGTTTTCTTATTTTCATTTCATCTATCTATTTATCCAACTTTAACACTAACTCTATCCCATGCAATTTATTCTTTGTTTTCTTATATATATATATATTTTTATTAACCCAACCACAACTATATATTATTATTTATTTTTTTCCGGATTTCACATTCTCTCCTCCTTAAGCAACATTCGTCCTCGAATGTGAATAAGGTCGTAACATAATCACATGGACACAATAATAACATAATCACATAGACACAATAATGTTTATTGTTATTGTAACAAATTTGGGGCTTCACAATATCTCACTCTCTCAAAAGAAAAGAGGAGAGAAATAGGTATGAGATTAAAAATAAAATCAGAAAGAAGGAAAAAAGAGTTGAATGAAGAATGCTTATGGTACATAATTGAGCCTAAATGCCTACTTTTACCTACCCCTGCCTAAACCTACATTACAACCCTTGAAAGTCCTGATGATCTTTAATATGTATATCTATGATTAGTGGAGAGTAACAAGTAAACATGTCTATAGTGTTTGGAAAAGATGGAATGAAATTGACATGCATAGGTTATGTATTTGTATTTCCAATTGATCATGATCTAAGTGAATTTGCGAAATATCTAACTTGAAATTCTAGATTGCTAAATATTCATGCTATGTATGTTCTAACATATTATCCCAACTTTCATCCATGATTTTGAAGAAACATTGCTATAACTACTTGATCCATTTCATAGAGTCTTTGTTTTTATTTATGTTTTTTGTTTAGTGCTTTACTCGAGAGCGAGTAAAGGTTAAGTTTGAGGGTATTTGTTAGGCATATTTTATATACACTTTTTGAGTCATATTTAGTTAGTATTTTTCTTATTTTCTTTGAAATTAGTGTCATGTTAGGGTCGTTTTTCTTTCTTTTGAGTCACAGCGGTCCTAAATGGAGAGAGCTTAATTGAGGTGTAATTGCACAAGAAAAGACCAAGAAATGAAGTCTAAAAAATCCCGGGAAGTATAGAAGAAATCAGACGAAGTCCGAACGAGAAAATGATGAAAATCGGAAAACTGGAAAAATCACGCCACAGGCGCCGCGACTCCTGCCAGCAGCGCCGCAGCGCTAAATGTCCTGCAAGTTCTGATTTGTCTTCAGTAATTTCGGCGTCGTGGCTCCAACCTGCAGGGCCACAGCGTCGACGCAAAAAATTTGATTTTTTGGTCGAATTTCAGAAGGGCAAAAGGGCCCGAAACGTAATTTTTTTCAACTATAAAACCCCTAAACCCTAGCCTTATGGAGGAATCTTTGATCTTGTACATATTCCATATCATATCTCATATCACAACCTTGGAGGCTACAATTGGAGACATTAGTTCTAAGTATTTTTATTTCTTTTCTTTATTTTAGTTGAGTTCTTGTTTGGATTTGTATTAGTTCTTAGCATGTCTATGGCTAGGAGCTAAACACTTTATTAGGGCTTTTCTATTGAATCGCTTGAAACTCTTATTCATGAATTAATGCATTAGTTTGGTTTATTCTTCACTTGATTAAGATTTATTCAATATTGGTATGAATGTTTGATAGTTAACTGATCACTAATTATCATAATCTATATGATTTCGAATCAAGAACCGAGAGGAGAGATTTGAATATGCTGTAATTGAATAGACATAGGTTAAAATCGCGGACGAAAGTACCCAGATACTTGTGTAGCATTATAGGTTATTGTTCTTAATCCTCCTATGTGGTAAAACCTATCATAGAAATATAGAAGGTTTCTGCATTGGGGTTGAGTGATTATATATCCTTACCGGAATATAAGACAATCTAGTTAACATGTTATCTTAACGTAAAAGAAGAAGTCATTATTGTTGCATTAAGGATTAAAAAAAGTGGATAGTTGCGAATATTGGAAGCTCTATTTCCATCATAACTGATTAAACCAAAGTAATTTAGTTTAATTCTTGCAATTACTCTAGTAGTGTTAGATAAAAACCCAAATCAACCATCGTTTGCCAAATAGATAACCTAGAATAGATGTTCGGTAATTAGAAACCAGTCTCTGTGGATGATATTCGGTCTTACCAGACTATATTACTTGTAACGATACGTACACTTGCGTGAGCAATTGAAAATCGGCTAACACTGAGCTTAGATTTTGAATCAACTGGAGTAGGTGAAACTTTGCAATTCGTCATCTTAACCCTGTACACAATCTCCTCTGCATATTTACGTTGACACAAGAACATGTGGTTGACAGACCTGGTTACTGATATCCCCAAGAAGTAACTCAGCTTGCCCAAATCAGTCATTGCAAATTCAGTCTTAAGTAGAGCAATAATCTCATTTTCAACCCATCGGAGGAGGCAGTTAGAACAATATCATCCACGTATAATATAATAAGTAAGCAATGCTACTACCTCGATGAAAAATGAAAAGTGATGTATCACTCATGCTGCATACAAACCCAATCTGCAAAATATACCTGGCAAAATAATCATCTCACGCACGGGGGCCCTATTTTAGGCCATATAGTGACTTATGGAGACGACACACATAGTGAGGGACTGCTGGATGAGTGAACCTGCACGATCACGATGTAAATCGCTTTCTAAGGTCCCCATGTAAAAATACATTCTTCACATCAAGTTGATGTATCAGCCAGTGTTTGCCCATGACAATTCTCAAAACTGTGCGAATGGTATCTGGTTTGACAACCAGGCTAAAGGTCTCACCACAATCAATGCTCTCCTGCTGATTTATGCCATTAGCCACAAGTCGTGCCTTATACCTCTCAAGATCTCCACTGTCTCTGAATTTGTGACGAAATAGCCACATGCAACGGATCATATTCACCCCCCTCAGGTCTAGGTACTATATCTCATGTGTGTTGTTTAGTTAAAGCATTGAATTCCTCATACATAGCCGCATTCCAATTAGGGTCTTGTTTAGCCAATTTGGGGTTCTTGGGAATTGGAGAAATGATTTGGGCAGACAAGTTAAATTGAACTTTGGGTTTGAAGATTCCATGCTTGACACGAGTTTCCATTTGGTGAGTGGGGACACCGAGGTCGTGGCACCGAGCGGGACAGTGGGAGGTCAGGCTACCGAGTGGTAGAGCCGAGATGGAGGGATTGGTTGGATATGGAGAAGGAAGCGATAAAGCCGTCGGAGGCGCCGCGACGCTGGGTGAGCAGACCTCTCCGAAGTTTTGGCGCCGCAGGGCCTCATCACTGGGCCGCGACGATGTTGACGTACAGTCCTCTATGAAGTTTTAGCATCGCGCCGCCTCATCACTGGGCCGCGACGCTGTCGACAAACAATCCTGGCACCGCAGCGCCGCATCACTGGGCCCGAAATTGATGACGGACATACAAAACGCGAGGATCAGAGTTGACTTAGAATGATGGGAGAGATGGTAGGCTCGTCAAGAAAAGAGTAATCCGGTTTTTGGAATTTTTGAAGATTCGAAAACGGAAATGTTAACTCGTCGAATGTAACGTGATGAGAGATATGGATCAGACAACCGAATATCCATAGATGATCATAAGATGAGACTATGATAAAGGATTTGGTAGGGTCATATTGTGGAGTCTGCTAGTTGGGAGAATATTTAGAATGTATTCTTACATTTTAGCAACATATACCCAGAAGGACGGAGGGAGAGAGACATGAATCAATAGAGTGCGAATTATATTGTTAATAGTGCAGATGATTCTTTCAGCTTTACCATTTTGTGGGAAGGTATGAGGGCAGGAGAAGCGAAAAACCATGCCATTATTAGTACAGAAACGGTGAAACATAGAGTTATTGAATTCACGACCATTATCGCACTGAAATGAATTAACATTCGAAACTCAAGAAATTTGGCAAACACTTCCGATTTAAATTTGAGAGGATATAACCAAACAAAGTGGGGAAAATCATCTAGTAAGACAAAATAATTTTTATGATCGAGAGAACTAGCAACACGTGATGTCCATAAATCGGCATGTATAATATCAAATAGTGCAAATGTAACACTAGTAGATGATTTAAATGGAAGACGAGTATGTTTGCCTAAAGAACAAGAAACACAGTTTTGGACAAGTTTCCCATTATTACAAGTAATGAAATTATTGCGTCTAAGAAAATTAAAAACTGGGGTTCCTCGATGACCAAGCCTATTATGCCGTGTTGATGAAGAAATGACCGCTAGAGAGACGTGAGAGCAAAATCTGGCAACGAATATGTGTTGAATCATGGTGGCTAACGTATCATAGTCGCATTTGGGAAGGCCTGCAATCAATTGCAACACCATTTTAGTGTCCGAGACAGACGTGTCGACGTTGGAGAGTTGATTCGCCAGTAGTTTCAATTGTCTGCAGTACTCAGTCATGTTGGAGAAATTTTCAAGACGTATATTGTTAAATTGTTCCCCCAAATACACAACACGAGTGTGCTTGTTATCTTGAAAGATTTCCTCCAAGCGGTTCCACAAATCACGAGTTGTTTTCTTGACCAAGAAGAACGAGAATATAGTTCTTGATGTTGGTAACAAGTAGGGCGGAATGAAAAGAGGATGACGACTTGGTGGTGAGATTTGTGGAGGTGGAAGCGTCAGAACGAGTGGAATATTCCTGAGTATCCATTTAGAGAAGAGATGAATGAAGAAGAAAAACCAAGAAGTTTTGTGTGTAGCAGGGTCGCGGCTGAGAGAGACTCGAGGGGGGGAGGAGGGGGGCGGCGCTGCTCGAGAAAGAGAGGATTTTTTTTAGGGTTTTTAGGTTTTAGGCTCTGATACCATGTAAGATGATATTAATCTCACTTAAGGAGTCTTTCTCATTAATATCAATATATGTAGTGTACAATATTCATCCCTTATACAAGATGAATCCTAGTCCTATTTACAAGAGAAATTCTAGTTTTACCATAATTATATTTACACAATATATAAAATATATTTTAATTTTGGATAGAGATAATACTGACTATAGATGTTTACAATCTGGATGACCATAAGCTAATGTTTACAATATATTCTAATGATTTATTCACCCAAACATAAACTACACCCCTAATTACGAAACATTATTTTCTCTCTCCTTTTAACCACCTTTGTCTGATGTAAGAATTTTATGACTATTTTCATCCACGTGTTGAATAGTTTCACTACACGACAAAGAACAGACATGTAATTTGACGTTGTAGCCGTCAATTTTATTACTAACGTTTTGCTTTATAAGGTTACGAACGCTTTCCGAGTTATTTATTTACGGTTCTCCGTTAGCCACTAAACTTATCTTGTTTTTGAAGGACAAAAATATTTATGAGGCAGATAATGATGGAGCAAAAAGTACCCAATAAGGAATAAAAAATATGCCACGTAGCATGTGACTTGATTGTAATCGCTGAAATCGTGGGGAATTATTTGGTTGAATTGACTTGATTTCCTTCGTAAGATATCCAAATCCCAAGAAAACATACAGTCCCACTTTGTTGATTCATTTAACCACACTCTTAGTCTTAGGTGCAAGAAACCATTTAACTATATATAATGAATATTCACTAATTTAGTTACCAAAAAATTTTCACTAATTTTCATTGAAAAAAAGATAATTACATATATATTCGTCCATAAATAGTAAAATTAATAAGTTAAAAAATAAATATAAGTTATCTATTACTTTCTCTGTTCCAATTTATGTGACACTATTTTCTTTTTGGTATGTCTAAAAAAGAATACAACAACAACAACAACATACTTAGTGAAATCTCACAATATGGGGTTTGGGGAGGATAGAGTGTACGCAGACCTTACCTTTACTTTGGTAGGTAGATCGACTGTTTTTTAGAGACCCTCGGCTCAAGACAAAACATAAGCAAGAGAAATGGCCAGACTCAATCAAAAAATGTAAAACAATATGAAAATACTGATATCAAAAGTGAATAACACATTTTGAAAAAGTAAGCAGTAACTAGCGCAGGTAAATAAGCTAAACAAAATACACTAAAGGACACATAACATTAGAAATCAAACTACATGAGACTATAAAATAACTCCAACTAAGGTGTTTCTCAAGCGGAAACTAAGGTAAGACGGGGATCTTTCACTGTACCAAATTTCATTTAAAACTACTTTGAGTAACTAACACAAATTTATCCTCAAAACAGCCACATGAAATTTATTTCGGCAGAATTTTTATTAAATAGCACCCAATCTTATAATAGTCATAACTCCTAATCTGTAAACCCGTTCAATCCCCATAAATTCTCAAAACGACGAGAACAGACAGATACACGTCTCCATGTGAACCATTCTTTCATATTCTGTACCATTTGGTACAGTTTTACACTTTTATTCGCTGCCCTTCCTGGATATCGATAGATCCGAGGCAGAAACTTTAAACAGCGATAACTCTCAATCCGTAAGTCGGATAGACCCCCGTAAGGTCTCAAAATGTCCAAGACAAAGAGATCTAGAACTTTAATTTAGCAACAATTTTCATATTCCCCACAGATTAGTACAGTTTTAAGTTTCAACGTCCTGCCCTTCTGGATTCCGACGAATCCGAGGCAGCAACTTCAAACTACAATAACTCTCAACTCGTAAGCCCGTTTTAATAAGTCTTTATATATATATATGTCCGTAACAGAGAGATTTACAACCATGTAAATTTTCATATAATTCTAATAAGTAAAACTCAATAAAAACAGTCCGTAATTATGTCTTCCCGAATTTCGACCAAATCTAAGGCAGGAACTTTGAACTATGATAACTTTCAAACCGTATGTCCATTTTACCTCATTTTTGGTTCTATATGATCATATTAGAGAGGTGTACAATTCTTCCGAATTTCATCAAATTCTAACAATTATAACTCAGTGAGAACAGTTCGTAAAGTTCATGACACAACTAGTTATCTAAACCATCAAAAGTTCAATATTTCTTTTCAACACTCAATTATTATTCCAACATGTATTGAACTAAAAATAAAGGATGTTACCAAGAATTTCTAAGTGAGAAAACTCACCTTGTAAGTGTGAAAAAGATTGTGGTTCGGTTGCTACAAGTGGTCCTTGCTCCTTAGTGTTCCCTAATTTTATTGTTCTCCTTCCTCCCTTGATATTTTCTTGATTTTTTTCCTTCTTGTTCCCTTGTTTTTTTCTGATTTTCTAACCTTTATGTTATGTCCTTTGTTTGTGTGTAAATACAATGTATAAATGAAGGAGTTTTCTATAACCTATGGGAGGTGAAAAACCAAAAGATTGAAGGGAAATGAAAGGGGGGGAAGGGTAAAGGGAAGGCAAACACTTACGTGCAATGTGCATGCTGCACTTCTCTTCTTTCTTTTTTTTTCTTTTTCTTTTGTTTTTCTTTTGTTTTCTTATTCTTTTGTTTTTCTTTTGTTTTCTTATTTTCATTTCATCTATCTATTTATCCAACTTTAACACTAACTCTATCCCATGCAATTTATTCTTTGTTTTCTTATATATATATATATTTTTATTAACCCAACCACAACTATATATTATTATTTATTTATTTTCGGATTTCACATTCTCTCCTCCTTAAGCAACATTCGTCCTCGAATGTGAATAAGGTCGTAACATAATCACATGGACACAATAATAACATAATCACATAGACACAATAATGTTTATTGTTATTGTAACAAATTTGGGGCTTCACAATATCTCACTCTCTCAAAAGAAAAGAGGAGAGAAATAGGTATGAGATTAAAAATAAAATCAGAAAGAAGGAAAAAAGAGTTGAATGAAGAATGCTTATGGTACATAATTGAGCCTAAATTCCTACTTTTACCTACCCCTGCCTAAACCTACATTACAACCCTTGAAAGTCCTGATGATCTTTAATATGTATATCTATGATTAGTGGAGAATAACAAGTAAACATGTCTATAGCGTTTGGAAAAGATGGAATGAAATTGACATGCATAGGTTATGTATTTGTATTTCCAATTGATCATGATCTAAGTGAATTTGCGAAATATCTAACTTGAAATTCTAGATTGCTAAATATTCATGCTATGTATGTTCTAACATATTATCCCAACTTTCATCCATGATTTTGAAGAAACATTGCTATAACTACTTGATCCATTTCATAGAGTCTTTGTTTTTATTTAAGTTTTTTGTTTAGTGCTTTACTCGAGAGCGAGTAAAGGTTAAGTTTGAGGGTATTTGTTAGGCATATTTTATATACACTTTTTGAGTCATATTTAGTTAGTATTTTTCTTATTTTATTTGAAATTAGTGTAATGTTAGGGTCGTTTTTCTTTCTTTTGAGTCACAGCGGTCCTAAATGGAGAGAGCTTAATTGAGGTGTAATTGCACAAGAAAAGACCAAGAAATGAAGTCTAAAAAATCCCGGAAAGTATAGAAGAAATCAGACGAAGTCCGAACGAGAAAATGATGAAAATCGGAAAACTGGAAAAATCACGCCACAGGCGCCGCGACTCCTGCCAAAGTGTACAGCCGCTAAATGTCCTGCAAGTTCTGATTTGTCTTCGCATTTCGCGTCGTGGCTCCAACTGCGCAGTGGTTACGACGCAAAAATTTGATTTTTTGGTCGAATTTCAGAAGGGCAAAAGGGCCCGAAACGTAATTTTTTTCAACTATAAAACCCCTAAACCCTAGCCTTATAGAGGAATCTTGGATCTTGTACATATTCCATATCATATCTCATATCACAACCTTGGAGGCTACAATTGGAGACATTAGTTCTAAGTATTTTTATTTCTTTTCTTTATTTTAGTTGAGTTCTTGTTTGGATTTGTATTAGTTCTTAGCATGTCTATGGCTAGGAGCTAAACACTTTATTAGGGCTTTTCTATTGAATCGCTTGAAACTCTTATTCATGAATTAATGCATTAGTTTGGTTTCTTCTTCACTTGATTAAGATTTATTCAATATTGGTATGAATGTTTGATAGTTAACTGATCACTAATTATCATAATCTATATGATTTCGAATCAAGAACCGAGAGGAGAGATTTGAATATGTTGTAATTGAATAGACATAGGTTAAAATCGCGGACGAAAGTACCCAGATACTTGTGTAGCATTATAGGTTATTGTTCTTAATCCTCCTATGTGGTAAAACCTATCATAGAAATATAGAAGGTTTCTGCATTGGGGTTGAGTGATTATATATCCTTACCGGAATATAAGACAATCTAGTTAACATGTTATCTTAACGTAAAAGAAGAAGTCATTATTGTTGCATTAAGGATTAAAAAAAGTGGATAGTTGTGAATATTGGAAGCTCTATTTCCATCATAACTGATTAAACCAAAGTAATTTAGTTTAATTCTTGCAATTACTCTAGTAGTGTTAGATAAAAACCCAAATCAACCATCGTTTGCCAAATAGATAACCTAGAATAGATGTTCGGTAATTAGAAACCAATCTATGTGGATGATATTCGGTCTTACCAGACTATATTACTTGTAACGATACGTACACTTGCGTGAGCAATTGAAAATCGGCTAACACTGAGCTTAGATTTTGAATCAACTGGAGTAGGTGAAACTTTGCAATTCGTCATCTTAACCCTGTACACAATCTCCTCTGCATATTTACGTTGACACAAGAACATGTGGTTGACAGACCTGGTTACTGATATCCCCAAGAAGTAACTCAGCTTGCCCAAATCAGTCATTGCAAATTCAGTCTTAAGTAGAGCAATAATCTCATTTTCAACCCATCGGAGGAGGCAGTTAGAACAATATCATCCACGTATAATATAATAAGTAAGCAATGCTACTACCTCGATGAAAAATGAAAAGTGATGTATCACTCATGCTGCATACAAACCCAATCTGCAAAATATACCTGGCAAAATAATCATCTCACGCACGGGGGCCCTATTTTAGGCCATATAGTGACTTACGGAGACGACACACATAGTGAGGGACTGCTGGATGAGTGAACCCAGACGACTGATGCATGTAAACTGTTTCTCTAAGGTCCCCATGTAAAAATACATTCTTCACATCAAGTTGATGTATCAGCCAGTGTTTGCCCATGACAATGCTCAAAACTGTGCGAATGGTATCTGGTTTGACAACCAGGCTAAAGGTCTCACCACAATCAATGCTCTCCTGCTGATTTATGCCATTAGCCACAAGTCGTGTCTTATACCTCTCAAGATCTCCACTGTCTCTGAATTTGTGACGAAATAGCCACATGCAACGGATCATATTCACCCCCCTCAGGTCTAGGTACTATATCTCATGTGTGTTGTTTAGTTAAAGCATTGAATTCCTCATACATAGCCGCATTCCAATTAGGGTCTTGTTTAGCCAATTTGGGGTTCTTGGGAATTGGAGAAATGATTTGGGCAGACAAGTTAAATTGAACTTTGGGTTTGAAGATTCCATGCTTGACACGAGTTTCCATTTGGTGAGTGGGGACACTGGGAGGCTGTGTCGGCTGAGTGGGGACAGTGGGAGGTTGTGCCGGCTGAGTGGGTAGAGCCGAGATGGAGGGATTGGTTGGATATGGAGAAGGAAACGATAAAGCCGTCGGAGGCGCCGCGACGCTGGGTGAGCAGACCTCTCCGAAGTTTTGGCGCCGCAGGGCCTCATCACTGGGCCGCGACGATGTTGACGTACAGTCCTCTATGAAGTTTTAGCGTCGCGCCGCCTCATCACTGGGCCGCGACGCTGTCGACAAACAATCCTGGCACCGCAGCGCCGCATCACTGGGCCCGAAATTGATGACGGGACAGACACAAACGGTGAGGATTGTAGTTGACTTAGAATGATGGGAGAGATGGTAGGCTCGTCAAGAAAAGAGTAATCCGGTTTTTGGAATTTTTGAAGATTCGAAAACGGAAATGTTAACTCGTCGAATGTAACGTGATGAGAGATATGGATCAGACAACCGAATATCCATAGATGATCATAAGATGAGACTCTATGATAAAGGATTTCGGTAGGGGTCATATTGTGGAGTCTGCTAGTTGGGAGAATATTTAGAATGTATTCTTACATTTTAGCAACATATACCCAGAAGGACGGAGGGAGAGAGACATGAATCAATAGGGTGCGAATTATATTGTTAATAGTGCAGATGATTCTTTCAGCTTTACCATTTTGTGGGAAGGTATGAGGGCAGGAGAAGCGAAAAACCATGCCATTATTAGTACAGAAACGGTGAAACATAGAGTTATTGAATTCACGACCATTATCGCACTGAAATGAATTAACATTCGAAACTCAAAAAATTTGGCAAACACTTCCGATTTAAATTTGAGAGGATATAACCAAACAAAGTGGGAAAAATCATCTAGTAAGACAAAATAATTTTTATGATCGAGAGAACTAGCAACACGTGATGTCCATAAATCGGCATGTATAATATCAAATAGTGCAAATGTAACACTAGTAGATGATTTAAATGGAAGACGAGTATGTTTGCCTAAAGAACAAGAAACACAGTTTTGGACAAGTTTCCCATTATTACAAGTAATGAAATTATTGCGTCTAAGAAAATTAAAAACTGGGGTTCCTCGATGACCAAGCCTATTATGCCGTGTTGATGAAGAAATGACCGCTAGAGAGACGTGAGAGCAAAATCTGGCAACGAATATGTGTTGAATCATGGTGGCTAACGTATCATAGTCGCATTTGGGAAGGCCTGCAATCAATTGCAACACCATTTTAGTGTCCGAGACAGACGTGTCGACGTTGGAGAGTTGATTCGCCAGTAGTTTCAATTGTCTGCAGTACTCAGTCATGTTGGAGAAATTTTCAAGACGTATATTGTTAAATTGTTCCCCCAAATACACAACACGAGTGTGCTTGTTATCTTGAAAGATTTCCTCCAAGCGGTTCCACAAATCACGAGTTGTTTTCTTGACCAAGAAGAACGAGAATATAGTTCTTGATGTTGGTAACAAGTAGGGCGGAATGAAAAGAGGATGACGACTTGGTGGTGAGATTTGTGGAGGTGGAAGCGTCAGAACGAGTGGAATATTCCTGAGTATCCATTTAGAGAAGAGATGAATGAAGAAGAAAAACCAAGAAGTTTTGTGTAGCGGTGTGGTGAGAGAGACTCGAGGGGAGGAGTGGCGTTGCTCGAGAAAGAGAGGATTTTTTTTTAGGGTTTTTAGGTTTTAGGCTCTGATACCATGTAAGATGATATTAATCTCACTTAAGGAGTCTTTCTCATTAATATCAATATATGTAGTGTACAATATTCATCCCTTATACAAGATGAATCCTAGTCCTATTTACAAGAGAAATTCTAGTTTTACCATAATTATATTTACACAATATATAAAATATATTTTAATTTTGGATAGAGATAATACTGACTATAGATGTTTACAATCTGGATGACCATAAGCTAATGTTTACAATATATTCTAATGATTTATTCACCCAAACATAAACTACACCCCTAATTACGAAACATTATTTTCTCTCTCCTTTTAACCACCTTTGTCTGATGTAAGAATTTTATGACTATTTTCATCCACGTGTTGAATAGTTTCACTACACGACAAAGAACAGACATGTAATTTGACGTTGTAGCCGTCAATTTTATTACTAACGTTTTGCTTTATAAGGTTACGAACGCTTTCCGAGTTATTTATTTACGGTTCTCCGTTAGCCACTAAACTTATCTTGTTTTTGAAGGACAAAAATATTTATGAGGCAGATAATGATGGAGCAAAAAGTACCCAATAAGGAATAAAAAATATGCCACGTAGCATGTGACTTGATTGTAATCGCTGAAATCGTGGGGAATTATTTGCTTGAATTGACTTGATTTCCTTCGTAAGATATCCAAATCCCAAGAAAACATACAGTCCCACTTTGTTGATTCATTTAACCACACTCTTAGTCTTAGGTGCAAGAAACCATTTAACTATATATAATGAATATTCACTAATTTAGTTACCAAAAAAATTTCACTAATTTTCATTGAAAAAAAGATAATTACATATATATTCGTCCATAAATAGTAAAATTAATAAGTTAAAAAATAAATATAAGTTATCTATTACTTTCTCTGTTCCAATTTATGTAACACTATTTTCTTTTTGGTCTGTCTAAAAAAGAATACAACAACAACAACATACTTAGTGAAATCTCACAATATGGGGTTTGGGGAGGATAGAGTGTACGCAGACCTTACCTTTACTTTGGTAGGTAGATCGACTGTTTTTTAGAGACCCTCGGCTCAAGACAAAGCATAAGCAAGAGAAATGGCCAGACTCAATCAAAAAATGTAAAGCAATATGAAAATACTGATATCAAAAGTGAATAACACATTTTGAAAAAGTAAGCAGTAACTAGCGCAGGTAAATAAGCTAAACAAAATACACTAAAGGACACATAACATTAGAAATCAAACTACATGAGACTATAAAATAATATTACGCCAATTAGTATGATAGGCTAAGTGTGCCTACAATAATAACACTACAACTATCAGTTTGCAAGCGTAAGTAGGACTACGCTCGACTACCTACTACCTTAATTTGTGTCCTCCACTACCCCCTATCTAAGGTCTTCTGATTGAGTCGGAGAAGGCACGCCTAGTTAAAAGTAGGATTGGCCAGTGGGCCGGGCCGGGCCCACCGGGGTCGGGTTTAGCGGGATCGGGGCCTGGGGCGGAGAAGAGGCGGCGGGTCGAACTGCGGGTCGGGTCGGGCGGGACCATAACGTGTCCCATCCGGCCCCGCTGGGGCCTGACGGCCTGCCTGACGGACGGGTCAGTGGTTTTTTTTTTAATTGATTCACTACATTAAAAATACTAAATTACTAACAAAGTAACATTAACATATACTTGTCATATAGTCATATACATATACTATAATATTATAGACTTATAGTATTATAATTATAGTATTATACTCATATATATAATATATTTATAAACTATAACAGTATAAACTATAAAGTATAAACTAAATAATTAAACAAAGACAAGAAGAGTGTAAAAAAAACATCCCAAGGCTTTTTATGTGTCTCTTATATAATTAAATATTGAATAGAAATATACAAGATTCAAAATTACAACATATCAGTATCTTGTTGTTGAAAAAATTGCAAAAGACATAGAAGAATTAAAAATTGCAATGAAATAAATTACCAATTTGAAAATATTTTTCTAGTTTCTTTATAATTTCTTGTGGTTCTTGGTTGGAATTGGTATATCTTGGTCAAATTGTTCCACGCCGCTACTCATGCCTTCGATAAAATGTCGTTGTAGTTGTCGCCTTCTTCTTCGTTAATCGTCGATCAGACCTCCTTCGCCTCCGCTCGTATCCAATCTCTCAATAGTACCGCCATCTCCAAGCCGTCTCCGCTAATGAGTGTCTCAGGTTTCCTATTTGAAATGTCACAGAAAAAGCGCTTTCAGAAGCGATTGATGACGCTTGAATGTTCAAAATATCTCGGGCCATCATTGAAAGTGTCGGAAATGTCTTCTCATTCTGCATCCAATATTTCAGCAAGTCCTCCTTTCCTTCTTCATTGATAACTGCTTGGTAAGGTAAATTACCCTGCAAAATAAAAACATCGAACTCGCTAATTTGGTTAGCACTGTTACTACCACCGCACATTCTATTTCTGAGGCTTTCAATAGAACTAATAGTACTAGCCCCAGAAACATCATGCCTTTTTTTAGGCTGTGTTGAAGAAGAAGATGGTACAAAAGTCGGTTGGTTACTAGCACTTTCTTGCTGGTAATGCCGATATACTTTTTTGCATTCATCTTCTACGCTATTCAACACTTCTTCTAGCGTTAGTTCAATAGGTGACTCAACATTTAAATTTTTGGGAGTTGGAGGTGGTAGTACGTCCATACAGTTATAAATATTTTCAATAAGACTTTTACAATCCTCTACTTTAATAGTCGGGTTTGATACAACACCAATAATATAAATAGGGGGAATAGGAATAAAATATTTCTTTAATTTCATAAACATTTTTTTAATAGCTGCCTTATAAACAGGGTTTTCCATATATTCTTTAAGAAGTAAAAATATTATAGCTATATAAAACAACATAGTTGAAATAGTAGGATAATATAAAGTAGAAAATTCTTTTGTTGCTCGTTGAAAATTTTCTAGAAATACAATAAGTTCTCTAATTTTCTCCCAATCATTATCCACAATCATATCATTTGGATTTTGATTATGGGCGTTAAAAAATAAAGTAATATGTTTTCTATAGTCATAAGCAACAACTAGTTGGTCATATAAAGAATTCCACCTAGTTGGTACTTCTTCGAGAATTTTTCTGTAAGATAGTCCACAATCGTGACAAGTTTTTTTATATTCTTTTCTCTGTTGAATTCTATTATTTTTAAAAATAAAGTGTATAGCAAATTGTATTTTTTCAAGAATATCTTGAAAAAGTGAAAGACCATCCTTTACAACTAAATTATAAATATGACACGCACATTTGATATGAAAATGTTTTGGAAAAGACGGAGTTAAAACATCTCTTAAAATACTAATAGCAGAATTGTTAGAAGATGAAGATAATGTAATATTCATAACTTTATCAGTTATTCCGTAATAATCGCAGACTGAATAAATATTTTCTGAAATAAACTCACGGGTGTGCCTACTATCTATATATCTATATGCTAAAATACGTTTTTGCATAGACCATTTATAATCTATCCAATGACAGGTTACCGTTAAATAATCATGGCCGTTAGTACTACGACCTATATCAGAAGTTAGAGCGACTTTGCAATTTAAATGATATAATGCATAACGTAAATAGTGTTGATATTCATGTGCAAATTTAAATACATCTCTTTTAACAGTTGATCTAGGAAAACCTTTATAAGCAGGATTATACATATCTCTAATATAATGAATAAAACCAGGAGATTCAGGAAATGAAAAAGGCAAACCCTCCACAACAACTAATTTTGCTAGTGATTCCCTATCTTTATGTTTATCGTATTTAGGGCCTACAACTTCCCCGTCATAGGTTAATTTGACCAGACTTTTTCCAAACAAGATGTGAACCTTGTTCCGATTGAGAGGACGCTTTCACCATTTTTTCAATCATGTATCAGCATGCAAGACTTTGTGTTTTTGCATAGGTGTCTTTCTAAACCCCCATCCCACCACATCTTGTCCAGCTTTTAAAAGAATAAATATTTTTACAAGTTTTACATACAACTACTTGATTCGACGTCCTCACAAAATATTTTCATACAACCGATTTTAATGGTCGCTTTTGTGGACCTCGTCTCATAGTAGGGGGGATAGGAGGCATTTCACTAGTGGGTGTATCATCATCTTCATTAGTAGGTGTATCATCATCTAGAGTGTCATCTAAATTAAAATCTTCTTCAATTTGAGGATAATCATTTGTGTCAAGATCATATGGTATTTCAGGAAACATTTCAGGATCTATAAAATCATCTTGTCTAGGAATAGCTGGAACAGGAATACTAGAAGAAGTACTTGCCTCTTGTTACATCCTCTACTAGAAGAAGTACCCTTGCCGAAAAGACTTTTTGCTCTTTTCATTTTAATTATGATAATAAATAGTTAAAGACTTAAAGATAATGAAATTAAATGTGCTAAATGAAATAAAAACAAAATAATAATTTAATGAGAGAACGAATGTACCAAACGCCGACGTAGAGTCGACGTGTAATCGAGAGGTTGAAAATTGAAACTTTGCTCGATAGATAATCCTCAAGCTAGTTGCCAACTTCACTCCCAATTCTCAAATTAATAAATAGATTGAATATGTAGTAGACAATGTTGTATAGAGATTGATTGATAATTGATTGAGAGATTAGAGAGTAGAAAGATTTGTGAAAATAATAAGAAGAGGAATGAGGTATTTATAGTTGAAAAATTGGGTTAAAGTGTAAATATAATAACTTAGGGATTAAAAATAAATATAAAGGGGTAGGGGGGGAGGCCAAAAATGGTCGTTGTCTAACGGCCAAAATGTAAAATGGCCGTTGGACAACGACTATTTTCTCGCAGGAGGATCAAGTGGCGGGGTCGGGCGGGATACATCGCCCCGGTTCGAGCCCCGATCCCGTTTTTTTTTTAAAAGCGGGGTCGTGTCGGTGCCTGGTCGCCTGACCGAACGGAGTCGGTCGGCCACCGACTCGACCCTAGTTAAAAGGTTGAAATGAGAATCAACGAATAGTGAAATGAGATGATGTCGCTTTCTTACTCTAACAAGTCAGTCTGTCATGTCCTTAATAAGTTGCACATACGTCATATCCCGTCTAATCACCCCTCCTCAATATTTTCTTCGATTTAACTCTAACCCTCATGAACCCGTTCATAGCCAACCTCGCACAGCCTCCACACTGAGGTATTTCTGTCTCTCATTTGTCCAAAAAGAATGTCATCTTTATATATTTAAAAATAATTTATCTTTATGAGATTATTTACAACCACATTTATAGAAGACTTGTTTTGGACCACACATTTCAAAAATATTTCTTTATTTCTTAATATTTATATCAATGAAATGGTGCCACGTAAATTAGGACGGAGGAAGTATAACATTTTACCATATACGTGTAAAATTAAATTTCTAAAATGACCCCAAAATTAATAGGAGATAAAATGAAGACCTTTTTATTATATCTTCCAATTTTATCGGATTGTACTTGAAGGGACAATTTAGAAGACACAAAAAAGCTTCAAAAAGAAAATTTCCTCACCCAACGTTTTTACTTAATCATGTATAAACGAACAAAAACCAACCGATCCGTTTGACCTTCCACGTGGCAACATCAAGATACCTATGGGCCCACCATTTGGCAAAGAACCGGTCTTTTGGTCGTTTTTTCACCAGTGACCTGCTATTACCAGTAAACCCACCGGTATTTACCGATAATACTGGTCACCTGTGTTAAGTGTATAAAGAACTGGGGTTTAAGGCAATGTTTGGGTGGTTTTCAAAGGGTTTTTGGTGCAAAAAAAAAAAACTAAATGCATTTCACAATATTTGGTTACTAAGTATGTATACAAATTTTGGGTGATCATTGAAATTCTTGATTTTTTATTTCTCTGTTTTTGTTGTTGAATTATCCTGCCATTTATTTTTATTATTATGTTTTCTTGGTTTATTTGTTATTTTTTTCGTTTGTCTTGAATGGGGTGTTCTTATGGGGAGGGTTACCGAAAACAACCTCCCTAACTTCTTCTCAAAGTATAATTAATGTCTTCATACAATTTATCCTCCGCAAATCCAACTTTATGGATTCACAGGTCTGTTGTTGTTGTATATTTATTTATTTATTTATTTATTTATTTATTCCTTTAAATATTGTAAGAATATGTATTACATGGGAAATTGAGGGATTTTGAGGGGAAATTTTAGTGAATTTTGATGAAAATTTGGTTGGTTTAAGGTTATGTGACACATTTGTTTCTTGTAGTTTGTATAAAGTTATAATCTTTGTTCAATAGTTGAACATCCTGTTTGGTTGGTGGAAAAAATGCATGAAAAAGTATATAAAATTTGTGGGGATTTCATGTTTTTGAAGGGAATTATGATGAGTTTTTGATGAAAATTTGGTTGGTTTAAGGTGATGTGACATGTTTCTTTCTTGTAGTTTGTATAAAGTTACAATCTTTGTTCAATAGTTGAACTCCCTGTTTGGTTGGTGGAAAAAATGCATGAAAAAGTATATAAAGTTTGTGGGGATTTCATGGTTTTTGAAGGGAATTATGATGAGTTTTGATGATAATTTGGTTGCTTTATAAGGTGATAGTGATCCATTTCTTTCTTCTTTGGTTGCAAAATTTTCATAAAGTTGCAATCTTTGGTGGGGTGGGGAGAAAATCTTGAGAAATTGTTGAATTTTTATTTTTAAGTTTTTTTAAACAATAGTATTTCATGGGAGAATTGTGGTGAAAATAGATGTTCAGGGGTTTCTCTGCTACCAACAAAGCATTTCGGGAATTAAAGATTTTCCCTTTCTTCTGTTCTTTACAGAAGTTGGTCCCCAAAAAGCTTATGTTTTTCTTTCTATGAAAATAAGGCTGTCTTAGATTAGATCTACTGATCATTCCCAAGAGGATTCTTGAATTTGGTAGATCTAATTGCTTTCTTTTTTCTTAATTTCGCTCCAATCTTTGTTTTGGGGTTATGGGGAGTTGGGATTCATGGATTTCCTTTGAGGTCTATTCAGTATGGATCCTTTATATGAAGGGTTTTGCCCCTTCACTTCCTTTTTTCAGTTTATCTATTTCATTTTGCATAGTTTACTTTACCATCATGAGAAAATGGCTTCTTTCCTCTTCTATTCCTTTTCTTTTTCTTTTCTTTTTTAGGATAAAAACTAACAGGCTTCTTTCCTCCTCTACCTAAAGAATTAGTTTAAAAGAATAAATCAGATTTGGTAAATGGTAAACATGTCATGTTGGAAGTACGTTGGCGCCTTTTTTTCGTTTAGTCAAAACATGTTCCTTTCTGTCATAATGTTGGTGAAAATCTTTCTTGTCATTCTTATAGTTCTGATCCAATGATTGTTGATTCTTCTGGTTCCTGAAGCTGTGTTACATTAAGCAAGCAACCCCAGTACATTTTTGGAACTTGCTTTTTCTTTGTGTATTTAATGTGTGGGAAGGCTTTTATGATTGAGATCCTTCCATTTCCTGTAAAATATTAATTTGAGGGAATAGCTTCTTTTAATTATAAATTGAGATCATACTTTCTTCGTATGTTTTTGGACTGGATAGTTATATTAACACTTTCACTTGAAATTTCCGACAGTTGTTATGATTACAAAATCTAAGATTAATCCCTTTTATAACCATCATTTAAGTGTGTATTAATTTGGCTTAAGGTTCTGCAATACAAAGTGTTAGTGTCCTAGGATCTTTTTCTTAAGCTGGCATAAATGAAAATGTGGGCATTCTGTTGTGTTGCCTTTTTTATTCCCTGATTTTTCACACCATTGTGGTTAACTTCAATACTTTTACCTCAATGTCTTGATTCATGATTTGTGATCTTGCAGGTTTCTTTTTTATATTATTTCTCGTACTTGGCCCGCTTGACTGAAGGGATGTATAGATGAGGTTTTTATACTGTAAAGTTGATCAAAGGCTGCTGGTATTTTGTGTTTTTTGAATGTTTAGTCCTATGGTTTCTGAGTTATGGTGAGATTAGATTATGGATTCAATGGCTATCAGGTGCCTCCTATTCCTCGAGCTACCAGATCAGCCAGGGTAACTTCACTTTTCATATGCAAATTATTTTGCGTTAAAGTTTTCGGCTCGAGGTACTCATTCTAATCTTATTTCATTGTCAATCTTTTCAGGGAAGGGGCAATATTAGGAAGAAATCTGATAGCAATGAAACGTGTGCTTTTGACTTGTTGACTACTGTAGCTGGAAAGTTACTGCTGGAAGGAGAAAGCACTCCGAATTCTAGTGGGAAAGATCGGTCTGCAGTTGTGAACGATACCGCTGAGACTGTTAAGGAAGATGAAGATACATCTTTAAAAGAAAATAAAGGTTTCTTCATTTCTCCAATTGTCTCAGAAGATCCTGTGGTAAATCATTGTTTAAGCAAATCGACAGATACTTTATCTGGACCAGTATCTGTAATTACAAGTTCTGATTGCTCGGAGAAGTTGAGTTCTGAAGAACAATTCGTAAATGGTGAAAGCAAAGTTGAAAATGGAAACTGTTCTACTAAGGCAGAGCAGGAGGCAGATTTTTCTAGTTGTACATTAGACGCTGAAAGTAAAAAACAAATGAAAATTGACCTATCAACTGATGCAAAGATTTCAACTAATAAGAGGGATGCAATTTGCAGTTCAGAGTTTCATGATCTTTGGGATAGGAAACCTTTGATGCTTGTTGCTTCGGACAATACTGTAAAATTATCTCTTTCTACTGACCCTGATCCTTTTGGGTCCTTTCCGGTGATCCGGAATGATGTACAGTTAGCTAACAAAGATGATGACGGAAAATCTTGCGGGTCCACTCAACCTAGTCCCAGAAATAAGGCCTTCAGGCCAGCACCACGTGTAGGAGATTGGAGGATGAGGAAGTTACGTGATGATGAGGCACATGTCAATGTTGGTGAGTGCTTTTTATTGTTTATTTTAGTTCTGACCTTCAGTTTTTAACTTGCTGGATATGACATAACAAGCGTCTCTCCAGATAGTGAAATAAGGCATGTGTACCAGAACAGGAAAAATGGCTACATCGCCGAAAGGTCTCAGAGGGATTTTCCTTTCAAGAAAAGGAAGCTCTATTATTGTAACTCGTTTCCCAATTCCGATGGAGCGAGTAGTGATGGAATTTCTAGTTCTCTAACAAAAGACGTAAATAGAGATGCATCTGATTATTGTCTAGCATCTTCAGGAGGTTTGTTGTTCACTTCTGAAACCTTGTATACACTTAAAAATAGGGATAAATACCTGTTTGGACTGCTCTAAAAAATAATAGCCGGAAAATGTGTATGTAATGTATATCAAGTACAAATATACATATAATATAATATCATATACATAATCAGTGTATATGTTTTGTATATTTTGGCTAGCGTTCAATTTTGGCCGACGGGTCAAAAATGAAAAATCCCTAAAAAATATACACATTAATCACAGTCATTACTTGCACATGTTGGTGTGTTTGCACTCCCAGTTCTGATTGGTTCTTATTCCCCCTCTGCATATGGACTCCGACAACCCGTGCAGCAGCTGGGACGTCAATCTCCAAAGGAGCTCGTGCATCCTTTAGGTCTAATGACTCCCGTGGTGAGAACACCTTCTTTTGGACTAATCAATAATTCTTTCGTATTCCTGGGAATTTGTTATATGAAGAGTTTCTGATGATACAAAGATGTTTTTCCTCAGTAAAGCTCAAGATCAAGTCTTTCAGAGTTCCTGAGCTTTTTGTCGAGATACCGGAAAACGCGACTGTTGGTTCTTTAAAGGCATGTAAAAGTGTTAATTTTAAACACTAAAATCTTTTCACCTAAAACTTAAAAATTCACTCATTATGCTTCTAATATTCTGCAGAGGACCGTAATGGAAGCAGTGACGGCAATACTTGGTGGTGGGCTGCACATTGGTGTGGTTTTTCAGGGTAAGAAGGTTAGAGATGACAACAAGACCTTATTTCAGGCTGGAATTTCACATGATGACAAACTTGATGCTCTTGGTTTTACCCTGGAGCCTAACCCCTCTCGAGCTTCCCAACCTCTAGGTCCAGAAGGTCACTCTCGTGTACTTCCCTGTGAGACGCCTCAACCACTAACAAGGTATTTCATATGCTCGACGATCTCTTATTGGCGTTAGTTATGGTGTAGTCTTAATTTTCTCTAGCTTAATTTTGGGATTCAACTAGTTTGTAGTTAGTCAATGGCGCTGGTGCTGCCTCAGTTTATTGTTAAATTATTTCTTGTAAATGTATGCATGTTGTCATTGCGTAGTTAAAGTCTCCTTTTGCTTTCAACTCGGAGCACTTGAGATATTACTACTCTCTTTAACCCAGTAGCCTGTTTGGCGGAGCTTTTGGCTTCCCAAAGTGTTTATTCTTTTAGAAAAAGTGCTTATTTTAGAAAGTTGAGGTTGGCCAAGCTTTTAGGGAAAAACATGGGTTATTTTGAGTAGTTTCAGAAGCTAAAAAAAGTTATTTTTTCCCTTAACCACTTTTGAAGCATTGGTCAAGCACAAAGTACTGCTCTAATATTGACAAAAGTACTTTTCAAATTGATTAGCCAAACACAAATTCTACTCACCAAAAGTACTTTTTCGAAAAGCACTTTTCAAAATAAGCAAATTTTGGAAGCTTGGCCCAAAAGACTATTAGTCTCGTCCTTCCCTTTTTTCTCTATCTTATGTTGCTTTTTGATGAGTTTGTCATATATCTCTTGGCAGGTGCTCGCCTGCTCCTTCTATTATTCGTGATGGGATACAACAGGGGACATATAATGCCTTCCCGGATCATACAGGACCAAATTTGAGTAACTTCATTGAAAGCGATCACGATTCAGCTCCATCCCCTCCTGATGCCTCTCTGGACAAAAATGCTGCAAATTCAAGAGCATTGGTTCCAGTTGCTGCAATGGATGCAGAAGCCTTGGCTGTAGTTCCAATGCGAAAGCCCAAGCGATCTGAAACAGCGCAGCGTCGGATCCGCAGACCATTTTCTGTTTCTGAAGTGGAAGCACTTGTTCAAGCTGTTGAGAAGCTTGGAACCGGAAGGTATTTTTAACAAAATCATATATCTGAACCGTGTACTCCCCCTTCGTTTCAATTTGTTTGTCTAACCTTCTTTTTAGTCTGTTTCATAAAGAATGCCACTTTCTATATTTCGTAACTTCTTACACAACATTCTACATGACATAGTTAAGTCCACAAGATTCAAAGGGCATTATACACATTTTAGTTTAAGACCACAATATTCAAGAGTCTTCTTTATTTTCTTAAACTTCGTGCTGAGTCAAACTAAAACACATAAATTGAAACTGAGGGAGTAGTATACAACAACATAGATGAGTGGTACTTAAATTTGTATCTTCTTAATAGTTGTATGCAAATGCGGACCTCAAAGTTCCTTTTCCCCTTTATATAATGGGTTTGTTATCATACAGGTGGCGTGATGTCAAAATGCGAGCTTTTGATAATGCCAAACACAGAACTTATGTCGATTTAAAGGTACAAACTGCGTTAAATCTCTTGCATGTCGACAACTCACCCTCCAATTGTTGCTTTGCCTACTTGCATCAAGCGCACTAGACTCTTAATAAGTTACTTTTCCCACCAGTTTCAACTTTAGGCTTCTTTCTCAATTTGCTAGTTGATCATTTCCGCATTTAATTCTGAATTCTAGAGGAGTCTTACTATGAAGTTCCCATTTGTTGCTTCCTTAAACAGCTAATGATACGACGAACTCTGTAGCTAAATATGAAATTATTGCCACATTTGTATATTGTGTCTCAATTTTGTGTCGTATTTTATCTATGTGCAGCAATAATTGAAAAATATTTTATGCATAAGCTGGAAAGGGGAAATAAAGCTATTAGTTATCCTCTTGATTAGGCCCGGGTAAAGAGCCGAGCTGGCTTGGGGCTCGGCTCTGTTCGACTCAGGTTGAGTAGTTTCAATAAGAGTCCTGTCTCGATTCTGCTTGGTTATGATCAAAGCTCAGCATGACTTGGCTCTGCTGGTCAATGCTTGGTTGAGCAGGCTCGATTAAACTTGTAATTCTTGTTTTGAAAATCAAGTATGTTTAATAATAGTGTGATATAGTCAAACCTCTCTATAACAACATCGTTTGTTCCAATACTTTTGGCTGCTATAGGAAATGTTGTTATAGGATACATATAATATCATATATAAGATATGAAAGATCGATCCCACAAGAATCATGATTGTTATATTGAAATGTTTAGAGGATGACTGTTGATCTGTTATAGAGAGATAACAGAGGTCTGACTGTAGTTCGTTTCACGTTTCTTCAGGACAAATGGAAAACACTGGTGCACACAGCGAGAATATCCCCACAACAAAGGAGAGGTGAGCCTGTGCCTCAGGAACTCCTCGACCGGGTCCTCATTGCTCACGCTTACTGGTCCCAACAACAAGCTAGGCAACAGATGAAACATCAATCGGAGACGCGTCTTTTGCTTTAAGAAGGTTGTAAAGGATAACTGGAGAAGATAAGTAAGTAGATGGGGTTTTGGGGAATCCTTTTGTTTTGTTAATAATAAATAATTTTAAGTGTAAGAATATAACACAAGGAAAGTAAATTAGTTGAATTTACATTTAGCTTCCTGCAGTGGGATTTGTTTCCTGCGTGAATGGAAGGGGGGGTTGGGGCTTACTTACACAATTTTTTTGTATCAAGGGCTTTGTAATCTGCTTAAATTCTTTTTTTTGTTGGGTATAGGGTATTATAGTTTATTGGTTACTTTTGTGTAATAGAAAGGGAAATAAGTTGATGTAGCTGTTGTGTAGAGAGCAGCCCTATTTGATTGTAAAAAAGTAGAAACTTTGGTTCAGTGTATTGGTAGTGATTCTCCAATTCTTTTGCATAAAAAAGGAGACTACATTTATTTTTGTTTCAGGTAGATCATTTTCTTTTGGTTCATTTTGTGTACTTTTAATTCTATTGTTTATGAGGTGTTAATGCCAAAGATGTCCAATTGTTATACATTTGGTAGGTTGCCTGTCCCCTTCCCCGAATACGGAAAATTTAAGTTATATACTCTGACAATATACATATATTTGATAATATAGATTATAAAGATTTACCTATAGTTATATTTGAGTAATTTGATTATGTAAATATTTTTTCACCGCCAATACATAGAAAGAGTCAAAGAGAAGTGTAAAGTTGGAGTGAGGCAATAGAGAGAAGTGTGTAGAACTCATTGCAACTTTGATAGGAGTGAGGCAATAGAGAAAAGGTGTGTAGAACTCATTGAAACTTTGATAGGAGAGGCAATAGAGAAAGAAGTGTAAAGTTGGGTGGGACATTATATAACCAATTTCTAGATTGTAAATAAATGGCATTTTATAATATTTAGGTAAATCTTGAAATGAAAATTTAAAAATAAAATGTTTTGAACTTATAAACGAACATCCAATAATTAAAATATGTACAAGTCAGAGTTGAAATTTCAAAATGTCACCTAAATATGCTCATTGTAATATAAAATCATTTAATTTTATTTTATAACTGAAAAGTCATTCAACTTTTATCTTTGTAACACAAAAGTCACTTAACTTTATTTTGTAAATGGAAAGTCACTCAACTTTCATCTTTGTAACACAAAAGTCATTCAACACATTTTAGTCAATTTTTGATGGCGTGCCATTTTTTAAAAAGTTAAATCTTTATTTAATATAAACTCACTCATTTTTACGATTTAGTGACCCGCCCTACTAATATTACCCGCTATTCAATGAATTTAGTGTAGAACTTGATGAGGATGTCTGAGAACTGATCAACAGTGTAAATTTTGTAGAGCAGGAGATTAATATAGTAATTTTGAATAAAATCACTACTTCCTAGCTCATGCATTAACTAAGTGAATTAAACCGTTGATTATCGATGTGACATTTACTTTCCATGCAATCACTACCAACTTCTTATGGTATTCTTTGTAAAATTCAAGATGCTTGCTCAAGAAAATTGTATTCTGAATACATCATAGATGAAAAGAAGAACAAATGTACAACTAGTCTTAATTGATTTGTGTAATATTTTGTGAAAAGAATGTATAAATTTCCTTGAAGAATTGTTACTTCTCGCAAATAACTTAGCAGTAGTGTCATAGTAACCACATGAACTTGAGGTAAAATTTTAAGGCCCGAGTAGGGAGGAGAATCCAACCACGTTACCAGTAAAAAAATACTAGTAAAATTTCAGTCCTTAGTGTTTTGTTATAAAAATTTGGATAGTGGGTCAGTTTAGTGGGAGAATCACCAAATGGTAAAATTGTGTGAGTTTATATTAAATAAGAATTTAACTTAAAAAAATGTCACGTCATCAAAAGTTGATTAAAATGAGTTGAGTGATTTTTGTGTTACAAAGATGAAAGTTGAGTGACTTTTCAGTTGCAAAATAAAATTAAATGACTTTTGTGTTACAATAACGTTAGTTGAGTGATTTTTCAGTTACAAAACAAAATTAAGTGATTTTTCAGTTACAAAACAAAATTAAGTGATTTTTGTGCTATAATGAGAATAGTTGAGTGACTGATTTTACAAGTCTAAGTTTAAACTCCTTTTGAAGCTCATGGAGACTATAATGCTTGCGATTTTCGTGGACGAATTTGGATTTTGAAGGGAATAACGTGAAATTAGGAGTTAAAATATCCAAATTCTCCTTTCTTTAGTTCGTTTGTTAGAATTTGCCATTTGGCTATTCATTGTCATTTTTTAACTTTGAGTTGCTAAGCCTAATTTTTTACTAAAGCTGGCAATTAAATTACAACGACCCCCTTCCTTAATTTGGGCTTGGTGTCAACTATGCTATGCAAAACTTACATGAGGGTGATATCCAGAGTTGCAACAACTATAGGGATATCAAACTGCTGAACCACACTATGAAAGTTTGGAAAAGGGTCGTGGAGATGAGGGTGAGGAAATACGTGTCTATTTATGAGAACCAGTTTGGATTCATGCCGGGACGTTCGACTACCGAAGTCATTTATCTTATTAGGAGGTTGGTGGAGCAGTATAGGGAGAGGAAGAAAGATTTACATATGGTTTTCATCGACCTCGAGAAGGCATATGGCAAAGTCCCTAGGGAGGTTCTATGGAGATGTTTGGAGGTTAGAGGTGTACCTGTGACGTACACTAGGGCTATCAAGGATATGTATGATGGAGTTAAGACTAGGGTACGATCAGTAGGAGGAGATTCGGAGCACTTTCCAGTGACGATGGGGCTGCACCATGGATCAACTCTTAGCCTATTCCTATTCGCTTTAGTCATGGGCGGACTGACGCGACAAAT
This sequence comes from Przewalskia tangutica, assembly GCA_029844215.1. Classification (NCBI taxonomy): domain Eukaryota; kingdom Viridiplantae; phylum Streptophyta; class Magnoliopsida; order Solanales; family Solanaceae; genus Przewalskia; species Przewalskia tangutica. The sequence continues at coordinate 57,683,763 of CM056740.1, forward strand.
CCAAGGGCAGGTACCACAGTGTATGTTATTCGCAGACGACATAGTCCTGATTGATGAGACTCGCAGCAGAGTGAACGCCAAGCTGGTTGGAGACAGACTCTGGAGTCTAAAGGGTTCAAGTTGAGTAGGACCAAGACAGAATATTTGGAGTGCAAGTTCAGCAACGGGAGCGATCCTGAGACAGGCGTGGAGGTGAGGCTTGGTACTCAGGTCATTTCGAAGAAAGGAAGCTTCAAATACCTAGAGTCTATTATCTGGGGAATGGAGAGATTGATGACGATGTCACACATAGTATTGGGACATGGTGGATGAAATGGAGGCTCACATCTAGAGTCTTGTGCGACCAAAATGTGCCAACTAAACTTAAAGACAAGTTCTATAGGGCGGTGGTTAGACCAATTATGTTGTATGAGGCAGAGTGTTGGCCAGTCAAGACTTCACACATATAAAATATGATAGTTGCAGAGATGAGGATGCTGCGATGGATGTATGGGCATACAAGGATAAATTAGGAATGATGATATCCGGGATAAAGTGGGAGTGGCCTCGGTGGAGGATAAAATACGGGAAGCGAGGTTGAGATGGTTCAGGCATGTACAACGGAGAGACACAGATGCCCCAGTGCGGATGTGTAAGAGGTTGGATATGGACGGGTTCGGGAGGGGTAGAGGTAGGCCAAAGAAGTATTGGGGAGAGGTGATTAGACGGGATATGACGCTGATGCAACTTACTGAGGACATGCCCTTAGATATGAGTTGTGGATGACACATATTAGGGTAGAAGGGTAGTAGGTAGTCGAGCGTAATCCTCTTTACGCATACAAAATGATAGTGTAGTGTTATTACTGTAGATTCGATTAGCCTGTCACACTTATAGGCACATTATTGCTCTATAGTACTCTGTAGTTTGATTTCTACTGCTATGTATTCTTTAGTGTAATTTATTTATCTTATTTAGTTGTGTTAGCTATTGCTTCCTGTTACCTACTTCTTCCTGTTGTTAGAATGCGTTACCATTGTGTATTTTTTAATATATGCATAATGCATGCACACACTGCTTTAATTGCTCGTCTGAGTCTGTTCTCATACTGTGTTTTGCTTGTTTGCTTTGCCTGATTATGCTTTGTCTTGAGCCGAGGGTCTCCCGGAAACAACCGCTCTACCTACCAAGGTGGAGGTGAGGTCTGTGTACATTCTAGCCTCCCCAAACCCCACATTGTGAGATTTCACTAGATATGTTGTTGTTGTTGTTAGCAATCAAATTTATATCAACATAAGTTCTTTAAAAAGTAAAGCATAACTAGTGAAATATTATGATGTAAAAATATATATTTATGCCGCACGACAAAATTGGTTGTTATGGACAAAAATTAAATACCAACACAAAATAAGGCATAGGTGCCAATGACCCAAAAATTAACATATCCACAAATTTACTCAATTTCGGATATTAATGGGACAACTTCCATCCTTTTGCCATTCAAATTTGCAGGTCCAATGATTAGTTGTATGTACACAAGTTTATTTATGATTAGTCCTCCGAATATCAATCGTTATCAAATCGTCCCGTATTTACTTTGATTATTGACGGAGCTTCAGCGTAAAATGACTAAACTCCATGCATAACAAAATTTTCACAAGAAGGTTCAAATTTACCTCTCAACTTTTAATTAGGTATGGTTTAAAACTCCATTAACGGTCAAGGTAAAAAAAGAAATCTTCTTCTAGCGAAGGGATAACTTGACCAAAAGATTGACGAGGGTAAAATTAGTCAATTTCTAAAATAGCAGGACCAAAATTGACTGTAAAAAAGTGAAGTTCAAATTTGACCCCAAGACTTTAGGTGTGAAACAAAAAACTCACTATAATGAGCTGATCCAATTTTGTTGAAATCTCCACTACCAATTACAATTACAATTACAAATGGAAGCATCACCCATTCTAGTCTGCTCAAAACTACCCTCCTTGTCTTGCACATCAAAACACCACACTTTTTCTCACAGACCTTTCCACAAACACCTGGTGCGCAACTCCTGCATAATCAACTCACAATCCCGGGAAAATCTTGAAAAAATACCCAAATCCTACTTACCTAATAGCTCATCAACTCCCCTCAACAATGTCAATTCTAGGTTCCCGTCGTTATTGCCAGTCCACTGTTTATGTTCAAAACACTACACTTTTTCTCACAGACCTTTCAACAAACACTTGGTGTGCAACTTCTCTATAAACAACTTACATCCCCGAAAAAATCTTGAAAAAATACCCAAATCCTTATCTAGCAATGTCAATTCTAGGTTCCCGTCGTTACCGCCACTCCACTGTTCATTTTCAGATACAACAGAAAAAATCGCGCAAAGAAACCTGATTTTCGATAGCTTAAATGGGTTCTCTTTAGAGTCACTGAAAATGGGGTTTTCGCAATTAACCCCGTTTAAAGTGTTGAAATGGGGTTTTATTTTTACCATTGCTATTGCTGCTACTAAATGGACTTATAATGTGCTTGTGAATCCATTTTTTTGGATGTATTTTAGTATGACATGGTTATTTTGGCCATGGTTGGTGGCGATTAGTCTAGCAAGTTACAGTCTTTATTGCTTAAACAAGCATTTAAATGACGAAGCAAATGGGTTTGAACAATTTGCTATTGTTACTTCAGCTTTCACTTGGTTAACACTAGTCCCACCAGCACATTTCAATGGTTTTCTTGAAGGATGGCCTGTTGTGTTCTTTTTCGTGTACCATTATTTCTTTTTCTTGAATGTGAGTATTCGAAAACGAATGTATGGTGATTATAACATTAAAGAGCATGACCTTAAATGGGATATTAGCCTACCCAATTGGAAGAAGCTGTTGTTTTGTATTGGTGTTATGGTTGGTCATTGGTTCGCGGCTTTTGAAGGACCGGAGCTGCATCTTATACCCAGTGGATGGAACAATTTCGGTGTTTGGGGTTTGATTGCGATGACGTTGTTTATGCAGTATCATTCTACGTTGTATTTGGCCAAGTATTCGGAGAAGGTGGTTGTGCCTACTGCTGTCGTACAGTTTGGTCCGTATCGGTTTGTTCGGCATCCTATTTATGCTTCGACTATGCTCTTGTTTGTTGCTTATTGTGTTGCACTTAGGGCGCCTTTGAGTGCTCTCTTCGTTGCTGTTGTTTGCTCAGTGTACTATGGGAACAAAGCTAAGTTAGAGGAAAGTTTGATGGTAGAGAACTTTGGTGAGAGATATATAAAGTATGCAAGTAAAGTTAAATACAAGCTTATTCCTTTTGTTTATTAGTGCAAGTTAATATTTTCTAGTGTAATGCGGTAAAGAGAATGAGAATATGAACACCTCAATTGACTTTTGTTATGTTGTTTCAACTGTAGTTCCCCTTTTATTGTTCTTCGTTTGTCGTGATTTCCTGTTAATTAAACTTGTATTTTACATACTCAAGGAACTTGTATTCTCTCCATGATGCAGCTTTTCTGTATTGCTCGTTTCCATTGTTTAGCAATTTTTCCAACAGAGACAATATCTCCTGTTTTAGGTTCTGAGGATTTAGGGGTTTTTTTGGTTGCTGGTTAGGAAGTGATTTATTCATGTATTAAAACCCGCATAACTAGTACCATGTTTGGTAGCATTTTAGTTGCTATATATAAAATTCAGTACACCAAATACGGTGTTTGGTTACCTGCTTACAATCCCACAAAGCTAATACATGTATAAGTTATGAGGGAACTATGTATTATTTTAGGCTTTGTTTTATGTTGGGTAGAAGATAGAATAACTAATACATGTATAACTAGACCTTGCATAACTAATACATACATAATTAATCCATGCATTACTAATACCTACATAACTCCAACCAGCAACTAAACAACTCCTTAGGTTTTAATATTCCACTATTTTTGGTAAGTTGTGCCTTTATAACAAACAACTCCTTAGGTTTTAATATTCCACTATTTTTGGTAAGTTGTGCCTTTATAACATGTCAGAAGACTCGAGAGAGTTGGCTTTCTCTCTAGTTGATTTTCTTTAGCAATGTACATTTTAATTCAAATAAGTTGTCTTTTTCTTGAAAGATATACTTTTGCTTGTTAATGCTCAGGGTGAACCTTTAATTATCTTTAATTGGATATTTCTACTTTGACTACGGTGCTTAGAAGTAGGCATCTGTAAATTCTTTGTTTGCATTCTAAATAAATTGCAAAAGAAGTGTCTAGAAATGCCCTAATGCTCACATGGTTACTTAGATTCTCTCTTAGGGATAGTCTGTTTTGTTGAAAAAAGTCTTCCTCTGCAATCAGGATCCTGCAAAAGAACTAAATTTTAAGATTTCCATCATATGCTCTAATCTACTTTACTTCATGGGAACTCAATAGAAAGGATATAACACATACGAAACCTTAGCTTCACTGACTTTATGAGGTCTAACCTTCGTCACGACATTAGTGGCTTAGCTCTTCGCGCTTCCCGCAGGCTCTTTCATATAGAGAGAGTAGGGTGGTTATCAAATTCACTAATTCGGGTGAAGTTACTGAATTTTTGTATTTGAAAAAGATTTCCGTAGGGATCTCTGAAGTAGATGGTGGTTTTTAAGGTACATGTCTTTACTATTTGGCTTCGCATAAAAGCCAAATGCACTGGCATTATGATAAAATTTCATGTTCCCTAACTTGCTGAGTACATTAGTGATGTGGTTATCCTTTTCCCATAAACGTGGGGAATTACTTTATTCTTGTCCACCCTATTTTTGAACAAGGAGATAAAGCTGATGCATAAACTGAAACGGTTGCCCATTGCATTCTTATTCTTATTGCCTTTGTGCCAAATGGTCCTACCGAAATTGTTGATTTTTTTTCTAAATCTGATGATTCTTGATCAAAATAAATGTGGGGAATTACTTGGAAACAGGTTTTGTTGATTTGGTGGCTAGATCCTATATCTGATGTTTCTCTGCAAGTTGAAGTTAGAATTGTATCTGTTAGATTTTGCTGGATACTTTCCATGCATAGCTTAGATGCTGGTCTGTTATTGGGATTCTAGCACCTGCTAGAGACTCAGAGTGGATATCTTTTGATCCTGATTTCTTGCCATGGTTGCATTTACTTTTTGATCCTATGCCTGATCAACTTTTGTTGTTCTATATTTACGTTATACCTCATGTAAGTGTTTTGCGATCAATGTCTTGTTTTGGTTGATATTTCAGATCACCTTTGTGTTTTACCACCTTAATTATCATTTCTATGTTTGTGTGAGTTGTCTCAGTGATATAGGCCTCATAATGGTTATTTTCCTAAACTCGAGTTGGAATTGCTTAACCTAAATCAGCAAGTACCTACTACTGGTAAAATCTCTGGCCGTAATTGCCATCATAGTTGAATTCTTTAGCATTAAGTTTCATCTGGCTAATTTGAATCGTTGCTTGTCAGATGGCAAACGAAGATCGTAATTCTTATTGAAGATTTATTGTTGCTCCAAGAGTGTAGTAGTATAGGCTATCACTCTCCACTACCATTTTGATAAGAATTCGATCATTGTAATCTGTTAAGTCATGAGAAGGAGGAAATTAGTTGGTGTGATATCTTAGAGCAGAACAATTTAAGAGCAACTTTTTCTTGAGTTGCTTTTCAAGTATTTCTTAGTATGGTGATTTAGAGAACATGACTGCACTTGAATTAGTTGTTAATGTTAGAATGAGTTCTGATGGAGTTTGCTTGATACTTATCCCATATATTCTGGCCCATATTATTTGTTCAGATGCCGGTCTGTTATTAGGATTTTAGCAACTAGAGTGGCATAATATTTTTTGATCCTGATTGCTTGTCATGGTTGTGTTACTTTTTGATCCTTTTGCCAGAGACTTCTATTATTTGGTCCAATATCGGTGTATCATGTCAGTGTCTTTTGATTAATACCGTAGATTTCTTCAGATTTTAAATCACACACGTGTTTTACTTTTAAGCTAAGGCAAAGTTGGAATTGCTTGACAGATATCATAAGAACAAATTCTAGTGATATCTTATGGTAAAAATAGCATCACAATTCACATTTGACTCTTTAGGAAAGAGATTCAGCTGGCTGATTGGAGTCATGGATTCGTAGCTTAGACTACAGACGAAGATTATAGTTCTTGTTGAGATTTATTGTTTCACCAAGAATGTAATAGTATGGAAAATACTATGTGATTTCTTTTCGTCTTTCTAAGTTTTGATGGGCAGTTTTGCGGGAGGTGATTTCTCAAGATAGTACTGGTGATTGCTCTAAACTACTACTGTGATGAGCATTGAGACGCTGATTGTTTTGTTTAAACTAGGGTTGTCCAACGAGGCGAGGTGGGAGGGTCATGACTCGGGTTCCAGCGGGCCAGGCGGCACGGGATAGGCGGGACGGGAAGAGGTCCCGTCCCGTCCCACATCCCGCCGGAAGAGGGGTTGGGACTAGGGCTGCACAAAAGTCGGTCCGGACCGAAATCGGACCGACGAACTCGCTCGCAGGACCGAACTGCACCGAGAAATTCGGTCCGTCCTACTGTGTTCGGTCCGGTCCGGATCGAAAATATATATATATATTTTTTATAATATATATAATATATATAATTCCTAATATATATAATATATATAATTCCTAATATATATAATTTATAATTTTCTAAATTCCTAATATATATAATTCCTAATTTTTTAAATTTCTAATATATAATATTATATAATTTCGGTCGTTCCGGCTCAATTTTTTTTTAAAATTGAATTTCCAATCGAAATTGACATTCTGATCGCGGTGCCACGAAATTTTTACGTTGAAATCTATTGTACATCGCGAGATATTTAGATTTGAAAATGGGAAAACGTAACGATTTGGGGAAAAGAGAAATTGAGGGGCAAGATGGGCGTTTTTGGAGAAATCGAATCAAACAAATAGCTGGCGCTCAGATCGAAAAAATACGCGAAATCAATTTTTTTAGGTAAACGGACGTCCGAGCGCAGTTATGGCCAGATAAAGTTTGATCAATTTACAATCTATATTTGATATGTCAATACGTCCGGCCGTGGCGGCCGTGGCCGGAGTTGGTGGGGGTCTGGGGTACCGGTCCATTCGGTCAAAACCGACCGACCGAATGACCGGATCGACAGACCGGACCAGAAGTTCTTGGCCCGGTCTTCGTCGCCCGACAATCCTATCGTTCGGCCTCGGCCAGGACAATCCTCGTTTCGGCCTCGGGACAATCCTCGATCGGCCCGGTCCGGCTCGATTTAACCTTTCAGGCACCCCTAGCCGGGACTGCCTGATTTGATTTTTTTTGCCACTTAATTTAAAATAATAATTGAACAAGATAGTGTAATAAAAATATCTCAAGACTGTTTTTGTGCCTCTTATATTATTTAATAGAAATAAGATTTTTTTTGTAATACAATTTTAAAATTGCAACTTTATGACGTTGTTCAAAAGTTTCAAATCACATAGTAAAATTGCAATTAAAAAATTACATATGCAACCATACTTTTTTGAATTTTCTCACAATGTCTTGAGGATCTTCTGTTGGAATTGAATTTTGTTTGTCAAATTCTTCAACGTCGCTTCATGTTCTCTCGGGCAAGATTTAGTTGTAGTTGTAATCTTCTTCTTCGTTGATCTCCGGTTGACCGCACCTTCTATGCTTCGCTCGAATCCAATCTCTGAATAGAACTGTAATCTCCAATGTGTCTCCAGTCAATGAATGTCTGTGTTCTCCTATTTGAAATCTTCCTGCAGAAAAGACACTTTCAGACGCTGTTGATGATGCTTGAATGTTCAACACATCTCGGGCTATCTTTGATAGTGTCGAAAATGTATTCTCATTCTCCCTCCAGTATTTCAGCAAGTCTTCATGTCCTTCATCATTGATAATTAATTCGTACGGTACAATATCCTGCAAAACATAAACATCCAATTCACTACTTGTAAGGAAGTTGAACCACTAAACATTTTATTTCTAAGACCTTGAATACTAGCAGCAGAAACCACATGTTTTTATAAGGTTGTAGCGAAGTAGTAGAAGATGGTACAAAAGCCGGTTGATTATTTGCACTTTGCTCTTGGTAATATGTATATACTTTTTTTCATTCCGTGTGTATGCTAAACGTAACTTCTTTTTTAGTTGGTGTGTCAGTTTGTTCTTCAGTTGGGTCCGTTGAAAGTACATCTATACAATCATAAATCGTTTGCACAAGTGTTTTACAAACCGTCTACTTTAATAGTTAGATTTAATACAGCACAAACAATATAAATAGTGGGAATAAGTTTTTTTTAAAAAAAAATTATAAATATTTTTTCAATTGATGCCTTATAAGTTGGTTTTTGCATATATTCATTAAGTAACAAAAATATTAGAGCTATATAAAATAATATATTTGAAATAGTAGGATAATAAATACCAGAAAATTCTTTAGTAGCTTGATAAAATTTCTCTAAAAATCCATTAAGTTCTAAATTTTTTGCCCAATCATTACCTACAAGCATATCTCTTAGATTTTTATTATGGGCGTTAAATAATAAAATTATAGGTTGTCTATAATCGTAAGCAACAAGCAGTTGCTCATATAGAGAATTCCATCTAGTCGAAACTTCTTTTGGAATTTTTTTATAAGGTGATTACAATCGTGACATGTTCTTTATATTCTTTGCGTCTTTATATTTTTTATCTTTAAAAATAAAGTTTATAGCAAATTGTATTTTATCAAGAATGTTTTCAAAAAGTTTTAGGCCGTCCTTTACAACTAAGTTATAAATATGACACACACATCTTATATGAAAATGATGAGGAAAAGATGAAGTTAATCTTAGTTTTAAAGTTCTTATAGCATAATCATTAAAACTAGCATTATCTAATGTAATAGTCATAATTTTATCAGTTATTTCATAATATTCACAAATTTCATTAATATTTCTGCAATAAAACTTCTAGTGTGCCTATCATCTATATATCTATATGCTAAAATACGTTTTTTGCATAAACCAATTATGATCTATCCAATGACATGTTACCGTTAAATAATCATTACCGTTAGTACTACAACCTATGTCAGAAGTGATAGCAATTTTGCCATTAAAATGATACAGAGCATAACGTAAATATTGTTAATATTCACTTGTAAATTTAAAAACATCTCTTCTAACAGTTGATCTAGGAAAACCATTAAAAACATGATTATATGTTTCTCGAATGTAATGAATAAAACCACGAGAGGAAGGAAATGAAAGAGGCAAACCCTCCACCACAATTATTTTTGCCCTATTTTCCATATCTTTGTTTTTATCATATTTAGGACAAAAAATTCCCCCCGTCGTCGGATTAATTTAACACTATACTTGATCGGAGACACTATGTGAACCTTGTCCCGACTCAGATGACATTGACACACCCGATTTTTTAGCCTGATATTGATTCCACCTAGCTGTGTGCTCGCCTTGTACATTTCTCAATAAACCTCCCGTCCCACATTGACCTTTTCCGATTTTAAATCTATAAACATTTTTACAAATTTTACATCTAGCTAGTTGATTCTCTTGGTCCCAATAAAAAAATGCCATACATGTGATTTTAATTTTTGTTGTGTGGGACCTCGACTCATACTAGGGGGAATAAGGGGCATTCCAGTTTCAGTTTGAGGCTGAGACTCAGTCTGAGCCTGAGATTGAGACTCAGCCCGAGATAAAAGGGCGTGATGAGCTGTTTCGAGGCTCGGGTGGCCGAGAGATAGCCAAGGTAGGAGACCGTGATGGGCTGGTTCGAGGCTTCCGTTACGGGGCTGAGTGGACTGCCTACCTCGGGATGGCAGTGGTGGGGCTAATTGTCGATGATGGTGACAATTGATTTTGCAAGTGATGGATTAGAAGGAGATTTAAACCATTATTTAGGAAGTCATATGAATTTGGAGGTGGAGAATTGAGTTCGGTAAAGGAGAATTGGGACTCATCAAATATGACATGCATAGAAAAGATTATTTTTTGACTTGACATGTCGTAACAATTGTAACCTATATGATTGGGGGGTAATCAAGAAAGACACACGGGGATGATTGATGTTGCAGCTTGTTGATTTGAGTGGAGGGATGGAGGGGGTAGCATAGATATCCGAAAGTTCGTAAATGCTTATAGGAAGGATCCTGGAGATAGAGAATCTAAGTGGGTGACTTGTATTTGAGAGACTTGTTTGGGAGAATGTTCAAGAGATAGGTTGCCATTGAGAGTGTAATGCCAAAAATTAGGGAGGGATAGAGGCGTGGCAAGGAGGGCACAACTTAAGTTGTTTATGGTTCTAATTTTCTATTCGGCTTTTTCATTTTGTGGAGAGGTATGTGGACAGGAAAGACGAAAAACAAGGTCGTGTTTGGTGTAGAACAGATTGAATTGTTGATTATCGAATTATCTTCCATTGTCACATTGAAAACATTTGATATTCTTTTCAAATTGTGTCTTTATGAAAGCGTTAAAAGACGAAAAAATAGAATAGACCTGAGACTTATTACCAATGAAAAAAGTTCACAGAAAGTTAGAACAATCATCTAAAAACAACACATAATATCTATGTCCGGCCGTACTTAAAATGGGAGAAGTCCATAAATCACTATGTATTATATCAAATGACATTAAAGTACATGTAAATGAAAATAAAATGGAAATTTGACATGTTTTAAAAAAAAAACAAGATTCACAGACACGAATAGTAGAGATATGTTTACACTGAATAAATTTATTTTTGCTAAGGGAGCATAAAACAGAATCTCCCGGACGTCCTAATCTATTATGCCACAATAAGATGAAAGAGATGCAAAGGTTAATGGAGATGAGACTATATAGCCGATGGTGGTGGTGATAGGATAGATGTCCCCGATGATGTCATATGTCACGACCCGACATCGGGCCCGCGACTGGTGTCTTACCCCGGGCACCCTAGTGATAAAACATCAGAGAAAAATCAGCGGAAAATAAAACTCATGAAAAATAAACAGTGATACAAAAACGGGCTGACCCAAAAGTCGCCTTACTGCATATATATATACAAATGAAAACTTGAACAGTTATCCTTTACAAACTCTGCCCACAACAGTACTACAGACCTCTAAGAATGTAACAACAACTATGACGGGACAGGGCCCCGCCATACCCCTGAATGTACAAGTACCTACAATGACAGGGGACTATACCAAAAGATAAGCCTCCGGAGAAACGGAGCTTCCCAAAACGCAGAACTGTGACCCTAGGAGCGAGGATCAACCACCGGTGTACCTCTACCTGCGGCATGAACGCAGCCCGGGCGAGGTCGATAACAGTACAAAGTATGTGAAATCGAAAATATCAGAACGAAATCATAACAGTCTTATATAAAACAGAAGACATGTATAATAACCAAAATACCGTACACAAAGCCTGGTTGACAACAAGAGTAAAGAAAATCAACTTCGTCTTTTAAAAGACCATTTCACAATCTATAAACAATCATGTCAAGTCAGGGACGCATGCCCTCAAAGTCATTACTCAAATATAACCACGGGTCTCATGCCCAACAACATCAAACGTGCCCGTGGAATTCCTTCCTCACTACCGGCAGTCTATGATATAACAACACCAAGGAGTACACATGAACACCCGGTCCCACCTGTGTCATAAGAACCGTGACGGGCAAGTCGGGCCGACTACCGATACCTCGCGTCACATCGCCGACCGGCAAGTACGAAGCCAACTACCGGATACCTACCGCATCTACACATCAGATAAGCGTACCAATGGCCGACCGGCAAATACGAAAGCCACTACCAGATACCACCTGCTTCACGTCGCTGACCGGGGCAAGTACGAAAGCTAACTACCAGATACCGCCTGCATCACGAGACTTCGTCCTAAAACTGTTATAACACATCTCACGGCCGACCGGCAAGACGGCCGACTACCGGATACCTCGCGTCACATCACGACCGGCAAGTACGAAAGCCAACTACCGATACCTCCGTGATCACGAGACTTCGCCATAATATCGACCGGCAAGTACGAGCCAACTACCGATACACCGCATCGGCCACGCATCGGGCAAGTACGAGGCTAACTACGGATACCTCCCGTGATCAGAACCTCGGGAGCTAGCCCGTGGAATAACACTATCACCGAGAACGAACCCTCATCGTGGCCGCATACCCGTGGACCTTCCATCGAGTCAGTATGCCCAACATGATCGAGAATAACATGACCGACCCTCCATCGAGAGACGCGGTAGCATAAGGATACAATACTTGTACACCAAGACTATCACAAGCAAACATAGGCAAGTTATTCACACTCAAGGTACTTTCATTTTATGCCAAAAATCCGGGTTTTAACCCCAAGGTACTACTAACTTTATCTCTTTAAAAAGGTCCATTTTTTCCACAAAAGTCACATGATACTAACACCCGTAGTATCAAAATAGAGTAACTATTATTTTAAGTAAACCAAAACAATTTCCATACTTTCTTTTCAAATAAACCAAGACAATACCATGTCTTCTTTTTAAACCAAGTCAAGACAATACCATGCCTTCTTTTTAAACCAAAACACTTCTCAAAATAATATAAGTTTCAAAACTTCAAATTCTCAAGTCTCTTATCTTTTTAAAACAAATGTCAAGTTACCATTTTAAATTCAATAATAAAACCATTCTTTTGTTTTCATAAAGTCGTTATAACTAACTTCCCATAAAGCTTATTATAACACTTTATGTTTTAAACCAACCAAGGACAACTACTCTCATTTCCGAAATCAAGATAACTTTATTCTTTTTACGACCAAGAGACTTATACTTTCAAACTGAGCTACACAACTTTCAAAATATTTCAAGTTTCTTAGCTTAGAAAACAAATTTCTTATCTTCTTAGAATATTTCCAGAATTAATACTTTCAAATCAAGTATTCCATACCTTTCCACATCAAGACATCCTTGTCTAACTTATTAGACTAAACCATTCTTGTAACATTTCCTTAGTAATAAGTGAGTTAATTCTCTACTCAACCAACTTAGGCATTCTTATAACAAGTCAAGCATATCGAATGTATTTACTTCATTTAAAACACGTACGTCTACCGTACTATACAGTTATAACTACTCAAGAGATAAGAAATTTGCCACATACCTCTCCGGCTTAATCCACTTGCCAAGTCCAATATGTCGTCCGTAGTATGCCAACCTATAACGACCAGAACACGTCCATTAGCTTCTAGCTTCAACGTAGAATGTTCTAATTGGAAAGTCTCTTATTCTACGGAAAATTGGACAGTACTTCTTTTGTTTCTACACACTTTTCCACCTTTTTCAAGGCTCGAATTCAATATCCAAACGCCACTTTTAAGGCCCAACAATTAGGGGATTACACGCCTAACTCGGACGTGTAAAATTCTGCCCCACGACTCATATTAAAACAAACATCTAGTTTAAGGTAGTATCTTGGCTATAACATGCTCACATATCATCCTTATCCAATCCTTTCAAATCCAAATCGTTATTCCTACATTTTATATACCTAAAAGCAATATCGACAACTACAAGCTCTTTCTTCCTCAACATGCAACACAATTTACTTAAAAAGGAGAATTGATTGTTACCTTAGAGTTCACCCAAAACAGTCCAACAAATCTCACTTGCCCTCTTTCCACAATTTCCTCTTCGTTAACATCACCTCCACAAACCTCCTACAAGTTTGTCAACATATTTCCTTCTTGCCGCCTTTCCAAAATTTCTCTAGGCCTTGGTTTTTCCTTGAATTTTTAGAGAGAAGGGAGAGGAATTTTTAGAGAGAAGGGGGAGGGATTTTTAGAGAGAAGGGAGTTCTTGAAGAATGGCCAAGTCTTCAAGACTTGGTCAATAAATAGGACTTCCTCATAAAAAGATGGGAGGGACACTTGTCACCCTCCCAGGGCCTTTACAAAAAAAAATCTTCTGATTTTTCTCTAAATTTTCGCAAAAATCCCGCCTCGGCGCCGCGGCCCTGCAGCCGGCGCCGCGATGCTGAAACCTCCGAAAACTTTCAGTACATACGGCGCCGCGGCGCTGCAACTTCAGAGAACTCCAGTATATCCAGCGCCGCGGCCCTGCATCCGGCGCCGCAACGCTGTGGCATCAGACTGAAAATACTCTCCTTCTTGTCTGCGCACTGAACTTGTAACTCCCATAACTTTCTACTCCGATGCCCTATCGACGAGCAGTTTGTTGCGTTGGAAACTAGACTCCACAAAATTCCTAATGGGCTATTGAAACACCTAAAAACTCCTAATGATCTAGGAGATATACTGCTCCAAAGTTGACTAAAAACTGACCAAAAACATTCTGTCAACTTATCTTTCCAATTTCAATTCTTATTTCCTTTAGTACGTTCCCAATACATGACCTGAAATTTCGGGGTGTAACATCATATCTCATTATTGGCGTCCCTATCATAAGGTCCTTCACAAAAAAATCAAAAGGATCAAATTCAAGGAAAACATTATTGTCAGCTATGAAACACCACATAAAGATTAGATTTTTGATGAGTTTCGGGGCATGAAGGATATTATTTAAGACTAACGGTGGATGAGGTGAGGATAGGGATGATTGTCCAACACATCGAATGATATTGTCTTGTCCACTACCAATAATAATATTTCGATTTAAATTGCTCATATTGAAATAAGATGCGAAAGTACCTTAGGATGTCGTCATATGAGATGTGGCGCCAATATTCATGTACCAACCGTTGTATGATGCATTGAGAGACATTGTGTTCATAGTTGCCTCAATATATGTCGGCATGTTGGTGAAAGGAGGAGAGACATGTGTACTATATTCCTGCTGCAGACGTGCACCGATGATGCCTGACTGGGGATGTCAGACTGAAGGTAGGGCCTAGGATAACGTCGGATAGGAAACCGGTGGAGCAGCTCATGCCGGCGGGCCCACGTATCCCATGGTGGGTAGAAAGCCCACTGTTTCCGGTTCGGCCACTGCAACTTCGATCGAAATTTTGCCCTTGTTGTTGGTCAGGGATTGTGAGCCACATTTTGGATCATTGGTTTGTCGGTGTGGCGGGGCGAAGGTCAAGCCCCTTGGGTTGGCAATTGGGCCACCGGTGGTCCAGAGGGCGACATCGGCGATGATTGCGGTGATCGCGACCCACTTGGTTTTTCGTATTTCTTCAAGGATGAGTCTTGAACATGCCTCATAGAATGGAGGCAATGGCGTGCTTTGTTGGAGGATGGTAGCGACGTCGTCATACGATTCATTCAAAACCGTAATGAGTTGCATCACCAATCATTGATTGGGAACTGATGCACCGATGTTAGAGAGTTGACCGACAATCATCTTAAACTCTTGGAAATAGACCGACGCATTTGGAAAATCATCCTGAATATCCTTTAATTGATTCTCTAAATACAAGGCACGTTGTGTCTTGTTATCGTGAAAGATACTTTCCAATCGCTCCCAAGTTTGTTGTGCAGTAACATCAGTTTCAATGATTGTATGCAATAGATCATTCAAGATGTGCCGTAGATCCACTGTAGAACAACATCTAAACGTGATCAAAGTTTGTCATCATGTCTCTCCAGGGGTTCGACAGTGGGCTTGTATTTTGGATGGATGATGTGATCGATGACTTTGTATACACGACAATGGATCTTAAACAATTACAACCAAGAGGAATACTGACCTTTTTTCATCTCAAGAGTTATGAGAATACATTTTTTGATGTTGTTGCTGCAAGAGCATGATGTAATTTAGGTTGTTCAACCATCATTGAAAATTGAGAAAGAAGAGGGGAGGAGAATTTATGAGAATTGGAAGAAGAGGGGGGGGGGGGGGTGGAGGTCGACCAAGAGATTATATATGTATATATTAACAAGACCGTCTCAAATATTTTGGAGGCCCTGTTCTAATTCGTAAAAGTGGGCCCTTAATATAAATAAATATAGGATTTCAATAATTACAAATTATTTTAAATTGTAAATAACAACCCAATACAACTTCAAGTTAATCAACTCCTACTTTGATTGGGCTAACACCTGCGAATTATGAGCATTTACAGTAAATTCTGGCTAATACTATTTAATAAAAAATGAAAAAAAAGCTTCTAAATTTTTTCATTTTTTGGGGTCCTGTACAGTAGCACACCTCGCACCGGATCGAAGAAGGCCCTGTATATATATATAAACAGTTTAGTGTCATGAAGTCTACCCCATTCTCCCATAAATTCAATCTTCTCTCATCAACCTTTTAGGCATCATTCTCCAAGTTGGCCTTTCAATATTGATTAGTTTCATAATTAACCTGCAAAATGGTTTAGAAAAGTGGGCTTCTTGGATTTCTGCAGCTTTTTTTTTTTTAAATCTTTTGTCTGTCGAAGAATGCGTGCTTGTTAATGAATTTCGTGGCGGAGCTAAAAATCCTAATAAGGATTCAAAAACTTAAAATACAAAATGTCATACCTATAAGCTTCTCTTGTGTTAGGGCGATTCAACAGTTCTAATATATGCAAAAGAAAATCGTTTTACCCTACTTGTATAGTATACTTTCCAAATGAAGGGGATTCAACGGAACCCCCTTCCTTTCCTTTAGCTCCGCTACTGAAGAACGGTTGTTTGGGAACTAGATCGATTGGTTCCCAATAAGTTGACTGCTTTGATTTTGATTAGCCAATTGAGTTGCGCTTCTCTTCATTTATTAACACTTTTTCATGTCGTTTGGCCACTAAAGAATTGGGTTTCTCTTGTTCTTTCCTACAAAGACTGATTTTTTTCTTCAGCAGTTAGTGTTTGAGGATGCAACATCATCAAGATTCACAAAACTTGAAGGGAGAATAAGGATATATTAAAGATATATATACTGTGGGATTGGATATATAGTTCTAATATCTTCTCTCTTCTCTTAGTCTCATCCAAGGTTCTCCTTTCATATGAGAATCTTGATGGTGCTGCATCATCAAACATATGACTCTCCTCCAAGCAGCAAGTCATTGAGGATATCAGACATTTATGTGGTCTAAAGGTACTGTTTTTTTTTTCTCCTGCCTTTTGGAATTCACATATTGCAATAGTGGATACCTTGTAGGATCTCAATATGTGATCTACTCGGATTTGTATGAATAATAATATGGAGGAAGGAGCTGCTTCAGGTGTGTGTAGAAATAGATTGACATCATGCTAGAAGATTTTTAAACTGTCAATGTGGCTTAACTTAGTCTTATTTTCCATGTTATTGATTTCACTCATTACAAATTATTACTTATAATACCTTTAGGAGACCTAATAAAATAAAAAGTCTACGTTATCACTAGATAAAAGTTAAACTATTTCATGCTGATTATAGAAAATGGCAAGTCCTGACAATCTATAGCTTTTATGCATGGGCAAAAAATAAAAAAGATCGTACTGTGACACTTCCAATTGTTGTTTATTCCATTTCGTTGATTAATCGCTAGGAATTTCTCACTTGTGGAGTGATAAATGTTATATCTAGTTAATGGTTAAAGCTAGCTAAGTTAGTGTGAATGAGAAATAGAGGGAAAAATAAAATGAAGTTCAAAGCAAGGAACTTTGTATCACATCGGTGGTATAAAAGAAAAGTGATGTGCTTATATTAGAAAACACTTCCTGTAGCTCTTAAAGGGTTGAGAAGAGGCTTTCTCTTTGCGTTGTCGTTGTTGATCGGCTCGGCTCTGGCTTTGGTCAAATGATTTGATTGATTGATAACTTTTTGGACCAAATTTATTTAATTTCAAATCTTCATTTTCTGAATTTTTATTTATTTCCGTCGGAAAAAGATTAATTGGTAATTAATTTTCGCAGAATAAAAATTAAATTTTCCAAACGTTTTTTTTTTCATTTTTCGAAAGGCAAAGTGGCGTTTCCGAACAGTCATCAACCTTTCGAAACAGTCACCAACTTTTCCGAACAGGCACCTTCGAGACTATATAAACTGAGGCAATGTCTCATTTTTAATACATTGAAAATAATTTCCATCATTGAAATTCTGCATTCTCTTTCACAAATAAAGCTATCGAGTCTTACTGTGGTTCGTTGCCAACTTTGAGTTCGTCGAAGTCGTCGGCGTTTGAAGTACCGCTACTCTTGCGACAGGTATATCCGTTTTATCCTGGGAGGAAGTAATCCATAACCTCGGGTACATTGAGAGGATTAAATTCCTTAAGGACACACATTGAATTATGTGATCTCGGATATTTTTCTTACTTTCTGCATTATTACTTTTTTCCAGTTTCTGGTTTTTTCATTTTCTGATTTTGAACACAGGCGTATAACAAGCTTAAGGAATTTAGAATTATTTTTGTGTTCACTTGTTCTTGTTTAACGGTTACAGAACATTGTCAGGAAAGAAAAGGAAAAAAAAGGTGTTTTTCCGAAAAAAAAGGTGTTTTCCCAGAAAATAAAAAAGGTGTTTTCCAGAAAGTAAAAATAAAAAGGAAAGAAAACGTGTATGTTTTCTGTTTCGGTGTAACGAACTTGAATGTTGTTTGGAGACTAAAATTTTCGGATTTTCTACTCCGGTTGAGCTTAAAATTTTCATAACTTTTTACTCATTTGGGTACTTGATTTGAAGATATAAAAACTTCATCAAGTATACAACATACAATTTACTGCATTTCGTTTCAAGTATTTTGATTCGGTCTGAAGAAATAAAATCTTCACCATTGTGTATTATATTTGTTGCTATCAAAATTAATTCGGTTTGAAGAAATAAAATATTCACCGTTTATTAAATTTTTCTGTTGTTTCATTTGCGACAGAAATGGGAGATATGAATGCTACTTCCACACCAGCCCCCGTGGTTGGTTCTACGAGCAATCTTTGCGTCCTCCAACAGATCGCACCAAAGACTGCCCGGCGTAAAAGCCTAGAAAATTCACCGAAATTGATTTCAAAAGATGGCAACAAAAGATGTTCTTCTATTTAACTACTTTAAGCCTCCAAAAGTTTATTAAGGAGGTCGTTCCAGTTTTGCCGGAATCAACACCTGAGAATGAACGTTTTGTTGTAACTGAGGCATGAAAGCACTCAGATTTTTTGTGCAATAATTATATTCTTAGCGGACTGGAGGATGATCTTTACAACGTCTATAGTAATGTGGGAACATCAAAAGAATTATGGGATGCCTTGGAAAGGAATAAAACAGAAGATGCCGGATTAAAGAAGTTTATCGTTGCCAAGTTTCTGGACTACAAAATGGTAGATGGCAAGTCTGTTGTACTCAAGTTTAAGAGTTGCAGGTTATCATCCACGATCTCCTCGCTGAAGGTTTGGTGATTAGTGGGGCGTTTCAAGTTGCGGCAGTGATAGACAAGTTGTCTCCTTCATGGAAGGACTTCAAAAATTACTTGAAACACAAGCGAAAGGAGATGAAACTAGAAGATCTCATTGTCCGGTTGAGAATCGAGGAAGATAACAAGGCAGCTGAGAAAAAGGCAAATGAGAGATCAACCATAGAGGGAGCACATATTGTTGAAACTGCCCCAACTAATCTGAAAAAGAGGAAAAAGGCATCGGGACCAAGGAACTATCCCAACAAGAAGAAATTCCAGGGAAACTGCCACAATTGTGGAAAAATCGGACACAAAGTTGCAGACTGTCGTGCTCCGAAAAAGAAAAAGAATAAGGGTCAGGTTAATATGGTTGAAACAAACGAGGATGATGATTTGTGCGCTATGTTGTCTGAGTGCAACCTAGTGGAAAATTCGAAAGAGTGGTGGATTGACTCTGGCGCCACTCGCCACATCTGTGCTGTTAGATAAGACTTTGCTTCATATGCTCCCGCCGGGCCCGACGAGACCATATATATGGGAAATTCTGCAACGGCCAAAATTGAAGGTTATGGAAAAATACTGCTGAAGATGACCTCTGGCAAGGTGGTGACTCTCAACAACGTCTGTCATGTTCCTGAAATTAGGAAAAATCTTGTATCTACCGGACTTCTAGTGAAGAACGGTTTTAAGTGTGTTTTTATTTCTGAAAAGGTTGTAATAAGTAAGAACGAGATGTACATAGGAAAATGTTATCTCACAGAGGGCCTTTTCAAACTGAATGTAATGGTCGTTACAATAATAATAAATTTTCGGCTTCGTCTTACTTGCTTGAGTCAAATAATTTATGGCATCCACGTTTAGGAAATGTCAATTATAGAACCTTGCGAAAAATGATTAGTTTGGAAGTATTGCCTAAGTTTGAATGCAATCAATCAAAATGTCAAATCTGTGTTGAATCTAAGTATGTTAAATATCCTTATAAGTCAGTTGAAAGGAATTTAAGTCCTTTAGACTTAATCCATACAGATATTTGTGACATGAAGTCAATTCCATCTCGCGGTGGAAAGAAGTATTTCATAACTTTTATTGACGATAGTACGCAGTATTGCTACGTTTATTTACTTAATAGTAAAGATGAAGCAATTGAAGCATTCAGACATTACAAAACTGAAGTTGAGACTCAACTTAACAAAAAATTAAAATGATAAGGAGTGATAGGTGCGTTGAATATGAATCTCCTTTTGAACAAATATGTTTGGAATATGACATTATTCATCAAACAACTGCCCCTTACTCGCCACAATCAAACAGAATTGCGGAAAGAAAAAATAGAACACTGAAAAAAATGATGAATGCACTGTTAATAAGTTCTGGTTTACCCCAGAAATTGAGGGGGGGGAGCCATTATAACAGCTAGCCGAATACTCAATCGAGTGCCCTATATCAAAACAAAATCTATTCCATACGAAAAGTGGAAAGGAAGGAAACTCAATTTGGGATACTTCAAAGTGTGGGGGTGTTTGGCCAAGGTGCAAGTTCCTAAACCAAAAAGGGTAAAAATAGGACCTAAAACCATTGATTGTGTTTTCATAGGATATGCCACAAATAGTAAGACATATCAATTTCTGGTTTACAAATTAGAAAATCCCGACATTCAAGTAAATACGGTAATTGAATCAGATAATGCTGACTTCTTTGAAACCATATATCCGTATAAAAAGGAATGTGAGTCGTCTAGCAAAGAATCTAAACGACCTCGGGAAGAAACAAAGGAAAATGTTCCTGATGAGGAAAATTCAAGACGCATCAAACATCAAAGGACGTCTACTTCCTTTGGACCAGAATTTCTAACATTTTTGTTGGAAAATGAGCCTCAAACTTTCAACGAAGCTATGTCTTCATCGGAAGCTCAGTGTTGGAAAGAGGCAATCAATAGTGAGATAAAATTCATATTGAACAACCATACTTGGGAATTGGTTGATCTTCCTCCAGGGAATAAACCTTTAGGTTCCAAATGGATTTTCAAGCGGAAAATGAAAGCTGATGGTACTATTGATAAATATAAGACAAGACTAGTTGTTAATGGGTTTAGACAACGAGAATGTCTTGATTACTTTGACACATACTCGTCGGTAACGAGGATTACATCTATTCGGGTGTTAGTTGCGTTAGCCGCCGTGTACGGTCTTGAAATTCATCAAATGAATGTGAAAACAACCTTCTTAAATGGAGAGTTAGAGGAAAAAATTTATATGGAACAACCTGAAAGGTTTGTAGTTCCAGGGAAAGAGAAGAAGGTGTGTCAACTTGTTAAGTCTCTTTACGGACTAAAACAAGCACCGAAACAGTGGCATGCAAAATTTGACCATACAATGCTGTCAAATGGATTCAAGATATTTTGAGTGTGATAAATGTGCTACATTAAGAACACTCCGAACCACGTCGTCATTGTTTGTTTGTACGTGGATGATATGTTGATAATGAGTAACAACATTGCTAACATAAATGCTACTAAGCGCATGCTTGCTAGTAAGTTTGATATGAAAGACTTAGGAGTTGCCGATTTAATTCTGGGAATTAAAATCCATAAGACTCCTCAAGGTCTAGCATTGTCTCAATCTCATTATATTGAAAAGGTACTTGAAAAGTTCAAGTATTTGGACTTTAAAGTTGCAAAGACGCCAATTGATATGAACCTTGCTCTTGCAAAGAATAAAGGTGAAAGTCATTCTCAATTGAATTATGCCAGAGTGTTGGAAAGTTTGATGTATATCATGAACTGTACGCGACCTGATATCGCGTGTGCTATAAGTAAACTAAGTCGCTACACTAGTAATCCCGACCAAAATCATTGGCTGGCAATGAAACGAGTTTTGGGGTATTTGAAACATACTCAAAACTTTGCTTTGCATTATAACAGGTATCCTGCAGTTATTGAAGGATACAGTGATGCAAATTGGATCACCGGTTCAACTGAAACTAAATCCACAAGTGGATATGTTTTTACCATAGGTGGAGGAGCAGTGTCTTAGAAGTCAACCAAACAGACATGTATCGCCCGCTCTATAATGGAATCTGAGTTAATAGCTTTAGACAAAGCTGGTGAAGAAGCTGAATGGCTCCAGAATTTCTTAGAAGATATTCCATTTTGGCCCAAACCGTTGGCTCCTGTATGCATACATTGCGATAGCCAAGCGGCAATAGGAAGAGCCGGGAGCGTTATGTACGGTCAATCGATATATTTGATATCTTTGAACAGTCGAGCTTAGGTGTATACCTAGACAACCACATGTCACACAATTAACCATTTAATCGTCTTTGGTTCCATTTAATCATCTTTGGTTCTCATTGTTTTGTTCGTTTCAGCCATGAACACTGCCTGGTTCATAAGTGCGTAGAGAATTGACCTTACAGAATTTTCCTTAAAGCGGCTTACACTTCACACTTACATAGGTGATTCCTAAATGTGTCATCCCGTAGATACACTATTTGATATCCCCGTACCAAATTTAGGAACTATTAAAAAGTCGTAATGATTTATCCTGGTACTGAACATTGTCTCATCACGAGAATGGACCAAAAAAAATATTGTGACAATGTTGAACCGTCATCAATGACTTTGTTTGATCTCTTTGAACCTAGATCTTGGGATCTCCAGTCTTCTAGGTAGAGTTACCGTCACGATGACTTGTCCTCGGCCATAGTCCCATTCCCCTCTATGATCTTTCAACTACCTCTCTAGTTAGGCCTTTAGTTAGTGGATCTGACACATTATCTCTTGACTTAACATAGTCAATTGTGATAATTCCACTAGAGAGTAGTTGTCTAACGGTATTATGTCTTCATCGTATGTGATGAGACTTTCTGTAATGATTCACTCCTATAAGGGTCCCTTGTCTTCGTTGTATATGACGAGACTTGCCGTTGTATATTGAACTTCGTGCTCTTCCTAGAGCCGACTGACTGTCGCAGTGGATCATTACAGAAGACACGGGTTTATCCCAACATGGAGCATCCTCTAGAAAACCATGAAGTCACTCAGCTTCTTCTCCCGCTTTGTCTAAAGCGGTGAATTCCGACTCCATCGTGGATCGGGCAATAAGTGTTTGCCTAGATGATTTTCAAGACACAGCTCCACCACCGATTGTAAAGATATATCCGCTGGTGGACTTGATGTCATCACTATCAGATATTCAGTTTGTACTGTTGTACCCCTCTAGTACATTTAGACATCTCATATCGTGTATCCCGAATTTTATCGTGAGTTTAAAAAATCAACGCTTTCCAGTGATCAACAAGTCGTCTTCATAGAGGCATATCATGTCGAGATTCCTTTCATGTACACACATTTGTTACACCCGTTAATGACGAAATTTTCCAATAGTATGGTACTATCTAATTTCTAGTGCCATTGTTTATGGCTTGTTTAAGTTCGTACCACGTTTTGATAAGCCGACAACTTTCGTCTCTTATTTTGGAACCTCATACCCCTTGGGTTGGTCTATGTATATTTCTTCTTCCAAATCATCATTTAGGAAGGCTATCCTGACATTCATTTGATGTATTTCAAGATCCCGCAAGACGGCGATAGTTATGAACATACGTATGGATGTCTTAGATTTATACTTGTCTATAGACCCATTGACATTGTTGGTTCTCAACCTTTGGTTTGTGGTGCTTAGATGCTTTAGAAGCTTCATCTCTACTGTTGACACCCAATTTTGACCCGTTGTTCGATCATTTCTTGCAATTTTAAGTATTTTAGCGCACCGCATTTTAATCGGGATTTTGCATATTTTTACCTAATATTCTATGTTTTATTTTTCACAAAATGACATTGCATATTTTATTAAGCATTAGATCTTTGTTAATATCATGTTTTATTATTATTACTCTGTTATTTTATTTTAATAGTTTTGCATCTCTTTAAATATTTTTATTTTTTAAATAATAAACACTGTTGTATTTTTACTCAAGCCAAGTTCGTCAAACCAGTCCAATCCGAGACACAACCCGAATCAGTCCAATCCAACACCTTTTTTTAATTTCATCCAAACACCCCACTTTTCATTTCCCCCCAAAACCCAAACCCTAACCTAATTCTACCCATATAAATAAAATACTTTCCCCATTCCCAAACTTCACTCACAACCTTCAGCCGTACCCCTTCATTTCCATACACTCCCCTCTTTTATATTTTAAACACATTCTCCTCCATTTTTCATAAAGGCAGGCATACACATTTCTTTCATATACATTCCCTTTTCATCTCCTCTCCTCTCCACAGCAGTCGTACGCCCTCACACCACTATTGTCGGCGACTTCACTGTTTTCGTCACCACTCCCGTCACTGTCTCACTACCGTGAACCACCAGGCGGCGTCTCTCCGGCGTTCGTCGTGGAAGTGACTCCGCCGCATTCCTTCACTTGGTTTTGGTATGGACTGATTTTTGTAGCATTTTTGTATCTTGCCGGAGTTTTTAAAACTCTGACGACTTTGGTTTCGACGTTATTTTTGATATCTGTGTTGGTTTCGGTTCAGCGGACTGATTTTCCTATTTTTGATGCTTCTGGCTGGAGTTTAAAACTCCGACGACTGTTGGTTACTGCTGCTACTGTTTGGTGTTTGTTGGACATGATTCCTGGCTATTTTACTTGATTTTCAGCCATTTTTGTAACTGGTATCTTGAACTATTTTCGTTGCTGTTGTTTACACTATTTCACGGACCTTTGTCGTTCGATGTTCTGTTGTTGCGTTGCTATTGTTTTGACATTTTTGGGGCTGATTTTGACATTTTTGCCTTTTTATTCATTTATTAAATTGGTCGAACACATGCTAGATGTTACACCTCGTAAGTTTAAGTCGATAATTAAGAACGTCATTAAGGAAATTAATATACTTAAGGATGTGATTCCGAAAAAAATTTAGTTACTACGAGCGTGTCAAAGGAAATTAAGAATGATAGTTATATATATTCCCGTTAGAGATTAGTGTCGTATTATAAGAATTATGACATGGAGAATACGAGACCTTATGGAATTTTCGGAAATTAAAAGAAGTGGGGTTCAAGATTTAATTAGTGCTTGAGAGATTAATTAAGAAGACAATTAGGGACTAAAGTGTAATATTTAAGGGGCCAAAGTGTTATAACAATTTTCAAAATTTTAATCTTTAAACCATGAGAAAAGCTTTCCAACTTCTCATTTTCCTATTACATTTCAACTTCATCTTCTTCCTCACTCTCTTCCCCCCCATCGATTTTTCCTATCTCTCTAAAACCAGCAAGAAAAATACACCCATCTTCATAGTTATTGAAGATTTCTATTCCTATCCCTAGATTAAATCACATTTCATCAAAATTTGAAGCCAAAAATTGAAGAAAATAGTGGCTAATTCGTGGACTGCTAGGCCGATTTGGAGAGCTTGTTGACCACTTTCTGCCTCCAGAGATGAGGTGGGCCAGAGTTGACAGGTTCCTAAACTTGAGGCATAGCGGTAGGAGTATTAGAGAGTACAACCTTGAGTTTGATTCATTGTCCAGATACACACCCACTATTGTAGCAGATATGGCAGACAGGGTTCGCTATGTGATGGGACCGGACCACTTTGATCGATGGTTGTATGGCGGTGGCTCTTCAGCCGGGTATGGATATTGCTCGTATCCAGGCATATGCATAGGGGGTTGAGGACCAACATAGAGGACGACAACCAGACAAAAGTTATGACAGGGACCATCATAAGAGGGCTAGGTCGGCAACTTATTCCGGTGAGTCTCGAGGCAGACAGTCCCATCAGCAGGTCAGACATTTATTTCAGCCAGCACAGAGTGCTCCTCTACAGTCTACGAGCAGGAGGTTCGACCGTCCAGGGTATTCAGGAGTCGGCTAGAGCTCCAGGGCTTCGGGTTCTCAGAGGAACAGGGGTTCTAGTCAGTTGAGGCCATCTTATCCTCGGTGCTCTCAGTGTGGTAAACTTCATGTTGGGGAATGCCGTTTGACCACAGGTGCTTGCTTCTCTTGCAGCCGTCAGGGCCATATGATAAGAGAGTGTCCCTACATGAGTGGTTCAGGTGGTATGGCTTGGCCTACGGGTTCGGGTGCTGGTTCGTCATCATCTATAGCTATGCGCCCTATCGGGCAAGGTATTCAGACGCCAGCAGGCCGTGGTAGAGGTCATGGCGGAGTTTCTAGTTCTGGTGGTCCTTCGAACCGCATATATCTTTTGGGCAGTAGACGTGATCAGAAGGCGTCACCAGATGTTGTTACAGGTATACTATCGGTCTTTTTCTGTGATGTATACGCTTTGATAGATCCAGGTTCCACCTTGTCCTACATATCTCCTCTTGTTGCTAGTAGAATAGGGATAGAACCTGAGCCGATAGAACTATTTGAGGTAGCTACACCGGTAGGAAATTTGGTTATAGTTAAGCGTGTGTATAATAATTGCCCGGGGTGATATATATCCGTCATACCCTAGCGGATTTGATAGAGTTGGATATGACCGACTTTGATGTCATTATGGGTATGGACTGGTTGACTTCTTGTTTTGCCAACGTTGATTGTAGAGAGAAGTTGGTTCGATTTCAGTTTCCAGATGAGCCCTTTATAGAATGGAAGGGGAATACAACATCGCCGAGGGGTAAGTTTATTTCATACCTCAAGGCAAGGAAGATGGTTAGAAAGGGTTGTATCTATCATTTGGTCCGTGTGCATGATACAGAAGCGGAGGTACCGGCTCTTCAGTCAGTTCCGGTAGTTAGTGAGTTCTCGGATGTATTCCCAGATGATCTTCCAGGTCTTCCTCCAGAGCGGGAGATAGATTTCAGTGTAGATGTATTGCCAGGTACCCAACCTATATCTATTCCTCATTATAGAATGACACATGCAGAGCTGAAACAGTTGAAGAAGCAGCTGAGAGACTTGTTGGAGAAAAGCTTTATTAGGCCGAGTACATCTCCTTGGGGAGCACCAGTATTATTTGTGAGGAAGAAAGATGGTTCGCTGCATATGTGTATTGATTATAGGCAGCTGAATAAGGTAACCATCAAGAACCGGTATCCCCTTTCCTGGATTGATGATTTATTTGACCAGTTGCAGGGTGCTAAGTGCTTCTCGAAGATAGACTTGCGGTCAGCTTATCATCAGGTGCGGGCAATGGAGGCAGATATTCCAAAGACAGCATTCAGAACCCGATATGGACATTATGAGTTTGTGGTGATGTCTATTGGATTGACCAATTCTCCAGCAGTGTTTATGGATTTGATGAACCGGGTATTCAGGCCGTTCTTAGACATGTTCGTCATCGTATTCATTGACGATATCCTGGTTTATTCTCGTTCAGAGCAGGAGCATGCAAACCATTTGAGGACAACACTTAGAGTCCTCCAGTACCGACAGTTGTATGCCAAATTCTCTAAGTGTGAATTCTGGTTGGCCTCAGTGGCATTTTTGGGACATATTATCGGGACGGATGGTATTCGGGTGGATACACATAAGATTGAGGCAGTGAAGACTTGGCCCAGACCTACTACACCTGCGAGTGCGATTTTACAGCTAGCAGGTATTACATGAGGTTTGTGGAGAAGTTTGTCTCGATCTCAGCGCCTTTGACTAGGATAACTCAGAAGGCAGCTAAGTTCCAGTGGACGGATGCTTGTGAGCACAATTTTCAGTTGTTGAAGGATAAGTTGACTACGGCTCCAATTATGACTCTTCCTGAGGGACCGGATGGTTATGTCATTTATTGTGATGCTTCAGGTGTGGGACTTGGTTGTGTGTTGATGCAGCATGGTAGAGTTAAAACTTATGCCTCCCGATAGCTCAGAAAGCATGAAAAGAATTATCCCACTCATGATTTGGAGCTAGCAGCGGTGATTCATGCCTTGAAGATATGGAGACATTATTTGTATGGGGTTCATATTGATATCTATACAGATCACAAGAGTCTTCAATATATCTTTAAGCAGAAGGAACTGAATCTACGACAGAGACGGTGGCTAGATGTTGATATTTTATACAACCTAGGGAAAGCCAATGTTGTGGCAGATGCTCTTAGCCGTAGATCTATGGGCAGCTTGTCGGATGTGCATCCAGACAATAGAGAGATGGTTCGTGAGATACACATGCTAGCTAGTCTTGGAGTCCGGTTGGCAGATTTGGGAGATAATGGGGTTTCTGTCCTAGAAGTTGCTGAGTCCTCTATCGTAGAAGAGGTAAAGAGACATCAGTATGAGGATCCTGTTCTGGCACGGTATAGAGACGCAACTCTCCGAAAGGAGAAGGCTTTATTTGAGGTGGCCCCTGATGGTGTGCTAAGGTATGAAGGTAGGCTATGTGTACCGGATGTTACAGGACTACGACAGCATGTTATGAGAGAGGCACACAATGCCCGTTTTTCCATTCACCCAGGGTAGACGAAGATGTACCATGACCTTAGATGCTTGTATTGGTGGGATGACATGAAAAGAGACATAGCATAATTTGTTGCCCAGTGCCCGAATTGTCAGCATGTTAAGGTCGAGCATCAGAAGCCTGGTAGGTTATTGCAGGAGATAGAGATCCTGACTTGGAAGTGGGAAGTGATCAACATGGATTTCATTACAGGCTTGCCTCACACTCAGCGGAAGTGTGATTTCATATGGGTTATTGTGGATAGACTGACGAAATCAGCCCATTTTCTTCCAGTCAGGACTACTTACTCAGCTGAGGATTACGCTAGGTTATATATCAGGGAAATAGTGAGACTGCAGGGAGTCCCCACATCTATTATATCGGACCGAGGAGCTCAGTTTACAGCTAACTTCTGGAGATCATTCCAGAAGGTATTGGGGACACAGGTGAGTCTCAACACATCATTTCATCCCCAGACGGATAGGCAAGCAGAGTGTACTACTCAGACACTAGAGGATATGCTAAGAGCCTATATTATTGACTTCAGAGGTACCTGGGATGATCATTTACCACTCATTGAATTTGCCTATAACAACAACTATCATTCTAGTATGCAGATGGCCCCGTATGAGGCTTTATATGGAAGAAAATGCAGGTCACCTATTGGCTGGTTTGATGTAGGTGAGACTAAGTTGATCGGCCCAGACATGGTTCAACAAGTTGTTGATAAGGTGAAGCTCATTCAGGAGAGATTATTAGCAGCCCAGAGTCGACAAAAGTCATATGCTGATAATCGACGTCGACATTTAGAGTTCCAGGTTGATGATTGGGTGTTCTTGAAGGTGGCACCCATGAAGGGTGTGATGAGGTTTTGTAAGAAAGGGAAGCTTAGCCCAAGGTACATTGGACCTTACCAGATCATTCGTAGGGTAGACAAGGTTGTCTATGAGTTAGATCTACCCTCTGATTTGGAAGCAGTACACCTAGTATTCCACGTATCAATGCTACGTAAGTGTATTGGTGATCATTCCATAGTCTTTCCAGTAGATGATGTCCGGGTGACAAAAAAGTTGTCGTATGAGGAGAGCCCCATAGCCATACTTGATCACCAAGTCAGGAGATTACAGACGAAAGATGTGGCTTCCGTCAAGGTATTGTGGCGAAATAACAATAGGGAGGAAATGACTTGGGAGGCAGAGGATGAAATGAAGAAGAAGTATCCTCACTTATTCCATGTGCCTCCAGGTAATTCAATCTAACTCCTTATTTGGTTATAGTGACTATGAATTGCATATGTGTGATATATTTTGGCCCTGTGTGACATCTGTTGGTTTACTGAATATAGGTGGATAGACATAGTTATAGAGGAGACTCTGTCGATTTTTTTTAGCATGAGACCTATAATGAACATCCGAGGACGAATATTTTTAAGGGGGGAAGGATGTTACATCTCGTAAGTTTAAGGCGATAATTAAGAACATCATAACTGATTGTTGTAATATTGTTGTATATTGTCGCGACGAGTTAGGGGATGATTTTGTGGAGTTAAGAGGTTGGGAATTTGATTATAAACATGTATATAAGTTATGGAAATTACTAATACATGTCTTAAAGAAAGTAAAGTGTAAAAAGGGTGTTATATTGCAAATTATAGGACTCGGACTTTTGTTGTTACCGCTAGAATTGATGGATTGTTTTAAGGTTGTTCTAATATGGATTAACAAGAGAAATAGATGCAGTAATCACCTGATTTGTTGTAGTTGTGATATCGCTTAAAAATAAAAGAGAAGGAATACGTTATGATGGCGTAAATAGAGTATCTGAGATTATTATGGTTATATTCTTAAGTTATGACTTGTTGTTGGTATTGCTGGCTTGGTTTGAGAATTGTGGATGTACATATAAACAGGGGAAGTGCTGCCAGAATTTTGATAAAATAAGAGGGCCGTCTTTCAATTTACGTACGTTAGGTATCATAGAATTGACAGGAATATTGTTATTATTATAGGTCAAGGAGCTAGTCGAGGGGATTATTAGATTATCGAGTTGGTATAGACGACGAGGTATGTGAAACTCTTCCTTCTTTGTTTTGGCATGATTTAATGAAAGTACGGCGGACGTACATGATGTCTACACAGTTTAATTCTTAAAGATGTTAGTTATGAGAAGTGCCTATGATTTTTCAGTAAAGAGTTTATTATAATGATTTTATTGAGAGTCAAATGATGATTTCTAATTGCATATGGTTGCTCATGATATCTACTCGTGCTAAGTATTATTATTACACTTCTCCGAGTCCCGGGCCGACTTATGTTCATGCACAGCCTTGCATTGTTCACTGAGTCCCTCACTAGAGGGTCGGATTATGTAGGATGCATCCATAAATGAGATGATGACTCCACTGAGTCCCAGTATGGGCCGGGTTAACCACATTAGAGGGCCGGATTATGTTATAGGTATATATGTATCTGATGAATATACAGATAAGCATTCATGGTTTTTGACTTGACTCTCATTTTTATAAGGCACAACTGGCTCTTATTGTTTACGGCACAATTAGATTTTGATTCTGATTTGTATAATGGTCTTCTGTTATTTGTTGGCTACTTATGATCTCATTTACAGTATTTCTTGTTTTACATACTCAGTACATTATTTCGTACCGACCTCCTTTCCTCGGGGGGATGCGTTCATGCCCGCAGGTACAGGTGTTCAGTTTGGCGATCCTCCGGTCTAGGTTCCTACTCAGCTGTTTGGAAAGCTCCTTTGATCCAGAGCTTTGTCATTTTAGTACAGAACCTCTTTTTAGACTTGTGTATATATTTAGGGGCACGACGGGGCCCTGTCCCGTCATATGTCGTTATCCTTCTTATAGAGGTCTATAGAAAGTTGTGGGTTGTACTTATGTAGAGCTATAATCTGTTTTGGTCAGCCATGTTGTTGTACTCTGTGTTGGGATGTTTCCGTGTATATGTGATACTATTTGGTGGCAGCCTTGTCGGCTTGCCTGTTATATTATGTTGGCTAGTTGTGACTCCTCAGGAGACAGGTACATTCTCGTGTAAGGGCAGCCTTGTCGGCTTGCCTATTCTCGTATACGTCATGATTGCAGTGTTATGCTGCCGGATTTCATACCCCTAAAGTGTTTGTTGGACTATGTGTGACAGGTTAGCATAATGACGTCATTAGGGCGTTTAGTCGCGGCCCGTCGGGTCGGGTCGTGACACTAGACCATTTGGTATTAAACTGATCTTGAACAAAATACTACACATTGGCCGATGAGGGAATTCTCCGTCTGATTTCCAAGGCCTCCCATGTACAAAAGACGGGTTTTACTTTTTGATTCTTGTCATTATTTGAAAATTTATTTACTCTCTTACTGACACTTTGACTAAGTGTTTATACAGGTACCCGGTGATGCATTTCTAAAGGATGTCCCGGAGTTCTATTTTATGTCGTATTTAATTTTAGTCTTATTATTCTGTATTGCATTTCATTTTAATTGTAAATTATGAAAAATGCTTAGAATATGTAGAATAAAAGCCAATATATAATTAACCTAGGTTTGATCGGATAGCCGCAAAGTTAGCGGATCTTAAAGGATGCCTAACCTCTTCCCTTTAGGATAATAAAGAACCCTGATCCAGAATCTCATAATTTCGTAGACCATTAAATGGAGATCAATTGCAGTATTTTTTATTGCAATAGTTCAAGTGTCCTAATTCACTTAACTAATTAGGCGACGACTCCTCAATACAAGCATTTTTGCTCCATACAGGAAACCGCGCCAAAGAGCAACGTTGTAGATATCGTTCAGAACCCGAGGTCAAAAACGGGCGCGACAGCATGGCGACTCCGTTGGGGATATCAGGTTCTTAACCATTGAAAACTTAGGTTAATTAAATATTGCGCTTTATTTTCTTTTAATTTGTTGTAAATGCTTTAAATTTGTAATTAACGCTTTAATTGTTATTTTTGATGATTTCTTTTCTTAAACTGACATTTCGTTCATATTTCCTCCTTTACGGAAAATTCACACTATTACACACTACACGCGAGGTGTGCTTTGCACACCCATAAATTTCTTTCAAATACCCAAATTTAGGAGAGTTGGCGTTTTACGCGGATAATCCGGTCCAACCGGTGGCCGCGTAGCCTTTTCGCTCGAGTAGTCCGCTCGGAAATCTTGCGTCTAGTAAGCCAAATCTTAGCAAAATTAGGATAGAACTATACCACCCTTTATTTTTTAAGTCATGCATACATACATCTTAGGTGTATCGGACCTTGGTATCGTCTCCACAATTAGGAAATCCACCAAATTGTCAACGTGTTTCACAACCCAACGACCAATAAGCATATATGTGTAGCGTGATAATGATAGACGGATCCAAGCCTGGTCATGACACGTCGAAATTGGAAAAGTGCACCGTCATTTGGTCGCCATTTCCAACAAAATATTGCAGTTTAACGGCTTGAACCTATTTATCATAATCTCACATATTTGGCGTTTAGGCCCACCTCTGGCATAAGAGAGGTCCCATGCATATTTGGGTGCGCTCTTGATTTGCA
Source organism: Przewalskia tangutica (assembly GCA_029844215.1). NCBI lineage: Eukaryota > Viridiplantae > Streptophyta > Magnoliopsida > Solanales > Solanaceae > Przewalskia > Przewalskia tangutica. The sequence continues at coordinate 57,717,004 of CM056740.1, forward strand.
TGCTTTTGTTCACTATTATTTGTCGCTAGCATTTCTGTACATATTATTTAAAGCAATAATTACCCTTTTTGTAACTCCGGGCACGAGCATTTGCATTTTTGTACTTTTTGCTGTCACATTGCAATCAGGGCTTCTACTGCGTAAATCGCTCTTGAACAGCGCGACTTGGACTTTGTGAAACATCAACCACTAGTCTGGTCGAACCAATCAGGGGAGTCTTTGACTATATTGTCACACCCCGCATTTTATTATTTTGTCACTTTCCTACTCTCACCTATTTTTCATATTTTTGCAGGAAGACCGTCCTCGCAAACAGTCGAGGGCGGTCGGTAAAAGAAAAAAATCATCACAAGAATGAGCGGGAGTTATGTTGACTGAAAGAAGTCAGCTTATACCAGATTCAACGAAGCATCGCTCTGAGTCCTATATTTTGTATTTTTATACATATTTGCAAATTCAATTGTTATGTCTAGTGTTGATTACATAATTCTTTTATATCATGCATTTTACAATATAAACTTTCCGAACTACGCTTGTCTGATTCTCACCATACGGTGTGATACGTAGGAAACCCATCTCGGGTTCGACACCACAAAAAAAAGTAATAATAATAATAATGGTTCGACACCCCATCAAAAGGAAAGCATATCTGGCCCACTCATGCATTTCATTCATCATATCACGAACATTCATTTTTTCCATTACATTCCTTTTACTTTGCATTAGTCTTATATTGAACAATTTGTTTTGCACAACTTTTACTCTCGCATTCCTTTCATGAATATTTCTTTTTCAAACATACATTTTATAGCATATCTGAATGAACTACGCGCATCTGATTCTCTCGGCGGGATACGTAGGCAACCCTGCTCGGTTTCAGTGTCCTTTATTCAAAAAATACAAAAACTATAATATATTTTTCAAGTATCATTTGATACACTTTATTAAAAAAAATATACAAAAAAATATTTTAAGTATCATTGTTTGAATTGGTTGATACAAACACATTTAGGGGTGTGCATAGGAAAGAAGGAGTAATAATCAGTATGGGCTGAATTCGTGGTAAACCATAGATTCTTTTGGTACCTCTTATTCACACCCGTAATGACATTGTCGTGCATGTTTTCAAGATAAGAACGAAACCAACCTCATCATTTCATATGCATTGTGTGGTGAGTTTTAGAATAAGTTCAATTGCATTGCATTGTGATCTAGAACTTGGCCGGAATATTTGTTGAGGCGAAATCCTGAGTAACACTCGGTATAGGAAATGATCGTAGGCTTTCTTTGACCCGTTTGAGCCTTTTCAACCTACCAAATAGCATTATCCCTAGTACACCCCTTCGAGCCTAAAATATATTCTTTCGACAATCACATATTACACCTATACCATTTCTGAGTGCATACACACTATCTCTCTCTTGGCCCGACCTCCTTGAGTGCTTTACAAATGTGCAAGTGGATGACAAAAAATTCTAGTTGAAATTTTCAAAGACAAAAGTTGTCAAAGTCCCAAAACAGAAAAAAAAAAAAACAAAGCACGACTTCACAAAAGGAAGAAATCAAAAGCCCCGACATTATTAAAAAATATAATGAATGAAATGAGAGAATACCTCTGGAAAAGGGGGCTCCAAATGAAAGATTCAAAAAGAAGTCAGTACAAAAGAACTGAGACAAAAAAGGAAGAAAGTCAGCATTAAAGCGCACAAATATCAAATACGGACGTAGTCCAACGCTCGAGGAAATATTAGTCACTTTTTACCCAAATGATATCCATCCCTTCCCCCAAAACCTACATTAAAAGCCCATGACAAGCCCTACATGATATTATACTGAGGGTTCTCACATTAGTGGATACTTACATGACGGTCAAGCCTATGATATCACAATTGCATGCATTGAACATCATTCTGAGTGTGAGTGTATTTTTCTAAACGTCCCAAAATTTAAAATACTGGAATATATGTGTGGATGAGACTTTCTTTCAGTGAGGGCATTTGAAACATGATGATACGTGTAGTTCGAAACCTTGGATGCAAGCAAGTGTGTCGACACTCAGGTATGTCTGAGGTACCATCTGAAGCTGTATGAATTACCCTGGAGTTAGTCTCGGTTAGACTGAAAGCAATAAATAAAAATTCTTATGCATAATACTAATTGTTGGTATCAACTAAAGTCAGAACGTGATGCTGTCTTCCCACCTTTTCAGAAAACAACAAAAACTGCATTCATTGAAAATCTTATTATTTTTGCATCACGAACTACGTCTTCACCTGATTTCCTATGCGGGATACGTAGGCGACCACATTGGCTTCGGTCCCACATCATTTGAAAAACATAAAAATTCTTATTTTTTGCATCACGAACTACGTCTTGACCTGATTCCCTCGACGGGATACGTAAGCGGCCACATTGGCTTCGGTCCCACATTCAGAAAAGAAATCATAAAAAAAATCCTCTTTTGCATCACGAACTACGTCTTGACCTGATTTCCTCTGCGGGATACGTAGGCGGCCACATCGGCTTCGGTCCCACATCATTTTAAAATCATAAAAATCCTTATTTTTGCATCACGAACTACGCTCTGACCTGATTCCCTCAGTGTGATACGTAGGCGGCCACATTGGCTTCAGTCCTATTTTTTTAAAATTATAAAAATCCTTATTTTTGCATCACGAACTACGTTCTGACTTGATTCCCTCAGCGGGATACGTAGGCAGCCACATCGGCTTCAGTTACACCATTAGAAATATTTCTCCCTTGTTTTGCACATGACTCGATTTTGTCCATTGGAGAGTTTAGCATCCTCATACGTTTTGCATCCATGACTACTTACACATGACTGAGACATATTTTGAGGGTCACATTCTCATCTACTCATTGTACATAGCCCATGTCTCCGCATTAACTTTGCATCCATGTTGATAAAATAAATTTAAAAAAAAAGAAAAACAATGTGCCACCTGATCGCCTTGATAGCATCAAGACTCGGCTTTGTCTAGTTGAAAGCTCATCATCTTCATTAACCTGAAACTGGGGCATTTTAAAGATTCACTGCAAGAAGACGACAATAGACATGAAAAATCGGCCAACTAAGTCTTCAGTCCAAACCAGTCTGAGCATGAAAGCGTCAAGAGCCAAAGCTACAAAGTCGACGCGAATCAACCACTCCTTTCCTAAAACTCACAAGTTTTCTTTGAGTGCAGGATCTTCATATCAGCAAAGGCGGGAGCATAACAATAAGCCCATGTGGGTTACAAACGCACAACGTCTATACAATGACGTTATCTCAACCCAGGCGGGTCACAAAGCAGGTACGTCCATAAAACGATGTCTTTTCATTTAAGCCTATGCAACGACTTCATCTATGTTTCGTCTATGCAACGACGAACATCTGCATCGCGTCTATGCAACGACGCCTTTTCATTTTAGCCTATGCAACGACTTCATATATGTTTTGTCTATGCAACGACAAACATCTGCATCGCGTCTATGCAACGATGTCATTTCATTTAAGCCTAATGCAACGACCTGATCTATATTTCGTCTATGAAACGACGAACATCTGCATCACGTCTATGCAACGACGTCTTTTCATTTAAGTCTATGCAACGGCTTCATATATGTTTCGTCTATGCAATGACGCACATCTGCATCGCGTCTATGCAACGATGTCATTTCGTTTAAGCCTATGGAACAACTTCATTCATGTTTCGTCTGTGCAACGACGAGCATCTGCATCGCGTCTGTGCAACGACGTCATTTCATTTAAGCCTATGCAATGTCGTCATCTATATTTCGTTTATGCAACGACGAACATCTGCATCGTACGCCTTATCATTTAAGCCTGCAACGACTTCATCTATGTTTCGTCTATGCAACGACGAACATCTGCATCGCGTCTATGCAACGATGCCATTTTTATTTAAGCCTATGCAACGACTTCATCTATGTTTCGTCTATGCAACGACGAACATCCGCATCGCGTCTATGCAATGACGACATTTCATTTAAGTCTTTGCAACAACTTCATCTATATTTCGTCTATGCAACGATGAACATCTGCATCGCGTCTAGACAACGACGCCATTATCATCGCGTCAACATAATGACGCAATCAACATCGTCAACACAATAATGACATCACCACGTCAACCCAATGACGTCATCAACATCCTGATCGTACATCTCAGCATCTGCAAATATCTTTTGCATCTTGACCTCGGGTACAAACACTCTAGAGGCATTTTGGAAAACAAATACCATGTCTTTCTAGTACCCCACTGCACTTGTAATCCAGTGTCATCATAATGCGACACTGGATATACTTTTGAGTCTGCATCAGCCCCGTTTTTGATTTTCTAGTTATAAAACCGGACAAAATTGGCTACCAGTCAACATCTTTGTCCGGAGACTCTTCCATCATCTCCGTACAAAGAGGGGCATGCTATTTACACCCAATTTTGACCCGTTTTTCGGTCATTTCTTGCAATTTTAAGTTTTTTATCACACCGCATTTTAATCGTTATTTTGCATATTTTTACCTAATATTCTATGTTTTATTTTTTACAAAATGGTATTGCATCTTTTATTAAGCATTAGGTCTTTGTTAATATCATGTTTTATGATTATTACTCTGTTATTTTATTTTAATAGTTTTGCATCTCTTTAAATATTTTTATTTTTTAAATAATAAACACTGTTGTATTTTTACTCAAGTCAAGTTCGTCAAACCAGTCCAATCCGAGACACAACCCGGATCAGTCCAATCCAACACCTTTTTTTAATTTCATCCAAACACCCCACTTTTTATTTCCCCCCAAACCCAAACCCTAACCCTAACCTAATTCTACCCATATAAAGAAAACATTTTCCCCATTCCCAAACTTCACTCACAACATTCAGCCGTACCCCTTTCATTTCCATACACTCCCCTCTTTTATATTTTAAACACCTTCTCCTCAATTTTTCATAAAGGCATCCATACACATTTCTTTCATATACATTCCCTTCTCATCTCCTCTCCTCTCCACAGCAGTCGCACGCCCTCACACCATCATTGTTGGGGACCTCACTGTTTTCGTCACCACTCCCGTCACTGTCTCACTACCATGAACCACCAGGCGGCGTCGGTCCGGCGTTCGCCGTGGAAGTGACGTCGCCGCATTCCTTCTCTTGGTTTTGGTATGGACTAATTTTGTTGCATTTTTGTATCTTGCCGGAGTTTTTAAAACTCCGACGACTTTGGTTTCGACGTTATTTTTTATATCTGTGTTGGTTTTGGTTTAACGAACTGATTTTCATATTTTTGATGCTTCTGGCTGGAGTTTAAAACTCCGGCGACTGTTGGTTACTGCTGCTACTATTTGGTGTTCTTTGGACATGATTCTTGGCCATTTTACTTGATTTTCGGCCATTTTTGTAACTGGTATCTTGAACCATTTTCGTTGCTGTTGTTTACACTATTTCGCGGACCTTTGTCATTCGCTGTTTTGCTGTTGCGTTGATACTGTTTTGATGTTTTTGGGGCTGATTTTGACATTTTTGCCATTTTATTCATTAATTAAATTGGTACAACACATGCTAGACCATTTGGTATTAAACTGATCTTGAACAAAATACTACATATTGGCCGATGAAGGAATCTCCGTCTGATTTTTAAGGCCTCCTGTTAGGCATATTTTATATACATTTTTTGAGTCATTTTTAGTTAGTATTTTTCTCATTTTCTTTGTGTTTAGTATATAGTATTATGGTCGTTTTTCTTTCTTTTGAGTCACAACGATCCTAAATGGAGAAATGACAAAAAGAAGATGAAATGAACTTAATTGAGGTGTAATTGCACAAGAAAAGGCCAAGAAATGAAGTCTAAGAAGTCCCGGAAAGTATAGAAGAAATCAGACGAAGTCCTGACGAGCAAATGACACAGAAACAGAAAACTGGCCAAAGAACGTCACAGGCGCCGCGACGCTAATTGTCCTGCGGAGTATGATTTTGTCACAGTATTTTCGGTGTCGTGGCGCCATCCAGCAGGGTCGCGGCGCCGAGGCGGGATTTCTGATTTTATGGGCCAATTTTCGAGGGGCAAAAGGGTCTGAAACACAATTTTCTCAACTATATAATCCTAAAACCCTGACCTAAAGGGGGAGGCTAGGACATCCTTGTACATATTCCACAACACAACTATTGAAGGCTACAAGATTGGAGACCTAGTTCTAAGTATTTTCTTTTCCTTTTCTTTATTTTTAATTCAGTTCATGTTAGGATTTGTATTAGTTCTTAGCATATCTATGGTAGGAGCTAAACACTTTATTAGAGCTTTCCTTTTGAATCGCTTGAAACTCATTTTCATGAATTAATGCATTAGTTGGTTTCTTCTTCACTTGATTAAGATTTATTCAATATTGGTATGAATGTTTGATAGTTAATTGATTACTCATTATCATAATATATATGATTTCGAATCAAGAATCGAGAGGAGAGATTTGGATATGTTGTAATTGAATAGACATAGGTTAATATCGCGGACGAAAGCACCCCGATACTTGTGTAGCATTATAGGTTATTGTTCTTAATCATCCTATGTGGTAAAACCTATCATAGAAATATAGAAGATTTCTGCACTGGGGTTGAGTGATTATATATCCTAACCGGAATATAAGACAGTCTAGTTAACCTGCTATCTTAACGTGGAAAAAGAAGTCATTCTTGTTGCATTAAGAATTGAAAAGAGTGGATAATCGAAGATATTTGAAGCCCTAATTCCTTCATAACTGATTAAACCTCAATAATTTAGTTTAATTCTTGCAATTACTCGACTAGTGTTAGATAAAAACCAAATCAACTTAGCGTTTGCCAAATAGATAACCTAGAATAGATGTTCGGTAATTAGAAACCAGTCTCTGAGGACGATGTTCGGTCTTACCAGACTATATTACTTGTAACGATACGTACACTTGCATGAGCAATTGGAAATCAGCCAATAAGTTTTTGGCGCCGTTGCCGGAGACTGACGTACTTTTAATATTGAACTATCTAATCTTATTTCTAATTTGGTTTGTATGTATTTGGTTATGTTATTTTATTTCTAATTTGGTTGCTCCAGGAACACGTTTCTAACTTGTTCTGCGAGCATCTTTTTATCACTGTTTGTTGTTTTTCTTATTTTGTAGGTAAAAAAAACAAGTCACACAGACTACTACTACTATCAGGGCCAGTGGAATCATCAACAACAGCCTAAACCACAGGTTTTACAGGAAGATCAAAATGAGTTGTAGACAACCATACTCATGCTCACCAAGTGTCAGACTCAGTTTATGGCTGAGACAAGGGTGTCCTTCACAAATTTGGAGACACAAATAGGGCAGCTGATGGATATGGTGATCAATGTACCGCAAAAAAATTGTCTAGCGACACAGTTGTGGGGAGTGATGAGCAGAGTGAAGAACCTGAACCACAACAAGCTGTTGAGAATAATGAGGAATTGAGAGAGATAGTTGGTGTAGAGAAAAAAGAGGTTACTGAGATCCAATTTTTTATACCCCGTAGTTCTGACCCTACGTATGAGAGCGTACGAAAGCATGTAAGACTTAAAATTTTCAAAGGATAGGTTGATGGATTATTCTGGACGGGTTTTAGTCAACTTTAAGGCGGGATATGACCCGGTACATTGAGAGTTACTAAGTATTTCAAAGGCCTAGGGCATATTTCGTCGAGTCTAGATTCCAACGCAACCAACCGTTCGTCGAAAGGACGTCGGAGTAGAAAGTTATGAGAATTACAAGTTCAGTGCGCAGTCGGACATAAATGAGTTTGACGAGGCGAGGGCGCGGCGCCGTATGCGAGGCTGGCGCGAAAGTTCGAGAAGGCTGCGGGGTTTCAGCGTGTGGCGAGGAGGGATTTTTGGGCGGAAAAACTTAGAAAAGTCAGATTTTTCTTTTAAAAGACCTTGGGAGGGTGACAAATGTCCCCCCCATCTGATTTCTTGCATGCAATATATTGACCAAGTCTTGAAGACTTGGTCATCTTCCAATTTCTCTCTCTCTCTAAAGCTTAAGATCCCACTTCTCTCTAAATTTCCAAGAGAAATTCAAGCCTAAAGAAAAATCTGAAAAAGTAAAAGAAAGAAGGAAGCTTGTGGCTAGCTTGTGGTGGTGTTCTTGGCAAGGAAGCTAGCAAATATATTTGGAATAAGTTTGGCTAAAACTCTAAGGTAATGATTCTTCCTTTAGATTTAGTTTATAGTGTTGCATGTTAAGAAGGAAGAACTTGTGGTAGTAAATAATGCTCTTAGACTCATTGCATGTAAGAACTATGGTTTGTATGTGAAGGAATTGGTTAAGAAGATATTATGAGCATGTTATAGCCTAAAAACTACCTTAGAATTGTTAAGTAAATTGTTGAGTTTGGGTGTGTAATCCCCTTTTGAAATGTTGGATTGTTGAGCCTTAAATGTGGCGTTTGGATGATAAATTCGGCCTTGTGAAAGGTGGCAAAGTATGTAGCAACAAAGGAAATGCTGCCCAATTTTCCATAGAAGTTAGTGGCTTTAAGTTTAGATTATTCTACATTGAAATTAGAAGTTAATAAACGTACCATGGTTATTTTAGGTTGACATATTACTTGCGGTAGTTTGGACTTAGCAAGTGGATTGATCAACAAGGTATGTGAAGCTTTCCTATCTCTTGAGCATGAATAGATGAAACTATGTAGTACGGTAGACGTACAAGATTTGGTATTCTTACTTGCTTTAAGTATATAATGACTTGTTTTGTTTTAAGAATGTATAAGTCCCTTAGTTAGGGGAAAGGTATGATTTTACTAAGTGTAGAGTTAATATAACAACTTTATGGGAAGTTGGTTTATTAGCTTCATAAAAGGTTAATGAGAAGAGATTTACTCTAAGTAAGATAAGTATATGGTGAGGCAAATTGGTTTTAAGGCATCAATTGCCCAAGAGCTTTATGTATAAAGAAGAGTCATTTTTAAAAGAGTTGAAGTATGTAGTACTTGGGTTAAATTCCCGGTTTTCTTTTATTAAAGATATGATTAAGTGCCTTAAGTGAACTAAAATGAGAGGGTATATGAACAAGGCTAGTAAGAAGTTATAAGTTTTCTTAACTTATTTATGATTATGATATGATGTGATTTGAGCTAGGGTAAGAGTATATCGAGGCAAGCCCCAAGATCGTTATACCACCTACTCGGGGTAAGAGTATGTCCGAGGGCAAGCCCAGATCGTCATACCACCTTCTCGGTGTAGAGTATATCGAGGCGGGCCCAAGATCGTTATACCATCTGCACGAGTCTAAGAGTATATCTGAGGGGCAAGCCCCAAGATCGTTATACCATCTGCTCCAGTGTAAGAGTATATCCGAGAGTCTGACCCCAGATCGTTATACCATCTGTTTGAGTAAGAGTATATCGAGGAAGTCCCCAAGATCGTTATACCACATTAGTGGACTTGCTACCCACTATCGAGGAATACCTCATGCGAGTCCTTATGGGCTTATGCGGGTGAAATAGTCCCGTGCGGCGGTACAACCTATGCGAGGAATACCTCATGCGGGTCCACGGGACTATGCGGGTGAAATAGTCCCGAGTAGGGTGCTTATTGATCTACTGCAGGCGAGGTACCTGTTTTGATCCTAAGGCCCTATTTTATGCGATTGTATATATATATATACTTGTCACTCTCATTGTTAGTAAGGCACGAAAAGGTATTTTATTGTCTTCCATGACTCGGCTTACTTTTAGACTTATGATATCACTATTACGTATTTTTCGACTTTACATACTTGGTACATATTGTGTCTTGACCCCCTTCTGGGCTGCGTTAAATCTGCCGGTAAGGGTAAGCGGTGTGGATCCTCGTTCTTAGGATCACTATTCGGTGTCGAAGCTCCATTCCTCCGAAAGCTTGTCTATTGGTACGAATATTCCACGATCTTATAGGTATTTTGTACATTCAGGGTATGGCGGGGCCCCTGTCATACGATTGTTATCTTTAAGTGCGTGGTCACATATATGTTTTGGGCTATAAGAACCGGTTGTATTACTATACTTTTGTTTAAGTATGTTTTATGGAAAGCGGCACTTATCGGTGGCGATGATGTTACCTTTTTCTCTAAGTTATGTGTTATGTATGTTCCGCTGCTATTCTCTGACATATACCTGACAGGGTACCCCGGTAGGGTACCAGTCGCGGCCCCGGGGTTGGGTCGTGACACAATTGTTCACCTTTTTGGATTCCTTGGAACTTCTCTTTCCTATACCCATTGCAGAAAACACACCACCAACTAGCATTGTTGAGCCTCAACCAGAAAGTCCATACCCTCAAGGGCACCCCCAAAAGTTGAAAGATGTAGGGATTTTCACTGATCCCTACATTACAGAGAGCCTAGAAGACAAACATGTCTTGTGTAATTGGGGGATAATCTTAGATCTGAGGCCCTTGTTTGGTGAAATTGTTGTAGGTGGAGTGAGACCTGCAACAATAACTGTGCGGATTGCAAGCCGTTCGCAGAAGGGTCCACTGGGCACTAGTAAGGATTAACTGCGTCCGGCTAAAAGACGATAAAGACAGCGCTTGTTGGGAGACAACCCAATATTAATTAATTATGTTAGTTTGATTTTCTGTTTTAGTTTGTTTTATTTTGTCTTGAACAGTCTCACGGTCTTGGTTTATTGTCTTGTTTTTTTGGATGACAGGTGGACTGGAAGCTAACTCTGAGGAAAAAGGTGTCAAAAATGTTGAAATTCTGAAAACTGTGCAAATTCCAGAACATTCCCTCCCAGACCTCCGTTATGACGGATGTGTTGTGTCAGTAAGTTGTCTCTTTATTTTTAGTCTTCACACATTGGGAACAGTGTGTCGATTAAGTTTGAGGGGTGTCTTATTTTGTTCCATTGTTTTGTTTTTGAGTTTTTTTATTTGTCTTTGTGTTGTTTTATGTGTTTTTGAGTCATAATTTTTATTTTTATTTTTATGGATCAAGCATGTTGTTGTTGCTCAAGATATCTAATGGATTAAGTGGGATAATGTAATAGAATTGAAAGCAAAATATGTGTGCTTAAGTTAGATATGCCAAAAATTCATGATATCTAATTATTTGAGATATTTATGCTTAGCCTATGTGTGTCAGTTATGGAAACAAAGGTTGAAAAATATCTAGAAAATCTGTTTTCTTGTTATTTGAGGCGAAATAGTTAAGATATACATGTTTAGGGAGATGATTCAGACATTTCTTTGATAGCCCTTCTGACCATTCATTACCTATCCTGACATAAATTGTATCACTAGTCAGCCCCTTTGAGCCTAAAATAAGATCTTTCTTTGACACCGTATGATTCCCTGTTTGTGCCATAAGTAATAATTGAAAGTTAGTGGGATGAAAAGTGTGGAAAAAGAAATAAGAAGAGAGTGAAAATTTGATGCACCCCAAGACAAAATATGCAAGAACCTAAGTTTGGGGGTGTCTGTTATTTATATTATATCATTCTCTCAAAAGAAGAAAGGGAAAAATAGGTATGAGATTAAAAAGAAAGTCAAAAAGAAGGAAAAAAGAGTTGAATGAAAAATGCTTATGGTACGTAATTGAGCCTAAATGTCTACTCTTACCTACCCTATCCTAAGCCTACATTACAATCCTTGAAAGTCCTGATGATTTCTAATATGTATGTCTATGATTAGTGGAGAATAGCAAGTAAACAGGTCTATAGTATTTTGGGAAAGATGGAATGAAACTGACATGCATAGGTTAGGTGTTTGTATTTCCAGTGATTATGATCCAAGTGAATTTGCGAAATATCTAACTTGAAATTCTAGATTGTTAATTATTCATGCTATATATATTCTAACATATTATCCATCTTTCATACATGATTTTGAAGAAGCATTGCTATGACTACTTGATCAATTTCATAGAGTCTTTGTTTTGATTTTTGTTTTTATCTTTACTTGAGAGCGAGTAAAGATTAAGTTTGGGGGTATTTAAAAACTTGTTGGCCGATTTCCAATTGCTCACGCAACTGTACGTATCGTTACAAGTAATATAGTCTGGTAAGACCGAATATCGTCCTCAGAGACTGGTTTCTAATTACCGAACATCTATTCTAGGTTATCTATTTGGCAAACACTAAGTTGATTTGGTTTTTATCTAACAATAGTAGAGTAATTGCAAGAATTAAGCTAAATTATTGAGGCTTAATCAGTTATGAAGGAATTAAGGCTTCCAATATCTTCGACTATACACTCTTTTCAATCCTTAATGCAACAAGAATGACTTCTTCTTCTACGTTAAGATAACAGGTTAACTAGACTGTCTTATATTCCAGTTAGGATATATAATCACTCAACCTCAGTGCAGAAACCTTCTATATTTCTATGCTAGGTTTTACCACATAGGATGATTAAGAACAATAACCTATAATGCTACACAAGTATCGGGGTACTTTCGTCCGCGATTTTAACATATGTCTATTCAATTACAGCATATCTAAATCTCTCCTCTCGGTTCTTGATTCGAAATCATATAGATTATGATAATTAATGATCAATTAACTATCAAACATTCATACCAATATTGAATAAATCTTAATGAAGTGAAGAAGAAATCAACTAATGCATTAATTCATGAAAACGAGTTTCAAGCGATTCAAAAGGAAAACCCTAATAAAATGTTTAGCTCCTAACCATAGACATGCTAAGAACTAATACAAATCCCAACATGAACTGAATTAAAAATAAATAAAAGGGAAAGAAAATACTTAGAACTAGGTCTCCAATCTTGTAGCCTCTAAGAGTTGTGTTGTGGAATATGTACAAGGATGTCTCAGCCTCCCCCTTTAGGTCAGGGTTTTAGGATTATATAGTTGAGAAAAATTGTGTTTAAGACCATTTTGCCCTTCGAAAATCGGCCCAGAAAATCAAAAATCTCGCCTCGGCACCGCGGCCCTGCTGGATTGCGCCACGGCGTCGAAAATACTGCGACAAAATCAGACTTCGTAGGACAATTAGCGTCGCGGCACCTGTGACGTTCTTTGGCCAGTTTTCTGTTTCTGTGTCATTTTCTCGTCCGGACTTCGTCTGATTTCTTCTATACCTCCCGGGACTTCTTAGACTTCATTTCTTGGCCCTTTCTTGTGCAATTACATCTCAATTAAGCTCATTTCATCTTCTTTTTGTCATTTCTCCATTTAGGACCGCTGTGAATCAAAAGAAAGAAAAACAACCCTAATACTATACTAAACACAAAGAAAATGAGAAAAATACTAACTAAAAATGACTCAAAAAGTGTATATAAAATATGCCTAACACCTCCCATGTACAAAAGACGAGTTTTACTTTTTGATTCTTGTCATTAATTAAAAATTTATTTACTCTCTTACTGACTCTTTTACTAAGTGTTTATACAGGTACCCGGAGATGTATTTCAAAAGGATGTCCGAGAGTTCTATTTTATGTCGTATTTAATTTTAGTCTTATTATTATGTATTGCATTCATTTTAATTGTAAATTATAAAAGATTCTTAGAATATGTAGAATAAAAGTCAATATATAATTAACCTAGGTTTGATCGGATAGCCGCAAGTTAGCGGATCTTAAAGGATGTCTAACCCATTCCCTTTAGGATAATAAAGAACCCTGATCCAGAATCTCATAATTTCGTAGACCATTAAATGGAGATCAATTGCAGTATTTTTTATTGCAATAGTTCAAGTGTCCTAATGCACTTAACTAATTAGGTGGCGACTCCTCAATACAAGCATTTTTGCTCCATCCAGGGAACCGCACCAAACAGCAACATTGCAGATACCGTTCAGACCCCGATGTCAAAAATGGGCACGACGTCTACTTTTAAGTAAGTAAAGGTAGCACTACCTTGTGCCATCATATAATCAAGTCACAAAGTACTTGTTCCCCCTCTAGCTTGAGCGAATTTCAAGACACATATGTTGATATATGTGTGAGTCCTAGAAGAGCGGTTTCCCTTTCGACGGATCTAAGGGGAGCTTTTTGGAGATTCTTTGCCTCTATGCCTACCTCACACTTACGTTGAGGGTTTATGTTGATAGACGACAAATGATTCCAACTTTATCAATTTCAGTATAAATTGATAGTTAACACATCTAATCTATGGTGCAATAAATTAGAAGATTCAAACATGTAAGGAAGACTCAGTTTTATTGATAGTTAAAAGAAAGGTATTGCAAGTGCATTATTTGCCTAAGGAGGTCTTCCCAGGCGAAGCCTCTCTCTAAGTAGAAGACATTACAGGTTTAGCATTAACTTTAAAGAGGTCTTCACAGACGAAGCCCCTACCTATAAAAGTTTCATTTTTTGTGATTACAAACTTGTTAGCCTCGAATACTAGCCTAAAACCAGCATTGACCAACACAAGTCCGGAGATTAAATTTCTTCAAATTTTCGGGACATGCATCACTTCCTTTAGAGTAAGTTCCTTTCCGGACGTCATCTTGAGGACTACCTTTCCTACCCCAAGTACCTCGAAAGAAGAATTGTTGCCCATGAACAACTTATTATCCTTGACTGGTGTATATGTAGAGAAGGCGTCTTTGTTGGAACAGATGTGGTGGGTAGCACCCGTGTCTAGCAACCATTGCGTTGGATTCTCAACGAGGTTGGCCTCTAGCACAACGACTAAGAATTCTTCAATCATATCGTCTAATAGCGTGTCTTCGACGACGTTTACCTTATCATTTCCTTTGGAATTATCATATTTTTATTGCGGCAGTCTTTGACCATATGACCAACTTTACCACAATAGTTACATGTTCCCTTAAACTTTTCAGTTGTGTGGGACTGGCCATCCTTCTGGAACTTCCACTTTTTACTTGGGTTCCCTTTAACTTCCGTCAGATTTGCCTTAGCCTCGGCGGCTTGTTTCCCCTTTGACATGACCTTCTTATTGTCTTCATGAATTTGGAGTTTGACAATAAGTTCGTCTAGTGTCATCTCCTACGTCTTGAGTTTCAAGTAATTCATAAACTCAGTCCACGAGGGAGGTAGCTTCTCGATTAATTCCCCAACCAAGAATTGCTCGTTGGGCTTCAATCCTTCCAAGTCTAGATGATGTATTATCATTTGAAATTCCTGGACTTGGGATGACACACTTTTGTTGTCCACCATTTGAAATTTCAGAAATTTTCCAATGACAAACTTTTTAGCACCCGCATCTTGAGTGTTATATTTCTTTTGCAATTTGTCCCACAATTCCTTGGCTATCCCGACGGTGCAATATACTGTATACAAAGGATCAGACAAACTATTCAGATTATAGTTCATGCACATGAAGTCACTATGATTCCATGCATCTTGAACCATCTTCATGCCATTAATGACATGGATACCTTGGCCTCCTCCCGCCATTTCATATTGCTGGGGGTCCGTGTCTTCCCCAACTTGTGGAGGACCTTCTGTTAGGAAACATGACATTCCCATAACCGTTAAGAAGAACAACATCTTTTGCTGCTATCACTTAAAGTGAGTACCCATGAATTTTTCAGGATGTTCATGGTGAAAACCAGTAGTGTCGTGTGATGACGGCTCGCGAAGCGATTTGGGCGCCTTTGAGCGGCGATGGGGTTGACACTAGTTGTGCCAGAAACAGTGTAGTTGATGGTATTAGAATTGCCTTGGAGAGTGTTCGAATTTCCAGCGTTGATTTGATCTTCAGCAGACATTGTTGTTGTTGGAAGCAACGAATATTATCTTAAGCTTGTTGGATTTAAATATAAAATTACAAGGAAATGAGAAAGCAACAACAACAACAAGTAATTAATAAATATGGAAATTAAACAAGTAAATGGTCTTGCTGAGTCGATTGAAGTTTTAATCTTTCCTTAAGATAGTATTGCCCCGTATATCCTTTCAACGGTTGTTTTAGCAACTTATCTCCCAAGATAAAACAACAATAAAACAAATGAGCAAATGAACTCAAGTGTTCGCTTGATAAGAAAGATCTTTGAGTGTAAGTGATTGCTAGAGGGGAAGACAATTTTCAGAGAATTGTTTAAGTGTCAATGTGTAGTGTGTTTTGCAATTGTGCCCAAGGCATCAATTTATAGGTAGATGATTTGGTTTTCTCAATTTACCAAATGAATGACCATCAATGTCAAGTAATGACTATTGATATTGAGGTTAATTCAACCTAGTAATAGCTGAATTGAATAGCCAAATAATGGAGAGTAATTGCTCCAAAATCAGCCCAAGAATCAGTTTCAATTAAGCTCTTCGTTCTTGAAAAGCGTCGAAGCAGCGGTCCGCCGGGAGGAACGCGGTGCCTAAATCGATGAAGTCCGAAGCGAAAATTGGATTTGCACGCGGTCCACATCTGAGTGGTACGCGGTGCCTCTCGCTTTTCCGGCGATTTTCTAATTCGTTTCATCTCTTTACATTTCTTCCTTTCATTTACCAACGTGAAACCATTCGTCGTTTGGCGATAGCGATCTATTTTCTTACGTCTCAAACAATTCGTATACGTACCAATATCTCTTCCATTTAAGGAAATAATGATCCTTGGTACTTTATATGCACGTGTGTGGAAACCATGTTTCCGACGTGCGGGGCCCCCAATTGTTCGATTCATAATTAATAGGATTTACTTTATTTCACGTTTAATAAATATTTTCAACATATAGTACTAGCTTACATATTGATTATATCCATATTATATCATGATTATACACTGATTATAATACATATTACATAGTTATTACTTATTATGCATGGATTATATATATATATATATATATATATTTTAGTGATTATACACCGATTATACAATATATAAATGACTTCTTTCCCCATCTCTCATCTTCTCTTTCGTTATACACTAATTATACAATGAACGACACTGAAGAATGGCAAATCTAGATGGAGAAAATCTCCTCTACAGCAAAGATGAAGACGCAGCAACGACAACCAAGAATATAAAAAAAAAAAGAGATTGCCACATGAACTTTTATTGTTATCGTTTCACCATTTTATAGGACCTTTCACTTTCACAATTCATAGACTAAAAATCTCTATTATTTGTTCATCTTAGGGAAAACAATATATGATTCCGCCACCTTAAGGTATTTTTCTTAGTTCAGAAAATATGAGGACAAAATTTGAATGTCGCGGATTATATAAGAGAAAGATTGTAGTTGAAGAGAGAGAGAGAGAGAGACATTGATGAAAAATAAATCCAGGATGAAGATGATGGGTTGCAACAGATATTTTGAACCCATTTTTTGTACGTGCTTGGGAGTCTGTGAATTTCTTAAGCCAACAACGTACGCGGTCAACTATATATCTTATGATGATTCTCTTTCAAAAATCAATTTTATTTTCACAAGGGAAATTTTACTACTAGAATAACTTTCAATTGTGATCTCATAAGTAGGTTTTGGAGGGTAGGATACACATAATTTTCTCTGTAATATAATTCATTATATAACAAATTTTACCTGACTTTTCACAATTCACAGTATGATAAATTAATACGTCCTCCGTTTTAATTTATGTGAACTTTTTCGAAATATGATGGTAAACTTTATAACTTTAATCTTAAATTTTGATATAAATTTTTCAAGTTTGTAAAAATAAAATTTATATATTTAAAAATTACATTAAAAGTATTATAAGTCATGATAATTTATAATTCAAATAATTTAAAAAAAATATAAAAAAAAATGTGATCAAAGAACCTACTTATAAACTTTCCAAATAGTAAATGATTCACATAAATTGAAAAAGATGAGTAATATTTTATTATTCATGTACTATAATTCTTGTGTTGCTATTCTTAGACAGGCGTGCTTGTGTTTTCGATGGTTGCATAGCGCACATGTCTCCACGTGGGCCTCCAAATGCTATGATTCTTGAAATCACATGTCTAATAACCCCCACCACACACCCACACCCTCACACCCCACCCCACCCCATTTTTCACTCTACCAAGTTTCCGTTTGAAAGATCAATCAGGGAACAGTGTGAATGTTGCAATTTTTGTAATAAGCCTTTTTTTTTTTTATAATCCAGGTATTCAGGCTTGCATTACATTATTTCACTAGTATTATATAGACGTCCTGAAGATGATAGACCCGGTTCCTCAACGCTATTACAAAAGGTAAACCGCGGGATGTGCTCCATTAGCCAGGGTCTGAGAGCGGACAATTGATCAGTGACATAAGGCTCAACCCCCTGTCGGGGATCGATCTCACACTGCGCGTGTCAGCGCGTCTTAGCGTCTATCCTTTGCCACTAAAATATATCCTGAGGAATAATTCGCTGAGAGGAAACTCGAACACGAAATTCGTCCCAGCATATCTTTAGTGAAATGGTCATTCGGCCAAACACGTTAGAGTTGTATATAAGCCTTTGTTATTTGATATACTTTTAGTACAAAACCATGTGAATCTACAAAAATATTGATGAAATTAGACTTTGACCCAACGTTACAATTTCTTTGACCAATCGAGATCAGATGCATGTTTCACGGAGATACGGTTAGGAAGTTGAGTGATACTTACCAAAACCGTAATGTTAGTATGATAATTTATTTGTTTTACGAAAACAAGAAATATTTACATGCTTTTTTAATTAGTGGTGTGCTAATTAAGTGAGACACTTAAGCAGAAATCTAAGGTATTTAAACAAATAATTTTATAATTAAAGGTATTAAATGTCTTTGTAACAACTCAAAAAGTCGTTTTACTTGTTTACCTTGAAATCCCCAAATCACCCTTCCCGAACTTTTATTTGCTTGTTTGTGACTTGCAGGGATGGGTCGCACGATTTCCGAGATGATCAGGTAGATTTCAAACCCATGTTTGGTAGGTTTGTAAAATTTCAAGTTAAGAGAGTACATAAGTTTGACCAATAGTTGACTTTTAATTAAACATGCTTTATTTGTAGTTTTGTCGGTTCCATTAGCTCTGAAACGACGTTTATGAATTAGTCGAGCCTTTAGTCTGATTCTCAAGGCAACCTGGTGTGTTTTGAACGTATATTTGTAAATTTGTGGTTTTAGAACTTAAGAGTTGACTTTAGTAAAACTCAAGCCTTAGAGACTTTTTTTTGGAAATTTCGAGTGCACGATCATGTCCCAAAATGTGTTGTTTGATAGGAATGCATATTTGGTTTGTGTTATTTGGCTTCCGAATGATTTTCGAAGGTTGAGTCGAAGTTGGAGAAAAACAACAAAATTTGGTGTCTGCTATCTAGTTTCCTTTAGCGAGGGAGGGGACACGATCGCGAGCCTTGATGAAATCAGGCTCTCGCAGGGTGATGAAATCAGGCACTGTAGTGATATTACATGCCCTAAATGAGATTTTTGACCTCATTTCCACTTTCCAATTTTCTAAGCTCGATCTTAGTGGCCTTCAAGGTGAAAAATCAAAGTGTTTCATCTAGGTAATTTATAATCTTCAATTCTAATTAATTATATTAACGTATTCCATGAGTTTAGTCTTGGATCTATGTTTGGAAAAGAGAAATTGATTTTGTTGAAATTAAGATAGTTTTAAATGAGAATTTGGGGGTTAATTAGTGGACTTTTGTTATGGGTAATGTTTATTAATAATGTAAATGACTAACGGGTCTTAATTAATTGGTTAATTGCAAATTAAACTCTTTTTGAGATTTGGAGGAAAATCTAGGAATTAAAATTGAGGGTTTTGCCTTATACTGAAATTGGGGACCCAATTGAGGTTCACTATTAAATTAACTTAGTTTTATGACTATTTAGAGCGTATGTGTACTATTTGGGTAGAAAAGTTCATATTTTGGTAATATGGACTCAGGGTTCCTTTGTAAACTAGCTTGGGGGTTATGTGTGATTGATCAGAATGGGCTCGTGAGGAGAAGAAACGAAAGGAAAAGGCTACTGCATGGCTTCTTCGGCTTTATTCAGACAATTTAAGACTTTCTAGACTCTAGTATAGCGTATTTGTGTTGGTATGCTTACAATGAACTAAGAGGAGTAATGAAGATTTAGGGGTCTGTATTAGTGAGATGATGAGCACTAATACGGGCACCGAGTGAACTTAATCGGGTAATTAATGAATTAGAAAGACGCATATGAAGGAGTTATGTATTTAGCCTTCAGGCCACAAGGAGTGATGAAAGAGTCCGCTTAGGTTGGTATTATTTCTTATTACTTTGGGCTTGTAGTCTTTTGATGTGATATTATGATTTGACTTGTAATGCATTCATCACTCCACATCTCGTCTGAATACTGGACTGGAAATTGGTAATTTATGATTATGCTGATTGCATGTTGTACGCATACCCATTTCCTTCATACATTTTATCATTGGTACTGGTTACTGTTATATTATTGAGAAATGACTTGAAAGGTCAGGTTAAAAGATATAGTACATGATTATGAGAGTGATGATTGTAGATGACACTTCAACCATAGAGCTGGTACCCGATGGGACATTTCAGATGGATATATAGACCTCATGAGTCTCGCATGGGTCATGTGAAACATCTACTATAGCAACATGTGTTTACCGGGTACATATGGCCATTACATGCATACATATCATTTACATTGCATTCATATTTATTCTTATATGTATTTGATGTTTTATGTACTCAGTGTTGATTTATGATAGACTACTTGATACTATAATTTGATAGAATGACTACATATGCTTGAGACTTATAACTATCGTGAGGGTGAGTGGTGAGACTTGATGGGACTAGACGCCCAATTACGGGAATTAGGTTGAAATTTGTGCGAACTTGAGATCAAGATAGAACTTGTACATAATTGAATCATAGATTTACTGTTAGGTTGATTAACTGATTATATTATGCCTAAATGACTAACTAGTAGAGAGGTATCATAAAGTAGCAACCATCGCTATCATTATAGCTAGGGTCGGTCGATAATGTTGTTGAGTACACGTGTTTCGTGTACTCACTCTATGCTTGCTACACTCTATGTGCGGGTACCCAGCCAGTAGGTAACAGAGCAGCTGATTCGCTTTGTCCAAGGTGATCTTTTGAAGACGTCAGGGTGAGACGCTGATACATTCCCGACACTAAAGCTCTTTATCTATCTTGACATTTTTGTCATTTACTTTCAGACAATGTTACTATTTGAACAGTTCAGACTTGTATTCATATTAGAATTTTGTACTCATGACTACCAGCTTTGTATTTGGGGTTTTCTTCTGACTTTCATTTCTATTTTTAAGACTTGTTAATTACTTCTCATCTACTTCTTTAATTTTCACATTTATTTCCACATAATTCATTGTTGTATGAGTAGGGTTTTCCTGCGGGTTTGGGTGGTACCCTCACGACACTATGGAATTTTAGGTCATGATAAATTAGTATCAGAGCACTTGGTTAATGGTCTCATGAGTATATAAGCGATATCTGGTAGAGTCTTGTGGATCGGTACGAAGAGCTCCATACCTATCTTCGAGATGCTATATGATATGTAGGAAAATTTCATTCTTTTATTCTTTTGCGATTCAATTGTGATTTAATTCTAAATCTCTTTGTTTTATTCTTTCGTACAGATAATGATGACTAGATCAACCGACAACAACTCTGAGATGGTACTACGAGTTTGGTGACTTGGTGCATTTTAAGAGAGATTGTTTCAAACTCAAGCGTGGTGACCAGCACCAGGGTTATTAGGGTTCAAGATCTAGAGCGAAAGAGCAGTCGGCTAGAGGCGGGTTCCAGGGTTCTAGGGATGGTTTTAAGGTGTGCAGAGGTGGAAGATAGATAGGTCGAGACAGTTCTTAGTCCGATCGAGGAGGCAGACGTGAGGGTGCTCAGACTGCGGGTGATCGTGATCATTTCTATGCTTTTACAGGCAGACCTGAGGTAGAGGCCTCCGATGCTGTGATCACATGTAGTCTTTCAGTTTGTCATCGACATGCTACAATTTTATTTGATCCAGGGTCTACCTATTCTTATGTGTCTGCCTACTTTGCTTTGAGTTTGGATTTGATGTGTGAGTCTCTAGCCATGCCTATTCACATTTCTACACTTGTTGGGGATTATGTAGTGATAGATCAGACTTATTTGGATTGTGTAGTTACATTGATTGAAGCCTTGGTTTTGATGCTCTTTGGATTTGAATTTATTTCTGTCATTATTGAACTTCCTTACCATCAAATTGAATTTTCGAATGAGGAGAGCAATATTTGCACCGTCACTAACTTCTTTAAGGTCCTCATCCTCTTCTTCGATTTGATTCTCCAAGGATTGGACTTGAAGTGCTACGTTATTGTTCTTGTACAATTCCCTTTGATTCTCAATGTTCATCTCAAAGGTTTTGAGAATACTCATTAAGGTATGAAGGTCCATTGTAGCAAGATTGTGAGCTTCTTCAATCGCACAAATCTTTATATTGAACTTTTCAGGAAATGAACGGAGTGCCTTTTCATAAGTTGAGTGTTGGTTAAAGGAGAAGCAAACACTTGACATTGATTCGAGATGTTAATCAACTTTTTAAAATAGGATTTGATGTCCTCTGTTTCTTCCATCCTTAAACACTCATATCTACTCATGAGCATGCGTAACTTCGTCTAACGAACACTTGAGCTACATTCACAATGAGTTTGTAAAGAATCATATGTATCTTTAGCCGTAGATCAGTTTTGTATGAGTTTGAACATGTAAATATCAACCCATCCAAAAATTGTATTTAAGGCTTTCTCGTTGAAGCTTGCATTATTGGTTTCTTCCGCAGTCCATTCAGATTCAAGTTTAATAAGAATGTCACATTCTTCATCCGGTGACAACATAGAAACAACATATCCATTAGGTATAGATCTACATGCTCTAACATCAGTTGATTTGATATGAGAACGTAGGCGGATCTTCCAATAGACATAGTTTGAACCGTCTAAAATGGAAAGCCTACCAATCGTTGGATTTGTAGGATCCATAGCTTTAAATAACAGGACCAAACACTTATTGTGTTAAGTGTCGGCTTTAATACCACTTGTTAGGTTCGGGTGCTATGGAACAATAAAAATAGAGTGAAATAAACTCGAATGTCAATTATATTTCCGAATGTCAGGAATAATGTTGTCTGAGAACAGTAACAATACTTTAGCAAAAGAGAAAACTTTGAAGAGTAAATGCAGCGAAAATTTAAAGAACACAAAGATTTTTAAATTTTCATAAGTTATATATATATATATAATATAACTTATGATGGTCAATGACAAAAAATATTCTATATATTTTATATACAAATGTACAAATTTCTTTCTTTACAATTTTACAAGATAAAACAAAAGAAATTAAAATGTGAAGTCACAGATGACTTCTGCATGAAAAAACTAACTAAATAGACATAGACAACCTCTCATTACAATCACTCAATACATAACAAATCTAGAATCTAAGCAGCAATTGTAATGTTGGACAAAATATTGTCGACACACTCAGGCAACACTTGTGGTCCATATTTCTGAGATGGATTTTTGAGAGCTCTCTTGATATTTTTGATTTATGATTCTGGACCTCGATTTACTGCAGTAGCCTCTCTATTTATAGTAGAGAGTCTTCCTTGAAAAGCTCATCGATTCGTTGTGTAGGTTGAGGAAAATGTGGGCAGCTGATGTGTTTGTTGGAGAATATCATGGAGGAAAATGTGGGCAGCTGATGTGTTTGTTGGAGAATATCAAGGTTGAATCTTGTCATTTTTCCTTTTTAGACGAAGCGAATAATATTAGTAGTATTATCGGAATTATTATTTTTTCACATAAAAGAAAAAATGATAAAATGAGTATTTGAAACACAGCCTCAAGAATTATAACCCTAGGATACCCTGCAGTAGGGTATAAGTCCAAGAGAAGAAACACAAGTTTACAGCTCATAATTCTCAAATAAATCATTGATCGTACCATGTTTTTACTTTGACTATTCTTTAAGTTCGTGAATCTCTAACTTCAATAATAACATCGAATTCACACCACCAAAAAAATCTGTAAAAATGTAGTGCCTCCTGTCTATATTCATAAGAGTATTTGTCTAAATTATTATCTTTGACTCCTTAAATAACAATAATAATTATGTTTTAATTTTAAATAATTTGAAGTCGGCTATATAAATTTTCACTTATCATATTTTTTTTATTTAAACTCAACTTATGTTCATCGTTTTTTAAATAAAAATAAGAGTGAAAATAAATTAAATAGGCTTGAAAAGCAATAGGTATAAAATCAACGTACTAGTTTACTTAAGACTTAAATATCTCCTATATAGATCTTTAAATCTTTAAACATCTCACTTAATTAAAATCCTCTATTTATTTCTGTGACTTGAAGAAAGAATAGCGGTGCCTTCGCCCGTCAAAAAAAGTAAGCTTCAACTGGGAGAAAAAATAATAAATGATTTTCTTTATTTTTCTAAAACGTCAAAATATTTTGAAATAATTTAAGTTTATCAAACCAGCTAAAGATCGAATGGAGTAAAAAAAAGTGCTACGAGTTTGAGAATATTTTTAGCACCAATTTGAATGAAATAAACATTGGATACTCTACTACTTCTAATGGTTAGTTATTTGTTGAATTAATAAAATCTCACGACAAGACATACTGATGAAAAAGAGCATCTCATAGAAATGCAGGAACATTGAAATCACCATATAGAACAAGTGAAACACATAGGGATAGTTTGGTAGTCGCACTCTACTGTATATTTATATTGTAATGGACGATATTAGAATATTAATATATAATAGACTGTATTTATTATTTTTAGTACAGTCCAGAGGAGACTACTAGATGGGTCTAAAAATGACAGTTAGAGTGTGTGAACTATTTTTAAAAATAGTACTGTACAGTCCGGCTGAAAACGCCCACCAAACACTATATTATTTTTTTGTTCAGTGCAATCCAGCGTACCAAACATGTCCATACTGTATATAGGTAATCTTCAATAATTTTAATGAGTCACCGACCATTTTGAGAAAATGACATCGAAATTTCAACATCATGCGACTTTATATCCATACTTGAACTTGATATCACTGAAAAATGAAGCAGTATTTACCAACACTTCCTCATGAACATGCGTGTGATATTTCCCTTCACTAGAAATTTAGAAACTCCATCAATTCTCAAATAGTAATAGTTTTGATAAATTGAATTCGTTTAAAATAATTTTAAAAGCTTACGTGCATGTTCTCAAGCGTCTATTATGTAGATAAGTTAATCACATAAAATATGTCACCACTTTTTAATTATACATATCAGCCTTAGTTACAACATTCCAGAGGTTTTACGACTTATTGATATTAATGCATATAATTAAAGAATGTGAAATATTTTAAGTGATTAACTTATACATCAATATAATGAGCGTCTTAAAGCACACAATGAAGTTGTTTAAAGAATCTTGCTTAGGGGAGATTTTCTCTCAATTAATTTATGTTTTCTCTTAATACTTCTTTGTTGTCCGATTTATCGTCGTTCAAGGTTTGAAATTGTTAGCTTTCTCATGACGCCCTATTTATTTCGATCAACACAAAGTATGTTATGAAGTTTGAATTTAAATTGAATCATCCACTTTTTTACAAATAAAATTTGTATATTTTAAATTAGAATTCTTCAAATTATAATGTTTTGCAGTTATAATAAGTATCTAATTTTTTTTTTGCAAGAAACTAAAGTCAAAGAAAAATTGTTGAACTCCGAAAAAGTTGTACTTAATTATGCCACACTGAGGATAAAAATTAAATTTGAACACCATATGGGATAGACAGAACAGTATTGCATGTAGCACTCTGCATGTCATGAAGAGGTTAGACATAGACCACACCGATATATTAGTATCAGTAAAAGAGTGATACACATGAAGGAGAGGTTAGACATAGACGTCCCTACCGTTTGAGTTAAAAAGGTGAATACATAAAAAAATATATAGTGTCATATGAGTCACCATTCTCTTAACCGCTATAAATAGATGCCAACTCCTTAGCTTCATTTTGTCTAGCCTCTTGAGCATATTTTTCACTATTCTCCTCTACCATTCATTCATACACAACTTGCTTTACACTCATAAAAACAAACCCCTCTTGAGAATTAACCCTCTTGAAAATTCATTAGAGAAAGAGTGGATCAACGTCATAAAGTAACTCGATAGGATCAATCGAAGGAGAAAGATAGAGTCATTACAGTTCCGACTGTTGTCAGAAGACGTGAAGTGAGGGTGTGGTTTCATTGACGGTCTTAACACCAATGGAGTATTACATGGATGAGAAATGGAAGATTTCAAAGGAAGATCCTAACAATCATTCTTATAATTCCTCATCCAAGTCATCTCTAAGGAGAAGTTATTCACAACATTGTCCCATAAGTTCAGATCCTCCTCTCCCAAGGAGTTTTTCACAAAAGACTAGTTCTTCTTCCAAGTCTAGGCTTTCAAAGAGTTCATCCCAAAGGTCTACAAATTTCAAAAGCAAGGTTAAGGAACAAAAGGCAAAGTTTTATATCGTAAAGAGGTGCATCGCGATGCTTGTACGATGGAACAAGCATGACAAGCACGGAGATTCTTGAGAGCATATTGTACTCAATTTTAACGAAGCGATGCACGCAGGAGTCACCACGAATAGCTAAATCCATTCGTGATGACTTTAGTTGTCATTAAAAGTTTGATTTCTTGTAGTGCATGAGAGTAATGATAGTCAATGTAGTTTGTGCAAGGAAGAGTCTATCTCCTAATTTTCCTTCTACTTTGTGTTTGGATTGGATTGTAACTTCAACAGGAGGGCAGTGACACTGCAAGAAGAACCACATTGCAAATTTAACATTGTAATATTTGATAGTAGTATAAGTTGTTGATTAAATTATTTGCATTATTGAATTCTGCTAAAAACCATGTCACATGGTGTAACTGGAAATAAGTTGTTATTGTCTGGGCCCTCTTCAAGAAAGATTCCTTTTTAGCAATTGGAAATACCAATTATAAGAGACATGACAAACTATATCTGCCTTGAAATGGTCACCATTTGTCTCCTTAGAATCAGTAAAAAGTGGCAATATACAGTTTATGATTACAAAATCACACCTCACTCCAATTATTGAATTTGAAATTACTCTCGTCCCATAAAAAGAGTGTCTAACTTAGCTATTTGCATATTTGTTAATAAAATATTTTAATTAAATAATTATTGAGATTTTTTTACCTAACACTAATATGAACAAATTTAAAAAATTAAGATTAATTTTTTCTTAATTTAATAGGTAGGCACTTTTTTTAATTCAATAAATAAAGATTAGGTGAACAATTTTTTTTATTAGGAGGGAGTACCTTGACATTTAGTACAATAAATATTGAATAGGAATCATCACTCTACTCCGTAAGGATATGCATTTTTTACATTTTATTACTCTGGAAGGTATTATGCAAGGGAGGAAAAAGTTTTTTTATGCAGAATATTTTTCGTGAAAATTATTGTTTTACATAATAAAAAAATCGGTGTTTTGAATATTTTTTAGTTTTGTTGGATAGAAAAGTAAATAATCTAAGGATAGGTAAAACGATAATATTTAATTCGGTGATATTTTTAAATACTAAATATTCATAATAATGTTTAAGTATTAATTAAAATAAGTGATATATGAGAAATAGAAATTGAGATATTTGAAAAGGAAACCATAAGTGAAGTAGACAGTTTCTTATTTTTTATGAAAACATAATTCGTGGGAGGAGAAAATTAAACAATTGAAAATGATTTTTTTGAGAAAAATACTTTAATTTATATTACTGATGGTATGAATTTTTTTAGAACATTCTTAATAATATACAACTCAATATAATAAATTACACCCACTTAGTCATATTTATCCCCCTGAATCAATAAAAAGTGGCAGCTTATACAGTATATCAATTTTTGGACGGATTTTTTCATCATCTAATAACCCTAAAAAGGGAAGGATATAGATGGTAAAGGAAGTATTAGTTTTTATCAATTTTATCAGATAGCATATAAGTAGTACGGAAGCAATTATTATGAGATCAAAAATTATATTTTAATTAAAAGTCTATAACCTTTTACCAATATTTAACATCATAATTACAGAAAGTATACTTATCGAGATTATAATTAGAAACATATAGTCTGAAAACATACCTCTTGCAGAGTTTTAAGATCACCGGAGATACTCTACTCACCCTGGCTCTGCCTCCCTTTTCTTCACTCTGAATTCACGGGATAATTGGCCTAGGTGCTGGGAGTTACTCAACAGATTCTTTCTTAAATATTTTAAGAGATGTTGTTATAAAACTACACTACTACATTTTTGGCCTAATGCGACGGCTCATGCCTATCTAATGCAACACCATATGTACAGTCGTCGCATTAGATGTGGCTAATGTGACGGGTTCAAGTTATACCAAATCAGAAAATAGACTAATGCAACGACATTTTGTGGCCGTTGCATTAGATAGGCTTTGTGGTATAATTATCGTGGGGGGGCATTCTACTAGCAAAGAAGACTCCTATAAGTGGTAGTACCTAGTTGGGGCTTTGTGGTATAATTCTTTGCGACAGCTTACATAGTCTAATGCAACGACTGTTTAAGGCTAATGCAACGACCCTTGATTTTTTTTATTTTCCTTCATAAGTGAAATCAAATTTTTAAACCCCAAAAAAACCCAAAATCTGAAATGCTCTCATCTTTAACGATTTCGCCGAGTGAACAGTGAAACCGCCGGAGTTTCGCCATTTCCGGCAAATTCCGGCATCCATCGGGGACGAGACTTAGTCCAATAGCTTCGTCTCTTCAAGCCCATCATTTCCATACCAAGTACCGCCATCGATTCATCCTACATCTCTGTCAATTTCAGATCAAAAGACCCACTACAAGCCCGTCGAATATTCCGGTCATTTTTTTGCAAATTCCGACCTATTCCGGCGATTTCAAGGTTCGGCGTTGGTACCATCATACGCGGCATCACCTTCCCATCATTTTGACACCCCCATGTTGTTCGATTCTCACGAAAACGCCACAACACTCAATCGAAAAATCTGAAAACCTTAGATGTCGCCATAGCATTTTCCGGCGACTTGAGACACAGTCTACGATTGAGGTTGGTACCATTAGTTGTGTCGTCCTAATTTCCATAAGATACAGACTATAAATAAGTTATTTTCTTGTCAAATCTTCAATGATATCATTTTTCACTAAAATTAGCTAAAAGATCTTAGAGTTATGGAATGATTCTTTATTTGACTCAAAGATCCAATTCCCTTTGCTGATCAATATAATTGTAAGTGATAATTACGCAACTGTTAATTTTATTAAAAAAGAAGAAGATATGATGTAAACGGCTTTTAAACGGCTTAAGCTCCATAAACCTGTGCCCTGATCTGCCTAATGAGCCAAACTTATTTTTTGGTGAAACAATAAGTTAATTCGAATGTACTCGTATGTGATGTAAAGTAGCACTAATGAGGAAGTGTTCTATAAAAACAATCCTAATTTGTTGGGTGGAGGGATGCAAGTTAACAATTTCCAGAACTTTTTAGTTGTGGAAACTCTAAAAGTATGGCTTCTCTTATAATGTGACTAATATGAGCTTATATTAAATGGAGCGATATGGAAAATGTATTCATATAGCCAGCTCCAATTTGTTTGAGATTGAGGCGTACTAATAGCTGTGTATAGTGATGATAGCCTTATTGATATTGTACTAAAGTTCTATATTCTGATGTTGTTTTCTTTGAAATCAGGTAATGGCTGCTAGAAGCCCCAATGTAAGACTTCAGAAAGCACTAAGCAGACATGCTGCAGGGTATGTGTAGTAGATCAATAATACTATGTAGTTAAAGTTAAAATCTCATTGTTCCCTACTTGACAGTTGATACCAACTCAATTTTTATGTTTTAGGAAGAATATAAAATGTCCACTCACTATCCCAGCAAATCTTCCAAGTCTAGACTCTCAAAGTTAGCTGCTGTTTCAAACATTTCTCGTAAACTGATTGAATACAAAGAGAAGGTTAGTCATCCATCAAAGCCAACTTCCACTCCGAAAATCAGAGGAAAACAGTCATCCATCAAAGCCAAATTGTTAACTCGCAAGGTGTGCTCAATGCCTACATGGTATGAGAGCTGAGAGCGTGAAGATACATATGCAGTTTTTGCTGTTATTGATGTTGTCGTATCAGTTGCCTACGCCTACAACTGCTACAGGCAGATGCAGAGACTGAATCTGCTGGTGATACTTATGTTAAATTTGTTATACATATGGAGATACTTTTGTGAATAATTATTTTGTAATATGTTTTATGGGGTCTAATATTCTAATATGGTACTTTTTATGTCAATGGCAATCCTTTTTTATTATTATATTTCTCTTTTTATTATTTATTTTGTCATTATTTATTTTCTATTGCATTTAATCTAATGAAACAGCTCAACTTAAGGCTAATGCAACACCCTATAGACCTAATGCAACAATTATAGACCTAATACAATGCCCTATAGACCTAATGCAACGGCTAGGCCTCTTCAAACCAGATGCATATCTAATGCGACGGCTGTACAGGGCCGTCGCATTAGGTCTTTCAGTCGTTGCATTAGATATGCACCTATGCACCTAATGCAACGGATGTACAAGGCCATCACATTAGGTCCATTTAGCCATCGCATTACATCTAATGCAACGCCAGAGGATGCAACAACTCCTTGTCGTTGCATTAGGCCTAATGTGACGACAAAAGGGTCCTATTGCGATAATTTTGAGGCGTCGCATTAGGCCAGAAATGTAGTAGTGCTAGTATGGTTCAAGTATAAGCTTTAAAAGTAGTTTTTCTCTGATATTATGATGGTATATTGATTTGAGTTATAGACTAAAAGGGGTTTAGCTGAACATATTGAGAGAGAAGATATATGTAAAAACTTGGCTTCAGATTTCAAATGGTCGTAAGTGTTACAATGAGGCTTTTTATATAGATAACTTCGAGCTACTACAGTGCTATGACCTTTACTGTTTGTTACAGTGCGGCGGCTTTACTGTTTCTACAGTGTGGTGACCCTTACTGTTTGCTACAGTGAGACGACCTTTACTGTTTCTACAGTGCGGCGGCTTTACTGTTCGCTACAGTACCTGACGGTTTTACTATTTACTACAGTAAAAAGTACTATTTGCTACAGTAAAAGTACTATTTGCTGCAGTAAAAAGTTGAAATTATTACATTTTTATCAAATTTTCTACAATCTTCATATCTGTCAAAATCTTGTCATCTTCGTTATGCTTGGTTGCCAAAGTGATATGTCTCAAAGTTGACTGATTGTTATTTTTTGTCATCTGCCATTGTCTTCATTCTTCTTGATAGTATAGTGATGATAATATGGAGTGATATATGTCTTGCTGTAATAAATTACATTGTGCCGTAATATGGTAGTATGCTAGACTTCATGTATTATATGACCCTAAAAGTAGTATAGTAGTATGTTAGGCTTCATGTAGTTGGACTACATGATTCTAGATAACAGTAGTATAATGAGTTTTAATGTAGTAGAATTACATTGAACCCTATCAAAGTAGTATGGATTTTTACATGTTTAGGAAAACGGATCAGAGGATCCTTCTCCCTTTGTAGTATTAGGAGTAGTATTCCTGATATGTACCATTGGTTTCTTTCTCTGTCCTGCCAACGCATTATATTGTTCTATGGTTTCTTTGGCATGTTTGTATTTTAGATGTGTTATTCTGTACAACATGTTGGTAAGTTTCAATAACGCATGTCTTTCCGGCTTTTATCATATCCTGAGATGTCAGGATTAATAATCTAATATCACGTTTATTACTAATAATATGCATTTTTTACATTTTATTACTCTAGAAGGTATTATGCAAGGGAGGAAAAAGTTTTTTTATGCAGAATATTTTTCGTGAAAATTATTGTTTTACATAATAAAAAAATCGGTGTTTTGAATATCTTTTAGAGTTTTGTTGGATAGAAAAGTAAATAATCTAAGGATTGGTAAAAAGATAATGTTTAATTCGGTGATATTTTAATTACTAAAGATTCATAATAATGTTTAAGTATTAGTTAAAATAAGTGATATATGTGAAATAGCAATTGAGATATTTGAAAAGGAAACCATAAGTGAAGTAGACAGTTTCTTATTTTTTATGAAAAAATAATTCGTGGGAGGAGAAAATCACACGTCATTTCCAAATTATTGAATTGGAAATTATCAAGACATAAGAAATTTAAATAATATGTTTAAATCAACAATAAATATTGAATAGGAATCATCACTCACATTTGTAAGGATACACTATATTTCATTTTTTATTTCTTCTAAGGAAGTGTGTACGCTATAGAGGAAAAAGGTTTTTCTTTTATGTAAAAATATTTTTCGGCCCACGTCAAATTACTTAGATACATTGCATAATGCATATATATCAACTGTGTATGATGGCTGGAATATATTATCCTTACTTTTTTTAAGGTGTTGGACAGTGGTTAGAATTAATCTTTTTACTAAGGAAATAAAATATAAATAAAAATATACACGAACAAACCCCTAAATCAGCTGCCCTTCCCCTTCTGTTTTTCTGGCGCAAAAACGACCATATACTATCGATATACCGTCGATATACGCTGATATATACCTCGTATACAACAAACTAGACCTCCAGGGGCCTAGTATACCCCTGATATATCACCAATATACGATACTCTTCCCTCTAATAAATCTCCAACATGTCGTATACTACTGGTATACAGCTTCTCGAAGTGATATACACTTCATATACGACTGAAATTGCCCGTATACAACCTCCCTAAAGCAGATATACAATTCGTATACAACCCAAGATATACAATTCGTATACAACCCAATACTGCCTCCCATCCACGTCGACCACGTCGCGACCCCCCCTCCCCCCCCCCTCCCCAAGTTTTTTTCCCGGCATAACCTATGGTGGACATCACCCTTGGTGGATTTTTACGCGGCGGTGGCCATACGGTGGGGCGGGCCTCGGCGACTCGCCGAGCACGCGGCCACCACATGTCCAATTGGCTATTTCATCGGCCCAATAGCCTGGGCTCAACACCGTTGAGCCTCAACCATCAGACCCTAAAGTCCGCAACCTATCAACGGCCCAACAGTCTGGTGCACCAACAACAAGCCACAACCTTTCGACCTACTATCCTAGAGCCCAACAATCTGCTCCGGGCCTTCCCCAATCCAGTTTGGGCCAACTTTCAGCATGTTGACTCCTCAGAAGCCCGATAAAATGTGGTATATGGATACATGCACTACGTCTCACCTCACCAATAATTTTGGTAATCTTTATCAACTGCGTAATTTAAATACTCCACAATCCATTCTGGTTAGAAACAATCATCACATTCTAATTCAAGGTTTTGACCACACTCTAACCCCATCACCACATCCCCATCACCACATCCCCACTTCTCCCTAAATAACGTTCTATATGCCCCACACATTATCAAGAACCTAATTTTTGTTAGAAAAGTTGCTATAGATAATTTTGTCTCAATTAACTTTGACCCGTTTGAGTTTTCTGTAATGGACCTACGTATCAGGAAACTCCGTACACGATGCAATAGTGAGGGGGACCTCTATCCTTTCCTATCCACGTCTGCTGCCAGTGTTACCCCTCCAACATATCTAACTGCCCAAGTCACTCCTCCCACAGTCTTAGCAACAACCTCGTCGTCTACTTGTCACAATAGACTTGGACATCCTGAAGCCCATATTTTTATTTTCTTTGGAATAATAATTTAATTCATTGTTCTAGTGGGAAACCTGCCCAACGATGTTTTCCTTGCCCTCTAGGCAAACACGCTCACCTTCATTTTCAGTCTTTTTTAAGTGTTACGTTTTTTCTATTTGATATTATTCATGCAAATTTATAGACATCTCCTGTTATTAGATTTCTGGGTCGTAAATTTTATTTTGTGTTGTTAGATGACTTTTCGCACTTTATATGGATTTATCCTCTAAGTTCAAGTCTGAAGTTTATACCAAGTTTCTTGAGTTTCATAACTTTATCAAAACACAATTTCAAAAATCCATAAAATCATTCCAATGTGATAACAATCGTGAGTTTAATAATTCCGCGTTTCATAATTTTTGCACAAATAATGGCATGGTCTTCAGTTTCTCCTATCCCCACACCTCACCCCAAAACGAAAAAGCCGAACGAATCATCCATACTATCAACAACATGGTTCGTACCTTTATTTTCTATGCCTCTCTCCCCCCATCATTCTGGATCTATGTAGTCAAAATGGTAGAATATATCCTTAATATTTTACCTAACAGTACTCTTCACAACAAAACCCCCACATAAATTCTCTACCGTCGTATCCCCTCATATGACCACCTTAGAATTTTTGGTTGTCTGTG
The DNA here is from genome assembly GCA_029844215.1 of Przewalskia tangutica. Lineage (NCBI taxonomy): Eukaryota > Viridiplantae > Streptophyta > Magnoliopsida > Solanales > Solanaceae > Przewalskia > Przewalskia tangutica. The sequence continues at coordinate 57,751,398 of CM056740.1, forward strand.
CTACCCGAACCTTGCCTCTACTGCCCCTCATAAATTAGCACCGCATACCATCCCATGTGTCTTCGTAAGCATTCCTTCTAATCATAGGGGCTATCTGTGTTATAACTAGTCCACTCATAAAATTCACGTCTCTCGCCACGTCACGTTTGACGAGACCACATTCCCGTATTTGAACATCCAAAAATTTCAAAAAACAGACTAAACCTTTCTTGATGAGTCTGACATCTCCCTCGTCATTCTCAGTCAACTGCATCAGTCCACTACATTAAACTCATCCATGCGGCGATGTCACCGCCCTTCTCTCAGTTACACCCATCACCAGTTGCCACCGACACCGACAACCGATCCAACTCCTATGTCTCACCATCGACTCTCAATCCCGCCACCAGCTCTGCCGCATCCAACAACCCTCACACCCGAAAATCCAATCACCCACCCCTTCCCCGTCGACCTACCAATTACCGGTAATAACACCACTACATCGACACAACACCGCCACATCCTAAACCCTCCGCCGTTGCCATACCCGATGATTTTAACACCACACCACATCGCCCAAACCACATCTTCGACCGTACCCGACCCGTCATCGCCCTCACCTAGCCTGCCAACTCCCCACAATCAACCTCACCCACTACCCTATTCCACCACGCCACATCCCGACACCTCGTACCAGATCAGTGACCCACACCCAATGACCCCACCACATAACCCCCACTCACTGCCCTAACGTACCAAATGAAAATCCGTGCCCAACCTTAGTCGAAAAAAGACTATTCGGATAGTAGTAGGTTTGTACCGAAAAAATACATTCACACATAATTGAATGTCAAAAGAATCAAAACAATGAGATTAACAAATTAAAGCTTGAAAATTCACTTAGTCCCATATCATGACAACAGCAATAACCCCAACACCTAGAAGCACAGCAACAAACTTGAAGAATTGTGTGTCAAAATAACACTTATTTTGTGGTTTAAAACCTTTTGCTATAAGGTGATTGATAGCCACATAAACGAAAACCCCACAAGCAAGTGCCATTGAAATAGCATAAGTCCAATCTGCTGTACGTCCTTCACTTGTAGCATCAATTGCAATTCCTATACCTACACCTATAGGGCTTGAAATAGCAAAGGCAAAAGAGTAAGCACAAGTAAGTAAAAATGGCCTCTTTGGTATCATCCTTAGAAGTGCAATTCCCATTGCAATGGCTGCAAATATTTTGTGCAGTGAAATTGTCCATAGGTTTCTCCATGCTTCTCCCTTTGTAGCTGAAACAATTGAAGGAATGCAAATTAGCGGATTAGTGAAGGCCAACTTATGTAGCTAAACAACAAAATATGTCGCTAATTCTATTTAGAGGTAGATTATCAATAAAATTTGTTAGCTTACGAGCAATACAACAATAACATATCCAGTAAAATACCATAACGTGGGATCTGGAGCTTACGAGCAATAGCAACGAAATTCTTAACTAATTTCATTTTTTTAAGTTCAAATTAGGGGATTTTTCTCCACTAAAGCACATTATTGAAGTCGATTTTATTTTTGTGTAACTATTCAAGACCTGCTGATCCGATTAATTATTCAAATTCGCAGGTCCACTAAAAAGAGTAAAATGTTGCCTACTAAAAAAATTCTCTATGTAATGTATTTCAAATATTTTGCCACCTGGCAAATGTGAACAAGGGTCTATAAAATAATATTTAATATTATCATAGTAATATTTTATTTCATCAAGTACTGTTATTTTATTTTCACTAGTTTATTATTTGCTAAATATTTAATATTATTATTATACTGGTGTTTACCTTGGTTTCCCAACACTCTATTCTCAGAATTCGAAATTGATATTTTAGTTAAGGGTGGAGGTATGCAAGCACCCACATTATCCCTCGGCAGTATTATCAAATTAAGATGATCACAATGTGTAAATAAATTTCACAAATCAATTATGAAATGAAACTAAAGAAGGTAAAACACTATGTTCTTAATATCCTATTGTCCTCCATGTAACAACACATTCCTTAGATGTTTTCTGTTAATATTTACTATTATATCATTAAAAAAAAAGCAGCTCGTCCACGCGCGACATTCGAAAAAAGACCGGATCACAAGGATCTACTGAATGCAGTTTTATCTCACATTTCAATTTACTATCATATGATTAACTGTTAAAAACTTGCAAGAATACTCCAAATTTGCTTTCTCAAAAGAGTTATAGTTTGAGAATTGAGCATGCCGAACAATAATCTTTCTAATGGGTCTGTTCCAATTTTGCACACACAGAGTTTTTACTCTATTAAATTAAGTTGTACAATAATAGGTAACATTTAATCATATCAAACATATTTGGTTAAGTTTAACTAACTGTATAAACATATTTGCATTATCAGTATCTATGACTTATAATTATGATCTCCTAAGAATACTTCCTCCATGCAATGCATGAAAGAAAAGTTCATAATATTGAAATAAAGCAAGAAAACTAAATCTTCAATATTCCTTAAAAGCATATACTAGTAGTAGTTTATTTACCTGATACTCCAACAGCAATGCCTTCAAAAATTGAGTGGAAACACAATGCAAGAATGAGAAGTATTGTATCCCCAAGTGAGGTTGTTTTTAGAAAAGGATTTGTTCCATGTCCCTCCTCAACATTAGTTGACCTTCCTCCTTCTTCCACTTCAACTTTTGACTCACTTGATTCATGTCTACCCTTTGTTACAAACATAATAATGCAATCACTAAACATAGTGAAAAGGTAACCTGAAAAAAATGCAGGCATAACTTAATTCGTTAGAGTCACATAATGAATTTGTTTTACATATTTTATCTTATTGAAGGTCCCCCATGACTAGGCCGGGAGTAATTGGCATTGAGCAATATATATAGGGAGGGAACCAGGTTGCTAGCTATGTTCTAAGACTTTTGAAAAATACCCCTAGATGCGTGTCAAATCTTTTAAATTTAAATGTATGCATTATGTAGGATGTGACATGAGTGTGATAACATTTGATAATATTTTCTGAAAGTCCGAACAACATAGGTTGTTGATGGGTAGCAAAAATGAGTTAAAGGAGAATGAAAATGAATTTTTTTATGTCCCACCCCCTAATTTCAATATGTTATTATATTGAAACGGATGCCTTCTCATTACTGATGTATTCCTATATCTACCCTACTCTATTATCAAACGAAATCATAAACCAAGTATATTTGAAAGAATTCACCCGAATTTTAAATGGAGTTCCCCGGAGAGTGAAATCCAGGAAGGTGGAGTAGAAATTAGTATGAGAAAATATGTTAATAGTCAAAATGTATGAACACGCTCAATCTAATGAAAAGACGTCTATTTTTCCCTCCATTTTTTTCTTACATTACTATACTCATACTAGACTTCAAAGGAACAAATTTCACTAGAAAAATCCCTAATTGTAATATGATGCAGTAATATTATCAAGCATTTAAGTCATATTACATCGTTAGAGTAGATAACTTTTTACACTATCAAGTCACTATACGGATATCTACAAACAAGCCTCCTTAAAATATGAGATTTATAGTCTTGAAATTACTTGCTACATCAGATAAGTATATACTAACATCTATCTTTAGTAGCAAAATGAAAAAAGAGGTAACCTGCAGAAGCCAACATGAAGGCAAAGGGGTACTCTTTCTCTGTAAGTACACCAAAAGTTGAAGCAGAATCACTCAAGAAATGCATCAAAGAAGTCCCTAAGAAAACACCACCAGCAAATTGAGTCCCTAACAAGAGAAAACTCTCGTTCCATCGATAAAAATAAGGTGATACGCCACCAGCAAATGTGCTCACAAAAAGTATAATCAAGCAATAAACTTTAACAAGAATCAATCCCCTCGCGCGCAAATTAGTATTGTTCTCATTTGCATCTCCATCTGAATCATGATCAGCACCACCATGACCATTGGTAGTGAAAAATTGCAAGAACAAGAACAGGGCTAGTGTTAACAGAGTAGTTGACTTCTTGATGGAAGCGATGATCATCTTTCTTGTTATTTTCTTGTGATATGAAAATTAGTTAATGTATATGAAGAAGGTATGTTAGACTGAAAATTTAGGTGATAATAGTAGTAGTATTTTTGCAGTACAAATTTGACTTTTGGATGAGATTGTACTACAAAATAATTTGTACATAGTTGCTTATTGGCCGGCTCCTTAGGAAGTTGACAACTACATGGATATTGTGTAAATATACATTTAATTATATAGAATGTCTGGCATGAAAACTACAACATATAATAAATCAGTGTGGTGAACATAAACTCCAATGCTTTTAAATAGGGAAAAGTTGTTTAAAAAATGGAAGCAGGATAAGGTGACATATGTCAATTAGGGGTGGTAAAACTAGACAATGAAAACATGATCCGTCCGACACATTTAAGTTTTGAGCCGATTATTATCACGCTTATTTATTAGTTCAACCCATTTTGAACTGCTCAATTCAACCATTTAAAATCTGGGTTGATATATAGCCCCAATTGATATATTAGAAACCTTCTCAAACTATTTTTAAAAAAACTTTTTTTTTGTTTAATATGTTATACATGTCATAATATTACAAAAATAAAATTGTTAGGTACAAAAAAAAAATAGTAAGAACGGAACAGGTTGTTATGACCCATTTATTAGCCCATTATATCCAACTCATTTCAATCGGGTAACTTTTGAGTGGGTCATTGACCCATCCATTTGACACCCTTATTATCAATGAATACTTGCTTGGTATCGGGCAGGAGAGGGAGGCATGGGAACTCTTACTACATGAGCTAGCTTTTAAGTCGAAGTTAGGTGAGTTCGTGGCATAACGGTACCAAAGACACTGTCGGGTGGCCGGACGACAATGAGAGCACTGCCAATTCGGGTGGGTGAAAATGTCAGACATGTAAACATGTATAACTTATATCCCTACCATAATTAAAATATATCTCATATATTGTGTAAATATTTAGTGATATATAATTATGGTAAACTATGTTTCCTCTTGTAATTAATACTAGGATTCTTATTGTATTAGGGATGTATATTGTACACTATATATATATTGATATTAATGAGAAAGACTCCTCAAGGGGGATTAATAACATCTTACATGATATCAAGAGTCAAAACAATAAAAACCTAGAATTTTTTTCTTCTTGTTGAGCATCGGCACCCCCCCCCCCCTCGAGTTCCCCTCGGTAGTCGCCCCTCTCAACGAAAAGTTCTTGGTTCTTATTTTCCATTCCTCTCTTCTCTACATGGATCATATTGCTTCTCCCACACTCTCTAACACTTCCGCTTCCACACCTCCCACCACCAATTCACCACCATATTTCCATCTAGATCTCGTCGTTACAAACATCAAGAATTTTATCTCTCTCATTCTTGATCAGGAAGATGGTCAATACTGGTCGTGGGTCGAACTCTTTAAAATTCATGCATGTGTTTACCATGTACTTGATCACATCGACGATTTTGTTCCTCGCCCCCCGGAGATCGATGATACAAAATGGCGGCGTCTCGATGTCGTGGTTAAACAATGGATATATGACACTATATCCAAAGATCTACTTCTCACTATCATGAAATTCGGCGCCTCAGCCCGCGACTTGTGGATTCGTTTGGAAGAAATATTTCAAGACAACCAACACACACGCGCTGTGTATTTGGAGGAATAATTTAACATACGTCTTGATAATTTCTCTAACATGACCGAGTACTGCAATTAATTAAAATTTATGGCGGATCAACTCTCCAACGTCGGCACGCTTGTCTCGGAAACTAAAATGGTGTTACAATTGATTGTAGGCCTTCCGAAAGGCAAATATGATACTTTGGCCACCATGATTCAACAGGCGGATCCATTACCCAGTTTTAACAAAGCTCACTCGCAGTTGTTGCTCGTAGAAATCCGTCGTGCTAAGCAGGATGAGCACAATCAGAAGGTGTTAGCTGTCGAAACACAACCCCAAAATCAAATTCCTGTCGGCCAAACCTCACCGGAAAATTCCCAACCGCGACAGGGTCGCGGCGGCAGAGGAGGCCATGGTCGTGGCAAGGGTCGCGACCAGTAGAACCACTAGCAGCAGCCCACGCGGTTCCCGGTCGGTTGGGCGCGGCGCCTCAGCAGTTCAGCGAGCTGCGACGCCCAGCGATTCGATACCGGCGGCATGCACTGTATGCTCAACAAGGGATGTTGGGCCCCGCATCAGCCCCTCCGCTAGCCCAATACCAGCAGCAAGCCCACTTTATGCAAGGCGATTCGGCCGCATCGATATGGCCCTACTAATTTGGGTCGAGCTTTGTGACCTAAATTTGCAACAATCGGACAACACTTAGTACATGGACTCGGGCGCCACGTCTCATCTCACCCGGGCTGCAGGTAATATTCTCAAACTACTTCATTTAAAACATCCTCAATATATTACCGTTGGCAATGGCTACTGCATTCCAATACAGGGCTATGGTACATCATACACACAACCACCTCATCCACCTTTTTTCCTTAAAAATGTCCTATATGTCTCTCACATAATTAAAAACCTAATTTATGTCCGCAAATTTACTAGTAATAATTCTGTCTCTGTTGACTTTGTCCCTTTTGTCTTTACTGTGAATGATGTTTAAAGGGACACCTCTTACGAGATGCAATAGCACGGGGATCTCTATCCATTCTCATCCACCTCCGCTGCCAGATCATGCTCCCGTCTCTCTGACGGCTATTTCTCCATCCACGTGGCATAATAGGTTTGGTCATCCAAGAACCCCAGTTTTTAATTTTCTAAGCAATAATTTTATTCCATGTAATAATGGAAAACTTGTCCAATACTGTGTTTCTTGTTCATTAGGCAAACATACTCGTCTTCCGTTTAAATCATCTACTAGTGTTACTTTTGCACCGTTTGATATTATACATGCCGATTTATGAACATCTTCTATCTCTAGTTCCCTCGGTCATAAATATTATCTTGTGTTGCTAGATGATTTTTCTCACTACATTTGGGTATATCCTTTGTCGCACCCGATTTTGAACTCTTAGGCTTAAATGCGCGACGGAATGGTTATCCTCCCCAAAAAATGTAAAAGATAATGTAAAATGTTAAGGGAGTCGCCACCTAATTAATTGGGTGAATTAGGACACCTAAATACTAACTGATTAAAGTCAGTATTAACTCCATTTAATGGTCCGTGAGACTGAATGAGATTCTGAGTAAGGATTCTTTATTATCCTAAAGGGAAGGGGTAAGGCACCCTAAAGGATCCGCTAACTTGCGGTTGTCCGTTCAAACATAGGTTAATTTTATTCTAGTTTTAAGAGGTGTATGTCTTGGGAAGATTATTAAAGAATAAAAAGCGTAGCAAATATCTAAAAGAAAGGTATTTTTAACTCATACAAAAAAGACTTTAAGATTCACAAAAATATGTAAAATTAATTATGCAATTCGTAGAACATGAAATTGTTTTATTAAATGATAAATTACATCCTATAGGTATATGTAAGATTAAGACTTTTATACCTAAGGTTAATTATGAAATCATTCTTTATTTGACAAAGTAAAAAATGACAAATTATTCTTATAAACATATAGGATCAGTTAGTAAATTGTCTTTGGAAATGTATATGAAACGTTAATGATATTAAGAAAAGTAATAAATTGCTCCTATGTTGTTTATGAAGACATTATAAGGAAGTCTATTTTTTCTTTCTTTCTAGATAAGGAGTAGTATTTTGACTACATAACTAAAGCATAGCTAGGATTAATTAATTTATCTTGGATTTAGATTTGTATGATGAATCTAGAATTAACAAAGAGCGAACTCATCTTTATGCTACCCTTCCCATATATTTAAAGGCTAATAGAGTTAGTTATCCTATTAATTACAGAATTAACAAATGTAACAATAATAAATAAGCAAAAATGAATAAATACACAAATAAGCCAAGGCAGGGGATGAGATCGTAGTTGACATGACATCTGGAATGGATGGTGACACCATCCATCCTATAGCTGTTTTGGAAGCCCTGCGGCGAAAGCATAGTTGGCGACGATATGGAAATCCTGACGAGTCTCATACCGAGACTCTTGATTTGACTCCCAATGCGTGTCAGATAAAATAAGAAGGCAGGTAAAATGGAAAGATTAGTATACATCCAAGCTTATCAAAAAGTAAGTAACCATTGCCACAGCACCCAAACACATATTAATCACTTATTTTAATGAAGCGATCCAAATACAAGAATCGGCGGTTGGGTAATCAGCCCAAAATAAAGAATTGCGAGCCCATTAATTTTAAAGTTTTGCGGGTTTTCCTTACAGTAAACAATTACAACAGCAAAACCGAAAGGGATGGCAACAGAATAACATCAGTGAACTTATGGATTAATATGTGTGTACTCGAGGATTCAGAAACAGTAACAACCTAGCGAACATACATAATAATTATCCGATGACATTTAACATTCGTTTGACTTGTTTTAAAAACCAGTCGACAGACCTAAGCAATAACCGAGTTGAGATAAAACAATTAACCATCACATAACTTGATCATACAGGCCACACAATGCAGATTAAAGAGACAAAACTTAAAAGGAGATGAGTTTATGGATGGACAATGACAATAGGAAGACTAGAGCACATTTTTTTTCATGGATAAATGCAGCAGCGAAATCAGCAGCGAAATGGAAAACCAGTCCAAACAGAGGGCTAAAATCAGTCTCAGCAGGGCTGAAAATCAGACTGATCCATGCTAAGAATTGGTCTAAAAATGGCCAAAACAGTGGCCCAAAATGATCGGTGGTCCAACAATCCTACGGGATTACAGCAACATTTCGTATTAATCACACGCATAAAGGATGACCTTTGAGAACATCTCATGTCATGCGAACTCCTATAGGAAGACTTCACATGCATTTAACTCAGACTAAAATGCCAACGAGACTACTTGACTAGGCCTAAATCCATACAGATACGACATGATTGCATGTGATATTAAGCTAGCTCATTCAAAAGTACAAACCTTGTTGAATATAACATACGGATGGCTATATGGTCATTTATTCTGGACGAAATCGAGTATGATGCATATATGCTTCACATAGGCAATTTTAAACACGTATATATGCAATACCACGAATATAAGTATAAGGCACTCCTGCTCATCATTTAGTATACAATTACGCTTTATGATGATTTTATTTATCATTCACGTAATGTAAACTTTAATTATACCCGAGACAGTGGAAACAAAGTATAATGAATATTATGATAGATATTATACTTGTATAGTTAGCTTATAGTAAATACATTACCATTTTTAGAGAGGAGAACGCGGGATTTATTTTACCATTAAAGTGTTTGTTACTTTATCGGAGGATAACACGACATTGTAAATCGTATATCCTTGATATTAGTAACATTTTTATTGGAGGTCGGTCTTAGGTTATTAAAATATAGTAGTGATATTTTAGAAAGCAGTAAAGGATTTGAATCTTTTGAATGCAAGCATATAAATATACAAACACATGACCACATAATTCTTTTGAAATTTGGGTTGACATGTATGTGGACTTATAGTCTTTCTTATGATCTTTTGGAAAATGAGTAAGAGGTTTGAATCTTGAATGTAGGCACATAAATCTACATGCATATAAACACATAATCCTTTTAAATCCGGTTGTTGTTATTTCCGGAGCATGTCGGCTTGATTTTACAATTCGGGATTAGACACCGTAATCCCTTTTACTTCCGCTAGCTATTTGTTAGGAGAAGCGTTTATTTATAGAGAAAGTTACAAGAAATAACATATGTAGCGAATTTCGGTTTTAACGATTCATCATGATTAATACCGATTTTTGGATTTAACATATCAATACATTCCTACTAACATCCAGTCGCATACTAGCAAGTTAAAACAGGATATCCAAGTCAGTGTTTACACAACCATCTACTAACATCCAGTCGCATACTAGCAAGTTAAGCGAATATTCAAGTCGGTGTTTCACAACCATCAGATACATCTGACCAACAAAATAGATCTACGACCTTTATACAATCGTTGTACACTTAATCATACCCTCGAGAAAGTACTATCGACGCGACGTGCAAAGCGAGAATCATGCTACAAATATCGAAGGCTACTGCCGATAGACTTGTCTGGAAACAGTGACCAAACCAAATCGAACAAGTTTGAGCAAAATGATACAGACACCATCACATAGTATCAATTAGACAATTAAGTAAATGAAAGAGAAGGGGTTTCCGGACCTTTTATGGGTAGCGAACTGAGGCGACGACAATGGTTTTTCCGAATCGTCGAAGGAAAGTCACAAAAGACTGTTTGCAAGAACGGATAATAGTGACTTTGATAGAAAAGAAAAGGATTTCTAGACTGGATACTGTGATAGTTCGATGGCCGACTCTGCCTCTTTTGCATGTCCAACGTTGGGTATTTATAGCCTCTAATTAGGCTTCCTTTCTATGGTAAGTTTAAGACGGATTCAAGGGATGATTCGTACTGGTTTGTTAAGGATTCGTGGGATGATTTGGTTGCTGACTTTAGGCGATTTGTTACCATTTTTGGATTCTCAGATTCTTACTGAGATTGATAAGGAAAGGTTATTTAATGGTAAGTTGGGGAAGGTCGCCGGATTCTCAGGCGAGAATCTCGGCTGGAGAGGTGGCGTGAGGGAGGGCTGCATGCGGCGTTTGAGTTCTTCTAGGGTTTGTGTCTTTAGGTTTTTCTTAAGAGGAGAGGGAGGTCGACGCAGAAGGAGGGGTGGGCTGGACGAGGCTTCTGCGGGTAGTAAAAGGGGGGAAGTTAAAGGCTTAGGGAAATGGGCTGCGGGTCAATGTGATTAGTAAGGGTTGATTAGGGTAGCATTAGTTTTAGGCTTTAGTTAATTTAGTTAGGTATTTAAATTAATAAATTGTGCTCAAATTATTTAAATGCTTTATTGAAATTATTACAAGAATAAAATGGGCGTGCTATTTAATTGGTGCTTGAGTTTAAATTATTATTATAAAGAAATAAGACGGACGTGCTATTTAATTAATGCTTAATGCGGCGCTTTTATTTAAAAACTTATTATTATGTATTATTGCGACGTTAAATTAAAAATGAATTGGGTTTAGGTTAAATTAATTAAATGCTAAATGCAAGTATGATATTTGAGAAAACCTTTATAAATGCGACGTTATTAAAAGCGTGTATTAGATTAAAATCGATTTTAAATTACAAATGATTATGAAATTCTCTTGCGTACTAATAAATGCGGCTATGCTACCTGACACGACGTTGTTGCTAAATTATTTATTTATGTATTTATTATTAATTAAGAATCATGACAAGGCTTGAAATTAATTAATGCGGGCGCGAGACTCTAAGTGATTAATACTCTACGTAAGACGCGATGCCACTATTAAATTGTTTATTTATGCCTGTATTTATGTTTTATTGCTGCATTTTATTATTTTAAAATTGTTTTAAAATTAGTGTAATTTTATAGTTAATGACTGGACGGGAAGGTCAAAATTGGGTGTCAACAGTTGTCCCTCTTTGTATGGAGATGATGGAAGAATCTTCGGACAAAGACGTTGACTCATAGCCAATTTTGTCTCGATCCTCAGAACTAGAACGTTGGGCAATTTAGGCAAGGCTAACGCGGACTCAAAAATTGTCCCAGTGTCGGGTTACGACGACACTGGGCTGCCATGATCAAAACCCCAAGGCGGGCTAACGCGGATTTAAAATCTGTCCCGGTGTCAAGCTATGGCGACTATGAGATATTGTGGTGCTAGAATGTTGGGAGAGAGTAGGTCGACGTTCGTCCACTGCCTTTTGTTGGGAAGCCTTGCTCCAACAAATTACCTCATCCGTAAGTGAGGTAGGTCGCGTTGTGCTCCATCTTTTGCAGCTTGTTATCGTTCCTGTAGATTGAAGCTGAGATAGAGGCATTAGTGCATAAATGTCAAGACAATGTAAGGATGTAAATATGTTGTTGTAGTTGTAGTCGGACTATGTGATGATACGCCGTCTTGTATAGACGAGGTGCGAATGTTCGTCGTTGTATAGACGAGGTGCAAATGTTCGTCGTTGTATAGACGAGGTGCAAATGTTCGTCGTTGTATAGACGAATGCAGATGTTCGTCGTTGTATGGACGAAATGCAAATGTTCGTCGTTGTATAGACGAGATGCAAAATGTTCGTCGTTGTATAGACGAGATGCAAATGTTCATCGTTGTATGGACGAAATGCAGATGTTCGTCGTTGTATGGACGAAATGCAGATGTTCGTCATTGTATAGACGAGATGCAAAATGTTCGTCGTTGTATAGACGAGATGCAGATGTTCGTCGTTGTATGGACGAAATGCAGATGTTCGTCGTTGTATGGACGAAATGCAGAATGTTCGTCGTTGTATAGACGAAATGCAGAATGTTCATCGTTGTATAGACGAAATGCAGAATGTTCGTTGTATAGACGAAATGCGATGTTAAATCGTTGTATGGACGAAATGCAGATGTTCGTCGTTGTATAGACAAAATGCAGAATGTTCGTCGTTGTATAGACGAGATGCAAAATGTTCGTCGTTGTATAGACGAGATGCAGATGTTCGTCGTTGTATGGACGAAATGCAGATGTTCGTCGTTGTATAGACGAAATGCAGAATGTTCGTCGTTGTATAGACGAAATGCAGAATGTTCGTCGTTGTATAGACGAGATGCAAAATGTTCGTCGTTGTATGGACGAAATGCAGATGTTCGTCGTTGTATAGACAAAATGCAGAATGTTCGTCGTTGTATAGACGAGATGCAAAATGTTCGTCGTTGTATGGACGAGATGCAGAATGTTCGTCGTTGTATAGACGAGATGCAAAATGTTCGTCGTTGTATAGACGAGATGCAGATGTTCGTCGTTGTATGGACGAAATGCAGATGTTCGTCGTTGTATGGACGAAGTGCAGATGTTCGTCGTTGTATAGACGAAATGCAGAATGTTTGTCGTTGTATAGACGAAATGCAGATGCCGCCTTGTAGGGCATAGATAAAAATTGTTCTACATATGGACTTGTGTTATGCATAATCAGAGCTAGACGAAATAATAAAATGTAAATGATGTAGCCTGAGTAACGAAGACGTGGTTTTTGCGAGATGTATTTGATGTAGACTTGTTGCAGATGGACTCCGTGGGCGAATCTGTTGTGTTAGGATGTTGTTGTCCTCCTTGTTCCTGTTGTCCTGCAACATTCACTCAAAGGAAAATTGTTAGTTCGGGGAGGGGGGTCGGCCGATTTGTGTTGGCTCTTGATATTTGCACGCGTCGTCTTGTCTGGACATGTAACCCCTGTTTGATTTCGAGTCTCGGTCGAAAATATTTATTGAAAATATTCTATCTTGAAAATATACTTATATATGCTAGTAGGAAATTATGTCGATACTTGAATAGTGACATGTTGTGAAACAAAACGAACTTTCTTATCCGAAATCGGCGGTATATTCTCCCATACTCTCGGTGCTCCGCTGCCGTCAGGCTCTCTTTTAAAATTTTGTCCCAGTTTTGGGACATGGAACCCTTTGCGTAAATTGACCATGTCCATTGATGTCATTTGTAGTAAAACCCTTAAAATTGTCCCAGTTTATGTCGATCTTTCGAGCATATGGCATCATATTTGTCGGTGTCCTTTCGTGGCGAAATCCTAAAAATTGTCCCGCTTTGATCGATTTAAACTGGTCGTATATGTCGAGATTTGTTCAGATGTACGGCAAGACTGAGTACAACCCACCAAAATGCAAAATGACAAAACTGAAGATTTCCTAATGGTGTGACCGAGGCCGATGTAGACGCCACGTATTCTGCAGGAATCAGGTCGAACGTAGTTCGTTACAGACAAGATTTTGAAATTTTAACGATGGGACCGAGGCCGATGTGGCCGCCTACGTATCCGCCAAGGAATCAGGTCACACGTAGTTCCGATAACAAGCAAAGTAATTGGGCTTTTCTAGAAATGGGACCGAAGCCGATATGGCCGCCTACGTATCCCGCGAAGGGAATCAGGTCAAACGTAGTTCAAATTACACGCAAAGTGATTACATGGAAAATAAAGCACTCTAAATATAGTATCTCTTCATCGATCTGCGTTGATGGCTCTCGCCACACTTCGCCCATTTCACTAAGATGAGGCCCTCCCGTAAGCACTCGGTGAACCATGTGCCCTTGCCAATTGGGCGCGAATTTCCCTTTTGCTTCACTTTGTTGTGGAATATACGCTTTCAAAGACCACCGTCCCGGTTGGAAGTGTCTCGGTCGCACCTTCTTATTAAAAGCTCCGTCATTCTGCTCGTAAAGTTGTCGTGCGCATCGCATTCATTCGCTTCGCCAATAAGCATCAATTGTTCGCACCTACTCGTATCCATTTGGCTTCATTTAGTTCGCTTCCGGATGATTCTCAAAGACGGTATTTCCACCTCCGGCAAAGACAAACTTCCGCTCCATAAACCAAGAGATACGGTGTTGCTCCCATGGAGGTCCGGATTGTAGTACGGTAACCCAAGAGGCGAAGGTAAATTCTCACGCCAATGCACGTAGTTATCTATCATCTTCCTCGCATCCTCTTGATGTTCTTGTTGCCGCTTCGATCGCTTCCATTCATTTGTGGTCGATATGGAGTAGAGTTGCGATGAGTGATCCTGAACTTCACACATTTCCTTCATCGCACCACTATTGAGATTGGACCCGTTGTGTTATGATTGATTCCTAATTCCGAACCGACAAATGATGTGATGATGAACGAAATCCACTACTACTTTCTTGGTCACAGACTTGTATGATGATGCTTCTACCCATTTCGTAAAGTAATCAATCGCTACTAGGATAAACCTGTGTCCATTTGAGGTCCGCTCAATAGACCAATGACGCCCATGCCCCTGCCGCGAACGCCACGGGAACTAGTGACGCTGAGTTCATTTGCGGCACGTGAATCAAGTCACCATGGATCCGCATTGATGGCATTTTCGCATCTAAATCGATGCAACTGTTTCCATCGCCATCCGTAAACCTCCTCGTAGTATCTTCTTTGCTAGCGTGAAACCGCTCACGCTGGGTCCGCATATACCTCCGTGTGTCTCTTCTAATAACTTGTTTGCTTCGAGTATCAACGCATCTTAATAAACCCAACCGAGTTCTCCGATAAAGGACCTCGCCGCCAGAAGAAATGGTTTGCTAACCTCCAAGAGTCTTCAGTATGTTGGTCGTGCCTTCCGGGTATTCACCTGCCTTGAGATACCTCTTGATCTCGTCATACCAAGGTTTGCCCTCTGATCCTTCATTTATCTGAGAACAATAGGCTGGCTGATCTAGCACATCTACTTTGATTGGGTCAATATAGTTCTTGTCTGGATGTTGAATCATGGAGGACAAAGTTGCTAGAGCGTCCAAACTCATTTTGAGCCCTGAGTATGCCCGAACTCTATCTTAACGAACCTCTTGCGCAATTCCTTCACGCAGCGTACTAAGTATCTTCTGCTCGTGGCCCATTCGCCTTCAGATTGGTGAATCAACAGTGTCCAATCCCCTACGACCAGCAACTCTTGTATGTTCATGTCAATAGCCATTCGAGTTCTAATACGCACGCCATATTCTCGACATATTATCGTGCACGGAACTGAGCTTTGGCCGATATTGGGTAATGTTGTCCAGCCGATACCAAACCGCCCGATACCTACTCCTTTGAAATTTGCGGCGCCATCGAAGAACATTCTCCAACCTGGATATTCTTCTAAGATGTCCTCTCCTACAAACATCACTTCTTCATCTGGAAAGTAGGTCTGCAAGGGGATGTATTCTTCGTCTACCGGATTCTCTGCGAGATGATCTGCTAATGCTTGCCCTTTGATCGCTTTTGGGTGACATATACGATGTCGAATTCACTTAAAAGAATCCGCCACTTTGCAAGTTTTCCAAGAGTATAGGCTTCAAATATATACTGAGCGGGTCCATCCTCGACGAGATAGGTGGTGTATGCGATGTGTAATGTCCGAATTTTTGGGCAACCCAAGTCAAGGCACAACACGCGTGCTCCAAAGATTGTAACGAAGTTTCATAAGGCGTGAACTTTTACTCAAGTAGTATATTGCTTGTTCCTTCCTTCCCGCCTCATCACGTTGTCCTAACACACATCCGAATGCGTTTTCCAATACGGATAAGTATAATAGCAAAGGCCTCCCTGGTTTCGAGGCACCAAGACCGCGGATTTGATGGATACTCTTTGATTTTGTCAAGGGCTTGTTGGCACTCCAATGTCCACTTAGTGGCGGCCCTTCTTTAACAACTTAAATATTGGTTCGCATATCACCGCTGAGGCTATGAACTCGATATAATTCAAACGACCGAGAAAACTCATCACTTCCTGCGATTCTTCGGAGGAGGCAGTCCTTGAATGGCTTTTATCTTCGAAGGATCCAACTCTATTCCCCTTCTGCTCACAATGAAACCCAACAATTTCCCTGCTGGGACGCCGAAGGCACACTTTGCCGGATTTAACTTCGTGTCAGATTGCCTCAATCGCTCAAAACTTCTTCAGATGGACCAGATGATCCGTAGCCCTCCGCGACTTGATAATGACGTCATCCACGTAGACTTCAATTTCCTTATGGATCATATCATGAAAAATGGTAGTCATGGCTCTCATGTAAGTGGCACCTGCGTTTTTAAGTCCAAATGGCATGACTCGATAATAATATATCCCCCACTTGTGGTGAACGCGGCCTTCGTGATCCTCTTCGCTCATTAAGATTTGATGGTACCCGCGAACAATCGACAAAGGATCGCAACTCATGCTTCGCACAATTGTCAATGAGTAAATGAATGTTCGGCGGAAAATCATCCTGTGGCTTGCCTTGTTGAGATCCTCAGAATCGACACAAACTCGTATTTTGCCATCCTTCTTGTTACATCGCACAATATTGGCTAACCAAGTGGGTACCTTGCTACCCGAATGACATTTGCGCCCAATTGTTTGGAGATCTCTCCTTGACTTTCAAACTCGATCCGCTTGATTTTCCTTGGTTTTTGCTTCATCGGAAGACATGATGGTTCAACGGGCTTATGAGAAACGATGTCTGTTAGACTGCATATCATCATAAGACCAAGCGAATATGTCGACATACCGCTCAATAGGGCCACCAAATCTTCTTTCTCGTGGTATTCAAGTGAACGCTGATCCTTGTCTCCTTCACGACTTTATCATCTCCTAGGTTTATCAAGTTCTGCTTTCATCCAGTTAGGTTTCGACTTATCCTCGAATTTTCCTAACTCTTCCGTTAATTCCTCCAATGAAATTCTTCTGTTCTGGCTGGATTATTCGACTTTGTTCGCTTGTTTCATGACATGTCACATTTTCATTATCGATAAGTATATTATTTTGTATCTTTGAAAGAAAAAAGGAATAAAGAGCGTTGATTAAAACATAACTTGTTATTAAAACTTCGAGGAAATAAGCTCATAAAACATAATTCGTAAAAATATGAATCGAATTGTTTAAAAACGCCTAATTATTAATTCTACCTGCACTCATGAAAAAACAGGTTGGGTACAAGTCCATTGCCCAAGACATCTCCCCGCTCGCACTCCAAATGGTCCGTCATCCGTAGTCTTCCAAAACCGCATGACACTCGCTTCTTCTTCGTAAATGAAAAGGCCTCAAGTCCTCCGCAGCAACGTCTGCATCCTCATCTTCTCGTAGTTGAAGCAAGGCACGCTTTGGACGAATGAATGATTCTGGTGGAACAGTGTCTTGGCAGTGAGACTCACCCTTCCTTCTCGAGATCAAATAACATCATCTCCTGCGGTGGTGATATCCGAGGCCAAAAGTGTCATTCTTCTCCCAGTGAATCGGCTCTGTGATTCCTCCTAGTCTTGGTCCAAGTCCTCACTGGCTCGAAACCATTTCTCAAAGATCTCTCGCCACCATTTTGGGAGTGCGAGGTAGTCGCGTCCCTTTAGCCTTGCTAACGCCTACGATCTTGTTCATATGGTAGACAGATCCATCCAAATTCTCCATACTCGATGACCGAATTGCCTTTAGCGTTGTTGTCCTTGTCTCCTCAACCACAACTTCATGGTGATTCCGGATGAATTTCAAAACTTGATGCAAAGTGGAAGGGACGGCCCACCACGTGGATCCAAGGTCTACCGAGTAACAAATTGTAGACGTGGATATATCCAATACCGAATTCTATCTCGAACTCTGCGCCCAATCAGAAGTGTCAAGTCGCCCGCCGCGACGCCCTCGTGGTCCCATCGAAACCTTTACCCTTGTGTAGCTCTCGCGGAGTTTCCCAATGTTGACTCCTAAAGTTCGAAGAGTATTCAAAGGGCATACATTAACAGCTGACCCCCCATCAATCAAGACTCGAGAGATAAACTTATTAGCACACTTGATCATATGTTCAATGCCTTATTATGACCCCGACCTTCGTGAGGCGGTTCATTCTCATGGAAAATTAACTTTGCACCTCCTTAATTTGCCCGATCAAGTCGAAAAGTTCTCATCGCAGCCTCTACCGGGCACACGAGCTTTCTTTCAAAACCTCCATCAAAGAGGTTCGGTGGTTCACTAATTCATCAACAAAGTGACATATAGAGATTTGTCCGTGTTTTACTCAACTGTTTCTACAATCGAATAGTCTCCTCAGAGGCATCCTCCTCCAAAATTCCTCTACTGGTTCGGTCCGCTTCTTTTCTGGTGTCTTTCGTGATACTTCTACAGATGAGTAACGTTGTCCGACCTCGTCACCCGCCGCAATGTACCTCTACAACCTGTTCGCTACCTCATTATGCTTGACCGAACGGCTCCATCCTGGTACTAAGACTGACATTAGAGGCTTATGACGGCTCAACTCTACTTCCAACGGCGCTCGGCTCGCGAGAATCACACGGGCAATGTGGTGAAGATTCCCTTGTCTCCTTCCTTGATTGTACGATGGTCCTTCCATATCGCATACATCGCCGAAGGTGATCATGTGCACGCCAAAGATTGTCGTGATTTGCGAGGATTGTTGTTGACATTAGGGGAGGGCTCTTTCAACCGAATAGCTCCTTCTTTGATTAGTTCCTCAATTTTGTTCTTCAATGCATAGCAACCATCCGTGTGCCACGATGCTTCCGAGTGGTATGCACAATGCTTATTCTCATCATGCCGTGGTGAGTGGATTGGGGTTTGCCACGGATCGGTGTATAAAACCCGCTCTTAGTCTTTCATATAGTTGGGAGTATGGTTCACCAACGGAGTGTATGATTTTGTGGGCCTCTCTGCCGGTGTTGGTTCGGTCCAGGTGTGTTTTGTGTGTGGTATTGTTGTGGGGTGGGTATGCTGGTCGGTATTGTGAGGAATTTGTGTGGGGCGAACGCCCGCGCGGGTCAGATATTGGTGGGTGGTGTAGATGGGTGAAGGTTGATCAGATGGAAGTATTCTGGCCAAAGTGGTCATAGGGAGGGTTTTGGAAGGTGGGGTTTTGGTATGTTTGGGGTTGGGGTTGGTATGTTTGGGTTTGGGGTTGGTATGTCAGGGCTCGATTCGTTTTGTGTTGTTGCACCGTCATGATAGGGGCTGCTCCATCCTTCTTCTTATTCATCCCTCCCATTGACTCTGATTGTATTGCTTTGCTTGTTGCTTGCAAAGCGGCCAAATTCGTGATCCTGCCTGTTCTGAGTCCTTCTTCCACAAAATCTCCCATTTTTACTACTGTAAAAATCAAGGCCCAATGACGCTGATCAACCTCTCATAGTACGTGGGGTCCTTCAGGGATTGTACAAACAGTGTTGTCATTTCACTTTCTTCCATAGGTGGCTGGACCTTCGCTGCTTCAGATCTCCACCTCATTGCATATTCTCTAAAGGTTTCTATTGACTTTTTCTCCAATTTCATAAGATAGAATCTGTCCAGGACGTTGTCCGTATTAAACCTGAACCTGTCTACAAAGTCCTGGGCCATCGCCCCCCAACTACGCCACTTCCTTGGATCCTGGCTAGTATACCAATCCAAGGCTTCTCCAGTCAAGCTCCTTATAAACAACTTCATGATGATTGATTGATCTCTTCCCACTCCCACTAATTTGTCGCAGTAGGATCTCAAGTGCGCACGAGGATTACTTTTGCCGTCAAACAGGTCAAACTTTGGTACCTTGTATCCAACGGGCAGCTCGACGTCGGGGTGCGATAAATCCTCGTATTCCAATCCTCATGACCTTGTCCATCCAAGGTTCTTAAAAGCTTTCTTCAAGTCGTGAATTTCTCTGGCCACGTTTTCATCTATCCCAACTCTTGTCCTCTTCTCCGTCTCTTCATATCGAGCAAACTCCGGGGAGGGTATAGGTACGGGTGTGAGATGTGGTGCATGGGTTACATATACGGTGATCCGTATTGTTTATTATAGTAGGTTATCGGTCTTTGGTTGAGTAGGTTGGTTGTTTGGGGCGTAAGGTGGCTTGTATTATCTGAGGCCGGCGTGCGGGTTAGGGTCATTTAAGGGCGTCCGGTTATGAGGAGGTGTGTTGTTGTGTTGTGGCTTTGGCCGGGTTATGAGGCGTGTTGTTGTATTGTGGATCGAGGTTGTGGGTTATCTGTTGGGTGTTGGGGATGGCGTCGAAAGGGCGGTGAATTAGGAAGTGTGGGTAGTTGTGTGTTGAGGCTTATAGATAGCTTAGTAATTTCCTGAGTCTATCCATTTCGCTTGCGTGACCCGCATTTGTTGCAAGATTGAGCAAGGTATTCATCTAATATGGAGCATTTCCCCTTCGATGTCTCCGTTCATCTCGTTGAATGGCGATGAGTCCCAAGCCATCCTGTTCGTTTGCCCCTGAATCATTCATTTTTGTTGCTCGTGCTTTGGATCTGGTGAAATATGGGTGCTCAGCCAGTGCTTGCCAACACAAATCAGCCGACGAGGGGAGTAGTACAGCAAAAGTCCTTTTATTCAAAACATGTGTCAGTATTAAACAGAATAGCAGAACGTATGGGCATATAATGAAGCTTCAACAAATAAAGTAGATTAAAGCGCCCTAATACGCAGCGGGCCTCTATCATGCCGCAGGTAGGCCTAAGCGCCATAAATGCAAAGTCACGTTAGATGTACCCAAGCCATTGTATTGGAATGCCTTTATTGGAAATAAAGCTAATTGAAATGACATTTTATAAGAAAACAATGGAAATCCCAAACTAAATAAATGTGTCGTCGATGTGATGGTGAAACTTAGGTCTTCTTTGGTATAGCCCCTGTCTGTTCCAAATATTGTACTGCATCGTGCATCAAGACCCACATGTCTGGGGTGATGACCTTTTCTTTGAGTAGACCATTTTTCATCCTATTGCTCGTGCCCACGTCCTCGAAACCTTGCTCTCCTTTTGGGCTGTAGGTTGCGCCGCTGTAATCCTCTTGCAACCATGTCTGATATTCAGATGTGCATCCTGCCTGTTCATCTCCGATGTTTACCTTGTTGATGTCGTCCCATTCTCTCAAAATTTGTCTAGTTCGGGGCACGATGAAGTTTGGTCCAAATGTGACTTCTGAAACTCCCATGTCCGATCTGAGTGGGATTATTTGTTCTTGCCGAATTGTCGGAAACGCTGCAGGGGAGCGTATGGTTGCAGCACTTTAAACCAATGAGCTCAATATAGTATAATTCTTTACCGCGTACAAAGGCTCCATTTTGTGAGGAGTAAAGGATATTTCCATCGATCTCGATCCTCGGTGCGGGATGTCAAAACTTGCACCAATCTTTGATGCCGACGGTGACACAAACCGCTTCGTTCTATCATAGAAGTTGTCGATCTTGTAGATGCGCCAAACAAACGTCTGTCATATTTGACCGTTGGTAAAATGCTCCATGGCCCATTTGTAAGATAAGATTGCAACCTTCAAAGAAGTTTGTCTGCCCTCTTTGCATTTCCCAAGAGCTCGGAATATTTCTCGCCGTAATCATAGGAACCAAAGTGGGTTGTATGCCGTCAATTCCTCGAAAAGTGATCCGCCACGTAACATATGCAGTACTTATCTTACCATACTCAAGAGGAAAATCAAGGTGCCAAGTAGAGCGGCTGAATGCAATAGACGCTGCTTTGCCAATGGCGTAGAGTGCATGAGAATTCGCTTTGCATGTCTTGTAAGCGTTATTATGTCCATACCTCTCGTAAAGATAGTCAAGAGACACCCGCTTGTTCTCGCAACGCAACTCCTTAGTATTCTTAAGACCCATGTAGCGGAGGAATTTCTTCCCTGATTGGCTGTTGGGAATAATCTGTCTTCTACCTTGGTAAACTAGGCTGGTGAAATAATGCACTTCTTCCAATGTAGGAGTTATTTCAAAATCCTTGAATTTGAAAATGACTGGCCTCGATCCCAAAATCGATTAAAGCTCTGATCAAATGCGATCCGCGAAATACCAAATAGTGAGATGAGACACCCCAACTTCTTCCTAATCATCGCCCGATCACGATGTCGAAATCCTCCCACCATACTCTTAGCTTATTAGGAACTCCGCTAACCATCCTTATATGATCCATGTTACAAATGCTGAAAAACAATAATAATAAACTTACATTTCCAACTTTGGGCATGTCTTTTGGCTTGGATAAATCTATCATGACTGTGCAACACATAATATGCTGGTTGGTCGTTGGGTTGAGAAACCCATCGACAAGTTTGGTGTCTTCCTAATAGTGGTGTCGATACCAAGGACCGACCCACCTAAGGTAAATGCATGCATGCCCTAAAAATAAGGGTGGTATAGCTCTATCTTAAGTTTCTAAGATTTGGCTTTTCTAGACGCAAGGTTCCCGAGTGGACTACTCGAGTGAGAAGGCTACGCGACCACCGGTCGGACCGGATTCTCCGCGCAAAATACCAACTCTCTTAAATTTGGGTGTTTGAAAGAAATTTGCAGGTGCGCAAAGCACACCCGCGTGTTGTGTGTGATAGTGTGAATTTTCCATAAGGGAGGAAGTATGAGCGGAATGCCAGTTTAAGGAAAGCAGTAACAAATAGCAGTCAAAACAATATGCAAATATTCATATATAAAGCAAAATAGTTTAGGCAAAATATAAAGCAAATAAGTGTGAAACATAAAATAAGCAAATTAAGCAAGTTAAGCAAATAAATAAAAAAAACAAATAAATAAATAAAGAAAGGAAAAAGAAGCACAATAATTAACCTATGTTTTTTATGGTTAAGAACCTGTCTATCCCCAGTGGAGTCGCCATGCTGTCGCACCCGATTTTGAACTCTTAGGCTTAAATGCGCGACGGAATGGTTATCCTCCCCAAAAAATGTAAAAGATAATGTAAAATGTTAAGGGAGTCGCCACCTAATTAATTGGGTGAATTAGGACACCTAAATACTAACTGATTAAAGTCAGTATTAACTCCATTTAATGGTCCGTGAGACTGAATGAGATTCTCGAAAAGGATTCTTTATTATCCTAAAGGGAAGGGTAAGGCACTTAAAGGATCCGCTAACTCATGTTGTCCGTTCAAACATAGGTTAATTTTATTCTAGTTTTAAGAGGTGTATGTCTTGGGAAGATTATTAAAGAATAAAAAGCGTAGCAAATATCTAAAAGAAAGGTATTTTTAACTCATACAAAAAAGACTTTAAGATTCACAAAAATATGTAAAATTAATTATGCAATTCGTAGAACATGAAATTGTTTTATTAAATGATAAATTACATCCTATAAGTATATGTAAGATTAAGACTTTTATACCTAAGGTTAATTATGAAATCATTCTTTATTTGACAAAGTAAAAAATGACAAATTATTCTTATAAACATATAGGATCGCTTAGTAAATTGTCTTTGGAAATGTATATGAAACGTTAATGATATTAAGAAAAGTAATAAATTGCTCCTATGTTGTTTATGAAGACATTATAAGGAAGTCTATTTTTTCTTTCTTTCTAGATAAGGAGTAGTATTTTGACTACATAACTAAAGCATAGCTAGGATTAATTAATTTATCTTGGATTTAGATTTGTATGATGAATCTAGAATTAACAAAGAGCGAACTCATCTTTATGCTACCCTTCCCATATATTTAAAGGCTAATAGAGTTAGTTATCCTATTAATTACAGAATTAACAAATGTAACAATAATAAATAAGCAAAAATGAATAAATACACAAATAAGCCAAGGCAGGGGATGAGATCGTAGTTGACATGACATCCGAATGGATGGTGACACCATCCATCCTATAGTCGTTTTGGAAGCCTGCACAAAGCATAGTTAGCATTTATATGGAAATCCTGACGAGTCTCATACCGAGACTCTTGATTTGACTCCCAATGCGTGTCAGATAAAATAAGAAGGCAGGTAAAATGGAAAGATTAGTATACATCCAAGCTTATCAAAAAGTAAGTAACCATTGCCACAGCACCCAAACACATATTAATCACTTATTTTAATAGACAGATCCGAAATACAAGAACTGGACAGTTGGGTAATCAGCCCAAAATAAAGAATTGCGAGCCCATTAATTTTAAAGTTTTGCGGGTTTTCCTTACAGTAAACAATTACAACAGCAAAACCGAAAGGGATGGCAACAGAATAACATCAGTGAACTTATGGATTAATATGTGTGTACTCGAGGATTCAGAAACAGTAACAACCTAGCGAACATACATAATAATTATCCGATGACATTTAACATTCGTTTGACTTGTTTTAAAAACCAATGATGCACTAAGCAATAACCGAGTTGAGATAAAACAATTAACCATCACATAACTTGATCATACAGGCCACACAATGCAGATTAAAGAGACAAAACTTAAAAGGAGATGAGTTTATGGATGGACAATGACAATAGGAAGACTAGAGCACATTTATTTTTCATGGATAAATGCAGCAATAAATCAAGAAATAAATGGAAAACCACCCAAACAGAGGCTAAAATCGGTCTCAAGCAGGCTGAAAATCGATCGATCCATGCTAAGAATTGGTCTAAAATGGCCAAAAACAAGGCCCAAAATGATCGGTGGTCCAACAATCCTACGGATTACAAAGAACATTTCGTATTAATCACACGCATAAAGGATGACCTTTGAGAACATCTCATGTCATGAGAACTCCTATAGAAGACTTCACATGCATTTAACTCACTAAAATGCCAACGAGACTACTTGACTAGGCCTAAATCCATACAGATACGCATACGATCGCATGTGATATTAAGCTAGCTCATTCAAAAGTACAAACCTTGTTGAATATAACATACGGATGGCTATATGGTCGCTTATTCGGGATCAAATCGAGTATGATGCATATATGCTTCACATAGGCAATTTTAAACACGTATATATGCAAATCGACCACGTAATATAAGTATAAGGCACTCTGCTCATCATTTAGTATACAATTACGCTTTACAATGATTTTATTTATCATTCCCACGTAATGTAAACTTTAATTATACCTAAGACAAATGGAAACAAAGTATAATGAATATTATGATAGATATTATACTTGTATAGTTAGCTTATAGTAAATACATTACCATTTTTTAGAGAGAACGCGGGGATTTATTTTACCATTAAAGTGTTTGTTACTTTATCGGAGGATAACACGACATTGTAAATCGTATATCCTTGATCTTAGTAACATTTTTTATCGAGGTCGGTCTTAGGTTATTAAAATATAGTAGTGATATTTTAGAAAACAGGTAAAGGATTTGAATCTTTTGAATGCAAGCATATAAATATACAAACACATATACACATAATTCTTTTGAAATTTGGGTTGACATGTATGTGACTTATAGTCTTTCTTATGATCTTTTGGAAAATGAGTAAGAGGTTTGAATCTTGAATGTAGGCACATAAATCTACATGCATATAAACACATAATCCTTTTAAATACTGGTTGTTGTTATTTCCGGGAGCATGTCGGCTTGATTTTACAATTCGGGATTAGACCTCGTAATCCCTTTTACTTCCCGCTAGCTATTTGTTAGGAGAAGCGTTTATTTATAGAAAGTTACAAGAAATAACATATGTAGCGAATTTCTTTTAATACCATCATGATTAATACTGATTTTTGGATTTAACATATCAATACATTCCTACTAACATCCAGTCGCATACTAGCAAGTTAAAACAGGATATCCAAGTCAGTGTTTACACAACCATCTACTAACATCCAGTCGCATACTAGCAAGTTAAACAGAATATTCAAGTCAGTGTTTCCACAACCATCAGCATACAACCAACAAAATAGATCTACGACCTTTATACAATCGTTGTACACTTAATCATACCCTCAGAAAGTACTATCGACGCACATGCTCGAAACAGAATCATGCTACAAATATCGAAGGCTACTGCCGATAGACTTGTCTGGAAACAGTGACCAAACCAAATCGAACAAGTTTGAGCAAAATGATACAGACATCATCGCATAGTATCAATTAGACAATTAAGTAAATGAAAGAGGCGGGTTTTGACCTTTTATGGGTAGCGAATCGAGGCGACGACAATGGTTTTCCCGAATTGTCGAAGGAAAGTCACAAAAGACTGTTTGCAAGAACGGATAATAGTGACTTTGATAGAAACGAAAAGGATTTCTAGACTGGATACTGTGATAGTTCGATGGCCGACTCTGCCTCTTTTGCATGTCCAACGTTGGGTATTTATAGCCTCTAATTAGGCTTCCTTTCTATGGTAAGTTTAAGATTCAAGGATGATTCGCATCGTTTGTTAAGGATTCTGGATGATTTGGTTGTCGACTTTAGGCGATTTGTTACCATTTTTGGATTCTCGATTCTTACCGAGATTGATAAGGAAAGGTTATTTAATGGTAAGTTGGGAAGGTCGCGGATTCTCAAAGTAGAATCTCTACCGAGAGGTGGCGTGAAGGAGAGTCGCACGCGGCGTTTGAGTTCTTCTGGGTTTGTGTCTTTAGGTTTTTCTTAAGAGAGGAGGTCGACGCAGGAGGGGGTGGACGAGGCTTCATGCGGTAGTAAAGGGGAAGTTAAAGGCTTAGGGAAATGGGCCTGCGGGTTGGGCTGGCAATTAGTAAGGGTTGATTAGGGTAGCATTAGTTTTAGGCTTTAGTTAATTTAGTTAGGTATTTAAATTAATAAATTGTGCTCAAATTATTTAAATGCTTTATTGAAATTATTACAAGAATAAAATGGGCGTGCTATTTAATTGGTGCTTGAGTTTAAATTATTATTATAAAGAAATAAGACTGACGTCTATTTAATTAATGCTTAATGCGGCGCTTTTATTTAAAAACTTATTATTATGTATTATTGCGACGTTAAATTAAAAATGAATTGGGTTTAGGTTAAATTAATTAAATGCTAAATGCAAGTATGATATTTGAGAAAAACTTTATAAATGCGACGTTATTAAAAGCGTGTATTAGATTAAAATCGATTTTAAATTACAAATGATTATGAAATTCTCTTGCGTACTAATAAATGCGGCTATGCTACCTGACACGACGTTGTTGCTAAATTATTTATTTATGTATTTATTATTAATTAAGAATCATGACAAGGCTTGAAATTAATTAATGCGGGCGCGAGACTCTAAGTGATTAATACTCTACGTAAGACGCGATGCCACTATTAAATTGTTTATTTATGCCTGTATTTATGTTTTATTGCTGCATTTTATTATTTTAAAATTGTTTTAAAATTAGTGTAATTTTATAGTTAATGACTGGACGGGAAGGTCAAAATTGGGTGTCAACATCCTTTTAAATTCAAATCGAAAGTATTTTCCAAATTTTTTGAGTTTCGAACTTTTATCCAAACACAATTTGAAAAATGTATAAAATCTTTTCAATGCGATAATAGTCTTGAATTCAATAACTTCACCTTTAACCAGTTTTGTACAAACAGTGGCATGATTTTTCGATTCTCATGTCCTTACACCTTCCCACAAAACGGTAAGGCTGAACGAATCATTCGCACCATTAATAATATGATTCGTACTTTATTGATTCACGCATCTCTTCATCAGCCATTCTGGGTATATGCCGTAAAAATGTCAGAATACATTATAAATATTCTCCCGACAAGTACCCTTCGCAGTATGACCCCCACCGAAATCCTCTACCGTAGAATTTCTTCTTACGATCATCTACGGATATTCGGTTATCTCTGTTATCCTAACCGTGTCTCCACCGCCCCTCATAAACTAGCCCTCTGGACCACTCCATGTGTCTTTGTAGGCTTCCCACCGAACCATAGGGGCTATCTCTGCTATGACTTGTCCACTCGTCAAATCCACATTTCCCGTCACGTCACATTCGACGAGACCATATTCTCGTTTTCGAATCCTCAGAAATTACGAAAATTGGATTACTCCTTTCTTGACGAGTCTGCCATCTCTCCCATCATTCTCAGTCAACTCGATCATAGCACCAACGAAACATCCCCTCTACCACCCGTGTCTACTATTTCGTCTCCTCCTCTCCAGTCGTCAGTGCCGTGGACCATCGAGGAGGCACCGCGGTGCCTACCTTCCAGTGAACACAGTGATTTCACACTGTCGTCACCGTCGTGACCCATCATGGAGGTACCGCGGTGCCTACCTTCCAGTAGCCACGTGATTCCACATCGACCTCAGGCGCCGCAACGCCCTCGACGGAATGTCCGCTACCCTCCCCATATCTGACCATATTATCTGTCTCGGATCATTCCACTCAACCGTCACAGCCACCCACTGTCCCCACTCACCAAATTGAAACTCGTGCCAAACACGGGATTTTCAAACCCAAAATTCAATTTAACTTGTCTGCCCAAACCATCTCTCCAATTTCTAAAAACCCCAAATTGATCAAACAAGACCCGAATTGGAATGCGGCTATGTATGAGGAGTACAATGTTATAACTAAGCAGCACACGTGGGATCTAGTACCTAGACCGGAGGGGGTGAATGTGATCCATTATTTGTGGTTATTTCGCCATAAATTCAGGGACATTGGAGATCTAGAGAGGTATAAGGAACAATTTGTGGCCAATGGCACAAATCAACATGAGGGCATTGATTGTGGTGAGACATTCAGCCCGGTGGTCAAACCAGCTACCATTCACATATTTCTGAGCATAGACATGGGCAAACACTGGCTGATACATCAACTTGATATGAAAAATATTTTTTTACATGGGGACCTGAAAGAAACAGTCTACATGCATCAGCCGCATGAGTTCGCCCATCAAGCAATTCCTCATTATGTGTGTCGTCTTCGTAAGTCACTGTATGGCCTGAAACAGGCCCCCCATACGTGGTATGATCGTTTTTTCAGGTATATTTTGCAGATTGGGTTTGTATGCAGCAGGAGTGATAATTCACTTTTCATTTTTCATCAATGTAGTAGCCTTGCTTACTTACTACTATATGTGGATGATATTGTCCTTACTGCCTCATCTGATGGGTTGAAAAATGAGATTATTGCTTTACTTAAGAATGAATTTGCAATGACTGATTTGGGCAAGTTGAGTTACTTCTTGGGGATATCAGTGACCAGGTCTGCCAATCACATGTTCTTGTGTCAGCGTAAGTATACAGATGAGATTGTGTACATGTATAAGATGACGAATTGCAAAATCATGTCCACTCCGATTTATTTAAAATCCAAGCTCAGTGTTATGGATGGTGCTCCTGTCTCCGATCCTACTCTTTATAGGAGCCTTGCAGGTGCACTTCAGTATCTCATATTTACCAGGTCTGATATTGCTTATGTTGTTCAGCAGGTATGTCTATTTGTGCATGTCCCCAGGGAGTCTCATTTCACTGCTCTTAAGCGTATCATCCGATACATTAAGGACACACTTGATTATGGTTGCTCTCTTATACGGATGCAGATTGGGCAGGGTGTCCGGACACGCGACGCTCCACCTCCGGCTATTGTATTTTTTAGGGGATAATCTGGTTCATGGTCTGCCAATCGATAGGTCACCCTATCTCGTTCCAGTACCGAGGTTGAGTACAGAGGCGTTGAAAATGTGGTAGCTGAGATTTGTTGGCTCGAAAATTTACTGTTATAGCTCTAGTGTCCTTTGCGTCAAACATCTATTGTGTACTGTGATAATATATATGTGATTTATCTTTCTCACAACCCGGTTCAACATCAGCGAACC
Organism: Przewalskia tangutica; assembly: GCA_029844215.1. NCBI lineage: Eukaryota > Viridiplantae > Streptophyta > Magnoliopsida > Solanales > Solanaceae > Przewalskia > Przewalskia tangutica. The sequence goes on from CM056740.1 coordinate 57,781,560, forward strand.
AAGCACATTGAGATAGACATACATTTCGTCCGTGAGAAAGTAACGCTAGGACATGTCAGAGTGTTACATGTGCCCTCTTCATATCAGTACGCAGATATATTTACCAAAGGACTTTCCTGACAGTTATTTCTTGACTTCAGATTCAGTATCAGCGTCCGGCCTCCTCCCGCTCCGACTGAGGGGGTGTGTAAACGTGTATAACTTATATTCCTACCATAATTAAAATATATCCCATATATTGTATAAATATTTAGTGATATAGAATTATGGTAAACTAGGATCCATATTGTAATTAGAACTATGATTCCTATTGTATTAGGGATTATATTGTACATTATATATATTGATATTAATGAGAAAGACTCCTCAAGAGAGATCAATATCATCTTACAAGACACAATCCCACGTTGGACAGGGGAGGAAGGCCAGACAGCTTATAAGTGGCCCTTCACCTCATGTAGAGGCGGATTCAGAATGTAAATTTTATGAGTTCAATGTTTAATGTGTTTGATATTGAACTTATTATATTCTTAAAGTTATAGCTTTATATCTACTATTTCTTATAATTTTAATATTTTCTTATAAATTTATGCTCTTCATCAAATGTACTGGTGAAGTAAACCCGGTACCGTAACATTGATGCGCCCCTGACGTCATGAGCTAGCTTCAAGGTCAAAGTTAGGCAGATTTAGGGGTGGCAGATGGGTCGTTTAGGCTGAAGTTTGGCGGGTCAAAATGGGCTGAAGTTGTATATGGGTCAATGCTCAACCCTCCCAAAACTTACATGGGCTAAGATGAGCGGGTCAAGATGGGCTAAATGATGGGTCATAACCCAACTTTCCCAACTTGATTCATTACTTTTACAAATTTCAAACTTACCTTCTATGATGTTATTTTATTTTGTATAATATTTGATTTTTCTATATCTTTATCTTTAAAATAAGAATAATATTTTAAAGATTTTTTTCATTTTTTATAAAAGCAAAAAAAGTATGAAATAAAAATTTGAGGATGGAGTGGGGTTGGGGATAAGAAAAAATTCATATTTTTTATAAATTGTTTATAAAAGTAAAAAATATAAAATAGAAATTTGAGAATGAGGTGGAGGTGAGGTGGGGTGTAGGGCTAGGGGAGGTACGAAAAAATTTCATATTTTTAATAATTTTTTTATGAAAGTTACAAAAAATATGAAATAGAAATTTAAGGATGAGGTGGGGTGGGGGTAGGTGGGGTTAGGGCGGTAGGGGGAGATAAGAAAAAAATTCATATTTTTTATAAAAGTAAAAAAATATGAAATAGAAATTTGAGGATGGGGTGAAACCGTGAAGGTAGGGTGGAGGGGATAGGGTGGAGAGGGATAGTAATAGTTATGGGTCGGATGAATCTAATGACTTTTATTTAGATTCTGTATTTGTATTAGGAATTTTTTAAAATATATATAAATATTTAATTATGAATCCAGTAGCTATGACGACTATGAATTCGATAACAAATTCAAAACTTATAAACTCTAAATTTTGATTTCGTCCCTGACCGGATCAACTCAAATGAGATGGGCAGATTCGTTTTGCCTCATCAGCCATTTGATTGAAATAATATATTCATGAATGTAATCAGAGCTGTCATATCATATTATTTAAAGAAGAAAACAAACAACGAATACTTATTTCCTCATGAATGATCGATCTATCAGAATCATCACGCAGATCATGTCCGATGGGTGGAAATCCATAAACAGTATATTATCTATCATAGAAGACTAATTTAGTATCAATCTGCACCAGTAAAAGAATTCCTTAGAAGACTAACTCAATTAGTGTTTAATTATTTCACGGATTCCCATTAGAACCTAGATATCTAGGATTGTTGTTTGTTAACAAAAAAAAGGGACAATTGTCCCACTTTCATGACCTCCCAAGCTAAATGGCGTATACTTTAAAAGTAGATGGAGTGATCAAACTAGTTATCTTGCATCAACATACATTTGGAATCAGGGATGGAGCTAGCGTTTCGACTACATGTTCAGCCGAATTTAGTAGTGTAGGATTACGTGGGTTAATACTATGGATTAAATAAAATCAAACAGCAAAGAGAACTGAACGTATGCAGAAACAGTGTCAAATGTCAGCTAAAATGTCGTCTGACATAAGTAATGACATTTGGATAAAAACAGAAAAATCTTGAAAGAGTTAAAGTGCAGCGGAAATAAATAAAGAACACAAAGGTTTAATTTTCATAGATTATATATTAATATAACTCATGATGGTCAATGACCAAAGATATTGTGTGTGTGTATATATATACAATTGAATATATTTCTTTTTTTACAATGTTACAAGATGATACAAAAGGAATAAAAAAGGGTTAAGTCGCAGATGACTTATGCCTGAAAAATCTATCTAAATAGAAGTGATCAACACCTCATTACAATTGCTTCAATGAGGAACAAATCTAGAATCTAAGTAGCAATATAATGTCGTACAGAATGTCGTCACAAATACAGGTAACACAACGATCCAGTCTACTTGATCAATATTTGTGGAGATCTCTCTATATCGTTTTCACTATAAAATTTTGGATATTGAATCCTTGAAGTGACCTCTCTATTTATAGTAGAGAGTTCCCTTGAAAGACTCCTCAACAGGTTGTGGAAGTTGAGCTGAAAAATGGGCACGTGAGGCAGTAGCTTAAGGCACGAAAATCTCCAATTGCTTGGACTATTTCTTCCTCGTCTTGCTCCGTAAGTTATGCTCCTCTTGGACTTGGTCTTCCTCGTTTGCAATCAACTCCAAATACTCCTTGCCAAGTCAATTTGTCATGTGATAAAAAAGTCACAGTTTCCTGAAAAACTGTTCGTGAAGATAGGCAAAACAGTTACCAGAATGTTGTCCCAAATGTCAAGACATTTGGTCCAACATTTTCTGATTTTAACTTAGCTCTAAAAATGATATGTTAGGAAAAATGTCATGACACAAAACCTAACATTAACATTCTCCCTCTTTTTGCCTTTCTTCACAAAACTTAATCAACTAAGTGTGAGTGACCTATGGCAATGACATATCCACACTTAAGCTCCTCATCAACCTGAAATTGGCAAAAACACAATATATACAAATATACACATATATGCCATTTTTTATGGAATTAGAAATAAATCATCATCCATAGCGAAACACATTAGTGTCATTACAAATCAATTATACTAATATAACCAAAACAAAATATCCCATCAATTCTACTGGATTAGATATCCACCAAACACAGATCATCATAGTAACACAACAACAACAACAATTCATCAACAAAGAACAGCTTTCTAAAATCGATGTAGTAGTAGATTCGGCCTCTTTCTATTACAAATGACTTCACGCATTCCTCCCGCAAATGATCGGTGATCGACTTTGAGTAGATGCAGTCCTGCTGCTTTCAGCTTGTTTTTTTGTCTGTTCGACTTTGTCTCCCCCTGCTTCATCTCCTTCTTTCTCCCTTTGTATAGTATCATCATCTCCTCCTTTTTGGGAAGAAAGCAAAAACAGAAAGTGGTCTCTGGTTTGAACTAATGATGTCCTGACATGATCAACTATATCTATCTGTGAGTTGATTTTTGCAATTTCTCTTACCAACCAGGCAGTAAACAGTACTGACTGCGTCATGTTGCCTAGAATGTCAGGAACATTTCTGGCAACATCCTCACTTCCAGCTTCTTTTCTCCAAGGCAGATCAATGATTCTGTTCGGGCTCCTCAGTACTGTTTTATTAACAATATACACCTCAGGTTCTTTCTTTATCATATCTTTCTTTGGTGGTTTGAACCCTTGAGATGTCAGAACTTTAAAGATCAAGGAGGGAAATAGTAGGACTATGTTGGAGTCCTTTTCAGCCAAATTTACAATTTGTTGAAAGATTGTCTTTTCCATATCGACTCGTAAACCTTTTCCTATCTTGTAAATGATGATTGTTTGCTCTGTAGTTACAATTGACTCGTTCATTGAAGGGAGCCAATTATATATAGTAATTTTGTGTAATATAGCAAACAATGCGGTAAGCTTCGACGATGGACATCTTGACACCCATTTTTTCAAAACACCTCCAGTGATATAGAAAATCACTTCATCTCTGTCATTTACAACATCCCTTTCTTCTTTTTCCAATCCATCACTCAGACTCAAACATTGGTTGATTGTGGTAGGTGTGAAGTCGTAAAACTTGTCATAGAGATAAATCTTGCCAAATTTCTTCGACTCGACCTTCTCCATTTTAGTTACTACTTTTTCTGTTCTGATAGTTCTATTTTTATACCATGACCAATGTTCAGACTTTTCTTTAGTTAGAAATTTATCTGAGTAAGAATGTACCTCATTCTCCGATTCAGTTGCAGATTTGCTCGATGAGGTTGGAGAACTTGATTCTTTTGTCACATGTTGGGATGTTGCCGGAGATGTTGTGACATTTTCAGCAACATCTGGATATCTTCTGATGACTCTTCAATCACTGCTTTTTGCAAGACTTTTCTGCGGCAAAACTTCTTTAAAGGCGTATTATCTGGAATTTCCTGCTCTTCACTTGAATCCACAATATTAGGAACAAAGAGATTAGAATAAAAGATGATGACGCTGGAGTTTCTGTTGGTATTTCAGCCGATGGCGTCTTCTCAGCATCATCATCAGTGGATAGATCGAGGTCTGAATCATTCTACTCATTGCTAGATACGACAGAGGAAGTAGTATCGACCTTCGGTTTTTTTGCAACAGATTCAGTGCTGCTGAAATTTCTCTCAAAATTGCGAGTGGACCTTCGAGTGGGAAACTTGGATATGCTTTCCCTCTTTGGTAAAGCAGTGACATCAGGAGTTTCCTCCAAGTCAATTAGGTTGTTGGTGTCTCCTGGGTAAGTTGTTTCTAGTGGTTCTTGGAACTCACTTAATACAATGGATGTGCATTGTGGATGACTTGTGCTCATTGGTGTGTGTTCAGGAATGTTTGGTGACATTTTGGGTGACATTGGTGATGTATCCATTGATGAGAATGGTGAAGAAGATGAAGGAGTGTTAGGGTTTTTGAGGGTTTGGGAAAGTGGTGTGTTTTGGAAGGGATCCATCGGTTCTCTGATTATAAATCGAGACGATGTGACAAGTTTCTCCTTTTTATTTATATTTTTCGGGAAGAAAATGAACTAGACTAGAAAGATTAGCAATTGAATATACATTTATACACTTAGCAAAAATATTTTTGTTTCCAGATTTTAAGAGTTTGTATTGTATTCCAATACTTGTTCCTAAAATTTAGAGTTTTTAAAAGATAGATATCAAGATTAGATCATTATCAACAAAAGGCATTAAAATATATTCAAAAATCAACGGCACACAGTAGGGAAAAATATAACTGAATTTTCAAAAATCAGTTACACACTGCATCCCAACAAATATCAGTATCTGAGAATGTCACCAGTAATGTTATCAATATTTTGAACAACACAGGTATCATAATCTCTCAAGAACATTTACATTTCGACAACAAATCAAGACACGTTTCATACATGATTTTATGAGTTCAATCTTCACACCAATGTAACATTTTTCCATTGAGTCCTAGATTCAATAAAAAAACACATACGAAATACATTTTTGTGTCAAAAAATAAGAATACTTATTTAGCATCCTCATAATTTCTTTTGATTAAGATTTTTGATACTCCTATAGTATAGGAACTGTATCAAATTCCAAGGGCTTTGCCCAATTTTCAAAATTGCCGAGAATTACAAAGGCTTTGTCTTATTTTGATACCCTTTTTTTATGATATCTAATATCATCGCAGAGAACGGTATCACATTAAAATCATGTTCTTATTTGAAAACCACACCTGTATGAACAAAAATCAGACATAACAATTTACTGAAAATCAGATTATGATATTACAAGGGTAATGTCACCCGAAATGTTAGAGATATTTCAGACGACATTCGCCCAACAGTGCCGAATTCAGAAAGTACAGAGACCAAGAGAGCTTTTTAAGTTGAAACATCTCTCATGATCTAAAGCTTTTGTAAAGATATCAGCTAGTTGATGAAGTGTGACAACATAATTTATTTGCACTAGCTGTTTTTCAACCAAATCTCTTAGAAAATGATGTCTAATATCTATATGTTTTGTACGAGAGTGCTGAACTAAATTTTTTGAAATGTTAATGACACTCATATTATCACAATACAAAACTAAGACATTATTTGAAAAATCATAGTCGTTTAACATGTGTCTTAACCATATTAATTGAGAACAACAACTCCCAGCTGCTACATATTCAGATTCAGCAGTTGAGAGTGACACAGTTTTGTTTGCGACTATACCAAGAAACCAAATTATTGCTAAGGTAAAAACATCATCCACTAGTACTCTTTATGTCATCCACATCATCAGCTTAATCCGAGTCACTATATCCTATTAAATTAGGATTAGTGTCTTTGGAATATCAAATTCCCAACTCACATGTGCCGACAACATATCTGATGACACGTTTTATGGCATTTAAGTGGGAGATTTTGGGACAGGCTTGGAATCAAGCACACACATACACTAAACATTAGATCAGGACGACTAGCAGTGAGATACAAGAGACTACCTATCATAGATCGATACAAAGTTTGGTCTACATTTTCCCCAACAATATTTTTGCATATAGTCTGTGTTGATCCCATTGGAGTATTCATATGTTTAACATTCTCCAATCCAAACTTCTTACCCACTTGGCATACTTGCTCTGGGAGATGAAGATTCCCTCCTTATTTTGCTTTATCTGCAAGCCTGAGAAAAAGGTTAATTCCCCTATCATACTCATCTCAAATGTTGAGGACATAGCTTCGACAAATATCTTAAGATGGGACTGTGAGGTCGAACTAAAAATTATGTCATCTACATAAATTTGAGCAATGATCATATCTACTCCGTGGTGCTTTATAAATAAATTACAATCGGCTTCACCACGTTTGAAACCAAATTCAAGAAGAAACTGAGTTAAACGACCATACCATGCACGTGGAGCTTGTTTTAATTCATACAAGGCTTTTTTCAGATTGTATACAAATTGTGGATGGTGAAGATCTTCGAATCCCTTAGGTTGTTCAACATACACTTCTTTATCAAATGTACATTCAAGAAAGCACCTTTGACGTCCATTTGATGGAGAGTAATCTTCAAGCAACAAGCTATGTCAAACAACAACCTAATTGACTTTTTCTTGCAACAGGAGCGAAGGTTTCATCACAGTCAATTCCTTCAACTTGAGTGTATCCTTGAGCAACTAGTCTAGCTTTATTTCTCACAACAGTTTCAGATTCATCTGATTTGTTTTTAAAGATCCATTTAGTTCCAATTACATTAGTATCATTGGGGCGAGGAACTAAATCCCAAACTTCATTTCTGGTGAATTGTTCTAGTTCTTCTTGCATAGCTTGTATCCACCAATTATCCTTGAGTGCTTCATTGACATTCTTTGGTTCCAAAGTAGATACATAATAATAAAGACTTACCTTAGGATATATGGTAGACATACACACATATCTCACCATGTCTTGGTAATTCTATGGTTCCTTCTTTCTTGTTCTAACACCTTCGAACACTTCTCCTATTACGTGTTCTGTCGGATGATTTCTTCTAATCCTGGATGAGGGATACCTGCGTACTGGGTCTCGCAATTCAGCCTCTGATTCCTCATCCACACCTTTTGTGCCTTCTATGCTCTCGGTTTCTGCTTCAAGTGTTGCTGCAGATGTCGTGACATTTGGAGCAACATCTGGATTTTCTGTATTCTGCGCATCTTCCACTGTTATGATAACATCATCTACTGGTTTATTTCCTGTAAGCTCAGCAAAATCATCAAAGACAATGTTAACAGATTCTTGTACGGTTTTGGTTCGAAGATTATACACTCGGTAAGCATGACTATTTTGAGAATATCCTACAAAGATTTCCTTATCACTTTTAGAGTCAAATTTAGCTAGGTGATCTCTATCATTAAGAACATAACACACACACCCAAACACATGAAAGTAACGCAAATTGGGTTTTTTTCCATTCAAAAGCTCATAGGGTGTCATTTTAGTTCCAGGTCTAAGATAGACTCTATTCGTGATGTGACTTGCAGTATTTAGAGCTTCTGCCCAAAAACGTTTTGACAACTTCTTAGAACTCAACATGACTCTAGTCATCTCTTGTAAAGTCCTATTCTTCCTCTCTACTACACCATTTTGCTGTGGGGTTTTGAGAGTAGAAAACTCATGGAAAATACTTTTTTCTCACAAAATGTAGAAAACTGACTATTCTCAAACTCTTTTCCATGGTAGGATCTAATCTGAAAAATAGATGAATGATATAGATTTCTTATTTTAGAGTGTAGTACCTTGAACATGTCAAACGTTTGAGACTTTTCCTTTAAAAAAATATATAATAATACATGAAAAAATCATCCACAATCACATATGTGTACCTCGTGTCTCCTAGGCTGTCTACCTCGATTGGACCCATAAGATCCATGTGCAAAAGCTGAAAACAGTGAGACGTACCTGAATTTTTTCCGTCATTTTGGACAACATTGTGGGAGACACGGGTTTGCTTACCTTTGAGACAATCTTCACAAACCATTATTTTATCCTTTGGACTTAGATTAGGGATGTCTCTTACTGCCTCATAAGAAATGAATCTTTTAAGGTTGTGGAAATTAACGTGCCCTAATTTTTTATGACACAAGGTCGTGACATCGGTCCTAACACTATTGCAAATCTCTTGTTCTCCAACAAGATAGTAATTATCACTTGTTCTTGTATCTGTCATTACACATTGGTTAGCTTCATTAGTAACTGTACAAGCATACTTGTTAAACTTTACCTCTAGATCGTCATCACAGAATTGACTTATACTGACTAGATTAGCCATCAAACCGTCAACGTGCAAGACATTTTTCAGTGCTGGAACTCCAGGAACACTTAAGGTTCCTCTTCCTATGATTTTACTTTTTCCTCCACATCTGTATGTAACATTACCTTCACTTAGAGCCTCGTAGTTCTTTAGACATTCTTTTGTCCCCGTTGTTGACAGTCAATTTTGACCCGTTTTTTGTGTATTTGTTGCAATTTTAAGTATTTTAGCACACCGCATTTTAATTGTTATTTTGCATATTTTTACATAATATTCTACGTTTGTTTCTTCACAAAAATGGCATTGCATCTTTTATTTTTAAATTAAGCATATTGTCGTTGTTAATATTATGTTTTATTATTGTTATACCGTCGTTTTTATTTTAATAATATTCACATCTTTTTAAATAATTAATCGGCACCGCATTTTTACTTTTAATCAGGCATTAAACGTGTCTTAAATATTGCATTGTAGTATTATTGCATCGGCATTTGTATTTTTTATAATTTTTGTATCTTTTTAAATAATTTTTCTTTAAATAATTAACCACCGCATTTTGTCAAACCAAATCAAGACGCAATTTTAATCAGTCCAAGCAAACAATATTTTTAATATCATCCAAACACTCTTTTATTTTCCCCCCTAAATTTTAAACTCCACCTTTCATTTCCCCCCCCCCCCCCAAAAACAATACCCCACTTTTCATTTCCCCCCCCTAATACCTAACCCTAATCCTACCCTATAAAACAAAACATTTTCCCATTTCATTAACCCCAGCCGTCCCTCACCCTCTCCTTAACTCTCACTTCAGCCCTTCCCTCTTCCCCCTTCCCGTCGCCTCCGCCGCTTCTTCACGGAGTCAGAATCTGGCGAACTACCCACCAAATTTCACAACAAATCGAGCCCTCTCTCTCATTTTTAAACCTAGCAGCCCACTGCCCTCTCCCCTATTCACTTCCTGTCCGCCGCTGGGCCGCGCCACTTCGCCGGAGCTCCAAGCTCCGGCGAACACCCTCACAGCCGCACACTCTCGCCTCACCACCTGCCATCTCCCTCACCACTCATTTCTCCTCTCCTACTCCGTCACCATCGACTCGCCACGGTAAACCTCATTCCAAATAACAACCCACCACGGCGAACCTCATCTTTGTGGCGGCGTCGCTCGGCGACTCGCCGTGGAAGCCGACGCCACGCCGCCGCTTTTCGTGTTGTATTGTCAATATCACTGTTTGTATCTCTTTTGTTTGGCTATGTTGGAAACTGATTGCATTCTCATATATTTTGCATCCATTACTACCTACATATTTTCGGGGGATTGCATTCTCATCTACTCAATTGTACATTGTCCATATTCTCACATTAGCTTTTCATTCATTATAAAAAATAAAATAAAAATGCTTACCTGATCGCCTTGATAGCGTCAAGATGCAACCTTACCCAGTTCAACATCTTCATTACCAGAAACTGGGACATTTTAAGGAATTCAGTGCAAGAAAATGGCAATAGATGCGAAAGCAGCCAACTAGGTCTTCAGTGCAAACCAAGAATGCAAGCGTCAAGAGCCAAAGCTACAGAGCCGACGCTAATCAACCACTCATTTCCTAAAAAACTCACAAGTTTTCTTTGAGTGCAGGATCTTCATATCAGTAAAGCGAGAACACACAAGGTAGGCACGCGGTTTACAAACGCACAACGTCTATGCAATGACATTATCTCAACTCAGGCAAGTCACAAAGCAGGTACGCTCATAAACCGATGCATTTCTTTTAAGCCTATGCAACGGCTTCATTCATGTTTCGTCTATGCAACGACGAGCATCTGCATTGCGTCCATGCAACGACGCCATTTTATCTTAAGCCTATGCAACGGCTTCATTCATGTTTCGTTCATGCAACGACGAGCATCCGTGCAAGGCGTCTATGCAACGACGCCATTTTATTTTAAGCCTACGCAACGACTCATTCATGTTTCGTCCACGCAACGACGAGCATCTGCGTCAGCGTCCATGCAACGACGCTTTTCATTTTAAGCCTATGCAACGCCATTTATGTTTCGTTCATGCAACGACGAGCATCTGCGTTGTCCCACGCAACGACGTCATTTCATTTAAGCCTATGCAACGGCCATTTATGTTTCGTCCATGCAACGACGAGCATCTCGTGCGTCCCATGCAACGACGCCGTTTTATTTTAAGCCTATGCAACGCCGTTCATGTTTCGTCTATGCAACGACGAGCATCTGCGTCGCGTCCATGCAACGACGCCATTTTATTTTAAGCCTATGCAACGGCCATTCATGTTTCGTCCATGCAACGACGAGCATCGTGATTACGTCCATGCAACGACGCCATTTCATTTAAGCCTACGCAACGCTTCATTTATGTTTCGTCCATGCAACGGCGAGCATCTGATTGCGTCCATGCAACGACCATTTTATTTTAAGCCTATGCAACGGCTTCATTCATGTTTCGTCCATGCAACGACGAGCATCTGCATTGCGTCCATGCAACGACGCCATTTTATTTTAAGCCTATGCAACGGCTTCATTAATGTTTCGTCTATGCAACGACGAGCATCTGCATCGCGTCCATGCAACGACGTCATTTTATTTTAAGCCTATGCAACGGCTTCATTCATGTTTCGTCCATGCAACGACGAACATCTGCATTGCGTCCATGCAACGACGCCATTTTATTTTAAGCCTATGCAACGCCGTTAATGTTTCGTCTATGCAACGACGAGCATCTGCATCGCGTCCATTCAACGATTTAATTTTATTTTAAGCCTATGCAACGGCTTCATTCATGTTTCGTCCATGCAACGACGAACATCTGCATTGCGTCCATGCAACGACGCCATTTTATTTTAAGCCTATGCAACGACTTCATTCATGTTTCGTCTATGCAACGACGAGCATCTGCATTGCGTCCATGCAACGACGCCATTTCAAATAAGCCTATGCAACGGCTTCATCCATGTTTCGTCTATGCAACGATGAGCATCTGCATTGCGTCCGAAAACGACGTCATTTCATAAAAGCCTATGCAACGGCTTCATTTATGTTTCGTCTATGCAACGACGAGCATCTGCATTGCGTCCGAAAACGACGTCATTTCATAAAAGCCTATGCAACGGCTTCATTTATGTTTCGTCTATGCAACGACGAACATCTGCATTGCATCTATGTTTCGTCCATGCAACGACGAGCATCTGCATCGCGTCCGAAAACGACGTCATTTCATAAAAGCCTATGCAACGGCTTCATTTATGTTTCGTCTATGCAACGACGAACATATGCATCGCGTCTATGCAATGACGCCATCAACATCTACAATAACCTTGTCTTTTCAGCACCACATCACCTGCAACCCAGTGTCAATCATACTTCGACACTGGGACATTTTTAAATCAAATACACTTTGCTTTTTAATTTTTGCACCTGGCGACCAGTGTCATCATGATTTGACACTGGGACATTTTTGGATCTGCATCATCCCTATTTTTGAGTTCTAGTTTATAAAACAGGACAAAATTGGCTACAAGTCAACATCTTTGTCCGAAGACTCTTCCATCATCTCCGTATAAAGAGGGACATGCTGTTGACAGTCAATTTTGACCCGTTTTTTGTGTATTTGTTGCAATTTTAAGTATTTTAGCACACCGCATTTTAATTGTTATTTTGCATATTTTTACATAATATTCTACGTTTGTTTCTTCACAAAAATGGCATTGCATCTTTTATTTTTTAAATTAAGCATATTGTCGTTGTTAATATTATGTTTTATTATTGTTATACCGCTGCTTTTATTTTAATAATATTCACATCTTTTAAATAATTAATCGACCGCATTTTTACTTTTAATCGACATTAAACGTGTCTTAAATATTGCATTGTAGTATTATTGCATCGGCATTTGTATTTTTTATAATTTTTGTATCTTTTTAAATAATTTTTCTTTAAATAATTAACCAGCCTCGCATTTTGTCAAACCAGTCCAGTCCAAGACGCAATTTGAATCAGTCCAAGCCAACACTATTTTTAATATCATCCAAACACTCTTTTATTTTCCACCCTAAATTTTAAACTCCACCTTTCATTTCCCAAAAACAATACCCCACTTTTCATTTTCCCCCCAATACCTAACCCTAATCCTACCCTATAAAACAAAACATTTTCCCCCCCATTTCATTAACCCCAGCCGTCCCTCACCCTCTCCTTAACTCTCACTTCAGCCCTTCCCTCTTCCCCCTTCCCGTCGCCTCCGCCGCCGCCCTTCGCCGGAGTTGTAACTCCGGCGAACTACCCAGCCGCAGCCCACAACAAATCAGAGCCCTCTCTCTCTCATTTTTAAACCTAGCAGCCCACTGCCCTCTCCCCTATTCACTTCCCGTCGCTGCCAGTCGCCGCCGCCTCACTTCGCCGGAGCTCCAAGCTCCGGCGAACACCCTCACAGCCGCACACTCTCGCCTCACCCCCTGCCATCTCCCTCTCCACTCATTTCTCCTCTCCTACTCCCGTCACCACTGACCCCCCTCGCCGCTGGTAAACCTCATTCCAAATAACAACCCACCGGCGAACTCATCGCTGGCGGCTGGCTCGGCGACCTCGCCGTGGAAGCGACGCCACGCTCACGCTTTTCGTGTTGTATTGTCAATATCACCGTTTGTATCTCTTTTGTTTGGCTATGTTGGAAACCGATTTGATTTTGTTTTGGTGATTCGCCAATTTTAGAACTCCGTCGAGCTTATCGCTTCCGCGCTGTTTCTTGATTTCCGTGAATCGCTTCCTTGTTTTGGCTATTTCTCGACTGATTTTAGTATTTTGTTATTTTATACTATTGGTTATGGATCGTTTGATTTCTTGTTTTAGTAATACGAGTAAAACTCAGCGAAGCTTTGAAATCTCCGCGATATCGCCATCGCTCACATCATTTTGGGCCCCTCGCTCGTCTGTTTGGTTATCTGTTAGACAGATTGTTGGCCATTTATCGCTACTGATCGGGGTATTTTGTCACTGGTTTTAGGCTATTTTGCTATTGTTTTGGCTATATTGCTATTAATTTCGGACATTTTTTTTGCTGGTTTACTGATTTGAACAAGATACTACTTTTGGTATTTTACTGATTTGAACAAGATGCTACACTTGTTTGGCCGATGAAGGAATCCCCGTCTGATTTCCAAGGCCTCCCCTGTACAAAAGACGGATTTATTTGCTTTGTTTGTTAATTTTTGCTATTATTTTAAAATTGATGTATTCTATTACTAATACTTTTACTAAGTGTTTATGCAGGTATCCGGAGATGCATTTCAAAAAGAATGCCCCGGAGTTTATTTTATGTCGTATTTAATTTCATGTTTTTTTATTATTTTGCATTGTATTTTATTTTAATTGTAAATTATGTAAAATGCTTAGAATAGGTAGAATAAAAAGAGCAATAAATAATTAACCTAGGTTTGAACGAACAACCGCAAGTTAGCGGATCTTAAAGGATGCCTAACCCCTTCCCTTTAGGATAATAAAGAACCCTGATCCAGAATCTCACTAATTTCGCAGACTATTAAATGGAAGTCAATTGCAGTATTTTTATTGCAATAAACTAAGTGTCCTAATTCACTATAATAATTAGGTGGCGACTCCTTAAAATACAAATTTAGGAATCAACCATATGTAGCAGTAATCCCGTTTCGACTCTGGTTAAAATGGGGTGTTACACCCGTCATGTGTCGAGAACATCCACTGTCGAAGTACCACGATCCTGAAATGTTAGTCCTCAACGCAGTAACAGCTACATTACATCTCACATTCATACTGGGAAACCAGACTTTCTTTACCTTTTTCTTGTTTCTGGATTCTGAAATGCTGCCTCGAGTGCTGTCTGGAATGTTGGACAGCATTTTCGACGACATTTTGCTCATGGACTTTAGCAATTTAAAGCAGTAAGGTTTTAAGTGGCCAATTTTATTACAGTGATGGCACACAAAATTCCTCCTTTTTACGAAGCCTATTTTCTCATTTTTGTCAAATAAGTTGGAGCATATTGCATTAATGGAGTTCTTGTAACTCAAACCTGCATGTTGTGGCTGACTAACACTTAGAATTTCATCTAGTTTGGAAGTAACGGTTTTGAGCTTTCGGAAGGTAGCTTCGGCCAGATCCAACTTCGCACTGATCTTACCAAATTCAAGATCTTTTTTGGTAAGGGTAACCTCTAGTCGGGTTATTGTGCCTTTCAAACCTGCATTCTCAAGAGTTAAAATTTTTACCTTAGAGTCAAGTTGTTTGGATTCAACAATTAAGTCCTTGCAAAGTTTTTGAAATTCTTTAATCATGTCGTCCTTCGAGTCGACTTGAGTCTCAGGATCAGATTCACAATTAGAAATAAAATCACTAAAGCAGTTAACATCTGAATAGTTAAAAAATTCATACCTGTCGGATGACTGGGCTTGCAGATGTCATCGCTGATGTTGCCGAAAATATTGTGACATTCGGGACAACACAGTCAGCGATATTTTCATCATCTGACATTGACTATTCGAAAACAGTGGTCAGCATAGCTTATGACTTCATTTCTGGATCCTCTTCACCTTCATCGCCACTTAGAGAAATCCATAGACTTTTCTCAGCTTTTCTTAAAGTGTTTGCACACTCGTTGGCATAATGACCTCATCCCGAGCACGCATGGCATTGTATACTTTCGAGTTGCTTGGGATCAAACTTGGTTCGGTCTGAGTTGATTTCCTTTTTGCGCTGTAGGAAGGGTTTTAGTGAACTTTGGATTAAAGCCTTGGTTTTGATGATCTTTGGGTTTAGATCTACTATTGTCACCGTTGAACCTCTTTAACATCGTATTGAATTTTCGAGTAAGAAGGGTAACATTCGCACCATCACCAATTTCTTCAAGATTTTCATTATCTTCATTGACTTACATCTCTAAGGATTTTGCTTGAAGTGCAACATCTTTGCTTTTATACAGTGTCCTTTGGTTTTCCATATTCATCTCATATGATGCTCATTAAAGTATGGAGGTCCATTATAGCAAGGTTGTGGGCTTCTTCAATCGCACATATCTTAATATTGAACTTTTCAGGAAGAGAGCGGAGTGCCTTTTCCACAAGTTGATTGTTGGTCAGTGGAGACCCAAGTACTTAACATTCATTAGAAATGTCGATCAAATTTTCAAAGTAGGTTTTAATATCCTTTGTCTCTTCCATCCTTAATCGTTCATATTTACTCATGAGCACGCGTAGCTTCGTTCGACGAACACTTGAGCTACCTTCACAATGGGTTTGTAGGGTATCCCAAGCATCCTTGGCAGTTGAGCAATTTTGAATAAGTTTGAACATATAAAGATCTACCCATCCAAAAATAGCATTAAGAGTCTTTTCATTGAAGTCTGCACTATTGGTTTCTTCCACACTTCATTCGGTCTCAGGCTTAGGTAAAATATCGCCTTCCTCGTCCGGTGGAAGCATAAGGACAATATATCCATTTGTAATTGATCTTCATGCTCTCGCATCAATGGATTTGATATGAGAACGTATGCGAATTTTCCAATAACGATAATTTGATCCATCTAAAATAGGAAGTCTACCAATATTTGAATTAGCCGGATCCATAGTTAAAGTAAAAGGACTTTAGCACTTATTTTGTTATGTGTCGGCTCTGATACCACTTGTAGGGTCCCGCGGGTTAATAATTTGGATTAAATAAAATCAAACAGAGTAACGACATTTGGATAAAAACAGAAAAACCTTTGAAAGAGTTAAAGTGCAGCGGAAATAAATAAAGAACGCAAAAGTTTAATTTTAATAGGTTACATATTAATATAACTCATGATGGTCAATGACCAAATGTATTTTGTGTATATATATATATATATATATATATATATATATATATATACAATTGAATATATTCCTTCTTTTACAATGTTACAAGATGATACAAAAGGAATAAAAAGGGGTTAAGTCCAGATGACTTATGCCTGAAAAATCTATCTAAATAGAAGTGATCAACACCTCATTACAATTGCTTCAATGAAAGAACAAATCTAGAATCTAAGTAGCAATTATAATGTCGTCACAAATACAGGCAACACAACGATCTAGTCTACTTGATTGATATTTGTGGAGATCTCTCTATATCGTTTTCACTCTAAAATTTTGGATATTGAATCATTGAAATGACCTCTCTATTTATAGTAGAGAGTTCCCTTGAAAGACTCCTCAACAGGTTGTGGAAGTTGAGCTGAAAAAGGGGCACGTGAGGCAGTAGCTTAAGGCACGAAAATCCCCAACAACTTGGACTATTTCTTCCTCGTCTTGCTCCTTAAGTTATGCTCCTTTTGGACTTGGTCTTCCTCATTTGCAATCAGCTCCAAATACTCTTTGCCAAGCCAATTTGCCATGTGATAAAAAAGTCACAGTTTCCTGAAAAACTGTCCGTGAAGATAGACAAAACAGTTACCAGAATGTTGTCCCAAATGTCAAGACATTTGGTCCAACATTTTCTGATTTTAATTTAGCTCTAAAAATGATATGTTAGGAAAAATGTCATGACACAAAACCTAACATTAACAAGTAGCATTTTTCCAAACTCTGTATTTCTACTAAGAAATGCATTGAGTATATGTACAAATTATTAACGTAGAACACATTAACTTTAAAGAATTAGAAATCCATAAGCTTCAAAGCCTACAAGGTCATCTGTACATACTAGACATATACATGACACGTCTACAAGCCTCTATAGAAGAATAATTGTATTGTGGTCGGCACAGAGACCCGACCTCCCCATCATCTCTCTATATATATATATATGTCAACACTCTAGACCTAACAACTCCTAATGACATAGAACTTACCGATAAGTTAAGCTCAGCAAAGATATTGAGGAGGCTAATGTACATGTCTCTCAGGACGTGCAGCATGAAATGCAGTGCCTTCCGACAAAAGGGGACATCAGTACGAATAGAATGTAATGGTATGTAAGACATTTAAATAATTGTAAGTTGAAAATGAACTGATAAGCATAATAGTTGAGCATACTGAGAAACAAGGGAAAATTTGAGGATATACCTACATGTTCCCAACTCGTATCCAATAATAATATCTATAACGTACTAAGTCTTAATGAGGCTCATTGTATAAATATAACGTACCATGCCTTAATAAGGCTCTGTGGATAAGTATAACGTATCAGGCCTTAATAAGGCTTTGTGGACATGTGACCCATAATAGGGTTATGTGGCTGTACACAATATACCAGGTTGTAACAAGGCTCTGTGGGAATAAATATCACGTACCAGGACATATATAGGCTCTGTGGGAATGTAACATAGTGACATATCCACCGAGCAGGGGCGGATCTACGTCTCTAGTAGTGGTTGTTCGGAAAAAAAAATTCACAACATTGTATAAGGGAATGAGGATGATGTGCTTGTTCAAAAGTGAAAAATAGTACTGCAAAAAAAAATCACGCTTGTTCAACTGAACAAGCGTGAACAGGGTACCGAGTATAGCTCGGGGTGTGAAAAACAATATATATACCCTCATCGAGTGAAGAATAAGCTCTAAGATAATAATGTACTCCTAACAAGGGACAAACAATAGCATATGAATGATATAACGCTACGAGGGACAAGCTAGATAAAAATGCTTCTTTTGTACCACTCTTTCGGATACCATTTTAGGTACATATTCATGCCAAGAAAGAAGTAGGATAGCCATTACATACTTTTTATCGTCTAATCGACACAATCCGCTACAACTCAAGTTGTATAGTACTTCAATATACAATAAAGCAACAATAGAATCATCGTTAACTAAAAAAAAATAGAATACGATAGACCGAGCGACAAACTTGTCTCATAACAACAACCAACGCTCCCATATCACTTTCCCTTCTTTACAACACCTTTATTTCACCTATTATTTTATACTCGGCATACTCTTTGGTATTTAAAAGTGACAGATTCAAATCTTAAAATTAATTATGGATACTTGCTCAAGTAAAGCTATTACTTTCTTGGGGTGGAACCTTTTCTCGAATCTGACATGAACCAAGATACTTTTTACATTGTACTTTCATTTTATACTATATCCCTTCAGTCTCAAATTATTTATTATTTTTTTATTTTACACATTTCTTAAAAAATATTAATTAAAAGGGATATTTAACATACTTTATTTTTATTTATGTTTAAGTTATAATATGTTTCCATTAAATGTTTATTTTATTTATGTGTCATCTCCAATAATGAATAAAAAATGATTAATTATGTCTTGAACTTCTAAAATGACAGATAATGTGAGACAACTATTATTAATAACCACGATAAATAATTTGAGACCGAGTGTTTTAAAAAGCGCCAAAAATACCCATAACTATTGGAAATAGGACAAAATTTTCTTCTATTTAAAATTTGGTCCAAAATACCCCTAAACTATTAGAAATAACATAAAAAATGCCCTTTGTAGTAGCAAACTGACCCAATTATGTCAATATTTCGTTAATGGAACTCGAGCATCATGTATTTCCTTCGATAAATTAATTTCTTTGTTGAGATAGACTCCAACTAAGAAATTTATATTCAAATCTCAACAGAGCCAAAAATAAAAGGTATTATTTTCATCGATTTTTTTTTTTTTGAGGATAGTGTTATTCGATAGTTGTACTGATGAAAGATAATAGATACTCATAAAATAGTTGAGTTGCATTTAAATCAGCTATTAGAGTCATGACTTAAGTCATATATCAAATAACTTTTGTGAATTAATATAATTGTCACTTCAATGATTTTTATTTGTGCTAGTCGAACATGTCGATGTACACGTAATTCAACTATTTCATGAGTAGATGTTACCTTTCACTAGTACAATGTACTCTCTCCTCTAAAAACTAGACAAATAATCCACTTTATTAGGAGTAACAATTAGGTTATACATATATATATATATACACTCTGATTTTCATTGAAGAAAAAATGTTCATACTATATATATTCTTTGAAGTTCATAAAAAGCAGAGTCCTAATAATGGAAGTCAAGAACAACTTTATTAGCTTCATTATTTATGACTCAGTGAATTTCAACTTGAAAGAGGTGGATGAAGCCTAATTTTCTTTTCATTAAATATATAGGCGAAGCTACGCGCTTGAGCTTTTGGTTTGTTTTCTTGCTTCTATTTACTCTATGCTTCCTTCTTCTGACCATCATAGTTGAACAAACTTATTAATCAATTCCGGTGGAGTTCGAAAAAAGAACTTGGATCAAAAGACTATCTGGTTTTCCTTCCAAATATGTTGTCTTTCATGATGCTACAGAATTTCTATTTAATATGGGAAGTCTCACGGGTTCGAGTCGTGAAAACAGTCTCTCGCATACACTCACCAAGAAAACTGCATACACTCACCAAGTTGAGTTCGAACCCTTGACCTTTAGGAATTAAACCTAGCATCTTAATCAATGCACCACAAAATCTCTTTTAACCATGAGTTCCTTCAGATCATATTAGACCTATTTTAAGAATTATACACATAATATATCGAGTTTAGTCGGGTGACTATAGTTTCACATGACCCAATTTTAGTACCAAATTCGCCCCTGCATACACTAGACCCTTGTGGTCCGACCCTTTTCCTGACTCCACGCATAGAGAAAGCTTAATGCCCGGACTGCCTTTTTTTTTTTCAATAATGAACTTTGCAAGTGTTGCATAAAAGGTGGGTAAAGATGAAAAATCAAGGGGAAAATAACCACTAAACTATAAAAACAAAATTGAAACAATGCTTTGACCGGTTCTAAAATTATAGTACTGCATAAGAAAGACATGATGTTTATAGAGGGCATCAAGAAATCACAGTGGAAGACAAATCTGTTATTGGTCTTCAATCATCTCAAACAAACAGAAAAAATAGGAACATGATCTAAATTCTTCCAAGTAGGCATGAGTTCTCGTTGATCAATCAAAACAAACTTAAGGGCAGATTTATAGGGGAAATTATGAGCACATGAACTCATGGTCTCTTCACAAAACAAGATATTTTATGTACATATTTTCTAAACTGATAATATTAACGGCTGACACCATGCTTCAAGAAGGCTTGATGGTGCACTTGGTTGAGTGTTGAGTTATTTACCCAAAGGATTAAGGACCGATTCCCACTTAATACATCTTTTTCTCCTTTTTTTAGTGGTGCACTTATGTTTTAAAAATACTAGATCCGCTTCTGTTAAATTGTGGTAGCTGCATAATAGATCCCAGCATGAGCATGGCTACACCAATTAGCTAAGAACTCCATCTACTCTGCTTGTGTTTTTGCTGCAGTTCTCTATGCAATTCAAAAACATCTTTGTTAGCATGACGACAAGGAGCAATTAGAGAAAGCAAGCATCTAATTTTTTTTAGAAAAGAGAAGGAATGAGAAAAAACTGAAACAATACCATGTTCAGTCGACGAGCTTGTTCTTGAAGTCGCAGCTCCCGGCTATGTTGCTTACTGATCCAAACCTGTATCGAACATATTGTTTATACATTAGATGCACATTAATACTCAAGAACAGCACGTAGGAGTTTGTTCTACTTACATCCCTAATGAGGTTAAGACGGTCGCATCCTTCAATCTCTTCGATGTCTTCCTTAAGTTTCACAGCTGACGGCTCCAGAGTGTTTGGCCTGCGCCCAAGGAGCTTAATCTGTTTCAATGTTCCAATATCTGCAAAGCTAGGGGGGATATCCTCGAGCCTGTGACACATTATTATAACAAGTGTTTCAAGCTTGGGAAAAGATTCCTCTGAGTCATCCAACCTTGAGATACCTAAGCTCACCAGTTTCAAGAACTTAAGTTCATTGAACTTGATATCTCTGAGGCACCA
This sequence comes from Przewalskia tangutica, assembly GCA_029844215.1. Lineage (NCBI taxonomy): Eukaryota > Viridiplantae > Streptophyta > Magnoliopsida > Solanales > Solanaceae > Przewalskia > Przewalskia tangutica. Next base: position 57,803,339 of record CM056740.1, read on the forward strand.
CTCGTCCGACTTAGTTCCCCAATCCTGTAATTCTAGATACTCTAGACATGGTAGCCCCGCAATCAAGGGAGCTGCGCTTACTATATGAGGCCCTTCAAGTTTCAACTTCTTTAGATTTGAAGGCAAGTGTAACTCGGGTATACTAAATATTCTACCTTGAAAGGAAAGGTCAAGTAATTGCAGCTGGGTAAGACTCTCTAGTTTGGGACTGAAACTACAAATTTCATGAAGTTCATCACTACATATAGTGAGCCTAAGTTCTTGAAGGTTCGGACACCTCCGTAATAAGACATCCATGCATTCACCATCATTAATTGGATATCTAACATGCCTTAATATCCTCAAATTTGCCAATTTAGAGGATTCTTCAAAGATCCACTGCTTATTGTTTTCCAAATCTAAAACAGCATGACTAATCTCAACATGCCTTATGTTTTCCATTTTCCAGAAAATCGGGAGTAACACTACGCTCTCGAAAGAAAGAACAATTAAAGTTTCAAGATGACATAGATGTGATCCCGGATGGAAATCAAATTGTTTTGTCCTAACGGCCAGGTACTTCAGATAAATTATCGGACACAGTATAGCTGACGACAAAGGATCCACTCCATGAGAACTCAAATCCAAGACCTTAAGAAATCCCAATTTACTGATCTGATGGAAGGGATTCCATACTCGAAATTCTCCTCCATAATTTGTAATCAGTGACCTTAAATGTTGATGGAAAGGCTCCGGTGTGAGCAATGCAAACTTGGAAAGCTCAGCTGTGAAATTGAAGCTCACTCGACTTTCCTCCCAATAGGAAGGTTGAAAGTCGCTATAATTCCCCTTCACTGCCAACATAAATTTTTCTTCTCTGCTTTTCTCCAAGCAAAAGTGAAGTACTACATCATGAACCTGGCAGTATTTTACTTTACCGTTATATCTTCTCCTCTCAACCATCACCACATTACTTCTAACGAGATCCATCAAATAATCTTCAGCTGTCTCTTCCAAACTCCCAGATTCAATGTTCTTCACAAAGCCTTCCGCTATCCATAAACTTATCAATTTAGACACTGAAATTCTCGCGTCCTCCGGAAACATCCCCATATAAAGGAGGCAAGGCTTTAAAGAATCGGGTAAGTTATCATAACTTAACTGCATAATCGAAAGACTATATCCTTCAGCCTCACCTAGATAGGAAAGTAGTGAATTTTTAACCTTATGCCACCAAGATTCTTCCATTTTCTTCCTTTTGATTGTTCCAGCTACCAAGATAATCACTAGAGGCAGTCCTTTACATCTTTTTGCAACTGCTAGACTCACTTCTCGAAGTTTAGGAGGGCAATCTTCCTTTTGAAACACTTTTTTCTGCAACAATTTGCAACTCTCGTCTAGTGTGAGGAATGGAAGGAAATAAAGATCAGTATGGCACTTGACATGTTCACCCACTTTCTCAAGTCGAGTTGTTACTACAATTCTGCTTCTATTTCCAACATCAGGAAAAGAAAGCCTCAAGTCATCCCATGCCATAACATTCCACATATCATCCAAGACAATGAGATATCTCTTTCCCATTAAGCTTTTCCTCAACATGTCAGCAAGTTCTCCAACCTCATCTACCTTGTTCTTGGAACCGGTAACTTGGCTGAAAATCTCTTGTAATAGCTGTATCCGGTTATACGTTTGGGAAATGATACACCATGCTCGAACATCAAAATGAGAAATAATGATGTCATTATTAAATAACTTTCTAGCAAAAGTTGTTTTACCTTGTCCCCCCATCCCAACAATTGGGATGACGTCTAGCTCCTTTGTTCCTTCATTCAGATACTTAATTAATTTTTCAGTATCATTATCAAAACCCACAATCTCCTCATCATTCACAGGGTCACTATGTTGGTTGTGCAGACGTTTAGATGGCTCAACCACAAAGCAGGGCCTAATCTCCAAACTCTTGTTAGACATCTTCCGTATATGAAGTAGAAAATTGCTGCAAGTTCAGCATACTCTTTATCATATTAATTTTCAGTAAGAAGTAAGTCATCTGGTCCAGTTTATATGAACCTATATTTTTAATCCGTTAAGAAAAGAATGAGACAAGATACCAAGATGAAAATTAATGTGATGAAGTAATTGTAAATGAAGTTTAACCGTTTTTTGCAAAGATTGCATGACTTAAATGTTTATCAAGAAGACAACATGAGCTATGATTTCCCTATGTGATCATAAACATCATATATATGGTATACTATGGCAAGTCATCACATGTTGTGACTTTACATCTTGTAGCGAGCCACAACAGGGGCGTATTGAAATTAAACTAGATATTGGGTTAAGCTTAATTATGGGTTCATGATCCAACTAACCTTTTTGGACCAAACCCAAAATTAAGCCCAAGTTCTAGCATTTCTCTAGAAACATCATCACCTCCTTTAAGTGTTCTAGAGAATTCTATTAGTTAATAATCTAGATATTATGGTAGAAAGCTCTAGAGATTAGGAGAAAGTTTGTAAGATATTTTGTAGTTTTTGAGCCTATAAATAGCTCCTTCCTCTCTCATTTGTAATATGTACAAAAGTTGAACAAATGAAATAAAAACAAGTTCAAAGAAAGAGTGTTCATCATAATTTCTCTCATCCTCTCTAACTAAGAGTCTTTCAAGTTGAACAAGTGAAATAAAAACAAGTTCAAAGAAAGAGTGTTCATCATAATTCCTCTCATCCTCTCTAAGAGTCTTTCAAGTATTCTCTAAATGTTCTTCCATATTCTTCTTCATACTTAGAGGGTTTATTCTCTTGATTTTTCTCGGATTTCTCGGGCATTACGGTCTTGGGCTAGTGCTAAGCACTATTGGTGGTTTCTCTACATGATATCAAAGCCATTTTAATCTTGTGCTCATCAATATCGGGGTTTAGGAGAACTCGGGGTTACTCTAAGTATGGAATCAATGGGTCGTGTCGTTGGATTGGGAATGGAGATCTTAAACCAATCTAACTAGCGGTTATGGAAGTCATGTATGAAGTCATACTTGGTGAGTGAGGACTTATGGGATGTCGTCGTCGGTAGCAGCACAACACCACCAGCGGAGATCGCCGCAACGGAAGCGACAAGGAGCCGACACTAAGAATGCCAAGGCGGAGTTTGCTTTGAAGAGGTCACTATCCTCCGGAGTATTTGAGCATGTCTCAAAGTGTACGTCCGCTAGTTCTATTTGGAAGGCGTTAGATCAATTGTTCAACAAGAAGAACGAGGCTCGGCTACAACTGTTAGAGAACGAGTTGGCGAATGCGAAGCAGGGGGAGTCTTCAATCTCAGAGTTTTTTATCAAGGTAAAGAATCTTTGCTCTGAGATTAATACTCTAAATCCGGAGGAGTCGATTTCGGAAGCTCGGTTGAAGCGGTCTATCATTCGTGGTCTACGACCCGAATATACACCGTTTGTTACTTCAGTTCAAGGATGGGCTACACAACCTTCCTTGGAGGAATTTGAAAACTTGCTAGCTTCGCAAGAATCACTAGTCATGCAAATGGCCGGAGTTAAAATCCATGATGATTCGGAAAGCGCTTTTGTAGCTCGGAGGCAACAAAGCTTCAAAGCCAAACCCAGGGATGGTGGTACAAAGAACAATGATGGACGGGAAGGATCTTCTACTGGAGATAAGAAACTATTCAAGTGCTATCGGTGTGGGAAACTTGGGCATTTCAAAAGAGATTGTCGAGTCAAGCTGAAGGAAACAAATATGGCGGAATCAAAAGGTCATACTGAAGACGAAGAATGGGGAAAATGTTTTACGGTAGAGGTTGTATCTTCAGGTACATCCACAACTAAAAATCTTGGAAATGAGTGGATTGTAGATTCTGGTTGTAGCCATCATATTACCGGAGACGAGAAGTTATTTTCTAGTCTTCAGCGTCATGACGGGAAAGAAGCCATCATTACCGCGGACAATTCAATCCACCGCGTTGGGAAGGAAGGGACGGTTGTCATTGAAGGAGATGATGGAAGCCCAACCACTCTCAAGAACGTGTACCATGTTCCTAGAGTAAGGAAGAATCTTCTATCTGTAGTAAATGTGGTGGACTCAGGTAACTACGTTTTATTTGGCCCAAGAGACGTTAAATTTTTAAAAAATATTAAAGAGTTAAAGGCGGATGTGGTTCACACCGGAGCACGGGTTAAAGATTTATCTGTTTTATCGGCCTCAAATTCTTATGTTAAGAAGATGAGTACCAATGACAATGCCTTTATATGGCATGCTAGGCTTGGTCATATAAATATGACTAAGCTCAAAGTGATGGTGAATAAGGATTTGGTCAATGGGCTCCCAAAATTGAAGATTCGGGATGAAGGAAAACTTTTGAAGGTTGTCAATATGGAAAATCACATAGACTTCCATTTGACAACTCCACTTCACGATGCAGCGCTCCGTTGGAAAGGATCCATAGTGATCTGATGGGTCCGACGAGAACATCCTCCTATTCCGGGTCTCGATACATGTTGTTTGTTGATGATTTCTCACAGTACACTTGGGTATACTTTGTGAAGGAAAAATCAGAAGTATTCTCCAAGTTTCAAGAACTCAAGGTTACCGTGGAGGGAGAGTTGGGTCGGAATATCAAGACCTTAAGGACGGATAATGGAGGGGAGTTTATGCAAAAGGAGTTTCTCTTTTTTTGTCGAGATCGTGGCATCAATAGAGAATTTACAAGCTCGTATACACCTCAACAAAATGGAGTAGCAGAAAGGAAAATCAGACATTTAACCGAGACGTGTAGAAGTTGGCTACATGACAAGAATTTGCCTAAAGCCTTATGGGCAGAAGGCATGAGATGTGCAGCGTATGTCATCAACCGGATGCCACTTAGTCCGAACAATATGAAGTCTCCTTATGAGATTGTTCATGAGAAGAAGCCAACAGCTACGTCCATGTGTTCGACTCTCAAAGAACCAAGCTGGAGGCAAAGGCGAAGAAATGCATCTTTATCGGCTATAATGAACAAAGGAAGGGATGGAGGTGTATGGATCCAGAGACACACAGGTACACCGTGTCTCGTGATGTTGTCTTTGATGAGGTTTCTTCATATTATGGGTCACCTCAAGTCTTGGTTGAGCAAGATAGTGTGAGTTCCTCCGAGAGCGATGAACTAGCTCCTCAAATGCCAAGTGAGAGCGGAAGTCCTGAAAAGGAGACTCAAGGTGAAAGGGGGAGCACTAACCAAGAGGAAGATGAGGAAGAAGATCATGGTTCCATGGCTAATCAACGGCCAAAAAGGAATATTGTTAGGCCTGCTCGGTTCAGAGATGAAAGGTTTGTCACTACTTACTCATGTTACTTTGCAGCTCCATTAGATGAAGATGAGCCATTATGAAGCAAAAAGAGTTCAAGAGTGGGAGGTCGCAATGAAGGAGGAGATGAATGCTCTCATGAAGAACGAAACTTGGGATTTGGTTCCGAAACCCAAGGATGTCCAACCCGTCTCTTGTAAATGGGTGTATCGAATTAAGCGAAAAATGGATTGGAGCATTGACAGATTTAAGGCAAGGTTGGTTGCTCGAGGGTTCTCTCAGAAGTATGGAGAAGATTATGATGAGACTTTGAGTCCAATGGCGAAGATGACTACGGTACGTTCACTTTTATCTTTAGCCGAAGCTTTGGCTGGAAGTTATGGCAACTAGATGTGAAGAATGTTTTTCTATACGGTGAACTTGATAAGAATATCTTCATGGAGCAACCACTTGGTTTCAAATCACGAGAGCATCCTGATTATGTATGCAAGCTTAAGAAGGCTTTGTACGGGTTAAAACAAGCTCCACGAGCCTGGTATGGAAAGCTTGCTCAATTCCTTCAGTTTTGCGGTTATGTGCCATCAAATTCTGATCCGAGTCTATTTTTCAAGAAGAATGAAGGAGTCCACGTGGTAGTGTTCTTTACGTGGATGATATGATAATCATCAAAAATGATGATGCTGAATTGCTCGTCTACAAGAGGATATGTCGGTGAGGTTTGAGATAAAGAAGTTGGGTGAGCTGAATAACTTTCTTGGTTTGGAGGTTGAAAGGGTAAAGGATGTAATATTCATCGGCCGCAAAGCTATGCAAGAAGAATTGTTGAGAGGTTCGGGGTACACGAAGGAAAGACAAAGTACTCTGATGGATGTGAACATAAAGCTTAAACGCAATAAAGGGTCCTTGCTACACAATCCTCGACCTTATCGCTCTCTTGTAGGAAGTCTTCTATACTTAACCATTACAAGACCTGACATTGCATTCGCGGTAGGTCTCGTAAGTCGGTTTATGCAAGCACCAAGGAAGCCACATCTAGAAGTGGCAAAGAAGATCTTAAAGTATGTGAAGACAACTCTTGGCATGGGTTTGGCGTACAAGTACAATGCTAAGGTTTGTCTCTATGGTTTCACGGATGCTGACTTTGGTGGAGATCTAGATGATCGAAAATCAACTTCAGGTTATGTGTTCTTATGTGGAGACACAAGCGTTTCATGGTGCAGCAAGAAGCAAGCAACGGTGTCACTGTCTACCATTGAAGCGGAGTATAAAACTTCGACACTCACAGCTCAAGAGTGTGTATGGCTTCGAAGACTCCTTGAATATTTGTTCGAGCCGATCAATAAGTCGGTTGACATCTACGGAGATAATCAAAGTGCTATCAGATTGGCTAATAATCCAGTGTTCCATGCAAGGACGAAGCATATTGAGCTAGAACATCACTTCATACGGGAGAAGGTGCTTGATGGAACGATTAAAGCTTTGAAGGTTCGAAGCGAGGACAACGTTGCAAATATCTTCACCAAGTCATTAAAAGGGCCAATTCGAATTACTTCGCTCGAAGCTCGGGTTGGTTGACAAAATCAAGTTTAGAGGAGAGTATTAAAATTAAACTAGATTTTGGGTTAAGCTTAATTATGGATTCATGATCCAACTAATCTTTTTGGACCAAACCCAAAATTAAGCCCAAGTTCTAGCATTTCTCTAGAAACATCATCACCTCATTTAAGTGTTCTAGAGAATTCTATTAGTTAATAATCTAGATATTATGGTAGAAAGCTCTAGAGATTAGGAGAAAGTTTGTAAGATATTTTGTAGTTTTTGAGCCTATAAATAGCTCCTTCCTCTCTCATTTGTAATATGTACAAAAGTTGAACAAGTGAAATAAAAACAAGTTCAAAGAAAGAGTGTTCATCATAATTTCTCTCATCCTCTCTAAGAGTCTTTCAAGTATTCTCTAAGTGTTCTTCCATATTCTTTTTCATACTTAGAGGATTTATTCTCTTGGTTTTTCTCGGATTTCTCAGGTATTACGGTCTTGGGCTAGTGCTAAGCACTATTGGTGGTTTCTCTACAGGGCGCACGCCCCTCGATCCAAGCAGTGTCACGTGACACCGCTTTGTTGAATTTTTCTACTATATATATATATATATATAAAAAAATGACACCACTTGTCGCTATAGTATTGTAATTTATTTATTTGTTCACATCTTCAAATATTGACAATGGCCAAAACTTATGGCTAGTCACCGTAGACCATGACCAAACCTCAGGATGCTAAGATATTACAATAAACTTGAGTTAAAGAATGACAAAATACATGATATGGCCTAATAGGCAAAGAAGTATCGTTCTTTCATGTTATATAAATTGTTATTAAGAAACATAAAAGCAAAATGGATTCATGTAGCAATTTAACAACTTACATATAAGCAGCTTAGAAGTCAGATCAACTCTAACAATCAATCAGCGTCCTTTTGTCTTCTTTCGCAGGTCCTGCTTTGTATATTCAATTAAAAGGAGCGAAACAGATACTAATAATTAAACTTTACAATTATAGATAGCTGAGGAAACGATGAAGTGAATTTTTCAAAAACAGGATCAGACAAATGGAGTTTTTGAAACTATAATTGGAGCTTTGAATGACAAAAACATAGTGACATGAGCTCTGAATTATTGCGTTAATAATTAACTAATTAATGGTAGGTAAACAGAGCAATTATTGCTCAATTAATTAATGTGGTACTGTAACAGCTTAATTAATTTAAAGGACATTAACTTTATCGGTTCGGTGGATATTACGGGAACGGCCTACAGATTACTAATTTAATAATGGTATTAATAGGTAAATTACAATTATTGCTCAATTAGTTAAGTAACAGTATTGTAACAGCCGCCTGACTTTTATTTGTGCTTTATCAAATTAGGTATGGTGAATTGAAAAGAGGTGGATGAACTTTAATATAAGCTAAAACTAAGTGGGAAATCTTGGTAGTTCAATTAGTCGGCTATCTAAGGTTCTGAATTTTCATCTTGTTGGTAACAATTAAAATAGATGGGATACAATTCACGGATTCTAGGTTAAATATAGGTTTGATCTTACTAACAAACTTTTCTAGCGCGAAGGTCATGGACTCTTTGACAAGGTAGATTGTGATCCCTTGAATTTCGAAGCGTCGTGGTTACCTTCATATGCTTTTGCTCGGGCATCTAGAATTACAAAATCCGGACATTCATATTCCAAAACTAGTTCGTACGGTAACCCAACCAGTCGAACGTAGTTCTACGACCCCCTCTACTTGACCTTTTTCTGTGTGATTTACCATGAATTATTAGCAAAAATCATGCTTTACTACTCTAACACAAGTTTTAACACGGTTTCATAGTGAGAAAAAAAGGGCAACTAAGCTCCTGTTATGCGCGGGATCCAGAGAAGCTTCAAAATCACAGAACTTCAAATCGAAAAGAAGGTGCAACAAAGTAGAGTCTTCTTCCTATTATTTACATACTGCTTCAACAAGTTTGTAAACTGCAGTGAGAATTCTTAGTTTATTCTAATAATATGACAGGCCTCTAGCCATGTCAGTTGCAAGTAAAATTCAAACATGAGTTTTAAGCTTTCCAAGTCCTCAGACAATTCCAGCGTCACTATCCATTTTACATATTGGACAAGCGTTCAGCCCGAGAAACGGATGAATGCATCTGCTATGAAACTGCAAAAAAAAAGGTAACAGTGTAAAATTTGAGCACCACCAATTACTTAGAGCATGATTTGGCCAATCATTCGAAATCTATTTATTTCAGAAAGTACTTTTTGTCAAATGGAAGTTCCAGAAAAGATTAACTTTCAGATACTAGTTGTTTTGTGTTGGTTTTATAAAAGATGGTGCAACAAAAGGAAATTAAAAAAGATTGAAAATTCTATCAAAATTTGCTTGGTTCAGCTGCTTCAAGTTTGCCAATTCTTAATCCTCTTGTGATGAGGAATGGAAGGGCCCTGGATAGGCAACAGCAGCTACTATTAATAGAACCTGTCACTAAAGAAGAAGTTGAGCTTGCTCTGAAAGGCATTGATGAATCAAAAGCAGCGGGATGTGATGGATATAATGCTTGTTTTTTCAAGAAAGCTTGGCCAATTATAGGGGAAGAGGTCACAGGTGCTGTCTTGGAGTTCTTTTCTACTGGTATTCTGTACAAGCCTATCAATTGTACTACGATCACTCTAATTCCTAAAGTGCAGAATCCTACCCGAGTATCAGAGTTTAGACCTATATCATGTTGTACAGTTTTGTACAAACTTATCTCCAAGATTTTAACACACAGGCTCCAAAAGGTGAAGGATATGCTCATTGACACTAGTCAATCTGCTTTTGTCCCGGAAAGATTGATTACGGATAACATTATCATGAGATGATTAAATGGTACGGGAGGAATCACAACTCACCTCGATGCATGTTGAAGATAGATATGAAGAAATCATACGACTCTATAGAATGGTCACTTCTTGAGCAGATTCTTCACTCACTACACTTTCCTGGCCAGTTTATTCAATGGCTTATGACTTGCATTACAACTGTCTCATACTCAATTCTTATTAATGGTGTGCCTACTGTCCCTTTCCAAGCAAAAAAAGGACTTAGACAAGGGGATCCTCTATCCCCCTTTCTATTTGCCCTTCCCGTGGAATATCTAAACAGACAGTTGAAGACCCTGAGGAATCAGCCTGACTTTAATTTTCATCCTAGGTGTGAGAAATTGGGTATCACTCACCTTGGATTTTCAGATGATCTGTTACTTTTTTGCAGGGGTGACAAAGGCTCTGTTGTAATGATGTATGACTGTTTCAATGCATTTTCTATGGCCTCTGGACTTGCAGCAAATACTGATAAAGGTTCCACCTACTTTGGTGGTGTTGGCCTAGCTGAACAATAGGAAATTATTCAGATTCTTGGTTTTACAAGAGGAGAACTTCCTTTCAAATATCTTGGTATTCCCCTTAAATCAAAGAAGACTCAGGTGACCCAGTACAAACCCTTATTGGATAAAATGCTAGCTAAGATCAAGTCTTGGACTTCCAGATTTCTCTCCTATGCTGGAACAGTGCAGTTGATCAAGACCGTCTTATTTTCAGTCCTGGTTTTTTGGTCTCAAATCTTTATTTTGCCTAGGAAAGTGTTTGAACTGGTTGAAGCTCTATGCAGGAAATTCCTATGGTCTGGTGGTGCTGATACTTCTAAGACTCCACTTATCTCTTGGGAAAGACTTTGTTGGCCCCCAGCTGCTGGTGGTTTAGGCTTTATTGATATAGCAGCTTGGAATAAGGCAGCTGTTTGCAAACATCTCTGGAGCTTGTGCCAGAAGAAGGATAGACTATGGATTCAATGGGTCCATAGTTACTATATCAAAGAGGGGCCTGTTTGGGATGCAACAGCTACAAATGCATCATGGATGATCAAGAAGATACTAGGTTCAAAGCAAACCTTTGGGCAAGCTGGATATGAGGAGCAAGACATTCTTCAAATGAATAAGTTTAGCACCAAGGTTATGTATCAGAGACTCAGAGAAGATATGCCAAAGGTACAATCGAGACGATTGATCTGTAATAATCATGGCTTGCCAAGGCGGAAGTTCATTTTGTACTTGGCTCTTCATGGTAGTCTACAGACCAAGGATAGGATTGCAAAGTGGCCAACTGTTACTGACCCTTCATGCCCTCTGTGTTGTGCTGTAGATGAATCTATTAATCACTTGTTCTTTATTTGTCCATATTCATCTACTGTGTGGAAAAAGATGTTAGCTTGGCAAGGTATTAGTAGAAGACCTGAAGAATGGAGTGTTGAAGTTATATGGGCTGTTGGACAGGCTAAAGGAAGATCAGTGAAAGCTATTCTTTATCGGATAGTACTTGCAAGCTGTCTATATTTCGTGTGGCAGGAGAGGAATTTTAGATTATATCAGCAGAAGCGAAGAGATCCAGAGGTTCCACTGAGGCAGATTGCACAGGAAGTTCATTGTAGAGGAACACTGTTTCCTACGATGCATAGTCGTTTGGCTGAACTTAGTTACTATCCATAGTTTAGTGATACTAGACAATGGTGTAAAGAGGTTGGTTTGTAGCTATTGCAGCGAAGGGGATGTCCTTCACTGTTTTTTCTCTAAGCTGTAATGTTTACTTTGGGAAATAAAATCTTTTATTTATAAAAAAAATGATTGAAAATTGTCTCTAAATTTTTATTAAGCATAGAGGGCTTTAAATAGCTAACAACTGTGCATAAAATCTACAGGATAATGTCAAATGCCTAAAATATCTCAACTAGACTAATCTATCTAATAAAAAATTTAAAATTCAAAAGTAGATTCATCCTAAGTCTAATTAACTTATTCTGCTAAAAATAAAATTACTGCAGTTACTGAAAGAAATTTTCAACAGTTTGTGTTTGGCCAAATTATTTCAGAAACGCCTTTGTAAGTGCTATAGCAGCAGTTTGTGTTTGATCAATCTTAACAGAAGTGCTTTTATAGCGTCAAATTACAAAAAAAAAGATATGTAAAGATTCCTTCTACAGTTAGTACCATTTAAATAGATTAATGGTTTAATATATTTCTCTGAGAGATTGATTAAAATTTAAAATTTCATTTAATAAACATGTAAAAAATAAATCAAAAAATATAATGAGGGGGTACGTTATATGATACGTTGGTCATAGATGTGTTGTTGATAATGCATGAGGTTTTATAAAGGATACTTTGTACTGAAAAAATTAAAAACTTCTCCTACTATTCAGAAACACATTTTCTCCAGAAACTTGTCCAAATACTTTAATTCTCCAAATTAAGTACTTCTAAAAAAACATGATCAACATCTGTCATAAGGTGATTAACGGAAATGAGATAACATGATTTATTTCACAGAAAAGGAAGAAATATCACATAGAAGAGGTAGAAACCTGATGTAAACACGGCAAGCTATGAACAAGGTCTCCCTTCCTAATTTGCTCCAAACAAATATTACATGTCGATTCATCACATGAGGGATCCTCGCCCATTATATCTATCTTCCAAAATTCCTGCTGAAGGCGGGAGTATTTAAATAATCTTCATTTGGAAGGATCAATAGAACATACTGAGAACAAAACCATATGTTTTAAGAAGGTAATTGAAGGATTTCACAAGCACAGGAAGAAACATACAAAGGGTTCTGGATTTGGATAATTATTCTGCTCGAGCAAAGATTATACAATAAAGAGAAGACAACAAGCAACTAAGGAAAAATCAGGGCTAGCTAAACTAGACGTGAACAGGTTACCAAGCAATATATAATATCGTGGCATAACCCTTGAGCATCTGAAAGAAAGTACCTTAGTTGAGGCTGAAGAAGACGAAGCTTTTGTTGGTGGTGCATCCTTACTGCAGGAAAGATTAAAATAGGATCGAATTACAATAGGCTCTTCAATAATCAAAGAGTCAAGGAGAAGAAAAAAGTTTGTGTTTTCATGAACTTTTTGTTGTATATAAAAAATTTAATACACATAAGCTCATTGAAAGGTACTCATCTTTCAACTTAACATTTGGTTCTTCAAATCAAACTAGATGAATGCACAAGTCATTACTCTCTATTTTGCGCAGATTCATATTCCTATCTTTTTTATTTGGGAAAAGGGTCAAATTTTCCCTTCTACTATGCGAAAAGGATTGATTTTATCCTCCATTATACTATTGGTAGAAAAATACCTCTGCCGTTACCTAAATGGTTCAAATATACCCCTCCTCCGTTAGGGCTGTCCAAGATGGATTGGGCCATTGAGGTAGCATGCCATGTGGCGTCCACCTCAGCAAAAAATCGTGCCAACTTGGATAGCCCCAACGAAGAAGGGGTATATTTGAACCATTTAGGTAACATCGGGGGTATTTTTGTACCAATAGTATTATGGAGAGTAAAATCTATCCTTTTCGAATAGTAGAAGGGCAAATTTTACCCTTTTCCCTTTTTATTTTCCCCATTCTCTCAAAAATATATGCAAAAGTTTCTTTTTATTATTAAAACTATATGCAAAAAAATTTAGTAGTTAGGTGAAGAGAATGTCAACAACTAACAACAACAACAACATACTCAGTGAAGTCCCACAAAGTGGGGTTTGGGGATGGTAGAGTATATGGAGACCTTACCCCTACCTTGGGAGGTAGAGAGGTTGTTTCCGGTAGACACTCGGCACACGCAATCCAAAGCAGTATCAAAAGCCATGACAAAAATACTATTAAAAGCATAAAGAAAAAAAATGATGATCAAAGTAGTACTATAGATTTGAAACCACAGGTTTACCTTCAGTTGCTCAATCGTACTCTAGGTGCACAAGAATTCCAGTGAATCCAAGGCTTGAGAAAAGAAAACCTGAATGAAGATGCTTGTGACTTACCTCTCTAGACCAGTGCCTTTGTAATTGTGAACATGTAAGGCATTTATCTCTTCTTCATTCATGTAAGGAATTCCGAAGACATTAGTAGAAGGCAACTCTCTCAAGGTAAAGTTTTCTGCACATGGAAACAACCATATAATTAAAAAAAAGGATTGTTTTTATTTTCCTGACAGAATCTTCAAAAGTGAATCTATGATACTAATCCCAAGAACCTATAGACAGCAAAACTAGGAGTGTCAAACGGGGTCGAAACGGGCTGAGTTAATAAATGGCGGGCCAGTGAGTCAGGCTGAAATATGCTAAAAACTGGGCCATAATCCAACCCCCTCCCCCAATTCTTACTAAGGTTTAATTTCTTTGTTTGATCCTTTATAAGTTTTATAGTAATAAACTTATTAATCCCTCTGACCATTGTCCAAAAAATTTATCATACTTTCCTTATTAGTTTGTCCCAAAAAGATTGGCACATTTCTATATTTAGAAATTATTTACCTTTATGAGATGATTTACAACTACACAAATATCTAATGCTTGTTTTGGACCACACATTTCAAAAGTATTCCTTTATTTCTTAAACTTTGTACCAAGTCAAACTAAGACAATCTTTTTGGAACGGAGGGAGTATTCTTTATTATGACTATATATAACTCAAATTTAAAAAATGACTGAAAATATTTTGACAAAATTTCGCATGAATCAATTTGGGCTACATATCAGCCTAATTTTTTGAAATGAACAGGTTAATGACTAGCCCAAGCTTGGGCAGGTTGGGCGGGTCATGTTTATTGAGCTAATTTTACCACCTCTAAGCAAAACTATAGCTGAAAAAGTTTTAGCAGATAGCTAAAGCAAACATACCGAACTCATAAAGTTCATGGTCTAGAAGAGCAACTTGGAGCCTCAGCTCTTGAATCCTTCTTATTGTGGAAAATGCTTCTGATGAAGGCATACAGTGATCGAGTACATCACAACCAATCAAATGGTTTAGGGATGTACTCCTTGTTTTGTCTCGAGCTCGACGTGTATAACAAATTTCAAGTATCATAACACATGCCATTATCAGAATAACATATACAAAAATGTAGCCCTACACGTGAAAATTTAACAGCGTTATCTCAAAATACTATGCCACCAAGAAATGCTTAGCAAGACAAATGCTCACTAATATTCAGCTTAAGTACAAGGACAGAAGTTACCATAAAAACCATCCTGTCATCAGCGGGGCTTATAGCATACAGGAAAAGAACTGCCAAACAGTTTAACGAATGGCTAATTAATAGATAGAAACCACAGAAAGAATTTGCAAGAGAAGAATCAAAAAGATGATGCGGAAACTTTACCTAGAATAGACAGAACGACGGAGGACAATTTTGTTGGGCTTGTCCAAATATTATGCTGGTACATAAAAAAATTCCAGTGTCAAGACAAGATTAGATTAAATACTGGTAACTCTTTTTTTTCTGAAACTGGTGTAACTCTTTCTTGGCCTCTATACAAGTATATAGAACAATTACTCAGAATTTCACTGCTTGATTCAAAGGAAACAAAGCAAATGCACGAAAATATAGAGTGCTTAATTTAAGATTCAAAACTATTGTGGAGCTAAAAGGAAGCACTTGATAAGGATGACCGCAAGTCAAAAGAAATACTAAATAATCACCATCATAACTTCTAGAAGAGATGAAGAGATGAATGTTGAGTTGTAGTTTTATTAATTTTGAAAACTATGATTACCATGGTCGACATTTTGTTGCATACAACTGTCCAAAACGGCCAAGATCTGTCAAGGCTTCGGAAAAGATTTACAGTGAGACTCCTTACGTTTCACTTAGAGTGAAGATGTCTGCATAATTCAAATTGTCAGATTGTTAGTCCTTATAAAGCTCCCTCCCACTGAAGTACTAAACCATTTTTTCTCAAAAGCAAGCATGATCAGTCCCCGCCTCAGTCATATTTCATGAAAAAGTAGATCAGATATTTCAACATTAAGATAAGCAGTTGCACATGAATAAAAATAAAGCAGGAGTGAAGAGGACCGTTCAGTAAACAGTTAATTAGTTCAATTTGGGGCTACCACATCTAATTGACCACCTCATTTTGAGAAAATCAGAAAGTTCGAGTCCTTTTTAGCATATCAGACAACAATTGTATCAAAATAAGGTTGCCTATCTACCTTGCTATAATAATAATTGTGCAGATTATACCAGACTGGTTTCATATTTCAGCACAAAGTTTAGGAGTTATGATGTAAACACTCATTCTCCTCAAATTATGTTCATGTCAATCATGACATCTGAACTATAAGATGACAAAATCATCTCTTTTAGAACTTAGACATATTCATTGCAATCTAAACTAATTAGGATAGAGATGATTCCAGAGGCTCCAAGTAAAAGTAGAACTGCTTAAAGGATAACAGATTATTGTTTACAAACTTGGTGTCCGGACCAACTTGCAAGCAACTCGACTAATTCCACGAAATATCTGTCACCTCCCACCAACAACAAGTCCACCAAGGTTAGGACGGATGGGAAGAAATTCCTTAGTGTTTTTTTATTTCTGCTGTGATTTGAACCAGAAATCTCATGGCTCTCAACCCTCATTGACCACTAGGACACACCCTTGGGTGCAGGATAACATATATATATATATATATAGGCAACTTCAAGCGACTAATTATATATAAACAGGTTTGATCTATAGAGGTGACTTCAAGCAACTAATTATACATCGAACCTTTGGTTTAAAGTATTTGAATTGTCCACTACAAAGTTCTAATAACAACAAAATATGGATGGGCGGGCAAGCCAAGGAAACAGTTGATGGTTCCACTAACTTTAAGGATATGGTTGGCAAACCATTAAAAATCAAGGAAGAGCCAAATAAATGCTAATTGATAGGTTTTATACACAATAAGAAGGGACTAGCTCATAAATAATTCAGCTTGGCCTGCTTTGGAAATGGTAAAAAAGATCGGTAAAATGAAAGAATCATCCAATTGAAATAATGTGTTTTCATATTTTTAATAAGCATGTAATTCAATCTTTGATATGGAAGTTTGGATGTAAAGAGCATCCAAATGATGGCAAGAGTGAATCTGGAATGGCACTTCTTGAATCGTGCAATGAATTCATTAAAAAAGACTTTGATTTCCCCAAACTTAACTAATTGAACCCTCGTGCTAGATACCAATAGAACAGAAACAATAACTCAGCAGAAGAGTCAAATTAAGTAGGTGTTTGGACATAGATTTGGTAGAAACTTGGAATAAAGAGTTTTTTGAAGTTGAAAAATAGAATTTGGAAGTTGAAGTTGTGTTTGGACATGCATTTCACTTGAAAAAAGTTGAAATTTTGGAATGCAAAAAGATTTTTCACTTAGAAAAGACTGGGTTTTGCCAGTTTTTCAAACATGAAAAACTTATCCGCAAAAATTAACTAGAAAATCAGTCCTAACCAAACAATGATATGGCAAAATAAATTGAAATGATTTGTAAACTACTCAAATTGTCATATCACAGATATGGCAACTATCAATTTCAAGTATCCCCGTGATTTGATAATGAAGTTCAAACATATCAAATAGAAGAATCAGAAATCACAAAACCATTCTTGCATAACATTACATGATTTACCAAATTGAAAGGCAAACTTAAAGAGGAAAAGAATGAGAAAGAGGAATAGCAATAAAGGGAAATAGAGATCTAAATGAACCTGAAAAAGGGAAGTGAATATCTCCAATTCCAGAAGCCACAATGAAGTTCAGCATCAAGGAATACGCACTATATATATATATATATATATATATATATATATATATATATATATCAATGTTGTCGGTGATGGTACACTGTTCTGTTTGTCGGATCCACTTCTTTAAGGTTTCTTTTGCATGAACCTTATCATCAAGATCACCATATGTCAGCATTCGTTTACAAACAAAACTGCTATGAAAATTGCCATACGCAATAAGAATATTGAATACAGGAGTTGGAAGGATACATTAGCTTACCCCACACTACTCTTTTGAACACGACAGAACTGATAATATTCTTTTCTTTTTCCTTTTTTGAGTAAAAATAGAGTCTTCCATGGCAAACATGGCTAATCCAGAAATGCTTGTATCGGCAAAAACTTGTGTTTCCCTATATAAAAATATCTTATCATGGCATGAACCAATAAATCAACTCTGCTTCAATCCCAAATTAGTTGGGGTCGGCTATATGTACACTCCATATCCCCATTCTATTCAGATTCATTTCATCCAAATACTAAGTAATCACAAAAAACTAATCAAACTAAGTTGATGTTTGTCTTAAGAGGGATAGGAAAACATGAGGAAATACACGCATGTATAGGAAAAGCTATTTTAGCCCCTTCTTTTTTTTATTGGTAAAGGATAAATTTATTGATTACCAGAATCAAGTGAGGTGCTGGAGAATATGTACAATTAGCATCATTACAAGTTGTTTAAAGTGCTCAAAAATTCCAGTGATGGTTTCAACATCAATAAATGAAGCCATATTGCACCAAAAAGAAAGTGTAGTATTTAACTTTACCAACAGTTCTCTTTTTATCTCATAATGTCTTGCTTTCCTTTCTTTCACCATCATTGAATGGCCTTCTGAATACAATATGTTAGCCCCTTTTACTAAAAGTCACAAAGAATGTGCTCACACGAATAAGATAACAACATTGAATTGCAACGGTTATCTCCATCCCCTCAATCCCAATTTAGTTGGGGAGAAATATATCAATACTTTATAACTTCTTCTTTTATTATTATTTTCAAAGTTTAATTATTTAATATCCATTCAACTCTATCCAGGTCTATTTCACTCCAATACTAAATAACTTCAAATTAACTTGAGAATCTAATTAGACATTTGACATACTTGTAATCTCTTCAATAAAAAGGATACAAGAACATGATGAAATTCTAGCATGTATGAGAAATGGTAAAGATATGCTCATTCTAATAAGATAAAGAGCAATGGATAAATAAAAATGTTATCTCCGCTATCCTCTCCGTTTCCCTTTTTTTCCTCCATAAAACTTGTGTATATGAAGATAAACAAGAGAAAGTGTGATTACCAAACATTCGGAAAGAGCGCACAATGAGCTATCAAACGTGCAGTTGTTTTCCATTGTCCACTTTAGCAGAGGTTGAGCATCCTTTACTCTCTTTTCGGGCAGATGCACGATTTGTTTTTGGATAACTGTGGTGCCCTGCGCACAACTCGGCAAATTCAAGGTTTACCTGTTTCCCCGACCAACACAACACAACCGGTAACTCAGTTCCCCAATGTGTCACAATTGTATATTGCGAGATAGATTAGATAATTGTCTATTTTAGTCCCTTAAGTCTTTTATTTTACTAGTTAGTATTTACAATTCTGATCCCTGGCTATAAATATAGCATTTGTACTCTGAAATTTCATTATACGATCTGGAGTATGAAAGAAGTAAGACAATCCTATATGTCTTGGTAGTCAACTTTTTACATGTGTGGCACACACACACATAAAAGAGACCCTACTGGATACGGTTTTATAGACTCTCTAAGACAGTTGAACCTGAGACTCTGATATCAAGTCTTGTAACAACTCGAACAATGGCTTGGGAGAAATACGACACTCAATGCGTGACTGCATGTGACCTAGCAAATCACATGGCTTGCTAAGTCAACATGACAATCAAAAGCATGCAATAACAATGATTTAAAATATGTAAAATTGAATACTGTAATTATAGTCTGAAATATAATAACAGAAATATCTGAAAACATAGTACGTCTAAATATCTTACATCGCATGCTAAAACTAGTCTATGAAACCTCTTAATATGAGTCTGATTGCTAAAACCTATGCATGGCGATTAGGCGGCGGTCCGTCTCGTCGACGGTCGAATAATTAAAAAAATTAACGATAGCAGACCTCGAGCGGGGCGGGACATGGTATGGTCACTTTGGCGATCCGCGATGACCAGGCAGATCCGCGTCTGTCCGGTCCACTTTGGTCTGCCCAGTCCTCGAAACCCAGCCAATAGCAAAAATAATTGTTGCAATAACGGTCATTTTACATTTTGGCCGTTTTGCAACGGTCATTTTTGTCCTCCTCCACTCCCCTAACCCCTTTATTTTTAACCCCTAAGTTATTATATTTACACTTTAACTGTTTAACCCAATTTTTCAACTTTAAATACCTCATTTTTTCTTTTTATTTCTCCAAATCTTCCTTCAATCTCTTATCTCTCTAATCTCTCAATCAATCAATCTCTATACAACATTGTCTACTACATATTCAATCTATTTATTAATTTCGGAATTGGGAGTGAAGTTGGCAACTAGCTTGAGGATTATCTATCGAGCAAAGTTTCAATTTTCAACCTCTCAATTATACGTCGACTCTACGTCGGCGTTTGGTACATTCGTTCTCTCATTAAATTATTATTTTGTCTTTATTTCATTTAGAACATTTAATTTCATTATCTTTAAGTCTTTAACTATTTATTACCATAATTAAAATGAAAAGAACAAAAAGTGTTTTGGGCATAGGTAAGGGTAAGGCTTCTTACAGTAGGAGGCGGGTATGAGGGCAATGGTACTTACAGTATTGTTAGTCTACTCACTGCAGACAAGATGATTTTATTGATCATGAACAGTTTTCTGAAATACCATATGATCTTGACGACCATGTATTTTCTCAAAATGAAGAAGACTTTGATTTAGATGTCACTCTAGATGATGATACACCCACTAATGTAGATGATGATACATCCACTAGTGAAATGTCTCATATTCCCCCTAGTATGAGACGAGGTCCGGCAAAACGACCATTAAAATCAGCTGTATGGAAATATTTTCACAGGGACGTACCGAATCAAGTAGCTATATGTAAAACTTGTAAAGTTGTTTGTACTTTTAAAACTGGACAAGGTCATGGTGGGACGGGGGGTTTAGCAAGACACTTATTGCAAAAACACAAAGTCTTGCATGCCCAATACATTATTGAAAAAGATGGTGAGCAAGCGCCCTCTCAATCAGGACAAGGTTCTCCCAGATAAAATACAGGGTCAAATTAACCCTATGACGGGGGGAGTTGTAGGCCCTAATTACGATAAACATAAAGATAGGGAAACACTAACAAAATTAGTTGTTGTGGAGGGTTTGCCTTTTTCGTTTTCTGAATCTCCTGGTTTTATTCATTATATTAGAGATATGTATAATCATGCTTATAAAGGTTTTCCTAGATCAACTGATAAGAGAGATGTATTTAAATTTGCACATGAATATCAACAGTATTTACGTTATGCATTATATCATTTTAATGGCAAAGTCGCTCTAACTTCTAATATAGGTCGTAGTACTAACGACCATGATTATTTAACGGTAACTTGTCATTGGATAGATTATAAATGGTCTATGCAAAAACGTATTTTAGCATATAGATATATAGATAGTAGGCACACGGTGAGTTTATTTTAAAAAATATTTATTTAGTCTGCGATTATTACGGAATAATTGATAAAGTTATGAGTATTACATTAGACAATGCATCTTCTAACAATGTTGTTATTTATGTTTTAAAAGAAGTTTTAACTCTGTCTTTTCCAAAAAAAATCATATCAAATGTGCGTGTCATATTTATAACTTAGTTGTAAAGGATGGTCTTTCACTTTTTCAAGATATTCTTGAAAAAATACAATTTGCTATAAACTTTATTTTTAAAAATAATAGAATCCAACAGAGAAAAGATTATAAAAAAACTTGTCACGATTGTAGACTATCTTATAGAAAAATTCCCGAAGAAGTACCCACTAGGTGGAATTCTTTATATGACCAACTAATTGTTGTTTATGATTATAGAAAACCTGTCACTTTATTTTTTAACGTCCATAATCAAAATCCAACTGATATGATTGTGGATAACGATTGAGACAAAATTAAAGAACTTATTGTATTTCTAGAGAATTTTCATCGAGCAACAAAAGAATTTTATACTATATATTATCCTACTATTTCAACTATGTTGTTTTATATAGTTATAATATTTTTACTGCTTAAAGAATATACGGAAAAATCTGCTTATAAGACAGCTATTAAAAAAATATTTATGAAAATAAAGAAATATTTTATTCATATTCCCCCTATTTATATTATTGGTGTTATATTAAATCCGACTATTAAAGTAGACAGTTGTAAAAGTCTTATTGAAAATATTTATAACTGTATGGACGTACTACCACCTCCAACTCCCAAAAATTTAAATGTCCCACCACCTATTGAACAAACGCTAGAAGAAGTGTTGGCTAACGTAGAAGATGAATGCAAAAAAGTATATCGGCATTACCGGCAAGAAAGTGCTAGCAACCAACCGGCTTTCGTACCATCTTCTTCTACTTCAACACAACCTCTAAAAAACATGTTGTTTCTGCTACTAGTATTGAAAGCCTCAGAAATAGAATGAGCGGTGGTAGCACTGCTAACCAAATTAGCGAGTTAGATGTTTTTGTTTTGCAGGGTATTTCACCTTACCAAGCAGTTGTCAATCAAGACAGAAAGGAAGACTTGCTGAAATATTGGATGCAGAATGAGAAGACATTTCCGACACTTTCAATGATGACCCGAGATGTTTTGAACATTCAAGCGTCATCAATCGCTTCTGAAAGAGTTTTTTCTGCCGGCAGATTTCAAATAGGAGAGCACAGACACTCATTAGCCGGAGACAGCTTGGAGATGGCGGTACTATTCAGAGATTGGATACGAGCGGAGCGAAGAAGGTGCGGTCAACCAGAGATTAACGAAGAAGAAGACGAAAACTACAACGACATCTTATCTGAAGGCATGAGTAGCGACGTCGACCAATTTGACCAAGATATACCAATTTCAACCGAAGACCCACACGAAATTATAAAGAAATTAGAAAAAGTATTTTCAAATTGGTAATTTATTTCATTGCAATTTTAGTATTTTTTTTCTATGTCTTTTGCAAAAAAATTCAACAACGATTACAATGTCTGATATTTGTAATTACAGATCTTGTATATTTCAATGAAATAATTAATAATATAAGAGACACAAAAACAGGCTTGGATATTTTTTTACACTCTTCTTGTCTTTGTTCAATTATTTAGTTTATAAATATATATGACTATATGTTAGTATTTTTAATTTAGTGGAATTTTTTTTTAAAAAAATTGTCCCGATCACGCCCCGACCCGCCGGTACCGGGACGGGACATGGTATCGCCACTTCGTCTGCGATCCGCTTGGCGACCACGCCCGCCGTCAGGCCGTCGAGCCGGTCAGGCCGTCCATCCGATCGGCTGGGCGCGCGGCTGGCGACCACTACTAAACTCGCTTGCTTGACAATGTCTGGCATACTTTCTTTGCGTAACATGATACGTAAAATAAATAAACTAACACCCCATATGAGATGAGGCTTACCAATAGCTGAGATATTAGAAATCTGATGAATCGATGCGTAGTCACGAAACTCGTACTGCAGTGAAGTGCGGGCCCAATAAGAAGGCGTAAGTACATTTGAATGGTATTGTATGTAAATCAACAGAAAGAATAAGCAGGCACATGAAATAATATGGACATGAAACTGAACAATGAACATGAATATGATCAAACGTGAATATAATAACATGTATAAAATTTATATTTTTGTGAGAGAGCATTAATAAAACCGACATGTAACCACTATGTGAGCATGTGGCGTATGATCTCTACCTGACCAGCTAAGTCATCTCGTACCTTGTCGGAGTATTAGATATGAAGATGACATGATAAATTCATAAAATATCCAACAATGAAAAAATATGAAGGAATCATCCTAACTGGGTGGAGCGGTCCTTATCCTACGTCGGCATACGTAGTTTCAGGTATTAAACCTTCTCAGTAATATGTGCAACTTCCAAAATATGAACATGAATATATTTGGTCTGTAAGCATATGAATTTCATGAATATAACTTATAAACATGATTTGTAAGTATAGTTAACATGTATATTTGTAATATAACTTGCAATAAGTCTAGAACATATAAATTTCATATAATGAAATGGTATTGATTCATGGCATGCATTTAAGAGCCCATAGAATTCAAGTTATGGACAGACGGATTTATGATAGTCATAATGAAATATCAAGAATACAATTAATGAATTTATAATATAATCATGAATCATGATATACAATGGTACATGTAATTAGAGTCATCATGAACTAAAACAAGAACTCTAAGCCTGTGGAATTTTATATTTCATGGATGAACGTGGCGTGGGGAAGAAAAATGGGGTCTCCACACGTGGACATACCTTTAGCGCTCCTAAACTTGTAGTGAAGTTTGAATCCTGAAAGAGAAATCCAAAAGCTTGAACCTTCAACCTTGAGATGGTTTCTTGAAAACCCTAGGCTAGAGACAAATGATTTCACTTAGAATTCATGTATAATCATTAATGAACGTGTTGGAATATATGAAAATGACTTACGCCGATCTATGAGGATGGGGAGAGGAGAAGGACTTTGTGCTAGGGCTTGAGAGAATAAAGAATGGCTTAAAAAGAGTGAAAACGTGACTTTAAAAAAAAACGGGTGCGATCTGTGGTTCAATATGCGTCGCCTATTGAATTATTCTATAGAAATGCTAAGGCATATCGAAACTGAATGCTGGCAACTTCGGGACAAAAAAATGGTCAACAATGCGGAGCAAAAGGCATCGCAGATGTGTGTTATGTGGACTGCTCTGCAACCCTTCAGTAATATGGTCATAAGTTTTTGAAAATATGGTTATTTGGGCTCTACTATATATTAATGGAAGGTATTTCAAAGGAATACAACTTTTATGAAGGAAGTGTTCCCAAATTTCTTATTAAATTTTCTGAATACTCGCTTGAAGTGAGGCCTTGTGCAAACTCACTTGAAAACATGATCGTATAGTATCTTACGACTATAATTTTCCAAAGACTCTTCTTATACTTTGATTAGTTTTCAAAACACTTCTTATACTCCTCGTCTTGATTTTATTATATTCTCATCGTACGGGTCAAATCTTAGTCCGAAGGCATGAGGTGTTACAAAAGGCTTCTGAAAAATTATTGGTGAACTAACCGAAATACCCTCCAAAAATAAAATAATTACCCGCCCCATACCCCTTTTAAACTAATTATCCATCGTACCCCCACTCTCAAAACTATTTACCCGACATTCTCTCTCGCCAAAACTCATACCATCGCAGTATATTTAAATACCATAATGGTATCATGGAGGACTAAGAGAATGACTGAAGTAGTCCTCCATGATATCATCTCAGTATATTTATATATCACGATGGTATCATGGTCCTGGGAAGTAACTCATTGAAGGACTAAATCAGACATTCATGATACCATCACAGTATATGTATATAAAACAATGGTATCGTTGAGTGTTTTCGAGAAAAGTGTGTCTTTTTTTAATAAACGAATATGATCATCCATGATATACCGTCTCAGTATATTTATATACCAGGATGGTATCATGGAGGATCAAGAGAAGGTGTGGAGCAATCTTTCATGATACTATCTCAATATATTTATATACCATGCTGGTATCAGAACTGGGAGGAAGGGGACATCCTGGGTAAATAATTTCAATTTTTTCTGGGGTACAAAAGTAATGAGACGTGGACGGGTAATTAATTTGATTTGAGGAGGCATAGATGTTCTTTCCCAAAAATTGTTTAGTCGCCAATGAAATTGGAATATGGAAAATAAATGTTTGTTACGTTGTAATGTATGATATCTCCGTTAGATTGCTTATTACACATTCATAAGCATTTATGTTAGCAAGTTAATTAGTTCGATATTTACAAGGAAACATAGTGACAACTAGCAAGGTGGATATAATCAAGATTTGTGACAATTATTCAAAGTTATGGATTTATAACCAAATTCGTAACTTTTTGTTGATATTTTGTGAATCTTACTCCATTTAATATTGAAAAAAGTGGGAGTATATAAACTATGGAGGACTTTAAGTGATCTTATTGTATAAATATATGTTTTACGACATAGACTTAAACTCTTTGTAAATTTTATTGTCTTAAACAAATTTTATCCATTACTTTCTTTCCTTTTTCTTTCTGGTCAAAAGATCATCAAGGTCTAGAATTTAGAAATTTATACCTTAATTTTCGATTTCTGATACTATCTACTCATGTTTTTTATTTTTTCTTAGCGTACTATTTTGTTGCAGTTATTATTCCTTGAAAATTGCAGTACTTCAATCAATTAGTCTTGCAAGATAAATTTTAACCCCTTAAAAATTAAGTTAATCTTTTATCTATTGCAAGGTCGAAATCAGTTCAATGAACACCCTTTACACTATAACTTTTAGGTTACTGGTAGACTTGCCTGGAAAAAGGCTTATTAAACAGATCGAATACTTAATTTGTATAGCAAATAAATGTTTGTTGTAATGTATGATATCTCCATCATATTGCTTAGACATTCATAAGCACTTATGTTAGCAAGTTAATTAGTTTGATATTTATAAGGAAACATAGTGACTATACAAGGTCGATATAATCAAAGATATTTGTGAGAATTATTTAGAGTTTTGGGTTCATGCAGAAGCATTTTTTGTTGATATTTTGTGTATCTTACTCCATTAATATTGACAAAGATGGAAGTAGAAAGACTATGGAGGACTTTGTGTGTGGGAGGATTGACTGAGTAAACATTATTTTTTATTTCTTTCTCACGTCTTTTGTTAGACTTTCATTTCACATTAAAGTATATATGAATCTTATCAAATATATTTTCTAGACCATCAATTTTATTGAGCTGTCCCTACTTTAATATGCACATATGTTAAAAAGTTAACTCGACATTTATAAGGAAACATAATATTGCCTAAAGGTCGATATAATCAAAAGATTTGTGAAAATTATTTTTAATATTGAAAAAATGTTGTAATCTGCCAATAAAACACTCCATTAAAACTCTTCTATTCAAAGATTTCACATTTCAAAGATGCATATATCCATTCTCAGATGTTCAACGCTCATTATTTATTAATATGTGTCTTAGTTTGAGTCTTTGACCTTACACAAATTTTGTGACTTATGACTAACTATGTCGCGCATTTCTATTAGAGAATGTCATTAAGAAAAAAATAAGAATATTAAAATTAAGTTGTAAAATGTAAAAAGAGCTAATTTCCTAAAACATATTAAAAATTAAAACACATAAATTGAAAATGATATCATATAATATCATTGAAGAGCATTAAATATTAAAGACATCTTTGGTATACCATGGAGTACACATAGCACTTATTTATTAAAATAAAACTACAATTATGTTTTTCAGTCAAATAATGTTATATAGAATGAAAATAAAAAACCACTTGATGAAAAACAAATGGTATTCAAGTCATTAACCGACTAGGTTGTACAATAGAAACGGTGGCCAAAACAAAAACCTCGAATTGCTTAGCCTGAATATGTGGTGATACTTTTATATATTTGTAATTTCCATGAAACAACCTCCGATTTCATTAATTTGTGTGTCCAATAAGGTTGTTTATGACAAAGGAGGGGGTTTAAGGCGCTCTAGTCACTTGCAGTGTGAAATTGATTTTTAGTGGGAGCATTTTGCTCTCTTTTGGGGTTGATCCTTGTAGGTGCTAGGTTATTGGAGCACATCTCGAGTTATACTGGTAGTAGTGTTGAGGGACCGATACTACTATCTCCAGGACTAGTCTGGCGCAAATCGAGAACAACATGGATATCAAAACAAAAAAAAATTAGGTTGTTTCATTGAAACTTCAACATCAATTTCTCTTTTTTTTCATCCCAAGAATGATTTTTGTTGTAATTAAAAACAAAAAGAAGAAAACAAAGCAAATGTTCACTGTTGGGAACATCTTTTCAAAAGTTAACTGCCAGTAATTTCCAGCTAATCTTCAGCAACTCCATTAAGTTTTAAGGGGACAAGAATTAGAGCAAGCAAATCAGCATAGAAATTTGATGTCTTCCAGCATCACCATAGGAGTATGAGCTGTTTCTTTCTTTTTAAAAATATATTAAGTTTTAATTTATATGATATAGTTTGACTCGACACGGACTTTAAGAAATAAAAAAAGATTTTTGAATTTTACGATTTAAAACAAGCCAAAATATTTGTGTGGTTATATATAATTTCGTTAAGCGTAAAAGATAAAATTTAAAGTTAAATTGTTATCGAGTAAGTAATGTATCATTCTTTTTTTAACTGATTAAAAAGAAAAGTGTCATATAAATTGGAACAAAGAGAGTAATATTTTTCATCTGATGTTTGATATCTGACTGATCTGGAGCTCTCTACCAAAAGTGATTATTCCTAAATTTTGAACTCAAAAATTATTATAAAGGATGAAAAAAACTTATCATTCCGTCACAATCTTTATTGACATGTTGCTTCTCCTTGTTACCATCCATTAGATATCAAGTTATTAGGGACATTTTGACTATTTTACTAAGTACTTGTTGCTATCATTTATAAGAAAGTAATTTTGCCTAAAGGTTAGGCAGTTGAAAGGAGTCAAGGACCATTGTTTCAATCACACATGCCAAAAGTTTTTTTGTGGGTCTGAAATGTGACTTTCCCTGCCCAATCTAAGCAAAACAATCTGAATTGAAAGCTCAGGAGCTAAGAATTCAACTAAAAAAATAAGTAAAACGGATGTCCGAGCGCAAAGTTATGACCATATAAAGTTTGATCAATTTACAATCTATATTTTATATGTCAATACGTCCGGGCTGGCAGGGGCCGACGGAAGGCAAATGCATTCGGTCTATTCGGTCCGAAAAACCGGACCGGACTGAA
The DNA here is from genome assembly GCA_029844215.1 of Przewalskia tangutica. Taxonomy (NCBI): domain Eukaryota; kingdom Viridiplantae; phylum Streptophyta; class Magnoliopsida; order Solanales; family Solanaceae; genus Przewalskia; species Przewalskia tangutica. Next base: position 57,831,879 of record CM056740.1, read on the forward strand.
AATGACCTGGACCGGACCAGATCGAGAAATTCGATCCGGTCTTCGATCCTAGTATTCTGGATTTTCGGTCTTCGGTCCGGTCCGGTTTTAACCTTTTGTGCACCCCTACTTTTATCTACCCTAGAGTGGAATAAGTTATCCCATGATAAATTATGGCAGCTTTTTAAAAATTATCCAATGTATGTTACTTTTAATATAACATACCAAACGGTCAATTTAAGATAACCAATTCCAACATAACTTCTCCCGGCGTAATTTATTTTCGAACCAAACAAACCCAGGTTTAAAAGAAACTGCAGTGTTAATATAATCAGTTTAGACAGGAGAGAAATACAGAAAAAGAGTTTACAAATTGATTCAACAAAATCCAAAGGAAAAAAATACTATTCACAGCTAACTTAACTTCTTTGAATTGCTGCCAAAATAATAAAAAAAATAAACACTTCAAAGAAGCTACAATTGTCTTTCTATTACTAATGATACTGCTTAATTCAAGAATATGACACTAAAAAGTATTGAATTCCAAATCAAAAGCCTTCTCTATTTACAAATTCCCCCAAAATGGCATCTCTTTCTACATTTCATTGTCACAAAACGAACCCAAAATCATGTCATATTTCTCATATAGGCAGCGACTCTTTTTACTTGTAGTCGACTGCTCTAACCATGAAATTTATGTTTTTTCTTGCTCCTACTCAACAAGTAATAATTAAAGTTGACATTTTCACCCCCAAAGTAATTTATAATTACCATCTGGTTACTCCATTACTTTCTTCTGGTACCCAATTTCTTCTACTTCTCCTTAAATACCTACTGAACATTGAGTTTCCGGACACACTCCGACTCCTAAAAACAGTAGATCCTGAACCCGAACCCCACCCGGACGAATCCGAACTACTCGAATGTATCGATAGCGATCTCCGTTGATTCGACGACGGTGTTAATCGCCTGAAAAATGACGCGAAATTACTGAAAATTCGACTTATTCCACCACCATTTCGACTAGTATTGCTCCTTGTAGATCTCCAAGCTATTCTTCTAGGCACACCATTGTTAAATCCACCGTCCATTTCCGTATACACTACCGGAAGTTCCCTTTCAGCTCCTCTTCGACCACCGGAAAATCTCCCGACAGCAAATCCACCTCCCGGTAATCTCCATATCGTCAATCCCATCGCTTCTTCATCGTTACGAGTACGAGGAAAATCACCGGAACTTGTAGTAGTAGTAGTAGTAGTAGCAGCTTCCGCTGGCAATTCGTGCCTGCAAACCGGGCACGAATTACGAAGCGAAAGCCAAGGAAGTATACAATCTGAATGGTAGATATGTTTACAAGGCATTTCTGACGCTTGGGAGCCTAAAGCAAATGCTTCCTTACAAACCGCACAATGAGTTTCCGAATTCACGTGCTTCGAAGATATTTCTACTATCGGCATCGATTCGATCGCCAATTTCGATGCCGGCGGATTTTCCGGCCTTCCGAAACCGTTAACCTCAATCTGTGATAACTGATCGAGTAATCGATCGAATCCAGATCCCATTAAAAACTCCGACATAGTCGGCGGCAACGGCCTGAGACCTGAACCTTCACCGTCGTCATAGTAAAGCTCGTAACTACGCTCTTCCGGTACAGCTTCGTTATCGTTTTCAGGAGTAGCTTCAGATGGACTACGAAGAACAATAACTGGATTAAACGGAGATCTATCGCCGGCGCCGGCACGATTATTACGCCGGCTACGGCGAGAACTAGTCGAATCTGGGTGAGTTTCGTTCCGCATAGGAAATCTCCGTCGAGGTTCCGGCGAGTCGATGTTATTATTACCTTCAGCTACTTCGATAAATCCACTATTACAGTGAGGACAAACGACGTCGTTTCCAGTTGAAACTCTAACAAATCGAGTACATCGGTAACACCAGTATGAAGACATTTATAAGATCTGAACTTGACCGGTTAGATCCGAAATTATGGTCCGATTTAGATCGCCGGAAAATAAAAAAAGCTTTATTTTGTATGTGGAGAGATGAGAAAGTGAAAGGTAAAGAAGAAAAGAAAGAGAGTTTATAAACACGAAGACGCCGGGGGTTAAGGAGCTGTGTTTTTTTTTGGATAATAGTAATTATTTATCCTTAATTAGATATATTTTGATTTTTATATATTTGAAATTAATCAAAATGTATGGTTTTAGTCCTTTTGTGAGAAAGATGTGTATATGAACTTCTTTTAAATATATATTATTATTAAATATATATTATTATTAAATATAATATTTAAATAATTAAATGGTGAAACGATTAATACTATAATTATAAAAATTTAGTCATATTCATTAGGAAAAGGATTAAAAATACATATTTTAATTAGTTATAAGTTAAATGTGTTTAATTAAATATCATAAATATAAAAATTATAATTTCAATAACTCCAAGAAACCAAATGTTTTGCAGAATTTTTGAAGTTTGTCGTTGTGGTCGGACTCTATTATGGATTTCTGACCACATTCTCTATAGGGCCCTCTTATCTCTTCCTTCTCCGAGCTCTGGTTATGGAAGAAGGAACTGAGAAGAAGGTGACACTCTTAAGACTATAAGAAAAGAGATGAACGAAAGCCGCTTGAAGGAGTGTTGACTGGGCTCGTCCGTGACACAGAATGAGGGGGTTCGATTCCCCTTATACGCGACGTGGAGAAAAAGACTGATTCAACGAGATATGTCTTTCTTGCAGCCTCCCGTCTCACGAGGTCGATCGCGTCGACTTTTTAGCCCTCTCCTTCGAGTCAATGACGTTGGACATAGGCCGTTTTTGCGGCCGCGAGTCAGCGAATCGAATGATCAGGAAGGGAAGGAAGCAAGCAGGAATCGTGACCCCGTGCTTAGGTCGGGGCGGGATAACCCGGGGAAGGCCACGTTTTAGTTCAATTCGTTTTTTTTCTCTCCACCTGAATCAACCTACCGACTCTCTAGCAGATGTAAAGATGGCTAGAGAGGAGACGGAAAAGGTAGCAAGGGCTGAAGCAGCAAGTTGAAGATAAAATTTAAAAAGGACGATCCTGCGCACTAAACTTCCTCTATGCGTAGGGTCTGAGGAAGGGTCGGACCACAAAAGTCTCTATTGTATGCAATTTTAACCTATATTTCTGAAAGAGATTGTTTATACGATTTGAACTCGTGACCTCTTAATTATATTTTTGTAAGAAATACTTGATAGTTTGAATGTATTTGGTGTTATAGTTATTTTTAAAATTTTAAATATGATTTTATGTATTTACAATTTTTATAATCAAATATTGATAGAAAATAAATAAATAATTCTTATTTCAAACGGGTCTAAAACGTCATTCTTTTTGCTGGTCAAATAGTAGGAGTAGGACTTGTATTTTATGGCAACTGGCAAACAGAGAGAGATAGCGGAATATTAAACGGCGTTAGTTGACTGGTCTCCTCTTTTGGGAGCATTACTTTTTTTCATTTTCTTCGAAGGCCGCCTGCTTTTGTTTGAAAAAAACAAAAAACAAATTGACCCCATAAAAATTCGGTATAAGAATATGTTTTTCAACTAAACGTCATTCTTTTCACTTTTTTTGCAAAAATTTAATGTTTTTCTCTAATTATGTTTCAATAGGACTTGAAATTTATTGACCTAGTAATTTAAATTTGTAAAAGCCAATAGTTGCAAAAAGACTTGAATTCGAGACCTTTTAATAGCAGAGATATTCTTTAGTAAAGAGTGTCATCCGATAGAAGGAAAAGGGTGGTATACTAATCTCCCGATATGTGTGCAGTCCTGATAAAGGGTCTATTGTACGCAGTTTTATCATACATTTCTGTAAAAGGTTGTTTCTACGATTTAAACACGTGTATCAAAGTCACGTAACAATAACTTTATCAATTACTCTAAGACTCCTCTCTGTATCATCCGATAGTATTTCATAAAGAAAAAGTTTCTTAGATGTATATTGTGACATAATAGGTAGATACTGTCACGACCCGACCCCGGGGCCGCGACTAGTACCCTACCGAGTACCTATCGGTATCGTGAGAGAATAGCAATGAACATATATGAAACAAAAGCGTATAAGGTAAACATCACTAAGAAGTAAGTGATGCTTTTCATAAAATAACTTAACCTAAAGTGAAACAGACATCTTATCATTCTGACCCAAACCACAAACGTGACTACGGACCTCTGTGAGTGGATCGCAAGGACAGGCCCCGCCATACCACGAATGTACAAAAGTAAATAACCTCAGGGAATCATACCAAAAGACAAAGCCTCCGGAGGGATGGAGCTTTCCAGAAAATGAATAGTGATCCTAAGAGTGCGGACCAACAAGCTACGTATCTCGACCTGCGGCATGAACGCAACCCGGGCGAGGTCGATAACAGTACCAGTATGTGGAAATCGAAAATACCGTAATGAAAACATAAGTCCAAAACAAGTGGGATCAGGGATGAAATCAAATTACCTTTTACTGTGCCTCACTAACAATGAGAACATCAATCATATACTACACGACATGAAGAATAGGAAGCTCACAATCAAAATACAATGGAGGCGTACCCGTGGAATCCTTCATCATCGGCGATGCGTCGAGTAAACTCATAATCAACAATGGAAGCATACCTGGAATCCTTCATCATCGCGGTACGTCAGTAACTCATAATCAACAATGGAAGCATACGTGGAATCCTGCATCATCATGCGTCCAAGTAACTCATAACTAAACAATGGAAGCATACCTGGAATCCTTCATCATCAAGCGACGCGTCAAGTAAACTCATAATCGAACAATGGAAGCATACCGTGGAATCGCCGTCATCAAGCGCGTCGAGTAACTCATAATCGAACAATGGAAGCATACCGTGGAATCGCTTCATCATGGCGATGCGTCGAGTAAACTCATAATCGAACAATGGAAGCATACCGTGGAATCCTTCATCATCGGGCGATGCGTCCAAGTAACTCATAATCAACAATGGAAGCATACGTGGAATCCTTTCATCATGCGTCCAAGTAAACTCATGGTGAACAATGGAAGCATACCGTGGAATCCTTCATCATCGAAGCGTCCAAGTAAACTCATAACTTTTAGGCTTTCATTAACATACAAAATGAATCTCATTTTCATGACCTTATCCAAGAAAACCAACTCTTTAACCTTTCATAAAGTTATTATAACTAACTCCCATAAAGCCGTTATACTAACTTTATGCTTTAAAGCTTTAGACGTTCATACTCTTTCATAAGGCCGTTCTGACTAACCTCCCATAAGGCCGTTATAACTCCTTATGTTTCAAAAGATTTCGTTCTTTTTATTAACCAAGAGACTTATACTTCAAATCAACCTCACACAATTTCCGTAGTACTTCTTCATGTCACGAAATCCTTATCTACCTTATTTAGGTTAAACCATTACTTAGGAATAAGTGGGTTAGCTCTCTAACCCAACCAACTTAGACATTTTCGTAAAACAAGTCAAGTCTGACAAATAGATTTACTTCATTTAAAACACGTCGCTCTACCGTACTATATAGTTCAAACTACTCATGCTCGAGAGATAAGAAAGCTCCACATACCTCTTTGGTCAATCCACTTGCTAAGCTCAACTACCATGAGTAATATTTCAACCTATAATAACCATGATATGTTCATTAACCTCTAATTCCAATGTAGAATAATCTAACTCAAAGCCACTAAAATTCTATAGAAAATTGGGCAGCATTTCCTTTGTTTCTACTCACTTTGCCACCTTTCTCAAGGCCGAATTTACCATCAAAACACCACATTGTAAGGCTCAATCAATCCAACAATTTAAAGGGGATTACACACCCAAAATTCTGTCCCATAAGTTTACAATAATTCACTTAACAATTCTAGGGTAGTTTTTAGGCTACAACATGCTCATAATCTCTTCTTAACCCATTCTTCATAACCAAACCACATTTCTAGCATGCAATGACTCTAAGAGCATTATTCACTACCACAAGTTCTTTCTTCTTAACATGCAACACTATAAACTAAATCTAAAGGAAGAATCATTACCTTAAAGTTTTAGCCAAGCTTATTCCAACACCTTGCTAGCCTTTCCTCCAAGAATACCACCACAATAACACTTTTAAGTTAGCCACCAACTTCCTTCTTGCCCTTAATTTCAGATTTTCCTTAGGCTAAGAATTTCTCTAGGGGTTCTAGAGAGAGGGCTGGAAGTTTAGGGAGAAGGGGGAGCAATTTGAGAGAGAGAAGATGAAAGATAGAAAATGTCCAAGTCTTGGTCAATATATTGCATGCAACAGAAAATCAGATGGGGGGGGACACTTGTCACCCTCCCATGGTCTCTTTTAAAACAAAAATCAGACTTTTCTAAGTTTTTCCGCCCAAAAATCCCGCCTCGGCGCCGCCCGGCGCCAGCCTTCCACGGCCAGCGGCCTGAAACCTCCGATCTCTCGATCTTTCACGTGCCCTGCTTATTCGGCGCGCTGCGGCTTCAGCGACCCTTGAACTTTAGGCGCCGTGCGCATCCGCGCCGCCTTTCGCCAAACATTTCTGTCCGATCACAAGACCTGAACTTGTAACCCTCATAACTTTCTACTCCGACGTCCTATCGACGAACGGTTGGTTGCGTTGGAAATAAATGGACCCTTAAGAAGTTTAATTAAGAGACCTAATGGGAGACTATGTTTGTAAATTAAGCTACGTGGTATGCTTAAGAGGATAGTACAGATGAGATTCGTGCGGAGTAAGTGATGGGATTGTTGTAAGATTTAGTATCATGAACGAGGGATATTGAGACTATGTACATGTGTTAGAATAAGTTGGTAGATACGAACAGGCAAAATCTGTTAGGCCGTGAACGAGAGTAGGTGGTAATGGTTCATACTTTGGACTCGTTTTCCTGTTTGATTTATGAGGAATGATTAAGCATGTGCGATATCTTATGGTCACAAGTGGCATAATGAAGTTCCATTAGTATATAGTACGAGGATGTACCGAGGAATAGTAGATTGGCTCTAAAAGAACATTCGGGGACGAATGTTTCTAAGGGGGGGAGAATGTTACACCCCGTAGTTCAGGTCATGCGCATGAGGCGTGCGAAGGAGTAAGACTTAAAATTTTTAAGGATAGGTTGTGGATTATTCGGACGGGTTTTAGTCAACTTTAAGGCGGGTTATGACCCGGTACATTGAGAGTTCCTAAGTGTTTTAAAGGCCTAGGCGTAGTTCGTTGAGTCTGGATTCCAACGCAACCAACCGCTCGTCGATAGGGACGCGGAGTAAAGTTATGAGTTACAAGTTCGGTCGCGATCGGGCGTAAACGTGTTTCGGACTAAAGCGGCAGGCCGCGGCCGGGTGCGAGGTCGCGGCGCTAATGTCTTGAAGTCGCTGAAGTTGCAGCCGCGCGCCGGAATAGCAGGGCGCGCCGAAAGATCGAGAGATCGGAGGTTTAGGCCATGGCCCGTGTGGGCGCATGGCGCCGAGGCGGGATTCTGGGCGGAAAAACTTAGGAAAGTCTGATTTTTGTTTTAAAAGAGACCATGGGAGGGTGACAAGTGTCCCCCCCATCTGATTTTCTGTTGCATGCAATATATTGACCAAGACTTGGACATTTTCTATCTTTCATCTTCTCTCTCTCTCTCAAATTTCCCCTTCTCCCTAAACTTCGTGCCTCTCTAGAACCCCTAGAGAAATTCTTAGCCTAAGGAAAATCTGAAATTAAGGGCAAGAAGGAAGTTGGTGGCTAACTTAAAAGTGTTATTGTGGTGGTATTCTTGGAGGAAAGGCTAGCAAGGTGTTGGAATAAGCTTGGCTAAAACTTTAAGGTAATGATTCTTCCTTTAGATTTAGTTTATAGTGTTGCATGTTAAGAAGAAAGAACTTGTGGTAGTGAATAATGCTCTTAGAGTCATTGCATGCTAGAAATGTGGTTTGGTTATGAAGAATGGGTTAAGAAGAGATTATGAGCATGTTGTAGCCTAAAACTACCCTAGAATTGTTAAGTGAATTATTGTAAACTTATGGGACAGAATTTTGGGTGTGTAATCCCCTTTAAATTGTTGGATTGATTGAGCCTTACAATGTGGTGTTTTGATGGTAAATTCGGCCTTGAGAAAGGTGGCAAAGTGAGTAGAAACAAAGGAAATCTTGCCAATTTTCTATAGAATTTTAGTGGCTTTGAGTTAGATTATTCTACATTGGAATTAGAGGTTAATGAACATATCATGGTTATTATAGGTTGAAATATTACTTATGTAGTTGAGCTTAGCAAGTGGATTGACCAAAGAGGTATGTGGAGCTTTCTTATCTCTTGAGCATGAGTAGTTTGAACTATATAGTAGGCGTCACGAGTTTTAAATGAAGTAAATCCATTTAGTATTCTTACTTGTTTTGAGTATAAAATGACTTGTTTCGTTTTAAGAATGTATAAGTCCCTTGGTTAAGGGAAAAGTATGATTTTACTAAAGTATAGAGTTAATATAACAACTTTATGGGAAGTTGGTTTATTAGCTTCATAAAAGGTTAATGAGAAGGGATTTACTCTAAGTAAGATAATTACATGAAGAGGCAATTTGATTTAAAGGCATCAATTGCCCAAAGGCTTTTATGTATAAAGAAGAGTCACTTTTGAAAGAGATGAGGTATGTAGTACTTGGGTTAAATTCGGTTTTCTTTTATTTAAAGATATGATGAAGTGCCTTAAATAAACTAAAATGAGAGTACATGAACAAGACTAAAAGAAGTTATAAGTTTGCTTAACTTATTTATGATATGATGACAGTTTGAGATAGGGTAAGAGTATGTCTGAGGGGCAAGCCCCAAGATCGTCATACCACCTCCTTCAGTGTAAGAGTATGTCTGAGGGGCCAGCCCCAAGATCGTCATACCATCTGCTTCAGTGTAAGAGTATATCGAGGCGGATCAAGATCGTTATACCATCTGCACGATATAAGAGTATATCGGCGAGCCCCAAGATCGTTATACCATCTGCTCGGTGTAAGAGTATATCGAGGTCTGACCCAAGATCGTTATACCATCCGCCGTGGTAAGAGTATATCCGAGGAAAATCCCAAGATCGTTATACCACTAAAGTGGGCGTCTGCTTGATGATGAAGGATTCCGGGTATGCTTCCATTGTTGATTATGAGTTACTTGGGCGTACGCCGATGATGAAGGATTCCACGGGTATGCTTCCATTGTTTTAGTATGAGTTTATTGGGCGTGCGCCAGATGATGAAGGATTCCACGGGTATGCTTCCATTGTTTTAGTATGAGTTTATTGGACGTGCCGCCAGTGATGAAGGATTCCACGGGTATGCTTCCATTGTTTTAGTATGAGTTTATTGGACGTGCCGTCAGTGATGAAGGATTCCACGGGTATGCTTCCATTGTTTTAGTATGAGCTTATTGGGCGTCTGCCGATGTGAAGGATTCCGCAGGTATCTTCCATTGTCTTAGTATGAGTTTATTGGACGTGCCGTCAGTGATGAAGGATTCCACGGGTATGCTTCCATGGTCTCTATATGAGTTTACTTGGACGTGTTGATTATGAGCTTCCTATTTTCATGCAGTATAGTATATGACTGATTTTCTCATTGTTGGTAAGGTACAGTGTTCTGTAAACTGATTTTATACATGTCCCCAGTTATTTTAGACTTATGAGGTATTTTCAGTATTTTCCCAGTTTCGCATACTTGGTACCTGTTATCGACCTCGCCGAAGTGCGTTCACGCCAGTCGAGATCGTAGCTTGCTGGTCCGCTCTTAGGATCACGTTCATTTCTGGAAAGCTCCATCCTCGAGGCTTTGTCTTTTGGTATGATTCCACGAGGTTATAGACTTTTGTACATTCGGGGTATGGCGGGCCCCGTCCGCCACGATTATTATTCCTGAAGTGCGTAGTCACGTTTGTGGTTTGGGGTGTAAGAATAAAGTTATCTTTGTTTCACCATCGGTTAAGTTATTTTATGAAAGGCGGCCTTATCGGCTTCTAGTGATGTTTACCTTATCTGATTTGTTTTATGTATGTTCATTGCTATTCTCGACATATACTGACGGTACCGGAAGGTACTAGTCGCGACCCGGTCAGTCACGCCTTAACGGGCACCCTAGTGACACAACATCGAGAAAACCAATGGAATATAAACTCAAGATAAACAACCATTAAGATATAGAATAGTCTAGCCCCAAATGGCTAACCAAAAGTACATAAACCGAGCGATTACATCCTTAACGAACCAAGTTACGACAAGACTACGTGCCTCTAAGAATGAATAACACTATGACGGGACAGGGCCCGCCATACCCCGAATGTACAAAAGTCTACAACCTCGAGGAATCGTACCAAAGACGAGGCCTCGGAGAAATGGAGCCTTAGAACCGAAGTGATCCTAAGAGTGCGGATCGCAAGCTATGAACCTCGACTGCGGCATGAGCGGCCCCGAAGGTCGATCTGACATGTACCAAATATGCGAACGAAAATACTGTAATAATATCATAAGTCAAAATATAAGCTGGAGTTATAGACGAAAATCAGTTTACCTTGCACTGTGCCTTACTAACAATGAGAGTAACAAATGTAAGTTTTATAGCATAAAAATAGGAGGCTCACGATCAAAACAGGGTACCTCGCCCGTAGTATCATTAAGCAATCCTACTCCTGGGACTATTTCACCCGCATAGGTCCTGTGGACCCGCGTGAGGTCATCCGCCGTCGTAGGACTATTTCACCCGTGGGACTATTTCACCCGCACTGGATCCTGTGGATCCGCATGAGTACCATCGTACTCGCGTGGGACTATTTCACCCGCATGGATCCTATGGTCGGATCCGCGTAGCACTGGCGCGCGCGCATCATGGGTAGCAAATCCATGGCATAAATAATAAACCATCCTATTGGAGCATACCCGTGGGCCACCCATCGTGTCAGTATGTCCAAAGGAAATAACAAGAATAACTCGGGGTTTACCCGTAATAATATATATATAACATAGCTCATCCGGCTATCATACATACATAAGCACTACCGGCCTATCATATCATAACATAAGCACTACCGGCCTATCATATCATAACATAAGCACTACCGGCTTATCATATCATAACATAAGCAAGTTAAGAAAATACCTAAGGCACCAACATGTCTTTTAATAGAAAATCCGGGAATTTAACCCAAGTACCATGTACTTCTAACCTTTTAAGAAATAACTCCTTTTATACAAAAATTCCAAGATACTAATCACCATAGTATCAAGTTACGATTTCTTTTCAAAGCAAGTCACATTTCCTTTTAAAACTATCTCAAGCTTCTAAATTAAGTGACTTCATTTCTTGTAAAACCTTAGGCAATTCATGCCTTAAAACCATTTTCCTTCCACAAGTTCAAATCATCAAAACCTTTCTCCATTAAACTTTCACAAACTAATATAACCAACTCCCCATAAAGCCGTTATATTAGAGTTAAACAATAGTAAAACACATTCCCTTAAGTCCAAGGGATTTTTATACTTTTCTTTTAAAACGAAGCAAGTATCAAATACTTATAACAAACGAAGATTTCCAAATCTTGTCGTCTCTACGTACTACATGGTACAACTAATCATGCTCAAGAGATAGGAAAGCTCCACATACCTCTTCTGGTCGATCCACAAGCTAAGTCCAATTTACGCACGTAGTATGTCAACCTAAAATGACCACAATCGTTTATCAAGCTCTAATTACAATGCAGAATTTTTCCAAGTTAAAGTCACCAATTTCCTACGGAAAATTGGGCAGCGTTTCCTTTGTTTCTACATACTTTGCCACCTTTTCCAAGGTCGATTTTTAACGCTCAAATGCCATGTGTAAGGCTCAACAACCAACCAACACCAAGGGGATTACACACCTAAACTTTGGTGTGTAAAATTCAGCCCCACAAGTTACAACAACTAACCCAACAAGTCTAATGTAGTATTTAGGCAACAACATGCTCATAATATCCCCCTAACCAATTCTTTCATAATCAACCCCATTTCTTACGCAACTACTCTAAGTGCATTTTCCAACTACAAGTTCTTCCTATTAAACATGCAACACCCAAAACCAACTACAAGAGAAGAAATGTTACCTCAAGTTTTAGCCAAACTTATTCCAACACCTTGCTAGCCTTTTCTCCAAGAACACCACCACAATAGTCTTCACAAGCTTGTAATAACCTTTCCTTCCTATTACACTTTTCAGATTTTTCCCTTAGGCTAGAATTCCTCTTGGGAATTTAGAGAGAAGGATGAGCTTTTTAATTTAGAGAGAGATGGAGTGTAAAGATGAAAAGTTGAATGAAATGACCAAGCCTTGGTCAATATAATGCATGTAGCAGAAAATCAGATGGGGACACTTGTCACCCTCCCATGGCCTCTTTAAAACAAAATCGGACTTTCTATGTTTTTCCGCCCAAAATTCCGCCTCGGCGCGCGGCGCTTCCCGTGCGCCAGGCTGCGATCTCTGCGGACACTCGGAACTTTAGCGCGCCTGATTCCGTATGGCGCGGCCATGAATTCCACGCGCCAGCGTGCTGAGGCCCTGACCAAGTTTTCGATTTGAGTCCTAACTCCTTCCGCGTAGCCCCATACGCACGGCACGAACCACGAGGTATAACATTCTCCCCCGAAACATTCGTCCGAATGTTCCTTCTAGCCTACACAAAACACAATATAAACATATCTTCTTAAATATTCCTTAGCAAATAATAATGCTCACCGAGCAACAACATTACTCAAGCATAATCAACCAAATTAACACCAATCAGTAGGAAAGGGGGGTTACCTGGAGGTATAGGGAATAAGTGTGGGTATTTCTTCATCATATCATCCTCCGCTTCCCACGTCATCTCCTCACTGTTCTCGTTCCGCCATAAAACCTTGACGGAAGCCACCTCCTTCGTCCGGAGTCGTCTAACTTGACGATCGAGTATCGCTATGGGACTCTCCTCATACGACAACTCCTCTGTCACCTGGATATCCTGAATCGGGTGCACTCTAGATGGATTTCCAACGCATTTCCGTAACATGTAGACACGTGAAAAATCGGATGTACCGCTCAAGATCGGACGGCGGATCCAACTCATAGGCAACCTTGCCCACTCTTGGACAATCGACACGATGTACCTTGGGCTGAGTTTCCCTTTCCTCCCAAATCTCATCACACCCTTCATGGGTGACACTTTCAGAAAGACTCAATCCTTGACCTCAAACTCCAAGTGTCGACGCGGATGATCTGCATATGATTTCTGTCGACTCTGGGCTGCCAATAACCGCTCCTGGATAAGCTTCACCTTATCCACTGCCTGCTGAACCAAATCTGGCCCGATTAACTGCACTTCTCCCACTTCAAACCAACCTATCGGTGACCTGCACTTCCTCCCGTATAAGGCCTCATAAGGCGTCATCTGAACACTAGAATGGTAGTTGTTGTTATAAGCAAACTCCATAAAAGGTAAATGATCCTCCCAGCTACCCCCGAAATCAATAACACAAGCCCGCAGCATATCCTCAAGTGTCTGGATAGTGCGTTCGGCCTGTCCGTCCGTCTGAGGATGAAACGCCGTGCTGAGACTCACCTGTGTCCCTAATCCCTTCTGGAAAGACCTCCAGAAGTTAGCCGTGAACTGGGCTCCTCTATCTGATATAATCGACACCGGGACTCCGTGCAATCTCACAATCTCTCTAATATATAATCGCATAGTCCTTGGTGAAAATGTCGTCTGGTGGAAGAAAGTGGGTGATTTCGTCACTGTCAACAATAACCCAAATGGAATCATGTCTCCTGCAGGTGCGAGGTAACCCGTAATAAAGTCCATGTTGACCACCTCCCACTTCCACGGCCGGAATATCAATAGCTGTAATAGCCAACGGGCTTCGTGCTCAACCTTAACCTGCGACAATTAGGACCTTTGGCAACAAAAGCGGCCACGTCCTCTTCAAACCATCCCACCAATACATGCACCTGAGGTCATGGTACATCTTAGTCGACCCCGGATGAATCGAAGAACGAGCACTGGGTGCCTCCCCCAGAATCTGCTGATGAAGTCCTGCCACATCGGGAACACCCAATCGGCCGCCAAACCTTAGCACCCGTCGGTGCTACCTCGAATAGACTCTTCTCTTCTGGAGAGTGCGTCTGATGCGTGCAAAATCGGATCCTCATCGCCGCCTCTTCACCTCGCCGACGATGGAAGACTCGGCCTCTCGAACCCGAATTCGTTACAGCGGAATCAACCAAACGAACCCGAGGCTTGCTGGCGGTGTAACTCTCGGACCATGTCCTTCTTCCCCGCTGCACTCCACGGACTACCCGTCAATCTGCGACTAAGGCGTACGCAACTACATTGGCGCCTTCCCCGGGTGGTATAGGATATCAATATCACAATCCTTAAGTAGCTCCAACCACCGTCTGCGCAAATTCGGCCTCGATCAAGATATCCGAGTTTCACGTGGTCTACGCAAATATCCACATGAAATCTATATAAGGAAATTGCCTCCAAATCTTCAAGGTACGATTAATCGCCGACTCTAAATCGTGAGTAACGTAATTCCTTTCTTGCTTCCCTAACCACGGAAACATAAGCTCTAACCTTATCGTGTTGCGTCGTAGACACAACCTAGCCCAACACCCAACGTGTTACAATAATACCCTAACCTCTAGTCTCTCAAGAGGGGTTAGAAGCTATGGTCGTGGTCAACTTCTCTTCCAATAGCTGAAGCCTCTCTTGCACTTGCAAAATATTCGAGCATCCTTAATCTCGGTTATGGTTCTGTTTCCCTTTCTCTGTTGCACCAAACTTGGTTACTATACTTGGATCTGATTCCTTTGCTTGCGTGGCTAAGACTTCGCCAATCACAATTTGGGGAAGACTTCCTTGATCTTGTCAAGTGGTAATCCTATTATCCTCTCTCAGCTCGTAGAGCTTATAGTCCGGTGTTCAACCTCGATTCACGGTATTACATAATCCAATGACTTGTCAAGATTTCTTATCGTTCGAGTGTCTACTCGTCTTTCCTTTATAAGTTAATTCAAGTTGTCCTGGGGTCCTTTACCTCGCGTGTTCTCTTACTATCTTTCTCGTCGATGCGGATGCTACTACCTTTCCTCGAGGTGTTCCTACCGCCATTACCTACTAATGGTCTTACACTAGTTCGGGTAATGTGTCTCGCAACTTACATAACCATAGTTGTATTCTCTTTTATCCTTTTGGTCATAACCTACCTTATGCTTATTAATAGTAAAGTGTTTCTAATTTGATCCATAATCGTCAGTTTCAAACATGTACTACGCTTCATTTTTCTTACGACACTTCACGGACCGTTTCGTGACGTCGTTCTTAATTACCCCAACATAATACTTTTTCCACGGTTATCTAAAGCGTAACTTATGGCGTAGCGATCACGAAGACCTACCGGTCTCCCATCCTTCGTCTAACTACATGGGTACACATAACCCCATGTCGTAGACTATCCTTTTATGTATGGAGAGAACTTATCTCCCTTCAATAAACTTTCCTTGGTGTCACAACCCTAATCACCGCGTCTCTCGTGGTCCTGTAAATATCTAATCATTACGCAGCCTTAAAATCGTGTAGATTTTCAAAACCTACCAAAGATGCCTCTTCTTCTTTCAGTCGTGCGCAGTACTTATTTTATTCTTGCCTTGCACATTTCCTTGAAATTATCCGGAAGGTCGTGGCCCCAGCCACACCAAACCAACTCCAAGTACCTCGAGGAACTTAACATAAATTCCTTCAAATTCAAGTATTACTTACTTTCTGCGTCAATTTTTTCCCAACGAACAAGTCACACAAACTTATTAAAAACAATGATGCCAAAGAAGGAAGGATAATTCATCGTTACTACCACTTCCCTTCCTCTCCACTCGATGGCAAACTACGGAAAATTGGTACCTAATCATTATCTTATGTAGTCAACGTTGGAATTTCATGTGGCCAACTAGCAGGTACTCATAATGACCTCAACGTCAGTCATAACAGCTCTGCTGAGGTCAAGCGACTATATCGTTCGACAATTATTATCGCCCCACTCACTACCACAACACTCGCGGGTGTGGTTACCCATAAAGGTTCTCATGGATTACGGCCGTTTCTTTCACACTTGGTTGCTCACTTCCTACGGTCGTACTCTTTTCCGTACTTTCAAACTTATTCTAGCTTACGTACATAACTTCCATAATAAAGCGGCGCCCGATCTTGGAGTTACTAAGTTAAAACAATATAAGGTCATTTCCAGCCTCAACCGGTTCCGGTGGGATCGTCTGCGAACTCGTAAAATGATTAATTAGACTCGGCGCTTGTACCTCGTGACCTGCCACGTGGCGGACTACTATCAATGATCCCACCCCATGGCGGGTATACTAACTTCTCATAATACCATAGTCGTGTCGTCTTGGTCACAACAACCATTACTTACTCCACACGGATCCCATCCGTACTATCCTCTTAAGCGTACCACGTAGCTTAATTTACAAACACGATCTCCCATTGGGCCCTTAATTAAGCTTCTTAAGGTTCCATTACTTTTCCGACAACTCATCGTCTCTAATTATCTCAAACTAGCACGTAAAACCTCGATGAGAGTTCCTTAACTGCTCACACCTTCCCGGTATCTATTTAGTCCTTACCAAATCACGGTAATCTAAAATCATTCTAGCAAGCGACACGTATGTGACCTCACACGTAAATCCGTATAGGCGTATGTCACAATACCAACTATACTACAAGTATTACCAACGGATCACGCAATCCACATAATCTTCTCTGGTCACGCTTTGCTTCGTAGGCAAACACCATAACTGTTAGGGAGACGACCACTAACCACACACTCATCGCGCGATCTTAGAGTGAAAGAATGGAAACCAATCCTAAATATCCTGCGGCCTCACGATTATAGATGTGGTGCGCAACACACCGATAATCAAGACTTACTAGATACGGCTGTAGACTCTTTCAGGATTAAGCGCTCACGATACCACTTTTGTCACGACCGAACCGGACCGGACGTGGCCGGTGCCTTAACCGGGCACCCTAGTGACACAACATCGAGAAAACCAGCGGAATATAAACTCAAGATAAACAACCATTAAGATATAGAATAGTCTAGCCCAAAATGGCTAACCCAAGTACATAAACGACGATTACATCCTTAACGAACCAAGTTACGACAAGACTACAGCCTCACAGAATGAATAACACTATGGCCAGACGGGGCCGCCATACCACTGAATGTACAAAAGTCTACAACCTCGGGAATCGTACCAAAAGGCGAGGCCTCGGAGAAATGGAGCCTTGAGAACCGAACAGTGATCTGAGTGCGGATCGACAAGCTATGAACCTCGACTGCGGCGTGAACGCGGCCCCGAAGGAGGTCGATCTGGCATGTACCAAATATGCGGCGGAAAATCGTAATAATATCATAAGTCAAAATATAATTTGGAGTTATAGGCGAAAATCGGTTTACCTTGCTTTGTGCCTTACTAACAATGAGAGTAACAAGTATAAGTTTTATAGCGTAAAAATAGGAGGCTCGCGATCAAAGCAGGTACCTCGCCTGTAGTATCATTAAGCGATCCTACTCACGGGACTATTTCACCCGCGTAGGTCCTGTGGACCCGCGTAGGTCATCCGCCTCGTCGTAGGACTATTTCACCCGCGCATGGATCTGTGGATCCGCATGGTACCATCAGCGTACTCGCGTGGGACTATTTCACCGCATGGATCCTATGGTCGGATCCGCGTAGTACAAGCGCGCTCGCGTCATGGGTAGCAAATCCATGGCATAAATAATAAACCATCCTATTGGAGCATACCCGTGGGCCACCCGTCGATGTCGGTATGTCGAAGAAATAACAAGAATAACCGGGGTTTACAGTAATAATATATATATAACATAGCTCATCGCTATCATACATACATAAGCACTCTGGCCTATCATATCATAACATAAGCACTACCAGGCTATCATATCATAACATAAGCACTACTGAAACATCATATCATAACATAAGCAAGTTAAGAAAATACCTAAGGCACCGACATGTCTTTTAATAGAAAATCCGGGAATTTAACCCAAGTACCATGTACTTCTAACCTTTTAAGAAATAACTCCTTTTATACAAAAATTCCAAGATACTAATCACCATAGTATCAAGTTACGATTTCTTTTCAAAGCAAGTCACATTTCCTTTTAAAACTATCTCAAGCTTCTAAATTAAGTGACTTCATTTCTTGTAAAACCTTAGGCAATTCATGCCTTAAAACCATTTTCCTTCCACAAGTTCAAATCATCAAAACCTTTCTCCATTAAACTTTCACAAACTAATATAACCAACTCCCATAAAGCGTTATATTAGAGTTAAACAATAGTAAAACACATTCCCTTAAGTCGAGGATTTTTATACTTTTCTTTTAAAAGCGAAGCAAGTATCAAATACTTATAACAAGCGAAGATTTCCAAATCTTGTCGTCTACCGTACTACATAGGTCTGACTAATCATGCTCAAGAGATAGGAAAGCTCCACATACCTCTTGGTCGATCCACAAGCTAAGTCCAATTTACCGCACGTAGTATGTCAACCTAAAATGACCACAATCGTTTATCAAGCTCTAATTACAATGCAGAATTTTCCAAGTTAAAGTCACCAATTTCCTACGGAAAATTGGGCGTTTCCTTTGTTTCTACATACTTTGCCACCTTTTCCAAGGTCGATTTTTAACGCTCAAATGCCATGTTTAAGGCTCAACAACCAACCAACACCAAGGGGATTACACACCTAAACTTTGGTGTGTAAAATTCAGCCCCACAAGTTACAACAACTAACCAACAAGTCTAATGTAGTATTTAGGCAACAACGTGCTCATAATATCCCCTAACCAATTCTTTCATAATCAACCCCATTTCTTACATGCAACTACTCTAAGTGCGTTTTCCAACTACAAGTTCTTCCTATTAAACATCAACACCCAAAACCAACTACTGAGAAGAAATGTTACCTCAAGTTTTAGCCAAACTTATTCCAACACCTTGCTAGCCTTTTCTCCAAGAACACCACCACAATAGTCTTCAAGCTTGTAATAACCTTTCCTTCCTATTACACTTTTGATTTTCCCTTAGGCTAGAATTCCTCTTGGGAATTTAGAGAAGGATGAGCTTTTAATTTAGAGAGATGGAGTGTAAAGATGAAAAGTTGAATGAAATGACCAAGCCTTGGTCAATATAATGCATGTGAGAAAATCGGATGGGGACACTTGTCACCCTCCCAGCCTCTTTTAAAACAAAAATCGGACTTTCTAAGTTTTTCCGCCCAAAATTCCGCCTCGGCGCGCACCTTCCGTGTGGCCATGACTCCTGCGGACACTCGGAACTTTAGGCGCGGCCGATTTCCGTGCGCGCGCCATTCCACTGCCTTGCGCGCCAGCGCGCAGGCCCTGACCGAAGTTTTTCGATTTGAGTCCTAACTCCTTCCGCGTGGCCCCATCGCACGGCACGAACCACGAGGTATAACATTCTCCCTTAGAAACATTCGTCCGAATGTTCCTTCTAGCCTTACACAAAACACAATATAAACATATCTTCTTAACTATTCCTTAGCAAATAAGAATGCTCCCGAGCCACAACATTACTCAGCATAATCAACCAAATTAACACCAATCGGTAGGAAGGGGGTTACGGAGGTATAGGGAATAAGTGTGGGTATTTCTTCATCATATCATCCTCCGCTTCCACGTCATCTCTCACCGTTCTCGTTCGCCATAAAACCTTGTGGAAGCCACCTCCTTCGTCGAGTCGTCTAACTTGACGATCGAGTATCGCTATGGGACTCTCTCATACGACAACTCTGTCACTGGATATCTGAATCGGTGCACTCTGGATGGATTTCAACGCATTTCCGTAACATAGACACGTGAAAAAGCGGATGTACGCCTCGAATCGGACGGCGGATCCAACTCATAGGCAACCTTGCCCACTCTTGGACAATCGATCGGCCCGATGTACCTTGGTGAGTTTCTTTCCTCCCAAATCTCATCACACCGCCGTGGGTGACACTTTCGAAAGACTCGATCCTTGACCTCAAACTCCAGTGTCGACGCGGATGATCTGCGTATGATTTACATGCGACTGCGGGTGCCGATAACCGCTCTGGATAAGCTTCACCTTATCCACTGCTGAACCAAATCTGGCCCGATTAAGCGCACTTCTCCCACTTCAAACCAACTATCGGTGACTGCACTTCCTCGTATAAGGCCTCATAAGGCGTCGTCGAACACTAGAATGGTAGCTGTTGTTATAAGCAAACTCCATAAAAGGTAAATGATCCTCCCATTACCCGAAATCAATAACACAAGCCCGCGACATATCCTCGAGTGTATGCGGATAGTGCGTTCGGCTGTCCGTCCGTCACGAGGATGAAGCGCGTCTTTGAGACTCACTGTGTCCTAATCCCTTCGGAAAGACCTCCGGAAGTTAGCCGTGGGGCTCCTCTCTATCGATATAATCGACACGGGACTCCGTGCAATCTCACAATCTCTCTAATATATAATCGGCATAGTCCTTGGTGAAAATGTCGTCTGGTGGAAGAAAGTGGTGATTTAAATCGACTGTCAACAATAACCCAAATGGAATCATGTCTCCTGCAGGTGCGAGGTAACCTGTAATAAAGTCCATGTTGACCACCTCCCACTTCCACGTGAATATCAATAGCTGTAATAGCCCACCGCTTCGGTGCTCAACCTTAACTGCGACAATTAGGACATGGGCAACAAACCGCCACGTCCTCTTCAAACCATCCCACCAATACATGCACTGAGGTCATGGTACATCTTAGTCGACCGGATGAATCGAATAACGAGCCGGGTGCCTCACGAGAATCTGGCGATGAAGTCTGCCCGCATCGGGAACACCCAATCGGCCGCCAAACCTTAGCACCCGTCCGGTGCTACCTCGAATAGACTCTTCTCTTCACGGAGAGCTGCGTCGATGCAGTACCAAAATCGGATCCTCATCGTCGCCTCTTCACCTCGCCGACGATGGAAGACTCGGCGGCCTCTCGAACCAATTGGGTACCAGCGGAATCAACCAACGAACCCCGAGGCTTGCTAATCGGTGTAACTCTCGGACCATGTCCTTCTTCACTTTGCACGACGGACTACCCATCAATCTGCGACTAAGGACATCCGCAACTACGTTGGCCTTCCTGGGTGGTATAGGATATCAATATCACAATCCTTAAGTAGCTCCAACCACCGTCTGCCCGCAAATTCGGTGCCTCGATCAAGATATCAGGAGTTTCTGTGGTCTACGCAAATATCCACATGAAATCTATATAAGGAAATTGCCTCCAAATCTTCAAGGTGCGATTAAGCTGGCCGACTCTAAATCATGAGTAGCGTAACTCCTTTCTTGCTTCTCTAACAGCCGGGAAACATAAGCTCTAACCTTATCGTGTTACGTCAGCACCCAACGTGTTACAATAATACCCTAACCCTCTAGTCTCTCAAGAGGGGTTAGAATCTGTCGTGGTCAACTTCTCTTCCAATAACTGGAAGCCTCTCTTGACTTGCAAAATATTCGAGCATCCTTAATCTCGGTTATGGTTCTGTTTCCCTTTCTCTGTTGCAACCAAACTTGGTTACTATACTTGGATCTGATTCCTTTGCTTGCGCGTGGCTAAGACTTCACGCCAATCACAATTTGGGAAGACTTCCGATCTTGTCAAGTGGTAATCCTATTATCCTCTCTCATTTCGTAGAGCTTATAGTCGATGTTGACCTCGATTCACGGTATTACATAATCCAATGACTTGTCAAGATTTCTTATCGTTCGAGTGTCTACTCGTCTTTCCTATAAGTTAATTCAAGTTGTCACGGGTCCTTTACCTCGTGTGTTCTCTTACTATCTTTCTCGTCGATGCAGATGCTACTACCTTTCCTCGAGGTGTTCCTCTGCCATTACCTACTAATGGTCTTACACTAGTTCGGGTAGCGTGTCTCGTGCAACTTACATAACCATAGTTGTATTCTCTTTTATCCTTTTGGTCATAACCTACCTTATGCTTATTAATAGTAAAGTGTTTCTAATT
This sequence comes from Przewalskia tangutica, assembly GCA_029844215.1. Taxonomy (NCBI): domain Eukaryota; kingdom Viridiplantae; phylum Streptophyta; class Magnoliopsida; order Solanales; family Solanaceae; genus Przewalskia; species Przewalskia tangutica. The sequence goes on from CM056740.1 coordinate 57,853,985, forward strand.
TGATCCATAATCGTACAGTTTCAAACATGTGTACTACGCCTTCATTTTTCTTACGACACTTCCGACCGTTTCGTGGCGTCGTTCTTAATTACCCCAACATAATACTTTTTCCACGGTTATCTAAAGCGTAACTTATGGCGTAGCGATCACGAAGACCTACGGTCTCCGTCATCCTTCGTCTAACTACATGGGTACACATAACCCCATGTCGTAAGACTATCCTTTTATGTATGGGAGAGAACTTATCTCCCTTCAATAAACTTTCCTTGGTGTCACAACCCTAATCACCGCGTCCTCGTGGTCCTGTAAATATCTAATCATTACGCGCGCCCTTAAAATCGTGTAGATTTTCAAAACCTACCAAAGATGCCCTCTTCTTTCCGTCGGCGCCGTACTTATTTTATTCTTGCCTTGCACATTTCCTTGAAATTATCAGGAAGGTCGTGTACGACCGCCACACAAACCAACTCAAGTACCTCGAGGAACTTAACATAAATTACTTCAAATTCAAGTATTACTTACTTTCTGCGTCAATTTTTTCCCAACGAACAAGTCACACAAACTTATTAAAAACAATGATGCCAAAGAAGGAAGGATAATTCACTGGTTACTACCACTTCCCTTCCTCTCCACTCGATAACCGGCTTACCGGGAAAATTGGTACCGAATCAATCTCTTCTGTAGTCCACGTTGGCATAACATGAGGCCCAACTAGCGTACTCATAATGACCTCGGCGTCCGTCATACCGACTCTGCTGTGGTCCGCGACTATATCGTTCTTGACAATTATTATCGCCCACTCGGCTACCACCCAACACTCACGGGTGTGGTTACCCCATAAAGGTTCTCATGGATTCTGGCTTCATTTCTTTCACACTTGGTTGCTCACTTCCTTACCGGTCGTACTCTTTTCCGTACTTTCAAACTTATTCTAGCTTACGTACATAACTTCCATAATAAAGCTGGCCTTCGATCTTGGAGTTACTAAGTTAAAACAATATAAGGTCATTTCCGGCGCTCACAACACAGTTCGGTGGGATACGTCTGCGAACTCGTAAAATGATTAATTAGACTCGGCTTGTACCTGCGTGACCTGTCGCGTGGCGGGACTACTATCAGTGATCCCACCCATGGCGGGTATACTAACTTCTCGTAATACCATAGTCGTGTCGCTTGGTCACAACAACCATTACTTACTCCACACGGATCCCATCCGTGTACTATCCTCTTAAGCGTACCACGTGGCTTAATTTACAAACAGTCTCCCATTGGGCCCTTAATTAAGCTTCTTGGGTTCCATTACTTTTCCGACAACTCATCGTCTCCTAATTATCTCAAACTAGCACGTAAAACCTCGATGAGAGTTCCTTAAGCTCACACCTTCCGGTATCTATTTAGTCCTTACGAATCTGGTAATCTAAAATCATTCTAGGCAACACATATGTGACCCTCGCGAAATCCGTATAGGCGTATGTCACAATACCAACTATACTACAAGTATTACCAACTGGATCGCAATCCACATAATCTTCTCTGCATCTTTGCTTTCTCGTGGCTGCAAACACCGTAACACTGTTAGGGAGAGCGACCACACAACATCGGCTCTGTCAGCGATCTTAGAGTGAAAGAATGAAACCAATCCTAAATATCCTGCGACCTCACGATTATAGATGTGGTGCACAACACGCGATAATCAAGACTCTACTAGATACGGCTGTAGACTCTTTCCGAGGATTAAGCGCTCACGATACCACTTTTGTCACGACCGAACCGGACCGTGACCGGTGCCTTAACCGGGCACCTAGTGACACAACATCGGAGAAAACCGGAATATAAACTCAAGATAAACAACCATTAAGATATAGAATAGTCTAGCCCAAAATGGCTAACCAAAAGTACATAAACCGAACAGTTACATCCTTGAACCAAGTTCGACAAGACTACGAACTCTAAGAATGAATAACACTATGACGGGACGGGGCCCGCCATACCCCGAATGTACAAAAGTCTACAACCTCGAGAATCGTACCAAAAGACGAGGCCTCGGAGAAATGGAGCCTTAGAGCCGGCACCGTGATCCTGAGTGCGGATCGACAGTATGAACCTCGACTGCGGCATGAACGCGGCCCCGAAGGAGTCGATCTGACATGTACCAAATATGCGGCGGAAAATCTGCGTAATAATATCATAAGTCAAAATATAAAATTTGGAGTTATAGGCGAAAATCAGTTTACCTTGCTGTGCCTTACTATGATAGGAGTAACAAGTATAAGTTTTATAAGCGTAAAAATAGGAGGCTCGCGATCAAAGCAGGTACCTCGCCTGTAGTATCATTAAGCAATCCTACTCACGGGACTATTTCACCCGCATAGGTCCTGTGGACCCGCGTGAGGTCATCCGCCTCGTCGTAGGACTATTTCACCCGCGTGGGACTATTTCACCCGCATGGATCCTGTGGATCCGCATGAGTACCATCGGCGTACTCGCGTGGGACTATTTCACCGCGTGGATCCTATGGTCGTATCGCGTAGTACTGGCGCGCTCGCGTCATGGGTAGCAAATCCATGGCATAAATAATAAACCATCCTATTGGAGCATACGTGGGCCACCCATCGTGTCGGTATGTCGAAGGAAATAACAAGAATAACGGGGTTTACGTAATAATATATATATATAACATAGCTCATCCCGCTATCATACATACATAAGCACTACCGCCTATCATATCATAACATAAGCACTACCTGTCATATCATAACATAAGCACTACTAACTTATCATATCATAACATAAGCAAGTTAAGAAAATACCTAAGGCACCAACATGTCTTTTAATAGAAAATCAGAATTTAACCCAGTACCATGTACTTCTAACCTTTTAAGAAATAACTCTTTTATACAAAAATTCCAAGATACTAATCACCATAGTATCAAGTTACGATTTCTTTTCAAAGCAAGTCACATTTCCTTTTAAAACTATCTCAAGCTTCTAAATTAAGTGACTTCATTTCTTGTAAAACCTTAGGCAATTCATGCCTTAAAACCATTTTCCTTCCACAAGTTCAAATCATCAAAACCTTTCTCCATTAAACTTTCACAAACTAATATAACCAACTCCCATAAAGCCGTTATATTAGAGTTAAACAATAGTAAAACACATTCCCTTAAGTCGAGGATTTTTATACTTTTCTTTTAAAGCGAAGCAAGTATCAAATACTTATAACAAGCGAAGATTTCCAAATCTTGTCGTCTACCGTACTACATGTACAACTAATCATGCTCGAGAGATAGGAAAGCTCCACATACCTCTTGGTCAATCCACAAGCTAAGTCAATTTACCGCACGTAGTATGTCAACCTAAAATGACCATAATACGTTTATCAAGCTCTAATTACAATGCAGAATTTTTCCAAGTTAAAGTCACCAATTTCCTACAGAAAATTGGGCAGCGTTTCCTTTGTTTCTACATACTTTGCCACCTTTTCCAAGGTCGATTTTTAACGCTCAAATGTCATGTTTAAGGCTCAACAACCAACCAACACCAAGGGAATTACACACCTAAACTTTGGTGTGTAAAATTCAACCCCAAAGTTACAACAACTAACCCAACAAGTCTAATGTAGTATTTAGGCAACAACATGCTCATAATATCCCACAACCAATTCTTTCATAATCAACCCCATTTCTTACATGCAACTACTCTAAGTGCATTTTCCAACTACAAGTTCTTCCTATTAAACATGCAACACCCAAACCAACTACTGAGAAGAAATGTTACCTCAAGTTTTAGCCAAACTTATTCCAACACCTTGCTAGCCTTTTCTCCAAGAACACCACCTGATAGTCTTCACAAGCATAATAACCTTTCCTTCCTATTACACTTTTGATTTTTCCTTAGGCTAGAATTCCTCTTGGGAATTTAGAAGGATGAGCTTTTTAATTTAGAGAGAGATGAAGTGTAAAGATGAAAAGTTGAATGAAATGACCAAGCCTTGGTCAATATAATGCATGTAGCAGAAAATCAGATGGGGGACACATCACCCTCATGGCCTCTTTTAAAACAAAAATCGACTTTCTAAGTTTTTCGCCCAAAATTCCGCCTCGCGCGCTACGCCTGTGCCTTTGAAACACTTATGAACTCTCAATGTACCGGTCATAACCGCCTTAAAGTTGACTAAAACGTCAGGAATAACCCATCAACCTATCTTACAAAATTTTAAGTCTTACTCCTTTCGTGCGCCTCATGCGTGACACGAACTACGGTGTAACATTCTCCCCAGAAACATTCGTCCCGAATGTTTTTAGAGCTAATCTACTATTCCTCGGTACATCCTCGTACTATATACTAATGGAACTTCATTATGCCACCATGACCTAAGATATCGCACACGCGCATACCCATTCACTGTAAGTCAAACGGAAAATGAACCCAAAATATGAACCATTACTACTTACCTCGCCACGGCCTAGATTGCCCGTTCGTATCTACCAACTTATTCTAACACATGTACATAGTCTCAATATCCCTCGTTCATGATACTAAATCTTACAAAAATCCATCACTTACTCGCGAATCTCATGCAGACTATACTCTTAAGCATACCACGTAGCTTAATTTACAAACATAGTTTCCCGTTAGGTCTCTTAATTAAACTTCTTAAGGGTCCATTTATTTCTCGGACAACTCATCATCTCCTAATTATCTCAAATTAGTACGCATAACATTGATGAGTTCATCAAACCACTCACTACCTTCCCGGTATCTAATTAGTCCTTATCAATCCTCGTATTCCAATATCATTCTAGGCAACACGCGTGTCGACCCTTATACATAATTCTCAGATAGTGAATGTCACTATACCCACTATACTACCATCATAACTAACCCGGATCGCAATCCACATAATCTTTCCCGGTCATCACGCTTTCTCGTAGTCGCAAACAACATAACTCGTTAGGGAGAGACGACCCTAACCACACGGCTCATCGCACGATCTTAGAGTGAGAAGAATGGAAACCAATCCTAAATGTCCTGCGACCTCACGATTATAGATGTAGTGCGCAACACACCGATAATCAAGACTCTACTGAACACGGTGCGTAGACACTTTCCGAGGACTAATCGCTCACGATACCACTTTTGTCACGACCGACCCGGGCCGCGACTAGTACCTGCCGAGTACCTCGGTATCGTCAGAGAATAGACGCGGAACATATATGAAACAAAAACTGTATAAGGTAAACATCACTAGCAAGCCGATAAGGCCGTCTTTCATAAAATAACTTAACCTAAAGTGAAACAGTACATCTTATCATTACAGCCCAAACCACAAACGTGACTACAGACCTCTAGGAGTAACGACTGTGGCGGGACAGGGCCCCGCCATACCCCCTGAATGTACAAAAGTAAATAACCTCAGGGAATCATACCAAAAGACAAAGCCTCGAGATGGAGCTTTCGGAAAATGAATAGTGATCCTAAGAGTGCGGACCGGCAAGCTACGATCTCGACTGCGGCGTAACGCAGCCCGAAGGAGGTCGATAACAGTACCAAGTATGTGGCCCGAAAATCAGAATGAAAACATAAGTCTGAAAACAAGCTGGGATCAGGGATGAAATCAAATTACCTTTTACTGTGCCTCACTAACAATGAGAACATCAATCATATACTACACGGCATGAAGAATAGGAAGCTCACAATCAAAATACAATGGAAGCGTACCCGTGGAATCCTTCATCACTGGCGGTACGTCCAAGTAAACTCATAACTGAACAATGGAAGCATACCCGTGGAATCCTTCATCATCAAGATGCGTCCAAGTAACTCATAATCGAACAATGGAAGCATACGTGGAATCGCTTCATCATGGCGATGCGTCCAAGTAACTCATAATCAACAATGGAAGCATACGTGGAATCCTTCATCATCGCGATGCGTCCAAGTAAACTCATAATCGAACAATGGAAGCATACCGTGGAATCCTTCATCAGCGGCGATGCGTCAAGTAACTCATAATCGAACAATGGAAGCATACGTGGAATCGCCCGTATCATCAAGCGATGCGTCCAAGTAAACTCATAATCGAACAATGGAAGCATACGTGGAATCGCCTTCATCGCGGCGACGCGTCAAGTAACTCATAATCGAACAATGGAAGCATACGTGGAATCCTTCATCATGCGTCCAAGTAAACTCATATGAACAATGGAAGCATACCCGGAATCCTTCATCATCAAGCGACGTCCAAGTAAACTCATAACTTCTTTAGGCTTTCATTAACATACAAAATGAATCTCATTTTCATGACCTTATCCAAGAAAACCAACTCTTTAACCTTTCATAAAGTTATTATAACCAACTCCCCATAAAGCCGTTATACTAACTTTATGCTTTAAAGCTTTAGACGTTCATACTCTTTCATAAGGCCGTTCTGACTAACCTCCCATAAGTGCCGTTATAACTCCTTATGTTTCAAAAGATTTCGTTCTTTTTATTAACCAAGAGACTTATACTTCAAATCAACCTCACACAATTTCGTAGTACTTCATGTCACGAAATCCTTATCTACCTTATTTAGGTTAAACCATTACTTAGGAATAAGTGGGTTAGCTCTCTAACCCAACCAACTTAGACATTTTTAAGTAAAACAAGTCAAGTCTGACAAATAGATTTACTTCATTTAAAACACGTCGTCTCTGGTACTATATAGTTCAAACTACTCGTACTCGAGATAAGAAAGCTTCACATACCTCTTTGGTCAATCCACTTGCTAAGCTCAACTACCATGAGTAATATTTCAACCTATAATAACCATGATATGTTCATTAACCTCTAATTCCAATGTAGAATAATCTAACTCAAAGCCACTAAAATTCTATAGAAAATTGGCGGCATTTCCTTTGTTTCTACTCACTTTGCCACCTTTCTCAAGGCCGAATTTACCATCAAAACACCACATTGTAAGGCTCGATCAATCCAACAATTTAAAGGGATTACACACCCAAAATTATGTCCCATAAGTTTACAATAATTCACTTAACAATTCTAGGGTAGTTTTTAGGCTACAACATGCTCATAATCTCTTCTTAACCCATTCTTCATAACCAAACCACATTTACAGCATGCAATGACTCTAAGAGCATTATTCACTACCACAAGTTCTTTCTTCTTAACATGCAACACTATAAACTAAATCTAAAGGAAGAATCATTACCTTAAAGTTTTAGCCAAGCTTATTCCAACACCTTGCTAGCCTTTCCTCCAAGAATACCACCACAATAACACTTTTAAGTTAGCACCAACTTCCTTCTGCCCTTAATTTCAGATTTTCCTTAGGCTAAGAATTTCTCTAGGGTTCTAGAGAGAGGCACAGAAGTTTAGGGAGAAGGGAGCAATTTGAGAGAGAGAGAGAAGATGAAAGATAGAAAATGTCCAAGTCTTGGTCAATATATTGCATGCAAGAAAATCGGATGGGGGACACTTGTCACCTCCCACGGTCTCTTTAAAACAAAATCAGACTTTTCTAAGTTTTTCGCCCAAAAATCCGCCGCCTCTGCGCCCGGCGCATGCCAAACCTCCGCGATCTCTACGATCTTTGTGCGCGCCTGCTGTCCGGCCATGCTGCACTCAGCGACCGCCCGGAACTTTAGGCGCGCGGCATCCGGCCGCGCGCACCACGCGCCGCCACTAAACACATTTACGTCCATTGCGCCGAACTTGCCAACCTCATAACTTTACTACTCCGACGTCCATCGGCGAGCGGTTGGTTGCGTTGGAATCTAGACTCAACGAACTACGCCCCAGGCCTTTGAAACACTTATGAACTCTCAATGTACCGGGTCATAACCCGCCTTAAAGTTGACTAAAACCCGTCCGGAACAACCCATCAACCTATCTTCTGAAAATTTTAAGTCTTACTCTCTTTCGTACGCCCTCATGCGCATGACCTGAACTACGGGGTGTAACATATACCATTTGATTAAATTAATTAATTTGATATAAAAAATAACATCTTAAAACCATCATTATTACAGTTCCACTTACATGCTGAATTGTACTAATAAAACATCATTGCTTGTTCAAAATTTTAGGTATACCATTAATGAAGGGGTAACCTTTTCATTTTCTTCAATATAATTACATAATATTTAAAATTTACTAATTTGACTAATTTAAATCTATACCACATAAGATTTAAGCGAAGGAATCTCATCTGTCCAACTATAAGGCTATGTGATAACCTTACTATTCTGCCACATTTTACAATGACATTTGTGAAGTACAATACTACTAGTAGTTCATATTATGGGTAATTTGATAAACGTGGCCAATTTAATTTTAAAAAAGATGAGGGGCAATAGAAAAAATGGAAGAAGAAGAGGAGGGGCATTATGCAAAATTCGGCAAAGCCGACGTTTGAGAAGAACATTGACCTGACAAGAAGTCTATTGAACGCCGAAATTGAAATAATTTTGTATATTTATTTATTTCATTTTTCACATTTATAGTCGGCGAGTTAAAAGAAGTGTCAATTTAGATTTCTTACAGTGGACGAGTTCAATTTTAACAATCCCCAAAGTCTTTGACAATTTAACAAAGTCCCAATCTGTATGACATTTAGAACTAACCCAATAAGAATATATCTTATACACTACAGTTTCGTCTTCAAATAGTGTCCCCCATGAACCGATTTTGGCTCTGAACTTTGAACCCCATTAATCTGTCATTAGGTTTGAGCCTTATGAACCATTCATGGGGATTGAAATTTATTTTTTTAATCTGATGACTCGCTTCTTGCTCTATATAGACAACTTTTGCTCATCATTTCCTATATGGGTTTTTCTTATTTTAGTTTGTTAAGCTCATCATTTCCTACCTGACTTGTGCTTTGTCTTGAGCCGAGGGTTTCTCGAAAACAGTCGCTCTACCTATCAAGATAAAGATAAGGTTCGTGTACACTCTATCCTCCCCAAACTCCACATTTATGGGATTTCACTGGGTATGTTGTTGTTGTAAGCTCTTCTGATCTTTTTTCTCTCTATTCTGTTATTTTCTCGTTGTTTGTGAATTTTTTGTTTCAAGATTTGGTTTTGTGATTGTGATTCTGGTAATATGTGTCAAAGTTGAGATCTTGACGTTATATAAAGGAGAAAGGTCGGGATAAGAAGTTGTACAGACTAATCAAAGAAAGGGAGAGGAGGGCCCGTAACTTGGATCACGTGAGGTACATCAAGGACAAGACAATAAAGTACTGGTGGAGGACACTCATATTAGGCGGAAGTGACAGTCTTACTACCATAAACTCTTGAACGAAAAAATAGATGCACACATTATGCTGGGAGATCTGGAGCATTCTGGTATGTACTGGGATTCTGGGTATTGTAGAAAAATTAAGGTTGAGGAGGTTAAGGGTGTTATTCGCATGATGCATGAGATTCTGTAACGAGTAGATACTTAGGGACGAGCGATCGGGCCCGATGAGATCTCAATTGAATTTTGAAAGAGCGCATGCAGGGCACGTTTGGAGTGGTTGATTGAGTTATTTAACGTCATTTTAAGATGGCAATAATGCCCGAAGAATGGAGGTGAAGTACAATGATTCTCTTGTACAAAAATAAAGGTGATATCCAGAGTTGCAACAACTATAGGGGTATCAAGTTGTTGAGTCATACTATAAAAGTTCGAGAAATGGTCGTGGAGATGAGAGTGAAAAGAGGTGTGTCTATTTCTGAGAACCAGTTTGGATTCATGTTGGGGCGTTCGACCACAGAAGTCATTCATATCATTAAGAGGTTGGTGGAGCAGTATAGGGAGAGGAATAGAGACTTACATATGGTTTTCATCGACCTCGAGAAGGCATACGACAAAGTCCCTAGGGAGGTTCTATAAAGATATTTGGAGGGCAGAGATGTGTATGTGGTGTACACTAGGGCGATCAAGGATACGTATGATGGAGCCAAGACCAGGGTACAGACGATAGGAGGAGACTCAGAACACTCCCCAGTGATGATGGGGCTGCACCAGGGATCAACTCTTAGCCCATTCATATTTGCCTTGGTGATTGACGGACTGACGTGACAAATCTAAGGGGAGGTGACATGGTGTATGTTATTCGCAGACGACATAGTCCTGATTGATAAAACTCGCAGCGGAGTGAACGTCAAGTTGGAGGTTTAGAGACAGAATCTGGAGTCTAAAGGGTTCAAGTTGAGTAAGGCCAAGACAGAATATTTGGAGTGCAAAGACTTGGTACTCAAGTCATTCCAAAGAAAGGAAACTTCAAGTACATCAGGTCTATTATCCAAGGGAATTGAGAGATTGATGACGATGTCACACATCGTATTGGGGCAGGTGGATGAAATGGAGGCTCGCATATGGAGTCTTGTGCGATAAAAATGTGCCACCAAAATTTAAAGGCAAGTTCTATAGGGTGGTGGTTAGACCGACTATGTTGTATGGGGCAGAGTTTTGGCCAGTCAAGACATCGCACATCCAAAAATGAAATTTACGGGGATGAGGATATTGAGATAGATGTGTGGGTATACAAGAAGAGATAGAATTAGAAATGATGATATCCAGGTTAGAGTGGGAGTGGCCTCGGTGGAGGATAAGATGCGGGAAGCGTGGTTGAGATGGTTCTGGCATGTATAGAGAAGAGACACATATGCCCCATTATGGAGGTGTGAGAGATTGACTATGGACGGGTTCATGAGGGGTAGATGTAGGCCGAAGAAGTATTGGGGAGAGGTGATTAGACGAGATATGGAGCAGGTGCAACTTACTGAGGACATGACCTTAGATAGAGAGTTGTGGAGGACACGATTATGATAGAATGCTAGTAGGTAATCGAGCGTAGTCCTACTTACGCTTACGAAATAATAGTTATAGTGTTATTACTGTAGGCTCTATTAGCCTATCACACTTATAGGCGCAATATTTTAGTGTACTTTTTTTAGCTTATTTACTTGCGCTAGTTATTGCTTACTTTTTCAGAATGCACTATCATGGTCTATTCGCTTTTGGTATCAACATGTTCATACTCCTTTAATTTTTTGTTCGGGTATGACCGTTTTTCTTGCTTTGTTTGCTTTACTTGTGATTATGTTTTATCTTGAGTCGAGGGTGTCACGACCCGACCTGACGGGCCACGATTGGTGCCCTACCAGGGCCCCCTTATATCCACATGTCTCATATAATCACACAGATGCCAAGAAAAATGTAGAAATCTATAAACCATATCAAAATAGGCAAGCCGACAAGGCTGCCACTATATACGGAAACATCCCAAAATGAGTTCAACAGTACAACTGATCAAACACATATACAATCCACACAAGTCCAAAACATATCTAGAACCCACACCAGTCTACAAACCTCTAAGAGTATGATAGTGAAACATGACGGGACAGGGCCCCGCCGTACCCCTGAATATACGTAAGTCTATAACAAAAGTGCATGCAGAAATGACTTGCTCGGATCAATGGAGCTCTCCAAATAGGTGAACAGGAATCCTAGACTGGAGGATCACCAAACTGAATATATGTACATAGGGGCATGAAACGCAGTCCCCCCGAGAAAAGGGGGTCAGTCGAAATAATGTACTGAGAATGTAAAACATAAAGTACTGTAAAGAAGATCATAACTGGCCAGAAGATAACAAGAGACAAGTATGACAACCAAAATACCAATACAACTGTGCCATATAAAAATGAGAGTCAACTGTGCCTTATAAAAATGAGAGTCAACTGTGCCTTATAAAAATGAGAGTCAAATGTGCCTTATAAAAATGAGAGTCATATCAAAATCATGGATGTCTGTCCATAGAATCATCGTATCTATATACATATAACGTATCTCGACCCTCTTGTGAGGTGATCGGTGTATTTTATATACACTTTTTGAGTCGCTTTTAGTTAGTCTTTTGTCCCTTTTTGTACAAATACGTGTCGTATTAGGATAGATTTTCTTTCTTTTGAGTCAAAGTGGTTAAAATGACCAAATGGCGGAAAAGGAGCTAAAAGAGGGCAAAAGTGGAGGTTCCAGAGCTTAAAAGCAGAGAAAGTGGCGACGAGGCGTAAACACGGACCAGCGCGCGCTACTGCAGATAGGTCGTGGCGGCGCCCAATATCGAAGGTCGCGAAGTTGCGGCCGCGCCTGAACGAGAAGGCGGTCGCGGCGCCAAATCATCCGAAGTATCGCAGACTTCCGTGCCGCCGATAGCGAACATGGCGGCCGACGCGGAAAATCGAGTTTAATGACGATTTTACGGGCGAACTGAAGGGAAAAGTTGGAGGCGGTTTGAGCCTATAAAAGGAGAACCCTAGGCGCTTTTAAGGGTTCCCTTTCTTACCTGACAAGGCTTCTTGGATTGAAGATTGGAGACCATAATTTAGTAACTTTCTTTTCTTTTCTTTTCTTTATTTCAGTTTTTATGATGAACATTGAATTAGTTCTTGTCATGTCAATGGCTAGGAACTAATTCTATTATAGGGCTTTCCATGTTAAATCACTAGAAACTTATGTTATGAATTGATGCATGGTTATGGTTATTCTTCTTCTTGTTGAGATTTATCCAATAATTGCTTTGAATGCTTGGTAATTAATTGATCACTAATTATCATTATTTATATGATTTCTAATCAAACTTCGAAAGGAGAAGGTTGTGAATATGCTGTAAGTTGGGTAGACATATTTTGGATTGGGGGTGAAAATACCTCAATTACTTGTGTAGCGTTAACGAGAGGTCTAAACACCTAATTTTACGCATGGCGCGTGACAATTAACTAGGATTTTGGTCTTAATCCTCCTATAGAGTCATCCTTATCACCGAAAGGTAGAAAGGATCAATACTGGGGTTGAGTGTTTATATAGCCTTAACGGGAGTATAAAACGATTTAGTAAACCTACTAGCTCCAAAAGAAGAAGAACCATAATTCATTGCATTAATAAGTAACATAAGCGGATAGTTGAGGAGACGTGGAAACCCTATTCCCATCACTACTGAAGTAAACATATAGTTAATTAACTTTTATAATTGTTAGGTATAATCAACAAAATCAATATCGGTTACCAAATAGATACCAAAAGATAGATAATTGGTACTTGAACACTAATCCTTGTGGACGATATTCGGTCTTACCAAGACTATATTACTTGTCACGATAATGTGCACTTGCGTTAAAGTGTGTGCATCTTTTCGCGCATCAGGTTTTTGGTGCCGTTGCCGGGGATTAGGCATAGTTCAATATCAATTTTATCTATTTTTAATTTCTAATTTGGTTTTTAATTTATTTTTTTTTATGTTTTTTTTTGTTATTTTTCGGTAAAAATCAGGGTGCCGTGATCTGTTTGTCTGTTTTTGATATGTTTCAGGAAATCCGTTTATGCGAAGGAGAAGGGGGGCAGACACTCTTGTTCCCTTCAATCCAGATTGAAAACACGTAAACCGAGCGAAAGAACCAGCGGATTGCAACCTTAGTTGAGATGGACGGTGTCCAGAACAACAATATGATGAGAGAAGGGTTAGGTGAAAATCAACCTAACCCAGGAATGCCTCGGCGAGTACCTGTGGATGTCGAGGAAAGCGTTCAAGCCCAGGAAGAAAGAAGCTTGGGAGACTACGTCTTTGCCGAGGTGAGCGAACGCAGCACGTGTATTAGGCTCTGCGGTAGGAGCAAACAACTTTGAGATCAAACCGGTGATTCTGAGCATGGTGCAGAACACAGTGCAATTCGGGATCCATCGAGGATCCACGTATACGCATAGCTAATTTCTTGGAGCTATGTGCAACTTTCGAATATAACGGCGTTCGATGATCTGCGTCAGATTGAGGCTCTTTCCCTTCTCACTCAGGGATAGAGCAAAAGTATGGTTGAATTCCCTGCCAGCTGATTCGATTTTTACATGGCAAGAGCTGGCACAAAAATTTTTGGCCAAATTCTTTCCCCCGTGCAAAGCAGCGAAATTGAGAGGGGAGCTGAATAACTTCTACCAAGCAGATGGAGAGTCATTGTACGAAGCGTGGGAAAGGTTCAAAGATTTGCAGAGAAAATGTCCACACCATTGCATTGAGTTGTGGAACTTGGTTCACATCTTCTATAACGGGCTGAGCGGAACAACCAGAACTATTATAGATGCAACAGCAGGTGGGACATTCATGAGGAAAACAGCCCACGAAGCTCACGAATTATTAGAAGATATGGCCACCAACAACCATGTCACAGAAGATAGACCAATGAGTGGGAGGAGAACGGTAGGAGTCCACGAAATAGATGTCATTGCTGCCTTGAATGCCCAAGTGGCCTTGTTGGAAAGCAGTGCAAGAACACACGATGTCGATAAATGCAGTCACGGATGCCTAAGAGCTGTGAAATATGTGGGGGCCCACATACATTCGATAAGTGTCCTTCAGCCGATCCTAATAATGTGCCAATCGAGCGGTGAGTGTCGGGCCGTGGGTAATTATCGGAGGCCACGAATAACCCATACTCCAACACATATAATCCGGTGGAGGAATCACCCAAATTTCTCATGGAGAGAGACCGGTGCAGAATCAATATAGCGGCGATGCAAAACCAACAGAACCAAAATCGTGCGCACCGCTCAGGCCTCAACTTCTCAATAATTTAATACACCATCCCGGCGAAAAGCGACGAGTGAGAGCAACTTTGTTGCACTCACCAACGCCTGCACTCCGATTCGTGATGAAGCTAGATCCTCGTTCAGGAACTTGGAAACACAAGTGGGTCAGCTAGCAAAGCAAGCAAGAGCCACGGTACACCGCCAAGCAACACAGAGGTGAATCAGGGAGCAATGCGAGCGATAATTGAGAAGTGGCAAACGGTTGAATGATCACCTCGGCAAAGAGTTGAGCAAAGGCGAGAGATAGAAAAGAGAAGGTGGTTGAATCTCGCCCGATGGTAGAAAACTCTGCAGAAGGAGTATACAGAGAAGATCTCATTCCCACAGAGATTGCAACGGAAGGCTGTTGATAAACAATTCTCTAAATTTTTGGAGACATTCAGAAAGCTGCATATCAACATACCTTTTATAGAAGCGTTGGAGCAGATGCCCTCCTATTTCAAATTCATGAAGGAGATTTTGGGGAAGAAAAAGAAACTGGCAGAGTACGAGATGGTAGCACTAACGGAGGAGTGCAGTGCTATCTTACAGAAGAAGTTACCCCCTAAACTAAAAGACCCAGGGAGCTTTACACTACCTTGCACTGTTGGCAGGGTGACATGCAACAGGGCTCTGTGCGATTTAGGGGAAAGTATAAATCTGATGCCTTTATCGGTATTTAAACGGTTGGAGTTGGGTGAGGCCAAACCAACCACGGTGAGCCTGCAGCTGGCCGATAGGACAGTGGTTCATCCAAGAGGGAAGATTGAGGACGTTATTGTTAAAGTAGGAAAATTCTTTTTTCCTGCGGACTTCCTCATTCTTGACATGGAAGAGGATGCAGAAATCTCTATCATATTGGGGAGACCATTCCTGGCGACAGGGAGAGCATTGATCGATGTAGAAAGAGGAGAGCTGACATTGAGGGTGGAGAAGGAAAGTTTAAAGTATTTAAACACATCATTGAGCCACCAACCATGAGCAGATGCTTTGCAATCAGCACCATCAAACCCCCCTGTGAGCCAATACAAGTTAAACCAACGGAGATGAGCCTACAAAAGCAGGTATGTGACGTCGAACCTCTACAAAAGCAGGTATGTGTTCCTGAACCTTCCCTCGAAGATAATTCTAAGAAGAGAAGAAGAAGAAGAAAGAACCGAAAACGAAAAATGTGGAGAAAATGGATTAGTTGTGGGGTTAATCCACCCCACACTTATTGAGTTAAGGAACTTGCGTCCGACTAAAAGACGTTAAAGACAGCGCTACTTGGGAGGCAACCCAAGGTATTTTGATTTATTTTACGTAATATAGTAGTTTTTATTAAGAACGGTCTCACGAAGGTAGTGTTTTTGTTGTGATTGACAGGTGTAGGCCAATAAATTGAAGGGCGAAAAACTGAAGAAGCAGGATTTCGAAAAAGCGGGTAGCGCGTAGCCAGAGAAGCGAGGCATGGCGCCAACAGAGCATAACAGCGCTGAAGTTTAAGCGCCGCGGCGCCCAGGAGCAGGGCCGCGGCGCCAAAACCCCAGAAAAAATTGCCAAGTCTAGCGCGTATTTCCAGTGGCCGCGCGCGAAATTCCAGTAGTGCGAACATTGGCCGCGCGGCTAAATGCAGGCCGCAAGGGCGAAAATCCAGAAAGTAATAAAACGCCCAAAAATCCGATTTTCCCCAAATTCAAACCAAAACCTAACCTTTCTTCTCCACAAAACCCACGAAAATTCAACCCTCACCCACAAATCTTCCATAAAATCAAACCCAACCACAACCAAAAACTCCTAAAGTCCCTAAACCCTTAACCATTTCAACCAACAAAACCTCATCAAAGTGCCTCAAATCACCATTAGAAGCAAGAAAACCTTGAAGAACACCGTCAAAAAGGTAATCTTCATCTTTTCTTGAAAGCTTTCAGTAGTCAAAGGAGGTAGTAGTTTGGAGAAGTTTTGCATTGTTGAAGTAGTTGGGGTGATGAAAAATTGGTTGTGAAGTTTAGAGGAGGAATATACAAGTAGGGTGTGGGTATTGTGTAGTACAGGAGTTGAAGTTTGGGGGTGTTAGTGTTGTAGCTGCTAGTGTTGTGTGATTGTGTTGGGAAACATTTGTGATACTAAGTTTGTAAGCTGCAAAAAGTGATTTAACCATGTCTTCCAGAAAGAGAAGAGCCTCCACATCCACCTCAGCCCCGCAATACGATGATACTAGGTTCGTTAGCCACCAAGATTATACAAGATACAAAAAGCTTAGTACTAGGCCTTTAATCCCTGAAAGGGGAATGGACTACCAGAGGGATTCGCTTGGGGAGGAGGATGTCTATGAGCCCATTCGGGCAATGATTGAGATGATGGGGTGGAAGAGATTTGTAGACCCGGAAGAGATAGCACCAATGAACACAATAATGGTGTGTGAATTTTATGCTAATCTTCCGGAGAAGGTGAACAATGGATGCTTCGTAAGGGGACAATATGTGCCTGTGACGGCAGAAGAGGTCAATGCGGTATTGGAAACAGTTGATGTTGAGGAAAGAGGTGATGACCGAAGCTACTTCAGAGCATGGTCTAGGAGCACCAACCGCATCGACTGGGATACCGTTGCATGCACAGTGAGCTACCCTGGGGCTGCATTTGATATTGCCAGAAATGGGACAAGAGGACTGAGCAGGTTTCAGTTCAACAAAGCAGCAAAGGGTTGGCTATATTTCGTCAGTGCCCGTCTGATTCCATCAACGCACTTTACCATAGTGCTAGAAGACAGGATTAAATTGATATATAGAATCATGAAGGGGAAGAAGATTGATGTGGGGAAGGAGATAGTGCAAAGCATTGAAGAAACCAGCAGGTTGGTAACAACAGGTGGGTTGGGACATGACTCACTTATCACTACTTTATGCGCCTTACATGGGGTCCCAACCCTACCCACTGATACTCGTGAGAGAAACCAATTGCCTGTGTCATATGGGATAGTGCACTCCTTCCCAGACCCAAGCCCCCAAAGAAGACAACCACCACCAAAGCAGCAGAGGCGCGATGAGCGAAGATGAGCACGAAATAGAGGCTCATATGCGGCGGAGCGACCACCACCAACCACGTAATCGTAACCTTCATTGCCATGATGGAGCAGTTACTCCAGAATCAGATGAGGATGATGCAGAGTTTGGACACGGTGATACAAGGACAACAAGAAACGAGGTAGCAAATTAACGAGATGAGTTCCTTGTTGACCAAATGGTCAACGACTATCCAATGCCACCGTCACCACCACCATTTTAACCAAGTCTGTAAGTGTCTTGTTTTCTTTTATTGTCTTTGAGTCTTACACACATTGGGGACAATGTGTGATTTAAGTTTGGGGGGTGTTTTATTTGTGTCTTATTGTTATAAGTATGTTTAAGTCTTTTTGTTGTTTTTGTGTATTTTTGAGTCACAATTTTTTTTCCTTTGAGTCATAATTGTCTGTCAAAAGATCATGTATGTTGTATTTACTAGAAACACCTAGTGAAGTAAAGGTGGAATAATGTAACGAAATTAAAAGCAACTATCTAAACACTTAGGTTAGATATGCCAAAAACTCACAAAATCTGTCTATTTGGAGTTTCTTGCTTGAATTGTGCATGCTAAATGATTTAAACCTATGTGTTATGATTGCTTGTTATTTGAGGCGAAATAGTTAGGATATGCATGTTAGGGAGATGACTCAGGCGTTTCTTTGATAGCCAATTCTTACCACTCTTTTCTATCCCGGACATTAAAAATATCCCTAGTCAGCCCCATTGAGCCTTAGAATATCCCTACTGCAGTTAGGTCCAGGGCCGCGACGCCCAATATCCAGAAGGCCGCAGAAGTTGCAGCGCCGCGGCTGCAGAACGAGGCGGTCGCGGCGCCAAATCATCTGAAGTATCACAGGACTTCGGCGCGCGCCGATAGCGAACATGGCCGACGCGGAAAATCGAGTTTAATGACGATTTTTAGGTCGGGCTGAAGGAAAAGTTGGAGGCGGTTTTGAGCATATAAAGGAGAACCCTGAAGCGCTTTTAAGGGTTCCCTTTCTTACAACACAAGGCTTCTTGGATTGAAGATTGGAGACCATAATTTAGTAACTTTCTTTTCTTTTCTTTTCTTTATTTCAGTTTTTATGATGAACATTGAATTAGTTCTTGTCATGTCAATGGCTAGGAACTAATTCTATTATAGGGCTTTCCATGTTAAATCACTAGAAACTTATGTTATGAATTGATGCATGGTTATGGTTATTCTTCTTCTTGTTGAGATTTATCTAATAATTGCTTTGAATGCTTGGTAATTAATTGATCACTAATTATCATTATTTATATGATTTCTAATCAAACTTCAAAAGGAGGAGGTTGTGAATATGCTGTAAGTTGGGTAGACATATTTTGGATTGGGGATGAAAATACCTCAATTACTTGTGTAGCGTTAACGAGAGGTCTAAACACTAATTTTCTACGTAGGCGCGTGACGGTTAACTAGGTTCTTGGTCTTAATCCTCCTATAGAGTCATCCTTTTCACCGAAAGGTAGAAAGGAGCAATACTGGGGTTGAGTGTTTATATAGCCTTAACGTGAGTATAAAACGATTTAGTAAACCTATTAGCTTCAAAAGAAGAAGAACCATAATTCATTGCATTAATAAGTAACATAAGCGGATAGTTGAGGAGACGTGGAAGCCCTATTCCCATCACTACTGAAGTAAACATATAGTTAATTAGCTTTTATAATTGTTAGTAATAATCAACAAAATCAATATCGGTTACCAAATAGATACCAAAAGATAGATAATTGGTACTTGAACACTAATCCTTGTGGACGATATTCGATCTTACCAAGACTATATTACTTGTCACGATAACGTGCACTTGCGTTAAAGTGTGTGCATCTTTTCGCGCATCATGAGGGACTCGGTGGAATCATCATAATCATGGATACCTGTCAATATAACGTATCGCGACCCATTCTGGGACTCGGTGAGCTTATCATCATCATGGATTCCTGTCCATGGAATCATCATGTTTATACATATAACGTATCCCGACCCTCTAGTGAGAGACTCGGTGAACAATGCAAGGAACTGCACACGAACATTGTTGGCCCAGGACTCGGTGAAATGATATAATCACATCAAGTACGAGTCGATTATCATGAGTAATCATATGCAAATTAAATCATCATTTGACTCTCAAATGGAATAAATAGAATGAACTATCACTTATAAAATCAAAGACACTATCATATCATGTATCACTAGGAGTTAAGATTCAATGAAATTACGTACGTACGCCGTACGCTCATTTTATGTAAATCATGCCAAAAAAGAAAGAAAGAATAGTTTCACATACCTTATAGTCGAACTAACCAACTCAATATTTAGAATACGTCTCAATTAGCACTTCAACCTATAATAATAATAATAATAACATGTTCGTCAACTCTATGGTTACTAGTATACTTTATATGTATCGAATGATGACTCTTTTGTTATATAAAATTGGGCAGCACTTCCCCTACTTATATACACATTCATAACTCACAAACAAGGTCAACAACATCAATAATAAGACACATCTCAAAGACATAACCAAAACAATCCCAAATAATCCATATACGCCATCGTTATACATTCTTTCTCTTTACATTGAATTTACATTGAAAGAGTACAACAACCACAACAGCTAAGGTGATTAATACACCTATTTCTCATGTTAATCCAGCCCCTTAATCCACATTAAAACAACTCTTAAAAACAGTCCACATTCCAACAACAACGAGAGTTATTCCAACTACAACGAGAGTGCAATGTTCAACCTTTATAAACCTTAATTTCTTTAGGACATGTATTAACAACTACCACAATGTACATACATGCTCATAATTAAAATTCCAGCATTCTAATCTCCACGAAACAGTCCTTAAATTCGACACAACAATGTCCACGATTTTTGGAAAGGTCTCGGCCACAACATCATAATACCACAACTCTTCTTATAACTTCTTAAACTCCAATTTCATGTTTCAACACTTTCATATAACCAATTACAACTTTAAATATCAAGATTTCTTTTCAATTTCAACATGCAACTAGTAACAATAATAACAACAACAACAATCAACTCAATTCACTCGAAATAGTCCCCAAAAATCGGCTCAACCACACCAATACAACCACATGCATTTTCTATCTTCCAATTTCTCTTAAGACAAGTTCATCTCTTAACTACAACATCATTTGACTTCCATTACTCTATAAGGAGAAGAATTCTTACCTTAAATTAGCCAAAGCAGTCCCTAGTACATTCGGCACCTCCTGGCTCCAATGTGCACTATTTTCATCATCTCTTCAAGTCACAATGACATGTATGCTTCCTTTACAAGTTTAAATCCATCTTGCTTGCATGTTTTTCTTTCAAATAGCTTGTATCCAAGACTTAAAATTTCTGGACAGAATATCGGTCCAGCATTACTGATTTTCAGTCACTGTTTCGGCCTTCACCATGGTTTAGAAATTAGTAGCATAACTTAATCTTTGAAGGGGAGTTAATTTGGTCTTCAACTAAGCTATGGTGATGGAGTAAAATCTGTTTTAGAGGAGAGATGATGGAGGGATGAGGGAGAGAGGGGTGTTCGAAAATGGAGGGGGAGAAATGAGTGAGTATGGGTCTAAGTAAAAATCTGAAAATTTGTTTTGCATGTTGTCCATGTGGCGGACGAGAATTGCCACTTGTTTTATCCACACATTTTTCATCCTCTCCACTTAAATTAATCCCACAATTAGTTAATCTCCCACATAATCAATCTTAGACAAAATTTAAAATTCCAAGTTCAAATTGTGTTATACACGACACTAGTCCACAACCATATTGGAATTATACAACTATTAGTATTAATTCCCCTCGTCACAATTGTAGTATTCAAAAATTATTCCGAATTAGCATATGTAAATATACTTTATAACCAATATTCGAATATTAATTTCTTAATTACGTTATCAATTTATTGCCCTAGAATCACGAGGTGTAACATCCTTCCCCCTTAGAAACATTCATCCTCGAATGTTCATAATAGGTCTTATGCTATCAAAATTTCGGCAGAGTCTCCTCTATAACTCGACCTACCAACCTATATTCAGTAAACCCAAAGGTGCCTCACAGGGCCATAATATATCACACACATTATTTACCAAGCAAAATATTCAAGTAAGGAACTGAATTACCTGCAGGCATAGGGAACAAGTGAGGATACTTCTTCTTCATTTCGTTTTCTGCTTCCCAAGTCATCTCTTCCCTATTATTGTTTCGCCATAATACTTTGACGGAAGACACATCCTTAGTGTCGCGCCCGTTTTTTACCTCAGGGTTTGAACGGTATCCGCAACATTGTTTTTTGGCGCGGTTCCCTGGATGGAGCAATAATGTTGATTTTAAGGAGTCACCACCTAATTATTTAAGTGAATTAGGACACTTGATTTATTGCAATAAAAATACAGCAATTAATCTCCATTTAATGGTCTGTGAAATTAATGAGATTCTGGATCAGAGTTCTTTATTATCCTAAAGGGAAGGGGTTAGACATCCTTTAAGATCCGCTAACTTGCGGTTATCCGTTCAAACCTAGGTTAATTATTTATTGCCTTTTTATTCTACATATTCTAAGCAGTTTTCATAATTTACAATTACAATGAAATGCAATACAGAATAATAAAGCTAAAATCGAATAAAACTCCGGGACAACTTTTAACCCTTTTTAGGCCTTCTGCACAAGATGATCTCTGGGTACATGCATAAACACTTAGTAAAAGTGTTAGTAATAGAATAGATAATTTTAAAATAATAGCAAGAATTAATAAGTAAAGACAAAAAATAAATCCGTCTTTTGTACAGGGGATGCCTTGGAAATCAGACGGAGATTCCTTCATCGGCCAATATTGCTAGAAATAATAAAATAAATAAAATCTTCAGATCCGCGCCAAAACAGTAATAGTTTTAAACACAGAGGGCTCAGATGTATAAAGAATAAAGTGGGACATCCTAAACAAGTCCGACTGCGAGAATTCTCCCTGCCAGCGCATGTTGGTTATCCGGTGTAAGTGGAAGAAATCTTCATTGCCCTGAAAGCTTCATTTATTTTATTTTCCGTCTTTGCAACTGTGGAGGCCTAAAAAATCGACGGATAACTTTTTCATTGGCCATAGTGTAGTATCTGTTCAAAATCAGTTTAATAAAATGAAAAAGGGGCAAAATCGCCCAAAATCAGTAACAAAATCAGCCAACAAATAACCGAAAATCAGTAGCAACAATGGCCTAAAATCAGTAACTAAATAGCCGAAAATCAGTCCAAATAGCCAAAAATTAGTCCAGCAACAATGTCAAAATCAGTCCAGCAGTAATTATTGACACCCAATTTTGACCCTCCCGTCCAGTCATTAACTATAAAATTACACTAATTTTAAAACAATTTTATAATAATAAAATACAACAATAATAAGATTTTTAAATAATAGCGCCCCATTCTAAAAAATTAAGCATTAACTAAATAGCACACCCGCATTTATTATTTAAATTTAAACTTAGGCTAATAGAACACCTAAATAATTTAAGCACAATTTATTAAATTAATCACTAATTAATTAATTAACTCCTAATTAAATACCTACTACTAATACCCTAATTTAACTACCCAGCCCAAACCTTTTCCCTTATTTCCCTGACCCGCGACCCGCAGCCCAACAAACCCCCTGGCCCAACACCCGCTGGCCCAGTTCACCAGCCTTTTACTTCATCCCCCATCGTCCCTTTCCTAACCTAAACGAAAAGAGAAATCTAAAACCTAAAAGATCTGCCGCACCCCTTACCCCGCACTCCATCGTCGCCTTATCGGCCAAGATTCTCGCCGGAATCCGTGAGTCACCCACCAAATCATCATGTCTTACCATAGCAAACCGAGTACAAACTTACCATTCTTCTTAATAGCGAGAATCATCCGCAAATCACACAAAATTGCCCTTTTTATGGTAAGAAGCTTTAACCAAATCGCACCCAGGATAAGCACAAATCTCGTCCAAAAATCACACGAAATCAGTACCCAAATCGCGCAAATCTGTCTAAAACGGTACCAATAACTTACCAAACAGGGAACTCAAATCATGGCTAATAAATACTAGTCGGTCTTCGCATGCAAAGGGGGGGCCAGAAGGGAAATCCTCAAACCCTTTTTCTTTCTTTGAATATCGATGAAAAATGAGTTTGTTTTAGGAAGAAAGTAGGGCAGAACATCGAGCTTGGAGGGCAAAAACCAGTGCATGCAACCAGCGAGAATAGGAAATACTAGAACAACATGTCGAAAATTCGCACTTAAAGTCGACCATAAACCGCGTCGCTTTCAATCGCATCGCAATAACCCGTCGAGTGGACCGACGACTTGATACGCTGCCTCGGTTCGCTGTCCGGAGAAGGTAAATCCAAATTCCTCTTGGTTTCATTTTCTGTATTGTTGTGTGTTTGTGTGATTAAATATGCGTTAGTTTGGATTATCATGTTCATCAATATGACGATGTTTAGTTGGAAATACTGACTGGTTATATAAATCTGAGAATATCACGGGTGCCTAAAATTTGTTCAAGACGTGTCTAAAAGCTTGCCTGAGGTTAAAAATAATTCAAAGCAATAGTTGATTGATGATCATTGGTGGATAGATAACTTACCTAGGCTTAAATGTACCCTCACTATTTCGATGCCTTAATATTAATCCAGACACTCGTCGCATACTAGTAAAGTAAGTTAATTTACGCACTGATTTAAGAGATTGCAACATATTACCATATGTTAGGCCTAATATGAAGTTGTGTGTGTCCGTATTATTATGTTTTGCCGCCATGTGCCTTTGTATCCATTCTGTTAGTTTTAGTTGGCATAATGACTGATTCATGTTTCTTAAGGCTGCTTTGGCATTGTGTCACAGATCATGTAGCTTATACGCATTTGCTTGGGTACATTTTGTTGAGTTTAGATCCTAGGTGATGTCTGTATTCAATCTTGATATGTAATCTAACCATGTAGGACCCTTGTCTTGTACTAGAACTGTCCAGCTTAGTATGTTTAAGCATAAATCTGAAATTGAACCTTGCATACATCTTGAGGCCCAATTTTAATTAGTATTCGTTCGATGTTGGCATGGTTGTCTCTCGTCCTGAGTTAAAATACAGTAAAATGTGTTAAGACGTTCTCTTTTTAGAATAACTGAACATAAGGAATGTTAGTATTCTGGTTTCTTATCCATTTCATACGGCTACTGCCCAGCCTCACTTCGATATCTTATTAAAATGTTGTAGTCGATTGAAATCCGGTCTTCTTTGATTTTTATACAATATTTCTGAAGATGTGCAGGGGTTGGGTTACCCATTTATGTGTTTAGATAAAAGTTTGTTATTTTGTTTTGAAGTAATAAAATGATATTCTGGGCATGGAAAAGTCGATCACCTTCATCTTGCGACCTTTGTGAAATATCCATAGTAAATGGTTATAGGCATATCCTGTTAGTTCCCCTAATATGTTTACATGATCTTTTAATCATTTAGCATCTTAACATTTATTTTCTAACATTGTTTTTTTAACCATTCAACTGCATCATATAAATTAGATGTGTGTACGTCATGTTGCAGAGGTCTTAGGGTTGTCCTGATTTTACTTTCCCCGTCATCTCGTTTTAACGAAGAAAAATCTGAAAATTGCATATTTGAAGTAGTATATGTTCATATCGGAAATGTATGTTTTGAGTCTCGTCCTGCATCCAGCAGCCCGTACCAAGACCCAATACCTGGTTTGGACAATAGTTTTGAGCTTTCATTGTTTTGGATCTGTTTAGCTTTAATAAGTAAATCATAATGCATTATTTGAATATGTGACTATCTTATTTTTGAAAGAATAAAATATGTACTAATCCTTCTCCTTTTCTTTATTTTGCATGAAACGCACCGGAGCAACAAAGAGTCTCATGGCGAGACTCATCGTAGTAAACGGGAAAACCCACATATATGTGCATCTATGTTTGCGCCAGAAATTCCAAGCCTCAGGCGAAATCACGTCGCCACTCTTCGAGTCACCTTTACTGCTTTCCTATCCCGCCCATTTATGTGTTTGATGCGCGTAATATGCACACACTTTTTAAACGCAAGTGCACGTTATCGTATCAAGTAGTATAGTCTTGGATAAGACCGAATATCGTCCTCTAGGATTAGGGTCCAAGTATCAGTTATCTATTTTCTAGTATCTATTTGGTGAATTAATGATTGATTGTGTGGTTTGTAACTAAGAGTTATGAAAGCTAATTAAATATAAAGATTTAATTCAGATGTGATGAGAATAGGGCTTCTATGTATCCTTACTATCCGCTTATGTTACTTGTTAATGCATTACTTATGGTGTTCTTCTTTTGGAGAAAGCGGGTTTCTGAAATCGCTTTATACTCCGTTAGGTTATATAAACACTCAACCCAGATTGTTCCTTACCTAACTTTCGATAAGGGTAACTCTATAGGAGGATTAAGCACAAAAACCTAGTTGGCCGTCGCACAATGCGCAAAATTAGGGTTGTTAAGCCTCTCATCAACGCTACAAATCTAATTGAGGTATTTTCATCCCCAATTCAAGACCGTCTACCCAACTTACAAAGAGATTCACAATCCCCCCTTTTCAGAATCTGATTAGAAATCATATAGTGATAACTAGTTGTCAATTAGCTACCAAGAATTCAACTCAATTATTGGATAGATCTCTCAATAAGAATAATAACCATAAGCATGCATTACTTTATAACATAAGGTTCAAGAATTCAACATAGAAAGCACTATAAGAGAATTAGTTCCTAGCCATGAATATGACAAGAACTAATTCAAAGTTCATCATGCAAAAACTGAATTAAAGAAAAGAAAAAGGAAAGAAATTACTAATGTTTAGGTCTCCAATCTCCTAGGCAAGAAAACCTTGTGTTTGGCGAAAGGAACCTCAAAGCGCCTAGGGTTCTCCATATAGTTTTAAAACGCCTCCTTCTTTTCCTTCGGGCTGGCCCAAAAATCCGTCAAAGACCTAATTTTTCAGCGTCGGCGCCGCGGCCCTTGTCGGCGCGCGGCCTAAAGTTCTGCAATACCGGGTGTTTTGGCGCGCGGCCGATATCTGGCATGCGGCGCGCATGGCCACTGCAACTCTGTGGCTTCGGATGTTTAGCGCGCGGCCATTGTTCGTCTCTGAGGCGTCGCGGCGCTGAATCTTCTGCAGCTTCTCAATAATAGCGCCGCGACCTAACCAGCGAGGCGCGCGTGGCAGTCTGGATTTCGACCTCGTTTGCCACTTTCTCCGCTTTCGGCTCTAGTACCTCTCTTTTCCCTCTTTTCGCTCCTTTTCCGCCATTTGGCCACTTTAGCCACTTTGACTCAAAAGAAAGAAAATCTATCCTAATACGACACTTTGTATGTACAAAACGGGACAAAAGACTAACTAGACTGACTCAAAAGGTGTATATAAAATACACCGATCAGTGTTGTAATTTAATTGCTTAGCATTGCACTACTAACATTATCTGAATCTTGAGACTACGGATTAAGAGACAATCTGACACTAAAATTTATTTTCCTTTAGGATTAATTACCTTAGGCTTGTCATGCTTAGCTATATTAAAACATCTAATAATCTTCGCCCACATAATTACTCAAGCAGTTAGTATATTAGTTGTTGCGGGATGCCTAATCAATTTTCTATAAACTCTTTCAACAACCTTACAGAAATCTTTTTTTTTCTTTGCATATCATGCTATACTAATTGAGAGTCATTTAATAGGTAAATGCCCTTTTTAGTCTATAAAAAATAAATTTTCATCGTTCATTTCATTGTAAATAATATACATACATACTTTTGAACTTTGCGCATATTTTATAGTATCAACCTTGTGGACCTTTCATAAAAAACACATTCTGTTCTCAAATACTCTTCAAAATATGCCTTTTTTTGAGCAATAATAATTAACCCTAGGTTTGAATGGACAACTGCAAGTTAGCGGATCCTTTAGGGTGTCTGACCCCTTCCCTTTAGGATAATAAAGAACCCTTACCCAGAATCTCATTAAGTTTAGCAGACCATTAAAATGGAGTTAATGTTTTACTTTAAACTAGTTAAACATTTAGGTGTCCTAATTCACCCAAATTAATTAGGTGGCGACTCCGCGAACCCCTTTAGCATTTTTTTTATTTTTTAAACACTTCTTTAACACTTTAACATTCCTTTTAAACATTTTAACATTTTTATTATTTATTTCCTAACATTTTTACTTGAGCAGGATTCGCTTTTAAAAAAAAAGTCGCGGTCGAAATCGGGCGCGACAGTAATCCAAATCAGTCCAATAGCGATAGAGACAATGGCCAAACAAACAAAGGAACAAGGCGGTCAAAATAGCCCAGAACAACAATCGAATTCGGGAAGGTCGCCGAAAATCTCAGAATATTCCTCAAAAATCAGAAATCAGTCTAAAACACCATTAATAACAGATTTTCCCAAACAGTAAGCAAACAAGGTCGCCGAAATTCCGACCAGACAAAAATAACTAAAAAATGGTCCAGTTAACCAAGATATGCAGCAGATACCGAATCGAAGCCAAACCATGGTCGCCGGAGTTTTGAAAACTCCGGCGAGTTATCCAAAAACAGAACCAAATCAGTCCTCAACAACAGTATGCACAGATCGAACGTAAAGCCGAACAAAAGCCAAAAGAATCAGTCCAAACGAATCTATATGATAACAAAGAAAATAGAAACAAACAGCGGGCAGCGACGGGCGACGAGCAGCGGGAATGATGGTTCAGTGGTCGACGTTGGTAGGGGGTTCGATGTTGTGGTGGTTCACCGATGATGGCAAGGACGGGAGATGAGGTATGGAGTAAAGAGAGTGTGGGGGTCGACAGGTGCAGGAGAGAAAAATAGGATGAGGGAGAAGGTTTTCGACGGGAATGAGGGAGTCGACAGTGGTGAGGTTCGACGGTGGGACAATGGCGAGGTTCGCCGGCGGTTTCACCGGCGACGGGAAAGGGGTTTGGGAGTTAGGGGGTTGAGAGGAAAGAGAGGGAGGGTAGATGTGCGACTGCGTTCTGATGTGGTGTGTGTGCTGATGTGTTGTGTGAGAGAGATGAGAGGGGTAGATGTAGGGGTGTGTACGGCGGGTGTGGGTGAGAGGAGAGAGAGGGAGGGTAGATGTAGTAGGGGAGAGAGGGGTAGGCGGTTGAGGGAGAGAAAAATGGGATGAGGGAGAAGGTTTTTATTTATAGGGGTATTTAGGTTTAGGGTTTTGGGTATTAGGTATTGGGGGGAAAAGATGAAAGGTGTACTGGGCCTCATTTTTGGGTCTCAGCGGGCTTTGGTTTTCGGCGGATTGGACTGATCCAGATTGTGCCTCGGACTGGACTGATTTGACAAAAATGTAATACGTGTTTATCATTTAAAAGAAAAATTATTTAAAAAGATGCAAAATTATTAAAATGCAAATGCTGATGCAATAATAATAAAATATAATATTTAACAAATATTTAATGGCTAATTAAAATAAAAACGGGATGCCAATTAGTTATTTAAAGAGTTGTTAACATTAATAAAATAAAACGACGGTGTAATAATAATAGAAACATAATATTAACAAAGACATCATGCTTAATTTAAAAATAAAAAGATGCAATGCCATTTTGTGAAGAAATAAACATAAAATATTATGTAAAAAATGCGAAAAAATGATGATTAAAATGCGGTGTCCTAAAATGCTTAAAATTGCAAGAACTGACTAAAAGATGGGTCAAAATTGGGTGTCAACACTTAGTACACAACCTTCTAACATGACGATCAAGTATAGCTATGAGGCTCTCCTCATAAGACAACTTCTCTGTCACCTGGACATCATCTACCGAAAATACTCTAAAAGGATCACCAATACACTTACGTAGTATCGATCATGATAAACTGGATGTACCGCTTCCAAATCAGATGGTAGATCCAACTCATAGGCAGGCTTGCCTATCCTACGAATAATCTGATAAGGTCCAATGTACCTCGGGCTAAGCTTCCCCTTCTTACCGAACCTCATCACACCCTTCATGGGTGATACCTTCAGGAATACTCAATCATCAATCTGAAACTCTAAGTGTCGACGTCGATTATCTGTATATGCCTTCTGTCGACTCTGGGCTGCTAATAATCTCTCATGAATAAGCTTCACCTTATCAACAGCTTACTGAATCATGTCTGGGCCGATTAACTTAGTCTCGCCCACATCGAACCAACCGATAGGTGACCTGCACTCCCTCCCATATAAGGCCTCATATGGTGTCATCTGGATACTAGAATGGTAGCTAGTATTGTAAGCAAACTCAATAAGTGGTAAATGATCATCCAGCTACCTCTGAAGTCAATAACACATGCACGCAACATATCTTCTAATGTCTGAATAGTACGCTCAGCCTGCCCATCAGTCTGAGGATGAAATGTTGTGCTAAGACTCACCTGTGTCCCAATCCCTTCTGGAACGATTTCAAAAAGTTAGCTGTAAACTGAGCTCTTCTGTCTGATATGATAGATGTGGGAATCCCATGAAGTCTCACTATCTCCCTGATGTACAATCTCGCATAGTCTTCAACCGAATAAGTAGTCATGACTGGAAGAAAATTGACTGATTTTGTCAGTCTATCCACAATAACCCATATAGATTCATACTTCCGCTGAGTACGAGGTAAGCATGTAATGAAGTCCATATTAATCACTTTCCACTTCCAAGTTGGGATCTCTATCTCTCGCAGAATCCACTGTGCTCGTGCTCAACCTTAACTCGCTGACAATTCGCATCGAGCAACAAACTCCGCTATGTCCCTTTTCATGCCATCCCACCAATATAAGCATCTGAGGTCATGATATATCTTCGTTGACCCTGTATGAACATAATAACAGGCATAGTGTGCCTCTCTCATAACTTGTCGTCGTAGCCCTGCAACATCAGGTACACATAATATGCTGCCATACCGTAGCACCCCATCTGGTGCAACCTCGAATAGGGTCTTCTCCTTTCGGAGAGTTGCATCTCTATACTGTGCCAGAACAGGATCCTCATATTGGTGTCTCTTTACCTCTTCTATGACAGAGGACTCGACAACTCCTCGAATAACAACTCCACTATCTCCAGAATCAGCCAAACAGACTTCAAGACTAGCTAGCTGTTATATCTCACGAACCATCTCCTTTCTTTCCGGCTGTACATCCGTCAAGCTACCCATAGATCTACGGCTAAGAGCATCTGCCACAACATTTGCTTTTCTTGGATGGTATAAAATATCAACATCATAATCCTTTAGTAACTCTAGCCACCGCCTCTGTCATAAATTCAGCTCTTTCTGCTTAAAGATATATTGGAGACTCTTATGATCCGTATAAATATCAACATTAACTCCATATAAATAATGTCTCCATATTTTCAAGGCATGAATCACCGCTGCTAGCTCCAAATCATGAGTAGGATAATTCTTCTCGTGCTTCCTGAGCTGTCGGGGGAATAAGATATAACCCTGCCATGCTGCATCAACACACAACCTAGTCCAACACCTGAAGCATCAAAATAAATAACATAACCATCTAGTCCCTCAGGAAGAGTTAGAACTGGAGCCGTAGTCAACTTGTCTTTAATAATTGGAAGTTGTGCTCACAAACATCAGTCCACTGGAACTTAGCTGCTTTCTGAGTTAGCCTGGTTAAAGGCGCTGAAATTGAGGAAAACTTTTCCACGAACCTCCTGTAATATCCTGCAAGCCCCAGAAAAATGCGTACCTCAGTAGGCGTCGTAGGTCTGGGCCAAGTCTTTACTGCCTCAATCTTCTGCGTATCTACACGAATACCATTCGCTCTGATAATATGGCCCAAGAAAGCTACTGAAGTCAACCAGAATTCGCACTTAAAGAACTTGGCATACAACCTCTGTTGCTGAAGTACCATAAGTACCGTCCTCAAATGGTCTGCATGCTCCTCTTCTGAATGCGAATAAACCAGAATATCATCAATGAATACAATACCGAACATATCCAGGAATGGCTTGAATACTCGGTTCATCAAATCCATGAATACTGCTGGAGCTTGGTCAGCCCAAAAGACATCACTCTAAACTCATAATGTCCGTATCGGGTCCTGAATGCTGTCTTCGGAATATCTGCCTCCATTACGTGCACCTGATGATAACCTGACCGCAAGTCTATCTTTGAAAAACACTTAGCACCCTGCAACTGGTCAAATAAATCATCAATCCTGGGGAGGGGATACCTGTTCTTTATTGTTACTTTATTCAGCTGCCTATAATCAATACACATCCGCAGCGATCCGTCTTTCTTCCTCACAAATAGTACCGGTGCTCCCCAAGATGATGTACTAGGTCTGATGAAACCTTTTTCTAACAAGTCTCTCAGCTGCTCATTTAATTCCTTCAGCTCTGCAGGTGTCATTCTATAAGGAGGAATAGATATAGGTTGGGTACCTGGAAGTACATCTATAGTGAACTCTATCTCCCGTTCTGGAGGAAGACCTGGAAGGTCATCTGGGAATACACCTAGGAATTCATTAACTATCAGAACTGACCGAAGAGCCGGTACCTCCGCTTTCATATCATGCACTCGAACCAAATGATAAATATACTCTTTCTTAACCATCTTCTTTACCTTGAGGTATGAAATAAACTTACCCCTCGGCGATGCTGTATTCCCTTTCCACTCTATAATTGGTTCGCCTGGAAACTGAAATCGAACCATCTTTTCTCTACAATCGACGTTAGCATAACAAGAAACCAACCAATCCATACTCATAATAACATCAAATTCAGTCATGTCTAACTCTATCAAATCTGCTATGGTACGATGACTATATATAATCACCGAAAAATTCCTATATACTCGTTTAGCTATGACCGAATCTCCTACCGGTGTAGCTACCTCAAATGGTTCTATCGACTCAGGTTCTATTCTGATTCTACTAGCAACAAAGGGGGCTATATACGATAAGGTGGAATCTGGATCTATCAATGCATATACGTCTAGGAAAAAGATCGATAATGTACTTGTAACCACATTTGGTGACGCCTCCTGGTCCTGCCTACTAGCCAAAGCATAAATGCGGTTCGAAGGACTGCTAGAACTGGGAACTCCGCCACGGCCTACTGGCATATGAACACCCTACCCTGCGGGGCGCATAGCTATAGAAGAAGATGAACCAGCAACCGACCTAGTAGGCCGAGCCATACCACTTGTACCACTTACATAAGGACATTCTCTCATCATATGGCCTTGACGGCCGCAGTAAAAATAAGCACCAGTAGGGCCTCGACTGACTAGAACCCATGTTCATCTGTGAACCTGAAGCCCGGGAGCTCTAACCAGCTCCTGAATACCCCGTGTGGTCAAATCTCTTACCTGTGGACTGTGGGGGTGCACTCTGGGCTGGCTAGGAAGAATACCTAACATGCTGCTGAGGCTGCCCGCCTCGAAACTCACCAGTATATCCAGCCAACCTAGCCCTCTTGTGTTGGCCTCTTTCGTGATGCCTATCCGGCTGACGCCCTCTGTGTCGGTCCTCTACCCCTTGTGCATATGCCTGTATCCGAGCAATATCCATATCGGGCTGAAGAGCCACTGTCTTACAACCATCAATCAAATAGCGATCCAGTCCCATCACATAACAGTGCACTCTATCCGCCATCTCAGCTACAATAGTGGGCGCATATCTAGCCAACGAGTCAAACTCAAGGCTATACTCTCGAATCCTCCTGCCATTCTGCCTCAACTGCAAGAATCTATCAACTAGCTCTCATCATCTCTGGAGGCAGGAAATGGCCAAGGAAGGCCTCTGCAAACTCATCTCATACTGTTGGAGGAGCACCCTCGCCCCTAGATAACTCCCAAGACTCATACCATTTAGTAGCCACATCCCGCAACAGATACGAAGCCAACTCAACAGACTCAGCCTCATAAGCCTTGAATATTCTCAAGGTACATTGTATCTGCCGAATAAACTCTTTCGGATCATCATCAGGCTTTGACACAAAAAACTCTGGAGGATTACAACTCAAGAAGTCACGAACCCTCAAACTATCAGATCTAGGGTCAACTCCTAGTCCCTGGCTTTGGGTCTGCCCTGCCACTAATCTGGTCAGCAGTTGAACTGCATCTCTCATGGCACTATCCTCCGCTCCTGGCTGATGAGCTGGAGGCTCATGTGTCGGGGCTGCTGCTGCTCTAAGCTCCTCTGGAGGTGTAGTGGAACTTGCCGATTGAGGCACAATCTCAGGCATAGACTGGGTACGGGCCCTAGTAACTCTCCGGACCTGACTAGTATCTCCCGCTACTGTTTTTCCCTTCTGGGCTGCTGTCGCTTTCTTTTTTGGAGGCATATTTGAAAACACAATAATTCGTTTAGAGAGAGATTATCCTAATAACATAGCTCTATCGCACGATCTTAGAGTAAGAAGAAAAGATGACATCCTAAATGTCCGGCAACTTCCTGCGTATAAGTATGGTGCACAACATACCCATACATAAGACTCTATTAGACACGGTCTGTAGACATTACGAGGATGAACTGCTCTGATACCACCAAATGTCACGACCCAACCTGACGGGCCGCGACTGGTACCCTGCATGGGTCCCATTATACCCACATGTCTCATATAATCACACAGATACCAAGGAAAATGTAGAAATATGTAAACCATATCAAAATAGGCAAGCTGACAAGGCTACCACTATATACGGGAACATCCCAAAACGGGTTCAACAGTACAACTGACCAAACACATATACTATCCACACAAGTCCAAAAAACATCTACCACCCACACCTGTCTACATACCTCTAAGAGTATAATAGTGAAACATGACGGGACATGGCCCCGACGTACCTCTGAATATACGTAAGTCTCTAACAAAAGAGTTTGTACCAAAATGACTTGGCTCCGGATCAATGGAGCTCTCCAAATAGGTGAACAGGAATCCTAGACTGGAGGATCACCAAACTGAATATATGTACCTAGGGGCATGAAACGCAACCCCCCGAGGAAAGGGGGTCAGTCGAAATAATGTACTGAGAATGTAAAACATGTAGTACTGTAAAGAAGATCATAACTAGCCAGAAGATAACAGGAGACAAGTATGATAACCAAAATACTAATACAACTGTGCCATATAAAAATGAGAGTCAACTGTGCTTTATAAAAATGAGAGTCAACTGTGCCTTATAAAAATGAGAGTCATATCAAAATCATGGATACTTGTCCATAGAATCATCGTATCTATATACATATAATGTATCCCGGCCCTCTTGTGAGGGACTCGGTGGAATCATCATAATCATGGATATTTGTCCATATAACGTATCCCGGCCCATTCTAGGACTCGGTGAGCTCATCATCATCATGTATGCATGTCCATGGAATCATCATGTATATAAATATAACATATCCCGGCCCTCTAGTGAGGGACTCGGTGAACAATGCAAGGAACTACGCACGAACATTGCCGGTCCGGGACTCGGTGAAATGATATAATCACATCAAGCACGAATCGATTATCATGAGTAACCATATGCAAATTAAATCATCATTTGACTCTCAAATGGAATTAATATAATGAACTATCAATTGTAAATTCAAAGGCACTATCATATCATGTATCACTAGGAATTAAGATTCAATCAAATTACGTACGTCCGTCGTACGCTCATTTTATGTAAATCATGTCAAAAAGAAAGAAAAGATAATTTCACTTACCTTATAGTCGAACTAACCAATTCAATATTTAGAATACGTCTTAATTAGCACTTCAACCTATAATAATAATAACATGTTCGTCAACTCTATGGTTACTAGTATACTTTATATGTATCGAATGATGACTCTTTTGTTATATAAAATTGGGCAACACTTCCCCTACTTATATACACATCCATAACTCACAAACAAGGTCAACAACATCAATAATAAGACACATCTCAAGGACATAACCAAAACAGTCCCAAATAATCCATATACGCCATCGTTATACATTCTTTCTCTTTACATTCAAAGAGTACAACAACCACAACAACTAAGGTG
Organism: Przewalskia tangutica; assembly: GCA_029844215.1. NCBI lineage: Eukaryota > Viridiplantae > Streptophyta > Magnoliopsida > Solanales > Solanaceae > Przewalskia > Przewalskia tangutica. Next base: position 57,889,744 of record CM056740.1, read on the forward strand.
ATTAATATACCTATTTCTCATGTTAATCCAGCCCCTTAATCCACATTAAAACAACCCTTAAAAACAGTCCACATTCCAACAACAACGAGAGGTATTCCAACTACAACGAGAGTGCAATGTTCAACCTTTCTAAATCTTAATTCCTTTAGGACATGTATTAACAACTACCACAATGTACATACATGTTCATAATTAAAATTCCAGCATTCTAATCTCCACGAAACAGTCCCTAAATTCGACACAACAATGTCCACGATTTTTGGAAAGGTCTCGGCCACAACATCATAATACCACAACTCTTCTTATAACTTCTTAAACTCCAATTTCATGTTTCAACACTTTCATATAACCAATTACAACTTTAAATATCATGATTTCTTTTCAACTTCAACATGTAACTAGTGACAATAATAACAACAACAATCAACTCAATTCACTCGAAATAGTCCCCAAATATCGGCTCAACCACACCAATACAACCACATGCATTTTCTATCTTCCAATTTCTCTTAAGACAAGTTTATCTCTTAACTACAACATCATTTGACTTCCATTACTCTATAAGGAGAAGAATACTTATCTTAAATTAGCCAAAGCAGTCCCTAGTACATTCGGCACATCCTGGCTCCAATGTGCACCATTTTCATTATCTCTTCAAGTCACAATGACATGTATGCTTCCTTTGCAAGTTTAAATCCATCTTGCTTGCATGTTTTTCTTTCAAATAGCTTGTATCCAAGACTTAAAGTTTCTGGACATAATTTCGGTCCAGCATTACCGATTTTCAGTCACTGTTTCGGCCTTCACCATGGTTTAGAAATTAGTAGCATAACTTAATCTTTGAAGGGGAGTTAATTTGGTCTTCAACCAAGCTATGGTGATGGAGTAAAATCTGTTTTAGAGGAGAGAGGATGGAGGGATGAGGGAGAGAGGGGTGTTCAAAAATGGAGGGGGAGAAATGAGTGAGTATGGGTCTAAGTAAAATTCTGAAAATTTGTTTTGCATGTTGTCCATGTGGCGGACGAGAATTGCCACTTGTTTTATCCACACATTTTTTATCCTGTCCACTTAAATTAATCCCACAATTAGTTAATCTCCCACATAATCAATCTTAGATAAAATCTGAAAAATCCAAGTCCAAATTGTGTTATACACGGCACTAGTCCACAACCCTATTGAAATTATACAACTATTAGTATTAATTCCGCTCGTCACACTTGTAGTATTCATAAATTATTCCGAATTAGCATATGTGAATATACTTTATAACCAATATTCGAATCTTAATTTCTTAATTACGTTTTCAATTTATCGCCCTAGAATCACGAGGTGTAACAGAGGGTCTCCCGGAAACAACCGCTATACATACCAAGGTAGTGATAAGGTCTGCGTACACTTTACCCTTCTCAGACCCACGTTGTGGAATTTCACTAGATATGTTGTTGTTGTTTATTGAACTCATGAATTGTTCATGGGATTTGATATTCCAATAATTTTTAGAACCTCATGAATCATTCCTTGAGTTTCACTTATCAAACCTTTGACTTCCAGTATCAGAGTTATTTCATGTTTTAATTAAGGCATTTTTAGAATTATCTTTACTTTTATTATTTCTTTTTTCAGATTGTTTTAATTTTTTTTTCTTCGAGCCGAGGGTCCATCGAAGACAACTCTCTACCTTTCAAAGTGCGGGTAATTTTGGTGGACGCGTTCAATTTCTGTAATTTTGGTAAAATTCACCCTAAATCTTTGACAATTTAACGATCAGTCTCAATCTGTATGGCATTTAAAATGTTTAGAACTAACCGAACAATAATATATCTTATACAGTACATTTCTTCTTCAAATAGTACCAGTATAATCTCAATTGAACCGATTTTGGGTTTGAACTTTGAACCCTATTGTTAATGGGTTTTGAACCCCCTGAACCGATTTTGAATCCGGACTTATAAAAGTTGGAACTCTATAAATTATTCATGAGGTTTGAAATTCTAGCAAATTTTTTAACCTCATTAATCATTCATTGGGTTTGAACCTTTTATGGGGTTTGAACTTTCAGTAAAATTTTAAATCTCATGACTCGATTCTTTATTTGAACGTACATAGATTTGAATCCATACTCGTTAATTGGATTTGATAGTCCAGTAATTTTTGTATCCCATGGATTCCTTGAGTTCCACTTATCAAACCTTTGAATTCCAGCATCGTTTGCTGAGTTATTTCGTGTTTAATTAAGACTATTTTATGTAATACTTTTTTGTGTTAAAAGGGTGATTAAATGTTAATAACTCTTAAAATAGTGATTAATATTTGAAAGCATGTGTTAAATGTGGGTATTACCAAAATTTCCCTTATATAAGGCACATGCTTGCATATTCAATGACCAATATCTATATTTTTTCTTTAAAATTGGTTAGTTTTTGAAAATAATGACCAATCTGGTTTGACATTTAAAATATGTTCAAAACTAACCTAACAATAATATATCTTATACAGTACAATTTCTTCTTCAAACTGTCAATATATTTTTTCGTAGGTTTTGGAAATAAAAACAAATAGTAGTATACTACTTATGCTTCCAAATATTACTCATTTTGCAAACATAATTTATTCCAAATTATTTGCCATTATATCATGTTTGGTAGCATTTTAGTTGTGATGTATAGAATTCACCATATATATTTAGTACGGTGTTTAGTTATCAGTTCAGAGTCATGTATAACTAATGCATGTATACAGGGTTGTTTGATGGTTGGTTAGGAGCTAAGTTATTCATGTATTAAATCATGCGTAAGTTATTTCATGTTTGGTAATATTGTTTTGCTATGTATGAAATTCAATACACCTAATACGATGTTTGATTTGCAATTTAGAATCCCGCATAACTACTACATATATATAAGTTATGAGGAAAATTATGTATTATTTTATGCATGATAGAAGATAGAATAACTAATACATGAATGACTATTTGGTACATAAATTCTCTCATAACTTATCTCTATATTACTAATATCTGCATAACTTTAATCAGCTACCAAATGACCCCTTATTATTTCAAGTTGAATATGTTAAAGCTAGTTAATGATTAAAGCTAGCTAAGTTGGTGTGAATGAGAAATGGAGGAAAGACAATGGAAGGGAAATGAAGTTCAAAACAAAGTTCTTTTGAAAAGGAGCTTTGTACCACAATGGTGGTAGAAAGGAAAAGTTATGTGCTTATATTAGAAAGCACTTCCTCTAGCTCTTAAAGGGTTGAGAAGAGGACTCCGCCTTGCCGTCGTCATCCGCTTCGGCCGGCCGGCTTGATTCGGTCAAATGATTTGATTGATAATCTTTTTGGACCAAATTTATTTAACTTCAATCTTCATTTTTGAAATTACTTTGTTTATTTCCGCCGGAAAATATTAATTGGTAATTAATTAAATTTCGCGGAATAAATTAAAATTCCCAAACGTTCTTATTTTTTTCTGAAAAGGCAAAGGCAACAGTCACCAACCTTTCCGAACAGGCACCTTCGAGACTATATAAACTGAGGCAATGCCTCATTTTTAAACACTGAAAATTATTTCCTGCATTGAAAATTCTGCATTCTTTTTTTACAAATAAAACTATCGAGTCTTACTGTGTTTCGTTGCCAACTTTGAGTTCGTCGATGTCGTAGGCGTTTGACGTACCGCTACTCCTGCGTCAGGTATATTCGTTTTATCTTGGGAGGAAGTAATCCATAACCTCGGGTACAGTGAGGGGATTAAATTCCTTAAGGACACACAATGAATTATGTGGTCTCGGATATTGTCTTACTTTCTGCATTTTTTTTCAGTTTCTGGTTTTTTCGTTTCCAGTTGTTGGTTTCCGTTTTCTGATTTTGAACACAGGATACTAACAAGCTTAAGGAATTTAATAATTATTTATGTGTTCATTTATTCTTGTTTAACGATTTCAGAACGTTGTCAGAAAAGAAAAACAAAAAAAATTATTTTTCTTTAACATAAAACAGTTCTTTCCAGAAAATAAAAAAGGAAACGTGTATGTTTATTGTTTCGGTGTAACGAACTTGTATGTTGTTTGGAGACTAAAATCTTCGGATTTTCTACTTCGGTTGAGATTGAAGTTTTCATAACTTTTTACTCATTTGGGTACTTGATTTAAAGATATAAAAACTTCATCAAGTATACAACATACAATTTACTGCATTCCGCTTCAAGTATCTTAAATCTGTCTGTGTGACCTTGATTTGGTTTGAAGAAATAAAATCTTCACCGTTGTGTATTATATTTGTTGATGTCAAAACTGATTAGGTTCGAAGTCTTCACCGGTTATTAAATTTTTTTGTTGTTTCGTTTGCGACAAAAGTAGGAGACATGACTCCAGATTTAATGCTACTGCCACACCAGCCCCCGTGGTTGGTTCTACGAGCAATGCTGCGTCCTCCATGTCACGACCCAACATGACGAGCAGCGACTAAACGCACTAATGACACCATTATACTAATTTGTCACACATAATCCAACTAACACTAAGGACAATATGAATTTTGGCAGCATAACGTTGCATCAATAACATACGTCAGAATAGGCGAGCCGACAAGGCTACCTTTACACAAGAATGTACCTGCCTCCTGAGGAGTCACAATTAGCCAACATAAGATAATAGGCAAGCCGACAAGACTGCCACCAAATAGTACCACGTATACACGGGGACATCTCAAAACAGAGTACAACAACACAGCTGACCAAAACAGATTTACAACTCTACATACGTACAACCCACAACTGTTTACAGACCTCTAGGAGTACAATAATGACATATGACGGGACAGGGCCCTGTCGTGCCCCTAAATATACATAAGTCAGAATAAAGCTCTGTACCAAAATGACAATCTCTGAATCAAATGAGCTTCTCCAAACAGCTGAACAAGAATCATAGACTGGGGATCACCAAACTGAGCACATGAACCTACGGGCATGAATGCAGCCCCCCGAGGAAAAAGGGGTCAGTACAAAATAATGTACCGAGTATGTAAAACATGAAGTACTGTAAATGAGATCATAACTGACCAATAGATAACAGGAGACATGTAAGATTATCAAATACCAATCTAACTGTGTCATAGAAAATAGAGAACCAACTGTGCCTTATCAAAATGAAATTCATATCAGTAATCATGAATACTTATCCATATAATCATGCTATATATATATATATATATATCTACTGTCATGGGTATCTATACCCGCATCATGGATGCATGTCCATGGAATCATATCTACTGTCATGGGTATCTATACCAGCATCATGGATACATGTCCATGAAATCATATCTATTGTCATGGGTATCTATACCCGCATCATGGATACTTATCTATGGAATCATATTTACTGTCATGAGTATCTATACCCGCATCATGGATGCATGTCCATGGAATCATATCTACTGTCATGGGTATCTATACCAGCATCATGGATGCATGTCAATAGAATTATCAATATAACGTGACCCGCCCCATTATGGGACTCGGTGAATTCATATAATCATATCCAACACGATTAGAGTATTGATGCGCGTAATATGCACACACTTTAAACGCAAGTGCACGTTATCGTATCAAGTAGTATAGTCTTAGATAAGACCGAATATCGTCCTCTAGGATTAGGGTTCAAGTACCAGTTATCTATTTTCTAGTATCTATTTGGTGAATTAATGATTGATTGTTTGGTTTGTAACTAAGAGTTATGAAAGCTAATTAAATATAAAGATTTAATTCAGATGTGATGAGAATAGGGCTTCTATGTATCCTTACTATCCGCTTATGTTACTTGTTAATGCATTACTTATGGTGTTCTTCTTTTGGAGAAAGCAGGTTTACGAAATCGTTTTATACTCCCGTTAGGGTTATATAAACACTCAACCCAGATTGTTCCTTACCTAACTTTCACGATAAGGGTAACTCTATAGGAGGATTAAGCACAAAACCTAGTTGACCACACGCACAATGCGCAAAATTAGGGTTGTTAAGCCTCTCATCAACGCTTACAAATCTAATTGAGGTATTTTCATCCCCAATTCAAGACCGTCACCCAACTTACATCATATTCACAATCCTCCTTTTCGTAACTGATTAGAAATCATATAGTGATAACTAGTTGTCAATTAGCTACCAAGAATTCAACTCAATTATTGGATAGATCTCTCAATAAGAATAATAACCATAAGCATGCATTACTTTATAACATAAGGTTCAAGAATTCAACATAGAAAGCCCTATAAGAGAATTAGTTCCTAGCCATGAATATGACAAGAACTAATTCAAAGTTCATCATGCAAAAACTGAATTAAAGAAAAGAAAAAGGAAAGAAATTACTAATGTTTAGGTCTCCAATCTCCTAGGCAAGAAAACCTTGTGTTTGGCAAGAAAGGGGAACCCCCAAAAACTGCCTAGGGTTCTCCTTATATAGTTTTAAAACGCCTCCCTTCTTTTCCTTCCAGGCCTGGCCCAAAAATCCGTCAAAAGACCTAATTTTTCCGCTTGCAGCCTGCTGTCGGGCCACGCGCGCTAAAGTTATGCAATACGGTGTGTTTTACGCCGCCCCGATATTCGCTGCTCGAGTAGCCGCAACTCTGTGGCTTCTCGGATGTTTAGCCGCGGCCGCTGTCTTCGAGCGCCAAGGCGCCAATCTTCTGGCTTCAATAATAGGCGCCGCGCTTCGATCGCAGGAGGCGCGCAGTCTGATTTCACTGCTTGCCACTTTCTCCGCTTTCACTCTAGTACTCTTTTTTTCCTCTTTTCGCTCCTTTTCCGCCATTTGGCCACTTTAGCCACTTTGACTCAAAAGAAAGAAAATCTATCCTAATACGACACTTTGTATGTACAAAACGGGACAAAAGACTAACTAGACTGACTCAAAAGGTGTATATAAAATACACCGATCAAATACCCCCAAACTTAACCTTTGCTCGCCCTCGAGCAAAGATAAAAAGAAAGAAATAAAATGACAGACTCAATAAATAAGAAAATCAACAAAGAAAATAAACAGACTCCCTGCTATTGATCACTTTTGCTGCATGAATGTTAACTAGAAAAACATGAAGGTTAGCAGAATAATATGCAGGAACATATAGCATGGAATTTCAACACATTGAGCTAGATATTTCGCAAACTCATACTTATCATGCTTAAATGGAAGTCAGTGTACTCAAGTATGCATATAAATTCAAAAATTCCTATGGCATGCTTACTTGCTATTCTCCACTAATTCTGGATATACATAGAAGAGATCTTCAGGACTTTGGGGTTGTAATGCAGCTTAGGTAGGGGTTGGTAAAGATAGGCATTTAGGCTCATTTTTCCTGCACCATGCTCTCTTTGGCTTTTCAATTTTTCCCCTTTTCTTTTGATTCTTTACTTCACTTCAATTCTATCCTTCCCTCTTTGTTTTGGGAGAATGAAGTATATAATAATGACAAGCACCCCAAACTTAGGCTTTTGCCTATTTCTTATTACTTTTGTATCAGTGCAAAGACTTTATTCATTCTTTTTGTTTTCTTTTTAACACAATGTACTCCTACTGTTTCATAATTTCACTTATGGTACACTTTGTGGGAATATAGGGTGTCAAAGAAGAAGTTTCAAATTTTAGGCTCAATGGGGCTGACTAGGGATATTTTTAAAGTACGGGATAGAAAAGAATGGTAAGAATTGGCTATCAAAGAAATGCCTGAGTCATCTCCCTAACATGCGTATCCTAACTATTTCGCCTCAAATAGCAAGCACTCATAACACATAAGCATTTATCATTTAGCATGCATAACTTAAGCAAGAAACTCCAAATAGACAGATTATGTGAGCTTTTGGCATATCTAACCTAAGTGTTTAGATAGTTGCTTCAATTCCTTTACATTATTCCACCTTACTTCATTAGGTGTTTCTAGCAACTACAGCATACATGATCTTTGACAGGCAATTATGACTCAAGAAAGAAAAAATTTTGGTGACTCAAAATAAACATAAAACAAATAGAAAAATTTAAATAAAACATAACATGACACACAAATAAAAACTAAAACACAAAAACACACCCCAAACTTAAATCACACATTGTCCCCAATGTGTGTGTAGACTCAAAGACAGAAAAGAAAACGACACTTACAAACTTTGGCTAAAATGGTGGTGGTGGCGGTGGATAATGATCGACCGTTGGTTGAACAAGGCACTCACGGCCGTCGATTTGTTGCCTTGTTTCTTGCGCCCTTGTACTCTGTTTGCGCGTCCGCATCATCTCCTTCCGTGTTGGTACAATTGCCCTATGTGGGCTCTGAAGGTTCGCTCAGTGGTTGGCCGGTGGCCGGGTCTCGCCTCATATCGAGCCCCTATTTCGTGCTCATCTTCATCCATGCGGCCTCTGCTGCGCGGTGTTTCTCCGTCTCGCCGCTGGGTCTGCTTGGGCGCTTTAAATTTCTGGATTTCGCCGCGCCAGCGCTTAGCCAGCGCGCCTAAACATCTCAAGGCCTTCGACTTTCGAGCCGCGCCTCGCTTCTGGGCGCCGCGGCTTTAAACTTCAAAGACTTTTTCAGATATTTCGCCGCTTCGCCCTCTGAAGCGGCGCTTAACCGATTTTCTGGAAATCCTCGCTTTTCTTCAGTTTATTTACATGTAACTGTCAATCACATCACACAACACAAGACTCCACGACCGTGAGACTGTTCTGAGACAAAAATAAAATAAAATTAAAGACATAAATTAAAATAACATAATTGAAAACGTTGTTGCTTCCCAACAAGCAATGCCTTTTTACGCTTTTTAGCCGGACGCAATTAACCTTTCTCGAGTGCCCAGTGGATACTTCTGCGAACTGCTTGCAATCCACAGATTTATTGCTATAGGTCTCAATTTCCCTATAACTATTTGTTCAAACAGGGGCCTTAAACATACAAGTATCCCCCAAGCACACAAGATGAGTTTGTCTTTAGGCTTCTTATTTTGTAGAAACCGTGAAATTCTCTACATCTCTTGACTCTGGGGTTGCCTTGATGGTATGCAATTCCTAATTGGGAGTCATTCGTGATAGCTAGTGGTGTTTCTTCCGTGATAGGTGCATGAAAAAGAATTTCCACGTAATCCAAGGTGAATAATTGGGTTTCGCAATCTTTTCCTTCTCTACACCACTATCTCACCAAATTCCTCAATAGTTGGGTGTGATTCGTGCTCTCAACTTGCTGTTCGCTGTTGAATATGATCGCGAGTTCTGCTATTTGCGTTTCCAACCTCTTTATACCCAACCTCATTTCGTCCATGAACCGAGCTTGGGACCTCGTGAGACTGAGTAGAGTTTCTCGTAATTCCTCCCTCTCTTCCTCTATGGTTGGAGCTCGATCATATTGACAGTAGAAATCCATGTCTTAAGGATCCCTGAGATAAATCAAAACCAACAAAGAATCACGGCACCCTTGTTTTCACACAATAAATACATAAAATAAACAAAATTAAAAAAAACTATACATAAAACCAAATTAGAAATTAAAAATAGATAAATTTGATATTGAACTAATGCCTAATCCCCGGCAACGGCGCCAAAAACTTGATGCGCGTAATATGCACACACTTTAAACGCAAGTGCACGTTATCGTATCAAGTAGTATAGTCTTAGATAAGACCGAATATCGTCCTCTAGGATTAGGGTTCAAGTACCAGTTATCTATTTTCTAGTATCTATTTGGTGAATTAATGATTGATTGTTTGGTTTGTAACTAAGAGTTATGAAAGCTAATTAAATATAAAGATTTAATTCAGATGTGATGAGAATAGGGCTTCTATGTATCCTTACTATCCGCTTATGTTACTTGTTAATGCATTACTTATGGTGTTCTTCTTTTGGAGAAAGCAGGTTTACGAAATCGTTTTATACTCCCGTTAGGGTTATATAAACACTCAACCCCAGTATTGTTCCTTACCTAACTTTCGCTGATAAGGGTAACTCTATAGGAGGATTAAGAACAAAAACCTAGTTGACCGTCACGCACAATGCGCAAAATTAGGGTTGTTAAGCCTCTCATCAACGCTACAAATCTAATTGAGGTATTTTCATCCCCAATTCAAGACCGTCTACCCAACTTACAGCATATTCACAATCCCTCCTTTTCGTAACTGATTAGAAATCATATAGTGATAACTAGTTGTCAATTAGCTACCAAGAATTCAACTCAATTATTGGATAGATCTCTCAATAAGAATAATAACCATAAGCATGCATTACTTTATAACATAAGGTTCAAGAATTCAACATAGAAAGTTTATAAGAGAATTAGTTCCTAGCCATGAATATGACAAGAACTAATTCAAAGTTCATCATGCAAAAACCGAATTAAAGAAAAGAAAAAGGAAAGAAATTACTAATGTTTAGGTCTCCAATCTCTAGGCAAGAAAACCTTGTGTTTGGCAAGAAAGGGAAACCCCAAAACCGCTTGTGGTTCTCCTTATATAGTTTTAAAACGCTCCCCTTCTTTTCCTTCCGTGCCCGCCCAAAAATCCGTCAAAAGACCTAATTTTTCCGCGTCGGCGCCGCTTCGCTGTCGCGGCGCGCCAAAGTTCTGCAATACGGTGTTTTGGCGCCGCCCCGATATTCGCTGCTCGGTAGCCACGGCCACTGCAACTCCCGTGGCTTCTCGGATGTTTAGCGCCGCCCTGCTTCGTCTTCGGTAGCGCGCGCTGAATCTTCGCAGCTTCTTCGAATAATAGCGCCGCGCCTCGCTTCGATCGCAGGAGGCCGCGCGCAGTCCGATTTCACCGCTTGCCACTTTCTCCGCTTTCACTCTAAGACTCTCTCTTTTTCCCTCTTTTCGCTCCTTTTCCGCCATTTGGCCACTTTAGCCACTTTGACTCAAAAGAAAGAAAATCTATCCTAATACGACACTTTGTATGTACAAAACGGGACAAAAGACTAACTAGAATGACTCAAAAGGTGTATATAAAATACACCGATCAAGTATCATGAGTAACTATACAATTTAAATCATCACTTTGACTCCTAATCAAATCATTAAAATGAACTTTTTACTAGAAAATCAAAGGTACTTTTCATAACGCATATTACTATGAATTAGACTGTATAGAAACCATGTACGTCCGCCGTACGTTTACTTTTTGAAAATCATGCCAAAAGAAAGAATGAATAGTTCACATACCTCTTAGTCGAACTAATCAACTCAATATTAAGATATGTCTCGTCTAGTACGTCAACCTATAATAATAATAACAACATGTCCGTCAACTCTATGATTCCTAACGTGAGTTATATTGAAAGACGACTCTCTTATTCTATAAAAATTCGGGCAGCACTTCCCCTGTTTATATGTACATCCACAATTTACAACAAATGTCAACCAAATCAATAACCAAACATAATGCCAAAATATAACCAAACTAGTCTCATATACTTCATATATGCTACCATAATACATCCTTCTCCTTACGCTTATAGAATATAACCAAACAATAATCAAGGTGACTAACACACCTATTCATCAGGTTCATCCAATCCTTTAGTCACGTTAAAACAGTCCATTCAAGCAGTCTAATCTTCTAGCAACATTGAGAGTTCAAGAATGTGAAATAACACTTCCCTACACCTTAATTCTTTCAAGACATGAATAGGTAACTACCTCAACATATATACATGTTTATAAATTATATTTTAAGCACTAAAACAACCCTTAATACATCACAATAATGTTCAATAATTTCCATGCAAATTTCGGCCGCAACATGTCACAAGTCTATAACTCTTTTCTTAATTCTTAATCCAACTCACCTTCCAACAACTCCATATAACAAATGCATCTTTAAACATCAAGGTTTCTTTTCAATTCTCAACATGCAATTTGCAACAATAATAACAACAACACTTAAATCCAATGTATATAAAATTGTCCTAAAATCGGCTACAACACCAAATTATTCACATGCAATGTCTAAATTCTAATTTTTCCTTAACACAAATTTATTTTCTTAATTCTAACAACATGCACTCCAATTATATCATAGAAAGAAGAATTTTATACCTCAAATTCGTCCAAAACAGTCCCGACGATTTGTCCACTGCCCAGTCTGAATTACCCACTGTTTCATCGAGTTTCTTGCACCCATTTCTCACTTTTTCAACTCCGAATTGACCTGCATGAATTCCATAATGTTAACCCATCATTTATACATGTTTTTCTTCCCAAAAACTTGTCCAAAAATCCGAATTTCCTTGCTCAAATTCTGCCCAGCAGTTCCCGATTTTCTGCCCCAGTTTTTCTCATTTTTTGGCTTCTAATTTAGGTGAACATTCTTAATCTATGAGAGGAATTAAAAAGAAACAAAACTTCAATTTTGTATAGAAATGGAGTGTGGGTTCGATTGTGAGGAGAAGAGAAGAGAGAAATCCAATTTTAGGATTTGTGAAGACAAATGTGAAGAGTGTGAAGGGGTTAAAAAAATAAAAATCTGAATTTTTAATATTACACATTGGTCCCAAGTCCTTTAATTAATAAATCTAAAACCCACTTCTTTTAAATCTTAACTCTCGCTTCCTTTAATTCCCGAGAATTTCATAAAGCCTCGTATCCTCGACGTCATAATTTTATAATACAATACTATTCCATAACTCCATTGGAACAAATTCAACTACTAGGATTAATTCTCGTCGTCACATGTATAGTACTTTAAAAAGACTATTCCGAGATAATATCCGTTTATACACTAATTTTTTGTATTAGCATATGTAAGTATTCTTTAAATTCAATATCCGAATCTTACTTCCTTGATGACGTTCTTAATTATCACCTTAAACTTACGAGGTGTAACACTCCAGTCGTACTGCACCAGCAACGGCTCCGGCAGAGAAGCCTGGAAAATTCACCGGAATTGATTTCAAAAGATGACAACAAAAGATGTTCTTTTATTTAACTACTTTAAGCCTCCAAAAGCTTATTAAGGAGGTTGTTCTAGTTTTGCCGGAATCAACACCTGAGAATGAACGTTTTGTTGTAACTGAGGCGTGGAAGCACTCAGATTTTTTGTGCAAGAATTATATTCTTAGCGGACTGGAGGATGATCTTTACAACGTCTATAGTAATGTAGGAACATCAAAAGAACTATGGGATGCGTTGGAAAAAAAATATAAAACAGAAGATGCTGGATTAAAGAAGTTTATTGCTGTCAAGTTTCTGGACTACAAAATGGTAGATGGCAAGTCTGTTATTACTCAAGTTCAAGAGTTGCAGGTTATCATCCACGATCTCCTCGCTGAAGGTTTGGTGATTAGTAAGGCGTTTCAAGTTTCGGCAGTGATAGAAAAGTTGTCTCCTTCATGGAAGGACTTTAAAAATTACTTGAAACACAAGCGAAAGGAGATGACACTGGAAGATCTCATCGTCCGGTTGAGAATCGAGGAAGATAACAAGGCAGCTGATAAGAAGGCAAATGGGAGATCAACCATAGGGGGAGCACATATTGTTGAAACTGCCCTAACTAATTTGAAAAAGAGGAAAAAGGCATCGAGACCAAGGAACTATCCCAACAAGAAGAAATTCAAGGGAAACTGCCACAATTATGGAAAAATCGGACACAAAGTTGCAGACTGTCGTGCTCCGAAAAAGGAAAAGAAGAAGGGTCAGGCTAATATGGCTGAAACAAATGAGGAGGTTGGTGACTTGTGCGCTATTTTTTCTGAGTGCAACCTAGTGGAAAATCCGAAAGAGTGGTGGATTAACTCTGGCGCCACTCGCCACATTTGTGCTGTTATAGAAGTCTTTTCTTCATATGCTCCCGCCGGGCCCGACGAGACCATATATATGGGAAATTCTGCAACGACCAAAATTGAAGGTTATGGAAAGATACTGCTGAAGATGATATCTGGCAAGGTGGTGACTCTCAACAACGTCTGTCATGTTCCTGAAATTAGGAAAAATCTAGTATCTACCGGACTTCTAGTGAAGAACAGTTTTAAGTGTGTTTTTATTTCTGACAAGGTTGTAATAAGTAAGAACGAGATGTACATAGGAAAAGGTTACCTCATAGAGGGCCTTATCAAACTGAATGTAATGGTCGTTGTCAATAATAATAAAGTTTCTGCTTCGTCTTACTTGTTTGAGTCAAATAATTTATGGCATTCACGTTTATGACATGTCAATTATAAAACCTTGCGAAAAATGATTAGTTTGGAAGTATTGCCTAAGTTTGAATGCAATCAATCAAAATGTCAAATCTGTGTTGAATCTAAGTATGTTAAACAACCTTATAAGTCAATTGAAAGGAATTCAAGTCCTTTAGACTTGATCCATATAGATATTTGTGACATGAAGTCAATCTCATCTCGCAGTGGAAAGAAGTACTTCATAACTTTTATTGACGATAGTACGCGGTATTGCTACGCTTATTTAATTAATGGTAAAGATGAAGCAATTGAAGCATTCAGGCAGTACAAAACTGAAGTTGAGACTCAACTTAATAAAAAGATTAAAATGATAAGGAGTGATAGGGGCGGTGAATATGAATCTCCTTTTGAACAAATATGTTTGGAATATGACATTATTCATCAAACAACTGCCCCTTACTCGCCACAATCAAACGGAATTGCGGAAAGGAAAAATAGAACACTGAAAGAAATAATGAATGCCCTGTTAATAAGTTCTGGTTTACCCTAGAACTTGTGGGGGGAAGCCATTCTAACAGCTAGCCGAATACTCAATCGAGTGCCCATAGCAAAACAAAATCTATTCCATACGAAAAGTGGAAAGGAAGGAAGTCCAATTTGGGATACTTTAAAGTGTGGGGGTGCTTGGCCAAGGTGCAAGTTTCTAAACCCAAAAGGGTAAAAATAGGACCTAAAACCATTGATTGTGTTTTCATAGTATATGCCACAAATAGTAAGGCATATCGATTTCTGGTTCACAATGCAGAAAATCCCGACATTCAAGTGAATACGGTAATTGAATCAGATAATGCTGACTTCTTTGAAACCATATATCCGTATAAAAAAGAATGTGACTCATCTAGAAAAGAATCTAAACGACCTCAGGAAGAAACAAAGGAAAAAATTCCTGATGAGGAAAATCCAAGACGCATCAAACGTCAAAGGACGTCTACTTTCTTTGGACCAGAATTTCTAACATTTTTGTTGGAAAATGAGCCTCGAACTTTCAACGAAGCTATGTCTTCATCGGAATCTCAATTTTGGAAATAGGAAATCAATAGTGAGATAGAATCCATATTGAACAACCATACTTGGGAATTGGTTGATCTTCCTACAGGGAATAAACCGTTAGGTTCCAAATCGATTTTCAAGCGAAAAATGAAAGTTGATGGTACTATTGATAAATATAAGGCAAGATTAGATGTTAAAGGGTTTAGACAACGAGAAGGTCTTGATTACTTTGATACATACTCGCCGGTAACGAGGATTACATCTATTCGGGTGTTAGTAGCGTTAGCCGCCGTGTACGGTCTTGAAATCCATAAAATGGATGTGAAAACAGTCTTCTTAAATGGAGAGTTAGACAAAGAAATTTACATGGAACAACCTGAACGGTTTGTAGTTCCAGAGAAATAGAAGAAGGTGTGTCGACTTGTTAAGTCTCTTTACGGACTAAAACAAACACCCAAACAGTGGCATGCAAAATTTGACCATACGATGATGTCAAATAGATTCAAGATAAATGAGTGTGATAAATGTGTCTACATTAAGAACATTCCGAACCACGTCGTCATTGTTTGTTAGTACGTGGATGATATGTTGATAATGAGTAACGATATTGCTAACATAAATGCTACTAAGCGCATGCTTGCTAGTATGTTTGATATGAAAGACTTAGGAGTTGCCGATTTAATTCTGGGAATTAAAATTCATAAGACTCCTCAAGGTCTAGTATTGTCTCAAACTCATTATATTGAAAAGGTACTTGAAAAGTTCAAGTATTTGGACTTTAAAGTTGCAAAGACGCCAATTGATATGAACCTTGCTCTTGCAAAGAATAAAGGTGAAAGTCATTCTCAATTGAATTATGTCAGAGTGTTGGGAAGTTTGATGTACATCATGAACTGTACGCGACCTGATATTGCGTGTACACTAGTAATCCCGACCAAAAACATTGGCTGGCAATGAAACGAGTTTTGGGGTATTTGAAACATACTCATAACTTTGCTTTGCATTATAACAAGTATCCTGCAGTTATTGAAGGATACAGTGATGCAAATTGGATCACCGGTTCAACTGAAACTAAATCCACAAGTGGATATATTTTTACCATAGGTGGAGAAGCAGGGTCTTGGAAGTCATCCAAACAGACATGTATCGCCCGCTCTACAATGGAATTTGAGTTCATAGCTTTAGACAAAGCCGGTGAAGAAGCTGAATGGCTCTGAAATTTCTTAGAAGATATTTCATTTTGGCCCAAACCGTTGGCTCCTATATGCATACATTGTGATAGCCAAGCGGCAATAGGAAGAGCCGGGAGCGTTATGTACAACGAAAAGTCTCGTCACATACGACGAAGACATAATACCGTTAGACAACTACTCTCTAGTGGAATTATCACAATTGACTATGTTAAGTCAAGAGATAATGTGTCGGATCCACTAACTAAAGGCCTAACTAGAGAGGTAGTTGAAAGATCATCGAGGGGAATGGGACTATGATCGAGGGGAATTGGACTATGGCCGAGGACAAGTCATCGTGACGGTAACTCTACCTACTGGAGATCCCAAGATCTAGGTTCAAAGAGATCAAACAAAGTCATTGATGACGGTTCAACATTGTCACAATAACTTTTTGGTCCATTCTCGTGATGAGACAATGTTCAGTACCAGGATAAAGCATTACGGTTTTTTAATGGTTTCTAAGTTTGGTACGGGGTATATCAAATAGTGTATCTACGGGATGACACATTTCGGAATCATCTATGTAAGTGTGAAGTGTAAGACGCTTCAAGGAGAATTCTGTAAGGCCAATTCTCTACGCACTTATGAATCAGGCAGTGTTCATGGCTGAAACGAACCAAAGACGGTTAAAAGGTTAATTGTGTGACATGTGGTTGTCTAGGTATATACCAAAGCTTGACGGTTCAAAGATATCAAATCTACCGATTGACCGAGTATATCCGACATATGTTCACTACGGAAAGTTCAAAGAGAAATCTACTTATCCAGATGCGATTAATCCTTGCTTATGAATCACACAGTTTTTTTTGTCATGCATGTTTTTCATCATATAGCCATTCCTCATTCATGTGGGGGATTGTTAAAGCTAGTTAATTATTGAAGCTAGCTAAGTTGGTGTGAATGAGAAATGGAGGGAAGACAATGGAAGGAAAATGAAGTTCAAAGCAAAGTTCCTTTGAAAAAGGAGCTTTGTACCACATTGGTGGTAGAAAGGAAAAGGTATGTGCTTATATTAGAAAGCACTTCCTCTAGTTCTTAAAGGGTTGAGAAGAGGGACTCCCCTCGCGTCGTCGTCGTCGCTCGGCTCGGCTTCGACTTCGGATTCGGATTCGGATTCGGATTTTGGTCAAATGATCTGATTGATTGATAATCTTTTTGGACCAAATTTATTTAACTTCAATCTTCATTTTCTGAAATTATTTTATTTATTTCCGCCGGAAAATATACTGAAAATTATTTCCTGCATTGAAAATTCTGCATTCTTTTTCACAAATAAAACTATCGAGTCTTACTGTGTTTCGTTGCCAACTTTGAGTTCGTCGAAGTCGTAGGCGTTTGACGTACCGCTACTCCCTGCGTCAGGTATATCCGTTTTATCCCGGGAGGAAGAATCCATAATCTCGGGTACAGTGAGAGGATTAAATTTCTTAAGGACACACAGTGAATTCTGTGGTCTCGGATATTGTCTTACTTTCTGCATTATTATTTTTTTCAGTTTCTGGTTTTTTCGTTTCCGGTTGTTGGTTTTCGTTTTTTGATTTTGAACGCAGGATACTAACAGAATATTGATTATATGAGATCGTTAAGACGCGATAAAATAGTAATTTAGATTAGTACTCGTATGATTCAAACTAGTATTACATATTTAATTTTAAATGATGGATAATATAAAGGGGAGAAATTATCTTCTTTCCTTGCCAAGTTGTTCGAGAAATAGGGGGGGGAAAGGACGCAATGGTGCTCCTTATCAAGGAGATGATGAAATAAATACAGCACACAGCAAATACATTTCAAACTTCGTCACAACATGTACTAGTTTATCTATTTTTAGGTATTATAAAATTGTGCAACTTGACAATGACAGACAATAACTTCAATAGTTTCTATTGAAAGACTGGCTTGGCTTTATTCTTTTCAAAGAAAGACGTCCTTCTGATCTCATTTTCATAACAATAATATTAGGTGAGCCGTTGGTGCCAAACAATTAGATTGGCTCGTGGTTTGAAGGAGATTTTTATAATTGGTGATTCACTTAATTATAGGCATATGCTTGATGATGTTTACGAGCCGTTTGTACATGATTTAAAATTATGATGATTTAAAGTTAAAGTTTTGTTGCGATATGTAATTTGAATTTCTTAAATTGTATTTTTATTATATACATAAAAATCAAACAAGCTGTGAAAATCATTAAATTTTTCTAATTTTTATACAATTTTACTAAATGAGCAAGTCATAGATAATAACAAAATTAATACATTACTAGAAGGCCTTTCTAAAAAATAGAACATCAATTGATCAAACTTTAATTCAATAAAACGGAAAATTGAATATGAATTGTAGTGTAACTACTCTTTAATATAATTCCCTCCCACATGGTTGGTAAGGGTAAATTAGTTATAAATATACTAACAACTTGTAGATCTTTTAATAGTATTTGATATAAATGATTGGTAAACATGATTGATAACTATATCTATCAACTTATGGATCTATTTTTACAAAATATAAACTTACGGGTCAACTTTTACATTTTAAAATTATGAAATCATGGTTTGGAATCTCAAATCATGTCTTTTTGGATTATTTGGGATAATCACATGTCTAAACGTTGATTTTATCTCAATGAGATGAAATCGCATGTCCAAACGCCTATTTAATATATATTAATTAATCATATTTAATATAGGAAGGGAATCTTGGAGCAACGGTAAAATTGTTTCTGAATGACTTATAGGTCATGAGTTTAAGCCGTGAAAATAATCACTAATGTTTGCATTAGGAGTAGGATGTCTACATTACACTCCTTGAGGTATCCTTTCAGGAGCGATTTAGGGGTTAGTAGAGAACCCTTTACTCGAGCCCTATATTTATATTGAGAATCTATTAAACATATAACAATTTCTAGTTGGGGAACCTAGTGTAAAAGTGAATTGTTGATTCAGCGTCATAGCTGGAACCAGTTAAGCTTGTTGCGCCCTCCTTGAACAAGGGTCCGATCCCCTTGGGCACCATAAATTTAACAAGTTTTTTTGCTTATTGTTTTTTTGACAAAAACCACGCAAGCTTTTGTTTTCTGTCTCCCTCTTTTTTTTTTTAAGATCAGCGGGAACTCACATACTTCAAATTCCAAATACGTCTTTGCGGCTCTTCCCCGGACACTATTAACACGGAATGCTTCTACATCGGGCAGCACCGCCCTTCCCCCGCCCCCGTATCTTTTTTTAATAATTGCGTATGTTCAAACACATGTTATGAATTTATGAATTAGGTGTAAACATTTAATACATATAAATTTTGTTGGTAAAATAGAAAACAATATTGAATAAATAAAACAGTAAAAAAATAACTTATCGAATCACAATTGTGTCGTGACAAGCCACTGTCTTGAAAGCGATTTCGGACCGACTCCGGTGCAAATCATTTAGCCCGATCGCTCCCCAAGGTTTCACAACACTTTCGGACACTTGCACTAGTGGCTGAAAGTTTGGAGTTTGCACAAAGTAATTTTGTCCAGTAACAGAAAAAGGAAAAAGATGATATATTTTTGGTGTGTCAACAATAGAGATTTCTACCTCTATATATAGGTAGATGTCAAGGTCTCGATAGTAAATGTTGAAATCCGAGACGTCTCTAACGTTCAGAGAATAATGAGTGAGATCTGAAATGTCTTTCAACATTCAGAGAAATAAAGATCAACATTAAGTTAGAGTATGTATATATAATGACCATTGGAACAATTAATTCGAAGTAATAAGCTTTGATTGGTTTCGGGACAATTGAATCCGGTAAAATAAGTCTTGACCGAAATCATAACAATCTGTTTCGGTGGTATAAGCCATGATCAGATTTGTAACAACTAATCCCGGAGGTATGAGAGCTACGTCTGAATGAACTTGGACATTAATCTGGTAAATATGTATTTGAACAATTTCGGGTAAGCTAAAAAATTGCAAAAAGTATATTTTTGCAAAATCATAATTGAATTAGGCCTCACGTATATCAATGTTTTGCCTACGATGCTCAACTCTCATATGTGTGAGGCCCCTCTCTTGTTCTAACCCATTTACTAACCCAATAATGCACATTTCAATATAAGAAGGAAGAAATGACTTTTCACCACCAATGTGGTACAAAGTGCTTTTTTGTAGAATTGTGTAACTCTCATTGTTGGAGTCTTCTCATTAATACAATATATATAGGTGTTTACAATTGTAATCCTAATTGTATGAGAATATCTACTTTACATAATTACACTAAATTATTATTACAGAATATATGGAGAATATTTATATATTCTCTATCACACCCCACAGTCGGAGCGGGAAGAGGTCAGACGCTCAGACTGAATCTGAAGTCAAGGAACATATGCTGAGGAAGTTCCTTAGTAAATATATATGTGTACTGATATGAGGAAGGAACATGTAATACCCGAATATGGCTCATGGCAACCTTCTCACGAATAAAATGAATATTCATCTCAATATGTTTGGTTCACTGATGTTGAACCGGGTTATGAGATAAGTAGACAACAGATATGTTATCATAATAGACAATGAATGCCCTGTGTAAGAGACAATGAAGCTCTAGAAGGAGGTTTTTGAGCCAACAAATCTCGGCAACAACGTTCGCAATGCCTCTATATTCTGCTTCTTCACTCGAACGGGAAAGCGTAGCTTGCCATTTGGCAGGCCACGAGATGAGGTTATCACCCAAAAATACACAATAGTGGAAAGTAGATCGACGTGTGTCTCGATAGCCACCACAATCGACGTCCGTATATGATATCAATTTGGTCGGTGCAGATGGATAAAGATGTAACCCATAGTCAAGAGTACTCTTAATGTACCAAATGATAAGTTTAAAAGTTGTAAAGTGAGGCTCCCTGGGAGCACACATGATCAGACACACCTGCTGAACAACATAGGCAATATTAGGCCTGTGAAGGTAATATATTGAAGACACTAGCGAGACTCCTGTAAAGAGAATGATTAAGCACCTGATATCCATCATCCGCGTTAAGCTTCGACTTTGAGTAGACTGGAGTGAGAATGATCTTGTAGTTTGCCATTTTGCCCTGTAAATAAACTTTTCGGCATACTTACGCTGATACAGGAACATTGTATTCTCGGATATGGTGACGTAAATCCATAAGAAATAACTCAACTTACCCAAGTTTGTCATGGTAAATTCGGATTTGAGCATGGTAGTGATCTCATTTTTCAGCACATCAGATGAGACAGTTAGGACAATGTCATCCACATAGAGCAAAAGATATGCAGTGTCATTACCTCGATGAAAAATAAAAAGTGAGTTATTACTTTTGATGCACACAACCCTGATCTGCAAGATGTAAGTGGCAAAGTGGTCATATCAAGCCCTGGGGGCTTATTTCAAGCCATAAAGTGACTTTTGAAGCCGAATGATGCATAAAGTCAGGTGGTTGATGCATGTATACAGTTTCTTTCAAATCCCCATGTAAGAACATATTTTTCACATCAAGTTGATAAATCAGCCAGTTCTTTCCCATAGCAATACTCAAAACAACACGGATGGTGGCTGGTTTAATCACTGGACTGAATGTCTCACCACAATCAATTCTCTCTTGTTGCCCCGAGCCATTTGTCATAAGTCTCACCTTATAGCATTTCCGACCATCATTATCCTTGAATTTGTGATGATATAGCTACATAAAATGAATCACATTGACCTCATCTGGTTTCGAGGAAAGATTATAAGTGTGTTGTGTAGT
Source organism: Przewalskia tangutica (assembly GCA_029844215.1). Lineage (NCBI taxonomy): Eukaryota > Viridiplantae > Streptophyta > Magnoliopsida > Solanales > Solanaceae > Przewalskia > Przewalskia tangutica. The sequence goes on from CM056740.1 coordinate 57,911,913, forward strand.
GGGCGCATCAAATTTCTCACGCATGGCCGCATTCAATTTGGATCAAGCTTGACTAATTTTAGGTTCTTGGGTATATGTGAGATGGATTGAGTGGATAGATTAAAGTGCACGTTTGGTTTGAAATTCTCATGTGCAGATTTTTATGTGGTGTGTATGAATGGGACTATTTGGGTGGGTTGTGGTTGAAGTGGGCTCGGACAGTGATGTAGTGAGGAGGTGATGTGAATAATAGGCAGGTGGTTGGTCGATAGGGGCTAGGGAGTTAGTAACGGTAACGGGTGGCAGTTAGGTTATCGGTGGAGAGTTGTGCAGTGGGTCAGTAAGGAGGTCACATGATCAGTGGGTAGGGGGAGGTCAATATTATCGATTGTTGGTCGACGAGTTATGGGGCAGTACCGGGGGAGATAACGGGGCAGCGGGCATTGAGCCGGACTACTAGCTCCATTGATTACATTGTTAAATAGAGGGAAAATGTCTGAATCGTCAAGGAAGTCATAGTCAGTGACTTGAAATATTTGGATATGCAAAAGGGAAGATGTTCTCAAACGGGACATGGAGAGAGACTAAGACTTTATTTGTGGACAAATCATAGCATAGGTACCCCCTATGATTTGACGAGAAACCCAAGAAGATACACAGAGAAATCCTAGGTGCTAATTTGTGAGGAGCAGTGGAGGCGAGATTAGGGTAGCATAGACAATCAAAAATCTGAAGGTGGCCATAGGAAGGGATCGACGGAATACAATTTTGGTAGGGGTTTTATTTTGAAGTGTACATGTAGGTAATATATTAAGAACGTATGCTACCATGTGTAATGTGTAGACCTAAAAGGGAAGGGTAGGGAAGCATGAAAGAGTATGATAGGGATCATGTTGTTAATAGTGCGGAGGATTCTTCCGGCTTTATTATTTTGAGCTGAGGTATAGGGGCACAAGAATTGAAACACCATGCCATTGTCCGCACAAAATTTATGAAATAGGAAATTGTCAAACTCACGACCATTGTCACATTGAAATGATTTTATGTCCTTCTCAAACGGTGTTTTAATGTATGTTTGCAATTCAAGAAAATGGAGTAGACTTGAGACTAATATTTGAGAGGATAGACCCAAAGAAAATGAGAGAAATCATCTAACAATATCAATATTTATGACACAGTTTGCTAGTAATGGTAGATGTCCATAAATCTGCATGAATGATGTCAAATGGAGAAAAAATAGCACTAAAAATAACTTAAAATGAAGTCTAACATGCTTAAGGACAAGAATAACAATTTTGGGGAAATCTCCCTTTATTATATTGAATCAAATTTTGACTTCTAAGAAAATTAAAAATTGGTGCTTCCAGGTACCCAAGTCTACTATGTCAAGTTGATGGAGAGATTGTAGGTAGAGAGGTATGTGGATTAACACTTGCAGTGAAATTGGATGAGAAATGATAGAGGTCCCCCACACTATTGCATCTCGTAAGAGTTGTCTCCGTACGTAGGTTCTTCACAGAAAAAGCAAAAGGGTCAAACTCAATAGATACAAAATTGTCACTAGCGAATTTCCTAACATAGATTAAATTTTTAATAATGTTAGGAGCATATAAGACATTTTTAGGGAAAATGAAGGGTGAGGTAGTGGTGTCTGAGTGGTGTCATATCCTTGATTGGAATGCGATTGTCATTTCCGACCAAAATAAATTGAGGATTGTTCAAGTTAAATAGTTGAGGAAGATTGCCAGAGTTACGAGTAAGGTAGGAAGTGGTGCCCGTATCCATATATCAGGCATCGTCGGCTGCTGTAAATTCATAGTGGCATCGATGTGATCAAGAACGTTGTAGGTACAAACATGTATTTGAAATAACTCAATCCACTAAGAGTATTGTCCATCTTCTTGATCAAGAATCAATGGGATAATTTTTTTTTATGTTATAAGCACTTATTTATAAATACTTTTAATATTTGCCGGAAATAAGCCAAAAATGCTTACAAACCTAGTCATACACCCTGCAAAAATTAGGGTCCTTGCTGACTATACGTTGAAATCTGGCAATCGAATCTCTAACATTGCAATAAGCAAACAAATAGTGCCAAAGAATAATCATTGAAGAATCAGGTGATGTCAATCATTCTAGTTGTTTTTACACTTTAGACACAGATAAGAAATAACCAAAAATCATCCCGACAAGCTATTCGCTTCGATTCTTGTTTTCTCAAACATGTAATGAAAAATATGCTATCTAAGCAATGAGTAGCCTTGGGGGCCTCCATTGTTGGAAAATATACGCACCCTAGTAGTCCTCAGTCAGAAAATTGGGACAACATCCTCAAGTTTGCTTGGAATTTAATATTTGTGATTTTTTTAATAGGAGCGGAGCTGGACAATAAGATAAGGATTCGGACGAACACAATAATAATCTGAAAAAATTGTACTCTCGCCCTGGTCTTTAATTTTTACCCTTCAAACGGGCTAGTCTTTAATTTTTGCCCCTCAAATGAGTTGGTCTTTAATTTTTGCCTTTAGCAATCGAACTAGCGGAGCATATTTTTTAGGGTGCAAGGCATATTTGTGGGATATTATGATATGAAAATATAAATTTATGTCATGAGAAAAAAGTTGTTTGTTATGAGGGGTAAAAATTAAAGACCAACACAAAATAGGGGCATAAGTGCCAATGATCCTAATAATCTTGGTTCAGACAATGTATTTTTCTTATAAAATTCATTTAATAGGTACAAATTATTAATTTAGATCTCAATAACTTAAAAATGCTACGATCTTGAACTAATCGATTTTAAATTATAGCTCTGCCTCTGACTTTTAACACATATATTGAATTTGAATTAAAGCTACTAAATTCGATTACACTCTACATCTACCCCTACTTTAACCTTCATATCCTAGAGGAAATAATGCTCAAAGGTCTATGCTTTTTTTTGCCCCCTTGAAATGGATGATACAAAGGAAAAAGAGGCTACTCATTTTATGCCCACTCTCAAAGGACCATCACTTTTTTTTATGCAAAAAGAACTTTTTACTTCCTGTTGAGCTACATGCGTGAAAAGGGCAAATCCCATTTTTGCTTATACCAAATTCTCATTATGATATTGACAATTAATATGAACCTATAAAGAGTAAGGTAGGTGATGGAGAACCTAGAAATTATCCTCTCCATCTAAAAAAAGAATAGCATCATTATGGATTTATCATGTATATAAAACTTTTATGTAATTTAACTTGTTATAGGTATTTTTTAGACGACTTGACAAATAAAAAATCTTATAAATATCGGACATGAAAGCGCACAAGCTATAAAGCAAATGCACCTAAAGAATCGCTAATGACTAGCGATCTTGAAGATCCTAGACTCTGCTTTGAGTCCCTCCCTCTAATGTGTCTCAATCAAGTAAGAAATGGAACCCTTTTAGTGTATAGAAGGTGAACTCTACTATTAATTGAAAAATCAAACTTACTAAATTAAAATTTACAAAACTATAATTTTGTAGTACTTTCGGATAGAGGTGGTAACATTTACATATTTCATTTGCTAGTAATAAAGACTTACAAAAAACTTGAATCCATGAAATGATAGTTTGTCATGCAATGACCAAAATGTAGCTTTTGACATTTATGAGTAGAAATGAATGCCAATTTCCCCAAATGGTTGATTAATGGCCAACTCATGCTAGTGACAAAAGCTAAGTGTCTGCTTTCAAACATATGCTAAGAGTGTAAGGATTGTGTATTAAAACAAAATGATGTCTATCAAGAACTTAAAAGGACTAACAATCAGGCAGACAACATAAGTATCTATCAATGATTTGCATATTTTATGTTTCTCACTCTTCAAAAATGTTGTTGGATGCGTATCGGATCCTCTAAAAGCTGTGCATTTTTAAAGGATCCGATACAGGTACGACAACAATTTAATTTTGGAAAGTTCGAGCAACATAGATTTGCATAGTGCTCAATTGTTCTCTTTGTCTGTTCCTTTTGAAGAAAGCAAATTAGATGACTCCTTGTCCTTAGTCATATCTGATCTCATGAGAGCTACACTTCTGTTGCAAAAAGATATTTTCTCAACCAATGGAGCTCTCATATGAGCCAAACTCCTTTTCTGTTTAAGCTGTGTTTCTGTTCCATCATTCAAATCAATGAGCTCCAAGTATTTACTCAAATCATTAACTTCATTCTCTTGCTTTCTTGATTTTGAAGTGCTAGTAATCCCCTTGTCATGAGATGGGGTTAAATGGAGCGACATGGTCAGTGACGATTCATACAGATCCCGATTCGATTGGAATTGAGGTGTATTTGTTGTAGTAGTATTGATCCCCTTGTCATATTTTGTAACCATAATCTTCCCTCTTTCTAGCTTAGTCTTTAATATCCCATTTGCTTGTCCAACTTTTTTTCTGTCATTCTCTCCTGCACCAACTTTCCTCAACTTTGAGCAAGCTTTTCTGTCAATCTCCATAGATTTGTCTAAGCCACCTTTTCGCATATATGAGGGCTCGACTTTTGGACTTGGGAGTAGTCTTGTTCTCATTAGACCTCGGTTTACATTGTCAGTGCATAGTGGACTTCTAGCTCGTTTAACTTTAGTTGATGCTTCAGCACTTTTTTCCTTATCTACACTTGCTGACATTCCCTTCTTATGTGATTGATTCGAATTTCCATCAAAAGTTCTCACAACTGAAATATCCTGTTAATAAAACCACGAGTCGCCTAGTTTATATACATCAAATGTGCATATATGTGACTGAAAGCAATTAGCATGCACCTGAACAACTGGTTAAAGATTGTTTCCATATGCATATTCATAAAAAGTACTACATGATTTGCTTATGATAACACAAATATGTACTTGTATGATTGTTTTCTTTAAAGCGATAAATGAATTATAAAGTAAATCCAAAACCAACCTCATCGAAGAAGCCAAATTTTGGCGATGGCATACAAAGACTGGATGGTTGTGAATTTTTCGTTGGCACTGAAGCAACACGTCCTGTACGTTGACTTGGAGACCATAAGTTCCGAGTTTGTCTAAATGTCATATAAAGATGATGAGCTCGATTGGTGCTAGAAGTTGAAGATGATGATTTCAAAGACCAGCCACTTGTAGTACTAAGAGGAGATATATTAGATTCCATTGAGGAACTAAGATTTTCAAACTTTTTAGTCTTTGTAGATGACCTTATTGGAGTCTTCGTGCTCGAGACAGAGGCAGAGAGTTTACTCTTTCCTGTTTCTCTTCTTTTCCTAGCATAAGTAGATGTCTCATACGAAGGACAAGAGGTGGTCGAAGAGTGAGTAGTAGAATTTGACACCATTAAATCTCGTCCTACAAAAGTCACATGTTATTTATTCCATCGCAAACATTACGAGAATGAGAAAAACAGCCTCATTTGTAAAGAGGATTTTCTATAAGTGTGTCAGATACCAGGTCCTGTTCTCTTATTGCCTCGAATATCCACAGGGTACATGTGTGGTGATGATATTTCACTTTGCCAAGTTGAAGCAATTTTGCTCGCCCGTGGCACCTTCGGAAGCTTGAGGTCTAGTGAATTACACTCTCTTCTTTTACAAGGTTGCTAGTTAACAACAACAACAACAAAATTATGTTAGAAAAAAACATTTCTCAATATGATTAGCAGTTCGCAATTTAAACAAACTTGGGCATTTAATAGAAGCAAAGATGAAAAATCCAGCTGTGTATAGAAGGCAGAGTGTGATATCCTTTTAAGTTCATTAAGGGATGAAAGGCTAAGAAATACGAGAAGCCGTTTCAGATCCTTAATTATACTACAGATTTTATCTTATATACACTGACAATTTAACTGAATTTGTACACAATCAGCGTAATTTAACCTATTATAGGTTATCTGCTTATTTTTCAGTCGATTTATAGTCTGATCCCACTGAATACCAGAAATTATCTTTAATTACCTCTAAGATGACCTGATAGTATAAAAGATTTTTACATTGTCAGTATATAGAAGTTAATATATATTATGTGCCATTCTAGACAAATAATAATACTCCGCCTATCTTACACATAACTCAACCAGTTATACATTCACTAATAATAGTTAAAACTCAAAGCAATTAACCAGTAGTATACAATAATAGTATGGTAAAATGTGAATAACTTCATTTAACTCTTGGGAGTCATGTATTTGGTAAATGTATATAACAACATTAACCTCATGTTTTACTTCTCTCTGCTCTTACATTATTGATGTTTTTCCTTTTGGAAACTGGCCCGCGATCGATCTGACAAATTAGCGATAATCGCTTAAATGATCCACATAATACTTGTAAAGAAAGGGAACCATCATTTAATAGTGTCCGCTATGTGACTAACCGTGTTTTTGGAGCCAGTTCCAAAATCTGATATAGACGGTAGGACTGGCCTTCGAGCGCGTACATCTTCTAGGATGACAGGCAAGAGATGCTCCTCTGATGTGTCAAAATCTTTGTTCATCAATGATAGTTCATGTGGATCCAGAAGACCTGTCAATCCCAAGTAAGTCAGGGACCCTATGTGAATCTTCATTGTCCATCAGCTTCATTTCAACTCATCTTAGTTCGATATTATATACGATAACAATAAAATTAAGCACTAGAAATTCTCTATATTTTTTATTGGCATACAAATCTCTGACAAGACAAAGACTCTTAGAAAATATTGGACAGTAACGGACTAACATGACCATGATTTAATCCCGACTAATATTGCTTAGATAGATTAACAGTAATCAATGATAGTTCATGTGGATCCAGAAGACCTGTCAATAGATACAACAACTGCCCCTCAATTCCAAGAAAGTCGGGGTCATCTATATGAATCCTCACTGTCCATGTCGCTCCATTAAGCTCATCTCAATCCAATATTATATGAATTGAAATTAAGCACTAGAAGTTTTCTATACTTTCTATTGGCATACAAATCTCTGACATGATTAAAAGACTCCTAGAAACATTAGACCTAAAGTGACCATACTAATGACTAAAACCTAATTCCGACTAATTCGTATAGATCAACTCTTGTCGATGGATGAAGTATACAAAATCGTACAGACAACTAACTGCATTGATATGTATAGAGACAATAATAGATGAAAATTTACACTAAAAATATTAACTAGTACACCTAAGATCGTGTCCTAGTGGTTAATAAAGTGGGAGGAAAATCATGAGGTTTCAAGTTCAAGTCCCAGTAGAGGCAAAAAAGCGCTAAGCTATTTCTTCTCATCTGTTGAGCAGAATTACTCGGTATTTGTGCTGGTGGGAGATAGCAGGTATCTTATGGAATAGTCAAGTGCACGGAAGCTGTCCCGAGCACCACCGTCATAAAAAATATCTATATATATAAATTAGTACCTGCACTAGTGAAGAAGGCATTATCCCAAGCTGAACTTTTGCGCAAGAAACTAGGTCTTCCTGGCTGAATAGGTGCAGAAGACAAATGCTTTAGCTCCTTCTGTTGGTTCACTTGTGTTGTTTTATCTCTTTGAAAGGAAGTTCTTGATAAATTTGAACCCTCACCATTATCATTTATACTGTCCAATGTTACTGCAGAAATGACATCAAGTGAAATTGTTTGAGACCACTGCATATATAGTAAAACAAATTGAAAATTGTACACCAAGACTCAACTTTCTCTGTTGTACTGGGCTATTGTAACACATAACTCCCCAAAAACTGAATTCATTTCAACTCATTCCCAAATTACATGACATGATTAGTTTTTAGTCCCAAAAGAGGTACAACTTCTAAGTTCAAATTCAAGAGGTTGTTCTGTCTTCTACATTACACTACTACAGTACTCTTAAGATACTTTCAGTCAAGGGTGGAACTAGAGGGGCGGACGTCCGAAAATCATATTGTATATACAAGGTCAAATTCTTTTATGTATATATAGTGAAAATCTTGTCTAGCCACTGCTTTCAGCAAAAGCTAAATTTCATGGAAAAATTATCAAATACTCTCTTCATCTCAATATATATGACATTCTTCCCATTTTGTAAAATCCGAAAACCACATCATTCTATTTCTGTACAACTGTTACAAATTTTTAAAATTCAAATTCATCGAACTTATCAACTTTAGACTTGAAGGTGATGTTTTCTCTATCAAACTAACTCATCAACGATTATATTAACTGTTAAAAAAGAAAAGGGCAATTTAGTGCACGAAGCATCCCACGTCAAGTAGGGTTTGGAGGAAGGGCCGCACCGCCTTAAGGGGATGTGATGTAGATAACCTATTCTGACGCATACATAATACATTAGTGGCTGATTATATGGGTCGAACCCGTGACATATATACATCACACCGAAATAACTGTTACTCCAAGGTTCCCTTCTTCCAATAAACCATTACAAATTTTAAAAACTCATTGAACTTCACAACTTTAGACTTTAAGGTGATGTTTTCTCAGTCAGACTAACTCGTCAAGGATCACATTAATATTTTTCGTTCATTGTACTAAATATAACATATAAGTCAAATTAACATCTTAAGTTTTGTTTCCAATCAAATCCCGTCATATAAAACTGCAAGTACAAAACATATATGAAACATACAAACATATGACCAAGAGAATTACTGACCTGAAAGGCGAAGATCTTCAAGTGAATCAAACAAAGGAGAATCAATAAGACAATCTTCCTCAGAGGAAATATCAATGAGCTTAAGCTTTTGATCTCCAATATCATAACTAAAACTTCTCTTTTTCGTCCCTCCATAACATTCCATTTCGATCAACTTCCCAAAATCAAAGGTCTCGAGTTCGAGAATGTGAATGGGAAAAAAAATCTAATTACGCGATGTTAATTCGGATTAGTGCGGGAAACAAAAAATAAAATTTGAAGTTTGAAGAAATGGCAGATTAGGAAATGTAACTGACTTCAATATAATTAAGTAGAATCAATTAAATTTTATGATTTGCAGTTGATCACTTTCCATCTAAAATGATTTGGTTTTGTTCTAGCATTAAACTAATGTATCTTTTAACGTTTCCTTGATCAAAGCCTCCCCCTAGTTTTTGAAAATTCAAATTTCATTGCTGAATTACTTTCGGTCACTTAATTATTGATAAATTCTGATTTTAGTTTTTTGATATTTGATTAAGCATATTTGACCTTCAATTAATCGGAATGTGCACTTTCGATCCCCTTGCTTGTGAATATTTACAAATTTATCAAGATTACCAATTGTTCCACCATTTAATTATTGATGTATTATATTAAATTTATGTTGTTATTCCATAATTGAAAGTAATTTACCTCTAATCAATAGTTCAAAACTTTAGCGTAGTTATTTGCCAAAATGAGCATTACACGCTGACTTTGAGTAGTGTTAGATTAAAAGCTGAGACTGCTATATATAGTGTGTGTGTTGTGAAGTGTAGAGAAAAACAAGAGAAATTGAAGAATGACTATCTCAATTTATTGATCTACATCATACTATATAGGTATTTATACACAAGAGTAAGAGATAAAAGGAAGAAAAATATCCTACACTTAATGTAAATGCTACTAAATATTCTATGTAATATTCTATAGTTAATGCTACACAATATTCTACAATAAATATAAAATATCTCTAAGTATATTTTCATATATCTAGAGCATCTATATTTATGTTTCCAATATTCACAATATCATGTTCATCCTGCTAACATCCTCCTTCAAATTGATGATGGTGAATCAAGAAGCATCAATTTGCCTACTAGAAACTGATGATGTTGTCGTGTCATGGATTTTGTGAACTCATCAGCTATCTGAAGATAACTAGACACATGTGGAAGAGTAATGACTCCCTTATCTACAGCTTCCCGGATTTAATGACAGTTTACCTCGATGTGTTTGGTCCTTTCATGATAAACTGAGTTAATGGCAATCTGAATGGCACTTGTATTGTCAGCGTGTAGAGGAGTGAGATTAGATTGAGGAAATCCAATCTCTGCAAGTAAACCCCAAAGCCAAATAATCTCGGAGCAAGCATCAGACATGGCTCGATATTCAAACTCTGTTGAAGATTTCGAATCGCGAGCTTGCTTCTTGCTCTTCCAAGATATTAAGGAATCCCCAAGAAACATGCACCAACCTGTGATGGAGCAGCGAGTATCAGGACATCTAGCCCAATCAGAATCACTAAATGCATCCAGCCGAATTAGAGAACCACTAGGAAAGAATAATCCACGAGTAGATGTGTCCAAAAGATATCCAATCATGCGACGAACAACCACCAAATGTAGATGACGGGGAGCCTGCATAAATTGACTCACTTGTTGAACTGCAAAAGAGATATCAGGCCAAATAATAGTAAGATAATTTAGGCTCCCAACTAATTGCCAAAATATAGTTGGATCAGGAAGAAGATCTACTTCCTCACGCCGATACTTTACATTCAATTCCAATGGAGTATCTACAGAGGAAGATTCTTGAAGACCAACCAAAGCAATCAAATTCTTAGTATATTTGTGTTGGTTAAGAATACACCTAAAGAATCATAATGAACTTCCAACCCCAAAAAGTATGTAAGAGTACCAAGATCTTTCATATAAAAAGAATTCTTAAGCTGCTACTGGAGGCTAGTGATTAATGAAGAATATGTTCATGTAATAATAATGCCATCTACATATACCAAAAGAAGAACACAATATGTAGATGTTTTACGAAGAAACAAAGATGAGTCATATTTGCTCTGCTCAAAAAATAATTGGTGTAAAGTAGACCGAAACTTGTCAAACCAAGCTCTGGGAGCTTGCTTTAATCCATACAAAGACCGATTCAACTTGCATAGTGATGAGAACAAACCAAGTAGAGGTTTCATATAAATATCTTCTTTGAGATCACCATGAAGAAAAACATTTTTCACATCCATTTGATGAAGAGGCCAGTTTTGTGAAGCAGCAATGACAATAATAGTTTGCACCGTAGTCATTTTTGCTACTGGTGTAAACGTATCCTCATAGTCCACACTGTACTCATGTATGTTACCAAGGGCAACCAATCGAGCTTTATACCGATCAAGAGTTCCATCAGAATGAAGTTAAATGAAATAGACCCATTTACATCCAATTGGGAGGACATTTGAAGGACATGAAATAATGACCCATGGGTCATTTTCTTTATAAGTCAAAAGTTCTTCATCGATTGCTTTCTGCCAACATTCATGTTTGGAAGCTTGTGAGTAATGGGTTGGAACAAAAATGGTGGGTAAAGTAGAAGAAAAATCTTACCAATTAGGAGTGTGAGATACCCTGGTATATCACTGAGTGGGCTTAAGAGGAGCAGAAGAAATCTCAGGTTCTGATTGTGAGCAGTCTCATATGGCGGATCAGTTTCGGAATGGGGTAAAGTTGGCCGACATCGTTCATACACAAATCCATGTTTGAACCTCTCAGAAGAAGATAACAAATCCTCAAAAGTAGAAAGAAGAGGAGAAACAGAAGATGACCAACATGAGTAGGAAAGAAATACCGATTCTCAAAGAAAACAACATTTCAAGAAACACGAAATTTGTTAGAACTTGGATCATAACAAATAAAAGCTTTATGCGAAGTATTATAACCCATAAAACACATTTAGTAGAAAGTTTATTGCGTTGAGAAGGAGGCAGATGCACAAAATAAACACAACCAAATGTATGAAAATTATGATAGCTTAATAAATACGATAATATGGAGACTCAAGATTTAACCCTTTAGATGGAAGTCTATTAATTAAATAGATAGCAGTGGACAAATTTTCTATCCAATATTTAGATGGGACAGAGGACTCAATCAATAAAGTACGAGTGACATCTAAAAGATGATGATTTTTACGCTCAGCAACCCCATTTTGTTGTGGGCATGAGCGTTGTGAGATGATTCATTTCTCAAGCAAGAGATTATTTAATTCATGAGACATATATTCTCCACCAGAATCATATCTTAATATTTTGATACAAGTAGAAAATTGAGTCTCAATGTAATCCAAAAATGTCTTGAATATAGAAAATACCTCAGATTTAGAACGGAAAAAATACACCCATGTAAACCGACTATAATCATCAATGAATGTCGCAAAATACTTGAAATGAGCATGAGAGATAACTGGTGAAATACCCCAAACATCACTATGAATGACATCAAAATATTTTACAGCACGACTACCAATATTAGGAAAAGGAAGAGTTTTACTTTTGCCCAATTTACAAGTAGAACAATCAAATGAAGCAACTGAAAATTTATTTTTATTTCCTAATAAATTGGAATTTGATAAATGAGTCAACACAGTAGAATTTGGATGTCCTAAACGCTTATGCCAAACCTCAGTCTTACTAGTTGTAGACGAACAAGCAAAAGAAAGAACATGGGAAATGGAAAAGTGTATAGGAAATAATATTCCAACTTTAGATCCCTTCTCAATTATCGTCCCCGACACCTGATCCTGCACAAGACAACCATTACGAGAAAAAATCACATCACAATTGTTATCCACCAATTGACCAACTGAAATAAGACTAGTGGAGATCTTAGGTGATACAAAAATATTTTTGAAAGTTTGAGTAATATCCCCAACCTTGGTAATGGATAAATTATTACCATTGGCAACCTGAATTTGTGAGGGACCTTGATACTCACGAACATTTTTTAGAATACTAGTTGAGTGGGTCATATGATTGGAAGAGCCAGAATCAACAAGACAAAAATTAGATGTAATATCATTACCTTGTAGCCCCAAAACTGAAAAGACTGACACGATCATTTGTTGTACCATTTCATGAGTAAGAAATTGTCCTGCTAAAGATGAGTTATCAGTAGTGAAATATGTTATCCCAGCTTGAAAAGCATTGACCCTATTATTTTGAGGGCGCGTGGGACACTTTTTGATCATGTGTCCTTGTTGTTTACAATAATTACAGAGCTTCTTGCCATGATTGCTAGTAATATGACCATATTTCTTGCAACTATAGCATTGAGTTCTAGTCATATCTCTACTCTTTCCTTTTCCTTGAGCAGCAAATGCAACAGTGATAATGTTTTCTTGTTTGAAAACATTTTATGTGACAAGACGCTGCTCTTCGCGAAGTAATTCCCTAAAACAAACATTCAGGGAGGGAGACGGGTCACGATTCATCAAGTTAGAGCGAACACTCTCAAACTCAGATCGTAATTTCATCAAAAATTGGTCTCGCTTGCTCTGCTCATGAACTGTCTGGATTATAGAGAGATCTCCTTAAGAGTAATTAGCAATTTCATGTTCTAACTGAAAGCGTCTTGCGACATTGTCTTGGTTGTAAACCTTTTGTAAATAATCCTACATGGCCTTAGCATTCTTGTACGGTCTGAGATTAAGAACTATCAGAGGATCAATTGACCCTAAAATTCATGTCATCACCGAGCATATTTAATCTTCCATTGACCTAACTTTGTAGGATCAGTAGGAGCAGGACCACTTCCATCAATATGACCCCATATTTCTTTTCTAGTGACAAATAGTTGAAATTAAAATTCTCAGACAGAATAATTTTTTCCAGTGAAACGAACATTGAAGGATTCAAACTGATGTGATGTCATGTTCTTAACTAGCTAAGAACACCAGAAACACAATGATCCAAGAAAATAACTAGAATGACCAAGACCAAAAGCCCTAGATGCGTAGGACCGACTCTTGATGAACAGTTAAGATAAGAAATACTTTTCAAAAAATCTGGAAAAAAAATCACAAATGAAAGAACTAAGACTCAACATTGAAAAGATGACTCTGATACCATGTCAAGAACATAGAAAACAAGAGAGAAATTGAAGAATAACTATATAAATTATTGATCTAATACATCATACTACATATGTATTTATACACAAGAGGAGTAAGAGATTAAAAGAAGATAAATATACTACACTTAATGTAAATCCTACTAATTATTCTACGTAATATTCTATAGTTAATGTTACACAATATTCTACAATAAATATAAAATATCTCTAAGTATATTTTTATATATCTAGAGTATCTCTATTTATGTTTTTAATATTCACAATATCATGTCCATCATGCTGACATGTATGTAAGTATAATCTAATGTTGCTAAACTAAATAAAGTGACATCTAATCTAATGTTGAACAAATTATGTTTTAAATAAATTGATTGACAAAGATAAATTGATTATCACTTAAGGATCATGGTAGGCAAATTATTCATGTACGAGTTTTGTTAAAATCTACACGGGGGTTGCCCGTTACTGCAATGGTGAGGATAACTTACAAGCAAGTTGTGGATCAGTTTGTGGCTAGAACAAAACAAGCCAAAGTCATATTAGCATATGGTGGAAAATATATGTCAAATCCTGCAAAAATGTTCGAGCATCATAAGGAAAAATGTAAGCAACACAAGATGAAAGAGTATAACCTTGAACGTGTGTTTGAAGTCAATCCAAGTTCTTACCAAGGTTGGGAAGGCAACATTAATACCATTTATGAGATTATGAAAATGTGTAGTTGTGGTAAGTGGCAATCATACCACATGTCATGTTCTCATGCCATTAAGTATTTTAAGGCAATTGTAAAAATGGTATCAAATTATGTGGCATCAGAATACAACATCAAAAGTTATCTTAGAGTGTATGCCAATCATTTCTACCCACTTGGTGATCTGGCTTATTGGCCAAACGAGCCATTTTAAATTATTGTTAACAAGGAGTATATTCATAAATTGTGTGTTAACGCACAAACTCGGATTCCCAATCAAATGGATGTTTCAGATAGGACAAGCTCTCGAACGTGCTCGATGTGTAAGGAGTTTGGCCATGATAAGTGTTTGTGTAATCTACGAGGCAGTGGTGGTGCAAGTACCTCTGATGGTGGAAGAACCTCTCATGGTGAAAGAGTCTCTCGTGGTTGAAGAACATCATGATTTTATGAATGTATTTTAATTTTTCTAGATATATTTGAATTGTGTGGAATTATGAATCTTAAGCATTTTCTTCTTGTAATGAATGATGTATTTTTTTTTAAATGAAGCATCTTGAATTAGGTATTTTATCATCAAGAAAATTCTATGAAATGTCACAATCTCAAATTCCTAAGTCGTGAAGGCACCTACCATTTCTCACCTCGATAGAAAAACCCTTCCATTAATCAACAATCCAACAACAGTTAAAGTAAATTAAGCAGAATAATATAAAGTCTAACTCATGTCATAAATATCAAAGGGCAGAAGATACAAATACTAGAACAACCCAAGGGGGAAATTGTCTGAATAGTACAAGAGTTATTACCGAAAGTCTACAAGTCTGAATGATACATAGTATCAAAATAAGAATACTGTCTCAAAGTCCAAATAAAGACAATAATAGGAAAGTGTCTCTGGACAGCGGACCGTCCAGCAAGCTCACCCTAAATACTCGGCAGCAGCCTTAGATCAATATCGAAGAGAAGATGTGGAACCAGTCACGTACTTTGTATTCAGAAAAGAATATAGCAAGGTAGTATCAATACAAACACTATGTACCGGTAGATATCATAGGCCGACAATTAGCTAACATATCTATAAGAAAGACGTTGAAAGATAGATGCTCGCAATCAAGTACAAGTAATATCACAATCCAAAAATAATCAGCCAAGTGTAGAGAATCATGTCAAGATCCAAATAAATGAATGAATGATGAATAAGTATGTAATGTAGTGGCCACGTGAAATATATGTACATGCATGCTCCGGTCGGAATATATCATCATCCCAGCAGTCATGACCTATGGAGAACCCGCGACGTCCATGTATCAGTCACTCCGTATCACACAGTCTAGAGATGACTCTTCCACTTAACACCTCGCTAACAACTCTGTATCACACATCATAGAGATGGCTACGTAATATAGTATTTCATATGAATCATAGATGTTTCCTTCTCATTGCAATGCAATAACAATATCAAGTGTAACATATCAATCTCAGTCGTGCCACACATACAAGCAAAACCCAATAAGGGTATGAACCCTACTTTTTCCAACAATCAATTTTATCAAGAAAAAGAAAGATTCAAGCCTAACAACTATTAATTAGTGAACCCCAAGCTTAGAATAATAAAACCAATCAATCAATTTCCATTTTAAAGTTTAATCATCAAGCAAACCCTAACTAGGTTGAACTCATGTTCTCCAACTAGATTTTAGGTTGTTTCTATTATTAAATCACATTAAAAAAGTTAAATAAAGGTAAAACAAGGCTAAGGAAACTTACCACAAGAAGAAACCACCAAAAGTTGCTTGAAATGGCCTTAATGGTGCTTTGGGGAACTATTTTGAAATGAGAAAATGTAGTGTTTAATGACACTTAAAAACAATCTGGAAATCTCGTCGTCCGCTGCAGTGGTCCCTTTTCACTAGGGCTCACTAAGGCCCGCCTCAGCGAATACACCAGAAAACTAGAAATTGCATCCTTATACAATTTCAACCCGAAATCTAATAATCACCTGAGACCTCTCCGATACAAACCAGATATGCACACATATATAAAAATATGCTATGAACTCACTCGTGGTCTCTGAATTTCCATCAGAGTTCTAATTCTATGAGTCAACCCTCAACGGGCTAAACTAGTTTTCCAACCAATAGCCAAAAATGCTCCCGACGGACTCAGAAGCTGAATCAACTATCCCACCAAGTCATAAACGACCCTCTGAACCTCATGGAATCAACAGAATTCTGAAAAAGGTCCATTCACACAAAAGTACAATATTGCGCAACACTTTCATACTTTAAGGTTCTAATTTTTCAACTTATATTATAATCGTTCGATAGCTTTGGAATTGAAGTTAATGGAGTTAAAATAGTCAAAGTACAAGTAACGACGGAATAGATCGTTACATGAAAAATTTCATAATATACAAAAATTAGAAAAATAATTTAATCTTCGTCGCTTTCTGGAACTACTTCGCCATCGTCTTCATTTTCATCATATTCCTTACTTGCATTCTCTTCCTCATCTTCTTCTTCTTTATTTCTTTCTCCGGCTTCCTCATTGTAGTCTGGATCCCAACTATCATCATTATAAGCACTCGCTTGGATCTGTGATGAGAATTATTCCATCTGTATAATGTCGAATACTGTTTTATCAGAAACTAAATTCATAGATTGATATTCTTTAAACTATCATGTTTGAGTAGTAGTATCTAATAAGGTAAAGACTCCTATTATTAATCAATTACTACCTATCTAATTAAGGGAAAGACTCCTACTATTAATCAATAACTTATGTGATATTATTTCGTATCACACTTTTTACCAAAATAGCTTATATATAAAATGTATAGAATTATACTTAATTTTATATTTAAGAAGATAGTAAATGACGTTTTTTACTTCTGTGATTTTTTTTTAGTGAAGAACAAAAAATTCAATCAACATTTCTAAGGTCCTTCGTGCTTTTAATATAATATAGATCTCTATTATCACAAATTATTAACTTCATATCAGTGTTTGATTTACATTTACATATTATGTCAATATTTAATACATATAGTTTTCGTAAAATATTTTCCACTCATCAAAAATAAAAAAGATAAATTTTAAGAAAATATTTTCAGAAAGTCACTTTTGTTATATCAGAAGTAATGACTATGATGTCCAAGCCAATTTGGCTTCTTAACTTTGTTTCTTATCAATAGTGGTCAAAATTAGAGACTTGAGAAAACATCAATTAAGTAATAGCATGTCCGATTAATTTTTGGGAAGTTAAAAGTATTTTTTATAAAAGAAAAATATTTATTTTAGAGAGTCGAGGTGTTTGATCAAGTTTCTAGAAAAAAATAAATGTTCTTGAGTAGCATTTGAATTTTTTTTTGTGAAGCTAAATAATAGATTTTCTCCATAAGCACTTTGAGAACATTGACCAATCACAAATTATTGTTGTAATATTAATAAAAAAAATTAAATTGATTAGCCAAACACAAACTACTATCATCAATTTTTCTTTTTGAAAAGCTTTATTTTACAAAGTTTTTTTTTTTTTTTTTTTGCAATTAACTGTCAAGTTTCATTAATCACCAAGTGAAAGCATTACAAATCCAGAGCCAAGTGACCAGCCTGCTCTCTAAATATATACCAAAGAAAACAGAAAAACTAAGGACCAATAGACACTATAACTCACTAACAAATTCAAACAGACTCCTATTCCCCCTTACTCTAATACATATTATAGTCTGAATAGTGAATACTATGCACCAGTTTGGTTTTATTTGTACTCTTGTCGTCACGACCCAAATCACTCAGACATGTGGGCACCTACTATTTCCCACCTCTGTAGGCGAATTCATTCCTTAATCATCCATTTAATAACAAATAAGTAAATAAAATAAAATAAATAGAGTCTAAATCATAATTACCATAAGTGTGGATTACAACGACTACTTAAGAAAATCTGGTCTGAATAGTACAAGAGCTTCTAGTATACAACAGGAATAAATTATAATCACAACCTGAATAGAACTTCTATTTAGAGTGAGAATTAAACAGAAAGTATAGATGAACTCAATGAGATCCTGGAAAGTTAATCGAACCTTACTCGTGTTCTTGCAATAAATCAACACCTCGAAAGAGCTGTAGCAAGAGTAATATCAGTACAAACACTATGCATTAGTAGGTATCATAGGCCAACAATTAGCTAACATATATATAAGAAATAAATTGAAGAATAGACATGCTCGCAGTCAAATACAAGTAATATCACAGTCCAAAAATAATCATCTCAAGTATAGAATATTCAGTCAGAATCCAAGAGATACGAAAATGGGGTAGTTACTAAGCACCCACATATAAGAGTTGCGGTAAGGTGAATTACCCTAGATCTCATTAGTCTTTAGTCATAACCTAGGCGAAATCTCTAATCCTCGAATCTATCAAACTTTTAAATAAGGGATTAACAAGTAAACATCATCTCAAATGAGGTAACAATTAAGAAATCAAAATTGAACCACATCACGCAATACAATGAAAACAACGACCAAAATCAGAGATATGAGTGGATGTAATATGAATGTGTATATGATGCAATGCACTGGCCAATGTAACATCATGTCGTACATACATGCTCCGGGCGGAATATATCATCGTCCCAGCAGCATGACCCATAAAGGACCCGCGAAGTCCATGTAACAGTCACTCCATATCACTCAGCCTAGAGACGATTCTTCCCACCAAACACCCTGCTATCCATCCTATATCACTCAGCATAGAATGGCTAGGCCCTTAATATGTAATAAGAATCACTATTGTTTCCTTCTAATTAATCATTGTCACGCCAATCACAGATAGTATTAATATATCATGAAAATGAGTATGAATGTCAAATTCAGCACTAATCATGAGATGAATAACATAACATCCGTAAAATTATTCCCAAATCTGTACAATGCCATGTCCTGAACACTTTCCATTCTGACCACATTGGTAACCACAATTATACATGTAAGAGAGGTCATGTGAAATAAGCACATAGCAAACACCATAATAGAAAGCCTCATATGTTTCACTTTCCCTCTTACCATTATTAATGTCAAATCACAGTTCATAACAAGGATTCATGTAGAATGTGTATGAATAATATGTATGTATCAATATTACGTGTAAATCATAATCAAATCTCAATCGTGCCACACATGGACACATATCACAATATCATTATCAAGTAAAGTATGTTTCTTTATCCATGATAATACCAAGATGAATGACACACATATATCATAAGTATGTTATGGCAACTACGTACAAGTTCACCAATTAATAAGAGGCAACATGTCACAAACAGTCAACAGTATCCAACCTAAGTAATACATCACACCTTTATACATGAAGGCTTACATGCTTTCTCCAACAGAACCTAACTATACATATGGTTCGCTAACCGAAGTCTAATTAGAAGGTAAGTCGTAACCTACTTGGAAGGCCAAACAGGCGCCACAAACTATCCAACTCGAGCTTTCTTCTTCCGAAGCGTCTCAGAATAAGCAATGTCTAACAATTATGAATTTAACGTTAACATAAGATTCGAAGAATACCCATAATAGTCTTAGAAGAATTTCGAGTAGAAAAGTTAGTTCAAAAACTCATTCCCAACCTCAAGGGGTGAAATATTCATTGTATAGAAAAATCGGGTTCAATAAGATCAAAATATTATTCTAGGAAATCATACGAACTCAATGGTACCCATATTGTTATCCTTTAATTTGAAATCCAACAACGAACCCAAAAAGATAACCCCGGGCCCACAAGGGCAAAACTAAAATGTAAGTATAAAATAATGTTACCCATAGTATAAGTAGTAAGAATCTCGAAAATCTTAGAAATTCATACATAAATCGACCTTCAATTTGATAATTTACTTAAAACTCATTTTCATGGCAAACCCCAAATTTCCAAGCTCAAGTCATCAATTCTATGATGAAACTCCACAATAATCGAAGGTAGAATGATAAAAGGAAAGTTAGAAACTTACCCCTATGAAAAAACATGAGGAACACCCTTGAAATCACCCAATTCCGAACTCCCAAGCTCCCAAAATCGAAATATGAATAATGAAATACGAAGTGACGTTTTTATTCTGCCCAACCACCTTCTTCATAGCGATCGCGTATCATATCACGCGACCGCGGGACCCTGGAAAAATGGACCTTTGCGATCGAGGCCCAGGGCGGAACAACTGCACTGACCAATACGACTGAGGCTCGTGATCGCGGTCTGCACCAACGATCGCTATGAGCAACATCAACTGATGCACACCTAATTTTTCCTGGTGTGTCCTAAACTCGTAAAATCCTTGAAACTCATCCAGAACCTCCCGGATACAAACCAAATGTGCATTTTGATCATAAAACGCACTCCCAACCTGCTAGCGTACTCGAAACACCCGAAAAATATCATATTGACTTGATGTTGACCAAGGTCAGCCCCAATTTTTTACTTTAATTAATTTTTCAACCAACGACCCGAAACTCATTCGAAAACCCATGAACACCAACTAAGAGTGTAAGAAGGCCTTTGTCCTACTTATAGTATCAGTCCTTCACTTTCGATCAGAAAGGGAGGATTGAGGCTGTGAGTATTTTCTTTTCTTGGATCTTATCGATCATTAACTATAAACCACGCTATAAAGTTGCATCGACTAGACACCAATACGAGGTCGTTAAGACATGTTTATCCACGGAAACATTGAATTTTCTCAATATGACATAAATCTCCACTTAAGTACTCAAATCTCATCCAAACCCCTCGGGACCCAAACCAATGACTTGACTAAGTCATAAATCACATTCCATATCTAATGGAATGGACGGAACTTTGAAAATTATGTGTTTACCCAAAAGTCAACTAGTCAAACCTCTTCTTTCTTTAACTTAAGAGCTTCCATCTTCGCTAAAGTTGATCCAAAACTCACCCGATTGCCTCAGAAACTATGCCACCCATTTCCGTAAGTCATAATTACTGAGATAAAGCTACAAGAAGGGTATTCTTGGGAAAACAGGTTCAAAATGATCAAACGACCGTTACACTTGTTGTTTAACACTAGCACATTCCTCTCTCTCCGTAGTTCATAAACCACAACTGCAAATCTTGCTTTGAGTACTACCCCTTTTGGGGCCTTTGTTTTGCTAGTCCTTTTCACCTATCTCCATTCCTAATTCCAGGGCAATATATTCCTCTACCATCTCATCCACAATAGAATTTGCCTCCAAACATCAGTTTAATATGCACAATCAATCAGCAAAATGTTATTTATTTTTAGGATGATCCCCACATGAAACACAATCTCCATTAACAGGCATTCCTCATTTCAACAACACATCCTTGGTTCTTAGCTTATCATGAAGGCTCAACAACAAGATAAAAATGTGTTTTGGACATGCTGCATTATGGTACACCAAATCCCTCCAAGGCACAACAGGAAGATCACCTTTCAGTTGTTGATAGGCAGCATTAATCTGAAACTTCCCCTTCTTAATCACTTTAGACTATACTTCCAGTATATTCCAATACTTCCGCATATAAAATAATTTCCTCACCATACATGAGGCTTGTTTGGACACCTCCATGGTGAGCCAAGGTTGATTTTTTATATAGTAGAAGTGTATCCAAGCAATCCTAAGTTTTTTCCTTTTGCAAGCTAATGGCCCATAGAAACATACAAATAACTGCTTGATTCCAAATCTTCAAATTAATCATGTTCAACCCCCCTGCACCTTTAGGCATACACACCTTCTCCCAAGCCACTAATGCTCTTTTAAAAATCTTTGTTTCTCATGTCCAGAGGTATGTTCTACAGGCTGCTTTAATTAGCTTGATGACCTTTTGAGGAAGAAGAAGCATTTGAGACCAGTAAGCTTGAATTTCCACCAGTACAGATCTGATCAATTGCTGCCTACCAGCATAAGACAATCCTCTAGCCATCTAGGAAGTAATTCTTGCAGTAATGTTATCCACAAGTGGTCTACATTGGGCAACAATGAGTTTTTTAGTTGACAAAGGCACCCTTAAATACTTAAAAGGTATTCCCTAGCTCAGATCAACTCCACCAAAGTAAATATGACTTTTGCTGAGATTAGCTTTTAATCCAGAAGCTTCAAGCTTCAGAAAATATATTGAACTTGGCCCTCAATAGTTGTACAGAAGCTAGATCCCCCCTGGTGAACATCAAAAGATCATATGCAAATCATAAGTGAGTGATCCCCAGTTTCTTCCATCTTGGATGAAAATTAAAAGCAGGATTATCTCTTAAAGTACTAAGGTATGTACTGAGTTATTCCATTGCCATAACAAACAAGTAAGGAGATATAGGGTCCACTTGCCTAAGTCCTCTCTTGGCCTTGATAATATCATATAGTACTCCATTGATTTGAGAGTTATAGTTAACAGTGGTGACACACAGCATAATCCAGGTGATCATCCTCCTAGCAAATCCCACTTCGCTCAATACTTGTTCCAAAAAGCACCACTCCAAGAAATCATATGCTTTCTGAATATCCACCTTAAACATAGAGACAAGTGTTTCCTACTGTATCCTTTCACTAGCTTATGGCTCAATAATATATTATCAGAAATCACTGTACCAAAGATGAAGGGAGACTGATTTGCACCCACAATACCATCAATTACTGCTCTAATCCTATTGGAAATGATCTTAGATATAATCTTATAGATAGTAGAACAACAGGCAATGGGCCTGAAATCTTTAATTGTCTCAGGTTGTGACACTTTTGGTACTAGAGTGACCACTGTGGCATTAACATCTCCAAGAAGTATATCCTTTTGAAAGAATTCCTGAACCGCTTGACAAACATCAGCATGTACAATAGCCCAAGACTTTTTTAAAAACAAAGCATTGAAACCATCAATCACATGTGCCTTGTTATCCTCTATATCAAATAGTGCAGTCTTGATCTCAGCTTAAACATCAGAACATAAGTCCCTTTGTTGTATTAAGTCCAGACATGGCCCCTTGTCTCATAATCAGCTACATTTTGCCCCCTATTATGTCTGTGCTAAATAAGGGGGTGTTGAATTTTTCACCAAGCTTACTCCTTTAATGGGGGTCGAAATTTTCAACTCAAAGCTGCTACCATCGCTATTGCTTCCATTTCCACCACCACCAATACTGCTACACCTAATAATCAATCTATCAAAATTTCATTTCAACATTTGCTTCATTTGGATTCTTAAAAAAACTAAATGGGTAATTGATTTTGTTCTTAAAAACAAGATTTCGGGTGTTCTCCAAAAAAGTTGTATTTGAAATTTTTATGTTCAACCGCTGATTTTCAAATAGAGTAAAAATAACTTCGGAAAAAAGTGAATAGTTCTCGTGGCCAAACGGGACCTAACTTTTTTCGATTTCTGCTGCTTTTGTTATCATTTTATTGAAGTTAAAAATTGTGAGTGTTTGTAGATCCAGAAGCAGAAATGATAGCTCTATCACCAAACTACTCTAATGGCAATAAACAGATTCGTATGTGAGATTTGCAACAAAGATTTTCAAAGAGACCAAAATTTACGACTCCATAGAAGGGAGGTTGGGGGGTGCGGCGAGGAAGACGATCAGATCTGATCGGTGTGTGTGTGTGTGCGGAAAAGACGCATGGAAATGGAGGGGTATGGAGGAGAAGACGACTATGGGGGGGGGGGGTTGCTAAATTAGATTTTTTTTAATTGGTCAAAATTCTTTTTGTAATTATTTAGGTGATGTGTATAATATGATTGGGTGGGTAGGGTATTTTTCTTTTTATTTTTTTTCTTTTTTATAAATGTTATGAATTCACTTTATTCATTAATTGAGTGCGGGTGTCATTTAGATATACATGTATGTTATTAATTGTTATCTAACTTATCTTATTAATACTCTCATAAAAATATGTAACATTCAGTGGTTTCATATCCTATAAAAGGGATAGTTTTCATCCTTTTAGAAACACAGAAGAAATAAATATTAAAGGCATTAATTCTCATATTTCTTGTCTCTATTTTCTGTTCAGTATTTGTATATTTCACTCTTATTTTACTGTTATCAGCACGAGACTCTACCGTTTCAAGGATTTTTTTTTTGGAGGCTAAGGTACTATTTTTATTCTCTCTATTTTATGGCTAACCTTACAAAGCTTGAATTCGTTGCCCTCGATATTTCGGACAAGAACTATCTATCATGGGTGCTAGATGCTGAAATCCATCTGGATGCTATGGGTCTTGGAGACACCATTAAAGAACAAAATAAAGCATCCAACCAAGAAAACGTCAAGACTATGATATTCATGCGCCATCACCTTGATGAGGCCCTGAAGACTGAATATCTTACTATTAAGGATCCGCTCGTTTTATGAAAAAACTTGAAAGAAATGTATGACCACCTGAAGATGGTCTTCCTCCCAAAATCACGATACGAATGGATCAATCTAAGGCTACAAGATTTCAAGTCAGTTATGAAGTACATTCTGAGATGTTCAGAATTACTTCTATGTTGACACAATATGGAGAAAAGATTAGTGATTCTGATATGCTAGAAAATACGTTTTCCACCTTTCATGCTTCGAATGTGCTCCTGCAGCAGCAATATCGAGAGAAAAATTTCACAAAGTATTGTGATTTGATTGCTCACCTTTTAGTGGTTGAACAAAATAATGATTTGTTGATGAAAAATCATGAGAGTCGACATACTGGCGATGCACCACTCCCCAAAGTAAATGAGGTGTACGTCCACAACTCTAGGCATGGAAAACGTCATGGCCCCAGTCATGGTCATAGTCGTGGTCGTGATAATGGTCAAGGAAGAAATTATTCTCTTGATGTTAATCATTCATCAAAGAAAAATCACTACCATAAGGGGAAAAGGAAGGATGAGAGGCATGAAGTACCAGAAGCACGTGGCTCAGAAAATAAATGATATCGATGTGGTGGAAGTGAACACTAGTCACGTACATGTCGTACGGCAAAGCACTTGGTTGAGCTTTATCAAGCATCAATAAAAAGGAAAGAGAAAAATCCCGAAGTGAATTTTATCTCTGAAAATCAACTTGACATCACACACTTGGATGTAGCAGATTTCTTTGAGCATCCTAAAGAAAGATAGACCACTTGATTGGTGATGGCTCTGTGGTTAGAGATGATTAAGTTATTTGTTTTAATTTCCTTTGTTTTAGTCGTGGTAGTTAGCGAATAAA
Source organism: Przewalskia tangutica (assembly GCA_029844215.1). Lineage (NCBI taxonomy): Eukaryota > Viridiplantae > Streptophyta > Magnoliopsida > Solanales > Solanaceae > Przewalskia > Przewalskia tangutica. The sequence continues at coordinate 57,937,592 of CM056740.1, forward strand.
AAATCATGTAACATTAGTTGTTTGCATGAGTACTAGTCTTTCAATTAGTATTAATTGGAGTAGATCTTCTGATTAAATTTTATTTAAGTATTGAAATTCGTATCTTTTTTCTGAATGTTAAGTGGAAAAAGAAAAAAAAACGTGTTCACTGGTTAATTTTGGTCTCATAATTCAGGAATGCCACATATATGCATATACGTTACTTTATGTATCCTTTTGGCTTTCCAACTCATAAATCTTTCTTTTTCCTAATTAAAGAACTTTTCTGTTTATGGCAAACAGAATCTTTTGAGTAATTATGTCTAAACATATGCACATGTATGTTGTACTTATTTTTAGCATGTAACGTTTATTAAGAGTTGTAGTGATAGACTGTCTAATATGACTTTACTTCAACCTAAACGTCATGTTTGATGAAAGGCTTAGAAATTGAGATATGATTAATGTTCTGTGCAATGTCATTCTGAGTATTTTAAGCAGCTTCGTGTTGCCAGAACTCTTTATGTATTAATTGAAGTTTAGGTCAGTTTTGTATTACTTCATTTTTATTTTTATTTCCAAGAATACTAATATTTAATTTATATTTATTTTACTTTGTGTATGTAATTTTATTTGAAGATATGGATAATTTTCAAAGCAAGTTTGAATTAAAATTCAATTATGAAAACATTTATTTGATTGATTCTTCTACCACACATACGATATTCAAAGACAAAAAATATTTTTCTTATTTACTTATGGGCAAGGCAAATGTTAATATAATTTCTGATAGTACCAACTTGATTGAAGGCTCCGGAAGAGTCATCATAATGTTGCCTAAGGGAACGAAACTCATTATAAATGATGCAATGTTCTCTCCTAAATCCCGAAGGAACTGTCACGACCCGACCTCGGGCCCGTGACTGGTGTCTTACCCCGGGCACCCTTGTGATACAACATCAGAGAAAACCAGCGGAAGTAAACTCATAAACAAGAAACAATATAAAAATACGAAACAGGCTAACCCAAAATGGTTACCTTCCTGTAAATATAATTACAACAAAAACTGAACAGTTACATCCTTTGCAATTTGCAAACCCAATTTATAACAGGACTACAGGCCTCTAAGAGTTTGTAACAACGATGACGGGACAGGGCCCCGTCATACCCCTGAATGTACATAATATCTACAACATCAGGGAGAACCGTACCAAAAGTCAAGCCTCCGGAGAAATGGAGCTTCTGACACCTGATCAAAGATCCTAAGAATGAGGATCCACCACCTGTTTACCCTTACTCGCGCAGATGAACGCAATTTCGAGAAGGGGTCGACACACATGTACTAAGTATATAAAACTGAAAAATACTGTAATAATATCATAAGTCTAAATAAAGCTGGAGTCATGGTTGATAATCAAATTACAGTACACTGTGCCTTACTAACAATGAGAGTAACAAGTATAAACTTTACTGCATAAAAATAGGAGGCTCATGATCAAAACAGGGCCATCCGCCCGTAGTATCATTAAGCAATCTTACTCCTGGGACTATTTCATCCGTGATAGTCCCGTGGACCCGCATGAGGTCATCCGCCTCGCATGAGACTATTTCACCCGCACGACTATTTCACCGCACGGGCCCGTGGCCCGCATGAGTACAAGCGCCGACTCGCATCACGGGTAGCAAATCCATCACATAAGTAGAACTGGTCTACCCCGTAATAATACATAACCTAGCACAACCGGCTATCATACATAACATAAGCGCTACCGGCTTATCATAACATAAGCAAGTTAAGAAATCCCCTAACTTCTTAATAACATTATTAATATATCCTCTTATTTTAGTTTACTTAAGACACTAACATGTCATTTAAGAGAAAATCCGGGCCCCCGAGGAAGGGGGTCAGTACACAATATGTACTAAAGTATATAAAACTGAAAAATACTGTAATAATATCATAAGTCTAAATAAAGCTGGAGTCATGGTTGATAATCAAATTACAGTACACTGTGTCTTACTAACAATGAGAGTAACAAGTATAAACTTTACTGCATAAAAATAGGAGGCTCATGATCAAAACAGGGCCATCCGCCCGTAGTATCATTAAGCAATCTTACTCCTGGGACTATTTCATCCGCATAGGTCCTGTGGACCCGCATGAGGTCATCCGCCTCGCATGAGACTATTTCACCCGCATGGGACTATTTCACCCGCATGGGCCCGGTGGGCCCGCATGAGTACAAGCGTCGCACTCGCATCATGGGTAGCAAATCCATCACATAAGTAGTAACCCGGGGTCTACCCCGTAATAATACATAACCTAGCACAACCGGCTATCATACATAACATAAGCGCTACCGGATTATCATAACATAAGCAAGTTAAGAAATCCCCTAACTTCTTAATAACATTATTAATATATCCTCTTATTTTAGTTTACTTAAGACACTAACATGTCATTTAAGAGAAAATCCGGAAATTCAACCCAAGTACCACGTACCTTTAACCTTTTAAGAATGACTCATTTTTATATAAAACTTCCAAGAATACTAATAACCGTAGTATCAAGTCACGACTACTTTCCCAGACAAGTCACATTTCCTTTTAGAAATATAATAGGCTTCTAATTCAAGTGACTTCTTTTCTTTTAAAACCTTAGGCAATTTATGCCTTCAAATCAACTTGCCTTTCATAAATTCAAATCATTTATCCGTACTTATTTTACTTAGAGTAAATCTTTCTTTTGTTAACCTTCCATAAAGCTAATATAACCAACTTTCCATAAAGTCGTTATATTAATTTTATACATTAGTCAAATACATTTCCCTAAATCCAAGGGACTTATACTTTTAAAACGAAACAAGTATCATATACTTAAAACACTTCAAGTCCCTTAACTTTGAAAACTTAGGACATCCCTAATACTTTTAAAGAAGTGAGTTAATCCCCTTACTCACCCAACTTGGCAATTCTTAAAACAAGTAAGGGATATCAAAGTCTCAGACGCTCACCGCACTATATAAGTGCAATTATTCATGCTCAAGAGATAGGAAAGTTCCACATACCTCTTTGGGTCAATCCATTCGCAAGTCCAATATACCGCACGTAGTATGTCAACCTATAATGACCATAATACGTCCATTAGCATTTATCTTCAACGTAGAACATTCTAATTGAAAAGTCTCTTATTCCTACGGAAAATTGGACACCACTTCCTTTGTTTCTACATACTTTGCCACCTTTTTCAAGGCCGAATTCAATAACCAAACACGCCACTTTTAAGGCTCAACAATGCAGTTAACAAATAGGGGATTACACGCCTACTAGACGTGTAAAATTCCGCCCCACAATTGATATCAAACTAGTACAAACTACAAGGTCTAATTCGGCCACTTTGAGGTATAACAACATAAATTCTTATCCAATTCCTTTTTAATCCAAATTCTTATCCAATTCCTACATGCAATATATCTAAAGGCAATATTGACAACTACAAGTCCTTTCTTCCATACATGCAACACATTTTTTTTAAAGAAATGAACGGATTGTTACCTTGGAGTTTACCCAAATTAGTCCAACAAATTCCACTTGCCTTCCTTCCACAATCACCTCCACAAACCTCCTACAAGCTTGTCAACATATTTCCTTCTTGCCACCTTTCCAAAATTTCTCTAGGCCTTGGTTTCTCCTTGAATTTCTAGAGAGAAGAGAGAGGAAATTTTTAGAGAGAAGAAGGAGGAATTTTTAAAGTGAAGGGAGTTCTTTCAAGAATGACCAAGTCTTCAAGACTTGGTCAATAAATAGGACATGCACGAAATCAGATGGGGGGACACTTGTCACCCTCTCATGTTTTTTTTTTTTAAAAAAACAGTTCTGATTTTTCCCCCAGATTCACAGAAACCCGCCTCGGCGCCATGCGCGGCCTGCTGCCAATGGCGCTGAAACCTCCGCGAATTTTCAGTACTTTCGGCGTCGCGGCCCTGCATTCCGGTGCCGCGGCGCTGCAACTTCAGAGAATTTCAGCATATCCGGCGCCGCGGCGCTGTGGCCCCTGACCGAAAATGTTTTTCTGCTCGACTGCGCACTGAACTTGTAACTTCCATAACTTTCTACTCCGATGTCATATCGACGAACGGTTTGTTGCGTTGGAAACTAGACTCAACGAACTACATACTAGGCCTTTGAACCACATACGAACTCCTAATGTAACTGGGCATAAACCACCCCAAAGTTGACTAAAAACCTGTCCGAAACATTCCGTCAACCCATCATTCTAAAATTTAAATCTTAAATCCTTTCGTACGTTCTCATAAGCATGACCTGAACTACGTGGTGTAACAGAAACTTATTAAGCTTTAAAGATATCTGTCAGAATGGATACCATATTAAAACAATGGATGAGATGAATCTTGAATATATTGGTATCACCAAGGATGTCTCTGGCCAGAAAGTTGTTATAGACAAGTTTCATGCTTTGTCCTCTAGCTTATATTGGATAAAAATTGGTGTGATTGAGGCACACTCTGTCGTAAACCAGAAGTTTACTGACTCCGATATGTTTGTACTTTGGCATGATCGACTGGGACACCCTGGATCTATAATGATGAGACGAATTATAGAAAATTCAAATGAGCATCCATTAAAGAACCTGAAGATTCTTTTAAACAATGAATTTTCTTGTCCTTCTTGTTATCAAGGCAAGTTAATTATTAGATCATCACCTACAAAAAATGGGTTTGAATCCCCTAAATTTTTGGAACGTATACATAGGAATATTCGTGGACCTATTCACCCACCTAGTGGATTATTTAGATATTTTATGGTCCTAATAGATGTTTCCTCTAGATGGTCTCATGTGTGCCTACTGTCATCTCGCAACCTGACATTTGCAAAATTACTGGCACAAATAATTCGATTACGGCCACAGTTTACTGAAAATCCGATAAAGTCTATTCGCCTTGATAATGCCGCAGAGTTTTCATCACAAGCATTTAATGATTATTATTTATCAATTGGGATAAAAGTTGAACATCCTGTAGCTCATGTTCACACTCAAAATGGTCTTGCAGAGTCATTAATTAAACGTCTTCAGTTGATAGCAGGACCATTACTTATGAAAACAAGGTTGTCCATGTCTGTTTGGGGTCACACTATTTTGCATGCAACAATACTTGCTCGTCTCAGACCAATAAATTATCATAAATTTTCTCCGTTGCAATTAGTTTTGGGTCAAGAACTAATATATCTCATCTAAGAATTTTTAGATGCGCCGTATATGTGCCCGTAACACCACCACATCGCACCAAGATGGGCCCCAAAGAAGATTAGGAATATATGTTGGGTTTGAATTACCCTCCATTATTCGCTACCTTGAACCATTAACATGAGATTTGTTCACTGCTCGATTTGCTGATTGCCGATATGATGATACAATTTTTCCAAAATTAGGGGGAGAGAATAATGAATAAAAAGGAAAATTTTGTGGAATAATTCATCATTGTCTCATCTTGATCAACGTGCTTCTATTTGTGAGGAGGAGGTCCAAAAGATTATTCACTTGCATAAATGTTATACCCCGTAGTTCTGACCCTACGTATGAGAGCGTACGAAAGCATGTAAGACTTAAAAAATTTCAAAGGATAGGTTGACGGATTGTTCCGGACGGGTTTTTAGTCAACTTTGAGGCGGGTTATGACCCGGTACATTGAGAGTTCCTAAGTGTTTCAAAGGCCTAGGGCGTAGTTCGTTGAGTCTAGTTTCCAACGCAACCAACCGTTCGCCGATAGGACGCCGAGTAGAAGTTATGGGAGTTACAAGTTCAGTGCGCAGACAGACATAAATGCGTTTCGTGCAAAGCGCGGCATGGCGGCGGATGCGACGCAGGCGCGCGGAAGTACCGAGGGGTCGCTGAAGTTGCGTAGTGCCGCGCGCCAGACAGCAGGGCCACGGCGCCAAGTTCCGAGAGTCCGCAGAGTTTTGCGCCACGGCGCGCGCTGGCCGCGGCGCGGATTCCGTGCGAAAAACTTAGGAAAATCTGATTTTCTCTTTTAAAAGGCCATGGGAGGGTGACAAGTGTCCCCATCTGATTTTCTTGATGTTTATATTGACCAAGTCTTGAAGACTTGGTCATCTTTCAATCTCTCTCTCTCTCTCCAAATTAGCTCTCACTTCTCTCTAAAATTCCAAGAGGAATTCAAGCCTATGAAAAATCTGAAAAGTTAAGAACAAGAAGGAAGCTTGTGGCTAGCTTGTTGGTGTTATTGTGGTGGTGTTCTTGGAAAGGAGGCTAGCAAAGTTGTTGGAATAAGTTTGGCTAAGGCTTAAGGTAACATTTCTCCTCTTGTGGTTTAGTTATTAATGTTGCATGTGAAGAAGAATGGATGTGTAGTAGTAAATAATGCACTTAGAGTCCTTGCATGTAAGAAATGCGGTTTGGATATGAAAGAATTGACTAAAAAGATATTATGAGCATGTTGTAGCCTAAAAACTACTTTAGAATTGTTAAGTGAATTGTTGTACCTTTTGGGGCAGAATTTTACACACCCAAGTTTAGGTGTGTAATCTCCTTTGATATGTTTGGATTGTTGAGCCTTAAATGTGGCATTTGGATGTTGAATTCGGCCTTGAGAAAGGTGGTAAAGTATGTAGAAACAAAGGAAATGCTGCCCAATTTTCCATAGAATTAGGGGCTTTGAACTTAGATTATTTCTACATTAAAATTAGAGGTTGATAAACGCATTATGGTTATTATAGGTTGACATATTACTTGCGGTAGTTGGACTTAGTGTGGATTGACCAAGAGGTATGTGGAGCTTTCCTATCTCTCGAGCATGAATAGATGTAACTATGTAGTACTGAGACGACAAGATTTGGTATTCTTACTTGTTTTAAGTATATAAAGACTTGTTTCGTTTTAAGAATGTATAAGTCTCTTGGTTAGGGGAAAAGTATGATTTTACTAAAGTGTAGGGTTAATATAACAACTTTATGGGAAGTTGGTTTATTAGCTTTATAAAAGATTAATGATAAGAGGTTTACTCTAAGTAAGACAAGTAAGGACAAATGATTTGATTTATGAAAGACAAATTGATTTTAAGGCATCAATTGCCCAAAGGTTTTATGTATGAAAAAGAGTCACTTCTAAAAGAGTTGAAGTATGTAGTACTGGGTTAAATTCCGCTTTCCTTTTTTAAAGATATGATTAAGTGCCTTAAGTAAACTAAAATGAGAGGTATATGAACAAGACTAATAAAAAGTTATAAGTTTTCTTAACTTATTTATGATTATGATATGATGACGCTTTGAGCTAGGTAAGAGTATATCCGGCGGGCAAGCCCCAAGATCGTTATACCACCTACCCAGGTAAGAGTATGTCCACGGGCAAGCCCCAAGATCGCCATACCACCTTCTTCAAGCAAAGAGTATATCCGGCGGGCAAGCCCCAAGATCGTTATACCATCCGCTTCAGCAAGAGTATATCCGGCGGGTAAGCCCCAAGATCGTTATACCATCCGCCTGTGGTAAGAGTATATCCGGCGGTAAGTCCCCAAGATCGTTATACCATCTGCTCGTGGATTTGCTACCCACGATGCGAGGAATACCTCACGCGAGTCCTTATGGGCTTACGCGGGTGAAATAGTCTCACGCGGGCGGTACACCTATGCGAGAATACCTCACGCGGTCCACAGGACCTACGCGTGAAATAGTCCCGCGAGTAGGGGTGCTTATCGATACTACGCGAGGTACCTGCTTTGATCACGAGGCCCCTATTTTATGCAAGATTATATACACTTGTCACTCTATGTTAGTAAGGCACAAGAAAAGGTATTTTGTTTGTCTTCCATGGCTCCACTACTTTTAGACTTATGATATCATTACTACAAGATTTTCCAGCCTTTACATACTGGGTACATATCAGTAATCGACCCCCTTCCTCGGGGGTTGCGTTCATGCCGCAGGTAAGGGTAAGCAGATTGTGGATCCTCGTTCTTAGGATCACTGTTCCGGTGTCAGAAGCTCCATCCTTCCGGAAGCTTGTTTTTTGGTACGGATATTCCCCGATGCTATGGATATTTTGTACATTCAGAGGTATGGCGGGGCCCTGTCCCGCCACAGTTGTTATCTTTAGAGGTCTGTGGTCGCATATGTGTTTTGGGGCTATAAGAACCAGTTGTACTGCCATACTTTTGTTTAAGTATGTTTTATGGAAGGCAACCTTATCTACCGCCAAATGATGTTTACCTTTTATAAGTTATGTGTTATGTATGTTCACCGCTATTCTCTCGATATACGACAGGTGGTACCCGATAGGTACTAGTCGCGCCCCGGTCGTCGCGTGACAATAAAATAGCAAATCAAATGCCAGACGCATTTACAGATTTGAAAAGGATTACCAAATCACATATCCCTGCAAATAATGTCCCAATTCGGATTGATGTCCCTGTAGGACCATCTGCTAGTATCATAGCAAATGAGTCCAACGCACGTCTGAAGTGTGGTAGACCATTGGGTTCTAAGGATCGAAATCCTAGAAAAAGAAAAATAAATGGTCAAGATGACACTAAGAAATAATCTCATAAAGAAATGCAAGATTTGATCAATCCTGATATTCTTGAAGAAATCAATGAGCCTCAAACTCAAGAAAATGAAGAAATATCAATAAACCCAAATGATGTTGGGAATAATTTGAATCGCTTGAAAATAAACGTAGATTGTGTCTTTACTTATAATGTTGCAACGAGAATTATGCAAGATAGTGATGATCTTGAACCCCAATTTGTTAAAGAATGCCGAGAAATATGTGATTGGCCAAAATGGCAAGAGGCAATTCAATCAGAGTTAAACTCACTTATCAAACGAGAAGTTTTTGGACCTGTAGTCCAAACACCTAATGGTATTAAGCCTGTTGGTTATAAATGGGTTTTTGTGCGAAAAAGAAATGAGAAAAATGATATACAAAAATATAAGGCACGCCTTGTTGCACAAGGATTTTCACAAAGGTCTGGTGTCTATTATGAAGAGACATACTCACCTGTTATGGACGTAATAACGTTACGTTACCTCATCAATTTCGCTGTCCATGAGAGACTTGAGATGCATTTAATGGATGTGGTCACATCTTATCTCTATGGAACACTTGAAAATGAAATATACATGAAAATTCCTGAAGGATTTAAGATGCCTGATGTTGACACTCAATTTTGACCCTCCCGTCCAGTCATTAACTATACAATTACACTAATTTTAAAGCAATTTTATAATAATAAAATACAACAATAAAACATTAATACAGACATAAATAAACAATTTAATAATGACACCGCTTCTTACGTAGAGCCCGGTCATAATTCCTAATAATAAATAATAAATACATAAAATAATAATCTAACATACGCATTTTAATAATAGCATTCATAAAAGAATTAAGAAGCCCTATCTGCATGTAGCATTTAAATAACTCAATTTTATAACGGCATCGCATTAAGCACTAATTAAATAGCACACCTGTCCTTATTTTTGTAACAATTTAAACCCAACTTTAATTAATAAAACACCTAAATAATTTAATCACATTTATTAATTTAGTTTACCACTGATTAATACACTTAAAACTCTACCCCCTAATTAAAATAACTTACCACTAATTAAATACCTACTACCTAAAATTTAACTCCTAAAATTAATACCTTTAAAAACGCAGCCCATTAAAACTAACCTAATTAAATACCTAATTAAGCCTAACTACCCAGCCCAATCCAAATAACCCGCAGGCCCAATACCCGCGGGCCCAATCCCTTTATTTTCCCCCCTGCAGGCCCTTCTCGTCGATAACCCACAGAGCAGCCCTCAGCCTTTCACTTACTCTTCGTCCATAATAGAACCTTCAGGAAGAGCCCTAAAATACAGTCGCCGCCTTCACGCCATCTTCATCGCCGAGATTCTCGCCTGAGAATCCGGCGACCTCTCCCTTACCTTCCATAACCAAACGATTTCTTACCATAGAATCAAAACCCGTTCGAATCACACAAAATCAGCACCAATATCAAGCCTAGAATCGCCCTTATTTACTTACCATTATTAGAACCTTGAGGGAGGCTATATAACACACATGCAAAGGCTTGGACCGAAGAAAGGACCCTCACTCTTCAATTGATTCAGAGCTCAGAGGGCTCAAAGGAGTCCAATAGCAACAAGGCGAGAGAGCTCAGTTGGAGAAGACACAGAGCATGGATTGAGGGATTCAGAATTCGAAGGACACAGGGGAAGGATCCGGGACTCAATCAGAAAACAAATAGTGAACGTCAGGGTAACACAACACCCAGCCCTTTAGTTTCATAAGAACAGGAAGTTGAAACCCTTCTTCTTCCAATTCCAGAAAGGAAATCAGCAAACAAACTCGCCTTTACCTCGCATCGCAAAACCAAAACCCGAGTGAGTCGACGACTTGATTCACGCCTCTGTCGCTGTCCGGAGAAGGTAATCTCACCTCCTTTCATATTTTGTCATTCGATTGGTATTTCGTGATATATGTGAAGGTTCCTTGTCGGAATTAGTTGTTTACACTAGAATTCATGTCTGTTGGTTGTGGCTGTCTTTGTTAATATTGCTGTATGATATTTGACATGTCTTACTCTACTTAAACAGATCCTCGCTACCAATGCAATAAGTAAAATAAGTGGTTTAGGTGCTTGCGTGTTAGCAATTAATCGAACGCCGCCTATGGTATTCCCGCACGTCTTCCAAGAATCGCCATATTCAGATCGGATATAGGTCTAGAATAATATGAAAAGAATCCCCTTAGTTCATTTTCATCGCTGTGTTTTTGGTGTGTTTTGCTACTGATTTAGTGGTATGTTATGTTTAGTGTTTAAGCATGTTAATTATGTTAGTTTATTTATGTTTAGAACAATTTTGGTGGATGATTGCTGTTGTCAGGAAGAATTAGGATGTTTGATCAAGTTAAATGATCGTTACTAGCTGTTTATTAACCTATCTGATTTGATTATCAATGCTTAGATATGATATAAGTACTATCTTAATACTTGCTTGATAAAGATTATAATTAGCTAAAGCATGTTTAAAAGTATTCTATGATATGGATTAATTAAGTATTCTATGATGTTTGCTTGTTAATTAATTACTTATACAAGTTGTTGTGTTGAGTTCATATCTAGAGTTATGTGATTTACGATCGGTATATATATGGTACGTAGACCGTATACACCGGATCAAGGTTATATATACTTGTATACCTCCACGTATATCATATATGCTTTGAATATTTCATGTATATTAGTCTCTCTCTATGTCTCTCGTGTAAATGTGAGCTCACACGTATTTAACGCGAATACTTGCTAATCGGGCCTATCGCATATATCGATCGATTTGTCCTCCTTTAAATCTGAAATTTCACATTTTTAGGCTTGTTTCTCAGATTCGCTTACCTAATGCCCGTTTGTTCTGCCTCATCCTGATAATTACTACATTTGGGCCGGCATGGCTATTCCCTCTGTTTGCCTTACTGTTTGCTATTCCCCTGAGCCCCCACTGCCTTCTTTTCTTTCCTTTTTCTCGGAGGTTGCCTTAGGCCTGATTTTGCATTCTTGCCTCGTTTGACTGTTTTTTCTCGTCGCCTATCACATCTGACTAGAGTTTACAGCATATTCGAGCACTTACCGCAACAGATCTGCAGGCATACTGTAACTGCATCATGTTTATCTCAAAATTGGTTAATAACCTATTTGTTTCATATCCTGCGTGAATCGCTTTCTTACGCGCGCCACCACCAACTGGATGTGTTGTACCATGCTTATTCTGTGCGTATTTCGGGACATGGCATGAAGTAATTTGATCATCCTTTCTTCAGTTCTGCCTATTGCCAAAATAAAGTGTAATCTCTATATGTTGATCTCACTGTATTTCATGGTTTGCTGGCTGTGTTTGCTGACTGTTGCAGCAGTTGGCTTTAGCTTATTCACTGATTTATACATCCTCATGTACTGGTTGTGTAAAGTATGGATCATGTGTGTAGATCTTTTCTGTGATTCAAATAGTTGAGACATATGCTAATCTTTATCTTTTCTTATTTTCTTACATGAAACGCATCGGAGCAAAAATGAAGAGTCTCGTGGCGAGACTCATCACAAAGCTATAGCAAATGAAGACCCGCATCTATGCGCATTTCTCTATCCACATTGGGGAATTCCAACCCGCCGGCGAATAGCACCGCTACTCACGAGTCCTTTATTTCCTATCCCGCCCGCTTATTTGTGTAATTAATTGTCTAACGCTCGCATACAGCAGAAGTTGCCTAGAATAATTAAACTTTGGGTCACCATTAGAAATTAACTCGACATTAGAAATTGGCTTGTTCTTTTAAGTTAATTTTTTTTTAGCGTTGCTTAAATCACATTAGGTCATCTAACAATTTCCCATCGGCATAAATATTCAAGTAGCTAAGATATTATTAACAACGGGAGAAATTTATCTTTTATGAATTCTTGCTAATATGTATAATAAATCCTTTTTTAGCCTTTGCATAACATGTACTTTTCATATGATTTTGTAAACACATATTTCTCACGTCATTAAAACATTTTTTTTATGAATGCAGGTTTTCCATTAAGGACATTTTAACAAAATCTCACATTTCGCTTAGTCAAAATACATCTTAAGTGTTTTAAGATTTTGAAGCATCTTTTATAAACAAGCATTTTTAAACATAATAATTACCCTAGGTTTGGCAGGATAACCGCAAGTTAGCGGATCTTAGAGGGTGCCTAACCCCTTCCCTCTAGATTAATAAAGAACTCTTACCCAGAATCTCATTAAGTTTAGCAGACCATCAAATGGAGTTAATGTTTACTTTAAACTAGTTAAACATTTAGGTGTCCTAATTCACCCAAACTAATTAGGTGGCGACTCCGCGAACCCTTTAGCATTTTAGCATCCCTAGCACTTTTTTTTATATTTTAGCAACCCTTTTAAATTTTAGTATTCTTTTAACATTTAACACTTTTATTTATTTTCTAACATTTTTTTTATTTCAGCAGGGTTCGCTAGTACTCTGCTGACTCCGCTTAAAATGGGTACATAGATCGTCGCGCCCATTTTCGGCCGCGACATTTGTTAAATAGCGAACCCTGCTCAAAATGCAATGTTAGAAAAATATAATAAAATGCTAAATAGTTTAAGAGGCTTAGAGGTTTTAAAAATGCTAAAAGGATGCTAAAATTGCAAAAGATGCTAAAGTTTAAAAGGGTGCTAAAATGCTAAAGGGTTGCTAGAATGCTATGGTTCATGAGTCGCCACCTAATTAATTGGGTGAATTAGGACACCTAAATGTTTAACTAGTTTGAAGTAAAACATTAACTCCATTTTAATGGTCTGCTAAACTTAATGAGATTCTGGGTAAGGGTTCTTTATTAATCTAGAGGGAAGGGGTTAGGCACCCTCTAAGATCCGCTAGACAGCGTATCATCACATCATTTCATTTTATACAATCTGACTACAGCACAAATTCACTGGTAAAAAAATATGTAGGATGTATATACTAGCGTTTACACTTAGAGGCAATATCCAAGCTATCCTCAAGATCCCATTTTTTCAAATACGGCAAGCTGGGCTTCCATACAACGACGAACATATGCATATCGTCCATACAACGACGAACATCTGCAAACATCTGCATCTCGTCCATACAACGACGAACATCTGCATCTCGTCCATACAACGACGAACATCTGCATCTCGTCCGTGCAACGATTTAACATCTGTGATCTCGCCCATACAACGATTTAACATCTCATCTCGCCCATACAACGCATTAACATCCGTGATCTCGCCCATACAACGGTAAAGCACAGGTGGCTCGCTAGACTCCCGTTTTAGCAACCCTTTTAAATTTTAGTATTCTTTTAACATTTAACACTTTTATTTATTTTCTAACACTTCTTTTACTAAGCAGGGCTCGCTAGACTCCCGTTTTCTGAGCATATGCAAATTTCTTTCAAACACCCACATTTAAGAGAGTTGGTATTTTGCGCGGAGAATCCGGTCCAACCGGTGGTCGCGTAGCCTTCTCACTCGAGTTGTCCGCCTGAACTCAAGGCCTAGAAAAGCCAAATCTTAGAAACTTAAGATGAGCTATACCACCTTTATTTTAGTGGCATGATGCATTTACCTTAGGTGGGTGGCCCTGGCATCGACACCACAATTAGGAAGACACTAAACTTGTCAACGGGTTTCTCAACCCAACGACCAACCAAAGATATTACGTGTAGCGTGGCGATGATAGACAAATCCAAACCTAATCATGTCATGTGAAATTGGGAAAAGTGCACGTCATTTGGTAGCCATTTCCAACAAAAGCATTACGATTGACGCTTGGACAAATCCATCACGACTCGCATATATGACGCTTCGCCTACCGCATAAAGAGGTCCCCGCATGTTAGGAAACGCTTGAACGTGTTATGCGATATATCCGCTACAAAATTATATGCTTTATGCTAACACCGCTTGTTGCATTTTTAGAAAATTTATCATCTCCCAAAAAGGTCGATTTGTATTTGACTAAGCAATGGCAGAGCATCAATATTTCACAAGATCAAAGGCACGGTCCAAATGATACGACCGATCTGCGGCATCTGAGCGAACGAGTGAACTCGCTCGTTCCTATAAGCAAAGCAGCAGGTCTCGGAGAGAAAGGCAAGATAGATCCGGCCGAGCAACTCGCACAATTACCACAAAGAAATGGCAACCCCGCAGCCAAATCAAAAGGCTCAAGAACCTCACCAGAGCACTCACACTACAAATAACCAAAATACTAAAAACCTCCAAATTATTACTGCACTACATTACATACCCTGCTCACCAATATACAATGCACCCATATATTCCACACAAAACCGAACGCCTAACGATCGGCTAAACACAAACCAAAGGCCTCCACAAACCTATTTTCGCAATACATATAACAACCCTCATGATACCCACACGTGTATACGCCTACAACCAAAAGCCCGGCCCACCAAACATCTTCGCACTTCACTGAATACTACGTAAAGGCCACCAAAATATACGCCCATTTAGCCGAGCCTTTATCGCAGCTTGACGAGAGGTTGAGGTTTGCAGGATACTCCACCAATTCCAAAGAATGTGCCCAATCCCAAGTCCAAAGCTCACGATGAAAACAAAGTCACAGATACCATTCTGAGCCATCTGACACGACGTGGAAGGTGTTATACACTCAGAGACAAAGTAAGGGAGCCGATC
Organism: Przewalskia tangutica; assembly: GCA_029844215.1. Lineage (NCBI taxonomy): Eukaryota > Viridiplantae > Streptophyta > Magnoliopsida > Solanales > Solanaceae > Przewalskia > Przewalskia tangutica. The sequence goes on from CM056740.1 coordinate 57,952,849, forward strand.
AACGAGGAGTCATTCAGTGGAGGATGCTTACCCAACGAGTACAATGAACCCCAAAGGAAGAGAGACATTCCTGCCGAGCCCGCCCGCTGAATCGGGCCATTTATCCAAGCAGACACCACGCAGAAGCCAAGAGAAGGAGATACTGACAGCAGAGCACGAAGACCCAGCCAGCCATGATGCAGAGCAAGGCGCGTATTGCCGATTTGCACCCTTGTTCCGTCCGCCTAAAGCCCGGATAAGAAAGAACAATTTAGTTTAGAATAATCAAGACTCATACTTAATGTTTTGCTTAAGTTTTTATGTAATGAACTACGCTTGACTCGATTCTCGCGGATACGTGAGCGCCGCCTCGCCTGGTCCCACATTTAGAAATTTTAATTTTACCCAATATTCGCTTGTAATGAACTACGCCATGACCGATTCCTCACGGGATACGTAGCGCCTAAATCGGCTTTGGTCACACCATTAGGAAACTTTCCCTTCGTTCTGAAAATGACAAACATACAAGCAACTCCATTGAGACCCCCCTTAGGACAAACACCCTTTTCAAAATCGACAATGTAGAAACTGCATGTGGTTGCAAGTCCAAACAAGTCGTGCACACATGTCAAGGAACAAGGCTGGGTCAAATACGAATCGACCACCCCCCAAAACTTACAAAATTCTCTTTGAGCGCAGGTCCTTCATATTAGCAGAAGATACAACAAAAGTTCTTCATATTGGCAAGAGAAGAGAGAGGCACCGACAATCAACAGTCAGAATTCAAAAGTCTGCAACAAAGTCTAGCGCATCAGCTCGGGCATTAAAGCACACAAACGAAGGCATCATATCAGGGACGACATCTCTACCCACATAATTGCCTTTTTCAAATATTTATCATTCTGTTTTAACAGTTATACACTAACTTTTTCTCAAGCTTAGCTTGCAGGAGCATTTATTCTACAGAGAGCGAAAGAACACGCCCAGTAACGACGTTATCGATTATGTCCAAAGTGCGACATATATTCGACTTCCATTGTCACCAAAATCGACAATTTTAAGGACTTCGCCACGAAAGGACACCGGCAAATATGATTCCATATGCTCGAAAGATCGACATAAACTGGGACAAATTTTAAAAGAGAACCTGACGGCAGCGGAGCACCGAGAGTATGGGAGAATATACCGCCGATTTCGGATAAGGATGTGCAAAAATCAACATAATTTCCTACTAGTATATTTTCTCAAGATAGAATATTTTCAACAAATGTTTTCGACCGAGACTCAAATCGCATATGGTTACATGGTCCGCATAAGACAACGCTGCAAATATCAAGAGCCAACACAAATCGGCCGATTTCTCCCCTCGAACTAACAATTTTCTTTGAGTGAATTTTGCAGTCAACAGAATGCGAGGACAATAACTTTCCAATACAACATCTACATTTCGTCCATACAACGATTTAACATCTACATTTCGCCCATACAACGATTTAACATCTACATTTCTCGCCCATACAACGATTTAACATCTGCATCTCGCCCATACAACGATTTAACATCTACATCTCGCCCATACAACGATTTAACGCTCGCATATCGCCCATACAACGATTTAACATCGCATTTCGCCCATACAACGATTTAACATCCGCATTTCTTCCATACAACGATTTAACATCTGATTTCGCCCATACAACGACGAACATCTCGCATTCGCCCATACAACGATTTAACATCTACATCTCGCCCATACAACGCATTTAACATCTCGTGATCTCGCCCATACAACGCATTTAACATATACATATCGCCCATACAACGATTTAACATCTACATATCGCCCATACAACGATTTAACATCCGCATATCGCCCATACAACGATTTAACATCTCGCATATCGCCCATACAACGACGAACATACGATGTCGCCCATACAACGATTTAACATCTCGTGATCTCGCCCATACAACGATTTAACATCCGCATCTCGCCCATACAACGCATTTAACATCTACATCTCGCCCATACAACGATTTAACGCTCGTGATATCGCCCATACAACGCATTTAACATCGACATTTCGCCCATACAACGATTTAACATCGGATATCGCCCATACAACGATTTAACATCTCGCATCTCGCCCATACAACGATTTAACATCTACATCTCGCCCATACAACGATTTAACATCTCGATCTCGCCCATACAACGATTTAACATATACATATCGCCCATACAACGCATTTAACATCTACATATCGCCCATACAACGATTTAACATCTCGCATATCGCCCATACAACGATTTAACATCTACATCTCATCCATACAACGATTTAACGCTCGCATATCGCCCATACAACGATTTAACATCGGCATTTCGCCCATACAACGATTTAACATCGCATCTCGCCCATACAACGATTTAACATCGTGATCTCGCCCATACAACGATTTAACATCTCGCATCTCGCCCATACAACGACAACATCCGATCTCGCCCATACAACGATTTAACATCTCGCATATCGCCCATACAACGATTTAACATATACATATCGCCCATACAACGACGAACATCTACATATCGCCCATACAACGATTTAACATCTACATATCGCCCATACAACGCATTTAACATCCGTGATATCGCCCATACAACGATTTAACATCTCGTGATATCGCCCATACAACGACAAACATATGCATTTCGCCCATACAACGATTTAATATATGCATTTCGCCCATACAACGACGAACATCTACATATCGCCCATACAACGATTTAACATCTACATCTCGCCCATACAACGCATTTAACATCTACATCTCGCCCATACAACGACAAACACTGCATCTCGCCCATACAACGATTTAACACCGTATCTCGCCCATACAACGACGTAACACCGCATCTCGCCCATACAACGATTTAACACTGCATCTCGCCCATACAACGCATTTAACACCGTGCATCTCGCCCATACAACGATTTAACATCCGTGATCTCGCCCATACAACGATTTAACATCTCGCATCTCGCCCATACAACGATTTAACATCTCGCATCTCGCCCATACAACGACGAACATCTCGTGATCTCGCCCATACAACGACGAACATCTCGTGATCTCGCCCATACAACGCATTTAACATCTCGCATTCGCTTATACAAGACATCGTATCATCACATCATTTCATTTTATAGTATATACAATTTGACTACAACCACAACACAAAATTTACATTCTTACATTATTTTGTTTTGACAGTTATGCACTAACTGTTTGATTAAGTCTTAGCATGTAGGAGCAGGAGCACAACGTGGATTTTCTCTTACAGCGAACCGGGGCAATTTGTTGGGGGGCCAACCTTCCCAATAAATGGCAGAAGCGGCCTCAAGCGTCGGTCCACTCATTCCAGCACCATAAGCCATAGCAGTACACCCCAGGTTCAAGCCAGTTTTATTTCTTTTCTTTTTGCACCATAGCCCAGTGTCATCATAACTCGAAACTGGGACAATTTTTGAGTCCGCGTCGGCCTTGCCCAATCGCCCAACATTCTAAGTTCTGAGGGTCGAGACAAAATTGGCTATGAGTCAACGTCTTTGTCCGAAGATTCTTCCATCATCTCCATACAAAGAGGGACAACTGTTGACACCCAATTTTGACCCTCCCGTCCAGTCATTAACTATAAAATTACACTAATTATGTAAAATAATTCTTTACGAATTTTATAATAAAATGCAGCAAATAAAACATTAATACATGCATAAATAAGCAATTTAATAATGACACCGCGTCTTACGTAGAGTTTTTAGTACTTAGAGTCCCGCGCCCGCATTAATTAATTTTAAGCTCTTCTTAAGTAATTAATAAATATATAAAATAAATAATTTAGCAATGACGTCGCGTCAAGTAGCATAGTCGCGTTTATTAATACGCAAGAGAATTTCATAATCATTGGTAATTTAAAATCAATTTTAATCTAATACATGCATTTAAATAATTTAATCTAAACTCAATTCAATTTTAATTTAACTCCGCAATAATGCACAATAATAAGATTTTGAATAATAGCGCCGCATTCTAAAATATTAATTAAATAGCATATCCGTCTTTATTCTTTACAATAATTCAAACTCAAGCACTAATTAAATAGCACACCCGCATTTATTATTGTAATAATTTTAAACTCAAAATTAGATTAATAAAGCACCTAAATAATTAAACACTTAAAACTCTACCTATTAAATACCTAATTAAAAGCCTAATCAAAATAACTAACCTAAAGCTAATACCCAACGCAGCCCAATCCCTTTTATCCGCGACCCGCAGCCCAACCCGCAAGCCCACGCCTTATTTTCACCCGCATTTCACTTCCCTTTTTCTTTACCTAGCCCATCATTTCCTTTACCTCACTTCCGACAACACCTCAAACGCACAAAACCAAAGAACCCTAAATGCGCTTTCGTCGCCGAGATTCTCGCCTGAGAATCCGGCGACCTCTCCCTTATTTTCCTTATCCACGTACACCCAACCAACGTATTCTTACCATAACCAAAACCAAATCTTCTGAAAATGGCAACTCGTCACAATCTATTCAAATCGCGAAATCGTAAATTACCTTCCTTACTCATGCAAGAAATTTCAAATCGTCCCTATATGGTACGAAATAACCCCAGATTATCAACACCAATATTAGCACAAATCTCGCCAAGAATCAGTACGAAATCGCATTGATTGTTTACCAACTTTAGAACCTAGGGTGAGGCTATTTAAGAACATGCAATAGGCATCGAAAGGGGAGCAGATCCATAGCATAGAAACAGGGGGTGAAAAACACAGACAGAGAGTAGAGTTAGAGCAGCCACGGATAGCATCGATTCAGAGCTCAGGGGACACCTCAGCAGCAGTCAATAACCCAGAGCAGCATTTAAGAAACACAGAAAGCGGCAATCGTCTTCACGCATGCAAGCAGAGCAGCAGAACACGAGCACGCATAAGAGAGCATCGGAATTGGGGACTCGAGACCTAGGCCACTAAAGATCTCAAGAATAGGTAATCTGAATCCTTTCTCTCAATCTTAGCCAAAAAATTCGCAGACAGCCTTATCCCTTTCATTCGCATCGCTAAAACAAAACCCGCCGAAATGGACCGACGACTTGATACGCCGCTTCGCTCACGCTCGGAAGGTAAACCCAAATTCCTCGCTTATTTTGTATCGTTGTGTGTCTATGTATTAAACGCGAGTTAATTTAGTTCTAGCTGTGTTGATTTTAGATTAGTATATGATACAGTAATTTATCACGTATTGTGTTGAGTAATACTGCGCTGTTGTGAGTTATTTGAGATTGTTTTTGAATATTTGAAGCGATTGTTGGTCTATTAAGTTGTCATTAAGCCCGATTAGTCAGGTCATATGCCATTTATGTTCGTTTAAACCATGGTTCAAGCATAATGGATGACTATTTTATTACTGACTTTGAGCATGAATGTTACAGTGTCATTCTAAGGTCATATTTGCCTTATATGCATGTTTTAAAGTGATGAAATTCATAATTAGGTTGATCATTGTTTAGTTTGGAGTATCTGTGTGGCCTCATTTTTACTATCTACTGTTGTGGGTGTGTTTAAGTTTAAGGAAATCCTCCGTATTGTTTTAGGAAAACCATTGAAATTCATGTATGTTTTTTCTCTTTTCCTAATCCCTAATTCTTGTTTAAATTCTTATCTAGTTTAATTTAATGTAGTGTATTTCAATGCATCTTTGTGTTATTGTAAAATATAACTACGTGCTTGAAGCTATATTTTTGTTTAGGGATATGTATGGGCTCTTAAAGTTCACATTTTTAGTTGATTTGATGTCATATCGTGTTTATCATATCACCTAATATTAGTCTAGGTATAGAAGTAAGCTAAAATACGTGGTTCCGCCTAATCATTTGTTTAACTAGAGATGACCATGGTCTAAATATGCTACTGCTTTCTTTTCATGGCTTAAAAATATGAAATCTTATTCTTTCATTGGCCTTTTTCTTAGTTCATTATAAATTTTATATATAATATATTGATAAATCTGTGATGTGCTAATTAAGAATAAATTTCATTACGTTGTGTTCATCGCATTAGTTGTTTTTTTAGAATATGGATAATGACATTTTGATCCATTTAAGTGTTGTATTTAAATATGGATTCATGTATGTATGAACATGAATGTCCAACACGGGGCTTATTGTCATTTTGGGGCCAGATGCTTCTCCTTTTAAAGCTTGAAATGTTCCTCTTTGGCCCGTCTCCTTTTCTACTTTTTCCGAATCAAACAAAAAAAAAGAATTTGCTTGAGAACTCGCTTGTTTTTGCTAGCCCACTACGTATTTGAAAAATGGGATCTTGAGGATAGCTGGATATTGCCTCTGTTGTAAACGCTAGTATATACATCCTACATATTTTTTTACCAAAGATACTTAACATATCAAGCACATAATCGCAGCTTCAAAGTCCACTCACTGCCTCTGCCTGCCTTTGTTTTTTTTTCTTTAGCATTTGCACTATGCCTATATTCAAGGCCCAATTCCTTAAAATCTTAATGACTATTGTTGGGGCCTGTTTGCTTCTTTCATAATTGCTGAAATGGACTAATGTATGTGTTTAATTTTATAGCATTCTATTATCCAATAAGGTTTGAATATATACTAATCCTTATCTTTTTATATTTTTTACATGAATGCATCGGAGCAAATGAAGAGTCTCATTACGAGACTCATCAAAACTCTTGTCAAGTCGAAGATCCGCATCTACATCTACCGCACTCCGCATTGAAATTCCAAACCATGGGCGAAATGACATCATCATCCCTCGAGTCATCTTTATTATTTCCTCCCTACCCCTCATTCATTTATTGCAAGTTAATTGTCTAATATTACATTATTAGTAGAATACTTAGACTGATTAAACCTTAGTCGATAAACTAGAAAGTAGCTTAATATCAGAAATGTGTCTCTAATCTATTTAGTTTAGGCCTATCATGCATGATCACAATTTCATAAAACTAATTTGGTCATCTTTGCACATATTTGTTAACCACTTTGCTAAAAATATTCCTGCACTGTTTTCATACACTACACTATACAATATATATTTTACGATGCCTTAATGCATACTTACATCTAAAAAATTACTTATATATATTTTCTTATAAGAATGTATTTTTAAACCACTTATACTATCTTTTACTTGAATATTTTCTAAACGTACGTCTTTAGTAATAATAATTAACCTAGGTTTGAACGGACAACCGCAAGTTAGTGGATCCTTTAGGGTGCCTGACCCCTTCCCTTTAGGATAATAAAGAACCCTTGCCCGGAATCTCATTAAGTTTAGCAGACCATTAAAATGGAGTTAATGTTTTACTTTAAACTAGTTAAACATTTAGGTGTCCTAATTCACCCAAACTAATTAGGTGGCGACTCCGCGAACCCTTTAGCATTTTAGTATTCTTTTAACATTTAACACTTTTATTTATTTTCTAACACTTATTTTACTGAGCAGGGTTCGCTAGACTCCCGTTTTCGACTCCGGTTTAAAATGGGGTGTTACACCTGAAGCATATAGTTCAAAGTCTCGAGAAATGCACTTAATCAAATTACAAAGATCAGTGTATGGTTTAAAGCAATCCGAACGCATGTTGTATAACTGATCGGTGTATTTTATATACACCTTTTGAGTCATTTTTAGTTAGTATTTTACTCATTTCATTTATGTTTAGTATAGTATTAGGGTAGTTTTCCTTTCTTTTGTGTCACAGCGGTCAGAAATGGAGAAATGGCGAAAAGGAGATGAAATGAGCATAAATGAGATGAAATTACACACAAAAAGGGCCAAGAAATAAAGTCTAAGACGTTCCGGGAATTATAGAGGAGATCAGACGAAGTCCGGACGACAAAACGAAAATCCGCTGTAAAGCCTCGGCCATGGCATAAACATGGCCACCAATGTTCTCATGAGTCCGATTTCACGCAGTTTTCCGCACACAAGGCCGACGTGGGATTTCTGAAGTTCTGGGCCGAATTTGACACATTTTCAGAGTCCTAAAGAGATAACTTTTCCTACCTAAAGGGATAACTTTTCCTACCTTAAAACCCTTACCTAAAAGGACTCTAATAACTTTTCCTACCTACATAATCCTTAACCCTTCACCTAAATGATTCTTGGTCTATAAATAGTCTCTACATCATTAGAAGAATTCCCGACCATTCCACCATTCACCATTCTACATCCATCCATCCACCATTCCATCTTGTAAATATTCCACAACACAATCCTTGGATGCTAGAAGGCTTGGAGACTCGTTCTTGAGTATTTTTCTTTTATTTCTTTTTGCTTTATTTATTTCAATTCATGTATGGAGATTGTATTAGTTCTTAGTGTGACTATGGCTAGGAGCTAATTACTTTATTGGGGATTTCCTTGTGATTCACTTGAAACTCTATTCATGAATTAATATATTAGTTTGGGTTTCTTCTTCACTTATTTAAGATTTATTCAATAGTTGTTTTGATTGCTTGGTAATTATCTGATCATTAATTATCATAATTCTTATGATTTCTAACCGAAATCCGAAAGGGGAGGTTGTGAATATGTTGTAGTTGGATAGACATAGGTTGAATCGTGGATGAAAATACCCCGATTACTTGTGTAGCATTAATAAGGTTTTGTTCTTAATCCTCCTCTAGAGTCAACCTTATCACCGAAAGGTAGAAAGGTGCTGTACTGGGGTTGAGTGTTTATATAACCTTAACATGAGTATAAAACGGATTAGTAAACCTGCTATCTTAACGTAGAAGAAGAAGTTAGTCTAATTGTATTAAGAATTGAATAGAGTGGATAGTTGATGATCTTGGAAGCCCTAATTATCCATCATAACTGATTTAAATCAAAGTATTTTTATAATTAGTTTATTTCCTGCATTATTAGTTTAGAATTCCAATTCAATTTACGTTAACCAAATAGATACCATAAGATAGATAATCGGTACTTGAAAACTAGTCCTTGAGGACGATATTCGGTCTTACCTAGACTATATTACTTGTCACGATACGTGCACTTGCGTAAGTGTGTGCATAGTTCGCGCATCAATAACCGCCTTAATGGGTATTTGTTAAAGGAAAGCTATACAAATGATGTCATTTGCCCGTGTGTTTTTATAAAGAAAACAATATCAGAGTTTGTAATATTTGATGTATATGTTGACGACATAAACCTTATTGGAACTCTTACAGAGCTCAAAAGGGCGATTGATTATTTAAAAAAGGAATTTGAGATGAAATATCTTGGAAAGACAAAATTATGCCTTGGGTTGCAAATTGAACATTTGCCAAATGGTATTTTTGTTCATCAATCTGCATATACAGAAAAAATTGTTGAAACGATTTTATATGGATGAAGCACATCCATTAAGTACTCCGATGATTGTTCGATCACTTGATGTGAATAAAGATCCATTCCGACATCAAGAAAAGAATGAAGAAATTCTTAGTCCTGAAATACCATATGTTAGTGCAATCGATGCACTAATGTATCTTGTCAATACCACAAGGCCGAACATAGCATTTTCAGTTAATGTATTAGCAAGATATAGTTGTGCTCCTACAAGGAGACACTAGAATGGAATTAAACACATATTGCGGTATCTAAAAGGGACTATCGATTTGGGCTTATTTTATAATAATTGTAGTCCTGATCTTGTTGGTTATGCCGATGCAGGGTATTTATCCGATCCACACAAAGCTAGATCTCAAACAGGCTATGTGTTTATATGTGGGGGTGGTGTCATATCTTGACGATCTACAAAACAGTCTATCGTAGCTACCTCATCAAGTCATGCTGAGATAATATCAATTCATGAAGCAAGCCGAGAAGTTGTATGGTTGAGGTCAATGATACATCTCATTCGAGGAAAATGTGGTCTGAAATGTGATAAAATACCAACAACCTTATATGAAGATAATGCAGCATGCATTGCTCAATTGAAGGGGGATTCATAAAAGGAAATAGGACAAAACACATTTCACCAAAGTTGTTCTTCACACACGAGCTCCAAAAGAATGGTGATATCAATGTGCAACAAATTCGTTCAAGTGATAATATGATTGATCTGTTCACTAAGTCTCTACCAACAACAACTTTCGAGAAGATGATGCACAAGATTGAAATGCGAAGACTCAAACATTTGGACTGAAGTTCTCATCAGGGGGAGTTAATACATGTTGTACTATTTTTTTCGTATGAGGTTTTGTCCCATTGGGTTTTCCTTGTAAGAGTTTTAATGAGACAACCAAAATGTGTATTATTAGAAATGTGTACTCTTTTTTCTTCACTAGAATTTTTTCTACTAGATTTTTTCTAGTAAAATTTTAACGAGACACATTATCTATGGACATCCAAGGGGAGTGTTATGAATTCACTTTATTCACTAATTGAGAGTGCATGTCATTTAGATATACATGTATGTTATTAGTTGTTATCTAACTTATCTTTATTAATATTCTCATAAAGATATGTAACATTCAGTGGTCCATATCCTATAAAAGAGATATTTTTCATCCTTTTAAAAACATAGAATAAATAAATACTAAAGACATTAATTCTCATATTTATTGTCTCTATTTTTTGTTCAGTATTTGTATATTTCACTCTTATTTTATAACAATAAATGTATTTTTAATATTATTATTTGATCAAACACTACATGTTTTAACTTAATTTGTCATTTTTCACGTCATCCACAAATATGTTACACACATTTTGCATATTTGATTGATTATGCAAAAAAATGTAAATGACATAGTAAAACCCTATCTCATGTATCTAAATGGAAAATAGAATAAGAGTTATTTGAGGTGTTCAAGTAAAAAATTCGGAAAATCACAAATGGGTAGTGATGAATTTGAGTACAAAGTAAAATTCTCCTCATGAAAAGATCCTCCAAATAAAACAAAAAAAGGACGATATATTTACCAAAAATATGAAGTTCTTCCAAGAAGGACAGAATTTAAAGAATGGCAGAGAGGGAGACGTGGCAATTTTCAGATTCATCTTTTATGAAGACTAGGCATACAAACGTCACTTTAATTTCTCTACATATATCTAGAAACATAATTAATTTCTTTTCTCTTTTTTAATGGAATTATTATTAGTTGTTCGATATTAATTATTTTGTTTGGCTTTTCAAGAGTTAAATTGATGAATCTTCGGAGTTAAATAAAATTATATCAATTTAATTTTTAAATTATAATTTATATATTAAAAAATTATGTAAAATATATTATAAGTTACAATTATTTTTATATTAATATAATAAAATTTTAAATATTGATCAAATTTTATATAGTTTAACTTTTAAAATGAAAGTGGACAAATAATATGGCGGAAGGAGTATCACGAGAATAAATTATCATCCTATTAAAGCTTGATTATATTCAAATTTATACGGGATAAAAGAGAAAGCTCTCCTTAATCATTCTTCATACGCAAAATTCATACCTAAAACATCTAATTAATCTAATTAAGAAAGAGCAATCATGTCCGCTGCATCCCACTTAATTTTGGATTAAAATAGTCTCTTGACTTGTTATGTTCAAACTTATCCCTTCCTTCTAACAAGAAAAAAAAGATTAAACCCTTATTAATAATTATTAATGATTAGGTTTGTTTTTACTTACCTTTCTAAAAACAAGGGCAAAAGAATATTTTCTTATATGCTTCTATAATACACCCTATGGAACAAAATCTGTTTTGCTTTTAATCATCTCTTGCCTATGCCTAATATACTGTACTTCAAATACAAAACCCTAAAACATATTGATTGGCCGCCATATTTTTTTTCTCTCATTTGAGAAAACACACACTTTCTTGAAGTTTAGTTAATCAAAGATTGGATTTTTATGACCATAAATCCTTAGTTTTCAGCTTTGTACATGTGGGGTTTTGTGAGTTTTAAGGTTTATATGTAAAGTTTTGGTTTTCTTGGTTTTGTGGGTATTGATTATATTTTGTTATGGACTGACTTGTGTAATTGGTGTGTTTGATCATGGTCTCATGGATGTTGAGAAAAGAGCTTACTTGGAATTTTAGTTGATTAAAGATTGGATTTTTATGAGCTGAAAGGTTTTATTTTGAGGTTTGTCCACATGGGGTTTGTAGGTTTATATATCAAAGTTTTGATTTTTATAGCTTTCTTGGGTTGTTAGTGGTTGTGGGTAGTGATTATATTTGATAAAGTTTTGATTTTTATAGGTTTCTTGGGTTGTTAAGGTTTGTGGGTAGTGATTATATTTGTCAAAGTTTTGATTTTGATAGCTCTATTGGGTTGTTTAGGCTTGTGGGTAGTGATTATATTTGATAAAGTTTTGATTTTGATAGCTTTCTTGGGTTGTTTAGGATTGTGGGTAGTGATTATATTTGAAGAAATTTCGATTTTGATAGCTTTCTTGGGTTGTTAAGGATTGTGGGTATTGATTAAATTTGCTGTAGGATGACCGAGTAATTGGTTGTGTTAAAGCTATGGTATCTGAGTTGGGTAGGAGACCAATGATGGGAAACAATGAAAATTCATTTGGAGATGAGTTTGAGACAGAGATAGGAATGTTACTTCGTGACCAGCGAAGGCAAGAAGCCGATGATCGCGAAAAAGAGCTGAATATGTATAGAAGTGGATCGGCTCCACCTACTGTTGAGGGTTCATTGAGTGCAGTTGGTGGATTGTTTAACAATAATGGTTTCATGTCTGAGGAGGAGCTTAGGTCTGATCCTGCTTACTTGTCTTACTATTACTCGAACGTTAATCTTAATCCTAGGTTGCCTCCACCACTGTTGTCCAAAGAAGATTGGCGGTTTTCACAGAGGTTACAAGGAGGAGGGAGTTCTGCTATTGGTGATAGGAGGAAGGTGAACAAGAATGACAATAATGGTAATGGTGGAAGGTCATCACCCTTTTCGATGCCTTCGGGATTTAATAACTCGAAAAAAGCTGAGAGTGAGAATGAGCAGTCTTCAGTGGAATGGGGTGGTGATGGGCTGATCGGTTTGCCAGGACTAGGACTAGGTAGTAAAAAGAAGAGCATTGCTGAAATGTTCCAGGTGCATATTCGAAACTTTATTTAGTGTCTTTCTTACAATTTCAACTTTGACCAATGGTTGTTAGATTCCAAGATTCAGCTATTAAACACTTTGAAAGTTCATCAATTAACTTTTGGTATTTAATGCTTCATGAGTTTATCTTGAGCTGTTTTGGCTGGACTTGGCATTTTCAGTTTGTGGAAATATTTTGTTGTTGTGGGGCATGAGATGTAGATGATTTTTAGGTTCATGTTCATCCAAGCTGGTTCCATTGAATGGTAACAATTTGCAGCACAAACCTTTCGTGATAGTAATTTGGTTCATTCGTGAAAAATCTCCTATGTTGAAAGTTGCTTATAATTTGTGTGTCAGAAATCATTCTATTAAAGGAGAGTATCATAAACAAATAGAATGATTTGAGAACAACAACATACCCAGTGAAATCCACAACGTGGGATCCGAGGAGGGTAGAGTGTACGCAGACCTTACCTCTAGGTAGAGTGTACGCAAACCTTACCTCTAGCCGCTCTACCTACCAAGGTAGAGCTAAGGTCTGCGTACCCTCTACCCTCCCTAGACCCCACGTTGTGCGTTGTGGGATTTCACTGGGTATGTTGTTGTTGTTGTTGTTGTTGTTGTTAAATCATTCTATTTGTTTATGATACTCTCCTTTAAACCACTTTGTTTACAAGATGACTTGGTAGACATGAGATTCCATTTCCCTCAATCATCTCTGTTAAGCTGATTATTGTAACAATTAATCATATCAAGTGCGGGATTGACTTTGAGAAAACATGGGCCCAGTGCATACTCCAATAAGAGCAAACATCTCTTGCAATGTTGCATTTCTTGTTCACTGGTACGAGAACACCCTTTAGCACATAAGCTATCAAGATCCTGATAATGGTACAGGTGTGCTCCAATAAAAAGCAAGCATCTCTTGTCAACTGGAAGAATGTTGCTTTTCTTGTTTACTGGGTACGAAAATGCTCTTTAGTTCATAAGCAGTACAAGATGTATATTGGTTTTTTGCATTCACATGATAAGAGGAAAATTATGTAACAATTAATTAATAGTCTAGAGATGTTGCATTTAGGAAAATGATGTACCAATTAATTAATAGTCTAGAGATGTTGCATTTGTTTGTTTACTTGGTATGAAAATACGTTTTGTTCATTTGATTCATTATAGCTGTCATCTGGTTCATTATAGCTGTTGTTATGTTGCTAATGGCATTTCTTTTTATCATTTCCTTTTGGGTTAGGCACTTTTGAGTTTCAGTCAATATACACCTATCATGATATTTGTTTTTGTAGGGTTAATTTTTTCCTTCCATTTAAAAAATGAGCAACGATATTTGTTATTATCTTGACCAAGGAGAAACTTCTTTTACGTTTAATCTCGAGAAAGAGAATTTAACATGATCATCTGATGGGGTTTAAACCATGTTTTATCCAGGATGACTTCAGCCGTTTGTCTCCTGCTCCTGGTCACCCTTCACGCTCAGGTAGCCGAAATGCTTTTGACGGAAGTGGTGATAACACAATAGGTTCAGCAGAAGCTGAGCTTTCTCATCTTCATCACGAGCTCTCTTCTTCAAAACCTTTAAGGTCTGATGAGGTGCCTACTTCCTATTCATATGCTGCTGCCTTATCAAGAAGTACCACCCCTGATCCCCAACACATTGCTAGGGCACCTAGCCCTTCCCTCACTCCTATTGGTGGAGGCAGGGGAGTCAACACTTCAGAGAAGAGAAGTGTTAGTAGTCCAAATCCATTTAATGGTGTGCCTTCGTCTCACAGAACTGAGTCTACAGAGCTTGTTGCTGCTTTATCTGGCATGAATATATCTAATGGTATGTTGGATGAGATCAATTCTTGGATTGAACAGGATATTTGGTTGGGCTTTTTTCATTTTTGGCCCGTCGGTCGAAATTAATTAAGGGCGCTAGCCTAAATATACAAAACATATACGCTGATTTTGGATATTATATGTATATTTATACCTAAGATACAAAACCTATACATTTCCTGGCTATTTTGTAAAGTAGATCACCGAAAGGCATTGGACTGTAATTATCTCTATTTGGTTTTAATACTATTCTCACAATCTTGCAGGTGGGCAGAATAACACGAAGCAGCATGATTTCTTGAAGCAATCTGAATCTCCTCAGTTTAATATGGCTTCTACTGCTCAGTCTGCAAAAGTTCCATATTCTGTCGCTGTTACTGGCCACAGTGGACGCTCAGACCCCCAAGCTGATCTGCACAAATCTGCTTATTCCAATAGTTCATACCTCAAAGGATCTCCAACATCGGGATTCAATGGTGGAGGTGGCGGCGTACTGTCTCAATATCCACATTTGGATAGTCCAAATTCATCCTTTTCCAGTTATGGTCGAAGTGGTCATTCTGTCAGTCCAATGTCAAACCATCTTGGCAACTATAATTTGCCACCTTTATTTGGAAATGCTGTTGCAGCATCAGCGATGGCTGTACCTGGATTGGACTCTCGAATGTTGGGCGGATCTAATTTAAGCGTCGCAAACTCAGAGCAGACTCTCAGCAGAATGGGAAATCAATTCGCGGATCCTATGTATCTTCAGTACTTGACAGCTGAATATGCTGCGCAGGTCGCTGCTCTTAATGATCCTTCCCTGGACAGGAACTATATGGGTAATTCATACGTAGACTTGCTTCAGAAAGCTTATCTTGGTAACGTACTACCTCAGAAATCTCAATATGAGGTCCACCCGAGTAGCAAAAGCAGTGGCTATTATGGAAATCCTGTGTTTGGAGTTGGTTTATCATATCCTGGAAGTCCTTTAGCAAGTCCAGTCATCCCCCCAGGATCTCCAGTGGGACCCGGTAGTCCTATGAGGCATAGTGATTATAATATGAGATTTCCTGGTAGAATGAGAAACATAGCTGGAGGTGTCATAGGACCATATCACTCGGATAACATGGAGAACAGCTTAGCGTCCTTGCTACTGGAAGAGTTCAAAAGCAACAAGACCAGGTGTTTTGAACTTTCAGAAATTGCTGGCCACGTTGTTGAGTTTAGGTATGTATCATAAAATTTTGTTCTTCCGGGTTTTCACTTTTCACCTACTTAAACTAGCCTCGCTTCTAAAACTATATATCATCTATCACCAGTGCCGACCAGTATGGGAGCCGATTCATTCAACAAAAACTTGAAACTGCCACCACTGAGGAGAAAAACATGGTTTTCCAGGAAATATTTCCCCAAGCTCTTACTTTGATGACTGATGTCTTCGGGAATTATGTAATCCAGAAGGTATGTCTAACTTTGGTCCTTCTATGAAGGAGAAAATGACAAAAATGGTCCCTTATGTTTGAGGGTAGGTTCAAAATAATCCCTAAGTATGCACTTAACAGTTCTAGTCCTTTAAGTTTGTTAAAAGTTTAACACTTACTCTTCGTCAAGTATTTACTGAACGCTGATAGATTTACTGAATGCTCATATCGTCGGATATGACGGGAACTATAAAAAAATAAAATTAACGGGAACTCATATTTAGAGGTATAATTTTGTAGTTTGTTGCTATTTTTAATTTATTTCGCGAGTCCGGTGCAACTTTTGTGGTGTAATTTCTGCTAATTTTTAATAGCTTTTTAGTGTCTAGTGTAAATTTTGTGTTGCATATTGTAGGATTTGATGGGACTTTCTTGGCGTTTATATAATTTCTTTTTTCCCATTGTTTCTGTCAAATATATCAGATAAAGTTCAGTAAATATTTTACGGCGACAAAGTGTTAACTTTGGCAAACTTAAAGGACCAAAACTGTTAAGTTCATACTTAATGACTATTTTGAACCTACAATCAAATATAAGGGCCATTTTTGTTATTTTCTCTTCTATGGAGTATATATTGATGTTGAAGTGCATGATCTTCAGGTCTGTCTTGTTGCTCTTTAAATGGATTATAATGTACATGGTTCTCTTGCAGTTTTTTGAACATGGAATGGCATATCAGAGGAGAGAATTGGGTAGCATACTCTTTTTTGGACATGTACTAACACTGAGCCTTCAAATGTATGGTTGTCGCGTGATACAGAAGGTATACCAAAGTGAATCCACAGATGCCCATAAATGCTCAAATGTTATCTCCTAGTGCTAATCGTTTTCTTTGGTTCTTATTTGATACACTAACCGCTTGTTTGGATGGTTGTTACCTATTGTATTGTATTGTATTGTTAGTTTACATGCATAATTTGTTTTTGTTGTTAATTTTTATTGTATCGTATCGTTACATCCATCGTTACGTAAGGACAAAAAGTCCCGTTTTTATGTAACAACCGATTTGGTATGGTTGTGTCATTTACTTTTTTTTCTTCTCATTTGCCTTTGCTTATTATTTAATAATCCTTTTTATCCTTTACCTACCTTCTTCTATAATAATTTTACCATGTATCCTATTTTCTTATAATATTGTAAGTTTATTCTTTATATTGCTGATGTGTGGTATTATGTAATGACTTATGATACGATACATTATGAAACGATATGTAACAACCATCCAACAAGCTGTAAGTATAGCACCAACCAGTGGGCTCTTTGGGCTGATTAGTAGCTTCTTCTCAATAGCTGAGTTATATTGAGATGAAAATTGTGCCATGGTTCACTATGCAGGCAATAGAAGTAGTCGACATGGATCAGAAGATTAAAATGGTTGGGGAGCTTGATGGTCATATCATGCGCTGTGTACGAGATCAGAATGGGAATCATGTCATTCAGAAATGTATTGAATGTCTACCAGAAGATCACATTCAATTTATCATCTCAACATTTTTTGGACAAGTTATTACTCTCTCTACCCATCCATATGGCTGTCGTGTAATACAGGTAGATGAGTGATGTGTCTTATCATTTGTTGTAGTAATTTTAACTTTGTTATTTATTAATATTTCTTGATCTTTTAGAGAGTATTGGAACACTGTAGAAATCAAGAAACTCAAAGTAAAGTGATGGAAGAAATCATGGGATCTGTAAGCATGTTGGCACAAGATCAATATGGTAATTATGTTGTTCAGGTATGGAATACTCACTATAATATTTAGAAGTAATTTTATTATTATTTTCTTTTTCTGTAGTTGTTTGTTGTGTCATGTTGTACTTCTACACAATATCCTCACTTCTGGACTAGTATGGAGGAATGCATAAAATGTAGCTGAGTTGGGGATTCCTGTATTTATTGTTTTTTATAAAGGTCAAAGTTTATTATAAATATTACAGGAGAAAAGAGAACTTGATTTCACTTTCCTCCCAGCAGACATCAGAAAATTTTGATATTTGCATATATTTTACTTATTTTTAGTAATATTGCACATTTCATTCTATTGATTGGTGGGTGTGTCTGGTCTTTTTATAATTCATAGGAAAATACTGCCTCATTCCTTTAGTTCCCAAAATGAGGTAATTAATTTTTACTGTTAAGGTGCTTGGTTGGAGAAGTGAAATCTTTTGCAAAAAGCTTTGTCAGTTTTGCAACTTCGGTTGTTTGCAAAGTTGATTTCAAGAATTTCAACTTCTCTGAGAACTAAAAGTTTGAAAATCGAAAAACTATTTGCAAAATTTTTCAACCAAAGGCACATGCACATTCATCTGGTTCTCTAGTGCTGGCAGTGTATGGTTGTATGCTATATTAGCAAACATATCTTGCTTCTCTATACTGAGGTATAGTTTGACCTTTTCTTTCCGTATCTTTATCTTCTGTTTGTTGTTTTAAATGCAACACTTCCAGCATGTATTGGAGCACGGGAAGCCGCACGAGCGCTCTACTATAATTCAGGAATTAGCTGGGAAGATTGTGCAAATGAGCCAGCAGAAGTTTGCCTCTAATGTTGTTGAGAAGTGCTTAACTTTTTGTAATTCCAGCGAACGTCAGCTACTGGTGAATGAGATGCTTGGCACAACTGATGAAAATGAGCCTCTTCAGGTTCGTCTAAGATTTTATTTCGCCTTTTAGAGTTGAGCATGGTTTTGATTTCATATGGCTACTGGGTTGATAATATTCAGTACTGCTTCGACCTTTAAACATTTTAACATGACATTGCATCAAGTTGGAGTATAAACCACCTAAGTTTAGCATTTTTTAAATTCAATTTTTAAACTCTTGTATGCACCCCCCAGATTTCCGAATCCTGAGTATTCTAGCTTGGTTGAAGATATTTTGGAGCTTGTGGATATGATATTTAAACCTACAGATTACTGAACTAAGGATTATTATCTTTTGGTGGGCCCCTATTGAGATACTTAGCCTATCAAGTTATCTGGCTCTGTTTGTCCATCTTTTCCCTTCGTAGTGGGACTTGGAGATGTCACAGATTAATCGTTAAGGCACATCCTCTTTGGGCATGCAAAGAGGAGATGCGAGGATGCTCCAGTAAGGAGGGAGGTGATTAGACAGGACATGACACAACTTCAACTGAGGATATGACACAACTTCAACTGAGGATATGACCCTAGATAGGAAGGTTTGGAGGCCAAGAATTAGGGTAGAAGGTTAGTAGGTAGCCACGTGTTGTCGCCCCCTATGTGGGAGAGAGGGATGGCTAGCCTCCTCCCCTACTATCCTTTTAGTAGTAGTATTCAGTTGTCGTGTAGTCTCTTCTGCTTCGATGTGTATTACTATTTGTTGTTGCATTTAGTTTGTATGTTGTTATTTTGGTCTCTCTTTTATAAACTTGTGTAATATACTTTTCTTTTGAGCCGAGGGTCTATCGAAAACAACCTCTACCCCACAAAGACAAAGGTAGGGTAAGGTCTGCGTACATCCTACCCTCCCCAGACTCCACTTGGGGGATCACACTACGTATGTTGTTGTTGTTGCAGCTAGTTGTTTAATCCTTAGGACTTAGCTTGGATGAGCTATCAGTCACTTAAAAAGGTTGAACTTGGAAGAAAAGATAGTTAGCCTGGACGGTATGATCATAGCTGATACCCGATATTGTTTGGCACATATTTTCAAAAAGCAGGAAGTGTTGGAAGATGAAGTCATTAACGACCATTTGTCAACCCTGATTCTTCTATAGTTCAATTTCCTACCTCTGAAATTAACCCAGTAAGTCTCAAAACCATATGTCAAAGTGTGGCAAAGGGATTTTGCTCAAATGTCATGAAGAATCAGTTTTCTGTGATATTCAATTTCGATTTAGATGTCAAGATATTCACATCCAAGTTTTCTATGATACTTATTGGACCATAGAGTTCATCTAAGAAGTACAGACACATGCATCTTTGATTGTGATTTTGATAGCATTGTATCATATAAACTCTAATAATCTTGTTTCCCCTCTCTTTTCTCTATCAAAATCATCTTGTTGACTTGTGCTTTGTATTTCCTCATTTTTCTTCCTTTTTCTCCAGGCAATGATGAAAGATCAGTTTGCAAATTATGTAGTACAGAAAGTTTTGGAAACTTGTAGCGATCAGCAACGTGAGCTGATCATGTCGAGAATAAAAGTTCACTTGAATGCTCTGAAGAAATACACTTATGGGAAGCATATTGTCGCTCGTGTTGAAAAGTTAGTTGCTGCTGGGGGTAAGATCTTTTCCTTCTTGTACTTGTCTATAGCATTGAATAATTTCATGATTATGGTATTAAGGTGTTTGGCCATGAATTTACATGCAAATACTGATGTCATTATTTGCAAGTTGAAGTTTGGCACGAAATACTGAAAGAACTTGTTTGAGTATTTCAAGTGGAATAATGGTGTTTTCACTAATAAGGGTATCTGGAAAATGTTTTTCAATATTTTCATGTTTTGTTAGTCAAAATGTGTTGGGAAAATTTTTCTTTAGGAAAACATTTTTTTAAATCAAGTAGGAAACAAAGTTCCTTAGAGACGAGGAAAGTGACTTTTCTAATTGAAGTAGGGAAAACAAGCCCCATAAGTACAATTCCAAGTTCATTTCTCATCTCCACCACCCAAAGCTCCCAACCCTCACCCCTTGACCATCCCACCTCCGTCACTCATGAACCTCCCCTCCTCACTCCATCCCACCCCCTGGTGTTTTGCTAGATTACATGTAAATGCTCTTGGTATTATATTTTCTTATTTGCTTGCCAAACACTGAAAGTAAGAATACTTATTTTTCAAGGAAAGATTTTCTAGGACAACATTTTTCATGCAGAACATTTTCCATCATACCAAACGACCCTAAATCTTCAACTCTTTCCAAGTGATTCATGTCCAGACACAAACCAACTTCTGAACACTCTATTTTGAACTTCCAACTTCAAAAGCTCTTTTTTCCGCTTCAGTCGAATATTGTCCGAACGTTTACTAAATGTTTTTGTTATGTTGTTTTGCAGAAAGAAGAATTGCTGCTCAGTCCCTAAGTCCTGCTTAGTCTTGTAGGAAAAAGAAAGTTGTACAGCTAACTGAGGCTAGTTTGAGCTACCTATCTTTTCTTCCACATCTAGTGTTTTCTTATTTGCAAATAAAAGTTGTTGCATGTACTAGAGGAACTGTACATTGTGTAGTTAAAATCATAAAAATCGGGTATGCTGAAGCTCAGATGTCAAATGTTCGAGATGGCTGTGCAGAGGGAATGTCGAGTTTCCAAAAGGGTGTAAAAAAAGAGGGATATAAAGGCGAGGTAGTTTTATACCAATCGTGACTGTACAAATGTTGCCTTTGTGGAGAGTTGATGTTTTAGGGGAGGTCAGCTTCATGTATGGTATTTTGACAATTTTTTCTTTTATGGCAAAGTATATTTGGTTGCAGTGGATACAGCTATAGTGACAAATTATGACATCTCACAAATACTGTCACCAATGTGCACCATCTGTTTGGTCGATTGATCGGTTATCAATCTCACAATGTTATGTCAGTTTTGTAGAAAAAAGTATTAGTCACGTCAATATGTTTACTTTAGGTACAATGTTCACTCGAATTCACTAAGCCTTTTTAGACACTTATATCCTAGTAGAAAATATAGAGCTCCTAATGTGAGGTAAGCTAATTTTCAATAATATTGGAATGATAAGGCTTAAATAGAATGATAGAGGCAATGAATGTTGCGAGTTCGAGTCACCATGAAAGTAGGGGGAGCTTCTGGGAAGAGGGGTTAAATAAGATTAGTTATTAAATTACTTGTTATAGAGGGGTAATTTTACAAAGAGTGAATGAATTGTTATAAAGATGATTGTTGTTGTTATAGGTAAAAAGATGTTATAGAGACGTTATTATACCATAAAAAATTGATTCCGAGAAATACTTAACTATTATGTAAAGATGGTGTTATTTCAAGATGAGAGGTAGTGATTGTATTTAGCTTTTTTGGTCTATCAAATCAAATATGAATAACTAGTCCTTGGAAGCAAAGCATAAGTAGTAGATGCATAAGATTAAGGGTGAAGCGACTCGAAATCAAAAGTTTAATACCTTATCGTATTCTTAAAGGAATAATTGGTCAAACTTGGTATAGTAGACAATGGGATGACTCGAGTAGAGTTACATCTTTATACATTTCGACGCTTACTTGGTATAGTATAAAAAAATATCTTTTTATACTTATAAATAATTTAACCTTTGTTATAAATATTATTTATTATTGTAAATGTCTATCTCTACAAGGAAAGTTAGAGTTAGTAACTTTGGACCAAGTTAGTTTTTTTTATTATAAATAGAGAGATGTTTGTATTTTCATGCTCAAGAGAAATAAAGAACTCTACCCTCTTCTCTCTTTCTCCATAATATTCTTATTCTAATTTTATAATTTTATAACACGTTATCAGCACGAGATTCTAACCAACTGAGGAATTAGACAATATCATAAACGAAATATTTGCTACCAATCGTTCCACATGTATCTTGTAGCTCTTTGCCCAGCTATTTAATATGCGTAGATATATAGATTGCTAATTTAAATTTTAAAAGCTCGTTATCAAACGGACCCAGGTATTATTTTAATATTAATTTCATGATTTGCTTTAACTATTAGGGCACAATCACCAGAAGTGGTCATACTTTGTATATCTATTGTGACCAAATTAATTAGCTATTAGAAGTTATAATAATATTTATTTATATTTATGGCATCAGAAGTTGCAATATTTTTGTACGCTTGGTATGATTAATTTGTTTATGTCTATAACCATCAGAATTGGCAATATATTTTATGCCTTCATTAATTACTAGAAGTGACTGTTAGAATATTAT
This sequence comes from Przewalskia tangutica, assembly GCA_029844215.1. Lineage (NCBI taxonomy): Eukaryota > Viridiplantae > Streptophyta > Magnoliopsida > Solanales > Solanaceae > Przewalskia > Przewalskia tangutica. The sequence continues at coordinate 57,976,141 of CM056740.1, forward strand.
TAATTAATATTAATAATATTGTGTATTAATGTAGTATCATGTTATATATGATAGGTAGTAAAATAATAAATTAGAAATATTATTAGGGATTGAATAGGAAGATATTAGGCAAGAATTATCCTTCCTAATAAATGTATATTGTGTATATATTGTTGCCTTATGGGATGAATACAAGGGAAGAAAATCATCCAATTATATCTTCTGGTATCAAAAGTTTAGGAAAAAGATTCATATTCTAGTCCAAATTTTCGGCCACCTCCTCCACATAACCTTAGCCGAAATTCTCCTAGAATTTTTTTCTGTTTGCTCTTTCCCCATTGTTCCTTATGATTTTTCCCCCAACCAATTTCAATATGTCCGAATCCAAATCCTTTTATCATCCCGCTCTCACCATTTCTAATATCAAAACGCATGTTCCCATAACATTACAAATGGAGAATGTTCATTATGTTTCATGGGAGGAACTTTTCAAAATCTGTTGCCGGTCTCACCGGGTTCTTTACCATATCATACCCCCGGAAAAAGGCAAAGAAAAGATTTTGATAACGAATGATGACAAAGAATTGTGGAATACCCTCGACGCCACTGTTCTTGATTTGATATATGCATCAATTTCAACCGATTTGTTGCACACGATCATGGAACCAGATTCTAAAGCAATTGAGGCTTGGAATCGCTTGCGGGACATTTTTTATGATAATCAAAACTCTCGTGCAGTTGTTTTGGAACAAGAATTCTCCAGTGTTGATATGGAAGATTTTCCTAATGATTCCACATATTGTCAACGACTAAAAGTGTTGGCAGATCAATTGAAAAATGTTGGTTCTCCCGTCACCAACAATCATTTGATTTTACAACTGGTTGTCGGATTGACGGAGGCGTATAGTGGGGTTGCAACACTTATCCGTCAAAGTAACCCGCTTCCCTTATTTTACCAAGCAAGGTCCATGTTGATTCTTGAAGAACAAGTTTTTTTTAAAAAGGTGGCTAACACAAATGACTCGGCATTAATTATCACAAATGATGATAATAGTTTTGCACCATCACAAAATAATCATGGACAAAAAGGGCATAACGGTAATAAAAGGGGTGAAAATCGCAACAAAAATTCTGGTGGCGGCGAAAATTCTGGCAGCCACGACGACAATAGTCACCATCGAAAACAACAATTCAGGCCAAACTGGACCTGGCCATAGTGGAACTGGGCTGGGCCACCATGCCCCTACCCGTTGAACAACTGGGCCAGGCCCATTCCACCATCCACTGACCCAATATATTTTTTGCCAACCAATAATTCTCACAACTCTCAATTTGCAGGATATGTCCAGCCTAGGCCGAATTTCTCCAAGCCTAACAGTGAGGCTGGATTCCCACAGTATTCCTCAAGCGGCCCAGTGCACTCTTTTGGGCCACTGTCGACGTGGAAGGAGGCCCACTCGACAGTGGGCCAACCCACGGATATCGAAGCAGCCATGCATACACTCGGGATTAATTCACCGGACCCGAATTGGTATATGGACTCAGGTGCAACGTCTCATATGACGTCCTCCCAAGGTAACCTTACGTCTTATTTTAATTTGAGCAAATCAAATGGTATAACTGTCAGAAATGATCATTATATTCCAATTAAACGTTATGTTCTACTAAATTGTCCAAACCAAATCCTCCATTGGCCTTGAAAAATGTTATGCATGCTCCACAATTGATTAAAAACTTGATCTCTGTTCGAAAGTTTACAACTGATAATTGGGTAACTGTAGCTTTTGATCCTTTTGGTTTCTCCGTGTATGATTTTTAGACAGGGACGCGACTAATGAGATGTGATAGCCAGGGAGAGCTTTATCCAGTCACTTCACTCCTCCATCCGGAAAAGAAACATTTTAATTTTGATGTTTTAAATTCCAATTTGTGGCATGTGCGTTTGGGACATCCGGGAGAGTCTATTTTGAACTCTCTCAAACGCAATAACGTTATTTCATGTACTCGGACTTTTAATAAGTGTTAGACGGTCATTTGGGTAAACATATTCAATTACAGTTTGAGTCATCCTATAATTGCACATTTATGCCTTGACACTATCCATTGTGATATTTGTACATCTCCTATTTTAAGCTCCTCCGGACATAGATATTATTTGCTTGTTTTAGATGACTACTCTAATTTCTTGTGGACATTTCCCCTCTCGAAAAAATCACAAGTGTTTTCAACCTTCCTCATTTAGCTTTTGCAAGAAGGGCGTCGTTCTCAGATGGGTAGATGGAGCTGTTAGAAATAATTACAAGTCAGTCAATATTACTATATATAAGCGAGCCCTATGCTTTGGAAGAAACTTCTACAGTTTGGGAAGAGTTTTTGATTGATCAAAAGAAGAATCTACTTCAAACGATATGATCCTTTTGGTCTTCCTCCTCTAGTAAGGTAATGGAATCGAATTAGGTTAGCTCTTGCTAGCTGGCCTCCTAAGCCTAATTCCTGAAAGAATGGAATTCCGTGTATCATTGAAAATGATAACATCTTACCATGCTTCGAGATCGTGCCCAGCACTCTCCTACTTTCTCTTTGATAACGATGTTCTAATATTATATAATAGCCATAAACGGAATCTTAAGAAGCAGAAAATCTTTCTGGAAAGAAGTAAGAAGTTGATTGTAATGTTGTAATGGCCAAAAGGTCATTTCTCTTTCTATATGGTGGTGGTGGTGTAAATCACTTTCTATGGACTCGATTTGCTTCTCTCCCAGAGTAAGGAGGGTCTCATTTAAAAAAAAAACTCTTTTGTTTGGTCTTTTTCACCTTTTCTTTGCTCTTTGTATTTCTTGCTCTCTTAAGAGGGGTCACATTACCAAACGTTACCATGTGGCTTAATTGAGGCCAACTGATCAACTTGTTGGTGTTTTTGATGCGAAGCTGCTCCATCTTCACTAATATATCCGGTCAACTCATAGCTATGTTCTTTGTTTTCTAATAAGGAAGGGTAGCCGACGTGGCCTTCCTCGGTCATCCCGACCTAAGCACGGGGTCAAGATTCCTGAGTCACTTTATCTGTGAATTAGAGAGTCGCCCCACTCACTTGATAATTCAATTCCTTGTTTCCCACTTGTCTGTCTTTCATTCTGCTTTTACTTCTTTTTTTTGGAAATCTATCATTTTCGAAATTTATTCATTGTCTTTAGTACGATCTGGCTTCACACCTCGCGGTGCTTACACCTTTCACCTATCGGAACACCAACCCAATCTTGAAATCGAAGTCTTCCAATTTCATTGATTTGTTATAAGTGAAGTTGAATACTTTTTTCCTGAAACTATACACCTCAAGAAAATGATGTTTTCGTGGGGTAGTTCATGTTTATCCGCTTATGTCTGTGAATTATCCGTATCCCTATTTCAAAAAAGCGAGGGCAGAAGTGGTGGTCTAGCACAATTCCTAAATCATTCCTATTCCTCTGGCTTTCTCAGTCTTCGAAGTCGTGCTATCTCTTTATTCGGAAATCACTCCGTTTATGATTCGATTCCTTCTCTCATCGGTCTTATTCGAAGTCGTAGAGCGATCTTCTCTTTAAGGCGTAGCAAAAAGCGACAGATGAGCGCACTAGCGCGAAAGCCGTTGCACAACAAGCAGCGGATGAGTGCACTAGCGCGAAAGTTGTTGCACAACAAGCAGCAGATGAGCGCACTAGCGCAAAAGCCGTTGCGCAACAAGCAGCGGATGAGCGCACTAGCGCGAAAGCCCGGGATCTTCTTGGAAATGGGAAGATCTAGGATAGGCGGCCAACCTCCTGGAGTGGCGCGGTGAAAGGTTTTCCGTTGGGGTTTCCGACCCTCCAGGTCTCCACCTACTTGTGGAATATGGGGGTTCCTTGATATTAAGGTGTCAAGGCGGTCGAAGAAGGCCACAGGTGGAAGCAACCAATACTTTGATCATTCAATTGACTCCTTGCCGCCGCTTGCCACGCCGCAAAAGCAGGGTTTCGGTTTTACCTACTATTGGATTTGAACCAATGACTCTCGTGTAGAAGAAAACTCTCCAAATTTATGACCAGTCTTTCCTTCAGTAATCTTACAACGAACAAGAGTTTTTTCATTGTAAATTCGTACGGTGCAATCAACGAATTCCGGCGAAATAGAAGATCTACGTGACCAATTTTTCCTGTTAAAATGAAGATCTCTCTTCTTCATCATTCTCAAGAGGAATGCATCAACAAAACTGCCCTTCCATAGAGATCGTCGTGGCATGAACTCATTTCTTCGCTTCGATTCCGGCCCTAAATCTAGCTCCTACTCCTCCAACAAGCAGCGGATGGGCGCACTAGCGCGAAAGCCGTTGCGCAACAAGAAGCGGATGAGTGCACTAGCGCGAAAGCCGTTGCGCAACAAGCAGCAGATGAGCGCACTAGCGCGAAAGACAAAGGAAGGCGTAGTATTCCACCCGGCAAAGCTAGTAAAGAAAGGAGCTGAAAAGCCGCTTGACTGCAGGGAAATGAGCTGAAAAAGGAAAGGCATGGAAAGCTACTTGAACGAGACTGTTCTATTAGAACTGCTACGCCACTTGACTCTATTATATAAAAGTAACGGAGTCGGGGAATAAGAAGAACACCTACTAATAGTTCTTTAATTAGAACTGCTACACAACTAATTGAACTATTCTATTATTCGAATTGAACTATTCTATTATTCGACTTTCACTATTCTATTAGCCTATTCGAATTTCACTATTCTATTATAACAGAATCGTCATTCTGTCCATTGATGAGAAGGGGCTGGGGAAAGCTTGAATCCCATTCCTACAGTAATTAATATGAGCGCAATTGAAATTCCTGGGGAGTTATACATTTCCCCATGGAAAGGTTCGATAGCCACTTCAAAGATAGAGTAAGGGCGGAAACAAAAACCCAAATGTTTGTCTTTCTAAGGATTGATTTTCCTTGTCGTAGTTCATATTCATATTCAGGAAAAAATCTGCTTTTTCTTCTTATTGTGGAAACGGAGGGAAGGCAAAGGTCCGTAGGAGGACAACTAGAAATATTAGCTGACTGGTGACGAGGATCATATAGTTTGGGAGCTGGATCGAGTTTTAAAGCGTGGTTATGACGGAATGGAATGTGCCCTATCCCGCGAAGGAGAGGAACCTGTCATGTAAGGAACTTAGGTAAAAATTACGCTATTTCAGCCGGTTTAGTATATTAGTAGTAGATGTCTGGCTGGGTCTTGCCGGTATCAACAACGAGGAAGAAACAAGCAGAAACAACAACTAACTATGGCTCTTGGTCCAGACAACGTCCTAGGCGTAGGGGAGATCAGAGCAACAGGGAACACCTAGATGACGTTTTTCTTCCTGGGCTGCAGGAAGTAGATCGAGAGGTCGTTCCGCCCCTTGTCCCCGAATATGTTCTCAAAAAATCTTGCTCCAATCTGATCTAGCTGGCGAGCGATCCGATAGAGTCATTGTCGTTCTAACCGCTGTCAGAAGACGTGAAGTGAGGGCGTGGTTCAAGTCACATCGTATGCTCGTCTTCATAAAGGTTTGACTTTGATTGTTTGTTACCAAAGAGAAGATACTATTCTTAAGCTTCCTTTCTTTGGGAGTAGGATCTCTTACAAATTGAATATTCTGGAAGAAGAACTCCAGCTTGTCAAAAAAGAATTGCTCATCAAACTCGGACTACCACGGAGTCACAAAAGAGAGAATGTCTATGATTCAAATAATGTATGGATAGACACACGACCAATAGATGTAATAGACTTAGGAACTCAAGATGCTACCACTATTTTCAAATATGAACTGTCCCGATCATAGCGTAAGCTGAAAGTCTGTTAGGAAGGCCCCAGAAAACCTGACCAAAAGATAGCTAAGTTCCCGTCACTAACCTTACTTCAGACTATGTGGCTGATCCGCTGAGAAAAGACGGTACTGAGATTGTTCGGGAGACATGGTCCAAGCCCGGTGAAAAAAAAAGCATAAGAAGAGTCCGATAATGGCCGGTCTTTAAAGGCCCTCTAGATTATCCAACGACTGCCCCTCTCTTTTCTACTAGACAGCTAGACTACTTTCTTTCTTTGCTTATTTATTAAGAGATTTCTTTGCTTGCTCATTTATCCGGATTCGAACCATGTGAAATCCCCTGATCGGGAGAGAGGAAGCCACCTATGTGGGATGGATTTCGACCTTGCTTTTTTAAGTCTCAGGAACCCTTCAAATCTGAAGAAACTTCCTCTTTGGCTTCTCAGCTCCTCTCCTTCCTTATAGTAAAGGCGAGTGGCTTTTCGCTCCTTTCCTTTTAGAATAAAGTCAATTGGCTTTCACTCCTCTCTTTACAGCGGGTCAAGAGAGTTGCTTTCCGCGCCTTTCCTTCCTTATAGTCAAGCAAGCGGCTTTTCAGCTCCTTTCCTTTTATAATAAAGTCAAGTGGCTGGAGCGCCTCTCTTGACTATACGGGACTAGAGCGAATCGTCTCTTGTGCTACAGTCGTCTATATGTGTCAAAGAGCGGATTATCTTGCAGCGGATACGGGGCGGTGCGGCCCAGCAGATTGACTCTTCCTGGACTTCGCGAGAGGGCATGTAGGCAGAGAACATCAAGAGGATGTCTTTTTCTTTATATTTCACTATTTTGGAAATCGAATCATCTTAGAGCATTCGTCCAAAAACAATTTGAAAGGGATATAAAAAACATCCAATGTGATAATGAGCGAGAGTTTGATAATAGACAATTTTGAGATTTTTGCAAAACAAACGACTTGAATTTCAGATTTTCATGTCCCCACACCTCTTCTCAAAATGGAAAGACGAAACGTAAAATCCGAACCATAAATAATATTATTAGGACATATCTTGCTCATGCCTCTCTGCCCCCTAATTTTTGGCATCATGCACTTCAAGTGACTGCTTATTTGTTGAATATCCTACCCAACAAAAATACACCCAACCAAACACCCCTTAAATTACTTTACCTCAGAGAACCTTCTTATTCTCATCTACGGGTTTATGGTTGCTTATGTTATCCATTGTTCCCATCTACCACCATCCACAAACTATAACCGAGGTCTACTCCGTGTTTTGTTTTGGATACACATCACATCATCGGGGATACAAATGCTATGATATATCCTCAAGTAGGATGTTTATTAACCGTCATGTTCTCTTTGATGTATCTCAATTTCTGTTCAGAAAAATTCACGAGTCACGATCTCCCACATATAAGTTTCTGGATAACGGGATACTCCATTTTTTACCCGACCCTGACCCAACAACCAACCAAAACAACCCGTCACCCAGAAATTGACCCAGCAGTTTCAGGGATTGGGCCAACTCCCTCTGGCCCATCTTCCTGTCCCACTGGAAATTTTCCACGGGCCAGTGGCGTCCAGCCCACTGACCCATATCCCGTCCATTCCAGCCCAGCAACTACTGGACCGATAACCCAAACAGCCAGTCATACCGACCTAACAGTTTCAGGGATTGGGACAACTCTCTCTGGCCCATCAACCCGTGACACTAGAAATTACCCACGGGCCAGTGACGTCCATCCCACTGACCCGACACCATGTTCCGTCCATCTAACCGATCCACAAACTAGTGTCCATCGCCCTGTAACCCAAAGCCAGCATGGTATACTCAAGCCCAACACAAATATAGCTTGCACACCCATGTCACAAAATCACCATTACCCCAAAATCCCGTGTCTGCCCCACGTGACCTAAATGGGAAAATGACCATGGATGACTAATACAATGCTCTAATTAAAAACAGGACATGAGAGTTAGTACCTCGTCCATCTAATGTTAATATTATTCGGTCTATGTGGATTTTCAGTCACAAAGAAAATCTGATGGCACATTTGAGCGACATAAAGCTCGTCTTGTAGGTGATGGCAAGACACAACAGGTAGACGTGGATTGTGGGGAGACATTTAGTCCAGTGGTGGAACCAGCTACCATCAGGACGATACTCAGCTTGACTCTTTCCAAAAGATGGTCACTTCGTCAGTTGGATGTCAAGAATGTATTCCTTCATTGACATCTCCATGAAACAGTCTATATGCATCAGGCTTTAGACTAGAGGGACCCCAAGTTTCCGGACCATGTGTACTTACTTAAAAAATCCTTATATGGCTTGAAGCAAACACCACAGGCCTGGTACAAATGGTTCGCAGAGTTATCAAAACTGGGTTTTTCAAATAGCCGGTCGGATCATTCTTTATTTATCTATCATCAGGGTAATATTATTGCATATCTCTTTTTATATGTGGATGATATAATACTAACCACCTCATCAGATACTCTTCGTCAGTCTATCATGTCACAACTAGGTTCAGAGTTTGCTATGAAGGATCTCAGTCCTCTTCATTACTTCCTCGGTATTACTGTAACACATCATTCAGGTGGTTTGTTTTTATCACAAAAGAAATATGCTGCAGAAATTGTAGAACGGGCTAGAATGTCTTCTTGCAAACCTTCAGCAACTCTGGTAGACACGAAGTCAAAATTGAGTGTCATCTCTAGAAAATCCTTTGCTGATCCAACATTATACCGCAACCTAGCATGAGCTTTGTAGTATCTCACATCACCAGAGGATATTGCCTATGCACTGCAACAAGTGTACCTATTCATGCATAATCTGTTGGAAGAACATATGCATGCGCTCAAACGCATTGTGCGATATATTCAGGGCACTCTGGAGTATGGATTACATCTTTACCCGTCTTTCATTTCCAAACTTGTTACTTACACAGATGTTGACTGGGCAGGATTTCCGGACACCAGACGCTCCACCTCCGATTATTGCGTCTTCCTCGGTGACAATTTAATCTCATAGTCATAAAAGGCAAACCACGGTATCATGCTTAAGTGCTGAAGCTGAATATCGTGTTGTTGCCAATATTATGTCTGACTCATGCTGGATTCAGAATCTTTTACTTGAGCTTTCATTTCCCCATTCCGACAGCCACTCTGGTATACTGTGATAATATTATTGCAATCTATCTCTCAGGGAATCCAATCCATCATCAATGCACTAAACATATTGAGTTAGATATTCATTTTGTCCATGAAAAGGTGGCTCGCGGACAAGTGCGAACGTTACATGTTCCGACGCGACATAAGACTACATATATCTTCATGAAAGGGCTTCCGCTGATATTATTTGAAGAACTTAGGGACAATCTCAACATTCGCCGCCCTCCAGCTTCGACTACGGGGGAGTGTTAGAATATTATTAATTAATATTAATAATATTGTGTATTAATGTAGTATCATGTTATATATGCTAGGTAGTAAATTAATAAATTAGAAATATTATTAGGGATTGAATAAGAAGATATTAGGCAAGAATTACTATTCCTAATAAATGTATATTGTGTATATATTGTTGCCTTATGAGATGAATACAAGAGAGGAAATCATCCAATTATATCTTCTAATTATAACAGTGATAATATTTTTATAGGCTGGTGATTACAATTGAAGATATGTTATATAAAAAAATCTCTGCATTATATATGTGCCTTGATTTGCTCGTGGAGTAGAAATCTCTTAAAAAGGTCCTAACCGACCATAATTTTATATGGTTAAGGCACATTTAAATATGTTCCATTCCTGAAAAATGAGAACTTTTGATAAATATTATAAATATAGATTTATTCCCTGAAATGAATGTTATTTAGTAAAGCTTATAAATACGAACATATACTTGATATCTTGCCTTACCTCCATAAGAGGTAGAATCATTGAGAAAAATATTCTAAATATTTTATCTTTTACTCCCGAAGTAGTAAACTCAAGAAATCTGATCCTGAAGTAGCAGATTTATAAATCTGCTCTCGAAGTAACAAATATCAGAAATATGCTCCCAAAGTAGCAAATTTAGAAATTTGCTTCTTAAATAATAAAACTTTCAACTCTACTCTGAAAGTAGAAGAATTTCTAAAGTAGTAAATATTCTGAAATCTACTCCCGAAACAGTAAGACTGAAATCTACTCCCGATGTAGTAGAAATTTAAAATTTACTCCTTAAGTAGTAAGACCTTGAAATTTAATATCGAATTAGTAAAATTTTAAATTTTAATATCGAGTTAGTAAAATTTTAAATTTTAATATCGAGTTAGTAAAATTTTAAATTTTACTCTTGAAGTAGTAGAATTTTAGAATACTCCAGAAGTGGTAAACTTTGAAATTACTCCTCATGTAGTAGGACTTTTAGCTCCTAAAATAGTAAAACTTTAAATATTACTCCCAAAACGGTAAGACTTTAAACTTTACTCTTGAATGTAATAATGCTTTGAACTTTTCTCACTAAGTAGAAAAGGTTTGAGAGATATATTAAAGCGGTATTTTCTCGTGGTTGAGAGAAATAATGAGCTATGAAAAATTATGTATAAAGCTCATCTAAACGATCAAGTTTCATTCTCTGAAGTGAATGAAGAAATACCATAACACACCTCCTGAAGAGATAAAATAATAAAGTTTATTTTATCGTATGAAGGTCATTGTTGCACGTACCTATCGTACTTCAATCATCTTGAATACTTTTATTAGATATCATTCTAAGGCAAAATGATACAAATTTTGTAGAATACTTTCTACTATAACCACATTAATATGTTATGTTTACTTACCGATTTTCTAGAAGAAAATAACAATTCATACATAATTTCCCGAAGAAAGAAATAACGGTTGCCGATTTGATACAAAATTTTCGAATGTTAATGGGTATTCTCCCTGAAGAAGATATTTACCATAGAAGTTGATGATAAGTATCAGTAAAACTTGATATTTACTTTTTTTCATTTATGAATTTAAGAATGTCTTTAAAATTCATTCGGTTGTAAGTTGTTTTTCATGACACCAACAATGTCAGGATAATATTTGATAGTACAAAATCGATTAAGGACTCCAAACGAGCTAACTATTTACCTAGAAGATAATGTCTTGTAGTGTCCAAACAATATGTGATTATAGAGATAAATTAAAGGCTACTGAAAAGCTTATATACTATTATGTCAGTCGTTGTAAATTGCAATTTATGAAGTTGTTATGACCGAAACACAAATTGTAGTAAACCTGAAGTTTACTAAAGTAAATGATTATCATATTAAGCTATACATAATTGAAGGATTAGATATCTTCAAAATCATAGTAGGTAAGAAATATGTATGTGAAAGATCACCTGATTCTTCAAATTGTACTACACATATATAAATGATGAAATCACATGTCACGGTAAATCAGAAGTTTATTGATACAAAATATAATTCATGTCATAGTAAATCAGAAGTTTACTAAAAAATAGCACATGACGTGGTAAACTTGAAGTTTACTAGTCTAAATAATTTTATTAGTCGGTATGAGCGATTTGGCCATATCAATTTAAATATGATGTGCAGATTGAGTACTTGACATATCTTGAAGAACTAGAAGATTCATCAAGAATTTATTTTTGTTGCTTGTTCTCATGATAAGTTGATTATACTAGCTAATGTCGAGATTGAATTCCCTAATTTTTGCAAAAATATAAAAGGTGAATATGAGCCCGTTCACCTGTTATGTGATATCTTAAATAGATGCATCGATAAGACGTTCACATGTGCGTTTATTGTTAACCCGCAGTTTGACATTTACAAAGTTACTTACTCAAAATAATTGAGTTGAGAGCACAATTTTCAGATTATGTAATTAAATAATTCATCTTGTTAATGTTGGTTTATACCAAGCTGATTTAGCATTGAATGCCTCAGATACATAGCTAAACCATTGCTAATGAGAACAAAACTTCATGTGTTGATCTGAAATATGATATATTGCATACAACAACACTTATATGCTTCAGACCAATAAATTATGATAAATTCCCCCCTCACAATTGGTTCAGGATCAGGAACCCTATATTTTATCTAACAATTTTTATATGTGGTATATGATTAATTAATCTATCATGATACACAAAGATGGATTCCCCAAAGAATATGTGATATGTTTTAATTTTCTAACATAAGGGGGAGGAATAAACAGTTATAAATATGTTGTAAATTATCATTAGTATGATCTCGTTCAAAGATAATTCAAATCAAATGTTAGAAACATTTGCTGACCTAAAATTAATTTCATATTTAAGTTGCAAAATGCTCATATTAAATTAATGTCTCTAAATGACAGAGTCTACAACATGCATGAAGCATGGTAGATCAATCGGTTCCAAATGCAATAATTGAAAAGAAAGAGGAGTAAATGATCAAAATAGTCATAGTAAAGAGTTAATGTGCTCTTGAAGAGTATACGACATAACACTTCATGAAACTTTATGAGAGGTTTAAGTACCTAAAATAATGAAAGCGGTGAGACAATAAATTATGTCACGTTGCGAATCGATACAAATGATATGTCGTCGACGATATCTTTGGTACAATATATCACAATATTGTACAAGATTGTGAGGATCTAAATTCTACATCTATAAAGCATGCTAACGTAGACAATATTATCAAGTAAAATGCTACATTTTGGTAAGCTTCATGCTTATTAGACCTGCAGTCCAGACAACAGAAAATGTCACGTATTTAAATATTAATGGATATTATCACTTGACAAAATTTATATGAAAATTCTTGAAAAATTTTAAATGCCTGAAACATATACAGATTCTAAAAATCTATTCATTAAATAGATTAAATCAAACAAGGAGAATACAATATATTATAATGAGTATTCATTGACCAAGGGTACACATGATTATATTATCCTTACGTCTTTATAAGTGTAAATTGATTACTTGAATATTATTCGAACTCTTGAAAAGTTCCCAAAAGCAATAGATTATTTGCCGAAAGAAGTTGAATTGAGAAACTTACAGAACTCTTTGGTCCTGAAGTGCCATATCATTATGCAATTAATGCATTTATATATTTTGCTATCCCTATGAGGGATTACAACGATGTTGTTCTACAAGACAATCAAATCATATACAGATAACATCTGTTTATAAAACAAGTTTGAAATGTACTTGGAGTAATTTCAACAATATTATATGCCGATGCAAGTCTATCCAAAGACTGAAGATGCAACAACATACATAGCCCAACTAAAAGGAGGATTCATAAAAGGGGATATAACAAAACACATTTCACCAAAGTTGTTCTTCACACACGACTCCAAAAATAATTGTGATATCAACAAGCAACATATTCATTCGAGCGATAATATGACTGATTAGTTCACCAATCCTCTACTAACTGCAACTTTCGAGAAGATGGTGCACAAGACTGAGATTTGAAGATTCGAATTTTGAATTGATGTTCACATCAAGGGGAGTTAATACACGTTATACTTTTTTTTCCCTACAATGTTTTGTCCCACTGAATTTTTCTTGTGAGGTTTTTAATGAAGCAATCAAAATACGTATTATTAGAAATATGTACTCTTTTTCCTTCATTCGAATTTTTTCTAGTAATGTTTTAATGAAGCACGTTATCTACCAAATAGACATTCAAGTGAGAGTTATAAATATTATTTATTATTGTGAATGTCTATCTATATAAGAAAAGTTAGGGTTAGAAAATTTGAGACCAAGTCAATTTTCTATTATAAATAAAGAGTTGTTTCCTTCATTGTATTTCACCCTCAAGAGAAATAAAGAATTCTCCTCTACTCTCTTTCTCCATAATATTTTTGTTCTAATTTTCTGATTTTATAACAACCTTTAAATTTTTAGTATTCCTTAGTGTCATTTTTACCATCAGAAAAATCTCATAACATTTTAAGTTCATAAGTTTCAAAATATTAACTTTATTTTTTTTTAACTCTATGTTCAATTAAACTATATTTCCTAACCCGAAATGCTTTTCTTTAGCTGAAGGTTTATCGAAAATAACTATTCTACCTTCCAAGATAGTAATATTTGTGCACACACTATTCTCTCCAAACCCCACTTATAAAATTATACTGAATATGTTATTGTCGTAAACTATATTCCCTAAATTGAAACATATGAAATATTACATATTAGGGAGAGTACTATCCTATTGAGAAAACTAATAGAGGGCTAATCATAAACAAGATCAAGTCTTTAGTTAATTTTTTTTATATTTAATAACAACTCAATTCTAAAATTTATATTTATTATAATAATTTTTAGCAACATAAATTTTATGAATTATTTTAAATCATAAATTCTAAAAATATTTTTATTTTTTAAATTTTATATCAAGTGAAAGACTTTCGTATAAAATAGAACAGATGAAGTTGATATTTATTAAAGATTCTCTATACTAAGTGTTCGTTTGGTTGAGCTTTTTAAATGGCTAAAAATATTTTTTTTTGGTCAAAAACATTTTTGGCCATTTTTTTAGGTGTTTGGCGGGAAAGACCAAAAGTGTTTTTAGCTGAAAAAAACACTTTTGATCTCTACTGAGAGAAACTCAAATTTTGGGTTTTTGTCCAGTAGAGGCAAAATCTCTTTTGTCTTTTTCCATTTTAAGTCAAAAATACTTTTTTTATTGATAATTAAAACCTAATAACTTTTTAATAAAAAACTCTACTTGAAAACTTTACTTCTAAAAGCTCTTTTTAATAAGCTGTACCAAACGAGCCCTAACGAAGATAGAAAAATATCTAGCTAAGCTATCCACGCTGGCATCCTTACTAGGCACTTTTAGAATCATATAATTACACTTTTTCTCACACTTTGCCCCCCTTTATTTATTATATTCCCATTTTTTCCACCGCTACATACCCCACCCACCCCCTCCTTTCCCTAACCGGACTTCTTCTCGCCGGTGAATTTACCGGAAAATTCTCTCTCCCTGATCCATTTCCTTTTGATTTTTTTTAAAATTGTAATAAAAAAATAATTAACGATTCGAGAAGGTTCTAATGGGTGAAGAAGTGAAACTCACCAACGGTGATGATAATAACCGTGTTCTCGAGTGGGAAGACGGACTTCCAAGTTTAGACGATCTAACGCCGTTATCTACGCCGTTAATTCCACCGGAACTCGCATCAGCGTTTCGAATCACACCGGAGCCGTCAAAAACGATGACGGACGTCAATCGCGCTTCAGAGAACACGTTCTCATCTATCCGATCAACACAGTTACAGCAATTACATATTGTAGGGAAATTTAATGAGAATGATGAACCGGATCCGATAATAGACGGGTCGGATTCGAGGAAAACCCGACGGATTGACCCGAAGGATACGGTTGTTGTTGTTAATGAAGAAGATGATTCTGCAATGAATTCATCAGGGAAGACGGTAAAGAGGCCGCGGTTAGTGTGGACCCCACAGCTACATAAGCGATTTGTTGACGTGGTTGCACATTTAGGGATTAAAAATGCTGTACCTAAAACAATTATGCAACTTATGAATGTCGAAGGATTAATGCGGGAAAATGTTGCGAGTCATTTACAGAAGTATAGGTTGTATTTGAAGAGAATGCAAGGGTTATCGAATGAAGGACCTTCGAGTTCTGATCATTTATTTGCTTCCACTCCCGTGCCACAGAGTTTGCAGCACCAATCTGGTAGTGTTAGTGGCAATGGACAGCATAATAGGAGTAATAATAATGGTCATATGCCAATGCCTATGCCAATGATGTATCCTCCACAAATGGTACCAATGCCTATGATGGGAATGTCAGGATATGGCCATGGACATGGATTTCATCATCATCCATATAATATGGCGCAACAGCGGGATTGTTCTGGAAATATATTTAGTCCTTATCATGGTGACAAATAGTAGTAGACATGGAAATGAGGTTAGATTCTTGATTCTTTGCAAGTTGTGTAACGCTACTGTTCGTGTGAACTTTTGTATGCTAATAGTTAATTGTTTGTACAGGGTTGGTTACTTGGATTTTTTCCATCTGAAGTCTCACTTGGTGGAATGCAAAGTAGGAATTTTAGTTAGATTGTTTAGGCTTTTTTTTACTTGTTTAGATTTCGTAGATTTATAGGTACAAAAATGTCATAAATTGCTCTAAATTTCTTAGAGCCAGGTTATATCTGATTGTAGCTTCCTAAAACATAATACAGGGAAAAGTTGTTGTTTCGATCACACTTTTTTTGAAAAATAGTAGTACAATAATTCACGGATTCTCTTTTTATTTTTTTGTTGGTGAGAATTGTAGCATGTCTTTTGGTGTGCTTATATGTTTATATAGTACAAAATTGAGGGTAAAACCCGGTTTTTCCTAGAAGTGACTGCTTACTCTTACATCTTGTTTACTAATGTCTTTGTCGATTGCAAATTTTGTACTGACAGAAAGCAAACTAGTTTTAAGAATTTTCAGGCCACAGAACATTTTATCTGGCGGTTAGTGTGGGAGAAAATAGAAATGGTATGAGTCAAACTTTTTAAGAAATAATTGGCATATAAGGAATATTTGGTGGTCATGCAATGATCTTCATTGTCCTCGAAGTGGATTGTTGCTGATAGAAATTCCTATTCTAATTTCTATAGCTGCAGAAAGAGCAATTGTTTTTTACGCATATCTTGAAATTGATGCAAACTAAGATGGGTGGTCAATTAAGAACATATTCTAAATTTGTAATGCTCTAGTAAAGCAAATAAGTTTTTCTTAATTTTACCCTCCAACATATTTAGCAGTAACCGTTGTAACACCTTGGTTGAAATTGTTTTGCTTGCGATCATATTTCTGCATTTTAGAAATATTTCTGCTGTATCTAATTCTACTAAATATACTTTGAGAGTTTCTTGTATATCTTGGATCTCAAGTGTTGCACTACATATGGCATTCTGCATTTGAGAACATTAAAGTTTGACTTTCATTTGTTTCATCCATTATAAAATGCTGCTTTCCCCTCCCCACCATTTACCATTTCTTGATGAAGAGGAAACATCTCATCACCATTTCTTGATTTTTTTCTGGGCTATTTGCTGATGCATACATAGTTAACTATGGCTGTATAAAGGGCAATTAGGTATCTTTTTCTTATGGTGATTATAAAGTGCATTGTCCCTTCACATTCAGAAAGAGTTGATGTTGGGAGAAAAAAGAGGTTTCATTCTGAATGTCTGATCAACATGCACAAATGAAGTTATTCTTGCATTGGTAATCTTCTGGCTCATGATTTTACCACAGAAGATTGGGTTAAAAATATTAAATGGCATACCGAATTATATGTATTTGTCTTATTCATCTCTTCTACCTAGGTATTTGTCATGGCGCAGTTGCAGTTTCGAGAAAATGACCTTAGATAGGAGGTTGTGGTGGACACGGATTAGGGTAGAAGATTAATAGGTAGTAGTGCGTTGTCTCGCTAATTCTTCCATACTAGTATTCGTAGTATCTGTAGTTTCTTGTCCATCGATTTCTGTTACTATTTGTTGTTTCTCATATATTGTAATTACTATTCCTTTGTTAGAATGCTTTGTCATGCTTTCTATAGTATTTTCCCATGGTCTCTTCACATTCGCTATTTCTTTTTCTGACCTGCTTTGATACACTTTTTCTTCAGCGTAACTTAATTTGTAGTGTGGACCAGCCAGATGCTTGAGCTTAGAGAATTCACGATAGATACCACGAGGCATACTCTGGTAACATTTGGGACAAATTTGAGTTAGACAATAAAATGGCACTTCGTTTCACCTATTCTTGTAAAACATTGATGTGGATGTTTTCCTGAAATAAAGTTCACCCAAAAGCAGCAAATTATTTGTACAATCTCAACCTATCCTTTTAATGATAAGTGTTAACATTTTGTATTAATGTTAGTATTAGACATTTTCTACCTACCAAGACAGAGGTTTTGGTAGAGGTAAGGTTTGTGTACACTCTACCCTCCCCCTCCCCAGACCCCACGTTATGGATTTCATTGGGTATGTTGTTGTTGTTGTTAGTATTAGACATTTGTTTTCAGTAATGATCAAAGACTCAATAGTATAGTAGGAACTTGTCAGCTGTTACCTAACACAATAATTGATTGTACCATATATCATTGGCCAACTTCGTGGTCCCTAAGTGTTTGTGCTTTCTTAAAGTAACAATTACAAACATTTCATGTGGTTACATTTTCTCTGAGGCGGCTTTAGATTTTCCAATACACCTAGGCAGTGTTTGGTATGGAGGATTTTTCAAATTTTTCATGTTTGGTCGGTGAAAAATTTTGGAAAACATTTTCTCTAGTTTAACAAGTTCCTTCAAAAATAAGGAAAATGACCTCCCTAATGGGAGTAGGGAAAACAAGTGTCATTCCACATTAATTGTCTCCTCCAACCCTCTAACACACCCCACCCCCACCCCCATAGCCCCGATCCGCACCACCCCACAGGCCCACACTCCTGCCCTCCACCCCCTGTTTGCCTAGATTATATAAAATGCTGTTGAGATAATATTTTCTGCCTACTTACCAAATACTAGAAAATAAGTAAGAAATTCACATTTTTCAAGGAAACTTTTTTCCGTGGAAAACATTTTCCTTCGTACCAAACACACCCTTAGATGATCTGCTGCCTTGTTTCCCTTATATAATGTATATGATACAATATTCTTTGGGAGGACCGATTAAGTGAATATCTTATTTGTCCTAGCTGAATTAATCAATTTTCGGTCATCTTCCTATTGTGGATATACATGTATTTTTTACCATCAACGGTGTGACTGAAATCATGTGGTATTAAATTTTGAGAAGCTTTTGATGAATACCTTTTGTGCATCACTTGGTTCACAATTTCACGATACCGCTAGTAACTTCTTTGGTAATGTTGTTGAGCTTGAAACCTTATATTGTGAATGTGTGGCCTTTCCTCCATGTGATGTATATGTATATGTCTTATCTATGGACCATGTGAATGTGTTTGTCTCGTACTGTTCCTTTCTTTAAGCTAGTTCAATAACAATGAGTAGGTAACATTTGGTTGATTATAAGATGCTGTACTGCACCTTCTTCGGTACTTTCTCTTCTTAATATTCTTTTATTGTGTTGAAAATTTTGAAGTGGCATTTACTTTTGCGCAACTTTTATTGCTTTGAAACTCTTCTTATGTGAGCTTTGCGAAGTGTAGCCGTCCCAAGCCCGAATAAAGGAGGATGGTTGATGACCAACGGAAAAATAGTGTAGCTATGAAGAATCTCTGAATACTATAGCTGACTCCAGCTAAAATAGATGTTATTCGTACATGTGGATGCAATGAATCACAACTCATGAAATTAAGGAAGAATTTGAAATGATTTTGATACGTTGTGGAATTTGGCCCTTGGTTATAAACTAACCACTTGTGATGGTGGCGGATTAGAAAATGAGTGGAAGTTGACGTCCCTATCCTCTCGATCTTGTAGGTCATTCTAGATTGATGCAGGTCTCAATGTTTTCCACACTATCCTACCTCCAATTCCAAGGGAGATGGCTTTATTAACTACTTGTTTTCTGTTTGTTTGTCTGGATATTTTGATGTTCCATTTACAACCGAATTGATAAATCGTGGTTGTGTTTCTTCTTATTTCTTGATGAACATTACATGGGATGCTTCTGACTAATAATTAAACAGCGCAAGTAAATACTCTTTCAGATTAAGCTTAGCTGGCTTTCCTTTTTGTCTCTGTGGTGCGGTGTAGTTTCTCTTTCTTCTTACATCTCATCATTCTCCTTATTCGGCTGTTTGTTTCTATGACTGCATATGGTAGCGACTATACTTGTAGGTCGAGAAGCCAAGGATATTTTGTGCTTTTTAAGTGTTGAAAGCACTACCTTTGTATAGCCCAAGGGTATAACAATTTCAGAAAACATTACTTTGTAGGTATCAAAGAGTAGTGCTCTGAGTTGCTCAAAGAGTGGTGCAAAGGAAATTATTTTGGTTCTCTTTGCGAAATATACTCTCCTTATGTTTCTTGTTCTTGTCAGTCTCATTCAGGTGTTCCGTATTGTGGTTATTTATTTGGTAGAAGATCCTACGTGGGCAGGTTCTTATTTCTTATCATGCAAAATATGAATTTGCTTATCATGTATACTCGTAGGCATATATTAGGGTAGTAGGTTGTCGAACACAATCTGGTAGGGTAGGGTTATTACTATAGACATGCCTAGCAGATCATACGAATAGGTGTAGTGCTGTTTATAGTCTTCTGTAGTTATATTTCTCCTGCTATACACTTAGTAATGTACTTGACTTATTTCATTTATTTGCGTGATTGCTTCCTCTTCAGGATGCGCTATCATGGTGTAGTCGAGTTTGCTATCATGTTTAGTTTTGGACCGAGTCTGACTTTGTTTTTCTGTTTTTCTGTTTTCTGTTTATTGTTTCATGTTTTCTGTTTTTGCTTTTATCCCGTATTGCCCGAGCCGAGGGTCTCCCTATCTACCAAGGTAGAGGTGTTGAAATTTTTGTGAGTGGATAGGGGTGGAAGAACTGAAAAAGGGTAGACAAAGTAACGATAATAACGTTTGCTGAGTCGAGTGATGACACTCTCTCTTTAAGGCAAAATTACTCCGTATATACTGGCTTACAGATAGTGGGTAATAGCCTTTCAAGATAAAACAACAATAACTTTTACAAGTACAAGCCAATACTTGTGAATCCTTAGAAGTAATAACTCAAGATTGCTAGAAGAAGGAGAAGAGACTCTCAAATAATATTCAGATTTTGGATCTGTTTTTGGATGATTTCAAATGTCATTTGAGACTTCTATTTATAGGTGTAAAGTGGGCATTCACATGCCATGTGAATGCACTAATTGGGTCACCTAGAACTCATCAAAGGTTGCCTTGATGATGCCAAGAGTTGGCTGAGAAATGAGTTCACATTTAAGAGCATTCTTTAATTTTCGGGTTCACTGTACGTATAGCGTCGCAACCCTAATCTGGCGGCGTCGCGGTGCCAAGTAGGCAGTAACCAACTGAGTGTTGTAAATAATGATGTGGTATGGGGTATAGTACAATACTATTACAAGTATGATCGACGCCGCGGTGCCAAGTAGGCAGTAACCAACTGAGTGTTGTAAATAATGATGTGGTACGGGGTATAGTACAATACTATTACAAGTATGATCGAAAGAAAAAACATAACTACAAACAACATTTATGATTGTAGTAGTTACAACATAATGGAAATGACAGGTTTCTAGTCTTCGTCTTAGACTCTGGTTCCTGATAACTTCGGTTTCCACAAGTGAGTTTGGACACCTATCTGAAACAATTCAGCAAACAAATGGGTGAGCAGAGTGTGCTGAGTCGAGTGATATACAAAAGAAAGCTTGGTGCAATGTTTGTCGAGTCGAGTGTTAGCACTATTTCCTTAAGACAAAATTATCCCCGTATATAATGGCTTACGGTAGATGAGTAATAGCATCCCAAGATAAAATGACAATACTTTCTCAAGCACAAGCCAAATACTTGAGAATCCTTGTAGAAGAAAACAAAAGATTGCTAGAAGAAGAAGCAAGACACTCAATAATTTTCAGATTTTGTATTGTGAATGGATTATATAAAATCTGAAATTGAGACTCCTATTTATAGTTGCAAAATTGTGATCCACATGCCATGATGCCATGTGAATGCTTTAAATGGGTTGCATGAATCTCATCAAAAGTCACTTTGATCATGCCAAGAGTTGGCTGATCTTTGGCCTTTCAATTCATGAATCAGAAGATTCCAGAGATTTTTCGTTCACTAAACCTGGAGCGCCGCGGCCCTGTACTGGTGGCGCCGCGACGCTAAGTAGTCAGAAATCAACTCGAGCCTCAGGACTTTTGGCGCCGCGACACTAGTCCGTCGTGGCTCGGTGCCGCGGCTCTTCCCCATTTTTGGTATTTTGCACATTTCTTCTTTTCATATACCGTCGTGGGAGACATATTAATTTGGCCAATTAATCGTCCATCCTTACCTAACTTAAGAACACTTTAATATGTGTACCAACAACTCTTTCACAACGTGAAGTTTAGCTAGACATTGTACGACGTATGCATGTGTGTGAAAATCGTATTTCCAACATGCGGGGCCCCATGTGTTCAAGTCATTAAGAACGGAATAAACTCAATCCCACTAGGTAAATTTTCCAACACCGAGTTCACTGGACGACCGGCGCCGCGACTCTGTCTGAATGCGCCGCGACCCTAGTCAGGTGGCGTCGCGGCGCTGGCCCTTCGTGGCTCGGTGCCGCGGCCCTGTTACGGCGCCACGACTCTTCCTCAATTTTCATAATTTGCACATTTCTTCTTTTCTCATACAGTCGTGGAAGACTCATCAATTTGGCCAGTTAATCGTCCATCCTTACATGCCTTAGGAACACTTAACATGTGTACCAACATCTCTTTCACTACTTGAAATTTAGCGAGACGTTGTATGACGCATGCATGTGTATGGAAATAATATTTTCGACATGCGGGGCCCCATGTGTACAAGTCATTAAGGACGCGATAAACTCAATCTCACTAGGTAAATTTCCAACAATCCCCTTTTGAAAGAGGTGTTAGTGCACACGAGGTGCCAATCATTAGCAATCTATCAGCGGAAGTATATTGCATCGGGATAGGTAGCCTGCGGCCTTGAACCTTCCCTAGTCAAATACTATCGGACATATTTATTGCGCGGTGAACGTGATGTCTTGAACCGTCAATGTTTAGTGTATGCCAAGACAATGATAATGACACAATAACTATCCAATCTCTTGTTTCTTCTTTATTGTTTTATCCGTTGTGGTCGTGGACACACTTGGATTTTTAAGTGCGTACGTTGAGGCGGCCTGTCCTCGCATTTAAATAGGCGATCTCCTACAAGGTACCATGCAGTACCCCACTATACGAGTGCTAGAAATCATTAAAAGTATCTTCATCTTAACCTTGACTCTCGAGGGTTATGTTAAGACTTTGACACTTAACATGTACCCACCATACATGTATCACTTTAATGTCTATCGCGGGAAGGCTTTGGATTAGTGTTTCCATAAGGAACCACCATCCGAAGTGCTCTTGCTTTTCTCGAAGCGTTCATCTGAGCCTTTACAACTTAGTTTCCCATTGAACCAAATTTCTGGGATCTCTAGTCAGTATGGTTGGGTTACCACCGTATCAACTCTTATTGCTTGGGTTTTAAGCCCATTCCCTAGACAGGCAGAACATTTGATCTTTCTGTAATCCCTTAGTCAAAGGGTCATCTATATTTTTCTTTGATTTTATGTAATTGATGGAGATGATACCTGTGGAGATAAATTGCCTAACGGTCTTATGTCTCCTACGAATGTGTCGAGACTACCGTCGTATATGCTACTTCGTGCCCTTCCTAATGCCGACTGACTGTCGCAGTGGATCATTACTGAAGGTACGTGTTTATCCCAACAAGGGATATCCTCCAAGAAGTCATGAAGCCACTCAACTTCTTCACTTGCTTTGTCTGAAGCGATTAACTCTGATTCCATGGTGGATCGGGCGATGCAAGTTTGTTTGGAGGACTTCCAAGACACATCCCCACCACCAATTGTAAAAATGTACTTACTGGTGGACTTGGTGTTCCTTATATCGGATATCCAGTTTGCATCACTGTACCCCTCTAGTACAGCTGGATACCTCGAGTAATGTAATCCATAGGACAGTGTACACTTCAAATACTGTAGTATTCGATTAAGCGCTTTCCAATGATCATGTCCGGGATTACGTGTAAACCTCGCCAATTTAACGACGGCATAAGCGATATCAGGTCGGGTACAATTTGTTATATACATTAAACTGCCGATTACCTGCGCATATCGCTCCTGGAGCACGGGTGCACCCCTATTCTTATCAATGCCTTGATTCATATCTATTGGTGACTTTAATGGCGGACGGTCAAACATCTTATACTTTCTCAAGACATTCTCTATGTAATGAGACTGAGACATCACTTGTCCGTCAGATGATTTAGAAATCTTAATTCCTAAAATGACATCTGCAATACCCATGTCCTTCATATCAAATCATTGTTTTAACATGTTCTTTGTTTTCAGGATCAAGGTTCGACTACTACTTGTGATTAACATGCCGTCTACGTAGAGGAAAATCACGACCAAGGAGTCAAAGTTTCCTTTCACGTAAACACATTTATCACATTCGTTAATGGAGAAACCTTTTGATAGTAGTGTACTATCAAATTTTTCATGCCATTGTTTCGGAGCTTGTTTCAGCCCATATAGAGATTTGACAAGTCTATAGACTTTCCTCTCTTGTCCGGAAACTACGTACCCCTCGAGTTGTTCCATGTATATTTCTTTTTCCAAATCTCTATTTAGGAAGACAGTTTTAACATCCATTGATGTATTTCAAGGTCATGCAAGGTCGCGATGGCAATGAACACCCTTATAGAGGTCATTCTAGATACTGGGGAGTACGTATCAAAGTAGTCAAGGCCTTCCGTTTGTCGGTATCACTTAGCTACCAACCTAGCCTTGTACTTATCTATAGATCCATCAACTTTATACTTTCGCTTAAGTACCCATTTGCAACCTAGTGGTTTATTTCCCGGAGGAAGATCAACCAACATCCAGGCATGGTTTTGTATGATGGACTCTATTTTACTTTCCATAGCTTCTTTCTAAAGCGGTGCTTCTGGAGTTGACAATGCTTCTGCAATTGTCCGTGATTCATTCTCAACCAGATAAGCTAGAAAGTATGGCCCAAAAGATTTCTCTTTTCTGGCCCTTTTACTTCGCCTAGGTTCAACCTCAGGATCAGTTGAATTCTCATCCACATCTGTATCCACTTGGTCAGAGTCATAAGATTTCGGGGAATCATGACTTCGTTTGCGCGAAGTAACTTAATTTTCATTTTTAGGAAAGATTGTCTCAAAGAATACAACATTCCTTGATTCTAGAATTGTACCCCCGTGAATATCTGGTACATTTGACTTATGTACTACAAAGCGATAATCACTACTGTTCTTTGCATATCCGATGAATATGCAATCTACAGTCTTAGGTCATATCTTGACCTGTTTTGGTTTAGGTACCTCAACCTTAGCCAAGCAACCCCATGCTCTTAAGTATTTGTAAGAGGGTGTCTTTCCATTCCATAGTTCGTATGGAGTTTTCTCCTTGCCTTTGTGTAAGAATCATGTTAGCAGTAAGAATTGCCTCTCCCCACATATTTTGTGCAAGATCGGAATTGAGAAGCAGGACGTTCATCATTTCCTTTAGCGTACGGTTCTTGCGTTCGACAATACCGTTTGATTGAGTAGAGTATGGTGCAGTTGTTTGATGAATGATGCCGGATTGGGCACAATATTCCTCAAATGAAGCTACATACTTTCCCCCTCTATCGCTACGAATCACTTTAATTCGTAGGCTCAGCCTACTGATTTTCAACCTCAGCTTTATAGCGTTTAAAGGCATCAAACGCTTCGTCTTTACTTTTAAGTAAGTAAAGGTAACAATATCTTGTGCTATCATCAATAAAGATCACAAAGTACTTGTTCCCCCTCTAGTTTGAGCGAACTTCAAATCACAGATGTTCGTGTGAATGAGTTCAAGAGGAGCGGTAACTCGTTCTACTAAACGGAAAGACAACTTGGTAAGCTTTGCTTCTACGCATACCTCACATTTAGATTGAGGGTTTATAGCGTCAGATGACAGCAACTCCAACTTTACCAATCATTGAATTGACTGGTAGTTTACGTGTCCTAATCTATGATGCCATAGATTGGACGACTCAAGCAAGTAAGAAGAAGCATTTGCATTTTCATTAATAGTGCGGATTACAGACATGACATTTAACTTAAAAGAGGCATTCACAAACGAATCCTCTGCCTACAAAAATGCTATTCTTAGTAATTATAAATTTGTTGGATTCGAACACTAGTCGAAATCCAGCATGCACTAACACTGTTCCTGAGATCAGATTTTTTCGGATGTCCGGAACATGCATCACATTCTTCAGCTTGAGGTCCTTGCCTGAAGTCATCTTGAGTACCACTATGCCTTCTCCTAGCACATCATAAGAAGCATTGTTGCCCATATAGAGCTTCTTGTCAGCAACTGCAGTGTAGGTGGAGAAAGCATTCATATCGGAGCATATATGACGAGTAGCACCTGTATCTAACCACCATTGCTTGGGGTTCTCGACCAAATTTGCTTCCAGCACCACGGCTGAGAAGCTATCAATCATATCATCGAGATTTCTGTCTTCAATGACGTTGGCTTTGGCTTTCTTCTTGCCTTTCTCCTTAGCATTCTCTTGCTGCTCGCGCTTAAGATGGCGGCAGTCTTTAACCATGTGGTCAGCCTTGCCACAGTGATGACAGTTGCCTTTGAACTTTTCAGCTGCCTGACTCTTACCATCTTTCAGAAACTTTCGTTTCTTACTCGAATTGCCTTTGAGTTAAACAAAATTTGCCTTGACCTCGACGGGTTGCTTGCCTTTGGATAAGTTCTTCTTGTTATCCTCATGAATGTGGAGCTTGATAACAAGTTCCTCAAAAGACATCTCTTTAGATTTGAGCTTGAGATAGCTCATGAACTCGCTCCACGAGGGAGACAGTTTTTCAATTAGAGAAGCAACCAAGAATGCTTCGTTGGGCTTCATGCCTTCCTGTTCCAGATCATGAATGATCAACTGAAACTCTTGGACTTGTGACATGACAGACTTGTCATTCACCATCTGAAACTTCAAAAATTTCCCGACAATAAACTTCTTAGTACTGGCATCATGGGCATTATACTTCTTATGCAATTTATCCCACAACTCCTTAGCGGTATTTGTTGCGCAGTATACGGTATAGAGCGTATCACATAGGAAATTCAGGAAATAATTCCTGCACATGAAGTCATTTTGACTCCATGTGTCGAATTTCATCATCAGGCAATTGATAGCCTGGGTATCTTGGCCCTAGGGATGGAAACGGGTAGGATCTGGACAGGATCCTACTAGATCCAGATCCAGATCCGTTTTACATACATGTATCCATATCCAGATCCAGATCCATAGGGTCCATAAAATCATATCCAAATCCAGATCCATCGGATTCACGGATCGGATCTGGATCCAAATCAAAGTGACTGATTATTAAGTTATACCTTCTAATCAGTCCAAATTTTCTAGAAAAAGAGTCAATTTAATTTAACTAATCATGGAGTGCATCCGTAAATTAGGACTAAATGACATTGTTGACAATTGTTATGCCTATTGGCTATTGCTGTAGTGAGAAACAATCCTCTCAATACCTAAACTACTACATAAGTACCACATAAATGATTAATATAATGATTAAAGAATAACACGCAAAACGTGTCTCAATTAAAAAAATAATGGTCTTCTACTTTCAATATAAAATAAAATTAAGATTACAAAGGATTGGTGCCATGATGTATAAATAATAAATGTATAATTAATTTAATAAAAACGGATTCACTGCCTGATGGACCGGATACGGATCTCAAAGACAAGATCCAGATCTAGATCCGATCCATCATAAACGGATCCGGGTCCGATCCGGATCCGTCGGATCCAAACTTTGAATATCCATATCCTATAAAACGGATCTGGATACACCGGATCCGGATCGGGTCCGGTATCCATTGCCATCTCTACTTGGCCCACCTCAACCGTGTTTCATGAAGTCATTTTGACTCCATGTGTCAAATTTCATCATCAGGCAATTGACAGCCTGGGTATCTTGGCCACCTGAACCGTGTTACTGGTTTGAGTGTCCATCTCATCTCCATTAGCAGGAGGATCTTCAGTTAAGTATCTAGCTATACCTAACACAGTGAGGTAGAACAACATTTTCTGCTGCCACCTTTTAAAGATACCACCCGAAAACTTTTCGGGACGTTTAGCTTGAAAGTTGGGAGGAACAGTGGTGGTTCCCATGGTTCCAAAAGTGAAACCAGCGATCGGAGCAGTAGCAGTTCCAGAGGAAGTGGAATGAGTAGAAACAAAAATTGGATCTTTTCCATTCACCATCTTTTAGTTATTCACAGTATAATTTTGCCTCTGTTGGAATTTTTGTGAGTGGATAGGGGTGGAAGAACTGAAAAGGATAGACAAAGTAACGATAGCAACATTTGCTGAGTCGAGTGATGACACTCTCTCTTTAAGACTAAATTATCCCGTATATACTGTCTTACGGATAGTGGGTAATAGCCTCCCAAGATAAAATAACAATAACTTTCACAAGTACAAGCCAATACTTGTGAATCCTTAGAAGAAGTAAGAACTTAAGATTGCTAGAAGAAGAAGAAACTCTCAAATAATATCCAGATTTTGAATATGTTTTTGGATGATTTCAAATGTCATTTGAAACCTTTATTTATAGGTGCAAATTGGTGATTCACATGCCATGTGAATGCACTAATTGGGTCACATAGAACTCATCAAAGGTTTCCTTGATCATGCCAAGAGTTGGCTTTTGATTTTCGGGTTCACCGTACGTATAGCGCCGCGGCGCCAAGTAGGCAGTAACTGATGCGCGTAATATGCACACACTTTTAAACGCAAGTGCACGTTATCGTATCAAGTAGTATAGTCTTAGATAAGACCGAATATCGTCCTCTGGGATTAGGGTTCAAGTACCAACTATCTATTTTCTAGTATCTATTTGGCGAATTGATAATTGATTTTGGTTGTTTATAACTACGAATTATAAAAGCTATTTAAATATAAAGGTTTACTTCAGTTGTAATGAGAATAGGGCTTCTATGTATCCTTACTATCCGCTTATGTTACTTGTTAATGCATTACTTATGGTGTTCTTCTTTTGGAGAAAGCAGGTTTACGAAATCGTTTTATACTCCCGTTAGGGTTATATAAACACTCAACCCCAGTATTGTTCCTTACCTAACTTTCGCTGATAAGGGTAACTCTATAGGAGGATTAAGCACAAAAACCTAGTTGACCGTCACGCACAATGCGCAAAATTAGGGTTGTTAAGCCTCTCATCAACGCTACAAATCTAATTGAGGTATTTTCATCCCCAATTCAAGACCGTCTACCCAACTTACAACATATTCACAATCCCTCCTTTCGTAACTGATTAGAAATCATATAGTGATAACTAGTTGTCAATTAGCTACCAAGAATTCAACTCAATTATTGGATAGATCTCTCAATAAGAATAATAACCATAAGCATGCATTACTTTATAACATAAGGTTCAAGAATTCAACATAGAAAGCCTATAAGAGAATTAGTTCCTAGCCATGAATATGACAAGAACTAATTCAAAGTTCATCATGCAAAAACTGAAATAAATAAAGGAAAGGAAAAAGAAATTACTAAGCTAATGGTATCCAAACTCCAAGTCAAGAATCTTGAGTTGTGCAAGAAAGGGGAACCCTCAAAAACTGCCTAGGGTTCTCCGTAGATAGTTTTAAAACGCTCCCTTCTTTTCCTTCCAGTTCGCCCAAAAATCCGTCAAAGACTTAATTTTTCCGCGTCGGCCGCGACCTGCTGTCAGGCCGCGCCTAAAGTTCTGCAATACGGGTGTTTTGGCGCCGCACTGATATTCGCTGCTCGGTAGCGCGGCCTGCAACTCCCGTGGCTTCTCGGATGTTTAGCGCCGCGCTGCTTTCGTCTTCAGGCGCCATACGCAGATCTTCTGCAGCCTTCGAATATTAGCGCCGCCCTCGCTGTCGTCACAGGAGGCCGCGCAGTCCTGATTTCACTCGTTTGCCCACTTTCTCCGCTTTCACTCTAAGACTTCCTCTTTTCCCTCTTTTCGCTCCTTTTCCGCCATTTGACCACTTTAACCATTTTGACTCAAAAGAAAGAAAAACTATCCTAATACGACACTTTGTATGTACAAAACGGACAAAAGACTAACTAGACTGACTCAAAAGGTGTATATAAAATACACCGATCAAATACCCCCAAACTTAACGTTTGGTCGCCCTCGAGCAAAGATAGAAAGAAAGAAAGTAAAAGACTCAAAGAATGAAAGAATAACATCCTCACAGCCATTGATCACTTTTGCTGCATAGATGTTTGCTAGAAAAACATGAAGGTTAAGCGTAATAATACGCAGGAACATATAGCATGAAATTTTCAGCACACTGAACACATGAAGCTAAATATTTCGCAAACTCATATTCATCATGCTTAATGGAAGTCAATATACTAAATCATACCTATAAATTCAAGAATTCCTATGGCATGCTTACTTGCTATTCTCCACTAATTCGATATGCATAAAGAGATCTTGAGGACTTTGAGGTTGTAATGTAGGCTTAGGTAGGGGTTGGTAAAGATGGGCATTTAGGCTCATTTTTCTGCACTATACGCCGTTGGCTTTTCAATTTTTCCTTTTTCTTTTGATTCTTTCCTTCACTTCAATTCTATCTTTCCTCTTTTTTGGGAGAGTGAAGTGTATTATACTAACAGCACCCCCAAACTTAGGCTTTTGCCTCTTTCTTATTACTTTTCCATCGTGCATCAAACTTATTCATTCTTTTTGTTTCTTCTTTTTAACACAATGTACTCCACTTTGAAACTTTTTACTTATGGCACAATTTATGGGAATATAGGGTGTCAAAGAAAAAAGTTTCAATTTTTGGCTCAATGGGGCTGACTAGGGATATATTTTTAAAGTACAGGATAGAAAAGAGGTAAGAATTGGCTATCAAAGAAATGCCTGAGTCATCTCCCTAGCATGCATATCCTAATTATTTCGCCTCAAATAGCAAACAATCGTACACATAGGTTTTCAATCATTTAGTATGCACAATTCAAGTATGAAACTACAAATAGACAGATTTTGTGAGTTTTTGGCATATCTAACCTAGGTGTTTAAATAGTTGCTACAATTCCGTTACATTATTTTACCTTACTTCACTAGGTGTTTCTAGCAACTACAGCATACATGATCTTTGTGACAGCAATTATGACTCAAAACGAAAAAAATTAAAAATTTGTGGTGACTCAAAATAAACAAAAAATCAAAAAGAAGACTCGAATAAAACATAAAAATGAAACACATAAAAACACCCCAAACTTAAATTACACATTGTCCCAATGTGTAGACTCAAAGGAAAAACTAAAAGACAAAAGACTTACGCTTTTGGCTAAAATGGTAGTGGCGGTGGATAGTGCTTAATTTCGTGAGGAGGAGAGCCCTTGGTGTTTGATTTGGCGGTAGGGCTTTTGGATCAAAGTATTTTCGAATTCTCTGAATCGACACCGCGGCTTAAACTTCCGCACTCTTCGATCTTTCAGCCGCGCTTAAACTCAAGCGCCCATCGGATTTCATGCCGCGCCACATTCTGGCACCGCGCGCGCTATCTTGGCACATTTTTCTCGATTTCGCTGCCGCGCTCGCTCTGGCGCCGCGCTCTTAAACTTCAGCACCTTTTCAGATATTTCGCCGCGCCTCGCTTCCTGAAGCGCGCTACCCGCTTTTTCGAAATCCTCGCTTTTCTTGATTTATTTCCACACTGTCAATCCCATCACAAAACACAAGACTCCAAGACCGTGAGATCGTTTCGAGACAAAATAAAATAAACTTAAAGACGTAAATTAAAATAACATAATTGAAAACGTTGGTGCCTCCCAATGGCAAGTCTTTTACGTCTTTTAGCGACGCAATTAACCTTTTCGAGTGCCCATCGATACTTCGCGAACCGCTTGCAATCCATGTGTTTATTGCTATAGGTCTAAATTTCCTATAACTATTTGTTCAAACAGAGCCTTAAACATACAAGTATCCCCAAGCACACAAGATGAGTTTGTCTTTTAGGCTTCTTATTTTGTAGAAACCGAGAAATTCTCTACATCTCTGGACTCTGGGGCTTGCCCGTGATGGTATGTACTTCCTAAAGGGGAGTCATTCGTGATAGCTAGTGGTGTTTCTTCTGTGATAGGTGCATGAAAAAGAATTTCCACAGAATCCAAAGGTGAATAATTGGATTTCGCAATCTTTTCCTTCTACACCGGTTATCTCACCAAATTCCTCAATAGTTGGGTGTGATTCGTGCTCCTCAACTTGCTGTTCATTGTTGAATATGATCGCGAGTTCGCTATTTGCGTTTCCAACCTCTTTATACCCAACCTCATTTCGCCCACGAATCGAGCTTGGGACCTCGTGAGATCGAGTAGAGTTTCTCGTAATTCCTCCTCTCTTCCTCTATGGTTGGAACTCGATCATATTGACATGAGTAATCCATATCTTCGTGATCCCTGAGATGCATCAAAACCAACAAAGAATCACGACATCCTTGTTTTCACACAATAAATACATAAAATAAACAAAATTAAAAAAAACTATACATAAAACCAAATTAGAAATTAAAAATAGATAAATTTGATATTGAACTAATGCCTAGTCCCCTACGGCCAAAAACTTGATGCGCGTAATATGCACACACTTTTAAACGCAAGTGCACGTTATCGTATCAAGTAGTATAGTCTTAGATAAGACCGAATATCGTCCTCTGGGATTAGGGTTCAAGTACCAACTATCTATTTTCTAGTATCTATTTGGCGAATTGATAATTGATTTTGGTTGTTTATAACTACGAATTATAAAAGCTATTTAAATATAAAGGTTTACTTCAGTTGTAATGAGAATAGGGCTTCTATGTATCCTTACTATCCGCTTATGTTACTTGTTAATGCATTACTTATGGTGTTCTTCTTTGGAGAAAGCGGGTTTACGAAATCGCTTTATACTCCCGTTAGGTTATATAAACACTCAACCCCGTATTGTTCCTTACCTAACTTTCACGATAAGGGTAACTCTATGGAGGATTAAGCACAAAACCTAGTTGGCCGTCACGCACAATGCGCAAAATTAGGGTTGTTAAGCCTCTCATCAACGCTTACAAATCTAATTGAGGTATTTTCATCCCCAATTCAAGACCGTCACCCAACTTACAAGATATTCACAATCCTCCTTTTCGTAACTGATTAGAAATCATATAGTGATAACTAGTTGTCAATTAGCTACCAAGAATTCAACTCAATTATTGGATAGATCTCTCAATAAGAATAATAACCATAAGCATGCATTACTTTATAACATAAGGTTCAAGAATTCAACATAGAAAACCTTATAAGAGAATTAGTTCCTAGCCATGAATATGACAAGAACTAATTCAAAGTTCATCATGCAAACCGAAATAAATAAAGGAAAGGAAAAGGAAATTACTAAGCTAATGGTATCCAAACTCCAAGTCAAGAATCTTGAGTTGTGCAAGAAAGGGAACCTCAAAACCGCCTAGGGTTCTCCTTATATAGTTTTAAAACGCCTCCTTCTTTTTCCTTCCAGTTGGCCCAAAATCCAAAAGACCTAATTTTTTCCGCCGCGTCTTGGCCAAGCGCGCCTAAAGTTCTGTAATACTGGTGTTTTGCGCCGCGGCTCGATATTCGCTGCGGTAGCCGCATGGCCGCAACTCCTGTGGCTTCTCGGATGTTTAGCGCCGCGACCGCTTTCGGTCTTCGAGGCGCCATACTGAATCTTCGCAGCCTTCTTCAATATTAGCGCGCGCCCGCTGTCGCCGCAGGAGGCCATGGCGCAGTCCGATTTCACTGCTTTGCCACTTTCTCCGCTTCTTCTAAGACTTCCTCTTTTTCCCTCTTTTCGCTCCTTTTCCGCCATTTGGCCACTTTAACCATTTTGACTCAAAAGAAAGAAAAACTATCCTAATACGACACTTTGTATGTACAAAACGGGACAAAAGACTAACTAGACTGACTCAAAAGGTGTATATAAAATACACCGATCAGTAACCAACCGAGTTCACTGGACGATTGACGCCGCAACCCTGTCCGGAGGCGCCGCGACCCAGGTCAGGTGGCGCCGGCGCTGGCCCGTCGTGGCTCGGTGCCGTGGACCTGTTACGGCGCCGCGACTCTTCCCCAATTTTCGTAATTTGCACATTTCTTCTTTTCTCATACCGTCGTGGGAGACTCATCAATTTGGTCATTTAATCGTCCATCCTTACATGCCTTAGGAACACTTAACATGTGTACCAACATCTCTTTCACTACTTGAAATTTAGCGAAACGTTGTACGACATATGCATGTGTATGGAAATAATATTTCCGACATGCGGGGCCCCATGTGTTCAAGTCATTAAGGACGGGATAAACTCAATCCCACTAGGTAAATTTCCAACAAGAGGTAAGGTCTGTGTACATTCTATCTTCCTCAGACCCCGCGTTGTGGGATTTTACTGGGTATGTTGTTGTTGTTGTATACTTCGTAATCTGTGCTTGCTCTGCTATTCTACCAGATTTGCCATTCTTCATTGATATATTTGAAGGATACAACCAGTATAGTAGAATTCTGTCTCCATTTGTTTTCTTGATTGCTTTTCATTTGCCTTGTGCCTTATACTCTGGATGGATAGAAACTGTACTTTTGAACTTGATTGTAGGTAAGTACTCATCTCTGTACTCTGTGGTTTATCAAGCAACGGATAACTGTAATCCAGAGAACTCAAAAGATCAACGGGGTTTAATTCATCCTTCATGACCGAGGGGTTTTGCAATTTCAGTTCATTATCAGTAGCTGGATTTGCCTCCTGCACAAGGATCAAAACGTCCCGTTTTTTTTTTTGCAACTTATTGCAATCACTGGATTGATCTATTTCATACTCGTTTATTCACCATTGTGATTTTCTTGGTGTCCTTTCCTATTCATGTGTGTTTGCTATGATGGAAGTCGTTTCTTCTGAGAAGTTCTTTCTTTAAAATATTAGTACTATTTTCGTGGAAATTGTTTGCCGTGTTAGGACTAGGTTGGTGACTGGAAATATATATTTTCACGTGAAAAACATGTTGCAGTCAATGATAATATGAGCATATAGGAGAGTGTTTCAATGAAGTTTTTAATATAGTACTCGTTAAAAACTAACAATAATGTCAAGTATGAGTTGGAAGCAAAGTAATATTGTAGTTGAAAAGAGAATGTCTTCTACCTATTCACTTTAGATGGAAAATGTTTTTCTTGAAAAATATTTTTGGTGGACCAAACACCAAGAAAAATGTCTTCCACATGAAAAACTTCTTTTTCTTCTTCTGGAAAATCACTTCCACCTCAGTCTTGAGCCAATTTAACTTCTTGGAAACACTGAACTTTCTTCTCTCATTTTAACTTGTTTTCCACCATACACTGGTGAATGGATGAGAAATGTAGGACTATTGCATTTTAAGAAGTTATATTATTTTGAGACACGATAAACGATGTTATATGTTCTATTTACACCAGGGAAGTTTCTGTTAAAACACGTTAAAAACACATTAGTGGTCTCATTTTGGTTCCTCACATGGTTGCATTAATGAATATCTGTCCAAGTCGCTGGTTTCCCTCACACGCAAATAACTCTACCGTTGCTTCAAGGCTTCCTTAAAAAATACTACTAAATATTTATTTCTCAAATCCCAGTACACGTATTTTGCAACTTATTCACAAGGCTTTAGACGTCAAAGCTCAATGCAGCATTAACATACTAGCTTATAATCCAAATGAAACCTTAAGTTCTTTGATAGGAAGTGAGTGCCCTTTGGCGTGCTTTGTCTGGAAAAGCCTTCTAGGATTTTTCTGCCCTTCCACTGTATTCCATATAAACCGGTTCTTTTGCTCGTGCTACTGCTTATTGATCCCAAAGCGCATGGGATTTCTGTAAGTCATTGCCACCTGTATCTTCTTGGATTTTCTTCAACAAACATGTTTCATCTCCTGCACTTGTAGCTTACTTGGAAACCGAGCTGGTACTCAAGATGGTAATGACTCAAGCTAGGTCCTAAGTCTCAGAGACACTAGGTTGTGATCACCTCGAATCTAACCTTGTTCAATAAAGAACTGCATGCCTCTTTCTTGAGTAGTACATTTCTTTTCTCATTTGGTGTATCAGTTGAGAGTAGGGAGCAAAAAGAACATTGGATTCCTCTACACCTTCCCCTCAAAGCAAGCCTTCATCCTGTGCATACGACAATTTGAGTGATCACATTTGCTTCAGGAGTAGTTAACCACCTTTGTGAAAAAACCGCGTTTCACTTCTGGACTAGTTCTAAATGCCTCTAGAATTTGAAAGAATAACAGTGGAGTTATCAACCAAGTCTGAGAGAATAACTTTGTTTCACTTCTGGGCTAGTTCAAAATATGCCTCTAGAACTTTGATCCTCTTAATGTGGCTGGTACAACCATGCAATCCACATCAACTTTTTTTATCTTCAACTATTGCCTCATGCAAGATCCTGGCTGTGTAAGCTCTTCAACTGATCTGTATGACAAAAACATTACTAACAGTGATAGGACAGATCTGGTTAACATTCAGATCAGATATTTGAAAGTGATCACCTCAATGTCATGCCAAATTTACCGAGCTTCTGTTTCTTACTTTGATTTAAACAAGGTTTTCCCATGGCAATAGAATCTGACCTTCAGCTTCTTCTAGCCATTGCAAAATTTACGCAACTTCTACCCAACTACAGCCAGGAACCTTTTTCAGCTTCTTCTTCTTGATCAGCCTTTTTACCTTCGCGACATTTACCCACTTACTTGCATCAGCATATAAACTCGATAGCAACACACTACTTCCCGCACTATCAGGTTCAAGTTTAGCCAATTTTTCAGCTGCAACCGCTGCTAAATCCATATTTCCGTGCTGCCTACATGCCCCTAACAATGCTCCCCAAACAAATAAATCTGGTTCAATCGACATGCTCTGAATCAAATCGTATGCCTCATCGAGTTTCCCTGCTTTCCCTAAAAGATCCACCATACACGCAAAATGCTCCAATCTTGGCTTAATCGCATATTTTTCCTGCATCAGTTTGAACAAACTTTCTCCGTACTGCACAAGTCCAGCGTGACAACAAGCAGTGAGAGCTGCTATGAAAGTCAAGTGATCGGGTTTCGTCTCTTCCTCTCTTAACATTTGATTGAATAATTCAATTGCTTCACTGCAATAACCGTGATTCGCGTAGCCAAAAATCATTGAATTCCAAGTTACTGTATTTCTTTCACACGTCTTAGAAAAAAAAAAGTGCTTTGCTTCGGATATAAATCCGCATTTTGCATACATGTCTACGAGAGCACTTTTTACATATACATCCTTTTTGATCCCCATCACTACTGCATAACCGTGTATCTCCTTCCCACGCATTAAGTCCGCCACAATTGCACAAGCAGGCAATATACTACTAATCGTAGCTGAATTCGGACATATCCCAACATCCAACATTCGCTTAAACGTATCAAAGGCTTCCT
Organism: Przewalskia tangutica; assembly: GCA_029844215.1. Lineage (NCBI taxonomy): Eukaryota > Viridiplantae > Streptophyta > Magnoliopsida > Solanales > Solanaceae > Przewalskia > Przewalskia tangutica. The sequence goes on from CM056740.1 coordinate 58,013,255, forward strand.
TGTTATGAAAATTTTGCACGAGCCCCGAGATAATACTAGTCCAAGAAACTACATCTAGCTCAAGACCATCATCATGCATCATATCAATAACTTCATAAACCTTATCTCGATCATCTGCTTGTGAAAATCCTGCAATAAGGGGTGGCAAAATTAGCCCATGAAAACATGACCGCCTCAACCCGCCGAAGTTTGAGCTGGTTATTGACCTATCCATTTATTAGCTCAGTCCATTTCATCCCAACCCATTAAAAAGTCGAATTGAATATGTAGCTCAAATTGAACCATGAGAAATTTTGTCAAAATGGTTTTAAAAAGTTATTTTTCTTATTTGATATGTTATATATAACCTTTATTAGGTACTAAAAAATTATAAAAGAACAAAATAAATCAAAATTTAGTAAGAATTGGCGGATTGGGTTATGATCCGCTTTTTAGCCCATTTCAGCCCAAGTAACTTTTGACCCGCACAAATTCAGCCCAACCCCGCCCATTTGACACCCTTACCTGCAATCAGAGTATTGTATGTCACCACATTAGGCTTCATAGCATGAACTTTAATTTCCTCAACCAAATCCAATGCTTCTTTTACGATCCCCCATTGAACACAACCAGAAACCAAAGCATTCAGTGCAACCAAATCTTTATTTACCGTACCATAAAACACCCTTTTCGCCTTCTCAACTTTACCACACTTTGAATACATATCTATCAATGCACTAACCACATACGAATCAAATTCAAACTCATTCTTTAAAATCACAACGTGCAATATCTCCCCTGTTCGAAAATCATTGAATCGTCCACACGCTTTAAGGACGCTAGGAAGAACAAACTTATTCGGCTTCTTTCCTTCCCTTTGCATTTCATAGAAAACACCCATTGCTTCCTCGTAAAACCCGCGACGAGCATAGGCACCGATGAGAACAATCCAACGACGAATATCTGATTTGGGAATTTTGTCGAACAGTTTACGTGCATGCAGTAACTGTTTACATTCTGCATATAAAGCAATAAGCTTTGAAGCAAAATGAGTTCGTTTAGCCAATCCATTGATCACCAAGTGTGCATGTAATGCTTTTCCTGATTGCAAGGCTCCATTTTGAGTATAAGATTCAACAAGTTTTGTGTATATATCGGATGTGGAACACAAGTACTGCATTTTGTACTTAGAGGCAGAGCCCGTTTGGATTTGTTAATTGTAAATAGCTATTATGTTTTAAGTGGTGAAACTAATTTTATTAATAAGTAGCTATGTGTTTAAATAGAAATATTAAAACTAAAATAAGCAGATATGGATAAACGGTTCTTTTGTTAAAATAACGAAACTATCTTTATAAGTTTTATTAAAAATTATAAATTTAATTCTGAGAATTAAAAAATAATAATAAGGATAATATAGTAAAAGAATGGATGGTTATAAACTGAAAAGTCCGGGAATAATTTTGACTTATAAACACTTAGCATTTAAGCATGTTGGATCATTATCAAACACATAAGTTTTTTACAATTTTTATCAAATCGAACGGATAAAATTTATTAAATACTCGACATAAACCTGTCCATCTGGTCGGGGACCCGGCCCGACTCAAAAAACCATGACCCGTGAGTCAACCGATCCGAAAAAGTGGGGATCCGATGATATATATAGGGTTGGGCTAGGGTCAGATTTTTTTACCCGCTTGACTCGGCTCGCCACTAAATCTTTTTAATTTTACATTTTCTTCATTACATATTTCGCGATATACAATATATTTTAACGTACGAATTTCGTGATAATGTAGGTGTGAATGTCAATTTCAGTTTTGAAAATTCAATTTTTAGAAATAACAAAAAATATATCCGGGTTCCGCGACCCGGCCGGACCAAATTATCCGTTTTTTGTTGTTTTGTAGAGTTGGTCAGGGCCGATCCGTGATCCGTAGGGTCCCCGAAGGGACTGGGTCGGACAAACAGAATAAAAAAAGTCACATGATTCGATCATGACCCGATCCGAGCTTTGGACAGGTATGTCTCTCGACATAATCAAAATATAAACTTTTGCAAACTTAAAAAAAGAACCAAAATTCTTCCGAGGTGGCCACTAGGACGATGAACCCACTTAGTTTAGTGGGTTGGAGCTCAATTAGCGGGTTAAAAGAGTATTTTGATAATTTTAGTTACGGCAGACCGATTGTCAAGAGGCCAAAATCAAAGTGAACACGGCGAAATGATTTTAAGATCAGCTGCATTTCACCTATGCTACAACATAGGAAAACAATTGAACCAAGTTAGAACAATACATAGCTTTAAAGACAAATATAACATTAATTTAGACTTGTTACCTCAATTACATCAAAATGGTCTTTTACATGACCAATTTAGCCTCAATCAAATCATCTCCGCATGTGCAAAATTGGCTTCTTTATCACTTGGAATACAAACCCATTGCCAAATTATCAAATTGGGTTTCGATTCAAATGTATTTATCAACACAGCTCTTGTTGATATGTATGGAAAATGTGGTATTGTAACATCAGCACAGCAACTGTTCGATGAAATGCCTGAAAGAAATGTGGTCACATGGAATGCTTTGATTTCTGGATATTTGGACACCTATTACCCCGAAAAGGCGATAGCCTTGTTTCTTGGAATGGTAAGGGAAGGTATTAGTCTAACCCCGTCGAGTGTTTCGGCTACTTTGGTTGGTTGTGCTCAGTTAGAAGCATGTAAACTTGGTGTTCAGTTGCATGCTTTGAGTTGGAAAGTTGGTTTTGCTTTGGATGTTACAGTAGGGACTGTTTTGATTTGTATGTATTCGAAATGTCTTGATCTCGAGACTTCGAGGAGAGTTTTCGATCAAATGCATGAAAGGAATGTTATTACTTGGACCTCCATGATTACTGGTTATGCACAATATCATTGCCCTATACAAGCTATGGTTTTGTTCAAGGAAATGATGACATTGGGAATTAAACCTAATTATGTTACGTATACGAGTTTGTTGAGCTCATTTTCTTGCCCGGATTACTTGGTTCATTGTGAGCAGGTCCATGGGCACGTGATACAACAATGTTTTAAGAATAGCCATTATGTGGTGGTATCGTTATTGTCTGCTTACTCGGAGTGTAGTTGTAGCTTGGACGGTTTCCATAAGTTGTGCTCTGATGTTATGAAATGGGATGAAATCTCCTGGAATGCTGTCATTTCCGGTTTCTCTAATTTAGGAGTCGGTGGAGAAGCGTTCTCCTGCTTTTCAAGAATGAGGCGGACTGGTTTTACTGTTGATCACTACACTTTTGCAAGCATTTTGAAAGCAATTGGAAGTATTTCAGGTAGGAGTGTCAAATGGATTGAATTTGGGCGGGTCAACTGAGTTAATAATTGGATGGGTCAATATCCCGAACAAAAGTTACTTGGGCTAAAAAGCGGGTCATAACCCAACCCGCACAATTCTTACTAAGTTTTAATTTCTTTGTTTGTTCTTTTATAATTTTTTATGTACCTCATAAAACTATATATTCTATTTATTATGGCTATATATAACATATTAAACTTTAAAAAATATCTTCTTAAAAAGATTTTGACAAGGTTTCTCATGAGTCAATTTTGCTATATATCAGCCCAAACTTGGGCAGGTTGGGTGGGCCATGTTTTCGCGGGCTAATTTTACTACCCCTAATTTCAGGTCTGGAGGAGGGAATGCAGACCCATTGTATAGCCTTGAAAACAGGATATGCTTCTGACGTTATCATACAAAGCGGGATTCTTTCCATGTATACAAGATGTGGTAAACTTGAAGATGCTGAGAGAATATTCTCATCAATGGAGGAACGAGACCTCATAACGTGGAACTCACTTCTTACAGGGTGTGCACATCATGGTTATGGTAGGGACGTGATTGTAATGTTTGAAGAAATGAGGATATGTGGTATTAAACCAGATCTAACCACATTCCTTGCTGTTATTTCGGCATGCAGACATGCTGGCCTGCTCAACGAAGGACTTAATTTTTTTGATCAGATGAAGAATGACAATTCTCTACCACCACCAAAGCTAGAGCATTATGCTTGCATAGTCGACCTTTATGGTCGTGCTGGTCATCTACATGAAGCAGAGGCCTTTATTAACAATATGCCTATAGAGCCAGGACCTTCGGTTTTTAAAAGTCTACTGAATGCTTGCCAACTTCACGGTAATAAGGAACTTGCTGTGATGTCTGCCAAGAAGCTTGTTGAAATTTGCCCTAACGATCCTGCTACTTACGTGTTGCTAGCAAATGTGCTAGCATCGGAAGGGAACTGGAACGATGCAGAGGGACAGCGCAAACTTATGTTGGATAGAGGATTGAGTAAGAAACCTGGTTATAGCTGGCTATAATTCACAATAGGGTGGTATTGTTACCAATTGACATTGTTGGAACTTTGTCGCAGACAAAAAGCCTGCTACTTAAGTGAAGAAAGATAAAGAGTGGGGTCCATTATCCACCTATCGTGCACCGCTGGCCCTAAGGGATTTCTTGATTATCCTTACTCATTGACATAACATGATACTATGACAAGTGAAGTTCTTTGTCTCAACAAGGGTGTGTTTGGTATGAAGGAAAATATTTTCCATGGAATATAAGTGGTTTCTTGCTTATTTTTTGGTATTTGGTAGGTAAGCAAGAAAATATTGTCCCAAGAGCATTTATATGCAATCTAAGAAAACACTATGGGATGAGGGTGGGGAGTTCGAGGGTCAGGGGTGGTGGAGGTGAGGTGGTCTATGGGTGGGGAATGGGGGCGTTAGAGGATAGGGAGGAGACAATGAACTTGAAATACCACATATGGAACTTGTTTTCCCTACTCCCACTAAGGAAGATGTTTTCCTCCATACCAAACACACCCTAAGATTGGAACCAATCTGTACATACTAGACTCTCATTTGATCCTGTAGGTACAAGCTGATTAGGCTGGAAATGAGAGAAAAGGGTGAGTTTTCATTCTCTTATATCCACCTTTTCAACAATTGATTCTTTAATCATTTATGTTTTCTCCTTAGAAAGTAACTTGTGCTTTCACTGGTGTAAGCACAATCATTTCCTCAAATTTTAGATGAACATCTTGTACTTCTATTTCTCTGTTCCTTTGAGTTTAATATTCTCTGATTCTGTTATTTCTGTTCCTAGTTTATAATTAGAAGAACTTGTTAAAACCTGAGGAATGCGCCACTATTTAATTGCTTTACTGTAGGTGGAATACAATATCATTAGCATGCTTCCAATTTCATCACTTTCTGCATTATTATTTTCTACAGATATTTGGTTATAGATTTTATCTGTTCCAGAAACTGTTGGATCACATGTTAGTGTAAGGTGTGGACTAGGACTCAACATCAGTGTTTTCAATAGAATATAGCGACCTCAAACGAACACTAGTTTAATGGCACCAGAAAACCTTATGCATTCCTAAACATGTAAAGTTGGGATGATTTTATCCCACGTTTGGTTGGGATAAAATCCGGGATAACTAATCCTCGGATTGTGGTGTTATTTTATCCCACATTGAGGGTGGATAACAATCCCGAGATAGTTCCCCAACCAAACCAGCCCTTGAGAGAGTTAAAAAGTATATTTCTAATACTACTCACAAATTAAAAAGAAGTAACTTAAGTACGAAATTCACCAATGCTGTGAATTTCCCATTCATTCATTTTGTTGATTGATGAAGTATATATTCACTTATTGATAGTATTATACTCAGTAATAGTGCTGTTATCGGACCGGTCCGGTCCGGGTATCAGCTTACCGGGACCGGTCCGGTAAGGTTTCGGTCCTGGAACGAGAACCGGCCCCGGACCGAAACCTTATCGGTCCGGACCGGTAAGAATTTTACGGGTCGGGCCATTTTTTTTTTTAAATTGAATTTCCAATACTGAAATTGACATTCTCGGACGCGGTTCCATGCAATTTTTACGTTGAAATCAATTGTACATCGCGAGATATTTAGATTTGAAAAGGGAAAAAACGTAACGATTTGGGGGAAAAGTGAGATTGAGGGGCAAGATGGACGTTTTTGGAGAAATCGGCTGAAGCAAACTGACTTTTGTCGGTTTGGGATTATTCGTCTCGAAAAAATACGCGAAATCAAATTTTTTTTTAGGTAAAACGGACGTCCGAGCGCAAAGTTATGACCATATAAAGTTTGATCAATTTACAACTAATTAGAATGCGTGAGGATCATTGGGCCGGGCTGAGGGGACTGGGGCTGGCTGGAGGGGACTGGGTGGGGGACCGGTTACGGGTATTTCTGGGTTACCGGTCCGGTTCATCGGTCCGGTATTTTTGATACTCGTGTCCGACCGTTAAGGTTTTGGTCGCTTTCCGTGCCACTGGTCCGGTTTGGTCGATTCTAAAGATATCCGAACCACTAACAGCCCTACTCAGTAACCTGTGAAAAATGAAAACTAACCTGTTATTACATATTAAATTACACTGATCATATCAAAAAATATTTACACTATACATATTCGTCTGCTAAATTTGACACGAAAAACAATAGGTTTAGTTTTCAGGAAACAATTGTTTTGTTCTTTAAAACAAACATTTTTCGTTGTTGAGATTTATTTTATTTCTGAAAATTAAAACAAATCCGAAAACAATTTTACCACAACCAAATTTAAGCATTCCAAAAAAAGAAAAAAAGGAAATCAAAACCAAGTAACACAACGTTTGGTGAATTGCCACTATTTTGTACCAATTGGCAATTATAAACGACTGGCTTAAAATTTTCTTTTGTAGATAAAATTTGACGTGGCTTTATCCCATTGGAAAGTCACCTTATTCCCCATCTAAAGATGACAACATTGCTCAATCCAAAAACACACTGTTCTGAGACCAGAATAAAATGCCACACACAGATATTGCTCAAATTATTGTCACCATTTCCAACTGGAATTTCATTAATAAAAAAGTTGCATGCAAAAAATATAACTGAAAATAGGAAGAGTTAGCAATTCATCTGCTATCTCTTTCCAAAAAAAAAACTATTCATTCATGGCTCCAACACTTACTTCAAACTCATTCCTCCTTACAACCACACCCCATCCAAGACTATCATTCAAGAATTCAAGATTCACTGTGTTTGCTAAGAAATCTGGACAATTCCCATCTTTTCGTCTTGGAAAATCATCAGCTGATGAGTCTTCTAATGAGGAAACTACAAGCAATTCTGGCAACCCCTTCAACTTTGATTTAGGTAATGTCGAATTGTGTGATCATCTCATCCGTATTTGATTTTGGTAATGTTGAAATGTGTAACCATTTCATCTGTAATTTATTTAGTTAGTTATGTCTGTAAAAATTCTTTTTGATAATGAGTGACAGACTTGAACACAAGACATATGCTTGCTAGAATACTATATTGACTTGTGTGACCATTTCATCTAAATTTACTTAGTATGTCTGTAAATATTCTTTTTAATGATGGATGACAGTAAAACTTTGTTAGGTCCGAGACTACAGATAAGCAATTAAAAATAGGAAAACTAAAGATTCGAACATTGAAAAGTTAAACAGTTTCTTATGTTGCCTTCAGTGTTGTGTCAACACTTGAGGGAACACCCGATAAAACAATAATAAACCTTAAAGAGTAAATGCAGCGGAAAAGTAAAAGAAACAAGATTTATATTTTCAAGGGTATATATTAATATAGCCCTTGATGGTCAATGACCGAAGAATTGTATGTACTATATACAATTACAAATGAATTTCTTTTTACAATTTGTGGAAATAGAATAAAAAGAAATTACAAAAAGTGAAGTTGCAGATGACTTCAGCCTAAAGACAAAGCATCTATAAAGAAACATACAACATCTTCATTATAATTGCTTCAACAATGAGCTTAATCTAGAATCTGGGCAGCAATAGTAATGAGAGACTAGATATTGTTATACTACTTTAGACAGTGATGTTTGATCCAGTTTCTTGAGTGAATTTCCGAGAGCTCCCTTGATTACCGATACAATGAAGTTCCTCCTCTATTTATAGTGTGAAACTTCCTTGAAATTCTCACTGGTTGGTTGCGGAAGTTGAGAGAAAATAGGCAGCAACTTGAACCGATTCAGCCTCCATGAAATCCTCAATTACATCGACTTGGTCTTCACGTTGCTTTCCTTCCAAGCTTGACTTCTTTTTTTTCTCACGTTTTAAACACGGCTTCCTGGTTAGCTTACCTAGGTCATTTTTACCTCACAATAACAATTACTCTTTTGGTCGGAAGTATAGGCAATATCGTTTATAGAGATGTTGTTTGTGATGTTGTCACAGCACTGTAGGCAACATCCTTATATTCATAAGCGATGTTGTCCTGACTAATTACTCGTGTAGTCACAACACTCATCCAACATCAACAAACTTGAACGCAAGACTTATGTTTGCTCTAATGCCATATTGTGAAACCATTTCATCTAAATTTACTTAATTATGTCTGTAATATTTTTGACGTATAACATTCATTCCTGACCACTGGTGGCTGACAGTGAGATTTGAACGCAAGACTTATTTTTTCTCTACCGTCATATTGAGACTTGAATACAAGATGTCTGCTTTTTTCTAATGCCATATTGAATTATGCGACCATTTCATCTAGATTTACTTAATTATTTCTGTAATTTTTTTTTTGATAATGAGTGACAGTGATACTTGAACGCAACACTTTTGTTTGCTCTAATGCCATATTGAAACTTGAACACAAGACATATGCTTGCTCTAATACCATATTGAATAGTGTGACCATTTAAACGATTAAACTGTTAAAGAGAGCACAATTTTAATTACTTAATTATACTGTGTCTTTAACAGGTAAGTTACCTGATGTGACGTCGTTGATACCTGTTAATATCAACACATCTTCTGGTTTGGCTTTTGGAAGGCAAAGGGCAAAGGATCCTGGAACAGTGTTTGTTGCTGGTGCAACGGGGCAAGCTGGTATCCACATTGCACAGACACTGCTGCGTGAAGGTTATAGTGTCAGAGCTGGAGTTTCTGACCTTGGTGCAGCACAAGAGCTAGCTCGTCTAGCCGTTAGCTACAAGGTTAGTCTCTTTGTCCTTGGAAATACAGACTTTGTTAAGAGTTTCCGGCATAGGTATCAGGAATGAGGTATTGTCTTCTTGTATGATTTTGATCTATATGACCTCAAATCTTGGCTATTCCTCTGATAAGCTAGAGCCATTGATGTTGTTGTGTTTCACAATATTGAGCTTGCATGTTATGTTGTCCACGGTCTAGATATGCAGCCTTGCATGGGAGGGTAGAGTGAGTGTTAAAGAGTGTCTCACATTGGTTGAGGGAAGAGGTTGTTGTCTACTTATATGATTTTAGATAATACTCACCTAATGAGTTAACTTTTGCAATTAAATTAAGCCCAAGCAACCATTTTTCTTAATAGAACTCACGTTGAACTCTTTGGTGTATTCAATTTTTGCATATGGAGGAAGAATTTAATAAACGTATTGAAAATTAGCAATACAAGACGATTCTCTCAATGGTTGTAGGCTCTATTAGAGGATTCATAACTCAAACGTGTAACTACCTGGACACTGAGTGTTCCACTAGTTAAGAAATTGGGTTAGAGGACCGATGATTGAGTAGTAGTCGGATTAACGTAGCAAACAGTGTGTCACTATAAACTGCTCGACAATCTTGAAGGTTGCAAAATTCAACCAAGAATTGGAATATGGTTTTGTATACCATTTCTTTGGGATCAAAGTATTTTACAAGATTTGAGACTTGGACAATTCCCTTAATATTCACTAATGAAAATATCCCCTTTGCAATAGGTAATTAATCCTTGTGGCCAAAAACAAAAGTTGATTAATGGTTGATCTGAAATTAGGTAAACAAAATGCTCTTATTGCACCGTAAGAAGTGGTGGTAGAAAATAGATTTGAAATAATCTGTTCTTTTTTTTCTGACTATACATGTTGCATCATTGTAGGTAATCTCTAACGATGAGTCGAAACGCCTTAACGCCGTTGCATCCACATTTCAAGATGCAGAATCAATTGCAAAAGCAATCGGAAATGCTAGCAAAGTTGTGGTTACTATCGGTAAGGGAGAGAACGGTCCCACCACCGAAGTCACCACAACAGATGTTGTACAAGTTATACAAGCTGCACAATTAGCTGGTGTTGAGCATGTAGCCATAATCTATGATGAATCTTCTTCAGTAGGCTCTACATACAATGTGCTCGACGGAATTACGTCTTTCTTCAACAATCTGTTCTCGAAATCTCAACCGTTGACGATAACGGAGTTTCTGCAGAAGATAGTGGAGACAGATCTAAGCTATACACTCATAAAAACAAGCTTAACGGAGGATTTCTCCCCCGAGAGCTCATACAAAATCGTCGTGTCAGCTGAAGGGAGTGCTAGTGCTGACGCCTATAAAGTAATGTAATGTATGCAATTTTCTTTTTGTCATGGAAATTCTAGCTAACTTTTAATGTTGAACACGTCATCTACGGTCAGACCTCTCTATAACAACCATCCTCTATAATAACATTTTACTATAACAACCAAGTGTTTTTTTGGAACTGATTTCCATGTTATGTTATATTATATGTTCTTTATAACAACATTTCGCTATAGTAGCCAAAAAATATCGGAACAAACGATGCCATTATAGGGAGGTTTGATTGTATTTTATTCTGGATTTAGTTACATGACATACATTTTGGTTATTGTTTCCTTTTTCCGATCTCTACCCCCTTTATGAAGCATGTTAAATAGATTGAAATAATCTAATTATTGCTCATGATCTCTTGATTTATTGGAATCATCAGGTGGTGAAGTCTCAGATAGCTAAGCTGGTGGTGGATGTTTTCTCCAACACGGCGGTGGCAAAAAATAAGGTAGTTATTGCTCTGCCTTAAGTAAAGTTTCTTGTAATGCATTAGGTCCTGTATGAGAACATCACAACAACGAAAATAACTATACCTCAATCTCAAGCAAATTTGGTGTCGGATATACGTATCCTCACTGTATATATCATTCCATTTAAGGCCGTCTCAGTCCAATATGAGGAAGAGTTCAAAACCGAATGAAATGTACTTCGTAGTCTACCATATGACATTCTCCTAACTGAAATGATCTCTGATTTCACACAAATGAACCTTCTGTAGTCTTCCATTTAACATGAAATGGCTAGTTATCCACTTGGTTGAGCAACTGGAATTATTTCATTGTACAGGTTGTGGATGTCTTTACTGATCCATCAGCAACATCGAAGACTGTGGATGAACTTTTTAGGTAATTACCTCTTTCCTCAATTGCTGCATTTCCAAATTTGGGTGATACTGGTTCTCGTAAGAATTATTTTACTATGAGTTTAACTTATACTGAATCTGAAAATGTAAAAGAATAATCAGATCACCAAAAGATAACTATTGGTAAGCGTCCATAAAAAGTGGGATTAGTAACACGGAAAATAAGGTAGATTACTTGATATAAACCAGGTTAAAATATGCTCCCTCCGTTTTAATTTATTGTGTCTTAGTTTGACTGAGCACGAAATTTAAGTAAGCAGAGAAAACTTTTGAATTTTGTGGCCTTAAAGCAAAATGCCCTTCAATCTTGTGGTGTTGAACATGCCATGTAGGATGTTGAAACTAAAGAGTTAGGAGTACTAAATATAGAAAGTGACTAGAAACGATATACTATAAGTTAAAGGGCTTTTTACATTTTTGGCCGTAATTACAGCCGTTAGCCAATATATAAAACATATACATTATGTATGTATAAAATATGTATATTTTTCATATATTACAATTAATATATAAACAATATACATTTGTTGGCTATTATTTTGGTGGACGGCTGGACAGTGTAAAATTTCCTAAGTTGTTAAATCCTCTTTCTACAAGTTCTGGATGCCATGCAATCTAAATGAGTGAACCATTTTATGTACAGCGTCATTCCTGAGGATGGTCGGAGAAAGGCTTATGCAGAAGCCCTTGAAAAATCGAACGCTGAGGAAGAAGCTCGAGGAGCTGCTGAAGCAGCAAAGAGGCAGGAACAAGAAGCAAAGAAGCTTGAAAAGCAAGGAGCAAAGGCTGCTAACATTGAAAAAGAAGTTGAAGAGAAGGCATCATCAGCTTCTAGTCCTTCTGTTGAAAGCCTATTGGAGACAGCAAAAGGCTTTAGTACAGGATTTTCATTTGAAAAGTTCAGCTCACAATTGAAATCAGCTGTTGAAAAGAGTACAGGTGAGGAAGCGGACGTGCAAGTTGCTACCGTTAGGGGACGGGCCAAGGCGAAAAATTTGCCTGCTCAGAAAGCAGTGGTAAAAACTCCTCCAAGGAATCCGTTTGCTTCGAAAACGAAGGAGGACCCGAAAAAAACAGCTAAACAAACAGAGACTGCTGCAACAGAGAAGAGGAAGATTTTTGGTGGGTTGTTTCAGCAAGAAACCATCTATGTTGATGACTGAGATGAATGAATGAATAAGAGAAGGCTTAATCTTAATTTTCTTTATTTCATTTTAGCCTAATTATGAGGTTAAAACAATGGTTTACTGAGGCTGAGTGAGAAGTATGTAAATCCCTGCACATTTATGTGGATCTTAGATTGTATATTTGCCATGAAATGCAACATTTAAGGTACTTGTTCATTTTTGTTTTCGCTTCCAAATACTAATATTTACTCTGCGAAGGGAGATAAAAATGAAGAATTTACGCAATATCTTTTCTAAGAAAGAGATCATTGTGATTGATGGCTCTTTCAATACGGCGAAATGGAAGGCTTTGACATGTACCAAAATGGAGAATTTGGGTCAGATTAATAAGCTTGCAATCACTGAACAAACTTGGTTGGTGAACATAGTTTATGTGCTACTACTGTAGCAGTTTGTCGAGCATTTGACAAACTCATACATCCATTTCAAAATAGGATATGTCCCCTAGACAGACGCGCAATTCAACCTATAAGATTTCCTTTTCCTCTTCCCGTTCTTATTTCTGTAGGTTTCCTCGTAATAGGGAAATATGAGAGAGCTCTAACCTACATCTTACCATTTCTTCGGAGTTGTATGTTCATAGCACGATGGAAGTGTCCGATTAGAGCACGAGCGCTGCTTCAATGGCTCGATATGAAAGACGACTAGCTCTATAATCTTAGTGTGATATCTTCCGAAACCAAGTTGTATCCGTCTGGTTTGTATCCGTCATGAAAGTTCTCTGATGATAGAACTAAAACTCATAGGGAGTGTTATAATAAGGCGAAAAAAAAGACGAAGTTAGCGGTTATGGCGACAGAGACGGTAGCATTTGGACGTTTGTATGAAGAACTTGGGAACAAAAGCGGCGACATGAAGTTGTACAAGCTAGACAAGGTGAGAGAGAGAAAGGTTCGGGACTTGGATCAAGTAAAGTGTATCAAATACGAGGACGACATAGTATTGATGAAGAAGACACATATTAGGCGTAGATGGCTGATTTACTTTCACAAACTATTGAATGAAAAGGGGGACAAGAACATTAATTGTGCTTAGTGAGGTTGAGCACTCTGAGAGCCGTCAAGATTTTGAGTATTGTAGGCGCGTAAAGGTTAATGAGGCGGAGGGGGTTATACATAAGATAAATAGGGGAAGAGTGACCATACCAAATGAATCCCAATGAAATTTTTGAAGAAACGCGAGCAAGGCAGGCTTGGGTGGGTTACTAGATTGTTTAATGCCATTTTTAGGACGACGAGAATGCCCAAAAAATGGAGGTAAAGTACGATGATTCTGTTGTACAAGAACAAGAATGATATCCAGAAGTGCAAAATGTTTAGAGGTATCAAGTTGCTAAGCCACACTATGAAATTTTGAGAAAGTGGTAATGAGGGTGAGGAGATGTGTGTCTATTTTCAAGAACTAGTTAGGATTCATGCTGTGAGTAACTGGTAAAGTTGTTACCATATGACCAGGAGGTCACGAGTTCAAGCCGTGGAAATAGCCTCTTGCAGAAATGTAAGGTAAGACTACATACAATAGACCCTTGTGGGCCGACTCTTTCTCGGACCCCGCATATAGAAGGAGCTTAGTGTACCGGGCTGATTTTTTTAGTTGGGATTTATGCCGGAGTGATCAACTAATGAAGTCATGCACCTTGTAAGGAGTTGTGGAGCAATATAGGGACTTGACAGTGTTCATAGACCTGAAAAAACATACGACCAAGTACAAAGGGAGATTCTATCTAGATGATTGGAGGCTAGAGGTATTCATGTAGCTTATATTAGGGTGATCAAGGACATGCATGATAGTGCTAAGATCCGGGTCAGGATTATAAAATGAGACACGGAACACCTCTCAGTAATGATGGGGTTGCACCAGGGACACTATTACCTTGTTTTTATTTGATTTAGTGATGGACATACTGACGCGACACATCAAAGGAAGGTGCCTTGGTGCATATTATTTGCAGATGACATAGTACTAATTGATAAGACGCGAGACTAAAATTTTGGAGACAAACCCTGGAGTAGAAAGGTTTCAAGTTGAGAATGACTAAAACTGAATACTTGGAGTGTAAATTCCAGTGATATGACTCTTGAAGAAAACATGGACATGAGACTTAACACACATGTCATTCCCAAGAGAGGAAGTCTCAAGAACCTGAGTCAGTAATCCAAGGTAATATGGAGATCGATAAGGATGTCACTTATCGTATTGAAGCAGGGTGGATGAAATAGAGGTTCACATCTGGTGTTTTGTGTGATAAGAATGTGCCACCAAGACTTAAAGATAAGTTCTACAAAGTGATGGTTAGACCGACTATGCTATATATGGCAGAGTGTTGGTCAGTCAAGAACTTCTATATTTAGAAAATGAGAGTAACATATATGATGATGTTGAGATGGATGTGTGGGCACACCAAGGAGATGAGATTAGGAATGTAGATATCTAGGACAATGTGAAAGTGCCATATGAAGGATAAGATATGGGAAGTGAGATTGAGATGGTTCGGGCATGTGAAGAGGAGATTTGCAGATACCCCGGTAAGAAGGTGTGAGAGGTTGACCGTTGTTAGCTTGGGAGCGATAGAGGTATGTCAAAAAAGTATTGAGGTGAAGTGATTAGGTACGACCTGACGCAACTTCAGCTCACCGAGTACATGACCCTTGATAGGAGGGTGTGAAGGTCAAGAATTAGGGAGGAGGGTTAATGGGTAATCGGGCGCATTTCTTTTCCATTGGGAGTTTTAGAATTTTCTTGTATTCTCTTATTCTTAGATTTCTATTACTATCTATTTTTTCTTTAGCCTCGATTATCTTATTATCATGTTGTTGTTTAAGCTTTTTACTATTGCCTTTTTTTCTTCTTTGTTTGAGCCGATGGTCTATCAGAATTAACCTCTCTATTTTCTCAACGTAGGGGTAAGGTCTGCGTACACACTACTCCAGACTCCACTTGTGAGATTACACTGAATTTATTATTATTGGTAACTTAAAATAAACAGTAAATAACATGCGATAACAAGTTAAAATATACTAATCATTGATGAAGCTACATAGAGTGTTTGACCATGTTCAAGCACTCATTGTCTTTTACCAAGAATATATTTTTATATAGGAAAATAATATTAGCATATAAATAGATTGATCGAGTATCCTTCTATGGTTAGAAACAAATCTAAATTAGGCAGATGAGTACTCTTGATTTAAAATTTTGGATACGCCACTGACACTAATTGTATAAAATTATTCTATATAATTGTGTATATTTTCTCCGTTTCAATTTATGTGAACCTTTTCGGAGTATGAGGGTCAAACTTTATAACTTTGACTTTAAATTTTGACATAGATTTTTCAAGTTTGTAAAAATAAAATTTATATATTTAGAAACTACATTAAAAGTACTATAAGTCATGATAATTTATAATTTAAATAATTTAGAAAAAATATATGAAAAACGTGGTCAAAGAACCATCCCGTAGACTCCCAAAATAATAAACGGTTCACATAAAAAACATAGGGAAAGTATAATTTAAATACTACCTTAGATTCATGTTGGCAAGTTAGAATGTTAGAGAATGATAAGATCAAAAGAGAAAAAAAACCTTTCACAAATTCCCAAAACATAACTAATAAACCTTGCCCAATGCTAACAGTGTGTACAACTCTTCAGGGGCACGAGAAAAACTTAACTACTTTTACCTCACATCTCTTTTCTTATCTTTTCACATTCAATTCAACATCTTACTTTTAAACGAGTTCGATCCCCTGCATAAACCTTCTTGGTTGAGCCTGTCACACATGGCTTGCCAAGTGTGGTTTACTGGCGTGGTTTGCAATGCTGCGTCGCACGGGTTTACCATGCAAGACGACTGAAAGAAAGCAATACCAAAAAAAAAAAAAAAAAAAAAAAACATCTTACTTTTACTATACAGTTTACACGAGAAAAGTAACATGTCTTATAATTAACATGCACCTTGTGTTATCGTTCTGACAAAAAAACTACTTTATCAAGCTTCTACTCTTACATATATACTATTACATCC
Source organism: Przewalskia tangutica (assembly GCA_029844215.1). Taxonomy (NCBI): domain Eukaryota; kingdom Viridiplantae; phylum Streptophyta; class Magnoliopsida; order Solanales; family Solanaceae; genus Przewalskia; species Przewalskia tangutica. Next base: position 58,029,755 of record CM056740.1, read on the forward strand.
AATTTTTGCTAAAATTAAAGAACCCCATTAGAAAAGGTCACACTATTTGTTAAAATATTTTTTCTTTGATTTCTCTAATTCGACATAAGATTATGCAATTATGTGGTGTATTAAGCGGAAAATTGTGCAAGTCATTGCTAATTTCAGGGCTAATCCTCTATGTTATCTACATTTTGCTATCTAACAATCCACGTTGCTACTCAATCACTATGTTCAATAACCTTATGAGGTTTCAAGGTGAAAATCATGACGATTCTCCCACCAATATTAACCATCTAGTATTCGGAATAACAAGTTCGTCTAGAACCTGGAAGAACATAATATCGTATGTTGAGTCCAAAATTCAGTTTAACTTGTCTTCTCAAACCATTTCTTCAATTTCAAAGAACCCAAAATTAACCAAACTAGACCCTAATTGGAATGCGGCCATATATGAGTAATATAATACTTTAACTAAGCAGCACACTTGAGATCTAGTAGCTAGACCGGAGGGGGTAAATCTGATCCGATGCTTGTGGCTTTTTCGTCACAAATTCAGAGACAGCAGGGATTAGGAGCGCTACAAGGCAAGACTTGTGGCGAATGGTACTAATCAGCAGGAGGGCATTGACTGCGGTGATACTTTAGCCCGATTGTTAAACCGTCTACTATTCGTATTGTTCTTAGTATTTCTATGGGTAAAAAGTGGTCGATTCATCAGCTTGATGTCAAGAACGCATTTCTTCATGGGGATTTGAAAGAAATTGTGTAATGCATCAGCCACCTGGTTTTGTTCATCATGCAGTTCCTCAGTATCTGTCGTCTAAGGAAATCACTCTATGGCCTAAACCATGCACCTCGTGCTTGATATGACTACTTTGCCAGGTATATTATGCAGATTGGGTTTATTTGCAGCAGATGTGACACATCTCTGTTCATTTTTCATCATGGTAGTGACATTGCTTACTTATTATTATATGTAGATGACATTGTTCTCACTGCCTCATCTGACAAATTGAAAAATGACATTATTGCTCTTCTCAAAACTGAATTTGCTATGACTGGTTTGAGCAAGCTGAGCTACTTCTTGGGTATATCAGTTACTAGATCTGCAGATAATATGTTTTTGAGTCAGCGTAAGTATGCAGAAGAAATTGTGTTCATAGCTAAGATGTCGAATTGCAAAGCTATGTCTACTCCAGTTGATTCGAAATCCAAGCTCAGTGCTTCTGAGGGTGATCCAGTGTCTGATCCTACTCTCTATCAGAGTCTTGCAGGTGCTCTTCAGTATGTCACGCCCTTTTCCGACCGCGACATTTTTTTACAAAAAACTCATGCTTAATAAAAAAGTTAAAAAAATAGAATAAAATGCTAAAGGTGCAAAAGAATGCTAAAATATTAAAGAGGTGTTAAAGGGGTAAAAGAGGGCTAGAATGTTAAAAGTGCTAAAAGGTGCTAAATGCTCCGGGGTGCTAAAAGGGTTCGCGGAGTCGCTACCTAATTAGTTTGGGTGAATTAGGACACCTAAATGTCAACTAAGTTAAAGTCAACACTAACTCCATTTTTATGGTCTGCAAAACTTATGTGAGATTATGGGCAAGGGTTCTTTATTATCCTAAAGGGAAGGGGTTAGGCACCTAAAGGATCCGCTAACTTACGGTTGTCCAGCCAAACCTAGGGTTAATTATTATGGTGTAAAAAATGCATTTTTTAAAGTAGGCCTGACATGCAAAGTGTCAAATGACTTTCCTATATGAATTTTAACAAAAGAGTTTTATAGAAAGTGAGTTAGGAGTCTTGCAACAACCTGAGTAATTATGCGGGCGGAGATTATTAAGTAATTTATTATAACTATTAGACAATGTGTGACAAGCCTAAATAATCAATTTAAGAGGGAATAAAATTCTAATGTCTAAGTTATTTCCTAATGATGATCCAAAGCTTAAACTATTCTAAGTATGCTAGTATTAGTGTAAAGTTGGATAGTTAATTTACAACTAATGAATGGGTAGGGGAGGAATTAATAAAATGACTCGGGAGTGACGGTATCCCTCAGCTTGTGGCTTCGGAAATTTCTGACGCGGACGCGGATGCAGGATACACATAGATGCGGGTCTCCATTTGATAAGAGGCGTGATGAGCCTCACATTGAGACTCTTCATTTTCTCCCATGCATTGCATTTCATGTAAAAAAAAAGGATAAGGATTAGTATATATTCAAATTTTATCACAATACAAATAGCCGGAATACTTACGCAAAATTCAAAAAAAAAGGATATTAATGCTAACACAACTGGACAAATCCACATAACGAAACCCAACATTGCCTCTTATATACAAATAGCGGACAGAATGTAAAACAGATCCTAAACATGAAGCACATGAAGCTTTCAGATTTGAATGAAGAGCAAATCAGTATATGATAGACCCTAGTCAGTGTACGTTCACAGTAACGAAGGAAAAAATAGACAGACGAGCATTTTATTCAAATGATAGGCAAGTATGCAGCAGTCTAATTGCATTAGCTCCATATAACCTACTAAATTTGGTTTCATTTTATCAAAACTACTGAGTTAGCACATAGGACTTGGGCAAAGAAAAATTGAGTTCTTCTATATTTAGACAAGACGGGACAAGTATATAGACAAATCGGACAACACCGATCGGCTTCTAATATCACCTTTGACACACAGCCTCAAATATACTCAGCTACAAATTTACTATGTTCAATCATTCATACTATACTCAGTTGTCCTGGAAAAGAAAGAAGACATACTAATATACTTTAGGCTTGAGATGAGGCAATCAAAACAGTACAGAATAGACGGTTTAATTAAAACAAGTATTCATGTTAACAAGGAATTCTGCAGGTGTGCACACATTATAGGATAAATCCCAAGACAAGTACAGTAAGCAACTAGGCCACAATTTAACAGGGATATGCTGACTCCATAGATGCCAAAATACTACTGCAAATACCATTTTTGGTAGAGAAAACAACTTCAGCAGGCAGGGCATGACAGGATTGAAACTTAATACCCACATTTTAACCTCATGTTATTCATATTACATCAACATTACATCAGAATAACCTATTTATAATAGTAGTTAATTAACTGAACATTAGAACAATATCATCCATCACAGAGTATTTCCCAATAACAAATATCTGCCAACATTCACACGACCAAACAAACAAATATTTATCACTAAACCAGAACTTCACTACTTGTCGAAATAACCTTACATTTATCTAATCCAAGCAGAACTAAACAAAAATAAACAGACTAACATTATACTAACACAAAAACACACAAACACATAGGTCTGAACGAATACAATAGAATTCAGAAAGGTTGGAGTTTACCTTCCTGACGTAACCGAGGCAACAGATCAAGTCGCCGACTCGCCGGGTTTCGATTTTGCGCGAATGAAAGGGTGAAGTTTGGTTGCTGATTTCTGACTGATATTGAAAGAAAGGGTTTCGAAATTCCTGTTCTTGTGACGCTAATTATCTGGGTGCTGAGCCCCTAACTCCCGATTGAGTTATTAACTCGCTACAGATGCCGTTTTTTCTTCTCTGCGTTGCCATCAGGTAGGTTCTTTTCTTTTAGGTTTATCCCCTCACCCCCTGCTCGATGCCTGTCCCCCCGTCCTTTGCATGTGTAAAAATGCTCAACTTATAGCCTCTAATTGGGTTCCATTTTAGGGTAAGTTTTAAGGCTGATTTTTGTGCGATTTGGATACTGATTTCGTGTGATTTTTTGACGAGATTTGTGCTTGATGCTGGTGATTTTGAATGGTAAGATTTTGTGTACGATTTGGTTAACTTTATGCTGTTATTCTGGATGGTAAGGAGCGAGCTGGCTGTGTGCATGGGTAAGGAAAGTCGTCGGATTCTCAGGCGAGAATCTCGGCAAAGGGAAGGCGCGGCGATGGGGGTGCGAGGGTAAGGTGCGATGGGTTTAGGTTTTTTCTAGGTTAAATGCCCTAAGGGCTATTGACGATGGGGGGAGAGGGTAAAGTAAGGGCTGCTGGGGCGTGGGCTCTGGACTGATAAGGGGAAAATAAAGGGGTGGGGTGCTGGGCTGCGGGTGTGGGCCTTATGGATGTTGGGTTGGTGAAGGGCTGGCGAGTTTTAAAGGTTTTGGGTTGGGTAGAATTTAGGTGTTAGTTTTAAGTATTAGGTATTTAATTAGTGGTAAATTATTTAAATTGTGATTAAATTATTTAGGTGCTTTATTAGATTATGTTTGAGTTTAAATTATTATAGAGAATAAAGACGGGCGTGCTATTTAATTAGTGCTCAATATATTATAATGCGACGCTGTTAAAATCTTATTTATTATGCGTATTCTGCGAAGCTAAATTAAAATTGAATTATTTAAATGCTACATGCAGATATGACATTTAAGGACTGCTTAAAGTTTTCTTATAAATGCGATGCTATTAAATGCATGTATTAGATTAAAATTAATTTAAATTACGAATTATGAAATTGTCTTGCTATTAATAAATGCAAATATTTTATTTAACACGACGTCATTGTCAAATTATTTATTTTATGTATTTATTTATTTATCATTTGAGAATTATGATAGGGCTTAAAATTAATAGATGCGGGCGCGAGACCTAAATGCTTAATATTCTACGTAAGACGCGATTCCATTATTAAATTACTTATTTGTGCCTGCATTAATCTATTATTGTTGCATTTTATTATAAAAATCATAAAAAAATTATTTTGCAAAATTAGTGTACTTTTTATAGTTAAGGGCTGGACGGGAGGATCAAAATTGGGTGTCAACAACTTGTCCCTCTTTGTATGGAGATGATGGAAGAGTTTTCGGACAAAGACGTTGACTTATAGCCAATTTTGTCTCGATCCTCAGAATTAAAATGTTTGGGCAATTAAGACAAGACTGACGCGGACTCAAAATTTGTTCCAGTGTCAAGTTATGACGACACTGGGCTACCATGGTCAAACACCAAGGCGGGCTAACGCGGACTCAAAATTTGTCCCAGTGTCGAGTTATGACGTCACTGGGCTACCATGGTCAAAACACCAAGGTGAGATAACGCGGACTCAAATTTTGTCCAGTGTCGAGTTATGACGACACTGTGGTGATGTGGAATGAGTGGACCGACGCTTGATGCCGCTTCTATCATTTGTTGGGAATGTTGGCCCCCCAACAAATTGTCCCGGTTCGCTGTAAGAGAAAATTCACGTTGTGCTCCCGCATGCTAAGACTTAAACAAACGGTTAGTGCATAACTGTTAAGGCAAAATGATGATGCATAATTTTAAAAGTAATGTAACTGTGTGAGTAGAGAGTGTTATCCTGTGATGCTCGTTGCGTTGATGTGATGCTGTAACATGCTGTGATTTCGTCCTTGCACGGACGTGTTGCGATTGTGAATGTGGGTATGTTGTCCTTGCTGCAACTGCCCCTGTAGAGTAGATGCGATATGCTGATGACGTGGCGTCGTTGTCGTATGGGCGTTGCTTTCGGACTCGGTGTCGTTTTCGGACATGGCGTCGTTTTTGGACTTGGCGTCGTTTTCAGACTGATTGTGTTGATGACGTCGTTGCCTGGACGTGTTGCGCTGATAACATCGTTGCCTGGACGTATTGCGCTTGATAATGTCGTTGCCTGAACGTGTTGCTGCTGGCGTCGTTGCGTAGATGTAATGCTGCTGGCGTCGTTGCGTAGACATAATGATGATGACGTCGTTGCACGGGCGTGTTCGATGGCGTCGTTGCACGGGCGTATTCTTCTTTGGCGTCATTGCGTGAACATAATCGCCGATCACGCGTCGTTGCCGGGCGTGTTGATCTTGACGTCGTTGCCTGGACGTATTGCTGCTGGCGTCATTGCGTAGACATAATGCTGATCACGTCGTTGCCTGGACGTGTTGATGCTGACGTCGTTGCCTAGACGTATTGCTGCTGGCGTCATTGCGTAGACATAATGTTGATCACGTCATTGCCTGGACGTGTTGCTGATGACGTCGTTGCCTGGCGTCATTAAATTACTTATTTGTGCCTGCATTAATGTATTATTGTTGCATTTTATTATAAAAATCATAAAAAAATTATTTTACAAAATTAGTGTAATTTTTATAGTTAAGGACTGGACAGGAGGGTCAAAATTGGGTGTCAACACAGTACCTCACATTTACCAAGCCCGACATTGCATATGTCGTTCAGCAGATGTGTTTATATATGCATGCCCCGAGGGAACCCCATTTTGCTTCTCTTAAGCGTATTATCAGATACATTAAGGGTACTCCTGAATATGGGTTGCATCTCTACCCCTCCGCTCCGACCAGGTTGATTTCTTACACAGATGTTTCTTGGACAGGATGCTCGGACACACGACGCTCCACTTCCGGCTATTGTGTGTTTTTAGGGGATAATCTTATTTCTTGGTCTGTCAAGCGACATGCCACTTTATCCCTCTCCAGTGCTGAAGTAGAGTATATGAGTGTTGCTAATGTAGTTGCTGAAGTCTGTTGGCTCCGAAATCTTCTCTTGGATCTTAAATGTCCACAGTGTAAGGCGTCTATAGTTTATTGTGATAACATATTTTCCATATATATGTCTCATAATCCGGTCCATCATTATCAGACCAAACATATTGAGATGAATATCCACTTTGTACGTGAAAAAGTAGCACTTGGTCTAGTAAAAATACTGCATGTGCCCTCCTCCTATCAGTATGCATGTTGACACCCAATTTTGTCCATCCCCTTTAATCAATAACCAATAAATTAAACAATATTTCTTTTTAAAAACTGCAATTTTTACATCGCAAAAACAATCTCTACACCAATAATATATGTATAATAAACATTAATACATGCATAAACAAGCAACTTAATAATGACACCGCGTCTAGAGTCTCGCGCCCGCGTTTATTAATTTTAAGCTTGTCATAATTCTTAAATGATAATAAATACATAAAATAAATAATTTAACAACGACGTCGTGTTAAATAACATATTCGCATTTCATTAAATACGCAAGGCAATTTCATTAATATTATTTGCAATTTATATTAATTTCAATCTAATACATGCGTTTTAATAATAGCGTCACATTCATAAAATATTAAGCACTAAGTAGATAGCACGCCCGTCTTTATTCTTTATAATAATTTAAACTCAAACTCAGACTAATGAAGCACCTAAATAATCTAATCACAATTTAAACAACTTACCACTAATTAAATACCTAATACCTAAAACTAATTCCTAAAACTAATAACCCACTTAAATTAATACCATTAAAACGCAGCCCACAACCCCATTACTCACTTGACCCCACGCCTACCAGCGCGCCCTTGACCACTTTAACCTCCTTCCCCATTATTCTTAAGAAGACCTAAAAAACAAAGAAACAAAAAAAACGAGAAAGAACCCTAAGCTTTTCATTCGCCGCCTCCCTTACCCATACGCCCTAAATCCCGCCAGATCACAACCAAAATCCCACGTTTCCTTTCCTAGAATCTGCCATAGCGAGAACCAGCACCAAAATCGAATCCTCTCCTAGAATATTAACTTACCATAACAAGAACGATACCAAAATCAGCCCCAAATCAAAGCTACCCTTCTTAAGAAACCGAATAATCCTCGAATCAGTACGAAATCATAACTAAAATCGCGACAAAATCAGTCTAAAATCATGATACTATTACCAAAATCAGAACCCACAAAAGAAACTATATATACGGGTGTTTATTAACTTCAAAGGCATCGATCTTCGAGGGCAAACCGGTGCATGCATAAAGACAGAATCCACAAAGCTTTCACGCTCAAAAACCCCACCCTGTTATTAATCCAAGCTTCATATTCAGAGCAGAAAGCTCGTTCTTCTTCGTCGCATAGGCATAAGCCTTTCGAGTGAATCGACGGTCGAAACGCCGCCTCAGTTCGCTACCCACAAAAGGTCCGGAAACCCACTCTCTTTCTATTATTTAGTTATTTAAGTGGTACCGTGTGCTCTGCAGGATAGGATCCATATGTTATTTTTATCGAATCTATTTGACTTAATTTAGTCATCGTTTCCAGATAAATATGCTAGTTGTGGCTTTCAGTATTTGGGATGTCGATTCTGTTTTAAGCATGTGTGTATTCGATCGTGGTTTTTCTGTGGGTGTGGTTAAGTGTATAACATTTGTATAAGGGTCCTAGATCCATTTTTGTGTTGATAGTCGAGATATTATGATTTCACTATATATTTGTTAAGATTAATTCAGGCCTGGAAGATGTCTTGCTATTTGTTGAATTCACGAAGACTGCCTAATACCTAGATGACTATTGTCGTATCTCAGATTTCTACCCCTGTCTTTAGTATAATCCAAAATCCAGTACATAAAGTACATTGCCTCTGGATTTTACAGCCCCGACACATACTACTGGATCTGAAATTTGGTAGAAGTATAGAAGTTGTCATCTCATTTTGATTTCCAGGTATATTGCATATCAAGATCATGCTAAAATATTAGTCGTATACTGCTTTACTTAGATATATTTGGTATATGAATCAATTCAGTTTGTTTTTAAGAACATTAAGTTGAAGGTCGTCTACGCTAAAGTGTTTCCAATATAATAGTACGAGACTTGTTTGGTTGATAGTCCTGCGTTTGATGCATCCTGACTAGTTTAACCTCTAAATGAATCACTGATTAACCATACCATTATGCTTCACATATCCTGCTAATGAAGTTATTTGTATGCTCAGTTTGTGGACACATTTGATGTACCTCCATAACTTGACATGAATCTGGAGGCTTGACATTTAGTGGTCAGTGGATAGTTTCGGAGGGACTGAATTTGTCTACATGTTTTTCTTATACCCTTGATTTATGTGTAACTGAATAAGTTGGGAGATATACTTGTTGCAAGACTTTTTCATGTATGGATCCAGCAGTTTATCTAGAACTAAAATGAGTTTGTCCCACAAGGAATGTATCTAAACTATTGGTCTCGGAAATATCTGCCTCATACTTTCTTTTTGAGTTCTGCCAATCTAGTGTATCAGTGATCATACATCGCAATAGATATACCTGCTGACTTACCCTTATATCTGCACTGCTGCTTAATTGCTCATTATTTCCCATTATCTGATATGTTGTTTAAATTGCATTAGTATACATTCAATGTATATGAGTTGTATACCTCTCATGGTTTATGTGGATGTCTTGTGTATATCAACCCTTATATGGCTAGATATATTAGAAGTGAGTTTGTATAAATGGGCCTGTTGGGCGATAATGCTGATATTTTTGAAATCTGAAATATGATATTACTGGGCTTGAGTCACGTTTCCTGCATACTGAGGCCCATCACTTAATTAATATTTCAAGGTATTTACTTCTTTGGGCGTCTGCATCTTGCCATTAATAGAGGCGGCGTGTACATGTGTGTTTAGTGTAACATTTCATTTATTTTCGCATATGATGAAGTTTAGAATATTTACTAATCTTTTTCTTTCTTATTTTACATGACATGCATCGGGAAAATAACCAAGAGTCTCGGTATGAGACTCATCATGATCTCCATATCGCCGTCCCCACTCTTGCCGCAGGGTTTCAAAACAACAATGGGATGGATGGTGTCGTCATCCGTTCTAGACATTACATCAACTCCAATCTCATTCCTTCCTTGCTTATTTATTTATTTATTTATTATTGTGATAAATATATTTGTTAACCTTGTAATTAATAGAATAATTAACTCTACTAGTCCTTGAATACATTGGAAGGGTAGTTTAAAAGATGAATCCATTCCTTATTTATTCTAGGTTCACCATATAAATCTAAATTTAAATAATTCAACTAACTCTAGCTACGCTTTAATCAATAGTCAATTCATCATTCCATATCTAATTCTCAAGAAATAAATTTTCTCATAAGCTCTTCATTAACCTTATCAATTTTTCTTTGTACTATCTTACGTTGTTTAAATATACATTTCATCAAAGACCAAATTTACATTACATCCTAACATATGTTTTATTTATAAAGTATTTCTAGATAATGCCCTCTAAATACATATTTTATCCAAAATTAGCTTATATATATATATATGCTACAAAACGGAGATTTCTTTTTTTTTTTACCATAAAAACACATTTTTATCATTTACCACATCTTTTGTTCAAAAAATATTTTTCTTAGCATGCATCCTTTAACATAAATAATTGACTTAGGTTTGAACGGATAACTGCAAGTTAGCAGATCCTAAAGGATGTCTCACCCCTTCCCTTTAGGATAATAAAGAACTCTTACCCAGAATCTTATTAAGTTTAGCAGACATAAAGTGGAGTTAATGTTGACTTTAATTAGTTGACGTTTAGGTGTCCTAATTCACCCAATTAATTAGGTGGCGACTCCCTTAACACTTAACATTTTACATTTTGGGGAGGATAACCATTCCGTCGCGCATTCAAGCCTGAGAGTTCAAAATCTGGTGCGACAATGCAGACATAATCACAAAGGGACCACACAGACAGTTGTTCATAGACTTCAGATCCAGCCTGAGCGTTCGGCCTCCTCCCGCTCCGTCTGAGGGGGAGTATTAGCGGATATTCTCTGAATATTCACAGTATATATTGTAATTATTATTGTCATGTATTTCAGGTAACTTAGGATTCTTACTGTATTAGGAATTACCTTTGTACAACTATATATATTGTGATTAATGAAAGAAATCCCTTCTTACCATAAACATCCGATCCAACAAACCGTACGAATGGCTCGCGTTGTAGCTGAGACATTCAAGATGGAGAACAAGAGTGCAAGATGGTACATAATGGCTGATGATGACACTATTTTTTTCCTAGATAATTTGGTTGAGGTTTTATCTAAGTATGATCATAGGAAATATTTTTATGTTGGGATGAATTCAGAAACTCATGCATCAAATGTTATTCACTCATTTGATATGGCTTTTGGTGGTGGTGGATATGCTTTTAGTTATGCACTTGTGGAGACAATGGTTGAGAATTTGGATATTTGTATCAAAAGGTATACAACTTTTTATGGACGTGACCATATTTTGCAGTCATGTGTGGCTGATTTAGGTATCTCTCTCACTCAAGAAAAGGGCTTCCATCAGTTAAATTTTGGGCATGATTTTTAAAGATAAGATTTAACATTATATATATGAATTTTTATATTATCAATGAATTTTATTGGTAATATATTTTTATCAACTTACTAATTAATGATTAATTATTATAAAAATTTACCTATAATCATCTTTTAAGTGATAAATTTATATAATTACGTTATTTATAAGTAATAACAGATGTCAAGAAACTTTTAAAGGACTACTCATGCGAAGAGAATTACCTGCCTTTACTCATTTATAAAATTCGCCAATTGAAAAGTAACCTATCACAATTTTGAACGTTGTTTCCCATAATTGTATAGGATTCATATAATTGCATACGCCGAAGATATCCAACAGTAACAATAGTTGAATCACAATGTTGTATATTATTAAGGTATACTATACTACGTGAATTGTATACTCCAAAAGTATATAATGTATATATGATAAATATTAAGGAACGTTTAAAGAACTACTCAGACGAAGAAAATTACCTGCATATACCATTTACAAAATTCGCCAATTAAAAAGTTCACATCATAATTTTGTATGTTGTTTCACATAATTGTATAAGATTCATATAGTTTATAGTTGTTGTTGAAAATATTTATTAAACGTGAAATAAAGTTAATCCTATTTAATTATGAGTCTGAAACGTTGTTTCCGCACACGTGCACATATAGTGCCAAGAATCATAATTTCCTTAAATGGAAGAGATATTGGTACGTATACGAATTGTTTGAAACGTAAGGTAATAGACAGTTATTGGTCAAATGACGTTGGTTTCACGTTGGTAAATGAAGGAAGAAGTGTACAAAGTGTAAACGTCGAAACTAGTCGGAAGCGGTAGCGACGCGCGAGAACGACCTCGGCGCGCGGCACCAGCCAGCGCGCGCGACGCCAACTGCGGGCAGCGGTCGCTGCGGCGATTCGAACGTTGGAAGAGAATTAAAGGTGATTTTTGGGCTGACTTTGGAGCATTAAAACTCCATTATTTTGCTCATGAATTCAGCCATTATTTGACTGAATTGTAACTTCATATTCAAGGCCATTACATGGTCATTCAAGACCATTATTAGGCTAATGGAAGGTCATCTTCTCAAACACTATAAAATGAGGCCTATGGCTCATTTGCAAAACACTTGACACTTGACATTCTACACTTAACAATTTTCTGACAATTGTTCTTCCTCTCTTGCAATCAAACACTTAAAGATCTTTCTTCCTATAGCGAACTCTTGAGTCTCCTTTGCTCATTAGTTTGATAGTTGTTTTATCTTGGGAGATAAGTTGTTATACCACCGTAGAAAGGAATTACGGGGCAATATTATCTTAAAGATAGATTGTTCATCAATCAGCAAGACAAGTTACATTGTTCACATTAGTTGTTGTTGTTACATTTCTCATTTCCTTGTTACTACACAAATATCCAACAAGCTTAAGATAATATTCGTTGTTACAACAACAACAATGTCTGCTGAAGGTCAATTTAACGATATGAACAACGACACTCCTCAAGGCAATGACTCTGCCTACTCCCCCACTAATCCAGGCATTCCAAATGCCTTCCAACCTGCTACGTTTGGCACAACTGGTGTCAACAATACGTTTGGCACAACTAGTGCCCCCACTACTTCTCAAGGCGTTTCACAATGCCTATGATGCTGCTCAAGGTATTCACAGCGCCTATGGTACTACTCAAGGCATTCCTAACACCTTTGCTACTGGTCAAGGGAGTGCTCCTTCTCCAACTCCCGCTGGTTTTCACCATGAACGTCCCGAAAAGTTCATGGGTGCACATTTCAAGCGATGTCAGCAAAAAATATTGTTTTTCCTGACAGTTATGGGACTAAAGCGTTTTCTAACCGAAGACCCTCCACAAGTTGGGGAAGACACGGACCCTCAGCCAAATGATTTGGCGGGAGGGGGCCAAGGTAACCATGTTGATGACGACATGAAGATGGTTCGTGAGGCATGGAAACACATTGATTTCATGTGCAGAAACTATATTCTAAACAGTTTGTCTGATCCTCTCTACACGGTATATTGTACCATTGAAACTTAGTTGTGGGACAAACTACAAAAGAAGTACAACACCCAAGATGCGGGTAGTAAGAAGTTCATTATTGGGAAATTTCAAATGGTGGACAACAAAAGTGTGTCATCCCAAGTCCAGTAATTTCAAATGATTCTACATCACCTAGACTTGGAAGGATTGAAGCCCAACGAACAATTTTTGGTTGGGGTGTTAATCGAGAAGCTGCCTCTCTCGTGGAATGAGTTTATGAATTACTTAAAACTCAAAACGAAGGAGATGAGCTTAGACGAACTTATTGTCAAACACCATATTCAAGAGGACAATAAGAAGGTCATGCCAAAGGGAAAACAACCCGCTGAGGCTAAGGCGAACCTGACGGAAGTCAAAGGGAACCCAAGCAAAAAGCGGAAGTTCCAGAAGGATGGCCAGTCCCAAACAACTGAAAATTTTAAGGGAACATGCAACTATTGTGGTAAAGTTAGTCATATGGACAAAGACTGCCGCAAGCAAAAACATGATAAGGCCAAAGGCAAGGATAAGGTAAACATCGTCGAAGACACGCTCCTAGACGATATGATTGAAGAATTCTCAGCAGTGGTGCTAGAAGCAAACCTTGTTGAGAATCCGACGCAATGGTGGTTGGACACGGGTTCTACCCGTCATATTTGTTCCAATAAAGACGCCTTCTCTACGTATACACCAATTACAGATAAGAAGTTGTTCATGGGCAACAACTCTTCTTCAAAGGTGCTGGGGGTAGGAAAGGTAATCTTTAAGATGACGTTCGGGAAAGAGCTGATTCTCAAAGAAGTGATGCATGTCCCAGAAATTTGACGAAATCTAATTTCAGGAAATTTATTAGTGAATGCTGATTTTAGATTAGTGCTAGAGGCTAATAAGTTTGTAATCACTAAAAACAAAACATTTGTAGGAAGGGGATTCATATGTGAAGGTCTCCTTAAGGTTAATGTTGTACCTATAATACCGTCTACTTAGAAAGGGGCCTCGCCTGTGAAGGCCTCTTTAAGGAAAATACTGTACTTGTACTGCCTTCTATTATCAATAAAACTGAGCCTTCATTTTACCTGTTTGTGTCTTCTAATTTATGGCACCATAAATTAGACGTGTTAACTATCAATCTATATTAAGATTGGTAAAGTTGGAATCACTGATGTATAATGACATAAATCCTCAACATAAGTGTGAGGTGGGCATAGAGGCAAAGACTCTCCAAAAAGTCCCCTTAGATCCGTCTAAAGGGAAAACGCTCCTCTAGAACTCACACATATCAACATATGTGTGTTGAAGTTCGCTCAAGCTAGAGGGGGGAACAAATACTTTGTGACTTTCTTGGATGATGGCACAAAGTTGTGCTACCTTTACTTACTTAAAAGTAAAGACGAAGCTTCTAAAGCATCTAAGCGCCACAAAACAAAAGTTGAGAACCAACAATGCCAATGGGTCTATAGACAAGTAAAAATCTAAGACATCCATACGTATGTTCACAACTATCGCCGCCTGCGGGATCTTGAAATACATCAAATGAATGTTAAGACAGTCTTCCTAAATGATGATTTGGAAGGAGAAATATACATAGACCAATTAGAGGGGTATGTGGTTCCAGAACAAGAGACAAAAGTTTGTCTGCTTGTCAAATCATTATACAGGCTGAAACAGGCCCAAACAATGGCACGAGAAATTTGATAGTACCCTACTATCGAAAGGGGTCTCTATTAACAAGTGTGACGAGTGTGTTTACATGAAGAGGAAATGACTGATTCATTAGGCATAAGTAAAGACCGATTCATTAGGCATAACATTCCTCTATGTAAACGACTTGTTGATCACTAGGTGTAGTCCTAGGGTAATCCTAGAGACTAAGAATGTGCTAAAAACAATGGTTTGACATGAAAGATATGGGTGTCGTAGATGTTTTCTTAGGGATTAAGATCTCTAAGACAACTAACGGATTGGTCTCGTCTCAATCTCACTACATCAAGGATGTGCTGAAGAAATTTGAGATGTTCGACAGTTCACCGGTAACGACACTATTGGATAGAAGTCAAAAGATTGACAAACATCTTGGTGTGTCCGTACGACAGGAGCGATACACATAGGTGATTGGGAGTCTGATGTATATCACAAACTGCACTCGACCTGATATCGCGTATGCAGTTAATAAATTGGCAAGACTAAATCATGGTAGATAAACGGTTTCTTTGAAGATGTTCTATGTTGGGATAAACCCGTGACTTCTGTAATGATCCACTGCGATAGTCAATCGGCTCTAGGAAGGGCACAAATTTTTATTTACAACGGCAAGTCTCATCATATTTGACGGAGACATGAGCCCGTTAGGCAGCTGATCACCTCGGATGCTATTTCCATTGATTTTGTAAAATCTAAGGAAAATATCACAGATTCCTTGACGAAAGAAATGACCAGAGATCAGATGTACTGCCTGTCTAGGGGAATGGGCTTAAAACCCAATCAATAAGAATCAATATAGTGGACACCCAACCTTACGGACTGGAGATCCCGGGAATAAGGTTCAATGGGAAAACTAAACTATAAAGGTTCAGTTGAGCGCTTCGGTGGAAGCAAAAGCACTTCGGCTAATGATTTATTCTTAAGAAACATAATCCAAGGCCATTCCCGTAATAGACAAAAAATGCTATCTGTAGAGGGGTAAAGGATAAGTTTCCAAATCTTTAATGATTCTCAATAATTGAGGTTAGGTTGGGAAAACTTTTAATGGTTCCTAACGATCGTGCAATTGGGTATTGCAGGATATCTTGTAGGAGACCACCTATTTAAGTGCGAGGATAGACTGCCTCAAATGAACGTACTTAAGAATCCAAGGGTGTCCACGGCCCACGATGGATAAAACACTAGAAAGATTGAGTAGGAAAGTTCTTGTGTTGATACCATTGTCTTGGCATATACTAAACACTGACTGTTCAATACATCACGTTCAACGCGCAGTAAATATGTCCGATGATATTCTACTATGGAAGGTTCAAGGCTACGGCTACCTCTCCAGATGCAACGTCGATCCGTCGGATGATTGCTAGCGCCAAAATCTCTTCCAAGAGGGGATTGTTGAAAATATTTATTAAACGTGAAATAAAGTTCATCCTATTTAATTATGAATCGAACAATTGAGGCCTCGCACGTCGGAAACGCTGTTTTCACACACGTGCACATATAGTGCCAAAAATCATAATTTTCTTAAATGAAAGAGATATTGGTACGTATACGAATTGTTTGAGACGTAAGGTAATCGACGGTTATTGGCCAAATGACGTTGGCTTCACTTTGGTAAATGAAGAAAGAAGTGTACAAAGTGTAAACGTCGAAACTAGTCGGAAACAGGCCGCGACGCTGCAGGAACAGCCTCGGCGCCGCGTCACCACTTCCTCAGAGCCGCGACACCAACCTGCAGGGCCGCGGCTCTGCGACAGTTTCAGAACGTTGGAAGAGAATTAAAGGTGATTTTTGGACTGATTTTGGAGCATTAAAACTCCATTATTTTGCTCATGAATTCAACCATTATTTGGCTGAATTATAACTCCATATTCAAGGCCATTACATGGTCATTTAAGGCCATTATTAGGCTAATGGAAGGTCATCTTCTCAAACACTATAAAATGAGGCCTATGACTCATTTGTAAAACACTTGACACTTGACATTCTACACTTAATAATTTTCTGAAAATTGTTCTTCCTTTCTTGCAATCAAACACTCAAAGATCTTTCTTCCTATAGCGAACTCTTGAGTCTCCTTTGCTCATTAGTTTGATAGTTGTTTTATCTTGGGAGATAAGTTGTCATACCACCGTAGAAAGGAATTACGGGACAATATTATCTTAAGGATAGATTGTTCATCAATCGATTCAGCAAGACAAGTTACATTGTTCACATTATTTGTTGTTGTTACATTTTTCATTTCCTTATTACTACATAAATATCCAACAGTTGTATACCCTGAAGATATATATAAACAACAGTAAGAATAGTTAAATCTCACAGTTGTATATTATTAAGGGATATAACATGTGAATTGTATACTCCGAAATGTATACAACATACATGTTGGTATTTTAAATTTTTCTTTCTTTCTAAATAAGTATGAAATGTGATATTTTAAAAAATGAGTATTTTCGGGTTAATTTGATGGAGGCACCGGATTCAAGTAAGTATTTCACTTTGGTACTATATTCCACCTTCTCACAAATTTAGGAATTAAAATACCAAAATAAGAATTTCATCTGTCTATAGTTTCTTTCTTTGAAGTTTGGAATACACGTGGAATACTTTATATCTCATAAAATTGCACATTCATTCATGCTATAGTGAGTAATATATACAAGAGTTTCAGTTCTACTGGACAATTTGAATGAACATTTATTCCTTTTTAAGTGATGAAAAAATAATAACCAGTAAGCCATGTATCACTAGTATGTATCTGAGTTCTGACTAGTATTTGTTTTTTCAGGTGGAAAGTAGAAGAGAGTGTTGTGATGTTATGTACAAGTAGGGCTGTTAGCGGTTCAGATACACTCGGTAATTATCCGAGAACTGGATCGGTAAACCCGGACCGATACTCGGACCGAAACCTTAACGATCCGGATACGAGTACCAAAAAAATACCCGGACCGATAAGGAGCCGGACCGGTAACCCGATAAAATACCCGGTAACACCCCTCAGCCAGCCTCCAAACCCACCAAAGAAACCCCGGTCCTCTCCCGCCAACTCTAATTAGTTGTAAATTGATCAAACTTTATGTGGTCATAACTTTGCGCTCGGACGTCCGTTTTACCTAAATTTTTTCTGATTTCGCGTATTTTTTCGATACGGGGGCGACCAAACGCAGAAGTGATTTGATTCCGCCGATTTCTCCAAAAACGTCCATCTTGCCCCTCAATTTCATTTTTCCCCCAAATCGTTACGTTTTTTCCAATTTCAAATCTAAATATCTCGCGATGTACAATAGATTTCAACGTAAAAATTTCGTGGCACCGCGTCCGAGAATGTCAATTTCAGTATTGGAAATTCAATTTAAAAAAAAAAAAAAAAAACGGTCCGACCCGGAAAATTCTTACCGGTCCGGACCGAGAACCGGACCGATAAGGTTTCGGTCCGGGATCGGATCTCGTTCCAGGACCGAAACCTTATCGGTCCGGGACCGATCCGGACCGGTAAGCACCGGTTCCGATAAGTGGATACCCGAACCGGTCCGGACCGATAACAACACTAGTTGTACAAGTTCTTGTTGTTGTGGAGTTCAAATTTCAACTTGGGAAACCCAGAAATTGGATGAGCTCATTTGGATTCACAACTAAATGTTCCGGCAAAGGCAATAGATGGTCCCTTAATGGCATGAATGCTCTTGTCACTGTGGCACTAGAGGCATTGGGTTCTTCGTCAACTCAATTCCCCCCTTTTTCATTTACTTGTGTTTTGTATCTATATAGTAATTGACTTGCACATTTAATTACTACTTCAATGCGACATGTAAAATCTTTTTAGAGTAGGTTTTTTTATTAGGAAGTGAATTATTAAAATTAGCATAACTAGGAAGTACTATGGTAGTATTTTAGTTACTTTGTATAAAATTTGTGTTTAGTTATCACATAACTAAAACATGTATAAATTAGGAGTCAATTCATGTATTATCTTATGTAGGAGGGAAGATGGAATAACGAAACCCTGCAGAACTAATCCTTACATAACTCTAACCAGCAACCAAAGATCCCTTAATTACTTTAATGTGACTTGTAAAATCTTTTTACATTTGTCGATGTATTTTGTTGGAACTCGTTTTTCGATTAAGACTTTTATTGTAAGAAATGTGACTTTGAGTAGTTTTTTGTATGATCTTGTACACAATCAGAGGAAATAACAAAGGGAAAATAACACTGTATGACAATTTGGGCAAAGTAATTACCCGGTTTAGCCCGTGTTTATTTTTTACCCGCTATAGCCGCTGGTTTTGCATGTGAGAGGAGAAGCGAACGCAATCGGCGGAACTGTTGCAGTCGCCGGAGGCTGAGCTCTTTCTGCTTATTGATAAAGGAACTTGCCGTCGCCGGTGGCAGAGGTTGCAATTGCGGTGGCGTAGGGCAACGATGTTTTTTGGGCTGCGCCGATGAACCAGATCTAGGGTTTTAGTAAAGTGTTTAGAGACACCTTTTATACACTTTTATATGGTGTAGAAGTGTGTATAAACACCTCTTATACATTATGTATAAACCCCTCTCATGTATAAACACCTCATGTATACGTTTGTATAATATTGTAATACTAGTCTTATACATTATTATACAAGGTTGATTTGATACATTGTCTACAGTAGGTGTATAAAGTTGAATATAGGTGTATAAAGTTGTATATTGCTGTATAATGTTGTATACCGTGAAAAAATGGCTATGCGGATGTAAGTAAAAATATGATTATGTGGATGTAATTTCTTATGCTCGATTGTACATTATTAAAATTTCCCCAATAACAAATGTAGCCATTGGCAGATGTTCACGACCATAAACCTAAGTACAATATTATCGTAAAATCATTTACTTAGGGTGTGTTTGGTATAAAGTAAAACGTGTGCACGCACGGAATATGTTTGGAACAAAATAATTTTGGAAATAAGTGATTTTCTTACTTATTTCTAGTGTTTGGTACATAAGCAGAAAATATTATTCAAAAATATTTGTATATAATCTAATTAAATACTATAGGGGTGGGGGTGGGTGTAGAGTGTCTTGGATGGTGGGAGTAGACAATTAATATGGAATGCCACATGTGGAACTTGTTTTCTAGTTTCACTGAGGAAGTCATTTTATTCATTTTTAAGAATTTGTTTTCCTAGCGAAAATGTTCTCCAAATTTTTTGACTAACCAAACATGGAAAAATTGAAAATATTTTTTGGAAAGTGTTTTCCTCCATACTGTCACACCCATAGAGTAGCTTTTGTGTAGTTTCTAAAATATACATTTTATTTTAAAAAAATCAAGGATTTCATGTACACTTCACATGATAAATTTAGATGCTTTGATTGTGTACTCTGAAGCATCATTTGTTTCTTAGACAGAAGAAATAACAAATATAGTCACAAACCCAGTATTTTTATCTAGTTTTCTTGAAAATCCAAATGTAACTATGCATTTGTATTTGACAATGTGAATTGTTGCATAATTAGGCATGCGATTGTGGATGAATTGTGTGGACTAGGAGCCACAGTGCATACGTGTGCCCGGAATGAAGATGAACTTGGAACATCTTTGAGGAGCTGGAAAGATGAGGGCTTTGCAGTGTCTGGTTCCTTGTGTGATGTGTCTTCTCAAGTTGATCGCCAGAAGTTAATGGAGGTTGTTTCGTCTACATTCAATGGGAGGCTCAATATACTTGTAGGTATCTCATTCACTTAAACTCTTCTTAGGAGCATTTTGTTACAATAAGAAGTCTGTGAAGGCCTTGGAGGAGGCTAATGAAAAATTGTCTGATTGCTTTAAATTAAGCTGAGTTGAATAGCAAAATGAATATAGATGATTTATATAGCCGACTAATACTTGATTGATTGATTTAAAATTTATTAAGCATGACAGGGGTTGTTGGACTTAGGGTGGTTATGTAGAGTTTTGTAAAATATTTCACCATTTTAAATTTTGAGAAATTATCAGAAAGCAATTTCCGTTTTGCGCTTTTACTTATCGGAGATGTTTTTTGGTTTTTTCGCGATTTTATATTGGAAACCTTATGTGGCAACAATGTTATAAGTTTCTTTTCGCAGTTGAGCAACATTTGACAAACAACCATCCAATGAAAGGAAAATTTAAAAGTATTATACTAGTAATTAGACTCCTGTAATGCATCTGAACTAATAAGTCAACTGACTTTCTTTCATTACTCAGTAGATAAACAATGTGGGGACCAATATTCGCAAAACAATTGTGGATTTTACAGCTGAAGAGTTTTCCACCCTCATGGCAACAAATTTCGAATCTGTTTTCCATCTGTGTCAGCTTGCCTATCCCCTTCTGAAAGCATCTGGGGCTGGAAGTGTTGTGTTCACTGTCAAATTAATCTTAGCCTTAGGTCCTCCTGTTACATTCTTAACCTTAGGTCCTACCCATTTGGTCTCCTGGACACAGACTATATTAATCTTTCTCTTCTTAAGAATCTTAACTAGCTCTATGGACTTCCCTGTTAAAGTCCCAATGTTCCAAGATCCTACTCTCAGTCTAGTCTCTCCCTTACCCCGCTTATCCACCCTAACCCTCGCCCCCGTCCCCAATCGAGAACATGACCCTAGTCTACCATGATTTACCAAAGCCACTAAAGTAAATATAAACTAATAAACTACTTAAACGTTTACCCTAAAACAGGAATGGATCAAAGTGCAAGCACAAGTTACCAAGAATCGAGAGACAAGTAAAAACACTACGCTAAGAGTGCTATATCTAAAGACAAGCAGCGGAAAAATTTAACAAGGTTAAGGACAAAGAATGGATACGGGCAACCGGAGGTACCAACTCCAGTTTAATCGAACCTGTTTGCCGGCGAAATCATTGATCCCTGTACTGTTCACCATCCCGCAAATACTGTTTGTCTGTCGCCGCACTGTTCACGTACTGTTCACCGCCCCGCAATACTGTTCCGGTTTTCACCGGGTTAAAAAAAAATCGAGTACCTGCGTAGATCTAGTAGAAAAAGAACACAAGAACAAGAAATGGAACAAAAGAACAGAAGGACAAATGAAATTTTGTAAAAAAGACCTGGAAAAAAAATATTCCGTCGCCGCCCGTGGGTGGTCGGCGCCGGGGTCTTACCGTCGCCGCAGGCGCTGGTGACAGGTCGGAGCCGCAAGGGGTGGATAGGGTGAGGATGTTACCGTCGAGGGAATATGTTAGAGAGAGAAAGCTTCGGGTTTAGGGGTCTTATGGTCGCCGCAGCCACCGGTGACAGGTCGGATTGGGGGGGTGGATAGGGGGGGATGCTACCGTTTGAGCTATGAACCCTAAGAGCAGCTTTTACGAAATAATAACAACAAAAAAATAGGGAACATATTTTTTAAAAGCAGAATTACTAAAGAGCTATTCATATAATCAGAGAAAATTTTACATAAGTTGCTATCGCCATCCAACAACTTCGCTATCAAGAATACAGATCCGAAGAGGTTTACCCGCTTACAATTTGGATGATGCTGGATTTTTCTTGTACTCCAAATACTCTGAATATAACCAAGCAGCACATACCGACACAATTCCAGAAAAAAAAGACGTGTAATTCATTTAGAGGAAAGCTACACTTTAATATATCAATCGTCCATTTTCCAAAATCAACTCGTTGAATCCTAGAAGTACAAACACTTGATCACATGGCAAACATGTAAACCACCAACTAAAAGATTCTATGAAAATGCTATGAAATTTGAAACCAAGAAGACAGAACAAGACTCAAAACTCAAAAGTCCCATCAAACTTGGAAGATCCAATCAAAGAAATATATGCTTGCTTCCACATCAAAAATAAAAATGTAATCGCAAAGTACTCACACATAGAACATCCAAAATTCCACTTACCCAAAAGCATTGAACATCCTACAATGATGTGGAGTGGGCTATGTTGCTCGGACTCTTCAAAAATTTTGCCGCACCCATGTCAGATCCTTAAGAAATGCACCACTTTTGGAAGAACCGACATGCACCCATCCACATTTTTGAAGAGTCCGAACAACATAGGGAGTAGGAGTAACCCCTCAAACAATCAAGTACCATCTGTTAACTCTAGGTTCAATGAAAAGATAAGCAAGTGAAGCTATAAAATTAATGTTGCTTAGTCCACAAGTCCACTCAAAATCTGAAGTTTATTTAATCAATGCAAGATGTAATAGACTGAACAATGTTTCAACAAGTAAGATAAAAGGGATAACAGCATTTAACAAAATAAACACATGACACAAGCATTTAAGCTACAGAATCACAACAAGAATTAGATAATATTAAACTGCTGATTTGGAACCAAACCAGACTAAAAAAACCAAAGAATTGAAGTATGGAAGATCTTATTGAACAAGTAAACTTTTTCACTGCTAACCAGAAAGCATTCTGCAAAGAACACCCTCAATCGTAACTGCATAAATCAACCAAATTGCAAAATGAGGAGCGCTACCATTGGAAGCAGATATTTGAACTTCATACAAAGAAAAGTCAAGATCTTGTTTAGCGAGTAAGCATGTTTTAACTACCAAATGGAAAGGGAATTGAGCACAAAACATAGCGACCCTCCTAAATACGAAATTCAACTAAAGCAAACACAAAGTTGATAACATGGACAGGAGGGTGAATGCTTATATAAAAAGGAGAAAATAAATATGCGAGGAGAATTACATCAACCAACATTCATACGAACAATATGGACAAATATGTGTCATTTAAACTTCAGAAAAAAATCAGATATACTGTACGTAGTACTAACAGAACATTCATAGCCCTAACCATCTTAATTTGAGACTTCTATCGCTTCCTTTAAAAAACAAAATGTTAAATTTCCCAAAGTTATTCCACAATCATCTAAAATTTTCAAATAAAAGTGCGCATATACAAATATCTACAGAGAATTTTAAATAACAAGAAGAAATAGAACGAAACATTAACCTGACAGAGAGACGAAGTTGATGAAAATCTTAGTGATAAGATCGCTGAGTTGATTTCGGGGTTTTTCCTTTCTTAGTCTCTACTGCATCTTCGTAAAGATCCCCACAACTGAAGCTTCGATTTGCTGCAACACTTGTACGCAACTTTACCGGCAGGAAATCGAAATGCAATCTATGGGAAATCAGATTTTAGAGAGGTGCAGAGAATGCTAGTTAGTTTTGTCTTTTAAGGGTTTTCTTAATTTTGGGGAAGTGGAGGGAAATAGCTGGCGCTTTTTCTTTCGGTTAATTTAGTATCAGCCACCGGATATTATACTTTTTAACGATGGGATATTATCCTCTTATTATTGTTGAATAAAAATTGACTTGTAGCGACAGTAAAATAATTTAGTCGCTATAAATATACTTATAACGACTGGATTCATATCTCTTCGCAAAATTGTGGTCGTTAAAAGTTGAAATTCTTGTAGTGTGACAGCTATCCAATGAAATTAGTTGAGGTGTGCGCAAGCTGACCCAAACACCATTGTTATAAAAAAGCAGCAAAAGAGTGGGTTCTTGGGGGTGGAGAAACAGTCAATTAAGGTTCTGAAGTCGAGATGCTGAATTATAAGAACTATAGAACCTTCCATAAGGAGAACAGGCAGTAGGATTCAACCATGGGTTTGAGTCGATGATTGTAAAACTTCAATTTTTTCATCATACTCCGCGTATAAATTCTGGAACTATGGACTTAGCTGAACTGGAGACCCCCCAAGGCCCCATTTTCCTCCTCTTTCACCATGAAATACAGGTAGCACTTTCGCCTTAATTTTTGGACTCATTCTGGGCTCTTCTTCCAAGATAAGCATCTTCTTGATTTCCAATTGAATCCCGTCAACTTTTAACGGAAGTATGCCGCCGTGAATGCTATCAGAGTTGCACCAGTGGGTTAGTTTAAACTTGATTTTCATGCCAAAAAGAAAAAAATCTGAGGAGAGGTTTCTAGCAGGCCCAAGCCCATAATCTGTGTCTATGTGCACTTTATGGCACGCAAGTCATGCAATGTACCAATTTCCTGTTTGTGGAAATGGGGGCTCTCATGGTATATAGCTATTCTTACAATGTTCTATATACGTGCATATAGTGTGAGCTAGACGCAGTGGGTGTAAGAGCGGATATGTAAAGAATCAGATGTAAGATCAGCTTATAAAAGCTCAGGCACAGTCAAGGACGAGTCTTTGTCAACATATGTAATTATCGCTTTCACGTTAATTTGCATCATCATGTTAAAATTTGTAGCTGCGTCAAATATTCATTTTATTTTTATTTTTCCAACAGTCAACCAAACCAACTACAGATGGATCGAGTTGTTTCCGCATCTAACCGAGTAACCGTTCATGTTTGAGTTTCTATTTTTCAGTTGTGTGTTAACATACTTTTAGTATTTTAATACCTCTTTTCATGTTCAGGTGCTGAGTAACAAAGATTATTTACAAGAAGTATATGACCGGACTCCACTTGGGCGCTTAGGAGAGCCATCCGAGGTTTCATCTCTTGTGGGATTCCTTTGTCTCCCTGCATCGACGTACATCACCCGTCAGATAATCTGTGTTGATGGTGGAATGTCTGTAAATGGCTTCTACCCTCACCATGGCTAGAGGAATAACTGCCTGCAGAGTAATGCTACACTATTGCAGACGAAACCTTTGTCGAGTGTGTCTTAAATGTGTCATTGGCTGGACCTTCTGTGAGTATTGGAAAAGTTGCTTCTTAGCAGGTTTATCATTTGAAGGAATTATGTCCATTTTGTTGCAACACTGGATCAATTTTTTACCTGAATTTGAGGACTTTAAACTTGCCAACTCCTCTTTGATGATCAGTTCATCAATGTTGGCTCATTGACTTGTGTACCTAGTGCAGTAGTGCTTATCTGTTTTGGCAATATGCGCGTCTTCAAACCATCTGTTCGAG
Organism: Przewalskia tangutica; assembly: GCA_029844215.1. Classification (NCBI taxonomy): domain Eukaryota; kingdom Viridiplantae; phylum Streptophyta; class Magnoliopsida; order Solanales; family Solanaceae; genus Przewalskia; species Przewalskia tangutica. The sequence goes on from CM056740.1 coordinate 58,055,506, forward strand.
AATGCTAAGAGATCTTGCAATGCAGAGCCTAATTCGGAAATTTTACCTAGATTTCTCCACTTAAAAAGTATCTTGGTATTCACTTTTTCTTAGGTGCCTTAAAAAGCTTAGTTGGTTGCATTTCTTCAAACTCTCTAGTGTAGGATATGCAACATTCTTCTGCAGCTTTCAGGTGCAATAGGTTTAATTCTGAAGTGAACCATCATATATACCCTATGATGATGTTATCTAACAACTTCAAAATTTCTCAAACTCATCTGGTTACGAAAGCCGGATAGAATGCCTTTGTTATTTTAGTTAAGATAATAATCAAACTTCATTAACAGTGCATTTCGTTCCCCGCGCTACAAACTTATGCTGATCAATCCACTCTCCTGAGACATGGAGATCTACTTAAGAAGCAATCTTTCAGACTTTCACTATAAAGGTCACTGCATCATGACCACTACATTAGTTATAACAATGGAGCTCAGGCATGTTTAACAAGTCAGTTACTATGCCAATTAAAACTGCAGCAGCAGGTTAGTAAGCAAAATCATATGAAAAGACAAAGCGGGACATAAAATAACCATAACGTATGCGTCGGATGGACGTCAAGTGGTTGATATTATTCCTCGCGGACCAAAACTTCTTGTTTCTGAGGGCGAATATATCAAATTTGATCAACCATTAACGAATAATCAAGCATAGTTTGTGAAAGTGGGATCCTTTTTTCCCACTTTAGCTCAATGGCATTGGTTTGTTTAGAGAACTCAAGGGTTAGGTCATTTACTAGTTCAGAAAACCATCTTGAAGAGCCAAAATTGGGGATTAGTTGGTCCAAGTGACAGTTCAGAAACTATTAGTTAGCAGCGTAAGCAACCCTCGAAATAATGGAGTACGAAATAATGGAGCTTACTGCACTCGAGGTGTGTGATCTAGTGATCAATAAATGAATGCAAATCTTGAAGATCAAAGTTTAAATCCAAACAACAACTATGCCTCAGTTCCAAACAAATTAGAGTGACTATATGAATCTTCATTTCTTCATATCATGTCATCATTCAATCCAAATACAGACCAAAAAAAGAAAAATACTAGGTGAGTCTTTTATTGGCAGGAAGAAGCAAATATGGTCGGGTGTGCACAAAATGCTTCATACACCACTATTATTTAAAGAAGATGTAATATACAATCACATAAACGCAAAAGGATTGGGGGGAAGTTGTGGGGGTGGGGTTGGTTACAGAGGAAAAAGTTCTCTCTCCAGCACGAAACAATTGATCCACCTAAATATAAGAATGTTCTCTTAAAACTACAGATGAATACAAACACACAAGATGACTAGGTACCACAATTTGAACCTTCCCCTATATGCTAATTCTACCGGGAACCCATCGTGTGATGCCCAAGCAGGCATAGTTTTATTCCCCTTCTTTCCCATCTTGTTTACATTACTTTTCCCTCAGCGTGGCGTTCATTCTCCTTCAGAGACTTCAATTTTCTGTATCCCTTGTCAGTACCAAATATCCTAACAAAACGAAGAAATCCATCAAAATCATGAATTCTACAAAGATCTCCTACTCTATATTGTTCAGGCCACAAAATGACTTAAGATATCTCAAGACATTATTGAGACAGAGGTAGTCAATTATGTTGCTCAAAATGCAACGGTCAGAATACATTTCTGGAAGATCCAACATGAGTGCAACAACATTTTTTAAAAGTCCAAGCAACGTAAGTCAATATTAGTTGGGAAACAAAATAACAACCACAATGTGGCGGAGGTATGCAATCAAAGTCTCTATCAAACTGCAAAGAGAAGTCATGCAAAAGACAGTTTTGTCAAAAGCATAAGCAGGCAGATGTATAGCTTCTGGAACCTCCCAGGCAAACCGGACCAGAGGCCTGGTATCAGAACGGGTTATTGAATTTTTTAGAGAATTTGGTAGATGATGCATGATCAACATAAAACATGAAATGCCACAACGGCATTAACTTGTGGGAACATACTTGGCAGTTTCAGCTTTACGGCATATGAGAGATCCTCTCTGTCACAAAGAAAGTATTATACATGAACAGGAAGTGTGACGGTCAGATAGTGCATTTTTGGAAGATCCAACGAGTGCGACAACATATTTGGAAAGTCCCAGCAACATTAGTCAATATTAGTTGGGAGACAGAAGACACAGTTTTGTCAAAGCATAAGCAGGCAGATGCACAGCTTAATGAAGTTTTACTTGAGAGAAAGATGTCATAAACATCTAGTTCGCCTTGATCCTCAAAGCTTCCCTTCCAAAGGTCGTGTTACTTTTTGTAATGCCTGGTGAGAGATTTCGCTAAACATAATTCTCTCCATTTGGATTTCAAAAAACCACATACAAGAGATTTACATTAGCTGGGAATGCAAAATGCACAAGGAAAGCTCAAAAGTGTTAAGAACTTCCCCACTGAGAAGCCTGAGTAGACTAGTTTCAGAGATCTACCCAAATTTATCTGAAGTTACAACATGTTTCTCATTGTGTCAAAAATTCACAATTTAGACGGTAAATATAGTGGCAACCAGTTAACTGCATAGTGCATACTAACTTAAATAACCAATATGCGCGATTCGTGCCTGATTTAAAGCTTAACTTCCTCTCTTTTTGTGAGATTTTAATATATACCATATTTTGAGTACTTAATATCTGAATGTGTTATTTATCCAGTTTATATTGATGACTTCTGGTTCTAATTTTTTTTAATCAAAAGGCCCATCAAATTTCAGGTATCGCCCTTGCTTCAGGCGAAAAATAAGTTACCCTGTTGCTATTGTGCTTAAAATAAGGTTGTAACTACCAAAAGTAGATGCTTCAACTTGAGACCTGGAATTACAACTAAAATAGATTGCAATGCACTAATCCAGTAGAAACTATGACACAAAACTTACCAGGATGACAACAAACACAATCTTCACCATTGGATCATAGTATCTGTATTCACAAATGTTGTCTGTACTTTCTCCTAACGACTAAATGATATTAAGGAAGTAATTATTATTTAGATACTCTTCATAGTACTTCGTTTTACAATGTTATGTTTTATGGATGAACTGAGCTCCTATTACTCACAAAATTTCATGGCCTTCTCTAAAAGGCTTACTGTCCCATCTGTTGCAGCTATAGGTATATTAACCTTTTAGGGGCAGCCCGGTGCACAAAGCATCCCGTGTTAGCAGGGTCCGGCGAAGGGCCGCACCCCAAGTGGTGTGATGTACGCAGCCTATCCTAATGCAAGGATTAGTGGCTGTTTCCACGGCTCGAACTCGTGACCTATAGGTCTAGAATCTTATCCTTATATTATTGTTATTTCGACTTTGCTAGACCGAAAGCAAGGTTAAGTACAAGTATTTCTGGTAAAAGTCATAAATATATTCATAAGCTGAACACAGCTAGAGACCACAATTTTTACCATTTTACTTGACAACTTGATATTTGTATCTTTGTTAAATTACACTCTAGAATATTAATGTTTACGGAAAGTGTTACCAGTCCATGTAAACAAATGTCGATGAGTAGTTGCCGGACTTTGTGTAGAGCAGTCGATGATGGTAATCATGAAAATCAGACCTGGGAACAACAATAGCAATTTCAGGAATACCGTTGACATGGAGAACAGATAAATACAGATGAGTGATTTTCTAACAGTAAAGTAAGGTACAGACCCTCCATATAATGGCAAGAAGTTTGACGGGCTCCAAGGGAAATGGTATCCGGAATGTGCCTCAACTGTCTCAAGGACTCTAAGTGAGACCCATAGATATATTGTTATCAAATGGGGCCCCGTGATTGCCGGGCCAATTATTGTAGCAAATCCAAGGAAGAGAATTTCAGCAGGGTGAGCATATTCAGAAGTCAACCCAAACGGTGTTGCGTACCTGTGGTGTAACAAGCAGAAGCGCTGGTCTCAAGGGCAAAAAATAGAAACCATAAGTATTAAGTAGAAAACATAATGTAGTTCACACACTCATGATGGACGCTGTGGACATGCTTGTAGAGCCATTTCGTATGTAAAATCCTGTGTCCCCAATAAAATACAAAATCCTCCAAGATGAAATAGAATAATATTTGCGTTGAAATCACTTTCCTGCACAAAAAAGAAAATATTTGCGATTCACTCTCATGAATAAACAAGAAAAGAAAAGCTCTACCACACCTACTCCAAAATTATAGAACAACTACGCCTCAATTCCATGCTAGTTGGCATCAGCTGCATGAATCCTCACTGTCCATCTTTATGAAAATGATAGGTATCATCCTATCGCATAACACTGTGGTACTACTACTCCGTGTCAGTTACCCTATTTTCCTAGTATGTGTTATATCTACCTATATCATATCATTCTCCTGGAATATTGATCCTATATATCTTAATTATTTGCATCTAGGCACCATAACCCCCTCTAATTTCTCATCAACGTCACTTTTCGTATGCTGGCTAAACTTGCTGTGCATATATTCAGTATCACAAAATGGTTTCATGGTCTTGTCGTGGGGACATTAGATTCTGTAGACAGAACTATAAAGAAATAGAAGGCAAAAATAAAAGAAAGGAAGATTACATGACCAAAAAAAGGTATACAATGAATCTATGTTGCCATCACATAATTAAAGCTTGGTATATAGAGAACCGGAAAATACCAGGACGGCAATGGAAGACTAGATCGCGTCCCCATGAATTTAAAGACAGGATACGATACAATCAGGATTGGAAGATTAACACAAAGATGATACATCAGCAGACGAGTGATACATTTCTCCCGAGCTTCCGGGGTGTTATTCTTCTTCTGCACAAAAAGAGGTCAAAGAATGCAACAAATGAAAATTTATCCGAGTAATGACAGAATGAACTACTATGAACGCGAAACATCATAACCAGTTTTCATCAAAGTAGTGCTAAACTAAAATATGCTCATTCAAATCTTTTTATCCAGAAACTGTTTTCCAAATGCAAACTAAAAAGGAACTCGTGCACCAGTCTTAAGTGAAATAAAGTTGAAATTTGGGATCATTTTAATCAAGAAATATCATTCAATTAGAAGAGTCAAAAAGTAATACCTGAATTTTGTACTTGCCAAACCACCCTGCCCTTTCAAAAAGAAGGAACGGGAGTCCAGACAAGAAGAAGACACTCTCATGAAGAACGAAACCTCCAAGACAAGTCAATTGGAAATCGCTGAAATTTGTTATAAGATACTGAAAAAGAAAGAAAGAATAAAATAACAAGCTATTAGACCGGTAACTAGTACATTGTTACTCTAAATGACAATGAGTGCACTTATAGGACTTTTCAGTCCACATAACTGGAGAATTGGAAATTTATTTGGAAGCGGGCACTGCAGACAAGTGACCGATTGCAACCTTGAGTAGGATTTATCTTGTCATTTCTAGCACTATATAGAAGGTAAAGTTTGATAGTAAGCCTGTTAAAGTTGAGATTCCACATGAATTATACCATTTCAGAACAAAGAAAAATATGAAGTTTACATGTAGGAAGTGTTTTGTCATGTTAGGCTATTTTAGTCTCAAACATTTTACTAAGGACAATGGTGAACGCCAACAAGCTTTAAATATTGTAGTGTAACGAGCCGTTGCTTCACCCCTGCTTTTTCCATCTTTCCTGAACTTCGAACCGGCATTCTCTAAAACAATTCCACTGACCATGAGATTTGAGATTGACACCTCCCCCTCCCTCCCTCTTTAAGAGGAGGCCAGTGATGGGTTTCGGGAGTATCAATCTAAGACATCAGTCCAAAGTTTCAGTGGAATGATTTGTTCGGACTCCCCTGAGTTCAAATTGCATGTCAAAAACTTCTAAACCTGAGATGGCTATATCATTTCCAATTTTCTAAGTTATGTTTCCATAGCTACATGCTAACAAACTTATAAGCATCGGTCTACAAGCTATAACTTCACGGTCCTACACGCTATCCATCTCTACTTCCATTCTTGCTGCCACAACAGAATTCTAAAATTTAACCTGCTTTTACTTCCACTCCAAATCCTGTTTCCAAACCCGCTACGACTACATAACCTATCATCATTTGAGCTCCACCTACTTCAAACTTGGCATGATTACCTTAGCAACTTGCTTCAAGGCCAAACAGGGATTAGTCGAGGTCACACAAACTGGTCCAAACACCACCAATTCACACAAGAAAATATTACTAAGGTATTTGGTAGACCGAAAAAATCATCCGAAAAATGTTTCCGGGAAAAAACATTTTCTGAAAAATATTTTACTGAAAGAACATTTATTAGAAAATTGATAATTATGTTTAAAAATCGGATAGTATTTTGATACAAAAACAATTTTAGTACTAAAAATTCATAATAATGCCAAGTGTGCAAAGTGATCTGAAATTAAAAGTTCAGACAAAGGTAAAATGACTTTTGTCTTATTTTCCCTTTTGGTGAAAAGGTTTTCTTTGAAAAGTATATTTGGACAATCATACACCACAAAATACTAATTTTCTGAGAAACATTTTTCTGCAAATATCTTCTTTCATATCTCATACCAAACGCACCCCGAGTAACAACGGAATTTCCCCGGCATATCTAAATTTTACAAGCTCTTTCTTTTAATTAATGCTTATTTTAGAGATTTTGGGTGTTTCAACCAAGCTTTCAGCAAAAAATATATTGTGTAGTAGCATAAGTTATTTTTCAAAAGCTAAAAAAAGTACTCTTTCTGTCCTAATTTACATGACACTCTTTTTTTTTTGGACAGTTCAAAAAAGAATGATACATTTAATTTTTTGTCAATAATTTAACTTTAATATTTATCCTTTACGCTTATCGAGATAATTTATAATCATACAAATACTTTTGGTTTATTTTAGGCAACAAGATTCAAAAGTCTTCATTTATTTTTTAAACTTCGTGGTTAGCCAAATTACATCATATCAATTTGAATGGACGGAGGGAGTAGTAGTTTTTACTCCGAATCAATTTTAAAACATTGTTCAAATACAAGTTGGTTGCTGTAAAATTGGCTAAGATATTTTCAAATCAATTAATCAAATATAAACGGCTACTCGCACGTAAATATTTTTTTGAAAAAAAAAACAGTTTCCAATCAATTAACTACTTTCACAAACTTGATGTCGGGTACATGAAACACAAAGGAGATTTCCTACTTCCTTTCAATAACTGGAAAAACAATCACATAAATGCATGGTCAAAATTAACTTATGAGAATGACACAGATTCAAGTCAAAAGACATCTGGTACATTACTAATACTCAGGGATAGGGCTTAGTTCGGTTAAAAGTGCACCTAATATACATAAATGATTTATCAAAAACCAAAGTAAGTAAAGTTTTTTAGAATCCATAACTCATAAACTCAAAATCATAGCTCTGCTTCTTCTGTTACTACACGACAGTTGCAAACAATGATGTGCCTATTTTGCACATAAATGCACTGTTCCTCAATGCACCAAACTAAATATAGAACAATCTATGCTAATACAACAACAACACCATATGCAGTGCAATCCCACAAGTGAGTCTCGAGACGGTAGATTGTACCCAAAACTTACCCTATAGAGAGGCTAATTATGTAAAAAAAAAAATGGAGGATAGAGAAGAGAAAAGTACCGTCCAAGCAGATTCAATCATGGAAGCCATGGCGGAAACTGTGGGGACTCAGTCGATTTATTGAATATTAGTTAGTGGCATTATATAAGAGTCAGTAGAGTAAGGACCAACTAGTGTTTTGCAGGTAGGTGTCTAGTAACTATCAAATTTATTTTTTAACAATAAATATATGCATGATGACAGTCCCCAAGATATTTTTTTATTTTTTTATTACTTCCTCCGTTTTAATAAAATTATCTTACTTTTTCTTAGTAGTAAATACAAATAAGAATGACATATTTCTATATTTAAAAATAATTTAACGTTATGAAATTATTTATAACCACATATTTCAAAAGTGTTTCTTTATTTCTTAAATTTCGTATCAAGTCAAAATAAGATAAGCTTCTTGAGACAGAGTGACTACTTAATAATAATTAATTAAAAGTGTAAGATGATATTAATCTCCCTCGGGGAGTCTTCTCATTAATATCAAAGTATATATAGTGTACAATAGGAATCCTAAACCTAATCACAAGAGGAATCCTAGTCTTACCATAATTATATTTACACAATATATGAAAATATTATAATTATGGGTAGGGAATATTGTAACTTTGACTATACACACGTTTACACACCCCCTCAGTCAGAGCGGGAGGAGGCCGGACGCTGAGACTGGATCTGAAGTCAATAAATAATTGTCTGGGAAGTCCTTTGGTAAATATATCTGCATACTGATAGGATGAGGGAACATGTAACACTCGGCGTGGCTGGCGCAACTTTCACGAACAAAGTGTAGGTCTATCTCGATGTGCTTGGTTGTTGATGTTGAGCAGGATTATGAAGCAGATAGATGGCGGAGATGTTATCACGATTACCTGATATATGCACGACGAAAGGACATGAAGTTTCATGATGAAATTCGAGCCAACAAATCTCGGCTACCGTATTTGCAGCGCTCTGTACTCGGCCTGCTGCTGAACGAGATAGGGTAGCTTTACAGCAGACCAAGAAATCAGATTATCCCCTAAAAATACACAAAAGCCGGAGGTGGAGCGTCGCGTGTTCGGACACCCTACCCAATCTGCATCCGTATAAGAGAGCAACATGTTTGGTGTAGAGGGGTAAAAGTGCAAACCATAATCAAGTGTGCCCTTAATATATCGGATGATACGCTTAAGAGCAGTGAAATGAGACTCTGGGGGCATGCATAAATAGGCATACCTGCTGAACAACATAAGAAATGTCTAGCCTTGTAATAGTGAGATACTGAAGTGCACCTGCAAGGCTCCTATACAGAGTAGGATCGGAGACTGGAGTCATCCATAGCACTGAGCTTAGATTTTGAATCAACTGGAGTAGGTGAAACTTTGCAATTCGTCATCTTAGCCCTGTACACAATCTCTTCTGCATACTTACGCTAACACAAGAATATGTGGTCGGCAGATCTGGTCACTGATATCCCCAAAAAATAACTCAGCTTTCCCAAATCAGTCATTGCAAATTCGGACTTAAGCAATGCAATAATCTCATTTTTTAACCCGTCGGAGGAAGCAGTAAGAACAATATCATCCACGTAAAGTAATAAGTAAGCAGTGCTACTACCTCGATGAAAAATGAAGAGTGATGTATCACTCTTGTTGCATACAAACCCAATCAACAAGATATACCTGGAAAAGTGATCATACCACGCACGGGGGGGCCTGCTTCAGGCCATATAACCACGCACAGAGGGGCCTGCTTCAGGCCATTTAGTGACTTACGGAGACGACACACATAGTGAGGAACTGCTGGATGGGTGAACCCAGGCGGCTGATGCATGTAGACTGTTTCTCTCATATCTCAATGTAGAAATGCATTCTTCATATCAAGCTGATGGATCGGCCAGTATGTTTCCATGGCAATGCTCAAGACTGTGCGAATAGTAGCTAGTTTGGAAACCGAGCTAAAGGTCTCACCACAATCAATGCCCTCCTGCTGATTCGTGTCATTAGCCACAAGTCGTGCCTTATATCTCTCAAGATCTCCACTATCTCTGAATTTGTGACTAAATAGCCACAGATAACGAATCATATTCACTCCTCAGGTCTAGGTACTAGATCTCATGTGTGCTGTTTAGTTAAAGTATTGAATTCCTCAGACATAGCCGCATTCCAACTAGGATATTATTTAGCCAATATATGGTTTTTGGGAATTGAAGAAATGGTATGGGCAGACAAGTTAAATTGGACTTTGGGTTTGAAGATTTCATGATTGGCACGAGTTTCCATTTGGTGAGTGGAGACAGTGGGAGGTTGTGTCAGCTGAGTGGGAAGAGACGAGACTGAGGGATCAGTTGGATAGGGAGAAGGAGGATGTGACGCCGTCGGAGGCGCCGCGGCACCGTGATCAAGGGCCGCAACGCTGGAGGAAAGCTTCTCACAGGAGTTTTGACGTCGTGGTGCCAAATCACATGGCCGCGACACTATCGACTGACAGTCCTCTCTGAAGTTTGGGCACCGCGGCGCTGACGCTGAAGAAGAAGTGCTATGATCTAGTTGACTGATAATGATGAGAGAGCTGGCAGGCTCGTCAAGAAAAGAGTAATCCGATTTTTGGAACTTTTTAAGATTTGAAAACGAGAATGTGGTCTCGTCGAATGTGATGCGACGAGAGATATGGATCTGACGAGTGGACAAGTCATAACATAGATATCCCATATGGTTAGGTGGGAAGCCTAGGTAGACACATAGAGTTGACCGAGGAACTAGTTTGTAAGGGGCAGTAGAGGTAAGGTTAGGATAGCAAAGACAACTGAATATCCGAAGATGCTCATAAGATGAGACTCTATGATAGAGGATTTCGGTAGGGGTCATATTGTGAAGGGTGCTAGTTGGGAGAATATTGAGAACGTATTCTGATATTTTAGCAGCGTAGACCCAGAAGGACGGAGGTAGGGAGGCATAAATCAATAGAGTGTGAATCATATTGTTAATGGTGCGGATGATTCTTTCAGCTTTACCATTTTGATGGGAGGTGTGAGGGAAGTGTCACGACCCGACCCGACGGGCCGTGAACATAACGCCCTAATTGGACGCCCTTATACTGACCTGTCACATGTAATCAGACTGACACCAAGGCAATATGGAAAACTGTACCATACGCTATATAGCAAAATAGGCAAGCCGAAAAGGCTTCCTTTACACACGACTGAACCTGTCTCCTGGGGAGTTACAACTAGCCAACACAATAAAATAGGCAAACCGACAAGGCTGCCACCACATAGCATCACCTGTATATGGGAACATCCCAAAAACAGAGTACAACAAAATAGATGACCAAAATAGCTTTACAATCTACATACGTACAACCCACAACTGTCTACAGACCTCTAAGAATACGATAATGAAATATGACGGGACAGGGCCCCGTCGTGCCCCTAAATATACATGAGACAAAAATAAGGTTTTATACCAAAACGACTAAGCTCCGAAACAATGGAGCTTTCCAACCAGCTGAGTAGAAGTCCTAGGCCTGAGGATCACCAAACTGAGAACTTGTACCTGCGGGCATGAACACAGCCCTCTGAGAAAATGGGGTCAGTACGAAATAATGTACTGAGTATGTAAAACATGAAGTACTGTAAATAAGATCATAACTGGCCAAGAAGTAACATGAGACATGTATAATAATAAATACCAATATAACTGTGTCATATAAAAATGAGAGTCATCTGTGCCTTATAAAAATGAGAGTCAATTGTGCCTTATAAAAATGAGAGTCAGATCAAAATCATGGATGCCTATCCATATAATCATATATATATATATACTGTCATGGGTACTTGAACCCGCATCATGGATACATGTCCATGGAATCATCATATACTATCATGGGTATCTGTACCCGCATCATGGATGTCTGTCCATGGAATCATCATATATACATAAACATTGCGGCCTACAGTGAGGACTCGGTGAACAATCTGAGGATCTGCTACGAACATTGCTTAGGCGAGACTCGGTGAAGTGGAATAGTAACACTTGGTACGAATAGATATCATGAGCAACCATATGCAATTTAAATCATCATTTGACTCTCAATAAAATTATTAAAATGAACCTTTATTATACAAATCAAAGGCACTTCTCATAACAAATATCTTTAGGAGTTAGAATGTGTAAAAATCATGTACGTCCGCCGTACGTTTATTTCATATAAATCATGCCAACAGAAAGAAGGAATAGTTTCACATACCTTTTAGTCGAACTAACCAACTCAATATTAGAATACGTCTCGTCTAGTACTTCAACCTATAATAATGGTAATGCGTCTGTCAATTCTATGATTACTAGCATATTTTATACAGCATTTCCCCTATTTCTATACATATCCCCAACTTACAAACAAAACCAACAATACCAAATAACAAGATGCAACTTGAAGGTATAATCAAACAATCTCAATTACTCCATATACGCTACCATAATACCTTCTTTCTCTTTACATTTATGGAATGCAACTACCATAATAACCAATGTGATTTATACATCTATTTATTATGTCAATCTAACTCCTCTAATCATATTAAAACAACCCTCAAAATAGTCCATACTTCAACAACAATAAAAGTGCAAAGTAACACCTTTCTACACCTTAATTATTTCGGGGAATACGTTAGCAATTACCACATTGAACATGTTTCATTGTAACTAAATTTTCAGCATTATAATCTTAACAAAACAGGCCCTAATGCATCACGACAATGTCCAACAATTTCATGCAAGTTTTCGGCCAACATCCACAAAACCAATTCTTTTCTTAACTCCTTAGAATCCAATTCATGTTTCAACACTTCCATATAACTAATTACAACTTTAAATATCAAGATATCTCTTAAATTTCAACATGCAATTAGTGACGATAATATGATAACACAATCAAAACCAATGTATAAAAAAACAGTCCCTATTTCGGTCCAGCAACATTTTAGTCACATGCATTGTTTTAATTCCAAGTTTCTCTTAACACAAGTTCATTTCTTACACTACAACAACATGCAACTCCAATTACACCATAAGAAGAAGAATTTCATACCTTAAATTTGTCCAAATCAGTCCCAATGTCACGGTCACTGCCCAGTTTTTCTTGGCAATGTTTATCACTTCTTCAACTCCAAAATGGTATGCATGTATTCTATAAGTTTAATCCATCACTCTTACATGTTTTTCTTCCAAAACTTAAATTTCCAGCCTAGAATTCGGTCCAGTGAGGGCCAAAATACTCACTGTTTTGGTGTTGTTCTTGGCTTAGAATTTAGATGAAGAATTTAATCTAGGAAGAGGAATAAAAACCTTCAATTTTGGCTATGGAATAGGGCAAAAAATCGGCTGAAATGGGGAGAGGAAAAGAGTTTGAAATGAACTCTTGAAATGAGAGGTGAAGGGTTATAAGTTAAGGCAAAATCTGAAAATGTTATTTACACTTTGGTCTAATTTCTTAATTGTCTACTTAATTTAATCCTTCAAGTATTAATTAAAGCTTAGATCCCACTTCTTCTAATTTCCGAGAATTTCATAAGGTCTCGTATTCTCAATGTCGTAATTCTTATAATATGACACTAGTCCATAACGAGATTACAACTTATTATTATTATTAGTTTCCAACGCCACACTCGTAGTATTCAAAAATTAATCCGGAATCACATCTTTGTATACTAATTTCCGATACTCGGATCTTATTATCCTAATTACGTTCTCTAATTATCGCCTTAGGATTATGAGGTGTAACATCCTTCCCCCCTTTAAAAACATTTTTCCTCGAATGTTCATAATATGTCTTATGCTCTAGAAATTTTGGCAGAGTCTCCTTTATAACTATGTCTATCCATCTATATTCAACAAACCAACAGATGCCCCACAGGGCCACAATATAACACACATGCAATTCATCAATCTCTATAATCAAACAAGGGATCGAGTTGAATTACCTGGAGGCACAGGGAACAAGTGAGGATACTTCGTCTTCATTTCATCTTCTGTCTCCCAAGTCATTTCCTCCCTATTGTTGTTTCGCCACAATACCTTGACAGAAGCCACATCCTTTGTACGTAATCTCCTGACCTGGCGATCAAGTATGGCTATGAGGTTCTCCTCATAAGACAACTCCTCTGTCACCTGGACATCATCTACTGGGAAGACTCTGGAAGGATCACTAATACACTTACATAGCATCGATACGTGGAATATTGGGTGTACTGCTTCCAAATCAGATGGTAGATCCAACTCATAGGCAACCTTGTCTACCCTACGAATGATCTGGTATGGCCCAATGTATCTTGGGCTAAGCTTCCCTTTCTTACCGAACCTCATCACACTCTTCATGGGTGACACATTCAAGAACACCCAATCATCAAATTGAAACTCCAAGTGTCGACGTCGATTATCTGCATATGACTTATGTCGACTCTGGGCTACTAATAATATTTCCTGAATAAGCTTCACCTTATCAATAGCTTGCTGAACCAGGTCTGGACCGATCAACTTAGTCTCACCTACATCAAACCAACCAATAGGTGACCTGCACTTCCTCCCATATAAGGCCTCGTACGGGGCCATCTGGATACTAGAATGGTAGTTGTTGTTATAAGCAAACTCAATCAGTGGTAAATGATCATCCCAGCTACTTTTGGAGTCAATAATACATGCCCTCAACATATCCTCTAGTGTACAATTATGCGCTCTGCCCATCACCCGAGGATGAAATGTTGTCTTGAGGCTACTTTGTGTCCCAATCCCTTTTGGAATGATCTCCAAAAGTTAGTTGTAAACTGAGCTCTTCGATCTGATATAATAGATGTAGAAACTCCGTGCAGTCTCACTATCTCCCTAATGTATAGCCTAGCATAGTCCTCAGCTGAGTAAGTAGTCCTGACTGGAAGAAAATGGGCTGATTTCGTCATCCTATCCACAATAACCCATATGGAGTCACACTTCCGCTGAGTGCGAGGTAAGTCTGTAATGAAGTCCATATTGATCACTTCCCACTTCCAAGTCGGGATCTCTATCTCCTGCAATAATCCACCAGACTTCTGATGATCGACCTTAACCTGCTGACAATTCGGGCACAGGGCAACAAACTATGTCATGTATCTTTTCATGCCATCCCACCAATACAAGCATCTAAGGTCATGGTACATCTTCGTTGACCCTGGATGAATAGAATAACGGGCATTGTGTGCCTTACCAATAACATGTTGTCGTAGCCCCGCAACATCCGGTACACATAGTCTACCTTCATACCTTAGCACACCATCAGGTGCAACCTCAAATAGAGTCATCTCCTTTCGGAGAGCTGCATCTCTATACCATGCCAGAACAGGATCCTTATACTGATGTCTCATTAACTCTTCTACGATAGAGGACTCAACAACTTCTCGAACAAGAATCCCACTATCTCCCGAATCCGCCAACCGGACTCCAAGACTAGCTAGCATATGTATCTTACGAACCATATCCTTTCTGTCTGGCTGCACATCCACCAAGTTACCCATATATCTACGACAAATAGCATCTGTCACAATATTGGCTTTCCCTGGGTGGTATAAAATATCTACATCATAGTCCTTTAGTAACTCTAGCTAACGTTTCTGTTGTAGGTTCAACTCCTTCTGCTTAAAGTTATACTGGAGACTCTTATGATTCGTAAAAATGTCAACGTGAAGCCCATATAAGTAATGTCTCCAGATTTTCAAGGCATGAATCACCGCCGCTAACTCCAAATCATGTGTAGGATAATTCTTCTCATGCTTTCTGAGCTGTCGGGAGGCATAAGCTATAACTCTGTCATGCTGCATCAACACACAACCAAGTCCAATATATGAAGCATCACAATAAATAACATACCCATCTGGTCCTACATGAAGAGTCAAAACTGGAGTCGTAGTCAACTTGTCCTTCAATAACTGGAAGTTGTGCTCACAAGCATCGGTCCACTGGAACTTAGTTGTCTTCTGGGTTAGCCTAGTCAAAGGCACTGAGATCGAGGCAAACTTCTCCACAAACCTCCTGTAATACCCTTCTAGCCTCGAAAAGCTGCGTCGCCGAGGTGTAGTAGAGTGCGCCAAGTCTTCACTGCCTCAATCTTCTGTGTATCCACCCGAATACCATCAACTCCGATAATATGCCCCAGGAATTCCACTGAAGTCAACCAGAATTCACACTTAGAAAACTTGACATACAACTGCTGGTGCTGGAAGACCCCAAGTATTGTCCTCAAATGGTCTACATGCTCCTGCTCCGAACGGGAATATACCAGGATATCATCAATGAATACATTGACGAACATGTCTAAGAACGGCCTGAATACACAGTTTATCAAATCCATAAATATTGTTAGAGCATTGGTCAGTCCAAAAGACATCACTCTAAACTCGTAATGTCCATATCAAGTTTTGAATGCTGTCTTTGGAATATCTTCCTCCCTTACCCGCACCTGATGATAACCTGACTGCAAGTCTATCTTCGAGAAACACTTATCACCCTGCAACTGGTCAAATAAATCATCAATCCTGGGAAGGGGATACCTGTTCTTGATGGTTACCTTATTCAGTTGCCTATAATTAATACACATCCGCAGCGATCCATCTTTCTTCCTCATAAATAATACCAGTTCTCCCCAGGGAGATGTACTAGGCTTAATGAAGCCTTTTCCCAACAAGTCTCTCAATTGCTCCTTCAACTCTACAAGTGTCATTCTATAAGGAGGAATGGATATAGGTCGGGTATCTGGCAGTACATCTATAATGAAATCTATCTCCCGCTCTGGAGGAATACCTGAAAGATTATCTGGGAACACATCCGGGAACTTACTAATTACCGAAACTGACTGAAGAGCCGGTACCTCTTCTTCCGTATCATGCACCCGAACCAAATGATAGATATACCCTTTTCTAACCATCTTCATTGCCTTGAGGTATGAAATAAACTTACCCCTCGGCGATGCGGTATTCCCCTTCCATTCAATAACTGGCTCGCCTGGAAACTGAAATCGAACCAACTTCTCTCTACAATCAACGTTGTCAAAACAAGAAGGCAACCAATCCATACTCATAATAACATCAAAGTCAATCGTATCTAACTCTATCAAATCTGCTATGGTAAGACGACTATATACAACCACCGAACAATTATTATATACACGCTTAGCTATAACCGAATCTCCTACCGGTGTAGCTACCTCAAATGATTCTATCGACTCATGTTCTATCCCGATTCTACTAGCAACAAGGGGAGATATGTATGACAAGGTGGAACCTGGATCTATCAATACATATACATCACAGAAAAAAACCAATAATATACCTGTAACAACATCTGGTGACGCCTCCCGATCACTTCTACTGGATAGGGCATATATGCGGTTCGAAGGACTGCCAGAACTAGAAACTCCGCTATGACCTCTACCCCGGCCTGCTAGCGTCTGAATACCCTGCCCGGTGGGGCGCATAGCTATGGATGATGATGAACCAGCAACCGACCTCGTAGGCTGAGCCATACCACATGTACTGCTCCTATAAGGACATTTCTTCCTCATATGGCCTTGACGGCCACAAGCAAAACAAGTACCAGTAGTAAGACGACATTCCCCAAGATGGGACCTACCACACTGAGAACACTGAGGCAAAGGTGGCCTCGCCTGACTAGAACTCATATTCTTCTGAAAACCCGAAGCCCTGGAGCCTTGACCGGCTCCTGAATACCCTTGACGGTCGAATCTCCTGTTTGTGGACTGTAGGGGAGCACTCTGTGCTGGCTGGGATGGATATCTAACCTGCTGCTGAGGCTGCCTGCCTCGAGACTCACCCGAATAACCTGCCGACCTAGCCCTCTTATGATGGTCCCTGTCATGACCTCTGTCTGGCTGCCGCCCTCTGTGTCGGTCCTCAACCCCCTGTGGATATGCCTGGATCCAAGCAATATCCATACCCGGCTGAAGAGCCTCCGCCATACAACCATCGATCAAATAATGATCCAGCCCCATCACATAGTGATGCACTCTGTCTGCCATATCTGCTACAATAGTGGATGCATATCTGGCCAATGAATCAAACTCAAGGTTGTACTCTCTAATGCTCATACCGTTCTGTCGCAAGTTTAAGAACCTGTCAATTCTGGCCCTCCTCATCTCTGGGGGTAGGAAGTGGTCAAGGAAGGCCTCCGCAAACTCATCCCACATGGCTGGAGGAGCACCCTCTTCCCTAGATAGCTCCCACGACTCATACCAGTTAATAGCTACGTCACGCAACTAATATGAAGCCAACACGACCGACTCAGTCTCTGAAGCCTTTATTACCCTCAACGTACACTGTATCTGTCGGATGAACTCCTGTGGATCATCCTCGGGCCTTAACCCAAAAAACTCTGGAGGGTTACAGCTCAAGAAGTCACGAACCCTCAAACTATCTGATCGGGGGTCAACTCTTGGTCCCTGTCTGTGGGTCTGCCTTGACACTAATCTAGTCGATGGGCAACCGTGTATCTCATGGCTCGTCCTCTGCCTGGTGATGATGTCACGACCGAACCGGGCGCGATGCCCTACCTGGGCACCCTTCTACCCATTCATCCCGAGTAACCCGCTGAAGATAAATATACTCATCATTTTTTTTGAACAAACAAAGGCAAAGTCGGTAAGGTCGTCGCTATATATATATAAGCCAAAATGAAACTGCACTGTACACGAGTCTAATCCCACATATGAATACATACCTCTAAGAGTTTGGACAATATACTATGACGGGACAAGGCCCCGCCGTACCTATAAATGTACAAAAGCATGTATCGAAAGATTAGTATCAAAATGATAAGCCCCAGAACAATGGAGCTATCCCAAAAACTCTGAGCAAGGATCTTACACTTGCAAATCACCAAATCACAGTAACTAAACTCGCGTGATGAACGCATCCCCTGGAGAAAGGGGGTCAGTACGGAAAATGTACCAAGTATGTGAAACAATAAGTACTGTAAATGAGATTATAACAGGCCAAAAAGATAACAAGAGACAAGTATAATAATCAAATACCAGTACACTGTGCCTTTTCAAAGTAAGAGTCAACTGTATCTTTTTAAACTGAGAGTAATGAAAATCAACTATACCTTTTTCAAATTATGAAAGTCTGTCCAAATAAACAAATAATGTCATGGGAGTTGAATCCGAACATTATACACAAATACTGTCATGGAAGTTTAACCTAAAACATGGATACTCAGTCCATGAAATAATACACACAAATACTATCATGTCACAATCAGGGACACCTACCCTCAGAATATCACATCACGGGACTCGAACCCGTATATGTATGTATATAGCATCATGAGACTCAAACTCACATATGCATATATGGTAACATGAGATTTGAACCCAAACATGGAGAGCGAGTCCATGGAATAATATAGTGTCATGGGACTCTAACCCACATACATCTATATATAATGTCGTCGGGAGAGTAACATAGTGTCATGAGACTCTAACCCACATACATCTATATATAATGTCGTAGGGAGAATAATATAGTGTCATGGGACTCTAACCCACATACATCTATATATAATATCGTCGGGAGAATAATATAGTGTCATGGGACTCTAACCCACATACATCTATATATAATGTTGCCGGGAGAATAATATAGTGTCATGGGACTCTAACCCACATACATCTATATATAATGTTGTAAGTCCTCTAGTGAGGGACGTGGTCCAGATATCAAGAAATGTACACATATAGCTATCACAAGCAACTATGTACAATTTAAATCATCTCTGACTCTCATTAGCACAAATAGAATGAACTATCATTTTAGAAGAACTCAAGGCATTCTCATGTCATGTAATAATAGGGAATTGAACCCAAAGTACTATGTATATGCATCGTACACACCAAGTAATATTAGGGAATTGAACCCAAAAGTACTATGTACGTTCACCGTACATTCCTTTCCTTTATAATATCCTTTGACTCTCAATGAACTAAAATAAAATAACTTTCATTTAGACAACCCAAAGTACTATCAAGAGAATAGATATAACAATCTTACATTTAGAAACCCCAAGTACTATCAATGAAGTAGTTAGAACAACTTCCTTTTTGGAACTCAAAGTACTATTAATGAAATAGATATAACAATATTTTATTTTTAAAAACTCGAAGTACTATCAAAGGAATAGATATAACAATCTCCATTTTATAAACCCAAGTACTATCAAGAGAATGGATTATAACAACTTCCATTTTATAAAATCCAAGTACTATCAAGAGAATGGATTATAACAACTTCCATTTTATAAAATCCAAGTACTATCAAGAGAATGGATTATAACAATTTCCATTTTATAAAATCCAAGTACTATCAAGAGAATGGATTATAACAACGTCCATTTTATAAAATCCAAGTACTATCAAGAGAATGGATTATAACAACTTCCATTTTATAAAATCCAAGTACTATCAAGAGAATTACATCATTAAGGAGTAGGATCCACTCACTTTATAAAAAGGAATCATGCTAGAAGAAGAAAGGATAGTTCACATACCTTTTTGGCGACTAACCAACTCTACAATCTAGAATACGTCTCAATGTACTTCAACCTATAACGACAATAACACGCATATCAACACGTGCTCACTAAAGTAGGTTAATACCAAGTAAAGGTTCTCCTTTTTCTATGGAAATTTGGGCAGCACTTCCCCTATAAATACACATTTTTCCACCTTTTTCAAGGCCCAAATTCAACAACAATCAAGCCTCATTTAAGACACAATCAAAACAGCAACCAAAGGGGATTACATGCCTACTTGACGTGTAAAATTCGGCCCCTTAATCTATACAAAACAGTCCATAAAAACAGTCCACAATTCAATCAACGATAAGGGTAAAATGTGAAGCCTTTAACACCCTTTTACACCCTTATTCCTTAGGACTTTCATTAGCAATTTTACCACATTAATCATGCATGTTGGTGGCTGATTTTTCAGCATAATCGCACCACGAAACAGTCAATAAAACGACACAACAACGTCTAACAGTTTTGGGCAGTTTCTCGGCCACAACAACTACAATAATACAAAGTCCTTTTCCACCATTCCTTATAATCCAATTCACATTACAACCCGTTATATAAATCATATCAACTACCAACAACAATATTTCCTTCATTTAATAACATGTAACAAGTGAAAATAACAACAATAATGACCAACGAATCCAAGACACCAAATCTGTCCCATTCTCGGCCAACTTCACAAAAATTGTCCAAACACTTTTTATTCTTCATTATTTTTAGCACAAGCTCATCTATACATTATAACAATATGCAATATCCAATTACTTCAAGAGGGAGAAGAATAGTTACCTTTTTCAAGCCAAAAAAACATCCAAACAGTCCCTAGAGATTCGGCCCACAATTTTCGTTTTGATCCACTTCTCCAAGTTCCAATCACTTCCATGTATCCACTATAACCTTATATCCATCTTCCCTTCACGTTTTACTTCCAAAAAGTCGACGAACAAGCTAGGGTTTTAATGGCCATTCTCGGCCCAAATGGATTCTTGGAGGGTTTTGGAGAGTTAACTTGGTTTAGCACTTGATTAGGGTTCTTAATCTTGGAGAAGTAAGTTAACTAATCTTGTTGTTCTTGGCTAAAGGATTTTCGAAATTGAGAGCTTAAGGGAGAGAGAAGAGAGCTTTTTTGGAAAGATGAAGTTTTGTGTAAATGAAATAAGTCTTCCAAGACTTATCCTATATAGAAAATATCTTGTAATGACAAGTGGAGAGAGACACATGTCGTTCTCTCATTGGTCAATAATTTCCTCTTTAAAATATCAAGATATGTAGCCCAAAATATCTTAAAATCGAAGGGTCCCGCGAAATTGTGAAATTCTCGGCGGACCCAATATTATCAATTCCAATTCTTTATAATCCAATACTAATCCCATAAATACAATTAGAAGTATTAAACTCCAAGTTAATAATTTTTCTGTCGTCACATTTTTCCAAAATTTTCCGGAGGAAAATGTAAATATTCTTTTCTTTCAACCTTCAAATCTTGATTCTTGAATCACGTTCTCAATTAGTAGCCCTGGTATTACGGGGTGTAACAGAGGACCTGGAGGCTCAGGTGCTAGTGTCTCAGAAACTAGTGATGCTGCCCCCCGAACTGGGTTCTCAATTGAACCGATGTGACTCAAAAGAAAGAAAAATATGTTATTTAGAATTGCTTTCTTAGAGTGCAAATAGGGTTGTCTACTTTTCCCCCTATATGGGACATAAAGGAGTTGAAAGCTGCAATGGAACAAGCAACGGGACCAAGCAGCGGATGAGCGCACTAGCAACAAGCAACGGGAATAAGCAGCGGATGAGCGCACTAGCGTGAAAGCCGTTGCGCAACAAGCAGCGGATGAGCGCTGTTATACCCCATAGTTCTGGCCATGCGTATGAGAGCGTACGAAAGGAGTAAGACTTAAAATTTTCGAAAGGTAAGTTGACGGATTGTTTCGGACGGGTTTTAGTCAACTTTGGGACGGGTTATGACCCGGTACATTGAGAGTTCCTAGGTGTTTCAAAGGCCTAGTGCGTAGTTCGTTGATTCTAGTTTCCAACGCAACCAACCGTTCGTCGATAGGACATCGGAGTAGAAGTTATAGAGTTGCAAGTTCGATGTGATCGGACAAAAATGTGTTTGAGGCGAGAGCCCACGGCGCGGCGCGGATGAAGGGCGCGGCGCTGGATATTCTGAAAGTCGCTGAAGTTGCAGCCATGGCCGGAAGCAGCGCGGCGCGCGAAGTTCGTGAGTGGCGGAAGTTTCAGTACGCGCCGAGCCTGAATTCAGCGGAAAAGCGAGGAAAATCATATTTCTTCTTTTAAAAGGCCATGGGAGGGTGACAAGTGTCCCCCAATCTGGTTTTGCATGTCCTTTATATTGACCAAGTCTTGAAGACTTGGTCATCTTTCAAAGTCTTTCTCTCTCTGTAAAGCTAGAGCTCTCACTTCTCTCTAGAATTCCAAGAGGAATTCAAAACTTAAGGAAAATCTGAAAAGTTAGGACAAGAAGGAAGCTTGTGGCTAGCTTGTAAGGGTTGTTGTGGTGGTGTTCTTGGAAAAGAGACTAGCAAAAATTGTTGGAATAATTTTGGCTAAAGCTCTAAGGTAACAATTCTTCTCTTGTAGCTAGTTATTGATGTTGCATGTGAAGAAGAAGGAACTTGTAGTAGTAAATAATGCTCTTAGATTCATTGCATGTAAGAAATATGGTTTGGATATGATAGGATTGGTTAAAAGGGTTATGTGAGCATGTTGTAGCCTAAAAACTACCTTAAAATTGTTAAGTTAATTGTTGTACCTTATGGGGCAGAATTTTACACACCCAAGTTTGGTTGTGTAATCCCCTTTGAAATGTTTGGATTGTTGGGCCTTAAATGTGGCGTTTGGATGTTGAATTCGGCCTTGAAAAAGGTGGCAAAGTATGTAGAAACAAAGGAAATGCTGCCCAATTTTCCATAGGATTTAGTGACTTGAACTTGGATTATTCTACATTGAATTAGAGGTTAATAAACATATTATGGTCATTATAGGTTGACATATTACGTGCTGTATTTTGGGCTTAGCAAGTGGATTGATCGAAGAGGTATGTGGAACTTTCCTATCTCTTGAGCATGAATGGTTTTACCTATGTAGTATGATATACGTACAAGGTTTGATATCCCTTACTTGTTTTAAGGATGTCTTGAGTTTTCAAAGTTAAGGGACTTGATGTGTTCAAGTATTTGATTCTTGTTTTCCTTAAAAGTGTAAGTCCCTTGGGTTTTAGGAAAAAGTATTTGACTAAGGTATAACATTAATATAATGGCTTCATGGGAAGTTGATTATATTAGCTTTATGAAAGGTTAACAAAGAAAGATTTACTCTAAGTAAAACAAGTGCGGATAAATGATTTGAGGTTGTGAAAGGCAAATTGGTTTTAAGGCATCAATTGCCCAAAAGTTTTATGTGAAAAAGAGTCATTTTAAAAGAGTGGAAGTATGTAGTACTTTGGGTTAAATCCCCAAGACGTTATACCACCTTCTCCAGGGTAAGAGTATAAATGAGGGGTAAGTCCCCAAGATCGTTATACCACCTTCTTCAGGGTAAGAGTATAAATGAGGGGTAAATCCCCAAGACGTTATACCACCTATTCCGTGGATTTGCTACCCACGATGCGAGGAATACCTCATGCGAGTCCGTAGGGCTTATGCGGGTGAAATAGTCCCATGCGGGTGAGTACAACCTATGCGAGGAATACCTCATGCGGGTCCACAGGACCCATGCGGGTGAAATAGTCTCAGGAGTAGGATTGCTTAATGATACTGCGAGGCGGATGACCTTGCTTTGACCATGAGCTCCCTATTTTATGCAGTATGGTATATGTTGATATTCTCATTATTGGTAAGGCATTGTTCTCAGAACTGATTTTTATACATGTCTTGATTATTTTATACTTGAGGTATTTTCGGTATTTTCCGCCGCATACTTAGTACATATCAGGTACCGACCCCTTCCTCGGCTGCGTTCATGCCGCGGTAGAGGTAGCGGTGGTGGATCCTCATTCTTAGATCACTGCTCCGGTGTCGAAGCTCCGTTCCTCGGAAGCTTGTTTTGTTGATGCAGTTCTTCCCGATGCTATAGGTATTGTGGTACATTCGGGGTATGGCGGCCCTGTCCCGCCACGATTGTTATTCTTAGAGGTCCGTGGTCACGCCTGTTTTGGGTGTAAGAATAAGTTGTACTTTGATTAAGTTATTTTTATGGAAGGCACCTTATCTGGCGGTGATGTTTACTTTATACAAAGCATGTGTTATGTATGTTTACGCTATTCTCTCGACGTATACAATCGGGTGCCCCCGGTGGCACGATTCGCGACCGGTCGGTCGTGACAAAAGTGGTATCAGAGCAGTTAGTCCTCGGAAAGTGTCTACAGACCGTGTCTAGTAGAGTCTTGATTATCGGTGTGTTGTGCACCACATCTATAATCAGGAGGCTGCAGGATATTTATGTTTGGTTTCCATTCTTTCACTCGAAAGATCGTGCAATAGAGCTGTGATATAGGTTGAACTTCCTCTGATATTTTCCTTTATGTATCAGTTATGCCTCCACGCAAGGAAATCGCGGCCCAGAAGGGCAAGCGGTGAGGAGGCGCTAGTGGGACGCGGAGGGTCACGAGGGCACAGGCCCAGTCTTTACCAGAGATGATGTTTCGGGCGGCGAGTTCCACGACGTCGCCACGGTGAGTTCGAGGCGGCGGCTGCGGCCATCGAGACCGCGCAGACGAGCCTCCACCCCACGCCGTGGGCCGAGTATAGAGATTACGGGGAGCAAATCCGGTTATTGACCAAAGATAGTGGCGAGCGTGGCAGCGACAGAGCGCAGCCAACCCTAGAGCCGACAGTTTACGGATTCGGGATTTCCTGGGTTGTCATCCACCCGAGTTCTATGGTTCGAGGTCCGAGGAGGATCCTCAGGAGTTCGTTCGGCAGTTACAGCGGACTATGCAGGTGCTTAGGGCCTCGGAGACTGAGTCCGTCATGTTAGCCTCTTACTGGGATCTGCGACATTGCGTTGAATTGGTTTGAGTCATGGGAGTTGTCGAGAGGTGAGGATGCTCTTCCAGCTGTTTGGGAGGAGTTCACAGAGGCTTTCCTGGATCACTTCTTACCTCCTGAGATGAGGAGAGCCCGCGTAGATAGATTCTTGACCTTGAGGCAGAACGGGAGGACTATCAGAGAGTACGGCCTGGAGTTTGACTCCTTGGCCAGATATGCGCACACCATTGTAGCTGACATGGCAGACAGGGTTCATAGATATGTGATGGGGCTAGACCGTCACATGATTACTGCTTGCTTAGGAGTGGCTCTTCAGCCAGGGATGGATATTGCCAGGATGCAGGCGTATGCGCAGGGGATTGAGGACAGAGAGAGGGAGGATCAACTAGACTTAGGCCAGCCCAAGAGGCCGGGCACGAGTTCTCGTGGCAAACTTTCGAGGCGGACAACCTCAGCAGCAGACTAGGTACACATTTGGCCAGACGAGTGCTCCTTCTCGATTTTCGGCGGAGGTCCGATCACCGGTCATTCGAGCAAGTCGGGGCTCCAGACTTGGGTTTCGAAGCAGAGCACCCATCGTCGAGACCACCCCATCTCGGTGTGCTCGATGCGGTAGGTCTCACCCAGCGAGTGTCGTGTTCCTTCGTGAGCTTGTTACTCTTGTGGACGCAGGCCATTTGAGGAGATTGTCCGTCAGGTGGCGGAAGTGTGATGGTTCAATGCCGCGGTCGATTCTTTGGTATAATAGGGATAGAGCCCGAGTCCATAAAACCTTTTGAGGTGGCTACGCCAGTAGGTGATTCGGTGGTAGCTGAGCGGGTATATAGGGCTTGCCCAGTGACTATAGACAGTCGTCAGACTCTAGCCGACTTGATAGAGTTGGATATGACGGACTTTGATGTAATTATAGGTATGGATTGGCTAGCATCTTGCTATGCCAATGTGGACTGTAGAGAGAGATTAGTTCGGTTCGGTTTCTGGTGGCCGGTTATCGAGTGGAAGGGAATCTTGACGCCGGCGGTAAGTTTATTTCTTACCTCAAGGCTAGGAAGATGGTGCGGAAAGGGTATATCTACCATGTGGTTCGAGTATTCGATACTGAGGCTGAGATACCGGACCTTGATCGATTCCGGCCGTTAGAGAGTTTTGACGATTCCCGCACGAAGCCGTATCCTCCCGAGAGGAGATTGACTTTTGCATTGAATTGGCGCCAGACACTCGACCGATATCTATTCCGCCATACAGGATGGCACCTGCCGAGTTGAAGGAATTGAAGGACTAGGCCAAGGACTTCTTTGGAGAAAGGCTTTATCGAGCCAAGTGTTTCTCCCGGGAGCGCCGGTGTTATTTGTAAAGAAGGAGGATGGGACGCCAGCGCGTGTGTATTGATTACGGTGAACAAGGTAACTATCAAGAACAGATATCCTCCCGTGATTGACGATTTGTTTGACCATTGCAGGGTGCAAGGTGTTTTTCCAAGATAGACTGCGATGCGGTTATCATCAAAGTAGTTAGAGAGACAGATATCCCGAAGATCGCATTCGTGACCCTTATGGGCTATGAGTTCGTGGTGATGTCTTTCGGGTTGACCAACTCTCGGTATTCATGGATTTGATGAATAGGGTGTTCGTGCCATTATTGGATATGTTCGTTATAGTATTCATTGATGATATCTGGTTTATTCGCGCGACGAGCAGAACATGCGGATCATTCGGCGACGGTATTGAGTCCTCCGACCGGCATTGTATGCCAAGTTCTCGAACGCGAGTTTTGGTTTTCATGGATTTCTTAGTGGCATGTCATCGGGTAGATGGTATTCGGGTTGATACAAATAAGATTGAGGAAGTCAAGACTTGGCGCACTCCACTACACCAACGAGTGCGCGATCTTTTTGGGCCTCGCAGTTATTATCGAGGTTTGTGGAGAAGTTTGCTTCCATTTCAAGACTTTGACTAAGCCGACTCGTAGCTATGTTCGGTGGGCGGATACTTGTGAGGAAAGTTTCCTTGCTAAAGGAGAAATTGACGACCGTCCGCTTCTTACTCTTCCGCAGGGTTTAGATGGATATGTGGTTTATTGTAGCCGGTGTCGGAGCTTGGAGTGCGTCTTGATGCGGCCGACGCAAAGACAAAGTTATAGCTTATGCTTCTCGGCGGCAGGAAGCATGAGAAGAACTATCCCACACGTGACTTGGAGTTAGCGTGATGATTCATGCCTCAAGATCCGGAGACATTATTTATATGGAGTTCATGTGGACATTTACACGCATCACGAGAGTCTCCAGATATCTTCACCGGATGGAGCCGAACTCGGCGAAGACGGTGGTCGAGCCGCTAAGGATTATGATGTCGACATTCTATATCACCCAGGGAAGGCCAATGTAGTTGCAGATGCCCTTAGTCGCAGATCGATGGGTAGTCTGTCTGATGTGCAGCCAGAGAGAAGGGATATGGTCCGAGAGTTACATCAGCTAGCGAGCCTTGGGGTTCGTTTGGTTTATTCTGATAGTAGTGGAGTTCGGGTTCGAGAGGTTATCGAGTCTTCCATCGTCGAGGAGGTGAAGAGGAGACAGTATGAGGATACGATTATGGTACGGTATCGAGATGCAGCACTTCGGGAGGAGAAGAGTCTATTTGAGGTAGCACTGACGGGTGCTAATATTTGGCGGTTGTGTGTTCCCGATGCGGACAGACTTCGCCAGATTCGTGAGGCGACAGGTGCTCGTTATTCTATTCACCGGGTTGACTAAGATGTACCATGACCTCGTGTATCTATCAGCGGACGGCACGAAGAGGACGTTGTAGTTCGTGGCGCAGCGCGAATTGCCACGAGTTAGGTTGAGCACTAGAAGCGCTGGTCATTGCGAGCTATTGATATTCGACTTGGAAGTGGGAGGTGGTAAATATGGATTTTATTACGGTTACCTCACACTCGAGTAAGCATGATTCCATTTCGTTATCATCGACAGTCGACGAAATCAGCCCATTTTCTTCCAAATGACGACTTTTTCTACGAGGATTATGCCAGATCAGTATATCGAGAGATTGTGAGACCGCACGAGTTCATGTATCGATTATTTCGCATGCAGGATCGATTCACGCTAACTTGGAGGTCTTTCCGAAGGGATTAGGACGCAGTGAGTCTCGACGGCGCTTCACCCTCGACCGACGGATGCCGAGCGCACTATCCGCATACACTCGAGGATATCTTTGCGGGCTCAGGTCATTGATTTCGTGGTAGGGAGGATCATTTACCTCTCGTGGAGTTTGCTTATAACAACAAATACCATTCTAGTATTCGATGGCGCCTTATGAGGCCTTATACGGAGGAGGCGCAGTCACCGATAGGTTGGTTTGAGGTGAGAAGTGCGATTGGTCGGGCCGACTTGATTCAAGCAGTGGATAAGGTGAAGCTTATCCAGAGCGGTTGTTAGCTCGTAGTCGGCCATGTGTCGATGCAGATCATCAGCGTCGACACTTGGAATTTGACATAGATGATTGGGTTTTCCTAGGTATCGCCCACGAAGGCGTGATGAGATTTGGAAAGAAGGGAAACTTAGCCCAAGGTACATTGGGCCTTATCAGATTGTCCGTAGGATAGGCAATGTTGCCTATGAGTTGGATCTGCCGTCCGATCTGGAGGCAGTACATCCAGTGTTTCACGTATCTATGTTGCGAAAATGTGTTGGAGATCCATCTAGAGTGCACCCGATTCATGATGTCCAGGTGACAGAGGGGTTATCGTATGAGGAGAGTCCCATAGCGATACTCGACCGTCAGGTTAGGCGACTTCGGACCAAGGATGTGGCTTCCGTCAAGGTATTATGGAGAAACGAGAACAGGGAGGAGATGACGTGGGAAGCAGAGGATGACATGATGAAGAAGTATCCTCACTTATTTCCTATGCCTCCAGGTAACCCACTTTCCTGCTTGTTAGTTTAATTTGACAATTATGCTTAAGAATGTTGTGGCTCGTGGAGCGTCTTTAATTGCAAAAAGAATAGTTAAGGGGGTCTAGGTCGATATCGTGATTTGAGTAAGCCTAGAAGAAACATTCGGGACCAATGTTTCTAAGGAGGGAGAATGTTATACCCCGTAGTTCTGGCCATGCGTATGAGAGCGTACGAAAGGAGTAAGACTTAAAATTTTCGAAAGGTAAGTTGACGGATTGTTTCGGACGGGTTTTAGTCAACTTTGGGGCGGGTTATGACCCGGTACATTGAGAGTTCCTAGGTATTTCAAAGGCCTAGTGCGTAGTTCGTTGAGTCTAGTTTCCAACGCAACCAACCGTTCGTCGATAAAACATCGGAGTAGGAAGTTATGGGAGTTGCAAGTTCGGTAATGATCGGACATAAATGTGTTTCGAGCAGAGCTGTACGCGGCGGATATTCGAGGGGTCGCTGAAGTTGCAGGCCTTGCGCGGAAGCAGTGGCCGCGCTTAAGTTCTGCGAGGTGGCGGAGTTTCAGCGCCGCGATGCAGGCCAGGGCGCCGAGGCGGGAATTTCGCGAAAATCAAGAAAATCGATTTCTTCTTTTAAAAGCCATGGGAGGGTGACAAGTGTCCCCATCTGATTTTTGCATGTCCTTTATATTGACCAAGTCTTGAAGACTTGGTCATCTTTCAAAGTCTTTCTCTCTCTCTAAAGCTAGAGCTCTCACTTCTCTCTAGAATTCCAAGAGGAATTCAAAGCTTAAGGAAAATCTGAAAAGTTAGGACAAGAAGGAAGCTTGTGGCTAGCTTGTAAGGGTTGTTGTGGTGGTGTTCTTGGAAAAGAGGCTAGCAAAAATTGTTGGAATAATTTTTGCTAAAGCTCTAAGGTAACAATTCTTATCTTGTAGCTAGTTATTGATGTTGCATGTGAAGAAGAAGGAACTTGTAGTAGTAAATAATGCTCTTAGATTCATTGCATGTAAGAAATATGGTTTGGATATGATAGGATTGGTTAAAAGGGTTATGTGAGCATGTTGTAGCCTAAAAACTACCTTAAAATTGTTAAGTTAATTGTTGTACCTTATGGGACAGAATTTTACACACCTAAGTTTGGTTGTGTAATCCCCTTTGAAATGTTTGGATTGTTGGGCCTTAAATGTGGCGTTTGGATGTTGAATTCGGCCTTGAAAAAGGTGGCAAAGTATGTAGAAACAAAGGAAATGCTGCCCAATTTTCCATAGGATTTAGTGACTTGAACTTGGATTATTCTACATTGAATTAGAGGTTAATAAACGTATTATGGTCATTATAGGTTGACATATTACGTGCGGTATTTTGGGCTTAGCAAGTGGATTGATCGAAGAGGTATGTGGAACTTTCCTATCTCTTGAGCATGAATGGTTTTACCTATGTAGTACGATATACGTACAAGGTTTGATATCCCTTACTTGTTTTAAGGATGTCTTGAGTTTTCAAAGTTAAGGGACTTGATGTGTTCAAGTATTTGATTCTTGTTTTCCTTAAAAGTGTAAGTCCCTTGGGTTTTAGGAAAAGGTATTTGACTAAGGTATAACATTAATATAATGGCTTCATGGAAAGTTGATTATATTAGCTTTATGAAAGGTTAACAAAGAAAGATTTACTCTAAGTAAAACAAGTGCGGATAAATGGTTTGAGGTTGTGAAAGGCAAATTGGTTTTAAGGAATCAATTGCCCAAAAGTTTTATGTGAAAAAGAGTCATTTTAAAAGAGTGGAAGTATGTAGTACTTTGGGTTAAATCCCCAAGACGTTATACCACCTTCTCCAGGGTAAGAGTATAAATGAAGGGTAAGTCCCCAAGATCGTTATACCACCTTCTTCAGGGTAAGAGTATAAATGAGGGGTAAATCCCCAAGACGTTATACCACCTATTCCGTGGATTTGCTACCCACGATGCGAGGAATACCTCATGCGAGTCCGTAGGGCTTATGCGGGTGAAATAGTCTTATGCGGGTGAGTACAGCCTATGCGAGGAATACCTCACGTCCACGGGACCCATGCGGTGAAATAGTCCCGAGGAGTAGGTTTAATGACATCATGAGCGGATGACCTTGCTTTGACCGTACGAGCTCCTATTTTATGTAGTATGGTATATGTTGATATTCTCATTATTGGTAAGGCATGTTCAGAACCGATTTTTATACATGTCTTCGCTATTTTATACTTGAGGTATTTTCGTATTTTCCGCCGCATACTTAGTACATATTGTGTAATCGATTTCTTCTCTGGCCGCGTCACGCCACAGTAGAGGTAGCGGTGGTGGATCCTCATTCTTAGGATCACCGTTCGGTGTCGAAGCTCCATTCTCCGGAAGCTTGTTTTTGGTACAGTTCTTCCCGATGCTATAGGTGTGTACATTCGGGGTATTGCGGCCCGCCCGCCACGCTTGTTATTCTTAGAGTCCGTGGTCACGCCTGTTTCAAGTGTAAGAATAAGTTGTACTTTGATTAAGTATATTTTTATGGAAGCGGCCTACGGTGGCGCTGATGTTTACTTTATACGAGTTATGTGTTATGTATGTTCCGCTGCTATTCTCGACGTATACCGCCGGGATGCCCGGTAGGCACGATTCGCCCCGGAGTCGTGACAAGCGCACTAATACAAAGCCGCGGGTGTGCGTTAGTGTTAGTAACGCGCATTCGTTTTCTTGCTGTCACGCGTTTTCTTTCTTAGCGCAGTCGATTTATTGCTCCCTTACCCAAGTTGATTATCAAAGAACCCCCCGACCCTTCCCACCAAAAGCAACTAGAAAGAGGAGCGGAGCAACTCGATTGTAAGGAGAGGAGCGGAGCAACTCGACTGTAAGGAGAGGAGTGGAAGCTACTCGAACGAATGTGAGGAGGAAAAGCGCTTTGATTCAAAAGTTGTTGATTCATGTGCAACTTCAGTCTATAGCATCCTTTCAACTATACGGATTAGTCCCTACAAATGCTTTATTCCTCCAATGTTGATTCGTCCAAAAGACTAGCAGCATTTGTCCACTTCTCTGACTTTGAATACTTTCTTTCAGCGGGTGGCATCTATTCCCCCATTTGAGACAGTTGAAGCAGATTGATTTCTTAGAGTGAAAATAGGGTTGTCTACTTTTCCCCCTATATGGGACAGAAAGGACTTGAAAACTGCAATGGAACAAGCAACGGGACCAAGCAGCGGATGAGCGCACTAGCAATAATCAACGGGAACAAGCAGCGGATGAGCGCATTAGCGTGAAAGTCATTGTGCAATAAGCAGCGGATGAGCGCACTAGCGTGAAAGCCGTTGCGCAACAAGCAGCGGATGAGCGCACTAGCGCGAAAGCCGTTGCGCGTTAGTGTTAGTAACGCGCATCCGTTTTCTTGCTGCATCCTAACACAACACTTATTTAAACGAAAATGAGAAAATACTAGCTACAAATGACTCAAAAGTGTATACAAAATACGCCTAACAAATACCCCCAAACTTAACCATTTGCTCGCCCTCGAGCAAAGATCAAAACAAAAACAAAAAAACAAAAACAAAAAAACAAAATCAAAAAGACTCAAAGATTCAAATCAAGCAGCTGCACAAGGTTACTTAGAAAAATATGAATGTCAGTTGGGATAATATGTTGGAACATACATAGCATGAACTTAGCAATCTAGAATTTCAAGTCAGTTATTTCACAAATTCATTTCAATCATAATCAATGGAAGCATGAACACATACCCTATGCTTGTCAATTTCATTTAGTTCTATGAGTCTGTTTACTTGCTATTCTCTACTAATCATAGACATACATTCTAGAGATCTTCAGAATTTTTAGGTTTGTAATGTAGGCTTAGGCAAGAGTAGATAAAAGTAGGCATTTAGGCTCAATTTACGTATCATAAGCGTTTTTCTCATTCAACCATTTTTTTCCTTCTTTTTGGTATTATTTTCAATTCATACCTATCATTCTCCTCTTCTCCTTTTTAGAGCATGAAACAAATTCACATAGGCACCCCCAAACTTAAGTTTTTACATATATATATATATATGTGCATCACCTTTTTCACTCTATTTTTGTCCCTATTTTCAATTATTGCTTATGGCACACAAGGGAATCATGGGGTGTCAAAGAAAACAACTTATTTTAGGCTCAAAGGGGCTGACTAGGAATACAATTTATTGCATGGTAGGTAATGAAGGTAAGAAGGACTAACAAAAAAATGTCTGAATCATCTCCCTAAACATGTATGTCTTAACTATTTCGCCTCAAATAACAAGCAAGCTGTTATACCCCGTAGTTCTGACCCTACGTATGGGAACATACGAAAGCATGTAAGACTTAAAATTTTCAAAGGATAGGTTGACGGGTCGTTCCGGACGGGTTTTAGTCAATTTTGAAGCGGGTTATGACCCGGTACATTGAGAGTTCCTAAGTATTTTAAAGGCCTAGGGCGTAGTTCGTTGAGTCTAAATTCCAACGCAACCAACCGTTCATCGATAGGGCGTCGGAGTAGAAAGTTATGAGAGTTACAAGTTCAAATCGCAATGCGTAAATGCGTTCGAGCAAAGCGCGAAGGCGCGGCCACGGATGCGAGTCGCGGTGCCTAAAGTAATCGAGGGTCGCTGAAGTTGCAGCCATGCGCCAGATTAAAGAGGCCGTGGCCGAAAGTTCAGAGCTCGGAAGTTTCAGCCACGAGGCGGATTTGGGCGAAAAACTTAGGAAAGTCCGATTTCTCTTTAAAAGGCCATAGGAGGTGACAAGTGTCCCTCCCCATCTGATTTTAATTGCATGGCTTATATTGACCAAGTCTTGTAGACTTGGTCATCTCTAAAACATCTTCCTCTAAAAATCACCCTTCTCTCTAAAAACCCAAGAAAAATCAAAGTTAAGAACAAGAAAAGGAAGCTTGTAGCTAGCTTTGGCATTGTTGTGGTAGTGTTCTTGGCAAGGAAGCTAGCAATATTTGGAATAAGTTTTGGCAAAACTTTAAGGTAACATTTCTTCCTTTAGAATTAG
The DNA here is from genome assembly GCA_029844215.1 of Przewalskia tangutica. Lineage (NCBI taxonomy): Eukaryota > Viridiplantae > Streptophyta > Magnoliopsida > Solanales > Solanaceae > Przewalskia > Przewalskia tangutica. The sequence goes on from CM056740.1 coordinate 58,089,653, forward strand.
TTCTAGTGTTGCATGCTTAGAAGAAAGATCTTGTGGTAGTAAAATAATGCACTTAGAGTCATTGCATGCTAGAAAATGTGGTTTGGATATGGAGAATGGGTTAAGAAGAGATTATGAGCATGTTGTAGCCTAAAAAAACTACCTTAGAATTATTAAGTGAATTGTTGTACTCAGGGCAGAATTTTACACACCCAAGTTTGTGTAATCCCCTTGCATTGTTGGATTGTTGAGCCTTGAATGTGGCATTTGGATGATAAATTCGGCCTTGAGAAAGGTGGCAAAGTATGTAGAAACAAAGGAAATGCTGCCCAATTTTCCATAGAATTTAGTGGCTTTTGAGTTAGATTGTTCTACATTAAAATTAGAGGTTAATGAACATATCATGGTTATTATAGGTTGAAATATTACTTGCGGTAGTTTGGACTTGGCAAGTGGATTGACAAAAGTGGTATCAGAGCAGTTAGTCCTCGGAAAGTGTCCACAGACCGTGTCTAGTAGAGTCTTGATTATCGGTGTGTCGTGCACCACATCTATAATCAGGAGGCTGCAGGATATTTAGGATTGGTTTCCATTCTTTCACTCTAAGATCGTGCAATAGAGCTGAGTTATAGGTTGAACCTCCCATGATGTTTTCCCCTATGTATCAGATATGCCTCCACGCAAGGCAACCGCGCCCGAGGCAAGGCAAAGCGGTGAGTCCGCTAGTGGACGCGGAGAGTCACGAGGCACAGCCCGCCCTTACTGAGATGATGTTTAGAGCGCAAGTTCCACGCCGCCGCCAAATTTCACAGAGTTCGAGGCGGCGGACGCGCCATCGAGACCGCAGACAGAGCCCCCACCCCACGTGGCCCGAGTACAGAGATTACGGGAATGATTCGCATCGATCAAAGATGGCGGTGGCACGACAGAGCAGCGCCAACCCAGAGCCGATACTTACGGATTCGGGATTTCCTGGGTTGTCACCCACCCGAGTTCTATGGTTCGAGATTTGATGAGGATCCGCAGGAATTTGTCCGGCAGTTACAGCGGACCATGCAGGTTCTTAGGGCATCAGAGACTGAGTCTGTTATACTAGCTTCTTACCGGTTACGCGATATTGCGTTGAACTCGTTTGAGTCATGGGTCTTGTCGAGGTGAGGATGCTCTTCCACTGATTGGGAGGAGTTCACGAGGCGTTCCTAGACCACTTCTTGCCTCCCGAGGTGAGAGAGCCCGCAGAGATAGGTTCTTGACCTTGAGACAGACGGAGGACTATCGTGAGTACACTGAGTTTGACTCTGGCCGGATACGCACACACCATTGTAGCGATATGGCGCATGTGGTTCATAGATACGTGATGGGACTAGACCGTCACACGACATCGCTGCTTAGGAGTGGCTCTTCACCGAGGATGGATATTGCCAGATGCAGCATACGCACGCGGATCGAGGACGAGAGAGCAGATCGCCTAGATTTGGGCCACCAAGAGGCCGTGACATCGGTTCTCGTGGCGCTTCAGGCGGCCTTAGCGGCAGACCAGTCCACCTTCCACCAAGACAGAGTGCTCCTTCACGCTTTTCCGGCAGAGGTCCGATCGCCAGGTTATTCGCGAGCGGTCGGGGCTCCGGGACGCCAGTTTTCATGAGGCAGAGACCAAAGACTAATCGAGACCACCTACCTCTCGGTGTGTTCGATGCAGAGGTCTCATCCGGCGAGTGCCGTATGGGTTCGAGATCATGTTACTCTTGTGACGCAGGCCATCCGAAGGATTGTCCGCCCCAGCGGCGGAGCATTACTGTTCACCGACGGTTCATTGTCGGATCTTCATCTTCGATGGTTAGACGCCCGAGGCGTGGTACTTATGGGCCAGAGCCGCGGCAGAGGTCGTGGTAGGGTTCCAGCCTAGCGGTCCTCGAACTGCATTTATGCTATGTCCAAGGCAGACCGTGAGGCGTCGCCGATGTCGCCACAGTACATTGTTGGTTTCTTCGTGATGTATATGCTTTGATAGATCCGTGTTCTACCTTGTCCTACATATATCCTCATATTGCGAGAATAGGGATAGAGCCCGAGTCCATAAGACCTTTTGAGGTGGCTATGCCGCAGGTGATTCAGTGGTAGGCGGCGAGTGTATAAGGCTTGTCTGTGACTATAGATAGCCGCGACTCAGCCGACTTGATAGAGTTGGATATGACAGACTTTGATGTGATTATGGGTATGGATTGGCTAGCATCTTGCTATGCCAACGTGGACCGTAGGAGAGATTAGTTCGGTTCAGCTTCCGAGCCGTTATCGAGTGGAAGGAATATCAGACGCCGAGGTAAGTTTATTTCTTACCTCAAGGCTAGGAAGATGGTGCGGAAAGGGTACATCTATCATATGGTTCGGTATTCGACACCGAGGTCGAGGTACCGACCTTCATCGGCCTCCGGCCGTTAGAGAGTTTCGCACGTATTCCTGCATTGAGCTTCCGTATCCTCCCGAGAGGAGATTGAGTTTTGCATTGATTTGGCGCGATACTGACCGATATCTATTCCGCCATACAGGATGGCACCCGCCGAAATGCGAGTCAAGGACCACCGAAAGATTTCTTTGGAGAAGACTTTATTAGGCCAAGTGTTTCTCCTCGGGGAGCACCGAGTTGTTTGTAAAGAAGAAGGATGGACGCCGCTGCGTATGTATTGACATGTGCATGAACAAGGTAACTATCAAGAATGTATATCCTCCCGGATTGACGATTTGTTTGACCGGCGCAGGTGCAAAGTGTTTTTCCAAGATAGACCGCGTCCGGTTATCATCACGAGTTAGAGAGATAGATATCCCAAAGATCGCATTCAGACCCGATACGGGCACTATGAGTTCAGTGATGTCTTTCGGTTGACCAACGCCCCAAAGCAGATTCATGGATTTGATGAATAGGGTGTTCGTGCCATTCTCGATATGTTCGTTATAGTGTTTATTGATGATATCTTGGTGTATTCGCGCACGCAGGAGCATACGCATCATTTGAGGACGGTATAGAGTCCTCCGAGACCGCAACAGTATGCCAAGTTCTCGTCACGAGTTCGCCGGGCGCTGGCTTTCTTAGGACATGTTATCGGGCCGATGGTATTCGTTGATACAACAAAGATTGAAGCCAAGACTTGGCCTGCACTCCACTACACCGACGAGGTGCGTAGCTTTGGGCCTTGCAGTTATTATCTACGGTTCAGAGAAGTTTGCTTCTATTTCAAAGATTTTGACTAAGCCGACTCGGCGCGCTATGTTCTGGACGGATACTTGTGAGGAAAGTTTTCTGATACTAAAGGAGAAGTTGACGACCGCCCCAGCTTCTTACTCTTCCGCAGGCTTAGATGGATACGTGGTTTATCGTGACGCGTCGAGTGTCGTGCGCGGTGACGCAAGACGGCAGATTTATAGCTTATGATCTCGACTTAGGAAGCATGAGAAGAACTATCCCACGCATGACTGGAGTCGCAGCAGTGATTCATGCCTTAAAGATCCGAGACATTATTTATATGGAGTTCATGGACATTTACACGCACCACAAGAGTCTCCAAGACATCTTCACCGCAGAGAGCCGAACTCAGCAGACGGTGGTCGAGCTACTTAAGGATTACGATGTTGATATTCTATACCACCCGGGGAAGGCCAATGTGGTCGGATGTCCTTAGTCGCAGATCGATGGGTAGTCCGTCCGATGTTCACCAGAGAAGAGGGATATGGTCCGAGAGTTACATCGCCTAGCGAGCCTGGGGTTCGCTTGGTTGATTCCGATAGTGAGGGAATTCGGTTCGAGAGGTTGCCGAGTCTTCTATCGTCGGCGAGGTAAAGAGGCGACGATGAGGATCCGATTTTGCACGGCATCGAGACGCAGCTCCGTAGGAGAAGAGTCTATTTGAGGTAGCGCTGATGGGGTGCTAAGATTCGAGGGCGGCCATGTTCCCGATATGACAGACTTCTCACAGATTCTCGTGAGGCACACGGCTCGTTATTCTATTCATCCGGCGACTAAGATGTATCATGACCTCGACGCGCGTGTATTGGTGGATGGCCTTAGCGGGACGCGGAGTTCGTGGCGCAGCGTCCGAATTGTCGCCAGTTAAGATTGAGCACCGAGCCTTGGTCATTGCAGCCATTGATATTCCAACTTGAAATGGGAGGTGATAAATATGGATTTTATTACAGGCTACCTACCACTCGTAGGAAGCATGATTCCATTTGGGTGATTGTCGATAGTCGACGAAATCACCATTTTCTTCCCCGAACGACGCTTACCGAGGACTATGCCGATTATATATTAGAGAGATTGTGAGATCGCACGAGTCCCTGTCGATTATATCGAGCAGAGGAGCCCGCTTTCGCTAATTTCGGAGGTCTTTTCGTGGCGGATTAGGGACACAGTGAGTCTCAAGACGGCGTTTCATCCTCGTGATCGACGGACAGCCGAGCGCACTATCCGTACACTCGAGGATATGTCATGGCTTGTGTTATTGATTTCGTGGTAGCCGAGGATCATTTACCTCTCGTGGAGTTTGCTTATAACAATAGCTATCATTCCAAGATTCGATGGCGCCTTACGAGGCCTTATACGGGAAGTGCAGTCACCGATAGTCGTTCGACGGGAGAAGTCCGTTAGTCGGGCCGCACTTAGTTCACAGTCGCGGATAAGGTGAAGCTTATCCAGAGCGTTGTCGCGTACTCGAAAGTCGTATGCAGATCATCGGCGTCGACACTTGGAATTTGAGATAGATGATTGGGTTTTCCTAGCGTATCGCCCACGGCGGCGTGATGAGAATTGGGAAGAAGAAGCTTAGCCCAAGGTACATCGGGTCAGACGGATTGTCCGTAGGGCAAGCGTTGCCCATGAGTTAGATCTTCCGTCCGATTTGGAGGCGGTGCATCCAGCTTTTCATGTGTCCATGTTGCGAAATGTATCGAGATCCATCTAGAGTGCACCCGTTCAGATGTCCAAGTGACAGAGGAGTTATCGTATGAGGAGAGTCCCATAGCGATACTCGATCGTCGTTAGACGACTTCTGACGAAAGACGCGTGGCTTCCGCAAGGTCCTTTGGCGGAACGAGAACAGGGAGGAAATGACGTGGGAAGCAGAGGATGACATGATGAAGAAGTATCCTCACTTATTCCATATGCCTACAGGTAACCTACTTTCCTGTTTGTTAGTTTTGATTTAGCATGTACGCTTCAGTATGTCAGGCTCGCGAGCTTCTTTATTTGCAAAAGAATAGTTAAGAGGTTCTATGTCGATGATGTGATTTGAGTAAGTTTAGAAGGAACATTCGACGAATGTTTCTGGGGGAGAATTTTATACCCGTAGTTCGACCCTACGTGTGGAACGCATTTAAAGCATGTAAGACTTAAAATTTTCAAAGGATAGGTCGATTTGTCGTTCCGACGTTTTAGTCAACTTTGAAGCGGGTTATGACCCGTACATTGAGAGTTCCTGGCATTTTAAAGGCCTAGGGCGTAGTTCGTTGAGTCTAGATTCCAACGCAACCAACCGCTCGCCGATAGGCGCCGGAGTAGGTTACGAGAGTTACAAGTTCAGCAATGGGCGTAAATGCGTTCGTGCAAAGCGGCGGCCGCGGCGCCGATGCAGGGCCGCGCCTAAAGTATCGAGGGGTCGCTGAAGTTGCAGCCGCGCGCCAGGACAGAGGCCGCGCCGAAAGTTCGAGAGCTCATGGAAGTTTCAGCCATGCGCGGATTTTTGGGCAAAAACTTGGAAAGTCCGATTTCTTTAAAAGGCCATGGGAGGTGACAAGTGTCCCCATCTGATTTTACTTGCATGGTTTATATTGACCAAGTCTTGTAGACTTGGTCATCTCTAAAACATCTTCCTCTCTCTAAAAATCAGCTCCCTTCTCTCTAAAAACCCAAGAAAAATCAAAGTTAAGAACAAGAAAAGGAAGCTTCAGCTAGCTTTGGCATTGTTGTGGTAGTGTTCTTGGCAAGGAAGCTAGCAATATTTGGAATAAGTTTTGGCAAAACTTTAAGGTAACATTTCTTTCTTTAGAATTAGTTCTAGTGTCGTACGCTTAGAAGAAAGATCTTGGTAGTAAAATAATGCACTTAGAGTCATCAGATGCTAGAAATGTGGTTTGGATATGGAGAATGGGTTAAGAAGAGATTATGAGCATGTTGTAGCCTAAAAACTACCTTAGAATTATTAAGTGAATTGTTGTACCTTGTGGGCGTAATTTTAAAAACCCAAGTTTAGGTGTGTAATCCCCTTTGCATTGTTGGATAGTTTAGCCTTGAATGTGGCATTTGGATGATAAATTCGTCCTTGAGAAAGGTGGAAAAGTATGTAGAAACAAAGCAAATTCTGCCCAATTTTCCATAGAATTTAGTGGCTTTTGAGTTAGATTGTTCTACATTAAAATTAGAGGTTAATGAACATATCATGTTATTATAGGTTGAAATATTACTCATGTAGTTTGGACTTGGCAAGTGGATTGACTATAGAGGTATGTGAAGCTTTCCTATCTCTTGAGCATGAATAGATGAAACTATGTAGTGCGGTAGACGTACAAGATTTGGTATTCTTACTTGTTTTAAGTATATAATGACTTGTTTCATTTTAAGAATGTATAATTCCCTTAGTTAGGGGAAAAGTATGATTTTACTAAAGTGTAG